>OX381711.1:8129602-10609602 GCA_947462335.1 Harmothoe impar | reverse complement strand
TGGTATCATGATGTATGTGACGTCGTATCGGGTCTAATCATGAGGGGAAGGGGATAGGCCAAACAAAAAAAAGTTGTGTTCCGGTAACCCGACCGACCCTATCATTTTGGCCCGACCCTAATCGTTTTAAATTTTTTTTTAGATTCTCCCTTATGTAGAGGGGGCCCCAGACGGGTAAAAAATCGACAAATCGACATGACCCTAGTGACAAGGGAAAAGACATATTCCTTAGAATCGACAAGTGACATGGGTATTCCTTAGAATCGACAATTGACATGAGGGGTAGTGACATTTTTATAGTGTCAGTGACAAGGGACAAACCGCTTTTCTTAAAAATCGACAACGGACATAGCCATTTCTTAAAACAAAAAAAATTGCCAAGTGACACAGCATCCCCCCGTCTAGGGGCCTATGTAGGGTATCACCAAAAGGGTTTAAAACATACATAACGGCCTTCAGCTATCTCAATTCTTATCCTTTGAAAAAGCCTTGAAGGGTGGGAAAATTCTTTGTATGTAAAAACAGAACTGATGAGGGTTTTTAATTAGACAGATATTGGTTCTACACTATCAAAAAATAACCACTCAGTAAAAAAAAGAAAAAAAAAAAGAGAGATTCCGACATATTTTGGCATAGAAAAGAGATGGAATCTGGCGACCTAGATATATTTTTACTCTGTCTATAGAACTGGTTCGGGCTCAATTCTATATTACTATAAAGTTGCACTCAATAAACCCTCCCAAAATACAACACAGTTATCGCCCTCTATTTTTGAGTTACTGCCTATTCTGACATTTTGAAAGGAGGTTTTGGTACAACATATAAGCTGCAAGTTATACACAGGGATTAATAATAAGACCCCAGACGGGTAAAATAGCCAAGTCAACAATGTCCTGTTTTAGCCAATATGGACAAAGAGACACGGGGGTGCTGGGAGTTGGCGACAAGGGGCAAGACGGGCAAGACTACTTCTCAAAATAGACAATGGACAAGACCTAGTTCTTAAATTCGACAAGGACCATTGGCATCTCTTATATTCGACAAGTGACACATGTGCCCCGTCTGTGGTCCTAATATAGATTTTCTAAAAGTAAATTTTCTGCACCGTGTGACAACGACCGATCAGCTAGATAGCAGAGATTTCCCCAACCTATTTTGGTTATTTTTCTATTCAGTTTTTGATCAGCGCACTATATTATCGTGTTTTTTTTTTAAAAATTTTTAATCATAAATAATATGTAGACTTGGAAAAAAAAAGAGAGCTGACACGCAAACTCAGACTCTCCCCCCTCCTACTCACATGTCGCTGTTTTGTCACCCCTTCCCGTAGGAAGGGGTGACGTTTGTGAACATTCCCTTAGACTTCTATTCTTTATTTATTGTGTGGCCCCTAAAGAGGGGCCAACCAACTGGCACTGCCAGTTGGTTATATGCTGCACAACATGGGCGTAATTAATTACGCCGCGTGCTAAGCAGCATGGATCACTCTGACCTCAAAGGCCTCAAAGGCCCCGTTGCATGGGGGCCCTTGTGGCACAACGAGTCAAAACGAGTTGATCCGTTTTTCAGATTACCGACTCGGTGAGAGGTTCTGACTATGTATATCTTTTATAACGCCTTAGATATGGTGTGGTATTTTTCATCTCGCTATAGTTTAGTTGGTATTTAAAGAAACTGACTCATTTCTATCAGAAATACACAATATTGAATTGTTTTTTATATTTTAATATATTAGAAGCGCGCTTTGTTGCCTATATAGCTCATTATGCGTTAAAATGTTCGTGAGCATTGTAGGAATGTACAAAGTTCCTATTGTGGCGCCATCTGACGAAAGAGCGGGGAACTATACTAGCGCGTTATTCGCATCTTTGACAGCGACTAAGAGACGCTCAAACTGTCTCTTATTTAGTTTGAACTTATCACAAAATTGTCTTTGATAGGTTGTAGATTGACTTCTGACTTTTTTTTTCTTTTTTTTAGTTAGAATAAAAAAACAAAAAAAAACAGTGACGCCGACAAAGACCTGCGCATTAACGCGCTCCACCGTCTTCAGAGGGTTAAGTCTATAGTACAGTAGATTCTACTGTGTACTTACACTAACAGTGCTACATATACATACCCGAGTTCTAAGTGGGGTTTTTTTTTTAGGAAAAAAAGTGATCTACTCACCCAAACCGCTATTAGTAGGTAACCTGTATGAACCATACCCCAAACATCTGCCTCGTGACTGATAGTGTACCGGTGGTGAAGTGCTGTTGCAAGAACAATTGAGGCTCTTTATATAGCTGAGAGAGCGAATGTCCTAATCTTGTTTTCACCTTGAGCCCCATCTCTACTACTAAACTTAGTAGGTGTTGTTTACAAAGAAAGAGAGCCACGTGCTGTTGTTGTGGCTTATTATGCAAATTATGAAAAGGTCGCGTGACCACGGGCTGCTGTCTGCTGCTGCTGAAGATGCTGCTGCTGCTGCTGCTGCTGCTGCTGCTACCTATGACTAAACTTAGTAGGTGTTATTTACAAACAAGAGAGCCGCGTGGTGTTGTTTACAAACAAAGAGAGCCACGTGGTGTTGTTTACAAACAAAGAGAGCCACGTGATGTTGTTGTGGCCTATCAAATTTATCAACTATCAGTATGGTCGTTTGAAAGTCATCAAGTCACCGAAAAACTCCTCTACAGTCACCTCTAAAGGGGGGTAGGGAGGAGGCGATTCCCTAGAGAACAGATAAAATTACTTTTTTTCTCCCCAGCAGACCCCAAAGGCCCCCCCCTCCAAGTGCCCGCCCACCCCAAAATAGCGCCCCCCTCCCCCCCCTCCCCTGCCCATGCATCTTAAAGTGCCCCCCTCCCCCCCCCTGCCCCTCCCCTCCCCCCCATAGAAGCCTCCCATTGGCTAGTCCAAGTCATGTGACCAAAAGGGGGGCGTGGTCAGTCTATTATCTATATTATGCAAATGAGGGAGGGGTTCAGGTCACGTGACCAAGGGGGTGTGGTCTATTTTCCAAATAAAGAGCGCTTCCGGTCACGTGACCAAGGGGGTGTGGTCCTATTATGCAAATGAGGGGGTCACGTGATCCATTATTATGCAAATGAGGGAGTCACGTGACCAAATGGAAGCCTCTGATTGGCTGGTGATCAAAGGGGCGTAGTCTCTTATGCAAATGAGGGGGACACGTGATCAAGGGGGCGTGGCCTATTATGCAAATGAGGGGGTCACGTGACCAAATGGAGGCCTCTGATTGGCTGGTGATCAAGGGGGCGTGGCCTATTACGTAATTATGCAAATGAGGGGGCGTGGCCTATTACGTTATTATGCAAATGAGGGGGTCACGTGACCAAATGGAGGCCTCTGATTGGCTGCAGGTCGATTGAGTAATAAACAGTACTTAAGCATAGTCCCGTTCCGATACATACTATACTACTGAGGATGAATTACAGGTAACAACATATCAATAATACAGGTATATGCAAATAATACGAATGTCCAAGTTTTACCAATATGCTAGTTACACATGTCTATTTAAATGACTTCCAGTATTCGGTTTCTTACGTCATTCTACAGTACATCTTGAAGATATCCGGAATCTTTGTTTCTAGGCGATGTGCGTAAACCATCAGGTCAGAAATTAGCATCAATGTGTATTAAGCCACACTATTCCAGACCGTGTATGCACCCACCATTGGTCATGTCCCAGGGGTATGTGGGAAGTTTGGACTGTTTCGTCCCCCTGGGGGTACTTCAGTGGAGGTAAACTTTACATTCTTCCTCCTCCCATTGACCATCAGCCCACCTCACCCCCACCTTCCCCCAGATGACCCCAGACACTGCCTTGGGAAAAGGGGGAAGTAAAAACTAGATTGTGTCAGGTAACACGCTCTGGGAATCAAGGCAGCAAACGTTTTTTTGGGGGAAAATCCTTTCTTGACAAATGTTGCAGCACATCACAACAATGGAAATTTTCACACAGGATGTCACGAAGGCTCCATACTCTATTGTTCCCATGCTATAGAAAATGCCCCATACAAATATGTAGCATGGGTGATTGTTCTTTGGTGCAAAAAAAAAGATAACCAATTGTCTCGCTTTTCTAGGCTTTATAAAAACGCAGTCATTTTCCAGCTAAAAGGACTGGGTAGATGTCCAGCATTGTTTGCGAGATTCTACATGCTTCTTTGTGGGATGCTATGCCTGCCTCTAGCATCTGGAGCCTGCGTGGGGGGAGATGCTATTTGCATTTCTCCTCTGGAACCTGCAATTGACAGGGCAGGAGGCCACCAGACCTTTCTAATACCCCCTCCCCTCCCCGAGGCAGCTAGCCTTCATATATACACACCCTACACCACCTGGTCTCAGCCCAAACAATGTCAGTCTGCTGGGTAAATAGTCCATCTATCTCAGTCAGGTGCCGACAGAACTTTTAGAAACCCCGAAGAAGACAGTCTATCATCAAAACTGTAGATTCAATACTCAATTGAAATAAAAGCCACCTTGAAACCGATGTTGGACCAATGTTCAAATTTAAGAAATCTAAAACCTTTAGAAATATTTGTGGATGTCGGGTCGCGGGCGAGGGGATAAATAAGAATGTTTCAAACATATTCAGGGATCTATGCATTGGTCAGGTTGTATAGAATTTGAAAGAAAAACTCTGAAAATAAATATATATTTCAAACGCAAGCCGCTATATATATATGATATCAAATGGTGCTTATGATTATAGGACCAGTCAGATACAATAATGCTTTGATTCGATCACTGAAAGGTACAAAAAGCTCACCCATCTGAAGGTTTAGATTCCATAAATTTGATTTGAAATAATGCAGAACTGATGCATGTCATTGTAATCTGATTCTCTTTAATATCATAACATCACTGGAGTATCTGAAACACCAACGCAATAATATAGTCTATAGTTTAGGTGAATCTTTTTTGATTATTCTAACTCCGCCTTACATGCAATCAGTGGCTCACATCGGCTGGGACACAAGACACACCTAATACGTCTAAACTGGTATACTGTACATACTTCCATGCATAGATATTTTTCGCGCTTTGGCTTTGAAGTACAACTTTGCCTGCGGATTTGGGAATTGTGTAGTTACATGATTTTACTGGATAAAGATTCAAGCGGATTTTTATAAATGCGAAAGCCCTGAAAGAATATGTACAGTATGAAATAAAATATGTTTACTTACCTAATGTGAATTGTGCAGACGATAAATAGGAAAAAAGGGGAGTAATATGTGGATTCCCATGAATATTTAACATAGGGGGAGACAATCCCAATTACCCTCCAGTTTAACTCCCTTTAAGAACAACGTCGGGCTTTAATGAACTATGCCTGATGCCCTAATGATGTGAGAATGCCAGCCTTGGTAATTATCCCTCAGATGCTTCAAGTATGCATCATGCTGACCATCAAGAGTTGATACTATCTAAAGATGCTGCAGTGATGCACAAACAAGTGCGGGTGATTAACTCTCAGGTGCTGCGTGCACCATGCCATCCTCAAAGTGCTAGGTGTAGGACACATATTGACTCATTAAGGCCTGGGTAAGCTGCTTAATTACCGACAGTAATGGAACTGATTTTGTAACTCAGGTTTAAAATCCTGTTTAGGAAAAGAAGATATAAATTGTGAGCTCTGTCGGAAAACTTTTGCCTTTCAGTTGTATTTCACCTTGTTAGAAATAATCACACGCTATTATCAGCCTTGGGGGAGGTCTTTGAAGCTATCCTTAATGTGAGAGGTGCTGAATTATTTGATAAAGTGCATTAAGAACTTAAAGAAGACAGGTAAAAAGGCTGACACATCAGGTCCCATCTGTAGGCATCCATTAGCTATTCTAATAGAACATGTTGATGAAGGTGATGAAAATTCCATCAAGTCTTAAAGCATTGATGAATTGAAATGGGCATTTTGTGGTTTCCAATTACTGTACGCTGTCAAAGTGTGAATAAGCTCGTTAGGTGAGCTGTGTACCATGTTGTACAAAGGGAAATGGCTCAAAACGTAGGGGGGGGTAGATGGGGGGGGGGTAGATTTTAAGAAATGGCCATGTCACATGTCATTAAGGAAAAAAGCCATGTCACTAGTGTCACTAAGGAAACAAATTTAGGAGCATATGGCAAGTTATGAATAGGGCTTTAGGGGCCGCAGGCCCCAGGAAAATTTAGGAATTTGAAAACCAACAAAGACCAATTTGAAGAAAGGGTTTGGTAGCCTACTTCACTCTATATGAGATTCTTTTTTCATGTCACTAAGCCCCATGTTACATGTCGATATTAAGAAATGCTCATGTCACATGCCACTTAAATGGCCATGTCCCATGTCGATTTTAAGAAATGGCCATGTCACCATGTCGATTTTAGGGGTCTATAACGTAGGCTGACAGATGGTGATGTACACTGTAATATGTTGGTGGCCATATAAAAAAATCCCACGTTTGTAGGTGTGCAGTAGATTCTAATGTTGGTGTACAGTTTATTGTATCCATACAGTAGAATCTACTGTAAATCGACAGTAGATTCTACTGTGTACCTAGTCTAACTATTTACAGTGTATGTATTGAACTGTGTATTCACATATATAACCCGATAGTAGTATAGTATGTATCGGAACGGGACTATGGTTAACTACTGTTTATTACTCAATCGACATGCAGCCAATCAGAGGCCTCCCTTTTGGCAGGAAATTCAAAAGCAGCCAATGAGAGGCCTCCCTTTTGGCGGGAAATTCAAATAGGTCACGTGACCGGAAGTGACCTACTTCCGGTCACGTGACCTTTGGGCGGGAAATTCAAATAGGTCACGTGACCGGAAGTGACCTACTTAAGAGGGTCACGTGACCACCATGTTGGCGGGAAATTCAAATAGGTCACGTGACTGGAAGTGACCTACTTAAGGGGGTCACGTGACTACTAGGTTGGCGCGAATTTCAAATAAGTCACTTGAGATTTTTATGGATAAATAAATTTTAAAAAGAAAAAGTTACGTAATAGGCCACGCCCCCTTGATCACCAGCCAATCAGAGGCCACCATTTGGTCACGTGACCCCTCATTTGCATAATAGGCCACGCCCTCTTGATCACGTGACCCTCTCATTTGCACAATAGGCCACGCCCTCTTGATCACCAGCCAATCAGAGGTCGCCATTTGGTCACGTGACCCCCTCATTTGCATAATAGGCCGCGCCCCCTTGATCACGTGACCCCTTCATTGGCATAATAGGCCACAACAACATCACATGTTTATCTTTGTTTGTAAACAACACCACGTGGCTCTCTTTGTTTGTAAACATCACCACGCGGCTCTCTTGCTTGTAAATAACACTTACTAAGTTTAGTCATAGGTAGCAGTAGTAGCAGCTCTCTTTTGTTTGTAAATAACTCCTACTAAGTTTAGTCATAGGTGTCTAGAGCAGCAGCAGCAGCAGCAGCAGCATCTTCAGCAGCAGCAGCAGCAGCCGCGTCATAGGTGTCTAGAGTAGCAGCCACGTCATAGATGACTAGTGCAGCAGCAGCAGCAGCATCTTCAGCAGCAGCAGCAGCGTCATAGGTGTCTAGAGCAGCAGCCGCAGTAGCAGCAGCGTCATAGGTGTCTAGAGCAGCAGCCACAGCAGCAGCAGCATCTTCAGCAGCAGCAGCGGCAGCAGCAGTAGCATCTTCAGCAGCAGTAGCAGCAGCAGCAGCAACATCTTCAGCACCAACAGCATCTTCAGCAAAAGCAGCAGCAGCCGTGTCATAGGTGTCTAGAGCAGCGGCAGCAGCATCTTCAGCAGCAGCAGTAGCAGCAGCGGCAGCAGCATCTTCAGCAGCAGCAGTAGCAGCAGCGTCATAGGTGTCTAGAGCAGCAGCCCCAGTAGCAGCAGCGTCATAGGTGTCTAGAGCAGCAGCCGCAGTAGCAGCAGCGTCATAGGTGTCTAGAGCAGCAGCCGCAGCAGCCGCAGCATCTTCAGCAGCAGCAGCGGCAGCAGCAGTAGCATCTTCAGCAGCAGTAGGAGCAGCAGCAGCAACATCTTCAGCATCAACAGCATCTTCAGCAAAAGCAACAGCCCGTAACTTAGCTTATGTGCATCAGCCATAGCCGCAACAGCGACATTGCGACTAGCATAAGTGAAACAGGCTATTTTTTTAGCAGCTGTACAAGCATTAATAGCATTAGCCCTAGCAGCAGCCGCAACAGCAGCACCTTTAGCAGACGCTGCAGCATCAGTAGCAGCAGCATCGGTAGCAAGAGCGGTAACAGTAGCAAGAACATTAGCAGCACGAGCGGCAGCGGCGAGAGTAACAGCAGCGTTGTTAGCAGCATTGGCGACTTCGTATGCAGCATGTGTAGCACGAACAGCGATACGAGCTTCACGTCTTGCACGAGCAGCAGCAATAGCTGCAGAAGTAGCCCTCACACTTTCCAGCCACCCGTACGAATCTTGATAAAAACGAACCTCCACGTTGCTACTTGTTAACTCATCAGTAAACATGGACGTCTCCTCGTGTGGTGTTGTCGCGGCTCTGTAGTAGTGTTGGGATTGCTCACATTCGGTAGAACGTAGAGTGATTCCTGATGACGCCATGCTGAAGGTGGTAGAAGAAGTGTGTGGGACCCATGTTTCACTCTCGCTTATGTACTAGGCTCCGAGATAAGCTTCTTAACTCAAGAGAAAAACTCTCACTAGGAAGGCGACCAGCTGTCTACCTGTGTAGGTGCGGGTTCGTTACATCTTTAATCCTGTTCGACTCCCCGAGGAAATAGATGAAAAAAACAAAAGACCATCTTTCAAGCACTCGAATCCGCAGTCAGTAGGAAGCTATAAGGAGCTTAACTTGTGTTTGATTTAAGCTGTCTACCACACGCACGCGCTTGTAGTCACAGCTAGAGCGGCAGACTTCCGTCCGCCCGCTGGCGCATGACAATCGACCTTAGACACCCCCTGTAGTTTTTTTTTTTTGCATACACAGTTGACTAGCGTCTTAATCTCTTACCCAGCTATAAGCCCATATACATGTAACGCGCATTACTCCTCTTTATGGCAATTATCAGATTGATTTAAGGGTGGAAAGGGCTTAGGTGATTTAGGTCCCTCTCTAGCTGAAAACAGGCTTAGTCCATAACATGTAGGCAGCCGGCCGCGTTAAACACCCCCTGTAGTTGTTTTTTTTGTATACACTCTCGATCCCCTCTCTAGGTGAAAACAAAGCTTAGAAGATGCGGTGATCCGTCCACCGGCTGGCGCGTCACACCTGTCGTTAATCACCCCCTGTAGGCTTTGTATACACTCTCGATCCCCTCTCTAGGTGAAAACAAAAGCTCCGTCCACGGGCTGGCGCGTCACACCTGTCGTTAAAACGCCCCCTGTAGTCTTTGTATACACAGTTGTCCCGCCTTATGTATTCACCAGCTATAAGCCCATATACGTGTACATGTGATTTTTGATACCCTCTCTGGAATAGGGTGGGGCTCAAGGTGAAAACAAGATTAGGCCATTCGCTCTCTCAGCTATATAAAGAGCCTCAATTGTTCTTGCAACAGCACTTCACCACCGGTACACTATCAGTCACGAGGCAGATGTTTGCGGTATGGGTCATACAGGTTACCTACTGATAGCGGTTTGGGTGAGTAGATCACTTTTTTTTCCTAAAAAAAACAACAAAAAAAACCCACTTATGACTCGGGTATGTATATGTAGCACTGTTAGTGTAAGTACACAGTAGAATCTACTGTACTATAGACTTAACCCTCTGCAGACGGTGGAGCGCGTTAATGCGCAGGTCTGTGTCAGCGTCACTGTTTTTTTTTGTTTTTTATTCTAACTAAAAAAGAAAAAAAAGTCAGAAGTCAATCTACGACCTATCAAAGACAAATTTGTGATAAGTTCAAACTAAATAAGAGACAGTTTGAGCGTCTCTTAGTCGCTGTCAAAGATGCGAATAACGAACGCGCTAGTATAGTTCCCCGCTCTTTCGTCAGATGGCGCCACAATAGGGGTTTTGTACATTCCTACGATGCTCGCGAACATTTCAACGCATAATGAGCTATATAGGCAACAAAGTGTGCTTCTAATATATGAAAATATAAAAAACAATTCAATATTGTGTATTTCTGATAGAAATGAGGCAGTTTCTTTAAATACCAACTAAACTATAGCGAGATGAAAAATACCACACCATATCTAAGGCTTTATAAAAGATAGACATAGTCAGAAACTCTCGCCGAGTCGGTAATCTGAAAAACGGATCAACTCGTTTTGACTCGTTGTGCCACAAGGGCCCCCATCCAACGGGGGCCCTTTGAGGTCAGTCTGTCAAACCACAGTGATCCATGCTGCTTAACACCAGGCGTAATTAATTACGCCCATGTTGTGCAGCATATAACCAACTGACAGCGTTGGTTGGCCCCTCTTTAGGGGCCACACAATAAATAAAGAATAGAGGCCTAAGGGAACGTTCACAAGCGTCTCCCCTTCCTACGGGGTGGGTGGGTCTTTGGGTTTAGTGATAAAACAGCGACATGTGAGTAGGAGGGGGGGGGGAGTCGGAGTTTGCGTGTCAGCTCTCTTTTTTTTCTTTTTTTTTTTCCAAGTCTACATATTATTTATGATAGGTTGGGGAAATCTCTGCTATCGAGCTGATCGGTCGTTGTCACACGGTGCAGAAAATTTACTTTTTAGAAAATCTATATTAGGACCACAGACGGGGCACATGTGTCACTTGTCGAATATAAGAGATGCCAATGGTCCTTGTCGAATTTAAGAACTAGTTCTTGTCCATTGTCATTGTCTATTTTGAGAAGTAGTCTTGCCCGTCTTGCCCCTTGTCGCCAACTCCCAGCACCCCCGTGTCTCTTTGTCCATATTGGCTAAAAACAGGACATTGTTGACTTGGCTATTTTACCCCCCGTCTGGGGATCTTATTACTTAATCACCTCGTCTTGACCCTGTGGGGCAGTGGGTATATGGAATAACCGTGTCCAGGTGTACTCTATCTGACACATAACCGAAGGTTACTGAGTTATGTAATAATAACTGACCTATGAGGCCACCAGTCAGTTTGCCGTGATTATTTTGACACACTCTCAGTTACTCGTAGGGAATCTAATACATAATTAGACTCAGCATCATATAAGACAGTCTCGGCCACGCCGGCTGCATATCGGACCAGGGGGATAGTCTGGCAGCGACCCGCCATCCCGTCCACAAGCTGTGTACAGCACCCCGTGTCTCTTTGTCCATATTGGCTAAAAACAGGTCATTGTTGACTTGGCTATTTTACCCGTCTGGGTCTTATTATTTAATCACCTCGTCTTGACCCTGTGGGGCAGTGGGTATATGGAATAACCGTGTCCAAGTGTACTCTATCTAACACATAACCGAAGGTTACTGAGTTATGTAATAATAACTGCCCTATGGTCCTATGAAGTCGCCAGTCAGTTTGCCGTGATTATTTTGACATACTCTCAGTTACTCGTAGGGTATCTAATACATAATTAGACTCAGCATCATATAAGACAGTCTCGGCCGCGCCAGCTGCATATCGTACCAGGGGGATAGTCTGGCAGCAACCCGCCATCCCGTCCACAATCTGTGTACAGGAGTCTGGACCAGACCACCAACTCTGGGTATAGCATTCGGGATGACTGGAGCAAGACTGGATCTAACCCTTTAATAGTCGCATAGCGCTTTAATGTGCAGTGCCCATTGTCGTCATAAGCCATGAATGCAGCACTCAGAGTTCCTCACCAGGGCTGCATGCATGCATACACTGTCATATCGACAAAGGGCGTAGCGCATTAAAGCACTATGCTACCTTTAGCATTAAAGCGCTGAGTGGTTATTTTTTGATAGTGTAGAACCAATATCTGTCTAATTAAAAACCCTTATCAGTGCTGTTTTTTACATACAAAAGAATTAAGTAATGGCACTCCGCCATGTATTGGATAACCACTGCAGCACGACTCTGAAAAGCGGTGGCGGTGAATTTCCATTAGATCCTGAAAAGGGGGGCGGTCAGATGTCGTCAAGGCCCTGATAAGTAGGGCGGTTAAAATCATATGATTACATTGAGCTAATTTTCTTGCTGAAAGGAATGAATAATTGTATTTGTATAAAATTCACACACACACACACACACACTATCACAGGCAAATGCATACACACACACATGGATGACCCCAATTAAGTGGGGACCTGCATTTATTCAATGTTTCAAGTATGGAATATAATTGCAAATATGTCCTCTATCAACCTATAGTACGGGGGGGGGGGGGGGGTTGGGCAGAGGGAAGGCAATTTAGCTGTGCTAGGTAAAAAGTTGAAATTTCCATATGATTATTCCAATGCCTCTTTGACCATGAAATTCCCAAAGGCAGGCTCTGTTGATATGACTAGGGCATGGAGTGTCTTGATGTCAGAAGCAGCATAGAAAAGAAGAGCTCCTCTCAAGCTTTCAAACGCTTCGAAAATCAAGTCAATCAGACCAGCGGTTGCTGAGAAATCTAATTTTGAACATTTTCGGGAAGAGGCAAAAGTTCTTCCCGAACTTGATTCGCTTAGAACGCGTTAAATTTTATCTCCTGAACCGTGGCTCTCAGAGACCCGGGAGTGGGTGCAAATCGAAGCTAGTCCCGAGGGCTACCTGCTTGAATTTTGGCGAGGACGGGGCTTGAACTAGCAAACCGTTTTGCCATCACACACCCGGTACACGCACCTATACATGTTTATGCTGGCAACTGGGGACCATGCCTTGGGATGGGTTTGGGAGCTCTGCAACACTACTGATTGCATTGTCTGGACTTCTAAAAACATAATATCACTCGTGTGAGCGGCCATATTGGTTACTTGTATGTCTGGCATAGCATCGGGAATTTGACCTGGAACCGGGTACTCGGCAGCCTTCTGTGTGTGGCAGTGTGTGATGTCTCAATCAAGTGGGGACCCAAGTCCCCGGTTAAAGTTAAAGTCCCCGGTTCCAAGGTCATTTCCTATCGGGAATTCCACCTGGAACTGGGTACTCAGCATCCTTTGGTGTATGGCAGTGTCTGAGTATGAAAAGTGGTGGATTTTTCATTGCAACTGGGGACTTTTGCCGAAACCGATTTTTAGGTATCACAAAGCTATTTTCTTCCCAAAACAGGTCTCAATTAAGTGGGGACTCGGTCAAGTCCCCAGTTAAGTCTCAAGTCCCCGGTTCTAAGGTGATTTTTCTAATTGGAGTCCCCAGTTATGGGCAGAAACACACACACACACACACACACACACAGACAGACACAGACAGACACAGACAGACACAGACAGACAGACAGACAGGCAGACAGCACACAGGACACCTGATGACCTCCACACGATGACCTGATTGCCCTTCCTAAAAAAAAAAAAAAAAACCCGATCTACCTACTCAACAGGGTTTCAGTGTAGAGCCTATTAGGGGTTTTTCTGATGCGTATATTATATTGAGATTGATTTTCAACTTTTGTGATCAGTGGTTGGTCCTTAAAAGGACCGTTTAGTAGAGAGGGTCGCAGGGACCTTGCTGCTGAAGCGGAGGGCGTGGTCATAACGCGTGGTAGTCCTTCAGCAGCTCCTCCAGCACGGCGGGCGGTAGACCTTCCTCCATGCAGACTTGCTGCTTGACTTGTTCCACGCACTGTCGGATGAGTTGATCAGTGACCTTCGTGATCAGCTCATCGGCCACACCCTCTGCTTCAGCAGCAGTCCGCTGTCTCTCCGTCTCCTCTCTCTGTAGCGCGGCTACAAATTCCTTCTCCACGGCCGCATCGATCATAGATCGAGAAACGGCCACGAAGTTCTGTCTCTCCGCCTCCTCTCTCTGTAGCGCGGCTACGAATTCCTTCTCCACGGCCGCATCGATCATAGATCGAGAAACGGCCACGAAGTTAACTCGGTGAGCCATTTTGTCGAACTGACTTCCTAGCCGCCTGAGAGATGCTGACGTCATTTCGTCAAAAAAAAAATTTTTAATGATTCCCGGGTAACCAACCCCGAGAGGTAAAATATTCCCTAAAATACAGTGCCTTTGCTAGTCTGCTCAATCCACTACTTCCTCATCACAGACCAGGGCAGCGTATGCCACCCCTGAAAAACCCTCTGGTAGGCACTGGAGGTACCACAGCTATCATTAGCTAATAGGACCGCAGGTTTCACCTGATGAGGCCCCTGGAGGGCTGAAACCCAGACTGACCTTTTTAATCATGATTGATTGATTAGGACCTTTCTTAGACCATTTTCCCATCTAAACCCTATAACCCATACTTTAGAATGGTAATTCTAAATAGTATAGGTTTAGAGTATAACGTATGACCATCTCTTAGAGAAGGTTTTAATTTTCTATACATACTATATACTCTAGGGGCAGGTGCTTTATAGACTATGGCAGTCATTTATAAACACCACACCCCAATAGGTATGACTCATATAGCATGTCCACCCTGGAGGGGAGGCTAGTTTCTACACATACTATATAGTCTAGGCAGTACAAACCAGTGTGTATACACCGGCCTACAGCCTATACCTAGGTACTGGAGCACTATCTCCATCTAGTGGAGAGTCCAGGAACCAAACCAAAAGACCATGGTACACACCCCCACCTAGTGGGAACCTGTGTAACCAGGTGTCCAATCCCCACTGCTGGGGATTAGAAACCGATGGTCACCTGAGGGGATGTAGCCAATCACTAGAGAGGCACCACATCCAGTTTCTAGACACCCCAATCCCTTATAAGGAGAGGGGATCTAGAAACTATCAGGCGGGAAAACAGATCTGTGGGAGACCCAACCAATCACAGGGCGGGGATTCATAACATTTCTAACCAATCAGGGGAGGGCAGTACAGGTACATCTACCTGTGCGCGCTCCTTGGTCTAATTGGTCTGTGGTAGTGAGCGGACACTGACGTCGATTTAACATTTTCTCTAAGAACTTGTTGTCTATTTAGAACCCAGGACAGTTGCATTCACTTTTGGACTATCCTATATGGCTGAGGGAGACCACGTTGGTACCCTATCACCAGGTTCTACGCACAGGAGAGACAGGAGGGGAGGTAAGCCATTAAATCCGGAAATGGACGGTGAAGCCCCACATACCCCTAGTTTTCTCACACCTGATGCGAACACACAGGAGACTCTCAAGGCCCTGAAAGACCTTGCTGATAATCTTATCCTCCCTGTAAGGGTGGGTACTCCTGTTGTGTTGGGGAAGGCTCCTCTGCCCCCTAGTAGTGTTATACCTGCCCCTAAGTTCACCTTCAACTTTGGCCCTACCAGCACGGCAGGCACCGAGGCCAAGGTGGACAACAGCGAGCGGGGAAGGCCAAACCCGTTCGCTGACCGCCGCGGAGGGAGGGTGTTCATCGACAAGGACAGCCTCACCGACGAAGTAAGTATGACTACACAACCTACATATAACACTAGTCAGTCAGGTATAATTAAGTACCTGAGTTGTTGTACCACACGTGAGAATGGAGCTCGGTCTGCCAGCAGGGGACCGGTCACCATCCCACACAGTGGTAACAACAACACTGACACCTGTATAAAGTTAAAGACACACGCCCAGCTGGGGTCTGTCACCAACAATATACAGTCTGTTTCTAATACCTACACTGCTAATAGTGCACAGGCAGATTGCCTACACACTATGGTGAAGGTAGAAGAGACAAACATGGGAGAGGGTGAGAGAGGCAGCCAGCCGGCTACCACTCGAACCTCCCCCACCCCGGGCGGCGGAGAGGTGAGAGAGACCCGAGTGGTCCCCTCTCACACCCCCAAACCCCAACGCCACACCCGTTTTAAACGAAGAGGTGTAAGAGACACAGAGAAAAATTCCCATAAAAGACAGCTGTCTATTATGGAATTTTTCAAACGTGCTCAGGACCCCCCACAAGGGGGCTCCACCCCAGCCATAGATACTTCCATAGAAGAATCAACCCTCTCACAGTCAGACCATACAGTCCTACAGGACCTCGTAATTCTTGACACAGGGGCAGAAGTGGAGGGAGGAGGGACTGAGGGTGACCTTGACCTTGATCAGGGACAACCCCCAGACCCACCCCCCAAAACCAAAACCCCAAAAACCAAACGTAAATTTGACTTGTCTAAGGATAAGATACACATCTTAGAACAACTCAAAGGTGAAACTGATATACCTATCACTTTCCAGGTGATTGACTCCATCCTGCCGAGGGGCGCCCCCTGGAGGGATGCCCGCAACAGCGGCCACGACGGCAACAGAGACAGAGTCCGCGCACATTGGTTGGAACAGATCCTTGAAGAAGGGAAGATCCTCCCATGGGCAGCCGGACTACTCGACACCCCAGCGTATGGAAGTGACGAGTCCCTGGTGAAAGAGTATGCCGAGATCAGGTTCGAGGCAGCTCAGAAAGTGATGAAGGCCAATATTAAATTCTTGTACCGATCCGAGAAGGCCAAATTCAATGTGACCGATGCTCATTTAAAGACTGTAACTGAACGTGTGAACACTGAGAACAATTCCACAAATGCTAGCTACATTCTTGATGTTGTAGATGGGTACATAAAGTCAAAATGGGCTAAGGAAGTCAAATCTTTCACGGAAGATCTGACGGTGAAGATAGAAGGTTTGGTGACCCCCAGTACCAATGACCTTGCCAATCCAGCAGCAGCTGCGAAAAAGCAGGTCAAAACCAAACCCAAATCTGAACCATCCGGCTCCCAGGGTTTTCAACCACCCCCGCAGAACGGCCAGAAATCGGGGGAGGAGAAAAACCAGACGGTAGCAAAGGGGAAACCAGAACCCCCCACGGACCCGAGGTCCAAGGGGGTTCCACCAGGTGGCCCGAAGGCACCAAAGGGGAAGGGAAAGAAGGTCAAAACCCATCCATACAAACCCAAAGGGAACCCCAAGAAGTGATTGTACCGTCAAACAAGACCAATAAAAATGGTAAACCATGCTCTGTTGTTGTGTCTACTGTTAGCAAACCGTACAAACTAAGTGCTAATACCAATGTCGTAAACTTATCTACTAGAAAACTGTCTAAGTCAGAAGTTACTCTACTAGAGAAAGGCCTCAAATTTTGTCCAACACAAAATAATATAAATGAAGGTGACATTCGTGCAGAATTAGATAAATTCCATCGAAACCTCAGAATTAAACAATTCTTCAGTAAAGAGCCTGGTGTTAGTACAAACACCAAGGTGGCGCCACCAGCAGGTGAAACCACTCCTCAGACAAATGGGAGCGATATCTCAGCGATAGATACCACACCCACAATGCCCACCAGGGGGGAACAGGAAGGGGGAAACCCCAACCACACCCCCCCTGATGGACAAAAAGCTAGTGACGATAGCAACAATACAGTGGATACAGGTGGCACCACCTGTCCCACTAACATTGTAGCTACCAACACACAGGATTCAACTGTGGCCCCCAGACCATATTTCAATCCTGAGCTGTCTAGGAAGCTCAAGGGGGAATCCAAGTGGAACCCCCCACAAGGTAGTAAAAGCCTAGAAGGTTTTATTGCCATAAATGAAGTAAGTCTAGCTCAGAGAAACCTCCAGAAAAGGAAGGCCAGGCCCAATCTAACCACATATGAAAAGGCATCCCTAAGGGAATTATCAAGAGATAATTCCATCACCATCAAACCTGCCGATAAAGGAGGGGCGACGGTAGTTATGGATACTAGAGACTATGTGAATGAAGCCATGAGACAGCTGAACGATCAGAGTGTATACAGACCAATACAATCTGACCCAACAGCTGAATACGACAAACAGATAGACACCATCATTGACGGGTACATCAATGATGGTGTCATCACGGCCAAAATGGGAGGATCTTTGCGAACGAAACATGCAAGATCACCCCACGTGTACTTTCTCCCTAAAATACACAAGGAAGTGATACCACCCCCTGGCAGACCAGTAGTGTCAGCCAATGGGTGTGCCACAGAGAAAATATCTGCCTTGGTGGATACTTTTCTAAAACCCCTTGTACCGAAGGTGAAGTCACATGTCAAGGACACAAACGATTTTGTGACCAAGATAAGAGACTTACCCCCATTGAAACCAAACAGTTTCATAGGGACACTGGACGTGGGAGCCCTGTACACCAATATCCCCAATGATGAGGGGCTAAAGGCTGTCAGAGAGAAAATGACTGAGGAAAGGGCAGACAGCCTATACCCCAGCGTAGACCATGTGTGTGAACTTTTAGAAAAAGTCCTCACCATGAACAACCTCCAATTCAATGGCAAACACTATGTGCAGATAAGTGGCACAGCCATGGGGACCAAGCTGGCCCCCTCCTATGCCAACCTCTTTATGGAGAAATTGGAGGAAGAGCAACTCAATAGCTTCAGACTGAAACCATTGACCTGGTGGAGATTCATAGATGATGTTTTCTTCATCTGGGAACATGGTGAAGACACCATGATGGAATGGCTGGAACACCTAAACTCCAGCCACCACTCCATCAAATATACCATGTCCAAATCACAGACTGAAGTCTGTTTTTTGGATACAGTGGTGAAATGGGACCCTAGTACAGATAAACTGTACACTGACCTATACAGAAAGCCAACAGATGTGAACAGCTATCTACCATATAGGTCAGCCCATCCACCAGCAACCAAACGTAGCCTCCCCTACTCACAATTCCTCAGGATCAAGAGGATTTGTGAACGGGAAGAGGACTACCAGAGACATGCAGCCGAGAAATACAAGGAATTCTTAGCCAAGAAATACCCCGAGAAACTTCTCAAAGCATGCAAAGAGAGTGTGGACTCCCAAGACAGGGAGACCATACTAAACAAGGTCAAAGAAAGAAGAGAAAGGAGAGAAAAAACCTTTCTCATTGAGACTTACCACCCAGGGGGGTGCAGCCTCAAAGATATCATTACACCGAACTGGCCTATCTTGGGAAGCTCAAGAACGACCAGGGCGCTGTTTGATACAGAATTGACCACAGGCTATAAAAGGCCTAAAAACCTGAGGGACCACCTTGTAAGAGCTAAAACTTGTTACAATGTGGATGGGGAAAAGTCGAAAGACAGGAGGGGTGGATCCAATCGCAATGAGTGCAGGAAGACAAACTGCAAACACTGCGACAGGATCCACAAGACAGGTAAAATGAAATCGAAGCAGACGGGACGTATACACGAGACTAAGTGGAACGTAACCTGCAAGAGCTCTAATGTCATCTACTGCATTGAATGCAAGGTCTGCCAGATGCAGTACATTGGTCAGACCAAAAGGATGATAAAAGAGAGGATTGGAGAACACCTAGGTTGCATCAGACGCAACAAAGGTAAAAATGAAGTGTACAAACACTTCAACTCCAAGGGACATACGGGGGTGGAAGATGTGAGTGTACACATCCTGGACTTTATCTACAGGCATCCGGCCAGCCGAGAAGGTGGCCGCCTGAGAGACAAACTGGAGTTCGGATGGATACATCGTGTCCGAAGTACATCACCGTATGGCCTAAACACAATGGACAACAAGTATGGTTGATCAGACTACAGCCGGACGGACCTGAATTTATTTAGGACCTGAAAGCCAGAATGCCACGTCGGAAAATTTTTAATGATTCCCGGGTAACCAACCCCGAGAGGTAAAATATTCCCTAAAATACAGTGCCTTTGCTAGTCTGCTCAATCCACTACTTCCTCATCACAGACCAGGGCAGCGTATGCCACCCCTGAAAAACCCTCTGGTAGGCACTGGAGGTACCACAGCTATCATTAGCTAATAGGACCGCAGGTTTCACCTGATGAGGCCCCTGGAGGGCTGAAACCCAGACTGACCTTTTTAATCATGATTGATTGATTAGGACCTTTCTTAGACCATTTTCCCATCTAAACCCTATAACCCATACTTTAGAATGGTAATTCTAAATAGTATAGGTTTAGAGTATAACGTATGACCATCTCTTAGAGAAGGTTTTAATTTTCTATACATACTATATACTCTAGGGGCAGGTGCTTTATAGACTATGGCAGTCATTTATAAACACCACACCCCAATAGGTATGACTCATATAGCATGTCCACCCTGGAGGGGAGGCTAGTTTCTACACATACTATATAGTCTAGGCAGTACAAACCAGTGTGTATACACCGGCCTACAGCCTATACCTAGGTACTGGAGCACTATCTCCATCTAGTGGAGAGTCCAGGAACCAAACCAAAAGACCATGGTACACACCCCCACCTAGTGGGAACCTGTGTAACCAGGTGTCCAATCCCCACTGCTGGGGATTAGAAACCGATGGTCACCTGAGGGGATGTAGCCAATCACTAGAGAGGCACCACATCCAGTTTCTAGACACCCCAATCCCTTATAAGGAGAGGGGATCTAGAAACTATCAGGCGGGAAAACAGATCTGTGGGAGACCCAACCAATCACAGGGCGGGGATTCATAACATTTCTAACCAATCAGGGGAGGGCAGTACAGGTACATCTACCTGTGCGCGCTCCTTGGTCTAATTGGTCTGTGGTAGTGAGCGGACACTGACGTCGATTTAACAGATGCTGACGTCACACTATTTTCGACGACGCTATGACGCGCACGAGGTAGACAGGCGACGTCGTTTCACTTCCTTATTTGGAGTTTGGGACCTTGTGACACCGAAGTCATACCGTACGGTCGCGATAAAGCAACTAGTGTTGAAAGCGCGCCGGTCTTGTATAAGCGCCGGAGTATAAGAGCCTCCAAATGTTTTTTCTTAAGCACTAAAATCGCGACTTTGAATAAGCACCAGCGCCTGGCTTGTATATAGCTCCTGAGTAAGAACTTTACCGAATTGAAAAGCACTCCCTCAGAGCCCTTAATCGCTACAGTACGGTACAAATCTGATGTCAACCCGCGCCAAAACCAAAAAGGGTGTTCCGGTCACATGTACCTACGACGAGTGACCTTCAGCTATCACCACGTGAAGAGTGGGAAATAAATTTTGTACGGCAAGAAAACTGAAAACTGATAACGATTCCATTAGATAAGTATTTGGTTCCAATCTATGGCGAGATATTTCCGACACTTGTCTCCACCAGAGCGATTGATTTATATGTCTGTAAGGTTCAGCTCTCCAACACTCTCCAATATCCGCCGGTGCACGATGGTCGCCGCCCATAATTAGTGACAACTGAACTTCTGCTGGAGAGTGAAAGCTACGTTGAGTCTTGAGGTGCGCAGAGATACTATCTGCCGCAGCCTGATTTTAGTTCCACGCTATTTAGATAACCGCCCCATTTAAAATCTCTCTCTCGATCCTAGAAAAAAAAAAAAAAAGGCTAGAGTTTATCATGGACGCGTCTCAGTTTTAGTCAAGCTCTAAAGAGAAGAACCTGAGCTTGTACACATACCCACGTGAGGGGTGGCCTCGGGGGGCGTTCAGTTAGTACTGAGTCTATAGTCAAGGTCAAGTTCCACTCTCTAAACAGAGCTTTAGCGACTCCGTCATCTAGACCGCGCGCGCGCGATTTTTTTTGCTGAAGCAGCTAATCGATGGAAAAGTAGAGAAGACGTACTCGATCAAAAACTGCTTCAGAGGCATGTTATCAGGTATTATCAGTTAAATCAAAATATTTCAAAACATCCAGAAAAGCAGAATGACATGTCCTACGGGCTACAGCCGGGCACTGACGAGCAGACGCCGCTGACGTCATTTCAATCAGGTCACAGTGCTTTTTAGACACCTTTTCTGTAAGACCTGTCTCATACCTTAGTATATAATACCGTAAACGCCGGGTGATTAGTATATGATCACATTGGCAGTCGCGGATCCACGAAGAGGCTGGATAAGCCACGAGCGGACCCGCGACTACAATGTGACATAATCTTACCATGCGCTTTGTTTTGTTTTTGTTTCTATTTACAACAGCAAACATTTCAACAGCCTATTGTTTTTTTTAAATGATGAAAAATCGGCCCAAAAAAAAGTAAACATTTTAGAGCTAAATTTGTGGAGGATAGCCGGACATGCTGATGTCACTAGACCCCTAAATTCGATATGGTGACATGGTCATTTTCTTAAAATTTGATACGACGACACGGGCACGGACATCTAAGTGACATGGGACATGTGGCATTTCTTGAGTCCGACATGTGACATGGACCATAGTGACATGTGGAAAAAAAATGTTCGAAGAGTGCATCAGAAAAGTACCATTTCAAGCCTAAACATTTCGCCAAATTTTTTTTTTTTTTTTCTTGGATGGTACCCGGCTTTGCAGTGTCTGGGTCCTTAAAAATGTACCAGAATGCTCAAATTCGGGTTCTAAATATTTTCAAAAAACGTTTTCTCCCTTAGTGACGTGTGACATGGGCATTTCTTAAATTCGACATACGGCTGCATGGGGAGGACCCACCCGTCAAGGGCCCCATGATGACTCATACCCGCCGCGTTCAAACTAGCGTGGTGGTTATAGGTAGACCTTCTTTCAGTATCCACGTGACCAGATCCATCGCCATCTCTTGAGCGACCGCAACGTAACCTGCTCCGGTCATTTTGACAAAAAAAAACTGTCTGGCTAGCCGACCGCTGACGTCAGCTTAATTTTGACGACGTTGCTCATTACGCGTCATCAACAGTAACCGAGGTAACTAGGGTTATTGTTATCCGGTCCGTAAGACGACAGTCTAAGACGGCGTGTAGTCGCGTTTTGCTCTCCCTAATACTCTAATTCAAGTCGAGTTACCGCTAACCCCTACAAAAAGAGGGTAGTCACATTTGTGTAATTCAAAAGTCGTTCCTTTGTTAGCAATAAGGGGGTCGTTCTATTCATTGATTTTTTTTTTTGTTTACAACAACAAGTCAAAGTACAGTCAATCAACCAAGATCCTTTCTACTCCGTGGGGGTGTAGAAGGATCTCCCCCCTGAGGTTACAAAGTCACCTCTTTATTTAAGGGGCTACGGGTCGCAAAGTCGCTTTCGCTTTCGCTTACAAGTCGCAAATTCGCAAGAAATATTCAAGTCAAAAAGTAAAATTTATCAACTATCAGTACGGTCGTTTGAAAGTCATCAAGTCACCGAAAAACTCCTCTACAGTCACCTCCGACTCGCCTCCTCCCTACCCCCCTAAAGGGGGGTAGGGAGGAGGCGATTCTCTAGAGATCAGATAATTTTTTTTTTCTCCCGAGCAGACCCCAAAAGCTCCCCCCCCCAAGTGCCCGCCCACCCCATAAATAGTGCCCCCCTCCCCCCCTCCCCTCCCCATGCATCTTAAAGTGCCCCCCTCTCCCCCCCTCCCCCCCTCCCCTCCCCCCTTATAGAAGCCTCCCATTGGCTAGTCCAAGTCATGTGACCAAAAGGGGGGCATGGTCTGTCTATTATCTATATTATGCAAATGAGGGAGGGGTTCAGGTCACGTGACCAAGGGGGTGTGGTCTATTTTCCAAATAAAGAGCGCTTCCGGTCACGTGACCAAGGGGGTGTAGTCCTATTATGCAAATGAGGGGGTCACGTGATCCATTATTATGCAAATGAGGGAGTCACGTGACCAAATGGAAGCCTCTGATTGGCTGGTGATCAAAGGCGCGTAGTCTACTATGCAAATGAGGGGGTCACGTGATCAAGGGGGCTTGGCCTATTATGCAAATGAGGGGGTCACGTGACCAAATGGTGGCCTCTGATTGGCTGGTGATCAAGGGGGCGTGGCCTATTACGTAATTATGCAAATGAGGGGGCGTGGCCTATTATGTAATTATGCAAATGAGGGGGTCACGTGACCAAATGGAGGCCTCTGATTGGCTGCAGGTCGATTGAGTAATAAACAGTAGTTAACTATAGTCCCGTTCCGATACATACTATACTACTCCAGATGACACATCAGGCGCTAATTTATCTTTCTTTTTCATTCATTTTTTTTTTATTTCTTTTCTTTTCTTTTCTTTTTTTCGGGGGGGGGGGGCGGCACTACAAGCCTTTTCAGAAAGAACTAATTAATGCAAACAACTTTAAGCGATGTTTTATTCAACAGAAGCACATCCTCCGAACCTTCAAACTTATCAAAATCCCGTATCACTGGGAAGGCTGGAGGAGGGGAACTGGGGCATGTTTGTAAAATGTTTTAGGTCCAAATATATATTTCATTTCTCGTAAAACCTGCCATCCCCCCCCCCCCCCCGCGCGCCTACCTAGGAATGTCAGATGGTACACGTTTGATGGGGACCAGGTCCGGGACGACGTTAACCCCCAACAGTTGGTAACCCAATCCCCAATGACTTCACTCCTGCTGACCTTCAGGTCTGCCGAGGTCACCTCAAGGTCACGGTAGGGTCACGTGACTGCGCTGGTTGCTGGCAGGTCGTGACCTGACACTGCGCCACCCAGTGGGGGGTAGGGGAACGATCCACAGGTGGGTGGTACACTCTCCAAGCACAGTCTCAAATAAGGCACTGCTCAAAGACTCTGAATACGGCGAATCTTCTGTTAAGAAAGGGAGGAAAACGGTGCTACTTTGCTCCATCACTCACTGCAGTCTCAACACATCAAAATTAGTTCCCGAAAATATGTTCAATTTTGACTATAAGAATATGACCAATACTTCTACAATTGTAAATGCTTGTTTTTTTATCCATCCTTTTAAGTTTTTAAATGAATTCATAGTTGTATGAAAAGTATCGTGAATGTAAGTTTTCATGGAAACCCCTTGCATTTTGGCAAACAGGAAATCCTATGAATGAGAGAATCTGCTTGGAGATTAGTGTGGGTACAGGTTATGTGCATGTGGTGTACATGTGGTGTACTGTAAACGTAGATATTTTCGTGATTTCTGTGGTATCTAAATATACGAAAAAATATGCAAAGAGCAAATATTTATACAGTTTTGAATTGAAGTGCCAGATTCCCCGAAACCCTCGAATCTAAATCTGTGCGAGGTCATACTTTATAGCAATTCCTTGAAAATGTATACCAGCGAAAATATTCATGTTTACAGTATGTATGGTGTACATGTGGTGTACGTGTGGTGTACGTGTGGTGTACAGGTGTATGCTGGTTGTATACTGGGATGGGGGCTGTATAGACAGGTGGGCAGAGTGTTGGTATAGGGGAGTGGATATACACTGATATACAGCAGGGGGGGAGAGCAGGGGGTAGGAGAGGAGATGGGGTAGGGAAGGGGAGAAGACATGGATAGGCAGGAGAGGGTAGAGTGAGGCGGGAAAAGGCTAAGCACGGTGCGGATGCTAAAATAAAGAACAAAATGATTTCCAGTATCATGGTATGGAAAATTGGAAGTATCAGGTCGAATAAAAAAGGGGCCATTATCATTTGCTCATAAATGAAATTGGCCAATCTTAGCACAAAGACTTGCATGCACGGTACAGGGAATTAGCGTCAAAGAGAAACGTCAAGAAGGTTAATTGGCCAGTTATTTTTGTCAATGAAAGCAACAATTTTGTCTTTTTGTATACAATTGCTGTTACAGTATGTAAACATGACTACATGAAACTAATGTTCTGTTTTTCTGTCACGCAGGTGAGTCCCCAGTTACTCTGTATCCTACCTGTACAACCACCAGATAAGTATACATGTGGACATGTACCATGTACATATAGTTAGGGATGTCATCGATACCTACCAAATCGAAATTTCTGTATTTTTGGATATCCAATTATTGTATCGATAAAAACGTTATATCGATACAAATTCTGACCTACTTGCCTAAATGACCTAAACGTAGAAATAGGGCAAATTAAAGCATGGTTTGGGCATCAATTTAAATGACAAAATCCGCTCCTGGAATGTGTATAAGGAAGCTGTTCAGGTTAATAACAGAAATGAGTTTCATTGTGCTTATTATCGCATCTCAAGTCACTGATACAATGATGTCATCTATTTAGACTTGAATTAACTGGTGAACACATATCTTTTAAGTGTTATTTATCTGTATCGAAAATCGAAAAAATCGGAATTTGAGACCAAAATAGTGATAATCGAAATCGAAATAAATTGGATACCAATGACATCCCTACATAGATATAGTGCCCCTGAGTACCGCACAGTGAAGTCAACAGAGGAAATCATGTTTTATAATCTGCTGTGAATTTATTTCTATATGGCTTATAAGTTATGTTTTACAGCTCCAGAAATTTGAAGTTGAATAGACTTTCAGAAGTTCCTCAGCCTGTTGTTAAAGTAAAACACCATGTAAATTACTTGTTTTACTTGGGAATACTTAAGCGCTCCCTACATCACTACATCACCTCGTCCTTTACACACCCTGTCGAGTTTAAATCATAAACTTTGTGTAGCTGCAAACAGAAGGGCCTCATCCATTCCCCAAGTGCCCTTTTACTGAGGGCTTTATATTTTCAAGGGACACATAGTACTTCAATGTTGTGATAATGACTGAGTGCATCCCTTGCAAGTCTACTATAGCCAGAACGGCAGGCATATATCATGTCGACCCTTCAGCCTTGTACCAACGCTGTTGAATCCAGATGATGCATGGATGCACCACTCGCAAGTTAACATTAGTTTAATCATCAGGCCACATTCCCGCTCCCATGCGGACAATACACATTTAATAAAGCACCATGCGGCCCTTAAAGGGTTTGAAACTAAAAACCCTGTGTACTCCCCTACATACCAGGACCCCATCCATCCAGGTGGCCTTTTAGTGAGGGCTTTATTGCTGCTGACAATGTGCATGTCCCTTTCCCATGGCCCGGGGCAGCTTTCTATGGCGTGTAAAACATGTTGGAAACAAATAGGTTCAGGCTGCAGCCCCGTATCCATCACCCCCCCCCCCCCCCGCGGGGAGGGGGGGTTTCGGCATGACCGGGGACTATACATATGGTAGAGGTGATTTACTACTGGTACCATCAATACACAAGGCCCGACCAGGCTATATGTTATTGTAGAAAGGGTAGCTGAAGTCTGTATATGTATGAGGAACTGGCAGGGGGAAATGAGGCGGTTGTGGAAGGGGGGGCTGGGAAAGTGTACATACAGTATGATTTACAACCTATGTATATATACAGTGATTTCTTTAAAAACAATGTGTGTGTGTGGGTGTGGGTCGGGTTACAGCCCAATGGGTACACAGCATTGAATCAACATTGTGTCACGGTTATCAACGACAATTGAACATTGAATGATCGATTCAATGTTGTTCTACAGAATTTTGTAATCACCGGGAGAGGGATCCTCTCCTGGGGGTCGGTAAGTCAGAAAAATGAATGATCCCAGGTCACAAAGTTCCAAAGTTGTTACCCTTCATCCTATTTTGTCCAAAGGTTGCCAGGTCGCTTAAAGTATTGCCCAGGTCGAGAAATCGCCTTAAACCCGCAGGTCTCGGTACCCCTCCATGGACAGTCAGGGCGCAGTCGGGACAGGTACTCAGGCCTATTTATAGGAGAGCTGAGGCTTTAAGTGAGGCCCAGGTCACTGTTGACCGATCTGCAGCCACATGTATCTGTAACTCGCAGGAGAAAATGGAGTGACGTCCTGGGCGTGCAGGGGGTTGAGAAAACAAAGTGTTCGCTTAAACCATCAACCATCTCAGACATCCCCTCCATTGTCACAAAGGTCAAGGTCGTGCCGGGTTGAAGGTCAAATGTCGGCGGTGTCACGTGATACTGTGGGGAGCGTTTCATCAAAGTGAGTCTCTCCAAGAAACAGTCAGGAAATGGTTCCTGATTGGCTGTAAGCAACTGGTGTATAGTGGATACTACAGGAATTAGGAGACTTAGCCCTTTAAGGACTGCATGTCGCTGAAAGTTGACATTTGTCTTCATGATGCATCTCTGGCGAGTAACTCGCCAGTGCTAGTATTGATGTATCTTGCCAACCCTCTGATAGTCTCTCAACCTGATAGGGTTGGCATGATGCTTTAATGTAGCCCTAGCGAGTTACTTGCCAGGGTTGTATTCATGCATCATGACGACCAAGGGCATGATGCATTAAGGCATCATGTCATCCTTAAAGGGTTGAGGACTGATGAGGTCCCGGATGTTGAGACACAGACGCCCATACGTCAATGTTGCCGTGGTTTCCCCCGCTTTGTGTCTGCAACAAATAACAAGTGGGAGGATAGTGTGGCTTTCAGGCATAGATATACTCCCCTAAGTGCTCTATCAGAGAAGTTTGTGTAGGTCGCCATTTTGTGCCAAGAAAGTAGGCCTACCAAAAAATGTGATTACATTTCATATGATCTTTCTTATCGAGTTAGCTCATCTTTTCACCACAGGGCGGTGGGAATTCCCTTGTTTTATGCATTTATAACAGATGATTTATCCCCCCCCCCGCCCAAGACAGGCTTAAAACACCACTATTATCCTATTGTTTAAAGACTGAGCACTCCCTATGGCGGGAAGAAAGTGAGGTTCTAGCTTGCACTTTTGCTTAGATAAGTACTTGAAACCGTGTGTTAACATTAGATTAACAGAAAAAATCACACTTTTCAAAAAAGGTAATGGTTAAATATAATCCAGCGATACAGTGAACATGTTACTCTTCTATAGCTATTCCAAACAGTTACACTGAACAATAAGGTATGCCTGTGTGCCTCAATATATGCAGGATCTGCCTTTATAATGGCCAATATGCCAACACAACTTTCCCAGTCTCTAGGATTCATATTACCCCGTTAAGAACCTCATTAGGTTTCAAGGCTCAATGTCCATCTCCTATTCTGATGCATCGACTCAACACCTGTATTGCATTGGTACATCATGCCAACCGTTCAAGAGTGTATCACTCCTGAAGAGAAACTTTCATGCTTGAATGCAGTTCTGGTGATTTAGCAGACAAGCTACATTATGCATCAGGCCAACAAAACGGCATACTCTACTTAGACTTAAACCCCTACCCAGTAAACATAAAAACAACGTTATACAACATTGTATAACATTGTATAACGTTATATAACATTTCTCTAATGATTCTACTATGACATAATGTTATGTAACGTTCTAAAACGTTATTTTGAGGTAAGATAACGTTATCTTGTTAGCTAGGTATGTTACCCTTAGAGGGCTAACCACCTCCCCAAGTCTCTAACGTAAGCCTTTAGTCGCCCCGTCCCTGATTTGTGGATGTAGGTTTTTGTTCAGGTCATGAAATCCGATAGGGACTACACGGTCTGTTGTTGTATATCCGGGCTGTAAATTATACCCCTCACTGGTAGAGGGGGGTATCCCTGTATTAGACTCCTACACACCCCACTCTCCATTCTGTATATATCCTTTTAGTGCCAGACATTAGACTTATCTCTGTCCAACTCTACCAATTCACATTGTAATGATAAACATAAGTAAACATTGTTGTATTCTGCATATTTAGGAGAATACGTAGGTTGTTGACCTCCCAGCTAACAAAAAAAAAGTTATTTTACGTCAAAATAAACGTTATAAATTTTACATAACGTTATGTCATACTAATAGCCTAGGGGTGACACCCCTTTCTTCGTGCTATACACCCCACTCCTTGTTTTGCTCCCTCCAATAGGGGGCCTAAGCGGAAACGGATCTAGTATTAAATGTTGCCTGCATCCAGATGCATTTGGGGACCAGGTCAGTAGTGCACAC
Source organism: Harmothoe impar (assembly GCA_947462335.1). Lineage (NCBI taxonomy): Eukaryota > Metazoa > Annelida > Polychaeta > Phyllodocida > Polynoidae > Harmothoe > Harmothoe impar. The sequence goes on along the minus strand of OX381711.1, from coordinate 10,580,081 downwards.
ACAGTGCTGGAGAGATAGCGAGTGTGACATACATCCACTTTAGTGGGTTATGTTAAATCCCTTTTGAAATAACAAATACTTTTGATACTTTTGCCTCTGGTGATAAAAAAAAGATATTTAGCAATAGAAAGGATCTAACTTAACTCAGTAAAGTGGATGGATGTCACACCCCCTATCTGTCCATCACTGTAACCTACTGACCTTGTTCACAGTTGCATCTAGATCTGTTTTGAGGCTAGTTTTGATGCTAGATCCGTTTCTGCTTAGGCCCCCTATAGCTCTGCCTCAACCTGCTTGATTACAATATTGTTTCTCTTTGTTAAAATGGATACCATCATACTTTGGTTTGAATATTTATGTTTTAGTTCATTGTGTCTGGTATTACATATATTACATGGGGATGATAGTAACATGTTCTTAATCATCACATATTCTTATTTGTAATATATACATTGTTGAACCAGCGATGTGGCCCAGGGACTATTTTTCGGGTATAAACACTGGGAGTTTGTGATGAGCTCAGAAGTAAAATAATGTAGGTCCTTTACAACCCCTATCATCCCTCCTTACTTGGAATACTTCTAGGTTATGGCAAAGTCACAATTACCAGGGTTCTGCTAGGGAGAGTGTGTGTATATACCCGCTATAGCCTATCTGTGCACTGATCTGTGGGGTGTCTTAGTGGTCTCTCACCCCCATGTCTCTCTGTTAGACTCTGTCTGCTCCACCCCAATGGTGTACATAATGGGCACTGAAGCCTATTGTCTTCCTATGGTAATAAGGGACTGGTCATTTTCTGATGACGGGGGGATGGGGTTTGGTGGATTTCTTTTTTTCTGTGGGGGATGGGGGCATGAAAACGTAGACCCCTTGAGAACAGTTGGATTTCCTCAGCCCCTATAATCCCTCTTCTCCTAGAATAATTGTATGTTATGGCAGGTCATGACTTTGATCTGTGTGGTGCCTCACCCCAATGTCTCTCTTTTATCGGCCTCTGTCTGCTCCGTACCCCCATGCTGTAGATAAATGGTACTGAACCCCTTTGCCGCCCTTGGGTAATAAGGAACTAGTCCTTTTCTAACAGGGGGATGGGGTTTGGTAGAAACATTTTTTGGGGGAGAACAGTTGGCAGGTTATGACAGTGATCTGTGGGGTGTCTTATTGGTCTCTCACCCCCTGTCTCTCTCTGTTAGCGGCCCCTGTCTACTCCCCAACCCCAATGTGTAGATAGGAGGCACTGAGGGTCATTGTCATCTTATGGTAACAAGGGTCTGGCCCTGTTTTAGCAACCGGGGGTATAGGGGTCCGTAGATTATTTAGGGGGGGGGGGGGGGTCGGCATCGTTTAGGGAGATCCGTTCTGAAAGGGTTAAGGTATTTTTCATACAGTATGAGACACATCATTTACCTCAACAAATATGGCCCACTGAACATGCCACAGGCTCATCCTCTCTGTCTATATTATACCTCAAACAGAGGAGGCCCATAGGCTGGTAGCATGGGGTCAAGTGGCTGACCTGAGGCCCGGCATCACCTCACCACCTCTACTTGAGATATGGCCGACTATACTCAATCTGCGAGTTGCTTGCGAGGCTGACAAATAATTTTCCTTAATGAGCTAACAGCTTGATTGGAGACCCAATATCTCTGACAGATTTGCAGGGCAATACAGTAAAGAGGTGCCAGTGCAGTATTCCAGGGATCCCTACTGTGGGTTGTACCGTAAATTATCGAGTAGAAGCCGCGGCTAATACAAGAGTCAGATCGCCAATGCTGTTTATAGGCCAAAAGTCGGGTTGTGGCTTATATGCGAGTTAGTACTATACTCGAAAAATAAAGGTAGTATATGTGGTAACCAGAATGGAAGGTTTATAGAACTGCCTGTCAATAATACTTAAAGTTTGTGTTGTCTATATTTTAGTTGATATTATCAATGTGGGCCATACTGACGTCAGAGTTTGTAATGGGGGGGTGGGGAGCTTACGATCAGGTTCTAGATTGAGTATACAAACACAAAGAAAAGCCATGCACCTGCTACTGTGAAATTACTGTGAATTTGCCAGTGAAATAGAAATGTGTGAGTAGAATCTGAGAAATGACAACTTTTTAATTTCTGTCACTACAGTTGCATGCAGCGCATCGGTCTTAAAACTGGTTTAAATGATAAATAAGACATTTTGTCCGGAGGCATCCAAATCCATTTCGTTCCACGCATTAAGTAGCATTGCATGGGATTTGTCACCAAAAGTGCTGAGCATGGCAAAGACTCAAATTCCTCCCCTTACTGGAACCTATTTTACAACACAAAAGTTGCATCCTATATCAATTACCAGAAACACCTGCTAGCCTACACAGCATGTAATTATGCAGCATGTGATATTGGGCAGAAACAGAAAGTGATTCCCTATTCACTTTGAAAACTACATTCAGATGAAAGAAACATTTCTGTGCCACGCCTTGAAACGACGTACGTATTGAGGAAGTGCAGCTTAAATAGGTCTTTGATATAGAGAGATGGCATTAAGAGGGACATTGGCATTAAGTTTTAAGGTAATGAGGACCAGCATACACCACAACCAGTACTCAGCCGGGGGCTCACTTGCTCTTTAAGTGCAGGCGAACTACAGCCCCTTCTATTTTGTCTTTTGACAGCCGTTGGAAATCTGTATTATTTAAAGCTCCTTTCCTGAGAAGTCGTTTGACGGCCCACTGTTAGAAGGACTCTTTTATTTAACTTAGGTCGCTTTAGAATTATATAGATTACTCATGTCAGGGTTTATTATTTTCTATATCAATTTCAACAACCCCAAACTTCCAGTTATTGACATATTTAATGCTTTCAGGTAATTGACATCCCCCTTTTCTTCTTGCTTCCGAGCTTGCACAGGGACAGCTCTTCATGGTCGCTGCTGCAGTTGGTACCCATTTCTATACTAAGTACCCCCTGCCCTCCAGGAAATTGCACCCTAATTAGAGATTCCTAAACTGCAGAGCATTATGGGGCACTCATTTCCATTAAACAGGATTTGGAATCAGCGAACTGGGTAAATCCTGATGAATGGCTCTGAACTCCAAAACAATCCCTCATCCATTCAGCTTTGATATTTAAGGGTTGCATAGCGCTTTATTGCACTGTGTACTTCTTCCTCTGGATGCATGTATAAAGGTCTGGGGACAAATCTGGAGTGAGCAATTCCCTGTGTCCGTGCATTATGCTGTCTGTGCATTAAGCCAATTTAGGAATATATCACACCTTTAAGGTCGACTTGATGCATAAATACAGGGCTGCATTCATCATCGTCACGGCAATAGTCCTTTTTTTAACATATTGCTTTAAAGCACCGGCCTGGCCTTGAAGGTTTAAACTACAAAGCTCCAAACCAGCATTTTACTACCGTATGCCCATATATACATGGACTGACATGACCTGGGAGAGCTAACCCACTGATGTTTTCCTATAATTACCATGTGTGCATATCTGCCATTGGCTGGAGATCTTAGACAAGGGTTCGGTCTGTGTGTGGGTATGTCTATGCAGGGTTAAAGGGCTTAAGCAAATGTTGGTTTCAGGTACGATTACCCTATCCAGCCAAACGGACCAACCTTTATTGCCTTAAATTTGATAATTTGCATCAGTTTCTCTTTAAAACTTTAGAATTTTTCTTTTCTTCCAAATCTGAGAGTTGGTCCAGAAAAGAACCAAGTGTCTAGACCCTACCTACAGTGGTAGAATCAAGATTTTAAAAAGGGGGCAGAGGAACAATAGTCAGTAGATATTTATTTTTTTAGCAACTTTCGCGCAAAACCCAATATTACACAGTTGTAAAATTTCCGCATTTTGCTTGCAGGGAAAGGGGTGTAGGTACGAGGTCACAGCGACCCAACCTAAATCCACCGCTAACCTAGCCGAGACCCACTGATCCTATGCCCTGTCAAACACTATTTCCTGGTACCATGTGCTGACATGGCCTGCGGACAGTACAGGGAGGCGTCTATTTGAACTGGGTGTGAATCTGAGACTGTAAACACCTATTGTTCATGTAAAGCCCATCTCAAACAGAAGTCACCCCACACCCCATGACCACCTCGTGACGACCTCCTCACCCGACCAGCCTCGTTCCCAGACCCCTGCAGACTATAGTACAGTACCAGTAAGGTGGCAGATCTCGCAGACATGTGATGGAAACCTCCGCGGACCTGTAGAATATGGTAAATAACCTCTGAGGCTATCTCATAACCTCCTGTCAGACTTCACCTAGTTCACATAACCTCCTCAGGAGGTTATGTGAACTAGGTCACTCCACCCAGGCTGTTCCAGGTCAGTTGGTGGTCTGAGGATAAAGAATAAGCCATATAACCTACAGTATGAACAATAAACCAAACACCCAGGCGGAGTATACTAGTCCTCGTATGGCCCCCATGTCTGAGCCCAACACCTTTCCCTCACTACTCCTCCTCATGCCTGGCGGCTACAGATTCTACGGATGCAGAAATGTAGCTATTCTGTTTTACGTTTTGCCTGTAGAGCTATTTTAAGTGTCAAATAGGCCTGTTATACTAAATCTGACACTCAGGGGATCATCCATAAAATATGTCATGCATATTTATACCGCGTCCGACATCCCCCATTCATATCTCACGCTTTTCCCAACAAGACCCCCCCCCCAAATAGCCAATTGTTTGACATACTTTATGAAGGATCCCTGCGTTGAAAGTATTTGAAACATATAGGAATATGGATACATCTACCACAATGAGGAAATTGTGTCTATACACAAGTCCCTACTTTTTATCTTTTGTTTTGCTACAAATACCTAGAATTTGGTGCCAGCCTATGATATACCAACTGTCCGTAGACAATGCCCCCATCTACAAACCCCTCCCCCCGCCTTAGGACTACACACACCTCCCCCATCCTATAGTAATCGGATCCTGAAGGATCTGTCAGCGATCAGGGGCACAGTGGTATATAAGGCCGTCGCCGACCCTTCACCTCACCTCCTGTTGTACCCCAGTCACCCCCATCCTACACGCCAGATTAAACCTTTACGTACCACATAGTGCTCTCAAGCTTTAATGTGCTTTTCCCTAGTGGTCCATTTTAAAGTCACTCCTGGAGGGACAGGCCCACAACGGCTACGCCATTCGTAGGCTGTTCGAAGGAGGAGAGGAGAGTGAGTGAAGGTAGAAAGCACATCCCTACACTTTTACTGAGGTGATAGTTTTTGTCCATCTGTCACAATAAAGGCACAGTCTTTTCCAATGTTAACAGTATGCATTAGCTCACCAAGGGCTACATTCAAGCATCAGGGGCACCATAGCGTCCGTATGATGCTTCATTGCAGCCTTAGTGTGGTAGTGCCTGGCCAGGGCTGCATCCCTGCATGCCTGGGATAAAGGGTTTACTCCCATACAGCATCATGCATCCCTTACAGGGTTTAACCCCATTCAAAGTCATCCCGTCCCATGGAGAGATTCCCATAGAATGTGTCTACCAAGTGGGTATCACCACAGCAGGGGACTGAATGCGGGTGTTGGGGCACAAGGGGGAGCCACCATATAATGACTAGTGAGATTCTAGACTGCGGGCAGTAGAAAGCGGCAGTTGGGAAGTAAGAAAAGGGGAGGGTGGAAGAGTTTAAGGCAGGTGTGAGCAGGGGACGACTTGCTCAAGTCTTTGAATCTAAATAAAGCCCAAACACGTAACTTTTCTGTAATCTACATTTCCTCAATTGAAGAATCTAGACTAGGTGCTAGTGTGAGAGGGATGTAGGGCTAAGGGACAGAGGCAGTGTAGGACAGCGAATGATCCAAGAAGGGCATGTGGGTAGTGATGCTGCCTTGGTGTTGACCCTTTAGGAGAGTATAGACCCCGTATGGGTGTCATTATGCATGAATGCAGCACTCAGTTACATGCCAAGTTACATGCCAAGGGCTGTATTCATGCATCAAGATGACAAAAGGACATATCACATTAACGCACTCTGTAGACTGCTTAAATAGATAAGACCCTTTGTAACGTCTCTGGTGACTGGAGGGCAACTAATGGCTTTTTGCAGAGTTGTGCTGACCACGGCCAAGTATTGGTCCCTGCTGCAGGCTGCCATTCTGCAGCAGGGGGGGTTTATAAAGGTCTCTCTGTTTAATTCTTTTGCTCCAAGCAAATAATTTGCCAAACTCAAACCCTAGGCATAATTTTGCATGCGTTATCACCCAGTGGATTATCTTGGTCATCTTGATCTGATGATCGATAATGACCACTGACCAATACTTGAACAGCCACTCAATTGTGAGTCATATTTTAAATACAAGTATATTTGGTGCATAGACTAACATATTATCACCGAGGGTTTGTTGGCCCATTATTGAGACTGCATAACATGTTAGTGACTGTACTCAATAATTTCTTTTAACTTGCACTTAGATCTTTTTTGATTCATGCAGTTAGTTTTGAGCATAGACCAAGACTGTGCCTGCAGACTGAAGGTTAGGCACAGGGACTGATGTACCTGCTGCAGATTGGCAATCTGACCTGGTAGCTCTAACTTATATAACTAAAGAAATATCCAAAGGGTTAGAAGCAATATTGTACCCTTCAAGATCCATTATAACTGCAATAAACAACAACCCCAATTATACTATCCTTGGCCGTGCACCCGTTGTATTATAGTTATGGAGACACTTTATAATAATAATAGCTTTTATTGACAACAAAAGGGAGGTCATTACTGACCTATGTGTCATAAGTATAATTAAGGCTACAATATTGGTTTTAACCTTTTACATAGTAAATGTCTAGGAGCCGCCAGGGGTGCTGTTCATTAAAAATAGATCTTGAAACAAGAACTACATCCTAATGGGTCTTGTCTTACACGAATTGCACCATCTCCCTTATATTTAAAAAATAAATTGCATACCAATTCATGCTGGAATGAAGTACTTCATGTTTTCAAGAACCACTTCATGTTAACATGAAGTGGTTCATGAAACCACTTTTCGAATGGTGGTGCCAACTAGTGTTTAAGAAATGAACTACAACAGCTGAAGCTGGTTACCCGTCTGTCCTTGTGTTCAAAGTACACATCCCTCATGGGACAAGTGGAGAAAACTGAGAGATTCAAGATGGCTGCCTTCAGACTGGAGTTTAGTGTTAAATTGCTTTAAGTATGGATCTAAGATAGACACAGACTATTGTAATACATCAATTGACATCAGCATTAAAAGTTACATCCATTGCAGCACTTTCCCAAGGGCCACAGGGCTATATTACGGAAATATTCAGGTGATTAAGTCTACAATGGGTTAAAAGGTGATTTTGAAAAAGTGATTTGTAAAGAGAAAAAAAAGGAATATGAAATGCCCAAACAAATGCTCAAAAGGTGATTTTGAATTAACCACCGGGCACCAGCCCATGCAATGTTTGCCTATGCTTCCCTATGGCAACATGATGAGTAGCACCTGGGTACTGCCCTAAATCTGGTTCGTTTGTAAGCATTATTTAAATCCTTGTCAAAATGGTTTGATGCAAATAAACATGCCCAAAAGAAAAGTTAGTAGCTAAAGGGGTGTCCTCATCAAAGACTGTCCGGACAGATCCTTTTCCTGTTCCGTCTGTCTATTGGATCCATCACAAAGTCACCAGCCTGGACGAAAAATATCCATTTACCTAGACCTACACCCTGTGTACCTGCCCTACCTGATGGACAGTGGTACGACCTTTTGGGACCATACCTTGAAGTATGTTTTGGATAACCACTGCCGCACCTCTCCCAGGAGCGGTAGTGGTGGGTGGACAGAGGGGATGAAAGGTGGGGAAGGGGGGGAGGGGTGGTCAGCCCTTCTTAAAATGAAAAAGCGTGGGCGGTGACCCCCCCTCCTGCTTTCTGGATAATGGTTTCTTGTGTTTATACAGCAATATTGGGGCACAAATATGTTTCTGATTGTTTATGAAGTACTAATTGGTAAGTTTGCCATTGTTATGTCTGGCACCTGTGACCCCCTCAGCTCCCCCCAGTAGGAGGATGTGGGGCGGTACCGCGGCAGTTTCCACTGACCCACATATAGTCAGTGCCCCCCCCCCAGGCCTTGAGTCCACCTGCACCTAGACCTGAACCCAGGGGTAACGAGGTACAGCCTACTTGACCGTCACCTGCCAGATGTTCCGGATCAACAACCCTGAATTTGCACAAACAAAATCGCCCTAAATGAATGGTGACCTAAGGATCAAAATTCTGTATTGAAATAATTAAAATGTGAATTTAATGTTTAAACCATGTACTTCCGGTGAATCCTATCTACATGATGTCTGAACAAATAGATGATATCTATTTGCAAAGTATGTATAAAATGCAAATCCCCAAAGTGTTAGTACAGAAAAAGCCCATTCATTTCAGTGCTATAACAGAGAATTTACCCCATTTTTGCCACAAAACACTGAATATCACCAAAAACTTAAAGCCCCAGTATCCTCGTGTTTGGACATGCTCGGTCAGCACTAAAGGGCATTGCCATGACACCCTTGTGCCCCTCCCCCTTTGCCTACCTTCAATAATATGTACCTTAAAAGGGCATAAGGGCATATGGATTGCCCATTCAAACATGTTATTATAGCTATGACTGCAATGCCTCCCCCCACGATGTAACAGGCCCTTGGTCAAGTGTGTGACTGAAATATGGGTAGTGCAGTGGGCAAACAGACCATGAGAGTGTAACGTCTAAGTAGGGTAACTCTGATTCAGTCAGTTGTGTACAAAAATAAATTGCCTTAGATGTATCATGAGGTACACATGAACACATACATTGCATATGATAATATTGCATAGTGAAGGATGTGTATCAAAATAACCAAGGGACAATTAAGATAGAGTTTAATGTGATAACCCTAGCGTGTGGCTATCATGGTGAGGTTACCTAAGTATGTGTTGCCGCTGCCCGCACTGAGACGTAGCACAGCTGTATATAGCAGAGGTTAGAGTTGTAGATTGCACCCAATATAGAACAGTGGGGGCACACAAAAGCCACGTGGTTGATACTTTGCAGGGTATATGAACCATATCTCACCCAGTTAGATTAATGCACACATAGGAATTATCATAAAAATAGACGTATCTGTATAAATCAGATCGACATAGTCTTATACATGTACCATGTATCATAACAGTGAAGACTGAAACTTTTTAGGGGTCAATTAGAATATATCAAAATACAGTAAGGGGTAATGGTGTTATCATGGTGAAACTACCCAACCATGTGGTGGCCTGTGTTTGCCCCCCAGTCCAGGCCCTGTGACGTAGCAGAGAGGAAACTCTAACCTCTGCTGTATAACTCGACCTCAGGTGGGGGGGGGGCACTCCTTCAAATTTAGATACCATGTGTGAACATGATTCCAAGGAAAAGGGTCTGTTTTTTGTGTGTCTTAGGCACGGACCCGCGAGGGCCCTTGATAAGGGGTGCTTTTAAACCAGATTTGGGGAGAAAGGGGTACATTTTCAGACCTCATGGATTATTTAAGGCTTTTTCTTGATAAGGGTATTTTTTCAAATTCACCCGTAATTCTGATATATTTGTCTGCTTTACCCTTGATTTAGAGTCTGCTTTTCGCTAACCTTTGCTTGAAAGGGTATGATTTTTGAAAAATTTCGCCCCTTGATTTCGGGTGATGTTCGCACATAGTGACTATAGAAAAGTTAGGGAGTGCACCCCCCCCAAAATCTGTAATGCGTTGTGTAGTAGTGCGGGCATGGCAGGGTAGGTGGTAGGGCATTCTCCTGTGCAGCAGGTAATCACAACAGACACTAAAAAGTAAAAATAGGGAGTGCCTCCCCCGGGTGTGCAGGGCCTAGATACCTGCATAACTCTAGCTGTAGTAACATGTAGGCGGGTCTCACAATGCAAATTAGCAAGCTATAGGAGCAAAAAGGTGTGTCCAAATGCGGGGATACTGAGGCTTTAATTGAAATGTGAACTTTTGAAAACATGTCCAGATAGCTATGGCTGTGTCTCACGACCTTGGGCCAATGTTTTTGTCTCTGACTGGGTGCCAGCTCTGACCGGGTGCCAGCTCTGACTGGGTGCCAGCTCTGACCGGCCTGAATAAAAACAGGTTATTTAGGGCAGATGATGATAAAAATGGACAACTAATGACTAGTTTAGAGAGTTATAACATCCATTAACCTTTTCAGCCAAATTCTATCTCCATCTGCCCTAAATAACCCGATTTTATTCAGGCCAGTCAGAGCTGGCACCCGGTCAGAGCTGGCACCCGGTCAGAGCTGGCACCCGGTCAGAGACGAAAACATTGGCCCAAGGTCGTGAGACACAGCCCTATACATGTTGTGCACACAATGATCACACTGAAAATCTCAAAAAGAGTTTGTATCAATGTGCAATTTGACCACTTAGATGACCAAACCACCTAGATCCAGGATCAGACCTCAGTGACTAGTAAAGAAGGTGCCATTCTCTATAAAGATACAACACTATAAAGACCAATGGCACCGTCTAATAAAGAATAACTTACTATCTTGCAAATATTTGCTCCTTAAGAACGATTTTTGGCTAGAAATACTCGTTCTAATGGTGTGTTTTTTACTATAGAAAAGTATAGAAAAGGTTTTGGCAAAGCAAATATGCTCCTTATAACCGTCTGCTCCTTATAACCGTCCTCCTTATAACGAGATTTCACTGTATATTGTCTGAGTCTAAAATTATTCCAAAGGAATATAATCCCTGATATCTTTATTCTAGCTAGTAAGGGAGTGGTCATTATTTATCAACAGGGGGGTTGTTGGATGGGGGGGGGGAGATCCACCACGCCCCCCCGTTGTTCAATGGTAAGTGCAGCCAGGACTAGGCCTTACAGGGGGTTCCCAGCTAAGGGAGTGGTCATATTTTAACAACAAGGGGGTTGGTGGATTTGGGGGGGACCAAAGAAATTCGGACCCCTTGAGGGGGGGACTAAAAAAATTGCACCCCTTTTTTTAGCGAAAACGCCAGTGCATTACTATAGCTCAAAGGGGTCGGCCATGCTCGATTTCACCCTGCCTGACTCACGCAAAAATCCACCGACCCCCCTGTTGTTAAAAAATGACCACTCCCTAACAAAAAACATAATTTTACATCAAAATAGCATTTTTAATGTTATACAACGTTTGGCCATAATGAATAAGGAGCCATAGAGAATTGCCGACCCCAACCTATTGAGGAATCTTTAATTGGGGCCATCCACAAATTATGTCCCACAAATATAGCCCATTTTCAACATCAACCCACCCTATGCATGCTTTTCCTCATACACCTGTCATTGTGTGTCACACTCAGACCCACCCAAGTAGCAAACCTAACTGGGTCCCAGTTGGGCCCCGGTTGGGCTGGCAACTGGGCCCCAGTTGGGCTGCCCGACTGGGGCCCTGCGAGAACGGGCACTGGGCAAATGTCCACGCCCAAGCAGGCTAGCCCAAACTGGGCCCCGACTGGGCCCTGGATGGGCCCCACTTTCATATTTTAGGTTTACAACTTACATAATAGGGCAGTCTAGTAATTGATTTTAATTAATATATAGCAACATATTAATTTAATGACTAATATCTAACTGGGCTTAGGATGGGCACAGGTTGGGCTGGCCCATGTAGGATTCAGCTAGGATATCCCTGCAGGAAGCCTTTCATGTCATACATTTTCTACATGACAGATAGAAAATGTATTCATCAGGTTCAAGTCAGCAAAGATAGGGACTTGTGCAAGTGGCTATTTTAGTAAGTCAATACAATTTCATCCTAGCCATCAAATCTTTAGCTGATATCTTTGGGATATGTGGGTCCATGTCTTATAGTTCCTTTGGAACCACAGGATAGGGGTCTCCAGGTTGATACTTCATTTTCTACATTACTTTACACAATATAATGGTAACTTCCATATATTATCCAAACTGCATTGAAATATCTTCATTCTTATACATGTATTAACTGCATGGCATATATTAGCTGTATTGTATTTATGAAGAAGTGATCTTGAATTGGAGGATTTCTCTCTACATGGTATACAGAGGCCATCTAGTGTCAAAGCTTAGAACCACATGGCTATCTAGTGTTAACCCTGTGAACTACTTGTTGGGAGGCCCACATCAAACCCAACAAAAGCCCAACTATGATTTTCCAGCAAAATCACCATTACAAAATTTCAATTTTTTTTTTTTAAAAGGAGAGTTTGATTCACACTGTTTGGGACTTCCATGAAGCATTTCTAAAAAAGAAAAATTGGCCCAGTCCAAGCCCACCTAAAGCCCAATCATACATTTCCTACACAATAGTGAATATAACATGTTCATACTTGGAAATTTATTAATAGAGAGCATGATTCAAGATGTCAGGGATATTTACAAGGCATGTTATAAAACTTACTTAGCCCAACTGGGGCCGCACTGAAGCCCATGGATTTGCCCAGCCCAAAACACAGCCCAGTCTAGCCCAAGGTTTCCCAAGGTAAACCCAACTGGGCGCCAGTTGGGCATGTTACTTGGGCATGTCCCCACCATTGAATTCCTCCAACATGAACTACTTCTTGTTTTCAAGAACCACTTTATGTTTCATGATCAGCTTTGAACCTACTGTTATTTTCAGTAATTTTGCCATAATTTCTACTATAATACAGTTAGCAGGATAAATTCAAGTTTTCTAAGTTCTCCATTGCTCCCCTGACAAGATTTTATCATAAGAGAATATATGACAATAGTTTTCTTCATTATAGATGAATCCACGAATGTGTTGTCCTTAATCATGTGAATTTGACACTTCAGGATTGATTTGGGTAACAAGAAGCAGTTCATGAAATTTCAAGAAGCACTTCATGTTTTCATGACTGTTGTTCTTATCTTTTATGAAACCCAATTTGAAACACGATTTTGGCAATAACTGGTTCCTAAACTTTATGAAACGCACCCCTCGGTGCAATGGCTGAGAGCTTCTTGTGTAATTGACCATGATGGGTGGCGCCCTCTGTGGCAGCAGAATGTGTCGCTGATTGAGTTGTGTGGCTGCACTAAGGACGTCCACTCTGCTGCCTGCAGGTATAGCAGGCAGCCCCAGTGTACAGCCTTGAGGAACCCCGCCACTGGGTGGACGGGAAGGTTTGGAAGCCTAACTATACAAACGTCCCTAGTCTGTGCCACTGACGCTAGAGGGTCTGCCTACCGTCAGTTCCTGCCTGCAGCGGCCACCTTGAACAGCAGAGAGTTCCCTGCTTTTCTGCTGGCTCAACTCGCTCTGTATGTAATAGACTAGAGATTGGTGCAAGTCACGTGATAAGACAGTTAGCGGATGAATCTATTTATAGAAGGTCACGTGACAAATGACGTCAGACCACAAAATGGTGCTATGCCCCAACAAACCAAGAGCAGGCGACACGGGAGCGATCTTTGTTTGACTCAGTAAACTAAAACGTCCCCTGTGTTAGTAAGGACCTTCACGATGGGGGCGTGAAGGAGTAGAATAATTTCATCAGGCGCCCTCCACACTACTAATGGGCACACCAGAATAATAAAAACAGTGACAGAACTTTAGGGGTCACTTGGTGGACTGCTTTCATTGTCATAAAGCTACTGGCAACCACTGTCAATATGCACAGGCCCATGTCCTTGTGATCTCTCCTCAATTAACCATATAGATCTGAGATATCAAAGATCGTCTTTTGTCTGGCCATGCATGCCTACAATGGTAACACAGTTATGATATGACAGTATGTAGGACCAGGCAAATGAAAGAACACTTGCTCTCTTTTAAAAAGTGTAAGGGGCATGCCCCGGTTGCAGTTTTCTCCACCCTCATTTGTACAATATTTGAACCAGAATTGTACACTGATTGTTCAGCACTGGGTTTGTGCTGATATACTTCCATAGTGCGGTATTGGGGAGTGGAGTTGGGATGTATGTGGAGGGTACAAGGGTGGAAAAGGTGGCGAGCAGGGCAGACAGAGAATGGACGCCTCAGGATAGAGACACGAGGGCTGCATTAACCCTTAAAGGACGGCATGTCGCTAAAAGATGACATTGCAGCCCCAGCGAGTAATTCACTTGTGCTGCATTGTGCCGACCAGTCGGGAGGTGTTTCAACCCCATAAGGTCAGGATGATGCTTCGATCCTACCCTGGCAAATTACTCACAAGGCTGCAACCCTGCACTATGACGACAAAGGACATGACGTATTAAGGCATTATGCTGTCCTTAAATGGTTGAGCTGGAAACAGCTTCTCACAGTGCGTACCAAGTGAATAGAGTAGGACTGTGGGTGAGGACACTGGGACGTCAACTCCTACTGTTTCAGTGAGACCTCAATAACCCGGTCTTCATTAATCCGGCACCTTCAATATCCGGTTGTTTTTGTCAGGGAACAATTCAATAATCAGGCAGATCCAACATCAGGTTTTGTTTTCCCGGAAATGGGGCTGTTCAGGTTATGTTGGAGGCGGGAGTTGGAGCCATACAGTATTAGGGATTTGCAGTTGTTCAACAAGGCCGGGACTTGGGGGCTTCCATAAAGTTTGTACACATCAAGGATGTGTGGGTGGGTCATGGCAAATGCATACAAAAGCGTACATGAAAACAGGGGGGGGGGTATAGAGCCATTTTAACACACTCTTCAGGTACGCATTTTCATGATTTTGGAGAAAAATCTTGAAATTTAGTGGTTGGATTGTGGAGTTGTCACATGAAATGGATTGCAGATGACCTGTACCTGTGGAGGAGGGGTGGTCAAACCATACTACATAACCGTGCTTGATGCTTAGCCTTCATGATGGGTTGTGGGTGGTGGTATGCCAGTTATCCTCAGAGAAAGAGGGTGCAGGGTGGAGGGGAGGGGGTCAGGTCAGAAAATGAGTATGTACTTAAGGGGGGAAGGGTCACTATAATGCATACATGATGCAGCAGCTGGTGGGGGGGGGTCTATTTTCTGGGGAAAAAACATACCTTATGGAAGCCCCCTTGTGTGCATTACTCCATCATGGGACATTAGCATGGAGCCTTGGCGCAGCAGGTCATCCTTATAGGGTTAAGGTCCATCCTAAATTGTCCTCCCACACTCCCTCACCTCACCATTCTGCAGCATAGGAGGGATCACCCAGAAAGCCTCTCTGTTGGGTTTAAATCTCTGCCTGAACCATCTCGCAATAAGCATATACACCCATTCCTCCTACTGCTTGAATAAACATAAAATTATTGGTGGATATACACACACAGAAAAGTGAGAGTCATTGTCGCTAAAACTACCCTCATCTGAGAGTCAGGCACTGTCTGACTCTCAGATGAGGGTAGTTCTAGCGACAATGACTCTCACTTTTTTGAGGGTGTATGGCTGTACCTCATCAAATCGATCCGAGTCGAATGTCTATGACTGGTGGTTGTCTATGACCGGATGATGTCTATGAGCCCTGTACCTAGCGTGCCTGTCAAAGAGGGCACCCAGTCATAGAGTATCTGCTTGTATCGATCTGATGAGTCCTATATGGTATTACAGAGAAGTGATTGCTTCTAACAGGTGGCACCATTTCTCGCTACAGAGTGTTCGCAATCTGCACCTCAGACTGGACATTGATGACACACTCTCCCAGCACACACGGCCTCAGGCACTACATGGCAGAAAATCACAGTCAGCGCTTCAGCTGGGAGAGTGTCAATAGGCCTGGCTCCTAATTTGTTCTATGCTTTTGGTGAGAGAACTAGGCGACCCGTGCAGCCATGAATAGGGTGAATTGTGACTTCGGTGCATATTGCCTTATTGCTAGTCCTTTAAGGGCTGCACAGTGCTTTAACATATTATTTGCTGTTATTCATAAATGAATATAATCAAAGGGAAACATAAGAATACACATTAGTATCCCTACTCATCAGTTGTAAATTATGGGAAATCTAAGGAAGAACAGATATTGAAACATTCCTTATTAAAAGGGGGGGGTTATATGTCCTTTCAATGAATAACTCATTATTTCTGACGGTATTTAAGTGCACTAGCAGGACTTAGAAAAAAAATTCTCAAGATCTATAAAGGTTATCAATGTTGTTTGTCATCCAAGGTCTAGCAATTTGTAGTTTATCATCTTTAAAATAACCTTGTCCTAGTTGAATTAAAAGCGCTGTCCAATGCATACGATGAGCTTAGCGTATGTAACATACTGAGAACTGGAATGCAAAACAACATCAATTGATCCCATGATGGAAGCATAATTTTATTAGTAAATTACGCTATCGCTCTATGGGCTTTGGAAGTAGATCTGCAAGAAAACGCACGAGACTATTTTGATTTCCTTTATCATAACGCATTCATCAAGGCCTACCTATTGTGACCTAGACAAACATACTAGTGAAATATATATAGCCATTGTATAAACGAGTTTTCAGTATCATGACCTCCGAGAGCCGAACCATACCATAGTAGTATATCCCAGCCTTAACCTTGACAACAAAGCTCCCTACACCTTTGAACCTGTCTATACAGGACTCTGGTAGGACACAGATAGCTCAGACCTTCAGCTACTCAATAAAGATACTCTTGTGCTTCACAGTTACAATAAGGCAAGGTCAGTGTGGCCTTGGTCTAGAATACTACTAGAATGCTCTCTTACACACAAGCTATATCTGCATACATATATGCATACATGTATACATATATTTACAGGTTGATGTTGATAAATACCTACTATATATTCCCTTGATAAAGTGCCTCAAGGGGGCTTTTATGTGTTGACCTACACCTATTGACGTAAATAGTCCGTATGACAAGTTTCACAGTCTACTCCAATGCATAAGCATACAGTTTTATAAAAGAAGGGCCTTATGTTAACTTCTTGAATATTTTCGGCTTAGTAAACGTGGTACATACTTAAAACAGCAATGCACTTTGAATAAGCAGTAATTGATTTAAAGTTTTCAAAAGGAAGGAATACCTTAAAATGAGAACTCTCCTGCTAAAATACCGTCACGAAAAAGCGCTGGTTTTGAAATAGCGCCGGTCTTGGTTAAGCTCAGGGGGTACAGGGGTAATGAAATGTTCCTTAAGCACTAAAATAGGATCTTGTAAAAGCGCCTGTCTTGTGTTTAAGGGCTATGCCGAACTAAAAAGAGCTCCCGGCGCTCATTCGCGACATTACGGTAAAGCTGGATTAATAACTACAAAGACATACTATTGTAAACTTAGTAATCCAAATTTATTTGGTATTTCAACTAAGGCTTTGACCAGGGATCTGCGATGCATCTTAGATGATGTAAGAAACTTTACCAATGTGAGTTATAAAATGGCCTCCATTCGCCTCTATCTCCTCTGCTAGATTTTAATAGATGTTTCCTCACGCACACAACACTGGTTTCTGTTACTGTTAACCCTTGTGGAAAAACTCTGAGTGTCTGTGCGGCATGAATATTGCGTCTTTATTCAGTGAGCAGAAGGTCTGGCACGGGCAAGCTTGTATAATGGGACCATTCAGGTGGCACTCAACAGCGCCACTTGACTCTACAACTGGTACAGGAAGTGAGCTCCGTGACATGCCCAGTGCTACCCTGCACCTACTTCCTGTGTCTGAGTCATTACACCCGCTACACACGGCATGACAGGAATTCTAGGCACAACAGATTGAGGGGAGTGGCTCAGAGGAAGGTGGGGTGTTTGTAGGAATACTAGGCTCAGTTCCAGCCTTGTGTTTATGGTATATATACATACATGTATACACTTTTAACAAGCCACTGTTGGTGTCACCGAATCTCCCTTTTCTACAGATCCTAGAAGGTTGAGCGTGAGAGCAGTAGACACGTTTCCTGCCTTTTGTATATAGCAGATTTACATTACTTACAATCCTCTGTTAGTGTCATTGAATCCCAGTTAACTGTTGTTGTTTTTTTCATCCAGACATCCTCGAGAACATAGAAATAGGAAATAATGGTCCCTTCTGCAACTCTTACCATTTCTTATGATTCCACTCTGTCTGTGACAGGGAAACGTTGAGTATGAACACCTCTTTAGTATGGGATCTTCAGGAGAAAGTGTTACATCAAAATGAATAAATTTGTAATTATGTCTTTTATGCTCAGCACTGATTGTCAAAGAAGTGTGGGCAAATAATGCTTACAGTACAGTCCTGAATATATAATGATGATTTTGTAGATAAAACATGAAATGCTTCTCACTGTTCCCCGCTTTTGTCACTGTTCCCCTAACATAATAGGTATTCCTTGTCAATGACGGAATACACAGTTGACCCGACAGGTAGCCGTTGATTCCCATTTCTACAAATTCCTTTACAACACCACGTCCCAATGCTCAATAGGGTGTCAAAAGAACCTCATTTGGATTAAACCATACAATTAGATCACTGCCTTGCTCAAATCGAATAATGACAGCGAGATCCAATTAGGAAAATGCCTTTGTGAAAATTCCTGTCATGGTTAGAATTGTGATTCATTTAATCCAATTCCACACCCAGGATCTAAGATTACGGCAGCCGGTTGGCACAGCACCAGGTGCAGAACAGCTTAGCCCTGTAAGATGGCAGGGGTGGAAGCTATCCCTCTGGAAAGTGACCCACACTTTATGTACAAGTGCAGGAGGCCTATTTGTGCTGAGACAATCATGGAAAGTCCTTTGTCTTTGCTCTGCATCATTGTTTAAGCTGGAAGAATCAGAGTCTCTTCCATGGATCTTAATTATTCAGGATCTGATCCGTCTTCCAGTACTTTCTGTATTCATCCTTCTCTCTGTATTTGGTTTTCTGTTTCTGGGTTCATTAAGCGTGTATGCCACCAACATCGGTCGGCCAAAATTTTGTCTTTAGATAAAAGTCTATGATTTTAAATTAATAGGAGTATCTCGTCCGATGGACAAAATGACGACCGATTCCATCAATGAAATACTGCCTTTAGTTGTATAGTCTTTGTCTCGTAATGCCTCTCTATACAAAATTATATGGCTCACTCTCACCAAATCAGTGCAACTGAAAAAGTGGCCGTACATGATCGGTGGCCGTACATGATCGGTGGCCATACATGATCGGTGGCCGTACATGATCGGTGGCCGTGCATGATCGGCAGACTATAAAATCCACCTATTGTCCCCTGCACTACGATGTTTAACTCTCCTAACCATGCCTACAGGCTGTAATATATCTTTGGGGGGTTTATTAGAAAAAAACTCCCAAAATATTTATAGGGGCCAAAGGGGGGGCTCAATGTGTAACAGATCATGTACTTCACATGACGTACATGATCGGCTTGGAATGTCATGTAGAATTTCCTCATTACCCACTGCTTCACATGACTATGATTACACATATTTAGACCTACATCATATGTACACCTTACTATGATTGATATATGTGTTAAATATGGTTAGAAAGGGTAATTAAGGCAGTCAATAAATAATGGCTGATCATGTACGTCACATGACGTACATGATCGGTATTTAAAATGTCAATAAAAATTATCTTAATAGTTCCATCTAGACATTTCTGACATATTACATGTCAAGACACACATATGTACAATTTGGTAAGATTTATTTATGTTTTGACATAGTCAGAAAGGGTAGGGAAGTCAATAATTCCCGATCATGTACGTCACCGATCATGTACGTCACCGATCATGTACGTCACCGATCATGTACGGCCGCCGATCATGTACGGCCAAATAATAGTTGCATCGATTTGGTGAGAGTGAGCCATATATTGAGTCAAGACATAATTATACATTTAAAAAGCAAACTAGATCAACTGCAAGGAAGCGTAGCTTAGGAGACATATTGCCTTATAATACCTTCTCATTGCTACCTTGGATACTGGTATTTGGCAGTAGGCCCCAGAGACAAGTCATATCTGTGTAATGGCATGCCACAGATTTCTCTCATGACAAGCAGCTGTTGGGCGGACACTGAATACATGTATTATTAAACGCCGTATAGGCAAATGGAAATCTATGATTTTGCACACAAGTGGTTTTGAATTACTTAGTGCAAGTGGTCTTTTGTCAAAAGTAGTATCGTAAGTTTTGCCTAAGTTTCTCCTATCCGCAGCATGGGTGGTATTCTACACTAATGAAAGGGACATAACTTGTACAAGTCCAAATCAGAATTAATCCTGGTTGTATAATATGTTGTTTATTACCAAGAATAGTTACTCAGGATGATCTACCTTCACAGGGAAGCAATCCTAACTCACCACACGCCAACAATAAAATGAACAGTGGTGGTTCTAGATGTAACAGACAAAGCAAGTAAAAAATAAAAAAGGAGACATGAACACTCTCCACCTTATATGCTACAGCTGCTGCCGACACTATGAGATTGTTCCCCTTAGTTGAATCTTCTATAACCTCCCCTCCTTTTGCATTGATGTCAATCTGTTTGTTGGAATCAGATTCTGGTGTAAAGAAAGCTGATACGGAAACGGGTAGGATCCAAACCAGTCTGACCTGATTGCCAGGTATGCTGCTCTTGGTTGCTAGGTCATAATAGCACCAATGCTTTTACTCGTTTTGATACCAGCGAAGTCTCGCGAGATGAGCTCATGAATAGGTGAGAGACATGTGTGAAGAATAGTTTTCCCTCGTGTATCTGCTATGATAATTCCCTTTTTGTTTGAACAGCTCTGTTTTAAAGTCAAATGTTCAAGA
This sequence comes from Harmothoe impar, assembly GCA_947462335.1. Classification (NCBI taxonomy): domain Eukaryota; kingdom Metazoa; phylum Annelida; class Polychaeta; order Phyllodocida; family Polynoidae; genus Harmothoe; species Harmothoe impar. Next base: position 10,559,441 of record OX381711.1, on the reverse strand, counting down.
TGACCACATGCTCCTGGTCCAGCTAGGAGGCACTCTTTTTTTCCTTTTTACAAGATATGCATTGCCTTTGTAAGGCATTTGCTCTACTCTAAGGAAAGGAACAAGATTCTTACGGTAACCTCCTGTGCTATCAACATATTTGACCGGTGCTAATCCTCTTAATAATCCTCTACAGTGTTGGCAGGTGATACATGGATGTACGTATTTCCCATTCAGATCAGCAGCAGAATATTTACAGCGGGAGGGGAAAGGTAGGTCATGTTGGTATAGAGCCAATACCCATACATATTTGAGCACACAGATTTGTTTCAAAATACACTCACATACTTAAAGCCAAGCACTATAATGCGTATCAGGCTTTGATGGACCTATATTTATAGCCTGGAATCATAATGGCTAAAGAGTCTTCTGAAAGTATGATGTAGCTAGACTCTTAGAGGATTGAAGAGAGGCTCCTTGAAGTCAAACATTACTAGACTCTGGAATGAAAGTCCGGCTTTGTCATACTATCAAATCATGTCAGTTCAGATTCTAAATGAATGTCCAGCATAGCCTAATTCCAACTTATGTCTTGTGAGTGCTTTTGGCGACAAGCCCAAAGTCACGCTGACCCTTATATCATTCTGGTTGTAGATTTTCTGCTTTTTAAGTGTACATTGTTTCTTTTCCCTCTCACAGGGGATTTCCCAGAGCTGAATCAAGAAAACATCAACAAGCAACTGCTGCAAAAATGATGAGATTGTTCAACCTATTGGAAACTGATATAACCATGCCATTCTTTTTACCTCGGTGGCAATTTGGTTAGTGGAAATTGGATTCTGGTGTGAGGAAAATGGAAAAGCAAATGAATAGGATCCAATTCCAATCTGATCTAGTTGCCACATAGGTATGGGACTGGTCCCAGCCTTCCCGATGGGGCAGAAATGCATTGCTGTCGTGTTGTCATCATGGAAGTCTCGCCCCATCCCTTATGCATTATACTATGAACTGTTGTGACAGCGTTGTGCTGAAAGTTAAATGTTCAAGGACACTGTATATATTATAGATGTTCCTGCTTCAGCTTCAGAGCACAGTTAGGCTAGATAAATGTTTATTGTCTATATATATATATATATATTCATGGACATCTGGAAGAATCTGCCTTGACAATGGCTACTTTGAGGTATTGGATATAGACACAGTGTAAACAGTGGTGCATCATACGCATGCACCTACAACACGAGTGTCAGATTTTAATATTACAATAAGGAGTGTTTTTTCAGCTTCCAAAACAGCTGTATGTTTCCATGTTGGAAGTAACACATGGTGAACAACTCTAAGGCAGGGGGCTGTTTCAGAAAAAAAGTGTAACAAATTGTGTAAAATTAGTGAATTCACACTGTGTTGTAACAGCCTCTTAATGTAGTGAAACTATTGCTGTTTTCCAGTAACAGCTTCCTTCAATATCAATAATGAGCAGTTTATTCTGTAAATTCTGATGAATTCTATATTATACTACTTAGAGTGTAATCAGGATCCATGATTCCCATGGTCCCCTAGGCCTTCCCAATCTTCTGCGTTAGCCTTCTATCTGCCCGTACCACTCATTTAATATCTCTTCATTGAAATCAAAGCTGAAATGGGAAACTAATATTCTGAACCCCTCCCTCAAGGTTGCCTTATATATTTAAAACTCTCTGTCAGTTGCCTTCCTTTGGTGAAACTGTTTTACGGAAAGAGGAGTGGGTTATTCTATCCCATTTATGAGCACGGAAACAGACATGTCTCCTCTTATAACATAATTAATGCTCTGAAAGGGACATTCAATAAAGAATATGATGTAAACAATACTGAAGAGTTGGATGGCCCATTATATCCATGTCATTTTAAAGAATAAAAGGGAATTAGCAAAACCATAGATCGGATGGCAGCATGTCCACTGTTACTATGATAGGAGAGAAGTAGCAAAGGAATTGCATTATACTCACAAGCCAGCACAACAAAGGCCTTCTGTTACGACAAATTCGGTAGTTTCTGATACATCCCAGTTGGAATAATTTTGCCATAGATCTATTATAATTATGCTGTCACATACATGAAGTGACTAAAGCATACATGTATGCATAGGAACTATAATCTGATGATTTAAATACCCAACGAGTAGCATTGGGCAGGCGAACAATACCATTTATATGCTACACAACAATTTATATTGAATCTATAGGACATATATAATAGAGACTGTCTGGGACTATGGGACTCAGGTAACATGGTAAACATCAGATTCCGCAGGGCCTTTCGTCATCATGATGTGTAAATGCTGGCCTTTATAGTCTGCTATCAAGGGCTGCATTTATGTGTGATGCCAACAATAGGTGTAGTACACTGAAGATGGCTATTTTTCTATGAAATTCAGGCCTATATTGCAGAATCTGCAGAATTATGAGATACTGTTTCATGTGAGTTGGTCAAACAGCCTATACATTTGTAGGCTTGCCACACATTCAAAAACGGCCGAGCTAGGTCCAGAAGGACATTCATATTACGGCTCTTTTGTAGAATTATTCTATGAGACTTTCTATTCCATCTAGTTCCAGCCATGTTTAGCATTCAAATCAGTTCTCAGTGTAGAACAAGAGCTCTGTATTGCCATCACAACATAACCATCACATAGACGCCACACTGTACACTGTACCCCCATCTGGACTGTCCCTGATTGTACAATAAAACAGCCATCATCTGTTAATGACAGTGACAGCTTAGATCTGGCGTCTAGATTGTGGTGCAGGACCAACAATGGTGGCGGGTGACTGTGAATAGGATGAAGGCCGTGTGTAATTGTTGTATCAGACACAAACCAAACACAGGATCCAGGTTTGTAGGTTGAAGTAGAAAAAGGCTGAAAAGTCAATGTTGAAGGACTTGGATTAGTTGTATAAAGGTGCCCTATGTAATAAAGTGGTTCTGGGTTGAGTGAAGTATTAGGAGTAAGACACACAGTCTATATCCATAATGCATTTATAATGTAATTATAATCAGTGCTTGCATATTTGATTCATAGATATCGCTTGGATGAATAAGTTGTTTGAATGATGTGATTATCTCTGACATACTCCTCTTTTCTAAAGAAACATGTATACATACATACATTCAGACAGGAAACTGCTATATATTTTGACCTGGAGCAAGAGACACATTTCCTTATAGCTCCTTTTCAGCCCAGACTCTCCGCCTACGTTTTGTAGTAGGCCGGAGGGAGCAGTGATATCTGCTTAATGACATGGGCTCTTCTCATAAAAAGATGCTGTTGGGCCGATCCTGAATACGATATAGGCAGCCATTTGCGCAATGGGAAGCTACAATTGTATGCACATATGGAGCTGAATTATGTGCATTATGCTTGATCTGATACATTCAGATATAACACATAGCCCGACGCATGCTTAAATAGAATTACTTGCTTGTTGAACCTTATAAAGCTTAACATATTTCCTGTGTATATCTTTGACTAATATATTGCTGTATCTCATACATTTGAATAACAATGTACTTCAATGTTTTTTTTAGGTGAGTTCCCTCTCAGTTCGCATGAAGATCTACACCCAGGTAAAATACCATCTTCAGGCATTTTAATTTAGGCATGGATTATGAAGTTAATCTGCACATATTATTTGTGACAGATGCAAGGAAACAGGACCTCGAAAAAGTAACCAAAACTGTGTGGTCACTCTTCGTATATGATCAATCAATGAAAACCAAGGTCATTGTCAACATCAATGCATCAACATCACAAAATATATAATGTACATTGGCGGATCCGGGGGGGCGACAGGCCTTGCCCCCCCCCCCAAAAAAAAAAAAAAAAAAAGGGAAGAGGGAAGAAAAAGAAGAGGAAAGGAGAGAAGGGGAAACTAACGATTAACACATAGCATGTCTGTGGAGTAGGGAACATATTTTGGCTGGGGGGGGGGGGGGGGGGGGGTCATGCCATCCAATTTCAAATTTTTTGTTCTGATGATTATCAAATCTCAGATGATTATGAAAGTATTTCTTCATCATAAAAAGACTTTACCTATCCAAATAATAAAGGCTAGATGCTTCATATGTTTTGTTCCAAAATGCCTCAAAATGTTCTATTTCAAGTCTAGACCATTATATTCTTCTTGGCGGAGGGCATGCCCCTAACCCCCCTAGTAACGCTGCTTGCTTCGCTTGCAGTGTGTGGAGGAACGCCTTAGGTAGCCCCCCCTCTAGACAATCCTTGATCTGCCACTGATGTAGCTGTTATAGACGACAAAAACACACATTAGTCATTTGGCAGTAAAGCACAATGGTACATCACTTATAATTGTAATCTCATCAAACCACATAGAATGATGCGATGCACTGAAGGAAAAGCATTAATGAGTATACAGGGGAAAAAAATGTGTATTCAACAACAGGTGCATTTGTGACACTACAATAATTAAGCCATTCGGAGTAGAACAAACCTATTTATGAACAAAGAAAATATCCAGTGATTTTCTAGTGCATTACCATGTCTTCTAAGAGCAGATCTATAAAAAGTAGTATGGTAATTAAACCTCAACCTGGGCAGCAAAGCCCACTACACAATTGAACTTGTCTATATAGACAAGACTCTGGCAGGGCAAAGATAGCTCAGACCTTCAGCTACTCAATGAAGCCACTCTCGTAAATGTTCCACAGTATACTGAGAGCGGCTGGCACTGACAATGAGGCAAGGTGAATGTGGCCTCGGTCTGCGAGTCATGAGGATTGAACACTGCTTCAATGGCAGGATTTAGACTTTAACAGGACATTTTGACTTTGCACTGCCTGTTTGTATCATATTTTATTTCCATCTAGGCTTTCCAACAGCCTATTATTATGTTTACTGTGTCCATGTGCCATTTCTCGCATGCTTCATCATGATCCATGACTTAAAACATAATATTAGCTGTTAAGGCTAAAACAACTGTGAGGGATAAAAATTATTGATCATAATTGCAGAACATTAAAACTGGAAAATATGAGAAAACATAGGCATGTGTTGCGTGCATAGTATGTGCCTGGGTTATTACTCCTGGTTTGCATGTATATTGACAACAACATTTCATAGTTTATCAAATCACTGCACTGCATAATATGCAGCGCATATTATGGCTTGGCAAACTTTCTCATAAAGAAAGTATTCAGTTAGTTCTATACATCTTGATATAACTTGCTCGTGAAGTTATATATATATACATCAATTTTTCAGAACTGTTCTTACATCAAGAAATCCTAGGTGACAGATCAAGACTCTTTGAATCTCAGCCCAACTTTCACCCATTTTTCTAATACAGTATTAAAGGTTCATAACATGCATTAGCAACCTCAAAGTAACATTATTCCAAGGGTTGATGTATACTTACTCTTTGATGTACTGCCTGCTGATGAAGTCCCAATAGAGAGCAACTTTTATTTATTGACATAAATAGTCCATGTGACAAACTTCTGTGCTGTTGCATTAGCCTACATGCTCTTATTTATCAGAGGTTTTATCTGGAAATGCTGGTACAGTTGTCGGGCTTAACAACATAGACAGTGACTAAAATAATCTTGTACAGGAATACACCTAGAACATAGTGTCATTTATTAAATAATCCCTAGGAAAAGGGAACATTATGGGAACTCATATAATAAAGCCAAGAAAAAGCCTTGCATTTGTAACTCGAGAGACATACTAATGGGTCTGCATTGTAATCCTCAGGCTTAATGACATGTTTTCTACAATCTTAGCTGTTCTTTGTGTGCCACTAGATCATTATAAGAACCTTCACCGTCTAAATCAATCTTAGTAGAAGGAAGTATGGTCTTTAATTTGAGACATTTCCCATCCTTCACTCATTTTAAACTTGTTATATTTTTTCATAATTGCTGAGGTTGCTGGTTGCTGTAATGATGCAGCCATGATTGGGTTTTTCTGTATTTGAAAATGAAACTTTTATTGCAAGAATCACCCTAAAAAGGGTGTTCATCCACTTACAATGTGGTGTGTGAAAGATAATCCTACTGTATTGAGGTACTGGGTATATTTCAACTTCCTATAGATGGATGTAGATGTATGTGACAGTTGTATGTGCAAAGTGATATCAATAGTGAGGTGTTTCAAATGGAATCTTTTACTAGAGAGAACAGGTTGTCATATATTGTTTTTGTTTGTCCCGGGCTGGGGGATACATCACTGTGATCCAAATGGGTGCAGGTAGGAATGGCAACTATTTGACTGGGAATATTGTATTGCATCTGTAGTGCAGAGACTGTCTAGAGTGCAGACGAATACTCGGACCATTCAGGTGGCAGTCAACAGTACTACTTGACTCTACAACTGGTACAGGAAGTGAGCTCAGTGACATGCCCAGTGCTACCCTGCACCTACTTCCTTTGTCTGAGTCATTTCACCCACTACACACCGCATGCCTGGAATTCTAGGCACTTTTGGACATAGTTAGTGGGTGTTTGGGGTCTTGGAGGGCGGAGAGAAGGGAGGTAATAAGAGCGGTACTCAGTTCTTGCCTTGTGCATAATTATGTATAAGATTTACATTGTAAACAAGTTACTGGTAGTTAAATCAAATCTCTCTTTCATCTTTTATTTAGAAAATCTTTAATCCTATGCTAAAAGGCTCACATATTGGTACCCTGACAGCATCAGTCTTTATGGATAGGTTCATGAGGCAAAGAATCCAATTCCAAACCCAGGATTGCAGCACCCCATTGTGGCATTTTTACGCACAGAAGAGCCACAGTTTGTATTAAGGGTATTCCCCCCACAGCTCACAATGCATTTACATGAGTAGTGATGGCATGTGATGAAATTCATTCATCCAATGCAGTGGCATGGATAAGAAGAAAATAAGCAGCTGTATGCATAATGTATTCAACATACAGGCTTTTCAGCTGACATAGTTAGCAGCTAGTACATATTCATATCGTAGATATCTCCGAACAAAAATCCTGTCTGATAATTCAGTTGAATAATCGAATCATTCCAGACTCATCATGTAGTAATAAAAACGTTAAATGTGCCATAGGGTGTGCCTGTATCACTCTCTTCCTGATTCACTTCTCCAGAAACTAGTCCTCAGACTCGGGGAAAATATATGAATTCATTCTCATCCAATTTCCTAAAGGCCAATTCATTCAGAAAGCAAACTAGATCAAGTAGATTGTTAGGCTTGGAGAAGGAGGGACATTGCTACATAAAACATTTCTATTGCAACCCTGCATATCCTGCTGGTGGAAGGTATTAAGCCCCAGGGAGCAGTGCTATCGGTGTAATGTGTCAGGTTCTCATAACCAGAAGCTGTTGGGCTGATGCAGCCATTTGGGACAATGGCAAGCTATGATTGTACACAATACTGGTTTTGAGTTACTTATTGTCAGTGGTCAAAAGCTGCATTATGACTTTTGTTGAAGTTTCCTTTTACCCGAGGAAGAAGTTCTACTGATAGTTACTATAGCTTGATTTATCTGTCCTGCACTGTAACTACAAAACACTTCCAAATGTGTTAATCATACCTAGAAGTCAGAGTTGACTAGTGTTAACAATTTGTTGTAAAGGATCAAGATGTTCACAAAAAGTATAGATCAGCCCCGTGCAGAGCTGGCCCTGGGTCTTACTTGTGTGTATACACTGTTTCCATAGCATCCCATTTGGGGAATTATCATACAGGCAGAGTAGAGTACGGAGAAGTATGAAATGAAGGAAATCGGGTGAGCTGCAGGCAATCCAGAAGATGGGAGAGAAGGAGATAAAGGTGGTAGACGCAACAAGAGGTGGTTCCAAATACAAACTGATGAATCCACAGAGGAATAGAAAATCAGAAACATATATGCACATCTCATGAAGCCTCACTAAACATGGTTTGAGAAGAAAATTGCTCTCCTACACACCAACTTCTATGCTGGAGCTGTTATAGATGTTATGTGATTGTTCCAACCATTTGAATCTGCCATTACCTTGGCACTTTTTACATTGGTGTCAATTTGTTGGTGGAAATTGGATTCTGGCGTGAGAATAATAGATAAACAAATATCCGGAATTGCATTCTGATCAGATTATTTTGCTAGGTTGGTCTGAGTCCGCAGACTGCCCTCTCAGAGGTGCAGATCTATATATATCTATATATGTATCATCAATGTTTGTGATATATGATATGAGCCCACATACCGGAAGGATATTGTAACATATACACAGAGCCATTGTCCCGAGTGTGTAGGCAGATATATACACTATATATTGGAGATCTCCCTTTGGTCTTGATAGCTGCATATCATATAGTAAACATGATCTGTCAGAGCCCAAAGATACTAAATCTTGATGTTTCACATCTATCTATCTATCTATCTATCTATCTATCTATCTTTCTATCTATCTATCTATCCATCTATCTATACAGAGCTGTACAGCTAGGGTATTCCATTTGTGGAGGAACCCCTCAGTGGTTCATGTGGAGACTCTAAGGGGGAAGTCAGCGATAAAACGAACAATTGGAAGTTCTGCCATGAATTAGCATTGTCCTTCTGGTTTGATCCAGCCTGAAGAATAGGTGCCCTTGAATTGTGTATAAAATGCTTTATTAACATAGGTAACATATATATGTTTGCATTGGATGCACAATCTAAAGGACTATGGAGGACAGAGGAGAAAGGAAGTGAAATAGAATAGAGTTCTTTTTAACCCTTTAAGGGTGCATGTCGTTAAACGGTGACATTTTATTGTAATGATCCACCGATGCAGCCCTGGTGATTAACTCGCCTGTGCTGCATGATGTTGGAATCAGCCCTGGCAAATTTCAGGCAACTCTGTCTCTCATCTTAGTGGGCAGATTGATATCTTGCAAGCTCAGTTTCCATCAACATGGAACTTCAAGCTACAATAATCTGAAACTCCCAGCCAGCTATAATGGCAGCTTCGACCATAATCTCTGTACAGGGTGAATACTACAGATTACCATAAGCTGTTCACCATGGGGCGTGTATCAATTCAGACTGTAGATGAGATACACCTTTGAAGGGTATAACCATAGTCAAGTGCATTCAACTGTAGTCTAGGTAGGATATAATGTGCATTCAGCTGGAAATATCAGCCCTGGGACCGGCCTCTTTAACAGGAATAACGCCTCCTGTAGTAACATAGGTGTAAAGGGTCAGGCAGCTTTTTCTGCTTTTTCCCACCCCAATCTCCACAAAGATTCTGATTTTAATTCTGGATCAGAAAACAGGGAAAGGACGAGGATTAGATATAGTGTGGTGTTCATTTCATAACAAAGTTTTCCCGACACTTCTACAATGGTGAAACTAATCAAACTTGTTTGAAATATTGAAAATATGAAACAGAAACCTCTTGGCCTAGTCTCCACTAATCGATTAGGATCATATTTGTGTACAATTGTCTTTTAAACAGCACCATAGTATTTATAATATCCTGAACCTGATCTTGGTAACTACTTTTTTTGTGGGTGCCCTATATCAGAATACAATCCAACTTTTTCATAGAAGCTATGAGAACCTTGAAGACAGCTGATAGCTGTGACCTTCAGACAATTCAACAGAGCAGACTTTGGAGGATCCTCTAGATACAGACCACAAGGAGAAACTAACACTGACGACCGGTCAATATAATCTTGGTGCTCGGGTCTGGAGTCGATCCTCTTACACAGCTTCACAGAGTACAAATTTAGACATATACATGTATATATAAAGATGCCAAACTCTATGAAATTCTCTTGTTAAGAAATGCCTACGCCGTATTTTGCTGCATTGTTTAGCACTCAGAAAAACTGACTAATCCATATTTTAATTACTCAATTTCATTTTAGATTAGTTGATTGCTTTCCATGCATCATAACACCTTCTTAGTGCATTTTATGTTTTTCCTCTTAACTGTGTGTCACCAAGGTCGCATTTCTATAACATGTTATTTTTTATTTCCCATCTCATCTCATGTTCTCAGCCAATTCTCGTTGTTTCTCCAATTATGGTAGCCATATGCAGTTTTCCATCTCTGCAAATCTCATTCCAGCCACCTGCACACCTCTTTTTGGTTCTCACTCAGTGAATCATTGTCATATTAAACAAAAGTGCACAATGCCTAACGGGAGAGCCTTTTATTTTATGAGTCTTGCAGATTAGTAACCAGAATTAAAAAAAACAACTGATGAACAAATGAAACAGCATCTCATTCAATCATTTCAATAAGTAAAGCATTTTTGTTACAGCTGCTTCTCTTCTATTTGCTCAGCAAGAGTAAAAACCAAACCTGGAATTGTTTCACCCATTCCCACCTTTGCGTCCTTTGTCTATTTTACAAACTGATTTACAAAGGCATATCAGTGTGTATCCTCCTAAATTCAAGTCTATTGCTGTAATACATGTGTTCCTTGCCATGATAAAGCTTGTGCTGTAAGGTCCAAAAAAGTTTCAGGTAACATGGGTGGAAAGTCTAGGTTGGTAGGTTGCATTCTTTTTGAATTTGTTTCAAACATGAAAACGTCTACTAGGCAGCCTCTCTGTAAACCCTTAAATTGTCCAAAACAGGCTATATGAAAATCAGAGAATTTTCTCTTAGATTGCATAAACCTCAATGTTCTATGTTGCTTTTATATTTCATTTTCCTTTCTAACTATAAAAGTAGTAGTCAGCCTTTGTATAAATTATAAGACTCTTCCGAAGAAAGTGTCAAATTAAGTTAGGGAGGGGTTTCTCTGATGTTAGAGGAGGGACATTTAGTTAAGCATGTGGCATAACTACTTATCTCTTGTTTTTAAGAGGGAATGCAGGTACTTGAGTTGCTTACATGCCACCATCAGTAGGTCAAGGGCTTCTCTGCAGCATTAAAACTCACACTAAGTGGGTTCTATCTGATTCAGCCTGTTCCTGTAAGTAGTGTGAGGATTTATAGGCCCTGCTCCCCCTATGCTTACACTGTAGGCTGCATGTGCTGGCATGTTAAGTAGGGGTCTGATGATACCCTCACCATAGGGTGCCACGTGGGTGCAGGTCAGTGGAAGGGCACAGGTTACACTTACAATTACCGTAAAATGGGTTCTGCATACTTAACTGCACTTAATGTGAAATATGAGATTTGACCTACTCACATAATTCACTTAGGCCTATACCGCTAGTACCTACACCTATGTACCAGACAGTATCTCATAAAACATTTAACCAATATTTGATTATTATAAAGAAAGGCACATCAGTATTTTGTAGATGGTTTGATGATACATTTTCGCTTAACATAATATGTAAAGGAGGTATAACTGAAAATATAATAACGTGTTGATGCTACCAGAGAGTTTTAGAAGAGAAGGAAAACATGAACAGGTCCCTGGGGCCCTGAAGTGTATTGTTTTGCTGACATCGATCCTCTTTTTCTCTGCCCAGCCATGCATGTAAAACATTGAATTACAAAGTTTCAGTTACAGTTGACCCTTGAAGAGCAGCTCAGAGTAACTATTTACCATACATATGTGTTTTTTGTGAGCAGAAGGTCTGGCATGGGCAAGCTTGTATAATGGGACCATTCAGGTGGCACTCAATAGAACCACTTGACTCTACAACTGGTACAGGAAGTGAGCTCCGTGACATGCCCAGTGCTACCCTGCACCTACTTCCTGTGTCTGAGTCATTACACCCACTACACACGGCATGCCTGGAATTCTCTGGATTGAGTGGGATGTTTATGGTTTTTTTAGGGGGGAGGGAAGCAAGGCATGTGGGTCTTCGATGGCATGAGATCTCTCTAGTAGATCTACTCTAGGGTTTAAATGAGGAACTCTAATTGAATTGTAAAAGCTGCCTTTAGCTCAAAATATATGTCTGTAACAGGTTTCAGTAACAGGTTCTGAAAAGAAAAGCGCAGTCACAATTTGTCACTTCTAAAGGCCAGCTGCACCCTGTCCCTAGAGTGGACACAAATTCTTCCCCCCAACATTAGCAACTGTACACAGGGACTGAATGGAATCTAAATTGCATTAAAGCTAATTCCACTTTGAATTAAACAGTGCCAAGATGATTCAAAGCGGATTAGGGCTCCTGTTTCAGGGAAATTACCAGCGAAATAACAGCTTTGTTAATGTGAATCAATTAAAATAATGCCATTAATTAGATCAGGCCCTGTGCAAATGTGCTATGAATGATGTAATTACCTTTCTAATGGATTTTGTACACCTTTCTCAATGGATTCAATAGACCTTTGCTAGTCGCTATATATGGGCAATTGGCAAATATGCCATGATATCAGCAGAATTCAGAATCTCAGGAGGGCCTAGTAGGTTAGGCTATGACACATTAGGGCTTCATGCTGTCTGAACCTGAAAGGGTTTCGGGTTATGAATTTAAGTGACAGTTACAGCATAACTTCCCCTACAAATTATATATCAAAGAAAAGCATCTCCTACATGGCTTATTTTTGGTACTAGCTAGATGGATATAAATGGGTAATTCACAGAGTCTAAACACTATTCATTACATGTCATGAGGGTCCTGAAATGTAAGGAAATAGTGGAACAAAACTTGTGTAGGGTGAAGGTGGCCTCACATACAGATCAGGTAGGCCCATTTTTACAGATCATTTCACTCCCAGTATAATAAAGTGCCCTGACTGAATAGGATCTGGTACATTATTTGTAACCAGGGGATGTCAGAATATCAGGGGGCTCTTTGGGAAGCATAGGAACTAGGATTACATGTCAGACTTGTAGGAAGGTGGAGCTGTTCTTCAGGTCAGATCTGGATGAAGTAGCGGAGTTACAACACCTCCTCCTTACACCTTTTGCCTTTTATATTAGGTTACTGTTAGATGGCTGGATATACTGTACTCCATTGACATGTTACGTCTGAATCATTTCATAACTAACTTAAATATTACACCCAGTTTTCATTGTTTGCACACCAGGGCTATTGAGTGCAGAGTACTGACCTTTCATGTAAATCTGTCCCAGGTGGCTAGGTATTGTGAACTGGAAAGGTTTGAATTACTTCAAGAATGTAGTATGTTTATTAAAGGTTGTATCCTGCGTTTTGTTAAATATTCATCATACCCTTTAATGAAATACTCCCAATCCAAAAGCCTATTGTAAGTCTGAAAGGACCTCTTTATTGGCATAGCTACAGTAGCTTTATGCTTTGAGTCATATCCCATAACCGTCGCATGATATATTATCCATTAGACTCTGAATGTATTTAATCTGTGAGTTGAAACTGTTTGTCACACATGAAACGAACTTATATGAAGACAAGTTTACTTCATTTCTATCAACAACTACAATCTCAAATGATAGCAGAAGTTCAGGCACAGGTTTTGACAGTCTTCATTATGCATCTTATCAAATCATGAAGAAAATAACCAATTCTGCACATTGAGAGAAAACACAATATGAGCAAACATGGCTTGGTACTCACCCTGATGGTTAGCAGCTTTACCTAAACACAAATATTGTTGACATAATAAGCAAGGCCTTCATGTCAAGTTAATTGTAGATGTTGTAAATGTAAATACAGAAAATATTAATATTCATACACAAATGTGTCAAGAGTTCATAGTGTGCATGTTTGATATTATGCAGATGCTGCTGAATATATGTGTATATACACACCTATTTTCCTAGTTTCACATACCTGTATTACTGGGCTATGGTACAGAAGATCTCTGTGTACGTGTAGGGGGCGTAGGTGCTACCTGTTTGTTGTTAAGATCAGCTGCAGCAGAATTCAGCACATATTCACACCTCGAGGCGATCAGCCTGGGGCAGGGGATACAGAACTAGGGCTAAGCATTGCACATCTGTATGCAGAGTTCCCAAACTAACCCACAGGGAATTCCTGGAGTAGAGGAGGTACAGTAGGCAAGCTGGAGAGGAAACGAGAGACACAGAGGTTTTGATGTATGGTAGACAATATAAAAGATGATGATTTGGGGGGAGGGCAAAAACAGGGTAACAATGAGACAAATTTGAAATACCGAAAACAGCATTTCCTGCAGGGTGTGTTTCAAACACTAAGCCCTTTCTCACCATTCTTTGTAAATACATGCTGATTCATTTTGATATTAATTAATTGAAATGATGAGTGGGGGGGGGGCAGAAATAGGGTAACAATGAGAGAAATTTGAAATACCGATAACAGCATATGAGACCATTCTTTCTGAATACATTGTGATTCATTTTGATATCAATTGCTTTAATTGGACTCTCGCTTTGGAAACAAACTGGTCAGAGACCCTCATGTTTTCACAGAGTGACTCATTTTGCATTTATTATACATGTGGTGATCTACTTTCTGTCTCCAAAGGACAATTTATAACCTCAGACATTTGAAGGCACTTCATGCTATGAAGCAGCTACAGCTCCATCTCAAAATACCATACTTTTGTTATGTGTCTAGATACTTGGAGAGTATCCTTTGAGAGGTTGTGTTACAAACTTATGGGAGGCAAAAAAAGTCAGTGAGCGATAATAGGGGACCTTGGAACCAGGTGTCACAACAGAGGGTGCCTCTATTACTCAGGCTGTGCGAGGTGGGAATCAGCTTCTAGTGGGGTAGTTCATGCGTTTGCCTCCAGGGAAAATATGTGAAGGTCACCATAGGAAAGCAATAGTACTGGCTACGGGATGGAGCCTGCGGGCTGGGGTCAGAGGTATTGGGGAGCAATAGTTGGAAATGAAAACAGCTTTTTTTTTATAGTTCTCTGATTTCATTTCCTCCTGTCTGTATCCATCTCTCTCCTTGGTGGCACTGAAAAACATCTGCTATGGGTTTATTTTATGCTTGACCCCTACCTGAAAAAAAGTCTGTAAGATATTAACACAGGTGCTTCCAGGCTCCCTAGTGCACTTGAACTGTTTATGTGTGGCTGCAACTTTCATCTTACTCCATTTAACTGTCAGTCCGTACCATTTAGATAAACAGAAAAAATACATGTCATGAAACATACATCTAATTACTGCATGTAAAGTTACACTCAAAAACAACATCAGAAGAAATTTGTTTCTGTCATGACACTGTGAGAAGGAAAAATACCTTTCAGTGAAAGAGACAATAAGGAAATTAACCAGACCTGAATATCTCTTAAGGGCAAAAAGCAACAAATAGTTAAAATAGTTATTATTTATCATGATCCTGTTCTAATGTTCTAAGGGTTGTATACCTTTATAACATTTGTCATTGTCAGTTGCCCATTTCTTATCATTCTGCTGGGAGGCCTCCCAGACTTCTTATGTTGTCTGTCACGTAGTAAGTTCTGGTACGTCAGACCCCTACCTCATAGCACCAACCTCCTAAAGGAAACCCCACTCTCCAAGCCAATATCATGTGTCCTTCATGTAGGACATTTGAGAAAAGCAATATGCTTCTATGCAAAGCAAAAGGAGGCCGTCCACTGTGAATAGGTGCTTGGGGAATTCCAATGCTCCACCAGGCGTATATCCTCATATATCCAGACAACTTCGAGAGGTTTCAATCTTACCTGCTTTAAGATTGGACAGTCTAAACTACATTACAACCAGACTTTTGCTAAATGGAAATAGGTGTCATAGTGTTGTTGTAATGAGATTTCTTTCCATCAAGACAATACTGTGTATGAAGTTGGTATAAGTTATAATCATTGATATCATTGATATACAACACATGAGATAAATAGGCCATTGTTTCATAGAAAACCCAGCTCCTTGCACTTCTCTCCTGCCACCGTCCATAGAATATGTATGGAGTGCAAATGCAATACTATTGCTGGTACTGAGGTGTTAACTAGCAATGGGCCAAAGTAAAGAAGATGGCACAGTTTGGAGTAGGGTTCAGTAGAAATGAGAGCTATTGTTGTAGTGATACCCATGCTTCCTAGTACAAACATACAGTACATGTAACATGGAAAGTGAGGTGGGTTGGGGTAGGAGTGATGGAATATCAGCAGATGCTGGCAAGCCAAATCATATTTCTATATACACAGTGCCTAGGTGTGCCAAAGCATCCCTTGGTAATGAGTATGTCATGTTATAGATATTTTTAGACGTTAGTAGTATAGTATGTATCGGAACGGGACTATAGTTAAGTACTGTTTATTACTCAATCGACATGCAGCCAATCAGAGGCCTCCATTGGGTCACGTGACCCGTTGCCATGGTAACGTGACCTACTTAGGGCTCTCAGCCAATCAGAAGCCAGCATTCTGGGTGACCTACTGACCTACTTAGAAGCTCTCAGCCAATCAGAGGCCGGCATTCTGGTAACCATGGTAACGTGACCTGCTTACGTCACGTGACCTACTTAGGCTCAGCCAATCAGAAGCCGGCATTCTGGTAACTAGGGTAACGTGACCTACTTAGGGTTTGTTTGTAAACAACACCACGTGGCTCTCTTGTTTGTAAACAACACCACGTGACACGTGACTGTTTGTAAACAAACAACTTATATATAGAAAATAAACACAACAAGTTCCATGTTATGTTAAAATTATATTTTCAAAAAAAAAGCACATCTGTTACAGCGTCTATGTGTAACTACGCGCGTTTTCATTCAAACACTATAACACTATCATACCGTAGCAGCAGCAGGTAGGACTGGAAGAAAAGCAAGCGCACGAGCAGAAGCGACGACACCAGTTGCACCATCCGGCCGTCGCGTTGGTAGCCCTACTACTCGTCGCGCGTTCAACTGGAGGTTTAAGAGTGACAAATGACGATTCTTTGTCGACGCGACTGCTAACATCAGCATCGGCAGCAGCATCGGCAGCATCGGCAGCAGCATCGGCAGCAGCGGCAGCAGCCTCGGCAGCAGCGGTAGCAGCAGTAGCAGCAGCTGTAGCAGCAGTAGCGTGAGCATTAGCAACAACAGCAGCAGCGACAGTAGCAAGGGCGGCAGAGCGGGCACTAGCAGCGTTATCAGCGGCGTCATCGGCAGCCGCAACAGCATCAGCAGCAGCAGCGTCGGCATCGGTGGCATGAGTAGCTGCATCGGCGGCAGCAACAGCAGCAGTCACAGCCGCAGCCGCAACAACAACAACGTCATCACAACCAGCGTCACTAACAGCCGCAGTAAATGCAGCAGTAGCACGCTGAGCAGCACTAGCAGCAGCAGTAGCAGAGGCTACAGCATCAGCTTCACATTCGCGCGCCGCTTCGTCATTCCGCTTCATGTCACGGTAGCAACTTTCCATCATGGGGATCTGCAAATTGAGGCGCGGTGCTGGTGGTGGTAGTAGTAGTAGTAGTGGTAGTAGTAGTAGTAGTAGTAGTAGTAGTAGTAGCGTGAACGATGATGACGATGCCGAATACGGTTTCACTCCCCCTTATATACTCTTACTCCCCTCCCCCCCCCCTTTTCAAGCTACTGGCCAGCTGCCCCCTCACGGCAGGTCTTTAGATCAGCCTTAAGTCGCTTACTACGCGGCTCATCATCCCTCTAATCGCATTTTCCAGCCGCCGGCCGGCTGACTGCTGACGACAGGAGAGGGTGATTTGTTTTTCTTTAGATTTAAGCCGCTTACCACACGCACACCCTCTAGTCACAGACAGAGTGACAGAAAGGGAGGGGGTCGCTTTGTTCACGCTACCTGTAGTTGTTTTTCTATACACACACTGAGCCCATGACCCGCTAATCCTTTATACAGGTAACACGCGTTCAACTAATTACTCTATTGTATGACAGTCGGTACACGGATTTAATTTTAAACCACCTTCCCATCTGGATCCATGTCTGGCGGGGTGGAAGGATCCAGCTGAAAAGCGTGATTAGGGCTTTTGTTTCTCTTATGATAGCAGCAGGTCAGCATGCGACAGCTGAAAATGTCAGACTCGCCGCTCCTATAAAAGACTGAGATGCGTCTCTCTTTCCACACACCCTTCTACCATCGCCGCCGACACCGCCACCGCCGGCCAGCCGACCGCCGCCACTGCCTGCAGTCACCGCCATCACGCCAGCAGGGAATTTCGAGCTGAGTCTGCTTATTGCTTATTTTTTTTCTTTGAGCTTTTTGTTTTCTTAAATTTTTATTTTCACTCAGTCTTTTTTGTTTCGGAGGAAAGAAATATGGCGCTGCAGAGGGCGCGAGTTTCTAAAAGACGGTCGCGCGAACAAAGTGCTCTCCTCAACTGCCCGGCTATTTTTTTATCTCAAAGGAGAGAGCGTCACGTAGTTGAGGTTCACGCTTCTCTTGAAGCGTACCGAATTCTCGAGAAATGCAAAGCTGAGCGCCATCGTCGTTATACAAGAGCGGAAAAGGAAAACGTAGCGACATGGCCGAGAGCCGTCTTCTCAGAACAGCATTTACTCTACTATTGCATAACAGCTGCTCTCAGCGCCCCCACTCGTTGGGCGTTTCATGAAAAGAAAGAGCGCCGCTACTCTCCTCACCCTGCCTCCTCTTATAAAGTGAGAATAAGTGCTATGAAACGATTCGACAAGCCGATCGGTTTCTTGGGAGCGACTGCAGCTCCCACTCGGTGGGCGCGCGTTGTGGCCGACGTGAACACGGTCTCTAAACGTTTCGACGTCGTCACTTGTTATCCCGCATATTGCAACGCAGCCGAATTGAAGAAGATAGGGACGCACTATTTTAAACCATACGCTCCAATATGTATTTGTCACCGCCGCGCTCACACGCCTTATTGCTTTTTCGAGACGATCGTGTCACAACACAGAAATAGAAAAAAAAACGGCAAAGCGACGAGCTTTGCCTAAATGATCAAAAAAAAAAAAAAAAAAAAAATTAATCTCCTCCTCCTCCTCCTCTTCTTCTTCTTTTTAAAAAAAAAAATAAATATTTGTATCAGACTCCTCTGGAGTCTGATACAAACATTTATGACTATTGAGTGAAAATAGAATTTTATCGCAAAAAAAGTCACTTCTGCCGCCGCTACTGTGACACCGGCCGGTATCAATAAAAAGGTCGGCTGACTTTTCTCCACAACCATTCACTACCGACCGTTCGAGTGAGAAACACAGCAGACAGTCAGACACACAACCGCTCTCTGACGCGTCCTGAAAAAAAACAAAAAAAAATGTCCAGTAGTAAAAGCAAACTCTTCACAGAAATTCATTTCGACGCTCGACTACAAGGACCCTTTAGTTGTATCATTAGCGGTCCGTCGGGTTGTGGAAAATCGCGCTTGGTGGATCAATTTCTGAGCGACGTGAACAATTTGGTCACGCCGCCGGTGGAAAAGACTTTTTACCATTACGGCGAGTGGCAACCTCTGTTTGAAAAAATGCAAAATCAGTACGGTGTGGAATTCAGAGAAGGTCTTCCTAGCAAAGAGTCTATAGCGGGAGACGTGGAAGTAGCAGAAGACGCTTTACGACCCCACACTCTACTGATATTGGACGATCTGATGAGCAGTTCCAATCAGCAAGTGGTAGCCGACATCTTTACTAAATACTCGCATCACTGGAACGTGAGCGTCATATACATCACTCAGAACCTATTCCAGAAATCACCCGACTTTCGAACTATGAGTCTGAACGCTCACTACATGATCGTTTTCAAGAACCCGCGCGACATGGGGCAAATAGCTAGTCTGTCTCGCCAGGTGTTTCCGTCCAACGCGGCGGCCCTCTCTAGTATATTTACCCATGAACTCAAGCGACCTCACTCATACCTCCTTCTGGACTTCAAGCAGTCAACACCTGACGATCTGAGAATACGCTCCTCTTTGACGTCCATACACTCTCAGCTAGTGTTCGTACCGCTAGACAAAAAAAAGAACAAGAGAAAGCAGTAGCAAAAAAAATGTCTTCTCATCTACTCGAAAGACACTTTGGTACTCTCAAGCACTTAGCTAAGTGCTCGCCAAAGGACTGCTCGCATCTAATAGACTCTGGAAGCGACGATCTGATCGCAGCGTTAAGTGAGATCTGTCACAATTTACTGGTAGGGAACATCCCGCTCAGCGACAAACAACTGGACAAGCTTCGAGAATCGGCTGACGTGTTGAGGGAGGTCGGCAAAAAATCTACGCCCATCAAAAAAAAGAGACGCGTCTTGGTACAAGAGGGAGGTTTCCTCATTCCGGCTCTCATAGGGATGGCCTTACCGCTTATAAAGAGCATTCTCCGTATATGAGACACCTCATTCGACACCTACTCGCCGACAGCACCACCACCACCACCACCACCACTACCGCCACCACCAGCGTCATTGCCACCGTCGTCCCCATGACGGACTCAGAGCAGCAACAACACTACAAACGTTTAGCGCTCGTGGATCCTGAGACGCTCTACAAATCATCACGAGCAGGTCTACTTCATCATGTGCCCGCTGCTGCTGCTACTACTAGCGCTGCTACTACTGCAGTCGCTGCTGCTAGTACTTCTACTGCTCCAAACCTTCCTCCTCTTCCTGATGAGCGCACTGAAAAGAACGAGAGTTCCGCTCCTGCCACCGCCGCCCGCCTACCTGCCGACATGGCCTATTACCACAAGCAGGCAGAGCAGTCCCTTCATCCCGACGCGGCCTTGCACCAGGTGCTACAGTTTATCTACAGGGACTTGGATTTAGTGTTGAACGACCCCACTTTGGAATCGCGCGAGAAAATGTTGAAATACCGAAGGTTGTTGAATAGATTGCAATTTTTTCTCGCGAATCCCCACAACAGCAACATCTCTTCGTCCTACTCTTCTTCGCCCCCGGCTCACCTCCGTCAGTCTGCTGAAGAGGCCAGCGCGTCCCTACTCGAGCGGTTGGTGAACCAAGTTCCCAAGAGGAATCGCACCCGGACCGTGGCGCTGTACAAACAATTGGAGAAATCCGGAGTGATCAAGTGGAACGAGGACGGTGCGGTGCGCGAGATGTCGGGTCGGAGAATACCACCTGAGCGTCGCATCAACATAGTGGACTTACTGAACGACGCCGCCAGGTTCAGGAAGACGGCGCCCAGACCGGCGGGCTACTCGCCGTTCACGAAAGCGCTGCGCGAAGCAGTTCCCACAGACTCCTTGATCGGAAACCATCTGTATAAAGCAAGCGGACCTGGCCAAAGTTTGGACACACGGCTTGCTGACAGAGGTCGGAAACGACCGAGCTTCGACTCGGAAGAAGGAGAAGCAGCAGCAGCAGCAGCAGCAGCAGCAGTAGCAGCAGCAGACTCTTCTCTCCAGGTGGTGGACGATCAATCCTCTGAAGACGAGGAGGACGACCGTGAACTTTTCCAAACTCCGACTTCCTATAGGAGCGTGCCGCGTAAGAAAAGGAAAGGGCGCAACCGCCTAGCGGCGAGCTCGTCGTTCACGCCCTCAACAAGCCCACCATGGGCAAACCAGTGAAGAGACTGACCAAGAAGGAAAAAGAAAAGAAGCGCGTAGTAGCTAGATATACCGACGTCAAAGCGCCCTCCAGTTTCACTAGCGTGACTAAACTCCAGAAACATCATTTTCGCCACCTGAACCCGGCCGTCATCCGAGATGCTTTAGTGTCGCTGGACGCCTACACTAAACATAAACCCATTCGGAGAAAATTCGCAAGGAACAAGACTATAACCGGCGCAATCGATCAGCAGTGGCAGATAGATCTGATGGACATGCAAGCTTTGGCGTCTCACAACGACCGCTTCCGGTACGTGGTGACGGCGATCGACGTTTTCTCTAGGTACGCGTGGGCCGTTCCCATTAAATCCAAGAGCGGCGCTGATGTCACCGAGGCCTTCCGAGAGATGACAGGCACTGGCGAGAGACGACCGCGCACTGTTCAGACAGACAAGGGGAAAGAGTTTTTGAACAAGATCTTTCAAGATCACTTGAAGAGTGAGGGCATAGAGTTCTTCACTGGCGAGAACGACGACATCAAAGCTAGTCTAGTGGAGCGCTTGAACCGCAGTCTGAAGGAGAAGCTGTGGCGTTATTTCACACACAAGCGCACGTATCGCTACGTAGACGTACTGCACCATGTAGTGTCTTCTTACAATCGCACTCACCACAAGACGTTGAAAATGGCGCCGGCTCAAGTCAGCTCGGAAAACAGCGAAACAGTTTTCTACCGACAAGATCTCCCAACTAACAAACAAATCGACGAAATATGGAAAAAGAAGAAAAAAACAAAGACGTCCGCCGTCGACGTCATCGCTCCGGGTGACAGAGTGAGGATGTTGAGAACTAAAGGCGCCTTCGACAAAGGGTACGAGGGAAACTGGCGCGAGGAAGTGGTCGACGTTGCTAAGACGTTGGGAAGCAGAGGGTTCGAGCTGAAAGACGACAAGGGCGAGGAGATAAAAGGCGTCTTCTACCCGGAAGAGGTTCAGAAGGTGTACAAGAGTCGTTACGACAACAACTACCTGATAGACGAGGTGTTGCGCCGCAAGACCGTCGACGGTAAAGAGTTAGCTTTCGTACGTTGGTTAGGTTACGACGACAAGTTCAACGAGTAGATCCCCGTCAAAAAAATAACGTAGAAAAAAAAAAAAAAAAAAAATGAACATCACTCTACCTAGCAACAGCTCTATGGAGTATTATTCTGACAACAGCTTGACGTCTTTCCGAACTCACTTCGACTCGCCGCTCCTTCTGCCCGAAGCGTACGAAGCGGCTCTGACTGAGATCATCCTCCCTACAGAATGGACTAACGTGCACGACGACGACTTGATCATCGTTGTTCCTCTGCGCACCAAAGGTTCGCTAAAGGAGGCGATCCAGGTTTTAAAAGAAACTAAATTCTCCGAAGGAAAAAAACCACAGGTAGACTGGAGGGGAATGAAAAACGCGAACGGTCTGAGCAAGCTAACGTTCAGCTCAAAATTCCCGCTGAGCTGGAAGGAAGCGAGCTATGTAACGGTGGAAGAGATATCAGACACGTCGGAAGAGCAGCAATTGAAACCGGAAACAAAAAGGTTCAAGAGAGAGGTCGACTTGAGACAGACGAATGCCGTATACAAGCAGTTCTTGTCCCCGGCGGTGAAGAAGAAGGCGATCAGCGATCAAGCAAGACAAATGATCGAAAAGATGGAGAAAGACATGGGAGTGCGCAGTTTCATGCCAAACATATTCGAGATACCTCCTATTTTCACCGGAAGCAACCACACCCTAATCGAGCGCTTGAGTGAGACGTTGCGAGATGACAGACTAGAGGGCGACAGCTTCTTGCTCAAACCGATGCGGATCTTATCGTACGACGCCAAGACGAAACGCGTCACCATCAAACCGCCGAGACACTGTGCTGTCCTGCTGAGTCAGCATCTCGCATGCGTTCTAGGCTTCGGAGAGAAGATGTGTTTCGCGTCGCCGACTACCGGCGCCTACTCGATGGATGTTTACGGGGACGTGCACTCTGTGTACATATACACCGACATGATCCAGGAGAGACGTGTGGGCGACATGCAAGTGCCGCTGTTGCGCTGCGTGGCGGTGGACAGAGGCGGAAAGCGTCGAGGTGGCGTGCAAGCTATCAGTTTTCCCCATTTGGATTATTTCCCCTTGAAATCCAAGAGGTTTACCGAGGTCGGCATCTATTTAAGAGACCGATCCGGTCATTCCATCCCATTCGGTAGAGGCGAGGTGACCGTGACACTTCATCTGAGACCTATTGAGCGCTGAAAGAGAGAAAAATGATGCGTCAACGCGTTCCGTACTTTCCACCCAGGCGCACCGTCGGCAGAGGGTACAGCGATTACTACAACGCGCAGCTGGGCAACGGCGTCAACGTGTACAGCGGGCGCTCTTTCCAGAGCGGGCACGGTTTGGGCGGCGCTCTGTTAGGTCTGATGCGCTCGGCTACCCCGCTATTGAAGTCGGTGGGAAAAACGCTGCTCCGCGCCGGTGTGGGCGTAGCTAAAGATGTGCTGGCGGGTCGGACTTTAAAGAGCAGCGTGAAAGACCGAGGCGCAGGCGCTCTGAAGAGACTGGCGAGTACGGCGTTCTCGGGAGGAAAGACGTCTGTCGCGTCTAAGAAAGGGTCGAAACGTCGCCGGCATTCTCCTCAGACGGGCGGTGGCTCTTGCAAGAGACGTAGAGGGGATGTATTCGACCGGTAAGCGCCTAGGCGTTCAGGTATAAATAAAAAGACTGGAGGCGGCCGGCGTCAGTCTGTCGGCCGCATGAAGAGAGAACACAATGGCTTACGTACACGAGAGCAGTAACGAGTGCGCGCTCTCTGAGCTCGACCTGCACACCGTAGCGCCGACTCAGACTACTATCTTAAAGTCGTCTTTCCTGGGGATAGAAACAAAAAACTCTTTAGAGGATGGAGGTAACATAAATTTCACCATCAACAAGTCGCAAGAGTACACAGACCTGAACGAGAATTACCTTCATCTGGAATGTCAAGTGCTAAAGGACGGAGCGGCGATCGAGGACACCGACGCGGTAGCTCCGGTGAACAACTTGGCTCACTCGCTCTTCAAAGACGTCCAAGTCTCCATCGGCGGTTTCAAAGTGTCTGGCAACACCGAGACCTACCCTTACCGAGCTTACTTGGAAGGGTTACTCAACTACAACAAAGACGTGAAGGACGGCGTCATGAGCGCCCAGGGGTGGCATGAAGATACGCCCGGTCAGTTTGACACGTTGACTGACGCGAATGCGGGGTACAAAGCGCGCAAGAAGCTAATCTCCAACAAGCGCTTTTCGCTGATGGCGCGACTGCACTTTGACCTGGCTCATCAACCGAAGCTCATCGTTGGAGAGACAGAAATCAATCTCACTCTGAAACAAGCGGCGCCCTCTTTCTATCTGATGTGCGCCGCTGACGGAGGCTACAGCTTGAAGATCTACAAAGCAAAGCTCTACGTGCGACGCGTGCTGGTGGCGGACGCTGTAGCGGAAACGCACGAGAGAGCGGTGATAGAACACGGGCCCTTCGACTACCCGGTGAACAGAGTGGAGGTGACGACCTACGCCATCCCTCAAGGTAACAGAGATCACAGCTACACGCACTCCAACACAGGCCAGCTTCCCAAGTCGATGATGATTTGCTTCCTTGACCACGACGCCTTCAACGGTAGCTACACCAAGAACCCGTTCGAGATGAAGCATTACGACATCAGCTCGCTTCAAGTGATAGTGAACGATCAGAAAGTGCCGAACGACGCCTACGTGCCCGACTTTAAGACCAAAGCAGCCGTGAGAGAGTACTTGGCGCTACACACGGAAACGGGGATGTACGAGGGCGCGCGCTCCTGCGGTATTTCATACGATCAATTCCTGAACGGTTACACGGTGTTCCCCCTCGACTTAACCCCAGACAGATCGCACGACAGGTGTCGCGTGAACCTTATAAGAGCGGGTCAGCTGAGGGTGGAAGTCAGTTTCCGCTCGGCGCTACAAGCGACAACAACGGTGCTACTCTACTTGGTGTACGACAACGTCGTCGAGCTGACCCGAGATCGACACCCCGTCACCGACTACCACATGAACTGAAGACAAGACGGCGGTACTCGGCGTATCGTATGAACACGCTTGAAATAAGCAGAGTGTTGAAGGAAAACGTTCACACAAAACATCGTTTCCTGGGCGTTTTCTCTTGTGACACTATTCCGAAGCACCCTATCAAAGACACTTGTTTCGTGAGCAACACAGATCCGCAACATTTACCAGGTCAGCATTGGGTGGCGTTTTACGTGTCGAGCACGGGTGAAGTGTACTACTTTGATTCCTTCGGCTTACCGCCGCTGAGTGCGGAGTTCTTGTCTTTCGTGGAACGCTCTGCTCCGTTCAAGTGGCAAAGAAACCGCATTCAACTACAAGACACTTCTGCTGACACCTGTGGACCTCATTGCGTTCATTTCCTAATTGAAGCATGTCGAACAAGAAACCCCAAGAAGTGCGTCATGCGCATGAGCAAAATCCCAAAGCTGAGCGACCGGGCCGTGAGTCAGAAGCTATCGATGATGCTGTTGTGACGGGTTGTTGCGATGGCGGCCGTTTCATGGAGGCAAAGATTCTCTGCCTTGCCGAAATGGTGTTGGATTTATCCAAAGTCGTGCAATGTCTATTGGAGAGAAGTCGTCCGGGGTGTGGTGGTGCGAGTGACGGCGGCGTGAGACTTTGCGGCCTGTTGAGTTGCTGCAAATCGAAGAAGCAAGCTAAAAAAGCATAAACTTGTGTGTTTTTTCTGATTGAAATGAAAATAAAGAATAAAATGAAAAGAAAAGAAATTATCTTGTTGTGTTTTTATTTCTATATATAAGTTACATAACTTTTTTTTGTTTGTTTGTTTACAAACAGTCACGTGTCACGTGGTGTTGTTTACAAACAAGAGAGCCACGTGGTGTTGTTTACAAACAAACCCTAAGTAGGTCACGTTACCCTAGTTACCAGAATGCCGGCTTCTGATTGGCTGAGCCTAAGTAGGTCACGTGACGTAAGTAGGTCACGTTACCATGGTTACCAGAATGCCGGCCTCTGATTGGCTGAGAGCTTCTAAGTAGGTCAGTAGGTCACCCAGAATGCTGGCTTCTGATTGGCTGAGAGCCCTAAGTAGGTCACGTTACCATGGCAACGGGTCACATGACCAAATGGAGGCCTCTGATTGGCTGCATGTCGATTGAGTAATAAACAGTACTTAACTATAGTCCCGTTTCGATACATACTATACTACTGACGTTTATTCCAGTTCATAACTGATCTGCGATTTCAAAAACATCTCTGTTATTTGAATGTCTGTAATGTGTTCATATTAATACACATAGTTTTAAAATGGATTTGATTGTATCCCATGATATGAATATAGTAATTTTTGACGATATTATCAGCAATCATTTTCACAACATTTTATGACTTAAGTACCACCACTCAATCTTTATCAAAGTATCTTATATTTTTGACTTTAAACGTATGTTTATGCTTACATGCTATGGTTTCCATAACAGAAAGTAATTGGTATAACATTGCAATGTATCAATTAGTATAACAGTTGCTAGATAAGTTTGACAACAGATTATTTATCCGAGTCATTTCTGTTCATATGATGCTGGATGGACGATAGTGCTCAGGTTCATTGCCTGCAGAAGAAAGGTCAGGCCTAAGTAGCAGGTGCCGTGAGGCTGACCAGTTACTGAGCTGTACCCGGTCCCTGCATTTCGTGTATATAATGTACGTCACCTGCGTTCTAAAAACACAGGAAAAAGGTCCATTTCCTAGCATTTCCAATGGTCTCTAAATTTCAGAAAAAGGGGTGCTTTTCTCAAATAATCCCTGTGGATTTTAAGAAAAGGGGGTATTTTTCTTCATAAACCCCCGTGCTTTCCAAGAAAAGGGGTATACTTTGATGGGGATGTGACCTTGGCTGGCAATTTACTGGGAATTATGTTGCATTTCACTGACCCTATAGTACACTCTTTACTACCAAATATCCATCATTCATAGAGAAAGTTTTTTTTTCTAAAACTCCCCATGCTTTTTAGAAAAAGGGGGTATTTTTAGACCCTTAAATACCCTTGTTTTGAGAGGAAAGGGTTTTGTTTTTTACACAATGGTCTGTGGAATAGGGGGTGTTTTTCACGATGGAGCTTGGCCAGAGAGGATGCTTTATAGGGTAACCAATGGGGAAAGCATGTGTTCGGTGGCTGGAAGGTTTTTCTTAAATGTACAGGGATTGGGAAATGGAGATGGATACAACATCCTTCTAAAGGAAACTTTCAAACAAGGTAACAATAGGTATTGAATAGGTCTGTTTTCGAGATGGACATTTGTGTTTCATATCAGGAAGTAACAATAGAGCAATAGGTAATAGAGAACTTATTGAAAGGCGAATTCTGATCATGAGGGGGGCCTTTATGAAAGTTTGATTCATGCTGAATTGGTTATTTGATCTATACAAGCTACCTTATCTGAGGCAGATATTCTAAAAAGACCACATGGCAATCTGACATTCAGCATTCATATGAATCAGAACAGCGGAAGTAGCCAAGTGAAGAAGGTAAGAAAAATAAATGTATGTTGCTTGTTCATACAAATAAAGCTCTGTCTCTTAATTGAAAGTTGGTTCTTCCCTGATTAGGACAATATTAATAATGATGTTGCTCCACTAATGCATTTCACCCAAGGCGATTTTTTCGGGTCCTGGCCAGTGGTCACGTTCCCGCCCAGTGCCATGTTGTTATTGCAACTTCTTCTCACACCACACCCAAAGGAACCAAATGTTCACACTTTTTATTGCCTGCAGCGAAGCTGCTGGTTCTGACAATAGAAAATTGGCTTCACAGAAAATATATATCAATGCGTGGGACCGTAGTCCACTATTTTTGCAGTACCTATACTTACAAGTGTAGCTTTGAGGCATCCAGTAGATGTCGACAATTATAGACTAACTAAAATGATCAAGGCATTAATGTGCCTACCCAGTGGAATCCCTATGTCATGGGTATTTAGCGAATCATAAATTTGTTGATAACTCTCAAAATGAAAAGTATAACTGCTTAGGCAGGTCTGTGAATGCTGAATTGGCAGAGTAGGCACTTTGATGCTGTTAGCCTAGAGTTGTAGGAAGTCTGGTATATCTGAACTCTCTATGTGACTTATAACATATGTCTCAGGTTTCATTTTTGGAGGTGAATGTCTGCGTGCCTTCTTGGCAAAAGTCTAGTCACTCTCCCACGGGAAAGTCTCCAGATATATCATCTGTCCTCTCCGTGCGACATAATGAGTGCATACTAAAGCATCTCCATGAAGGAAAGGGAGCTTGTCCAATGTCAATAGCTGAAAGTGATGTATCAGGTTTTGATTAGTCTGTGGTTCTGAATGATATACCAGTCGAACTACCTAATAGCTGCATTTATGCATTTTGTGTAAATAGGGGCAATATGAGTTTGTAGATGTCAATAGTTCGTAAGGTTTAATCTGCATGATGTTGATATCTTGTTTCTGAAAATGGGGATTAAAAGTTTGGTTCATGAGAGTATGTGAAAGCATGTGGATGGAAAAGTACTAGCAGTTATTCATTTGTTTGCCTTCTCCCATAATGCACCTGGAGAAGGCATCCAAGCACTTCAGGAGGGTACTGAGACTGAAATCTACAGATTCGCCAACAAGAGAGTGACTTATACTATTGAAATCTATACAACACACCATCTATGCCGGGGGAAGGTAAGATCCTAGTTAGTTCTTAATGCTGGTTAGACCTACACAATTGCAGTTTTGAGTAGAGTATGTTAATATAAGGAAAGCTATTAGAGACTAGAAAACATTTCTTGTAATATAATTCAGTGAAACTGTTCAGCCGCGCTGTAACCAGTGAAGAACTGAAACATCCTCCTCTGAATGTCGCTCCGTATATTGCTTAGTCTTAGTGTACATTTTCCTGTACACTAAAAGGTTATTCCCTTCTTGCATTTGTCGACTTTCTCTCGAGTGATACCACTCTGAAAATACAGCAGTATAGATAAATTGTCAACAGGGGAAATGGCTGAGGAAATTTACCATAGTCCTTTATAATTAGAACTTTTGTTAGAATTTTTAATACGGTGCTGCACAACCATCTGGAGCCAACAGTCTTCTTCTCCGGACCATAGCGGGCTGTAATATATCATCTTTACTGAGTCCAAATAAGTTAAACATGTCAATTGTGGTAGATCAATGTTAGTACTGTCAATAACCCTACATGAAATAAAAGTATTTATTTTGGACGACATTAAACCTCTAGCAAGTTACTGCATAAATTCATCTATATGATTCACACTATAGGATTTGGAGGATTAAAGGGATATCTAGCTCTTGAAGGGTTAAAGACCTACACATGTCGAGCTGAGGGTACAGGAGATACTTTGACATTGGAGATAGAAAGGAAATACCTTGTAGCCCGCCTCCCTATTTTTACCATTTAGATTTGAAAGTCTCTCTGGAAAGTCTCTCAGGCATCCGCCCTTGTTTAACCTTTCTCAAAGACTTAACCATTTTATGGCTGCATTATGCTCTTATTTATCATGCTGACTACATGCAGCAGCTGCATTCATGCATCAGGCAAACTCTGAAGGGCTTGATGCAATCAGGAATGGGCAGCATGATGCATGAATGTAACCATGGTGTTTGTTTAATACATTGCATGTTTTCAACAACGATGACAGTCTATATAAAACTAATACTGGAGTTGATATTAACACACAAAACCAGACACAGTAAAGTATATTTAAACATATTTTATTGAACACATTAAGGATTATACATCAGATCTAGTTGAATAATTAAGCAGAGGAGTTGTTACTGGACATCGATTCTCTCTCTTTGTAGCTCTATAGTGATCGATGCCCAGTTTTATACTTCAGACCAGTGGCTCATTTTGGCTGTTTTTTGCTTCACAGATTGCTTCTAGGGCAAAATCCTGACTAGGTGCCAATATATTCTCTATGCCAATGTGTAATATGAGGGTAGAAAACACTGGAACCTCAGTTAGAAAAAATCCTACTGAACAGTTTTTGAGAAAATTAGGGTTTTGTTGCATATTTTTGGTGTTTTTAGTACATTTCCTACATAAACCGTGAACGCCAGCATTTCTCACTTTTCAGGTGTTTAGAATCAGAATTTGACTTTTTTT
Organism: Harmothoe impar; assembly: GCA_947462335.1. Classification (NCBI taxonomy): domain Eukaryota; kingdom Metazoa; phylum Annelida; class Polychaeta; order Phyllodocida; family Polynoidae; genus Harmothoe; species Harmothoe impar. Next base: position 10,528,970 of record OX381711.1, on the reverse strand, counting down.
ATTCGCAGTAGGATTTCTGAGTATCGAGCCATTCTAGAAAAGCTATTCTTTGGAAAAAATACTTAGTATTTCTTGATGATTTACGTTGCACAAATTTAGGGTTGTTATATAAAAACTGCATTGTCATCCAATCAAAGTGTTTATGCACTGTTGATGGTCACCCCCTCCCACCCTCTTCACTCTGCATTGAAGGAGAACAGGCAGGGGAGGTACACTTGTCCTTATATAGCTGTTGACCTGGGTGCTGGGTGCATTTTCAATTTATGGGGTGCCAACTGTTCATGAAAGAAAAATCAAATAGAATTTTTTTTTTTTTTAGTATCAGATTAATGCAACTACAATTCGTGATAGCACTTAAAGCATTGTATTTGCATTAATATGAATGGTAGCCACCTTATGGGGTGCCAACTATTCATGAAAGATAAATCGATAAGAATTTGTTTTTTATTAGCATTAAATTGATGCAACTACAATTCGTGATTGCATTTCAAGCATCGGGGCATTCACTGAATGGTAGTCATCTTAAATATATTAGGTGCCAACTGTTCATGAATTTAAAAAAAAGAATAGAATTAGTTTTTTTATTAGTATCAGATTAATGCAACTACAATTCGTGATTGCACTTAAAGCATTGTGGCATGCAATGACTGGTAACCACTTTGAATGTATAGGGTGCCAACTGTTCATGTAAGAAAAAAAAGAAAGTATTTTTTTTAGAATCAAATTAATTCAACTGCAATTCAAGATTGCATTTAAGCAGTATGGCATTCAATGACTGGTGGCCATCTTGAACCTATGGGGTGCCAACTCTTCAAGAAAAAAAAACTAAATTGGTTTTTTTTAGCAGTATAAAATTAATGCAACTACATTTCAAGATTGCATTTAAAGCATTGTGGCATTCAATGAATGGTGGCCATCCTAAACCTATGGGGTGCCAACTGTGTTTGAAAAAGGTATCAAACAGAAATTTTCTTATAATAGATATCAAATTAATGCAACTACAATTCTTCATTGCACTGAAAGCATTGTGGCATTTAGTAAATGGTAGCCATCTTGAATGGGTTGAATGAAGGAAAAATCAAATAGGATTTTTTTTTAATCAAATTAATGCAACTACAAGTAAAGATTGCATTTCAAGCATCGGGACATTCAATGAGTGATAGCCATCTTGAATCTATGGGATGCCAACTGTTCATGGAAGAAAAATAGAATAGATTTTTTTTAATTAGTATTTATTTTATGAATGGTTGCAATCTTGAATTTTGAAATGAACATACACACAGACATATTCATAGGCATGAACATGGTGTTCTCCTTCATATAGATATTCATGGATTTCTACTTCTACTAAATATAGCTTTATGTTAGAAGGATTCTGTTACATGGATGTCGATGTCCAGTTTTAGATATATATCCATATAGTGCATTGGAGTGCTATAATGTTGGACTGCTGTATATTTTAAAAGTTGATCGACGTTTATGGTTAATTTATTACCCTTCTTTAAGATTTTAAAGCTAATACATACAGGCTACATACGCACCGGTCCTCATTGGTTTATACCTGGTTGTCAACCAGCAGTGTATAGAGTATGAATTTGATTGAGCGCGTGTCACAAGGTTTGTGAACTCATGACTACAGTGACTAGTACTGGTAGTAGTAGATTTGTGTAGCTTCACGCTGGTGTGATAACATAAAGACCTGGTAGCCCCCTTTTACGCATCATCACAACAAAAAACTATTAAGGCAACCCGGCTGAATGGGAGCAGGAGGGAGATTTATGACAGAGGGATGTCAGACTGACTCAGGTTATCAGGCCATGCCCTAAAACTGGGGTTGACTGTGGGCTTTATATCATGGCCTGACATTTAGGTGTGTGCGTAATAGTACTGCTGGGACATTTCTTGCATTTTCTTTTATAAAGACTACTAGATGGGCATATACTGCATGCTACATGTCCCTGAGATGTTGTATAATCCTCAACCAGTGCTCTTTGAGGTTATCTGTGTAATTCGGGTTTACATTTAAAAATTGATGATAATGTACTAGTATAGTAGTAAGAAATTTTAAAATGTCATCGAATGATTACATCTGCATTTTCCATGCTACAGGAGCCAAGCACTCTCTTACTATGCACATAAGGTTTGTTATTGCTAGACTGATTTGTAAATTTCATGTCATGGCGATGGACCGTCACTTCACAGCTCTGAAAATGCCTAATTTAAAACATGTTCAGTAGCTTCTCTGAGTCAGCTGACACTTTAGGGATAGCATGGTGTATTGTATCCCTGCATCAATTACATTAATTCACTTCTTTGCAGCACCTAAAGGCACACTGAACCCACAACGTCATTTGCATAAAATCTCGGTAGGGTTAGGTCCAGGGTTTAATGCGCCTTTAAAGGGTTAAGTAGTATGATAAGCCAAAGTGGTTCCTGAATAGTTATATTCACTGTCAAAAAGGTATATATGTATATTGTAACAGCCACGGAAAAATCTGGAGAAAGTGGGGCTTGAACCGATAACCCTCAAATCACGTAACCTGCTGCTCTACCAACTGAGCTACTTCCCTGTGTAACAATCTGACCGCACCGTACATTACTGGATTGGTATGGTACAGAGGGGAGCTGGATTACCCACATGTAATAGGGGCTTATCACCAAGGCATGGGGAATCCGACCCCTACACTATGATTGTAGATCTGCTCCACTTAGTAAGTAATATCTGTCAAGTGATTTTCTATGACAGATGTAGTTTAACATGGCCCTATTGCTAGCTTGCACCAGTTATCACATACAATGTGTAGCTCTGAGCTGTCCATACATAAACATGTCGGGACAGGAAAAGAAAAAAGCAATGGGAGTACACGTTATATATATAACTGATGATAGCAAACTGACAGGTTGTCAATACAAGTTGTTGTGGAATACATCATTGCATCCATATTCCCCTACACACCTACGCACAGCTCCCCTCTCTTCCTTTCTCTTTCCTCCCCCTTTTTGCAACTCTAGGCTTTCTCCCTTTAGAAGTAATCATACTAAAGTCCTACAATACCTGTCACTAAATATCTGGCAGCGTTTCTGTCCCTGCAATAAAATGTAAAAGAAAGCATACGGAACAAGTCCATTGCATGTTTCTCTGCCAGCTTTGAAGATTTATAGCTTCACATGAAGCAAGTGTTTGACCACGCCCGCCTCCACTCTATCACAATCCCATACGGAACCCTTAACCTCTCCTTCCATGGCCAAACTCATCTTTTATAACCAACCACCAATCACCTCAGCTGGTAGAATGGCACGGGTCTCTGCAACAAGCCATTAGTCCATGACATACTGTACATGTATGAGGGCAATCCGCAGTTCCTGTGCCCAGGTGGTCTGCCCCCAGTGGTGGCTCAGCCAGGTAGTCACTTTTCCCCTCCCCTACGGTTCCAGGGTGCATATGAGTGAATTTGGATCCATGGTGTCATGGTCAGCATACTTGTCCATGGAGCGAGAGATTCAGATTTGGTTCTTGGGGGATCTAGGTGAAACCCCTTTTAGTCCATAAGCCTGATGACCTATAGGTGGGCCGCAAGGCTCATGCTATTTTTTTAAAGCTTTGTACATTATATGTCTGCAACGTCTGCATGGTACACCTGCCCGGTTGCCCCTGCCTTTTGTATTAAAGCTAATGTATAGTCAATTTCAGAATCAGGATGACATTGACATAATCACCCATGTAAATAAATGGGAAATCCTTGATCTCATCATTATAGATACTTTGAAGAAACAAACTTAATTGTTGCTCAAAACCTAACCAGACTTGAGTACCTCTACTCAATCATTATAATAATTGTTCACCAGTAGCATCTCCCTTCCTATGGGAACACTGCCATAGGCACCAAAGATGGTATGACCATGGCAAATATTGGAAGCAGGAACAGTTAGATGAACCTGCTGAATTGGTACGGGGGCCAAAGGCACTAAAGGAAAAAGAAATAGCAGTGTAAATGAATTGGAAAGATTGCCCGAGCCTCAAGATATACCTCGATAGATTTGAGTAAAGAACAGTTTGCAAGCTGCTCCTTCAGCTGATGACTGTGATGTTCTCTGGTTCCTGACAATGCTGAGAGCTCACAGACTGTAATATGAGAATCATGACATCATCAATGTATGGCTGCACAGTCTGCATCACTGCTGCTTGCTTTATATCAGCAACAATCACTGCTATACGCATTGACTGAGGCCAAGGCAGCCTTATAGCTGTAACAATAGTCAGCATTCAATGTTATGTTCTGCATGCATTGACAGTCCTTTGTACTGATGGATAACATGAAATAATATGAGGACATCATTGCATGATCAGACTTAGGCATTGGTAATCAGTTTGTATATCATGTCATGTGTTTATGGACCATGCAATGTGTGTGTTTTCATTGTTGAATACTACTTGCATATCAGATATTTCATTGAAGTGATCAAGCATTTGTGCAATTGAGAGTTACATGAGAAATGTGTGTAAGTGTACCATGTTAATTGTATATAGGTTTTTGTAATTTGATTTACTGTACTTGCCTTTTTTTGCAAAATAAAATGACAAAATAACAATGTGTTCTTTTGTTTTCTAGGTGAGTTTTCCGCCATTATGTACCAAGACCAACATCCAGGTAGGAGTATAGAAAACTGTCAAGGACAGTTGCTTGTACTTGGCTTTGTCATCCCCCAAAGGAGTAGAACACAACATGTGATTGGGGACTTTTAATTCAGTCATGAGATTTATTCTTTTTAGTAAATAGGAAGGTATGTGCAGGAAATCTGATTTACAGCTAAGGTTATTATATTTAGTGTGGGGACATTTGCAGATTTGTTTCACAGATCAGACTTCTTTTTGATGTGTTATGATACATGTACATATATATGCAAGGATGTCCATCATACATGCTCTGCTCTAATCAGAGTAAGTAGAATGGTCTGTAGTACCTGGTGTTAATGACCGGTGGCCTTCCTGTAGGTAGTAAAATAGCCAATTATACTCCCTCGCCCTTCCATGATTTATTGGAAGGTGAAAGGTAAATCAATTAAACAGCTGAACTTGTACAGGCATATTCGCAGACATATCTCTCAAATCAGGACTTCACAAGCATATAAACATTTACATTCAAGAATGTTGTGTCCACCATCCACTGGTGTCTAATAGGGTCAATTTGGATTGGTAATTCATGGCTCAATAAAGCATTGTGGATCCTGGGCATTACAGACTAATCATAGAACATGGAATGTACTGTCCCAAAGCCAGAGACTGGTGATCTTGTCGTAGCAAGGCCAGTAAGAAGTGGCAGGTGCCGTGAGGCTGACCATTTACTGAGGTATATACGTGATCACACATATATCTCCGCCCCTGTACCGTAACGACAACATGATCAGGCATATCCTCTCACCTCCGCCCCCTCCCCACCTTGCCCTGACCCCTGGCACCTGGGTTACAGGATTCACCACTGCAGCCAGCCCTCCGTCATGCACATGTGTCATTACACAGCACTGCTGATGACTGTCCCACATGCACACATGTTATTACACAACTTGCTACGGTTCGGGATATCCAAGTTGCACACGTCTCATTGCACTCTGCTTGCTTGAGGAAACTGCCCTCTTTTCATTTCTTTGTTTAATTGGTGACGCCAAGTTTTCTTCAGAAACGTTCTACGTGTCTTTATGCATCCTTCAACCTATCTCTGTCTTTATGCCTGTCTCCTTTTTATAGCACTGCGAATAAATGGCAGCAAGAACATATTCTCTCCTGAGCGTCTGTGAGAACTAACGCTACTTGTCATGTCCTCCCAGACCAAAGACCACACAAGTCAGACTGCATAAGGATTATGCTGAGGGAAGTAAAGCTAGTCTTGTATGAACTACGTCCACCAAAGGTATTTAGGAGAACAGTCCATGCCCGGGGGAGGGCACGGGTACTCAACTATGTTTTGGATAACCACTGCAGCACAACTCTGTAAAGCAGTGGCCTTAAATTTCCATTAGAGCCTAAAAAGGGGGGCAGTCAAATGTTAAAATCATAATATTAAATTGAACAAGTTTTCTTGCTGAAAGGGATGAATATATAATCATATTTGTAGAAAATTCAGGGAGACCTAAGCTTGTCATGGCTCATCAAATCTCCCAAACTCTGAAAAGTGGACGCGTCAAATCTCTGAAACTCTAATATGTAGGGCTCTCAAATATCCAAACCTCTGAGAAGAAGGGCTGCAGTTGTTATCTACCCTAAAAGAGTCAGTGACCCCCCCCCCCCTCCCCACTCAGGATTCCATAACAGTCTATTCAAGCCTATTAGATTAAAAGCAGCTAGAAATCTATTTAAGCTGAATACACTAGGGTAGGCATTCATATTGTGCTCGTGCTGCTTATTCAGAACCAACAGAGATGTAATCTTGCCTTAATATTCAGTCCTATTGGATTAAAAACCCGAAGGACGATGATCTATTCATTGAATAATATCCATTTCAAAAGCTGAATACTCTAAGGCATGCCTCTATGATGAGAAGCTCACAAATTTCCTGTATCTACAACCAGGGGTATTCAGTGCCCTGCCTATAAACTGAACCTTACAAGTTGCCAACATTACTTCCCTACAACCAGCCCCTGTTAGATGAAGTTGCCTACTACACAACATCTTTTCTACTGGCAACAGGCCTTTTATGGGAATCTGGCAAGAGTGCTGAAATGCTACTACTTTGATGGATTAGAGTATAAAGCAGTCTAATGTACATTAGGCTTTGTTTTAGAGATGTCCCTTCATGTCACATGCTTGGGGGTGGGTATGTTTACTAAAGTTTATGTTCCACACACAATACATGCAGTGTTACTTTTTTATGATGCACGTTTTACCCCGTCAATCAGATAATGTGCGCTATACACAAGTAGTTGTCAAAAACGAATATTAAAGTACAATGACAGATGATGAAAAACAATAATAATGAATAAGATATAGCATACAGTAGGATTTTCCATTATTATTCTAAAAGCGGAGAAACATGATGAGGATCCATCCATCTTTTATTCTCACAGGCAGAGATCGACAAAGCAGAAAAACAGAGATTTAATTTCTGAAAAAGAAACTGTACAAGAGTTTAACTCACCCAACCTCTTTTTTGACGTTTTGTGAAATGTTTTCTCTTTTTGGAGTTGAAGATAAATGATTCTCATCACTTGTACTGCTTCTTAGTTAAAGGTGTTTCTCCCTTTGTTGAGGTTATGTCCACCCATTGGGCCTGTCACTCTGTCTTTGACTTTAACCATATATGAATAGCTTTTATAGTAGTTCTTTCAGGCATGATTGAAATAACGAAGTTAAAAATAATGAATCTAATTGCTTTTGATGATTCTTAAGAAAAGGTAAAGACAGAAGATGAACAACTTTAATCTTGGTTAGAAGGCGAAACAGCTTTATACGACATTGGGGATGGGCTAGCAAAATTTAGTATGCACTAAATTTGTGTCCATCCAATATAAGTCTGACATGAATTTGAGCTGCCAGGACAAAAGAGGTTATTTTCATACATTGTCACAAGAGATCCTGATTTCATTTTCATGAATTGATAGGCTCTGTCAGAATGTCAATCACTGTAATTTACGAATAATCAAGTGAATTTTCAATCACAAGTGAAGTTAAGTATAACAACTTCACATAACAAGAACAGATTTGGAAGTACACAATGTACTTAATCAACAATAGTAATGCACCCACCCTCAGCACTCTCTTTTAGCCTACCCTTTATCTGACCTCCCCATCATTAACCTCAACCTTCCCATGTCAACCATAGTCTAAATCACCACACCCCATTCTGTAACTGTTTAGCCATTCATTGATAGTCCTCCTTAGTTACCCCCCCCCTCCTAGTACTCTTATATCTATATTCACTAGCCAACCTGCCTGGCCCTCCAAGGGTCAACATTCCTACCTCCAATATATCCTCCACTATAACAATCTCACCCTATCCACCATTGCACCCCTTCCTAAGAAGTCCCCTCACTGCTAATTCATACCTGACACTAGGGTCATCTTTTTACATAACAAAGCGGCTTGGCCATAACAGCTGAGGTCACAACGGTTAAGGTTAGATTGTCTATTGTGTCCTGACATGAAGTGCTATTAAAAGAAGTCTCATGGGGAAGGTTGATGTGGGAGCCCACTCTCTTCCCCATCACATTTATCCCACACACCCTTCCAAGTCATTTCTAACCCCAGGGTCATCTTTGACATAATAATAGGCTTTGCTTGTGATAGTTGTCATTGTTTTTGACAAGGCTAGATTCTATTCTGTTGTGCCCTGATACAATGTGGAAAACCATTCTCTGGTTCACAGTTTTTCTGGGTGCCAATAGCTGGCAATACAGACCCAATGACGGTAAACACAACCCCAGGAGTCATAACTTGAAGTGGGATTGGAGACAATGGTAGACAGTTCTCTCAGGGCTTTTATCATAGGTGTGACCATAAGAATATATGATACGGATAGGAGGCCATTCTACTCCTAGCTGGCTGAACTATAAATCAAATAAGGCATTGCTTTGGTTTATATCTATACAAAAAATTGTATATATAAGAAATATGATATGTGACCCGTTTTAACTTGTCCAATATTGGACACAGGAACAGTTGGCTTATCCTGGTGTGAAGGAGAGGCTGCTGCCTGGAGTTGTACTCACAGACAGAAAGTAGAAAGGTCTGAAAGAGATGGGAAAGATTGTCTTAACCAATAGGATCCTCTGTAATTTTTGGCTAACAGTCATTTGTAAACCACTGGCTTGGTGAGCTGCACAGAGAGTAGTTCTGTGTTTTGCGACTAGGGTGGTATATGAAAGTTCCTTAAGGCATGGTGAAACGCCAGAAAAGGAATTAAAGGTAGGAAGGGATGCCAGGCTAGATAATGTTATAGCACTATAATCAGTCACTGTTTTAATCTTCTACTGTACTTTGTAAAATAATTTTTACGATACACTGAATAGTGGCCAGTGTAGCAGAGCATCTATAAGCGCTTACAGTGTATCTGGCACTGAATGGTTCAACAGTGTACGTTGGAGCAGGTGGTAACTACAGGACAGTTTTCTCAGATGGGTTTCCACATATCCCTGTCAGGTTCCACACCTATAGAAGGTCTACACCTCAACAAACCCCACCCTTAATCTATATTTGTAACTTTTTGCATGTTAACAAATCTATTGTTTGACAAAAAAACTTCCCACAAAATCTCTCCCTTTCATCTTTGAATTCTTTTTTCATTACATTATCTGATATATTAGAACTGAATGATATATTAAAGCTTTCCATTTAGCTTACTTGAAGCTAATAACTCAATACATTCCACTGTCCATGGTACATTCTTTTGTTTGAACTGCCACCTTCGGAATGAAACATTAAAGCATGTATGAAAGCAACTAAAGTAGAGCTTAATTGCAACAGCAACATTTTCTGTTCATCTGAATGCAGACCCTAATAGATAGGGGTGAGGACACCAAATTTATAGAGGCATGCTGCAGGCTTGAGTACCATTTGCAAATCGGTGACATCCAACAGTGCAGTGTCCAATTTGAAGGTTGGTCGTTGTAAGCCTTTCATATGTCTCAGACATGCGACGGTAGGGAGCCTGTTTGTAGTAGAACTTAACTTCGTAGTATTTTTTTACAGGCCAGTTAAAGGTAGTTTTATGTGATGGTTGTTTTTCTGATCCGTGATGTTTGTCCTAGTTATGATGGAGCATTCATCCAATGTTAACTACGTCATTGACTGGAAAATGTGATGTAAACCGTATTGAGAATGTGGCCTCAAGATAATTATCCACTTGCTATCTGGGCAGATGTTCTTATGTATAGAAAACAAGTGTCCGGTTTTACCGGTGTGCAAAACATGAATTTTGACCTTTTAAACTCTTCATGTTTTATTGATGAGGATATCAATATCTATCTGTCAAAACAACATGCATGCTTATGCTGTGGTACAGGCCACTGAAGAACATCAAAAGGCATTGTAGCATTTGATGGAAGGGTGCATACATTTTTTGATGTAGAACAGGCGTTATGGCTTTGTGCCTAGGCAAAATGCTAAACACACCTCAGCATCTAAGGGCAACAAAGTGCTTCAATATGCCATGTCTTTTGTAGTAACTATGCATGAGAGCTGGGGACATACTTCTTACTTACTTAATGGCATACTTCTTACTTGCGTAATGGCTCTTTTTCTATTAAACATGCAATGTGAACATGTGGATTTAGCAAGAAACTATTAGTAAATGCATGTAGATGACAGGGCACCACAGGTCTAAGGTGTATTTAGAGAAAGGATATCCAAGCCTCACTTTCAGTTTTGCAACTCAGTTTCGAGACCAGTCATCCTTATCACAGTCGGTCTTTGATTTACAAAACACAAAGCGGATATAAGTGCCCCAAATGCCCCCTGGCAATAAAAAGGCTCTGCTATTTATGTTATTAAGGGGACTCTTATTGTGAAAGCTGTCAGTATAAATCATTCCAATTGAACTTTTCTTTAATGTTTTTAAGTATCTCTGCAGCAGATTGCTTCGCATATATAAGGAATATAGCTGTGATAAGTGGGTTAGGATTGTAATGTAATTGTTTGCCTATGTGTAAGATTTCTGGTTAACAGTCTATGTATAAAAAGTACTTGAAGAGGCAAATCATAAAAGACCATAAGCCCTAACATGCATTAGAATGGGCATTGACCTAACAGATATCCTTCCTCTGTTCTCCTTTCTCTGTCTAGAAATGCTGTCATAATACTTTTCTTTACAACCATCCTTGCACCATTCACGCTCTCTTGCCATCTTCCCTGTTCCTCTAGAAGGCAATATTATTACATATCTACTACTTTCTACATTGAAATAATGATGTGTACGGGAAAGCACTGACTGAAGATGACAGCCTGCGCTGTTACCCCAGGCTCCTCTGTCCAGTGACATGCAGAATCTATGAATTCACATAGACCAAGAGTTTGATCAAGCAGGCCTCCACTCAATCACAATCCACCATTATGCGACTATCACCACCTCTTCTTAATACAAGGTCTGCAGGAAGTTGCCAAGTTTGCAGGTCAAATATTGGTCAGAGAACTGTTGGATGAGTCTGGTGTAACTAGAGAGTAAAGTAGAGAAAGAGTGTGAAAACTGAAGTTATTTGTGCATGCTAGGATCTCAAATGGTAGTCCTTTGGAAAGATAACACCTAAACCTTACCATAGTTCACAGAAAAGAGTGAAAAATGCTTGAGAAAACAAAAAATGAACTCCAAAGGTATGTGTCGACTCTAGGTGAATCTGCCCCATGTGAGATGTGTGTGGGGCAAGACCTGGTGTCTGCCCACAAAGGCAGAGGGCCTTCCTTAGTCTTCAGATGCTTTTTTGCTGCTAGCAACAGGATAATGTTTGAGATACTATGGGGATTTATATTTGCTCTGTGAGTCCTGACAATAGCAAGACCTGATAGGATGTTTCATGATAATATTCATGTTAGAGAAGAATGACAGCATAGACAGGCAGAATGTTATATTGTATTGGTGATCCTTTAACGATGACTATTGAGTACCAAAGGCATTGGCTGTATCATCTGTCTGCATTGAAAGGCAGCATTATTAATTAACAAAGAGATGGGTTCACATGCATGCATGATTACATTAGAGTTCAGTGTATGTCATTTATTTTCATCATGCAATGTAACAATCTAATGGTAATGGATATTGTTTGGTCGCAATAACATATAACTATGAGAATAATAGTTGTTTTTGCTGATTCTTAAATAGTTGGGCTTGAGAAAGCTCAGTGACCTAGCTTGCAAAGATTATCAAGAAGTAACTGAAAACACAATAAATCCTTTTAATATGGCATTTTTCTATACTAGCAAGCTCTCTTCACCTAGTTGCTGACAACATATAAGTCAGGTTAGCGACAGAACAGTCAAACGGAGGCAAGGTCTGAAGATGGTTCAATCCTGTTGACATGCGACATTGCCGTGCTTAGTGAGTTGGTTGTAGCATCTTAGACATGCGATGGTACTCAATGTGTTGTGGGTAGTAAAGCTGGTTGTGGAAGGCCAGCAAGGGTAAAAGGTCAGTTAACTTAGTTGTTCCTTTCACAGTGGAACACAATATGGCATATTGGTTGTGATGTTACCAGAGTTACGTTCTGCGGCTGTTGAATGTATAAGACTACATATTGAGGCATTGTATGTAGAATATCTGCACTGACTATGATATAAATATGACAGTCTATGATAACATTAAACAATGGAGCTGGACATGGAGAAATGGGATAACATAACTAAGGTGAAATTTGAATGCAAAATATACATAATAATGGAGGATAAGTTACCAGATTGTAATTTCTAATACACCCACCAGTCTGCTTACACAACACACAGCCACATCTCCATATCCCTAATGGTTTCTTGTATATTCCGGCTTGTTATGCCCAAATCACTCTGTATTATGTCTTCCTGTATATTTTTTTGTCAGTCTATATCTGCATCTCTCCGTCTATCTACCCTCCCTACATTCTCCACCAGCCCTGACTAACTCCAAAACACTCCTCCCCCCCCCCAATCTTTCTAGATCTCACAGCAACCGACTGTTGACATAGAGTAATCTGAAAGGCGTAGTGGCAATTGGTGAGGTTTAGATGATCTATTCTGTCCTAGCACAAAGTGGTATATTACCGTCTGGTTTACAGTTTATGTGAATGATTATTATGTATGTAAATACAAACCCCACAGCAGTAAACACCACCACAGGCAGCATAACAGTGAGTGGGATGATATGATAGAGCTGTCAGACAATCTCATACAATGGGTCGTATATCATAGGCGTGGTCATAAAAATCCATGATTTGTCCATTCAACAGCTGTACTGCAAAGCACATCTAGGCTAGTATAGCTAGCATATGAAGCTCATTGCCTTTCATGGTTTCTAGAACTGCACTTAGGTGGTAATTTATTTAGAAACAATTTTTCTGATATCTTGCCCTCCCAAACCATTTGCAAATTGACTAAGCCCTCTTTACCTGAGGTATGCTAATGTAATAAAGCTTGATGGCCCATATCAAGTGCAGTGTATATCTGTTATTTCATGTTTTTTAAAGTGAGACCTAACTGGGCTTTGCCCAGCGTGATGCCCACGGAGTGGGCATCACGCTTTGCAAAGCCCAGTCTCATTTTATGCAGTGGTCAGAATTTATGGAGGATTTGCAGCATTGAAATGACAGTTTTAATGGGCGATTTCTAGGAACTCCATTAATGTTACTTAAAAATAAAAAGGCAAATCATCTCACATTGTGCTGATCTGTCACTCACCCGAAGATGGATTTAAAAGAAACTATATTTGTCATTATCAGTCATGACAGATGTTTACACGATGCTGTAAAAACTTTGAGAGGAGACAAAATGGCCGACATTGTGTTTATTGGCTTTGGGACCTTGTCCCCAAAGCCATTTACTCCACAGACCAGAGTGTCGCCTTTTCGACAAGAAATGACTAGCATAGGCCCCCTTGGTCATTGTTAGATATAGCCCTAGCTGGCCCTTAACCCTTGCCTAGGACTGGCATCCCCATATGTCCTTGTAGGTGTGTGCAAGACTAATTTATCCTAGATCTTGTTTTCAGTTACTGCATATAGAACCAATGTACCTTGTGGTAAGGCCTAGACATCTTGTGAACAGCCATATTTTGAGTTCTCTAATGTGGCTGTCAATGGCAAGGATAGGTACCAGCCTAATAACTATTGACTCCTATGTCAAGCCAAGCTGTCAATGTCAGAGCCAATTCCCATACTATGCACATACAGGACCTATACTAGAAGTTGAGTGGGTCCAGGGTGGCTCTTGAAATCACTCAAGCCCGCCCAAAGACAAACTGTGAAGTCCAACATAATTACCTTCCCCCACCCCACACACACATGCACCAACCCTGAAATAATATTTTACAGTCTTTAAAGGAAAGTCCTCCTTGTGCCCCCCTCCTCCTCCCTGTGCCTCCCTGTGCCCTCTCCTCCTCCTCCTGCCTCTGCCCTCTCCTCCTCCTGCCTCTGCCTTCTCCTCCTCCTCCCTCCTTTCTCTGCCTTCTCCTCCTCCCTCTGCCCTCTCCTCCTCCCCCTGTCCTCTCCTCCTTCCTCTGCCCCTCCTACTACCCCATCTACCCCTATCCCCCCACTCTACCCCATTTTCCTCCTTCCTGTTACCTCCTCCTCCCTCTGCCCCCTCCTACTACCCCATCTTTCCCCTCCCCCCCCCTCTACCCCATTGTCCTCCTTCCTGTTACCTTCTCCTCCCTCTGCCCTCCCTCTGCCTTCCCTCCTTCTGCCCCCTCCTCCTCCCTCTGACTGCCAAGATGGCTGCCGAAAACTCAAGATTGTCTGATTTCCTCGTGTGATACATGGATAATAGGTTTTTTTCGGATGTAGAATCCATTTTTAGGCTCAGATTTTCAATTCGGGAAATTTCCAAGATGGCTGCCAAGATGGCCACCAAAAACTCAAGATTGTCTGATTTCCTTGTGTGATACATGGATAGTAGGGTTTTCTGGGATGTAGAATCCATTTTCAGGCTCAGATTTTCAATCCGAGAAATTTCCAAGATGGCTGCCAAGATGGCCACCAAAAACTCAAGATTGTCTGATTTCCTCGTACGACACATATATTATAGGGTTGTCTGGGGTGTAGAATCCATTTGTAGGCTCCGATTTTTGATCCAGGTAATTTTCAAGATGGCTGCCAAGATGGTATTTGCATAGGCATCAATGGAGTGCATCGCCACCAATGGAATTGCATTGGTACCTAGTTGATTCCATTGGCACATATTCGGTTATATTGTTATACCAGCCGCAGTAAAACCAATAAAAATCAAAAAGATTTAGCTAAGTGCATGTAATTAACTGACCATGCAAACATGAATTGCATGAGAACCCCAGAAACACCAAAAATTATAAATCTATGCCCCCTCGTTTTCTCACCTGTAGTTCATAACAATCCTATAAAACCCAAAGCCACTACGGCTTTGCCGTAAAATCCTTGAATTTGTCCCCTTGTTTTCACATTCTCCTAGCACATTAAAATACATGAGTACGTTTTCTATTTAACTTGACTAAGCCTCTGCATGGAGAGTGCAATGTTAGTGACGTCATAGCAGTAGTGGCGTCACAGTCTTAGCGACGCCGCTACGTCACCAAGCAACGTTGCTACGTTACCTAGCAACGTTACTACGTCACCTAGCAGTGACGTCATGCAGTCCATGTTGTTTTGATTTGTGTTTGCTGTCAGAGTCGGCAGTAGTTTGCTGTCAGAGTCGGCAGTAGTTTCCTGTCAGAGTCGGCAGTAGTTTCCTGTCAGAGTCGGCAGTAGTTTCCTGTCAGAGTCGGCAGTAGTTTCCTGTCAGAGTCAGCAGTAGTTTGCTGTCAGAGTCGGCAGTAGTTTCCTGTCAGAGTCGGCAGTAGCTTTGAGGGGCTCACTTTTTTTCCAGGGATTTTTTTTCAAATTTTAATTGTATCAATGATACTGATTACTTTAGCTTGTTGAAATTATTTAACAAATCATTCTTGTGTTTGCTGTCAGAGTCGGCAGTAGTTTGCTGTCAGAGTCGGCAGTAGTTTGCTGTCAGAGTCGGCAGTTGTTTGCTGTCAGAGTCGGCAGTAGTTTGCTGTCAGAGTCGGCAGTACTTTCCTGTCAGAGTCGGCAGTAGTTTCCTGTCAGAGTCGGCAGTAGTTTCCTGTCAGAGCCGGCAGTAGTTTCCTGTCAGAGTCGGCAGTAGTTTCCTGTCAGAGTCGGCAGTAGTTTCCTGTCAGAGTCGGCAGTAGTTTCCTGTCAGAGTCGGCAGTAGTTTCCTGTCAGAGTCGGCAGTAGCTTTGAGGGGCTCACTTTTTTTCCAGGGATTTTTTTCCAATTTTAATTGTTTCACTGATACTGATTACTTTAGCTTGTTGAAATTCTTTAACAAATCATTCTTTTGTTTTAGGTGAGTTCCTTCTTCTTTACGTATGCAGATCTACACTCAGGTGGGAATGAATACCATCCTCAGACATTATCCTTGTATTGGGATGTGGTATAGATTATTTATTACATCTTTCCCTTTGGAGGATACTAGCAAATAGGATGTGGGAAAAGTAATATTCTGGTGTAGAGGAACCAAGGCCCTGTGGTCACTTGTCATATTAGTGCAGTAGCTTACTGGGTAACCACAGGGATCAAGGGATGAGGACACTGCTCCCCAAGCAGATATTTCCTCTAGGTTAAGGACTCAAGGTATGAGAGCAGATGTGATCTGAAGGTGCTAGAGTACAGCTGGGAATGCCCATGTATCAGCACCCTCTGCCACATCCATGACACTGCTGCCCTCTTGTGGGCTATATTAACACTATGTTTGGCTATAGGCCCTATAGCTTTGGTTAGTGTGGACAGTTATTTGTTTGTGGAATGTCAGGGAGCCATATATGTCTACAAAGGAAAGCTCAAATTATCATTTAAGGGAAGCATAGTCTTTTAGTACACCACTTTGTTTTGTTGTCATGATGCATGAAAGCCTAGTGTTTCTGTCTTTAGTACTGTAGACTCTACTGTACTGTACGCGCAAATGTAAGGACATGTCCATGGATGTACTTAACAAGATATATACATAAAGTCCAAATATTCTATCCTAATAAGAAAGAACAATTGAGGGTTTTAGGATTGCCATGGCCACATTATGTTCTATATATCTTTATATGAAACTTGTTAGGAAAATTAGGAAAAAAGGAGAATGTATAAAAATCATATGATGCCTCGTACAGAGGCCAGGTTACTCAAAGATGTGGGAGTAGTAATCTTTTGATATTAACTGCTGAAAGGGCAACCATATTGGATGACATTGGTTTTAATGAATTTACACAGCCAAAAACTATTATCTCATTTCAAGAAAATAAGTTTATTAAACTCGTCTGTGGGACACAGCACTTTTTTTTCTTAAAATAATAGGTTTTTCTTAAAACATGTGCCCTGTCCGTCAGATAAAATTTGATAAACTTATTTTCTTGAAATGAGATAATTAGTTTTTGGCTGTGCAGGTGGCCTTTATCAGGCTGAAGTATATGAGAACACATCATGATATCCCACCATACAGAGTGATATCATGACAAGCACCCGGTAAGATATGGCATTATTAGCGTGGCAACAGGGTGGTCAGGCAATCATCTCCTTATATGTATTCATAAGTTACAGTTTCATTAAATTTGATGCAACACCCACATAAATAACACAGCACATAGGGTATTGTATATCCCTACCTCTGGTGGCAATAACTAGAACTAGAATAACCAGGTTTGAGAAAACCTTATAATGATACAGCACAGGGAGAGGAACACCAGATCTCCCTGCGGTTTTGAAGTGATATGTATTGAATAATGGGCTTTGGCAGAAAAATAAATTTGTGGGGTCAAATAATTATCTGAACCTAAATCAACCTATATCATGGTAGATCATGTACTTAGCAAGGTGTATATAAATGTCCCATTTTTCAAGATTGTATTTCCTGAGAAAAAAAGGATTCTATTCACAAAATACAGGTGTTTAAATTTACTGTATGTGGACCCCCCCCCCCCCCCCACCTCGTTGCCTTCTATGCCCTCCAGAACCCGCCTGGACCCATCAAGGGAGATAACATGGGGACTGCTGACCCTGCCCAGGAATGCACCAACAGCTTTTATATTTCGTTGCCATGGAGAGGGAGAGATAAGGGCCACTGCACAGAGAGATAAGGGCCATCCACCCTATATGGCCGATAGGAGATCTCCCGTCTATGGACAGGTAGCAGAGGCCTATTTTTTTACCTGCACTGTCCTATTGTGAAGTTTATGCAAACCTGATAACTGAGACCTATGATTGATTTAACTCTGAGAGGGCACTCTGTCTATTGGATTACAGGGATATCAGTGGAACATTGCAGGGGTACTTGAACCATAATGGGTCGTTTAATCACTTATTCTTTGCACGAAAACCAGTCCTAAAGTAGCATCAAAGGGAGTACAATAGTATATAAGGGAATAGGAGCTTGAATGAGCAACCGCAGTAGTCTCTGCAATTGTTTTCTGCAGTAGGCTATACAAGACTACCCCGTTAATACTATTAACCTCTCCTCCCATACCCTCCACATGTCCCTGGGATTCATGGGATAGCACCACCCGTTTGTCCTCCCAACCCTTCTGCATGAACCCTGGAGTGATTGGGTAGGATCTCATGACCAAGTGGTTGACTTGTTGAGGGAGGGGAGGGGCCCAGAAGTGGGAATGGTGTGCACATGTTGAAGTAGGAGTGTAAATATTTGTGGCAAGGTTGAGCATTTTGTGGACACATGTGGTACATCTATAAGGGTCTGCAACACAAAGATGGAATAGTTATAGTTAATTAGATGTACGCATAAATAAGTCAATCGAATCAGTTTTTTTTCTCTCGTTTACAGTACTGGACATTGTTTAACCTTTTAACAACTGGATCTCCTTGAGAGATTACATTTGTGCCAAATGTAAATATTTGTGGCCAGGTTGATCGTTTTGTTGACACATGTGGTACATCTACAAGGTTCTGCAGCACTTATAAAGTTGTCCATCTAATTAGTTTTACCGCTCAGTTACAGGACTGGTCAATGTTTAACCCTTTAGTGACTGCATGTCCCTAAGAGATTACATTTGCAACAATGCATCTCCAGTAGGTAACTCCCTTGTGCTGCATTGGTGCATTACTCACCAGGGCTGTATTCACACATAATGACAACCACAAGCCTGATGCATTCATGCATCACACTCTGATATTTTGCTGTTTTCTTAGTTCACTTCTGATGATAAAAGCCCAATAGTTGTCATTCAATGTTAAAGGTTATCCAAGGAATTGGTTCATATTCTTATTTGACAAGTAAGGCAACTGTCAGAAGCCACACATCAAAGACAATGCCCTACAAGGTGTGCAGTTTGTTCTGCAAATTTAAAGCCTCGGGAGCAGTGCGACCTTCCAAAGTGGCAAACTGAGCAGTTGACCTTTTTGGAAGTTCTGTCATTCAGATGTAAAGTGTAGAAGGGTGGGGGGCAACTGAATGTGTAGGGCCACACCCGGGACCCATGTCTAGAGGCAGTAAATGAAGAATGAAACACCATAAAGGTGGAATGTGTATGACCTTACAGTGTAAGAGTATAGGTTTTAGAGTTTAAACTTGGGAAAACTCACTTTGGCTGGGATTAATTTTCTCCCCTCACTGAGAAACTCCACATAACAAGGATGTGACATTTAGAAGGACAATCAAAGGTGAAATTTTACATTTCTGATAGGAGGGGTATGAGATATTGCTTTGGAGTGCATTATGTGTCTGAAAGGGGCAGAGAGTAGTTGAACATCGAAAGATGTTCTGACATTTCAGAGGAATAAATTTTGCATTGCCATCCTTTATTTTCAAGCTGCCCTTGTTGCAGTTTTCTGAATAGATCAGTGAATACTTTGTTTGGTCATGGAAACGTTGTCATCTATGTGTTTGTTCAATTGTCAAGCTCCACTAGCATTTCAGTAAATATAAATACAGGTTCATATTCAATTAAGTAACAGCTTCATGGGATTCATCATGGAAAATAGCTGTTTCTGATTAAAGTTTTACTGAAGTGATCAAAATGGACAAAAAAGGGAAAAAATGTGTAGTCATAAGTGAAAGTTGGTATTAAGAAAATATGCTTCATGAGATGAAAGACAACATCAGGAGTACAGCAGCTTTTACAGTCACTCCCCAAGAGACCACAGCCATTGCAGAAACAGAGTGAGTATTATGAGATTTGCTTATTTGAATCTGCTGCTACATACTCCTTTTTTTACGTTGGTATCAACTGGTGTGGAAATTGTATTCTGGCGGGGGAAAACAAATAACCATAATCCCATTAGGATCTGATTGTATTGTCACATAGGTATGCGACCTGGTGCTGCCCTCTGTAGGTGCTGAAATGCATTCTGATCATGGTGACACAGGAAGGGTCTCACCCCCAGTGTGATCAGACCCGGAGTAGGAAGGCGATCTGCATACATATCTAGGGCCACCCTCTCTTTTGTTTATTATCTTATAAGTTGATGACTTCGCTTGCCACATCTCAGACCGACAATAAAATATATATACTCCTGCTCCAATGGCATAAAATGAAGTAGAGTGAAAAATGAAAAAACACACTTCTACTTAAGGTTTGGTCAAATATGCACTGACAATCCATAGCTTGCACACATAACAAAAATATTCCAATGTCACAATACTTCTTGGCCAAAATAGGTTCCATAATCATTTGTTAGCCAGCAGACCAACTAAAATAGAGAACAAATAAAACCAAGCTCAATTTAAGAAGTCAGCTCTTTGATATCCGTGTTAAAGAACATTCAACAAAGTTATTTCTGTAAAGAGGAAGAGGCATTTTTGCCATAAGAGTACAAACTATATAATTTTACTTTTTTTTGACTACAGACATAAAAATACTTCCACTTTGTATGATCACCCATCCCTATTGATAGACATCATGGTGTAAACCGGCAATGCACCGACTTGTGATATAAATCAGCATCGGATTTTTTGGATGTCACTTGGTTGATTAATTATGACAAAGAGAATACGGCTGGGAGTAATAGATTTGTGTTGTGCCCCACTCTATTCAGAAAATAGCTGGTAGGAGCCCCTTTTACGCATCATCACAACACCAAACTATAAAAACTGAATGGGGGCAGGAGTGAGATCTATGGCAGAGGGATGTGCGACTGACTTAGGTTTTGGGGTCGTGACCTAAAACTAAGAATAAATGTGACACCGATATAATTGTCTAACATTTAGGCAGGTGGATTTCTTATAATGGTTTTCATTTTTTTCATTTTAATTTTAATTCAGCTGTTACATAAGCAGCTTTTGCATGGTGTACACCTAAGTTTTATGTATGGATAATTCCATTCCATAGTGTTGTTTTTTCAAGCAACAGCTAAATCTAACTTTAAGACACTCTGCATTTAGAAACAATGAGTGCCTTTCATAATATTCAATGACTTTTTAGATACCCACACCCCTACATCTCAATGAAATCCTTCAAACTGAAACTTTATTGAGTTATGTTTGAGTGGAGTAGGGTTTCATTCTGTATATAAATGAAAAAATATATGGAAAAAACTTATTTCCTCTCTCTACACATCCAAGAAAGTATAGCATTGAAATTGATGACAGCTTAGCAATGACAATAGGTCCATTTAGGGAGTGCCCCTTTCGAATTGTTTGAGAGTTCAAATGTGTGTTGGACCACTGAAAGACAACTTACCAAAGACCTAATTGGAGGGCTAGACACCTACTTAGACCCTTTGCTATAGGGCCTATGGTTCTGACCTTGGAGGAAACCTAATATAGCAGGTAGGGTACAGGAGTACGTTTTTGGGACGTACCGCTTTTGTGGTACAGTCCTGTCAAGTAGACCATACCAGTATTGTGGTACTGTGCATGGTATTGGGGCGTACCATTTAACAGGTACATTTGGTGTGATCATTAAACAATAACCATGAGCCCATGGCAAGGTCTGCACCTTATCAGTAATCACAGAACAATGGGCTGTACCTATACCAACACTGGAGGCATGTATAGGGGAGAGAATCTTTTTCTCATGAATTTATCTATTTATGACCTTACCATTCCACAAAGAAATAAAACCAAAACGCAGAGTGATAGATTAGTATCTATTTTGCTACCCTGTAGGTTTATTTTTATCAGCAAATATAATACAAAATTCGGAAATTGATTTTACTGGGTCTATATACGATTTTTTCATGTCTATGTCCTATTCAATGCATTATATTTGATTAAATTCAAAGGACTGTAGTTTGTAAAACCGCCAGTGTATAGATTAGGATGTTCCCTTTACAATGGTACCAAACATGATATATAGTAAATTGTGTCTAATATAATAAAAATGCCCACATACACTGCTACTGGTAGCAAGGCCATTATATTGGTACGCCCTAGTTTGTGAGTACAAGTACAGCTCTTTTAGGGCGTACTAGAATAGTGGTCATGTCCCCAACCTGTATAGGTGGTGAATGTAATTTATTATCTTATGCAGTGTTATTGATACATTATTTCCCGTTCTAAGGCAACATTGAGGTTAATACATAGTAAGTGATATCTGGTAACAGTAAAGGATGTCTTATTGACAAATATAGTTTGACATGCCCCCATCACTAGCATGCACCCCTTATTATGAAGAGAATAGCTCGAAACTGACCGTACTCAGACATGAAAAGTGAAGCAATAAAAAAAAGAGATGTGAGTACACATTGTATATGGTTAGTGACAGGTTGCCACTGCAATTAGTGATGAAACACATCACATCATCCATATCCCTTTCAACGCCTGCATACAGATCAAGCTCCAATTCTTATGAGACAGAAAGGTCACCCCTGACTATCTGACTGTGATAATAATGTATACCTTATAATGACTTATTATATGACAAGAGTTTCCTGTTCTAAGGCAACATTTAGGTTAAAACATAGTAAGTAATATCTGGTAACAGTAAAGGAGGTGGTAAGGACTATGACAAATGTAGTCTGACAAATCCCCAGTGGTAGCCTGTACCATTATTATTCAGAGTATAGCTCTAAAATGACAGTTCTCAGATATGAAGAGTGAACCAATAGACAAAATAAGAGATGTGAGTACACATTGTATATGATATATGATAGCTTGTCACTGCAATTTAGCGATGAAACACATCACGGCATCCATATCCCTTTCAACATCTGCATACAGCTCAAGCTCCTGTTTCTACATTACTAGAATATCTCCCCTGACTATCTGGCTGCAATAATAATACATAGCTTATATCAACTAAGCTTTTGAAAAAACTACCGTTTGATTCATTATTTGCTCTCCATCAGAACCATCTCCCTTCCTATGAAAAGTTTGCATAAGGGTACTCAAATTAATGTCCATGGCACATATTTGACACTGGAACAGTTGGATGAGCTTGTTATATTGGAGTTGTAGGTGGGACTGTGTGTCTGTGCACACAACTGTAGAAAGCAGAAAGGTGTAAAGGGAAGGGATTGCCTCGTAACCCTTAGAATCTTGTGAGCTGCGCTAGTTGCTGCTCTGTGAGCCATGTGTGTGTTCGCTTCTGATGCAATAACAAAATCTACAAGAGGCAACCATGTTGGCAGGCCATGTCAAATATTTGACACTGGAACCCTGAGATGAGCTTCTGGGAATATAGTTGGTGCCTTGGGTGGGCACAAAGGCAGGGCGCAGAGAGGTGTAAATGAATGAGAAGGATTGTTTGAGCCTGTAGAGCCTCTGTACCTCTAAGGAAAAGGTAATATGTGAGCTGCTCTAGGAACATGCTATAATATTGTCCCTGTGTGCTGGCAATGCTGGCTGCCCACATGATGTAAATATGAGAGCCACATCAATGGTTGATGGCTGCAAAGACTGCCTGACATTTGCTTCCTTAACTCTTTAAGGGTTGGATGACATGGCTATGAAAGAGTAATTACATGTAAACTATTTTAAAGGAGGAGTCATCTAAGGCATATTGAAAAGCCAACTAATTTCCCGCATCTTTAGCAAAGGGTTTCAGTCTGCTTTCTAGGGGCAATATTTCAAACGTCAAGTGTAATTTGATATGACCATTGGGAATGAATGCCACAGTGGGAACAGCCTGAATTATTGATATGTACTTTGAATACAGATCCCATTTTGTGCAATGTCTTCCCTTGAAGGCGAAAGGCAATTTTCACTCCCTCTATGTACTTCTCTGTTCCCACTGTTGGATTCAGCTACCTCATTCAAACCATCTTTTATTTGGTCTGGCTATGGGGCCTTTTATGAGTCTCTGAAAACGGTCCAGACATGTTACTAATGTTTTCAAACAACACAGTTAAATAGTAGGTGGCATGTGGTAAGACGCAGAACATAAAGGCTACATCCAGAATGTTCTCTTCAATGCATTACAGTAAAATGGAGTGTAATGTATGTAAGGCTTTGTTTTAGAAACGACCCTTAATGCCACACGCCAGGGGGAAATATGTGTGTTATGTAAAATGTATGTTCTGTACATCACACAACTAGTGTTACTTGATCACTCATGTACTTTATACCCAGAAAGTCAAATAATGTGAACCACAGACCTCTTGATGTTGGGAACGTCTATAAAAAATATATGGAAAAAAAAGATAATGATAATGATAAAATGTGATGTGAAACAGTGGGATTTCCCGCTGTTAATGTCAAAGCACATTGACAGGAAAGGATCCATCTGATTTGTGTTCTCACAGGCAGAGAAAGACAAAGCAGGATACACAAAAGTGTTTCAGAAAAAACCCTGTATAAGACCTTCAACAGTCGAATGAATGAAAAAAAAAGTGAAATTTCATGAGATATTTTCTCTTTTGAAAAAGGGAATGAATGATTTTCATTGTACTGATTTTTGTTCACGTCATTTTTCCTATTGTTAAGGTTATGTCCACTGGTTGGCCTATTACTCATTGATTATAACATATGTATTGATATCACCCTAAAAATGCATCCATTCCTAAGAAGTCCTCTTCCTACTCGCTCACTCCTGACATTGGACTTGGCTGTTACAGCAGAGGTCATGACGGCTGAGGGTAGATCATCCATTGCATCCTGACATGAAGTGGGAAACAAGGGGAAGGGTCCATGTGGGAGCACCCACCCTATCCCCATCACATTTATCCCACACACCCTTCCAAGTCATTTCTAACCCCTGGGCCATTGTTGACATCATAAAATGCCTTGCTAGTGAGAGTTGTCATCATTGTGTGTGAGGGCAGATTGTCTTTTCTGTGATGACACAATGTGGAGAAATGCTTCCTGGGTCACAGTTGCTGTGGGTGATAAAAGCTGTTAATACAGGCCCCACAGCAGTGATCACAACTCCACGAGTCGTAACAATGAGTGAGATTGGAGACAATGATTCACAGTTCTCTAAGGTTTTTACTATAAGTGTGGCCGTAAGAATACATGAAATACAAATAGCAGTGCAGTTCTACCAATAGATAGCTGAGCTATGCATCATATCAGGCATTGGAAATACATCTTAGGGCAAAAGGACAAGGGCCATTGAACTGGTAGCTTTGGAATGAAACACTTTTTGTTCATCTGAATGCAGACACTTATAGGTAGAGTTGAGGACACCACATTTATAGAGGCATGCCTTAGGCGCAAGTACCATTTCCGAATAGGTGACATGTCACAGTGCAATGCTCAATTTGGTTGTTAGATCGTTGTCAGCCTTTTATATGTCTCAGACATGGGACTCTAGGGAGACATGTGGGGACACTAGGCCACAAACGTGACATTATGCCTCAAACAGGACCTTTTTGAGGCCTAATGTAAATGGTTGGGAATAGAACTCAACTTTGTAGTACTTTGTTTTATTGGGAAAGGCCAGCAACAGTAAAAGGTTATTTTGTGTGATAATACCTTTTCTGATCTGTGATGTTGGTTCAAGTTAGGATGGAGCATTAATCTGAAGTTTACTAAGAAAGTGACCGGAAAATTCAATGTGGCTTTCAGCTAATTATCCACTTACTATCTGGACAGACATTTCTAGGTTAAAAAAGCAATGTTCCGTTTTTAGCTGTAGTGTGCAAAACATAAATATTGGCCTTCAAAACTGTTTTATTGATGAAGATATCAATATCTATCTGTCAAAACAGCATGCATGATTACGCTGCAGTACATGCCACTGAAGTACACAAAAAAGGCATCATTCTGTTTGATGGAAGGGTGCATAAAGTTTTCTCATGCAAATCAGGCTTTCTTGCCTTGTGCCCTGGGAGATACAAATCTTTACTAAAGTCTTTACTAAAGTGCTTTAATGTGCCATGTCCTTTGTAATCATGATGCATGAGAGTTTTTGACAGACTGATCATTTACTATTAATGTCTCTTTTTCTACCAAACATGCAATGCAAGCATGTGTATGTAGCAGCACACTTCGAGTAGATGCATGTGGCAGTTTACAGACTCTGAAGTTATTCATGTATGCTAGGGCCTCAAGTGTTGGTTCTTTTGTATGGAGTAACACTTAAACTTTACCATTACCGTTACCGTTTATCATTCACAGATAAAGAGCTTAGAAATCACGAAGTCATTTATCAGTCTCAAGGTATGAGCCTGATTCCAGATTTATGTACCCTATGTGAGTTGTGTGTTGGACAGGAGCTGGTGTCTGCACTCAAGGGCAGATTAATTTCCTGAGTCTTCAGTCTATTCTGTGATGCTAGCCACACAGTAACTTGTGAGCTGCTCAAGGAGCTGCTCAATGACATATTCTCTATGTTCTTAGAATGACAAAAGTCGATCGGATGTTTTATGATATTGTTCATGTAGCAGAATAATTCCTGCATGGACTGGTAGAATGTCATGATATTATGTTGGTGATTCTTGCATCAATGACTGGTACATCCATGGGCCATTGAGTGCAGATGGCAATAACTCTATGTGTGCAGTGAATGGCAGTTTGCTTCATAGACATAAGAATGGGTTTATATGCACGCAGGATTATATGAGGGGATCCGTAGATATGGTGCATTTTGATCATGCAAAGTAACAATGTAAATGTAATTCATGCTGAAAAGTAACTTTACAATACGACAACTTATACAGTTTTTTTTTGGCTTGGAATGACTCAGCTTAAAA
The DNA here is from genome assembly GCA_947462335.1 of Harmothoe impar. Lineage (NCBI taxonomy): Eukaryota > Metazoa > Annelida > Polychaeta > Phyllodocida > Polynoidae > Harmothoe > Harmothoe impar. Next base: position 10,502,249 of record OX381711.1, on the reverse strand, counting down.
TGGTTCAGTGGCTTAATATGCTAACAAGAAATAACTTAAAAGTAAATTCATCCTTTTCATGACGCCATCTTTAATAGCAGAAAGCTCTCTTCATCTTGGTGGGATAACAATATGCCACATTGGTGACAGAACAGTTAAATGGCGGCTAGGTCTGAAAATGGTTCAAGCCCCTTGACATGCAACAGTGCTGTCCTTGATGTGGCAGTTGGAGTGTTGTGTCAGACACGCAATGGTAGTGGAGCAGCCTGTCAATATGTCGTGGGTAGTACAGCTGGAAGTACAGGCCTTTCTAAGCTATTAAAGGTCATTTTGCCAAACTGCTTCGTTTTGTTTAGCAACATGTAAAATTGCATTTGGTTATGTTTGTAAAGTCCCCAAAGCAAAGCAGAGTCAATCCTATGAAAATATTTTTATCTGAAAAGAATTTTGGCATGGATGTCTATATCTGAAATAAAATGCTAGACTAACAGGCGGCCTGTGGATCTGGGGTGCAAAAAATAGACCAACAGTTTAATGAACGTATACATTACCCATTGAATAGGCATGACTTTTCATATCATATGCCGGTTAGACAGATTACAAAAGTTCAGATTCTGCAGCCATCAAATAAATGTATATTGAAACATTGTTTGTAGAATATGTGCACTGACTGTAATATAAGCTGTGATTCCAAACACAAATACTAATCTGCTTACCCAACACACAGCCACATCTCCCTAACACTTTGACATATATACCCCTGCTTATAATGCCCAAATCGCTCTTTATTCTCTCTCCCTGTCTATGCATCTGTCAGTCTCTATCTGTTTTTATTGTCTATCTACCTATCCAACTCTTTAGACCAGCCCTTACTGAATCCCAAACTCTACACCCCCATTCCTTCCAGATCTCACAGTGACCCACCTCTGATATACATTAATTTTACATATAAAAGGAATAGTGGCAGTAGGTGGGGTTAAGATTGTCTATTCTGTCCTAGCACAAAGTGGTATACTATTGTTGTACACAGTTCATGTGAATGATATGTATGTAAATACAGGCCCCACAGCAGTAAACACCACCCCAGGCAGTATAACAGTGAGTTGGAGGATAATAGAGCTGCTAGACAATCTCATACAATGGGTCGTATATGATAGGTGTGGTCATAAAAATCCATTCAACAGCTAGCTGTATTGTAAATCATATTTAGGTTAGTATAACTAGCTTGTGAAGCTTATTGCCTTTCAAGGTTTCTAGAAGTACAATTAACTGCAAATTACTGATCAAACTCCTTTATGGCACATATCAAGTGCAGTTGATAACAGTTATTTCATATATTCATATCCATGATACTGATTGCTTCATGCTGTTGAATTTCTTTTACAAATTTGTCTGTTGTTTTAGGTGAGTTCCTTATCCTTTACGTATGCACATGTACACCAAGGTAAAAATTGACATCACCTACAGACAAAATCCTTGTATTGAGATATGGTATAGATTATTTATTACATGTTTCCCTTTAGAGGATACAAGTTAATAGGATGCGGGGAAAGTAACATGCCATTTTAGAGGAGTCAAAGCCCTGTGGTCACTCTTCATCTCTGTACAGTAGCTCTCTGGGTTACTACAGGGATCAACGGATGGGACACTGCTCCCCAAGCAGATATTTCATGTAGGTTAAGATCATAACATATGAGGGCCAATGTGATTGGAGTGCGTTAGGGCACAGCTGGGAATGCAAATATACTAGAACCCTATGCCACAACTGTGCCACCCCTGCCCTCCAGTGGGCTATATTGACACTATGTTTGGCTAAAAGTTCTATACCTTGGTCAGTCTGGACAGTTATTTGTTTGTTGGATATCAAGGAGCTATATGTATTTATAGCTCACACTAATCATTTAGGGACAGCAAACTGTAGTCTCGCACCGCACCATTCTCTTTTGTTGTCATGATGCATGAAGGCACCATTAAATCACCATGGATCATAAGGACCCTTTACAGGACTCATACACTGGTTAAGGCCCAGTTGACTTTGGACATGATCCGGATTGCAGAACTGCTCATATATGTAGAAGTAGAAGAATTGGCATGACAACACATTACATTCTCATACATTTTCATTTGACACTTATTAGAAAACCTTTAAGATATGATAATCATATGATGCCCAGTACAGATGTCGGGTAACACAAACATGTAATAATGTTATATAAACTGCTGAATAAAGCGCCCATATTGGATGACATTTGTTGTAATCAATGTATACATATGGCCTTTATAACGCTGACATGTATGAGGCCGCAACATGATATCCCACCATACAGGGTGATATAATGTCAATTATGCGGTGAGATATTAGTGTGTCGTCAGGCAATCATAACTTTATACGAAGTCATAACGTGTAGTTTCATTCAATTCTACGCAACTTCCATGTAAATAACTCTGGACTTGGGGGACTGTCCCTGCCTCTGGTGGCAATAATTGGAATAACTGAAACCGCTGGTTGATTTAACCCTTGAGGACTATTGAGTTACATGATACCTCTTCCCATTTACAATACAACATTTATTCTCCAAAATATATGACCATATTTCTATGACATGGATAAATACAAAAACGTTATAACAGGACAGGTAATTGGTTTCTTGGGAGATTCAGTTATTAGAAGACCTTGCATCTGGATGTAGGATCATTGTAAATAAATGCTGTACAATGAGTATTGGGAATATAAGGGTCAGATCACGACGAAACGCAGAATTGGGGGTCCAGGGGGACAAATCAACAAAATTAAATTAGGTTAAAAGAGTTTTATTACCCATTAAGAACCATATCTTGGGCTTCTGTGGAACCTCATTATACTGGGTTATGTCGCACAGTTCAATTGAACCGTAGTAGAGGTTTAAAAAACGAAATCCACAATATTAATAATACAAATGAGACTGACATAGCCTAAAAAGTGTCTGATGACTCCTTAGTTTCAGTTACAAGTAGATGATATATGTATCTTTAATGTTGCCAAATATATAGAGTCAGAGATAAAAACTCTTGAAATGACAATCGTTTGACATCTTGGAAAATATGAAAAAATTGCTCAAAATAGTTATATTACCTCAACTTTACCATTGTACACTGTAAATTGAGCCTACAGTGATAAAACTCACTGTATACAAGCTTCAGCATGTTCCCTAAATATAACACCAGGAAGGATCTCAACTATTACACTATAACCTTTTTGGTAGGCCCCATATAATATGAGAATAAAAGTCTTGGATTTCGTTTTTGTCAATCGCAGTCTTCCATCTTTCTTCTGCCCATCATGAACTGAAATAGAAAGAATGGTGAATTTAAGCTCCAAAACACTGGTTAAAGTTTGTCTATAATGGTACTAGAGATTCTATTGATATCTATTTGTTTCTAGGGGTAAAGGTGGCATCTTGGCAGGATATTAAGACCATACCTTGATCACTAGTATATTTTTCAACAAAATAGCTCTCAGATAATATATTATCTTTGATTAAAATTTTATTAAAGTAGCCAGGTATTTAATTAGTTCTTATTGGTTATGGATACACATGTAATAAAGCATATGCAGTGGCATTTGCAAGTATATTGAGTCAATATTAACTGAGAAACTGGCTGAAAACAAGGAAAAACAAAATCCGTAATTTTTTTAAAAGGGTCAACATTTTGGCCATACGACGATTTGAGGTGACAGTAGTACCTAAGGGCCACATGCTGTTGAATTATTTAGAGGATACCTTGACTGGAAGTACTTTTTTTTTAAGGAGAAAAATAAAACGAAATCCAAATAATTATGAATATTAAATATAATTAAGTTAAAGCATCCAGCTATGGTATATTTGCTCTATGGAGCTGATCAGACATATAATGAAACACATTCAGTCCAATTTTTAAGTGTATACACACATTATTAAGACTGAAAAATGGCCGAAACCAAAAATAAGCGAAATCCGCAATTAATGCTTTTTCTACCTGCTGCTAGTAAGGTAGCACCCAGAAATTAGACTTATATTCACCCTCACTGTTCCACCTGATAGCCAGCACATGTAGGTAACGAAACCAAGTTGAAACAATACATATTTTTACATATAACCTAAGAATGGCAAGGCGAGGTGGTGAATAATAGCCAAAAACATAAAAATTTCAGATCTTACATTTAGCTTGCGAGGCTCCTAAAGTATATTTAGAATGGATCAATCATCGTATCCTTCAACCAGGAGGTACATATATGTTTTATCTATCATGTACAGGTGGAATTGAGCCATAAGATATCGTAGTTATTGAAATATTCACACTTTTATGTACCCTCCTCAGCCCGTGTGAGTCAATAACGAAATCTGACATTTCTATTTTCGGCGCCCGCTCGGCAAGCCTTAGGGGTGGAAGACGATCGTAGCACCCAGGATTTTGACACTATATTCACACTCACTGTTCCAACTCATAGCCATCACATGTAGGTAACGAAAACAACCTGAAAGAGTACATATATTTCTACATATAGCCTAAGAATGGCAAGGCGAGGTGGTAAATAATAGCCAAAAACATGAAAATTTCAGATCGTACTTTTAGCTTGCGAGGCTCGCAAATTATATTTAGCATGGATCAATCATCGTATCCTTCAACCGGGATGTACATATATGTTTTATCTGCCATGTACAGGTGGAATTGAGCCTTAAGATATCGTAGTTATTAAAATATTCACACTTTTATGTTAGTCCAGTTGCCAGCTTGAAAACCTTGCATAAAAACCCCCCGAAGAGGTTATGACTGATTTGGGTACAGGAAGTCATATACTTTCAGAATCTTGACGATGCCCGGCTGGCATCATTGAGCGTTTTCCGAAATTCAAGATGGCGTCCAAGATGGCTGACGAAAATGTTTAAAGTCATAAATCAGTCAATTCTTATGTGATTTGCATGTGTAATACCTCTAAATTGGGGTTTTTGGGCATGCCTAATTGATTAAAAGAGTCAAAAAGTCATTTGAGTAGGTATCCATGGTGATAGCGTGTTTCCATAGCAACCAGCATGCCGATTCTAATACAAAATATATAGGCCTATTGTTTTAAGAAGTTTGTCATTTCTCAACACCTACACTCATGTAACATCTCAAATTAAAGGTCTCATTGAGATACATCATTTTAACATAGTTTTAGAGTTGTCACAGGTCCTAGGTAACCATGGCAACCAGAAATCACCAACAAAAGTGCCTAATGATTGATGCCGAAACATCATCATCCTTACTGATAACTGTGATTGCATGACAGAACAACCAACATGGCCACAATATACTCTGTCCTCAATATCAAAAAGTCATTTGAGTGGGTATCCATGGGGATGCATCATTTCCATAGCAACCAACATTTTATCTCAAAACATGATTTTAGCTCACAATATATTTTGTATTGAGGAAATTGTCTTTTCTTAACATGATATGGTCATGTGATATCTCAAAGTAAATGTCTCACTGAGATGCATGATTTTAATATGTTTCCACAGTTGTCTTGGGTACTGGGTAATCATGACAACTTCCCCCTGTGTTAGTGGGGACCTTCATGATGGGGGCATGAAGGAGTAGAATAACTTCATCGGGAGCCTTCCATAATACCAATGGGCATTCCGGATTCGTAAAAGGCGACAAAACTTGAGGGGTCTCATGCCTTACTGCTGTGATCAGTCACGTAAGCTGTTTGGCAACCGCTGCCCATATGCACGGGCCCGGGCCTTCTTGCTGGTGGTCTGGCATGGGATTCCTCCTCAGTGAACCACGTCTGAGATATCAAAGGCGTGGTTTGTCTGGCCCTGCCTACTATGGTACTAGCCCAGGTGGGTAGGAACAGGCAAATAAAAGAACACTTGCTATCCTTCGAAAAGAGTAGGGGACGTGCCCCGGTAGCGGTTTTCTCCCTCACCTCATAGATGCGGTCATTCATTTCATAGATTCGATCATCCATAGATGCGGTCACTGCTGTATTGGGCAAGCAGCAGATATAAATATCTGTCCTACTACTGCAAGGCAGACTACCACTATTTGTGGATGACTCCTTGCCAACTTGAGATGTCCCGTGAGGTACTTGATGTAGGTCTGGATGTTAAACAAATCAATCAATCAATCAAACCATGACAACTTCCCCCTGTGTTAGTGGGGACCTCCATGATGGGGCCATGAAGGAGTAGAATAACTTGCTGGTGGTCTTTCTTGTGATCTTTCCTCAGAGAACCATGTCTGAGATATCAAAAGCTATGGTTTGTCTGCGCTGCCTACTATAGTACTAGCCCAGGTATGTAGGACCATGCAAATAAAAGAAAGCTTGCTCTCCTGTGAAAAGAGCATGGTACGTAGCGGTTTTCTGCCTCACCTCATAGATGTGGTCATTCATTTCATGCATTCTATCATCCATAGATGCAGTCACTGCTGTATTAGGCAAGCAGCATATAAATATCTGTCTCACTGCAAGGCAACACTACTACTATTTGTGGAAGGCTACCTTGCTAACTTGAGATATGTCCCGTGAGGTACTTGATGTACGTCTGGACATTAAACAAATCGATCAATCATTCAAATCTGACCATGACAACTGGAAATCAACAACAATAATCCATAATGATTGACATAGAGGTAGTTCAAATTACCACTCCCACACGGTTTTGGGCACTATGTCTCTCTGGTCAGTCTCTGCAATCCAAATACCCTGTGTCTGCAACCTTTCATCATCCATGGTAACCACCATAATCTGACCCCCTAACCTCCCTTTCCACCAACTTTTACTGGCCTGACCCTAGTGAGCAACAGGCCTCTTACTCCAAAATCACCACATGTACACGTTGAAGTTGTTGCCAGAATTAACTGAGGAAAAGTTGATCCAGGGCAAGCACACCATGCGACCCATCAGTTCCAATGCAGTGTGGTTTGTACTGACTAACATAACCTCAAATGAGAATGTCACAAACTAGTTGGCACTGATCCTGCTGTTTGCAGCTAGCTGTTAAGCACTATAAGAGATTTATGGAGCAATGATACACTGTTGCCAACATACACAAGGAATAGATCCAGGCCCATATAACAAAATATGAAAAGGACAGAAAGAAGCTACATGAGAATATCAATAGCCATGTACACTTCAAGCATCAAAAGGGGCATTCAGCCTTACATGAGAAAGCTTTCTGATGGTTTCATTGACAAGTTACTCCCATGGCTGTGAACTGGAAAAGGTCATAGATAAGGGAGGCAGATTCAGTTGACACAGAAGTGTCAATGGATCAAATGGAACTAATCAGGCTCTATCGATCTTGATTCTCAAGAACTGAGAAATTCAAAGACTCCTCTTTGATCAGGAGAATGCAGCTACATGATCAAGCATCACAAATGAACAAGCCAATGCAATCATGACCAATCAAGCTATGACATCTGTGTAGTAATATCAAAGAATACATGTCATCTTTTATGACACCGGTGTCTTTATTCTGCTAACCTGAGGGGGTGCTATGTCTTCAGAACATCCAGAACAAGACCCTCTGCTATTTGACTGGTCTTTACATACAGCAATGAAGTGTGTCATCCCCACACCATTGCCAAATGTGATTCATATTCCTCCATCAACTATCCTCAAAATGCTTTGCTGTAACTGTTCTTCCTCAGACCCATGCTGTTCATGGAAATGTTACTTGCTGATTGTCATGCTTGATTGAACTGCACAGATATGTGGAAATGTCAGATCATTGATTCACATCCTTAGTGTCCCATCCAAATGACGCTATGGTGGACAATCTGGAGGAGGGAACCATTGTAGATGACCATATTGATTGTAGTATTGGCCGTAGTATTCAGTGAGATAGTGACTGAAGCCATTATTATGTGCTACTAAGCTAACCATCAAGCAAAAAGTTACAAACTGTTATAGCATTATACATTTTGTATCTGTATAAGGAATGTCAGCAGACTGGAGTTATCACACAGTAATGATACACATCTGCATGTTCATATGTTTGCGTATTGTTGATATTGAACAGCTATACTGCATCATTCACTAGCTGGCCAGGCCCACAAAGGGGCTGGCCAGGCCAACAAAGGGGCAGCCAGGATGACGAAGGGGCTGGCTAATAATGAGTGCACTATGGGAGGACTGGCAGGGTATGAGCTGCTTTAATGACTGTTGTAAACATCATAGATTTATGGGAGCTCTGAGGATGCATCTTATAGACACCCAGAGGCATAGGAAGCAAATCTTCATTGGGGGGACCCAGGGGGGCCCAATCCAACCAGCTTTAAGTATCGGTTTTTATGCATGATGCATCATACACACACTTATATTAGAATGTAAAGAAAAGTAGTATTTGAGCCCACTTTTAGTTATGATTTGGGGGCCCAGTCCCCTCTGCACCCACTTTTCTCTATTGTGGGAGAGGTAAGGATTGAAAATTGTGTGTATTATATTAAAGGTCTTGACAAATTTTGGGGGGGGCCCAAACATATTCAGGCCCCCGCTCCTCGGTGATTGGGGGGGACTGGGCCCCCCTGGTCCCCCCTTTTCCTACACCACTGGACACCACTAATATGACTTGTCATCACCTCATAGTCAGGAGGCTTGCCAGCAGGTCCCAGATTCAGTATGTACAGTAGAAAATTATTTTTAGTCACCATAGTAGCAGCAGCAATTAATAACATGTTAAAAGATGTGAGTTTTTAAGACCTATGATAAAAAGTGCACATTTGGTAAAAATCATAACATGAAATCGAAACTTTGTGCATATAAGCATATTGGTTGCTAGGGAATTGACCCATCTCCATAGATAACCACTTAGGTGACATTTTGACATCAAGCAGAGAATCATTATCTGGTGGCCATGTTGGTTGTTCTGTCATGTATTTGCAGTTATCAGTAAGGATGATGATGTTTCGGCATCAATCATTAGGCATTATTGTTGGTGATTTCTGGTTGCCATGGTTACCTAGGACCTGTGACAACTCTAAAACTATGTTAAAATGATGTATCTCAATGAGACCTTTAATTTGAGATATTACATGAGTGTAGGTGTTGAGAAATGACAAACTTCTTAAAACAATATATATTTTGTATTAGAATCGGCATGCTGGTTGCTATGGAAACACGCTATCACCATGGATACCTGCTCAAATGACTTTTTGACTCTTTTAATCAATTAGGCATGCCCAAAAACCCCAATTTAGAGGTATTACACATGCAAATCACGTAAGAATTGACTGATTTATGACTTTAAACATTTTCGTCAGCCATCTTGGACGCCATCTTGAATTTCGGAATATGCTCAACGATGCCAGCCGGGCATCGTCAAGATTCTGAAAGTATATGACTTCCTGTACCCAAATCAGTCATAACCTCTTCGGGGGGTTTTATTGCAAGGTTGCAAGGATAATTCCTCCCTGGCAACTGGACTATGTACCCTCCTCAGCCCATGCGAGTCGATAACGAAATCCGACATTTTTATTTCGGCGCCCGCTCGGCAAGCCTCAGGGGTGGACGACGATCTTTAACCTTTTGTAATTATTCGATTAAAAGCAATCTAAAGGCTCTATACATGTATATATTAGATTAAAATGATCAGAATAGCCTAATTCACCACCTCACATCAAGAAAATGTCCAAATACTTACGATTTCGGAGGATATTCCTCATGTATTCGCAAAATTTCGCCAATATTCCTTCGTTTTGCGGGTGTAAACATCGATTCTAGCGTCCCCTCAAGTACCTGTATGTAGTCAATCTTCATCTAGGCTGTCCAGGAGATGGGGCCAGCTTGCAGCGTCTCTGTTTTCGCGCCCTGGTAAAAAGTTGCGGATTTCGTTTCTTCGGCGCAGACGCTAAAATAGGGGGGGGGGGGGTGAAGGAGGGTATCTGGATTTTTTTTTCTTTTCTGCATTATCTGTTAGGCCCTAGTAAATGATATCATTACCCAAATTTGTTAAGTGACCTTTGCTGCAGTTAGTTTTACCGAACGAAATCCGTAACTTTTATCCAGTTTAAAAATCTTCAAACCCCCCCAGCTCGGGGGGAAAAAGGGGTAGCCTCAATTTTTTTTCAGCAAGCAATAGGCCTAGGGGTGGCTCTTAATATGTGTTGTAAAGCAATTGAGGGATGTACTATTTCTATGCAAAAGTAGGGCCCAAAGAGGACAAAGTGATAAATACACATCGTCAATTTGTACACATTATGCCCTCTGGTATGGGGAGAAATAAAGTTAGGAGCCTAAAACCTCCAGAAACTGATAAGTGCAACATCTAATGTAATAACTTTTTTGGCAGCTAAGAGCAGAAGGGCGCAGTGAAAAATCTTCAAAAGTTGCAAAAATACTCGAAATTCACGTTTTTGACCACTTTTTCGACTTTGGGGCCTAAAAAAGTACCAAAAAAATTATTCACCTGAAATTTATATTTTTTTAGGGAAAAGTTCACATGTTTTCTAGCAAATGAGACTATAAAGACCTAATTTGGTTGGTAACTTTTCATTCTAGGGCCTATCAAGGCTATATAAGCATGATGTCGCAGGGGTGCTGGCAGTTGTATACTTTAATAGGTAGATAATGCACGGGTCATTGCATGAATATTCAATCTTGTAGAAGTAGTATTAAAAGCAGTTGAGTAGTTCTGTATTCTAAATATACAAGTGTCCAGCTACTGAAAGTAGCCACTGCAGTAGTCTCTACATTATAGTCATTCATTAGGCTACACAAGACTACCCCTTTCATACTATTAACCTCTCCTCCCATACCCTCCACATGTCACTGCAATTGATGGGACAGCAACACTAGTTTGTCCTGCCAACCCCTGTTGAAGGAGGGGTGTAAATATTTGTGGCCCGGTTAAGTGCGTTGTGGACACATGTGTCACATATACAAGGCTCTGCAGCACTGATAAAGCACATGGGGAGAAACTTTAACTGGATATTAGCAGAGCCTCCACAAGAACCAAGGTGAAAAGTCAAATTCAGTCAAGGTTAAATATGAAGTTCTTGGCTAACTGAGAGGTTATTTCCTGATAAGGGAATATCAAGCTTTCCCTTAACATACTTTCCTTTTATAGGATAGGGTTAAATTCGACACCTGGTCTCCGTTAGGTTTAACATAACATACTGTCTGCCGACTGAATTGATGATGTTTAACAGCATCAAATCAGTCGGAAGGCTGCATTTAAAGTGTGATAACAGGCTATGGATATTCTTAAGCTGCATATTCAACTATGCTGGAAGAATGATTATATCATCATATCCCATTTCGAATGGTGAGCAGAATGCAGGCATGCTTGACCAGAATAGGCACAAAGGTCAAACAGAAATGCTGGATCTTATAAACGAACTTACCTCATCTTAGCAGTTTTTTGTAGTCACAAAAGTCCATCTCTAACCAAAAAGGGAGTGCATATTAATATCTAAAAATGGTGGGGGGTATACTACTAAGGACAGACCCAATCAGTTGTAGACAAGAGTGCACCCCTTCCTCTTACATGAGCTTCAACTCGTCCCCAGTGGGAAATATGTAGAGGTAGCTGTGGACTAGTACAACATGGCCTTAGGGTAGTTGGTAAGAGGAATACCCGGTGACAGCGGGAGGAGAATACACAATATGAACGATCATATATTATCTCATTCTTCAATCACATCAAAGGCCTATGGCATACATCGGCATCAAGTATGCCAACAACTACTACAGTTGTCATATCAATGAAACCTACCAACGATTTTATTACCTGAAGTATTGAATTTCACTGCAACACAATGTTAGCCAGTGGACAGCCCTTGGTTAAAAATGGAGAATATATCTCGTTATAAAGAACCTTAGTACCATCAGTAATATTGGCAGTAACATATACTGACTTATTATGCAAGAAATCTCCAATTTCCGATAAGAGGCTAATAGTATATATATATAAATACAAAAAGCAAAAATGTTTGACAATAAAACAGAGGCTGCACTGCAGAGACAATGCTTTAACAAGGTGTGCAGTTTGTTATGTAAATGTAAAGCCTTGAGAGCACCTCAGCCTTTCAAAGCGTCCAACTTAGCAGTTGACCTTTAGAAAGCTCTGTCATTTAGATGTAAAGTGTAGAAGGATGGGCGCTACTGGATATGTGGGTGTCACCTGGGACCCTCTTCTAGAGGTTGCAAATGAACATTGAAACACCATAAGGTTGAATGTGTGTGACCCTACAGTGTAAGAGGGTACTTTTTAGAGTAAAAGTTGGGAATAGTCACCTTGGCCGGGATGACTTTTCCCCCCTCACTGAGAAACTGCACATAACAAGGGTGTGACATTCAGAAGGACAAGCAAATGTGAAATGTTTACTTTTCTGACAGTGGAGGTATAACATATCGCTTTGCTGTGCATAATAAGTCTGAAAGGGACTGAGAGATGTTGAAATTCAAAAGATGTTCTGACATTACAGAGAAATACATTTTGCATTGCCATCCTTTATTTTCAAGCTGCTCTTGGTCAGTGGAAACTTTGTTTGGACATGGAAACTTTGTCAACTGTGTGTTTGTTCAATTTTCGAACTCCACTAGCATTTCAGAAAATATAAACACATGTTTATATTCAATAATGTGACAGCTTCATGTGATTCATTATGGAAAATGTCTCTTTCTGATTGAATTTTTACTAAAGTAATCAAAATGAACTGAAATAGGAAAACAATGTGTAGTCATAAGTAAAAGTTGGTATTAAGATAATATGCTCCATGAGATGTAAGAGGACATGAGGAGTACATCAGCTTCACAGTTACTCCCCATGAGACCACAGCCATTGCAGAAACAGAGTTAATAGTATGGGATTTTCTTATTTGAATCTGCTACTATATAGTCCTTTTTATACATTGGTATCAAGTGGTGAGGAAATTGGATTCTGGCGGGGGAAAAACAACTAACCACAATCCCATTTAGATCTGATTGTATTGTCACATAGGTATGCGACCTGGTGCTGCCCTCCTGTAGGCACTGAAATGCATTCTGATCATTGTGACACCGGAAGGGTCTCACCCCTAGTATGATCAGACCCGGAGCAGAAAGGAGATCTGCAAACATATATCCAGGCCACTCTCTCCTCTGTATATCATCTCATTTGTTGATGATTTCCCCTGCTACATATAAATCAAAAAAAAAGTTCTGAATGTGAATCTGAACACAAAATATTCCAAAGTGTGCAGATATGCACAATTTGTTTCATATTGCATAGATGAATGAAAACAATAACATTTTCGATTTGGATGCAGTGAAGCCATGACATAGTATGTTTGTGGTATTCAGACCTACAACTAGTTGATGTAGATGAAGGCATCTTAGAAATGTTTGCAGTTACAAATTAAATAAATTACTCAGCATGAGTCCAGACAAATACAGATGCAAACTATATAGAACTCATAGACCTTGCTGACCTGTAGAAAACAATATTCAGCAGAGTAAGTCCAGTATAGAGGAAGAGGGTATGTCAACATAAAATGAACAAAGTATATAACAGCACTTTGAAAAAGCTATACCACTTTGTATGGCTACCCATCCCTATTAATAGACATCATGTTGTATATCAGTGATACACCCAGTTTAATAAATAGGGCATAGTCAGGAGTACATTGGATGTCACTTTGGTGATTTATGATGAACAGAATAGTACTTAAAGTAGTAGATTTGTGTAGCATCATGGTGGTGTGTTTACATCATCATAAGACCAATTTATTTGAGACTGAATTGGAGCAGGAGGCAGATTTATGACACATATATGCGGCACTTATATAATGCTCTAGGTGCTGAGCATGATTTATTATCCCATAGGTGAATATACCCCTGTTAATAGAGCTTCCTGTCGAATACACAGGCACTTACACAGTAACTGATATCCAGTAGCTGGTTTCTGAATACAGTCAAGGAGGTGTTACAGTCTGGCATGCCCCCATTGTTAGCCTCTGTGTTGGACAACTTAATCACAAAGCCTAATTGGCAGGATAGGCACCTGCTCACATCAATTAGTTATTTCCTTAACTTGATAAAAGAAAATGACTATGGGTGGTAAATATAATTTATTATCTCATGCAGTGTAAATTATACATGAACACCTGTTACAAGAATTTCCTGTGATAAGGCAACATTAAAATAAATATATAGTAAGTGATATCTGGTAACAGTAAAGGATGGGTTACAGATTATGACAAATGAAGTCTGACATGCCCCCATCATTAGTATGCACCCCTTGTTATGGGGAGTATGGCTCTGAACTGACAGTACTCAGACCTAAATAGTGAAGCAATAGAAAAAAGAGATGTGAGTACACAGTGTATATGATCAATGACAGCTTGTCACTGCAATTTCCATCCATATTCCTTTCAATGCCTGCATACAGATCAAGCTCCTATTCCTATGACACCAAAAGGTTGCCCCTGACTATATGGCAGTGATAGTAATGTATACCTCATAATGACTAAGTTTCTGATAGAACCATCCAACTGTTCCTGCAATAAGATTTATTACAATGCACCCAATAAAAGTTGCAGGTTCTCTTTTTCATGTTTGCTACTTTACTCTCTGAGTGTGTGGAGATGTGATGGTTTCAGATGGAGGAAGTGCTTGTTCAAGCCACCCTCTAATCCATCACAATCCCACACAGAACTCTTAACCTCTCCTTCCAACCCCCAAATCATCTTTTATAACCAACCAATCACCTCAGTTAGTATAGTGGCAACAGTCACTGCCATGGGACCCTTGTCTCTATTCACTCCAAACATGTCTAATACAAGCAGGGTTTTCATGGTAGGCATATACCTGCCTTACTATTCATTATTTGCTAACCACCAGCACCATCTCCCTTTCTCTAAAAAGTCTGCATAAGGGTACTTAGTTTGAATGTCCATGGCACATATTCAACACTGGAACACTTGGGATGAGCTTGCTGGAAATGGAGCTGTAGGAGGGACTGCGTGTATGCGCACACAATGGTAGAAAGCAGAGAGGTGTAAAGGGAAGGGATTGCCTCATAACCCTTAGAAGCTGCACTAGTTGCTGCTCTGTGAGCCATGTGTGTGTTCGCTTCTGATGCTATAACAAAATCCACAAGAGGCAACCATGTTGGCAGGCCATGTCAAATATTTGACACTGGAACCCTAAGATGAGCTTTCTGGGAATATAGTTGGTGCCTTGGGTGTGCAGAAAGGCTGGAAGCGGAGAGGTGTAAATGAATGAGAAAGATTGTTTGATCCTGTAGAGCCTCTGTACTTCTAGGGGAGGAGTAATATGTGAGCTGTTCTAAGAAAGGCTCTATAATATTGTGCCTGTGGCCTGGAAATGCTGACGGCCCACATGATGTAAATATGAGAACTAACTCATCAATGGTTGATGGCCGCATACATTGCCTGACTGTTGCTTCCTTTACCCTTTAAGAGTGGGATGTCACTATAAGATCCCATTCGGTAGCATGATGTACCAATTAAGCCCTAGGGACTAACTCACTGCTGTACCCATATGTTCTGCATAATGCTTGAATGCGGCACTTGTGATTACGCTCCAATGTTGTATTCATGCATCATAACAACCACGGGCATGATATATTGATGCATTATGCCGGCCTAAAAGGGCTAACATCAGTGACAATCTATTCTACATAGAGTGGGCATTCAGGGTTCTTTCCTGTGAACATTGATAGTTGCGTGTGTTGATGGGTAACATGATATAAGCTGAGGTACATGATTGCATGTTTAGACTGAATTTTTGGTATTTAGTTCCCATGTCATGCAAAGCGTATAAATACAATGCAATGCTGTCAGTGCAGTTAAAGGGCAATTTTCAAAGTTATGTTTATATTAATGTCAGGGACAGCCACAGTGCAAATATGTTATAGGCATTGTATGTTGAAGATCTCTAAATGTACCAGTGTTCTTTGCCCTTTATTGGAACGCTGACAGTGGCTTTAATACTAGCCAAGTTTGAAACACATGGACTCAATGCTATTTGTTCTGTACTATTCTAGGTGGGTTTTCTCTAATGTCGTAACAAAATTGACATCAAGCTAAGGAAGAATAACCACCAACTATAAGGAGGAGTATTCGTGAAACTCCCCAAAATTTATATATATTTAGGATTATTCCCCTTGAGGGATCCCAGTAAATTTGATGCAGGAATAAGACAAGGCTGGATAACGGCTCTGGTTACTCTTAATCTCTAGCAATAGCTTTCTGGGTATCCCGGAGGATCATGGAAGGAGGACACTGTTCCACAAGTACATATTTCTCCTAGGATTAACACTCTATATACCAGGGAAGATTTGATTGGAGAGTGGAAGGCAGACACATCAGTGCTCCCTTCCTCACTTAGGTTGCTGCTGCCCTCATGTGGTCATATAGACAGTAATCTGACTCTATCTGTTAGCACTTGGACCTCCCGCATTCAAACATCATTACACTCTTCGTGCTCGTGTTGGGTACGTCCCCGATGTACATTGTGTCATTTCAATCTTTCACCTGACATTTAGAAGCCAGCACTCATCTTATTTATAAGGGTGATTTTTTAATTCACTCTTTCGGGTTTTCATTTTGCATGTGGCTGTTTATTAGTCTTCTGTCTTTCCTCTCAAACACACTGTTTCTCTCTGTCTGTCTCCCATTTGCTACTTTTTATTCGCTATGGGTTCTATTCCCAAATCCAAGTTGTCCTCAGTCCTCCTTGTTTACCCGACCATACTATCAGCTCAAACAGCCATGCAGAGTTTAATCTAAGGACTATTGTGCTCCCACACACTGAGGAGTCCATTCCATGGTAGTCTGTTCAAGCCTAGAACATTAGAAGCACAGGTTGATTCATCAAATATTACCCATAGCAAAAACTGAATACTTCACAGTACTGCTCCATATTAAACTGATGTGGCTTACCAACATCTTTAAAGGTGTTTTCTTGCTTTTTCAACTAAAGAGAATATTCCATGACAGTCTATTCACCCATATTAGATCAGAGACACAGGGGATGATGAATAAGTAATCTTATGTAACTCATTTCAAAAGGGGAATACTCTAAGGCATATTGAAAAGCCAACTAATTTCCTGCATCTATAGCCATGCCTTTCAGTCTGCTTTCAAATGGCTACATTTCAAATGTTGAGCCTAGTTTGATATGACCAGTGGGAATGAGTATAGCAAAGGGAAATGCCTGAATTATTGATATCTACTTTCTATACAGATCCCACTTCCCCCATGTCTTCATGAAGGCAATGTCCATTCACTCCTGGAAATTCTCTGCTACCACTGTTGGCTTCAGTGACCTAATTTAGACCACCTTTTATTTGCATTGGCTACACTGATAATCTACATCATCCTGTCCCAAGTCTTTAGTGGCTATCCCAAGCTAATCATAAGGGCAGTAATGCCTTATAGTATTAACTGACCTAGCTTGGTTGCATCGGGTACCAAAAAATGACTTACTAGTTTTAGTAATTTACTGCTGGCCAGTAATACCTAAGTTCTGGAGCCTAAAGATCATCTGTGTTTGTGGGCGTTTAGGTGTATCTGGCAAGGGTCCTGACATGCCACTGATGTTTTGAAACAACATGCTTGATTACTAGGTAGCATGTTGTTTGAAGCAGACAAAAAAAGGTCATATTGATAATATCCTTTTTGATGTATTAGAGTACAAAGCAGTGTGTTGTACATTTGGTTTTGTAGCAGTGACATCCCGTAATTTAACAAGGTTGGGGGCAGTATGGATGTTTACTAAAAATCTGTGTTCTGTACACAGTGCCTATACATAACTTTGTCACAGACATGCTTTCAACCAGCATGATCCAATAAAATGTACTATGTACACAGCTAATGGACAATACTGCAGTCCCATCTTTAACATGTATCAACAAATGTCTCTCAATCTCATACAGTGTAATTCATGAAAAATATGTCTGATTATGCTATGAGAATAAATTAAGGATGCTTCTCCTCCTACAAACTTTCCACACCTCAACTACCCTCCACAGTCCTTACGTTTTTCCCTCCCCAAACCAATATCCTGTCACCAACTAGATGTTTCACTCACCCATGTTATATCTCCTCCGTTCAATAAATAGGACCCTACCCACTCTTGTGTGAATCCCCATCTAACCCCAGGGTCATCCTTGACATAACAAGAACGCTTGATTGTTGGGGTTGTCATGGGTGAGGTTAGATTGTCTATTCTGTCCTGACACAATGTGTTAAACCATTCTCTGGTTCACAGCCATTGTGGGTGATAATAGGTGTAAATACAGGCCCTGCAGCAGTAAACACCGCCCCAGGAGTCATAACAGTGAGAGGGACGAAGACAATCTTGCAAAGTTCTCTCAAGGTTTTTATTGTAGGTGTGACCATAAAAACACATGAAGCACTTCTGTGAAGCAACTAGTCTCACCCTAGTTTGCTTTACTGTGAATCACTCATATTAAAGAGTGTAGTGCTGGTGTTGTAGTAAAAGCAGGACCAGTTGTAATTTGGTGTCTGTAATGCTGTAAGCCTACTATTTAAAAGAAAAAGAAAACTTGGCAAGCCTACCACAATGATATCTCTGAAGTGTCACTCCCATATCACTATTAGCTTGCGGTCTGCAAAGCTTCCAGAGCTATTTCAAATATTTGACATGGGACTGGCTGGATGAGCCTGCTGTAATACAATTGTAGGAAGGTTTTTAGAATTTTTTAGAATTTTGCAAAACAAAGACAGAAAGCAGAATGGCGCAAAGGGATGGGTGAGATTGCCTAAGTCTGTGAACCCTCGTGTGCTCTAAGCTGAATACTCATCTCTTAGCTGCTGTAAGAGTTGCTCTGTGAGCAGCTGAGAGACTTTCTGCACTGTGTGACATAAGTGAAACCGCACAATGTGAAGAAAAAATAGCCCAGTACTGCATAGTTCAATCACTTATACCTTTTACCTCAAATACTTTATCTAGTTTAGTAAAGGTAACTTGAAAATACTTTAGATATTTCATGAAGAACGTTGTAAGACCCACAAAATGGGTTAATCAGTTGTTGTATGTAAGTTTATTTATCCAGAACTACAAAGAAAATGATGAGAGACCATCCTTCATATATTTTAGCATACGTTTTATCTATGAAAAGTACCCACTGAAAGGAGAAACTACAGCATGGTAACCATGTTTAAAGTAGAGCGGCGGGGTAAGACAAATGATTAACACCTTGGATATTTTGCACATAACCTTTCAGCTGTGGTTTATAGACAATGGTTAAGAAAAGGTGAATAGGATTTTCCACAGCTTGCTGGTAGGGTGACTGGGGCTTTGCCCTTGTCTGGCCCCACCATTAAGCTGTGGTTAGTTCAACATACATTTTCATAACCATAGTCTATCTATTACGAATACCACGGGAGGGAGAGAGCCACATTGGGAAACCATTGTAATATTGTTTACAGTACTGTATATAACCTGTGAACATCACACATATACCCACCGACTGGCATTGAATGCTTCAACAGTGTATGTTGGAGCAGGTGTGGTGGCTAGAGGACCTTGACAGCTCCATCAGATGGGTTTTCACACAACCCTGCCAGGCTACACACCTAGAGAAGGTCAGTCTGAGGGTGTTACAGACACACCCCTACAACACCAATGGATATGTTTTGCCTGTTTGTTAATTCTTTAAGGATAGCACAATGTTTTAATGCACCGTGCTTGGTACTAATGCTGCATGAATGGAGCCCTTGCGAGCAACTCACCGAGGCTGCACTCAAGCACCATGCCGACACTCCTAAAGGGTCACTAGAATGCACCAATGCAGCCAGGACTGCGATTGTTCATCCTGATGAGATATATAGTTTTTTAGTGACACACTGTTCATCTATATTCAGACACTTTCTGCCACTAGATTATCCAGTTAACTGTCTGCAGTACAGCTCGTATCTCAATATAGAGAACTCAATACAGACAATGTTTCTGAGAATGATACTTCTGACAGTAAGGAAAACACCAGTAGATATGAAATGCTAGAATTGTTGAGAAAAAAATTAAACTAGTAAATATTGTAATATTGACTGAGCGACAACATGTTGCTAGTTGTGTGGTTGAGGAAAAAACAATTAAAGAGGCAAGCTCTGTGAATATCCAGGCATCAGCAGCATTTTTAACACTAAGACATGCAATGGTGGAAGCGTCAACCTTATATGTGTCTCGTGGTTGGCAGTAGAGCTGAAAATTGTCATCGATTTTTCATGTTGAAATAGCAACGATGGTGCAAGGTCATTACGTGTCATGGTCTTAATTCTAAAAGGTGACATGGGTCCCTATATTGATGCAGCATACAATGTAGTCATTGATGGACTGGCGTATACATTTTTGAAGCTGAAGAGGCTTTATAGTAGGGACAATCCTTTGTGATGCCTGACCCCTGCAGCCATTGCAAGTAATTCAGCAGGGGTGTAGAATGATGTCCAGGAGAAATACCAACCGTACCATGACTTTATATAATTGTACACTGTTGAATTTAACAATGAAGAACTAATACACTCAAACTCAACCCAACTCTCTTTTATTGCTCAGTTTCAAAGCAAATATCTAGCCATAGTTGTCCCAGACAGAGGTTTATTTATAAAGCAGATGAAGGAAAATAACACTTGTTTACAATGCTCTTTGACAGTTGAACAGATTCAACCTTAGATATCTACTTCTTTTTGTAAAAGTCAACAATAAACCATTCTGATTGTACCGCTGCCTTGATCTGTGAATATTTCTTCTCCTGTACCTTATCCACATTCAACCTACCTCCCCTTCTTCATCCGCGGGTGACATCAAATAGCTTTTCCTATGTGGTGGGCGAGCACAGGTTTTGTATTGTGTCCTTACATTGACTATATGACTGAAAGTGTGTGAAGACAATGATACGTGATACTATGCCCCCCACCCCCAGCATATCACACTACACCAGGAGTCATAATAAACAGTGGAAAGCAATCTTGCTAAGTTGTCTTTTATGATTGATTTAGGTTGGCTATGAAATGGCACATCTGGCACTATCTCTGTATCATCCCCAACCCCTTGTCTTCCTCCCTGTCTCTCTAGAAGGTAAGCTTACTGCAATCTCCATTGCCATCTATCCATCATACCCAATCGCTTATCTCAGTACTTGGGGCGATGGTATGGTAAATTAATATACAAACTAGAGTAAGACCATGATAATGACAATGTAATGTACATGCGAGGTATAGTAATGATCCAATATAAATTTAAACTTCAGATGCTATGTACATGCAAAATAACCAAAATTCGTATCTTACCCCGTTCAACCAATTGAAGAGAAAATCTGAACATGAATAAAGAAGAAAATTGTATCACACATTACCCATTCCAAAAGCTGAATTCCCATAGGGACTTTGGATAGCTCCTAATTTCCTGCAACGAGAGTTATGAGTATTTATCTGGCAGCTTTTGAGCTGCAATACGTTGGATGTCACTCTAATTTTGCCATGACCAGTGGGAATGAGTGAAACAGTGGAAACAGCCTGAATATTGATATCTACTTTTAACACCAGTCTGAGACAAGAAAATGTCTTTATGAAGGCAGAAGGTGATCTCCCTTCATTCCATTAACCTCTCTGTCCTTATGAGTAAATTTTGATACTTAATTTAGATCTATCTGTACTGTCAACAGGGCCTTTTGTGATGATCTGTAGATGGTCCTGACTAGTAGGAGGCATGTTATATTAAATGAACCTGCCACCTAATCGTAATTCTGCAGATGTATACAATTCTCCTCAAACAGACTGTGCATGGCACACCTTTTTAAAGCAAACAAAAATAACCAGCCTTTTGATGGATCCATATGTAAACCCATCGTATATACATCTGACGCCATAGTTAGCATGACCCTATATGTCACATGCCTGGGGGAAACTCAGATGTTTGCTACTATTCGTGTTATGCACCCATTACATAATGTGTGTAGAATCATCCATCACTAGTGTCTCTTTGTCCTCGGGCATTTGAATTCACAGATCCATCTGTAAATAACATTTTATAATGTTATAACATGTATAGTGCCAATACTGTTAGGAAGCATGGCATTCTGATGGGACACTTTTATACACAGTCGTTAGGGATTCTGATATGATTTTGGAATCTTTACCAGAGCAACCCCACCAGTCTCTCAAATCTCTTGTTTTGGACAAGAGCCTGGTCCAAAT
This sequence comes from Harmothoe impar, assembly GCA_947462335.1. NCBI lineage: Eukaryota > Metazoa > Annelida > Polychaeta > Phyllodocida > Polynoidae > Harmothoe > Harmothoe impar. The sequence continues at coordinate 10,480,094 of OX381711.1, read as the reverse complement.
ATGTATGATCCATATATGTCATTGGCTCGTTTTAAATCATTAGATATAAAAATGTATTGTTTTTTTCTAGGTGAGTTCCCTCCTTCATCCAAAAAGTATCTACACTTGGGTAAGAAATAACATAAGGCTCAGTCTCACAACTTAGTAACAATTGAATTGTCTTTGACCTGGTGACGTCTTTGACCGGGTGACATCTTTAACTGGGTGACATCTTTGACCCGGAAACGTTATTATAGCATCCAATAGACCTATATATAGTAAGAAATTAGTGGAAAAAGTCAAAGGATATTTTCACACTATATGAAATAATATTGATTTAAAGTTGTTTGTATTTATATGTAGCCCCTTTTACATGCATTATAGCATAATGTATTTTTTCCTCTGCCCGGTCAAAGACTTCACTTTCTATGTTATGTGGAATTCGAAGAGCTTCAGTGCGAATTGTTTTGCAATAACCATCCACATAATTTTACAAATAGTAGAGGTATGGAAAAAAATTGAAACATAAAAAAAGACATTTTCCAGCCTGAGGCCTGGTCATTAGGAATTTAGTGTTGGGACATATACGCCACGTCCACCATACCTACCTTTTATAGCCTAGTCAAAGATGTCACACAGTCAAAGACGTCACCCGGTCAAAGACGATCCAATTGTTACAAAGTTGTGAGACTGAGCCATTTAAGCCTTCTTTAATTCATTCATGCATGTTATTTTTTGAAATGTACCTTTGTCTGAGGACTAAGTATAGATTATTTATTGTAACCTTCCTCTTAGATGCTACAAGCAAATATCATGTGGGCAAAGTAATGTTCAGGTTTAGAGAAGCTGTGTGGATGTGGCCATTCTTCGTTGCCATGAAGTAGTTCTTTGGATAACCCTGGGGATCAAGGGATGAGGACACTGCTCCCCAAGCAGATATTTCCTTTGGGATTAGTGCACAACATATTTAGGGTAGATGTGATTGGAGAGTGTTAAATTACAGCTGGAAATACAAATATATCGGTGCCCTCCACCACATCCGGTACACTGGGGCCCTCTTGTGGGCTATATTGACACTATGTTTGGCTAAATGTCCTATAGCTTCGGTTAGTGCTGACAGTTATTTGGTTGTGGAATGTGAGGGGGCAATATATACACAGGAAAGCAAATTAAACTGTTGAAGGATGCAGAGTTTTTCTATGTACTACCATTAAAGTAAATGGGCAACCATAGTGAGTTTTAGTCTGATCTATGACAGTGTAGATAAACTCCTGAAGGGCTGTGTTTAAAAATCAATTCAGTGCTGGCAATTTTGTCACTGATGCTGCTTGCGAGCAATATGCTGGCAATCAAGAGTTATTAGAAAATTTCTAATATTTTCCAGTATATTCATGGTGCTCAGTAGCTAGAAAGTAGCCTGGGTAGACAAACTGTAGGTAACAACATAGGCTCCAAATTGAATAGGTTCCAAACCGAAACCAAGGAGATAAGTAGGTTTGGTATTATGCTTGTAGTAGGTAGCATCTGGGATACAGCACTATTCAATTTACAAAATCCATGAGGAACGATGTGAAACATGCTCAGAGAAATGACAGTCAAATGGTGAAAATGGCTAACATGAAAAATAGACAGTAGTACACATAAAGTCAGTGCTTGCCAGACATGTCTGTTGGGGTTCGTACAATCCCAGTGGCAGATATTTACTTGTTTTGGTGTTTAATGACATTATAACATGTTTTGCTTTAAGGCCTCTCACCTTTCCCATCCCCTCAGCGACCTTATGTCTGCAACAATCTCATACAGTATAGCCTACACTAAACTAAAATAAAGTTGTTTCCCAGTGCTGTAACTATCAATTTCTTTAAAAATATTGCTGTCAGCACATTGTATCCTTGGGCTGCCGGAACTACAAACAGCACATGAGAGGAGCCTTCTGATTGGTCCTTGGCAGTGGGTACTTGAAGTAGGGGAAAGAAATACGTGTAGTAGGGATTTCTCTGCTGGCTCAACTCGCTCCAAAGGCCTATCAGGGAATCAAGATTGTTTTTATGCTTAGAAACAGAAGCCCTCCTGGACGTTTTCTACTAGGAACAATTTGTCAACTTCTCAACCTTCCCCCCCCCCATTTGCTTGATTTCTACAGCAGGGCCTAGCCCTGTTATTTACAGTGTAAAAACTGCATTAGCTTTCATTTATCAATTTTTCAAAAATTTATCAGTGTAAAGTTGTCCGGTTTTCAAGGCCACTACCATCCCCTCTAAGGAATTCAGAGAGGTAGATCAAAGTTACGCTCCTCCCATATGCCATTTGTAGTTCCAGCAGCCCAAGGATACAATGTGTTAACCTAAATCTTATCTTTTTTTGTTTCGGGAAATTTTTTTTTTGTGACCCTCTTCGACCACCGTACTAAACTGCCCTTTTGGAACCATGAACTTCCTGTCTCTGTTCCTCTGAACATCCCGCGGAGTAATGAGCCGAAACCTCCCCTCTCTCCACTGCCTCCTCCTCTTCAAAATTTCCCAAGGAGTTGTGATATGGAGATTTAGTGCCCAGATGTCTAAGTAGGGGCGTACATTTTTGTTGACAGGTTGAGTGTGTTATGGACACATGTGGTACATCTAGAAGGATGTGCAGCACTCATAATGCACATGTCTCAAGAGACTTAACTAAGGAATTTATGCAGATAATTGATTACAAAACTAGTCAGAAACTGAAAAAAGTAGTGGTCATTCGTTAAAAAATAAATATATGGTGGATGGTAGGCATGAAAATGGTTTCGTATCCCTGCAAGGAGTTGGCCTGTGAGGGATGGAATGAGACTAGGGTGTTCTACTCTCATGCCTCTAAATGCTGTGACAGAACAGCTGGTTGAGGATTTCCATTAGGTTGAATAACAATCCAAATATTAACATGATATCATGCTATTTATACAACCATTCGGTTGTACTGCACCCTTCTTCCACTTTGGATAAAAAGCAGCATGTATACATACCTTTATGCACATTTCATTTTTCATGCAGATAAAGGGAAATGTGATATATATATATATATATATATATATATATATGAATTGATACATATGAATATATATATATATATATATATATATATATATATATATATGTATATATAGAGATATGTGGATATATATATATATAGCCTCATACATGGCTTCCAAATCCTGTTTATTTACTCCTTGGCAAAAATGCGTGGAGTAAGACACTTATTTTGAGGATAGAAGATTGCATAATTAATGTAATCAGATACGCAGCCCGAGGCTGTGCTTCATTTTTCACAACGGGAGAAGGTATAAGTATAAGGAGTGAAAGCCTTCTTAATTAGGAGCTATTTATAGAAAGAAGCTAGATCAGTATCAATCATATTGCATGTGCACTAGCTATTATACTCAACATGACCCAGATTGTGGTGTTACATACTGCTGCTATAAATTCTGAATTCATATTATCAAATTCTGAGATTTATCCCAGGGGCTGCATTCTTTAATTTATTGGGACAATAGTCTAAATAAGTAAAATTCAAAATCAGATGTTCAATCCTAAGGGGTGCCATGAAGCATAAAATCTTGCCCAGAAGCTATTCAGATATGCAAACTAGAAAGGGCACATGGTAATCAAAGCATTAAAGGCTTTAAGTTTTGAGCTGAGCTCAGGCTTAAAAAGGGAGGATCTTTGTCGTTGACCTTTTGAAGTGCATCCATTGCCATATTAAATGTAGAAGGGTGGATGTGAGGACCCTTGTCCCTGCAGCAGCAAGTGGTACAGGATAAAATGGCATAAAGCTTGCATTGCAGTAACCTTTCATCGGCTGCTGACTTTGAGTTTTATGGAGAAAGTTGGAGACATATATTTTGGCTGAGATTGGCTTCCCTGAGGGACTGAAGGACTGGATTGTGAATGTCTGTGACATTTCCATAGCAACCTAACTGTTGGATTGTACCTTGTAAATAGATAAAAAGATAGACTTGCTTTTGAGGAATTCTAAGACAGCTGTGTATGTAGTTCCATTTTGAAACAAAATCTAACGTACAAGTAATGCACAGAATACTTTGAATTGTTTTGAATCTTTTGCATTTCAGGCTAGTTCATTAAAGGGAAAATATGTCTTGAGATCTTCCTTATACAGAACAGTTCAGTAGTAGTTCTATCACTATTTCATGTTGTAAAAAGGACTTTAAATATCTAGGTCATCTAGAGCAGGATATCTTATGCCAGGGTAAAACATGGCATTGTACTTGATCCTATGAAATCATTATTTGCAAGATCATCCCATTAAACAGATTTCTCAGCTCATCAAATACTTTTTAAACTATTTGATATGGATATTAATATCTGGGTATGTATTAGGCTAATTCTCGAAAGTGTAAATGCTCACTTCGTAGGTCTGTCTTGTTGATGTATACAGTTTTGGTATATACAGGATATCTAAGGCCTACATTACACCAACTGTGATTCTATTGAGAAGATGATTGCCTATCAAAATTAAAAATAAATCAAGGAAATTGGAGCTGTATTTTTAAACACTGCTTTCCTTACTCACCCCAATCAGGAACGGGTATACCTGGACCAGCTTGAAGCCTTCACCCCTTCAGGATGTGTCTAAGAAGAGGGAGTGGGGTGGGCAAAAAGCGTCCCTATAAGGCAGGGTCCCTTGAAAATGATATTTGACAGAAACATAAAAATTGCCATGCTAGCCCCTTGCCAAGGCTGCACTTTTGCACCATGATGAAAAATTAAATAGCACACTAAAAAAATGCACTATACCCTCCTTGAAGGGTTAAAGAGTGATTCCCTTACACAGACCACACTTTGTTATATAAATTTAAAGGCTTGACATCAGCTCAAGCTGACAAAAGGGAGAACATTAGTGTTTGACCTTTGCTAAGTGTAGGGAGTGTAGGATACCTGTCGTGCCTGCATCACCTGGGACCCCCGTCTCTGCATCACAAATGGGAAAGGATGAAAACTGAAATGCTATAAAAGGTTGACCTTTTAGTGATGAGAGAAAGTTTGAGAGCCCAAGTTGCAGAAAGATATTTCGGCTGAAATTGCACCACATGTATATAGATATGAAGGGATGTGACATTTACCATGCCTCCCACATATCAAATTGGGCATTTATTTAGATCAGAATTTGACATAGAACATCATAGTGCATTTGTGAATAAACTGCAAATGAGGGATGATGGAAAATGAAACTCTCACTGACATTTAGGATGAAGCCATCATACATTGCTCCATTGCTTTTTCAAGTTATTCTAGGATTTTCCCATCATTCTGATAGTACTTTGACATTTGGCTGATGAATTCTCTCTGACATCCTTGTAGTGTGTCCCATGGTATTTATATAGGCTCTGTAGTGGGAAGGTTACTTAGACTGAGATCACCTTATTTCCTGAACTCTTTCTTTATGAAAGGCATTATGGATATAATGATAACGCCACACGTTGATGGCCACTTTGATGTTCTATGATGCCCTACACTATTATTGTTGTAGAGAATTATGTTACTTAAAGGGATTTTTAAGATTTTTTTCAACTGTGTCTTAGCTTAGTTTAAGCTTTCTACACGATACTTCAATGCAATACTCATGGAAAAACTCTCTACAGAAAGTATGAGTCATGCATTAGTCAATTATGTTTTCAGCCACTGAGGAAGGGTCATCCAAAGGGAAAAGTTTTAATCTTGAGATCATGAACTTTCCATCAATCTGTTTCATATTAAGTCTAGTTTCCGGGAACTGGATTATTGAATATCAGATCCCATATGATATCGAGTGAAACATGTTGCTGCTCTCACAATTTCACTATATGATGAGCATAATTATCAGAGCCGCCACATTTTTATAAATAGATCTATTGTGTTCTACCTAGATATCATTGTTATTTGTATTTTGCGCATTTCTGGCCATATGCTAGCCGATATACATCCTGATATATTTCTCACATTACTCCAATTTATATATTTCATATTGAGTATTTAAGAAATCTTTACTAAAAAGGACTTTGGGCGGTTCAAAGTGCCAGTATGGTATCCAAAGGTAGGGCCAGCAGGTTGTTTTCTTTAATAGGTAACATATTAAATGAATATATAATCGTTGAGGCAGCTTCTTGTTGATAAATGCATCTATTGTGGGAGTATAGGGGACAATGTATTGATTTCTGCCTTTAAAGGGCTAAATGTCCCCTGTTCTGATTCATTGGTCACATGTCAGGAAACCGCTACATCTGACAGGACAGTGTCCACCAGTTGCCAACACCAGTCAGTGACGGGTACACAGACCCATGTTTTATTTGAACTGTAAGTTGAAAGTGAACATGACCTCTGTACAAACAGGGAGGGACATACAAGGAGTTATGATGATACACACACCGTGTGGCTGGTGTGCCAGCGACTGCTGAATCTGGGACTATAGACTAATGTGGCAAGAAAGGGTTGCTTACTTATATCAAAGTTGGGTTAACATTGGTTTTAGAAAACTTTTGATATTGTCTGCACTTGTTATGTTTGCAAACATCTCATATCAGATTCACATGACATTTTTCTTTCAAATAGTGCATCTTTCAAATGGTGCATATTAGAATGATTTTAAGATTTTAATGATCTCCCTGGATTTACTGTCCAGACATAGTTTAGTTGCCTGTCACTTTATATACATACATCCCGGTATGTTTCTCACATTACTCCAATATATATATTTCATATTGAGTATTTAAGAAATCTGTGTTAAGATGTCACAACACATGTCAAACTGCATTTACAAGAATACTAAGAATGCGTATTCTGTCATGCTTAGAGAGAATTGCATATCAAACCTTTGAGGATGACATTTTAAATCTGTAGGGATGCTTGAATATATACTCCTAGTTTATTACTTGCCAGGGTCATATCCATTCACATTGACAATTTATAGTATATCTCATCAAAGGACTACGCCTTAAGGGCATATTACGATTCAAACCTCGGACAACAGGAAAAAAGTATTAATGGGAAAATACCACATGTGAGAGAACAATGCTCCTATTGTAATACCCCTGGCTATCATTTCTAGATGATATCTACTAAAAGGCACATATCTAACATGTTTTTGGCAGACATTCTGGTGCAAAGTGATTTAACTAGTATGTGACAAATTTCGTCACAGCCGCTCAGTATCACAGTATGAAAATAACTCAAAAAACTCTCATTATGAGGCAAAATAAAAAAATATAAAAAGGGGAATTCCTGAAAGGAGAAAAAAAAGGATGGGAAACCAGGCATACTTCTATGTTTCCATGGCCAACTCTACCTAAGAGACATCAACCAATCACCCCTTCCCCCTCAAACCAACTCCCCTCTGCTTACTCTCCCAGCACAGGTCAACTCTATCAGTCATTCCATTTAATGTCCCCACATAGGGCAGACAACTAAACATCTGCTTGAAGACTCCCCCTCCTGGGTCCCTGACGTCACATGGTGGCCGTGACTGACACCACAGCCGCTAGGGGTCAGACCTCCCTGACACCGCACATTATGGGATGGATATGGCGCTGGGGATCATGGGATATGTCGTCATGGCGACCTGACACAATAGGTGCAGATCACATGACCTCTGTCATCACCTCATCTGCCTCCAGGGGTCGGGGCAGGGCTGGGTCAGGGGGATGGATGTACTATGTTTCGGCAATGGTAAAGAATTGAGGTAGAGGGATGGCAGAAAAAATACAACTGTCTAGGTTTTTAAGCATTACGATTTACGATTCACATGCTTAACACCCATAACAATTAAAGTAAATTTAGAATTTTGAGGATTTATTACCACAATTCTGTGACGAGCAGATAATTTAAATGCTGCACTACTGCAATGCAGGGCGAACAGCACCTTATTATACATGTATTGCTGCGAATGCCATTACAATAAAAAGGGCACGGTGCGTCAAAGCACTATGCTGCCCTTTATGGATCAGCTCACTAACACAAGAAGTCGGACTTAGAAGTATGACTCTAATTTTTAAAACATTGAAACTGATTCGGTTCCAGCAGCTTAAGCATTAATACAATATGACAACTGAATACAAGCCATTAGAAGTTCTGTACAGATCATCTCCTTAAGCTACCATAGCATTGTTTCACATAAGATACCACCATCCTCACTCCTTGAGTAATTAATAAGATTTCCAAACTACCGCTGAAGCCTCCATTATGCCGCAGAAAGTTGTTTTGTCCAATAAAGGTCCCCCTGCCTTAATATATTAGCAATATTATGAGAGATGAAGGCCCTTTTAAAGGCAGCATGATGAATTAATAGCTGTTGTCTTTGTAATGTACAAGAATGCAGTGGTGCAGTATTCAAGCATTGTGCCCACCTCAAGGATATTTTTGACCTAACTAAGTTGTGGCTAACCACTCAGTCACCATATGAAATATAATTAGTCATTGTTATGGCTCCATATACGACCAACCCAGGTTAGCTCATTGTGAGCCATGGTACATGGCTGAGTAATTGAATGGCGGCAAACGATATATAAAACCTATCAGTACCCCTCTCCCCCTAGGGGATTTTGTAATAACTATTATGCAAATTATAATTATGCATACCCACAAACCCCTGCGGTTTCTGCATTCTCCCGCTCACTTTTGAATCTTCACTCACTGTGTACGCACGTTCATTTTGTCCCTCTGCCTAGCTGATCTTTGCAGAGTATTTCCCGAACACAATAGGGAAGTCTCTGTTTAGTATCTAAATAAGCAGAGGCCGTGAACAATCCCGCTGGATTTCCTCGCTGCATACATGGAGACACGGAGAGGAGGCCGCGGCGGAGGACGGGGCAGGGGTCGTGGACAGACACCTGCGCCAGACCTCGCCGCCCCGGGTGCCGGCGCCGACCCGGCCGCCGAACCCCCGCCAAAGAAGTCACGAAAGGGCATGACGGAGAAGGAGAAGGAAGCCGACCGACTATGGAAGGAGCAGTCGACACGCACAATGGCGGAAATAATGGGCAAGTTAGACAGACTAGTCCCTCCCCCTGTGCTCCCTCCTGGCGCTCCGCTAGGCTCAGGCCCGACACCAACCCTGTCGGACCCCACTCACCCCGGCCTCGCGCCCGGCCTCACGCCCGCCCCCGCTGGTGCAGGCGGACAGCCCGACAACATTGGGGGACAGCCGTCCTCCACCCCGGCACCGGGTGCCCCGGCCGGTCAGCTACATCCCCCCCCTGTACCTGGTGGTACAGCGGGACAGCTCATCACGCCCCTTGTGCCTGGAGGCACTGGGGGACAGCAGGTTCCCCTCCCTGCCCCTGGAGGGGCGGGGGGACAGCTATTTCCCCCTCCAGCCCCTGGAGGGGTAGGAGGACTGCCCTCGGTGGTGGCATACCGCCCACCACCCACCCTGCAGCCCCCGCTGCCATCTCAGCCGCCTCCCCAGCTCCCTCCAGGGTTCCCACCGATGCCCCAGATGCATCCCATTCACGGATACCCGCCTCCTGGATACCCCCCACACTACACACCTTTCATGCCGTACCAGCAGCACACACACCATGATGAGGTCACGGCCGGCCTCGCATCACTCGTCAACAACGCTGTTCAACAGGCTAAGAAAGGTAATAATGATGTCCATTTCTCACACCATTATGTAAGGAGGGGACCCAAGAAAGAGAAAACAAGCCTGGGGGAGCTCTCAAAGGAGGAATATCTGTGGGGGCTGCTTCAAGTACATGATGCAGCCATAACCGAGGAGGACGCTAAAAAGCCCCTACGGCGTCACATGGCTCAGATCATCCTAGATACCGCCACATATAGCTGGGACGGGATCAGGAACTGGAGTGAGCAGGTTATCGCTGACATAGTCACAGAGGACCTAACATGGGAAAACCAGCACAAGATTGACCTCATGAGGGTTGAGATGGTCATCAACCAGCCTAAAGGTCATGACCCTAAGTCCAAAACCTCTACTGATAAGGATAAGGATAAGGCCTCCTCCTCCATCTTAGATCTGAGTGACGACATGATCCGTGCTGCAGCGGCCCCTCCCTGTGCCCGCTTCAACACAGGTCACTGCAAATCCAGAGGTGACCACATCGATGGCGGTCCCCCTGGTGTCAGGCGCCTGCATGTGTGCTCGTGGTGCCTCCCCAACCTGTGCAAGGTGTGCACACACCCTGAGAGCAGGTGCTACGCAAAGCCAAAAGCCCACAACGCCCACAACAAGGCTGAACCTGAGTCCTCAAAAAACGCCTAGAGGCCGCCCCCTTGGGCGGCCCGCTGTTTAATATGCCCACACCCAGTAATAACATTCCACTCATAAAAGGCAGTAGGGGACAGGATCGCCATCCCCCCCCCCCAGACTCCATCCCCCAACCACAGATGTGGCCTCTGGATGTTAACTCATGCCTATATGATGATGAATGTACTTTGTTTAGCTGTGTGTATGCAGGGTGCCAGCCAGTATTACCAGTCTATGACGTTAACATGTGGTGTGATGACAAGCTAACACACATAGGGCACCCACCCCACACGCCCACACCTACGTCAGACCGCCCACATACTGACCCTGCGAGCAATCATAACAGTGTAGGCCACCCTGGCACCGACCAGAAGGTCGCTGCCCAAACCAACACTAACACTACACTTTCAGCGGACACTCACCCAACTGGTAAACGTGCATGTGTGACCCCAATACCCCTACACATTTCAGATGGATGTAAGGAAGCGCTACCCATAGGCCCTATGGAGTTCCAGCCAATATTAGATAATATTTGGCCACACCTCTCCCCCGCCGGCCACCTGGAGGCGCACCCAGACCTTATACTCTACGATAAGGTTAGGTCACACGCCCTTCCAAACTACCTCGGTGCACGTGTCCCCCTTGACTCTAAATTTAATTTACAGATGTGGAAGGATGAACTACAGGACTATGATGACCCAGACGTCCATGTGTTCCTCAAGTACGGGTGGCCAACGTCTTACACCAGACCTGTTTTTCCCTCCCCGTCCCACGAAAACCACCCCGAACCGGAAGAGTATGATATTCACATCCAAAAATTCATACACAAGGAAGTGCAGTTAGGTACATTGATGGGGCCTTTTGATCACGACCCTTTCCACCCGTGCCTTAAAACTAGTCCTCTCATGACCAGACCAAAAAAGTCGGCGGACAGCAGGAGGATTATAGTTGACTTATCACATCCCCCCGGTGACAGCGTTAACGCTGGAATAAGGAAGAACTGGTTCCAGGGCGCCCCCATGAATTACACCCTCCCCTCCGTCACCTCACTAATATCACAGGTACAGGAGGCAGGAAGGAACTCCCTACTATGGACCGCGGATTTGTCCAGGGCCTACCGCCAGCTGCACTCATGTCCCTTAGACTATTGTATTTCCGGTATAAAATATGGGGGAAAGCTCTATATTGATAAGAGCCCCAGTTTTGGAAATCGGTCTTCCTCCACTCACATGCAGCGCGTCACACAGGCCCTATGCCACATCATGGCAAAACGCGGACACACAATCCTCGGCTATATAGACGATTACGCCTGCGTGTCCCCTACTGAACACCAAGCCCACTTCTCCCTGTCTGCCCTGGAGCAAATCACCCGTGACCTTGGGATTGATTTGGCTCCTGAGAAAACCGTACGCCCCAACACAAAAGTTGTCTGGCTCGGCTACCACATTGATACTGAAAAAATGGTAGTCAGCATACCCGCTGAAAAAATGGCGGAAGTACTACAGCAATGCAAAGAATGGGAACCAAAAGGGGTAGCCTCCAAAAAGGACATTCAGAAGTTAGCAGGGAAGCTCTTCTTTGTCGCAAACTGCATCGCACCTGCTCGCCGTTTTTTGGCACGTATCCTTGCGACCTTAAGAGCTGCCCCTCCCCACGGTGTAATCAGACTTGGAAAAGAGTTCAAAAAGGACATACGTTGGTTTATGTTATACGGACAAAATTCCAATGGTAAATCAATCATCCCTGAAGGCCCCCGCCCTGTATGGACAATCGAGGCAGACAGCTGCATGGAGGGAGGGGGGGGCTACAATGAGACACAATGCTACAGTGTCACATACCCCAAGGACCTTTGTGGCGGCCTTCACATTGCCCAGTTGGAGGCAATAAATTTGGTTATTGCCATTAAAAACTTGTCCCCACCCCGTTGCCATGGTTACAGGTTCAACATAAGATGCGACAACTCAGCAACCGTAGCAGCTTTCTCCAGTGGGAGAGCAAAAGACGTATGGCTGGCGCGCTGCGCCAGAGAGGCATGGCTGTTCAGCGCCACACACAACGTCCAAATATCAGTCACACACATACCGGGGAAAAAGATGGTTATATCCGACGCCCTGTCCCGTGCGTGCCTGGGGGAGTCTGAAGCAGCATATGCCCTCCGACTCGCCAATGAAAATGGATTAACATTTGTGCACCCTGACCTCCGTAAGTCTGTGTTTGATAACAAACTTTGAATAACATGTGCTTGCAGACTGCGCGCCCCTGCCCATTGAGCTGCAAATGCAAGAGACGCTAAGAGCAGCAGTGACTGATGCCACCCAAGCAAACAGAGAGCGACATAAGCTGACCTACCTCGCCTTCTGTGCCGACCACCAGGTCTCGCCACTGACGCCAACTCCATACCAATTATGTGTATACCTTCAGCATCTCTTTAATGCCATGAAAGCTATAGGTACTATGTTTAATTATTTTTCGGGTGCCCGCATTTATGTTGACCTCAATTTTGGAGACTCCTCGGCCTTTGTAACCAGAGCCGTATGTGAAATGAAAAAGGGGATGACCAAGCTCTCCACTCATGTGGCAGTGCAAGCCCCCCCACTCCATCCAGATCAACTCAAAGCCATAGCGGCATTCCTAGACACTAAAGGCATTGACGGTCTAATCTATAAGGCCGCTCTACTTGTTATGTACTACACCTTCCTCAGACAGTCAAACATAACAACAACCCTGCCAAATGATGTATCCCCCCATGTGATCATGAGGGGAGACGTATCGCCAACCCAGCAAGGCATCCAGGTACTCATCAGGTCTTCAAAAACCATAAATCACCAGAAGGACCATGTACTCATACCAGTGTATAGACTCCCCAGTTGCAAGCCACACTGTGCTGTTATGGCCTATAACACTATGCTCCATGTATGCCCCGCCGGCCCCTGCACTCCGGCCTTTCAGCTCCAAAGTGGTAAACCGGTCAGTGCTAGATCACTCACTACAGTACTGCGTAGCGCCCTGAAATCAACAGGTGTTACCAATGCTAAGGAGTACAGTCTACACAGCCTCAGGCGCGGAGCCTCACAGCTGGCTGCCCAATCTGGTGCAGACGTATGTGACGTGCAACTACATGGAACATGGAGGTCATCAGCAGTATACAGCTACACTCCAAAAACTCTATACACCTCCATTCCTGCGGTTCTGCGACAGGTTTTGGTATAAGGTCTTAGAACCATATCTGATGTATTTGTATTTGTACGCTTACTGACCTACTATAAGGCTATAAGGCCAAGCTGTTATAATTGTTGGTTGCTTAGCAACCCTTGTATGTTGGGTCTCTTGATCTATTGTTGCATGAGTTCATGCTTTACTTCTTCAATCAATCAGCACGACACGTGCATGGTATTGAGTTATGTCATAGTTATGTCATTGCTACTTGATACTCATTTGACATGTTCATCATTCGCTAATGATTATAAAAATAAACATGTCATTTTTCCAACACTCTAGCGTTGTCGTCCGTTCAATTGTGAGCCATGGTACATGGCTGAGTAATTGAATGGCGGCAAACGATATATAAAACCTATCAGTACCCCTCTCCCCCTAGGGGATTTTGTAATAACTATTATGCAAATTATAATTATGCATACCCACAAACCCCTGCGGTTTCTGCATTCTCCCGCTCACTTTTGAATCTTCACTCACTGTGTACGCACGTTCATTTTGTCCCCACCCACCCACTCCTATAACAAAACATTGTTATCATATTACATAAACTATAAAGGTATAAGGTCTTAGAACCATATCTGATGTATTTGTATTTGTACGCTTACTGACCTACTATAAGGCTATAAGGCCAAGCTGTTATAATTGTTGGTTGCTTAGCAACCCTTGTATGTTGGGTCTCTTGATCTATTGTTGCATGAGTTCATGCTTTACTTCTTCAATCAATCAGCACGACACGTGCATGGTATTGAGTTATGTCATAGTTATGTCATTGCTACTTGATACTCATTTGACATGTTCATCATTCGCTAATGATTATAAAAATAAACATGTCATTTTTCCAACACTCTAGCGTTGTCGTCCGTTCAATTATGTCAGGTTGGCCGGTACACCAATAACAACAATTGAAGGGCATATTGCACAATGCTGGCTTCAAACGGTAAGCAACACAGATTAAAGACCCATATCCTTGAGTCATCCAGCATGACAGTAAGTGCCTTACATGTATGTTGTTTGAACAGTGCATTGATTGATTGAATTAACATCCTGCGGATAATCCTATTATATTAAGAATGGGCTTTGACAATATGACAGGGTGTGTAGAAACAAACTGCCAACGAACACTGTCATTGACTGTAAAAGACACCAAATTCTTTTCAACACACTGATTTACTAATTTATGTATACAGTTGGATGCTAAGCTCCATAAAGATGGCTGGAAAAAAGGATGCAACACTGACATCTTCAGCGCTGCTCATGAAAACATTTATTTTGTACTTATCTTGAATCAGTTAGATTTGATGGTTGAGGAAAAACACTGATGTTTGTGTTAGCTCATAAGGCAATAAAGTCAATCAAAAGCGCTGATTCAAAGACTTTGTGCTTAAACGGACCAATGCTGACATGTCCCAAGCTGTAACCTCACATTGGATGCTTGAATAAACAAAGACATGGGCATTCCTTTCAGCTAGACATTTACTGGGAAGCATGAATTTAAGTCTCTGCATCTTGGTTAGTATCATAAAGTTCCTTACTTAGGCCTCAGGCTTAGACCCTGCAAAAGAAGCACCCCTACAACCACTTAACCATGGACATGAAGAGTTCACATACATATTCCGACTCCTATCCTTCCATCTTTAGAACCCTACACCCCTTGGACCATCCCGAGGCAGGCATTGACAAGGAAAGTCACTCTCTGTTTCTGGACCTTTATAGACATGTTGTCAGGCCCTTATTCCCCCAAAAAGAGGCTTTTTCCTGGTATAGGGGATTTTGTTCTTTAAGGCCACTGTTGTGGGATGATGGCCTTGCATCTCAAAACAATACTGTCTTGGGGATTGAGGGTCCTTTTGTGGAATAAAAGTGCCAAACAGGATATCTGTAGATGTAGAACAAGGACATTTTAGGTTCAAACCAAGCCAAGATGCCTGAGCAATAATGCATTAGCCGTAGTAAAGTAAAAATGGCTGTACCCATACAGAGAAGTAATCAGCTCAGGTGGCACCAACCTTTGCTACAGAATGCCCCGGACCACCCACCTCAGGCTGGTAAGTAGCTGTTAGTATGCACGGTGCAGGCTGAGGTCATTCCTCTCCATATGTATACGTGTACACGGTAGGGTCTGTCTCTAATGAGCTATATACGACCACCCTCAGCAGTTAACCCTTTGGTGACGGTAAGGCGTTTTAACCCTCTAAGGGCGACAGAGAGATTGAATGTGCCATGTCTTTAGCATAAATGCATAAATGAAGGCCTCGGAGTACACTGAATGTGCCTCACTGGCACCAACATATTGATTCAATGCAGCTCTGGTGAGGTTTAGTGTGTAAACCAACACAGCGTTGGTGAGTAATTCACAAGTGCTGTATTATGATGACAGAGGGACATGAAACTAAGGGGTAATGTTGTCTTTAAAGGGTTATATAATGGGGTATATCAGACCGCCCTATAAGGTTAAGGTTAGTCTGAGGGAGGCAGCAGGGAACATCTGCCCCAGACTCATGACCTTCACAATCATAAAGTAAAATTATGCCTGATTTACCACAAATTAAAACAGGTATTGCAGTCAGTATTAATCATAAGGGAGCTGAGTCTGCATTTTATGAACAAATAGCTGTCCAAAAAGTATGCCAGTCCTGAGTGGATGAGGGGTGTTGGTCTGAGCGTGACAAACAATGGTGAAGTTATGGGGAAATGCCTGATAGGGCGACGGGTTGGTGTTCAAAACATAATTGTATGGCCCAAACTAAGATCTATGCTATGTACCGCATACATGCCATAATACATGTTGTGAGGAGTGGCGGATAACACTGACAGTGCAGCAAAACCTGACAGTTATCTGAACAGTTAAGAAAACTGTCAAGGCATTTCCAGATTTGAAACAAATGTCTGAGATTATTTTTCCTTTTCTTTCGTCACACAGGGAAATGAGAATCCTGATGAACCATCTCAGATTTCCTTTCCAGTCAACATGAAACAGAACACCTTTTTTTTCCCCCTGTTTGAATCAAGTATCAGGAGCCAGACTCAGGATAACCATTTTAGGGCCACCTAGCAATTCAATGTGCTATGGTATGTGTCTTCATGATGCATGAATGCCGCCCTGGTGACTTTGTTCACTAATCATCTGAAGTATATACATCAGTCACAGATCGTTGACATGATGCTTGATGCTTGAATGCAGCCCTGGTGAGTGAGTCATCAGGGCAGCATAAAGGATTGAGGAAATAGTGCATCAAAGCACTGTGCAGTCAGTAAAGGGTTAACTGATACAGCGGCTGGCATGTCTGGTGTGAGGCTGAGCAGATTAAAGCTGCTCTGAGCTGCTCCACAACGTGTCCCGCCTTCAGCCACACAGGTCAAATAGCTGCTCCAAACCTGCCCTGCAGCCCTCTAAGGGCAGTATAGTGCTGTACTGTGCTATGTTCTTAGTTACCATGAGGCATAACATAGCTAAACCTGCTCTGCAGCCCTTTAAGAGCTGCATGGGGATTACATTTCCTATGCACTATGCAACCCTAGTAAATAACTCCTCGCAGCTGCATTTGGGATGATGCATTCATGAATCAGTATAGCAAAAAACAAGGTACCTTAAAGTCTTAATGGTCAGAGTGCCACCACCACCAAAAGCATCAATATGGCCAGTCTCCCATGAGATCTGTGGTCTAACAAAATGCACTCCAGAGGTTGAAAAGGCAAAGCCACCTCATATCCATTCACCCTCACCTCATTCCAGCCTTTAGAACCCCGCCTTTACAGAGGGGTTCCCCATGGGGATTGCTACTTAATACCTGTATGAATACTGCCTCTAAATTCTGGTAACCCACCCAATGGATGCTAGTTTGAAAATGTCAAATTGATTAGGATACTAAAAGGGAAGCAAAGGGAATGGCTCATATGTTAGTGGGCCTTGAGGCCAAGTTGACAGGGCTTTGGGACTTAGGGGGCAGACTGAGACAGCAGGGCCATGAGGGGTGGAGGCTAGCCCTTATTTGGCAGCATTATGCACTAGAAGTTAAAATGGCTGACCAGTAGAATATACTTTATTTTTTAGCATATACTCCTGTTTTAATTGTAGAATTCTTTGGTCTACAACATTTTAAAAAAGAAGAACAATTGTGTTTTTACAGTGTGCATCAATTCTATTTGTAATTACTTTGCACAAATTTTAAACAAACAAGAAACTTGTTGGCACTGTGTTGTCCATTCAAGAGTGTTACCCCAGGGTCTAGAAGATACAAAATACTTAACAGCAATGTATTAACCGTTCCAACAGAAGGACTTTTCAGCTTAAAGGGTTAGTCTTTTGGTGATGTGTGGGGGTGTGGGGTAGGGATATTATGATCGATACAAGGTTGTTAGTCTGGGGAAGGCCCCTGTTAACCTCCATGACCTGCCATCAACATGACGGGGTCTGCACTTCTTAGAGCCGGGTTACTCCATTACATGCCTCCTGCCCTTTTCTATCATCACTCATAAAGGTCCTTGATATGGTTATGTTTTGTGCTCTAAACAAAAAAATATAGAGGAGATTTGCTATGGGAAAAAAGCAGCTTTTCAATGAATGTGTTCCTGACTGAAAATAGGTTTCTTTTGTAGGCATACCATAGAATTTACTGATTGTTTACAGTTTACTAAAGGTTGACAGCATAATAAAGCTCCAGTAGATACTGTAAACTACAGTGGATTCTACATTGTTCATACAACTACTATGTGATGTACTGTGTGGGGGGGGGGTTCTGGTTAAGGAGCTTAGGTTAGGGGACTACCAGGTCTGTAGTATAAGGGCCCTTTCCTGAGCCATATTCTGGGTAGCTTTAGTACCGCTGGTGTTTGTGACAGACGTGATGAATAGAGAGGGTTCATGTTACTTCAACAACAATGCCAACATCAATGAATCAAGGAATTGATTCCCATCCGTTGCAGTCTGAGTGAACATTGTGGTTTTCAATTAACTAGTGTTGGCAGTTTCAATTGCATGGCGATCTATACATCAGGATAGCTTGTTGAGGTATAGATAGGGCCCTTGGGTCCATTGAATGAGCTCAATATCACATGTATCAGTGACAGAAGGTATAAAAACACATTATATGGCTCCATCTGCTACAAATTCTTAAATTGATAATAACTTATGCAATTTTTCTTCTCCGTCCTGCTTAGGAGCTAAAATGAAGGAGAAGATGTGCATATGTATACATATATATCTGATGATAGGATCAAGTAGTTTTGATTGGCATCATAGAACTATAGTAACTGTTTGATAAATGGAAACAGCGGGGCAGTACACCATCCGCCCTCCCACACCTCCCTCTACTATTCACAATTGATGTAGCACTTTACTCTCTCTACCCTCTCCACTTGTCCCCCTTTATACCCCTCAACGTCCCTATTCATAACACATGGGGCCCATTCAGCCTCCATAGTACACACCCTGTCAGCCAGGCCTCCCAGGGGGTTACCTGGGGCCTGTGGGTGGATTTGGTGATAACTCGATCTTTAAAGACACATGATATTTTAAGTACATATTTATGCTTGTATCTATAAATGTGTGTATGGTATATCAATACATTCCTGGCCAGTGACATCGGAGTGACAATATTGCATTGTTGCCCCCATGTCAAGAGTGTGTCAAGCCTGTATCACAGGCATGATACCTGCAAACAGCCCTGCTGAGTTACATGCATTATGAGGACAAATGTACACATTACACTGAGTGCACAATACAGCACACATAACGAAGTTGGGTTAATGTTGTTTTTAGCAGAGTCCTCATAATTTTGTCTGCGCTGGTTATGTTTGTTAATGTCTCATATCAGTAGATTCACATGACAATTATCTTTCAAATAAGGTATATTTGAATGATTTTAAGGTTGTATCCATGTATTCACTGTGCAGACATTACCTTATTACCTGTCATCTTTTATATACCTCAAACATATGTCATATTTAGGATGCGAGAAATCAAGATCATGATGTGGATGGATGTAGCCCTGGAAAGTGATGAGCCAGGTGTATATTAAAGTATCCTTAAATGTCTAACATGCAAACCTCTCTCATACAGAATACACATTCTTAGTATTTGTGTACATGCACTCAGAGAGCACTGGAGTTTGTAGCACTACAACATTCATTTCTCAAATCCTAAATATGACATATGCTTTCATCAAACAACGATGCCCTTAAAGGGATATTACAATTCTAGCACCATCGAACCTCTGACAACAGAAAGAAATATTAATGGAAAAATACCACATGTGAGAGAACAATGCTCCTATTGTGATACCCTTGACTTTTATTTCTGGATGATATCTACTGAAATGGCACATATCTAACATGTTGTTGCCAGATGTTCTGGTACAAAGTGATTTATCCAGTTTGTGACTAGTGTGGTCACAGCGGCTCAGTATGGCAGTATGAAAAAAAATCATAGGCAAAATGAAAAACTAATAAAGAGGGGAATTCTAAATAGGAGAAAAAGGATGTGAAACCAGGCATAGTTCTAAGTTTCCATAGTCACCTCTACCTCAGAGACATCAACTGATCACCCCTTCCACTCAAACCAATGCCCCTCTGCCCACTCTCGCAGCAGAGGTCAACTCTATCAGTCATTCCATTTAATGTCCCCACATAGGACAGACAACTGAACATCTGCTTGAAGACTCCCCCACATGGTGGCCGTGACTGACACCACAGCCGCTAGGGGTCGGACCTCCCTGACACCACACATTATGGGATGGATATGGCACTGGGGATCATGGGATATGTCGTCATGGGGACCTGACGCAATGGGTGCAGATCACATGACCTCTGTCATCACGTCATCTGCCTCCAGAAGTCAGGGGTAGTGCTGGGTCAGGAGGGATGGAGGTACAACATGCCGCAATGGTAAAGGATTGGGGGAGAGGGATGGCAGCCTTACATGTCCCTTGTTAGAAAAGTGCATCGATTGATTGAATTAACACCCTGTGGATAATCCATTGACGGTTGAGGGGAACAATGATTCCATGAGAGCTTATAAGGCGATGAAGTCAATCAATGAAGAGATCAATAAATGATCAAGTGCTTATTCAAAAACGTTGTGCTTAAATGGACCAATGCTAACATGTCCACTGCTGTTGCCTTACATATGATGCATGAACAAACATAGATATGGACATTGCTTTTAGCTAGGCATTTACCGGGAAGCATGAATCCAAGCCTCCACATCTTGTCTAGTATCATCTTGTTCTTTATTGAGGCCTCATGCTTAGACCCTGCAGCAGATGCACCCCTACACCCAAAATAACATGCACATGAAGAGTTCACATACATATGCTGACCCCTATCCTTCCAACTCTACATCCCTGGGACCATCCTGAGGCAGGCATTGACCAAGAAAGTCACTCTCTATTTCTGGGCCTTTGTAGAGGTGTTGTCAGGCCCTTATCCCAAAGATAGATAGCTAGTTAGAACGATTAGGGCATTTCTTTTTGTGGTATAGCGGATTAAGTTCTTTAAGGCCCCTGTTTTGGCATAAGGGCCTTGCATCAGCCCTCATGTCCCAAAACAATACTGTCATGGGGAATGAGGGTCCTTTTGTGGAATAAAAGTGCCAAACAGGGTCTCTGTAGAAGAAGAACCAGGACATTTTAGGTTTTAACCAAGCCAAATTGCATGAATTACTATGCATAAGCTTCCTTAAGGTAAAGTTGGCTGTACCCGTACAGAGAGGTAATCAGCTAAGGTGGCACCAACCCTTGCTACAGAATGTCCTGGACCACCCACCTCAGGCTGGTAAGTAGCTGTTAGTATGCATGTTGCAGGCCGGGGTCATTCCTCTCCATATGTATACGTGTACACGGTAGGGTGTGTCTCTAATGAGCTATATAGGACCACCCTCAGCAGTTAACCCTTTGGTGACGGCAAGGCGTTTTAACCCTGTAAGGGCAACAGAGAGATTGAATGTGCCATGTCTTTAGCATAAATGCATGAATGCAGCCCTTGGAGTGCGCTGAATGCACATATTGATTCAATGCAGCTCTGGTGAGGTTCAGTGTGATAAACCAACACAGCGTTGGTGAGTAATTCACAAGTGCTGTATTATGATGACAGAGTGACATGAAGCTAAGGGGTGTCATGTTGTCTTTAAAGGGTTATATAATGGGGTATATCAGACCGCCCTATAAGGTTAAGGTTAGTCTGAGGGAGGCAGGAGGCAACATCTGCCCCAGACCCATGACCTTCACCATCATAAAGTAGAATTATGCCTGATTTATCTCAAATTAAAACAGGTATTGCAGTCAATATTAATTATAAGGGAGCTGGATCTGCATTTCATGAACAAATAGCTGTCCAAAAAGTATGCCAGCCCTGAGTGGATGGGGGGTGTTGGTCTGAGCCTGACAAACAATGGTGAAGAAATGGGGAAATGCCTGATAGGGGGACGGGTTGGTGTTCAAAACATAATTGTGGTATCATATTTGTATGGCCCAAACTATAATCTATTCTATATACCGCATACATGTTATGATATGTGTTGTGAGGAGCGGGGGATAACACTGACTGACTGCAGCAAAACCTGACAGCTCTCTGAACAGTTCAGAAAACTGTCAAGGCATTTCCGGATTTGAAACAAATGTTTGGGATTATTTTTTCTTTTCTTTCTTCACACAGGGAAATGAGAATCCAGATGAACCATCTCAGATTTCCTTTCCAGTCAAAATGAAACAGAACACCTTTCTTTTTCCCCTGTCTGAATCAAGTATTAGGAGCCAGACTCAGGATAACCATTTAAGGGCCACCTATAAATATAATGTGCTATATTACGTGTCTTCATGATGCATGAATGCCGCCTTGGTGACTTTGTTCACTAATCATCTGAAGTATATACATCAGTCACAGATGGTTGACATGATGGTTGATGCTTGAATGCAGCCCTGGTGAGTGAGTCATCAGGGCAGCATAAAGGATTGAGGAAATAGTGCAGCAAAGCACTATGCAGTCCATAAAGGGTTAACTGATACAGCGGCTGGTGTGTCTGGTGTGGGGCTGAGCAGATTAAAGCTGCTCTGAGCTGCTCCACAACGTGCCCCTCCTGCAGCCACACAGGTCAAATAGCTGCTCCTAACCTGCCCTGCAGGCTCTAAGGGACACTTAGTGTTTTAACGGGCTCTGCACTTTGTTCTGAAGCAAATAACTCCCCACAGATGCATTTAAACACCATGCTAACCATACGGGATTGATACACCCTGCAGGTTTGAGATTATGAATGCAGCCTTTAGGTGCAGATTGCAGATTCCTTCATGCATCAGTATAGCAAAGAACATGGTACATTAAAAGCACTGTGAGGCCCTTAAAGCCCCAAGTTCCACCACCACCAAAAGCATCAGCATGGCCTGTGTCCCATGGGATCTGTGGTCTAACAAAATGCACTCTTGAGGTTGAAAAGGCAAAGCCACATTATATCCAGTCAACCTCACCTCATCCCAGCCTTTAGAACCTTGCCTTTACAGGGTTCCCCATGGGGATTGCTGCCTAATACCTGTATGAATACTGCCTCTAAATCCTGGTAACCCACTGAATGGATGCTAGTTTGAAAATGTCAAATTGAGTAGGATACTAAAAGGGAAGCAAAGGGATACGGCTCATATGTTAGTCAGCCTGTTGAGGCCAAGTTGACAGGGCTTTGAGACTAAAGGGGCAGACGGAGACAGCAGGGCCATGAGGGGTGGAGGCTAGCTCTTCTTTGGCAGCATCATGCACTGGAAGTTGGTTTGGCTGACCAGTAAGTAGAATATATTATATTTTACAGCATATACTGCAGTTTTAATTGTAGAACATATTGGTTTACAACATCTAAAAAAAGAAGAACAATTGTGTTTTTACAGTGTGCATCATTTCTATTTGTAATTACTATGCACAAATTTAAGAAACTTCTTGGCACTGTGTTGTCCATTCAAGAGTGTTACCCCAGGGTCTAGACAATGCAAAATACAGCAATGTATTTATCGTTCCAACAGAAGGACATTTCAGCTTAAAGGGTTAGTCTATTGGTGATGTGTGGGGGAGTATGGCAGGGATATTATGATCAATACAAGGTTGTTAGTCTGGGGACGGCCTCTGTTAACCTCCATGACCTGCCATCAACATGAAGGGGTCTGCACTTCTTAGAGCCGGGTTACTCCATTTCATGCCTCCCGCCCTTTTCTAGCATCCTGCGTAAAGGTCCTTGATATGGTCATGTTATTTGGAAATGGGCAAATTTGTGCTTATATTCTGGAGTACCGGTGACTAACATTCGGGGAAATGAATTTCAATATTTACAGATGCATTTATTTTTGCAAAAACACTGAGCTGCTTGATCAGGCTATATTGTAATGGAGAAATTTGTGCTTAAATCATTTGCAGGTAATATTTGGGGAAATCTATTTTTGATATGTAACATATGATTCTTTTGTGAAAGAGTTGGACCCCCTTAAAGAGGTCTTTACAGTAAGTCAGTCTTAAGTGTATAAACAGTGTTGTTTTCAAATGGACACATGTGTGCTTACACCTTTAGAAATATCAGCATGTATTATCTGAGACGTTTCTATGCATTGGCTGTAATCAATCAAGCATGCCTGCCCATCAAGGCTAATACCATCTAAAAAGATGGGCATGACGCCATAAGAAAAGTCCATTGAGTTGCCATTAGGCACTGTCAATGTAAACATCAATGTTCCATCCCACCATGAAAGGCAGGTGTACATGGGACAATTTGCCTTATGTGTTTCTGTGCACTTTGCAGGAACTTAGAGAACCAGACACCAACATCAGCAATATTTTATGGAGGTTTCATGTCAGGTAAATCCTATATCTTGGCCCTCCCATATATCTGCTATATGTTGCAGACTCAATGTCAAAAAGAGACCAGGCTACACCATTAGCCAGGGGTTAGTATACCCAAGGGTTGTTTGGTATGGCACTATCTAGACCTCTAAAAGGGATGGGTTTGGGATCAAAGCATTTTTTAGATGCAGCTTTCATGAAACTATGCATGTGTATAAGACATTCTTGTATACTAGTTGCAGTAAGGGCCCATCTGCATCACCCCTTTATGTAAATACTGCATGTTTTAGCTATATATATATACTTATATACAACCGGCTTCATAGTACTAAATTGCAAGTATCCACATCTACCTAGAAAGTCTCTTAGTATTTCAGAGTGATAACAACTATTTTACTTATGGTAACTTGGGCCGCATCACATCTACACACCTTTATCATGATAGCAATGTGCCAAGCTAGACATGACCGGCACCCCCTCCCCCTTGCTTTCCCATAGATTACTCATCGATAGGCCTGGCATTAAACTGAACAAGGTATTTTGTTATATGTACTATGTACAAGACCACAACTGTAGGTGAATACCATGTGTGATGTTCCCATTCACAGCTCACCCCATTCCCATACATGTCTGTCTCTCTGTAGACTGCGCCTCCTCACTATACACAACTGTTCTCACCTGTTCTCACCTGCTGATAACCATCATAAGATAGCATGATGCCTCAAGGCAGTATTGCGTTTGTACAATATAATGCAATGCCCCTGTACTTCATAAGTATATATACAGACAGGGAGTGAGACAACACAGAAGCATTGGCTCCATACATGAATGCAGCCCTTGGTGACCAGGCTACACCCTACAGACAATAAGCATAGCATATTAAAGCACTATGCTGTCCTCAAAGGGTTCTAGAGGTGCTTTGAAGTAGTCCCTGTGAGGGCAGGTGTGTGTCCTGGTGTATGGGGCGAGGGGGCATGAAGATAAGGTGCTACACGGTAGACGTCAATGTAAACTGTTTCTCTGTCATCTATGTGACCTTTTCGGAGCAGCCTACTGCTTAAAGTACAGTATGTATATTCTTCTCTGTTTCTACAATGTATAAATGAAGTCAGGCCAAGTTTCTCCGGGTTTTATTTACTCTCTAATGCGCCAATGCAGTAGCTGCAAGTTACAATGTCATCCCTTTGGAACACTAAGCTGACAAAGGAATATGAAATCATTATTGATTATGCAAGGGGTGTATGGCCATCTGTCAATATATAAAGGTGCTTAGGTTAGGGGACTACCAGGTCTGTATATGTGTGACGACCCTTTTCTGGGCCGTATTCTGGGAAGCTTTAGTATGACTGGTGTTCATGACAGACGTGATGAATAGAGAGGGTTGATGTTACTTCAATAATAATGCCAACATCAATGATTCGAGGAATTGATTCCCATCCATTGCAATCTGAGTGAACGTGATGGTTCTCAATTTAGTCGTGCTGGCAGTTTCAATTACATAGCAATCTAAACATCAGGATGGCTTGTTGAGGTATTGACACAGCCCTTGGAGCCACTTATGGAGCTCAATATCAAGTACATTATACATTATATGGATCCATCTGCTGCAAATTTTCTAATTAATATTAACTCATTCAATTCATCTCTTCTGTCCTGCTTAAGAACTAAAATGAAGGGGAGATGTATATCTGACGATGGGGTTCTGACAATGGAAGGGAATGATTCATTGTGTAAATCATTCTATAGTGTAGACTGCAGGCCATTTGTGTATTTAGACTTTTTCTGCAGTAGCAGGATCAAATGGTAGAGTAGTTTTGATTGGCATCATTGCATATATAAACTGTTCAATGAATCGAAACAGCAGGTAATACACCATACACCCTCCTGCACCTCCCCTCCCTTTACCATTCACACACAATGTAGCCGTGTACTCTCTCCACCCTTTACACTTGTCCTCCTGAGTAGTATAGTATGTATCGAAACGGGACTATAGTTAAGTACTGTTTATTACTCAATCGACATGCAGCCAATCAGAGGCCTCCATTTGGTCACGTGACCGGAAGTGACCTACTTAGGGGATTAGTGGTGCATTCTGGGTAACCCTGCAGCCAATCAGAGGCCACCATTTGGTCACGTGACCGGAAGTGACCTACTTAGGGGATTAGTGGTGCATTCTGGGTAACTTACTGACCTACTTAGGGGACCGGAAGTGACATCATATGACCTAATTTAGGATCACGTGACCGGAAGTGACCTGATGAGTCACGTGAGCGGAAGTGACGTCACATGACCTAATGGCCGACCGGAAGTGAGTGACCTCATTGAGGATCACGTGACCGGAAGTGACTTGATTGATCACGTGAGCGGAAGAAGAAGTTTTTTGTTTAGGAAGTGAGGGTCTTTAGGATCACGTGACTGGAAGCGACGTCGTCACATGAGTGACGCTTTAAGAGACTGCGCGACTTACTAGTAAAAGAAGACGTATGAAAATAAAAACACAACAATATTTTATTTTATTTTTTTTATTTCTTTTTTTTTCAATCTTGATAAACACTCTATTTTTGAAAAGATGCACACGCTTATTTTTTTTTTTTCATATCTCTAAAGGACTCGTTGTCACACCGTCAGAATGCACGCGACGCTTATAATACAAGTAGCGCACGCCGTCTTTCTCTATGGTGTAGGTGACCATTTTGTTTCGCACCACTTTGAAGTTTCTATTTACAGCAATGAGAGTTTTTCGTTGGCGAAGAACATCCAAGAAGTCGTCTGGTTCCTGAGGGTTTTGTTTCTTCTGTACGCCTTTTGCACTCCATTTTTTGGATTTTCTTTCACCGGTGTCGCTGACTCGATCGTAGCAAATGTAAGTCTTAGGGTTGAGACTTAGGATCCCGTCACCTTCCCACTCCGCTTTCATAAGCCCCGAAGTTCTCAGATCGTGAAGGTACCGTCTCTCACAACATCCGCCGGGCGGCGGACACCATTCTCGCACTCTTTCCGTTTTTGTCTTCACGAAAAGCTCTAAGTGATCGTCGCACACCGCTGTCGGAAGCCACTTTCGTTTCTCTCTGAAGTACGTCTCTCTCAGGCGAGGTTTGACTAGGTCATCCAACTTGTCACCGCTGAGAGCCATGTAAAGACTGTCGGTGTCCATTTGACAAAGGGCATAATCGCGCCGATCGACGAATCTATCCAAGAAGTCGTATGTGAACTCTAACATTTTCAACTTCGCGTACTGGTATACCATGAACCCTATTTGAATAGGGAGGTTGTTGTTGACTGCTTTCGGTTGTAGTTCGACTTCAAAGAGATCGGAACTCAACTCGGACGCCTTTTTGAAGCGCCACGAATTGGCCAATAGTTCGAACTTCCGACTGTCAGTGTATCTCACCGCCGTGTGTTTTTCTTTGTTGCAGATTGTTTTACCGTACGTAGCGTTTCCCATTAACTTGTAACAGTCTGACAGAATTTTCTCGTTCTCGTTCACGTCGCCACGTCTTCGCGCCGCCGTTACTTCGTCCGCGAAACCGGCAAAGGAGCGTTTAGGTAGGTATTCTACCACCAGCTGCACTTTGGTGACTATCAAACCGTGCTCTAAATACCACTTGAGAAGCGGCGTTCCCAAGAGAATATTTTTTCCGTGGTAACTCCCTATCAGACATCTCTGAGGCGTGTTCAACAGCTTTTCTTCCTGCGCAAAGTCTGACATGTGAGGTCCTATGTCCGATTTTGAAACGGTCGCGTTCTTGAAAACGGGGGTCATTTCTTCGAAGTAGTCTCGTAGGTGAGGCGGCGTAGTGATGTCCACTTGAACTAAACCGAACATTTTCTCCTCTTTCACAGCGGAAAGGATGTCGCTCTCGCTCATCGCGTTTCGAGACACTTTCAAAGCGTCAACCTTCCAGCGTTGTTGGGAGGCCTTGACCCGCTCATCTCGACGCTTCATCTCTCGCCATTCGCACTCCCACACGACGACCAGCTTGTGACCTAGCGCTTTCAAGTAAGCGCTTACTCTGGTCGTTCTGTCGCGTCTCTCCTCTCTCAGTGAAGCGCACTGATATCGGTGCGACGGTATGCACTCGTGAGCGTGGAACCAACACCCGTGAAACTGGAAAACCGTATTAGAGGCCGCGTGAAACCCGTCCACGCGAATTCTCCGACAGCCTACAACCATCTCGCCGCCGTTCAAAGCGTGGCGCAGTTTCACGTCGCGGTCGTGCTCTACGAAGCGTAACCACTCCAAAGCGCTGTGAGAGTTTCTTTGCCTAATTTCGGGCTTGAACTCGGTCTCGGGCCGTCTCACCGCGTAATAGCCCGTGCAGTGCGCTTCGCTCATGCAGCGCAAGTACAGGGAGTTAGCGTCTAGTCCTAGGATGTGTTGGCACGGTCTCGCTTCTTCGCCGTACTTGTGCTCCCTTATCCGCGTGGTGCCCTTCTCGTGAAATCTATGGAAGATGATGGAAGGACCGCCGACTAGATTTTCTTTGATCAGAGCGTGGAGGACGGCGTCGAACTGGGGGAACGTTGTGAACGCGTCTTCTAGGTTTTGGAAGAGGAACCGTAAAGTCAAACCGGCGAGAGAAACTCCGTCTTTCAACATGTCAATGCCGCGATCTTGGAAAAATTTAGCGTGATTTTTCAGAGCTTCTATGAAAGGTTTGACGTCTTTGTTGTTGTAGTGGATCAAGTAGTCTTCCATAGTTTGCATCTTCTCGTCGGACCAAACTTTCTGACATGCGGCGTAGTCGGATTCGGACATTTTGACGCCCGTCAGCTCGCTGTCGAAAGCCGATCTCGGTGGCAGCGTTCTGTTTGCCAGTTTCCTGGTAGACGTCATCCATTCGTAAGGAAAGTGACCTTTCTCTTCGTTCCTGGTGAAAGCTCGCAAATAGGTCGCGTAGTTGTAACCGGGTGCCAAATAGTTGACTACGTCCAAGAAAACCGTGTGCTGTGTGTAAACCGCCAAGTATTGATTGCTTCTCTTTATGACGCTGAATTCTTGGTTTCTTCGGTCTCCGGAGGCAAAGAACGAGTGAAGGCGCCTGGAGTAGGGGTGAACGTCGCCTCCTCGAGCAGGAGAGCTTCACCTATCGCCGCATCTAACTTCGCTGAGGTCGGTCGGTAAAGTTCTAGCACAGCTTCCCCGATGACTTTGGCGTTCTCGTTTATGTGATTTAAAACTCGGTCCAACAAGGGGTCGGAATCTGCGTCGGATTCTCTGACGAAGCAGACGGGCCCCTCCCACCCCGGAAAGTCGGATGCGACGCTAGCCGACAAAGGGACGTGATCCCACAGCAGGGACACGTGTTCCGTCGACGGTTCTTTGCACGGTCTGAAGAAAGCCTCGAAATCGAAGGCGATCTTGTAAGGGTAGATTCCGGAATGTCCGTCGGGGGGAAAAATGGAGAAGTCTGCTAGCGCTTCGAAAATCGTTCTCGAATTTTGGTAGATGCCACCTACGTAGCGCAACTTGACTTGTCGGCAAGAGGAAAGCTGGTTCCTGTGTCTCTTCAGCAAGAACTCGGTGGTGAACGCCGCCTTACACTTGCAACATTTGTATATGCCCGCGTACGCGTTGAAGTCCGTGACGAGAGAGACGTGCAAACCGCCTTTCGCCGTCAGGTGTAGGTTGACTTTACCTCGGGCGGCCAGAGTTCTGGAAGGCGGTCTGATCAGAGTAACGCGTCTTCTCAACTTCCGCCCCGGCACTTGACGCGACGCGGTGTAAACCGCTATCTGTACGTCAAACAAGTTCTCTAACGCGGGTAAGTCGCGGATGTTCAGACCCGGAAAGGATTCAGGTGTGGCAGCGGGACAGAACTGACGTAACAAATCTGAAGCGCGCTTGCTGGTGTTGTATAAGTGAAAGGAAATGCAGCGGAAGATGCAGAGGTTGTCCTTGTTGGGAAAATCTAACACGCCGCTTCTCTTTCCAACTCGACCGGCCTGAGTGATCCTACCGCCTATGGGGAATTCCCCCGGTCCCATGTAAACGCAAATGTTCAAATTGGTAGGAAAAAGAACGTGCCACTTGGTGTCAGCGTCGCAAAGTTTCCGTACTTCCTCGCAAGCGACGGTGTTTTCCATCTTTGAGAGGAGCTCTTCCAAAGTTTCTGAATTAGTTATAGTAGGGAGCGGTTGTATGAGAGTTGCGTTGTTCTGGGAGGCGTGAAAGTAGCGCAGTTTGCTCTTGTCTTCTCTGTGTTGTAAGAGTAAGCCTACCGAGAAACCCACTTTGTATCTGAATCTTTGTGTCAAGTAAATGCGACGCATAGTATCTACAGCGTCACTCAACTCGCCGGTTGGTAGCCTGAAGTTTGTTACACTCACGCGAGTCCCGTGCATCCTGACGCCCGTTTGTATCGCAGGCCAATTCGCCGTGAACGTTTCCTCCCCGTTCGGTACAGCACATATGCGCGGAGGGACGGTCACCCCGTCCAGAGATTCGCGTCGACAGGCGATCTTTTGGCAATCGCCTTCGCCGCATAGAGGGCAAAACTTAGGTACTACTCTACAATTTTCTACGTGTCTCTCGTGGTTGTACGGTCTTTTAAACATTTTGAAACACTTTTCGCATACGTACTGTGTCATGTTTTTTTTCACTCAGTTACCAACTACTTAGCCGTCTAACTATCTATCTATCTATCAATCTATCTGTCTATCTATCTATCTATTTATCTTTCTGTCTGCTGTCTGTGTATCCGTCTGTCTGTCTCATACAGCGTACGTCAAACGCTGTGTGTGTGTGTGTGTGTGTGTGTGTGTGTGTGTGCGCGCGTGAGCGTTGAGCGTCTCTCATTCCGAATCTATGCCGAGATATTTCAGAATGATCTCTGTTTTGTCATCCAACTCTTTGAGCGCTCTGGCGGACAGCGTCACTCCCTGCTGTGTGGGTTTTTTGTCAGGACCTTCGTACTTGCGCACGTGGACAAGGTTCTTACCGCTGTAGTAGCTCACAGCTGCGTACACTTCGCCCTCCTCATCCAGCACTGCGAACCAGGGGGTGTGATTAGGTTTTCCTTGCGCGGCCGCTGTGTCGCGTATGCGCACCACTGCGCGGATATCGGCGATGCGTGCTATTAGCTCGCGCAGCGCGTCGGCCGTGAAGTGCACTCGCTTGCTTCTGGTCAGAGACGCCTCTTTCACCTGGCCGTCTTTTGTGTAG
Source organism: Harmothoe impar (assembly GCA_947462335.1). Taxonomy (NCBI): domain Eukaryota; kingdom Metazoa; phylum Annelida; class Polychaeta; order Phyllodocida; family Polynoidae; genus Harmothoe; species Harmothoe impar. The sequence goes on along the minus strand of OX381711.1, from coordinate 10,448,710 downwards.
CGCGGCCTCCTAGACAGTCTAGCCACGTCCTCCCAGATCTCCAGCGTCAAAGCTCCGTCTAAGCAGAACTCTAACCCGAGAAGACGGGAGGAGGTTTTCTCTGCTTCTTCTCGTCCATCTCGTTCTTTTTCTTGTATTTTTTTCTTCTTACTAGGCCTTGTTGTTCTGGAACTCACCTTAGAACGTTTCACACCCGCAGGATGAGTAACACCATCAGCGTGAGCTGAATCAGCAGCAGAACCGATAGCAGGAGCAGCGTCAGCACTGGTGGTATCCGAGGCCTCATTGTTGGAACAGCGCAGCCACACGCCGTCGGTGCTGAGTGTAGCGGTAGAAGATGAAGCGCCGCCGCCCTCGTAAGGTGGCGGTGAGGGCAGTTGCCACGGACCGGACGGGACGCTACTAGTGGAGGAAGTGAGGTCGAAAGGTCGAAGAGGGAAGCCGAAAAACGTACCGCCCACCCCTTTCCCTTCGGGTTGTTCGTACGCCTCGTCGTCAGCGTCGTTTTCTGTCTCACCCTGTTGCTGCTGCTCCTCCTCCTCCTCCTCCTCTTCTTCTCGGTTTAGGGGCTGAGTGTCCGAATAGCTGTCACTCTCAGCGCGAGCGGCGTCGAGGGCGTCGGTCGATGTAGTGGTGGAGGAGAGGGGCTGTGCAACGTGCGGCAGGTCATCAAAGTCATCAACAGTAGTGGGGAGGTAAAAACCCGGTTGCCAGTACTGCGCTGTGCCAGGAGCGTTGTCGTCAGTAGTAGTAGCGGTAGCAGCAGGTGCAGCAGAAGCAGCAGCAGCAGCAGCAGCAGCAGCAGCAGCAGACGCAACAGTAGCAGGCGCAGCAGTAGCAGGCGCAGCGGTAGCAGGTGTAGCAGCAGCAGCAGCAGCCGCAGCAGGCGGGGCGGCAGTAGCAGCGGCAGCGCGCTTAGCAGCAACGTGTACCGTCGCGAGTGTAACAACGTCGCTAGCACGACGACTACTACCAGTAGTACTACTACTACTACTACTACTACTACTAGTACTACTACTGCTACTACTACTGCTACTACTACTACTACTGCCGCGAGCGCTCGCTACAGCGGGAGGGTGATAAGACCAAGCGGCTGCGGCGGTAGTCTCATTTTCAGTAGCAAGAGGAGGCACTGACGCTAAACGAGCGCTGTTCCGCATAGTCTTCTTGTTCTTGGAAGGCGCTAGGTGTTGTCTTTTGCTCATGGTGGTGACGGTAGAGAGCAGCAAAAGAATGAGTGAGTGAATGGAGGTTTCCAGACCCCTTATATACGCCTTCTCGCTTCTAGAGCTAAGCTACTTACTGACCCTGTTCAGCTGCCGCCGGCTGGCCGGCGGCCATTCACAAAGAGAAACAAAAGACATAAGGCATGACGTTTTCAGCTGGATCCCTTTCCCCCCTTTTGAGAGATCGACTGTCATGAGCTAAGCCGCTTACCACCCTGTTCAGCAATTCAACGCGCATTAGCTGTATAAAGGATTAACCGGTTGCTGCCGTCGACTGACCGGCGGCCATTCACAAAGACATAAGGTATGACGTTTTCAGCTGGATCCCTTTCCCCTCTTTTTTTTTGAGGGATCCACTGTCATGAGCTAAGCCACTTACCACCCTGTTCAGCCATTCAGCGCGCGTTAGCTGTATAAAGGATTAACGGTGATGAGCTTAGAGTGTGTATACAAAAAAAAACTACAGGAGGCGTGTGGCGTGAAGCAGGACCCCCCTAAGACGAACGTGTCTGTCTGTGAGTAGAGGCGTGTGCATGTGGTGAGCGACTTAAGTGTAAGACAAAAAAAAAATCACCACCTCCTGCCGTGGTGAGTAGACCGGGCCGGCCAGGCGGCGGCCGGCTAGTTCAATAGGGAGGGGTGACAGCTGACTAAGGCTGTGCATGAAAAAAATCCGATTTTCACCTGACCTCTGACGTTTGTTACAATGAATGTCAGAGGGAGGGAGACGTCCTCATGTAGGGGGTAGGAGGTAAGGCTATGGATGAGGAAGAAACACCGTTTTCAGCTGGTCTCCACGGATAGCGATGACACACCCCTCGTCATCTAAGCTCTTAAGGAGCGGAGCGGTTGAAAAAGCGTCATGCGGACAGGTCGCTACACAGCTGGAGTGCTGTTGGAAATGGGATTAAACTCCCTCTGTATAAAAAGCTCTGATTTCTGTTGGAAAAAAAACATATCGCCTCTGACCACAGTAACGTCTACTACCACCACCGCCGCCACCACCGCCGCCGCCGCCGCCGCCACCGCCGCCGCCGCCGCCGCCGCCACCGCCAAGACGAGACGAGATGGCTCAAGCTATTCCACTTTCAAGCTCGCCTTCACCGCCTTGTCCACCTGAAAAAAAGTTAATGCAGCTTGACGACGTGAGACGCGCGAGGCAGACCGATGGGGAGAACAGAGAGGTAGGACAGCGGCGGTTAGCCTATAGCGACGCCTTGCTTCGTCAACTAGGTGAAGAGTTGAGCGGCTGTTGGAGAGAGTTGGGCAGTAGCTTAAAAGTTACCGCCGCCCGTATGGATGCTCTAGTAGAGCGCAGTGTCAAGACACCGGAGGAGCTGTGTACGGCGATGTTCCGAGTCTGGTGGGGTGAAACCCCGCATCGTCATAGATGGGGAGAGCTCGGTCGCGTCTTCACCCGCATTAGACGCGTGGAACTGTTGGCTCAGTGGATGTCCCTTCTCCACAGACAGGGGTTGGATTTCGAAAACCCCGACTCGCGCGCGATGCATAAGCACTTGGGCACCCTCGGCAGACGTCTAGGTAGCAGGTGGAAAGAGGTGGGGGACCATTTAAAATTGTCGCCTGAGAGGTTAGATAAGATCGCTGAAGAATGCGAATACGGAGGAAGTCCCGCTGAGTGGGCCTTCCGAGTGTTGAAAATGTGGCAAGATGAAGCTGACGGTGCCGGCGGTACACCTTTTGAACTCCTTCGAGTGTTGACTGAGGACATGGGAAAGTTTGACCTCGGCATCGCGATATTACTTGACTTTATCAAGCAAGAAACAACGAGAACGACGGACATGTGAATTGTTGTGTTTTATTTTCATACGTCTTCTTTATTAGTAAGTAAAAAAAAAAATATCATAACAATTAAGACGCGCGCCCTCTTAAAGTGTCACTTCCTCCAGTCGCAGCTGATCGCCTCATCGAAGCACGTGATAAACAAAAAAAAACGAAGAGACACGCTTCTTCCTCTCGAGAGGAAGAAGCGTGTCTCTCGATTGAAATCTTTTTCTTTTCTTTTTTTCTTAAAAGAGACAAACGCCCCTTAGAGTGCCCCCCCCCCACCCCCCTAGAGTGCCCCCCTCCCCCCTCCCCCCCTCCCCCCCCACCACTCGCCCCATGCATCCTAAAAGCGCCCCCCTCCCCATGCATCTTAAAGGGGCCCCCCTCCCCTTCCCTCCCCTCCCCTCCCCTCCCCCCCCCCCTTTATACACTCTAAAGAACGCTTCTACCTAGTTCAATAAGTCACTTCCAGTCGCTCGTAAAACAATAAAAAATGAAAAAAAAAAACAAACTTATATCGTAGTGTTTTTTATTAGTTTACCGAAAAAAATAAGAGACTCGCCTCCTCCTCCTCCTCCTCCTCCAAAAAAAAAGATATCACATTTTAAAGCGCGTGACCCCTTAAAGACGCTCATCTCTTCATTAAGTCGCGTGACGTCACTTCTTCTTCTTCTTCTTCCGGTCACGTGATCAATCAGGTCACTTTCGGTCACGTGATCCTCAATCAGGTCACTCACTTCCGGTTGGCCATTAGGTCATGTGACGTCACTTCCGGTCACGTGACTCATCAGGTCACTTCCGGTCACGTGATCCTAAAGTAGGTCACTTCCGGTCCCCTAAGTAGGTCATATGACGTCACTTCCGGTCCATAAGTAGGTCATATGACCTCACTTCCGGTCACGTGACCAAATGGCGGCCTCTGATTGGCTAACTAGGTCACGTGACCTCACCACTAATCCCCTAAGTAGGTCACTTCCGGTCACGTGACCAAATGGAGGCCTCTGATTGGCTGCAGGTCGATTGAGTAATAAACAGTACTTAACTATAGTCCCGTTCCGATACATACTATACTACTCTCCTGTATACCCCTCTTGGTGTGACCCCAATGTCCCTATACATAACACATGGGGCCCATTCAGGCTCCATAGTACACACTCTGTCAGCTAGCCCTCCCAGGGGGTTACCTTGGGCCTGTAGTTTGATCTAGTGTTAACCATTTAAGGACCACATAATATTTTTGCTCATGTTTTATGCTAATATGAATGTGTTGTAATGATGTATCCATGCAGTGTCGGTTGGAGAGTTGGCAGTACTGCATCATTGCCGAACCTTGAGGAGTGTATCAAGCCTGTACATCCAGCATGATACCTGCAAATAGCCCTAGGAGTTACTCTCATTATGATGACATATTGACATAGCCTAAAACAACACTTGGCTGCTCTTAAAGGGTTAAAAGGGTGGCCTTTCACAGGTGGGTAGGCAGTCCCTACATGGGGTACTCCCCTCACTACATGCCCTTCACACACCTTGCTCCCATTCCCAGGGGAGTTTCACACCTGGCAATCTCACCTGATAACTCACCTGACAGGGCTATGTGTGGGGGACGGGGCAGTAGGCTTCATGGGGAGAGCAGGGGTCAGGTAGTACATAGATTACCTAAAGCTGACCTCCGATTAGGATGAGCTTATCAAATAGGAAATGAAAATGTATAACACTACTTAAAGAGTGTGGTACATTTACTTGATCCTTGGGGCCATTGCATATTGCTTATACTCAGCATCTTCAAGGGTTGCAATGTGTGCTAATGCATTATCTAATGGATAAATACAGCTTTGGCAAATAGGCTCACATCAGCTGCATTGATGCATTATGATGACGAAGTGCATAGGACTTTAGAGGACTATGCAGCCCTTAAAGGGTTAAAAAACATTTAAAACACCAATAAAACTCAATCAAAAGAATGAATTATCATATATCACGTCAATTTATAGCTGCCCGTGACATGGGTGTTACTTTACATTTGTGCTGACATGTTAGTGCTCACTGCATCCTATGAAATATACATCCACTGTGCTGAGATATGAGTAGTCTTTGTCCGCCTTCCCCACACACTAAGGGAGTGATCATTATCTTATAACACAGAGGTGTAGGCAAGCACCCTGATATTCTCAATTCCCCTCTCGATACATGCCAAAATCTTACTGCCCTCATTACCCTTTGAACGTTATTTTGATAGTAATGCACACGCCATAAATGATTTTATTCCCCCTTTAAAGGGGTCAAAAGTTCTTAACCCCCCCCCCTCCAAATCCACCGACGCTGTAGGGTCGGTACGATAATATAGGTTAACTTTACAGGGTCGCCCTTGCCAATCACCCATCATAATGGCAATAGGACATTCTAACACAATGCAGTACTTGCGGGGTTAGTCTGGCATGTGGTTTCTTGTAGACCCCACTTGCTCCTGTACATTTAGATAAGGTCTGGGCAAAAGGGGTATTAACCCTTTAAGGGCTGCAAAGTGCTTTTTTACCATGATCCCTGCATTAATGTATCCATGATAAATCTATTTATCAGCCCCACATTCAAATATCATACTGACCCTTAGGGAGTGTATACATAAACCCTATAGTGTCTGCATGATCCACACACATTCATGCATCGTGGCTACAAAGGTATAGCACATTGAAATACTATGCTGCCCTGTAGAAGTTAAGCACCCCAATGGTGTTCTGCACCAGAAAGTTGGAACTGACTTGATGCAAGGGGTTATTTATAACTTTCGAAGTATCTCTTTCCTGACCGACACTTAAGCCCATAATTTGTGGAGCCTTTATAGTACCTTATGCCCGTGGTTGTGTAGGGTGCTGCCTACAGCACAATAGTAGATGTCATTTGATATATCTGTATAGTCTCTCCTGAGAGTGCCTCCTTTGGAAAAGTGGATCACATATCTGAATTGGCATTGATTGCAGCCGATGATTTGTAGAACAAAAAAGCAGAAACTGACTTGAGAGCAGCTATAAAACTTTAAATTAGTTTTCTTTATCTGTATGTCAGATGATAATACACCCCTTTTCCTCTATAATATTAGCATTTTATAATATTTACTTTATTTGGGCTCCTTTTTTAACTATGCTATGGCAAGGCCATTTAAAAGCTGAATTTATTGATGCCAACATGTTAAATTTACGCATGTTATATCATAAGCACAAAATGCATTGAGATGCTGCCAGTACACACCAAAAAAGGGGACTGTCCTTAAGTTTGCCTAAACTGAAATATCTAATAGAAATATGTGATGTATTAAGGCAGCTTTAATGAAGAGAAGTTGCACTGTAACTATGAGTTAAACCCCTACACTTTTGAATAGTGAGAGTATAAATATTGTTGGTACCAAATTGTTGAGATTGGCATTCCTCAATTCGAGATGAAAATTTGAGATTAAAAAAAAAGGTCCATAACCCCCCAATCTGATCTTTCGTAATTGTGGGAACCGTGTAAGGATATTGGTTTTCCACAAGAAATAAACCTGACGGGAAGTAGGTTTCACCACCAGCTGGCATGCCAAGGTTCTGCATCTTCCCACCAGTGGGTGCCACATGGAGGCCCCCTGGTGGAGGAAAGCGGTAATTAGTTAACTTGTGCAGAGTTGGTGCCAGGAGCAGACGGGTGGGTGTCGGGGTAAACACTGTGCTACTCAACATGTATTGTCTGTCTGTGTGAATGGGATTTTAAGGGATGCATCACGCTTTAACATGCTGTGACAAGCAGATACCATTGGTCATGACTGCAGCCCTGGTCAGTTATTTGCCATGATTGCATTTATGCATCATGGACTACTGGTGAGTTGCAATGATGCAATACTGCAGTTACAACAAGTTAGTCACTGAGGCTCATCGATGCCTTGTAGGAAGAAGAAAATGTGATGCCTTTAGAAACAGTGCCTTAAAGGGTTAAACCAGTAAATGTAAGGAAAACAAGCAGCGCCAACAGAAAAGTGACTGACAAGTCAGGCAATTAGTAATAACAAGCTGATAATGAGGGTGTATTGTGTTACTTCAAGACATATCCTTTAGAGGAGCCCCTGCCGAGAAGGCTCTGCCATTTAGAGGGGAACATGGTCAGCACAACTAAAGGTCAAGAACGATAAAGCATTGTGTGCTTCCTGTTTCTGACAAGAGAGGACACATGTGTAGGGAACTAAAGTTGAGAGAAAGTAACTTATGTATCTAGTGAAACAACAAGTGATAAGTAACTCAGTAAGTAGTGATTAGCTGATAATGAGGGGGAACAGTTCTCATCAGAAAAGTCATAATATGACTTTTCCCTTAATTGCTCTATGTACTATTCAGGGATACATGAATGCATCACTAGCAGGCAATCATACATCATATCTTTTAACAAATTTGAGGTGTTAGATCATCTGCTCCCATGCCTTTTTTATAAATACCCTAGACTGAGAAATGAAAAAAGATGTCTGAGAAAATTGTGTGAGAAAATAAAGCCCTTCAAGAATGATTTTCATTTGTATTATCAATGTGTATGCTTTTAGTGCTGACATTAAGTTTAAGTGATACTTTTTTATCCACAACATTCTCATTCATCACAGGATTGTCATGATTGCTGAGCTGCGTAACAATACAAACAGAACCGAAGCATCCATCCCCATCTCATTACCAAAGGTCACTTAACAAAGCTTTGACATGTGAGCAAGGACATCATCTGTCATCTTCCCTCTTCATTTGACAGTCCATTTGTCTGGGACTTATGTGAGGGGAGTACAAATAAGTATCCCACAAGATGACAGAACTACTTTAAGACTTTAAGGACAGACTAATAAAGAAGCAGAAAAGCAGCCGAGGCGAGTAACTCGCCAGTACAGCATTATTGCATAATACCAACCTTTTGACAGTGCTTCAACACATAGTTGATTTCACCACAATATATAAATATATGTATCAATCATGGCAACAAGCAGGGTAGTACATTAATACACTTTGCACTCCTCAAAGGGTGAAGATATAAAAACCTGAGTCACAGGGAACCATAATCAGAGCTCGAACAGACTCAAGGAGGCTTTGTTCCTCAAGTTGTGCCTCTCATGTTGAGGGAGCCCTGCCCTTTTATCACACATGTGGGCCATCTGGGGAGCAGACAGTGAACTATACAGGGTGTGTATGTACATGTGTAAGAGGGTGTGTGGACAATGTGTGGGCACGATCACATCTATGGGGTCAACCCTTTAGGCATTGTACGCTGCCGTTAGGAGTCATTCTCATCTGTCAGCATTATACAACACTGGCAATGGGTTGGTGCATTATCTTACCCTTTTGAGAGTGAATAAGTCTGCTTGATATATTAATGCAGCAATGGCTACTCACCAGTTCTGCATTTATGTAAGACATGATGAAAAAAGGTATGGCACATTACAGTGCAATTACCACTTACACTTGTCTGTTTGAGTTATACCATCCCATATTCATTGCTAACCCTTCAAGGTTGGCATAGTGTTTTTATACATTATGTCCATTTGTTCTCATGGTATGTTCTTGCAGCATTGTCAAGAAGCAAGCCAGTGCCTCCTTCTTGTATCAAGCAAACCCAACAGGGTTGCTACGCTCCAAATGGGTCAGCATCATTTTTGAATTCAGCCCTTTGTAGAGGAGACCCAGGGCTGCATTCATGCATAATGTCAAGTACAGGGCGCTGTGCATTAAAGCACTATGCAACACTTCAAAGTTATACACAGACACGCTGTGAACTGGGGTCACTGAGGGGTAAACCAGCCTCAGCCACAGTCAAACACCCCACAGTCACATGCAGCATAATATTGTCTCTCCAAGCTAAAACACTGTCTGAGGAAGTCCAAATACGGCAAGACGGATGAGCGCCATGAGGATGTTTTTTGTCCTGTTTTCTTCTCTTTACAATGCATTTATAGTAGTTGGGGACACAAACAGACTTTTATTTCTACTGACATGTAAATATAGGGGTGCTTAACCCTTTCAGGGCTGCATAGTCTTCAAATTCACAATGCCCTTTTGGCACCATGATATGCATTGTTAGCAAGATAGCATAAGCGCTATATCCATGCATCAGTCTAAATATAAGAAATTCAATCAATCAATCCATGCATCAAATCTAGTAAATGAAGTAAGGTAGAGGTGCTTAACCCTTTGAGGGCTGCACCAGGATTAATGTGTTATTCTATCTTGGCATTATGATGTATGAATGCAGGCTTAGGAAATTAGTCTCAGCACGTTATGAATGTTAAAGGCACACTGAGTTGAGGACCTAGCCCTGCTGAGTTTTGTACGCAAATGAGGTTGTGGGTTCAGTGCACCTTTAAAGCTTTGAATAAACCTAGCTGGGCAGCAGTCTTTGTGTAAACCTTTTCATCCCACAGGACATTCGGTCCTGCAAATTTTCAATGTTTTCAATACATATCTGAAAATTTAAACATTTTAAATATAAAATAGTTTTGTCCATTGAAAATACATTTTATTTGTAATCATCTATGGCTAAATCAGAATAAATACACAGTTTTACACAGAACTGACATATTTCAGGTTTGGAAACCTAACTAATTTTTTTCAGTTCAGGAAAGCCCAACATGTGACATTCCGTCCTGCTACACTTATGAATCTGCTTGACCGGTGGCAATTTATGAGGACATTGCCACTTTCCTGCATGTTTTCGCAAAGACTGGAGCAGAAAGGGCTAGGCTTCTATTTATATGGGAGTTCTTATGCTATTGTCTCAGAACTTGAAAGGACATTTCTATTCTATACGGATGAAAATCATCATTGATGCTTGTGAACTTCAGCTCTTTGTAATTGATTTTGTCCTCTCATCTTTTATAAAAATTGGCTAGAATTTCGAAAAGGTTAAGGAGAAGTTTGGTACAAAGTGAATGTTGTTTGAAAGTGGTTTTGTTGATTGAAATATAAGAAAGAAGTGCTCAGGTGATCAAAGTGATGTGTTTTGATAACATTCTTATTTCTGAATAAACCACCTTATCTAATGCTACAGGTCCTTTCCAGGATCTAATCTCTAGTTCACAAACGGACAGACACCTCATACAAGACAACACCAGATCCTCTAAGATCATGATTCATCTTTAGTACATAGGAATATAATGCCTGGAATACTTTAGTTGGGCAAACTTGAATATCAGATATTCAAGTTACAGGAGGAGGTAGCAGATAAACATCTCTCTGAAATGTGACAGTTAGACCTTAAATGCTAGCATAATGATATGTCCTTTGTCTGCTTGGTGCATTAATGCATAATGATGACAGATGACATATTAACTAAGTCGTGAAAGTATGATAAAGCACAATGCTGCCCTGAGAAGGTTAATATGAGACAACACCAAACAGTCTGTGATGATTTATTTTTAGTTAATAGGAATACAACGCCAAGAATACTTACATTCATCAACACTAATATCAACTATTCAAGTTGCATTTGACTTAGGAACTTTGCCAACATTAGCAGATTAACATGTCTCTATGAAGTGTGATAATTAGTTATTTAAGGGCAGAATAGTGCTTTAACATCCTTTTTCATAATAGTGCAACAATGAAGCCCTAGAGAGTTACTTCCCTGTGTTGTCTTCATCCATCGGGCTGACCATTGGTGTATCAAGCCATTAGGATTGGCTTGATGTTTGAATTCAAACCTGGCTGCATCTAGATGCATCATGAAGACAAGATTATGCAATGCTTAAACTCATTCTGCAGCCCTTAGAGGGTTAAAGGGACAACACTGCAAATTGAATAACAGTAAAGCTAATGCATCAAATGAGAGACATGCAAAGGGTCTTAAATTAAGCAGGGCGTATATTAAATGGCTTTAGGGGCTAACAAGACCTGCATTTAACTATGCAGCTGATAAATGGGATCTCTCAGAAGCCATGCACTGATGCGTCATTCCATCCAACAGGCATGGCTTTTTACATAACTATACTGCCCTCAAAGGGTTGTTTACCGCACAATTAAATAGTACACCCATGGAGTACTATCTCACAATGCTTCCCCAGAGTAGGACTATTAACCCTTTAAAGATGGTGTGTCAGCTAAATGTTTAGACATCTTTTAGTATTATCATATTACTATTGTATATCCTATCCCCATATTAGTATTGTATATCCTATCCCTAACTTTTAAAACTATTTGCAGTGTCTTAGTCTCTAAGATGAGCACATGCAGTGCAATATTTTTTTTTACTGTAGGTCGACACTAAAACTCCCTATGTGTTGAAACTGCATGGCTCAGTGCATTCTCTATCAGAATAGTTCCCCCAATACTCTCGTGGGGAAGTGCCTGAGTCAGTGAGGGAAATCAGGTACATTGTTATCAATATCAAATTATGCATTAATAGACAAATATGTTGTACTGTTTATCAGCTAAAATGATAATGGAACCGATGGCATTGAAGTGATAACCATTTTGAAGAAAAGGTTTGGGAAGTCTATTAGCTGATATACCATCTTTAAGGGTCACATGATTCCTTCATGCAATATACCCATTGTCATCCTGATTTAAAGATAAAGCTATGGCATCCAACTCACTAGTTCTGTATCCATTAGCATCATATTCATTGGGATATGGCCACAATGCACCAATACAACATTGTATTGGCTATTTTTCTCTGTGACACTGCATTGCTGCATCAGCTGTGTCTCATGAAATGTATACAGAAATGGGGGGAAAAGGTTAATGGATATTGTAACACTATATGTATGTTAACTTCCCGGCATTTCTGTGCACATAGCCCCCATTTTAGCCCTCTTGAGAATTCCTGGTCAAAGACTACACCTAGTCAAAGAAGTTCCAATCGTTACAATCTCATTAGACACAGCCACAACCTTAAGGCATCATGCTTTCCTGAAAGGGTTAAGTCCGGAACCACCTTACCCACCCATGTTAATGGCTTGGATTCTCCTGTAATGGTCTCCCAGAGAGACAACATTGAGACGTCTTCCGATATCTAACCCTTTAAGGGCTGTATACTAAATAAATACATTATACTCTCGTGTGCATACATGCTGTCCTAATGAGTCTACTCACCAGCACTGCATTCATGCATAATGCTGGCCCTATAGGGATGATGTACTCCCAAAGGGTCGCCGTGATACCCTAAGGAGTACACTCACATGATGACAACTGAAAGCTGAACATGTCCCTTTAATTCTTTAGGTGTATGACCTTTGTCTCCAAGATGCATGGGTGCAGCCTATCAGAGTAACTCACCAGTGCTGCATCCAACCAGAATGCCAGCACAATTATCATACACCCTAAAGTGTTGGCATATGCACCAATGCAGTCATGGGGAGCTAGCCTTGTCCACACTATGTTGATCCATTGTGTCAACAAATATCACCTTTTAGCATCATCCCCTCCATAAAGGGTTAAGAGGTTAACTGCGCCAACAGTTCCTACTAATAGACCCTCTCTGTACCCTCCCTGTTCCTCCTTCTCCTCACCCGGGCCTCCTTGCGGAGGGAAGGGCTCCAGGACCCACAGACTCCTCATTGTCTCTGAGTTTTTAGCTGAAGGCACAGAACGTGATACCATCTGGAGGAGGTCTGTCTGGGGGACTACTTCAGCAAAATACAAGACATCAACTGTTTAACCCTATAAGGAGGGCATGTCACTCAAGTATGGCATTTTTCATCGTGATGCTCCGATGCAGCCCAGGCGATTATCTCCCCGGGGCTGCATTTGTGCATCATGACGACCCCTGTGAGTGTATCAGGGGATTGGCATGATACATAGAGCATTCTGTTACTTATCAGGGCTGCATTAATGCATCATGAAGACCAATGGGGTGATCCATATATACATTATGCTGTCCTGAAATAGTGCATATAGGCTGCATAGTGCTTTAATTGAAAAGAATATATGTGCGTTGGTAATTATTATTATGTATTTTCAACTTTTGCTCTTTGATATTGCCACACAAGGTTGCTTGGCGTCCTATATTTGTTATAATGCAGGAAAGGATCACCCTGAAGTAACTTGCAGCCTATACACTTGATACATTTCATAAGGATCATCATGATCTAATAATACAGCCCAGGAAGTAGGTCATCTGTGCTGCATTAGCACATCTTGTGAAAAGGAACAAGTACATTGATGTATTATTCGATCCTCAAACGGTTGAGAGGGATCCTTACAGCTTTTATGTATGCAGCCTCTGAGAACATATACCGTATTTGACGTAATAAGCGCCCTGGGCACTTATAAAGTTATTTTTGTGGTAGTTTTAGTACTTAAGAGTTTATTTGTCTCCAAAATCGTGAAATTTGAGACTTTGTTCTAGTCTAAAAATGTCTGAAAACGGGGGGGGGGGGGGGCTCTTATTAGGGGGAGGGCGCTTTTTACGTTGAATACGGTAATATCATTTTTGAAAGTAATGCTGTAATCTACTCACCCTGGCTGTATTGGTCGATTATGAGAGGTGAGAAATGAAGTTTAAAACATTGTGCCATCCTTATATGGTTAAGACATTTGTCTACAGCGTTTATACATGCAGCCTCTGACGGTTGTTGAACAGAGAAGTGGGGCTATACACCACAGGCCGTCTGGCTGATTAGCTAACCATTTTAAGAGCAGCAGACTGTTTAATGCACTCTACCCTTTCTCATCAAGGCTAGTGCCTGTACTTACAATTGCTGCATTCCGATCATTCTGAACCTTAAGAAGCATGTCAATCCTGTTAAGTATTAAATGCAGCCCTAGTGAGTGAATTGAAATGGTCTGTAGAGAAACATATTATATTAAAGCACCATGCTGTCACCAAAGGGTTAGTCAGCACTGAGAGATTGTATACTGTTGTATACGGCGACCTTTACTACAGGCCTATGTACAGGGCCCTCATGAATATGCAACAGCCTTTAGCGCAGCGTGCATACTAAGTGACAGGCTATGGTATAAGTTATAGGCACCCTGACTCATGGCGCTATACATATATGGACCTTATTGAACATGATAGGAGTCTGGGGATTTATCTTGAGTGGTCGTGCAGTGGCATATGTAGGGAGGCTAGTTTTGGTACATCACCTTGAATGGTTCACTTTATGACAGTAATTTGAGAAGAAAAGTTAAAGAAAAAACGAGTAATGGTAAAAAAATTATGAAAGATGGTGTTGTCATCTTAAATTCAGTTGTTATTGTGTGTCAAGTTTTGGTTAAGCCTGTGCAAGTCATTAAAGTTTTTTGGGACTTCACAGCATGTATCATATATATTAGCGTAGCTTAAGCCTTACAACAGTCAATGTGTTAATGATGCTGAGCAGCACTATTTCACATCATGTAACTCTTCATTCGTAGCTCTTGATGAACATTATACAATAAAGGCTGTGTTGCTGAAGTATCAATGAAACTTTTCAAATCTCATTTCATCCATAAATCAAAACATCCCTGACCGGTTCCCTTTTCCGTGTGATTTCAGACTTGGAGCCTGCAGACACGGAGCCGTGCGACCCTCCCTGCGACTGTCGCGTGTCACACTGGTCGTCATGGGGCCCGTGTTCGGTGTCATGTCGCGGTGACCATGGTAACCCGCCTGGTTACCAGGTACGTACTAGGTCCATACGCCACCTGGAGGCACACGGCGGCATGACCTGCCCCAACCTGCGGGAAACACGGCCCTGCAGGGACTCGGGGCTACCTGACTGTCCAACGTGAGTAGTTCTAGGTTCTGTTTCTCGCTGTGTCTCACCAGGTCGATAGAGGGTGATAGTCTTTATTGGGATGACCTCTTTGACCATAATTTGTGTAAGAGATCTCTTTGTCTCAAAGCAAAGAGAGAAGGGTCTCATCTAAAAGACCTTAGTTATGAGCCCAATATATAAAATACCTGTCATAGCAGAGACTAATATCTCTATTTTGAATAATGTAACTGTAATTGAAAATCACTTTGTGCAATAAATACATTTATAAACTCAAAAATGACCTGTTTGACCAGCAACCCTCAAAAAGTTTATAATTATATCCAAATTAGAATAAATAGTAATGTATAGTGTTGAATTTTTATTAACATTTTCCTGGCATTTCTGTCTACATAGCCTCCGTTTAAGCCTTTTTGCGCTTGCCGTCAAAGAGGTCACCCAGGCAAAAAGGGTCACCCGGCCAAAGAGGTCACCTAGTTAAAGTCAACTTATGGCTCAGTCTCATGAGTTTGTAGCATTTCAAACGTCTTTGACCGGTGCCGTCTTTGACCGGTGGCGTCTTTGACCGGTGCCGTCTTTGACCGGGTATGTCCAAAAGTGATTTTTTTTTTTTTTTTTAATGTATATGATGTAATGTACTTGGTGGCACTTCTTATTGCATAATACTTTGGACAGTGCAGCTTTTCAAAGTTGAAGTCAAATACCAAGTGAAGTCTTTGACCGGGTAAAAGTACCAAAGTAAGGGGTACTCTGTGATTTTTTTTTGTACCAAACTATATAAATGTAATATATAGATAATAGCTGCATCTCTAAATCATAAATGATTCTGCCCGTGCACACTAACAATGTTTCAATTAAAGGCAAGAATAAAGGCAGTAAACGTACATTGAGGAAGAAAGCAATGATAAACTGAGGTTGCCATACTCAAAAACTCTAGTTTAATGTGAAGGGATGGTTTTATTGAAAATATGATACTTTGCCATTAGAGCCTCTCGTGCTGTGAATACAAGCTCCATAAACAAGAGTAGCGCAGGCGTGATTCATTGTCAAAATCTGTTTAGACCCGTATAAAACATGGTTAATCCTTTAAGGTCAGCATGATGCTTTAAAGCAGGACCTGTTGTCATGATACAATAATGCAGTGCTGGTAGCTCACTAGCACTGCATTGGTGCATCATGCTCATCATTGGATGCATATTGATACTGTATTATCTGCATGATGCATTAAAGCAACCGTGGTGATGCACTTATGATGCCTGCTTTTTACATTATGATGACAAATAGCCAAGGACATTAAAGCACCAACCCATTCCTTTCAGGCCAAATGTATGTTGATTTCGTTTAGACAACCTAATCTATTTTCATCCGCTACCCATACCCATTCAGTATAGTGAATAGCTGTTGTTAAAAGTTGAGATCAAGCACTTGAATACATGAATGTGATGCCATTTTGAAACATGGCTTTCCACTTTGGCTGATGAATCTGTGTAAAAACGAGTTCTCTGTTATTCATAGCCATATGAATACTATAGCAGGCAATATTTCTGAGAGCATTAGCATAGCAACAACTGAACTAGCTCCTAGGAGTGTGTTATGCTGAATGCAGTAAATACAAGTTATTAATGTGTTTTTAATTATTCAGTTTTCACTGCAATGAATCTCTATTAGTTTAATAAATCTAACAGATGCGTAATACGGTATCTATAAGGGGACCAATGATAATGTCAAAGATCAAGGCATTTAAAGACATTGAGATTACATTCATACCTAGTATATGTTATGTCTCAAACCAATAAATAGGCACCAATAGGTGAAAGAGCACTATAGTGACCAGTATATTGACCATAACCGATCCCCATAACTTTAAGTAATCCCCTTTTTGCTGGGTGTAGCCCTCCTACATATATACATAATCCCCACCATTCCTCAGCCCTTGTTGATAGGCACCCACTATTCCCACCCATAATTATGTGTTCCATCATGGCAATAAACCACTTAAACCATTGAAGGCTGCATAGTGCCCTAATGTTCTAGGTCTTTTATCTTCATGATGCATGGATACAGCCCTGGCAGTTCCACTCACTATGGCTGCATTCATGCATCTTAAAGACCCTAAAGGTTTGATACATTCCAGAAGAGTTGAGATGATGCATGAATGACACTCTGGCAAGTTACTCAATAGGGCGGCATTTATGCATCATAATCACTAAGGTTATAGTACACTAAAGTATTATGTGGTTCTTAAAGGTATAAATATGTGTTCCATCACAGCAATAGAGCACTTAGCATTATGCAATTAGCGATCGGAGAGAAATGGAGCTGTCAACGCGGCATCATATAGCTGTCAGATCTGCCTCATATAAAAGACAATATCCTGACAGCACGGGTGGAATGAGTGGTGTCAGCCGAGAGGGGATTGTCAGCATTAGGTTATTGCTTCCGTTAACTGAATACATGAGGGGAATAGGTCTGTCGTATGCAGCTATATCAAAAGGGTGATCCGCTGCTTCGTTTTCTATTTGCTTTGTTGTGCGAGTGGAAACGATTAGGAATGAGCAACTAGTGGAGCTGCTAATGCTGCGCTGGTGATTTATTCCCCTGATATAGATCCATGGAATCAGTGTGATGCCCGGATGTGGGAACTCACCTAACCTGCATTCATGCACCTTGACTACCACAGGTTTTAACAAGATCTCAGCTTGGCAAGTGATATGGCTATATAGGGTATCATGGGAAGGTGTGCAAATCCACGGTGAAGTATGGACGTGACAAAGACATGAAATAAACTCTACATACCACTAGTTTGCACAGAATGCACTACCGTAAATTCTTGCGTAGAAGCCGCGGCTAGTACGCGGGTCTGATCGCCGGTGCGGCTTATAGGATCGGCCCAAACTTGGGATGTGGCTTATACGTGAGAATTTACGGTAGATGGTGTTACTGCATACCCTAGTGACTGCCGTGCACACTATTGGTATGTAGAGTTGATTTGTCACGTCCATACTTCACAGTGGACTCCTAGTTGCACACCTTCCCATGATACTCTACATAGCCATATCACTCACCAAGCTGAGCTCCTATTAAAACCTGTGACAAAGGGCATGGTGCTTTAAAGTGATGTACCACCCTTAAAGGGTCAATGTCCTTGTTTATAGCAAATAAGATATAACACATGTCCATATAATTGGAAATCAATGCTCAGTGCAGTTTTTCATAGTTTGTACAGCTCCACCTGATTGTGATAAATGCCTTTGAAGTCTGGGGGTGCTTTACATCAGTTATTGCCATTACCAAGGACAGGGAAGGCAGTCAGAGCCTGTATATCCTGATTTACCTTCTGCCT
Organism: Harmothoe impar; assembly: GCA_947462335.1. Taxonomy (NCBI): domain Eukaryota; kingdom Metazoa; phylum Annelida; class Polychaeta; order Phyllodocida; family Polynoidae; genus Harmothoe; species Harmothoe impar. The sequence goes on along the minus strand of OX381711.1, from coordinate 10,430,670 downwards.
GGGCAGAATGCAGAGTGTAGGGTCGTTAGTAGCAGCCATGGAAAAGCTAGGTTTCCTTTTTTATGGCTGAGATTTCTGAAACAACAACTATTTAGGAATGTAGAAAACTGAGCCTTTGTTGTATGATTACTGCAGGTTAGCAAGCAGACCTAAATTATGTATAGTTTACATTAGTATGTGAATCTCATCGTAGCACATGCATATGAGGAATATGGAAATGTGAGCATTTTAATTTAAGGGATTTAAATTCGAAAATGAAGAAAGGGAAACGATACATTTAGAAGCAGCTCAGTCAAACAGTACGATTTTTGTTGCAAGGCACTTATTCTTCTGTTTTATGAAAGAGCTTTAATTGTAAGTGTGTTGCCATCATTGAGTTTAATAAGGATGAGAACTGGAAGCATACTCATTTAGGAAAAAAATTGTGTTTTACATTTCAGAGTAACCACACTTCGTATTAGCAGTTGCTTTTTGTATTGAGGCTTCAATATAGATTAGCTTTCTAGCACAACATGAGAGCATCAACTCAACCACATAGGTCGGCACTAAGGCTTCATTTCTCCATTTTGAAGGTGAAGGGCACAAAACAGTGAAGCACCATCTGACCTTTAAGGGGTCAAACAGGAGAGTGAGTTTTAACACAGTTTCTTGTTCCGTCCTTAACAGCTTCATCTGGCACCTGGCTGAGTGGGGGGAGTGCAGCGTCCCTGGTAACCATGACAACTGTGGGTCAGGCCTACGTCAACGTGACGTCATGTGTACACGTCATGGTGACGTCACAATGACGCCAGTGGACGACATCTTCTGTATGCAAGGTAAGCACAGAATCTCATACAAAGCGTGACCATTGTTTCGAGTGTCAAAAAATATATCGGTTGGAGAATTCTTCCAAGGCATGTATTCCGAATGAAACAGGTTTAATCCATCAAATCTAATAATTGATTACCCTATAATGTTCAAATCAAAACCATTATCTAACATTTAAATTGAGGAGCATTGGTACTGTGTGAGTGGCTCGAATGAGTTGAGGCAAATATGCATTTCTAATGATTGAAATCCATCAAATTGTATCATTAGTGACCTTACAGTATCTAATATGATACCAATGAGCTGATATGATCTTCAATTTAAAAGTTTAAAAAACTAAATGGAATTGTTGGTAAAATTTCTAGCAGTGAAAACAAGCAGGCCTAAGGAATATGTGAATATTATATTACAGGTTAGTCTAGGAATGCAATGCTCTTAGAGCAGGTAGCACCCCTATGGTAGGAAGCAAGAGCGCGGACCACTAGACTCTCTCGACACACTTGCTATGGAACCGATTTTGACCCGCTGACCTTAGATATCCTTACCCTATGCCAGAAGTTTTTGCGAAATATGGAGGTTTGAGGAAATACGCGGGCTGGTTATTCACTTTTTAGCGAAATACGAGGCTCAGTGTTATACATTAGCCCTGACGGCCTATGTCATGCATTACTAGATCTGTGGAGGCTTGATATTTTAACCCCGAGGGCTTCTAGTTATGATCCTCCGTTATATTCGGCTAGCCCCTCCCCAGCTGGGTATACATAAGTCCTCCCAACACACTGTGGCCACCTGATCCACAAGTACATGTTAACATTACCAACATGTGAGAGGGAGTAAGTCCCCTCTGGTCAACCCCTTCATCCCCCCCACCCCCATACATCAGCATCATCATGTAGTATTTACACATCACACCCTACACTCTCCAACCACTTATACAACACATCCTTCACTCTCCAACCACTAACCTACTCATACAGTTCAAAATGCTTGTCACAACACCAATAACTAAAATAATGGACACTGCAATACTAACTTTGATATCTACTCTAGAATATGCTTAAGTGATACTAATGTGCTCACCAATCTCTCAAGGGTTGGCCTTTTCTCGGGATAACCTGAAATATACCAGTTTATTTCTACTCTGGCCCAATCTACATGAGTTCTAAGTTGGTTGTGTTAGCATAAGGTATACCCACGTTACATGGCAGTGGGGAGGTGAGGGTCAAAAGGGTCTACTTGGTGTTTTCTAAGGAGTGTTTCCCTTTTAAACAGGATTATTAATCCTGAAATAGATCTACATTCAGTACCTTTTTGGTATTGTGTTGATTCAAGTATAAATTGCCATTCCTAACAGCGTCATATCTAACCTACACTGCCCTGTCGGATGTTTGTTTTTCCGGATACGTGAGAGATGATACATCATGCCTATTTAACTAGAGACCGATGCAGCAAGAAAAGCTGACTTTTCAGAAAAGTTGTTGATAAAGTTTTTGAACATCTAAGAATGATCGACAAATACATAAATTTAACCTAAGAATACCGCATTCTTATATGCACCAATGGAAAGATAATTGTTGTGTGGATCTCCTGATATGAGATGTTTGCACATATAGCTATTACAAACAATGTGACATGCATTCTACTGAAACCAACATAAACACAACTTAATTTTGAAAAAGTCACCCTTTCTTGGCGCATTCGTCTATAGATGGTATTTAAATACTGGTAACTGCTGAGTTGCATGGCACTGAATGATAACAAATTGGGAGATGCTGACGTTATTCATATTGATGTAAGTGGGATGAGAAGCAAGAACAGAATAGTTAAAATAGTCCCTTAATATATGTAATAGGTACAACGACCTTCGTACAAGGATCAAGTATTGTAGCATCGGTGGGTTACCCACCAGTGCTGCATTAGTGTATCATGATGACAAATGTCATCTTTGATCCACATCCGTCCTTAAAGTGACATGGTCCGATGATTAGGGTTCAAAAATCAATTCAGTTAAAAATGAAAAAAATTGCTCATTATGACCATACTACACATCCTATCTATTTTATTAAACTTTATTCCCCATAATTCAGCTTAGAATTCAGTCAATTGTTAGATTTATGCTCAATTTAAGAACTTTGGAGTGCACGCTATAATTCCCCCATAGGAAATACACTGTAAAATACTGAACCTGGGCCATGTTGGAAATTCTAAATGGGCTTCTATTAGCCCTACATAGCATTGCATTGTTCCCTATTCTCCAAATATGCTATCGCACTAACATTTGGGAAAAATCTAAGTAGGATCTAAAATATGAAAAAAATCGGACCATGTCACTTTAAATGGTAAAAAAAGCCACCTGTACAGGTCACTGTACATCCAGGTGTGCCCCAGGTGTGAGAGGCTCAGGCAGGGGTGTGTATGTAAGCTACAGGGGAGGGGGGGGCTAGTGTGGTAATGCTGACTAAGTACATTCCCACCTGTGTGTCCAGATATCAGGTCCCATGTCGAGCAGAGACAGGAAAGTGGTTCTGTCGCTGTCTGAAAGGTGGTATCTGGCTGACAATGTCATCAGACTCTTACTTGGCATGTACAGCCAACAATGAGAAATGGGAGGGACGAGAAAAGGAGAGGGCAATAAGAATAGCCAGGTTAATGACCATTTTGAGTTTACAACATATCTTTATTGCATAAGATGTTTTTCTAAAGGATACAATTGATTCAGAAAGGGACACTTTTGTGCCAAATTAATGACAGCACTGGAGATGTACAATATAAAAGCTCTGTCAACCCCAGGGGATGGGACAAGTAGCTAAACGGGGTGAGATGGTTAGGTAACTTTAGTGCCGGTGATCTATGGCCAGGAGGAGAACCATGACCTATTTGTTTAGCACCAGTAAACCTCCAACAATTGTAGTCAGTGAGAAAGATTACTCCTCCCATGAACCCTGCTCCTTCCAAAAGTTCCAGGGATCAATTACATTTTTGGTACTTTGGTGGCCTAAGGAAGGTTCTCTGGCCCACATACAGTAGTTTTTGTTCCAAACAGTCGAGGCAAGACAACATACTGTCCACCTAGTTCCAGACAATGAGGACCCTAACACATGATTCAGATAATGTGTTTAAACTGGATTCTGCTGATATTTCAAAACTGGAAGCTAAGTTGTATAAATTTGACCAATTAGTACTACTTGAGTTGATCATCTATCTAGGGCAACAACAACAGTAAGTGTCTAATAGTCTGCCAACATATACCAACATGTACCATTTACCAGCCCTCTCGGCTTCCTACGGCCTGTGTTTACGTTGGCAGGTGACACAGGAAGTGGGGTGGTCCTAGCATCACAACACTTACACACATGCCAACCATTCTGGACCAGATTCAAACTTCTCACCTATGTAGCTGTGTTTTTAACCTTTGTTTTCCTCCTTTTGTGTAGGCTATAGCAAACAGCCAGTTTGGTGTCCAATTATCCTTCTACCCAGATTTCTCGTTTCACGGAAAACAGCCATAATTCTGGCAGAGCAAGAGAAAAGCATAAGGTTATTGCATGGTCTCCTTGAAATGGCCAGCCCATAGGTTAAACATTGACATAACATATGATCATGAAATAATCTTGGTTATTTTAATATTGCAGACCGCTCATTGACAGGTACCAGCACGGCTCTGGTACCTGAACTATATCTATATAACTCAGACTGATATAGCCAGAAACAAACCCTTACAGAAACAATCCCATATGTAAGGGTTATTTTACCATGATCTGACATATTTACTTTTGTGAGAATGGACCAGAAAATCAAGAAAAAATGAAAAAGCCGAAAGGCCTTAGGTTATTGCATGGTACACTGAGTAATGGCCAGCCCATAGGTTAAACATTGACCATGATTGTTATTTAACATTGCAGACCGCTCGGTGACGGGTAACAGCAGCTTGCTGGTGCGGCCTGCACAGGAGGAGGCGTGTCACGTGGCCTGCCCTACGGACTGTGAGCTGGGGGAGTGGCAGAACTGGTCCAGCTGTACCAAGAGCTGTGGTACAGGGGGAACCAGGGTCAGGTAATGATCATTTAGGGATCAATATGATTCATTAATGAAGCCCCAGCAAGTGACTCACCAGGCTCTTTTGGTGCATCAGCATTTACAGGTCGTACCAACACAGCACAACTGGCAATGTGTCAGTATGTGGAAAGGCAAAGAAGCATGTATTTAAGTCAATTTGAATTCATTAGATTTTACATTTTGAATTATTCATCTATAATAGTACAAATGCCTTAAAATCTACTGCAAGAATATTTACATATTTATATAAGCAAATTAAAAATGCTAGAAGGTGCACTTTAAGCTCTTTAATTCCAGTAAATACCACTTAAAGCTGCCTAGTTTCCTTTATGTCCTATCTGTGACATGAACATGACATTTACTGAAAACTGAAAGTGTTCCTTTAAGCATATTTGATTTGCTGAAATACAAGGATTCTTGCCATGACCATGTATGTCTCCTCGTTTCCCCCATAAAGACAGAAGCCGATCCTGATGCGTACCACCAGAGGGGGTAAGGAGTGCGGAGACCGGTATGAGAGGAAGCCATGTGAAGATATCGCCTGTCAGTGGTGGCATGCAGGTAAGCAAACAGTGTTTCTGGTAATTTCTTTAGTTTTATGATATTATCATACATGGTCATTCTCAGCCTTTGGAAGCTCTACCCCTTTAGCAAAAAAGGCTTTTACATCCGCCTCTTTTGTAAAGCAAATAATAGTGAAAAAAGTATTTCAGATTCTGAGAAAATTCAATGGAGTGTGCTTGTGTAAACCTAAGATTTCATAATTCTACACATCATATATAAGCCTAACTTGTGTATGGGCAGCACCCTTAGCTTTGACAAATCCAAGCTGTCACACAAAATTGCTAATTCTGGAATGCACTAAACTCATAAACATAAAATTATAAGCCACAGACTGCGTATCTAGGCATGTTTAGAATCAAGCTAAAGCTGAGTCAAACTGGCCTACAAACCACAACGTATATATATATATATGAGAAATGACGACAATAATACCAACTTTCTGACCCCCCCCCCCAGGTCAGTGGACGCGGTGCTTCCTGCCCACCCTGTACACCCCGGGTGCGTGTGGGGCCGGGACCCAGGTCCGCAACGTGTACTGCCTCAATGCGCTGGATGAGGTATGTTAGCATAATTCCAGAGATTTAGATTTTTCTAGTAGAGGTATATCATGTATCAAGTTTTCTGAATAGTATGAAATGAGTATGGATATATGGTGTCATCAGTCGAGAAATGACAAGACTATATGGTGGAAAAATATGTAAGGTGTAAGTAAAGACCTTTTTAGCATCATGTTTCTATAGTAGTATAAATTATCAACAGAGTTGTGAAATGATCTTTATAACATCTGCCTCGATAAATATTTTTTTCTGAAACTCTTTTGTAACCTTGTTCATATCATAAGGACTTTCAATAGCACTAGTTTTTGGCAACTTGTTGGCATAATCACCTGGTGTGTACCAGTCACACTTCTATTACTATTCTTGCCTAAGTACCATGTGGTAAAGCATCGTAAGACTGAAGCTTTAATGTACAAGAAGACCACTTGCAATAACAAATATCATTCAATTCAAACCCAGGTGCTTGCCGATGACCGCTGCAGCGAGCAGCCCAAACTGCCGACCCAGCAGGCGTGTCGCGTGCCGTGCCCCGACGACTGCCGGGTCAGCCCCTGGTCTGACTGGGGCACCTGCTCGCTAACATGCGGCGCCACCGGTGGTAACCAGAGGAGGATCCGCTTAGTACTCAGTGAGTGTGATGCCTTATTCTATATATATTAAGTCCCTAGTGTTGATATCATTTTTCTATATTGCTGTTGCAATACTTCAGAGTCTGAGTGAGTGTTTTCCTCAACATGAGTAGTTTTAAACAGCACCCTGATATTGAACTGGGCAAAAACTGTAGCCTTCACTAAAGGCACAAGATATCCTTGAGAATATATTGTGCTTTTTCTGGTGACGTCCCCAGATGTGTTCAAGTCGTGAATATTCTTTTCTTGGATGCAGTTTAGATATCTATTTGGCATGCATGTAATGCTACTGTAATATGTGTAATTACTCCTTGGCGATGATTGTGTGATTTGGCTATTGATAAGGGAACTCCTAGATGTGTTCATTTTACTAATTCTTATTAAGATTTCTTCATCATCTGTCACTAGTATCACCAGTCTGAAAATAAGGCAATCAGAATTAATGAATTTTCCTATGATAAAGAAAAACCAAAAAACTTGATAATATAGGCCGGCTGACTTCTATGACAAGCTAATGTCTATAACCAGGAGAACACAATGGGTCACATCTTCCATTTGAACCAAGTTTCACACCAGTAGGCATAACGTTAACTTGTATCAATTTGGTGAGACACAGCTAGATTCCAATTATAAGCCATATCAATATTACCCGTATTACTTGTCCTTGCAGGTAATGGTACGAGCGGTAACCCGTGTCTAGGCCCAGAGGAGCTGGTCCAGACGCGGGTGTGTAACCAGCGCCCCTGCCGGCAGTACCTGTGGCAGGCCAACCCCTGGTCCCCCTGTGTGAGGACCGCCAACGCCAGCGCCCCCTGCGGCAACGGCACCGGCGTGCAGACACGCCAGGTGCACTGTGAGATGGACCCGGGTGAGAGGAATTTTCACATATCAAAGTATCAAAGCCCAACTTGTAGAGTTGGAGGGGTGCATAATGCAATCTGCAGGCTATGGCAAAAATGTAATAACATGTGTAAGAACTAAGAATTAGCATGAAATTTCAGTGGCGTTAGAGGCTTGAGAATGGAAGAATGCAAGTCGTTGAATACTGCATTCGTAAGGATGTGGTTGGGACAGGCGCCAAATATTGCATCATTGAAATTGTGAAGAAAAGAAAAAGAAAATGTTGTAGTTCTATTTCAGGTAGAGCTAGTTGGCGAAAACATAATCAAATTGATCAAACTTTATCTGGGAAACTGTGTATAACATATTCAACATTTTGTTATTGATGCCCTTCAGGATACCATGTCAACGACAGTCTGTGTGATGCCAACAACCAGCCGACCCAGTGGCGGGTGTGTGCTGCCCCCTGCCCCAGGGACTGTGAACTCTCCCCCTGGTCTACCTGGTCAGCATGCAGTCACAGCTGTGGTTCCCATAGTTACAAGCTCAGAACGAGGCGCGTTGTCTACCTGGCCATGTATGGAGGCACTGCCTGCCCTCCTCAAGCAGACCAGAATGGTGAGTAGTTGGTAATTAAATTAATTAAAAACCCTTACCCGAGGACTACAACATCTCCCTATACAATTTATCTACCTCGGCAATAAGATCTTTCCAAAATATGAGGTTAACTAACAATCTCTGCTATCATAATTAGATAATGGCTTGTAACTGGCTTCTTTATTTCTTTTTGTCTTCACCTTGGGCAATGTACCATATAAGCATGCAAATATTCAACTGGATATATCATAAAAGTAGGTCCTTTCAACATCTCTACTTTCTGCATAGATAAATCATATTTCAATTCAATTTAATGTTATATTCAGCACTAGTTGATTTGGAGCAATAGGTATTGCAAAAAATTGTGGTTGCAAAACTGCTTGAAATGAAAATTCAAGTACACCCTCCTGCTGTGAAAGTCTTCTAAGTGTTCTCTGTTAAATGTTTTTCATGTGACTTTCATTTTGTCTCCTTAAAGTATTCCATTATCATTAAAATATTCTTTTGAAAAAGGGACGTTTATTTACAAAATGATTAATATTAATTCACAATGTTATCCATTCAACAGGAGTAGTAGTACAGAAGAACCGGTGTAAGCGTATACCTGAGTGTCACACCTATAACTGGGAGGCCGGGTCGTGGACGGCCTGCCTCATGGATACGTCATGTGGTCACGGTGTACAGCGACGTAACGTCTCATGTGTACGTAACGATGGCAAGGACGCTAGAGATGGTAAGTGATGTTATGATTGCTGAGCATATTCCATTACAGCGAATCTGTTCAAAATGTGGACACTCAAAGTCTACACAAGAACATCTGTGTTACCCGGGAGCAGAGAAAATGAGAGGTATAGGCACCCAGCGTATGTTACCTAACAGGTTGATGTAGGAGATGGCTCTAGACTGATATTTTTTCGAGATAGTGTGTCATGGAAAGGTTCAAGCATGTTACTCATGAATAATTCTTACATGACACCTTTGATCATGATTATAGCTATACTCCATAAAGATTGTATAGTCCCCGTTTACAGTCAGTTAAACATATATATATATATGCACTGACATCAGGCTACTTAAGTTGTTTATAAATAATGACTTACTTACTTACTTATTCATAATAACTTAAGTTGACCAGAAAGCAGTTGATGTACAATTCATAACACAATGTCTTGATACAACAAAGTTGTATTTCAATATTACAGAGTTGTGCTATGAGGAGTCGCCGGGCCCCCCTCCGGTATCGGGGCAGGACTGTTTCTTGCCGTGTCCCGGTGACTGTGAGCTGTCGGCCTGGTCTCCATGGACACCGTGTTCACAGACGTGTGGGGACGCCCCGGGAACCAAAACCAGGACCAGGTTCATACTTAAACTAGGTAAGGCACTGGGACCAAACCAGGTCAGGTACTGGGACCAAACCAGGTTAGGTACTGGGATCGCTGCTAATGAAGAGCTCATGGATGGTTTATCCCATAAGTGGCAGATGATGCCTCTGTATGAAGTTCTATTAGCTTTGACTTCAGCATGAGCACAGTGGGCTAGAATCCTTAATGGAGCATACTCCATGTCCCATTACAAATGCTAATAGTTGTAAACATATATGTCACCACATTGTTTCCTTCTCAATATACCTTCATCATGATATCTACTGTCCATTTTATTGTCAGTTGACAATTTGTCACAAAAATGATAAAGGTAATCTTACCCCAGTTTTCTTTCTCCATTGAGAGCTTTGAATCAACCAACATTGACTCAAATTCATCCAGAGTGCAGAAGTGCCTAATCAACTCACTCTATTTTGTTATTGTTATTGATAAGCTTATCATTGCTTTCGGTATTTTTTTATTATTACAGACAGTGGCCTAGATGCAACATCCCAGTGCCCTCATATACAACAAACTGACCTGGTGGAGACCCTAGATTGTGGTCACGTGACCTGCCCTAACTTTACCTGGGTGGCAGGAGACTGGGGCAGCTGTATCGTTCACAAGGTCGGCCCTCAAGGTGAGGAATAGAATTTAATCTACTTATTCATACTCATGAAACTTTGAATTTACTGAAATTTATATTTTTAGTAAACTCAATGTTAAGTTGATGATCATACAATCATACATGTATCATCAATAATATAGAAACCTAATAGTTGTAAATCCCCTATATTTTACCCTTCAAATGTGTTATAGAGGTTTTATATGGTATGCCCATTGCCGTTATGATGAATAAATTCAGTGTTGGTAACCACTCCTACCTGCCTACTTGCTACATGACAATAAATATTTCCCTGTGGCAACATATCGTCCTTAAAAGGTTGAATCAAGTTAAGGACCGAATTCATCTTGTTCAAACTATCAGCCATGTCAAGTTTATTTAAACTGTCTTGTTTAACAGAAGAGCTACTGCCATGCGGTGACGGTGTACGGCGACGTCACGTCTTGTGTCAGCGCTCTGACGGTGCACAGGTCCCACATCACCACTGTGACGTCATCAGCATGACGCCCGAGAAACATGAGGCATGTAGTGTCCCATGTCAGAGGGACTGCAGAGTAGGGCCCTGGTCTGACTGGGGGCCCTGCTCACAGCCATGTGGACAAGGTAGGATATATATCCCTTTAACCCTTTTAAGATGGCATAATGTATTAATGCATCATGCCCTTCATGATGTGTGAATGCAGCTGTAGTGTGTAACTTGCGAGTGCTGCATTCAAGCATTATCAAGACCCTACCGTTTCGACACACTTCCCTAGTACGATAGTGTATTTTTGTAAGATCGTTTGTCAAGGGCACTTTAACGCTCTTTTTCGTTACGAAAGGGATGCACTTTAAATGCTGGAATAAATTAGTAGTCATTAGCTACTAAGCAAGATATCCACTCCTTCATACAATGGGGGCCTAAACAATTCAACCAGATCCCCTAAACCAGATCACCTACACAGTCACCCGGTGCCATTGCCTTACTGTGTTTTAAATACTGCCCTCCTATAGCCACAGTGCCCTAGCAGCATGTCATATATTGTCATTCTATGGTCTAATTGTTATATATATATATATATATATATATATATATATATATATATATGTAATATACTGCCCCCCCATAGCCTCACTACTTCACATTCATGGTCATATCCTGCCATCTTACGGTCTCTCTGCCTTATACTTACCCATATTCCTACACTTCAGGTACCCAGTCCCGTAGCCGCGCGGTGCTGCAGGACCCTGAGGTGGCGGGCAGACCGTGCCCCCGTCTGGAGGAGAACACAACCTGCAGCCTCAGGGACTGTCAGCTGTTTGAGTGGAAGGTCGCACCGGTAAGTAGTATTAGGGTAGAATACCCTTTTCAGAGCTGCATGTAGCTTTCATATGCCATGTCCTTGATCATGGTAGGTCATAGCATATTCGAACACTATACAAGGTTAAAGTGAACTATATCAAAATGAGAATCATTTTCGAATTGACATTTTTCAATTCAACTTTGCAATTTTAACTGATAAACTGAAATGAGAAATGAAAAGTTGGAGTCCGAATATGGTCTTTCCAGGCCTCTGTATGTATGTATGTATGTATGCCACTCTAATATGATCATAATGATGTTCATGAATAAGGAAAGACAGTCGCCAACAAAGCTCATTCGTTCATACAAGTAAGAGCATGAGCAATAGTCCCCTATATAAAGACATTATATTACTTTTGTTATTCATTAATTGCACACAAAACTAAGTTGTATTCCTATTCCAGTGGGGTCCTTGTCGTCCGTTCTATGGCATTGACTGTGGGCGTGGTGAGAGGAAGAGAGGTGTTACGTGTCGGGCGGGGGCTGAGTTTGAGTCGGAGTGTAACAGACGGGAACAGCGGCCAGCAGACACCGTCAGCTGTGACTTACCCTGTCTAGGTGAGGCTTTTTGATATAGTGTTGATTAACCTCCTGAGACCCGCATACTGCTTTGGTACATTATATTGTTTGTTGTATTCATGGAATGATGCATGAAGAACAACTGGCAAAAGCCATCATCCAGGGTGGACAAAGCGGCCATGGAGCTATTCTTTTTTATATGTTGGTAGCAGTTCACCCACCTGGATGCTGCTGTCTGTCTGTGAAAACCTATGCTATGCATCTTTAGTGATAATTAACATCCAACTATCAATTGGTTCAAATATTCAATGGAATATGTGAAGAAGAAATATGAAAAAATTACAGGAATCCTGTTTAGATTTATAAGCTTGATATTGTCCTAGGACTTTTGTAGTGAGACTGTTATTGTGTGATGGGAATGGAAGAGCAGGAAAGTAGCATTTTTTCTCCTTTCTTCCGCAATACAGTTCCTGTAGTCCAAGCCCATGGGAACGTTCAGTGATAATGTTCCTTCTCTGCTGGCTAGGTGTTTGATTCCGAAGTACATGGTCCAAAACCTTTCTAAGACACACAAGAACGTTTTTTTAAAGTGTGTATGAAGGTCTGATATCAAAACTATCTCTTTACAAATATATTTCGAATGGGTGATAACAACTATTTTTACTTTGCTTTTACAACTAGGAATATCAACAGGTTGGTCCCAACATATATCTCATGTGATTTGTCCAGGTCTGGTCCCATGTCCACAGTCACTATATAGTATTACTGTCATGTCCTGAAGCATGTTACTGTCCCTTATATCATCATCTCCAGCACATTGTACTTTAATTGAAAATATGGACGAAAGGAGTAATATATGCTCTTTTGTTGCACCCAAAACGTATTATCATGATATACCGATGAGCATGAAACCTATATGGCCATGGCCATTTATAGGAAGCATCAGTGATGTTTAGTCGATGAGTCAACTGTCAATATCAAAGCCCAATTATGTGTCTTTTTATACTGAAAAGCAGCAGTAGACTCTAACTTCTAACAGTTTAGATGTATGAGTTTAGCATATGAGTCACTCATTTGGAATGTAAGAGTTTAGACAACTTATCTACACTCATGATTCTCTTTCATACTCTTGTATGTAATCATTGTCAAATTGTCCTTACTGTTTGCAAACTATAGGGTAGTCCTTGCAAATACATCAGTATTTTGATTATATGTTCTTTCTGTTCTTTTTGCCATGCACCTCTTTGGGGAGGGGCTAGCAAAATGGGAAAAAAACTAGTGTCTAGTCTTCATGTCCTTGGAGGTAATTATGCATGAATGCAGGTAAGTAACTTGCCAGCGCTGCTTACACTAAGGGGTTGAGATACTCCGGAAGGGTCGGTATGATGCTCCATTGCAGCCCTGTTAAGTAACTTGTTGCGGCTGTATTTATCTATCGTACAATAAATGTCATATTTCAGCGATACACTGTCCTTAAATGTTAATATGTTTATGCAACAGTGAACTTACATATGACAGTTAACCCCTCTTCTGTAGGAGACTGTGTGATGACGGAGTGGGGTGAGTGGTCCCCCTGTAGTTGTCGTCCTAATGCCACCAGGGGGCGGGTACGTAACGTCACCAAGGAGGCTCTGCCCAGCGCTCACCAGTGTGGACCCCTGGAGGAGGAGGAGCCCTGTTACTGCCCCCTGTACAGTGTGGTCACCGGGCCCTGGACGTCATGTAGTGTCAGTAGGGGCAATGGGAACCTGTGTGGTAAAGGTAGGTGAACATTTTCTATATCAAGAGTTATACTTAAGCACTTAGGTTAATCCAATACGACTCGTCCATGAAATTCCCTATTGAGCATAGTATACAGAGGGACAACCAGGTTGGTGTTTTTAACCTAGTTATGTTATTAGTAACGCTTAAGCATAGGCACGTCTGGATATATTAAGCTTAATATTATAGTCGGACACAATTATTAAACTCTTATTCGCAAAAAAATATATATACATAATCATATTAAAAAATTTTTTTTCCATACTATGACTCAACTATCAACACCCAATCTACCATCTCTCACCCCATCATACTTCGTTCCCCCAGGTGTCCAGAAGCGTCCTGCTAACTGTGTGCGTGAGGACGGTATAACGGTCGCCATGTCCTACTGCTCCCTCCTCCCCCAGGACACGCCCACCCAGCGGTCATGTGACCTGCCCTGTCCAATAGACTGCGAGCTGACTAAGTTTACGCCCTGGTCCCACTGCTCAGCGGAGTGTGGGTTGGAGGCATACAAGGAGAGGTTAAGGAGTGTACTGACTGCTGCTAACACATGGGGGAGACAGTGTCCTCCCACCAACTATCTGGTACAGGTGAGCACATGAAGAACTCAACTCAAAATTTAAAATTAAAATGTTTAATTTTCAGATTTAAGTTTAAAAAATGTAGAATCCTAAGATTTTAGAATGACGATTTTTAAATTTCAAATCTAAATATGTGAATTGGCGGGTGTCTAGAATGTGGGTTCCTGAGTTGTTTTATTCACATATGTAAAAGTGTAACTCAACCATTGCTTAGTCGGTCCGCCTTCAGTAATTAAGAGAGAAAGCAGGTAAATAGACCAAAAGTTAACACAGTTGGTAAGCTTTATATGACCATGTCAAGAAAAATTTTGTTGGCTGATTTTGTTGTCTTCCTTGTGAACTTGTGATTATTGAAGATGCAAGTAAAAGCATATGTTAGCTGAATAAGAAATAGTATCAAAAATGTTAAGAAAATATTACTTATATGATTTCGACCAAGATCAAATAAATGTTTACCTCTATACACAGAACACTACATGTCATACCACCCCGTGCTACACGTACCAGTGGCGCCGCCAGCAGTGGTCGGCCTGTACTACACAAGATGGCGGCTGTGGGGTTGGGTCCCGCACAAGGCGTGTGGAGTGTGTGCGGAGTGACGGCATGGTGGTGGATGAGGCTGACTGCTTCGGTGATGGTGAGTACCCTAGTGGCCAATGTTTTCTGCTTGGATGCTATATCTAGGTAGTACATTCTGATATGCTGTAGATCTATCAAAGTAGGTGGGATGTCTTAAAGTGACATGGTCAGATGATTAAGGCTCAAAAATCAATTTTGTTAAAGATGGACCAGAATGTTCCCTATGGCCATACTTCATGTGCTAGCTACTTTATTCAATCTCATTCCCTAGAATTCAGCTTAGACGTTGAATAATTATCAGATTATGGCTCAAATTACTAATTTTGGAGTGCACGCTATAATTACCCCATTGGAAATACACTGTAAAATGCTATACTTGGGCCACACCTGAACCTCTAATTGGGCTCTGATTGCCCAAAGATGACATTTTATTGGGCCCTATCCTTTAAATATGTTATTGTATTAACATTTGAAACACATTTAAGCAGGAAAAATATCGGACCATGTCACTTTAATGTCTGGAGCCTAAAACACACAACCTTGTATGTCTAGGTATATTGCTGACCCACTCCCCATTCCCCATTACCTCAGGCACTTATTCAAGGTTATATGTCTCCTTTGCAATTGAATTAATTTTCTTCACTGCTTCTTATTTAGAGATTCAGACCTAATGCAGTAGCCATAAATGCTAGGAGATATATGGTAAAGATCGCTCTTATCAAAGTAGGATAAAACATTGGTCATATGTCTTTGCTTGCTACTAGAGAAATCAGTAAATACCTTTCATTAACACATAAACTGACATCTGCATTAACATCCGCTTTGCATGCCAGTGATCTTATAATTGAAAATTAGTACGGACAATTTTAAGGGCATTTCTTGCAGATGCATATAACATTAAAGATTATATATTTGATAGTTAAAGAAAATGTCAATGCAAACTATTTTCATATTTAAATGATGTTTAGCAAAGCCTCTAACTAGGTGCTTATTGTTGCCTTTTTAAACCTTCAGATGCCAGAGATGACTCGCTAGATGACCTTGACCCGCATGTGAGGAAAGAGCGTGACCTTAACACAGAAGAGCCGTGTGGGGAGCCATGTCCAGGTGACTGCGAGGTGAGGATGCCAGACAAATATTTACCCTATTGAGAGTATTTTTGGGTCCGGACCCTTCTCCCTTAAACCACCTTTTAGGGGTATAAAGTAATATTTATGATATTCTGCCCTGAAGACGATGTGGGAGATAGAAATCAGTCTTCGAGTGGAAAAGGTACTCATCCTTTCCTTCATGTTCACCTAGGTGAGCCCATGGAGTCGGTACGGGCTGTGCTTCAAGGACTGTGCAGCTATTAACAATCTTTTTTTTTGTACTGAGTGACAATATCATATTGAAAGTGGAGAGGATAATCAAAAACATTCTGTGGTTATTCTAGGTGAGCTTGTGGAGTCGGTATGGGCCATGCTTCAAAGACTGTGCAGCTCCGGGGGCTGTGTCTATCCAGGTCCGCACCCGTGTAGTTCTGAAACCTGCCACCGGGGGCCGGGGGGCGTGTCCGTCGCACCTGATGGAGGTACGACCGTGTAGACGGGACGAGGTGTACTGCCCCACCTTCTACTGGAAGGCTGCCGAGTGGGGCCCGGGGAATACCAGGAAGGTCACCTGTATGGCACATGGTGAGTGGGGACTTTGTTGAAGTAAGATTATTGAACAGAAAATTGTACTGCATATAAAAACCACGCAGGTTAAAATTATACATATACATGTGTATAAGGAGTTTTGTTACATCGAGAAATGGGACAGGATTTGAATTGAGGTTAGAACATTTTGTCTTATTTAATAAGACTTCTTCATGCGGTGAACAAAAGTGACCAAAGATATTCCTTCTTTATGAAGTGTTGATGGATTAGGAATGTGAACAATTCTTGAGGATAACTTTTTCCGATTTCATTGTAAAAGCTAGCACACTACTTCAAAATCCTCAAGTGTGGTTCTTTTGGTGGGGGGATGACAACCGATTTTTGACCCCTATCACTGTGAGGCTAGAAAAGATCTTGGCAAACATGCTCAAAAGTCAACCTACACAACTGAAACGGAAAGTCGGACAAAAAACACATAGATAGAGAAATAGGTGAATAGCATTGTGTCCATTATCAATGTATTTCTGACAATATGTCAATCTGTAATTTGTATGTTCCTACTATATTAACTTTAACAGAGCACCTAGAAGTGAGTCGGGGGTGTCCACGAGAGCTGCGACCCAGCACCTCCCGTGTGTGCAGCTCCCTCTGTGGGCAGTATGCGCGCTGTGTGGATGGAACTTGCACCTGTATGCAGGGCTTCACAGGTACAGCATCTCTTATTATATACAATCATTTTAGAATTCTGCATAAGGATATTTATTTCAGCAAACCCTAAGATTTAAAGATGTTTAAAGGAACAGTTTAACCAGGTTAAATTTGAGTAATGCCTTGTAAATATCTCGGAAAGGTTATGACAGTATTTAAGTATTTTTAGCGGCAATATTTTAGTTGATTTGATGTGCTCAGTTTGTTGCAGCGTCAGAGATTATCTTTATTTTATCTATTTAGAAATTGTTTACAATAATATGGAGGCAGAGTTGTTGTACATCTTCCGGATGAAAAAAAAAGGAGATGAGTTTGACTTTGGCATCCAAATATTGTTTAATATACATAATTTACTCTGTATATAAATAGTAAGACATTCACTCCATGCCATGTGCAGCCCTTAAATGATTAAAACAATATTACGTGTCATTGTAAGGTGATGGTTTCTCGTGCCTCCCGGAGTACGGCTGTGAGGACAACAGTCACTGTATCGTCAACACCACCTACTGTGACGTCATGAACAAGGAGTGTCTGTGTGGTGGGGGGCTGCTTCCTGATGAGGGTAGGTGGTATAGGATGTATTCTGCTTCAATTATCTGAGGTTTGAAAATAACTTTATTTCTAAATCACAGGTTATATACATTTGCTATCTGTTATGACAATAAATGATGGATCCTCTCAAATTGAGAATTTTGGTTGGGTGTTTTTATGAGTACATGAAATGAGATAAAGACGAGTATTTACCGGGGTTAAGAAAATGATCATACAGTGTGATTCAATTTGTAATGATAAATTATAATTACATGAATAAATTATCTACCATGACATTTAGTGATATTACCAAAGCATAGCCTGAACACCAGTGACAGTTAAGAGCTGTATAGCCACTCACAGAAATTTTAAAGGAATGGTATACCATCAACTCTGCATCAACATTTAAGCAAGTACAGAAATTTAAAACAAATAAAATCCCTTGGTCATATTGATATCATTTACATGGCATTTACTTGCCTCAAACAACCATATATCTGTATGACATCCAAGTATAGAATATATTTTCTTCTTTCTATCTTACTGCCGTCAGAAAAGTTAAATTTTTAAACAAATATTGTAATTGCCTCGGAGGCTGAAAGATAAATGGTAAAATTGAAAAAATACCTTTGGTATAAATTACTCACAACTGGCCCAAAATACAGGCAGAAACCAGGAGAGTATATTAGTCGGTGTTTATCTCTGGTACAGGTCTGCAGTGCCCGGTGATGTGGCGGGGAGACACCAGGGGGCTGTTTGATGCGGGACTCAGCACCCTGGTACTCTACATCGTCATCGGGTCGGTGTGTGCACTCGTCATCCTCACCCTCATCTGTACCATCTGTCTCATCAGGTAGGTATACTCGCTCAATCTATAACAACTTATTACTCAATGCCAACTGCACTGTCTGTCTCACCAGGTATGTATACTGATTCCCAACTGTACCATTTGTCATATAATGGAGGTATGCCTAAACTCATCCCTATCTCTCTTATCATGGGGGTGCAACAGGTCGGGAAAAGTCAGGTCCAGCTCGGAATTTAACCTGGGCCGCTCGTTCAGAATAGAAAATGCTATCAAATAAAGCACAGAAGTGTTTCTTCTCCAACGCTAAACTACTATACTTGAGCCACCAAAGTGGGTTGTTGGGTTGCTCCAAAAGATATCGGCCTGCTACAGGAGTATGCACACCCCAACCTGTTCAAAATATGTACAAAAATCGTTGTTAAATATTGTTTAATTTCTCTTGTCTTAACCATCTAAAGGTTTGGGTTCCATATCTTTTAGTCAGTTTTAGCAAGCAACGCTTTGTTATTATTATGTCAAATAAGACTAATGAAACTGGTATCTTTACTCCCTAACCAGTAGGAGGAAGAGAAAGCATCCACCAACAGACAACTACCCAAACCTCACTAAAATCGACAACCTGGACACCATGCAGAAGAACAACTCACTACGAGGCAAGGACATTGTTGTCATCCACAAGTTTGGTACGGCAGATAAGAACCTGACTGGTGGCTCCCCCTATGGTAGTCCTCGGTACCAGCCACACGTACACAGCTATAAGGAGGGTGCCATGACAGGCGGACGCAACAACTCGGTTGACAATAAACTGGCTCAGGTAAGGATGTGTACAGTTTGTTTACTGTATTATCTAGTCTGGTATCTCTAGTCTTGTTCTTGTAACTCTGCTTCAATGTACAGGAATGAAATTACAAGAAGAGGGTTTTTCATTTACAGACGAATCCAGTATGTAAAGACAGTTTTTGTTTTTTTTAAAGAATTGCTTACTGTTCAACCAAACCAGCTATTCATGCATAAATATTCTGTTGATAAATACACAGATTTTTTCTACCAAAGAATGTATATTGGCCATGGCTAGGGATGATAACTGTTTGGCACTCATCTCTTTGATTCATTCAATTTTGATCACTGTCAAATAACATATTTAGGAACATGACCAGTTAAATGAAATCAACACTAACTGCATATCTACAAGTCTGAGTTTCATGAAGACCTTTCCCCCTTGCAGATCTGCCTGTTGGACCCTGATGATGAGCTATTTGGTAACAACAGTGATTCCTCCACCAAGCCGCTGGTGGATGACCCAGACTACATCCCTATGTACGGGGCCAATACAACAGGGTCTGGGTCCACTTCCACCAACTCCATCTCCCCAGAGACCCCCAGTAGCAGCAAGTATGGCACTAGCAGTCAAACCTCCCTCACACCCACTGGGAGCCGGTTTGGGTCCTTTTACGGCATCGACGATCATCGTAAAGGGCCTCCTCTGCCACCACCGAACCATTCAGGCCCTCGGAGCACATCCACGTTAGCATTATCCCCAAAGGAGAATAACCTGCGAGTTAATCTGCCTCGTAGTTCAACCAATGACAATGTTAATAATACCAGGACACTTCCTCGGTCGGAAAGGGGTGATCCGGATGGTGGAGCTGGGCCGTGGCATCTTGACCAGTCGGTGGGTGGGAGGCAGCCTCAGGGGCAGCAGCAGGGGCAGCAGACCTTACCCAGGCCTGCTAAGAAGGTGTGGTTCCCTCAGGCTGGGGACAAGAAACCCAGCTCGAGTCAACAGCACATAAACAAGGACAGCGACCAAGACCCAGCGCTCCATGAACTTGCTCGCCCGCTACTTGAGGGAAATCAGCAACAGAGGCCGCCCCCACCCCCACTGAAGCCAAAGCCAAAGCCTAAACCTCTCAAGATTGGGAATTCTCCATCCCCACTCACTGCATCCAGAGAAGAGGTACCTGGGGAGAACTCAGAGGAGATGAAGCTGGTCGGGGATCCCCCGATGACGCCAAACGGGCTGCGGTACCCGCTACCTCCCCCCAAGATGGAGGACCAGCAGGGGCCGGGGGAGGCCGGGAGCCGACTGATGGAGTATTGTGATGAACTGCTACAGGAGCTCGAGACCATGGCTAAGAGTTAGAATCAAGACACAGAGGGCTCTATCCCAGTGGGCACAGAACATTGAATCAACATTGACAAATGGTTGTCGAGGTTGATTCAATGGTGATTCAGCATTGATTCAATGCTGAACTAAATTCTGTGCCCACTGGGATACTGCTTTAATCCTTTCAGGTCCACATCGTGTATCAATACCTTATGTCTTTGGTCTTTATGAGGCATGGATGTGCCTCTACATGGGTAAAAATCGACATGGGCAACACAGTGACACGGCCCTCTCAAAAGTTGACACTGGTGACATGGCCCTTTTAGAAATTGATACACACAAGGTCCAAACTGTAGAGGCACATGGATGTTACCATGTTGCTACATCATGCTGACCCTTCTGGAATGATACACTCTCTGTTTCGTGGCATGGGACATGAATGTCGGACTAGTAAGTAGATTTGCAAGGGCTTTATTCATGTATCATCAAGACAGGGAATAGTATCAAGGCACTGTTTGACCCTAAAAGGTTTATATCCTTTCATTTGACTGGACATGTAAATACTATACACACTGTAAATACCCTGAGTGTAAGCAATTATTGGCTTATAACTGACCTACTTAAAATACCAGTTTCTATGATATCTGTCTTATACATGTATCTATCATAAAGAGCTAAGCTAAGTGAATGCTTCAATTGGTCCTGCTTTATAATATGGTGGGCCAGTTTGAGATAATCTACTCACTGTTTTTTTCAGGAATAAGATAATCTATCAGTGCTAAAGATAATACTATGCTGTAATACATAATGTATACAACAGTAAATAATGTGTATATAAATCTTACCGGTGATCGCTTCGATCCCTTACTGCTGACCTCCTGGTGGATATTTGTAACATAATGAAACTAGATCTGTGGTATATTATCTACTGACAGAGAATGATATATATATATATATATATATACAAGACTACCATGTACACATTTCTGCATAATATAGACATGAGCTGGACTTATACTTGTTAATCAAAGAGGCTCATTAAAGAATGATGTGGCCAAACAGTGTAGTTAATAGTCTAAAACCACTTATTTGTAGTTATTTATAGATGATATTTAGTGCATAACCATGTAGAAATTGTATCATTATATAACCCTTATAGTTATGACAAAGTAATAGTTAATTTGATTCATTGCTTAATTTAGAATTGTCATATTTACATGTTGATATGCCATGTAATGCTGTTCAACAACGCTGCATTATATCTTTGGTTTAAATGTTTGTACACAATGCTTATCCGAACATGAGTACAAACAGACGTAGGACATGGCTTAAGTTGGAATATATGTATTTTATCAAATTCAAAAATCTTGCAATAAATGTTCCAAACACTGTAGTACAATGATATTCATAGGTTCGGGGACATTGAGATGGTATCCATGTGCAGTAAAAGTTCTGAGAGTGGGTTCCATGGGGGCCAATCATTGTATTTTACTCTGTATTTCCAATGGGGAGCATAAAATCATGCCAAATGTCATTCTCCTCATGGACCATAAATGAATGGGTAAGAGATAAATGATTATGGTCAACATCCTGGATGGATTTGAAAAAGATAACGGGATTTTCGGTCCCAATCATCGAATATACTTTTTTCAGCTGTACCTTGTTTGAGGAGTGTCTCAACCCTGTAGTCTCTGTATGGTGATATAATGCAGCTCTGGCAATTTACTTGCAAGGGCTGAATTCGTGCATCATGAGGACTAAGGGTATAATGCATTAAGGCATAATGCCATCTTTAAAGGGTTGTACACAGAGGTCTACTTGTATTGCAGCTTTAAGTGTCATCCTGTACATGACTGTAACATATCTGACTTAGTCATTCTACTCTTACTCTTGTGATAAAGTAATTGCTTTACTCAACCTTGGAGGACTTGATATCCATCACATCTTGCCTATGATACAAGCAATTCTTGGTATAATGCTTTCTGCAACATTCATGTGGGATTTAGTTCTAATATGTATCAGTGTGCATTGTCAGCATATCATCTCTTCTTCCAACTGCAATATAATGAAGGTTGCGTTCTAAACAAAACTCTTTTTTTGTGTCCTTATAACAGCTGGTTATGCAGACTGGCAGAGGGTAGGCTTTTCATGAGACATTTTCTTTGGCTCATGTCAATTGTTAACTACCGAACAATTGAATGTAAAGTTAGCATTCTGACCCTCGGTCCCGCTGCAGTTAGTTTCAGATGTTGTAAAGCCTTCGTTAATGTTAGTGACTTCAATGTAAAAAAAACAACAGATATTCCAGCAAGGTACATCAAAAGTGAATATAGTTCTAGGTAACCTTCATCAATTATTATTGTTAACTGACCAAATGGTCACCCACATAAGCCCAATACTAAATACCCTGTGTATAGCAATATTAGACATATATATGTGAATTGGTATCTTATTAACCTAGGTCTGGTCTACTAGGATACCAAAGGTGCTATTATATTGTTGAAAATGTTAAGTATACAGACTTCTTAATACTGTGTTATATATAAGCATGTGTTATGTATTGATATGATACTGTCAGGATAACTGCTAGATATGAAAACCGCCTTCGCTCCGTCAATGCTGATTATTGTGTTGAAAAAGTTGCATCTATGTATGTGGGAGCCCAATCTGTTTGTATATAATATGTTTTGAATAAAGATATGTCACAAGTTATCATCCATTTACTATTTTTACTCTCATAGCCATCACTTTTAGAGGTAGTAAACCCAAAATTGATTTATCTGCATGGTTCTCTAGTTGATAAAAGCCTACATTAAGTGCCAACACGGAAAGAAACACTACAAATTTACCGAATAAAATGGACAAGTTTATTTTCATTGTTAATGTTTTTTCTAGCTGCTGGTTTATATATATATAGAATGCAAAGAAATTTGCTAAAATTGCCAAATGAATAATCATAGGCCTATGCGCTCTACAATATGTATTGTTTTGAATGATGGCATTTGTGTTGGGTTCGCAAAATGCTGAAAAACAACCAAATTAGAATGGTTGACTTTGATTGAGAATGGTTACAGTCCAAACATTTATTACAGATATACGTATTCTAGATTTTGCCTTAGAACCGCTCTCTTGTAATGAAGTGATGTATATGATAAATGCATTCAACAACATGAGGGAAAAACGGCACTGTATGCATAAAATATACAGCACACAGGCCATTAGACCTGAATCTTTGCATTAGTGATTGTATACATATATATATATATATATATATATATATTAATCTATCCAAGGGTGTTACCAGCTCTCCCGCCAGTGACGCCGTGACGTCACTGCCGGCCTGCTACACCTTCAATCATGGACATTTAGAAAATTTCCTGGTGAAAATCGCTTCTATATCGCCTCTATATCGCCTCTATATCGCCTCAAAATGACTGTATGTTTTTGTGGCCATGATTACCACGGCAATCGAGCCAGTTGTCCGAAGTGCCAAGCCCCGAATCCGGATAAGGGCACTCCTAAGAAGACTGTGCCGGCGCAAGACGACAATGGCGGTCCCCAGGGCCGGCAGGAGACCGGCAGAGACCCCCCAGCTTCGACGGCACCCCCGGGCGGTACGGCCCGCCAACAAGCTGAACAGGCCGCGGAATACACCGCGGCCCAGGAGGAGGAACTCCTGCAGGCCCTCCAGCGGATTGAGGCCCTATCTATCAAAGAGAGGGCCAGAGAGGCTGATTTGAAGAGGAAGCAGAGGCTGAAAGAGGCTGAAATGGAGCTGGCCAGCCTCAGGGCCAGCAATAACCGGGTGGAGAAGGATACCTACCTTGCAGAGGCCGCGTTCCGCGGTGTGGTACAGGCCGTGGGCGCTGTTGTACTAATTGATTAGTCCATGTTATATATATATATATATATCTGTTTGCAGCTATCACCGCGCATATCTAAATCTGCTCTGTACTGTTGTCAATAAAAGGCCACATCCAGACACTTTCTTTTTTAGGCATTCATTTGCCTTTTTATTAGAGTGAGTGAGTTATGGGTGTTTGATACCGTTTTGACCACCATGGCCAAAAAGCCACATTTGACATTGATTTTACATATAAGACTTCTCACATTAGATAAAATGATCCAAAACAACCTGAATCCAATGCTATCCAAAATAGAGTAGCACACATCGCTTAATACCAGTAGATATTGTGTAATGCTACCAGATATTTTAAGATTATTCTGTATACTGCCCACAATGATTTCCCTAAGCCTTCACCATGGGACGCCTACTAATGCAATATGCATATGAGATAAACCATTTATAGGATTACCAAGGTTGAGCGCATCCAACCGTAGACTAAGTAGAATGGAGTGAGTTTGGGTGGAACTATAACTATTATACAGACACCTTCTTCAGATGTTGTAACAGTGCTTTTGGAGTGCTACTGCACTAGGCGAATATTCTGCTTTGTATATTTTAACCTTCCAAGTTTGCAGCCATTTCCATCATGGTGAATTGGTATGTCAAAACTCCATGGATTGTTTAACGTATACTATATTTACCTCCAGTCTATGATTAGAACCATGACTATTTAGAACCACATTCCCAATAGAACCATAGTTCATCCCTGAACTTGACCTTGGCGAGAGCCTATTTTGTGACACCTAGCATTCACCACCTCCAGATATGAGCCCATTTGTAGCTTGCCAGATCACAGAGAGATCCCAAAAATGGCAAGTATCTATCTCGGTTATGCCTATTATGGCATTACCAGCAACTTTGGCTAAAGGAGCTATAATAGCTGAAAGTTTGCGGCTGAGACCTGCAGTCGACTGTTATGATGGCCTTGGTTTACAAGTCTGGTGTTACTTCTTAAAAGCCAGTTATTCACTGTCAGGAATTGTCTGTGAATGTACTCAGGAGTACACTTGCACAAATGAAAGCTTATAGATTTCTGCGAGTGTAGTCAGATGACTCACGTCCGTCATGACAACATTGCCTCTGGCTCAAGGCAACTAAGGTAAGAATGTGTAAAGATGAGGTGATTTCACTGACCACTTACAGAATGTTGGCCACAAGAGCTCAGATAACATTATCCCTCCACCCCACTTCTACTCACGTGTCTGAAATAAAAATGAGCAAAAAAAAAAAAAAAATGCAATCATTTCCATCTACTCGAATTTTATTTGATCAAGGAGATCCAATTTTGCGGATTCCTGCGTAAAGTTCTTGTGGGGATAGAATTGCAATGGGAGAAATGCCACACTGGGTATTAGGAATGAGACAACCCCTTACCATGTCAAACTAGAAATGGGATCCTTGCAAACAAAATCTCAAGCGGAACTTGTGCCATTCTCCAGTTATAACTAATGATCCCTATGAGAATTTCAGAACATTTCTGGAAGATTTTCTGGACATTTTCTTCTGTCATATTCTCTGGAATCTCTGGATTTTTGATTATGTGAATCTTGCGAAATTCCAAGAACCTGCTCTGGACATTGTGCAAAACTCAAAAGATTCATGTCCTCTCTCTACTTGTGGAATTTTTGTCATTTGCACAAGTAAAACTCGACAAATGCACATCACCATTGAACATGTCCCTAGGAACATTCACTGTACCCAGAATCTTCCCTGTATAGAGCATGTGCCTTTCCTGAATAGTACATAAGATACCAGCTTGTGTCATTCTTGAGTTGTATTGGTTGTTATTTGGTTGTTGGGATCCTGCAGTTTATACGAAATCCTGCCGGACAGGGGCTATAGCCGGCAAAAAGCCTGCCAGTCCGGCAGAAAGGCGGCTACCGCCGGCCCAAATGTCAGGCTGTAATCCAGAGATCCTTGCCTACATGCCATTTTTTAGGGCTTGTAAATCGGACCATTTTTAAGGTTTCTATACAGTGTAAAACAGAAGGCTTTTATATTAAAATGATGAATGTTATTGTAGCATACTTAGGAACCCTATTCATGTAATACTATTAGTATAAACACTTGCTTTATAGTTAATTCTTAAATATCCGGACCTGCAGAAATGAAGCCGGGCCTGCATAAAGATATTTCTGCAGCACCGAATGTCCTGCAGGGTGAAAAAGTTGTCATATAGATTGATCCTGGGGTAGATATATGCATGTTTTGTATACACATGTAAATGAATATATGACAAACATATGATGAACCAGTCCCAGTCACCATAGCAACACATTGGTCTGTAAATCCACCAATACTATCACTGCATAGGTTCGGCACCTTCCAATACTTAGAAGCCTATACTACAGGGCATGGAGCGAGCATACAGCAGTTTCACGTGTTTAGGATTATATATAAAGTACTAGAGCTTAAACAAACTTCTTACTTTAAATAACTATAATATATTTCACATTTAAAATGTCTATTTCACATTTAAAATATCTATTTCCTGTGAAATGATATTTGTTAAAAAGCCAAAGAATTTGGCAGAGTTCAAATTACAATCAAATGTAAACAGTTATGTATGTTTCATTATAGAAAGTATGATCTACAGCTACTGGGGTATATGGCCTAAGGCTGTGATAGAAAACATTAACAGTACCTGCAGAGTACTGTGGCTAGCAGTGAGCCCATTGTGATGTTCCATAGCTTTGCAAAATTAGTACCGTAAAAACTACAAATATATCTGACATTTTAAACCAAATGCAAACAGTTATATACGTTTCCTTATAGAAAGTATGATCTACAGCTACTGGGGTATATGGCCTAAGGCTATGACATCAACATTAACAGTACCTGCAGGGTACTGTGGCTAGCAGTGAGCCCATTGTGATGTGCCATACATTTGCACAACCTATAATACTCCATATGGTGGTTGTTAACTCTAAATATTCCCAGCAGTGTTATGATACATTTGTGATATATAGCCTCTGAGTTTTGACAGTTTTTGAGTTTTGACATTTTTTATTTGCTTTCTCATTTTCACGGTCTACCTACTTGCAAATTTGGGCTGACCAACCCTTACAAAAATATTATATGATATGTAAACATGGGTATAACAACTGTAATGCAGTATATGTATATCAGCAGCTTTATAACCAGATAAGCTAGTGAATTTTGAGAATTAAAAAATTCAATAGTAGATACCATTAGCAATGCATTGGTTTCATTACAGTTTATTGTATTATACAGAGGTCCTTCTAGTATGGGTTACTGTATACCTGAGTGGTATGTCTTACCTATAGTAATTATTGAGTGAATACTCTAATAAAATACTATGTATAAGGATATCACAGCAATGGTTGTTTAATTTATGAATAGGCTTAATACATAGTCACAGTTTACTGCTTCATACAGGATGTAAAAAAAAAACTCAGCTATGCTATAGGATCTTAATATAGATCCAGATTGAATATTCTAATACAGATAAATGACAATGATGATAACCACATATCCCTATATCTTCAATGACAATGGATGTGCGTACAGTGTATAAGTGATCTTTCAAGAATTCCAATTGAATACTAAATTATGCTTATCTTCATCATGATCGAGGCTACATTTACTTAGGTTAATAATGATGGTACAGCACTATCAATTCTACACCCCAACAGTAGTGGTTAAGCTTGAGCAGAGACACATATTCATCGTTATATATACCTTACGTAGAAAGAGATGAGAGAAGAAACATGCATAACAATCTTCATGATGAAATGTGAATGAATTAGAATTTAATGAACTGGACTCTTAATATGAATACATTGAGTCTACTGTTTACACTCTGGAAATGACAATATTAGTTAAATAACAAGAGTCTGGAATCAGACCTTGTTTTTGTGGATAGAAGAATGGCCAGAATTTTACATTTTCATGGTTAGGAGAGTCTGAGATCAAACCTCTCCCAACCAATCGCACTGAGTTTACAGTATCCTTAAGTCATCGGAAATCCAACCTACTCAGTCATACTTAACAATACTGTGATTGTAATGGTTTAGGTAGGTTTTGGGGGTTTGATGTTGCTCATATATATACCTTATGTAGAAAGAGATGAGAGAAGAAGCATGTATAACAATCTTTATGATGAAATGTGAATGAATTAGAATTTAATGAACTGGACTCTAAATATGAATACATTGAGTCTACTGTTTACACTCTGGAAATGACAATATTAGACCTCTTATTTGTGGATAGAACTATCTGCCACATTCCTTGCTTTATTAACGAAAACTTCAATCTTAGTCTCAATAGAATGTATAGGAAATAGTCATGCCATATTCAATGGCGAATAGAAAAACATGCTCAAATATCATTTCTTTGATACAAAATATAATACAAAAGGAAACATAATGAATGCGCAAGGCATGACTCTTTATCTGTGAAGGTTGGTCGATGAAGCCTGTTGGAGTGATCATCAAGGGTTGCAGATTTGAATTTCAAATCTTAAAACTTTAAGTGACTGGCCTAGGTATAACTCAGGTGTCGGGGAAAAGAGATTTTCAATAAAACCACAAAATTGAATTATTTCCTTTTTCCAGTCCAATTTGATTGGAGAGATCCAATTTTGAGAAATCATTTGTGAAGTTTTTGAAAGTATAGAATTCTTATGCGTGAAATGCCACACTCAGTATGGAAATAAGATAACCGCTAAAAATGTTATACCAGAAATGGCTTGTACCCAGTGGGCACAAAATTCCATTTAACGTTGAATCAACATTGAATCAACATTGAATCAGCATTGTCAACCAGCTTTCAATGTTGATTCAATGTTCTGTGCCCACTGGGTAGTCTCACGCTCTGGGACCTTGTAACAAGATGATGCCGCAATTTGATCTTTTTCTCTTCAAGGTGAAGAACAAAAGATCAAAAGCCTTGATATTGATCCAACTACTATTCATGTATTCAACTTAACAAGTGATATCAGTGCATACCTATCTCAATTCTAGATAATGCTGTTTTACTTTAAATTACATTTGATAACTGCATTCTAGACAGTATAAGATACAATCAAGGGGGTAAATAATTAATAATATTCAATTCACAGGCTATATTTAGCCAAAATCGTCACATCCGTTATTGTTCAGTTAACTCTCACTTACGATGTGTATCTACACATGCGTAATACATGGTGTTCTAGAATTGCTGCTACCATTCCATAGAACTAATTCTTGGGAGAATTTAATTTTTAGTGTGATGAATCAGGATTTTCCCATAATGAGGAGTCAAAAATTAGACCAAGCGATTGGGCACGCCTGTACATTGTTGTCATATCAGGCCATCGTCAATCAGCATTGGACTAATATCTGAGATTTGATATGCACGAAAGTAAGTAACACTTCAATCAGCGGTTAGGTGTGTAGTTTGGGTTTATTGTACATAAGGTCTACGATGGTATGCACCTAGTACCCTACCCAGCTCTCTCTGACTGGCTAGTAGCGTGTGCCCCTTATATACAATAGGGTGGTGCAACGCCACTGGTGGTGGGTGTAGGTACTAGGTAGCAGGTGTTCGTGTGCTTTGTCCTCGGCTTGTATGCGGGAACAAAGCAATCGTATATGATATTCTTGGTCAATTTATAGCGGTTTGAGCCCTCATAATATCACATTGTGATTATGTTGATGCTATGAGGCTGGAGTGGACATAGAGGTCTGGTGCATTTGAACCATACAAGTCTCAGGTGTCACCTCAGCTAGTAAATGTCTGCTTAGCTTCCGGGAAGAAATCTAGTCACTCTCCTACCGGAAGCTCTCCAAGCATATAAAGTGTCCTCTCTGTAGGATATTGGTGAGAGGAAATCTGGTCAGGGATGTAAAGTGAAGATCTGCCGTAAAGGAAAGTGAGCCTGTCCCAAGCCAATAGCTGGACGCTGAACTAATGTATCAGGTGTTTATTAGTTTGTGGTGCCCAACAAGGGTATATTGTTTTTGTCTGTACTGTGACATTAAGAAAGGAGTATGAACAGTTTATGAGGTTTCTTTTGCATCAACAACTTTTATATTTTGCTTGCAAGATCGGAAATAACTGTTTGTTTCATAACATAATTCAATAGACATCATTAAAGCATCTTAAAGACCCTAAGAGGTTGATACACTGACAAAGGGTCCGCATGTTGCACCATAGGTTCCCCCATGATATATAACATTATTAAAAGTGCTGCTCCAACCTCTCAGTGCACATAGATGTATCTTTGCTGAGGACAGAGATGCTATAATTAACTTTCACAGTACTGACAGTCTTTGCAAAAACATGCAGGACGGTGGCAATGTCCTAATAAAATGCCATCGGTCCAGCAGATTTACAAGTGTAGCAGGACCGAATGTCCAGTCACATGTTAGGCTTTTCTGAACAAGAAGAATTCAGTTTGGCTTCTAAAGCTGAAATATGTATGTCAATATACTGTGTAAAACTATCCTGAATTGGCCATAAATGATTACAAATATAATGTATTTTCAATGGTCAAAATTCTTTCATACTAAAATTCAGAAATCATCAGATATGTGGCTATCCGGTCCTCCAAAAATGTACCCAGTCCTTCAACATTGAAAATTTGCAAAGACTGTACTGAGTGATATGAATTATTGACTCAAATACTTTACTAATGGATGATGTCAATAGACCTAACACAGTCTCAAAAGAAAAAGAAATATACTACTAGAAACGGAATTAAAACCAGGAATAAATGGGCATTGCATGAGACATTGAATAAGGCCTAACTGCATTAGAAGCAGCTTCTGTTGGTCTGAATACTGACAGTAATGACTATGGTTGGGGACAGAATGGTTAAAGAGGCAAGCTCTGTGAACATACAGCCTTCCTCCACTATTCTAACCTGGTGACATGCAACGAGTTGCAATGCTTAATTTTGTGGTTGGTCATTGTCAGCCTTATATGTCTCAGACATGCAAGCGGCAGGAGGTAGACAGCTTATCCATAGTAGGTCCTAGGCTCCCTATACGCCCAACCTCTCAGTCACTAGTGCCTAACCTAGTTAGTCATTTTTTGGGTCCCTATACTACCAACCTAGATTAGTTATTATTGTCAGGTTGGTCACTACTGACCAACCCACCTTAGTCTTTTTAGTTCCAGGGGGAGCCACTGAGTGGTCATCACAGGTGGCCCCAACTAGTGGTATACAAATACAACACACCAATGATGGACCTAGGTTAGCTACTACTGACTGACCCCTTGGTCATTTTTGAATATAACTTCGCCATTGTGACTAGCACTCATATGACCAACCGGTGGTTAGTCTGTACTGACTAACCCTTTCACCCTATGGATTTTCAGTGTAGGTCTGTAGTAGAGCTTGGACTGCTAGCACACTATACTGAATGGCTAGACTATGGTTAAAGATCTTCCTGTTGGATGGTTCCTTTCCTATTTGATGCCATTGGTTCTGATAATAATATATGTACTATTCGGCAGCAGCTATAAACCCTAGCCTTTAATTTCAACTATGACCGTTAAGATACCAATCAATATTGACTAAAATAGTACTAGAGAATCAGAGGATGCATATAAAGACAGGAGTGGGGCGGATGGACATGTACATAAGTGTATAGGGGAAGGTTGTTAACGGGTCGGTTTGAATATTCAATAGCTGCATATAGGACACTATATTGATCATTTCTTATCAGTAATCCCTTGGTGCCTTAGTAACACAGACATATCCCCTACTGTGGTTGGTGTTGGAAATCTAATACTTAGACAACAGCTCTCAGTCCATGACTCTTTCTTCTCTCTTTCTTTTTTTCTCACTTTCTTACTCCCACCTCCATTGTCTTTCCTTCACTCTCTCTATCATTGTTCCACATTGTCTCCCTGCTTCCTCTGCATTTTGTCTCTCGCTCTTAGATTTTTTCTGTCTTTGTCTGTTTTTTTTGGGGGGGCGAATAGTTTCTCTGTGATAAGGCTTAATCATTTGACACCATTCCTCATTTCACACCATATGACAATTCCATTATGATGTAACCAAAGGTATCTCTTTAATGTCGCTTTGAAAGATATACTATCAACTTGACTATAATCAAAAAGTCTCTTGTTTATTTCATATCAGACTTAACTTTATTACACCATTAAAACAATATATATTGTATCCTACACCTCCCTCTTCTTCTTCTAAATATGGTTGCCACATCCCTTGATGCTTTGCATTATATTGATGTTTGTGTTGTGCCATTAACTGGATCAGATATCAAGACACTGGTAGCTATTGTTATATACCCTAACAACAATAATGATGTGATAGATAATTAATCCATGAAATATATCAAACCCATCTATTCCTTAACAATTAAAAACAGGGGTTGAGCTCCTAGTCTACATTGTATGATATCAATGTCCTGAAGCTCTTATATGACAAAGCTATCCATGACTGAAAGTTTAAGGGATGTCATGACCGGTGTATTGCTCCGTCATATCAAGTACAGTCAGCCCTCACTTCCTTGCACATTTTCCGCCTCGAATCCCTCACTTCCTCAGACAGGTGACTGGTAACCTCTATTATATTTTGACTTAATTCCTCAGATTATTTTCTTCCTCAGACATTTTTCCTTGCATTTTCCAAATTCAAGGAGGTGATGGCGACTCTACTTATTTCAATCCCCTTTGGTAACATTACCATCTTCTCACAATCAATATCTTACATCACATCAGACACCTCTCATCCTGTATTCCTCTGCTCAGCCACAACAAACCAAACAGCTGAGAGAACCTCATCCTGTGGGAGAGCTGGAGGGGATGGGGGACTAGTGTCAGTCTGATAAATGACAAAACGGTCATAGAGGCCAGCTCTGTGAACATACAGGTTTCAGCAGCTTTTCCAACCTGGTGACATGCAACAAGGTGCAGTGCTCATTTCGGCTGTTGGCAACTTTTTTTTTATAAATCTCAGACATGTGACAGTAGGGAGACAGCCTGTCGATAAATGGTTGGGAAAAGACCCTGAAATTGCAGTCTGGCTGCCCAATAGTAAAAGGTCATTTTCTGTAATGGCTGCCTTCCTCATGGGTGTCATTTGTGCCGGTAAGCCAGGCTTTAAAAATAGGATAGTATTAAGTTGTCTGGCACTGCAGCTGGATTTTGTTCATTAAATGTCCTGTTATTTCCTTGAGTGTGCAAAACATGTGATAGCTACCTTGTTTGAGATTGATATTGTTCCATTCGATCAGCAAATTTCATCGTGAACTTTATATAAGTCACGCTTGAGATTCTGTCAATAGGTGAAACTGCTGTGTCATGTCATGTCATGCTCAATGGTGACCACAGGCTCGAATTAATCAGCTTGGTTATACTGGGAGTAGATAACTGTATATAGCACAAGATATCCCCACTGTATCAAAGGTTTAGACGTGAACAATAGCGCCTTCTGGTTAGCAGTATACAAACTGCTTAGTCCACCAACATCTTTATACTGCAGATGGTGCCACATGCCGCATTCATGTATAATAACTACTGTGAAACCTCATGTATGAGACTAACTCGCATACTAGCTGCACCCCCAACTTTAGAGAAATACTATAAGCCTAACAGGGGACCAAAAAATTTATAATTTAGTGCAGTAACAGGTGTATTCCACTAACGGAATTGGCCTTGATTCTGTCCGCCGTCGAGATTCTCCCATAAGTTGACATTATAGACTTTCCTTGGATGATGGAATTATGGCGAACAAACATCAGTGGAATACTCCATATAGCAGCGCCTATATGTGAGTTTTTGCTGTACGAATGACGAGGCACTTTAAGGGCTATATGAAGAGCTGACACTGAGAGAACCTTTGTAAGTGACCTTTGTAAAGCGAGGAGGGGGGAGGATCGGAATCTTTGTTCTAGGGCAACAAAAGGAGAAGGATAAAATGTCATAAAAGTAGCATGTCAGTGACCTTTCAGCATGCGACAGCCTTAGGTTTTAGAATGAAAGTTTTAGAAAAGTACTTTTATGAGATCAGCTTTAACAATTCCCTGTAAAATGTTGATGTCTGTTACATTTCCATAGCTAACTAGTTTTTAAAGTGAATAAGTGTGATTTCCAACAAATAAATGGTGATCAATATCTAGATTACTATGTGAGGTATAAAATGTATGGAGTACAATTCCTACCTATCAGTGAACATAAATGTATTATTGTCAAGGAATGCTTAAATACTAACTATGTTAGCATTGATACACATGCTCTGAGGCGTCGGCACTGATAGTACTGATACATAATGTACTAGCAATGATGCAATATACTGATCCTGAATATAATACAAGCATGAACATTAATGAATGCAATATTGAATGAGACCTAACCACAGTGGCAGCAGTTTGTGTTATGTGTAAATGCTGACAGTAATAGCTGTGGTTAGGGACAGAACAGTTACATAAAGGCTTCAGGAGCGATTCCAAACCGGTGACGTTCAACGCTCAATTTGGTAGTTGTCAGCCTTATATGTCTCAGACATGCAAGCAGCAGGAGGTAGACAGCTGTGAGCAGGCAAGCAGAAAGGGGTATCCCCGCGGGATTAGTACCAATTTTAGCCATCAGGGGGCTCCATCACGGCCTATATTGGGAGAAACAGGCACTTTATCTTTGGTACTTTTCTCTGGAGAATTCAGTAGTTTTATACAAAACATCCATTTTTAGTGAAAAGCGTCCTTATTTGGAATGTAAAAAGAACGTTTTACAGCCTAAATGGGTGTCTTTGTTGATATGTGTTGCCATGGAAACATGATTTTCATTCCAAATACAGAAAAAAAGAAGCACATTGATAGAAAGATTCACAAGGATTGCTATGGTCAAAACAGAAAAATATATGATCATTTTCTAATCATTCTAATTATGCTAATTAGATAGAGATATCTTGGAAACTATGAGACTTAGAGCTAATTGGGAGTTTGGACAGGGTAATGCCCACCCATATTCATATAGCCATTTCTCAAAAACTAGAAATGATATCCTCTTGTGTAATATATCAATGGAAAGCTTATGATATCAATTTTAAAGTTGACATTTTCGTCGGATTTCCCTTTTCCCTTGCCTGTACAGCTGCGTATTCATGGTAGGTCTGTAGTAGAGCTTGGACCGTATAGTAGATAGTAGTCAACTTCTTTATGCTGCATGGCTAGAATATGGTAAAAGGTCTTCCTGTGGGATGGTTCCTTTCATATTTGATGATATTGGTTCTAATAATGATGTACCAACAGAAATCCGAAGTGTCAAAGCCAATTAGGCTAACTAAGGAAGAATATAGCAGGAGTGACTAACACACTAGGAATCTGCATGAAAAGTCTCTTTAAGGGGCTCAAAGTAATCTGTAACTCTATGTTAATACAGTAGCGTATGGGAATCACAGACAACAGCTGCCTTCCTCTGAGTCTTTATATTTTTCTCAAACATTATGAACCTAAATCATTTGACACCATTCCTCCATTAATACCACATGACAGTTCCATTATAATGTAATCAAAGGCATCTCTTTGATGTCACTTTAAAATATATACTATCAAATGATTACAATTAAAAAGTCTCTTCACATCAGACTTGTATGGTATCATTACAAAAGTAACATATTTAATTAAATATACTATATCCTACACTCTCCTTCTTCTTATTGTGAATAGTACATATAATATCCCTACATTCTTTGCATACCTTTACATTTTTAGTAGAGCCCATCATGATTGACTTTCCTACATGCATGGGTATTGATGTCTTGAAGCTCCAATATGACAAATATATACATGGGTAAAGGTGTAATGAATGTCCACACAACAGGTGTAACGAATGTCCACATATCTTCACTCTCTTTTTGTAGAATTTCGCTCCTTTAGCAATCAATATCTGACAAATCCTCAGAACTTCTCCCGTTCTCCATTTCTCCAGACAACACAAACAGCTGACAGAACCTCATCCTTTAAGAGAGCTGGAGGGGGAGGGGGGGGACTGGTGTGTGTCTGACAGGTGTAACTCATACTGCTTTTGTTGTGAGGCTCACATTGAGGGCCTGCAGCCACCAGGTGGGGAGACACTCTGTGTCACAGTCCTGAGCTGCAGGAGGCATGGACAAAACGTGGTGAAAGACAAATGGGCTTGAAGGGAGAGAGGGATTAAAGAATCGTTGCATGGGGGCAAGTGGGTAGGGAGGCAGGATGGTGGAAGAGCAAGAAGCAAGTAGATATGTATGTCACTAGGTAGGTAGATAGGTAGGTAGATAAATAGGTAGGAAGGTAGGTAGGTGGTCATTCAGCCAGGCTGTGAGAAGGCAGGCAGCCTGCCAGGCAACAAGGGAAGTGGGCAGACACATAGGTAAATATATATATATATATATATATATATATATATATATATATATATATATATATATATAGAGAGAGAGAGAGAGAGAGAGAGAGAGAGAGAGAGAGAGAGAAGGATACTAGGAGATAGGTTACTAGGTAGGTATGTCAATAGGTAGGAATGTAAGTAGACATACAGGTCTACAGGTCGGGCAGAAGTAGATATAATGGTAAATTGGTACATTACTAGGTGGTAGGCAGGTATATAGAGGGGCAGTTTGGTCAGCAGATGAATGAAAAAGAGGTATGTGTTGGGACAATACAAGGGGACATGGGGATGCAGTTTGGGAGAAGGGGTAGGGAAAGGTAGATGGAGGCAGAAAAGAGGAACATGTAAAGTCAAGATAGAGATGTTAGAGGATGGAAAGATGTAGGAAAGTATCGGAGTGGATGGGGATGGAGTGGGCCGAGTGGGCAGTGCATGATCTATAGATAGATACAGCCACATGCAACAATGCCATTTCTAGATGCACAGATCTGACTTACTCAGCTGCTGGGGAACCCTCTGTGACAAGGGGGGAGGAAGAGGAGGCTGTGTGAAGCTGACCTGCCCCCTGTGTTGTGTTTACATCAGTCGTGTGCATGAGACATATCCTATGTATATGGGGCTATCAAGGCCTGACTGTAGCCAGTATTGGCTGAGCATGGTGTATAATGAGGGTAAATCTACTGAGCGTATATGCATTATGGTGCTCCGAATTTAAGAAAAAAAAGTTATGTAGGGAGAAGCGGATGTTGAGTCTGTATGTTTGAGACTAGCTGTTCTTGTGTCCATAGTTAGACACAACATTGAATATTTGTTATAGAATCTTTATATGTGCATATAAGGGAAATTTATTAGCAGACATATCATAATATTGACAAAGGGAAAGATGATCAAAGGTACACATGTATGTTATACGGCTGTAGTGCAGTAATATGAAAGTACATACAGGTACACACACACCCACTACACAAAACAGTTATGTAAAGCCTTAAGTATAGATGGTGTTGTAGAAGATAATGAAAAGGTCTATATGGATACTGTGAAAAACCTGGCCATATTCAGGGCATCGGCATTTATATCAAAGATATGTAGTATAAAGCAGTAGATAAATAGGTATATATATCGCTGCTTCATGCACAAAAGTGAGGGGCAAAAAATAACTCCTGAGAGACTCACTGTGGCCCCTACCTGGGTACCAGGAACTAAATGATAATCAATCATCCCCTTCATTTCATTCCATGTTTGTCACAGCAATATTACCCAGACACCCCTCAGATATTTCTTTGGTAGCATGGAGGACATCCCTCTTTAGACACCTGAAATACAGAAAATAATTATGGTGATCTGAGTATTTAGACCACAGTGACATACAAACCTACTCGGTTGGGTACCCTTGTATAATTCCCCATTACTAATAATTCATTGCCTACTTGAGCACATTTTACTCCCAACCAAACTGCCCATTTCTCAGTGATTGCCAGTGATTCTTCAGCACTAATAGCTCATTGCCTACTGCAGCTCATTTTACTGGACTCCCGATCCCGCGGCCCATCTCCCAGTGATGGTCAAGTGACATGACATGGGTGGTGGTCAGTGTGGGAAAACTAGGCATCCAGGAGGCTGGGCTAACTATTACCTACCTCCAGGGGGAGTATGTGGGGTAAGAATATTCAGGGGTCACCAGAGGTCCCATATATACACTCTCTAAACCGTTGGTGGGTGTACTGGTGGCAGGGGATTGCAGAAAAAAGGGTGCATATATGTCTAAACAATATATAGACCGGACCTAGGGTAGGCTAGGGTGGACTTAGTAAGGGTAGGTATAAGACCTGATGATATTATAAGCTATCATACAGGAGGGAATTCCTGGGTACATCCGACATGATATGATAATATTCTACAAAGTTAACTTACAAGGCTTTGTCTACCCCATGTTCATGCAGTTGCCAACAGCCATGCTATGTATTATCTGAGGAACAGAGGAGCAGCAGCCTTTTTAATCACATACAAAAAGGAAAACTTGGTCACCTGTAAAGAAATATTAAATGGGTTGTAGAATATTGTCGAATATATGACATATATATCCCTGGAAATGGAATTTTCATAAAATTTAGGCTTGGAGGAAGGAATGTGTGATACCATGCACAGTATATATCTGTTGGTTAATGTAGCCATCACGAAAGTAGGCTGTTGAATTGGGTGGAAGGATTGTAGGCTATATACATAGGGTGAGTTGGTAAGAGAGGGGCGGTGATAGTTGTGAATTCATGACAGCAGAAAATAAATGTAACCAAACATGCTCCAATAAGATGCGGATACCGAAATGGGTAGTGGATTTGCAGGGTGAGATAGGCATATACTTGTGGATCACATGCTTTTGCTATTCAATAGCTGCATATAGGAAACTATATTTATCATTTCCTATCAGTATACACCATTCTTAGACAGTGGCTTCCTATTACTTTATCTGTCTGTTTTGCTTTATGAATTTCTACTTATTCTCTCATTCTCTGTCACCTTCTCGCCGTCACAAGTCTTTTCACTTTCCACTCTCATTATTTCAAGGAACACTTTCTTCTTTGCCTCTATGCTCATGCCTCTCTGTCTTTCTCCTTGTTTATTTAATAATTATTGTTGTTTTGCCTGTCTGTTTCTCTCTCTGTGGTCAGACTATCATAGACTATACATTCACCTTTCTATCTCTATATTCTCCAATCAAAAGTGTCAAAGCCAATTAAGCTTACAATGAAAGAATGTGGCCAGCGAGGGAAAAACACACTATGGACTTGTATGAAATGTCTCTTAAGGAGCTCAGTGTAATCCATAACTCTATGAGAACAGCTGCCTTTCTCTATGTTTTTATATTTTATACTGAAGACTCAAGATCATGAGATGCCATTCTTACATATATATATTTCATTTGACAGTTCCAATTTGCAATATGCACTTTACCTTCATTGAGCCATATATTGCTTGTCTAGAATTTTTGTTTGATCATAAAAGCAAGAAACATGTCTGCATAATCCCATTAATGATGGCCAATGAACAATGATATAGGTTCTGCTCATTTTGTCAATATGAGTTATCAATATTTGCCTATGTGTACCATCAAACTTACTTAATGCATATCTATCCATAGCTTAATATATAAATTCAGAATATGAAGAGAGTCACACATCTATCATTAGAATACAGGTAGTTATCCGTCAATAGCCATTGTGACAAATCCTTACATGTGCATATAGGGGGTGGAGGAATGAAGCTTAACATGTATAATATATATATAGCTATGATGCAGTAACATGAGAGGACCTTCACGTAAGCACGCCCCCACTACACAAAGGAATTCTGTGTAAAGCCTCAATTATATAGAAGGTATTGTAGAGCATGATGAGAACATCTATATGGATACAGTGAAAGACCTTGCCATATTGAGGATGTAGGCATAGATGTTGGAAACATAGATCTGAGAACTATAATAGAAAGGGTGAGATGAATATGTATATAGTGCTTCTATTGTTATGTTGAGAGAGGCAGAATGCTACACAAGATGTAAAGGTGAAAAGGAACCAATATATGGTCCATGGGGGAGGGGGGGGAGAATGCTTGAAATCAATGTGTATTTAATGTAACTAGTGTTCAGTTTAAATAACAGAATAAAACCCAACTCACTGCTGCCTTCTACATGTCTACTAGGAATTAAATATGACCAACATTTGGGGAAGTTAGCATCATCTCTTTTAATGTGAAGTATAGTAACAGCCATCTCTTGCCATGACTTAAACACCCTTTAATTCTCTCATCCAACACCTGGAATAAAGAGATATGGTGATTTTCTGAGTATTTAGACATGGGTCACACAAGGACCCACTCAGTTGGCCTCTTTTATGATATAATAACTAATAGGCTACTGGCCAGATTCTACTGCACTCTAATTCCCATCCCACTCCCCATCCCCTAGTGATTGTCCAGTTGCATGACATGGACAGTGGTCAGTATGGGAGAACTAGGCTGGACTAACCATTACTTTCCTCCAGAGGGAGTACACGGTCCATTAGAGGTTGTCAGAGGTCCCATATATAAACTCTATAAATGAGCGGTGGGGGTACTGATGGTGGAGGTTTGCAGAGGAAAGGCATCAATACGATATATTTAGATAATACATAATGAACCTTGGCGAGCGTAGGTATGAGAGCTGATGATATTCTAAGCTAGCATACATGGACAAATATAGGGTTTATACTTTCACTCTTTTTTCAGTCACTTTCTGATCATTCTTCCTACTCTTTCCCTTACTATCATAAACCTTACTATCATAAACATGTATTCTAAGGGAACTGAAGTTTATTTTTTCCAGACTGTCCCAACCGTCAAAGCCCATTAAGCTTAAAATGAAAGAATGTGGCTAGAGAGGGACTAATACGAGGGATTTGTATGAAATGTCTCTTAAGGGGCTCAGTGTAATCCATAACATTATGTAAATACCACACCTTATGGGAACAGCTGCCTCTTTCTGTGCTTTTATACTTTACCATTTGAGATCATGAGATGCCATTCTTACATATATAAATCATTATTTTGACAGTTCCATTTTAGTTAGTTAAAGGCACATCTCATCAGGCAATTTGCAAGATGAGTCAGTTGTTCTGCTTTTCTTGTCAATACTCAGCAAATTAGTTCCAGATTGTTTCACCCTGTTTTACCCCTGGAACTGTGTGCTCATTTCGTGCATTTTGTGTGACATGTATACTGTTGTCGTGTGAGTGGCAGGAATACTCACTCACACACAACTTAGATTAATGGTTAAACATACATGTGTATTACTGTGTTATATACTAGAAGTCATTGATATGGGAATGCACAGGGAAGAAACTATACAAGAGAACATAATGAAAGCCTGTGAGTAATGGTACTGGATGTACTAGATGAACTCCCACTCTAGGATTCACATGAAACAGGATGTATCAGGGGGACTGATTCACACCAGGATGTGCCTTGGGCACTGATTCATGGTGGGATCTCCCCTGAGGACTGACTCATACCAGGATATGACTCAGTGACTGACTCATATGGGGATTTCCCTTGTTGACTGACTCACAACAGGATGTGGAGCCAGAGTTACTCATTCCAGGATACGGAAGGAAGAGTTATTGCCTGAAGGACTATAAAATGGCAGTCAGCCTCCTACTCAAAGGAGGGATGTAGTCACTTTGTTCTGTGAGACTGAAGGCAACACTGGTCACCATGACAGGAGAGGAACTTGGATTATTGTCCTATAGACTGACAAGGACCTACATGGAGATAGTGATTGTGAGACTACTGCTGTGTGACCTAACTTCATTGGATACTCTGTATGACTATGGAGACTAGTGTGGACTTGTGTTTGGACTTAGCATGTATTGAGATGAGAGTGTAATAACTGTGCATTCCCCATGAACACTACAGACTATTTGGCATTTAGATTATATTGAGAAACATCATTCAGTACTTGTGGTTTGTGGCAATAAATATATAATCAACATTAACACCTCTCAAGAGTGCTCTTTTTCCAATGCAAGATGAGCATGTATTGGGCATAATCAACTAGTTCCCTAAGATCAACAATAAGGGGATATACAAACAGTTCCCATGTCACAAAAGCATCCAGCTCAATACCATGTAACAGACTCACACACACTTACACAGTGTTCCATGGAACAGATTCACACAGTTCTGACAGATTTTTAAAAAGTTTATTCACACCAAATGACAAAATATATAATGCCCTAAACCAAAATGTTTAGTCATGTATTTTTAGTTTCATTACGAAGAACTAAAAGATTGGAAATACTGTAATACTTTTTACAACCAGCAGTATTTGACATAGATAGTCATAGCACACTATTGGTGTGTGTGCTGCTGGTTTGTACAAACTCATTCGATCAGGTTCCTAGCATTTTAACATAGGGCTGATGAATATATGTACCATTATAACCATCAACGTTAGAGTTCACATGAGCAGCAGGAGATGCCAGGCTTTTATCCAAACATGATGACCAGAGGAAAGGTGTCTAGCATCTGGACATCTTAATGCTGCTTTCATTAAAATGATATGGCATCTATTTATATACATAATGAATGTTAATAGAAGGACAGGTGCATTGTCTGATTCACAATACATTGGGACCCTGTTTAGATACTTATAGCTAAAGAAAATCATTCTCTTTAATCAGGAAAAGGGGTACAATTAACTTTGATGACACCTGGTGTCACACATAACAGGTATTTGTGTGATGTTGTGTCACCTAGTTTCCCTTCTGGCACACACTCACACATCTTCAAACATAACCATTATCACTTTGTCAGGTTGGAATAGTGCATGGTTTTGACACCAGGTGTCATCTTTGTTGTTCCTTGTTATTCTCATGGGTGAAATGGAATCATTTTCATTGTTTATAACCATAATAACATGTTATCAATGCAACTTAGACCTAGCTATACACCTCTAATTCTATCAAGTTCCATTAGTGATTGAAAAACACACCATATGATTTGATTAAAGCTGCATTAAGAGGGACAGACCACAGACACCCTCCTCTGGTAATCTTGTTTGGATAAAGGTATGACTCTTTGTTACATGTGTATACAGCTGATACTTGGCATGAATTGTACACAACTTCATCAGGCCTACACTACCATGGTAGAAATCTTGTTGAATGAGATAGTATGCCCATATACAGCAGGGAGTGCACTAACAGATTTCTGCTATGGTGCCCTATGCCAACTTCTAAATATAATGAGTATTACAAACTAAACAGACTTTCCTTTCTTTTAAAAAAAATATCAAAAAAGTGAAACAATATGGTTGGAAACATTTTTGTGCCATGGTACATGATGCTGTGTGAATATGTGTGAATTTGTGTGAATATGTGTGAGTATGTGCCACTTCTTGTCCTATGGGGTATGGTGCCATATTGTGCCAATAAGTTCCATAGGACAACAGTCACACAAAGTGCACGTTCCAGAAACTAAGTCAAACTAATTTGCTGGGTAGTAGCTTTTAATGTCTGCCTACATGGCCCATCTACTATTATGTCAGTTAAAGTTGTCATATCTATTTTGATTCTTTATTCCAGCTGAAGATGCTCAAAAGACTGTAAAATACATATGAAGTAGCATTTATCATGAATTTAATATCATTGAGTTTCCTTGAAATCAACCTCTGACTTTGTCGAGTGAGTGCTGTAAATCGTCCGTGAATTCTGACAACTGCATAAAGTGATTGGCGATGTCTAGCTATCCCCTAGGCATGCCTCACTGTCCCTTAGGCATCCCCTAGGCTCTTAACAAACTAGAAGCATACAATAACATACTATATTTCCAAAACAAAAAAATTCACCAATGGACTTACTGGAGGTTCAATATTACTACAGGCAATGCTGTTTTCGATGTACATTAGAGACTTGTGGAGTGTATTTCCAATTGCAGAATGTGCCCCTACGTGGATGATACAGTTATATACATATGAGATAAGCAGTAAGCCAAAATGCAGCCAATCCCCCAATCTAATATGATCTATTCTTAATATAAGAACTAGGTTAATGCTCACAAAAAGGAAATGAAATATAGACAGATACAGCCACATGCAACAATCACATTTCTAGATGCACAGATCTGACTTACTCAGCTGCTGGGGAACCCTCTGTGACAGGGGAGGAGGAGAAGGAGGCTGTGTGAAGCTGACCTGCCCTCTGTGTTGTGTTTACATCGGTTGTGTGCATGAGACATATCCTATGTATATGGGACTATCACGGCCTGACTGTAGCCAGTATTGGCTGAGCATGGTGTATACTGAGGGGGAAGCTACTAAGTGTGTAGGGAAGGAGTTAGACTAGTACTGTTTATAATGGGGCTCTGGTTCCGAATTTAAGAAGTAAACATGGCGGGAGAGGCAGGAGTTAACTCTGCTTTCTTTAATTAATATCCAGTCAAACTGTCACTGCCATGTTAGCGTACCATGCAAGCCGTTCCTGTGTTCATAGCTG
Organism: Harmothoe impar; assembly: GCA_947462335.1. NCBI lineage: Eukaryota > Metazoa > Annelida > Polychaeta > Phyllodocida > Polynoidae > Harmothoe > Harmothoe impar. Next base: position 10,385,785 of record OX381711.1, on the reverse strand, counting down.
GACAGAAAATTGAATATTAGCTATACAATCCTAACATGTGCATATAACGGATGGCGGAACAAAGGTACACATGTATATTATATAACTATAAGGCAGTAATATGAGAGGACTTAGATAGATAAAGGTGCCGCCACTAGACAAAGGAGTTCTGTGTAAAGCCTCAAGTATAAAAGGTTTTGTAGCAGATAATGAAAAATGCTCTATATGGATATTATGAAAGACCTGGCCATTTTGAGGATGTAGGCATGTGTGTGGGAAGCATCAGAGAAAGGGGTATATGAATATGTACATAGGACTCCTCCTCGGAGGTGTTGTTGCACAAGACTGAGGGGCAGAATAGAACTCCCTGCTGTCCTCTACCCGTGTACTAGGAACTAAATGACAACCCATCATCCCATTGGGTGTGGAGTTAGATCTCATTACATATCTCTCACGGCCATATCACTCAGACCTCCCACACATATCTGAGTTGTTGCACAGGGGTTATAGCTCATGAGACACCTGAGAGACAGAATATATGGTTATATATTTAAGTATTTAGACCATGGTGACATAAGGCCTACTCAGTTGGGTACCCTTGTATAATTCTTCAGCACTAATAGCTCATTGCCTACTGCAGCTCATTTTACTGGACTCCCGATCCCGCGGCCCATCTCCCAGTGATGGTCAAGTGACATGACATGGATGGTGGTCAGTGTGGGAAAACTAGGCATCCAGGAGGCTGGGCTAACCATTACCTACCTCCAGGGGGAGTACAGGGTCCATCAGGGGCCACTAGAGGTCCCATATATACACTCTATAATGGGCGGTGGGGGTACTGATGGCAGGAGATTCACAGAATAAAGCGAGCATATGATATGTCTAAACAATATACATATATAGACCAGACCTATGGTAGGTAAGGGTGGAAGTATGTATAAGAACCGATGATATTATAAGCTATCATCTGGGAGGAAATTCATGGGTACAGCCTATGTAATATAATAATATTTTACAAAGTTAACTTACGTGGCTTTGTCTTCTGTATGGCCATCTGGTTGGAAATAGCATGATGAATACGGCATTAATGGAGGAGTGGAACGTGCCAGGCATGCTGAATATCTTTTTTATGAGGTAGTTATAGTACATTGTTAAATTGTGTTGTAGGATGCTAGTGGGCTACATACATAGGATGAGTTTGTATGAGAGCAGCAGTAAAAGTTGTGAATTTACGACAGTGGAAATGATTGATATAATGAAGCATGCTTGGATAAAACAAGCATATATGCAAAAAGTGAGGGGGGGGGTTGACATACACAGCGTTCCATTGGGGCATATGTGTAGATAGGATGTTTTTGCTATTCAATGACTGCATACAGGGAACCATCTTGATCATTTCTTATCAGTGAGCAACTTGTGGTTAGGGACAAATACAGTATAGGGGTTGGTGTGGGGAATGTATCTAGCACACTAGGCACACTAGGCATTTGTATAAAATGTCTCTAAAGGGGCTCAGTGTAATCCATAACTCTATGTGAAAACCACACCTTATTGGAACAGCTGCCTTTCTCTATGTTTCTATATTCTATGGTCTCATGATCTTGAGTCGTCAATATAGTATATTGACGACTCAAGATTATGAGACCATTCTTACAAATAGATCATTTGACGGTTCCATTTTAGTAAATTGAATGGACATCTGTACTCTACCTTCGTTGGGCAATATATCCCTTGTCTAGAATTATTACTGGATCATAACAAGATCCATGTCTGCATTATTCCATTATGAATAATGGCCAATACACAAAGATATTGTGAGTCAAAAGCTCTGCTCATATGGTCAATTTGAGTTATCAATATTTGCCTATGTGTACCATGGAACTAACTGCATGCTACCTATGCATATATATCCATAGCTTAATATGTAAATTCAGAATAAGAAGAGCTATCATCAGCATACAGGTAGTTATATGTCAATAACCATTGTGACAAATCCTTTAACGTGCATATCAGGAGTGGAGGAATGAAGCTACACATGTATTTATATGTAGCTATAATGCAGTAACATGGGATGATTTTCACGTTAGCACCCCCCCACTACACAAAGGAATTCTGTGTTAAGCCTCGATTATATAGAAGGTATTGTAGAGGATGATGATACAGTGAAAGACTTTGCCATATTGAGGATGTAGGCGTATCTGTTGGAAACATAAATCTGAGAACTATAGTAGAAAGGGCTAGATGAATATGTATATATAGCACTGCTCTTCAGGTGTTGATGCACATGAGAGAGGCAGCATCTGACACAATATCCTATAAATGTGTAAAAGAACAAAACATCAGGGGGAAGTTAGTAGCATCTCTATATATGCACAGTTTAATAAATTAGATTACATGCCTGTTACAGACATCTCTAACCATGGCTTGCACACCCCGCAATCTCTCATGCAACACCTGGAATAAAGAAATATAGTCTTTTTTCTATAGTATTGCAGTGGCGGATCCAGGATTGTCTAGAGGAGGGGGGGGGGCAAACCTGGCCAACCTGGACGTGAAATGGTGCATTTTCATGTATTTAGGACACCATAGTCACACAATGGCCCACTCAGTTTGACTCATTTATGATGTAATAACTCATTGGCTACTGGCTAGATTCCACTGAACTCTAATTCCCGTCCCAGTCCCAATTTCCTAGTGAGGGTCCAGTGGCATGGCATGGACAGTATGGGAGAACTAGGTTGGACTAACCATTACTCCCATCCACAGGGAGTACACAGTCCATCAGGGGTTGTCAGAGGTCCTATATATAAACTCTATGAATGACTGGTGAGGGTACTGGTGGCGGAGTTTTGCAGAGGAAAGGCATCAATATTATATATCTAAATAATACATGAAGGACCTTGCTGAGGGTAAGTATGAGAGCTGATGATATTCTAAGCTATCCAAATTATCAGATATACTCATTTTAAGACTGTGAATGAAACTTATAACTATGCATAGCTCAGTATGTGCATACATAAGTAGAAGGAAGTGATATCTATAATCAGAATATAGGGAATCATCAATAACTACTATGACAAGGAAACACATTTTTTTAAGGCCTAAAGGCCCCGGAGGGGCCCTGGTGGTGAGCTTGCGAACTACCAGGTTGAGGCATTATATTGTTTTCATTTGACAGGAAGTCAGTACGGGTGCCGCCATTTTGTTTTAAGGGGTGCCGCCATTTTGTTTTAAGGTGTCACAACACAAATTTATGCATATATGAATAAAATTAATATTAATCAACCTTCGATCCTGAGGTTGATCATAAGCATACCTATACCCCCTAACATGGACCCAAGGAATTCAAAGGTTAAATTGGTTTGTTGCTAAGACAGCTGGTTGCCTAGCAGCAGCTATTCTAATTGTTTATCTGCCTAGCAACACCCATTTCCACGCTCCTGGGGTTGATTATAATCCTACCTACCCCCCCTTTCATGGACCCAAGGAATTCAATGGTTTTATTGGCTTATTGTTAAGACAGCTGGCTGCCTAGCAACAGCTATTCTAATTGTTTATCTGCCTAGCAACACACATTTCCATGCTCCTGAGGTTGATTATAATCCTACCTACCCCCCCCCCTAACACGGACCAAAGGAATTCAATGGTTCTATTGGTTTGTTGCTAAGACAGCTGGTTGCCTAGCAACAGCTATTCTAATTGTTTATCTGCCTAGCAACACCCATTTCCATGCTCCTGGGGTTGATTATAATCATACCTACCCCCCTAACATGGACCCAAGGGATTCAATGGTTCTATTGGTTTGTTGCTAAGACAGCTGGTTGCCTAGCAACAGCTATTCTAATTGTTTATCTGCCTAGCAATACCCATTTCCATGCTCCTGAGGTTGATTACAATCATACCTACCCCCCCTAACATGGACCCAAGGAATTCAATGGTTCTATTGGTTTGTTGTTAAGACAGCTGGTTGCCTAGCAACAGCTATTCTAATTGTTTATCTGCCTAGCAACACCCATTTCCACGCTCCTGGGGTTGATTATAATCCTACCTACCCCCCCTAACATGGACCCAAGGAATTCAATTGTTTTATTGCTTTATTGTTAAGACAGCTGGCTGCCTAGCAACAGCTATTCTAATTGTTTATCTGCCTAGCAACACCCATTTCCATGCTCCTGAGGTTGATTATTATTGTACCTACCCCCCCTGACATGGACCCAAGTAATTCAATGGTTCTATTGGTTTGTTGCTAAGACAGCTGGTTGCCTAGCAACAGCTATTCTAATTGTTTATCTGCCTAGCAACACCCATTTCCATGCTCCTGAGGTTGATTATTATTGTACCTACCCCCCCTAACATGGACCCAATTAATTCAATGGTTCTATTGGTTTGTTGCTAAGACAGCTGGTTGCCTAGCAACAGCTATTCTAATTGTTTATCTGCCTAGCAACACCCATTTCCATGCTCCTGAAGTTGATTATAATCATACCTACCCCCCCTAACATGGACCCGAGGAATTCAATGGTTTTATTGGTTTGTTGTTAAGACAGCTGGCTGCCTAGCAACAGCTATTCTAATTGTTTATCTGCCTAGCAACACACATTTCCATGCTCCTTAGGTTGATTATAATCCCACCTACCCCCCCTAACATGGACCAAAGGAATTCAATGGTTTTATTAGTGCTGCTGCACTGGTGGCCACCTAGTGGCTGTATATTACACTAAATCCCTGTAATGGCATGTTTTCCCCTGTTGTGTCACATCTGTCAGTTATATCATCCTTCACACTGTTTATATGGTGTCTTGAATGGGTCCCCTACAAATATACCAACCATGTAGACATGTTCCTTCAAATGCAAGAATTGCGGTTGTTGCCGCGTATAAAAATGCCTGAGGCATTTTTTTACGCGGCAACAACCGCAATTCTTGTTTATATTTGATTTGATTTTCAAATATGTTTTCCCTTGGAGCTGTTTAAAAGAATATCTTTCGAAGAAAATAATTGCTCATAGCTTTAATATTTGTCCAATTGTGTAGCACAGCAGCATCTGCAAGAAAGATGAAAAAGAATAGTCGCCATATCAGGGTATGCATTAAGAAGATTAATAGATTGAATGAAGTGGAGAAAATCCTAAAAGTTTTTTGGAACACACATGTTTGTCCAATCATACGTAAATCCTGCTTGTTCTTAGACAGTACAACACTATTTATTACCACCAGTTGTTCCCGGTACCAGTGGTGGTTGATTTAAGTGTCACACCAGTAATTGTAATGAGCACCAAGGGTCCAGGTAATGCATCCAGTGTTTGAGTGGGGCTGCTTGTCAGAAGGTAGAGACAGTGTCTTTGCATAAAAGAAATTGAAGCTGCATGAGAGCCATGTCCATCTCCTTGATATTATAACCAGTTCATATCGCTGATTACCAGTTAATATGCACAGCAAAATATTGCAAATTCATATCTATAGTTACAATTTTCAACTTTGTAATTTCAAGTTTCAAAAATGTGATGACAAGGATTTTAGAACTGTTAATTACAATTTTGAAATTTTAAACAAAACTTTATAATTGAAAGATCTTAATTTGTAATAACAAAAATGATTTTGTGCAACACTTTAGCGACAAAGTTTCAAATCAATACAACTACTGAAAAAATTTCATGAATATCCTCACATGAAACCAGAAAGTAAAGGTACTAATGTATATTTTCCCCAGACCACCTATTAAGATGCATGAAGACCCAGGATAAATTCTGATGCCAAAATCAACAATACCGAAGACAAAGAACAGGAAAAAGATAACACAACTAACTCAATGTGATGTCACAAAAAAAGTATTTTTCCATGCTCACAGTCACAGGGCAGTGGCAAGGGTCCACACTATTGTCCACTCAGATGGAGATGGATAAAGCATTATAAGCAAAAAGAATACAGTTCTCAGAAAAAAGAATCGCAAGACCTTTGACAGTTTAATGCATTCAGACCTTTTTTGAAAAGGTGGGAAAGAATGATTTTCATTGTTCTGCTGCCTAGTTAAAGAAATTCTTTCTTTTGTTAAGCATGTGTCCACCCAGCCCATCACTCTGTATTTGCCAGCCTCCCTTTCTCCCATTTGTTTAAGCAAATTAGTCATAAATATGTTGGTATGAATTCAGCTGTGTGAAAGGTACTGTAATGGATGAGGCTAGTTACTAATGAAAAAAGGCTGGGATACTAAAATAAAGAATAGAAGATTGTAAAACAATGCCAATCGATTTGCAAACTTGTTTATATGCTGTTACAATATAACACAACTTATTCATAAATAATATGATGTGTTTACAAAATCGTTCCATTATTAGTACAAAAAGGGAGGATTTATCAAAAAGAGCGATGGAGAAAGAGAAGAGTATTAATGCAATCCAGAGGACAAAACAATTGATTTTCATAGTTATTGAATCTATATGTTCAAACGAGTTTTAAATAAAGCGATATAAAACAATACCAAGAAGCTTTCAAACCTTTTGTTTCAAACAAACATTGAATGTCATTAGAGAAGGCCATCATTAATCTGCTTCCTCCAATTATACTTTAAACTTTACAACAAAAATAGAGTCATAAATGTTTGCTGTCAAAACGTCAAGCGATGCAAGCTGTTAGAATGCCTGATCATATGTATACTTATCATAAATAATCATAACAAAGAGACAAACCTGAACAGAAATCAGAGAACAGAAAACCTTGTCTTATAAACTTAGCATAGAAAAGCAGAACAAATAGCCTGAACAGAAATCAGGGTATAAATGTATCTATCTTGCTCCCAGCCCTACCTCACCCATTTTGCTTACATTCCTATCCTATCCATGGTAGCTTACCCTCGCCTACTCCATGATTCATGTTTTCTTCTAAAGCCCCTATTCTGTAGCTCTCCTGTCATATTCCAGTATGACAGCTGAACTATAGGAACTCAGTACTCAGTACTATTTCAATGCTCTTCAGTCCACATATACCTGACCTATGATACTGTCTACCTGTATATATAGGTTAATCATTTTTCGCAAATAATGTTTAGACATCAGAAAAATTGGATTTTCTAGTTTAACCTAAAGTTACATGTTCTCCCGGTAAAGTATTAACGTAAGATTTCCCCGACCTAGACATTCTGCACTCTGACTGAAGACCTAACCATAATATCCAATGTCACTCCGTGGTCATTCTAGATGAAAGCTAATGCCTTGTTTGTGAAAGAAGTGATTATCAAGTGTGATGTTAGACTGTTAAATGTGTAAAACTATTTGATGTGCGAAACTGTTCTCTGGTTGACAGTCAATATGAGTGATAATAGGTTATTTGCAGGCCCCAACACAGTAATCAAACCCTCTAGAGTCAAAAGAGTGAAAAGCGATGCGAGACAAGCATGGACAGCTCCCTTAGGTATATTTCAAAGGTGTGGCCATAATATGAGGTGGGTGGGGGGGGGTGGGATGCAGCTAAGAGGTTGAGATGCCTGAGGCTGTAACGCTGTCTGTACTTCTGCCCAAAAACTCATTTGTATGCTGCTACAAGAATTGTTCTGTGAACTAATCTATGAGTTGTGAGTTTTTGCAATAAGGGTGTTATATGAGAGGGAAAGATGCCATGCTATACTGACTCAGATTACGGCCCCATGGTCAGAAAATTAGGATCACTCGATTTGTTCCTAAGTCATTTGGTGACTAGTCAATTAATGAAATGTGGGTCAATAAGTTTGTTTGATTAAATAATAAGAGTCACACATTATGGCACATATTCAGGTTTATGGCAAGTACCTTGGGTAAGAAGTGGTGTTTAGGCTCTGTCTTTTTACCCATTATCACTTGACAGTTTTAGTTAGGGATAATCAAATGGTTGCTTTGGACATATCCTGCATCTCCACTTCGCAGTACCCCTGACACACTGTTGCTGTAATCGGCTGAGAAGTACAGGCTGAAGCAGTTGATGACTACAGGACATTGACAGCTTCCTCAGGTGCATTTTCACAGAGCCTTGTCAAGTTCTAAACCTGTAAACAGGTAGACAGTTGGTCTAAATTTAATACAGGCACATCCCTACTATCAATGAGCCCCATCCTACATCTTTCTACCTTTTTACCCATTTTCAAAAACCAGATTCTGACACATAACTTTCGTCCAGGCCATCTGGGCTTCTGACTTTGTGATTACCCTGTGTGACGAAACATTATCTGAACTACTGCTCCAATCTCTCAGTGCACATTAAAGTCAATGAATGATGTCTAAAAAAAGAGAACTCCCATTTACTTGAGATTTTTAGATGATAGCAACATACAAAATACAATCACAAAAAGATAGAAGATATACTACCAGAAAAAGGGTTTCAAGTAGAAATGAATGTATATTAAATTAGGCATTGAATGAGGCCTAACTGCTACATCAGAAGCTTCTGATGTGTCTAAATGCTGACAGTTATAGCTGTGGTTGGAACAGAACAGTTATAGAGGCAAGCTCTGTGAACATATATAGACTTCAGCCACTATTCCAAACTGATGACATGCAACAAAGGTGCAGGGCTCAATTTGGTGGCTGGATGCTGTTTGCCTAATATGTCTCAGACATGCGAGCAGCAAGAGGTAGACAGCCTGTAGATTTCAGGTCTGAAGTAGAGCTTGGAATGGTAGTACACTTTTTATGCTGAAAGACCAAAATATTGTAAGAAGTCATTCTGTGTGGTGGTGGCTTTCCTAATGGATGACATTTGTTTTACCACTCTGCCTTAGTAACATACCCTAGGTATTCAGCTCAGCTTTTACCACTATTGTATACAATTTTTTCACTGTGTGTGCAATACATACTAACGGCATGCATGGAATTCTAGGAGCTACAGATTGAGGGGAGAGGTGGTAGGGGATAGTTGTAGAAGCTGTAAACAAGGTTCCAGCCTTGAACAAGCCACTGGTAGTGTCATGGATATGCAGAATAGGAAAACATAGCTGAGAGAGCTTACTGTCCTACTCTATTCCCTGTGTCGTTGTAATGTTGAATATGGAATGTTTATTAGAATGGGACCCCCAGGGAAAGGTGTGACATCAAAAGAGGTAAATGATGTCCGTAATCTTGTGCTCGTATATCCAAATCTGTTCCTTAGGTAGTGGTAGATTTGAAATACATCATATGATATCACACACTCAATACAACTAATGAGAAACCTTTATAATTATCCTGACATTAAACTATCATTATGAAACATTGCCTTCAATGGGTAACTGATGAGGGTCTTGACATGCCACCAAAGGTTTGAAACAATACACTTAATCAGTAGGTGGCATGTAGTCTGAAGCATTCATAAAGGGCATCGCCCACCACCTTCTCTTTGTCGCATTACTGTATAGCCTGTCTAATGTACATCAGCAGTTGTAGCAGTTAGCACCTGTCATGTCACATGTTGGGGGAGGGGACATGGCTATTGATTAAAGTGTATATTCTGCACACAAACCTGTGCCGTAACTTTATCTCACTGAGACCATCCAATAAGACACATAAAGACACAGAATTACTGAATTACTTCTGATGCCAAAATCAGCAACACAGATTACAAAGAATAGAAAAAGAGAACACAATAACTCAATGTGATTTAACAAAGGGAACATTTCCATTCTCACATTCACAAAGCAGTGACACGACAAGGGTCCATCACACTATTTTTCACACAGGCGGAGATGAGCAGAGCATTACAAGCAAAGACATATATGGTCTTCAAAAGAACACCTTTGACAGTGACCATCTTTTATATTCAATGAAATGCTTTCTCTTTTTAAATGTGGAAATGACTGATTCAGATTCACATTGTTTAAGGTATTCTTTTTTTTTAAATCTGATTTCGCAGGCCTCTATTTCTCCGAATGCACACACCAATTAAAAGTTAATTATTCATGAATATGTTGGTGTGAAGTCAAATCTGTGAAAAAAAATTTAGTGAATGTGAGTTATTATTAGAGAAATGTGGGAGTGAACAAACAGTTTGTAAACAATCCATAAGAGAAAACAATTGATGTCAGATTTATTGAATTTACATGCTTAAAATAGTTTTCACAGATTATTGTAAAGTGATGTTAAGAAGCTTGTAAATCCATTTGCAAATTTGCTCTTTACAACATATCATAACAGTAAATGGACTCAACCCTCACTAAAGGAAAGCATTGAATACCTCTACTCATATTCAAAGTTGACTCAGCAAAATATAGCCAATCTTTAATAATTAGGAAATTGTTGTGTAATCATAGTTATTTGATTTAGGGATCCGTGGATTGACTTTCATAAACATTTATTGTAAAAATGTCATGCAATGCAGAATTTCAGAAAATGGTTAATCATAATAAATAAGCTTGAGCTGGAATCAGAATACAGATGTCCCCATTCTGCTTGCAGGCCTAATTATGGCCTACTTATCCTTTTTGCCTACACCCCCCTCCAATCCGTGGCAGCTACCCTTATCCTTCCTCATGATTTATCTCCTCTTCTTAATCCTTTCCCCAGTCACTCTCCCATCATATTGCAGTGTGGGAGTCTGTCCAAAGGCTTGGGTTACAAGAATTCAGTAATACTTCTGTGCTCTTCCTTCCCCAGATATTCATTCCATCCCGTCTACCATCATAACAATCACTGGACTCTCTCCCCTCCCTTGAACATTTACCCCACACATCATTCTAACTCCAATATCACCCAAAGGTCATCCTTGATTAAACTGCTTGCCGTCTTTTATGAATGGAGTGATCGTCTAATATGGACAGCTATTCAAAATGTAAAACTTAACAGCTATTGTGCGATAATATGTACCATTGCTGTGTGTGCCTTCCTATTATTGGAAATTTCAGTATTAGAGATGATATAGTTTCAGAACCTTCTACTCATGTGCTGTAGATTGGTAATTCAAACTCTGTCCTGTGCTAAATTAAAGTCTTTACATGCTAGGATGCCTTTCATCTCGTGATTAAAGAAAACATGATGATCAGACACGCTGGGTCTACTTTTCCACTATAATACTTTTTCACATCTTACTAATCTGGCAGTTCCCTCAGAGGGATTCTCACAGAGCCTTGTCAAGGCCAACATGTGTAGACAAGTAGAAGGTCAGTCTTATAGAATTGTTATTTGCTGAGTACATATAAACAATAGCTTACTTACATAATTATTACTAATTGATATTAGAATTTCCAATTACTTCACCAATGGATGACATCAACACAAAAAATGCTATCACAATTGGATAGGAAACATGCTACCAAAAAAGTGTTTCAAGTAGAAATGAATGGCCAGAGAATGAAGCATTGGATAAGGTCCAACTGCAGCGGCAGAAGCTTCTATTGTGTCTGAATGCCTTATTGCCTATTCTATCCCTATGAGCAATGAAAAGTTTTCATAAAGTTAGCAAAATTTAATGGACACCTGTACTTTTCATATGAAAGTTATTTGTGCATGGTGCTCAGCGGAAAGCTCAGGTGAAGACACATATGGGATGAATATTTTTGGCCATTATCTAGCTCAATAAAAAAAGATTTGCACCCCATATCTCACCAGAAAATATGAGAGTACAAACTGACTCCTTTTGTTATATACTTGCAAATAAGAAGGCCATACCATTTCCTAATAAGATTTAGAAAGTGTAGCTCAATCTCTCTCAATTGACATTTTGATATAGAAAATAAATAAATTGAGTATTGTCAATATTATCCTGTGGGAGCAAAACTTTAAAAAAAAACTTAATTTGATTTAAGATGCTGTCATTCAATACTCTTGACTATTGCAATGGCAAAGCAAGATTGAAAAAGCATATGGCTGTGAGGTTTAATTATCAATTTATTGATCAAGAGAAGTTTGACATTAAGAGTAAAACGTTTTAAACAGACATGTGTAGCCTTATCCAACTTATACTGCCCATACAGTGTTTGCAATATCCTCATTGTACATGCTGCACCTCAATATCTCCCTACAACTCTCGCCACACTGTCCAGGAGTACAGGTTTGGGGAACATATTGTGACTTTTAAATGATAGGTTGATCCGCTGTTAGTTGCTAAGGGACGCTTCTCCGTACTTTAATGTTTGGTGGACCTCGTTTTTTTCAAATTCAAGAATTCATTTGAATCGTTGGTCAGTTTAGTAGGGGTATGAATCTGTGACTGGATGTTGACTGTGTGTTAATTATGTTTCATTACTCGGAAGATTAAAATTGTAACTCAACAACTGTCATCTGATAGAAATGGCATTTGTCAAACTTTAAAAAAGATTCTCATCAAAATGGTTTCTCAGTACAATCAGAGCTATCTAATATTAATTGTGACATTTTTTTTTTCAAGGATTTTGGTATTTGGAGACTGAATGTCAGACAATCACAGAGACAATATCATTTGATGGAAGCTCAGCTAAGAAAATGTGTTATGTATCATGTATCAGAAAGACTCTTCAAATTTGCAGACTACTGCAGAGTTTTGTAAATGAGTTATGATACTTAAGTAGGATGTATGAGGGAATGCATTAATCAACGTAACCCCTTCGGATACTCAGAGTTATGTAGTTATGAAAATATATTAACATAACAAATGCCTTCCAGTTGCTGCATTATGACCAACAGATGATATAGTCCAAAAAATGTTCCCATGATGTATTTTCCTAATGAGTTACGTGCTGGCGCTGTATCGGCACATGTTGTCTACAAACAGGTGGAGGACTAGACCAGTGATACAGCCTGGCCCGTATTTCCAGGCAGCCTGTTAATTCAGGCTGCCCAGGCTGGTTTAACAGGCCGGGAGTCTTTACAGGCAGAGTTTTTGTACAGGTTGTTCAAACTCTCCCAGCACATGACCCTGGTACAGCAGGTTGGGGCTCAAGCTTTCACACCTTCTCCAAGCAGAGGCAACTGTTATGCCTGCTCTTATGGCTGTCCCATCAGATAAAATACCAATTTAAACATGTAATTATTCAAACATGCAGTGGACCAGGCACTTACCGCATCCATAAGTTTGAAGGTGATGTACTGATCTATATCCTCTTTATCAGTTTATTCTTAGCAAATATCACATTAAAAATCGCAAATATGATTACTGGTATGTAAAGGCTATAGTGAAAACACAATCCTGCTAATGAACAGCCCTGTATTCCAGGCTGAGTGACCTGTGAAAACAGGCTGGGTTTGTTATGCAGGCTGTACTGTAAGGCCAGGCAGTCTTCCACCTGACAAATGACCAATGAAACACTATATGGCTCTTAGCAGGGTTAATGGTATTGATTGGAGCCGTGTAATTTGACTCCTCTGATTATTACCTTGATAATTGGGACTCTGTAAGTTGACTCTTTGTATTATTGACTTGCCAAAGCAGGATCATGTTCATCAGAAAACATGACACCGGTTTGTCCCCATTAGGTAAACTTTAATCATTAAAAGTTTGAGATAAATTTCACAAGTTTCAATCAAGTTACAGAACAAGCATTACTAGAAACCAAGTTAACCAATGAGTCCACAACACTCTATAGCACAGTGTAGCTAATGAAGAGTGATTCAGTTAGCTTTAAACTATTCGCTATGTACTCTCTGCCAAACAAACAGATCTATAAAATATAGACAGAGCTGCAGGCTAAAATGCCCGTGATGTTGGTCATTGTAAAAGTGGGGGCTACCCCTAAGGCCAGGGTGCAGAATGGGGCAGCCCCTACAAGTGCAGGTAACAATATTTAGGTCACCTTCTAGTGAAGTTCTGTGTATTTTTAATGGTTTTACTTGTTTCTTTACTTCTGCAGTGTTTGTTTCCTTTCGTATCCGTTTGAACCTTGTGCAGGTACCATGACCCTCGGGCTAGCGACCACACTGAGCATGCAGTATGAACAGAGTGCAGAATAGCACAGGCTGCCATAGGGAACATCCCTGCCATTCCTTTAATCTTGTAAATGTTATTTTCACCATGAAATAGAGCAGATTGCTACTTGATACTACATCTCTGATAACCCAAACCTGTCATCCCTCCCTCCCTACCTCCCCCATGTAGACAGTCTTGGTAATGTTTTTTATCCAGTAGTCTCCACAAAACTCCACTCTTGGAACCACTTAACTCTCCTGGCACCTCTCCATTGGATTGATAGGTTGCAGGAAAATGTTCTGAAACTGCGGTTAAATGTGGCACTTATATTATATATTGACAACAAGACAAGCAGATAATATAAATCTGAATTGATTCTGTATTAAACTGATTAGCTTCTCCTTCCATGGCCCATCTCATCTTTTATAACCAAGAAGATTTTAACCTTGTGGGATGAAAACATTAATTTTCACACTTGTGTGTGAAACATTGATGATGTCTAATATAAGTCCTGCTCTTGTTCTAAACACATCTCTGCCTTTTTATTCCTTTATTTGCTCAACAAACCACATCCCTCCCTCTTCATAAGGCTGACAAGTATTTGACACTGGAATAGTTGGATGAGCTCGCTGTTAGTGAAGTTGTAGAAAGGACTGTATGGGTGCACACAAGGTAGAAAGCAGCGATAAGTAAAGGGATAGGATAGTTTGGCTGAGGCTTGTTCTAAGCATTGCTTTGACTATTTTTTCATTCATTCGCTCACAACCGGCACCATTTCCCTTCTGTAAATGCTCTGCATGATCTTGTAGGAGGGACTGTAGCCTTGTAGATCCACACACATGTGTAGGGGCATGATATTACATATCAATCTCATACACGGTATTTCCAGGTAACGTCTGTTTACTCGGCTTCTCTACCTGGAGCTAGTGCACACAGTTCCCGGGAGAGGGCGCAGGTCCTCTCCAGGTTACCGTGTGCCGCTCTCAGGTGGGCTGCCGACCCACCCACCTGGCCACGTGACCTAAGAGCCGGTGATTATATAAGACCCGTGTGTTTACCTGGAAGGCAGTCAGTGCAGGCCCGGCTGACGATAAACTTCACTATGTCCAACCGTGCGGACAGCGTTGTATACTAAGACTATACTGACCGTTTCCTATATCCATAGAGAAACCTGATTACCTGTGTGTATTGATGTTACACTGATCGTTCCCTTGTGAAGGAACCGAAGTTGTTTTTATAATAAAGACTGATATTCTCGCACCTGGAAACTGCCATGATCGTTGTTCCTTAAACGAGAATAACCACGAACCACCACACATGCATAAACCAGGGAGGTTTAAAGGGATAGGACATACTGCCTGAGCCTATAGATTCCCCTAACCATCAGATTTATGAGCTGCTCTAGCATCTGCTCTGTCAGGCGTTCTGTGTCTTTGGACAATGGTGAGATCTATAGGATGTTATATATGAGCTACTCTGTGAACTGCTCTATGGGACTCTCTGAAATCTAAGGGTATCAGCTAACATACATATATAGCTACAGGTGCACAAGTTTTAGCCTTTTGACATGGTTATTTCACAAGTTGAAGGTGGGGGCCATATTTCACGAGGCGGCAGGTCAAGTGAAATGCGGCCCTATCTTCGACAAGTGAAATAACCCTGTTAACAGGCTAAAACGAGTGTTCCTTTGGGTATATATTTTTTTATCTTTTTTGATTCAAATTTGATTACTGTAGGGAGGAAGGGCCTAATTTAGCTAAAATAGCCTTTTCCTACACTGTTCAGTTGTGAACAAATTGCCATTTTGATGGCATCACAGGGCCATGAAATACGGCCATGGGTTATTTCACGGGGGTGTTAAATATGGCACTCCTTGGTTAAATCAATGAAGCTTTCATAAATGATAAAAAAATAAATATTAAAAGTTGACTCCAGGCCAAATTGCACATTGAATGGCGCAGAGCACCTTGTGTCAGTGACTAGTGGCATCCATACATGCACTGAGCCAGTGGGCACAAGATTCAGTTTAACTTTAAATAAACACTGAAACAACATTAAATCAACATAAGAAATCATTTGTCCATATTGATTTGATGTTATGTGCCCACTGGGAAAGTCAGGGTGAAGTAGCAGGTGACGAGAGGGGACCACTCACTGAGCTATATACCTGATTGCATAACCAACCCTGCCACGACCCCCCGCACCACAATATTAGACCGTTGATTGTATTCTGACCTCCCACATGCACATGTCATAACACTCTCTCTCTATATATATATACATACTAGTTCCAGGGAGGCAGTTATCATCCTATTTCTGTTGACATGTTTCTTTTGTAGGTAAGGCGCCTTCATTCTCTTTGAAAATGTAGTGTTACAAAAAGTAAATTTCCATTCACAGGCCATTGACAGTATGAGGATCCATTCAACTTTTTTGTCTAGAACCACAGATGGACTCAACATTGTAGCAACAGTAACAAATAGGTTCTCAAGAAAAACTTCAGGTACAAGACCTTACAAGACCTTTCAAAGTTTTTTTAAATTAATTTCATAAAATGGCATCCCATTTGAAATGTGAGAACGAATGGTTCTGTTTGAACTGCTGCTTTTTTAAGGGGCTCTTTCTTCAGTCAAGATTATTTCCACACCCATGCATTACAGATTATTTCCTCACTTACTTTCTTTCTCTCACAATCTGAATTAGTTTCAGATAATTTGAAAATGATATATATAAATATGTCAATATTATTGTTATAACAAATTGAAATGACTGTCTGTAAAACTATTGAGTAACCAGCCCACTGCTGCCAGATGTCTATCCATATATCAACAAAAAAAATAAGAAAGACCTACAAGCCTTTGAATAATCTAGTTTCCATTAAAGATGTTTGATGTGACTGTTCACAGACTTTCCTCACTCAGATTTGACATCAGAGTCAGCTGTTCTAACTCTATTTAGCTTTACCTCTATTTAAGAGTGCAAACATGTATATATACACCACCTGCTATGGGAAAAAGGAAAGTCTAGTCCACATATAAATGTACCTTTTTAGAGTATATTTTGACATTTCAAGTATTATATCTAGTAATAAACAAGACTATTATACAAGCCCACTCACATACAACTAGCTAATCATATTGGCTATCTGTATGTACAGGTTAATTCTGTTCAGCAAAAAAATGTCCTCATTTTCCCAGGGGTCATTTTGGAAAAACGTCTTTTACAGAATTTCCGCGGTGGTGCCAGCTTGGCACCGTGTGGGCTTTTGATCAGTGGGGTCTCACAAGCCAGAATCACCAAAAACTCTGTAAGTCGTTCGCTGCGAGGTCCTTGCTCACAACCTCCAGACTAGAAGGTTCCCACGGGTGTAGCATAGAGAAGGCCGTACCACCATGTACGAGATTCATGAGCTGCTAAGTGGGCATGGCCATGTCAAATATTTGATATGAGAACAGTTGGATAAGCCTGGAATTAACGAGGTTGTATGAAGGATTGGAGCCTTGTTGGTGCTGCACAAAGACAAAGGTAGAAAGAGGGAGCAAAGAAATGGAAGAGATTGCTTGAGAACCCACTGTACTTCTAAGCAAATAATGATCTGCTCTTTGAGTCGCTCTCTTGGATATCCAGATGATGCTGGGAACATACAAGTTATATGAGAATCATCACATCATCAGTGGGTGGCTGTATGTTTGCTGGTTTCTTTGTTTTTGTTACAATCCCTGCTGCAGAGTGTTGTCAGTATTGTAGGTTAAGGTTTGTAGACATTGACAGTCACTCATGTTGATAGATAACATGCATGCAGAAACGGAGGTACATCATGGCATGGTTTGATTGAGGGATTGACATTTTATGCCAAGCTGTTCCTAAGTATCAATAGCACTAAGAAATTTTATCATACTAGCCAATCTAGGACTCTGCAATACTTTACTGTGTAATGAGCTTATAAGCTAGTGGGAAATATTGTGATAGCAAAATTTCATACAAAGGTCTACAGGTTAGAATAAAAACTGCCAAGAAAAATCTGATTAGTATGTATGTTATTCCCTAAGAGGATTATCTTATTTGCAATAGACATGCATTATACATTAAAGGGATATAACTAAAAACCATGTGGGGATAAGGCAAGGCCAGTTTACAACTGTGGTTGGCAGTTGTAAACTGTGTGATCGGATAACACTGCTCCTCAACCGATTAGCTGATTTAGGTTTATACACTTGATATCAGGAAAGAGTCAGTTAAGACGAATATAGAGATATGAATGATGGGGCATGGGCATACATTGGTAGCAGAACTGAGCAACCTAACCTAACTACTTTGCTAGATTACACTCCAAATGCAGCATGGTGATTCCATGAATGCTCCCATCTCTTGGTTACACTGCAAATAGTGTAAAACCTCTTGTTAGGCCACTCAAAAAAAATCTGGTTTCTCATCACCGCGCGCATCATGAAAATCATGATTTGAGGAAAACCTTTTTTTTTTTTTTTGTACACTTTCAATGAAGAAATGTGTTAGATATTGAAAAATATTGTCATATTTGGTATGATATTAAAGCTTATACTATCAGTAATGCAGTGGCCTGGGAATATCTTACATTTTCCAACTTAAAACTGTAAATTCAATAAACACTTAAATACAAAAGTGTGAAATTTGTTCACAAAAAGTCTACACTTTCCTATACATTTTGGCCCATCAGTAAAAAAAAAATTAAAATAAAAAACGCCCTCGTCGTATTTTTCAGTGCTTGGTGATGAGAAACCAGATTTTTTTTTGAGTGGCCTTATCATACAAGTGTGCAGCTTGTTGGGAATATTTGTATCCTGAGCTCATCAGAACCGCTATTTGTGGCGTCACAAAGAGACATTTGTAGTGTCACAAGTGACAATTGTTGTTTTACATGCGTCATTTGTATAATCCTCAAGAGATGTTTTAACAAAACCAAGAGATGTCAGTTCAGTAACACATTACTACTTAGCCCTGATAGGTGAATCAGTTATGCATCAATTAGACATTGGTGTGGAGTAAGATGTTTAAATCATTAGTCAATGGTTCTTCTATAGATCCTCTATATCTGTTAGTCAAGCTCTTAATATAAAAATCTGTCTCCGTCTTCTCTCCCTCCACTCTCTCTCTTTTCTCTCTTTTTCAACGTCTCTGTCTCTCTCCCCTGCCCTCTCTGCCTTTATCTCTCCTTCTCTGTCAATTTCTCACCATCCCTCTCACTCTCCCTGTCTCTGTCTCTGTCTCATTTTTGTCTATGTGTCTCTCTCCATAAATATGCCCTTTACATTTCTCCATCATCCTTTCTGTTTCTGCCTTTATGTTATCCTTCAGCCTGTTGGCCTGTTGATCTCATGAACTTGTCCATTTGTCTTGTAAGAAAATGGAAGTACATTTGTCAAGACCTAAGAATTTAAGGTGTCAAAGCCAATTATACTCACAGAGACAGAATGTTGCCAGAGAGACATCAACACAGCAGTGATCTGCCTAAACAGTCTCTTAAGGTGCCCAGTGTAATCCATAAGGCTACAAAATACAGCAGATTATGGGAACTGAGGAAAGCAGCTGCCTGTCTTTGTGTTTCTATGCTTTACAACATAACATTTCCATTATGATAGAATTGAAAGCATCAATTTGATATAACTTTGTAAAATGCATACAATCAAATTGATTACCGAAAGGCTTCCTATCAGCTTTCGCAGCCGGCGTAGTATTGCCTGTATGAAATTGCTACAGCAGAAACATGTAGCACAAGAAATACATTGTCCTTGATGTATCATATGGCAGATTCTACATAGCTATCAGGCATTGTGTGACAAACTGATTGTCCATGTCCCATTACTTCTGCACCCCAGACACCTGTATTGTTTACGAAGGGACTTGTAAAAAAAACTTTCCCTTCATTGGGAATCTCATGCTGTTTCATCTTTCAGTCGAATATTGCTTTATTTCATTGTAGAGCATGTGCCGTACAAATGAGATCTCATTCCTAATCTAAGATGAAAGGTTAACTGTGGATCACAATGTTGCATTATACAGAAAGGTAGAAATACTTTGATCTTATGATGACATTCGTGATGTTTCTTTATACAAGAAGATGTAAGTCTTCTAAGAACAGCATACTGTAATAATGCATCATGCTGTTCATCACAATAATGCATAAATAAGTAAGTGGTGTATTTCTGGTCAATGCTGAACAAATACTTAATGCCAACCCTGTATGGGGTTGGTACACAAACCAAGGATTGATAACCATGATACATGGATGCAGTTATGGCATAAATCATCAAAGAAATATACAGCCCTTAACGGGCTAATGTATACCTACCCTTTGATGTACTGTCAGCTGATGAAGTCTCAGATATTCTACAATAGAGTTCATGGAAAGCCTTCATATGAATCAACACAGCTTAGCCATATAATACAATTCACAGTCCACACTAATGCATTGGTTTATCTTTCATCTTTTTTGCTTGGCAAAACCGGCATGAGCGAAAAACAGGAGTGTGATTTGAGAATAGTGTTATTTATTAAGTAGTTCCAATGTAAAGATGTATCTTGGAGGAGCCCCTTGACTGATTTATTGATTAAAGATCAACACCATGCCTTTGAGACTTGAGACACATACTAGGATATGTACATTAATTCAAATGTACCATGACATGTTGTTCATCAACTAAGATTTTCCTTGTCAGCCAGTAGATCATTTTGAGTACCCTTTCTACAGCAATCTTAATGGATGTAAGAATAGTCCTATGAATAAAGAATATGTATATCATTTGACCATTTATCTAATTGTTGATTTTCAAGTGCCAAGGCTACTACTAAGGTTCCAAGTTTACAAGATTAAATAAGAAATGTTGACAGAAATGTCATACATGATGGCAGCTTAATCATGCCAGAATTGTGGACAATATGGTGTCTACTTAGAATCCCTTTGCAGGCAGATTGTATTCATACAATATGAGTAACAGATCAGGACATACTCCTTCTCCTCATGAAGAGAGGTCTGGTTTCTTTGACAGTCTACCCTTTCAGAGCAGCTTAGAACTGCTCCTTGGCATACGCATAGTATCTTTATCCAGCAAGCAGGAGGCCTCCCACGAGAACCTGTATAATGGGACCATTCAGGTGGCAGTCAGACGCGCCACTTGACTCTACAACTGGTACAGGAAGTGAGCTCTGTGATATGCCCAGTGCTACCCTGCACCTACTTCCTGTGTCTGAGTCATTACACCCACCACACACGGCATGCCAGGAATTGTAGAGATTCATCGGTGGTGAAGAGGGAAGGGGGCTGGGGATGGGTGCAGGAGAAGTAGAAAAGTTTCTTGCATTCTGCATATGTAGCAGTTTCACTATACTATGTTAAAGAGCAACAGTGACATTAGATGGTTTCAATCGAGACATCCTTGGCTAAGTAGGTTAGGAAATAAGGGCAGAGAGTCCCCTCTGCTAGCAATTTCTATCCGTTCCTGTCCCCATAAAGCTATTCAGTTACTCATTTCGAAAGCCAAAGAATCCAATTTAACAAGCTTGATGATTACAACAAGTATTATCAGGGTTTAAGGATTTTAGGGTTGTACCTGGCTTAACCAGCCAAAAATCTATCCACAAAAGCTGAAGTGGTAATTTCATGTGATAGAATAGGGATGTGTATAAAGTATGAACTTGGTACATTATAAAGAGCACTTCAGACTTATGCTATACACAAAATACATTTTTACCTAGAAATACACACCATTTCAAAATTCTCTATTTCTCTTTATATCTGGTTCTTCTCCTTCGATCTCTGCCTACTACACTCAGTCTTTCTCTTTCCCTACCTGTTTCTCTCCTCTCTTTGTCCTCATACTGTCTCTCATACTCAAAGGATCTTCCAGATTCAAACATTCATGAGATCATACAAATTCCATTTCCTTAAAAACACATATTGAGGCAGCAATGTAGATATCGATCAACTACATACTTAATCCTAGTGCAAGAGAAACACTGCCATACAATAGTTTCTCATTACTACCCTGGATATTTGCCTGGCAGATGGTGCTAGGCCCCAGAGAGCAGGGAGATCACTACGATACCGCAGGTTCTGCCCATAAAAAGAAAGCATTGGGCTGCTTCTGAATACAATATGGCCGCCATTTGGTACAGCTGGAAACAATGATGATTCACAACAGTGATGTAGATTGAATTAGGGGGAGTGCATCTCAAAGGCTGTATCCAGAGCCTTCACTGTAAAAGGTTGTTGTTCGTGAACAGCAAAATGTGCTGTAACTATGCAGTACTTTAGCTGTAAAAAATAATACAGCAAATTTTGCTGTACATGTACAATTCTGTTACTGTAGGTGCAGGTTAAATCCCATAACCAGCAACCAGAAGGAGAGAGAGTAGAGAGGTTGGAGGAAGTACTATACTCCACAGCTCAAATACGACCTGATCTTTTCAAAAGCCTTTTGATGCAGGCTGCGTATAAGTGATTGCCCCTCTAACTCAGTCGGTAGAGCAGTTGGTGTTGTAGTCTGAAGGTCAACGGTTCCAGTCCTGACAGGAAAGTCTCATACAAACTACATTTCTCCTTATGCAATTCTAAAGTATAATATATTTTTGTACACTGAAATGTTACTATTGAAAATATGCAGAGGATAAAACCAATGTATCTCTACAATCTGCAGAAAAGAGGAAAAACACAGGCAATCAAGATTACACTCCAGCTAATGGTAGTTCAGTCCTAATCAGTACACTACTGCAATAGGGTAATTTTCATATCAACCCTGAAGACATGAACAGTCTAGTTCTAAAATTGCCCCCAAGGGTCCTGTGTTGACCGCTTTACCACTCACAAATAAGTAGGAGGTGTTTCAATGCATTCTGACATGCAGGATTCACTGGTGTAGTGGTCATAGTTCGGAATATGGATTGCAAACTGGGGGTTCAAATTCTCCAAGATTTAGAATTTATGCGACCCCTTTTAGAACTCAGGTCCACGTCTACAGTAGATTCTACTGTAAGTCTACAGCAGAATTTACTGGAACCACAGTTGCCCCCAATATTTGCTGTACAGGAACACTACTTGCTTCTAACAGTGTTGTCAAAGTTCCTATTTACAGGAGGGTCTGGTAGTGTTTCACTCGGATGCCGTACTAGTTCTAAATACTGTCACTTTCCGTGACATCTATCCTTCCTGCAAACAATATCCTGACATTTACCGAAATTTTACACATGTTATTTCTCTGTAGGCCTTTTTCCTGACAGCTAGAAAAGGTCTATATCATATTACAACTCTTTCAAATCAGATACCCACATCTCCCCATGTGCAAGTGATCAAAGGAGATACGTGTGAGATGACTGTTCATCGTGTCATAGTCAAAACTGAGCCGTTTTGATATCATCAGCCACAGCGCAGGCTATCCTTTTCATGAACATAGGGCGAGACATTCTGTCCTGCTATGATATGATTGATGAAATCCCTGGGGAATGTTAGGAAGAAAATGCAACAGTATTCCTGCTCATGCATGTCAAATTACCCTGTTTGTCTCAGGCAATTATCTAATGGAACTAGTAGTAAAGGAGTCAAATATCCTCTCAATGTATCACAGGCATACTGTTCATCTACTTGGCAACAGAGACTGATGAACTGTACGCAATTTACTACATCCATCAAGTCATGAAAAAACACCATTAAGTAGAGCGGTTGTAATATGTTTCAATTTGATGTTAGTTTTGAAGGTCACTCTGCAAGATGCACTATAAATTTAGCTATCAGTGTGTATATTTCTTGCCCGATGATGACCTAACAATAACAAATCTGGATGTAATTCACACAATATACATATATCAACATGCGAGAAATATTACCCTATTTTATCGAATGAATATATTTTGAATAGCTCACTGCAAAGCACATGCTCATCCCCTTAAGGCATGTGAGCCTTTGGAGGTAATACTGTATAGACTATAACTGCTGAGCATGCATGTATTTTACAGCCAAAAGTATCAGCGTCATTCCTAGCTACACTACATGTAGTAGAGCCATAAATGGGACTGAAGCCTCAGGAGGGTCCCCTTTGATATGTGACCCCTACAGCTTCATACCTTAGATGGCAAGACACATTAACCACATGCAACTCCCAATCATTCCTATCCTATAGACCAATGCAGCAAGAAAGGATGACTTTTCAGAAATGTTATTGATAAAGTTTTTGAACATTTACGAAGCTTGACTGACAAAATCAGAAAAATAACCTCAGAATTCCCCATTTTCATGTCTCCTTTTTGAAAGATAATTGTCATGTGAATCTCCTAATACAATATATTTGCAAACCTACCTATTACAGACAATGTAAGGAGCATTCTGCTAAAACTAATGTAAACAATACTTTTTCATGAAAAAGTCACCCATTCTTGATGCATTACTCTATATCACTGTCTAATCATCCAATATTGTCCTCCAATTCAATTCCCCTAATATTACCCTCCAATCTTATTCTCCAATCTTATCCCTGATCTTCCAATCCCATCCTCCAATCCCATCCTCCAATCTTATTCCTGAACCTCCAATCCTATCCTCCAATCCAATCCTCCAGTCCCATCCTCCAATTATGTTCCTCAATCCCATCCTCCAATCCTTTTCGCCAATATAATCATCCAATCTTATCCTCCAATCCCATCCTCCAATCGCATCCTCCGTTCTCATCATCCAACCTCATCCCTGATCGTTCAATTTCATTATACAATCTCAGCCTCAATTCCCCTATTGCAATAACTTCCTCCAATCTCATCTTCCAATCTCATCCTCCAATCCAAAGCTCCGGTCCCATCTTCCAATCCCATGCGACAATCCAATCCTCTAATATTTTCTTCTAATCTCATCCTCTTAACTTATTCCTGATCCTCCCATTCAATCTTCCAATCCCATCTTCCGATCCCATACTCCAATCCCTTATGCCATTATCAACCTCCAATCCCATCCTCCAATCTTATTCTCCAATTATATTCTACCGCCTTGAGCAATTGATCTTACCTAAAACTGCGATCCTACATGACCAAAATTCCTTGCTACTAAAAAGAACCCAGAAACTGGGGCCCTCTAGCATCCCTCTGGTGAACTAACCAGGATCAATAAATTAGTTTGGAATTGAAAATTCCAACAACAGGTCAAAACCTTCAGAAGTACAATCAATGAATACAATTAAAAATACTTCTGATTGAAATAAAAATAATTCCCCTAGATTACACCTGATGAGGCCATTAAATGGCCGAAACATTCCAGATACCAAACTAAGCTTCAAACAAAAGTACATACATTGGCATAGCAACATAACAACCACCACATGTGACCCATGACTAAGTCTGGGAAAACTTATTCAAAATTTCAAAACAAACTCAATTTAATATTGAGTTTAGTAAGTCCACCTCCATGGACAAATTTTGAACTAACATTTTAATTTGAGTGGAAAAATAAAAAAGAGAATGGTGGGAGAACTGACCTGGTTCCTCCACACCAGCCAATGAGAAGCCTAGAATTGGATCACATGACCTGGCTCAAATCCAAGGAGGGAAAATTGAACTCACCTTCGGTCATTAGGAATGTAGTGTTGGGACACCTTACACCGCCACGTCCACCATACACTCCAATTATATTCTCTATTCTCACCCTCCAATCCCATCCTCCAATCTCATAATCAAATCCGATGCTCCAATCTCACCCTCCAATCCTAACTTCCAAGCAAATTCTCCAATCCCATCATGCAAACCTTCCCCCCCCCCCCCCATCATTCAACTAATTCCTTTAGCAAATCACATCCTCTAATCTCATCCTCCGTTATCATCCTGCAATCTTAACCTCTACTCCTATTATCCAATCCAATCCTCCAATTCAATTCTCAAAACCCATCCTCCAATCCCATCCTCCGACCTTATTCTTCAATCTTACCCCCAATTCTCATATTCCACTCCCATCTTCTAATCCCATCCATTTAATCTCAAGATGCACTCTCAATCCTTCAATCTTATCGCCCTTTCCAATCCTCTGGACAACATCATCCCTGATCTTCCAATTCAATCCTCCAATCTCATCCTAAAGTCTCATCCTCCAATCTCATCCTAAAATCTCATCCTCCAGTTCCATTCTCTGATCTCATCCTCTAATCTCATCCTCCGATTCCATCCTCCATCCCAATCCTCCGATCTCATCGTCCAATGTTATCCTCCATTCTCATCCTGCAATCTAACCCTCCATTCCTATCTTCCAATCTCATCCTCCAATCAAATCCTCCAATTTTATCCTTCATATTGATCTCATCCTAAATTCCTATTGTCAAATCTCATTCTCATCCTCCAATTTCATTCTCAATTCCATCTTCGCAATAGCTTCCTCCAATCTCAACCTGCAAACTTATCCCTAATCCTCGAATCCCATCCTCCAATCTTATGCACTAATATCATCCCTGATCCTCCAATCCCATCCTCTAATCTCATCCTCAAATCTCATCCTCAGTTCCCATATTGCAATAACTTCCTCCAATCTCATTCACTGATATAATCCCTCAATCCCATCCTCCAACATCATCTTTCAATCTGATGCTCGAGTTTTCTCCCCATGCCTATCCTCCAACCTCATTCCTGATCCTCCAATCTCATCCTCCAATCTCACCCTCAATTCTGATCCTCCAATGTCATCCTCCAATCTCATCCTCCAATCTCATCCTCCAATCTCATTTTCTAATGCTTTCCTCCAATCTCATTCTCCAAGCTAATCCTCCAATTTTAAGCTCCAATCTCATTTTCAATTCCCATATTGCAATACCTTCCTCCTAACTCATCCCCCAAACTTATCCCTGAACCCCCAATCCTCCAAGATTATGCTTCTTTTTTTTCTATAGATAATGAATCATTTTCTATAAATAACGAATGCCTAAGAGTCTACATCTTGTTTTAAGATTTTATCTTTGAATCTCAGTTTCTAATTCCCTATATTTTAACTTACATTTGTCCGTTTGACTTTATTGACTCTTGCTCTCTCTTCTCTTTCTCCAAGGCCATGTTTCGGCTTCAGACATTTCATCAATTGATACCAATCCGATTTCCTTTAGACCAACACATTTAGATAGCAAACTTGGTCTTCTCAATAGTTGAGCATACAGAAAGAGAAACACTGCCATATAATACTACCCCAGACATTTGTCTGGCAGCTGTAGTAGGCCACCGGGAGCAGTTATATCAGTGGGATGCCACAGGTCTTTCTCATTAGAAGAAGCTTTTGGGTCTATCCTGAATACAACATAGGCAGCCATTTGGGACAATGGGATGCTAGGATTGCATAACTGTGATGTTAGATTACTTAGAGAAAGTGGTATGCATGTCAAAAATGTGTACAATACGTTTGGTGAAGGCTGTTACTCACGACCTTGAGCCAATGTTTTTGTCTCTGATTGGGTGCCGTCTCTGACCGGGTGCCGTCTCTGACCAGGTGCCGTCTCTGACCAGGTGTCAGGAAAAAGGCGTTTTAAAAAGAATTATACTCATATATAAGGATTTGTAAAAACGTTATGGCCGTTGTTATATAATTATAATTATAATTACAGTTAGCCTCCTGCTGTTGGTATTTTGACCTTATCAAGCCAAGCCGGTCAGAGACGGCACCCAGTCAGAGATGGCACCCGGTCAGAGACAAAAACATTGGCCGAAGGTCGTGAGACACAGCCTGAAGTTGTCCTGCACTCGAAGCACTAGTAGGTTTTTGTTTCGATGAAGGGGAATGGACTGGTACTAACTTTACGTATGGCTACTTCTGATGGCACTATATCTTTTATACAAGCAGCATCCTGTGATGCCTTCATATTTCCCGTCATGGGCGTGTGTACCAATGAAAAGTCATACATAGAAGTACATGGAAAAGTATTAAAATTAGATGGGTTGTCAATGGACTTTGTCTGATCGAAAGGTAAAAATGACTACTGGATCCTCAAAACATTAATGTAATACTTCTAGACCTAATAAAAGTTCGAATTTGTTTTAAAAAAAAATCCTCTTCCTCTATATAGGTTGACATTGCCTTGACTACAATAACAGCGTAGTATAGGTTATGTTTTATATATCTAAACAGTCATATCTGGAAAACCATCTCATGCTTATAATACCAGGGGCAGTAAGTGTGTATGTGTCAGGTAGCTGTAACATTAATGTCATTCAGGCCATTATCGTGAAGTGAAAGGACTGTTCACAATGCTCAATGAGAGATCAAACTTAATTCTATCCGTTAGACAGATTAGTAAATGGAAACTGAATTGTTAAGTTAATGAAATCTGGTGCACATCCCATGTTGGGAATTTGGCCAGTTACTAATGAAATTCACTGAGAAAAAAGAAAAAGTTTGTATTAAAGCCTTCAGTTTTGGCCTATGGTAGATATCAGATGATACAAAATCTCATTTATTCATTCAATTCAGTGGAGCATATGCATTTACAGCTTGGATTTAGTTACTGTGCAGCTATTGAGAGTGAGACGAGATATGTCATTGTACATTTTATATTAGGCTCCTCTGTCACCCATCCTTGTATCCCCTTTCATTGTACAGCCAGGAAAGTTGAGGGAAAGCAATAACTGAAAGCACCATATGGCCATGAAACAGCTTTTACTGAGTTTTGCCGACTAAAATAGTTTACATGTACATTGTCTCAATCTCATTGAATAATACTTATAGCACCTTTCCTGAACTGCTCTCAGCTGACTATATTTCTTAGAAGGTGCAAATAACACGCATGATCTATTAGTACACTCTTATACTGCCATCTAACAAATAGTCAGGTAAAGAAACCATGAAGGTAATACACCATTTGCAATATTAGATCAATAGAGCTTATATCTTTAAATATAGAGCCAACTCTTGTGAAATGAGATCTAACCCTGGCCAGAACAATGGTAAATCCATACAGATACTGTTTACATAGGACGGCTCCATTTGGAAACCTAAATAGATACACTTAATATCTAAGCCTACAATAGGAGAATCTATCATACATACAGCATTCTCATTGCTGCCCTGGATATCTTGCCAGAATTGTACAGTAGGCCCCAGGGAACATTGATATCAATGTCATGCCACAATTTTTAACAATAAATAATAAAATCTTAAACACTGCAGAGCGAGCCAACAGTGCGACACAAAAATGGTATTCAATTACTTGGTGGAAGTGGTTTACATGTCAAAAGTCGTATATTAGGTTTCAGGAACGGTCCACCCTACCCAATCTGTTAAACAGACCATCCATATCATATTGCATCAATTCTAAGCAGTTCTCTACAATATTTATGAAGAAGTGCACAATGATTTAAATCACGATGCAGAAATTAAAGGCTTGACACAGCTGCAGTAATCATATGGTTGGGGATATATTCCGTCTTTGCCATGTATCTGTTTACTGTTGTGTAATATTTTTTATATGGGATAAATGTGTGAAAGCAAACCACAGGATACATCTACTACTGTTGGGAAGTTAACTTATTGAAATATATCTCTGCATTATTATATTAACACGGACTCAGGCAGTTACTTAATCATAATAGATCCCATACCAAATTGATTATCATTGAAATCTATTTTCCTTTTTTCCATATCTTACTTCATAATTATAGCCTCTCTAAAGGTGTTACATATAGAAACAATTATATAAATAAAGGTACAAGTAGAAATTGTCCTATCATAATTTACCACATTACATACCTATCAGATTTTGAAAGGCATTCTTCTTTTTTCTGTCAAATTCCCCTACATTTCCCAACGTGCCAACCTGCCTATTGTATAGACTGTATACTACTCCCTGTCTCTTTCTTGTGCATGCAATACACACACTGTCTTTCATGTATATTTTGACCCTGACATTTGTATTCTTGTATTGTACTGTTTACAGGCCTTCTACCTCTGAATAAGATAAATAGAGTAGATGAACCTAAAGATAACCATTTACCTTCTGATGTCCACCATAACTATGTAGTTATTCATGTATGGTACTGTCTTTATTTTTCCTTTGCCTGAAAGAGTATCACTAAAATAATACTGTGAAACACAATAACAGGGCTTATCATGCATTTATGATTATAAAATTGAGGTACATGGTTCCCTTTAGGTCCATCTACCCTATACCTATTCTTTATTGAAGGTGAAGAACATGATAATCAACCAAGGTATTAATCGCAAATAGCTCTTTTATACTGTAGTAAAATCATTGTGATATAGTATAATTTATAAGGACACTGTCTCGGTATCCATTAAATAGTAGGAATCTCCCTTTGCCCAGTGAATGTTTTGTGAGGTTTTACTGTAAGTTAGGTGATTTTGCTGGCCGTACATGTGGGTGGTATGTCCTTTACCACACACATAGGCCACAGCATTACTGATAGCTTCACTTTATGTAGTATAGACATACTAATAGGACTGGGGTCTCAGGAGGGTCTCTTTTGATATGTGACATCACTGGTTCATCCCCGCTACACCTCAACCTACCACAGTTCCACATCCTTCCCACCCTTTCACAGGCTGTGATCCACCCACTCTCTATCTTTACTTCCGGTTATTACTAATATTCCCCTTTATCTTCTATACCTTTTTTTCTTTCTCTCCCAACTTTCATAACCATACAGGGTATTCCCATCACAATAGAGGTAATTTGAGACCTCAAAGACAGAAAGACAGTGCTGCACACAGGACAAAAGGAAAGGGCAATCAGTGAGTGATAATGGGGAACTTCGGGAACAGGTATTAGAACAGAGGGTGTATGACCTTGAATTCAGTTTCCACAGTGCTTGTGCGTGGGTTTATGAGCAGCAAAATATGGCAAGGTCACAATGGGTTAGTAATGATAAAGGGAAAATGTAAAATAAGAGGCGCAGGAATGGAAACAATTTTTTTTCCACTTGCCATTTTATAAATTTCTGACATTGGTTAGGCTGTAAAATATCTGTCATGGTACTTTAATTTGATATTTCACTTCAATCCTCAGGGAAAAAAGAAATTTTGAGGGTAGCTTTTTCTCTGGTTAACACATGTAGCTTCAAACTGTCCTTTTCCTTGAATTCTAGGTATATTTATGTTTGGCTGTCAAAGCATTTTATTGTTTTTCTTGATATCAGATAAATAGAAGAAACATTAATTCTAATCACAGCCTCTTATGAGTAGAAAGATATCTTCACATACAACAATGATACAGAACTTTCAAGCAAAAAACAAAAAGCAATAAATAGTTTAGAATACAATAGCCTGTCATAATACAGCTAACTGTAAAGATATTTCAGGTAGAGATTAATAATTGTGCCATTATGCCTGTTGACTAGTTTTGTTGTACTTCTCCCTATAATGCTGTCAGGAGGCTTCCAAGACTTTCATCAGTGCCACCCTAGATGTGTATATATGGCTCAAACTCCAGACTTATGTTGTTTTAGGATAGAGGAAGGACAAATCAGAAAGTTCTTAATATATTTAAGCAAGTTCATATTATTGAAAGGTATATATCTCGGCTCCTTGGAACACTTTTTGATACATCTCTAACCCTAGCGGTTAGGTTTTTATTGCCTCACGAACTGGATTGTCCGTTTTTGGGTGACTGCAAGACCAAAATAAGGTGATTATGTACATAATGTCTTAAAGTACATAACAGCAACTGATAACTTTGTAAACAAACTGGGACATAATGTATCTTAAGGCATACCAAGAATGGATACCCTCAGAAAAATAGTTTTTGAGATACAGCTCGATGAATATTGAAGATTTATCAAAAATATTAAAATTTTAACAACATACTCTCATTTTACCCTAGTTCACTCAAAATGGTTTAATTAATTGTCAAAATCACTTTACAATATCCTGATGGTATATACTTTAGGAAATATGGACCATTAGGATCCTTCGTTGAGCCTACTAGGCACAGTACTGGCCTAAAAAGCGGCTATTTCACCTTATTTCGGTCTCGGAGTCACCCGGGTGACCCCGGGACCAAAATAAAATATTGTATAAATGTAGGTTAAATTAGTGGAATCATCAGATTTCTGGTTTAGAGCATTAGAGGGGGTGGGTAGGAAGCAGTGGCACTAAAGATAACTAAAATATATATAGGATATTAACAAATCTGTGTGGGTTTTTACTATTATCAGCAAGGTGAGTGACTCCGGGACCAAAATAAGTATCACAATACACATTTGGTCCTGGAGGCTGGAATATTAGATTTTTTTCAAAATGTCTTTTTTCTGGCAAAAGACACAATAGTTACCTCACGATCTGGGGTACAAGGGATACTGTTTGGATCTTGTTTATTTACTGTATAGTGGTATCAAAATGAAAGAACATTTGAAAATTTTGCTGACAATATACACTTTAATGGCTGTGAAGAAAAAAATGCGGTACATATCTAGTGAAACCCTGGTGACCGTATACCGTAGGCCTAATAGAAAATGATATTAGGGATAGGCTGTTACTGTCTTATTAGACATGGGAGACATGTAAAACATGTCATTCAAAGGGTTTTTGACGTTTTTAAGAGTTTTTGGGCCTTTGGAGGGCCTAAAAACGAAAAATATTGGGCCAATACACAAAAAAAAGAAAAATCCTGAATTGTTGGGATGTTTTCTCACATATACCAAATTTTTTAAAAAATTGGTGCAAAACTGGTTATTCTGTAGGGCTATAAGCCTGAAAAGGGCCAGAAATAGCCAAAACAACATTGGTCAGAGGTTTGAGCCATATAGTATGTCACGTAGTTTGGTCTGATATGTCAGAACCCAAAACTCCAACCTACACCATATACGTGCTCACTCTCATACAGAAACCTTACTCTCTGAGCATATCATGTGTCCTACATGTAGGGCATGGGAGGGAGATTGGCTTCTCTACAAAGTAAATGGAGATGTTCCCGTAAGGTAGGGCTGTTTGTGGTATTAAGTTCTGATTAATCCGTAATGTACGGGGATAGGCCAGGATAAAAAAGAAAAAGGTGTCTCATCTTTTTTTTTCCTTGCCAAATTTTAATGAAAAACCTAAAATATATGGACATATCTGGTACCAAAATAAAGCTTAATTATCCAAAATGCATTTTTAAAAAAACCTCCGTCAACAGAATTCTCAGACTTTGGTGATGAGAAGTTACTTTTTTTGAGTGGCCATATTATATGCTCAAATGCTCATATCGTCATAGTTAATCTTTTTCCCCTTTAATTTCCTTGGCTACTATTAGAAGTAGGGGCAACAATGTTCTATTGCAACTAAGCTTTATCATGCACCTGAGATTGACGTTTTATACTAGGACATATTGTATGCATATTGATCCAGATCCTCCATATAATTTTCAAACTTTATTATCAGCCACTAGATTATTATACTGTAAAAGGTAGCACTGCCTGTAAATAAGGAATTTGTTCACTAGTATAATTGTTATTTTCAAGGTATTTCAATCTTGTATGCTGGAACTAGTGATGTCTTTATTTTTAAAGTTCTTCAACAGTTTATACTGTAACTAGTGTTCGGATATTCATTTGGGTCAGATATTCACAAAAATCTTTGACAAGATGAGTAGTATAGTATGTATCGGAACGGGACTATAGTTAAGTACTGTTTATTACTCAATCGACATGCAGCCAATCAGAGGCCTCCATTTGGTCACGTGACCCGTTGCCATGGTAACGTGACCTACTTAGGGCTCTCAGCCAATCAGAAGCCAGCATTCTGGGTGACCTACTGACCTACTTAGAAGCTCTCAGCCAATCAGAGGCCGGCATTCTGGTAACCATGGTAACGTGACCTACTTACGTCACGTGACCTACTTAGGCTCAGCCAATCAGAAGCCGGCATTCTGGTAACTAGGGTAACGTGACCTACTTAGGGTTTGTTTGTAAACAACACCACGTGGCTCTCTTGTTAGTAAACAACACCACGTGACACGTGACTGTTTGTAAACAAACAAACAAAAAAAAGTTATGTAACTTATATATAGAAATAAAAACACAACAAGATAATTTCTTTTCTTTTCATTTTATTCTTTATTTTCATTTCAATCAGAAAAAACACACAAGTTTATGCTTTTTTAGCTTGCTTCTTCGATTTGCAGCAACTCAACAGGCCGCAAAGTCTCACGCCGCCGTCACTCGCACCACCACACCCCGGACGACTTCTCTCCAATAGACATTGCACGACTTTGGATAAATCCAACACCATTTCGGCAAGGCAGAGAATCTTTGCCTCCATGAAACGGCCGCCATCGCAACAACCCGTCACAACAGCATCATCGATAGCTTCTGACTCACGGCCCGGTCGCTCAACTTTGGGATTTTGCTCATGCGCATGACGCACTTCTTGGGGTTTCTTGTTCGACATGCTTCAATTAGGAAATGAACGCAATGAGGTCCACAGGTGTCAGCAGAAGTGTCTTGTAGTTGAATGCGGTTTCTTTGCCACTTGAACGGAGCAGAGCGTTCCACGAAAGACAAGAACTCCGCACTCAGCGGCGGTAAGCCGAAGGAATCAAAGTAGTACACTTCACCCGTGCTCGACACGTAAAACGCCACCCAATGCTGACCTGGTAAATGTTGCGGATCTGTGTTGCTCACGAAACAAGTGTCTTTGATAGGGTGCTTCGGAATAGTGTCACAAGAGAAAACGCCCAGGAAACGATGTTTTGTGTGAACGTTTTCCTTCAACACTCTGCTTATTTCAAGCGTGTTCATACGATACGCCAAGTACCGCCGTCTTGTCTTCAGTTCATGTGGTAGTCGGTGACGGGGTGTCGATCTCGGGTCAGCTCGACGACGTTGTCGTACACCAAGTAGAGTAGCACCGTTGTTGT
Organism: Harmothoe impar; assembly: GCA_947462335.1. Taxonomy (NCBI): domain Eukaryota; kingdom Metazoa; phylum Annelida; class Polychaeta; order Phyllodocida; family Polynoidae; genus Harmothoe; species Harmothoe impar. The sequence continues at coordinate 10,351,167 of OX381711.1, read as the reverse complement.
CGCTTGTAGCGCCGAGCGGAAACTGACTTCCACCCTCAGCTGACCCGCTCTTATAAGGTTCACGCGACACCCGTCGTGCGATCTGTCTGGGGTTAAGTCGAGGGGGAACACCGTGTAACCGTTCAGGAATTGATCGTATGAAATACCGCAGGAGCGCGCGCCCTCGTACATCCCCGTTTCCGTGTGTAGCGCCAAGTACTCTCTCACGGCCGCTTTGGTCTTAAAGTCGGGCACGTAGGCGTCGTTCGGCACTTTCTGATCGTTCACTATCACTTGAAGCGAGCTGATGTCGTAATGCTTCATCTCGAACGGGTTCTTGGTGTAGCTACCGTTGAAGGCGTCGTGGTCAAGGAAGCAAATCATCATCGACTTGGGAAGCTGGCCTGTGTTGGAGTGAGTGTAGCTGTGATCTCTGTTACCTTGAGGGATGGCGTACGTCGTCACCTCCACTCTGTTCACCGGGTAGTCGAAGGGCCCGTGTTCTATCACCGCTCTCTCGTGCGTTTCCGCTACAGCGTCCGCCACCAGCACGCGTCGCACGTAGAGCTTTGCTTTGTAGATCTTCAAGCTGTAGCCTCCGTCAGCGGCGCACATCAGATAGAAAGAGGGCGCCGCTTGTTTCAGAGTGAGATTGATTTCTGTCTCTCCAACGATGAGCTTCGGTTGATGAGCCAGGTCAAAGTGCAGTCGCGCCATCAGCGAAAAGCGCTTGTTGGAGATTAGCTTCTTGCGCGCTTTGTACCCCGCATTCGCGTCAGTCAACGTGTCAAACTGACCGGGCGTATCTTCATGCCACCCCTGGGCGCTCATGACGCCGTCCTTCACGTCTTTGTTGTAGTTGAGTAACCCTTCCAAGTAAGCTCGGTAAGGGTAGGTCTCGGTGTTACCAGACACTTTGAAACCGCCGATGGAGACTTGGACGTCTTTGAAGAGCGAGTGAGCCAAGTTGTTCACCGGAGCTACCGCGTCGGTGTCCTCGATCGCCGCTCCGTTCGCTTTCAGCACTTGACATTCCAGATGAAGGTAATTCTCGTTCAGGTCTGTGTACTCTTGCGACTTGTTGATGGTGAAATTTATGTTACCTCCATCCTCTAAAGAGTTTTTTGTTTCTATCCCCAGGAAAGACGACTTTAAGATAGTAGTCTGAGTCGGCGCTACGGTGTGCAGGTCGAGCTCAGAGAGCGCGCACTCGTTACTGCTCTCGTGTACGTAAGCCATTGTGTTCTCTCTTCACGCGGCCGACAGACTGACGCCGGCCGCCTCCAGTCTTTTTATTTATACCTGAACGCCTAGGCGCTTACCGGTCGAATACATCCCCTCTACGTCTCTTGCAAGAGCCACCGCCCGTCTGAGGAGAATGCCGGCGACGTTTCGACCCTTTCTTAGACGCGACAGGCTTCTTTCCTCCCGAGAACGCCGTACTCGCCAGTCTCTTCAGAGCGCCTGCGCCTCGGTCTTTCACGCTGCTCTTTAAAGTCCGACCCGCCAGCACATCTTTAGCTACGCCCACACCGGCGCGGAGCAGCGTTTTTCCCACCGACTTCAATAGCGGGGTAGCCGAGCGCATCAGACCTAACAGAGCGCCGCCCAAACCGTGCCCGCTCTGGAAAGAGCGCCCGCTGTACACGTTGACGCCGTTGCCCAGCTGCGCGTTGTAGTAATCGCTGTACCCTCTGCCGACGGTGCGCCTGGGTGGAAAGTACAGAACGCGTTGACGCATCATTTTTCTCTCTTTCAGCGCTCAATAGGTCTCAGATGAAGTGTCACGGTCACCTCGCCTCTACCGAATGGGATGGAATGACCGGATCGGTCTCTTAAATAGATGCCGACCTCGGTAAACCTCTTGGATTTCAAGGGGAAATAATCCAAATGGGGAAAACTGATAGCTTGCACGCCACCTCGACGCTTTCCGCCTCTGTCCACCGCCACGCAGCGCAACAGCGGCACTTGCATGTCGCCCACACGTCTCTCCTGGATCATGTCGGTGTATATGTACACAGAGTGCACGTCCCCGTAAACATCCATCGAGTAGGCGCCGGTAGTCGGCGACGCGAAACACGTCTTCTCTCCGAAGCCTAGAACGCATGCGAGATGCTGACTCAGCAGGACAGCACAGTGTCTCGGTGGTTTGATGGTGACGCGTTTCGTCTTGGCGTCGTACGATAAGATCCGCATCGGTTTGAGCAAGAAGCTGTCGCCCTCTAGTCTGTCATCTCGCAACATCTCACTCAAGCGCTCGATTAGGGTGTGGTTGCTTCCGGTGAAAATAGGAGGTATCTCGAATATGTTTGGCATGAAACTGCGCACTCCCATGTCCTTCTCCATCTTTTCGATCATCTGTCTTGCTTGATGGCTGATCGTCTTCTTCTTCACCGCCGGGGACAAGAACTGCTTGTATACGGCATTCGTCTGTCTCAAGTCGACCTCTCTCTTGAACCTTTTTGTTTCCGGTTTCAATTGCTGCTCTTCCGACGTGTCTGATATCTCTTCCACCGTTACATAGCTCGCTTCCTTCCAGCTCAGCGGGAATTTTGAGCTGAACGTTAGCTTGGTCAGACCGTTCGCGTTTTTCATTCTCTTCCAGTCTACCTGTGGTTTTTTTCCTTCGGAGAATTTAGTTTCTTTTAAAACCTGGATCGCCTCCTCTAGCGAACCTTTGGTGCGCAGAGGAACAACGATGATCAAGTCGTCGTCGTGCACGTTAGTCCATTCTGTAGGGAGGATGATCTCAGTCAGAGCCGCTTCGTACGCTTCGGGCAGAAGGAGCGGCGAGTCGAAGTGAGTTCGGAAAGACGTCAAGCTGTTGTCAGGATAATACTCCATAGAGCTGTTGCTAGGTAGAGTGATGTTCATTTTTTTTTTTTTTTTTTTTTTTTTTCTACGTTATTTTTTTGATGGGGATCCACTCGTTGAACTTGTCGTCGTAACCTAACCAACGTACGAAAGCTAACTCTTTACCGTCGACGGTCTTGCGGCGCAACACCTCGTCTATCAGGTAGTTGTTCTCGTAACGACTCTTGTACACCTTCTGAACCTCTTCCGGGTAGAAGACGCCTTTTATCTCCTCGCCCTTGTCGTCTTTCAGCTCGAACCCTCTGCTTCCCAACGTCTTAGCAACGTCGACCACTTCCTCGCGCCAGTTTCCCTCGTACCCTTTGTCGAAGGCGCCTTTAGTTCTCAACATCCTCACTCTGTCACCCGGAGCGATGACGTCGACGGCGGACGTCTTTGTTTTTTTCTTCTTTTTCCATATTTCGTCGATTTGTTTGTTAGTTGGGAGATCTTGTCGGTAGAAAACTGTTTCGCTGTTTTCCGAGCTGACTTGAGCCGTCGCCATTTTCAACGTCTTGTGGTGAGTGCGATTGTAAGAAGACACTACATGGTGCAGTACGTCTACGTAGCGATACGTGCGCTTGTGTGTGAAATAACGCCACAGCTTCTCCTTCAGACTGCGGTTCAAGCGCTCCACTAGACTAGCTTTGATGTCGTCGTTCTCGCCAGTGAAGAACTCTATGCCCTCGCTCTTCAAGTGATCTTGAAAGATCTTGTTCAAAAACTCTTTCCCCTTGTCTGTCTGAACAGTGCGCGGTCGTCTCTCGCCAGTGCCTGTCATCTCTCGGAAGGCCTCGGTGACATCAGCGCCGCTCTTGGATTTAATGGGAATGGCCCACGCGTACCTAGAGAAAACGTCGATCGCCGTCACCACGTACCGGAAGCGGTCGTTGTGAGACGCCAAAGCTTGCATGTCCATCAGATCTATCTGCCACTGCTGATCGATTGCGCCGGTTATAGTCTTGTTCCTTGCGAATTTTCTCCGAATGGGTTTATGTTTAGTGTAGGCGTCCAGCGACACTAAAGCATCTCGGATGACGGCCGGGTTCAGGTGGCGAAAATGATGTTTCTGGAGTTTAGTCACGCTAGTGAAACTGGAGGGCGCTTTGACGTCGGTATATCTAGCTACTACGCGCTTCTTTTCTTTTTCCTTCTTGGTCAGTCTCTTCACTGGTTTGCCCATGGTGGGCCTGTTGAGGGCGTGAACGACGAGCTCGCCGCTAGGCGGTTGCGCCCTCTCCCTTTCTTACTCGCCACGCTCCTATAGGAAGTCGGAGTTTGGAAAAGTTCACTGTCGTCCTCCTCATCGTCAGAGGATTGATCGTCCACCTGGAGAGAAGAGTCTGCTGCTGCTACTGCTGCTGCTGCTGCTGCTGCTTCTCTTTCTTCCGAGTCGAAGCTCGGTCGTTTCCGACCTCTGTCAGCAAGCCGTGTGTCCAAACTTCGGCCAGGTCCGCTCGCTTTATACAGATGGTTTCCGATCAAGGAGTCTGTGGGAACTGCTTCGCGCAGCGCTTTCGTGAACGGCGAGTAGCCCGCCGGTCTGGGCGCCGTCTTCCTGAACCTGGCAGCGTCGTTCAGTAAGTCCACTATGTTGATGCGATGCTCAGGTGGTATTCTCCGACCCGACATCTCGCGCACCGCACCGTCCTCGTTCCACTTGATCACACCGGATTTCTCCAATTGTTTGTACAGCGCCACGGTCCGAGTGCGATTCCTCTTGGGAACTTGGTTCACCAACCGCTCGAGTAGGGACGCGCTGGCCTCTTCAGCAGACTGACGGAGGTGAGCCGGGGGCGAAGAAGAGTAGGACGAAGAGATGTTGCTGTTGTGGGGATTCGCGAGAAAAAATTGCAATCTATTCAACAACCTTCGGTATTTCAACATTTTCTCGCGCGATTCCAAAGTGGGGTCGTTCAACACTAAATCCAAGTCCCTGTAGATAAACTGTAACACCTGGTGCAAGGCCGCGTTGGGATGAAGGGACTGTTCTGCCTGCTTGTGGTAATAGGCCATGTCGGCAGGTAGGCGGGCGGCGGTGGCAGGAGCGGAACTCTCGTTCTTTTCAGTGCGCTCATCAGGAAGAGGAGGAAGGTTTGGAGCAGTAGAAGTACTAGCAGCAGCGACTGCAGTAGTAGCAGCGCTAGTAGTAGCAGCAGCAGCGGGCACATGATGAAGTAGACCTGCTCGTGATGATTTGTAGAGCGTCTCAGGATCCACGAGCGCTAAACGTTTGTAGTGTTGTTGCTGCTCTGAGTCCGTCATGGGGACGACGGTGGCAATGACGCTGGTGGTGGCGGTAGTGGTGGTGGTGGTGGTGGTGCTGTCGGCGAGTAGGTGTCGAATGAGGTGTCTCATATACGGAGAATGCTCTTTATAAGCGGTAAGGCCATCCCTATGAGAGCCGGAATGAGGAAACCTCCCTCTTGTACCAAGACGCGTCTCTTTTTTTTGATGGGCGTAGATTTTTTGCCGACCTCCCTCAACACGTCAGCCGATTCTCGAAGCTTGTCCAGTTGTTTGTCGCTGAGCGGGATGTTCCCTACCAGTAAATTGTGACAGATCTCACTTAACGCTGCGATCAGATCGTCGCTTCCAGAGTCTATTAGATGCGAGCAGTCCTTTGGCGAGCACTTAGCTAAGTGCTTGAGAGTACCAAAGTGTCTTTCGAGTAGATGAGAAGACATTTTTTTGCTACTGCTTTCTCTTGTTCTTTTTTTTGTCTAGCGGTACGAACACTAGCTGAGAGTGTATGGACGTCAAAGAGGAGCGTATTCTCAGATCGTCAGGTGTTGACTGCTTGAAGTCCAGAAGGAGGTATGAGTGAGGTCGCTTGAGTTCATGGGTAAATATACTAGAGAGGGCCGCCGCGTTGGACGGAAACACCTGGCGAGACAGACTAGCTATTTGCCCCATGTCGCGCGGGTTCTTGAAAACGATCATGTAGTGAGCGTTCAGACTCATAGTTCGAAAGTCGGGTGATTTCTGGAATAGGTTCTGAGTGATGTATATGACGCTCACGTTCCAGTGATGCGAGTATTTAGTAAAGATGTCGGCTACCACTTGCTGATTGGAACTGCTCATCAGATCGTCCAATATCAGTAGAGTGTGGGGTCGTAAAGCGTCTTCTGCTACTTCCACGTCTCCCGCTATAGACTCTTTGCTAGGAAGACCTTCTCTGAATTCCACACCGTACTGATTTTGCATTTTTTCAAACAGAGGTTGCCACTCGCCGTAATGGTAAAAAGTCTTTTCCACCGGCGGCGTGACCAAATTGTTCACGTCGCTCAGAAATTGATCCACCAAGCGCGATTTTCCACAACCCGACGGACCGCTAATGATACAACTAAAGGGTCCTTGTAGTCGAGCGTCGAAATGAATTTCTGTGAAGAGTTTGCTTTTACTACTGGACATTTTTTTTGTTTTTTTTCAGGACGCGTCAGAGAGCGGTTGTGTGTCTGACTGTCTGCTGTGTTTCTCACTCGAACGGTCGGTAGTGAATGGTTGTGGAGAAAAGTCAGCCGACCTTTTTATTGATACCGGCCGGTGTCACAGTAGCGGCGGCAGAAGTGACTTTTTTTTCTTTTTTTTTTTGCGATAAAATTCTATTTTCACTCAATAGTCATAAATGTTTGTATCAGACTCCAGAGGAGTCTGATACAAATATTTATTTTTTTTTTTTTAAAAGAAGAAGAGGAGGAGGAGGAGGAGGAGGAGGAGGAGGAGGAGGAGGAGATTAATTTTTTTTTTTTTTTTTTTTTTTTTTTTTTTTGATCATTTAGGCAAAGCTCGTCGCTTTGCCGTTTTTTTTTTCTATTTCTGTGTTGTGACACGATCGTCTCGAAAAAGCAATAAGGCGTGTGAGCGCGGCGGTGACAAATACATATTGGAGCGTATGGTTTAAAATAGTGCGTCCCTATCTTCTTCAATTCGGCTGCGTTGCAATATGCGGGATAACAAGTGACGACGTCGAAACGTTTAGAGACCGTGTTCACGTCGGCCACAACGCGCGCCCACCGAGTGGGAGCTGCAGTCGCTCCCAAGAAACCGATCGGCTTGTCGAATCGTTTCATAGCACTGATTCTCACTTTATAAGAGGAGGCAGGGTGAGGAGAGTAGCGGCGCTCTTTCTTTTCATGAAACGCCCAACGAGTGGGGGCGCTGAGAGCGGCTGTTATGCAATAGTAGAGTAAATGCTGTTCTGAGAAGACGGCTCTCGGCCATGTCGCTACGTTTTCCTTTTCCGCTCTTGTATAACGACGATGGCGCTCAGCTTTGCATTTCTCGAGAATTCGGTACGCTTCAAGAGAAGCGTGAACCTCAACTACGTGACGCTCTCTCCTTTGAGATAAAAAAATAGCCGGGCAGTTGAGGAGAGCACTTTGTTCGCGCGACCGTCTTTTAGAAACTCGCGCCCTCTGCAGCGCCATATTTCTTTCCTCCGAAACAAAAAAGACTGAGTGAAAATAAAAAATTTTAAAAAACAAAAAGCTCAAACAAAAAAAATAAGCAATAAGCAGACTCAGCTCGAAATTCCCTGCTGGTGTGATGGCGGTGACTGCAGGCGGTGGCGGCGGTCGGCTGGCCTGCGGTGGCGGTGTCGGCGGCGATGGTAGAAGGGTGTGTGGAAAGAGAGACGCATCTCAGTCTTTTATAGGAGCGGCGAGTCTGACATTTTCAGCTGTCGCATGCTGACCTGCTGCTATCATAAGAGAAACAAAAGCCCTAATCACGCTTTTCAGCTGGATCCTTCCACCCCGCCAGACATGGATCCAGATGGGAAGGTGGTTTAAAATTAAATCTGTGTACCGACTGTCATACAATAGAGTAATTAGTTGAACGCGTGTTACCTGTATAAAGGATTAGCGGGTCATGGGCTCAGCGTGTGTATAGAAAAACAACTACAGGTAGCGTGAACAAAGCGACCCCCTCCCTTTCTGTCACTCTGTCTGTGACTAGAGGGTGTGCGTGTGGTAAGCGGCTTAAATCTAAAGAAAAACAAATCACCCTCTCCTGTCGTCAGCAGTCAGCCGGCCGGCGGCTGGAAAATGCGATTAGAGGGATGATGAGCCGCGTAGTAAGCGACTTAAGGCTGATCTAAAGACCTGCCGTGAGGGGGCAGCTGGCCGGTGGCTTGAAAAAAAAGGGGGGGGAGTAAGGGTATATAAGGGGGAGTGAAACCGTATTCGGCATCGTCATCATCGTTCACGCTACTACTACTACTACTACTACTACTACTACTACCACCACCAGCACCGCGCCTCAATTTGCAGATCCCCATGATGGAAAGTTGCTACCGTGACATGAAGCGGAATGACGAAGCGGCGCGCGAATGTGAAGCTGATGCTGTAGCCTCTGCTACTGCTGCTGCTAGTGCTGCTCAGCGTGCTACTGCTGCATTTACTGCGGCTGTTAGTGACGCTGGTTGTGATGACGTTGTTGTTGTTGCCGCTGCGGCTGTGACTGCTGCTGTTGCTGCCGCCGATGCAGCTACTCATGCCACCGATGCCGACGCTGCTGCTGCTGATGCTGTTGCGGCTGCCGATGACGCCGCTGATAACGCTGCTAGTGCCCGCTCTGCCGCCCTTGCTACTGTCGCTGCTGCTGTTGTTGCTAATGCTCACGCTACTGCTGCTACAGCTGCTGCTACTGCTGCTACCGCTGCTGCCGAGGCTGCTGCCGCTGCTGCCGATGCTGCTGCCGATGCTGCCGATGCTGCTGCCGATGCTGATGTTAGCAGTCGCGTCGACAAAGAATCGTCATTTGTCACTCTTTAACCTCCAGTTGAACGCGCGACGAGTAGTAGGGCTACCAACGCGACGGCCGGATGGTGCAACTGGTGTCGTCGCTTCTGCTCGTGCGCTTGCTTTTCTTCCAGTCCTACCTGCTGCTGCTACGGTATGATAGTGTTATAGTGTTTGAATGAGAACGCGCGTAGTTACACATAGACGCTGTAACAGATGTGCTTTTTTTTTGAAAATATAATTTTAACATAACATGGAACTTGTTGTGTTTATTTTCTATATATAAGTTGTTTGTTTACAAACAGTCACGTGTCACGTGGTGTTGTTTACAAACAAGAGAGCCACGTGGTGTTGTTTACAAACAAACCCTAAGTAGGTCACGTTACCCTAGTTACCAGAATGCCGGCTTCTGATTGGCTGAGCCTAAGTAGGTCACGTGACGTAAGCAGGTCACGTTACCATGGTTACCAGAATGCCGGCCTCTGATTGGCTGAGAGCTTCTAAGTAGGTCAGTAGGTCACCCAGAATGCTGGCTTCTGATTGGCTGAGAGCCCTAAGTAGGTCACGTTACCATGGCAACGGGTCACGTGACCAAATGGAGGCCTCTGATTGGCTGCATGTCGATTGAGTAATAAACAGTACTTAACTATAGTCCCGTTCCGATACATACTATACTACTAAGATGATGTCTGGATACACAATCCCTTCAGGAACAGTGAATGGTCTGGATATTGAGAAGTTGAGTTCCAACTTAGCACTTGCAGATGTCTTCTCATACACAGCTACCTGTTTTGTGTTACAGGTGACCCGTGAGGAGTAGCTTAAAGGGAACTACCTGGCATGAACAAGGTATCTATATTCATTGAGCAGACGGCCTAGACCAGTGAACCAGGTGTAAAGGGACTATTCAGGTGGCAGTCAATTGCGCCACTTGAATCTACAAGTCTGGTTTCTGTTACAGCCTCCCTTGAGAAGGTTCTCAGAGTAGCATCGATTTGACATCTGTATTCAGTAATCAGAAGGCCTGGCATGGGCAAGCTTGTATAATGGGACCATTCAGGTGGCAGTCAGACCCGCCACTTGACTCTACAACTGGTCCAGGAAGTGAGCTCCGTGACATGCCCAGTGCTACCCTGCCCCTACTTCCTGTGTCTGGGTCAATACACCTGCTACACACAGCATGCCTGGAATTCGAGGCACTCTCCAAGTAGCTGGGAGGTTGTGAGAGAGCCGCCCCTTGGTTGCTCGGATGGAGTTGGATGTATCTAGTAGGTTTAGCCTGGGGTTAATTAAGTCAATTCTAGTTGAACCGGAACAAGCTCCCATGAGCTCTTACTTTCTGTGTGTTTTAACAAAATATTCTATGGATTATTTGGGTATATTCATTATTTGATATAAAGCTTATCTATGAAGTAAGAACTAAGCTGCATCGTAGCTTTAGTAGAGTAGTAGAATACATTATACCTTGCTCGGCTTATCTCCAATAAGGTGAGTATTCAGTAACACACTTTGAAAATTATATGACCAAACTGTTATTGGGCTGGTTGATATTGCTGCAAGTACTGTGTTGTGAATCTGCCTTGATTGATCAGGAGTAATACTATCAAGTAGAATGAGGGCACGAAGGAGTGGATGGGATAGTTTAACATTCAATCGCTGCATATTAGTCACAGCATCAACCATTTCTTATCAGCCATTCCCTGGTGGCTGTTGGGGAATTTCTAGCTTCTTTGCATGTATGTTCCAGCTTTATTTCTTTGTTACCATTTTCATCTATATTCCTATGTATCTCTTCTCTATCATGTCCTCTGAGTATGTCTACATGTTGCTCATGTCTATCTCTACTCATGTCCGTCTCTTTTTCCTAACTTTTTATCTCTGAAAGGACTATAATATATTTCATAATATGCAGAAACCGTATTTTCAACATCTGATAACCTATAGGTTACCCTGAGTAGTATAGTATGTATCGGAACGGGACTATAGTTAACTACTGTTTATTACTCAATCGACCTGCAGCCAATCAGAGGCCTCCATTTGGTCACGTGACCGGAAGTGACCTACTTAGGGGATTAGTGGTGAGGTCACGTGACCTAGTTAGCCAATCAGAGGCCGCCATTTGGTCACGTGACCGGAAGTGAGGTCATATGACCTACTTATGGACCGGAAGTGACGTCATATGACCTACTTAGGGGACCGGAAGTGACCTACTTTAGGATCACGTGACCGGAAGTGACCTGATGAGTCACGTGACCGGAAGTGACGTCACATGACCTAATGGCCAACCGGAAGTGAGTGACCTGATTGAGGATCACGTGACGGGAAGTGACCTGATTGATCACGTGACCAGAAGAAGAAGTGACGTCACGCGACTTAATGAAGAGATGAGCGTCTTTAAGGGGTCACAGGCTTTAAAATGTGATATCTTTTTTTTTTGGAGGAGGAGGAGGAGGAGGAGGAGGAGGAGGAGGAGAAGGAGAGGAGGAGGCGAGTCTCTTATTTTTTTCGGTAAACTAATAAAAAACACTACGATATAAGTTTGTTTTTTTTTTTCATTTTTTATTGTTTTACGAGCGACTGGAAGTGACTTATTGAACTAGGTAGAAGCGTTCTTTAGAGTGTATAAGGGGGGGGGGAGGGGAGGGGAGGGGAGGGGAGGGGGGGAGGGGGGCCCCTTTAAGATGCATGGGGAGGGGGGCGCTTTTAGGATGCATGGGGCGGGTGGTGGGGGGGAGGGGGGGAGGGGGGAGGGGGGCACTCTAGGGGGGTGGGGGGGCACTCTAAGGGGCGTTTGTCTCTTTTAAGAAAAAAAGAAAAGAAAAAGATTTCAATCGAGAGACACGCTTCTTCCTCTCGAGAGGAAGAAGCGTGTCTCTTCGTTTTTTTTTTGTTTATCACGTGCTTCGATGAGGCGATCAGCTGCGACTGGAGGAAGTGACACTTTAAGAGGGCGCGCTTCTTAATTGTTATGATATTATTTTTTTTTTACTTACTAATAAAGAAGACGTATGAAAATAAAACACAACAATTCACATGTCCGTCGTTCTCGTTGTTTCTTGCTTGATAAAGTCAAGTAATATCGTGATGCCGAGGTCAAACTTTCCCATGTCCTCAGTCAACACTCGAAGGAGTTCAAAAGGTGTACCGCCGGCACCGTCAGCTTCATCTTGCCACATTTTCAACACTCGGAAGGCCCACTCAGCGGGACTTCCTCCGTATTCGCATTCTTCAGCGATCTTATCTAACCTCTCAGGCGACAATTTTAAATGGTCCCCCACCTCTTTCCACCTGCTACCTAGACGTCTGCCGAGGGTGCCCAAGTGCTTATGCATCGCGCGCGAGTCGGGGTTTTCGAAATCCAACCCCTGTCTGTGGAGAAGGGACATCCACTGAGCCAACAGTTCCACGCGTCTAATGCGGGTGAAGACGCGACCGAGCTCTCCCCATCTATGACGATGCGGGGTTTCACCCCACCAGACTCGGAACATCGCCGTACACAGCTCCTCCGGTGTCTTGACACTGCGCTCTACTAGAGCATCCATACGGGCGGCGGTAACTTTTAAGCTACTGCCCAACTCTCTCCAACAGCCGCTCAACTCTTTACCTAGTTGACGAAGCAAGGCGTCGCTATAGGCTAACCGCCGCTGTCCTACCTCTCTGTTCTCCCCATCGGTCTGCCTCGCGCGTCTCACGTCGTCAAGCCGCATTAACTTTTTTTCAGGTGGACAAGGCGGTGAAGGCGAGCTTGAAAGTGGAATAGCTTGAGCCATCTCGTCTCGTCTTGGCGGTGGCGGCGGCGGCGGCGGCGGCGGCGGTGGCGGCGGCGGCGGTGGCGGCGGCGGCGGCGGCGGTGGTGGCGGCGGTGGTGGTAGTAGACGTTACTGTGGTCAGAGGCGATATGTTTTTTTTCCAACAGAAATCAGAGCTTTTTATACAGAGGGAGTTTAATCCCATTTCCAACAGCACTCCAGCTGTGTAGCGACCTGTCCGCATGACGCTTTTTCAGCCGCTCCGCTCCTTAAGAGCTTAGATGACGAGGGGTGTGTCATCGCTATCCGTGGAGACCAGCTGAAAACAGTGTTTCTTCCTCATCCATTAGCCTTACCTCCTACCCCCTACCTGAGGACGTCTCCCTCCCTCTGACATTCATTGTAACAAACGTCAGAGGTCAGGTGAAAATCGGATTTTTTTCATGCACAGCCTTAGTCAGCTGTCACCCCTCCCTATTGAACTAGCCGGCCGCCGCCTGGCCGGCCTGGTCTACTCACCACGGCAGGAGGTGGTGATTTTTGTCTTACACTTAAGTCGCTCACCACATGCACACGCCTCTACTCACAGACAGACACGTTCGTCTTAGGGGGGTCCTGCTTCACGCCACACGCCTCCTGTAGTTTTTTTTGTACACACACTCTAAGCTCGTCACCGTTAATCCTTTATACAGCTAACGCACGCTGAATGGCTGAACAGGGTGGTAAGCGGCTTAGCTCACGACAGTGGATCCCTCAAAAAAAAAAAAGAGGGGAAAGGGATCCAGCTGAAAACGTCATACCTTATGTCTTTGTGAATGGCCGCCGGTCAGTCGACGGCAGCAACCGCTTAATCCTTTATACAGCTAATGCGCGTTGAATTGCTGAACAGGGTGTTAAGCGGCTTAGCTCATGACAGTCGATCTCTCAAAAGGGGGGAAAGGGATCCAGCTGAAAACGTCATGCCTTATGTCTTTTGTTTCTCTTTGTGAATGGCCGCCGGCCGGCCGGCGGCAGCTGAACAGGGTCAGTAAGTAGCTTAGCTCTAGAAGCGAGAAGGCGTATATAAGGGGTCTGGAAACCTCCATTCACTCACTCATTCTTTTGCTGCTCTCTACAGTCACCACCATGAGCAAAAGACAACATCTAGCGTCGTTCAAGAACAAGAAGACTACGCGGAACAGCGCTCGTTTAGCGTCAGTGCCTCCTCTTGCTACTGAACATGAGACTACCGCCGCAGCCGCTTGGTCTTATCACCCTCCCGCTGTAGCGAGCGCTCGCGGCAGTAGTAGTAGTAGTAGCAGTAGTAGTAGCAGTAGTAGTACTAGTAGTAGTAGTAGTAGTAGTAGTAGTACTACTGGTAGTAGTCGTCGTGCTAGCGACGTTGTTACATTCGCGACGGTACACGTTGCTGCTAAGCGCGCTGCCGCTGCTACTGCCGCCCCGCCTGCTGCGGCTGCTGCTGCTGCTGCTGCACCTGCTACCGCTGCGCCTGCTACTGCTGCGCCTGCTGAGGCTGCTGCGCCTGCTACTGTTGCGTCTGCTGCTGCGCCTGCTGCTGCTGCTGCTGCTTCTGCTGCACCTGCTGCTACCGCTACTACTACTGACGACAACGCTCCTGGCACAGCGCAGTACTGGCAACCGGGTTTTTACCTCCCCACTACTGTTGATGACTTTGATGACCTGCCGCACGTTGCACAGCCCCTCTCCTCCACCACTACATCGACTGACGCCCTCGACGCCGCTCGCGCTGAGAGTGACAGCTATTCGGACACTCAGCCCCTAAACCGAGAAGAAGAGGAGGAGGAGGAGGAGGAGGAGCAGCAGCAACAGGGTGAGACAGAGAACGACGCTGACGACGAGGCGTACGAACAACCCGAAGGGAAAGGGGTGGGCGGTACGTTTTTCGGCTTCCCTCTTCGACCTTTCGACCTCACTTCCTCCACTAGTAGCGTCCCGTCCGGTCCGTGGCGACTGCCCTCACCGCCACCTTACGAGGGCGGCGGCGCTTCATCTTCTACCGCTACACTCAGCACCGACGGCGTGTGGCTGCGCTGTTCCAACAACGAGGCCTCGGATACCACCAGCGCTGACGCTGCTCCTGCTATCGGTTCTGCTGCTGATTCAGCTCACGCTGATGGTGTTACTCATCCTGCGGGTGTGAAACGTTCTAAGGTGAGTTCCAGAACAACAAGGCCTAGTAAGAAGAGAAAAATACAAGAAAAAGAACGAGATGGACGAGAAGAAGCAGAGAAAACCTTCTCCCGTCCTCTCGGGTTAGAGTTCTGCTTAGATGGAGCTTTGACGCTGGAGATCTGGGAGCACGTGGCTAGACTGTCTAGGAGGCCGCGCTACACAAAAGACGGCCAGGTGAAAGAGGCGTCTCTGACCAGAAGCAAGCGAGTGCACTTCACGGCCGACCCGCTGCGCGAGCTCATAGCACGCATCGCCAATATCCGCGCAGTGGTGCGCATACGCGACACAGCGGCCGCGCAAGGAAAACCTAATCACACCCCCTGGTTCGCAGTGCTGGATGAGGAGAGCGAAGTGTACGCAGCTGTGAGCTACTACAGCGGTAAGAACCTCGTCCACGTGCGCAAGTACGAAGGTCCTGACAAAAAACCCACACAGCAGGGAGTGACGCTGTCCGCCAGAGCGCTCAAAGAGTTGGATGACAAAACAGAGATCATTCTGAAATATCTCGGCATAGATTCGGAATGAGAGACGCTCAACGCTCACGCGCGCACACACACACACACAGCGTTTGACGTACGCTGTATGAGACAGACAGACGGATACACAGACAGCAGACAGAAAGATAAATAGATAGATAGATAGACAGATAGATTGATAGATAGATAGATAGTTAGACGGCTAAGTAGTTGGTAACTGAGTGAAAAAAAAACATGACACAGTACGTATGCGAAAAGTGTTTCAAAATGTTTAAAAGACCGTACAACCACGAGAGACACGTAGAAAATTGTAGAGTAGTACCTAAGTTTTGCCCTCTATGCGGCGAAGGCGATTGCCGAAAGATCGCCTGTCGACGCGAATCTCTGGACGGGGTGACCGTCCCTCCGCGCATATGTGCTGTACCGAACGGGGAGGAAACGTTCACGGCGAATTGGCCTGCGATACAAACAGGCGTCAGGATGCACGGGACTCGCGTGAGTGTAACAAACTTCAGGCTACCAACCGGCGAGTTGAGTGACGCTGTAGATACTATGCGTCACATTCACTTGACACAAAGATTCAGATACAAAGTGGGTTTCTCGGTAGGCTTACTCTTACAACACAGAGAAGACAAGAGCAAACTGCGCTACTTTCACGCCTCCCAGAACAACGCAACTCTCATACAACCGCTCCCTACTATAACTAATTCAGAAACTTTGGAAGAGCTCCTCTCAAAGATGGAAAACACCGTCGCTTGCGAGGAAGTACGGAAACTTTGCGACGCTGACACCAAGTGGCACGTTCTTTTTCCTACCAATTTGAACATTTGCGTTTACATGGGACCGGGGGAATTCCCCATAGGCGGTAGGATCACTCAGGCCGGTCGAGTTGGAAAGAGAAGCGGCGTGTTAGATTTTCCCAACAAGGACAACCTCTGCATCTTCCGCTGCATTTCCTTTCACTTATACAACACCAGCAAGCGCGCTTCAGATTTGTTACGTCAGTTCTGTCCCGCTGCCACACCTGAATCCTTTCCGGGTCTGAACATCCGCGACTTACCCGCGTTAGAGAACTTGTTTGACGTACAGATAGCGGTTTACACCGCGTCGCGTCAAGTGCCGGGGCGGAAGTTGAGAAGACGCGTTACTCTGATCAGACCGCCTTCCAGAACTCTGGCCGCCAGAGGTAAAGTCAACCTACACCTGACGGCGAAAGGCGGTTTGCACGTCTCTCTCGTCACGGACTTCAACGCGTACGCGGGCATATACGAATGTTGCAAGTGTAAGGCGGCGTTCACCACCGAGTTCTTGCTGAAGAGACACAGGAACCAGCTTTCCTCTTGCCGACAAGTCAAGTTGCGCTACGTAGGTGGCATCTACCAAAATTCGAGAACGATTTTCGAAGCGCTAGCAGACTTCTCCATTTTTCCCCCCGAAGGACATTCCGGAATCTACCCTTACAAGATCGCCTTCGATTTCGAGGCTTTCTTCAGACCGTGCAAAGAACCGTCGACGGAACACATGTCCCTGCTGTGGGATCACGTCCCTTTGTTGGCTAGCGTCGCATCCGACTTTCCGGGGTGGGAGGGGCCCGTCTGCTTCGTCAGAGAATCCGACGCAGATTCCGACCCCTTGTTGGACCGAGTTTTAAATCACATAAACGAGAACGCCAAAGTCATCGGAGAAGCTGTGCTAGAACTTTACCGACCGACCTTAGCGAAGTTAGATGCGGCGATAGGTGAAGCTCTCCTGCTGGAGGAGGCGACGTTCACCCCTTCTCCAGGCGGCTTCGCTGCGGCTCAGACCAGACACCCGTTAGTTCAACTGAAGAAGCGTCTTCTGAGATACATCCGTCAAGCTCCAGTCGTGGGCTTCAACTCGGGGCGTTACGACTTGAACCTGATCAAAATACGCCTTCACTCGTTCTTCGCCTCCGGAGACCGAAGAAACCAAGAATTCAGCGTCATAAAGAGAAGCAATCAATACTTGGCGGTTTACACACAGCACACGGTTTTCTTGGACGTAGTCAACTATTTGGCACCCGGTTACAACTACGCGACCTATTTGCGAGCTTTCACCAGGAACGAAGAGAAAGGTCACTTTCCTTACGAATGGATGACGTCTACCAGGAAACTGGCAAACAGAACGCTGCCACCGAGATCGGCTTTCGACAGCGAGCTGACGGGCGTCAAAATGTCCGAATCCGACTACGCCGCATGTCAGAAAGTTTGGTCCGACGAGAAGATGCAAACTATGGAAGACTACTTGATCCACTACAACAACAAAGACGTCAAACCTTTCATAGAAGCTCTGAAAAATCACGCTAAATTTTTCCAAGATCGCGGCATTGACATGTTGAAAGACGGAGTTTCTCTCGCTGGTTTGACTTTACGGTTCCTCTTCCAAAACCTAGAAGACGCGTTCACAACGTTCCCCCAGTTCGACGCCGTCCTCCACGCTCTGATCAAAGAAAATCTAGTCGGCGGTCCTTCCATCATCTTCCATAGATTTCACGAGAAGGGCACCACGCGGATAAGGGAGCACAAGTACGGCGAAGAAGCGAGACCGTGCCAACACATCCTAGGACTAGACGCTAACTCTCTGTACTTGCGCTGCATGAGCGAAGCGCACTGCACGGGCTATTACGCGGTGAGACGGCCCGAGACCGAGTTCAAGCCCGAAATTAGGCAAAGAAACTCTCACAGCGCTTTGGAGTGGTTACGCTTCGTAGAGCACGACCGCGACGTGAAACTGCGCCATGCTTTGAACGGCGGCGAGATGGTTGTAGGCTGTCGGAGAATTCGCGTGGACGGGTTTCACGCGGCCTCTAATACGGTTTTCCAGTTTCACGGGTGTTGGTTCCACGCTCACGAGTGCATACCGTCGCACCGATATCAGTGCGCTTCACTGAGAGAGGAGAGACGCGACAGAACGACCAGAGTAAGCGCTTACTTGAAAGCGCTAGGTCACAAGCTGGTCGTCGTGTGGGAGTGCGAATGGCGAGAGATGAAGCGTCGAGATGAGCGGGTCAAGGCCTCCCAACAACGCTGGAAGGTTTACGCTTTGAAAGTGTCTCGAAACGCGATGAGCGAGAGCGACATCCTTTCCGCTGTGAAAGAGGAGAAAATGTTCGGTTTAGTTCAAGTGGACATCACTACGCCGCCTCACCTACGAGACTACTTCGAAGAAATGACCCCCGTTTTCAAGAACGCGACCGTTTCAAAATCGGACATAGGCCCTCACATGTCAGACTTTGCGCAGGAAGAAAAGCTGTTGAACACGCCTCAGAGATGTCTGATAGGGAGTTACCACGGAAAAAATATTCTCTTGGGAACGCCGCTTCTCAAGTGGTATTTAGAGCACGGTTTGATAGTCACCAAAGTGCAGCTGGTGGTAGAATACCTACCTAAACGCTCCTTTGCCGGTTTCGCGGACGAAGTAACGGCGGCGCGAAGACGTGGCGACGTGAACGAGAACGAGAAAATTCTGTCAGACTGTTACAAGTTAATGGGAAACGCTACGTACGGTAAAACAATCTGCAACAAAGAAAAACACACGGCGGTGAGATACACTGACAGTCGGAAGTTCGAACTATTGGCCAATTCGTGGCGCTTCAAAAAGGCGTCCGAGTTGAGTTCCGATCTGTTTGAAGTCGAACTACAACCGAAAACAGTCAACAACAACCTCCCTATTCAAATAGGGTTCATGGTATACCAGTACGCGAAGTTGAAAATGTTAGAGTTCACATACGACTTCTTGGATAGATTCGTCGATCGGCGCGATTATGCCCTTTGTCAAATGGACACCGACAGTCTTTACATGGCTCTCAGCGGTGACACGTTGGATGACCTAGTGAAACCTCGCCTGAGAGAGACGTACTTCAGAGAGAAACGAAAGTGGCTTCCGACAGCGGTGTGCGACGATCACTTAGAGCTTTTCGTGAAGACAAAAACGGAAAGAGTGCGAGAATGGTGTCCGCCGCCCGGCGGATGTTGTGAGAGACGGTACCTTCACGATCTGAGAACTTCGGGGCTTATGAAAGCGGAGTGGGAAGGTGACGGGATCCTAAGTCTCAACCCTAAGACTTACATTTGCTACGATCGAGTCAGCGACACCGGTGGAAGAAAATCCAAAAAATGGAGTGCAAAAGGCGTACAGAAGAAACAAAACCCTCAGGAACCAGACGACTTCTTGGATGTTCTTCGCCAACGAAAAACTCTCATTGCTGTAAATAGAAACTTCAAAGTGGTGCGAAACAAAATGGTCACCTACACCATAGAGAAAGACGGCGTGCGCTACTTGTATTATAAGCGTCGCGTGCATTCTGACGGTGTGACAACGAGTCCTTTAGAGATATGAAAAAAAAAAAAATAAGCGTGTGCATCTTTTCAAAAATAGAGTGTTTATCAAGATTGAAAAAAAAAGAAATAAAAAAAATAAAATAAAATATTGTTGTGTTTTTATTTTCATACGTCTTCTTTTACTAGTAAGTCGCGCAGTCTCTTAAAGCGTCACTCATGTGACGACGTCGCTTCCAGTCACGTGATCCTAAAGACCCTCACTTCCTAAACAAAAAAACTTCTTCTTCCGCTCACGTGATCAATCAAGTCACTTCCGGTCACGTGATCTTCAATGAGGTCACTCACTTCCGGTCGGCCATTAGGTCATGTGACGTCACTTCCGCTCACGTGACTCACCAGGTCACTTCCGGTCACGTGATCCTAAATTAGGTCATATGACGTCACTTCCGGTCCCCTAAGTAGGTCAGTAGGTTACCCAGAATGCACCACTAATCCCCCTAAGTAGGTCACTTCCGGTCACGTGACCAAATGGTGGCCTCTGATTGGCTGCAGGGTTACCCAGAATGCACCACTAATCCCCTAAGTAGGTCACTTCCGGTCACGTGACCAAATGGAGGCCTCTGATTGGCTGCATGTCGATTGAGTAATAAACAGTACTTAACTATAGTCCCGTTCCGATACATACTATACTACTACCCTGGCATATTCAGCTGTTTGGATGGGTGGTGGGGAGAGGAAATTAGCTGAGTCATTAAACATTATAAGGCAGTGTCATTCACATTTTTACCCCTTGCATTTTGATATTTGAAGCAAATGTCTGAGATCCTTTTCCCTAAACGTTCTTGAAGCAGAAAAATGAGAAGGAATCTGAATGGAATAGCTCAAATTCCATTCCCTTGTAACCTGAAACATGTTTTTCCATAGTCTGAAATCATTCTCAGAGCCATACTTTCACTAACCAGTTAAGGGCAACATTAAAAATTCTTTGCCCTTTGTTGTCCAGGTTTATGAGTGCAATCATGCATGTCTACTCACCAGGTTGGCATCCATACATGGAGACAATTGTTTGATATATATCAATATCATAGGATTGGCATTACGCTTGAATACATCCTCGATGGGTGACGCATTCTTGTAGCATGAAGACGAAGGAGTTTATTATGCTGTCCATAATGGGTTTATCTAAGTGAACCGTCTAAGACTTCATTACTTTTAACGCTAAACAGACCACCTGTTTTTTTTACCAGTGTCTGAACTAGACCCCAGGAGTCAGACTTCGGATAACCATTTAAGGGCCTCATACACATCTAAAGTAACTTTGTTATCATGATGCATCAATGCAGGCCTGGAAACTTTATTTAATACGGCTGCATGCAAAATCTATACTTATTGTATATAAATTCAGAGGATTGGCATGATGCTTGAATGCAGCCCTGGTGAGGGCAGTATTCACAAAATCATGTGTCATGATGATGAAGTAGCATCAAAGCACTCTGCAGTCCATAGAGGGTTAACTGATACAGGGGCTGGTGTGTCTGGTATGAGGCTGAGCAGATTAAAGCTGCTCTGAGCTGCTCCACAACGTGTCCCTCCTTCAGCCACACAGGTCAAATAGCTGCTCCAAACCTGCCCTGCAGCCCTCTAAATGACAGCATAGAGCTTTAACATGCTATATAGGGTGCCAATAAGACTCTGATTGGTAACACATTGGTACTGCATTTATGGATCATGCCAAAACTGTTGGGTTGATACCCCCCTGAAACCTTGACATCTTATCTGAATGCAACTCTGGTGAGTAGATTTACCGATCCTGTAATCTTGCATCTGCTAGCAAAAGGCTTTTTAAACTAACCCTTTACAGATGCATTAAGATAAATTCTGCCCTTAAAGAGTTTAACCACAGTACACCCACATCAGTATGGCCTGTCTCTCATAGAACCTGTGACCGAACAAAATGTACTCCAGAGGTTGAAAGTCAAAGCATCTTCATACAAACTCCCCTCACCTCATCCCAGCCTTTAGAACCCTGCCTTTACAGAGGGGTTCCCCATGGGGATTGCTACCTAATACCTGTATGAATACTGCCTCTAAATCCTGGTAACTGAATGGACGCTAGTATGAAAATGTCAAATTGAGTAGGATAATAAAAAGGGAACCAAAGGGATATGGCGCATATGTTAGGGGACCTGTTGAGGCTGAGTTGACAGGGCTTAGGGGCCGAAGGGTTGAAGGAGACAGCAGGGCAGCAAGGGTTGCAGGTTAGCCCCTTATGGGTAGCATAATGCCTAAATGCTCCAGATTCATTTGTTACCAGTATGCACAAATGCAGCTCAGGAAAGAGACTTTTTGACACTGTGTGGGGCCTTATGTCAATCCTTCAAAAGTGTAGCAACCCCAACGTTGATGCAGGATGCATGAATGCAGGACTATATCAGCCTTAAAGGGTTAGTGTGGGAGTATGTGGCAGGGGTATTATGATCGATACAAGGTTGTTAGTCTGGGGACGGCCTCTGTTAACCTCCATGACCTGCCATCAACATGACGGGGTCTGCACTTCTTAGAGCTTGGGTACTCTGCTGCATGTTTACTGTCTCTCCCACTTATGGTTATATTACCGAGTATCAAATAATTGGTTAAATAATCAAGCCGGTTTGTATAATGTATTTGATTATTTCCTTTCTATGATTAATTTCACACCAAGGAATTGACAAGGGAACTGTATTATTAGAATGATAACTACTTCATGTATATAATCTGTGACCTGTGACCTGTCAATCAATACTCCCAACATACCTACATATTGCCATATGGATGAGAACCTGCTCGTAAGATGTTGTTCGTAGGCACTGTGAATATGAAACTCAATGTGCCATCCTGTCCTGAAAGGCAGGTCTTCATCGGGATCAATGATGTACCGAGCATACTTTACCCTGTGTGATGCTGGGAGCCAGAGACATATGTTATGCAGGTTTTATGTCAGATAAATCCTATGGCATAACACTCAAATATACACCACTCTATAGCATTACATTCTTTTTATCTCTCAGTCTCACGGCAAACTGGTACCAGGCTAGACCATTAGCTAGGGGTTCATATACCTAGGGGTCGCTTGGGATGGCAGAGAAAGGGGTCCAAGAAATCTTTAGATACAGTTTCGATGACACGATGCATGTTGATGACACATTCTGGTATAATGTTGGCTGTAAGGTCCAATCTGAATCACCCCTTTATGGAAATACTGCATGTTTTAGATGCATGAAGATACTAAATCGCAAGGATCCACACCTTCAAATGTAAAGACTTAGGAATTATGTTGCTATACCCGAGTTATCTCCACCTTGGCATGTTGGACGTTCATAATTAATTTTGGTAACCTCGGCTTCTAAAGGTTATTTGAAAACTATGCTAGGAAATATATGAGATCTTTGTCACAATAACTGCTAAATTTTTGGGATGTCTTCAATGACCTAAAATGTCATTTCGAAATTGGCTGTACGTATTTGATGAAAGAGACTTAGTATTTCAGTGAAAAAATGACATAAAACTGCTTAAAAGGGGCTTGCTCTGTAGCCAGGGTAGGGGCTAAGCACCCAAAGGACCCCCAAATTACCATTTGGCTTATAGGCAGGGTTCTCCAAGAAGATATTTTCTCATGAACCAAATTTTTTCTCTCAAAGTCACTTTCAGCTTATAGGCGGGGTCAGCCTAGATATTAGATAGGCATGGACTAACTGTTTTGTTTAGTGCCCCTATTTGTCCTATAAATAAATATGTATACATTTAATTTTCTCTCTTATACCTTTCAAAAGCTCCTTTTGCAATTGACCCTAATCAACTTTTTGAAAGGTTCTCATTGCCATATCAAGTTAATTGCTCATTTTATCTGACATTTATGTTATTGAATGGTACTTGGTTCTGAAATGTCAATTGTATGATGTTAAGTAGTGATAAGTTGCATCACTCTTTGTCGTTTGCAAAGAGGGGATAATACTCTTAAATATGTGCACACTTATACAACCTTCCATTGGATATAATCACCATGGCTGCATTTATTCATCTTGCAAACCCTAAAGACTCCTGATATCTCGCCATAATGCAATAATCGAGTGCAGCAATTTGCTCACTCGCGCTCATTGGTATGGTGTGTGACTCAGAAAACATGGAGCTAGGAGACTTGGTGCCACCATTATAGTATTTAAGAGACAAGTTTGTGGGAAACAGAACAGGTCCAACAAAATATGCATTGACAAGTGAGGCAATTAGAGATAATATGCTGATAATGAGGTTGGATTGTTTCACTATAAGAAAGTTCATAGTCATTTAGACAGGATGAATGAGACAGTTGTTGTTGAAATATATATACTAGCATGTTACTCTCAGCAGTTATACATCATGCCATCCCTTCATGCTTAATACACTCCTAACAAATTATTATGATGCCCCAATGCAGCACACTGTGCCACAGCATTGTGATATCAAAAGGATAAATGAACTATACACTACCGCTCTATGTAAGGGTTGGATTTACTTCAATAGCTGTATCTTAAATCCCCAAAACAGATTAATGAAATTAGATAGTGGTGTCATGACCCAGTATGAGTAAGGAACCCATTTGAGAATAATTCCAACATGTGTGATCTTACTGCTGACATTGAGTCTGATTCAGGGGCAGCCTCGAGCTCTCCAGGCCCATTACAGCCGTTAGGCTGTAATGGGCTTGGGCAAATTTGTATCTAATGATTGTAACCTAGTTAGAAAATGATCCAGGATCCTGGATCATTTCTTAATGAGATAGCTCAACCACTGATTGGTTAGCCATGGTCACATGACCA
Organism: Harmothoe impar; assembly: GCA_947462335.1. Classification (NCBI taxonomy): domain Eukaryota; kingdom Metazoa; phylum Annelida; class Polychaeta; order Phyllodocida; family Polynoidae; genus Harmothoe; species Harmothoe impar. Next base: position 10,327,040 of record OX381711.1, on the reverse strand, counting down.
TGAATGAGGTTGTGTATGGCCTCATGGGTTCGAATCCCATCTTCGGAAAACATAGGTTCGTTTTTTTTACATTATATATTTGGTCTTTTTGAAGCATAGATACCCCAATATTGGGATAATAATAGCACATATTAGATATTTGGATAGGGACAATGGTGTACTAGGGGTCATTGTACAGATATCAAACTTACTACCCATAGTGCCAAGGTGGGACTCAAACCCATGATGTCCAGATTGGTGATATCCATTACAACCCATTACATAAGCATTCTCACAGACTGTTAACGTACAGTCGGGGTCCGAGACTGATTCAGGGGAGGCGTCATGTGCTGTGGCGCCCTCTATACCGCAGAGCATATATGTAGCTGCACCAGCCTGTAAGTGCCAGTGTCAAACAGGGCAGGGAGGAGGTCACACTGTACAGTCCAGTGTGGGGACAAGGTCTTCAGTGTACATGATTGGTGTGAGGTGGCACACTGTACTGTAGGAGGGCCATTGTCATATAGCCTACCCCCAGGACATTTAATTTGTATTGCATTGAGAGAGCATGAATGACACCCTCATATTGAGATAACGACAGAAGCTTTATAATGCTACATTGAAATATAACTGGCAAAGGGGTTAATCTTACCAGGAAAACATACAACAGAAATTAAGCTTGAATAGCTTTTGTGTAATAACTGCTTAAAATATGGTTAAGAATGACTGTGTGTGGTTCCCACTCTAGCCACTCAATGTGGATGGCGCTGCGGCACTTGATTCCCCCCCTTAGTCTGATTAATAACTTTTTATCTACAACTCATGCATTCATCACAGGAACATTATGATTGCTGAGCGGTGTAACAATACAAAGAGAGCTGAAGCAACAAAGGTCTGACATTTGGTTGAGGAAATTATCTGTCATCCTCTTTCACCTCTCCTTTCAGTCAGAGCTGAGGGAGAAATAGAAAAACACACAAAATGAGAAAACTCCTTTAAGGCTTTAAGCCTACATGTATTGTAAGGATGCACCTTGCATGATTCAGTACTGCAGCTGCACCAAGTAAGGGTACTGTGTTGGTACCCTTATTATAGCAAATTAATATGCATTGTGTTAATCATATTATCATGTAAAATTAAAAAGAACTTTGAATAGGCCTAGCCTGGCAGGGAAGGCTAGGATTCTGTATCTGATGGACTACTTTTAAAAGTGCTGGTTCCCTTGCCTGAGTATTTGCGAAAAACATTGTCTCCATGCAGGTGAAAAATTATAATTGTTTCATGTGAAGTTAAATTTTCCTGTAATTGGGGTTGTCAACTCCTCTCATCTTCGATTAAAATCGTTTAGAATTTCAAATATTGTAAAGACAAGTTCAAAACCAGGAGCATGACATTTGACTGTTATTTTGTTGATGGAAATAACAGCAATCAGTACTCCTGTGATCTTAGTGCCGTGTTTCAATAAATTGTTCTTTGATAGATAATCGAGTTGTTCTCTAATTTCATGTCCAAGGTCACTCCAGCAATCCCTTTCTGACCCATAAACGGGTTTACATTATATGAGACACCATCAAAGGTTCTAGGATAATTCGTTTATAGATTATAGAGAAGCAAGGCCTAAATCGGTTTAGATAAATGAATTACATGTAACAATAAAATGAGGAAAACTTTTCTTTGTTTGGGGACAAATTGTTTTTCATGGACATTTTGTGATGTCGAATGCGGTAAAAAGTGTATGCTATGGACACTTCGTGATGGAAGGCTGTGGTCAAAATACTTTCTGGACAAGTTGTGATGGAAGGCTGTGGATAGTGTGTGCCCTGGACACTTTGTAGCTTGTGGACATGCAATACGGGGCAAAACAAAGTTTTAAGATCATGCAAATCTTGTCAATGTTCATCGGTGATCATGAGAACTCCGACTCATGTGATTTTAAGACTCACCCAAACCCTGCACTGATCATCATGAGGATGAAGCCCATGCTAAAGGATCCCAGGCTGTGTCTCACGAACTAGGGCCAATGTGTTTGTTTATGACCGGGTGCCGTCTATGACCGGGGGCCGTCTATGACCGGGTGCTGTCTATGACCGGCTATCTAAAAAAAGTTGTTTGGAGGAATAAAAAAGATTTTTTCTTTTTCAATTAAAAAAAAGAAATTTATAAATAAAAATTGTAAACTCCAAACAACTTTTTTAGATAGCCGGTCATAGACGGCACCCGGTCATAGACGGCACCCAGTCATAGACGGCACCCGGTCATAGACAAACACATTGGCCGTAGTTTGTGAGACACAGCCCCCAGATTGTAGAGCAAATGGTGCCAGAACACACAACAAGCACGGAGCCCAAACCTTTATAACCTAGAATAAAGCAATTGCAATTATTCTGGCCATACGCTAGTTATGCACTTCTTCTTGCCATACCCCTATTTTATACACTTTTTCCCGCCATACTCGACTGACATTTTATTGAAACCAACAATAATATTAATGAATACCATTTCTCTGCAACCATGTTCTGTTCTTGGTTCTGTAGAAGAGAATGAAAACACTTGTGCAATTATATTTCCAGTATCAGGATCTCATATATAATTATAGATCTATATGAGTGTGTAAAACTTAAATCTACCATACTCATTATTCATTATTCTGAAGCACATTAAATCTCTCTAATCCAAGATGGTTCAGCCTCATAGAGCTTTTCCATGCTTATTCACAAATGTCTAGTCATAAAAAAAAAAGAAAAAATGATTTTTCACCGCTTAATGAATGACAGGGATCCATCATCCATGTTGAGTTCTTTGTTGTGGAGAGCAGAATGGGAAAAATATCATTGTTAAAGCAAACTTGATAATACATGTTGACTTATATAATCCAACGAGAATCTTAGAGCTGTTTTAGTACACAATGCAGATCCTTTGGGATTGTATCAACGCATTGTGTTCTGCTTGATGTATGGATTCAGAACAGGTGTATTAGGTCCCAGTGAAGGAAATGCTTCTACTATATACTTTAATATAGCAGAAAACGTAATAACAGCCACCAGATTTATAACTTGTGAAAATCACCGTTGACCTAAAAGATACATTATTTCTTCAAAACATATCCTACCAAAATTAGCTACTGATCACAAAATATTTGGACACTGGTCTGTAGCTTTAATCGTTTGAATTTCACCTGAATTTGCGACAAATGAATTGCATATTCACTGATTCCGAATCTAGGCTGAGAATCCCTCTCCTTAAAGGATTTTCATAATATTGGCATCGCCTACAACTTAATTATGGACCATTCAGAGCTCCTGCAGTATTTATTGCTGACCATAATTGTATATGACTCTGCAGGAGTTTTCTGTAGGATTACCCTCAGTGAGACCATTACTTGCACCCTGTCACACTGAGGCTTGCAGTTACTTTTACATGTACCACTTATTTCTACCGCCCAATAATCTGTTAAGTGACCCGCATCGGCCCGGTCTACTTTCAGTCAGGGACCTACATAGAACCTGCAACCATCCATTGACATAACAGCAGCCAGAACACCTTCTTATTATGGACCACTTAAGGGAGTGGTCATTTTTTTAAAACAGGAGGGTGTCAGTGGATTTTCACACAAGCTGAATTTTTTTCGGTCCATCCCACAGGAGGGGTCGAAATGTTTTCGGTCCCCCCCCTGAGGCAGGCTGAAATTGAGCACAGGGTCCTAATTCTTTTGGTCTCCCCCCAAATCCACCAACTCTCCCTGTTGATAAAAATGACCACTCCCTATGTCCCAATTTGTCTGTGATATAGACCGCGATTTGGATCCCATTCAAAAAAGGCTATAGTGGGTAGTCTGCTTACCTAACAAACAACAGAAGTCATGGAGTCATGGAGGCCTTACATTGAGCAGACATACAGTGTATGTAGCAGGTATTTCTATGTTTAACTGTTGTATCATTTAAGTATTTAGTAGAGATGATGTTATGAGAGGGAGGAGGGAGATAGAGAATAATGCATAAGTATTAAGTCCATATATTTCATATTTCGCTCATAACAAACATTGATATAATATATATATTATGGTTTAACCGAAGGTAATTCTAAAAGCCACACTGAAAACCCAGAGCAAGGAGCCTAGTCATCATCACGACTTAGGTAGTCATAATGAATAATGGCAGATGGTGTGGAGAATGGTGTGTGAATATAGTCTCTAATTAGTTCACTTCTTAATGACAGACATCCTTTTCACATATTTGGTGTAGTCTTGATTGAACTAAGTAGCATTACTTGTTATAAATAAGTTGCCAATGGGTGAGAATGATGGCCCCAAAGGTATAGAGACCACTCTCTTCCCTGTCACTAGTGTATATCTCACGACAGATATAGTAAATGCAAATATTAAAATCAGGTGGCAGTAGTGTGCCATAAGTAACAAGTGAGGAATAGAATTATGTACCATAGGGTAGTCATTGGGACAACCTAGGACTTGAGAGTTGTCAATACTGATGACTTTAGGTCTTCAAATGGACAATACCTAAATTAACAACCTTAAGGTAGTCATTCTGACTACCTATTTATTGTGGCTACCTAAGGTCGTCATTATGACAACTTTGGTCTGAATGGCTCAGATGGGTAGTCACAATGACGACCTAAGGTGGTCACTTTGACTACCTAAAGTTGTCAGTTTTGGCATTGTCAGAATGACGACCCTGAGGTTTTCAGTGCAAACACAGTTTACAACATGAATCCTTGTCATTGGCATTCAATCCTTAGTACACCTTGGGGATACTAATGTTAGCCTAGGGGAAAAGGAATATTTTTGGGCCTGGCAGTTTTCTCAAAGATAACCTTCTGATGAGCCTGAGTGATTAAAAGGAGTAGATGGGGAAAGTCTCCTAAGAGAATATATGTACCTGCATAGTAATAAGTGTGTAGATTAAATGACTTCTTGTAACTATGTTAGAGCTATACTTGCAAAGGGATTGATGTGTAGAAATGACTACTATGAAGACAGAGCAGTCAGTAGCAGCTACCATAACAACAGGGGAGTGTTACAGAAAAAGAACACAAGTATAATTATGTTAGTTGGGTGTAGAATAAATTCATGCTGTTGACTTTACATTAATTAACGAAAATGTTCATGTAAAAGTTGGCACCACATTCAGACATGATGCCGATATATATCCTATACAGCCCAAATTTGAAGACATTTATGTTAATCTGAAGATGTTAACTTAAATTATCAAAACACGCGTTTACTGTAAGTTACTAAATTCTGTTAAGCATTAACGCAAATTCACTATATTTACAATATCTCTTTGTTCTCAGTAACAGCCCCCAGGACAGCCAGTGATATAGTAAAGAGCTACAATAAAGACCATGCAACCATCTGGATCTAAGTTGCTTGCTGGGTACCTGGCAGGAATTGGTTCCATGCTGATGGCTGTCATCTCTGCCTCCTGTGTTCAGGCCTTAAGAGGAGGCGTCCCAGACTTCCAGCTGTCTGTTATACGATCAGCTGCAACGGGTTTAACTTCAATCACTGCAGGAATGATAGCTGGAACTGACTTCAAAGTTGGAAGAGAATACGTTCCTGGATTGATATATTATGGTGCATGTTTTCTATTCTACAATGTTGGTTTGTTTGGAGCTGTCACCTACCTCCCCCTAGCGGAGTTACAAGGGATTGCAGCTACAGCAGGCATTTTGTTTGCAATACTCCAGTCAAGATTACTGTTCAACATTGATATCGCAAAGAGTAACGTTATAGCAGCTGTAGTGTGTGTTGCTGGTATTGCCTTGACAACACAACCCCCATGGTTGTTCAATAAAGGAATATCAGCATCTGACACTGCAGTGAATAACTTCATAAACTCCTCCTTCAGTGCTCAGCCACAAAACAGTTCAGCCACCTACGGGTATGATCTTAGCAGTCAGGAGGTGCTGCTGGGATACACATTTAGCATACTAGGAGGTGCAGCCTATGGGGTGGCCGGTGACATCAATTGGATAATTCTTCACGATGTGAAAACAGTCCCTAAAACTGTGTACACTATGTTAGTGTGCATGGTAGGTTCTATCGCCTTTATGTTCCATTTAGAAGACCCGGTGTATGTCCTTGATTTCAAACAGTTCCTACTGGTTTTCGGGCACTCTCTGGCATCAGCAATAGCATCATTTCTGACTGTATATACTTCATCCATCTTATCTGGCCCCACCTATTGCATACTGTTGAGCTTTGAGGTGGTGACAATGCTTGTCTCTCAGTATACCTTCATGCATTCTATCAAACCTGGCAACTACAACTGGATTGAGGTAATGGGATGTGTCATCATTGTCTTTGGAGCAAGTATTCCTGGTGTGATTGATTTATTATCACATAGAGCCAAGGCCAATGTGCTTCCTTGATTCTTCTCTTCTTGAAGATCCAGGCAAACATGTGGGCATAACCTTTTGTAGTACCCGCAATAATGTGGAAGGAAACATAACTCGTCAAGTATATTAAAGGGAGAAGCTTTATTGATCTCGCTCTCTTGATCACCCCACCTAAGTCCACCCATTTCTTACTATATATGTCTAATTCATGCTATAATAGCGCTTCCCGGTCAAAGATGTCACCCGGTCAAAGTTGTCACCTGGTCAAAGACAGCTCCCAGTCAAAGACGTCACCCAGTCAAAGACAATCCAATTGTTACAAACTCTTGAGACTGAGCCATTTATATCAGTTAACATTGGCCCCGAATTTGCCCATGGTAACCAATATTGCTGCCAGCCACCGAATGAGATCTGTTTCAGGCAATGGCCACTAGGTGGTGTCAGGGTGAGGTGGTGGTGGTAGAGGGAGCTGCCATGGGAGGACATCTAGGAGAGTTCTCCTTATTATCAGAAACTTTTCTTTTGTATTTCTGAAGTGGTGCCAGGCAGGAGGAGGCATATATGATGTTTGCTCTTTCTCAGAAGTCAGAATGGTTGCCGCCATCTCTGTTTCAGGATCAGAAACCACAGATTTACTAACTATGAGATGATAGAGACTAATTCACCTTATGTACATTCACTATAGAATATCAATATAGATCTAGACATATTATAGGCAACTATCAAAGGGGACCAATGTGTGCACATTACATTCCGCATTGGCCGAGACCAACCTGAAAGTTAAATATCCTTGTTTATAACAAACAAGATATAAGACACATCCACATAATTGAGACATCAATGGACAGAGTAGTCTATCATGATTTGTAAAGCTCTCATTGATTACAATAAATGCCCCTAAAGTCTAGCGGTACTTTATATCAGTTATTGCCATTACCAAGGACAGAGAAGGCAGTCCGGAGCAGTATATCCTGATTTACCTTCTCCCTGGGCGGAATGCAGAGTGCCTGGTCACAGCTATATTATTAGGTTTCACTTTTCCATGTTTGGGATTTTCAAAAGTAAATGATATTTCAAACTAATAAGACTACCCAGTAAACAAATAACGTTATACACCATTTCATAACTTTATATAACGATGTATTTCAACGTTTTTCTAAGGCTCTTTATTATGGCATAAGGTAATGTAAAGTTTGAGATGTTATTTTGACGTAAAATTAACGTCTTTTTGTTAGCTGGGTAAACCCTCTCTTAGGTGTACTTGTATGTGTCAACGTGTCCATAATGTGGATATCGTAACCACAGTAATACAAATGTGTTTCTATAATTATTACATGTTAACGTATAGCTCATGTTATGAACACATTTTAAACCTAAAGCATATGTCAAAAAGGGGACAAGATTTGGGGGAAGATAAGATGTGATAAGGAAGCATGTGTCGAACAAAGACTGTGATAAAATTCCACAACCGCATTCAAGATCTAGGAGAGTTTGATCATTCAAATATTTCAGAGAATGGAAAATTGAAAATATAGGAGAAACAGATTTGTTCGTAATGACATTTCGGTCAAACGTTCCCTTTTTAAAGAACATTGTTTTGTCAGATCTATTACCCTTTGCATCAATCAACATTCTCAATGTATTGCTTTTCATCAGTTAGTTTTTGAGTGGCAAAAAGGGACACTAACATTCATCACAGAGTTTCATAACTTCCACACACACTTCCTTTGCTGTTGGGCTTTTACAAAAATGAGGAAAACTAATCAGAGCCCAATAATAGAGTTAGCCTTTTTGAACTTATCTTGTGCATAATAGAAAACAAAAGGTAATTTTCGTAGCACTAATGGTTATTTGAATAGCATAGTTTGAAATGAGGGGCGAGCTCAATTTAGTGAATTACTACAATATTCGTTTATAAAAAATAAGCTAGCACACAGGTGGTGCCACGATTACATGTGTTTACTGTTGAATAAGCAGGTGGTAACTATTTCATTATGAATATTTTATGCATAGTTTACGCAGTTATTACACAAAAGCTATTCAAGTCTCATTTCTGTTATTTTTTCCTGGGAAGATTTGTTTTTCCCAAGTTCAGTTTCAATGTAGCATTACATTTTTTTTGTCATTATCTCAATATGAGGGTTTCATTCATGCTGTCTCAATGCAATACAAATGCACTGGGGGTAGGTTATAAGCCCTGTTGTGTTTCGTCTTTGACGGTCCTACAGCCCAGTGGTGCCACCTCATACCAATCATGTATACTAAAGACCTTCCAAGAGGTTTAGACTTGTGGTCCCCACACTGGAATGTACAGTGTGGCCTGCTCCCTACCCTGCTGGAGACTAGCGCCGCCATGCCGGTGCAGCTGCATACATGCTCCGCAGGGTAGAGGGTGCTGTGGGTCTTGCCCCCCCCCCTGATTCCCACCTGTATATGTCCAGGATATCATGTAATGTGTAGAGCAGAGACTAGGAAGGTACATCTGCTTGGGTCCAATTTATGAGAATAGGTCCGATCTGGCAACAAAATCGGGTAGTGGAGTCCCAGCTTATGGATTAGCTACTGAAGGTTTGCACCTGTATGGGAATGTAGGGAGTGGTGGGTTCCAGGGTATAAAGCACCTCTGGTGTCGATAATGACAGCCCATTACCTCTCTGAGGGTAAATCAGGTACCACTTGACCTGGTTCCTTCTGTCTTGGTCTCCTAGGCAGGTACCATTTTGTTGGCAATTTCTGACAAAATGGTGGACAAGACGGCAGCCATTTACAGTCCGTTCCCTGGCTGGACAGGTTGTGTTCACATTGGCAGGAGACACAGGAAGTATGGTTGTCCTAGCACCATAACGCTCACACATGTGCCAACCTCTCTCGATCAGATTCAAACTTTTAACCAATGTAAATGGCCAGATATTTTTAAATAGGCTCCAATTTTGATTTGATTTAATTTGAATTCCTTTTATTTACCCTGGCAGGAATGTATGGCCTGGTAGACCGTGTTACACAAACACCAGCAATTGTTCCGATGAGCGGAGGTAATAAAGGCAATTAAGCCTTATGAAAATAAATGCGGGATAGTAGGAGCAGGCTCATTTTGGAGCATGGTCCTACTATGTATCTCATTTTGGAGCATGGTCCTACTATGTATACCTTACCTATCCAATTTTCTTTATAAAATTATATTTTTTAGAATTTAGAATTTGACAAGGTGCTGCCAAGAATATTGGCCGTCTTTGACACTTTCCTTTTCAATTAGGGCATATATATCTCCCAGGAAAATAAGGCGGAATCTGGGATACAGTTTCTCTTAGTAGGATGTCTTATCTATTTAAGTTGCCATATATTATGAATGAATAAGTATTCTGATTTAGCAATATTAACTCCATCCACTCCATGATGGGCTGGCCAAGCAGGCTCGAGCCTGGTTCAGAAGATCCCATCGGTCACTCTGTTATGAGGGACCCAACCTAGACATTTACTTCCCTGCACTGTTAAGGCCCTCTTTACCCTCTTGCAGCTATGATAGTGTAGGGGTTTCATATGCGTATAACTCGAACACAGGTTCCAAATTCGGTTTGAATGCAACAGGTTTTTATTCGATCACAGCCTCAAAAGTACACGAAGGTTTATACTCGGTTCACTTGGTCTTTCAACCATTCGAAGACACACAGGATTCTATCGATAGTTTGAAGCATTAGCAATACCGGACAGTCAAGCCCTGTGCCAGCATGGCTGGTGCAGGAGCCATAATGTGGGAGGGGTGTAGGTGCCCCTGTCAAAGCGAAGGTACGAAAGGTGTGGGTCAGAGCTCGTCCTGGGACGAACTCCCTGAGGTAGCCAACCTCGGCCTCTTATATACCCTGAGCGCGGACAGTAGTATAGTATGTATCGGAACGGGACTATAGTTAAGTACTGTTTATTACTCAATCGACCTGCAGCCAATCAGAGGCCTCCCTTTTGGCGGGAAATTCAAAAGCAGCCAATGAGAGGCCTCCCTTTTGGCGGGAAATTCAAATAGGTCACGTGACCGGAAGTGACCTACTTCCGGTCACGTGACCTTTGGGCGGGAAATTCAAATAGGTCACGTGACCGGAAGTGACCTACTTAAGAGGGTCACGTGACCACCATGTTGGCGGGAAATTCAAATAGGTCACGTGACTGGAAGTGACCTACTTAAGGGGGTCACGTGACTACTAGGTTGGCGTGAATTTCAAAATAAGTCACTTGAGATTTTTATGGATAAATAAATTTAAAAAAAGAAAAAGCAAGCTGAAAGCTTGCTAAAAAATAATTTAAAAATGCAGCTCTTTTTTTTTAGGGGGGGGAGGGGCACTCTGGGGGGCACTCTTTAAGATGCATGGGGGGGGGAGGGGGGGAGGGGGGGAGGGGAGGGGAAGGGTTTTTAAGAGTGAGACTCGCCTCTCTGCCCTCTCTTTTAGAGGGCAGAGAGGCGAGTCTACTGGTTCGTCTACTTACAATGAAATGTATCATGATTGCGTTTATGATGATGTGCATCATGATGTGACTATCTTACAACCCTATAAGAAATAAGCAAGGTCTCTCTCCTATACATGGGCGTACTTACACTGGCTATTTGTAAACTAATGAATGCGACTTCCTCGTTAAAATCAGTATCTACAACTCTTTCAATCCTAAGGCTTTTTTTTGAGTTTATTCTTTTGTTCAATTTTGGGCCCACCTCAAAAGAGGAATAGGCCCTCGCTTGCTCATCAGAGCCGGGGTGTAGAAGGCCCCTGCCCTGTCGGGTACGTTCTGAGATAGATCGCCCTCTGGTACGTTTTGGTTGGTTTGGAGCTCTCAGTCGACTGTCTTATGCACCCGAAAAAAACCAGACTTTCGGTGTCTCATGATAAAACTGGTGCGTTATACTAAGTGCTGGATTACTTTCTCATTTTTTTATTGTTCTATCCGATGCTTATTTAGTTTTTGCACTGATAAAAACGGCTAGCTTGTACAAACACGTGGTCTATTTAAGCGTTAAGTGTAGAAAATGAACAGAACAGTGCACAGAAAATAGAGCTACCGACTACATTTCGCCCAGTCACTCAGCGGAGAACAAAAGAACTACTGACGTAGTGTACCCGCTATTCCGACAGTTGGCGCCACCGTTCGAATCTTTATACTTTTCCCGCGTGCGACATGAAGCCCTGGGGTGGGTACTGGCTGTTTGGTTGTAGGTACCGAAACATAAAAAACTACAGCCAGCCCATGTCATGGTGAGACAGCTCTCTTATTCCCCCTTGAGTAGCGTCTGTAGGGCCTATGACAAAACCTAGTCCCGTACACTGAGCAGCTTCAGGTCTGAAGGCTCATACAGAAAAATGTGTGGGTGTGTGGGTGTGTGGGTGTGTGGGTTGCTTTACGCCTTAGTTAACAGCTATGGTCATTTCAAGGGCGGTGATGGTGATCGAATCTATGGCCCTTTTACCGAGACAAGGGTTTCTTCCACATCCCACACTACATAGGGGTGTGTGGGTGTGTGGGTCTGTGTGTGTCTGTTCGGTCTGTGTGTGCACGCGTCTTGCACTCCGGAACATGTTCAGACACGTTCGAACCTGCTCGGACGTGCCTGGACAGGTCTCACACGCCGACCGTGTCTGAACATGTTTTCACCTTATAGCTGCTGCCGATGCTGCTACCGCTGCTGCCGATGCTGCTGATGTTAGTAGTCGCGTCGACAAAGAATCGTCATTTGTCACACTTAAGCCTCTAGTTAAATGCGCGACGGGTAGTAAGGCTACCAACGCGACGACCGGATCGCGCTCTTGCTTAAAGGTGCACCTCAACTCAGTGCGCCTTTAACACCCGTCCCAAATAGGTAAAGTTCCTGACGCAGCACAGCACCTCCCACCAGTAGCCAATCAGCGCGCCGAACGCCGGACACACCCCCACCGTGTGAGCCTCTAAGTAGGTCACACGAACCATACTAAGATGCCGACAGGACTAATTGGTCCGTCCGAGGTGGCTGCGAGAGATTGCGCGCCGTCTAAATTCACTGCCATGATTGGCAGAGGGGGGGCTGATTACCCCTCGTCGGATGAATTGCGGCGGAACCACAATCAATTTTTCGCTGTTTTAGATAAAAAGAGATCCAGAGCTATCCGCTCGTCCATGAATTATTTTTCTATCAGCCCGGGATCACCCCCAAATTCAGGCCTAAAGTCCAAAAACCCAAAAAAATTTTCCTATGGGATTTTAAGGTTGAAGCGTTTTTTGTGACCCCAAGGAGCAGCTCACGGGTTCAAACCCTGTAAACGCCTTGACGCGCTTTCGTCGCCTAAGGCGCCTGTGGCTAGACGTCTTGACTAAAACTTAGTGAGGGTTCGAACCCGGAACGTCTATATTAGCCGCCTAATTTCTATTAGCCCCGAAAACGAGAGTATCACATCTATATAGGTCACCCATGTTAGCCTTGGTTTAAGTGCGTGCAGAACCGTGTATTGTGCATTTATGCAGCATACAGATATGGAGACATGCTGCTACAGTGTCAAATTGATCGACATTGTATGTAACTGGACATGAAGAAGGATATTTTTACTTAGTTTTCTAAAAAGAGGGTAGTTCTCGGTACTCCTCCAGCAGCAGTGGTGGGGGAGTCGGACAGGTACTTAACCCTATTTATAGGGGCGCTAAGGTAGGGAGTTTGATAAATTTTTGAAAAATGAGTTAAAAAATACATAGTGGTTCCATTAGTATAGATCTCTATGAGAGCTTTTCAGATCTGCTTAGATCCAGAAATATCATGGTGAATGCATCTGAACATATTTCCCATTTCTGTGATCTAGGCAGGAGAGGGGCACCTTCACAGCAGTTAGGGGTTCTGTAGCTCTGGCCCTAGGCACCCTTCTAACTCAGACAGAACAGGTTTACTTAAAATGGCTAGGGTCATTGTTGGGCAGAGGCACATACATCTGGATTTCACATACGTCTTCAAGAACACAATTACCAACATCCCCATGGTAACAAGTTTTAACAACTCATATTTATTTATTACATTTTGACATGAAGAATGTCACCATAATATTGTAGGCTACAGAAAACAGAGACTCTTATCTTTCTCCACTAATGACTCCATTCATGTTGACTGCCATGATATTGTGATTAAAATGAGGGGTTTGTGTTTTTTTATAGCTCAAGAAATGAGGTCAGGAGGGCTATTTTTATGCAATGCACCAGTGGGGGTGCTATTAGGAAGGGTGCATATTTGATCACAGAAACGGGCAGACTACAGCGGCAGCGCTATTTTGAACTCTCTAGAGGCTAAGGGTTTGAGATGAACGTGTCCCATGTCGCATGTCGATTTTTAAGAAATGACCATGTCACATGACCCTAAGTGAAAAAGGCGTTGTCACTAGTGTCACTAAGGGGGAAAATGTAGGGGCACCGTAATTGATACAATCGGACTCTTGGGACCATAGACTACTAGGAATTTTTTTTTTTTAATTTGACCACCCGCAAGGCCGGAATTTGAAGGAAGAGTTGAGGCGCCTACTTATACAGTAATTGAGAATTTTTTATTCATGTCACATGTCGATTTTTAAGAATGGTCAAATGACACAGATAGCGCTAAACTTAAAGACCTACTCCCCGCCCCCTTAGTCTTTCTATACTGAATCCGGGACTTGCCGGCGAGGCCGACAAAGGGCTGACCTAATGAGCTCACAGTTGGACTAGATACCCAATGTTTTGGATTGGAGAAATCAGCAGAGCAATAAAAGCGTGGTGAGGCTGGTGTTATTTTCAAGGGTGGCCCCTGTGAGTTGTAAAATTGGTGCTAAATGTGGTAACCAAGAGGATGCTAAGTTTATTGATATTGTCCGTTAATGATACTTAAGGTGGGTGTTGTCTAAAGTTTTAATTGATATTACCAATGTGGCCAATAATGACTTCACAGTTGGGGCCTTCGCATTTTACACCTGGCTTATGGTTCTTTTTCGAATCATGACCTTAATCATGGACGTTTTTTTATTTTTTTTATTTTTTTTATAATAACAACACAATTATTACAATCTCATCGAAACATCATATGCACAAGTCATCAAACACACAACTGAACAACCGAACACCCAAGTTATCTTATGAGTCCTTCACCAAGCTCAAGAGCTCTTCGAGGGACCCACTCCATTGGGTGAGTCCTATCCCGAATACTCGAATGAACTTAACGTTCAGCGCCTTCATAGTATTGGCCTGATCGTTCAAAGTGTCTTCCGCAGCTTTTTGGAAGGCACGAGCTGTTGAGAGTTCCTTCTTTGATTGTGCCAGCTGCTTGGTGAGTTCGGTCACCCTATCTGGCTCCGATTGTTCGTCAATCCGTTGTCGTTCGAAGATCTTCCTCAGCCTTTCGACCTCCTTGCCCTGCATGATGATGGCGTAGTCGGCTGATGCCCTTGCCACACCGGCGGCATATTGTGCATGCCAGCTAAGTGCTCCTGCAACCATCGTTCGTATAGCTCCTTATGCAACACTGCATCCGGAGCCTTCACAGGCTCGAAGTAGTCTTTTGGAAACTGTACCCTCGGTCGAATGTTCTCACCACTTATCATCAGGTCATACCACCTATCAGGATCAACTGCCGATTCTTCACGAACGTTCGGCTTATAGGGCACGGTGGCTGCGGTGGTAGTGGTGGTGAACATGGTGGCAGCAACAGCTGCTGCTTTCCCTCCTCCAGTGGTTGTCGTTGGTGTGGTGGTAACTGGGTTCGAAGTGGTCACTGGAACCGGGTCCACCACAGGCTCAGTCTTCATGGATGATGAATTCGCACTAGTGGCAGGGGTTTTATGCCCCACCGACTTTGTAGAACTGTCAGCCTTCGGTTTCACCTCATCTACTGCCCGAGGAGTGACGATGGTGGTCGTCACCACCAAGTCCTTCTTCCCAGGCAGCACAAAGTGATCCGAATCCCCCATCTCCACGTTCCGGGAGTCCGGTTGGCGAAGGGCATCCCCTACAGAGACACCCGTGGGGAGATTTTTGTACGGATCCTTCTCAGTCTGTACTTCCGGACCAGGAAAGGCCATTGAAGGGTACTCAGCCCTGCTAGCCAGGTTACCAGGGGTCAGTGGACGAAGGGTTTGTAGTTGGGAACGACCCTTGGGGGCTGAGAAGTCCGGACCATAGTCAGGACGCAAGTCCTGCAGTGGGGACCGGTGCTCAATCGTTGTCGCGCGACCTCGAGCTGCAGTTGGAGCTCTCGGAGCCGGAACCTCCGATTTGACCTTTTTACAGTCAGGTTCGGAAGTGGCTGGACTCCTGGTTTCACTTCGTTTCCCCGGAAGGGGGTTGGCCGCTCTCCAGTCGTACAACTCCTTGTACAAGGTGCTGTTCAAGTCCAGTCGACCACGTCGATCTGTACGCTGGAAGACAGCTGACTGCTTCGAATTCCTGGTCAACTGGACCTTTCCGAATTGGAAGGTCTCAATCGTGATGGTGTTGAACTTTACCATGTCTAAGCCTGCCACCAGCGATGCATGGAGGTCTCCCACGTTCTTTCTGGCTAACATCATGGCTTGGCCATGACATTGTATCAGGTGTTCGATCATTCTGCCTCTTCGGGTGGTCCACTCTCCCGAACACCTTTTGTTTGCTTTGCCAGTATCAGCGCAGACGTACATCGCACAGTGGTGCATGTGGCATTCAACCAGATGCCGCATAAATCGAAGACGAGTAGGCATGGGGCGGTTCTCGTGTTTGGGGTAGCTGCGACAGGAATCGAATGGACAATCCTCCCTTACCCCTTTCTTGTACCGGGCCATCGCCCATCGAATTTTGGGGCGTCCCTCATGGTTGTAGTAGGTTTCGGGGAACTGTTTTCGATCCAGCAGCCGATTGAACCAGTTTTCCGTCCATGTCCAGGAACTGGGTGAAGTCATATTGGACCTCATCCATTCTTCGTCATCCGACAACCCTTCA
Source organism: Harmothoe impar (assembly GCA_947462335.1). Lineage (NCBI taxonomy): Eukaryota > Metazoa > Annelida > Polychaeta > Phyllodocida > Polynoidae > Harmothoe > Harmothoe impar. The sequence continues at coordinate 10,310,777 of OX381711.1, read as the reverse complement.
TAGTCCGTTTCTTTTGGACACGAATACATCTCCCTCGATCGTTTGCAGTGTTCCATGCACTCGGGCCTAAATTTCTTGAAGCCCCCGCTGGCATTGCGCCAGATCATCTCTTCCACCCGAGAACTCGGAACGTCTGCTGAGGCGTTTGCCCCTGTAGCTGGAGGGGGCGACGAAACCACAGGTGGCGTGTTCGAATGTCCCGACTCGGAGGACGTAGACGTAGACGGAGATACAGGCATGGCAACCTGCACTGGAGTCTTGGTCGGAGTTGCTGGAGGGGTCGAAGGCGTCCTGGGGGGTGCCCTAGGAGGCGTCGAAGGAGTAGAGGCAGTACCGGATACTACGTCCACCAACCTTACAGTTGGGGACATATCAATCGCAGTAGTTTGGGGAGGCGAAGGGTGAGGGAGACAGGGCTGTCGTGCCTCACTCTTCTTTGCCTTCCGTTTCTGGCTTTTAGTCAGTTCGAATGGGACCTCCTCCACATCCGAAGCGTCGGACAAGGACCGTCCCTTTTGCTGTGGATTGGGGTTCCTACGGGACTGGGCTCGAGTCATTGGAGTTCTGGGGGTAGCTTGCATAGCTTCCAGAGTTATCCGTAACTGTTCATTGGCTGCCCTGAGTTCATCGGATTCTCTGACCACCTGAGCATAACGAGCTTCCTGCTCAACTGATCCTGAGGTATCCGAATTGATTTCCATCGGAGTCATCTCCACGATAGCTGGTTCTTTTTCGAATGGGACTGGTGAAGGTCCCGGGGCTTTCGGAAGAGATTCGGATTGAGACTCAGTAATCCCGGTGGTAGTGGTTGGTTCTTCGAATGACGTTGAAGCCGAATGGGAAGTACTCGAAGAGCACTTGGACTGAGCTGAGGCAGGTTCGGATACTTCGGACATAGCCGGAGCAGCTGGAGGAGTACTAGTTTTGGAAGTTTTACGACTACCTCTGGTTTTGGTGAGTTTCTTTTTCTTCCCCTTCGTACTGGTTGTGCTCCCATCACTTGAGGGCACTGATTCCTCCATTGATTTAGCTTGTTGGAGATTCCGAAAGTTCGTACCACATCGCAGTAGGATCTGTCCAAAGATCTCGTTTTTGTAGGCTCCCCGGATGGCTCCTTCGTAACTCTCTAGCCAATTCCCCTCGTGGTGGTAGAACCCATGTTCCTCCAGCTTGTCTAGCACCATCGACATGAGTGTGGGATGGAGCTTCAGCGAGGTGTCGAACGGCGGGCCGCACTCCAGCACTTCCATAAGTTGTTGCTGGGCCAGCGATTTTCGTACGAAGTCTTCCATCTCTTCGTCAGACACTGCGTGGATAGGCAATTTCTGACTTACCTCCTCCAACTCCGGCATCTCATCTTCCTCCTCATCACCTGCTGCGTTGAGCCGGGTTGGTGTCGAATTGTCTATGTCTTTCGAAGCAACTCGTTTTGGGGCATTGCGCCATGGCAACGGCCCCATGTCGACTGTAGCCGGGGGTGGCATGGCCATGCTGTCCCGCTCAGCCGTCGAATAGGAGCCAATCCCCGCCACACGGACGGTAACTGTACTCCCGGTGGTTTCAGAGGCGGATTCATAATCCGATTCCTGAACGTTGTTGAATTGGCCATCGTCCATTCCGAACAGATCTAGCTCGTCGGACTGGAGGCCCTCACCGGGGGTGTACTGCTCCTCCATCGAAGTCGAATGTTCTCACCGAAAACGAAGTTTAAAAATCGAAGATTTGCGGAGTACGAAGCTCCGCGTGTCCTAATGACACTATGAGCGGGAACTAACCAGGTTGGCGCGTATTATGATGTGGTTTTGGAGACTTTTGGTCGACTACAAGACCCTTCTTCCTCCTCCTTTGCCCTGCAGCGTCCGCGCGTCTTCTTGGCACTGATCCAATATGGCGACCGCCCTTCTTGTCTCGTGATGCCACGCCCGCCGCGGGAGCGAAGGTCAACCAATCAGCGTTCACGCTTCACCGGATAGCCCTTTTCTGACGGATAACACGACGGGAGACGCTCGCGTTTCCCGCCACTAATCGAACGGGTAGCTCACCGGAGTGTAATCCTTATTGAGTCAGTTCCACAGAACCAGGGGTACCGCTAATCATGAATTCTTCAGGAGTGTAGGCAAATGTCATTACGGGTAACATAAGAATACCCGCCGGATAAATCCGTCTGCCACCCTCAGGGACGTTCATGATCAACACCCGCCCTAGTTCTGCTCGCTCGACAGCAATTAGGTCTGTACTACCATCATGGAATCGAAACTTCTTGTTGTGTATACAAATTAGGTCACAGCAGTCCCCCGGTTATGCCGTGGACTGCGCCTTAACCCGACCTTGGGTTCTTTAGACCTGGTCGTCCGGGAAGATTCGACAGGATGTCCAGTAGTCAATTGGACAGCCCTCCTCCCCTTCAGACCTTCATTTGCCGAGACTTTTTTTACACACTTTTTATCCTTCTAGCTAGAAGCTCGAATTGGTAAAAATTTTTTAGGCCTACCCCGGCCCCGCTTTAATTTACCAATACCAGGAGGCATAGGTTTCTTCTCATCTGAGGGTATCACTAGTTTCCTAGGTCTACCAGGACCACGTCGTTCCGGGGTGGTCGCTCTTCGCTCAGTGTTATCTGGCTCCGAATGCTCTCCTGACTTCGAATGCGCTGAAGCGTCACCCTGCCACCGACGGGGGAGCTACATTGGATTTATACAGGCGTCCCAACAAGGATTTGATCACCACTGTGGATTCTGAAACAATCCGAACCAAAGTAAATGGACCGTCCCAGTTGGGTGACAACTTCAACTGCTGCAGGGGGTCGTGTAGCCTAACTACCTCGTCCCCTACTCGAAAGGACCTAAGTTTCAAACCTACGTCATAGCCCACTTTTTGCCATGAAGCAGATTTGCTTAGCTCACATCGAACCATCTCGTATGCGGACTTGAATTGATCCCTCAATGCCTCCACGAACATCACCTGACAGGGTGTTTCAGCGTTTATCCCAGCTACGCCAAACACCAAGTCAGCAGGCATAATCAAGTCCTCTCCGAATACTAACAGATTGGGGGAACAACCGGTGGAAGCATGCACCGTACTATTATAAGCATGTACCACAAACTCGCATTGTTCGTCCCAATCATCCATCTGACTGTTGACCAGAGGCTTCAGGACTTGTATCAAGGTTCTGTTAAACCTTTCTACCTGACCATCAGACTGAGGCCTGTACGGATTCGTTCTGGTTTTGCATATAGCAAGGTTATGGCACATTGCTGCCCATAACTCGGATTCGAATTCTCTGCCTTGATCACTATGCAACATCAAGGGTACGCCTAGATGAAGCACCCAACCCTTTACAAATGCACAAGCACATGTATGAGCCTTATGATCTTTCAGAGGAAACACTCTAGTGTACTTCGAATAGTAGTCGGAGATCACCATCATGCACGTGTTTCCATCAGGAGTGGTTTTTAGGCCACTAATGATATCAACCGCTATGCGTGCAAATCTAACTCCCCAAAGCTCTTGAGTTAGTGGCAACTTACCCAGGCCTTCACCTGGTTTGCTCAGACAACAATCTGGACAAGTAGAGATCCACCTAAGCAGGTCTTTACTCATGCCAGGCCAGTAATACCTTCTGGAGAGTCGCGCAAGGGAGCGCTTCTTTCCAAAATGTCCACTGGTCTGGTGTCCATGTACGAAATACATGATATCCCTTTGCATAGCTGTGGGTATCACGATTTGCCGAATTTTGGTCTTGTACGGTGTTATCTTCCACCTACATAAGATACCGTCAACAACAGTTAGCTCAGACCATTGAGCAAGTAGTTGTCTCATTTCCCGGTTCTCAATCGAAATGGCTGGTCTTTGTGGTTGGGCACCACTGGAGACCTGTTCTATTAGTCTTGATATGATAGCATCACCCTTCTGGAATTGCCTGATGGTTTCGGTGGACCATTCCATTGCTTTAGAATGTCCTACATCATACGGCATTCGAACTCCAGATATTACAGCGTTATGGGCTCCACAATCATCACAATCCATTCTAGAACATTTCCGTATGGGTCTTCTCGAAAGGGCGTCAGCATTGATATGCTTGTTCCCTGCTCTATGTTGGATTTGGCTATTTTCCAACCCGAACTCGGACAAATGGGTCAGCCATCGACCGATCATTCCTTCTGCTTCCTTAAAGTTCAACAGCCACCTTAAGGAGGAGTGATCTGTCCGTAAAGTAAAGTCACCTCCCCAAAGGAAGTGCTTAAACTTCTTCGTATACACCACTACCGCCAACAATTCGCGCTTAGTGGTACAGTAATTCCTCTGAGCCTTATTGAGGGTATTACTAGCGAAAGCCAGTGGCACTTCCATCCCCTCTTGCATCTGGGACAGAGCAGCACCTATGCTGTCGTTACTGGCGTCCGTGTCCAGTATGAAATGTCCATCAGCTGTTGGATATTTCAAAACTGGCGTGGTTCGAAATGGGTTCTTCACGGCTTCGAATGCTAGATCTTGTTCCGGACCCCATGGGAAAGGCTCATTCCTTCTACCCGGAGTCCAGTGAGCTAGAGCCTGCATAGGCTGAGCTATTCTGGCATACCCCAGTAGGAAGTCCCTGTAGTAACTACAGAAGCCCAGAAAGGACCGTATGTCTTTAGGTCCCTCTGGCTTTTCCCATTTCGACACAACATCTAGTTTCTCAGGATCCGCTTTAACTCCCTCAGTGGATATTATCCGACCGAGATAGTTAATGGAAGTCCTAAACAGGTGACACTTCTTTGGTTTCAATTTCAAACCATGGGTTATCAATCTCTCGAAAATTTTGACTAGCGTAGCCAGGCACGATTCGAAGGTCTTCCCAAAGACAATTACGTCGTCCAGGTACACCAAGCACTCCTTCCACAACAGATCACTCAACAGAGATTCCATCATGGCTTCGAATGTTGCAGGGGCGTTACACAATCCGAATGGCATCACATTGTACTGGAAAAGACCGACATGGCTCGAAAAAGCTGTCTTTTCCTGATCCTCTTCCTTCATTCCAACTTGCCAGTATCCGGATTGCAAATCCAGCGTACAGAACCATTGGTTTCCGCCCAGGGAATCAATAGTCTCGTCTATACGGGGGAGAGGATAGGAGTTTTTCTTAGTACAACCATTTAATTTTCGATAATCGATGCAGAAGCGAATTGTGCCGTCTTTCTTAGTCACCATCTGAACAGGACTGGACCAGGGGCTAGTGCTGGGAACAATCACCCCTAATCTCAGCTGGTCAGCGATTTCCTTCTCGGCCATCAATTTCTTCTTCAAAGGTAGGCGTCTATAAGGGATTTTGAAAGGTACAGCGTCCTCTGTAGTGATGGAATGTAGCACCTTATCAGTTCGCCCCAAACCAGTGGGCTCCCCGAAGGCTGCATCATATTTCACCAATACCTGTCTCAACTGATCTTTCTGGTCCCCCGTCACCAAGCTTGAATCGTCCACCAACTTCTGAAGTTCCGGACGCAAATCGAACATCCCTTCAAGGTTCGGTTTGGTATCTTCTGAGAGTATACTGGTGCTTGCCTGTGCAACGATCACCTGCCCCACGGGAGTACCTTTCATCAGATAACGGACTTCACCACCAGGATTCGAAATAGGAATTAAATTCCTACGGCCACTGCCTACGAAAGTATCTGCACTCTCGAGTCCAATTGATGCAAGTCTCACCACATCGGGTTCAACCACCGCCATCTGGTCTCGGAAGATACTGTCATTCGAAAACAGCACATCACATATCTGTCCTGGGGGTATCTTAACCGTCTGTACCACCGAGGCTACAGAAGATACCTTTCTCAACACGCATTGCACGGCCACCTTGTACGGATGTTCTATCTTTAACATCCCCTTACAAGGTTCCAACATTGCTCCGTACAACGCAGCGAAATCTAATCCGATGATGCCATCATCACTCAGATCTGCAATAGTAGGGGACAGGAGATAATCCTGTCCACCTATATTGATTTCGAAAAATGCTTTACCAAACGTCTGCATGCAGCTACCGTCGGCCGAATGAGTTTTTACCCTCGTTGTGAAGTTATCTGGCTCATCGGCTACAAGGTCATGGAATCTCTTGGAGATCATGGAGTGACTAGCTCCAGTATCCACTAGAAATTCCGCAGTCCTTCCCTTCACTGCTACAGTCAAATACCACCTCTTCCCATCCAGTGGTGATGGGTTAATGGTGAACCGTTCAAAATCCTTAGTGACACCAAGATCTACTCCCCGTCGTTTCAAGTGCTTCAGACAGGGATGATCCGGGGACAATCGGGCACTGCTGACTACTTCCAGCTCCTGTATCCAATTCGTCGCTTCCCCAGTACTTCCTCCTCGGACGTCTACTTTTCTGGGTTCATTGGACATACTTAGAAGGGACTGATCAGGCCCCTCCTCTAAGCTTCCAATCTCTACTGCACCTCGGACTTCCTCGCTTGCACCGCTGGCGATAAGCTGGCTTTCCTTCACCTTAGGGGTCACTACTTTGCCATCCCGAGCAACCCCCTCTAGTTTTCCGTTTTCTTCTCCTCAGGCTTTGGTACCGGCTTCTCAGCTGGGCATTCTGCAGCAAAGTGTCCCAGGGCCTGACACCTGTAACACTTCCTAGTGGTCTTGTCCACTCTCGGCTTCGAATTCCTCCCTGTTGGTTGCTGGTTTCCAGACATCAAGTCAGTCAACCTTAACAGAAGTTCTTCCATTGAACTGGGAGTTGAGGATGTAGTCGAAGGTGCGCTTGTAGTTCCTGGGGTCACAGGTGGTGTTTTCCTGTCAGCCTTCGGATAGCGCTTCGAATTCGAATTGGAATAAGATTTGCCGCTGTTCTTTTGAGCAACCGCGCCAATCTCCTCCTCCCTTCCAGAATCACCTTCCTCTGAATCAGAGGCTGGTGGGTCTTGTACCATACTGGAAGTTCTCGAAAGTACTCTCGAAGATAGCAGATGCCGTTTCCTGTCATAGTCTTCTATGGCCATGAACAAATCAGTGAGAGAAGTTCCAGCCTTCCAACTATCACATGCTGCGGTCCGTTCATCAGAATCCCTTAATCCCTCAATGAATTGCGAGAACAAATCATCTAGGAACTGTGGGTCATCTAACTGCCATCTTGGTCTAGCCCTTTGCAAGAGAGATTGCAATTCTAGACCGAACACACGGTGCGACTCGTTTGGTTTTTGAGTCCGTTTCCGAAACAATCGAAGCGGATCCTCATTACCCACATTACCTATCAGATAACTGGCGCATTCCACCAATTGGGTAAACGATCCGGCACCATGCATAGTTCTCCATCTCGAAACAGCTAGCTTGCCGGGGCCATTTCTCAATGCCCGTAAAAGCTCGTCCAACGATTCCTCCTCTGACCACCGATTATACCTCATCTCGTCCATGAAGTCTGCGAACCAGTCCTGCCATGGCTGTCTGCCTGTGAACGGAGTCGGAGTGCTTGCAGTGCGTCTAGCAGCGTTGTGGTTGTCTCTGTGCAACAAAAAAGACTGCTCGATGCTCCAGTCAACGATATCAACATTATCAGCTTGTCTGCTAACACAGTCCACTCCCATTTCAGCAATGCAGGGGTTCGTATCATAAATCAATTTCATCCCAGGGGACATTGACTCGCGGCGAGATACTCGTCTACCTGCATTTGTAGGAGATCTTGAGGGCCCACTCGAACGCTCGTTCGGATCAGATCTCGAAGATCTATCATTCGAACCCGGACGGCTTGGTCTCTCTCGAGAGCTAGAACGGCTGGGAGGGTTCGAATAGTCGTCATCATATGACGTTGGGCGTTGGTCACGCCGTGAAGATCTTCCATCCGAATCACCTGTATCAATGGTCACCCGTTTTGGTCTTCCTCCGGTTGAGGCAGAGGCACCATCCCCACCAGATGATGAGTTGTATATGCCACCACTGACATGACCGAACCCCGAATGGCTACTTCGAGTTGACTCCTCATCTCGTCTCTTCTGTAAATCTTCCACTTCCCGAATCAGACGATCCTTTTCTTCCATCATCGCCTTGGTTGCTTCTCGGATCGTATCATGGAGCTCGTCCGAATCATGTATGGTCTTATCTTGACGTTGTTCAAGAGCTTCAGTACGTCGCCGCAAGACATTCTGCTGGTGAGAGAACTGGTCTTCCATATGTTCCAGTTCCGCTTTCGCTGTGTCCAAGCGATTCTGTTTCTCTCTTGTTTCCCCGTCTAAATCTTCATTCTTGTTTCGGAGCTGTACCAACCGATGACTCAAAGCTTCAAACTCTTCATTCATCCTGTCCATCTCTGCAATTCTTGCTCCTTCGAATCGATTCTTCTCTTCTTCGAAATGACGACGTGTCACCTCCTGCCGCTGGTGTCGTTCAGCATGCAGCATGCTCATGCCCTGTGTTGGCATAGGAGCAATGTGCCTCTTCGAACCGCCAGTTTCAAACAAAGAATCCTCTAGGTTTAACCTAGATCGAATAGTATCAGGATTGCCTCTCCTTGGTTCTGGTGTAGAACTCGAACGGTTTGGCCCATAGTGTTTCTCAAGGGCTGCCACCACCTCCGGATCCGGACTCGAAATAGGATGAAGGGACTTTCCACCCTTTTCCTGTTCAGCCATGTTCACCCTAACCGACTGTGCTATTCTGTGTTTCACCCGACCTGGTCACGGCACCAATGTAGGGGTTTCATATGCGTATAACACGAACACAGGTTCCAAATTCGGTTTGAATGCAACAGGTTTTTATTCGATCACAGCCTCAAAAGTACACGAAGGTTCATACTCGGTTCACTTGGTCTTTCAACCATTCGAAGACACACAGGATTCTATCGATAGTTCGAAGCATTAGCAATACCGGACAGTCAAGCCCTGTGCCAGCATGGCTGGTGCAGGAGCCATAATGTGGGAGGGGTGTAGGTGCCCCTGTCAAAGCGAAGGTACGAAAGGTGTGGGTCAGAGCTCGTCCTGGGACGAACTCCCTGAGGTAGCCAACCTCGGCCTCTTATATACCCTGAGCGCGGACCAAGCAGTGTCGACGTGGCACTCCTCCGTAGCGCCGTCTGGAGTGCCCTGCTTGGCTCCGCTACCGGATAACCGAAAGGACATGGCTTAGGTGTTGCCACCTAGTGTCCGTTGGAGGCACTTGCCGCTCTGACTCCACGGACCTTATATGTACACGTATTATTCGTGCCCCTACAATAGCAATTGAATTCGAGTGTATATCAATAATTTGGAAAGTGATGTCTCTACCATTAATATGAAACTAACAGAGAGGACATTCTTAAAGACTACTCTCTCAGAATGCTATTCAGGGATGTAACCATAAGCAAGAGGCTACTGGCCATGAGACCTGGCGGCTCAAGCTGTACATAACTATAATATATACTGTTTAAAAGGTTAAAACCAATATTTTATCCTTCAAGATCCATTATAACTACAGTAAACGACAACCCTAATGATACAGTCCTTAGCCGTACATCTATTTTGTATTGTTTATTGTGGTTATAATTGATCAAGAAGGATATACTCTTGATTCTAGCCTGTTATATAGTTCATCTACTTGGGGCCGCCAGGTCCGATGGCCAACAGTGTATTGCTAGCTGCAACCAGCCCAGTGCTGCCACCTAGTGTTGTACTTTGTACACACCACCCCACACCATGCACCAAGGTCCCCGGAATGAGGACCTCCTTTGTTTGAGGAATCTCTCCTTCAGGGGTTTTCAGTTTATTTGGGCCATTAACCAAGAAAGGTATAAGCGGTTTTTATCAAAGGCCCTTCAAAGCAGGCACTATGTAGTTTTGGTCACATGGCATTCTGTCCAGAGGCCTTAGGCGGCTGTATCATTTATGGATCATTAATGCCTGCACTTTATCAGTACCGTAAACCTTGCATATAAACCGCGGCTTGTACGCCAGTCAGATTGGCGGTGCGTCTCATAGCATTGGCCCAGGGTCAGGGTGCAGCTTATATGGGAGATTTTGCACTAAAGCACAGTACTAAAAGTCACCTTAATCAGATCTCTAGTTCGGCTTATAGGATCGGCCCAACATCAGCGTGCGGCTTATATGCAAGTTAGGCTTATAAGTTTTTACGGTATACAATGTTATTATGTACTATACTTCTATTCTACATGCATACTGGTCAGTAAAAGATAACAACAATATGCTGATGCGGCCTGAAAGGCCTACCACTTAGCGAATCAGTGCTATACAATGTACTGTTTTAGGGTGTGTGATGCCCGAATTATATCAGAAGTCTATATGATATGTTCCATACTGCTTTGTCTTTAAAGTGGCATAGTCCAATTATTAGGGCTAAAAAAATGTTTTTGCTAACATTGAGTCAGAAAGTTCAATATGACCATACTTCATGTCCTACCTACTTTATTGAACATTATTCCCCAGAATTTAGCCTAGATTTAAGCTAATACTCAGTTTTTTGCTCAATTTAGGACTTTTGGAGTTCACTCTATAATTCCACCCATTGAAAATACACTGCAAAATGCTATACCTGTGTTCATGGGACCCTTTTAATTGCCCCTATTTGCCCATGAATGATATTTCATTGTATCCCATCCTGAAAATATGATATTACACTGCCATATTGAACATATTTAAATAGAAATAAAAATCTGCAGAAAATCAAACCATGCCACTTTAACACAACTCGGTTACAGGTAGCAGCTCGTCAAGCATTAATAGCAGCACTTCATGCAAGTCATGGAAAAAAACAGTACTTAATAGTAATAGGACTAGGCCAACAGGTAACATGGGAGGAAAATGTAGGGTCGGTAGCTCAGACTTTTTCTTTTTTTTCTTTTTAACATGAATGTACCAGCCAACCTTTTGAAATACCCTAAAATTGACCAGAAAAGGGTTGAAATATGAAAATGTCTTCAAAGTTGCATAGAAAAATGTAGGGTCAGCCCTGTTTTGATGGGTCGGTCCGGTGACCTGAAACAAACCTTTTTTTTTAAATGTTGGCCCTAGCATTATGGTTACAACCAGTAACTGCAGACAATGATTCCTTCAATTAACAAATGTTACGGACTTCTCAATGTGAGTGTCAAGTGGTAGATAGTCCAGTGTGATTGCACTGATATTCCTAGGCTCCCTATACGCTCAAACTCTCAGTCACTAGTGCCTAACCTAGTTAGTCATTTTTTGGCTCCCTAGACAACCAACCTAGGTCAGTTATTATTGTCAGGTTGGTCAGTACTGACCAACCAACCTTAGTCATTTCATTTCCAGGGGGAGCCACTGAGTGGTCATGACAGGTGGCCCCAACTAGTGGTATACAAATGAAACACACAAATGATGAACCTAGGTTAGCCATTACTGACTAACCCCTCAGTCATTTTTGAATATAACTTTGCCATTATGACTTACACTCATATGACCAACCTAGGATAGTCTGTACTGACTAACCCTTTCCATCTATGGATTTTCAGTGTGCCTCAGGTGCCAGCGGAGGACGATCAGCCATGTTTGTGGCTAATAACACTTAAATGCAGCCCAAGGGATTTGACTAATATGCACTAAATGTTTTGAGAGTGTTTAGTTATTGGGGCGTACGCAATATCCAGATAGGGTATATTTTTTCTCCCTCAGCCGGGCTAACTGTGATATATTATCTAAATAGAATCATAGAGAGAAAAGTATTTAGGTCCAGGAGACCACTAAGCTCTGAATACTCTAGTGTTCATTACCACCACTAGATATCCCCACAGAGAGTTCACGTCCGGTCTTGTGGAAGTAAATAGTCATGTCTATAAAGTATATTTCACAAAAAAAGGCAAGCGAGTCTTCCTTTACCACTAAAGTAACCGGAGTCCACATAAACCATCCATCATACATAATATGTGAGAATATAGGATAGGCCGAACTCTATATCAGATTATACGATAGGCACCATTATGTCAAACTTACACCCCCTTCTGTAACATGAAACCACATGTACTATTGCATCCAAAAACGGCGAAATGCTATCAATTTATTAAATATAGAAGTAGCATACTATACAGAGTCAGAGGCTTATATCTCAAGTCTGAACGATAAGGACAGTGAACGATTCATACAGTCTCACTTTCTCTCTCTCTCTGTCTCTGTCTGTCTCTGTCTGTCTGTCTGTCTGTCTGTCTGTCTCTCTCTCTCTCCCTCTCTCTCTCTCTGTCTCTCTCTGTCTCTCTCTGTCTGTTTCCTTCTCCAAATGCTACATGGACCCTGGTGTAAAGACTCTACCCATATGTAACATACACCTATAGTAGGCCATCTCTGGATGAAACATCTGGATGAAAGCAATTCTTTAGACAATTTGGACTGTACGATTTTACCAGATGGCTATCTTTTGCTCACGTTCCTATCGTTTCCTATTAAGAAATGGACTCCAAGGTTTAACTTTCTGTTGTGAAAGTAGGATGATCCATGAGGGATAGGGCTAAGGCTGTGGTCAACAAACATTTTGCGGATGGTTGTATTTGTGTATATGTATACTCATAAAGAAACATGGGGATGAAACATTTAGATCTGTAAGACCTAAGGACAAAGTTTGATAATTCACAGCGGCGCCATCTGCAGTCTAACTACAAAACTATCGAAAGGGTACAATATCCCCCTAGTGAGGATATGGTGAACTACAGTAATAGCAATATCAGGCACTATCAGAAGTATCCAAGTTACCAATTTCCACTAATATTTATCGTCAACCCTCTCTCATAGCTTTCCATAATTTCGAATAGTATTTTGTGTTCTACCAACTTTGTTATTTTCTTTTCATTTGTATAGGAGAGGATAAGAAAGCCTCAAAGGACATTTATACATTTAGAACTAGATATCTGATATACACGTTATGAATTTAGCACCACTGACAATTTCAAACAGACAAAGGCATGGGATTATTTTCATCATTGTTTATTGAAAAATCGCCATCGTATAAAATATTTCATTTGTCACCTTAAAAATCAACAGAAATGGACAAAAGTGGATAAAGGTTTTCGACAACACATCCTCTAGAGCTCACTCTGGCAACTTTGTCCATAGTTCCGTACAGTCATCACTCATATCAAGAAAAATAATCCTGTTACCATGGTAACCATGGTAACACACTCATTACTCCTTATTACCTATGACGATAACGCAATAAAGATGCAACGTTACCACTTAACCCGTTAAGGACGCTATACTGTCTCGCGGAGCCATTTGTCCTCATGATGCAGCATTGCAGTGTATTATACTAACCCTTCAGGAGTGTATCAACCCTCTAGGGTCAGCATGATTCATGAATGTAGCACTGGTGAGTAACTCACCAGGGTCACATCCATGCAAGATGACAACAAATTGACACTATGCATTAAAGCACCATGAGGCATCTAATGGGTTAAAAATGCAACGCATTGCCAATAACTGTACCTTAATTTCACTAGTCCTTAACAGTAATAATAACAATAATAATGAAAACCACTACCAGCTATGCCTTTATCTACATATACCGACACGTTAGGTCGCATCCCCGCGAAATGCAGGAAATTCGGACTTCAGACCATCTTCAAGCCATGATCCCTAGAGAATTTCCCACTTTGCATACATTTTAAGATGCAAGTTTATATGTATATATCACAGGTGTAATGCCTATACTAACACACAGTGAGCAGGGATCATGGACAACAGCCCATATTGTAGGTATATGAATTTTTGATAACCCTTTAAAGCTAGGACTCCACTGTCATATTTTCTTGCCAAATCGAAGCTATTCTCAGAAATTGGATGCCCTGATGTAAATATGAATAACTCGTAAACAATCCTTCAAGGACAAATGTCAATATAATATGTCATTATTCGTCATGATACACCAATACAGCCAAGGTAAGTAGCTCGCAAGGGTTGCATTGGTGCATCATGCCGACCAAGCGCATGATGCATTAAGGTATCATGCCGACCGTAAAGCATTAAGTTAGGGATAAGCTGAGACTCCACTACCCGATTTTCTCATCTGATCGGACCTATTCTCACAAATCGGACCCAAACAGATGTAAATGTAAACACACTCTGATGCATAGGGTTGTTTATATTTATTCTGTTTGGGTCCAATTTGTGAGAATAGGTCCGATCAGATGAGAAAATCGGGTAGTGGAGTCCCAGCTTTACGTTGTCATGATTTGGCAGAAAAATCGGATAGTGGAGCCCCAGTACATGGCTCGCATCATGCCTCATTGCTTCATGTTTATTCATCGTCATGATACAACAATAAACACACACTCCAGTGCTGGATTGGTGCATCATGCTGCCCTGGGAATGCATCACGATACGTGAATGCAGCGCTATTGGATCGCTCGCTTGTGCTACATGCATGCATTGTGACGGCAAAAGCTATAGATGAAGCATCGAGGCACTATGCTGCCCTTAAAGGGTTACATATTGACCTGCAAATGTATTCTTTTAATCATGAGCCATTTTGCCTGCAAATACCTTTGGTAAAGTATGAACCATTGCAAGCAGCTACCCGAAATTAATGTAGTGCATTATTTAGGAACCTGCTTTGCTGATAATCAATATATATCACAGAGGGAGTATCTATTGCTGAAGAATTGAACCAACGATTGAGTTTAGAATATTGAACAAATGTTTTGATCTCAGAGCCTTATGTATGACAAACTAATTTTTCTCTGTTAGCTAGTTAGACGTTCCAAATTTATCATGACTGCAAAAGTGCCCTATTCTAAATTGTGTCTCCCTTAACATTGAAATGTTTTCATTAAAAAAATGAGGACGTTTTTTTTTCAGTGTATTATATTGAAATATGATTGTTCATGCACTGTGCACCCTTAGTTATACTAAAGAAAGCAAAGCTCTTATACCAACCACACTATCAAAGGATCCTTGGATCCCTGGGAAATGAAGAAAGATATAATCATGTGGCCTGGAAAATAATCAAGGTGGCCTAGGAATGAAAATGTTACCCAGAAAACAGAATTATTACAAACATAGCAGGAATTTGTAACATAAATACAAAGAAAAGGGAATATGTGGGGCTTGAGGCATAAATGACTTATACACTTCTTAACATTAGTTCTTCTTGATTACTATGAGAAAGCATCCCTATGTACCAGGGTATTAACATCTATTGGTATGAGATATATTTGTGAATATACATGATATCTTGGAGTAATATAACTTGAATACCTGTGTCATTCATGGGATGCAGTGGGGTAGTATGATGGAATGTACAGACAGAGAAAAAAGTATCAACAAGAAAACAGAATCTTTATCGGGTTGTAACCAAACCGCACACTCCGCTACAGAGAAGCTCACCCTTTAACTTTAAGGATGGCATAATGCATCTACGCATCATGCCATTGGATGTCATGATGCATGAATGCAGCCCTGGCAAAGAACTTGCCAGGGCTGCATTCAAGCATCAAGCTGCCCCTACAGGGCAAATACACTTCAAAAGGGCTGGCATGGTGCATAATGCAGTTGGTCCTTTGTCGGCATAATGTATAAATGCAGCCCTGGTGAGTAAAATCGCTAGTCTTGCATTCATGCATTTTGCTGATGCATCAGTCATACATCAACTCCGTAAGGTCAGCATCATGCTTGACTTCAACCCTAATGAGTAACTCACCAGTCCTGCCTCTATGCATTATGTTTATCCTTCGAGAAGGGTCAAAATGATGCTGGAATGCAGCAATTGTGACTACTTCACGAGGGCTGCATTCATGTATCATGACGCCATAGTCCATAGTGCATAAATAAATATGCGAACCTTAAAGGGTCAACAAAGATCAGGATCAGGTTGTTTCATAACCCGCATTCAGTCCAATACCGGTAAAGAAACGTTAACATAGATCGGCAGGAACTTATCCAAGGAGAAACATTGAACAACATTATACTATACATTGAGACAGTTGGGTATATGACATATGTCCACAGAGATATGAAACACTGATTCTTAAACACATGCAATCATCTGATACATTTTTTGCTAATCGAGCAAATAACTTCTGCTCCGCGCTAACTCTTTAAGGACAGTATAATGACTCTATTTGACAGTGCTGCATTTCTGCATCATGCCAACCAGTAGAGCTTGGATCAACCCTGCAGGTTCGGTATGATGCGTAAATGCACCAGTGGTGAATTCTCACTGCTTCTGTTTTCATGCATTCAAGCATCATGCTGTCCTTAAAGGGTTAACAATTTGGTGCACTGTGCAACCAGTCACCCACATGCACCCTCTCTGGAAAGGCTTTTTGGCAATTATTTGCCCCAAAAATATAGAATATGTACAAAACTTGCACCTTTTACAAGGTCAATCTTAACAATAATAATCTCTGCATTAATCACTCTCTTACTTATCTATTCTAATTGTCAAGCTTTTATATCAGTATCATGCATTGAATACAACAAACCACTGACAGTACAGGCATGGCAGTAACCATGATAATACTGAACTCCATAATCATCGATAGCCATTCATAATGCGTTCATCTAAACATGTATTTACGAGTACAAACCCCCACAGCGAACTCAGCTACCTTTCCTAATGTCCATACACTTATATAAATCCTTTATTGATGTTAATGAGAATAATTGCCAGCATTAATTCTGGCCAATCAAAGAGCACCATTGTTGTCAAATGTAATACGTCGCTTTATTTTGCGCGTATCATAAAAAACTTGATACAACATGAGTTCAGGTGAACAGCAGCTCATGCGCAATCTATGTAGGTCAACAGGTTCTGAGCAGTGTCGTCTAGCTCTACTGGACTCCCTAGCAACCCAACGCGAAAAACAAAATGGCTTATTTTGAGGGATTTATAGAATATGTTTTATGCTGGATTTTGGAGATGATAGTGTTATGTTCATTATTCAGTTATCTATAGTTGACTTTTTTGCTAATTATCTATAGGTGATTTTGATGTATTAAAGTTGAACCCTGAATCCGTAAATTAACATTGCAATCTCAATGATATTACCTGATACTTGATTCAATGCTATTTCTAGGGTGAAGTTTCAAAAAATTATCAAGACATACCGCCTGTGATCCGTTTTTTTCATTGCCTCAAAAAAACGCTTTGGCATTATTCGCAGGTAAAACATGATATTCCTAATTACAGGTTTGTGTACTGATAATATCTGTTGAACCATTTCCATGCGGCAGATGCTGTGCAATATTTGCAGTTTGAGTGAAATTTCCTTTTCAATTTTGTGGTTTTCTGATGAGCATAACCCTATTTCGGGTAGATTATATTGAATAGAAAATTTGGCATCCTATCAGAATATATATCATAAATAATGTTTCCATAGGTAATGTATGTCTACGATACTCCGAAATATCTGCTTGATCATGTTATTACTGAGGGTGTATATGGGAAGCAAACATTCAGTGTCATAATTGTATCTTATTGTACACTTACAATTTGCCCTAGATATCTTTGAAGCAGATTTGTACATAATATTACAGTAATACTTTATTATGCCTTATACTATTTCATGCATCTTAACACCTAATATTCCTGTAGTAAAAATGATGCCAAGCTAACCGAGATGCATCCGGAAAACAACGAACCTGACAAAAATATCTCTTTCACGGATAGCACGTGAAGGCTACGCAGCATAGATAAACCGGGGCTCATGCATATATTATTACAAATCATGACAAAATTATCCCCAGCGTTGCCATAATGCAGAACCGAACTACCTCATAAGGACAAACTAAGGCATATTGCAACCCTTTGCACATGGAAATGAGGTCATAACACTGTCATGAATATGAAATCTAAACCCTTGTTTTATCATCACTTTCCCGATGAGGACGCACGCAGACCAAACCACATATTGTGCTACAATACCTTCTGCAAGATTAATACTAGTAATCTCATATGGGTCTTTCACTTAATTTATCAGCTCCACATCAGCTGGATTCACTTTTAAGATACTACCCAATCTCGTTGCTATAAATCAAACTACTATTAATGTCCTTGATAATATTGTGCCTCTAAAATATATTTTCACAAGTCAGCACTCAACCATATTAAAGGATCGATGGGTCCTTGCGGTAGCAAATTATAACGCAAAATCTGATTGGCGGAGCTTTATCGCTCTTTTTCCTTGATCCTCCGGGTTTATGAGATGATAGCTTTAGTGATGAGCTGTCTTCCTGTGTGAGCGAGCCTACCATGAATGGCAGCTGTGACGCCATTAGTTAATGACGCTTTTCAAAATGGCGGCTTTTCAAAATGGCGGCACCCTGAGAGCAGCGTAGGTACACAAGGCCTTGGTCATGGTAATGGCGACGTAATCTCTCCGCGTTTCAAAAGAGGCGAGCGTACTAAACTGCCATTTCCATAATCTGATGGAATTCTGTCTGTGGCATCCAGTGCAGATGGCAGCCAATACTAATGATGTTTTTTCATCACTCACTAAAGATGGACCTGTCGCCCCCTCTGGTGGTTGCTTCTGTCACTGCTATAACCAATGACGTCACCTCGCGTCTCTCCTCTATGACTTGTCATATAACCTACTTGATGATTGCATTTGCTAAATCAATAAATTGCATTTAATTGAACGGATAATCTATGTGATTGATTATTGGGTTTAAAAGCAGAGCACCACAGTAAAGCTTCTAAACTCCTCATCCTTAGAAAAAAAGAAAATAACACTTCCTGGGCATAATCTTGGTTGAAAGGCTATCCCCGAGTTGGAATATTTGCTGCTTTTTGACACATTTTGAGAAAATCACGGAAGATTTACTCGTCTTCGTCGTCATCAACATACCAAGGGTACTTGGACTGCTCTCGCCGTATACTCGACATCAGGAAGCAGGCAAGGATAAATCCGCTGATCTGTGAAAAGTAAAAAAACATAATCATGTTACCTTTTTATCATTATAAGCATTAGCATAGTATGGCAACATTTTGGAGAAAAAGTGTGTTACAGGTCTGAAATATAAGGTAGGTTGTTTGTATATATATATTAAAAAACAGAAACTGTAGTGGGGGCTGGTATACCAGTGCATCAAGATATTGACCATCAGATTGACTATAAAATTAGCCCAAAATGGCCGAAAATTGTATTTTTTCTAGAGTTTGACAATAGCTTCTGCTGTCGGCCGTAATTAAAACCATACATGGTCCCCTCTCCAGGCTACAAAATTTCAAGGAAACAGTCGACCATGAAAACAGTTGCATTGACTCCTTGCATTTGATAACCGAGAACCATCAGAATACCTTGATTTCACCTCAATGTGACACAGCACATCTGGAATAACCAGCTGAGAGATACTGGAAATACTTTTTATAATGTGATCTGAAAAGTCGAACCACGTCCCGTCCTGGTTGACATTACCCCAACAAGCATCTTTCTGTCAGCCAGAACCCCTGTTGATGGCTCATAATAGCATTAGCCCGTTAAGGACGGCATAATGCCTTAATGCATAATCCCCTTGGTCATACCCTTGCTGGTCATGATGCTTGAATGCAGCCCTGGTGAGTAACTCAAATGTCATGCTGACCCTATTGGATTCAGACGCTCAGAAGGGTTACTCGCGCAGGCTGCATTGGAGCATCATGATGAGGAATATCATCATTTAGCGACATGCCATTCTCACAGGGTTAACCCTCTAATTGCAGCATAGTACTTTAATGTAATGTGTTTCCTCTTTGTTGCTATGATTTATTGGTGCTACCTCAGCAAATCTACGTGCCAACGCATCACAGGGAGCGTTTAGTATACCAACCCGTCGGCATGATTCATGAATGCTGCTCTGATGAGTGTATCACCAGAGATTCATTCATACATCATATGAACAGAATTTATAATGGATTAAACCACTAAGCCACCCTTAGAGGTTTAAATCTATACTGATGGGTAAGGATAATTTAAATGTCTCTCCTGTGACAAGCAATACGATTAACTCAGCAGCCAAGCCTTAGATTAGATTTTGTGATGTGAGGCCTGTGGGACTTACCCCCACTCTCCCAGCACAGTCTTAAATAAGACTCTGCCAAACGGTTTAGATTACGGGAACGTTTTTGTTAAAGAAGGGAGGAAAGGGGTACTATTTCTCTGCTCTTTTATCCCCATTACACACTGCAGTATCCATACATCGAAAATAGTTCTCAAGAAAACGTCCGATTTAGACCATGAAAACACGTCCAATACTTCTGTATTATAAACATTTGTTTGTCATATATCCCTTCAAATATTTGAATCAATTTATAGTTGTATAACACACGGCATGGCGTAGGTAAAT
This sequence comes from Harmothoe impar, assembly GCA_947462335.1. NCBI lineage: Eukaryota > Metazoa > Annelida > Polychaeta > Phyllodocida > Polynoidae > Harmothoe > Harmothoe impar. The sequence continues at coordinate 10,290,540 of OX381711.1, read as the reverse complement.
TTTCAGGGTGATCCGCCGCCTTTTGGCATAGACATAAGCAGTGACGGTACAAACGGATGAGAGATTCTGCTGGGAGATTGACTTACCTCTAGTATGGCCATGATCACAGATACTATGATGATCACTGTTTTATGTTTCCCAATCCACTCAACTAGTGCTTCTTGGCAGCCCTGTGATGTAGATTAAGAAAGTAAATGGGTTAGACTATAATTAATAGGCTGAAGCGAATATTGAGATTGCGTATGTTGTAAATAGGTCACTGCACACCAATATCATAGATGAGGATGCAACCCGTAAGACGTATCATTGGAGAATATATCACAATGTGAAATGTAGGCTCTTGAATATTGAACCCTTAAACAAACTAAATCCTTTAAATGAACAACTCCCTTCAACATGTTATGATCAATGCACAATAAACAGTCAAGAGACTATTAAGTTAACCAGTTAAAGGAAACACAAACTCAATATAGTAGTAAGAAAAGTATAGTGTTCTCCGTGGTGGTGTTTCCTATTTCACCTAATGATGAGAAAAATGTTCAATACCAACAATTAACATCTGGTAGTCTTTATGGCAAGCCATTGGCGTCAATTAATTTTCTTTAAAATATTTCCAATGTTTGCTTCCTTACCTTCGTCTTGACCGCTTCACTAACTACAATGTCGTCAGGATACAAAATGGCGTCTATCTGACATTGGTTCTCCTCCTTGACCTGAGGGTATCGCGGGTCCTGATTGGTCAACACACAACACGTGGCAGGTACAAAGTTACCCTATCAGGAACAAGGACATAAAGGCAACAGTCAGCACTACTCATCACATGGGCAAATTATTTGAATTAACCTAGAATTTTGGCATGATTTATTTATTTCAAAGAAATAAGAATCTTCTGCAAAACCTCACCAAAAGTATTTATCTCTGAAACCCTAATCTGTTAATTTTACCTTTTTTTAGTAGCAAACTGAGATTCTGAATAACTTGTTTGAAAACACTTGTTATTAACTTAAGGTTTTCTAATACTAATATTATGTAACTAATGCACACATGATGAAAATAGGAATTATTTGAATTGAAATATCTACTTAATTTTTTCAGAATGATTCATTTTTAATGTGTCAAAGAAGAATTTATACCAATTTTCAATGAATCTTAATGTAAAAAACAAGTCTAAGATAGCTGTATAGTATTCTTGTGTTGTCAAACAAGGTGCCATGCAAATCAAAATTAATTATCCAAGGTTAGAATCAAGGCATTGTTTGAAGCACACAAATTGATTTGCAGCAAAATGTTTAATAGTTGTCATGAGTTCTGAATGGTAATTTGTAAATGTGGTTCAGCGAAGAATATATTATACATGCTATTGAATGACACATAGCTTAAAGACTAGTAGAAGCGCAATACTTTTATGCCGTAGAATTATTTAAATGAATTCAGTTGATCAGTTATGACATTGTAATAATAGCCAACACATATACATCTTATTATCTTAATATGAAGCTCACACATAATATGAAATACCTTAACAGTTTTAATTGTCCATGCTATTCTCAATGTGTACATGTAATTCACCTGAACAATGCAATAAGCTTTCACAATAGAATACATATGCAGATGGTTAGAAAGGAATTCAAAGCAAACACATAGTTAAGAGTATAGTCTGAAAGATTCAGGTCTAAGTAGGTTCTATGACTATCTCAATATTTTCTATTTAACTGTTCACACTAAGGACTTTTGCAACAAAATAAATGTGATATTATTTTGTGCAGATTGTGATGATAGAATGTGTATGGAATATCTGAGTGTCTGCTAAAGTGGGAGTTTTCTTTAAATATTTTTAACAAAAAAACTAGTCATGGTAGTGTAATTCTTCTTAGTTCAAAACCCAATCTCAAGTATTTAATTACATTTCAATGAAAACTAGTTAGGTAAAAATCGAAACAAAATATTATTCATTGTAGGTGGTAGTAACATAAAAACCTGAAATTATAATATTTTCATCAAATAGTTTTTATATAAAGGTTTCGGAAAGTGTTTTGCAAATTTTGAAAATCAAAAACTTTATTAACAGACATAAATTTGGATTAGAAGTTTTTACTACTTTCTTTGTGATTTTGACAATTATTATGGCAGTTTTAGCAGACTGTGTGAGACAAACCATGCTTCTACTACCTACGAAAAACTTAATATATAGTTTTTACCCTCTTTCGACCGGCATAAGTATACGGTGCCTAAACAAATATGTAAAATGTCACAAAACAAGGAACTAATAATCCTCATCATTACAAGCAAAGTAATGATTATTAAGAACCAGTATTAACAAAATCCTTAACAGTGCTGTAAACTTAATGATATATCCCTCTTTAAGTGCAGTGATATTGAAGAGAAATTGGTATATTCATTATCGACCCGAATTATCGGGCGAACCTTAACCAAATTCCCATATCCGATTCTAGAGAAACTAAAGAGGTTTGGGTTATTTGGGCATTGGTGGGGGTTAAAGCAACAGGCCTTGAAACCTCTGGGTGTGATTGCAAGCTCAATCTCCTGCGGAAAGTGTGTTCTTTCTGAGCTGAACTCTGCCTCGATTCGCAAGGTTTTATGGGTAAGTTGCCATGGCAACACAATCAAATATGTAGCGCCCGGGCGCTAACAATGGCGGTATCGAGACAAAGACGCTCAGGCAGAACCGACACTCTGCAGGGAGAGTGTGCAAGCTACATCTTTACTCTATCGTAGCTATAAATCATGACTTATCCAATGTGGGGGAAATTAAAACAGCAAGCCTTTTATCATGATGGCAACATAGCGAACAAGGAATAAAGTGGTAATACATCGTAAGGCTCCCCACCCTGAAATAGTTAAACTGAAAAAGTAACAGAACATTGTGTGAATATTTTATGGTAAATCATCAGTCTGGTGCAATCTTATCTCTCACCAAAGCTGCAGGAACATAATTTGATTTATTTAGAGATTTTAATATCAGACATTTACAGTTCATATTAATACATGTCTAGGATATTGGACACAATGTGCATGCAAAGCAATCAGCTAGTGAGAGAAATAGGACCTTACAGAAACGCCCACTCAGCATATCACTGCAACAGATAGCTGTCTTCAAATAGGTTTAATTGCAACTATTCATAGCATATTGTTTCATCTGTAACCTGGTAATAATTATCTATCTGGATTCTAATTTTAAATATGTATACCTTGTGCAGTAGTGTAGATGACTCAGCAAATAAAGAAATAATGAACAGTACAAGATCCTTTTCTAAAATGTTCATTAGAAGCCATCCATTGAAATTTGTATTTGCAAGGAACCCAAACAGAAATCATGTTATAATATATTTCGAGGGAAAGAGAAAATGATAGCAATGCCAGACAGTTTGCTAATGTTTTCATATGACTAAATGATGCTTAGTCATGATTATGCTAAGAGCGAATGATATTGATATACCCAGCACATAGCTGTTCTGGCGGTGCCCAAGAATATTTCTGAAGCTACCGTCTGGTGTGGCTCATACTCTAAAATGTGTCTATCCCTGCTTGTGTCGCCTTTCAATGTAAGATAGTATAGGCCCTTATTGATATTAATAACCTACCACATGGTTATAGCAGTGCAGATAAGCCAGCAATACAGGCCTTAAACCTCATGTCAGAATTCCTACCCCTAGGTTAAATTCACCATCAATACATGTTAGTCTTCCAGACTCATTCTGCCCCAAAGAGGTGATCAAACGGCCTCCCTGTGTTGTTCAGGTCACCAAGTATAGGTGACATCCTCCTGGCAGATTCTTGGACTAGACCCAATGCAACTGCACAATTATTTTTCTTTATTCATTGTGGGATAATTTCTCTCTCTATATATATATATAGATTATCTAACAATAAATAAAGATGGCAGTAGTCCTACAGAGAGGTGTTTTCCAATGACAGTTGATGTCATCTCACTACAGAATTCCCCAGACTGTCTTTTAGTAGGAACTGATTCAGTCCAATGCGACCCGATTCCCGCAAAAGCCCAGTGGCCCGGTGGGTCAGGGCGAGGATCGAAGCTATGGATCGTGCCCCAGCCGGCCTTACCAATGTTTGGTCTGGGAATGTGTCCGGAGAGGCGGTGCTATTGATGTACTAATTGATTAGGTTGTTCTGTTCTCTAACCCCTGAGAGTCCGCATAGTTCTTTAATCCTTGATGGACCAATGTCACTATAAAACCCTTATACAAAAATATATAGCCAAAGGTTCACAAGTTTTAGTCTGTTGACAGGGTTATATCACGAGTTGAAGGGGTGCCGTATTTCACAAGGCCGTAGGCCGAGTGAAATGCGGCACCTCTTTCAACAAGTGAAATAACCTTGTTAACAGGCTAAAATGAGTGTTCCTTTGGGTTTATTTTTTATCTTTTTCGATTTAAATTTTTAAAATTATGGTAGGGGGAAGCCTAAAAAGACATTTTCTAGTTCGTTCAAATGTAAACAAACCGCCATATTTGATGACGTCAGAGGCCGTTAAATACTGGCAAGAGTTATTTCACGGGGGGTGTTAAATAAGGCCTTCCTTGGTTAAGTCAATGGGACTGTCGTATTCCATAAAAAATGAAAGTAAATATAATATAAAGATACACAAGTAACTCGCCAGGGCTGCATTAGTGCATCATGCCTACTCTTTCCGAGTGTCTCAACCTCGTAGGGTCGGCGTTATATTTAAATACAGTGCAGGTGAGTTACTAGGCAGGGCTGCACTCATGCCCCATGACGGCCAAGGCACAATGCCTTAATGCATTATTTCACCCAAGGAGCAATGCAGGATGCCAATTTGTCGTGATTGGGATCATTCTGGTCACTACCATCATAGTCATCATGATGCAGCCCTGGCGAGTAACGCACCAGTGCTGCATACACATATCATGCAGACCCTTTTGGGTTGAGGCTCTCTCAAAGGCAATGAAATGCAGCACCAGCAACAAATGTCAGCTTTTAGTGACAAGCTGTCCTTAGAGAGTGTTGTCATTAAAGGGTTCCACCCTGTTGTAAGGAGGTTAGGGACGTCAGCTTGTCCCAGACTAAGGTCAAGCCTATACTGACTGCATTACCTCAGCCAAATGTGAAAGGCTGAATTCATTCCTTCTGGATTATATGGGACCATAAGAGGAAAAGCCCATCTTATTGACACTAATAATCCCCTTAATGACTACCCAGTGATTTAACGTGCCATGCACTTTGTCATGTCAGTCAACTCACGGAGCTCTTTTCATACATCATGTAGATCCTTTTCGGAGTGTATAAACCCAGCAAACAAAATATCAAGCAGAACTTGTGCTATTCTTGTGTCAAAACTCGAGAATTTCAGAATGTTTTTGGAAAGTTTCTGGAAGGTTTTGAAATGTTCTTGTGTTATTTTCTGTGTCATTTCCTGTAGCGAAACTTGAGAAATACATATTGCCATTCTACTTGTGGGATTTCTGGTTATTTGCATGAGTGAAAATTGGAAAAATCACATCACCATTTGCGATTTATTAATGTTGTAATGCAATAATTATATATTCTACTTCCTCTGTGCTTCTTCAGGAAACCGTCAAAAACCAATTCATTTTAATTTGACTAATTGCCAGCTATTGACAGTATAGTAGATGATTTGACTCAAACTGATTGTACTTCAAAGATACATATTGCAGTCCTAATTGGCTTAACAGAAGCTAGAAAGTCTATAACTACCTCACAAGTCATTCTGAGGAATGTTAAGAAACAAAACATCAACATCTTCAAACTTTTAACTTCCACTTCATACCATTTATCTAATTTTCAATCTTGTAGTCTGCACAGTCTCAGTTCTCTATGGGATTCCTCCATAGCTACAAACTGGCTTAATACATTTAAGGTAGAGCCCTACGTTCTGAATAGCCTTTGTTTGTGGACGACTCATTGCTAATCAGTCATGCAAGACTCAGCAAATTGAAGCTTTAAATTGTATTCCTTCCTGCCAAGGCTGTATGCAAAGCCCCAATGGTATCCGCACAATCTTGTTATAATCCTCGCCTATTGTTTTGGTTCCTGTTCACTCGACAAATAATGTGACATTAATTGTCAGGGAAATCAAATCAACTCTTTAAGGACGGCTTGATACCTCAATGCATCATTCCCTTGGTCGTCATGATGCATGAATGCAGCCCTGACAAGTAACTCACCAGTTCTGCATTCAATCATCATGCTGACCCTACGGGGTTTAGACATCCCAAAGGATCGGCCTGATGCACCAATGCAGCCCCGGCGACTTACTGGCCAGGGCTGCATTGGTGGAGCAAATGCAATCTTTTAGCGACACCAGTCCTTAAATAGTTAATGGCACTTTGAGTGATGCCAGTCTCCACAGCCTGGAAACAAATGATACTCTGTCCCCTAATGTCTTCTGACAAGGCTGCTTGTCAGAGATGTGGTCTACATAGCAGCAATGGTAAAGTGCAGCACCGTAGGCATGCCGACCACTCCTTCAGACAATACTAAGGCCAAGAGAAATTAAGGTAAGTTTCTTGCAACATGGGTTAAATTATTTTGGTGAATCATTTTTGATGTTAAAAGTGCCAGGAACATCATGAAATGGCTTGATACTCCTGAAGCTCAAATTATTTAGAGCACTAACGTTAGTTGGGATATGAGGAGAAAATTGCAAAAAAATAGGCGCAGTGTAGAGAAGGGGTACTTATGCTTAAATACCCTGTCTTGTTTTCTTGATGTATCATTGAAGTGTGTCCCTTGTTTTGACAGATATATATATAATAAGAGAAAAATCAGCATGGCTTTCTTAGTTAATGGAATAGAAACGAGAATATCACACTCCCAGCATTAGCAGTGTCACTTATTATTTATAAATATGGATACGTCTCAAATTGTGATGACCCTAAAGCACTGTACACAACTACCACATATCCTATAATTTGACACTGCAGAAGAGGTAGATTCACTTTCACTATTCTACTCACAGTTAAACACCTTTCTGGCCATAATTGAGTTAAATGTTTAAACCAGTTTATGACCCTATCGGAGTATAAGTCCTCATCCGGTCTGTGTTCTTCTCCATTTGACAATTTGCCAACATGGTCGAGATCTAATTTAACATTGCATAGCGACTTAAATTGAATTGGTGACAGATCGACACACCCAGCATGTACTTCCTCCTATCCTGTCCCAGCAGAGAGGTTTCATCAACCACCGCGGGTGAGCACACTAATTACGAGTATTGATTTGGTTCAAGTAGGCCTGGTCCTATCAGGAGAGACCGCAAGTGAACCGTTTTCGTCGATAGGAAATTTTAAAGTTTCCATTTTTCTAGTTTTGTATGTAATTTTGATTATGGTACCACATCGCACTACCACTGCTTGTTGGACCATGCCGTCAAGAAGTGACTTTGATGACAAAAAGAGTTTAAAAACCCAAGTGTCTAAATGCAGCGCTGGCTAGACTAGTTACATGCTCACATCTGTGCACCATCGGTTAATCTCCCGTTTTTTTCACATAGTTTAATGGGTGTTGTTCACCCCCCTCTCCTGTGAGGAGTCCACAGTTGGTCCCTTTTAGTCAAGGTCAGGTGGCCTAAATCTTCTCGGTTCTTTAGACCCAGCTTTTCAAAAACAGCTATCTGGTCTAAATCTGACTAAATGACACGGTTACACATATATGGTCATCAAATGTTATTTGTATATCATGAATATCTTTGATGTGAAAATCTTGGATGATTGCCATATAAGCAATTAGCAGTTTATGATACTTTAACCCTTTCAGGACGGATGTCGCTAAAAGATGACATCATGATATACTAATGCAGCCCCAGCAAGTAACTCGCCTTTGCTGCTTTGGTGCACCATGCCGACTGTTCGGGAGTGTCTCAGCCCCATAGGGTCGGCATGATGCTTGAATGCAGCCATAGCGAGTTACTCGCCAGGGCTGCATTCATGCATCATGCCGATGAATATCTTTGATGTGTAAATCCTGGATGATTGCCATATAAGCAATTAGCAATTCATGATACTCTAACTGTGAAAGGAAAAATGTTGCTAAAAGATGGCATTTGTCATCACGAAGCACTAACGAGAGTAACTCACTGGTGCTGCATTGGTGCATCATGCAGACTCTTCATTGGGTGTCTGAACCCCGTAGGGTTGGCATGATGCTTGAATGCAGCCCTAGTGAGTTACTCACCAGGGCTGCATTCAAGCATCATGCCAACCAAGGGCATAATGCATTAAGGTGGCATGCCACCATTAAAGGGTTAAAGTGTTATATTGCAGCAGGCGGGTTATAGCGGTATATATGGGGAGCTCTTAAAGCAGGCAATGCAGGCTTAAGCAAGACTGACTACAGGTTAAAAGGGCGATATTAAGGGAGTTGAAAGGAGCTATGAGGGCCGTAATGGCCCCCTCCAGTGGGGCCTGAATGCTTAATGATATGGAGGAATTAAGGGCACAATGGTGGGGATCACCACGCGCCGATCGGATCGCACTCCAGTGACCTGCGATGGAGATTATCTCCTCTCGCTCCTTCTCCACCTGATGGCTTTAATTTCCTGTAAAGAGCTGGATGGAAGACCACCTATCCTCCCCTACACTTTGACCCTTTAAGGACAGCATAGTGCTTCGATGCTTTGATGTTGTCATGCATATAACATCTCTGGTGATTTACTTGTAATGATTGCATTTCTGTATCATGCCTGATGTGTGTGATACACTCGTGAAGGCTTGGCATGATGCACATATGCAGTGACGGCTTACCGGTGCTGCACTGGTGCATCACTATGACACATCCTGCCTCGGTGCAACATGCAGTTCTTAAATAGTTACCTCATTCACACACACACACACCCACACATACACACACACACCTCCCTTCCTTCCCCCAGTCCCACCCTCTATCTCCGCTATCTATGCCCAATGCCCTCTGGTAAAAAATAGATCCTTCAGTGCTGATCTTAAAAGGGGATCCCTCCGCTGTGTCCTCCTTTTCAGGCACAGGACTACTTGCCCCCTCCACTCAACCTCATCCAAACCTTTAGAACACCCTCCCCTAGACGCCTTCCTGTGATGAAACCTCGTCTGTTTAGTTCTTTAACCCTTTAAGAATGGCGTGTCGCTAAAAGATGATATTTGTCGTCAAGATGCACCAATGCAGCCCCGATGAGTAACTCGTAAGTGCTGCATTGGTGCATTATGCCAACCCTTCGAGAGTGTCTCAACCTGAGATGGTCGGCATGATGCTTGAATGCAGCACTATTTACTCGCCATGGTTGCATTCATGCATCATGACGACCAAGGGGATAATGTACGGTGTCCTTTGGCATCATATTCCCCGAATGCAGCTTTGCAAGTGACTCACGAGGGCAGCTTTGCAAGTGACTCACGAGGGCTGCAATTGTCAATCCTGTTAACCTTTTTTAAAAATACATACATCATAGGGCGGCTAAGTCTGGTCACGTGATCACCAACTTCCGGGCCCTTACGGGCTCCCCATATTATCGCCCGCAGGCTTGAAGGATGGGCGAAAAATTTCGCCCTCCCATAAGTCCACTAATATAGAGAATTGGGCTATAAAATTCGAGATCTGGGACCTATTTAGGCCAACTTAGATATGGGTATTTATTGTTAGAACTGGCAAAAAAATTACGACAACTAAGCCTCCCTATACAGGTCTGCAGGATACATAAATGCAGCCCTGGTGAGTTGACTTACCATGGCTGCATTCGTGCATCATGTCGACAAAGGGACATAGCACATTAAAGCACACTGCTGCCCTGATGGGGTTAGACTCCCTACTCCAGCTGTCTTCCTGTGCTAAAGCCTCCTCTATGGGGGGGGGGGGGGGTACCAAGTCTCTATTTCTGTCCCCACTTCCCCTACTACTTCTAGGCCACCCACTGCCGTCTTTGTACATGCTGTGACCCTGGCCTTTAGTAGCACCACGGTGGAGCTCCTTAGATGTTACTCCTTTACTGCCATACCCTGTCCTCAATTGTAAGACCGTCTTATTTACCTGTCTCAACGCTGAGCAACATCCTCCTCCCTAAATCTTTAAGGTTGGCACAGCGCATTAATACATCATGCCTTGGTCGTCATGATGCATAAATGCAGCCCTGGCGAGTAACTCACCAGTGCTGCATTCATGCATCATGCTGACCCTATGGGGTCGATACATTATCGGTCAGCATGATGTACCAATGCAGAACCGGCGAGTTACTTGTTGGTACTGCATTTGTGCATCAAATTTCACATTCTACCGACATCAATCCTTAAAGAGTTAACCCTTCAAGGGCCACATAGTGCTTTAATCTGCTGTGCTCATGGTTGTCATGTTGCATCCCTGGCCAGTAACTATAGCCAGCTGCATTCAAGCTTTGTGTAGAACTTACAGCATTGGTACACTCCTGATACATTGCTTTGATGCAGCCTTGGCGAGTTACTCACAGGGGATGCATTCAAGCATCAAGATATTAAAGGGGAAAATGCATTACATTAAGACCTCGATAATCCGGCCTTCAAGAATCCAACCCACCTGAATGTGGACAATTTTATTTATTTATTTATTTATTTTATTTTTTTATATTTTTTTACAAATCATAATCATCTTCATGATATTCATTAGATTTGTAACCGGTTTGTACAAAGGTATATAGCTATGCTTCAATTATCCGGCAGGTTAAAGATCCAGCTGCGTTTTTCCTGGAACGGGGGTGGCCGGAATATCGAGGTCCCACTGTATCAATTAGCACTATGCGGCCATTAATCCATGAGCGAGTCGTTGCTAAATACTGGGCTGTGGTCTGGGACAGTGGGCACACTCTAAGATCGCTCGTCCTGCCCGTCTCCCCTTTTACCGCCCCTACCCGACACTTTCCTACACCATTAATGGCCGTCCGCTGATGAGATGACATAATTGAAGACTCTGCTGAGTGCTGTCTTTCTCTGTCATATAAGGAGGGAAGTCACTCTGCTGTCTCTACTCCTCATGTTCACCGCTCTGTAAGGCTCAATGCAGGTTCCAGTTGCACAATGTGTTAGCACATGTTTCAAAGATGTGGAGTTCAGCAGCTTAAGGATGGCATAGTGCCTTATTGCATCATGCCCTTGGTCGTCATGATGCATTAATGCAGCCCTGGTGAGTAAATTGCCAGTGCTGCATTCATGTATCATGCTGATCCTATGGGGTTGAGACACTACTAAAGGGTCGGCTTGATGCACCAATGCAGCACTGGTGAGTTACTCACCAGGGCTGCATTGGTGCATCATGACAACAAATGTAATCTTTTAGCGAAATCTGTCCTTAAAGGGTTAAAATTCCACCTGCCAAGGCCCAGAGTGTCAGTCCTCTCTTAGGTCTTCCCAGCAGTTCGCCTTTAATTGTACATTGGCATTTAGCTATTTGGAATAGCACAAAAATAGCTTACTACGCATAATGGTTAAAGTGAATTCTAAGTTCAAGTGATCTCGGCGCCATCCCATGTACAGCCTAGGGTTGTTATTATAATCACATGATGCTTTACCCTCCATCTTGCCTTGAAGAGTCTGCCCCCTTCACCAAACATGGAACTCAATGCATTATTAAGGTAAACTTTGATTTGAACCTTTTTGCATCTCTACCCAGATTCGCAGACATGTGCAAGCTCAGTTCCAAGCGTCCTGTGATACAACACACCCCAGAAGTGCAAGACACTTCTCTATTACATTTAGCTGTGCTACAACTTGCTCTTACCCTTCCCTACACCCCAACACCCACCCCCACATTCCCATCCACTCCCACACTGATATTCTGATGTAAGTCAGTACTGGCTTACAACTCTGTCACTAGTGAGTCTCCTAGTTTTTTTAAGCTCTCTATACGACAAACCTAGGTAAGTTAATAGTGTCAGGTTGATCAGTACTGACCAACTACTTTAGTCATTTCAATTTCAATGAGTATTAGAGCAAGCATTTTCAAGTAAAACAGTAGTCTTTTCTTTTTGTATCAGTCATTTTTGAATATCAGTTCATAAGTCTGTCCAATATCCCTAGAACTAACTTGGGATAGCCACTAGTGACTAAACACTTAAGCATGAAGATTATCAGTGCACCACCTACTCCCACCCACTGCCTCCTCCCACATAGAGAAGCTTCAGTCCTCAATGAGAGAGCTGAGAGTGGGGAAGCCCCTTGTCCTAGTCCCCATCTCCTATCTTTAGATCGTACGGACATAAAAGCTATTTCTCCATCTCCACAGAAGCGCACCACTTTCATCCAATAGAACGCGACCCTACCCGACACTGCGGTGGTGGTCGCACTTTTTACTGATAGCACTTAAGGGCACAATCCACTTGAGACAGTATTTGGGAAACAGTGAGGAAATAGAGTATTTTGCGACATTGGTTGACAGAGAAACAGAGATGGTAGCCCATTACAGAGGCTTCACTCTCGTAACTGAGCCTTGGTCACATACATGCAACTCTTATTGAAGCAATAACTCAAATTGTGGGTGATTAATAGAAGATACACGGAGAAAAGAAAATCATGTGACTCCCTTCGGTAAATTACTAATTTTGTTTCAGAATAACTTTTATTATAAGCTGAAATTTCATTTTGACACTTGCCAGTCAAAAACACCAGCTGGTCAAGGACGTCATCCAGTCAAAGAGTTTTCCCGGTCAAAGACTATCAACTTGTATTGATCTGGTGAGACTTAGTCTGCTACATATAACATTGCTTAAGTGGAGTCCAGGCATTACAGCATTGCTTGTTTTTTCCCCTTACAAGTCTATATATGGCCAGGATCCTGTCCCTATGTCCTAATACTGTAGTTTGGTCACCCTCAGAAGTACCACATACATATTCATGATATGGGCAGCCCTGTGCCCGATGCGGTGATTGGATGCCCAGGCAATGGCAGTGAGGTATAGTAGAGTAGCGGGTGTAGAGAACGGTCAAGATAGGAGAGGCATATTGGATGACTCTATCTCACACAATTTGTATGCGTTTGATCCGAATATGTTTTTCCACACTATTTGCTGGTATAGTTGCCTCACATAGTGGTTTTAACCTATGGCCAGAGGACTAGCTGAAAAAGGGACTACTGGCAGTTTGAGGGATGTCTAGCATAGTCCCGTATATGGAGTAGGGAATTTCTAAAGTTATCCTTCAGGTCATATTCCACTAGAACTGCTTGGATGTTTTGGATGATCATGATCAAATTTGACATTTTTACAATCCTTTGTTGTCTAAAATGTAGCTTAGACAATGATTGGGATATAGATTTACAATGGCGTGGCTGAAGGGTGAACAGATCGAGTGCATAGATTTCACATGTAACAATATATGTTTTGGGACTGGGGGATTGTCAGCAAGTTTGGCCGTACTCTCGTTCCCAAATTTCTCTGAAGGAAGGCTCTGGTAGCCAACACTCTGACCTTGAACTTCGACTTTGCTGGGTTTGGGAAATCCCTGCAGGTAGGTGGGAAGCAGTGGACAGGAACCAGAACGTATGATGGGTAGTTTTGCCATCATACTTTCTGGTTCCATTTCTTGTTCCTGTTCGCTGGTTCCAAGTTAACCACAGGGGCTACCTAAACTCAGGAAAATCCAAGTTCAAGGTCAACATAGCTGTTACCAGAGACTTTCCTTGGAAGGCTATGGGAATGAGAGTAGTATGACCACCACATCCTTCATGTCCCTCTCTACCGCTAACCACTTTTCGGGGTCCACGGAGCTTAGACCTCATAGTCCCTGATTTAATATGGAGTAATAGCATAGGGCTCTACTATTGGGTCAAACAGACCCTGGACATGTTTCTCTGGGCGTCCCTGGGAACCGCAGCTTTGATGCAGCCTTGACCAACTGCTAGTTTTGGGGCTATATCTGTTACCAGGAACCTAGCGATCATGAACAAGACTTCTGAAGGACATACTAAGACCTTTCTAAAATGTATTTCCTAGTTCCTGCAGGTCCCTACAGGACTTGAAGAGTTTGTACAGAACTAGAAGAGTTCCTCTTGTATCTGCCTTTAGATGCCTTTTAAAGATGAGCTTGATTAAAATATGGTTTCTGAAGTGGGAAGGTGTCGTAGAGTGTGACTGTTTGTAGTCAAAGAAAAAACAAAGACAGAGTGGGAATCTACCAAAAGTGGAACACAAATACCTTCTGGGACCTATGCTACTTAGGTACTACAGCTGTTCAACGAAAAATATGTATTCCTCACAATAAAGCATGGTTTGAGATTAAGGTGTCATCTTGGTGCTATTTCTCAATATTTGTCCCTTGGACTCCCTTTGCGAGTGCACCTCGGCTAGAGACCTAGTTGTGCCTGCCTTATATATGTACTAGAAAGGCTGTCAGGTGGCTATGCATCAGTCGGGTGCTGAATTATGGATCATGTTATTTCCCGTACAGGGGGTCCGTCGTTACATCTCAGGGTTCCCCAGGGGTCAGGCCCAGGCCCCACTAGCAGGTGGGGATGAGGTCAATGCCCTGTGGACAGTGACTTATCAGAGTAGGGTAGATGACCTGCAGTATGGGACGATTACTGTACAAACGTCCCCAGGAGGCTCTTTCAGACAGACTCGTCAGTTGTCATATTGCAATTTTCGTCAATATTGCAATATCTGCAATTGACGAGGGTATTTGTACCTGGCAGAATGTGCTATTTACATTAATTTTCTATACATTTGTATAGGAAATCTTGTGAAATAGATTTTACTATTGGTCATAAAACAGGATTCGTCAGGTCATCATTTGCCTACGACCACGTCAGTCGTTCTGAATGAGCCTACTGGTCACATTAATAACATATCAGTTAAGTTGCGAGTGTCTCTTCTCCTGTCACACATACTTCTCTCAGTGATACTACAAATACAAGTTGACGCTTTGATGTTTTACATGTAATAGTTGTATTTGTGGCATAGCCCTGATGCATGTGTAACATCCGTATATGTTGCATGAAGGTTAGTATAGGTTATGTAGTTACCCTTCCATACTGTTGTACCAGCAGCGGTCAGAAGCTTTCCCAGTCAACATTGCTTAATGGGGCCCATATATATGAGTTTTTACCTGGACAAGCTGATTTGCCCACCCTGGGTTTTGGTCCTTTTTCTAGGGCCACCAGTGGGGGCACCAATTTGTCAGCCCAGATTCAAAGTGCCCAGCCCTAGCCCAGATTTAGCGCACACTATAAAAATATACAATAAATTCTTTTTTTCTTGAGGGAAATCAGATGTTAGTATGTTTCAAAATATTTACAATGTATTTATGAAAAAAAACGTTTTTTTGCATTTTTTGTGCATTGACACATCTGGAAGCCTTGAGCAAAAAGGACCATGACCCAGAATTGGGCAAGCCCAGCTGGCCCAAGTAAAACACACAAGGGACCACTGCTGACTGGGTTGTGAGTAGGTTGAATGTCCTCTGGTCCCTGTTTGACCATTATGGGTCAGAGATTGTTATAGGTGACTGTCTACGGGAAAACCAGCCTTATGCAAGGGGTGCATAAAGCTGGTTTTCCCTTGGAAGGTCACAAATCTAGGTTTAAATTTATTTAGTTTGGGTAGATGCCCAGTACAACTCACCTGTCCTTGTGTTTGGTTAAACCAGTAGCTCTCTCTGTAATCCTGAGGACCCTGCGACCCGCAGCACTGCAGCTAAAACACACAAAAGGGGAAAAATATGTTAATTAGTTTTTGAAGCTTAACAATTAATGAGAATTCATTTGGTGTTTAGATGCAAAACAACATAAATATACCTCAGAATGCCGTATCTTTTATAAAGACACCATGGGATCTATTATAGTATTTTGGTACTTCGCAAACCCTTAACCCCTAGTCACACCTAAGTGATTCAGCCTGACCGACGTGATCCAACCCAATCACAACACTTTGGCATGCACAACTCTATCAGACTGGCCAGGTAAATTATATTCTATTGCCATGTCTGGTAGGGCCCCATCTGTTCAAAACCTTAACCTTCATGACATGAAAGATATGAAATATTAGGAAAGATTACAAATAACCATTCACATTTTAGTCAGATATTTGTCTCTTTATCCAAAATGGAATTTAGGTCGTTTTGCATCCAACTCCTCATATGATATCCCCATGTGTTTCACAAAGGGTGCATATGGAGATTAACTGCACGGATGAACTAGCATTCAGTCACAGCTATCAGCGATGGAAAAAATATGGAAAAAAAATAAGAAGATTTTACGATTGCAGCAACCATCTGGAAACCATTTGGCATATACGCCTTGAAAGATGGTATAGTGCTTTGATTTGATACGCCCTCTGTTTTCATGATGCATTAATGCAGCCCTGTTTGGTAACTCACTAGGGGGGAATTCATGCATCATGCTGACCCTACAGTGAAGTGCCAATGAGTATTTAACCTGCACTATATATAGGCATACCACGAGGACAAATGCTGTTTTAATGCAACATGTCATCATTAAAGGGTTAAAGCAAACATATCAATCATAGGCACATTACTCTATCTGCCTATCCTATCGCAATCCAAAATCCTATCAATCCTCTTCCACCTCTACCACATCCCCTTTTAAACCTTTAAGGATGGATGTCGCTAAAAGATGATATTTGGCATCATGATGCACAAATGCAGTCCCAGTGAGTAACTCGCTGATGCCACATTGGTGCATCATGCCTTCAGGAGTATCTCAACCCAATCGGCCAGTTGGCATGATGCTTAAATGCAACTCCTGCGAGTTACATGCCAGGGCTGCATTCACACATCATGACGACCAAGTTCATGATACATTAATGCATTATGCGATCCTTAAAGGGTTACGGGCGTGGCACCTGGTTGAGTCTGGGGGGGGTTAATCCCGGTGAGTGGCAATACTTGTTTGACATGTCACGTGTCACACTGAGATACACAGAACAGCGGTATTGACTTACAGAAAGGCAATACACAGGCCGCAGTTTTAACTCTTTAACAACATGACGATGCAAAAAAACGTTCTCGCTACACCGATGAAGAATCAGGGATCTACTCTTCAGCATTGGTGTATTGGTGTACCCTTAAGTTTTTTTTTGTTTTTTTTTGTCTTTTTAAGGGTTTCATCCCTGTAGGGTCAAGATGATGCATGCATGGACGCAGTTATAGTGAGGCTTTCCCGAAAGCAATGCATCAAGCATCATGACACTTTTAACAAACAGCATACAGTATTAAAGGGTTAGGTTTTACCATCTTGTAGGGAATCTATCATGAAAGTGAGGTCATATATTTGATATTCCAGGTTATATGGAGCTAGTGGCAAGGACATCAACTACCAAATTCAAAAAGGGTAGGCTCGATTAAAGATGTACCCTTGTGGATAAGCGGTGCGTCTAAGCGTGGTATACAAAATTCACTATAGGAGCACAGATAGGGTCAAATACCCTATGGACGGTTGGTGAATGTTAGGCTAATGGATTAAACTGGGCTCGCTTTTGGATCGAAAACTTGATACCGTTTACATACTGCAGACACTTCTGCTAAGTATTTTTACCAAATGAATACGGTATACCCGCTCAGATTGAACTAGGTATTTGTCTGTCTTTATTCCTTTTCAAAACAGGAACATTTTCTGTATACACGAAAGAAACCTTAAAGTAACCTATGAGGCTTTTGATTGAATGGAAGCAATTTTGTCTTCAAATTGAGAGTTGGTTTCTAAGCAAAGGTGAAGTCCCGAGGAGGGACTATAGATTGCTGCCATATTGTCCACTCTGTTGAGAGTATCCCCCACATAAATGGTATTTCCCTGTTACTGGGGCCATGAGGTTCCATAAAATAGACATATTAAGAACCGCACACTATACCGCTGCAATTTAGCACCTAGGCTTTTTTTTTAATTTTTAGGGACTTTTACAATTTAAAAACAGGAGCTTGTAAACACAAGGTATTTTTTTATACTTACTGATTCCCCTTAAGACCTGTACACCCACGTGCTAATAAAATATGACCGCTCTTTTCAATGGCATGGTAAATGCTTTCATGTAACATGTCCTTGGTCGACATGATACATTACTGCAGCCTGTCAGGCTAAACAGGTGCATTCACGTATAATCCTGACCAAGACATTGAAGTAGTGTGCAGCCAATAATGGGTAAAGGGGTCGTAGAAAAGGAACAGCATCAACAGGGAGTCCAGGTTGCCTCCAGAATGACTCCCCTCTCTAGGGGAGCCCTGATCCTTATTTGACTCCCTCCCTTAGATGAGTCAGGGAGGTATGTGACTCCCCTAGGTGACTACCCTAGGTACGCCAGAGAGTCACCTAGGCTCTCTGAGGCAGCCTGGGTTCCCCAACGGGGGGGAGTCGTTCTGGAGGATACCTGGACTCCCTTTTGACACTGTTTCTTTTTTCTGTGTAGGTTGATATTCCACCTGACTGCATGTCTACTTCACCACACCAAGAACAGAACAAGGTTCCTGGATGGAGGGAATCCGATCCACACGATAACCGGAGATCTAACAGACAAGAGCAAGCATCCACCCTCCGCTACCCTACCAGCTCTACAGCCTGTGGTATAAACCCTTTATCAAAGCTACAGGCTGTGTCTCATGGGATTGGGCCAATGTTTAAAAAGCTAAGCTGTTACTCCTCCCTTTTTTGTTAGACATTAATCGGTGTCATATCTTTTTCTGGGCAGTGCAAATGCACGCGGAGCTGGGTGCTAATCTCCCGATGTAACCCCTAGCTTTTCAGGAGGTGTACCTCATAGAGTTCCAGTACCATGGGGCTATACTGATCTCAGGATACATATACAGTGCCCATGGGGGTCAGATGTGGTTGCTACGCTTTCACGTTTTGTCACTGCCTCCTGCTTAGCTGCGCACATTGAGACAAGTCTCTTGTGCTACTCAGTTTACCGACCTCGGAAGGATAGAGAACTGAGTCAACTCAGGCCGGGACTCGAACCCACGATCTTCAGATCCGTGAGCGAGCGCGCTACCGATTCACCACCCCGCCCGGGCCAATGTGAACGTCTTTGACTGAGTGCCATTTTTGACCGGGTGCCATTTTTGACTGGGTGCCATCTTTGACCTCCTGACACAAAATGGTGTATTAAGGGCAGGACAAATAATATAGAGAGATATAAAGACCATCATATTCTTTATTTCATCCCTTATGTATCAAAGAGAAAAAAATTATTTCTTAAGACTTTTTTTTATGGTGGCTGGTCAAAGATGGCACCAAGTCAAAGATGGCACCCAGTCAAATATGGCACCCAGTCAAAGATGGCACCCAGTCAAAGATGGCACAGGTCAAAGACCTTCGCATTGGCCCGATCTCATGAGACACAGCCTACATCACAGGAGGTAATGTATACCAGTCACATTCAAATGGTTTCTTTTATCTATTCAGACACTTTTTGTCATACTACATCGCTTCAGTCTTTGGTGCAGGTTAAGAACTGATATAATGTTTCCCGGTAACCTTAAGCTGATTCCCCTGTCTGGGGAGTTCTGTGGAAATCTATATGTCCCCACTGTAAGATCTGGTACAGACGATAGCACCGCTGCTGTTACATCTTTCTAAGAAAAGGTGGAGAAGGGGGAAGTGCGCCTAAAGCCTCTGGGTGTTATTTCATCTGACAGCTGTTCTGCGACCTATCAGGTACCACCAGCTTTTGAAGGATATAGTTTTCCAACTATAAGCACAAGGGGGTCTTGAAATTGGTCCTAAGCACTAAAATGGATTCGGTATAGAACGTGTATAGCATATGTTAGAGGAATATGTTCTTAAGGTGGGTCGCGGCCATTGCAGAATGGATTGCTGCCCATCTTTCTGCACATATAGCGTAAATATGTCTGAATATTTTAGTACGCATATGCTCTGAACAATTTTCTTTACTGAAACTAATTTTTGGAAGATTTTTGGGGAAATTTGAGCATTTTAGAGCACTTTTATGTTTTGACATGATGATTATAGGTATTTTGGATTTTTCTGGAACTTGCATGTATTAAGTAATAAATGACAATTAAATGAGTACAATAGGGATAACCCTATTTGAATATATCCATACCTACATGACAGGATAATTTTATATGCAAATTGTTGGGAATTAAACCACACTGCAATGCTTCAAAAAATTGCTTTAGTCTATTTGCGTATTCATTGTGTGATGTTTCAGAATTCTGTGGTTATTATTTGATAGAAAATAAAATCGCAGGAACTTTTACATTTTTTGCGTTTTAAAAACAAATAAAACTGGAATACTTCTATTTTTTTCGAAATTCCATATTTCAAAAAGTAGCTCGGGACCCTTTATTTTTCTTTTCATTTTCCGTTTTCAAAAGATTTATAGATGCTATAGAAAAAAAAAATTGTGGAATTCTGAACACTTTGATTCAATGGGATCGACCCACCTTAAGCCTTCCTCCTGGGGCAAATATAAT
Source organism: Harmothoe impar (assembly GCA_947462335.1). Taxonomy (NCBI): domain Eukaryota; kingdom Metazoa; phylum Annelida; class Polychaeta; order Phyllodocida; family Polynoidae; genus Harmothoe; species Harmothoe impar. The sequence goes on along the minus strand of OX381711.1, from coordinate 10,270,147 downwards.
GTATTTAAAAACGGTCATGGACAGTAACGACTGACATACACAACTATGGATTCAATACAACTTGAGGGACAACTGTATGTATATGCAATTTAGTGGTAGATATACTTTCCTTGTTCTATTGTTAAACTCAGAACAAAGAGGCAACCATATATAACACAATCTAACTGCCAACCTCCTGGAATTGAAGGCTACCATATACATGTACACAGGTACAGATTATCAACAGTGTATCAATATCTGTATTATGTCTGTTGCTATGATTAAACATGTTATACTGAATGGAGTATTAGTTTGAAAAGATTCGCTACTTATTCTGATATTAATTTTATCATATGTTTCTAAAAGATTGCAGTTATCAAAGAACAGCAATAATGAACCCATTGGACTTGTTTGCATAATAAGACCAAGTGCCCGATCCATTTCCCTTTCCAATTAATATGTTTTTTGTACCTTAACAATTGAATACACCAAAATACAGATAAGGGAAAAAAATTAACCTTAACACTTACTTGTACTTGCATCATATCCCATGCAATTGTGAGTGCGTCCGTTGTGTTAAACGTGCGGTTATAATTAAACTTTATTTGGTCCTGCATGGACTTGCCCATAAATTCAAGGAACTGAAATGAGAAAAGAAAATAGATGACATTAGCAAAGTTATCTTTAATCTCATAAATTACCATTGGAAGAAAAACACAAAAAATGGCGGAATCGTGCAGTTAAAAAGGTCATAATAGTCAATACGCTTTACAACCAACAGATGTACTAGATGCGATCTTTTGGGAAGAAAAGCACAAAGAATCCTGCGTCGCCATGAAGAAAACGGCTAGACAATGAAACCCTTTCATGATTATTTTTTGTATTTACTTGTTGGATAACAGTAGAGTGAGATCTAGGGTAGTAGTAAACAGCCTGATCCTTAATACTTTAAAGGCCGCATAGCACTTTAATGTACACAGCCTTTTCATTATGATACATGAATGCAGCGAGTCACTCACCAGCATTGCATTCAAGCATCATGCAGATCATAATGGGTTGATACACTTCTGAGGAGTCAGCATGATACATTAATGCAGTCTTGGTGAGTTACTCCAAAGGGATATATTCGTTTATCATGATGACATTTGGATAACCCTTTAAGGATTGGATAATGCCTTAATTCATACATCATGCCTTGGTCAACATGATGCTTGAATGCAGCCCTGGCGAGTTACTCACCAGAGGTGCATTCAAGCATCTAAGCATCAGGGTTGGTATGATGGATCAATGCAGCACCAGCAAGTTACTCGCCGGGGCTGCATTAAAACATCATGACGAATGTCTTCTTTTAGCGACATCCATCCTTAAAGGGTTAAATCACTATGCAGCCTTTACAGAGCTAGGCTCTATTATAAGAAGTGCAGGTGTAAGCTCGTTACAATTGTCCCTGACCTTTAGATTGGCACCTTTCCCCTTTCTCCGCCACAACTCAAACTCTTTAATTCCAAAGAACTAAGTTAAACGCTGAGCTTTACTAAGAAACATCACCCCATTGAGTTACCAGCTAATTACATACCCCTCCCGGGCAAGGCCCTTCATCTCGCTCATCTTCACTCCTTCCAGTATAGGCCAAAGAACAGAAGTGGATAAATATAATACCAGCAAGAGGATACCTGTACATTAAAATGCTATGCAGCAACTAGTGTGATCATCATATACTACCTGTCTAAATGAATGTATGTCTCAATAGCTAGAATTGATATTGAGTAGATTATTTCACATTGTATATATGTTAGCTTATTTTCTGTGTTATACAATGCACCTCTCTTTCAATTCAAAATGAAACGATGCATCCTTTAAACAGTCAATAAGGGACGCAGAGAAAAGCTTAAGATTCTTTATGATCTAGCAGATATCAGCTGCTTGTCTAGGTGATAATGGAAAAGGATAAACATCCTATCAGAGTAGATTGGATTTCAACATTCATGCTGCAAAGTCAAGAGAGACTTTAAGGGAAGGCTTCACCTTATCAATCTAACTATAAGTTATGGGAGGGAAATTGTACTCGCTCCCGTACCAGAGACCCAAGCCACTGTGGGGGTCCGGGGATTCCCCCTTCAGAGCAAGTGTGGTAGATAAAGACAGATAAGGAAGATGGGACTGATGGAATATTCATGAAAAACATCCTTTGAGGAAATGGATCCTGTTGAAAAAGCCCCTTCACGGTGGTAATTATTCTGGCACGTCAGTCAGGCATCAATCAATAAGTAGACAAGGGGTGTTTTTTTTCTTCTGTTGCTGCCATATTGTGTTTATGTTGTACGTATGGTATTTTACCGCTTAAGAGGGGGATATAGCTATCGCGCTTCTTGGTTTCTTATTTTTTCCTTAAATATTGCTAATGACAAGACATAACAAATTGAAAATCCCTATATGACATATCCTATCTTAGGTCGAAGGGATCATGTAAATTTGTAAGTCGATGGAAGTTGCCCCAATATCTTCCAAATCTTACTATGGGTCATATTTATAACCTAAAAGAAATCCTTGAGACCGACTCAATTAAGTACTGGAATGGAATATGAATTCAATGCATCGGTTGGCTGCATTATTGAACTTCCGAAATGAGGAGAAATACTTTTATATCAATGCACTAATTGCAATTTGTTACTAAAAAGCAAATCTGATATTGCCAGGTTTAAGATAATTTCATCGAAGCCTCCAATTTGATCACTCAATGCATAATGTCACTTCTCAATTGGCCATGTAATTCAAGCTAAAATGGGGAAGCGCAGGAAATTTGGCAAATTAGTTCCCCAAATAAAGATAACTGATTTCCAGACATTACAGATGACATCAATGTCTCTGGCACCAAACACATTAGGGAGTGGTCATTTTTTAACAACAGAGGGGGGTTGGTGGATTTGGGGGGGGGGACCAAAAAAATTTGGACCCCTTGAAGGGGGGGGATCAAAAAGATTTGGACCCCTCTTGAGGGGGGGACCAACAAAATTACACCCCTTTTTAGCGAAGAAGCCCGCACATTACTATAGCTCAAAGGGGTCGGCCACTCTCAATTTCAACTTGCCTGAGGGGGGGGACCAAAAAATATCGACCCCTCCCGTGGGGGGGACCAAAAGATTTTCGACCCGCCCGCGCGAAAATCCACCAACCCCCCCCCCTGTTGTTAAAAAATAACCACTCCCTTACAGTCTCTAACATGACAATGTGATGAGAGTGCAATGGAGCGAGAAGGCAAAAAAACTGATTACGAATCAGCGCTACGAGAAATTATCATGCTAGACCGGCGCTAATGAACGTTGCCAATCTGTGAGTGTTAGTTTCAATGGTGGAGCTGAGCAGTGCATTGTGGGAGCTCGAGTGGTGGGTGACAGAAATGTGGTTCTGTGGGTTTGATGACATTAGGGAGTGGTCATTTTTTAACAACAGGGGGGGTTGGTGGATTTTCGCGTGAGCGGGTCAGAACTTTTTTGGTCCCCCCCCCCCTGCGAGAGGGTCGAAATTTTTTCAGTCCCCCCCTCCAGGCAGGATGAAATTGAGTGCGGTTGACCCCTTTGAGCTATAGTAACGCGCGGGCTTTTCCGCTAAAAAGGGGTGTAATTATTTTGGTCCCCCCCTTCAAGGGGTCCAAATTTTTTTGGTCCCCCCCCAAATCCACCAACCCCCCCTGTTGTTAAAAAATGACCACTCCCTTAGGCATATCCTTCAGCCTCCACAGTCTGAGTTCCAGCAGATTTCAGAACGGTATCAGCTGATAGATCTACTCTTATACCTAATGAAATTCCACCAATCACCATTAAGCAATTTCTTCAAAAGAAGAGAAATGAATAAACCAATTAGTGTACACACCATTGTCATAATTTCTTTGGTTTGATATCTAAAGATTCCCACTAATCATAAGGCGTCATGGTTGCCTTGTTGTCATATTATAATGCCATGAATTTAATATCTACCATTGTCTTGGTTCTTAAAGTGGGTATATCCGACTTTTACAAAATTCTAAATTCCTCTTAAAGATGTTCCAAATACTGTAAAAATATATTATTGATAGGTTCGGGGACATCAAAATGGTATCTATGGCCAGTAGCGGCTCTGAAAGTGGGCTCCATTGGTTCAAACTATGGTATTTACAGTGTATTTCCGATGGAGATAATAAAATCGTGCACGATTTGATTCTAAAATGACCATGAATTGGGCAATAAAATCAAATTTGGACGAAATGGCAGGGAATAAGAAGAAATGGAATATATAGGAAGGGAAGTATGTCATTTATGAACATCCTGGCTTATTTTCAAGAAAATCTATTTTTGAACCTAAATTATTGGATGTACAAACTTTAACCCCTGAAGGACATATGGTGCTAAAGGATGAGATTTGTTGTCACGATGCACCAATGCAGCCCCTGCAGGAACCTCCCCAGTGCTGCATTGGTGCATTGTGCCGACGCTTCACAAGTGTCTGAATCCGGTGGGGTTGGCATGATACTTAAATGCAGCACTGGCGAATTGCTCGTCAAGTCGACATTCATACATCACAATGACCAAGGGCATGATACATTAAGGTATCAGGCCATCCTTAAAGGGTTAATTTTTGTTTCAATGTAATGGTTGTGTGGAAGTTCTACTTTAGGCACATTAATCACTGTGGATGGTGCTAAAAGATGTTATTAAACACCCGTCTCGCTTATCATCGCTCCCCTCATCCCTCCACTTAGTGCTATAAAGCGCCTGATCTAACTCACTGTGCAAGGGGATGGGGTGACGTGGAGGAGGGGAGGGGGGTATTCATCTACCAAGCAAGGGACTGCAGGGAAGCGGTGAAGAAGGTAAGTAGGCAGTAAAGGGTGCCAGGCAGCAAGGAACAGGAGGGGGGGAACAGGTGCAGAATGCAAGATGAGAGAAGTGAAGAAAGAGATGGACGTTAGAAATATACTCTACATACCACTAGTGTGTACGGCAGTCCCTAGGGTATGCACTTAGCACTGTCTAGTGCATAATGTGCATAGTAGTGGTATGTAGAGTCTAGTTCACGTCTTTGTCACTTCCATACTTCACCATGGACTTCTAGTTGCACACCTTCCCATGAAACCCTATATAGCCATGTCACTCGCTTAGCTGAGGTCTCGTTTAAACGTGTGCCCAGCCCTAAGGGGAGTAGGATTGCCTAGTGCTAATGTATGAGGCTTTCCCTCTGCTACATTTTTCATGATTTGTCTATAGATCTACTTCCCACCTTTCCATCTCTCTCATGGCTTTTTTGACTGCCACATTCTCTCTCCCTCTCCATTTCACAGGTCCTCAAACTGCCCTCTAGAGACCAGGTAGGAAATATATCATGCAATGAACAGCAAACCCTCAGGTGCGAGATTTAGCACCAAATCTGTGCAGGAGAAGGATTGGAAGAAGCCACATCTCCTTGCGGTAAGCACAAGGCTCCAGAGGCTGATCCTCCGTATGAATGCTAATTAACTGAGAAAATGGGGCTCTTTTAATTAAAGCTCAGACCTTAGCTCTGTAAGGCCGGCATAGTGCTTTAGAGGATCATGCTCTTAGTTGTCATGATGTATAACTTCACGCAGCCCTTATGAGTAACCAGCCTGTGCTGCATCCATGCATTATGCTAACCCAAAGGGCTTGTCTGATGCACCATTGCAGCACCAGGGAGTTAATCCCCAGGGCTGCATTAGTGCATCATGCCAGCAAATGCAATCTTTTAGCAATGTTCCATTCTTCAATGGGACATTAAGGGTGGGATTTGATGACGCTGTCCATAATAGGGTCTGGGTACCGGTGAATGGGGCCTGTGGAGGACTGTGGAGGAGGTGTTTGAGGATCGGGTTTTCATTGAGAAAATGAGGATTTACGGAGGCAAGTGTTTTCTAAGAGAATCTTGGTTAAAGATGGGGACTGGGGTTATGGATAAGGCCCTTCTGAGAAGTGAGGTAGGAATGTTTGACTTCTTTTTCATGAGATCTTACATGCTTTGTTTTCATCATTTTCAAATACGGTCTTTTATTTTGTAAAAGGAGCAGGGTTTCATGGTGATTGGGCACATGGATTGCTTCTGCTTCACTCGGCTTGCACTTAAATATCAACATGCCTTATCATGGAGAAACCAAATTTCAATATACTGTATAAGAACAAGTGGATAGGGAGGTTCTGGAAGGTATGAGTAATTTTTATACGATAAATGAATGATCATAGCATACACTACCATGGAAACAAACCCCTCTCAAAAAATAAAGTATCTAACATATTTTGAATCCTGACAGATGCCTGACATAATACAAGAGAAATGACATTTGCTATTCTGTATAAGGATACCTATATATAGGACTCCTTTTGGTTCACCCATGTGCAATTAGTTACCAAAGACATAGACTTCTACTGCCAAGATTCTTGGAAACCCAAGATAAGGTTTACAGATATCTTGACAATTATACTTTTTTGACCAATGTATGGCAATTAGTTCAGTGGAGAAATCTACCTTGCTCAATTATTTTGTCATATTGATCCCATGAAGCCCCTAACACTCTTATCTAGCTAATTATTGTTATAACCAAGACTATTGATACTACCAATCCATTAGCACTGATATTGACAGTTATAAAATATACTATTCCGGGTGCCGGAGTAGAGACCATAGTCCCTAATGTAATCCCACAGTTGGCTGTCACTAAGAGTGTATCGACTGTCTCTAATTGGTTTCCACATGACTAATTCTGAAAGGGCATGTCTAATGATTAGCTACAATCACTTCTCTTGGAGTCCAATTAATTGATGTCAAATAACTAATTAGATAGAGACAGCAATGTGCATCAGAACAGACTGGCAAGAAAGGACCGGACGACTCTAGGAGGGGTAAATGAATAATTGATAACTTAAAATAATTTTAGATGGCTGGAACTAATAATGCATCTGAAATGAAGGAATAAGATAAAATCAGCTTTGCATTTCGGTATCGATCTAGATCAATAAGCTTTCATATTTAGAAAAAAAAAAAAATTTCTTCTGCTCTGAATGATCTCTTAATTTGCCCTATGAGGCACACACTATTATCATTATTTCTTCAACTGTATTGACATCCAAATTAGGGTTTAATATATTGAAGAAACTCACATAGATTACAACGAAAGGAAGTGTTATAGGAGGTGAAAGAGGGAAACTTCCTTAAGAGACAACCCTGATTTTTTAAAATCTATCATGTATGGACAGCCTGTTAAGTCAACAATATAAAAGGATTATCAATCCTCTTGGAGTAGATTGGACTTTGTTGAACACACTTTGAAAAAGAAATCCCTTATATCACCTAAATTGCAAGTAATGTAAGGAAATTGCTCCCCCTACAGGGAGTCTCCAGTCACTCTAGGAATCTAGGGATACCCTCTTCAGGGCTAAAGCGAGAGCGAAAGTCAGATAAGGCAGCTAGGAGTGAGAGGATATTCATGAAAATGTCCTGTGAGGAAATAGGCCCTGTTAAAAAAGCCCCTTTCACGGTGGTAATTATTTTGGCACGTCAGTCAGGCATCAATCAATAAGTAGACAAGGGGGTGTCTTTTTTCTTCTGTTGCTATGTGATATGGTGTGGTATGCCTGGTAGTTTTTTGTCTTTCTATCAGAGGCATACCGTAGCTATCTAGTGTTGGCATGCCTTGTTTTTCACCCTAGGATTTCCATGGTGGTTAAAAATGGATAATTACTACAGGGTTTTTTTCTCTCATGCTTAAGTGATTATATGTAAACACACTGTGTCAATATTGTCAAAGAGGATCTTTTCTACTTGTTAACTTGCCTGTATATGAAATGTGAATGTTGAAACTTGCTCAAAGGTTATGGATCTATGGAGAACAGTATTGACAACATTTATGTCGCTCATTAACTAGCCATATAATTCAATCCTCAATGGGAAAATGCGTTCTGAAGTTTGGCAAATTAACTGATGTTCCCAAAATAAGCACATTTGTAACTATTAAAGATGACAGCAATATCTTTTAGACCAAAGGCACCAAGCGACTCCAATTGGACAATGTGATTAGAGTGCAATAGAGCGAGAAGAAGAAGAAAATAGATTATGAATCCGTGCTACCAGCAATTATCATGCTAGACTTGCACTAATGAACCTTGCCAATCTGTAGGTGTTATACTTTATAGGGAAGCTGAGCAATGCATTGTGGGAACTTGAGTGGTGGATGCTGGAAATGCGATGCTCAGAGCTTGATGAAATAAGCTGCATCTCTCAGCTTCCAAACTGAATTCACCCAAATAATGAAAATGGGATCAACTTGTTTGAAGATGGAGTTGGTGTACAGATAATATCAAATGAGTATTTAATGACTAGGAATCATCGAAATTAAGTATCTTGTGAAAGTTGTTATTAGAGAATGTACCTTAAATATTATAGAATGATGTACCTAATCTGTTTACAGCCAATATCTTCTGCTTTAGCTTTTCACCACCATGGATCATTCAACAGCTCTGCACATTTACCCCTGCACTGTCATTAGGAACATACTCTGACCATATGTACTGTAAAACCTCGCGTATAAGCCTAACTTGCGTATAAGCCGCACCCCAACTTTGGGCCAATCCTATAAGCAGCACCAGCGATCTGGTTATGATGACCTTAGTACTGTACTATAGGAGCAAAAACTCAAGTATAAGCTGCACCTGGACTCTGTGCTGATCCTATAAGCCGCACCAGCGATCTGATTCGCGTACTAGCCGCGGCTTATACGCAAGGTTTTACGGTAACAGCTTAACTGACATGGTGTCAATGTGTGTTATTTTACAGTCTATCTCCCTCTTGGTTCCAGGGGGTAAGATACACCTTAAAATAAGTATGCACTGTACAGCCTGACCACAGGAACCAAGGTTGTGTGTTTTATTAACACCAAACAAGACCAGCAGAAGGACTTAGAGACATCTGCTGAGGAGAAGCCACAAGCTCTGGAGTCTGATCCTACGTATGAATGCTTATTAACTGGGAAAATAGGGTTCTTTTAATTAAAGCTTGCCTCGTTGGAGGCGGGATTTAATGATTTGATGAGGTAACCATGATTAAGAGCGCCGTCGCTATCCCGAATGGGGGTTTGGTACCAGTGAATAAGAACTTGTTGGGGAGTTTGAAGGGGGTGTTCTGTGGGTTGGGATTTGTATTGTGAAAAGGGGTCTCTCCTAAAAAGTAGGCCTTACGGGGACCAAGGTTAAGGGAGTTAGTATGAAAGGATTTTTGGTAATGGATAGGCCACCTTCTGGGAAATGGGTCAGGAATGAAAGGATCTTTGGTTGATTCCACTGCTTTTTCTGTCTGTCCTTGAGTGTTTCTTTTGATTCTACATGTCTCTTTTTATTTCGTAAACAGAGAGAAACTTGTTTTACAGAACATTCTGAATTGTCCTGCCTCAACAGTTATTTACCTGACATAAACTAGTCGGTTCAAAAGAGATTATATATACTTTGGCGTATGGAATTCTTTAGTTTGGCTTTTATTATTAATCAAGGATGTTTTTCTGTGCCCCATCCTCTGGATATTTTACTGAAATAATATGTTGAACACATTTAAGTCGGATTCAATATTTGGAAGAAATCTGACCGTGATACTTTATGCTGAGAGGTAATTTGTCTGGAGACATTTTGTATAAAACAATAATCTTACCAGATCAACTTTACTTTGACAGTGTTGGGTGGAGAAGTGATGAAAAAGATATTTCTGTACAGTTTCATCCAATTACTAAAAGCGTGCGCAATATGTCGAATGTTGCTCCACACTTGATGTACACACCTACGCATTCTGGAATGTGAAGAATCAAACAATATAACAATACATTCATAGGATGTTTAACCCTTAAGGACCATGAGTATACCTCAAAGTTTATATTTATTGCACTGTTGTATCAACATCAAAGGCTCAGCATGAAGCATGAACACAACACTGGTGAAACTGCATTTGTGGGCTATTCTGACCCCACAATATTTCAATTGTTCACTGCAGTACAACTTTTATGTGGATTTCCTAATATATATCATGAAGGGAATCTCAATTTTAGACCAGGATAGTGAAATAAAACCATTCTACTTTCAGGATTTATCATATTCCTAGAAAAACACTTAGCCCTTTTATATAGCATATTTTGCATTCATAACATAGTGATCCTATGAAGTCCATTCCCCTCTTATCTAGCTAATTATGTCCCTAACAAAGACTATTGATACTACCAATCCATTAGCACAGACATTGGGGTTGTCAAAAAAGGCTAGTCTTCTTGCAGGAGCAGAGACCATAGTCCCTAATGTAATCCCACAGCCGACTGTCACTAATAGTTTATGGAGGGTCTTCTAATTGGTTTCCACATGACAGATTTTGAAAAGGCATGTCTAATGATTAGCTACAATCACTTCTCTTGGAGTCCAATTAATTGATGTCAAATACCTAATTAGATAGAGGCAGCAATGTGTATCGGGACACACCAGCAAGAAAGAAATGAATGGCTCTAGAAAGAGAGATAAATAAATAAATGATAACATGAATAAACCTTTGGATGGCTTTTGTCTAATGGCTAAGAATGGATCAGAAATGAAGGAATATGCCATCTCTGCATCCCCATGACTATCTAGATCGATTCAGCTTTCATATTAAGCAAATAATGTATCCTGTTGTGAATAATCCCTTAATTAACTTTAAAGTCCAACGCTACGAGGACATTTCCTCAAACATATTGCAATAGACCAGCAACACTGATAAGAGAACATTTATCTAAACAAAAAGAAACTTATGTTTTATACAATCCGTATCTAAGGGCTACACATAGTTAACATGCATAACTAGTAGCCCACCAAAGCATGTTATAGGTCAACTGACAGAGCACCGAACATATGACCCAAAGACAAATGTAGCAGGGTAGACAAAAAGGGAAAATAGACTAAGATTGTGGTTGGGAAAATGTGAAAATCAGCTTCATACCACCTCTTCATGAGATTGCCTTAAGGAAAATAAGAGACAATCTAGTATTTTTCTAATCTGATATTTATCAACAAGCTGTGAAGAGTAGATTGGGCTTGGCTTTTTACAACTAAGCTGTGGACACACTTTGAAAAAGAACCCCCTACATCGCCTTAACTGCAAGCAATGTAAGGGAATAGTGTTGACTCCCACAACAGGGATCGTCCAGTCACCTTAGGATTCTCGGGATACCCTCCTCAGGGCTAAAGTGGGAGTGAAAGTCAGATAAGGTTGATAGGAGTGAGAGGATAGTCATGAAAACATCCTGTGAGGAAATAGGCCCTGTTGAAAAAGCCCCTTCACGGTGGTAATTATTTTGGCACGTCAGTCAGGCATCTATCAATAAGTAGACAAGGTTTTTTTTGGTTTTTTTTCTGCTACTATGAGCTACGGTGTGGTATTCTTGGTCTGCTTTTTCCTCTGTCAGGGGCATGCTCCAGCTATCTTGTGTTGGCATACCTCGTTTTTCATCCTCAGTCTTCTATGGTGGTTAAACATGGGTAATTACTACAGCCTTTTTATTTGGTCCCATTTTGAAGTGATTATCTAGACACTGTGTGTCAATGTTGTTAAAGCATATCTTCCCTACCTTGATTCTATAATGTTAATCATTGGTAATTACTGTAGCCTTGTTTTCCCATGTGCTTAAGTAATCATGTAGACACTGTAGATATTTTCATGTGTTCTTCGATTAGCATTGGTAAGATGAATGCAAATATTACAGGTTCATTGAACTTTCATCATGACAATTTTCATAGTTCAATGCATCAAGTCACTCATTGATAGGCTATATAATTTAAGCCAACATGGGGAAATGCAGGGAATTTGTCAACTTGACTGATGTTCGCAAAAAAAACACCTCATTTGTTAATATTTAAGATGACAGCAATATCTTTTAGACCAAGGCACAAAGTGACACCAATGTAACAATGTGATTAGAGTGCAATGGAGCAAGAAGAAGGCACAACAGATTCCGAGGCAGTGCTATCAGCAAATATTGTCCTACACTGGCACTAATGAGCGTTGCCAATCTGTGGGTGTAAGACTCAATTTGGGAGCTAAGCGGTACAGTGTTGGAATGGGAAGGGCAGGTATTTGGAATGTGACGATTAGGGCTTGATGCAATAAGCCACCGTTCTCAGCTTCAATTCTGAATGCACCCTGATAACGAGAATGGGATAATTATGTTTGGAAATAGAGTTGGTGTAGAGTAAATAGCAATGGTAGTATTATTATGTATAGGAATTGTTTGAAATTCAGGATCTCATGAAAGTATTTTTTTTATAACTTCTAAGTTAAGATCACCAACATGATGTGCTAGGTATGGATCATTTGATAGCTGTTATCACATTTACTCTTGCACTGTCCTCCTAGTCCTACCCTTATGATACAGTGTTACTGAGATGATGTTATTTGTCTTTTAACTTTGTACCCCAATTTATTCTCTCTCTCTCTTCCTGTCCATGCCATGGGGTACTATTTATATCAACACCAGTATGTACTGAACAGCATGATTACATGAACTGTGCTTTAGACAGGAGACCAGAGAAAACTCATATTTTCTTTCCCTCTTCATACATGGGGGAAAGATCTATATTGACTCTGCTATGTACTGCACGGTCTGATTACAGGAATGCAAGTTATGTGATTTATTAACACCAAACCAGAGCTGCAAAGGGATTCAGAGACATCTTCTGGGGTAAAGCCTCAGGCTCTGGAGTCTCATCCTCCGTGTGAATGCTAATTGATTCAGAAAATCAGGATTCTTTTAATTAAAGCTCACCTCATTGGGGGCGGGATTTGATGATTTGATGAGGTAACCATGATTAAGAGCTCTGTCGCTGTCCCTAATGGGGATCGGTACTGGTAAATAAGGTCCTGTGGAGGTGTGTGAAGGGGCTGTTTGTGGGTTGGGGTTTGTATGGAGAAAAGGGACCTTTCTTGAGAAGTAAGCCTTAAGGGGACCTTGGTTAAGGGAGTTACTGTGAAAAGGAATGTGGTAATGGATAGGCACCTTCTTGGAAATGGGTCAGGAATGAATGGATCTTGGGTTGATTTCATTGCTTTTTTGTCTGGCCTTGAGTGTTTCAAACCTTTTTTTCTTAAATTCACAATGCATCTTTTCAGTATTTAGACGGAGAAGGGAGTCTGACTAATGGTGCATGTTGAACGGTTCTTCTTTTAGCAGATATTTACAATCGGACTTCAAGAATGATGCCAGGTTGAAACTGATAGTGCTATATACTACTCTCTTGGAACTCCAAGCTAAAACGTTAATGGATCTCTGTGTGGGAGGGCTCTATATATAGGATAATGACCTGAACCTTTCACTATCTCTCTGACAGTGTTAGCTGAAGAGAAGGGTTGAAGAAGAGATGTCTTAGTCAGGAGCATTTTCTGGAAAAGAGGGCTTAGAAAAAGGGTCAAGGCATTTTTAAGTAGAATTGTTTTTAGAGTTGGATTAGGGTAATTTGGGTGTGCTGAATCCAAATCTGCCGTATAACATTTCCTATCTTGATGTTATATGCCTGAAAAATCAAAAACAAAATGGCTACCATTTTAGGCTTAAAAACTGCAGATATGAGCAGGTATAGGGTAGAATAGTATAGTATAAAAGGTGATATAGACATCAAATTGAACATGCTTACTCCTCAGTGAGTCACCTTTCATATCTGTATCATTTGATATTTGTAAATCCAAGATGGCGGCCATTTTCCAAGATGGCCGTCCAAATCACATTTCAAAACTTGTTTGCTTCATAGAAATGGATGTAGTTGGTCAATCAGCTTGATCTTGGTGTCCAATTCTATGTTTGTAGACCTGCTGGAGCTGATTCCAACACTTTTAATGCGTTCAGAGCAGTTATAAAGCAAGAAAATATGAATTTCACATCATTTCCTTGAGCATAGATGATGAGTGTTTTGTGATTCCATGCTCATTGTCTGACTATTACCCATTCACTGACACTAGCAAGACTATGGTCAGTCTCTACCCCACCTACCCATTCCTCACTACCCATTACCCTCAGATAACCTGTTACAATCCCTGGTGCCTGCCCACCCCCAACCCTTGTTCTTCCCTTTTCATACTGTTACACAACATTTCTCAGGGAAATAGAAGTTGGCATAGTTAAGCTTGAGTGATTTTGCAACAGGGGGCTGTGTACCAACCCAAAGCTCGGCATATCAAATGGACACATCTTTACATTAGAAACAGGGAAATACAATAATGCCTTCTGTCAAGAAGCAGATGGAGAGATATCTGACTCATTTATCAGTCAAAGATCATCATTCGAAGTCAACTCCAAAATCTTACAGCAGATGTTTATGAGCTCCATGTCCTAGATAGAATAGCAGATAAGGAAAAGGGAACATTTCTAGTGCTAAGACAGTGGCCTAGGAGAAGGGGGCCCAGGGTGCCCAGGGCTCCCAAACTACAGAGGATGGGGTGGGCCCTCCCCTCCAAGAAAAAGCATTGTCAAGACCCTACAATATTATACACATAACTCCTAAACCATACCTCTCCCACACAGATAAAAGTGGGATACAGGGGGGGGGGCACACCACTTTTCTATACAGGACTAGCGCATCCTGGTACCTCAGGTAGTCAGGGGCTAAACCCCTATCTCCTTCTCAGGCTATTCTCCTCCCCTCACACCTAGAACAAAGGTGCTGATAAGAAATTCACCCGTGATGCACTGCTCTGGAGGCGGGGGCCTAACCACAATGCTTTGCTCTGAGCCAAGATGGAGGGGGTACAGGTGTAACTTAATTAATAGCAGCCTTGGCACCTAAATGGGCTAGCACAAAACATACAGATGTGATATAAATAGAAATGGACAGTGCCCTAAAGCTGCTCAATCCTGATACTGGAGCAATTTCTCTGGAAATATCAGTAGCTGATCGATTTGTACATCAATGTGATTCACTTAGTAAAGTCAGTATGGAGTGGCTAACTGAACCAGGCAGCCTTTCCCCCATAAACTGTCAGCACAGGCAAAGGACACTTTTAGCACAGTGGAATATTGCCAATACACTTAGTCATGCATGAAGCAACCTGGACAACCGACCAACCGGCAATGAAAAAGACAATTTGAATAAAGGCTGGAGCAAGTAAAGCCCCAAATTACATTCCACACAATACAGTCTTAGAGATCTGGAGTCTTGAACCTAATGAAATTGATGTTGTTCCATGCTATTATAGGGACTAATATCACTAATTTCCTGGTAGGTCACTCAACAGCAAAGAGAGACTTTGTGCAAAGCTACAAGGTTCAGTATGTCCTTGGTAGCAATCTTTTGAATGACAAATTGACCAGTAATATATAATGGTGACACCAGAGCTCTCCTGTTCATTTATGGCGTAGACCAAGAGCTCCTGCATCCAACCAGCAATGCTTTCAAACTGTGCTTCATGGATACTAACCTTCAGTCCATTATATATGGCAGATGTCAATGGAAAACCTATAATACCACAAGCAACCACTATTCTATACTATTCTTCAATTGTCTGTTAGATTTGATATCTGACCAATGTTTGCCTGCATTCATTGCAGATGGTCATGGTGTGACTGTATAATACTAAAGGTAACTAAAATGAGAGAGACATAAATCAACTACATCCATTTCTGTGAACATGGGCATGAGCTTTCATACGCATGTCACATCTGTAATGTGGCTACATTATTACTTGATAGATCCTTTTATCTGATTTTTTAAAAACTTTCTGGGATAAAAAGTGAATCTGGTGCAGAGAGTGGTGAGGGATGGGGAGGTCAGAATGGAGGTTGACCATAGTTTTGCTCTTGTCAGTGAGTGAGGGTAAGAGTAGGAAGCTGAGGATAAAATCACAAAACACTTATTATCGACACTCAAGTCTACCATGATCATGATATAAAGTACACATTTTTCTGCTCTATACTTGCCCTAAAAGCACTATAAATGTTAGAATCATCTTCAGCAGGTCTGAAAACCTGTAATTTGACACCAAGATTGAGCTGATTGACCAACTACAGCTATTGCTCTGTGTGTAAATGTTGTGTAACAGTATGAAAAGGGAAGAACGAATGTGAGGGGCATGGACCAGGGTAATGGGTAGTGAGGAATGGGTAGGTGGGGTAGAGACTGACTATAGTCTTGCTAGTGTCAGTGAGTGGGTAATAGTCAGACAATGAGCATGGAATCACAAAACACTCATTATCTATGCTCAAGGAAATGATGTGAAATTCATATTTTCTTGCTTTATAACTGCTCTGAAAGCATTAAAAGTGTTGGAATCAGCTCCAGCAGGTCTACAAACATAGAATTGGACACCAAGATCAAGCTGATTGACCAACTACATCCATTTCTATGAAGCAAACAAGTTTTGAAATGTGGTTCGGACAGCCATCTTGGAAAATGGCCGCCATCTTGGATTTACAAATATCAAATGATACAGATATAAAAGGTGACTCACTGAGGAGTAAGCATGTTCAATTTGATGTCCATATCACCTTTTATACTATACTATTCTACCCTATACCTGCTCATATCTGCAGTTTTTAAGCCTAAAATGGTAGCCATTTTGTTTTTGATTTTTCAGGCATATAACATCAAGATAGGAAATGTTATACGGCAGATTTGGATTCAGCACACCCAAATTACCCTAATCCAACTCTAAAAACAATTCTACTCAAAAATGCTTTAACAACTTTGATTTCCTGAAAACCGGCCCTGACTATCTACAAAGTTTCATGAATTACTTAAAGCTTTCCTACTTTGTGTCATCTTTCCCTGCATCTGCTACAAATCGGTACATTATTTAGCATTCTTGTGACTTCTCTAAATTAAGCTATATCCTTAGGACTGCCAGTACTTTCTGGAGGAGCACTGCCATAGCGTATTGTTTCCAATGCAAACGCAAAATCTTGGCTTTCAGGGGGCCCTTTTTACTATACGCATTGGCCCGCTATGGTTGTGCTAAGGATATGTACCGACATGAAGCTTCAAAAAATTGAGTGAGCAATAAAAGATTAAAATAAATTCAGTTGAATATGGAATATAACATATTCTGCCATTAAAGTATATGTTCACGGTATAACCTCATACCTTAACTAGCCCCTTTGCTATGGCTTACCGTAAATAAAATTCATCAATAAAACAAATCTCCCTATTTGCTTCTATACATGCATTGATCCCATAAAAGTCCATACCCATATTATCTATCTTATATTGTCAATTACTAGGGCTGGTATTGACTGTGATACAACATTGCTATTCTACATGCAGGAGCAGAGACCATAGACCATAATCACACAGTTGGCTGCCATTAAGAGTTCATCCTATCTTCTAATTGGTTTCCACATGACCAATTCTGAAAGGCATGTGTAATGATTAGCTACAATCACTTCTCTTGGAGTCCAATTAATTGATGTCAAATAACTAATTAGATGGAGACAGCAATTTGTACCAGGACAAAAGGAAATGAGAGCAGGGAGAGGAATTAATAACAATATAATACACCCATGTCTAAAACTCAGATGCCTGTTGCAAGCTACTGACTGAATTGAAATAGAGAAAAGCCTGCTATTATGGAACATCCTTTAACTTCAAGCAAATATATTGTTTAAATAAGCATATTGGGTCTCATTAGATTAAATATTATCAACCATAAGATAGGACCAATGCCTTGCACTAACATAAAAATAGGTTATAGAAAATGGTTAATAGGAAATAGATGTAATTACCACATATGTCTCCCACCCTCTGATGTACATGTATTATTAGCCGCCCCTACCGATTGCTGTCTGTTATCAGGTTTCGGTAATCGCCGACAGAGCTCGGCAGTTTTGGGCTGCATCGCTTGTGTTAATGGAAAAGGGGAGGCCTGGAGGGCATCACGCCATGGGCCCATCAAGACAGCGGCCATTACAGACAAATGCCGCCCAGAGTCTCAGCAAAAAAGGGGAATTGTGGTTAAAAAGGAAAACATTTACTGTGAGGTAGGGGAGATGTGGATGCAAACACTGATTGACCTCACTCACCCGCACCATTACCGTTCTACTCCACGCCCCCTGCCTCCCCTCAATATGGAGCTAAACATGATCAAACCGTACGCATGGAATGCACTCCAGGCAATTTATCTGGATATTTATTTTGAATCTTCACATAGATCTTCATCATTATCTAAGGACTGTCTAGAATTCTGATAAGCTACACCCATTGCCAGTATTATGGATTTATACAGCACTGGAACTAACTTTTCAATGCTGCATCCAAATATCTTACGGCCCCCCATGGGGTTGATACACTTCCAGAGAGTAAAAGAGAGCCCAAATTTAGGTTTGGTGAGTAGACTTAACAAGGCTCCATCAAAGCATCAAAACGATGAAAGGTATAATGCGTTAAAGCCGTATGCAGAACTTATGATACATCATTCTGAACATATTGGTGTAAACCCTGGCCATTTAATGAATACACCAATATCAATACCAATAACACTGGGTGTTTCAGTCTTTGCGAAAACTTTTTCATGTGCTAGGATATTCAGGACCGGCTATCTTTTTGAAGGACCTGATAGCTATATATCTGACAATTTATGCATTTTAAGTATAAAATAGTTTCGTCCATTGAAATTACATTTTATCTGTAATTATCTATTGCTAAATCAGGATGAATACACAGTTATACACAGCATATTGATGAACATATTTCAGGTTGAGAAACCCAACTAAATTATTATAGTTCAGAAAAGCCTAACATGTGACTGGACATTCTGTCCTGCTACACTTGGCAATCTGCTGGACCGGTGGCATATTAGGAGGACATCGCCACTGTCCTGCGTGTTTTCGCAAAGACTGATGTTAGTACCAAAACTCTCTGCAGGTTGGCAAGATTTGACACCCTACAACCCCCTCCTGACCATTCCCACACCCACACCTCTTGCCCCCTACACACACACATTACTGTTACCAGTCTCCTACTCTCGTTCCCAAATCCTTCCGAAGGAAGTCTCTGGGGACAGCCAAATGACCTTAAACTTTGTATTTTGCTGGGTCTGGGCAACCCCTGCTGGTAGGCTGGAACCAGCAAACAGGAACAGGAAATGGAACCAGAATGTATGATGGTAGTTTTAGGTACATTTACCATCAGCCTTTCTGGTTCCATTTTCTGTTCCTGTTCGCTGGTTCCAAGCTACCAGCAGGGGTTGCCCAGACCCAACAAAATCCCAACATTTGGCAGTTACCAGAGCCTTCCTTCGGAAGGATTTGGGAACGAGAGTACCAGTCTCCCTGCTCCCTCCTCCATCCACCTACTTCATTAGACAGACGTCTGAGGACTAAGGCCCCATTCACGGGAATCACCTAGACGTGCTGACCTGCCTCTCTGTGGCTCGCATTTATTGCTTGTTTCATCTTAGTTTCTCTCCCCCCCCTCTCTCTGTTACTCTCAGGTTCTCATGTGCCTGTCGGCATGTAGCATAATTAACACTTAAAGTGACATGGTCTGATTTTTTATATATTTTGATTTTTATCTAAATATGTTCAAAATGACAGTGCAATATCATATTTGGAGGATGGGATACAATAGAATATCATTCATGGGCACTAGCAGGCAAATTAAAATGGTCCAATGAAAGACAGGTTTAGCCTTTTACAGTGTATTTTCAATGGTTGGAATTATAGTGTGCACTCAAAACGCTGAAATCTAAGCTGAATTATGGGAATAATGTTTAATAAAGTAGGTAGGACATGAAGTATGGCCATATTGAACTTTCTGGTTCAATTTTGAGCCCTAATTATCGGACTATGCCACTTTAATTGTACACTCGCCCTAATGAATTTCAGAGATGAGCTGTGCTTACAGAACGCTGTATAGGCTAATGCGCCTAAATGAGGCATTTTATATATGTTTTCAGTTTCAGTGGGTAGAACACCTTTCTCTCTTCCTTTATATACCTTGGTCTGTCCCTGACCCACACTATCCACCCCTCTCCTCCCTCCCCCCCTTATCTCTCCTCCCTCTTCTCCCTCCCCTCCCTCCCCTCCCTCATTTCCCTCTCCTCCCTTTCCTCCCTCCCGTTTCTCTCTCCCCTTCTCCCTCTCCTTCCTCTCCTCCCTTTCTCTCTATCTCCCCTCCCCTCCCTCTTTTCCCTCTCCTCCCTCCCCTCCCTCTCCTCTGTATTTCAGTGTTCATACATTTATTAACCTCCCCTCCCCCCTCCTTTTACTGCCCTTGTAGCTTGGTCCCCTTTAGTTCAGCACCTACCACATGTCCCTCATTCCCTGGGCACTACATCCATTTGAATTCCTATTAAATCACACATGTTAAGCCGTGTTAAATCACCCTCCCCAACACAGCACACAAGCAGGTCTTTCAGGATTGATTAAAATTACACGGGCGGATGAAAAAGGGCGAGGGCGCACGATCCGGGAAAAACTGAATTCAAAAACAGTAATAAACACCTTTCATTTCCCCATCGCTGCCACCCGAAACCCCGCCAAAGGTGTTTAATTGAATTACATCTCACGGGCCATAAACCATCTCCATCCCACTTAATCCCCCTGCAATCCCCCTACCACACACACAGCCCTGATGGGGATGGCGTAGGCAGAAGCCTTGTGGTGGTTAAGGGGTGTGGGAGTGGGAGTGAACCTCATTTGTAATTTTGTTTCAAAATGCAGGTTTTTTCTATTTAAATCTGTCAATTCAGATCAGAAACCATTCAAACCCCAATGTTGGGATTACCAAAGTGCCTGGTCCTCAAATAAGCTCTGGTCTTGAATAAGCGCCCGAGAAGATTGGTATCAAAAGCGTGTAAGTGCACTAAATACTGGGGCTGCAAGAGCGCAGGTCTTGTGTAAGTGCATGGAGTAAAGACTACTAGAAATTGTTTGTTTGTTTGTTTGTCACCGTAACTGACTTTTTTTGTAGGTTTCCATGCAGTAATAACCAAACGTAGGTGCTGTTGTCAAAGATGCAAATGTAATTAATCATTCATTACAAGTATCAACCTTCTCTGTAATTCGATTGCAACAAATATAGTTGTATATACTTGTATATATTTCAAGATTGCAGAATAAAAACCTTGCAAATTGAAAATTGACAATTGACATAATGTTCTTCTACCTTTCTTATCCTTGTCTCACTGTTATGAATCTAACATTTCTCCCAAATAGTTTCCGCAGCCTGCCTCAATATGAGAGGCACCATTGACATTCACTCAACCCAGACGCTGCGCCCATTGATCACCTCTTCTGAGAAACACATGTTACTTTCGTCATATACAGGTGACAGGTCTAGTTGGAAATGCAGAGCCTTCCCTATTGATTACCTTCTCTGAGAAACACCTGTTAGCGCAGGCAGGTGACAGGCCCGGTCTGACGTACGTATAGATTCAAGGAATCTGCCATCAAGGTTGTCCCATTTGTCTATACTACTAACACCCAAACAAGGCCAGGAGAGCGATGGTTTACAGCTATGTGCATGCACTACTATGTACAAACAGGTCACAAGGTCTTGTTTCCAGAGGACTACCTTATGCTATGTGCTGAAAGATGCTTTAGACAGTCTACGAGTATCTTTTCATTATATAAGAACATAGCGAGAAGAAACAGCGTCAAAAGGTAGTCTAGGTTGCCTTCAAAATGTCTCCCCTTTCTATAGGGGAGTCAAGGTCCTTATCTAGCTCTATTATGTGAGCTGGGGAGCCAAGTGACTCCTTTAGATGACTCCCTTAGATCGGTCAGGGAGTCACCTAGGCTCCATTAGGCACCCCGGACTCCCCTCAAGATGGGAGTTATTCTGGAGGCAACCTGGACTTTTGACGCAGTTTCTTTTCTCTGTGAGCCTGGAGGTCTATAGTATAGCATTAACTTTTAACTTTGATTCGTCATCCCCTTTGATTATTCATGTCCGTACCTCATTTTGTATTCATGACACACTGGTGTTTTAGTACCTACCAGGTCAGATCCAAGATACAGCAATCCCACCATATAACCCCGAGCCAGCTAGCACTCCACTCCACACTCATCTAACAACTGCTACCTGTCCAGCAACAGTAGGATGTGGGGCGGTGACTGGTACCCTAGCTTTAAATAGGTGGGTAGCGCATTAACCCTTTACGGACGGCTGTTGCTAAAAGATGACATTTGTTGATGCACCACATCAACCCCGGCGAGTGACTTGCCACTGCTGCTTATTCCGACCCTTCTGGAGTGTCTCAACCCCATAGGGTTGGCAGGATGCTTGAATGCAGCACTGGCGAGTTACTTGCCTAGGCTGCATTCATACATCATGCTGATTAAGGGCATGATGTATTAAAGCACTATACCGTCCTTAAAGGGCTAAAAGTGCAAGACACACTACCTACACCTAACCCTTTGAGGAAGGCATTTTGCCCTAATGTGTCATTTTGATGTTCTGATGTACAAATTTAGCACAGTTAAGCAACTCACAGAAACCTCGTGAAAGCATCACCCTGTGCTATTGGTATGATGCATAAATGCAACCCTGATCAGTTACTTATTACCATTGCTGCATTCAATCATTAACATGACAAAAGGGGAAATGCATTTAGTCGATAGGCTGCCTTCAAGCATTGCTAACCCGTTAAAGGTTGCATAATGCTTTAATACGTTATACCCTGGGTCGTCACAATTATGTATGCAGCCCTGGTGAGTTATTCACCAGGGCTGCAGTCAAGCACCAAGCCCTAGGATCCTCCCCTGAAGGGTCGGCATGATGCACCAATGCAGCACCAGTGACTAACACCCAGGGTCACATAAGTGCATCTTGACAACAAATGTTGCCCTCAAGCAAGATGCCAACCTTGAAGCATTAAAGGTGTAAGATCCATTTGCTGACCTCTGACAGTTGACATCCCCTGTGACACCTATATATCAAGCCCTGACAGCTGTCGGAGTCAACCCGCCCGGAGTAAGACTCTGATAGTGCTATTGTACCCGCGGGACACCCATTGTTACTCCACAGTAAGTGCAACGGGCCCCCAGGGTCGGGGCATAGGGCCCCTTACGATGAGGATAATTTGTCTGCTGGGGGAAAAGGGTGGTATTAATCATGGTGTAAGGGGCCCTGGTGTGAGGTACTCTCAGTGTGGGGCCTCTGGGGCAGGGGGGGTTGTAGTTGGGTCATGCTGCTATATTAGTACCCCCGAGCCCCCATCTTAAAGATAATCTCTGAACTGGAGAACATAATCAATAACGACAAACCCTGTTAGTTATTTTTTCACTCCCCATATGACCAATCATAGTTGGTAAATACTATCAGATAAAGTCAGTAGTGACCTTAGTTATTCCGTTCCTATGAGTATTAAGCTTAACCATATTTAGTTTTGCCGTGGTCATTTTTTAATATCAGTTTGTCATTCTGACCAATATCCCTATGACTAACCTTGGATAGTTACTACAGACTAAGGCCCGGAGCATTTAGATTATCAGTGCAGTCCCCCCCCGCCACACTCTGAGGGGTTACAAGGTTTACACCAATACTTCACAACACAGGATTATTTCACGAGTTGGAGCAGTCGTGAAGTAAATACTCTAGTTTCTAGTTTGTATGATTATTAACAACATTGGTCGAAATTGAGTTGTGAAATTCAACTTCTTGATCTGCAAGTTTTTTTATCATAGTTTCCCATCATCCATTACAATGATGCCACACACTCCAAATACTGGTACTGAGTCTGGAATACCATACTGTATACTGTAACAGCATGATAAAGCGCCTGGTTTTTGAAAGATGGCCTTTCAATTTGGGGATATTTCTCAATTTATCTTCATTCATACAGCCCAAGTATTTTCACCTTAGTGATCGGGGCTGGACTCCCATTTGAGAGTTACAGTGATTCTTCTGTCTGTGCAGGGATTCACTTAGGCTCCCTTATGCAGCCTTGGCTCCCCTAAAGAGGAGAGTCATTCTGGTGGCAACCTGGACTCCCATTTGACGCTGTTTCTTTTCTCTGTGATGGCCACCATGTTTGCCCACTACCTCGGTAGCCGGACTGCAGCAGTTTTTGCTTGTTCCCGATGGTGTGAGGCACAATAGCAGGTGGTATGAGAACCAGCAATAACTCTGGTACTCCTGGCGCCTCCTGGCGGCTCTCACAGCTCTCAGGGCTCTCAGGTGGGCGACAAAGGAGGCAGAGCTGAAAGGATTTCTTAAGGACAGATGTTGCTAAAAGATGACATTTGTCGTCATGAAGCACAAATGCAGCCCCGGAGGGACCCTTCTGCAGAGTATCGTTCTCACAGTGTCATCATGATGCTTGAATGCAGCCCTGGTGAGTTACTTGCCAGGGGTGCATTCATACATTATGACGACAAAGGCATACAGCATTAATGCATTATACCATCCTCAGAGGGTTAACTATTTAAAGGCCGCATAGTGCTTAGATGTGACATGCCATTGGTCGTTATGATCAATGGATGCAGCACTAGTGAGTAACTCGCCGGCGCTGCATTGGTGCATCATGCCGAGCTTCAGGGAATGTATCAACCATGTAGGCTCGGCATTGAGCATGAAAGCAACACTGGCGAGTTACTCTCCAGAGTAGCCATCTGTCATAACGATAAAAGGCATTGCTGCACTGGCCCTTGAAGGGTTAAGACGGTCCAGGTTTTGGGAATTCGTGAACAGGTATCGTATTCATCATTCGATGAGAACAGGAAACGTATCTAGTGCTTGTTCTGCATGTCTTTTGTGGTCTAGAACATTCAAAATAATTTGCAGTCCTTTAGTGATCCGGTGCGTCAATGTGAAAATTACTCTCGCGATTCACAAGGAATATTTGAAAATCGCTCTTCTCAACTATTCATGAAAACAATGTGTCTGGTCACTAAATCAGTGGAATCCTTTAAATATGACATGATCACCAAAACCTAATCTAGTTACACCCACGCAGCTTCTATTAGTCTCATTCTGCCCCTTTAGATCTAGAAGATTATTAACCCGACAATTTAAAATCAGAACATTATTCATTTTGATAAGCGTCATATTGTTTGAAGCTTGATATCTGAAGTACTGGTAGGTGATGAAGCTATGATACAAGATAGCTGCATTAAAATACTACTTGTAGGATTTGTGTCATATACTCCTCTGCTTTATTATACCTAGCATATGATAGTCCTATCTCTTAAGCACTGAAACCTGTACGCCCACTCCAGTGGCGTATTACGGCAATACGCCCACTGGGTGGGCGTATTGGGAAAGGTCACCTGACCAGCTAGTGACCAATCACAGCACAGTTAGGCTGTGGCCCATTTCTTTTTATATCTGCTCGATTGTATGATAAGTAGCATGTGTGAGCATGCTTATGGAACTTAACAGCTTGTAAATTGGAGCAGAAATAAGAGTTTTAGAGAAAAAGTAGTCTGTAAAAGGAAGGGGACAGAAGTGAAGTCTGAATCAAAACAATGGGCGATGGGCCCGATTTTCGCCGATATTTGCAATTAACTGCAATGTTTTGGATGATTTAAAAAGTACAATCGGTATGACTATCATGTGCTAAGTATAATAAAACAAACACACAACTCGTGAGCCCTTATGAAGGGCCACGCGTGGGCATACGGCTGAGATATGCTCACTCGTGATGTGTTTGGTTAGTATGCAACCTCCACACGATCCCGGACCTATTCTGAGCTACACCCAAAAAGTAAACTTGTTTCCAGACTCTTCCAAGTGACAGTCATAAAAGTGACAAGGAAGAGACAAAGAAGCTGGTCTTCAAGCTGGAGATAAAAGACCCCCTTGGCATGTGCCAGCCCGAAACTCCACATTTGCCACCTCCAGATTATATTTGTGGGATGGTAACCTGATAGGTTAGACAACTTTTGACTCCTTTATTTTACATTAGTCACTTTGACGAGTCTGGAGACAAGTTTACTTTTTCAGTGCACACATAATCGTATCAAGGTTGTGAACACAGAACATTTAGCCCTTTTATTGTTGTTGTTGATTCATTTATTTTTATCCTGAGGAGATACATAACCATTATAGAGTGTATTTCTTGTATTCCACAGCGTACTTGTATGATATGATCCGTTAATCCGAGAACAAGCCACATTTCCTCAACAGGGATGGTAATAGAATGAGGTACTGACCAAGATGTGTTTGGTCAGTCCCTCTACCATTTGTTAGTTTGATAAAGTTTGTTAGCATACTTTGGAAAAGGGGGTAATTGGGTTTATAAACCCATGGAGGCATGATAAGCTGCATCAAGACGATATTTGACACCATTATGCACCGATACGGCACCATTTTTGCAAATAACTTACAGTCACTATTTTGCTGCATCATGTATGTTTAGTTATAGATTTTGCATAATCCTTGAATGTAGCCATGTCGACTGACTTACCAAGGCTACATTCATGTATCGTGACGACCAATGGAGATGTATGAAACACTTTGATTCCTCTAAAGGATTACTTGAAATAGTGCATTGACAAAGGCTCACAAGTTTAATTCGACAGGGCTGGTTACTGCACGAGCAGGCCTGTGGGGCGTACTTCACAAGGCAATAATATTATGCCAAGTTACTTGCGGCCCACAGGCCTGTTTGTGCAATAAATTAGTGAATTTATTTTTCTGGTTCAAATCACCAGAATTATGGTAATAGGTTATTTCTATGCGGTTCAAATGTAAACAAATCACCATTTTGATGACATCACAGAGCTGTGAAATAAGGCCATTGGTTATTTCACGGGGGTTGTTAAATATGGCACTCCTCTGTTTAATCAATGAGGCTGTCGTATTTGATACAAAATAAAAGATAAAAAGAGACTCACCTTGGCCTTTAACACAGCTAACGTGATGGCTCCCCCTATCTGGGTAATGATGATGATGAGCAATAGTAGAATGTACTGCAATAGAAGAGAGAAAATAACTGTTAGATTATGTCTTCATAAGATATGTATGTAATAGATACCCCACAAGTAACCGAGTGTATGTCAACATAAGCACAACAGACTGACCGGTGCCCCCATAGGGTATCTTCAGTTATGTGAGAATATGCGAAAGAAGCAAGATGCAAATTCTTTTTCTTAGCTGTCTACCAAGGGTTCACAGAGAAAAGAAGTAGAATCACAGTCTGGGAGTCTGGACTCGATCACTGAGGTAACTCTCCCTACAACTCTAAAGTAACTCCCAATCATTAAGGAGTCTTAGAGTAGGAGTCATTATAGAGTTATTATAGAGTCCTGCTAATGTTAGGGAGTCACTTTAGAGTATTGGGGAGAGTTACCTCAGTGACTCTACTTTTTTTCCCTGTGTTAACTAGTGGTTGACTGAAATACAACATAGTCATAGTGCAAAGACACTGTGCCTTTGTTGTAGTAGAATACCATAATGGGGAGCCCCATACAGGTATGTGCTACTTGTACTAATCAGACATCTACCGCTGATGGACCTTACTACAAAGGTCAGACCGTGGGCGTACTGTAGCCGATATTAACAGTTTAAGGGCCTTGTAATACTGATGTACGACTGTAGCTCGGGCGAGCAACTGACGACTCTACGGGGAGATACAAATCCTGAAGGGTCCGCATGATGTATGTAGCAACAGGTCTGCGTTAATGCATCATGATGACCAAGGACATTGAAGCATGCATGTACGATGTGGACAAGGGAAATTAGAGCACGAGACTGTCCCCAGAGGGTTAGCGACTACAGATCGTTTGCCCTTTTCCCACTTTTGTAAATCTTCATATCAATTTTCACAAATCATGAAATGACACATTAAAACGTGGGAAAGCAACACAACTACATGTTGAGCTTGCTTTCAATCGTGTCAGTGTAATGCATATTACGAATACTTTGTATGAGAGTGACATGAGATGGGCGTTTGTCCAAGGCTAAAACTTGTTCTCCTACACAGAGAAATGAAGTAGAATCATTGTGCGTTTAAAATGGGAATCTTGACTCGATCGCTGAGGAAACTCTCCTCAGGACTCTAAAGTGACTCTGAATTGAATTGAATTGAATTATATTTATTGGCTGAAAAATCTACATATAATACAATGAGTTTTTCATTTAGCAGCCAAGTCACCTCCTGCAAAAGAAGGATCGGATAGAAAAGAGTTCATGTTATGTCTAGAGTTATTCACAAGTTCTTTATGATAGAGATTTTTAGAGTTTCAGCCTTTGGTGCTTCTACTACACTATAAGGCACTAAGGAATTTCCGACTGTCTTTCAGTTTCTGAGTCTCTGGGGGCAGTCTGTTCCAGTCCTCCATTCCGCGCAGTAGTGGGCTCTTGTCGTAGACATCACTCCTGGATCTCATGCATTTCAGTTTCACTTTGGCATTGGCTCGTAGCGCTTTCGCAGGCACCACTATGTTGTCCACATCTTTGGAGGCCTTGTGGAGATAGCTCAGTAGCTGCTTGCGTCTAGCGAGTTTCAGCATTGGTACACCGTTGCGAGTGTGTAGTTGGTCGATGTTGACACCGCGGGGGTCTCGAATCTTCTCGCAGATCCTCAGGGCATCATTTTGAAGAGTTTGCAATTTCCGTATAGCCCAGACTGGGCCACCACCATACGTGAAACTGCAGTATTCCATGGTGGCCTTGATCATTGTGGTGTAGACTAACACCGCAGTTTGCTGATTGGTACCAGCTCGTATGCGCCGCAGTCCTGGTAGTTTTGACTGCACCATACTGATCACTTTTTTTAGGTGATGGGACATGCAGAGGAACCTGTCTATATTTACTCCCAGGTAATTGAAGACAGGGACCACTTCCAATTTGGCGCGGTTCAAGTAGAGGTCTATTCCATCTAGATTGGGGGTGGAGCGTTGTGAATATGACCATAACACTTGGGTCTTGGTGGTGTTCACGGTTAGCTTGTTCTCATAGCACCATTTACTGATGTTGTCTAAGTCCTCTTGTACTAGGGCACGGATCTGCTCTACATCCTTGCCCGATACTACCAAGGCAATGTCATCAGCGTAGAGGAAACAACTGGCGTTGTTTATGATCCTGGTGACATCGTTCACGTATATGGTGAAGAGTAGGGGGCCGACTACCGAGCCCTGGGGCACCCCTCTGTCCACCTCCGTGGCATTAGACGTGACATCGTTGGCCCTAGTTTGTTGTTTTCTTCCATGTAGGTAAGTACTTAGCCATAGCATGAAGCGTTCATCTAGGTTGTGGGCTCGTACTTTATCTAGGAGAATCAGGTGGTCGACCGTGTCGAACGCCTTCCTCATATCGAGGAAGACAACGGCCGACCTGTGACCTCGGTTCCTGGCACTATAGAGTTCCATCAGCAAGCCGTAGATAGAATCTCCTGTAGAGCGGCCTGGCATAAAGCCTGATTGATTTTTTACTATTATCTGTTGATGCATCAGATGGTCGATTAATTGTTTGTGTACCACTTTTTCGGTTAGCTTGTTGCAGATGTTCAACAAGCAAATCGGGCGCCAGTTCCCAACATCTGCCAGATTCCCACTTTTTGGTAGCGGGATCACTGTGCCGGTTTTCCAGACATCCGGAATCTGGCCAGTCCTCAGTGTGCTGTTGATCAGGGACTGTGCCAGCGCAGGGTAGGCGACAAAGCAATCCTTGATTACCATTGATTTAACATCAGGAATGCTGGAGCTTTTGTGGGGTTTTATACTCTTGATTAGCTTGATTGCCTGTTCAAGCACTATTTCTTGTAACGCACAGACATTCCTATTCACCAGTTGGGCTACTACGTCTTGGTTTACTCGCGGAGGAGCAGCTACTGGGCCGGCGTCTCCCGGGGGGGCATCAGGGCCAGCCTCTGCCAGTGCTGCCGGTTGAGCCAGTGCTGCCGGTAGAGCAGCCTGTAGAGCAGCAGGTGGCAATGGTTGGGGAGCCCCCGGAGGGGCTGCACGGTGGGCTACTAGAGGGGCTACCGGCTCAGCAGCTGGTGGAGCAGCAGGTGGAGCAGCAGGTGGAGCTCTCAATCATCAGGGAGCCTTAGAATAGGAGTCACTATAGAGTCTTGCTCTTGTTAGGGAGTCACTTTAGAGTCCTGGGCAGAGTTACTTCAGTGATCAAGTCGGGAGTCACAGTGATTTTACCTCTTTTCGCCGTGTTTCCAATTCACAAGAATGGCATATGTATTACTGCAGTACCCTTAAAACCCTTTAGAACTGTTGTTGAGGCTTTGTAGCTCCTTCTACTGTATTAACGTGTCGTGCACAAAATATAAGCCTGTCCTGGATGAAAGCTGGGATTTATTTGTCATAGATAGAGTTTCATTTTGCTCAATTTACTAAAAATTGATGGCACCCTTTGTCAAAATAATTTAAAAGAGACTTGAGACAGTCAACGTCAGCTAATAAGGCAAATGGGACTTTACAACAAAGCATTTTACTATAGCTTAAATGGGTCAGCAGCGAATCTTAACCACCCTTGGGAGAGCGAAATTAATTTGACCTATCTCTCAAGGGGACCAAAGTTTTGCAACCCATTAGGGTAAATATCCACCCCCCCCCTCCCACCGCCTATATTGGTAAACATGAGCACTCCTTAACCCCTTCCTTATTGCATCATGTCCTTGGTCAGCATGATGCGTGAATGCAGCTGTGGCGAGTAACTCACCAGGACTACATTCACGCATCATACTGAAAGCTACAGGGTTGAGACAAGCCCCAAAGGGTCGGCATGATGCACCAATGCAGTACCAGCAATTTACTCACCCGGGCTGCATTGGTTACATCATGAAGACAACTGTCATCTTTTAGCGACATCTATCCTCATAGGGTTAACTGTCTGGTGGTTATATTTGGCTGCACGCTGATGCTGCATTTTCAGACAATGCTGAGAGATAGGGAGCTCACAGCTACTCCCTTCTAATGTCAGACTCACCACACAACTAGCTCATAAATAACTAACAAAGACACTCAGACCAATTAGAAACCCACTGATTGGTGGTCTTTAGCTTCAGTAGCTCTGGTTAAAAATGGGTTTCTATGAATATTCTGCTTAAATCTGTTCTAAGTGATTACTTCTTGAGTGTTTTTTTCAAATGCTTGTGTTTTTGTTTGCAACCTGAGAGTCGACATTGTACGCGACAGGCCTTTCCTGTGTACAACTAACTTGAGCTGCTCTAGTATCTTCTAATACTCTTCCATGATTTTTCAACAGCATAGTTTCATTAGATATAGATCCCTGTTAAATTATAACATACTACTTATCGTATCATACATTGCTATTATTTGCTGGCTTAATTTACATAATATTAAACACCAAATAGGAAATAAAATCATCTTGTTTTAGCCTATTGATGATATGTCGCTGATATAGCTTTGGGGATATGATTAAGATCCTCTCGAAATAAGAAATCGCTAAAGTAAAAATCTGCAGTAGCTCCACATCCAGTTCATAAGCTTAGTGGGGCCTCCTTTTTTTTAAGATTGGCCCAATCAGAACTGAATGTCTACCTCCCGCAGGGTCTATGATCATGACCTTCTGACATGCCTACAAATTATTGAGCTCTTCAAACATTCATTCTCCTCATAGTTTAAATGTCTCTAGTGTTCCAATCAGCTGTGGGACCAAGAGGCTCTCTCTGTCTCTCCGTCTCTCTCTCTCACTCTCTCTCTATTTCTTTTCCTCTAGATTTCTTTCCCTCGTTATGTTTCCCTCCCTTCTCTTTATTCCTGCCTCTGTATCTTTCTGCTTTATCTCTCTGTGTCTATCTGTCTAGAAGCTGTCTTTCTCACGCTCTCTCTATCTGTATCTCCCCCCTCCCCTTTCTTTTTGTTATGAGCTTCATAGCGGTTTATTGATAGGATTCTCAGCACTCCCTCAGCACTCCCTTCGTAAGTTTCTCTTAATTCTCAGATAACAAAATCTATACCTCATCACTGGACTGATAGAAACCATTCATAACCGTGTTCCTGCCCCAGAACCCACACAAAGACTCACACCAAAGTTATCTGTGGTGAACAAGGCCTTTATTGCCCCTTCATTATCTACCATATATCCTTTATTAGTGACTATCCCTTTAACCCTAAAAGGATGGATGGTGCTAAAATATGACATTTGTCGTCATGATGCACCAATGTAGCCCCTTGTCACTTGCCAGGGCTGCATCGGTGCATCATGCCGACCCTTTGGGAGTGTCTAAATCCCATCGGGTCTGCATGATGCTTGAATGCAGCCCTGGCGAGTTACTCACCAGGGCTGCTTTCATGAATCATGACTATCAAGGGCATGATGCATTAAGGTATCATGCCGTCCTTAAATATATAATAAAGGGTCAATGACCACTATGTCCTTTGTGGTCATGATGCATTCATGCATCATACTTAGTGACTCTTCTTTGAAAGGCTTCATTAATGCATCATACTGACTCTTTGGGACTGTATCAGCCATGTGTGCAGCCCTGGTGAGTTACAGCATAACATCATCATGGCCAATTGCATCATAGCACATTGAAGCACTATGTGACTCTTAAAGGACTAACCAGTGTATTGTATGCCCCAACACTAGCGGTGAATGAGGCGTATCCCGGGAGGTCCACCTCCCATGCCCGTGCATTAGATGCTCGATTGACACTGGTATAAAACTGGTTTATCCTCTGAAGGATACATCCATCATAGGCACTGCAGAGACATTACCAGCCGTTAATCCAATAAGGGCCGCAGAGCGCTTTAACCACTCATGGATAGCATGTTGATAAAAGGTGACATTTGTCTTCAATATGCATCCCCATGAGTAAGTTGCTGGTGCATTGGTGTATACATACCAACCGGTCAGGAGTGTATCAGCCGTGTAGGCAAGTTACACACTAGTGCTGAATTCATGCATCATGACAACAGTGGCCACACAGTATACCCGATTTGTAGACTATATGCAGCCTTTAAATACACAAAGTCCGCAATGTGACGGCATGATACATGAGTACAGCCTTATTGAATGACTCACAAATCCTGCATAAATGCATCATGCTGACCCAACAGCGGTAATACTCCCAAAGGGTTAGCATGATACACGAATGAAGCCCCTGCAAATAGGTTCCCCATGCATGCATCAATACAACCTGATGACAAATCACAATAAAGCACTATGCGGTCCTTAAAGGGTTAATCTAATGATCGGGTGTAGCATCTTCCATGGAGGAGGCATTACGCGGGCTATGGGTCCCTATTAGTGAAGGACGGAAGTATCCGTCTCCGTGTTTATTGGGAAGACGCCGAGCCTCCATTTATTGTGAGTGTGATCTATAGACGTTATTGATGAGGTTTGTGCAGGTTTATTGTTGTGGATATTGCATTGCTAACTCCTAAAGATCTGTGACTTTCTTACAGTATCCTACATGGAAGTCGTAAAAGTTGGGGAACTTTTTCCCTCTAAGCATGAGGGGATTTATCTGTATAACCATAGATGGCACAAACTCCTGACATATGTTGTTTTGGCTATTTCTGGCCCTTTTCAGGCTCATACCTCTACAGAATAACCAGTTTTGCACCAATTTTTTCAAATGTTTAGTATATGTGAGAAAACATCCTAACGATTTCGGAAATCTTTATGGTTTGTGTATTGGCCCAATATTTTTCGTTTTCTGGCCCTCCAGATTCTATACATCTGCCTCCAGACAAATGCCCTTGACTTTATTGCTGATAGTAGCATATAACTATAGTGCAGACACTTTGCAGTGGCTAATTAAAGTGTATTACAATATAGGGTAGATTAAAAATGAGTCGGACACATACCCTGATATACCCTAAAAAGTTTGCTTGTCCGCTATTTAAAGGGGACCTTTCCCTTGGTTCAGCAGATTTGGTAAGGACTACAGAACTACCACCGAGACGCCTTACCTCAGTGAAGTCCCGCAAGCCCCGCCCCACCCCTGGATGTCCCAGCTGCACTCAGGGGCTTCCACTCCCACGTTTTGAGGTCGGGGTGTCAAACCCTGGGCAGCCCAGGTTAAAGACTTTCTAAAAATAGCACCTGTTATTTGTGCACCATGACAGGGGAGGGGTAGGAGCAGTCCACTGGACCCCTGCTGTAAAACAACATGTAACCCATGGTGGAGGGGTAAGACAAAGGATTCGCACCATGGTTATTTCTACTTAACCCACGGTGGGCGGCTAAGACAAAGGATTCGCACCTTGGTTATTTCGCATACCTGAGGGTCAAGTCAGATAGACTACACCTGTACCTTGGTATGCGTTATACCCACTGCCCACTGGTCATCGACTCGGTGTATAACACCTCGTCTCGACCTTGTGGGGCAGTGGGTATGAGGCATACCAAGGTACAGGTGTAGCCTATCTAACATATACCCGATACAAAGTCAGATACCCTCCTCGCAACTGAGTAATGTATTAATAATAATAGTAAACCACCAGTCAATTTGTCGTGGTTATTTTGACTACACTCAGTTACTCGTAGGGTATCTAGTACATAGATGACACCTGGCCAGGGTCCTTCCACATAACCACTGCCCACTGGCCATTGACATGGAGTAACATGCTGCAGTAAGGTCTGGTAATACGGCAAACTACCAACTGAGACATTACAGTTGTATATTCTCATGGACAATTCACTCAGTGCATTGTGTGTAGGATCCTGAAGATAGTGCATGGAATAATGTGCCTCTACATGGGTACCCACTATTTTGACCATGTAGCTGTGCCGATCTTTAGCAGAGGAACCCTGTCATTGTGTCGATATTCAGGTATATAAGAACGTAGAGAAAAACCCCTGTGGGTCGATTTTATCCCTAATCGTCTTGTGTCAGTCGATTCTTAAAAGGGCCTAAAAGGGCTGTGTAGCTGTGTCGCCCGTGTCGAATTCTTACCTTTGTCGATGCACAATAATGATGGTCAGTTGGATGGGGGAGGAGGGAGGCAGTATTGCACAGCTTGCAATGACGCCTACCGTGGTAATGGCTTTCAGTTTCAGAGCTGTACTCAGTAGGAAACCCAGCCCTGTGAATACGGTAAGGGGTGCGGTGGAGTGGAGCGGATTAGCTATTCACATTCTGTAAATATATGCCAGGTATTGGGCGTAGATTTGAACAGGGTAAGTTGATGCTTGGTCAAAGGAACTATACACATCATTATCCGCTATTTTATACTGAAAAAGTAAACTTGTCTCCAGACTCGTTTAGGTGACTGTCATAAAGGAAACGAGTAAAAATTTGTTTAAGCTATCACGTTACAATCCTACAAATATAATCTGCAGCTGGCAAATGTCGGGTTTGACTCACTGTCTCACTTGGCAGTATGGTTATACTGAAGCTTTATTCTCGTCATCTACACTGCATGAGCATTGGCATTTAATCAAACCTTTTATTGCTTAAAGTCACTATTTAAACAGCTTTTAGTGCAGTAAACTCCATGTTAATATCCTGGATAAATCCTTTACTGGAATTAAAGATGCTTTAAGTGTGACTTTAAGGAGTCCAATTTAACTTTAAATGCTAACAGTACTAGAATGTCTGACCATTTACAAATGTCATACTGCACTAAGACAGCCTTCCCATGATACCCATCACGTACACCGGGTACAAGGTTCAACCCATGCCGTATTGTGATTGGTCTAACCCCTGTTGTAGATGTCATCGTGACAGGAAAGTAATAACAGATATTTACACATCACTTACTGAGGTGACATGTCATTACTCCGAGGAGGAACACCTGTGTCTTTACAATCACACTGAGTCTATAGCTGTCAACACTAAGTGTATAGGTGTCACGTCTCCCGCTGTCAGCACTGAGTGTATAAGTGTTACATCCCCTGCTGTCAGCACTGTTACGGGTTTGCAAAGTTATTTCAGGTTTGGACATTATGTATACACAGTATAGGTATAGACGATTAGTCTTTAGTGAATTTTCTATTTCATATTAAGGGTGTTTTCGAGTCCCATCTCCCTTTAAGATTCATATAAACTGACTTTTGATGAAAGTATGAAACTTAATTTCCAACTGCCTTGAAGCTATCATGTCCTGCAGTAAGCCGGTACTGCAAGATTGCAGCTATGGTGAAAAGAGTTTGCAATGACTGTATTTCTGGAGGAAATCCAGGTGAGCTGACATGCTCTGTTGAGGGACAGGCAGCTAAAAAAAGTGCTGGCAAAGGGTTAGGGTGAGGGAAAGAGGGAGAAAGAGACGTAGCCACCCAGAGGGAGAAAGAACTACAGAGAATGAGACATCTTATGGAAAGAGACAGTAAGATATGTTTATACAGAGAGACATGGTTTTAGACCCAGAGACAAAGATGCAGAGAATGACAAACAAAGAGACAGAAAGAAAGAGGGGGGACAGAGAGAGAGATAGAAACGGAGAAACAGAGAAAAACAAAGAGATACAACGAAAGAGAGCTCAAGCAATGACAAGAACAGCTCATATTATCTACAAATTCCCTATTGCTATGTTAATAGCGCATCCCCCCCCCTAACCCCTACCCGGCCCCCACCACTCACCCCCCGCCCTGTGTATATATACTCAGGTAGGCCCACCATACCAATGAGACAGGCCTATTAGCTGTATCCACTCTCTAACTGCCCGACCTGCCACTAGGGGGAGATGGGGAGTGATAGATGGCGCCACCAGTGTTGGGGTTCGGTGAGAGCCCACTAGATGTCACTGGTGGTGCAGGGTTCGGGCAATCTCCCAGCAGATTCTGTAATACCGGCAGTACTTCATCTCTGCCAATTCAGGGCAGCTTTCTCTGAAAGGGGCATTCTCACCACTTGCACTTAACCACATAGTGGACTAGAAGAGTACTAGAATTGTGAGTGGGATACGCTTGGTGATTATGCCCCTTTAAAACGTATTTACAAGATGCTTTCAAGATATTCATTTATACCACCCCCTATGTATCGATTCAAATATTTGAAGGGATGTAAAAACAATAAATGTTTAAAGTTTTAGAAGTCTTGGTCGTATTCTTACGGTCTAAATTTGACATATTCCTGAGAACTATGTTTGATGTATATATACACTGCAGAGTGTGATGGGGATAAAAGAGCAGACGAGCAGTACCGATCAAATCTCATATTCCACAAAAGATTTCCATTAGTTGGAGGCTTTGGGGAGTGTCTCATTTGAGCCTCTGCTGAGAGAGTGGTGTGATGAGTGGCCACTAGATGTCAGTGGTGGTGTAGGTTGGGGCTGGTTCATTACCCCTGATGGGTGGGGCCGGCAGGAGGGTCAGGGTACTGCTGTTAGACATGATAGGACGGTTGGAGATATGTGTACCCATCTTTGACCCTTTGAGGATAGCATAGTCTCCTTAAGCCTTTCTGGGCACATCGTGTTTAATACTCTTCCCAATGCCTTTCATGACACACAGCACTTTGATTCATTCTGCCATTGTCTTGCTTGGCGGCATGATGCTTTAGTTTGAAATTTTGCATATTGGTTTGAAATGCCATTGTCTTGCAGGGCAACGTAATGTTTCAATTCTCTGAACAACATTCTGGAGTGACATAAAACATGACTTGTACACGGCTCGAGAGAATCTGTCCACATTTTCACGTGTCTCCTTCATGCCATTTCTCAAAGGTATCGCGAGTCATGAAATACGAGTCATATTACGCATCCTGGACACCTGAGATTCTCAAGAATTATAAAAATGTCCCAGTCCCTAGAATAATAAACATAAAATGGTGACATGTGGTTCTCTAGTTACACAAATAAATTTGCGGAGAAAGCACTGGTGAGAATTTGACATCGGGAAATACCTCATGTACTTCTCCATGCTGAGAAAAGGCTGCTCTACCCACTCTGACCAAAAGTATAGCACCGGCAGGATCCACAATGATACCATCACAGAGTTAGTGGTAGAGATATAATCTAAATGCCCCTAACCTGTAGTAGCTATCCCATGTTAGTGATAAGGACATTGGTCAGGCATGACCAAGTGCTGTTCATAACTAAGGCAAAACAACATCTATAACTATTGCCTTACTTAGGACTTACTTAGCCGAATACTCATTGAAATGGAGAAGACTAAGGCGAGTTGGTTAATACTGATCAATCTGACAGTGTTAACTAACCTAGGTTAGTCATATACGGAGCAAGAATATGACCAACTAGGTTAGGTACTATTGACTGATTTGTTCGCCAGTACTAACTGGAGCCAAAAGTTTATCAGTGTAACTTTGGACAGCGTACCTGTAAGACCAGACATGCATGTCTTCCAGAGACACCTGATGCATGACCTTGAAGTACCGTAAAACCTCGCGTATAAGCCTAACTCGCGTATAAGCCGCACCCAGACTTTAGGTCGATCCTATAAGCCACACCAGCGATCTAGTTCTGGTGACTTTAGACTGTACTATAGGAGCAAAAACTTGCGTATAAGCCGCACCTGGACTCTGTACCAATCCTATAAGCCGCACCAGCGATCTGATTCGCGTACTAGCCGTAGCTTATACGCGAGGTTTTACGGTAGGAGGAGAGAGGAACAAGACCCTGGAGGAGGACAAGATGGCGCCGGGTACAGGTGTGTGGGTCAGGGGAACATGTTGTAATGTTGTTGTCAAGTAATATATATTCAAGACTCTCTTAATATCATTAATTGCTTACCTACAAAATAGATTTCCCAGCTTAAAAAAATATCTAAATTGGACTATGCAGAGGCCGATTAGCACCATCCTTTTTCTCTACGCCTAGAGCGCATATAGGGCTACATTTTATTTCATGTCATCGAGTGTTTATCTCCTTCTATGAGAAAAAAAACGGAAAAAAATATATCCAAATGCGACCCAACTAGGCCACATTTTAGAGACATGGTTGGTAGTACTGTCTGTTCCAGGATATGCTAGGTATAATTCAGAATTACTTATCAGATGTTTTACTAAGTTATATTCAGTACAAGACATGTGGTGTATAGAGTTGCTTAACTTTTTTTGATGCTGACATTTGATTTTATAACAATACAGAGCAGCCATGTAAACTGTAAATAATCAGTGCATGTATACAATAAAACCTACGGTAACCATACAGTAGATTCAAGTGTTTACCTAAACTAAACTGTACACTAAC
The DNA here is from genome assembly GCA_947462335.1 of Harmothoe impar. Taxonomy (NCBI): domain Eukaryota; kingdom Metazoa; phylum Annelida; class Polychaeta; order Phyllodocida; family Polynoidae; genus Harmothoe; species Harmothoe impar. Next base: position 10,231,182 of record OX381711.1, on the reverse strand, counting down.
AGCAGATTATACTGTAAACATCCCTACAACAATGCAACCAACTATTTACAGCACATGATTATTTCTACATACTAAATCTATCAAATAATGTTCACACAAAAATGGTCTGTACCTCGTTGTGGGTGAAAAACTAGGTGGCTGAAGTCAGAAGTAACGTGTTTGCACTAAATCAGGGCGACAGGAGCAATTAACCCTCTAAGAACGGATGTCATTTTAAAAAAAGATGACGTTTGTCGTCATGATCCACCAATGCAGCCCTGGCGCGTAACTCGCAAGTGCTGCATTGGTGCATCATGCCGACCCTTTGGGAGTGCCTCAACCCCGTAGGGTCGGCATGATGCTTGAATGCAGCACTGGCGAGCTACTCGTCAGGCTGCATTCATGCATCATGACGACCAAAGACATGATGCATTTTAGCATTAGACTGCCCTCAAAGGGTTAACTATGACAGAGGTGTTGGGGCAGACCGCTGCAGGCTTAATTTAGAATGTAAATGGTGCACACAGAGAACCCCCATGTTCTAACAGTCGGCTTAATAAGCTGCACATGTTCCCCTCAGCTGATGAGCCAACTTGAAAGAACCAGCTCTAGGGACACATAAACACTGAGGCCAAGAATTGTATAATAGGTTCAGGAAGGTTTCGCTGGACTCCTTAAAAAATGTCCGATTAACGAATTGTAATAACTAGCATGTGGTAAATTAAATTTAAAAAATAGACAGAGCGCAGTCTGGAGTGATATGCTAGACCCGGCCAGTTTTTGTCTTTGGCAGAAGAGGGTGAGGGTTATTTTGTAGTGAGAGATGAGGCCCCCATCAAGGTCAATCACCTCTGAACGGTTAAAGCCATATTTATCCACCAGTGGATAATGTGTGTCTATTCAAGGCCAGTTAAATTTTAGTCAAAGACAATTGATTTATTAATTTATTAGGAGGTGAATGCCTCTGCAGGAAATCTGGGCTCCAGAGTGAGGCTTTGAGATCACTCCCTCTTCTATAAGAATTGGGGAGAGAGAGGAATTAACTATGTGAAAAGAAATATGTTAGCAGGGGAATTTTGCAGTCTACAGTTAGGGTATTAATGCTTCCTCTCGAGATTTAGACCCAACAGAGAGGCCTTCTGCTTACTTCTCTGCTGAAGAATGTGTAAGAGAGAGGGAGAAATTAACAATGTGGGGGAAAAACAATGAAGTAAAAATACCAGGTTTTTGACCAGAAAGACTTTGCAGCCTACAGGTGTCCATAAGAACTGCAGCCAAGGTTGCGGCATTGAGCCCCCAGGGGGCGGGTCGGGGGCAGACCGCCGCCAACACCTCCCACCAGGGGGCGCCACCAGGTTCATTTACTCACCACCAGGAGGCAGCACTCTCACCTTTACACTGCTATGACGTCATAACCGGCCTCTTTCTGAGATGAGTGATTAATCATGTGTGAATGATCTCTGGTTGGTGAAAGACTCTGGGACCGTTCTGGTACAGGGGGAGACTCAACTTGAGTCGGACACATAACATATCATGGTGATAAAACACCTGTGCACTTTTTAATTTGGCAATGCTGGTTAATCATGGTGCTACCAAGAGTTTGGCGCTTAGGCTCAAACAAAAATAAAGTGTGTTTCCGGCAACATGGTCGAAAAATTAGGGGAGGTAGGTCGATTGCATCCCACTTGCCAAACTAGAAGGACTGATGGATTCATCAAGAAACCAGGAAAATGAAGTTGTTGGGAATTCGAAGACCCTGTTAGAAACTCATTCCTGAAGTGAGACAATAATTTTGGCCACTTGGGTAAGTGGGAGAAATTAAGAAAAATGAGAATATTGAAAGGAATTGAAATCCTAGGATATTGGCCGTTTTAAAGCTGCGAACAGGTTGCCTGGAACATACATTTGTTTATTTTTGGCCTTGTTTATCTAGAGTAATTGATTTGTTGAGATGGAAAATGACTACAAATGCAATTGTCTAACTCATGGTTTGTAAACAAGTGTCCAAATCATGGTGAATCTACTCTAACCACACAACATGTCGCGATGGAGTGCAGATATGTTTTTTGAGTAGAACGAGAACCTGTTCTCTATCTGAGCGGCTCATTTGAGGTACTCAGGCTATTTCCACTGCCTACTAAATCACCAGGAGGGGACTTTACTTTGGCAAAGGTTGAGGCTTTCCCAGGGTCCAGAGTACAAAAATAACATAAAGATATGACCTCAGCCAAGGATAAGACTATGTCAGGGGCTCAGTGCTATGTACTGGTGATTGCTTTTTGCTTTTCCATTGTTTGTTTACATTTTTGTTGTTGTTTATCATACACTGGCTCTTGCCAGGGGGTATTTATAAATCTGTTAGTTTTTGTCTAAGGCAACACTGAGTGCAGTGCCCTAGAGGATGTATACCTGTTTGTACGGCAAGAATGTATGACTTAATTTACAAGACATTGCCCTTTGATTTTCTTATCACTGTGTCTTGCTTTCCACACCTGGACCTAGGATACAGTAAGACCACCTCAGAGGTCAGACAATACATATACCTTGCAAACTCTAGGAGTTTATGAAGTGCTCTTTAATTATCAACAGGAAAGCATGTGTTGTTGATTCTAGGGGGCAGAATAACAATGGGAAACTATTTCTTTTCTGTGAAAAATGTAAAACATTACTATTATTATGGTTCAAGTGGGAGCCACTGCATCCGCCCCCTTTGAACTCTGATCCCTTTTAAGATGAAGATATGCCTCGGCTCAAGTTCACCTACCCCATGCTGTTAATAACTCTAATAATGGCTTCAAAAGTCTCTCGCTGACATGCTATTTAGCCTGGATACTCTGGAGGTATGTGCAGAATATAAGAATAAAATGAGAGGGAGCATGTTTCAGCAACAACTCAGGTTACAGCAATTTCATGAGACCTTAGTTCTGGTCTTTGAGTGTAGGTTATTCCTTGCTACACTGATAATAATACCTATAGTCAGTAGTGACTATACCACCATATTTTGACCCCCGTAGTCAGAGGACTATACAACTTAGTCACATATTAGTCATAAGATAGTCAGTAGTGACTATATCTGGATCACACAAATCGATGATGTCATAGGAATGTGTGCACAGGAAACAGTTAGAATTCAAATTTGAATGGTCCATGGACTTCAGGTAGGCACATCCTCTTCTAAACCACTGTTCTATGGATATCCATGCTTGTTATATGTTATGTTACAGTTGACTATGACAACTTAAGATGTTATAGGGTGCATGAGTTTTCATGTTTGATAGAGTATTTATGGGATTTTGTTCAAATTTTGATAACATAGAAATACATGAACAGTTTATGTCTAGACTAACAGAGCATAATAGGCCTACACAGCAGCCTGTCACCTGCCCTGCTTTATCCTATCCTGTCACATGCCCTGCCTTATCATAGCCTGTCCCCTGCCCTGCCCTATCCTAGCCTGTCCCCTACCCTGCCTTATCCTAGCCTGTCCCCTAGCCTGTTCCCTAGCCTACCTTATCCTAGCCTGTCATCTGCCCTACCTATCCTAGCCTGTCACCTGCCATGCCTTATCCTAGCCTGTCCCTTGCCCTGCCCTATCCTAGCCTTTCTCCTGCTCTACCTATCCCAGCCTGTCCCCTGCCATGCCTGGTCCTAGCCTGTCCCTTGCACTGCCTTATCCTAGCCTGTGCCCTGCCATGCCTGATCATAGCCTATCCCTACCCTGCCTAATCCTAGCCTGTCACCTGGCCTGCCTTTTCCTAGCTTGTCCCTTGCCCTGCCCTATCCTAGCTTGTCCCTTGCCCTTCCCTATCATAACCTGTCCCCTGCCCTGCCCTATCCTAGCCTGTCCCCTGGCCTGCCTTATCCTAGCCTTTCCCCTGATCTACTTATCCTAGCCTGTCCCCTGCCATGCCTGATACTAGCCTGTCCCTTGCCATGCCTTATTCAAGCTTGTCCCCTGGCCTGCCTTATCCTAGCCTGTCATCTGCCCTGCCTAATCCTAGCATGTTCATTGTCATGCCTTTTCCTAGCCTGTCCCTTGCCCTGCCCTACCCTAGCCTGTCCCCTGCTCTACCTATCCTAACCTGTCCCCTGGCCTGCCTTATCCTAGCCTGTCCCCTGCCATGCCTTCTCCTAGCCTGTCCCTTGCCCTGCCCTACCCTAGCCTGTCTCCTGTCCTGCCTTATCCTAGCCTGTCCCCTGCAATGCCTTCTCCTAGCATGTTCATTGACCTACCTTATCCTAGCCTGTCTCCTGGCCTGCTTTATCCTAGCCTGTCCCTTGCCATGCCTTATTCTAGTTTGTCCCCTGGCCTGCCTTATCCTAGCCTGTCACCTGCCCTACCTTATCCTAGCATCTTCATTGCCCTGCCTTATCCTGGCATATCCATTGCTCTACCTATCCTAGCCTGTCCTCTGCCATGCCTTTTCCCAGCTTGTCCCTTGCCTGGCCCTATCCTAGGCTGTCCCCTACCCTGTCATATCCTAACCTGTCCCCTGTCCTGCCTTATCGTAGCCTGTCCCCTAGCGTACCTTATCCTAGCTTGTCACCTGCTCTACCTATCCTAGCATGTCCCCTGCCATGCCTGATCCTAGCCTGTCCTTTGCCCTGCCTTATCCTAGCCTGTCCCCTGGCCTGCCTTATTCCAGTCTGTTCCCTGCCATGCCTGATCCTAGCCTATCCCTATCCTGCCTAATCCTAGCCTGTCACCTGCCCTGCCTTTTCCTAGCTTGTCCCTTGCCCTGCCCTATCTTAGCTTGTCCCTTGCCCTACCCTATCCTAACCTGTCCCTTGCCTGGCCCTATCCTAGCCTGTCCCCTACACTGTCTTATCCTAGCTTGTCCCTTGCCCTGCCCTATCCTAGCCTGTCCCCTGCCCTACCTATCCTAGCCTGTCCCCTGCCATGACTTATCCTAGCCTGGACCTTTCCCTACCCTATCCTAGCCTCCCCTGCCCTGCCTTATCCTATCCTAGAGCAGGACAAAGCTTGACCTGCCTTTCCCTTATTTCTCATGATTGACTATATCTATTAGTCATAATGACTACTTTAGACCATGAAACCATTAAATTCATAGTCACTTGACTATATAGCCCAAATCAGCCAATTTAATGGCTGACTATAGGTTGACTATATGACTAAGTTACATTTGACATAGGTGACTAACTAGGTATAGCAGGTTTTTCTACGTTCACGTGACTATAGAAACGTAGTCCGTAGTGACTAACATTTCCAGGGCTATTATTATCAGTGTAGGTATGGTGTGCGGGTGTTTGGTATAACCAACTAAATCTTCCAGGTTATTCTGTGAGCAGAACTAACACAGCCCCACATAGGGAGTCACCAGAATTATATCGCTATACTGCATTGTACCTTCGCTGTAGACTCATATACAGGTTTCCCAATTTAACCATCCATATTTCAAAAAAGTTTCCAGCAATTGATTTTTTTCTACAGATACGCAGTGCAGCACGCAGCGATGCTTCACTCACAATTTCAGAATCGTGGAAGTACACATAGGGGAGCTCAAATGCAGTATTTGAGCATTCAATATGACCGTCAATACAATCGACCCAAATGTCGCTCTACTGTGTCCCTCAACCCCCCCCCCCCCCACAACCAGCCCCCCATTCTACCCTCATTCTACCTGGCTTGTCTTTAAAGTTACCTACACTAAATCTTTAAGGGCAGAATATCAACTAAATGACTATCCCCAAAGGGTTGATATGATGCATAAATGCAGCCCTGGTGACTCTATGCATCATGCCGACCAGTTCGGAGTGTGTCGATCCAATAGCTTCTATATGATGACTCAAAACAGCCCTGCCAAGTCATTCGTCAGTGCATAATCATGAAGACAAAGGGCATACCACAGTAGAGCACTATGCGGCCCTTAAAGGGTTAATTTTCTGAGTAGACCTGCCACCATGCAGACAAAGACATGTAGTCGATATTCATATAAGGCACTGTCAATTGTTACTCTCTCTCTTAGCTTATTTTAACACTTTACAGGAGACAAACTGCTTTAATACAGTATCTCCCTTTGACGTCATGATACATACAAGCCGCCCTTACGATAAAGCCACCAATGTTACATTCATGCCACACATGGTTGATACACTCATAAAAAGCTCACATGATGCATGGATGCAACCCTGTCATTTGTGCATCATGACAAAACAACTGCAAAAGAGGGCATCAAAGTGCTCTGCAACTTTTAACCCTTTAAGGCATGTCACTAAATGTCATGATGGGTCAATGCAGCCCAGGCGAGTAACTCACCGGTGTTGCAAGGCTGCATCATGCTGACCCTTTGTGAATGTCTCAACCTCATTAAGTGGGCATAATGCTTGAGTACAGCACCGGCGAGTTAATCGCCAGGGCTGCATTCATGCACTATGACGACCAAAGGCATGATGCATTAAGGCATTATGCTGTACTTAAAGGGTTAACGTGTTAGATGTAGAAGTATGAAGCGGTGGAGGTTCTAATTCATTCTGGCATGACGGGGTCGGAACATCGACTATATCATTTGATATCTACTACGGTTGGGTCCGAACTAAAAGCATTGGATTTGTCTTTAACCCTTTAGGGACGGCGACTTGCTAAAAGATGACATTTGTCAATATGATGCACTGATGCGGCCCCAGCGAGTAACTTGCCGATGCTGCATTGCCAATTCCTGGATGGTGTCTCAACCCTGTAGGGTCGGCATGATGCTTGGGTGCAGCCCTGGCGAGTTACTCACCAGGGCTGCATTCATGCATCATGACGACCTAGGTACATTTAGGCATGATGTTATCCTTAAAGGGCTAGGGTAGGCATCAATGAGTATTGATGGGTAGGGTACAGGCCTGAGTATCTTTGTCAGACGCCAACCTTGGTTGAGCGTGTCGCTGCTTTCAATGGACGACTGTAATAAATTGGCTGTGGTATTTTAAGAAGATTCAGGGTTGGAGGGTAGGGTGGAACTGTGGGGTTAAACATGTGAAAGCATACTTGTCAATAAGCTATGACCTGATGTAGACAAATTTTAACTGGAACCTGATCGAGAACAAGTCATGAATTCATAAGCAAATTTTGACCTGACATAAGTAACATTTATTGACGTTACCTCCAGGGTTTTTTCACAAGAAATCCTGTTGAAATATATAGAAAATGCATATGTTAAGTCTAACTATTGACAATCAGGAGGACCCTTGTCAACTGCAAATATTGTATTATTTACGAAAATTCAAATATCGAGAGTCAGGAATCTGTTCTGAAAGACCTTGCAGAACTCATTGAATAAAAGAAAAAATTGAAAGTGAGATAACACTTTAAAACACTCTCCCCGTTCCTATATAAGACTTTGCATAAAGGCTTCCATAGGAAATCTTCTGCAGTAGAAGGGGAGAAAACAATGCCACTTTCTGCTCTTCTATCACCATTACGCACCGAAGTACCCCCACATGAAAACTAGTTCACAGAAATATCTTCAATTTCAGCCATAAGGTGAACTATAAACAAGTACTTAAGCCAAAGGGAATCTCATATTGGGGGTGATAAATATTCTACATACTTTAATCAATTATTTTCAATATTGGGTTTCCATGGTTACGCCTGCATCTGGCACGCACACATGCAGTGAATCAAAATCAATGAGTTTCAACAAATGCATTTAATAAGGGAATTGAGGAGATCATATTGCAATTTCATCTCACACACCACAGCTAGTGTTACCTGTTCCCAGTTATAGTACCCAATAACCCTGGGTGCCACGTGCGTACAGTAGGCGATAATGGAAGGAATGTGGTTAATATTGCAAACCTATTTTTGTGTAGAGATAGATCCGACTGTGCCACAAAAGTACAAATTGTCAAAGAGATCAATGGCGTCCGTTGAATATTGTATTTGTCTCTGTTTGTCCGAGCACACCGATCGTTATGACAAGATGCATGACCCGGGAAATGTGCCTTTTGAAGGACCTCATAGTGTTCTAACCATTAAGAGCTGCATGCTGCTTTCATATCCTTAGCTACATTCATGCATCATAATAATCAAACAGAGCTGATGTACTGCTGGATAGGCCCAAAAAAAAAGGTGTGTTTCAGGTTACATGGTCGGAAAATCTAGGGTAGGAAGGTCGGATTTTTTTCTTTTTTTCTTTTTCTTTTTTTACTTAAGCCTGAAAAGTACCAAGAAATCGACTCAGGTACTACAATGCCGACTCGCCGAAGATCGACCCTTAAATAGCCCAAAAATGACCCAAAATAAAGATATTTTTTCAAAATTGCAAAAAAATTTCTAGGGTCGGCCCTGTTTTGCTAGGTAGGGTCGGGTAACCTGAAACACACCTTTTCTTTTTTTTCGGCCATAGCCAAAGGGACGGTTAAATCACTAAAGTTCTTGGGAACTATTCTCTGGTCCTGTGCATAACGAATATGTTCTGTTTAAAGTGTGAAACACGATTTTGCCATTATAACAAAGATTTTATAATTATTATTTCCATGTTTATCGCTCTGTCATGCCGTATAGCAATCCAACAAAGCAGTTACATGCAGTGTCTGGTATCCTTAAACATTATAACAGATATTAACTGCATAAATTAAGCAGCCTTTAGTTAGCATCCATACATTGATTCATTGCCCACAAATTGACATAAATTAATCCAGTAGGAAAGACACAAAATGACAATCCTCCTTCTGACCTATGAGTCTGATATCGATAACAAGCTTTGACAAAACTATGGCATCCATGACTTTAGTGGATAATTGCAGGAAACCGGTCCCGCTACGGCTGTAGACAAATACAAATGAACGACCCACGCCCTCTTACGATGTTTCCCCTGGAAATGGTTGATTTACGACATCCTCCTCGTACCTTTAAAGGCCCCATAGTGATGTGATACATCGTGTCATTTGTCGTCATGATGCATGAATGCGGCCCTGGAGATCGACTCTCAGGGGATGCATTCATGTATTGTGCATAACCTAAGGATTAATACATTCCTGGAGGGGCATTTGATGCATAAGTGCAGCCCTCGGTAATAGACTCACCAGAGCTGCATTCATGCATTGCGACTAGAAAGGGCATGGTATATTAAATCATTATGCGGCCCTTGAAGGGTTACAAAGTCTTGGTAGGACTAGTTAATACCCTTAAAGGACATCATGCCGCTAAAAAGCAACATTTGTCATCATGATGCACCAATGCAACCCAGAGCTGCATCGGTGCATCATGCCGTAACTTTACATTAACCCAGTGGGTCATCATATTGCATAAAAGGAACACTGGCGAGTTACCCACCAGGGCTGCATTCATGCATCATAACAACCAAATGCATTAAAGCACTATCCGGATATTAAAGGCTTAGTACCCTTTATGACATGATGTGGGGTCTATAAATCTGTATTATTGAGTCTAATGAGGCTTCCTCTGAGAATGAGGCTTTCTCCTCTAAGAATTAGTACTGCTCTAGAGCCTTTCTATCCTTGTAGTTTCTTTGGAGGACGTGGGGTCACTCTCCCTAAATCGATACAGGTTCAAAATCTATGACTGCCTGACGTCTATGACCACTGCTACCTACAGACACCCCTTGTGGCGACATACCCCTCTAAACCTGGAAGAAATCGTCCCTCCCTTTATAGTGGGTCACCATACTTAATTATGATTTGAAGTGATCCGAGCAAACCGGTCATAGAAGTCAGCCGGTCATAGATGCCAGCCTGCCATAGATTTTGAACCTGTATCGACTTGGTGATAGTGAGTCAGCATTGTTACTTCTGGGAAATGTATTAACCATGTTACACATTATATCAATGACAAGTGAAATTCATGTTTATGAAAAAGTAAAAAGGGGATGAATAAAATATAATGCAATGGGATATTTAGGGCTCAATCACATGAGTTTGTAACAGTTGAAACGTCGTTGACCGGGTGTCGCCTTAGACCGGGTATCTAGAAAAGATTTTAACCAGCTGCACTGTCCAAAGTATTATGCAATAAGAAGTCCCACCAAGTACATTATATCATATAGATATATAATATTTTTTTAAATTGGAAAAAAAACTCCTTTCTAGATACCCGTTAAAGACAGCACCCGGTCAAAGACTACACCACTCAAAGACGACACCCGGTCAAAGATGTTTCAACTGTTACAAACTCATGAGACTGAGTCTTAGTATCTTGATGCATAACGGTAGGACCATAAATCCCAGCATGCATTGCATGGAGGTCATGTGACCGATGAAGTCACATCCGTGGCGCCCCTACCCTGGAGTCGTGATCCGGACACATCCTCTCCCGGATTGAAGATATCCAGGGATTCGTGCATAGAGCATTTCATGGGATGTTATTGCAGGAAGGGGGTTTGGGGTGTCTTCTGATCGAAAGTCCCTCTTCCCCCCTAAGTATTATAGCTTCAGGGAGATTTGTATAACCCAATGCAGCAAGACATGGTGACTTTTGAGAATGGTTGTTTACAATGTCTTTGGACTTTGTTGTTGTTCGACAATAGATTCGTGAATCTGCTGATATGAATTGAACGTAAACACCACTTTATTATGAAAAATGATCATTTTTTGCTGCTTGGGACTCTAATACGGAGTGGAGGGGATCTTGGAGACACAAACCCTTTACAGCCACATATTTCTTTAATATGATTTTCCATTGATTCTTATGATATATTTTTGCAACCCCGGTGAGAAACTCGCCAGTGCTGTACCCATGTAAAATGGAGATCCTGTGGTAGGATATCAGCCCTGTAGAGTAGGTTTGGTGCTTGAATGCAGGCTTAGCGAGTTACTCAACGGTATGAATCGACTATATCATGTCCATAAAGGGTATATTGGACACACCACGTGGTCCTTAACCCTTTAGGGACAGATGTCGCTAAAAGATGATATTTGTCATCATGATGCCCCAATGAAGCACCACCGAGTAACTCTCCGGTGCTGCATTGGTGCATCATGCTGATCCTTCGGGGGATTCTCAGCCCCATAGGGTCGGCATGATGCTTGAATGTAGCACTGGCGAGTTAGTCACCAGAGCCGCATGCATGCATCATGACGACCAAGGGCATGATATATTAAGGTATTATGCCATCCTCAAAGGGTTAAAGGGCTACCCCCCTCATGGCCAGTCTCAGCCTCATCGAGCCCCGCATCCAGGCCTTACAGAAAACAGATCCTGCACAACTCAGATTTATGGATGGAGTGTCGTGGGGCTGGGGTGTTATATGCGGCCTGTGGCCAGTGCCGTCCTGTGGAGGCAAATATCAAGATGACCCCAGAGGGTTTGTTTTCCTAGGAAAAAGCAACTAGCAATCTCGAGAATCTACTCTATGTGATTTTGTAAGAATGAGGAGCTCAGATATCGTATAATGTACCGTCGTGATATAGAGTTGGGGCACTTCTCAATTTGGTGGGACCTTTATGGCCCTAAGGCATGAGCATCTACAAGATTATATTTAAGTGTTAACCATCTAAAGACGGTATGTCCCCAGAAGATGAATTTGTAGTCATGATGCACCAATGCAACCCCAACGAGTAACTCGCGGGTACTGCATTGGTGCATTTTACCAACTCTATGGGAGTGTCTCAAGAATCGCAACACTGGCAAGTTACTCACCTGGGCTACAATCATGCATCATACCGACCAAGGGCATGATGGATTGATGTCCTTCTTAAAGGGGTTAAGAAACTGTTATTTAAATCAGTTCTCTAACCATGGCGCTTATACAAGATTGCTGCTTTTTTGCAACTCGCACTTAACCAGGTTATGGTATACAAATTTAGAGAATAACTGGCTCAGATAACAAAACCTTTATGCGTAAGCAATTGCTTCAATTGCTTCTACTAAATTTAAAAGCTGTGCCAAATAAGCAAAACTTTTGCATTTTATAGAGAAATTTCCGCACCCTCTATTGCAAAAAGTGTAATCACATTATCTAAATTGTTTATATAGGCAAAAGGATGGGCTGTCTAGTGTTTCCCGAATGTCCCTGATTCAAAATCAGAGATAAACGGCTTGCTATAAACTCTGTCTGATATCTACGGTCTAGACTATGAAGCTGCAAAACTAGTTCAGAAAATTACCAAACATTTCATGAATATGCAGAACATGGTGCATGGGCACCCCTCCTCCCGTCCACTTTATACTACCATACATCAATCAAATCTGACCTCAGAATACATAGAAAATAGATGAGAGTGATGTATAGTGTAAAACCCAGCATAAAAACCAGTGGCCCTCAGTTACCCCCTGGCCCTTATATGGCCATGTACCTTGGGCATCCCATAATAACATGGGAGGATCCAGCGGGCCCCTAGAGCTGTCTCCTTGGCAACCGACGACGCTGGGATCCTGACAGTCTCGTTATATCTATTATCGCTCAAGTTTTTTTTGCAGGTCCTATAAACCTGATCTTCACATCTATTGCCCTCTTTCAACCACCCTGAACGACATGTCTTTGGGGGCCTAACTCATATCCTATTACCAACAATCATTGCATTTATCTATATATATTGCTACCCATGCACATTGAGTAGCTCACCATGACTTGCTGCCATTTACCTTGAGTTATTGTCCCCTGTCCGTGTTCATGTCATTTCTCCTGATTTGCCAAGTTTTCTTCCCCTTTCTCTCCACTCTACATGGCCTCGCCCTCCCCTGCTTATCACTTAGTATTGCTCAGATCCCTTTGTCTTTCCTGCACTGTTCTATTTTACCCTGACTTGCCCTGACTTGCCATGTCATGCCTTGCTCTTCTCTGCTCTTTCCTGCTCTGCTCTGCCCTGTTCTGCCCTGCTCTGCCCTGCTCTGCCCTGCTCTGCCCTGCTCTGCCCTGCTCTGCCCTGCCCTGTGCTGCCCTGTCCTGTCCTGCCCTATGATGCCATTCCTGACTTTGCCCAGCCATTCCCTGCCTTATTCCATGTGACATGCTCTGCCCTGTCCTGCCCTGCCTCACTCTTTCTTACTCTGCCCTAGCATGATATTATATTACAATGCTCATCCATACCCCTAGCCTTCTTTGCACTGCACTGCAACGCACCATCCATTTCTCCCACCTGTGTTTCTCATATTAGTTTTATCAGTCATGTCCCATCCCCGCCCCTATATCTAACCTATCACCTTCCCTCACCTACCGCTGTATTTATATATATTCCCACCAGGTGGCCACCCTGCATCCGCCACGCCCCCTTCTGACAAATAGACGCATAGATTTACCCCATTTTTACCCCATTTTTATCTATACCCCCTCCACAGTTACTCACCTATATCTTATATCTTCTTGTTTCCCATTTCTTATCGTCCCCCATGTTTCTTTATCTGCGGGTGTTTGCCATACTTGTTCTATTTGTGTTGGATCTCCGTGCGGACCCAGGGTCCCCGGGAGCCACCTGCCGCGGCCCTCACAAGGTACCTGCATAATGCAGGGGGAAGGAAGGAGGGGGGAGGGGGTAGGGAGGGATAGAGAGGGGGAGGGGGGAGGGAGAGGGGCCTATCTACGTCCCGGTCTCTAGCTAGCATTTTAACCCTTTGGGCACGGCATGATGCTAAAAGATCAAATTTGTCGTCATGATGCACGGGTCAATGCAGCCCTGGAGTGTAACTCGCTGGCGTTTCATTGGTGTATCATCCCCACCCTTTGGGAGTGTCTCAAACCGTATAGTTTTGGCATGATGCTTGCAGCCCTGGCCAGTAACTCGCCAAGGCTGAATTCATGTAGCGTGACGACCGAGTGGGTTATGCCTGAAGGCATTATGTCGTGCTTAAAGGTTTAAGGCCTACATAGCGCGCTAATGCAGTATACCCTTTATTATCATGATGCATGAATGCAGCCCTGGCGATGAACTCATGAGTGCTGCATGAATGCATCACACACAACCCTGCGGGAGTGTATCAACCCCATACGGCCCGCACGAGAGATGGATACAGCCCTGGCGTGTAGTAGACTTACCATGGCTGCATTTATGCATCATAGTACCCTGCGTGCATTAAGGGACTATGCAGCCCTTAGAGGGCTACTTTCCCGCAGCCACCTATCGACGGGTATTCATCGTTGGTGACACACCTCTGAATTATATAAGACGACTGTCGGGGCTGGAGACACGGCTAGCACACAGACATAGGGTGCTGAAAGGCGGGCCGAACTGGGGCTGCTGGAGGTTACATTGATGCACATAGAGACACTATCAATGTGGATATGTAATAGATAGACAATGGTTATGAATAGGTATGTAGACTTAACCACAGCTTGCTGGTGGGGGCCAGACGAGGGCGAAGCCCAAGTCGCCCTACCAGCAAGCTGTGGTTAATCTACATACCTTTTCATAACCATTGCCTATCTGTTTTAAACCACGGTATGCAGTATAACCAAGGTGCAAAGTCCATTGTTCTGCCCCACCACCGTGGTTTAAGTTAGTGTTAGCATACATGTATATTTCGGCTAGTATTTGATGGATTGATTTGCATTCCTGGGGAAGATTGGTGGAGATAGGGGAGGCTGTGTGAGTAGGTAGGGGATGACTACATTGATGTAATAACACTGTATGGTAGATAGATAAGGATATTATGTTAGTATTAATTAGAGGGGGTATTTGGTGAAGTATTGAGTACATTTTCTTATAGGAGTGAGATGAGGCATTGTTTTGCATTGCTGGTGGTGATGGGGGATGTTTGAGAAGGTTTCATTGATTTAGATCACTCAAAAAAAAGGGGTTTTTCGACGAGGGAGGCTTTTTTTTTTTTTTAATCCGAGGGCTAAAATATGTACAGGATGAAATACATTTTGTTGACCGAAATTCACATTTTGGTAGTTAAGAATTCATTAATCTTTGAAAGTGGGGAAAGTGCAAGTTATTTCTATTCCACTGCATTGCTGTCAGTATAAGCTTTAATTTGATACCAAATATGCCAATATCTGTCGATTTTTATCATGTTTTTCATCTAAAATTTTCCTCAAAACTTGATTTAAATGATGCGCACGGTGATGAAAAACCATTTTATTTTTTTAAGTGGCCTTACATATAGATTCTGTGTTATAGGCCGTTGTATGGTTAGTGTCGCATATACTCCTGGTAGTATTGGATGGCATTATAATTACATAGAGTAGAATAGAGTACCATTTTGGTATCTATTCATGAAACCCTGTACTGAGTAGAATTAACAAAGGATTTCCCCCAACACATTTGATCTATAAGCCCTATCCAAATAGATATTGCACAACTGATACAAGCACTGCATCTAGCTGTACAGGTAGTACCGCACAGGTGCAAAGAACTAGGGTAGAGATGACATAGTTAGGTACCCGGGTGATGACAAGGGTTGGACTTCAGGACAAAAATATAAGAAGTTTCAGGTTACACAACCCGAACCAGCATCTGAGGACCAATCTTCACTGATACTGAATTCCTTCCATGCCCCGAAGGCAATGCGAACATTGACAGGTAAAGTATGCACCAAACGATGAGGTATTCAAAGGAAAATAGGGACCCTGTAGCCTGAATTGCACCTTTCCCTATTCTCATCTATAAACTATATGCTATAAACTGGTATGGGCTGAGCGCATCGGTTTTTATTGATGTTATAGAGTGTGATGTTGGGTATGACTGAATGGGACATGTTATAAATGATTTATTTTGAGGCTGCGACACCTACACTCGGCACAATACAAGAGACTGAGTTTTGATTGCAGAGGACTGTATGATATACCTTACAAGCAAGATCCCTTATGCAGGCGGCCATTATTTGATATGGTACTGCCGAGATAAACTCTGATAACAGCTGTCGCAATGGGTATCAGTTGATACATGATGAACTCTAGGAATTCATGGAACTAAAATGTATTCCCTATACTGAAGTAACGAGAATAAACTTGTTCCTGTGATCTCATGAGAGATTAAAAAGATAGAACTAGCACGTTCGTGCATATGGAGGAACCAGAATTATCGCTACAGCCCGCTAATGCTGAGTGAGTATGTAAATTAGCCAATTTATGGATCTGAAGGACTTTTTCCGGCTGTCAATGATATGAGTGTTTCCTGAAATGAAATGCCAATTACTCGTTCGCCAGTTGGCGGGTGCTGTGAAATGGTTAAGGCATGGGTGGGGGGGGGGGGGGGGGGGGGAGTCTGTGGCATGTGATCCCGACGGTGGTTAGGCGTTCAAGTTCAATGCCAGTAGACTAATGCCAGAAAAAGGTAACTGAGAGTTGTGGGTGAGAAGGCGGCCTCGAATGGGTACTGAGTATTTGAGAGGATATAACAACTGCCGCCCTACCACCCCCTTTATGAGTGGTTGAAAAATTTGAGAGCGCTATACATATATGGGCTAACCCCCCTCCCTACTCAAACCACCGCCCCTGGATTTCAGCGCTAACCATGTCCAGGGAGACTGTATGGACTATTGCAAGTTTAGGCTTTACGGAACTCATTAGACATTTACCGTTTTAGCAAAAATAATCTACTCAATTTATGAGCAAATAATATGTCTATTCTCCTATATGAGATCTAACGGAAATTGACTACCACTGATTTTGACAGCTAGGCTGCAGTGCTTATCCCATCCATGGGAGAGTACCCCCGGGGGGGGCGGGGGGTGGCGGGCGTTTCCACAATAGGTCAAGGTAAACTAGAAGTAGGTATCTGTCTTCTCTGTGCAATGCTCAAAGGGTACAAGTGAGTAAACCCACTTACAAGGGTTGGTTTTGGGAACAGGGAAAGGTTAACCATTTAAAGGGACGGTCTCACCACTCACACTTAACCACATAGTAAAGTAGAACATAACTAGAATTGTGAGTGAGATACGCTCGGTCAGACTGCCACTTTAAGGCCACAAAGTGCATTGATGCGCTTTACCCTCTGGTCATCATGATGCGTGAATACCGCACTGCAACGTCTTTTTAAACAAGTACCCAGCTCTTGAGAATTTTCTTTGCTTCACAAGTGTGATTTTTGCAATTCCCGACTGTTAATTGTACTTTGCTGGAAGGCTACATGGACCCCCCCCCCCACACTTCCTGGTACCCGATTCAGAACAAGTCATGAAAGTCATAAGCAAATTATGATTGATGAAACGTGTTTGCCACATGACCCCTCGGAGTCTTTCACAAGAAATCCTTTTGAAATCTATACAATAATGTATAAGTAGATACCACTTAATGACATTCAAGAGTATTCTACATCAATTGCAAATATTGCCCTATTGATGAAAATCCGAATAGTATGAGTCATCATCTGTTCTGTGAGAATCCCTAATGTGTGGGTTCAGGCACTGTCACAGGGAGTCGCATTGATACAAACACCGATATTGAACCCCTCTGTACCGTCTGTTTGATGGCAGTTAATGTGTTAGCCATTTAAGTAGAGCATGTTGCCTCAAAAAGCCATTGCTGTCTTTGTGCACCAACGCAAGTGAGTCCCTAACCAGTGCTACATTGATTTGCCATGCTGACTAATCGGGAATGTATTAAGCCCATAGGGTCGGCATGATGTATTAAGGTAGCCCTGATGGCGTACTCACCAAGACTGCATTCATGCATCATGATGACAAAGCTATCGGACATTAAACCACTATGCGGCCTTTAAAGAGGCAGAACAAAGGTGTGTCCCACAGGGCATGACTCTAACAATAGGAATGCAGCTCATATCGGAGAGGAAGGTTGCTGAACCCTGCAGAGTCCCCGATGTAACACGATAACTAGGAGGAAGCCGGCTCTATGGTGAATGGCAGAATGTTGATACAGAGGTTTGGAGAGGCCCTGCAAAGTCCCAGACGTAACCTTCACCACATCTAACCTGCGCTTCATGGAACCTGCCTTAGATGTGACCTGCCCTAGATGTAACCTGCCCCGGAGGTGATATGAGTCTTATCATGCCAACACTCCAAATAATCTGGTATGATGCCCTCCTTAGCACCGCATTGGTGGCTCATGATAGCGAATGGACAGTATGCTTTGTGGCTGCATTGTTTTCCCTTCGAGTTACTTGTTGGTTTTATAGATTTTTGGAATTACAGGGCTTGGGAATTGAATCATTGCAATAGCTTACTTATTGAGCTCCAGCCAGACAGAAAAAGGAAAAGAAATAGAAAAGCAATGTCTCATGCCTAGTTGATACCTATCATGAGTATTCTAGAATCACTGACAAGTTAAACTTAAAGTTGGCATTACATCCTTTTTCCTTCCTAGAGGGTTAAGACCAGTTAAGTACAGGGACATAAACCAGCAGGTGTGGCACTATCTAGGTGTGTCAGTCCACAGGAGGTTAGGGACACAGACCAGCCGGGTGTTAAGTCACTCGGTGAGCTACTCGTAAATCACTCATGTCACCCGCAGGTTAGTCGGAGTCGTCGCACGTCCAGTTTTTACTGTCAGGAGCCCCGGGCGCCCTCTGCCCGGTCAGGTCCCAAGGGGTCACCCCCAGCTCCCGGTGACCTCTGTGACCTCAGGTACTGTAACCTCTGACCTCTGGTCACGTGTTCTAGACCAGTCATGGTGATCCATCACTAAGGGTGCTAACATGTCCCTCACTCTCCTGCCTGATGTATGGTAACAGGGTATATTATATGGGGTATAGGTGTGCATAGATTCTGCTTGGTGAGTGGAAGATGTCATAGCTTCTCGGCAGTGTCTGTGTTTGGAGATGATTGAGGGGTAGAAAACGAGTCTTCAATGACACAGTTAGACTTCCGGTATTCTTCAAGGATCCTCCAATGACGCTCTACCTGGTGTTGACCTGTACACACAGAAAAGTAAAAGTGTCAACTGTGTCTCCCACGCGGCTCTGGTAAAATAGAGAGTCAAACAGCTAATGACTCTGCTTATATGAAGGATCAACTTGAGTTGACGCTCCACTATCAGTGTCAAGCCAGTGTTGACCCTTCTTATAAGCAGAGTCAATAGCTGTTTGACACTCCATTTTACCAGAGCCATCTGGGAAACACAGTTGACTTCTTTACTTTTCCGTATGTACCCCAAACACCATGTGTAAACTGACACAGGCAATCAATTCTGCTCCAGCTTATTCTCTCGCCTTTAAGCTTGTTCCTTGCAAGCTATGGTTAGTGGGTAATTGGTCACTGCTTATTGCCTACATCTTTTATCTTAAAGTTCTTCCTTTCATTGTATATCTGTGGCGGATCCAGGATTTTACAGAGGGGGGGGGGCCCAAACCTGGCACAGTACAAGTGAAGCGCAGCGCAAGAAAATGACAGAAGCTATACTAGGGGGGTTTGGGGGGCATGCTGATGGTTTGTGTCTATATATGGTATTGTCCCCTTCTCTCTTTTTATCCCCTCTTTTCTCCTCTCTTCTTCTCCTCTTTTTAATTTTTTTAATTCTTTTTTTTTCGGAGGGGGGGGGGGCAAGGCCTGTCGGGTCACCCCCCTGGATCCGCCAATTTATATCTCAGTGAGTAAGTATAAAATTTGTTCAATTCCTGTCCTGGTTATTGCCATGAATGTGTTTTTTGCAGATAGTAAAGACATGAAACTCTTAGTGCAGCTCTCCCTCTAGACCCTTGAGCTCAGTGTGAGACCGGTATCTGGAGGTTACACTGGTATCAGGACACGCTGTCAGTGCCCGTGGGGGCCAGTCATGGTCGCCAGGTTTCTGACATTTCTGTCGCTACATTTTGTAAGTGCCATGTGCTTACTTCAAAACATCAGATAATTCAACACGACCATGCAACATTGTGGTAAAATTCAATTCTGCCCAAGGAGGTAGGTTGGTGAAAATCTATAATCATTTTGTATATATCTCTGTATCTCTCTGCCTCTGTCTGTTTCTATCTGTCTGTCTGTCTGTCTTGCTCTCTGTCTGTCTGTCTGTCTGTCGGTCAGTCAATCTGTTTGTCTTGGTTGCCTTTGTATGTCTATCACTGTCTCTTTTACGCCCTTTTCTCCCCACCTCTCTACCTCTGACGCTCTCTCCCTTGCTTCCCCCCCCCAGAATTTGGTTTTATTTCATGTGGAGAAACAAAGTTACTATGCTTATGTACTGAAATGGCCATTCTCCACACCCCCGTGGAGAAACTGATGCTCATTCCCCAATCTTTAATCATTTATTTTGAGGAAATTAATGAAGAATTCCATGAAATCTCTAATCCTGGTTTCTCCACTTGCGGTGCATTGCATTGCATCACGCTCGGCTCCGCCTTGTGTGATGCGATCCAATGCACCACTCGTGAAGAAATATGTCGTTCAGACAGATTATGAGCTGAAGGTAATTTATGATTCAGGTGGGGCACTCTGGTGGGACTTGATATGGAATTTAAACCGTCAAAGTGAGTAACTCGCAAGGGCTGCATTCAAGCATACCTAGATGAAACCCAGTGGGTCGGCATGAGGGATGAACCCACTATGCGACTCTTAAAGGGTTAACACGATGCAAACTGGATGATCAAATAGTCCTCAGGCCCATGTGACATGGCTCTGCGGTTGGGTTTGATGTGTGGTTTATTGAGCTGTGGTCACTCTGGGTGCAGTGGGGACTGACTGAGAACCACTTGTAAATCTCCACTTATTGCCAGTCCTAAACCACTGTAATTCTTCCCATTCTGTATTGACATTCTGAAGCCTAGGGTGGCGCCAACTAAGATGATTACCTCTCTATATGGATATGGCCATCTCTAGTCATTTGTTGGTTCTGTATGAGAAGTCATTCAGAGAGCGTTAGGTTTAGAAGAAGATTATGTTAGGTGACTGACGCATCTGCTCCAGATTTGAACCACTCAGAGAATAATTTTTCAGTTAACGTTTGCATCAGAATGCATTGTGGGCTATTGGAGCAGTGTTGACTAGTCCAGAATGGGTGTCGTCCCATCAATAATAAATCCACCATCGATAAAATGGGAATAACCTGTCTGATAAACTTCCTCTCATTCGGGGGAGGAGACCAAAGAAAAGGGCGGGAAATTGCATCCCTTTCTATTGTAAAAGCGGATATTAAACCCCGAGAGCCGATTGCTTTCTACTAAAACAGAAAAATCTTGTCCGCTGCCATAATAAAGCTTTCCATTTTAGAAATGAGCGGGGGAAGTGAAAAAGGTGGCAGGAACCGGCGAAAACAAAATGAAAATGATGGTAAGCTAACACCACTAGAGAGGCTGCGGAACTACATTGACATTGCCCATTGCTAACAATTGAATCTTTTGGAGGCAGACTGAAGATGTATTTATTATGTATACATTTTAAGCCATATTTGATCTGGTACCAGCGAAACCAGAATCAATGTAAGAAGATACTACTATCTTGAGGTACTAGCTTCAAAGCTGTCCTCCATTACACTTCCGGTTGAATTCTAAAGACGGTTTAAAATGGTGCCAAAGTATTATACTTCATTGAAAGATCAATGACTGTCTTGCCTGCCACTCCTTCTCTTCAAGAGAGCATTCTGCTTTTAGCAGGAAAACAAAGTTAAATAGAATAAAATAAGGAGAAAAGTAAATCCTCTGCCCTCGGGCATCTTCCTTTGGCAACACTCTATCGACGCCATGTTCCTTTCTGACAAGGTCATAGGTCAAGGTCATAACCTGACCTCTGCAGCGACACCTGTCGTTTCTTCGGGAACCTACACAAATATGGACGATGTTCCTTTATGCGGCGAGGCGGTGGGTGATAACTCAATTTGTGTGTGGGACAGCACGGGACAGCACCCCTCTCTACTCTGCCCGCGCCCGCCGTCCAACGGGCTGATTTCATTACTCAAATTGAGATGTCTCCCAGGTCACTCAGCACCAAAAGGGGACTTTATTGGCGTTCTCAGTTTTTAAAGACATCCCCGTATTCTATGAATTTGGATAAAAAAACACCTTATTTCACAAAAAGAGCCTCAAAAGCAAACCTCATTTTAGAACACACAGAAATACATTGGTTTCAAGTAGAGACATCTTACATGACAGAGGTCTACCATCCACAAAAGATGACAGGAATGACCCTTTCCAACACCCACAGGAGTTGACCCAAGGGAGTTGACTAAGGAGAATTCCCTCGAATCAAACTGATATTTGCTAGGCCTAACACTCCTTTTAAAACCACCCCTTATTTCTAAATCCACAAAAATTTGAATCAAAAAAAGAAAATGTCCCCTTATTTCAAAATCCTGTTTATTGGGTGAAATGCCCCTTATTCTAGAATCAACTGACAGTGGAAATACATGTAAAATGATCCATATTTCACATATTTTTAGAACGCATGTGACATCCTCTTTTGATTCTGAGTGCCGGGACTGGAGATGTCTCCTATAGTGGGGACGGGATGCACTTTGTCGATTGTTATAGTGCCCCACAGCTTTCATGACTACCCGTCGTCCGCGTCATTCATATGTTGTCTTCCATTGTCATTGTATCTCTCACATGCATGCACTCTCCTTTATAAGGTTATTTTATGACTACCTCCCTTCTTTATTATCACTCACTTCCCAGTAGAGATCACTCACATCCATATCTCTGCTTGAACCTATCTGTTCACATAATATATTGGGTCCCCACCTCAAATTTTCTTTGAATATCCTTTTTTTTCTGAGATATTAACCTTTTTGGGCAGGATAATGCTATTTTATAAATTTCTAGAGAAATGCAATTGCCTAAAATAATTCAATGAAACTCATCAAACCTGTAGTTTAGACAGTTCAGCACTTACATCTAGGAGTAAGGATACTTGTTGGGTGTGATGAAGGTAAAACCTGGATAAAGGTAGTTCCTGGTGGGCTCCTTCTCTCGGCAAAGGTGTGTGTAGGTTCAACAGTTAAAGGTTCACCTCTTTAGGCCTTTCTTACTTTACCTATACCTATACCTACTTTCTTTCTCTCTGTGGCTTTATGAAAAAGGTCTGTTCATTTTGATCAGTGCTTCCCCTTCCGGTCATGTCTTAATTCTCATCCCTCTACTGCTTTCATTCATAGCTGCTCATCCCTTCTCCCTCGTTCTCTGCCTTTCTGTCTTTCTATTTCTGACACTTTTCTGGCCTTTAGTCTTGCTGTCAGTGCCTGTTGCCTTCTCCCTGTAGTTCCTACCTGGCTACCCTGTAGAGGCTGCACCTGCTACCGGCTCCCATACTCGTGTTTCTCAGGCTACATCAGGCTGTATTACCACACAGTAATACCGTAAAACCTTGGCTATAAGCCGACCTCCGTTATAAGCAGAATGTGAGTTTGGGAGTAAACATTTTGCTTATAACAAAAGTGTTTAAAATTTGTTTCCACTATGTTCCTACATAATTAAACCTCACCTATAAGCCGAATGGGAGTTTGGGGCTTAAAATTCGGCTTATAGCAAATAAAAACGCCAAATAAAATTCAGCTTATAGCTGAGGTTTTACGCTATGTCTGTTTATGTCCCGCGTATTCGTGACAGGCTCATGTAGGTCTGAGAACAGCGTCGTGTAGCAATTGGGTAACGAGGATGCAGCTAGGCAATGTATGCAATCTGTGTGTGGGTGTGTGGGTGTGTGGGTGTGTGGGTGTGTGGGTGTGTGGGTGTGTGGGTGTGTGGGTGTGTGGGTGTGTGGGTATGTGGGTGTGTGGGTGGCAGAGGGGCAGGGGTTGCGTGCAATATGTGCCATATTGAGTTGGTGTGTGGGTGGGAGGAGGAGGAGAAGGTCCTATCTTGCTTAACCCTTGACGGATGTTGCTAAAAGTTGACATTAATCATCATGATGCATGACTGAAAAGGGCATGATGCACCAATCCCGTCCCGGTGAGTGACTCGCCGAGCTGCATTGTGCATCATGCCGACCCTAAGAGAGTGTCTCAGCATGGTAGGGTTGGTATGATGCTTGATTGCAGCCCTGGCGAGGTACTCGCCAGGGCTGCATTCATGCATCATGATGACCACAGGCATGAGGTATTAATGCATCATGCCATCCTCAAAGGGATAAGGACGGCATGATGTCTCCAGCGATATTTGTCATTGGTATGCACCAACAGCCCACCAACGAGTGACTCTCTGGCACTGCTTTGTTTCATGATGTCAAACCTTCAGGGATATACCGATCCCAATCCCATGCCTGATTCATGGATGTATTACTCGCCAGCAGATGCCAGACCAAGCAGTGCAACATTTGTGCACAGTGACCACAAAAAGGCATAGCACCATGAAGTATCATGCTCTCCTTAAAGCTTGACCGTCATGGTTTAAGTGAGGCCGAAAGCACTTGTGGATATAGTTCAGTTTTAATTCACAAGAGGGCTCTTAAGGGCTGGAAGCTCAGCTCTTGCAGGCACAAGATAGGAGACAATATGTTGTAGCTGGACAATGCTCATGGTCCCCTGTCCAAACACTGCTGCCCTCTGGTGGAACTGTTATTTTATTCCATGTATGGAAAATGCTGAACATATTCCCTGACGGCTCAGCTTTAAAGAACTAGTACTATCTGTCTGTGGAGACTGTGCACCGAGCGGGCGGGGCAGATGAAAGAAGAGTGTTATGAGGACCTTACATGTCGATAACAGTGGGACATGGCATCGGGGGGGGGGGGGGGGTCAGGGGCAGTGGATTGGGTGGCATGGTGGGGGGGGGGGGGTACAGAGGGAGGGGGTGAGTAACGGACTGAGGTACACAATGTAAGAGGTGAACGGACTGGGACAAGGATATAGGGTGGACAGAAATGGAAAGTAAGTTTCCAATGCTGAGGTAGAAAGATACTTGATGTTAGTTAGACTCAAACAAAACCTATATAGACAGGTTGAGACAAAGCAGTTCCATATCCAAATATAACAACACAACCCTTTTTTCAAACAATCCAACCTTTGAATCTGCAACAGCGCTGAACAGTTTAATACAGTGGTTTGTAACTATTTGCTCAGTGCCTCCAAGTGTAGCTAATCTAACAGGGGAATAACGCTTCACTAAGTTATAACTTAGTTGGCACAATTCCGGGGAGCAGGGATATGACTGAAAAAAAACACATGAATATTATCCATTTCTTTCTGTAAGCCTCCCAGTAGTAGAATATTTTTCAGTGTTTTGACCATGAATCCTGAGGCAGTGATATGGTTACAGAACCCGTAAGGCACCTACAACAAACACTGCGTTAGTATGACAGACTCCTCCAGCTCCCATGAGGCAAATAGCCGACACCTCCAGAAATGACGTTAGGTGCAGGGAGACCTTAAACCTTTAGAGCTTTAAGGACAGCATATCGCTAAAAGATGACATTTTGTCTTCATGGTACACAAATGCAGGCCTGCAAGTACCTCGTTGGTGCTGCATTGGTGCATCATGCCGACTCTGATGGAGTGTCTCAACCTCATAGGGTCGGCATGATGCCAAAATTAATGCAGCGCTGGCAAGCTACTCATTCAGGCATCATGGTGACCAAGGGAATGATGCATTAAGGTATCATGCCGTCCTTAAAGGGCTGAAGAAGTGCAGCTGGAAGAACCTAATCACTTCTGACATTTCTCTGAGCAGTTAGCAAAGTGCTCTATGAATATTTTAGCTGTGGTCTTTGCAGGGAATGGGTATGCATAGGTCTATACATCATAGAGCAATTACTTAAAAGAGCGACTGCTTTTGTAACTTAAAATGTAGATAGCCACCTGCTAAGGAAACAGTTGCTCTTTATTAGGATAACAAACGCCCATTTCCCCGGATTCCAATTATCAAATGTTTAACGTAGTGGGTTCTTTGCTCCATCTGTACCTTCAGTAGCACCACATTCCCTGCCCACGCAGTATATATACATATATAAATATGTCAGTCCTGAGACTATGTTGAATATTGAAATCTCTATACTACATATCACAAGCAGATGGGTCCATATCTTTCTGTCACCATGGGATGGAGGCGATATGATGGCTTAGTCCATAACTTGTACTTTCATTAAATGGACATCTAACATAGTGAGTACTGATATTGATGGGCGTCCATTTATCAAAAACTTTGGTGCCTGAATAGGGGCATTAAGAGATCTACTGGTGGTGGTAATCCACCCTGTCCCTATTACCAACATGGACTATCCAAGGCAAGAGATGCCACCTTCGCCCTTTCCCTTTTTATAAGGGCACATAGTTAGGTCCTTCGCCGTTATGATGCATAAATGCAGCCCTTGCAGGTAACTGAGCAGTGATGTATTCAAGCATCATGTACACCCTTACGGGAGATAACACTCTTGTGCTGCATATTTTTTTCTTGGTAGCACGGGTGAGAAGACTCGCAGGGGTTGCATCCATGCCTCACACATGGCACAGAGCATTACAGCACTATATGCGGCCCACAAGGTGCTAGACACCCCCTACCCTGCCTCTACCTGACCCTAAGGTGTCCTCCCTGGCATTAGCAGCATCAGTGTAGGCTACTGTTACTGTGAGCTTAACATAGCACAGGTGACAACTCTAACCTCTGCCTGCCCTACAGTAAAGTAGTACCCCTCTCAGATCACTCCGCCCTCCCCTGCCTATAGTAAAGTAGTACCCCTCTCAGATCACTCCGCCCTCCCCTGCCTATAGTAAAGTAGTACCCCTCTCAGATCACTCCGCCCTCCCCTGCCTCTAGTAAAGTAGTACCCCTCTCAGAAAACCTCCTCTACCTGCCCAATATGTCACATGTGCTGTTCATGGACCCGACTACCAATACTTAATGAGGTGGTACCCAACACAGACAAGACGGGAGAGAGGTAGGGCTAGGGATATAGACAAAGGTGCACAAGTTTTTGGTCTGTTGGAAGGTTATTTCACGAGTTGACCCTCGGGCCGTATTTCACGAGGCCGGAGGCCCAGTGAAATGCGGCCCGAGGGTCAACAAGTGAAATAACTCTCCAACAGACCAAAAACAAGTGTACCTTTGTGTTTATTTTTTATCTTTTTCGATTCAAAATACAAAAATTATGGTGGGAGGCGGCTATAAAAGGCTAAAATTAAAAGGCTTATTTCTCCGCCGTTCAAATATAAACAAACGGCCGTTTTTGATGACGTCACAGGCTGTCAGATACGGCCATGGGTTATTTAACGGGGGGTGTTAAATACCGGTGAGCTTGGTTAAAGCAATGGCACTGCAGTATTTCATTAAAAATAAAAGACATTTTCTTAGCAAGAGATGGTGTCACCTATAATGGATAATGTATGCCACTTTGTGCAACCGTTTTTGAGTCCAGCCCATGAGTGTGCTAGGACAGTGGGAATTCGAGCTGGATATTTGAACCCCGACGAGAGGCCAGCTGATCACTCCCTTGCTGCAGAATGAAGGAATGATAGATGCGTCATGCGCGCTGTGAACTGTTGCACTATTTGTCGCCAACCTTGTTAGTTTAAGTAAGACTGAAGTACCACCAGGAGCAATGACTGTTGTATAGTAGGACTGGGCAGGTAACCTTAATATATGATTACCTAAATCCCCTAGGGCTATTTTCTTGTAGTTAAGCAGGTTGGGATAACCCTGTACTCTGCAAGAATGGTCTCACAAGAATGCCTTATCTGCTCTTAATTGTGCCCCCTTGGCCATATGCCCATATATGCATTACGGGGCATAGCGACGCTTGGAAAGTGCTTCAGAGATCATCTTCAAGCGCGTTCGGGTTTGAGGTCTCCTAGATACATTTTAATATCTACATGTAAATTTATGATGATGACCGTAAAACGCTTTAGGTCATAGCTATCCCCACTGTAACATAGACCCTACACTCTACCCTCTGGCTGTCATGTCCAGTCTACCCCATAATTCGTCCATCTATCACCAGAGGGCTCCACTTTCCCACCAGGGGACTCTCGGGTTTGTGCCGCCCTAATTGATGGATTCATAGGCGTCAAAGATGGCCGCCTCTGTCTCCATGACAATCCAACATGGCCGCGCCCTCCTGCCCCCTGCACCATCACAGGGTAGTCAAAAAGCACAGGGCAGACCAAATACTTTGTGTTTCAGGGAACAACTCTGGTCATTCCGTCACATTTATTTCTCGGGAAAAGCACAAGCTGTCTACAGGAGGTAGAAATGAAAGATTCTCGAGAATAGTGAATTGATGTGTATTTCTCAAGCTTCACTTGTTCAAGAAACAAGTGATTCCCAAGTATATGACACAAGAAAAAGATTGTGTGTATCTGTGAGAAAATCAGTCTATATATGGAGTGATGACATGTGTTTCTCGAGTTTTAATTGTTCAACCAAAGCAAGAGTTTCCTGGTAATAAACGTAAGAAAATGTCTTCTGTACTTCAATATTTAAGAATGCCCTGTTTTGCTGCCTTAAGGAGCAAAGAGAGGTGACCTGAAACATGCCTTATTTCCTGTTGGCCTCAGATGGGAGGGGTAGAAGTCAGTTTGGCAGTGGATGTATGACAGAAGAGGGCCAGGCAGAGAGGGATGGGACTACAGCTCATGTTTTGTGTATAGTCTGGCACCAGGGGTTGTATTATTCACACGTGGTAAAGGGGGCGGAATACTATATATCACTTATAAAACAGTCAGGGACCTTTGTGGACCGATATGATGCGCTATGTTATATTGTCAGCTTCTGTTTGGGCCGGACTCTAAACTGTTTCCTCAATGTATAATGAAGTCATACTGACACTACTTACTGGTGTATCAAGCCAAACGCTCTAGTCTATAGTATTGACGTTACATGCCTATAGGTAATAGTCTATTTATACGTTTCTAATAAAACACTACCATCTTTAAAATTGAGAATGTAGATACGACCCCCCACCCCGTCCTCTCATCCCTCAATAAATGGAAGGTGCTATTCAATGTAAGGGCCTACTCCTGTAATGAGATAACCCTAAAAACATCTAAGAACATAAACCAGAAAAAGAAAACTATGTGCAAAGTATTTGTCAAATACGGTACAGGTAGAATAGCACTATAGCCGCGCTCAGTGTATATAAGTAGTTTATGGAAATGTTACTTTTAGCCAGACTGGAATGTTAGTAGTATATAAGGACATGCTACTTTGACCAAGGCATGTAACTTGAAAGTAGTATAATTATGGGCATGCTACATTGACACAGGCTTATGTTTCAAATAAACAGTTGTTGTACTAATATGTGTTCGGTAGAGAGGCCAAAACACCATTGGGGAGAAACTGCTTATTAATAAGACTACACTGTTGGAATAGGGAGCGAAATACCAGAACCATTGAAAAGATGGCGCGACTCAGACTAGCACCTGACGCCCTAGTTCTATATGAGGAGAGGGGCCAGAATGGTGTTTCCCATAGGTCATAGATTATGCATGACAACACTATATTTGTGTGCCCTCCTCTATCTACCCATATGTGTGCTTTATTCTTCACTTCCCACTTCCTTAATCCCTATAGAATCATCTTTATTTATTGGGCCTGTATTGTCCCTCATCTCGTCTATGTGCTATGCTTGGACCCCGTTGTCCATGGTGTTGGTCTATAGGGTAGATTCACCACTTTCGGACGCTCGTTGGCATAACAAATGTGACCCCTTTTCTCTAAGCTACACCTCATTTAATATTCAACACAGAAGTAGTATTAGGCCATATATGGAAAGAGGGGTATTGACACATTATAATCATCCAATAATTAATGCCCTTTAGGAAGTATTAAATGAGACATTTCACATCAAAGTTAGGGTATTTTATGTCTCGATTTCACCTGAAGTCGGACACTTTGGAATTATCTGTTTTTTAACAAGTAATATTGACTGATCTGTCTTAAAAGCATAACAGACATGACATAATTCATCAAGAGCGAGGATATTATCAAAAGTACTAAATATATCTATCTGGGAAATATATGTTTAATCTTATTGAATCTGCCTCATATAAAAAATTGATATAATCTTCCTTTGTATACACATAATGCATAATTTTCTGGCCTATAGCATTTGAGAATATATTTTTAGTAATATGGATTTCATAATATTAACTTAAAGAGTTAAAGCATTGTTTCCTCTATAGTTAGGATGAAGAGAAAGAAACAGTACATAGTGCTGTCCGGCTGATGGTGTAATTATATCAATTCTTTGAAATGTCTTCAAATAGTGTTTCCTGGTAATTACCATGTACATTTTTCTACAGTCTTCTTTGAAATGCACATATATCACTGTCTTGTTCCAGATACATTGCCTGGATGTACATAGAACAGCAGGATTTAGCATGATATCCCCCTGTCCGACTTGAGGTGCATGACAATGATACATAATCTGCATCATCTCGTTTCCCTAAAACAGGCTTACTTCAGAACATTACCAGACACACTGTACAGAGGGTTGGATGTTTCTATTTCCCTTTGTTGGTAAGAATAGCACTTCCTGTTTACTGGAATACTTACATATAGGGCATGAAATATATAATATATTACATATTTTAATATCAAAAGTGTCCGACTTAAGGCGTGTGTCCGTCTTTGGGTGAATCTACCCTATGTACCCTGTGAATCTCCTGACAAGGCTGTGTCAGTTGCAATTTCAAAACTATTCTCTTTCTCTTTCTATATTGGTGAAGCAGATGGAAGCCTGCACTGAAAAAGTCAACTTGTCTCCAGATTCATCTAATTGACTGTCATAACATAAATGAATTAAAGGTTGTCTAACCTATCAAGTTACCACCCCACAGACCTGTCTCCAGACAGATCTTCTAGCTGCAGAGTCAGATAGAAGACCAACTTGGCATGTGCCAGCGCAAAACCTGACATTTGCCAGGTCCAGATTCTGTTTATGGGATGGTAACCTGATAGTTCAGACAACCTTTGACTCGTTTATTTTATGACAGTCACTCAGACGAGTCTGGAGACAAATTCAATTTTCAGTGTTCACATTACTAAATGAGTCCAGACCAGTCATAATCTGTGGGCCCCCATTCCAAATTTCGCTGATTGCTATAACAATTACTGATGAGACACATTCTGACTGGTGCCCTATCTCTGGGGTAACCATCTCTTTCTGCAGTCTTTGTGCCATCGCAACAAGGAGCAGTCCCGACTAGGCCCTATAGCTCTCTAACTGGTGTGGACTTGTTCCCGCAGCGTCTCTGTTTACACTGACACCATCAATCTCGTGAGACCTTGGTTCTGCTCTCGTATTGTAGCCTGTTCTCCGGAAGCTATAGTGTGTGAGTGTCTGGTCACTGCCTAAGTTTCACGATAGATTGCGAGCTCAAAACTAACATGGCCGCCCATACGGAGAAAACCGAGTCGTCGCTATACACCTGTTGCCTGCCACGTGTCAGGCCTTGTTGCTGTATCTGTTTCTGCCACGTCAGCATTTCTTACAGCGCTGCAGCTCCCTCCTCAAACTCCCCTATAAGGGCCTCCGTGCTGGGGGCCTCCCACGTGTTGTATTACGCTATGTGCTTTGTCTTCATAATGCATGAATGCAGCCCTGGTCTGTAACTTGCCAGCACTGCATTCATGCCTTCCCTAAGAGGCTGATACACTACCGAAATGTCGACATGATGCGCCAATGCATCACTGGTTAGCTACTTTCTAAAGATTAATTCATGTATCCAGTACCAGTTTTAAGCAACATGACGTCCATAGTTTATTTTTCGATATTTGTATTGGCACAAAAACGTCACAAAAATGTCATATAGAGGTTTCATGAGCTACTCCCATATATATACATCTAGCTATATCCAGGCTATCTGGCCCAACCTAAAAGAGTCTTTATCTCCTCTCTTCTTTTGTTCGTCTGGTGCCCATAGATACACGGACACAGACACATGTATCATGTACCTTTCTCGCCATAAAATATGACCTTAGCTGTTGAAATGTTGTCCAACATCCATTACTCACTAAGTTTAGCTATATCCTGTGTCTTCTCCTCCCAAGCCCCCTCTGAGTGTGTGAGAGCTCGTCACAATACACTATACACTTTGTCATCATGATGCGAGTAACTCGCCAGTGCTGCATTCAAGCATCATGCCGACCCTAAGGGATTCAGACACTCCCGAAGGGTCGGCATGATGTACCAATGCAGCACCGGCGAGTCACTCATCGGGGCTGCATCAGTGCATCATGCTGACAAATATAATCTTTTAGCGACAGCCATCCTTAAAGGGTTAAAGAGCTGCTTGACTATATCCTGTGTGTTCCCCTCCCACGTCAGCAGACCCTCCCACTGAGTGGCTGTGAGTGTCTGTGAGCTGCTCCCGTCAGCTACAACACCCCTATAAGGACCTCTGTGCTGCTCACACACCTCCCCCAGGGGATGACGTCATAGGGGGGACACCTACGTCATAGGGGAGGACCCAGGACGCTACGTCATCGGGGGAGGAGGGCCCCCTTCCGTGTGGGGATGGGAAACCTTATGTAAAAGGGCATGTTAGTTATTGTTGGACTTGTTTGAAACACGTGAGCAAGTAGCACAGAGCTCCTGCATTCGATGTAATTAGCGCACATCACCTAATTGGGTCGATTTTGACACTATAAAATAACCCAAATGTCTCAACTGAGTTCTGTGTATAGACCGTGGCTGTGTGAGGTGGATGAAGGAGAGCAGGAATGTAGTACTAAAACATCAGCAACGCTGAAGACCATCCTGACGTTTTTAGCCATGTATACAAGGTGCAATGTTGGTCGTCCTTATTAATGGTATTTTTTACACTTATTCATATACTGGTATAATCAATGCTACGGAATGCCTGTGATAAATGTCATATAAAAGAAATGAATGTTAAACATTATAACGTGAATTATAAAACTACGACATGAACTGACACACGGAAACCCGGTCCTCTCCTACAAACAATGTTAATACCGTTAAACCACACAGGACGACCTTAGGAATAAATGTAATTGTACTTAAACCAAGGCTAACAAAGGTTAAATTGTCTCAAAAAAAGTACTGCTTTCCACCCTACTTCCACAGACGAGTCCCTTTGGTCCAAGTCTCTAGGTCCTTTAATACCCTAAAATAACAGTATAATCCACTGCCAATGAACCCTTTCACTACAGTATATAATGTAAAACTACAGTAGATTCTACTGCTCAGCTACATTAACTTTTAGCACTGTAGATTATGCTGGGAGAGTAAATAACACCCTAAAAGGCCATGTACCTCACACTACGTCATACAGGTGGGTGCCTCAGTGGTGAGCACAGAGGGAGGAGGGACAGGACCTTACATAGGCCTTGTTTGCCTTCATCTCGTGTTGTCAGGCAGGAGGGAGCACAGGCTTAAACTGAACAGCCAGGCTATACTGGGAGTAGATGACTATATATACCACAAGGTATGACAAAACTAGACACCCATCTTTATACCTTAGATGGCCCTACTGTACCATGTATTGAGCAATATACATGTGGCTCCACCTGAAGTATTTAGATGATGGTGGACTAACCAGTTTGTATATTACTAACTAGTTGCCGCCACCCTCTAGGTCCAAATACATGTCAACAAAAAATTACCAAAGTCAAACTCATGGTACAGTGGGGCCATCTAGGTATGAAGATGATGGGTGTCTAGCTGCAGTATCATACCTTGTCTTACATCATCTACTCTAGGCATAGGCGTGCTGCTCAGTTTAAGCCTGTGGATGGGAGGTGGGAGGAGGGTATCGTATGTCATGTTGCCATCTCGTGAGACTCATACACTGAGTCGTGTTGCAATAAGAAGGCATGGTTATCTTTGCGTGTAGGTTGTGGTATTTCTATTCACAGATAAAATATCGTTCACCAAAAATAGAGTCAAATCGCCACAGGCTTGGGGTGTGGCTTATACGTTAGTTTTTGCTACTATGTTACTGTGCTAAAATAACGCTTTACAAACCCCCTTTTTGTCTTATTGTTATGATCATCAAAGTTAGGGGGGTGCCTAGCCCTTATACACGACTTATTCTTTTACCTTGAATTTGTGATAATATATAATCAAAGGGCCAAGAGTTTTTGTTTGTTCAACTAATTAAATTGGTCCTTCTTTGTGCGTATGTTTTAACTTTTCTGAGAAATAGTTGGATTAATCAACGGAAAAGTAAGATTATTTCTTCAAAAGGGAGTTGCGCTACCATGTTCCATAAAAAAATAACAATGAAATAGCATCAGGCTTTTTCCTCTTCCTGCAATATTGCTTCTTAGATAATTCAAAACATAATCAGCCATGATCAAATACGGCACTGGATAAGAATAGGATGTGCCAAAAAGGTTTTGGACAAGCTGATTTGGCTGTTCCCGAGTCAAAGCAGGGGCTCCAAATTAACTGTTGCAACTCGAGATCCAATTCCTGTATGGTTTCCATGTCTCCGACCTAGCTTGTATTTTGTAACGGGGTAATCTGAGAGAGAACCTTTTTGCTCCCAATCCACCACAGACAGAGTTTCTTTACCCTTTAAGGACGTATGTTGCAAAAAGATGACATTGGTCATCATGATGCACCAATGCAGCCCCGGCAAGTAACTAACCTGGGCTGTATTGGCGCATCATGCCGACCCTTTGAGAGTATGCCAACCCCATAGGGTCGGCATAATGCTTGAATGCAACCCTGGTGAGTTACTCTCCACGGCTGCATTCATGCATCATGACGACAAAGGGCATGATGCATTAAGGTATCGTGCTGCCCTTAAAGGGTTAACTAAAGCATCAACAGACCTCGGCTGTCTCCTCCTAGATTATAATTACCCAGACCAGATATTGATATTCCTGCTAACTACAGACTAAGGCACATAAATACAGGGGATGGGAAGACCCGTAATGGCTCCTGTGGCCTTGGTCTCACAAAAAGTCCCTTTATCGAGGAATCCGGTTTGAATCAATCTATTCGTACTGACAGTCAGGTGTTTAGCCTAACCCGAGGATGATTTATAACCGCTTTTCTACACCCCTTGCTTTCTCTAGGCAGGGGTCTATCTGTTGAGGTGTTCCTACACACAGGCAAATATCAGCGTCACCCAATGTCACCAATAGCACTCTCATACAAGGGTCAGGCACTGCTGGACTATAATAGATGGGTCAAGGGCCATTCTAGAGAGGGTCAAGCTATGCTGGACCTTCAATAACAGGCTGGACTATGCCAAAATTGCTTGAAAGTCATGCTGGACTCTAGGGAGGGTCTCTTTCAGCCTGCAAGAGTCCAGCATTGCCAGACTGTGGCATGAGCATGCAGAATGGCCAGACTTTCAAGCAATTTTGCCAAAGTCCAGCCTGTTATTGAAGGTCCAGCATAGCCTGACCATCACTAGAATGGCCCTTGACCCATCTTTTATAGTCCAGCAGTGCCTGACCCTTGTCTGAGAGTGGTTATGGCAACATTTGCTTACGCTCATATTTTCCTGGGTGTATACTGTGTGTTGAGGTTAGTCCATTCTGTCTACTGATTGCAGAGATGGCCCAGCACTAGGGTTCTAAATTAAAAATGCAATCTATATGATGCCCATGCCTGAAAACCTTAATGTTTACCCTCCACATTGTCCTTCATTATTGTGTAAATACAGATGAGCATTAGTGTATATCCTCCAAAGGTTGATGTACGTTCACACATGACGTCATGCGGTGGCTGGGGGTCTGATGAAAGGGCCTAAAGTCATTGACGTCATCAAATGCTGTTGCCATTTCCTTTATTAGTAACAGTCAGTGATAGGATGGTGAGTGGGAGGAACAATACGGAAACATAAGACAATGTCCTGTGTCGGGAGGCGGAGGTAGGGGAATCAAAAATGTATGCAGGTTATGCCCGAAGAAGACAAGCAATTAGAACGATTTGATTTATTTGGGAAGAGATGCGATTAAAGCTTCAGTATCAGCCCTAATATGCTACTCAATATTTACCTTGAGCAGTACTAGAGACACTACCTGTCGACCTTCTGTGAGAATGCCGCTTTAAGAGATGCATGATACTTTCATTCTGCGGTTAATGCTACCTTTGCCAAGTACATGTACTTTCTGCATCTATGCACAATGTCGATGTGTGTGTGTGACAGGTTGGCATTATACACCTATGCATAGAGGCTCTCACATCATTGACAATAAACAATATCTTTAGGCATCATTCTATGAGGCAACTCCAAAAACAATAGACTAATCTCTTATCACCGCGCGCATCATGAAAATCGGGGTTTGGTGAACATTTGTTCTTGAAGAAGAATTTTGATGAAAACATGTCAAAAAGTGGCCAAATATTGGAATATTTGGTATCAAACCAAAGCTTATTCTGTCATATTTTTCACTGCTGGGTGATGAGAAAAACTCTTATTTTTTTATTGTCCT
This sequence comes from Harmothoe impar, assembly GCA_947462335.1. Classification (NCBI taxonomy): domain Eukaryota; kingdom Metazoa; phylum Annelida; class Polychaeta; order Phyllodocida; family Polynoidae; genus Harmothoe; species Harmothoe impar. Next base: position 10,195,131 of record OX381711.1, on the reverse strand, counting down.
AAGGAATTGATAACGATGACAAGAGAATGATGAGATATAAATGGATTGAAAAACAGATGAAGGAGGCGAACTCGGGGGAGAGGGAGAGGGGGTAGGATCCACACAATAATCGATGTGCTAATGGCAGAAATATATTATCCCCTACATTAAACCATCGTTAAGGAGTCCCTAATTAATTACTCCAATTATTCTCCTATTTGGAATCCTTAGGTAAAAAGCTGAAGGAGGGAAAGAAACTATAGCAACATATTTTTAATAATAAACACAGGCGGAGGAAGGCGACTGTAATTATTTATAGATTATTCATTCCATACCAGAAAATAAAAATAAATCCTAATAAATAAACATCAATATAAAGACGAGGGGTTTCTTTGATGTAGCAATTATTCTAATTGGGAGAGGCGTCGGGCTGGCCTGCCATATGACTCCAGTTGCCGGTGCAGGATTGATTTCATCATTAGGGAAGCGGGAACGTATATTTCCTTGAGAAATTGGGCCTCTTAACTCTTTGAAGAACCCTAGAAACCCATCAGTAGACATTGAGCGTACTAATGTACAACATTAATCATCTCAAAGAACAACCTACTTTGATTTCTCTGAACTAAATGGTGCTTTGCCCATGGTATATGATAACTATATCTTATGGTGACTTGTACCTTATACGGTGCTTGATAGAGACCGAAACAAGGACATACTGTAAATCCCCACCACTAAAGTTTATTTGTTTGGCATTTTGAAATCATATTTATATAAGCTTAATTTATTTAAACAAAGTATAGGTTCAAACTGGATTCTCGATTGAAATAGCCGCTTCCCCCAATGACGAAAAGGGGGTTAAAAGAGAGCTTAAAAGCGTCATATATAGAAGACGAATTTTCTCTATCCATTTTAAGTGTGTCTTACAAGAGGGGAGGGGGGTTGTCCTACAGGGTTTAAACAGTATATTTACACAGCATATACATATTGATAAGATGTGATAAGAAATAGACCCAAGATAATATATTTAAGTCACCATTTTCCTCTCCCATTCTTTTCCTATCAGTATCTTGATATTACGATCCAGATGAAATGTAATCCATCATAGCCCTACCAATCTCCGCTCAGCATGCATTCCAAATCTTTCTGCCAATGTCAACTTCTGCACACTAGCAAGGATATATCTTATATATCATGAGCTCAGACGATGCCGTTTCACCTAAAGCTCCCATATATCATACAGATATAGGGCCACACTGATAATCTAAATCCTCCAATCCTTAATCTGTACTGACTATCCCAGGTTAGTCTCATGGACCTTAGTCAGTTCTGACCAACTGATGTTCAAAAATGACTGAAGCAAAATAAAATATGACTATTGCCTTACTCGGGAAGACTATGCCTGCTCATAGAAATGGAAAAACTGGGGTAAGTTGGTAAGCACTGACCATCCTAACTTTATTAACCCTCCTAGGTTGATTGTAAGGGATGCCAAAATTGCCTAGCTAGATTAATTACTTGTGACTGATTTCTTAGCCAGTACTGACTAAAGTAATAATATCAGTGCATGCAGGGCTGTAACCATAGCTCACTCTCCCCTGTGTTTGATGAATCCTGCATACCCTGAGCTATGTTTCTCCAGAGGTCAATTTCTGAATACCAGAAAGGACAGCTGTTTTATAGGCCCTATCAAGAATTCAGACGATTCAGGCAATTTGAGCCTAGTTAGATTCGAAGAGGGCCGATTTTGGGGATCTATTCAAACAGTCTTTCATGTTGTTGTTTTTCTCGAGGTTTTAGAAATGTTGGTCAGAAAAAACAAGCTCAAATGAGTGTCCGAACTCAGAAAATCACAAAAATGCCTACATTACCTATTTGTATCAGGCCTGAAACACCTCTTTTTTGGAAAAAAAAATTGGCCTAAAGCCTCACTTCTATCATAGGGATATAGGTCCAGGGCTGTAACCATAGCTCAATGTCTGTAGTGTTTGATGAATGCTGTATACCCGAAGCCGCAGGAGGCGGGCGGGGTGTTTACTCCAAGGGAACGCGACATGGGCGGGATAGGAATGTGATCAAGGAATGGGATAAGAATGTCTGCAATGCCTTTTATCCCATGTCCCCCTCACTACCACTAGTAGCACTAGTCTGTATACAGCCATGTGAGGGAATGATCTGGGTCTGATAACTACCAGTACATTTTGCTGGGGGAAGCCGGCAAATCCCAGACTGCTCTAAGAGGGAATCCCAAGTAATGACGTTATAGTGTGGCCAGTAGCAGCCATGAACAAATTGAGGTTTAACGATAACCACCAGTTCATTCTGCTGGGGGAAGCCTGCAGATGTGAAATTACTCAAAGAGGGAACCCCAAGTAATGACGTCATTGCAGCCATGCAGGCATCAAGGTTCAACTGACTGTATTACCCAATGGAGGCAGGAACAGACTACACCACTACCTATGTGATGTATATATACACTGTAAGCGGGTTATCTCCCTGGTGGCAGCCATTTTGTCCCCCGATGGTGTGGCACTGGTTTCTGCAGTTTACAGCAATACTTTACAATAATGCCCCTAGTAAGTGAGAACAAGCAAAATTGTGTAGATCAGCTGTATTCTAGTTCCCATTTCTGCCACTGCTATGGGGTATACACTGGTGTCATGGCGCTGCAGGTGACCGATCATACACCCCTATAGTGTAGAAATGTAATTTGTGTCTCGCTAAAGCTTTCCAGACACGGTGTTTGTGTTGAGCTATACTACCTACGTTAGATCTCGTCTAGACAGAGCGTAAACATGTTAAGAACTACATGGCTTCAGCAATCCATAATGCAGATCAAAGATGAATTTATATATGTATGATGTTTTGCTATAATACATTGCGGTCCAGACCTCAAGGATAAGTGAAATAGACCGCTAAGGACCAAATGTTGCCTTTGGTTCCATAATGCACCAATGCAGCCTAATTGATGAACTCGCCATGGCTAAATTCATGCATTATGCTGACCTTTTGGCATATATCAACTAAGCCAGATACTCAGCAGTAAGACAGTTGGAAAACTCATGATACACGAAAAGGACACACATGTTTGCTTATATCCCCAGATACTGAAACATGTGCTACTGTGGACTTACTATAGGGCATAGCATGTGGCATCCTGGTACATTTGCCAATTCCGTTATACTACTTACATCTATAACACTGCGTCATCTTTGCTAAATTTCATGTATTTTTCTTCTGAAATAAAAAAGCTAAATACACCTTTAGGAATTCCTCACAAACTACCACAGAAATTAAAACACTGAATGTCTGTCGACAAGATATTCAGCTCTCCAGAAATGGCAACACCTTGATACTTATTATACCAATGACATCCAACATTTGAATATATAAGTATTTCCACTTACCAGACATAATAGGCACATGCTTTCACAGCAGGCCCCACAGCAGCCTAAGAAGCCTATGAGTAACAAAAAGCCCCCACAGCCTATAAGGATGTAGGCCACTGTCTGTAGGAGGGGACCGGACAGCGCCGTCTCCATGATCTTAAAGTACGTGATCACCTCCCTGTCAAAGTGTAGCCACAAGCCTCCCACCAGGAGGAAGGCACCCGCTAACTGGAAAGACACAAAGGGGAAATAATGGTTATTTTGTGATTATATTTTTTCAAATTTTTTTTTTCTGTTTTTTCTTTTGCCAAATAATTGGTTAAAAACGTTTATTATATATCATGACAAATAGGGAGCCATAAGAAGGCACCCCCTAACTGAAAAGATAAAGAAAGGAAAATAATGCGTATCATTTATTTATATATTGGCTATAGATTAACTGGAAACAAGATATAACGTAGGGAAAAAGGGGAACTATATAGTATAGGGAAAATAGGGAACATTCATTTTTTTAGGGAAGATAGGGCGGGAAAGGCACCCAAATGCTTGAGGGAGAGAAATTGGAACTACTGATCGTCACAGAAAGCAGTAATTTACTGGTTATAAGTAATAGAGATAGAAATATACATATTGGTTATCAGTAATAATAATATGCAAATATCAGTACAGGATAAGTTATGAATAATATCGTTTTCATCTTATAGAAGTGTGTCTTTTCAACCATAGGCAGTTGAAAAGTCCTTTCTTGTCAAGCTTCAAGAGCAATTTAATCACATTCCAAGATGATAACACTACATAGCACTCTGATGCAGTTAACGGAATAAAAACGATTATATTTGCAGATTGGAATAGGAAAACTAACTCCTTTCCGACCATCGCTTATTCCCGAATCGGAAGCAAACAGCGCTTGTGGAACCCTGGCGTAAGTCTACTGCATAGACGGATACATCAATGCCTGCAGTTTGCTACTTGGATCCCCTCACACATCTCATCCATAGAAGGTACTATGTATACAGGCACCCAGGGCTATACCCTCCCCCACCCTCCCCCACCCTGGCGAGTAACTTGTCATGGCTGCATTCAAGCATCATGCCGGCCCTATGGCATTGAGACACTCCCGAAGGGTCAGCATGATGCACCAATACAGCACTGGAGAGTTACTCGCTGTGTATAGCATTGGTACATCATGACGACAATTGTCATCTTTTAGTGACATCTGTCCTTAAAGGGTTATTACATCATGACGATTAGGGACATACTGCATTAAAGCACCATGCGGTATGTAAAGAGCTAAGACCCTTTTGATGACCACCACCCCTCTCTCCCCCTCATACTCACACGTATGATGTATCACTATACATTACCCCGGGTACCATAACCAGTGGCAGGCTATGTATGGAGGGATATAGCCCAGAATGGGGGACATCTATCTGTATGTATTGGCTGAAGGGCACACTGGGACGGGCTGAGAAACGAGCCTTGACAAAGCATATACCTCGTAGTTATAAAAAGCATATCTCTTGTAGTCTCAAAAAACATATTCCTCATAGTTTTACTGCTGAATACCACTGTATCCCTCTAGATGGCGCACTGAAATACTGAAATTTGCTATACATACATATCGAGGGTTTTGTCTACTATAGCCAACCCATTTGCGTTTAATTAAGACTATCCGCCCTTTTCTATTGGGAGAGATAGTGTTCCCATCTAAAGGGAGAGAGCAGTAAGACTTAAGTAGGTTGTTTCACAGCAAAACTATAACGAAATCGTCAAGAAAAATTGCAAAATCAAATATCATAATGCTATCTTTAAAATCAATCGTTATTAAAGTATACCCTACGAAGGATATGTCAATTTGGGAGAAATACTATAGTAACGATCACCAAAAGACGATCGTCATCATACCATTTCTAAAGGATAACAATATCTTTATTTGCTGTACCAAAGCCCACTGGATGCTTAAGACTATATGTGCGATATACCTTTTGTCCAGGCTCGTTTTCAGTTTGTCTCAGCATAAATATTGGCTATAGGCAGCAGTCTGGGGTATAGATTTAGCATCACGTGGCGCGCCGTGGGACCCATTGATTGGTGGATGTCTCAGTTGTCATATGGTTAACCCTTTAAGGACGGGATGTCGCTAAAAGATGATTTTTGTCCTCGTGATGCACCAATGCAGTCACGGCGAATAACTCACCAGGGCTGCCTTGGTGCATCATGATGACGCTTTGGGAGTGTCTCAACTCTGTAGAGTCGGAATGAAGCTTGAATGCAGCACTGGCGAGTATGGCATTCATTTATCATGATGACAAGGGGAATAATGCATCAATGCATCATGCCATCCTTAAAGCATTAACCCTTTGAGCAGTGCTTGCTGTCTCAAAGCAACCACTATCATCATGATGCACTGGCACCGAGTGACTCATTGCATTGGTGCATCATGCAGAATCTTTAGGAGTGTATCAAACCCACACGATCTGCCTGATAGAAAAATGCAACCATGGAGAGGTACTCACTAGGGCTGTATTCATGTGTCATCCTAGCAAAGAACTTGTTACATTAACGTACAATGCTGTGCTCAAAGGGTTAAGCAAGGGATATATGGATTCCCATTCCCATTTCCCCTATTTACAAAAGCAGTCTGAGGCTTTTTGCTGCAGTTATCGAAAGATGTATGTATTATGTAAGACTGTTGTCTGAGAGTGTTATATCAATAACTGTAATGGGTTTGGACATTTCTTTCCTATTTATAACCAATGTGCAACATATATGTGATGTTATCTGCAAGAAGGGATCTAATGTATTGTCTGCATGCCACATATTGTTCCTTGAGTCATATTACCAATTGCTTTCCCAGGCACATGGCCTTCTCACTATACATTTCAATGCAGTCTTCCCTCCCTACAAGATGCTCTCCTAATTCTTGGTCTCTGTCCTTCGGCAGACACTGTCTCTCTCAGTCTGTCTCTGTATGTCTCAGTCTGTCTCTGTATGTCTAGTCTATTTATAGCTGTCTCTTGTTGTCTGTCTGTGTCATTCCCCTTCTGCTGAAGGTGTAAAGGCTAAAATATCAAGGCCCTACCTTCTCATACTTTTTTGATCTACCTACCGTAGTGGCCCGTTTAAGCGCCCCTGCGCTTATGAATTTCAACACCCTGTTACCCCCTGCGCTTATCAGGGGCCTGCACTTATATGAGTACCTTTAAAGAGCGATTTTAGGTGTTCTAGACCTGCGCTTAAACGAGACCTGCGCTTATTTGAGACCCCTGCGCTTAAACGGGCCAGTACGGTATGGGTTTTTTAATCAATTTTAGTGTATATCTTCTGTATAGCTACATTACAACCCATGGGTTAGATAATGAAACCGAAATAGCATAGGAGGACCAGAAAAGGAAGAGTTGAAACTAATCGGACGTGCATGCTGACGTTTTTATACCCCTCCCTTGACGTTACGACGTCATAAATCGTCACGACCTCTAGCGTCTACACACAAAACTAGCATCAGAATGTAGGTAGAGGCGTCGTTATGGGGGCAAGGCTGGGGGTGGGTGTGGGGAGGGGGCATTCCGATGGAGAGGTCTACTGAGCAAGCTTACTTCTCTGAGTAGTTAAAGACTGTACTCCAGGTGTCAATCTTAGCGCTTTCTTGGTGTCGATTAAAACTGAATTACATACACAATTGGATTAGAGAACAAGTAAAATTGCCTGGTTGTATATCATCTACAGTGATGTATGTTGATGGGGTCCATTGATCATGCTCCCCTGCTGAAGGTATACTTCAGATACGGATTTCCTTGATTAGTTGCAGACACATTGGGAAATGGTGACTATCCTGAGCTCGCACCTTGGACAGTTACCCTGTCATCGGCTTATACCACATATATAGCTACTGACCTGTACCTTATATACTGCATACATCAGTTCGCAGTGGCTAACGATGGCCGTATCCATACCAAGAGACACACAGGTCAAGTGGCGCCATCTCCCGTTACTGAATGAGTGGGAAGCGGAGAGGAAGGCAGGAGGGAAGGATGAGCAGATGTGTGAATAAGGGGGAGAGGGTTACCAGAATTAAAGTAGCGGCGACATGTGATGGGCACAATGTGATGGGAAGATAAGGCCAAAAAAAAACAGGGTTTGTTTCAGGTAACATTGGAGGAAAATTGACCAAAAATTGGTAAAAAAGCTTAAATTTCTTTAAAATTGCATAAAAAAATGTAGGGTCGGTCCTGTTTTGACCGGGCCGGTCGGGTTACCTGAAACAAACCTAAGAAGGGATGTGGAGGACCAGAGTGTAGGGAACAAGGGTGTCTCTTAACGTGACCTATAGTTTAAAGACTCAAGCAGGTTATGGAATTGTAAATATCCACCGACTGAATTAGCAAAGGAAATGTTTGCTCTAATAGGATGATGCATCCTATAGTTGGGCAGAGATACATAGTACCTTCTTCCTGGAGAGTAGCCCAGTAACTGGTGCTGTAACAGTAGATGCAGGAGAGGGGTGGGGCAGAGATACAAGTGGCAGGAAGCATTGTAAACTCTGCTGCATTGATAGTGGTCCAGTAGCTAGTGCTATAACATATGACATAATCCCTGCAATTAAGCAACAATTGCAGTTAAACTATAATATAACATGTGTAGCAGTGAGTGATCAGGGTAAACTCTCCTGTGTGGATCAGCGGCTAGTAGTACTCTAACATATAATGTATTTTTAGTGGGGCAGAGATACATAATTCCTCCTGACTGTAGAGTGGCTCAGGACCTAGTTCTGTAACACTTGATGTATGACCGGGGTGAGGATCCAATGTCCCAGTTATTGCCGGATCACGGCAATTTTCCTGCGGCAGCGTGGAAAATTATGACGGAGGTTGGAGGTTGCCGTATGTCACTGCACTCAAACAGACACCGTGAACACAATGGTACCACCGGGAACAGGGAGGGGGAGTGGTGATGTAGAGTCTACATCATATATTAAAGGGGATGGACGAAGAGGAATGGTGAGTGATGGGGAATGGTGTTAAGGAATAAGACAGGAAAGGAAAGACAGAGGGGCAGATAGAGGCTGACACAGGGGAAAAAAGGCAGACAGAAAGTCAGACAGACAGAGAGGTAGACCCAGAGAAATGCTGTCCTAGGGACAGCGAGGCAGAGAGAGTACACATAGAAGGGACAGACAGGCAGATACAGACAGAGTTACAAAGAGAAAGAGAAAGAAAATGATATATAGGTGTGAGAAGAACAGATAGAGATGCAGAGAGAAAAGAAGCGAGGCGAAAATTGTGACGGAGGGTGGAGGTTGCCATATGTCACCCACTCAAACAGACACAGTGAACACAATGGTACCACCGAGAGCAGGGAGGGGGGTGAGGTGAATTCTAAATTATTTAACAGTATGAACGAGGGGGAATGCAGATTGCTGATGAATAAGAACAGATAGGTAGAGAGGCCGACAGAAAGGCAACACCGGGACAGAGAGGCAAACAGATGGGCCGAGAGACAGAGAGTGGGCAGAACTTCATGAATACAATAGTACCACCGGGAGCAGGGAAGGGAGGGGAACTAAGTATCAATAGCAACCATTTTCATTACATAAGGGTATGGAGGAGGAAGGATAGTCGAGATAAATAGAGAGTGTGGACATGAAAGGAGAGAAATAATGACAGACAGAGAGATAGAGACAGAGAGATAAAGACAGAAAGCGATAAAGAGAGAGAGACACAGAAAAGAAAGAAGAAGCAACAGAGATACCCATAGGAAGACGGAAGCAGGGAAACAGAGGGAAAGAGGGGAGGGATGGGACTAATCCAGAGAGGAATGACAGACACCCCTCAGAGAAAGTTGTTGAAAGATGCACACAAAGAGAGATAGTGGGGGTAGGCAGTCACAGCGAAGAGGGGAACAACCATATATGTGACGTTAAAGGGCCTGGGAGACAGGGACAGAGACCCTTCCAAGTGCAGGACAGAGACATAGAGACAAGCAGAGGGACAGAGACAAAAACATCGACCGACAGATGGAGAAGAAATAAAGCCTTGGAGAGAAAACTCCTCAGAGAAGTGGAGCACTGGGGAGGAGGGGGGAGCTCATTTGAAAACCATTAATACCAAACAGTGGGTATAAATACGGCCTGTGTCATGAGTGGGTGACTGTTGTGGGTGGAAACTGAGCATTTAATGACCGGCTGCTGAAATACGACTCGTTATTACTCTGTGAGCTGCTCATCGCAGTGGTTTTGGCGGTTGTGGTTAGTGCTTTTTTAAATCATAATGACTTATTTACAGCCAGCATGACTAAGATGTACTTGGTTATCCTGGTACTCTCTGCCTTCCATGAAGCCCTAAATCACGTGACAACATGTTTCATCATGTGACCTCCTGAGATGCTGCAAAAATCTACTGGTGTCCCGTCAATTGCAATTATTGCACTGTCAATGTAGGTACACAGTAGAATCTACTGTAGATCTATAGTAGGATCTACTGTAGAATGGCCTTGCAGCATATTCTGCTGTATATTTACAGTAGGATCTACTATTTACCTACAATAAACTGTACACCTATAAATGGGCAACCAACGTTTTACAGTGTGGACTATTAATGGAAGTCTCATTATTACGCTCGATGAGTCTGTTCTAAAATACCTTCCTGTAATACCTGTAATACCTCTGCCTTCCATGAAATGCCTAGGTTTTCCTTTCACATTAACCTGTGTTTTTTGCTTAAATATGATTAGTCTTTATGTGCACCAGTAATAACTGACAGTACCAGGAAAGTCAATCACCTAGGTTTTATACTTTTATTCCCAGTATTTACTGAGAAAACACCTATCAATAGCGAAAATAATAGCCAACCTGGCTGCAAAAGATATCACACCTGCCAGATTTACCTCTCCTCCTAAATACTCCCACGTCAGTGGTGAGATGTGGTTATGGCAAACACTTCTACCACCGTTTTTACTGCCACCCGGTGTCTGGCCTCACACAATAGTCATTATTTATCTTTGGCAGGAATCGCATTTGGAGCCAAAGCAGAATGGCCTCCTACCAATGCCAGTGTGGATTCCCAAGGCAATTACAGAGAGGGAGCCATAACATATTGGTGTCTATCTGAGGGTTCTTTCCAGCCTTTTTTGTAAAAGGTTTTGAAGGTAGGGCACTACCGTGCGATTGTGTTTCAATGCCCCGGTACTTTAAAATTTCCCTGTGTTGAATACAAGACAGGCACTTTTTGAAGGACCTTTCTTAGCGCTAAAGATATATTTTCAGATCCTAGAAATTCTTATCGAAATTGGAGTTTAAAAAAGTCAAGCTATTTTTGGGCTATTTCAGAGTTGATTTAATGGTCCACAAGTCAAAGCTGTTGTCAGTGAGTTGGCGCTGAAGTTTGCGAGTCAATTTTCCAATGTTTCAAAATATCCAACCTCTCCTACCTAGATTTTCAGACTATGTAACCTGAAACACTTTTTTTGGCCTAATCAAACCCATGGGCTTATACGCTACTGTACGTTTTTTATAGTTAGATTTCGGACCATGTAAATATCCTTGGATGTCATAGGAAATATGTCTCTGGCAAAACCTGTAACATAGCAACTCATATAACATGGCTGTTACAAAACTATCTGCGAACAGATGCTTTACAAACTAATGTGGAGTTGACTAAGCATTCCAAAGACATGCTTACTACATGTACCAAAAGTGAAAGGTACGTTTCTTAGTTGGCCCTTTCACTAAGACCACTTGGTTCACTTAAGCCATCAAACAGGCCATTAGTGACTTCCTGTACCAAAAGTCAATGACTGTGGCATTCTGGGAAATCAGCACGACTCTCCGTGACTTTATTTGAGAAGGTAAAGTAAAGTTGTCCTTATTGACGGAAATGTTGTGCACAACTGCACCACACGTTCCTTTGACATCATCTAAAGTCTGATGTCCATAGCCTATATAATTCAAAAAAGGGGGACTGGTGATTATCTTTCCCCAACAGCCATACTTTCATTCACATTGTAGAGAATAGCATCACATGAAATTCTTTTCAGTTATTGGCTACATGAAAAGCTTATGTTTCCCGCATGACAATCTCATATATTTATGTATTGTCTTTTTCTCAATATGCATATGCTAAGGTGCTTAGGTCTATTCTAGGATCTCTGGATCAATTTGGCAAGTTCACATTGGAAAGTATAGGAAAAAAACATTAAGGAAAAAAAGAAAAGCTACAAAATTGCAACCCAGACAAACAAGGCCCGACAAAGACACCATGAAAAGCAGGAATTAGTAGCGAGCGGAAGGAGAGGATCTGACCTGCCCCGACGGGATATTCCACTACCGTCAAACGGAAAGCACCCCAGTCCAACGCTACAACTCAATTTGGGCAAAGGCTTGTGGACAGAGTGGGAGAGGTGTGTTTGTAGGTATAAAGGTTGGAGATGAGACGGGGAGGTTGGAGGATAGACTGTGAGTGTCTCTGTGTGTAAAGGAGAAGTCTTGAGAAGTTTCACTAAGATGTGAGAGGAAGGCGGGGGGAGGAGGGATGTAGAGAAAATGGGAAAGGTGAAGATGCATAGTCAGCTCTCACTTCCTCGAATTTGGAAAATCCAAGGAACAATTTGCAAAGTACTAGGTTCATATATATTATGGAACATATAAGGGCAGTTGCTAGTCAATTGTCTGAGGAAGCTTGTGTATGCCTCAGTGAGGGTCAATTGTATCAGTATAGATAGGGTAGGTCATAAGACCAGGGTAATTGTGCTAGGAGCAAATCGGAAAAGGTAATATGTACATTTAAGAGAACGTCAAGATAGGAATAATCTATAGGATGAATATAAGAAGGACAAATATCGAGGTGGCAATCGCTGAGACCCATGAAAGAAAATTTGACTGAAATCTTTTTTGCAGCATTTAGGTTATCAAACACCTGACAAAAACAATGGAAGGCACTGTACAATGAAATCAAATTAGAATCAAAGAGCATTTATAATACAGAGAAATAGCAAAGTGAAGGGGGGAAATTGAGGAAATCAATCTGAAAATAACATAACACAAAAGAGTAATACTAGTATAGCAGAACCATAGTCTCCCTACAATCTCCGATCCTAACAGACACTGGAAGCCTTCCCCTTAAGGCACCACTCCCCCTTTCTGAAGACTCTCCAAGGTCAAGGCACCCCCCTGGAGGTCACTCCAGAGGTCAGCAGAGGTCACAGGGGTCGGACACCAACAAGTCCGGTACAGATTGCTGCCGGTTCTCCCGGTTCTGGCGGCGCGGCGATAACCTCGCTCACAAAGACCAGCCAATTATGAGGCACAGCAACATGTGCTGGAGATTAATTAGGACGGTTCAGCAACCTGTGGGGGAGATTGGTTCTTTGCAGAAGTTTGTTGGATGTTTCTGCCTCCCGGCTTTGGCAAATCAGCCCCAGCAAATAAGCAATTATTAGCACTTTCTGCCATTCTGGCTTAACTCTTTGAGGACAAATATATTGCCTCAACGTTTACATAGATTTGTCTTTGTGATGCAGCAATGCACCACAGATGACTAATTTGCTGTGTACTTTATGTTTACCCAATGTTATATGCATCCACCCTTTGAGGCTTTTCTGTTATCAGGGCAGATTACCATAGTGCATAAAACAACTGTGTGAATGGTTATGGTAGTAGCAATATTGAGGGGTTCGGCCCTAGCTCTTTGAGGACTGGGATACTGCAATGTTTGCGATCATTTGCTGTCACGAGGCACTAATGCGACATAAGTGACTCCTTCACTGACTCTATATATGCTTTTTCTACTCCTCAGTACATTAACCTTGTGAGACGTTTGGGGTGTAAGGGCTGCAAAACGGCAGATCGCCACTATGCATTAAATCACTATGTGAATGGTTAAGGTAGTACTTGGATTGATGGGGTGGTGGGAAGGTCTATCATATTTACTCTAGTTGGCTCATTTTGCAATGTGATTCACACACGGTCAATACAAAATCCTTTGTAAGGGTGACATTTAGATATTCCAGGAGGTGAGGCAATACTGTGTGCTAACCACATTGTCTCCTTCCTGACAAAGGTGATGCAATCAACACCCGATGATTATATATTGCAATAGACATCTAAATGGGATAAAATTATCAGATCTTACATATAACATCCCTGACAGAACACATTCTTCACTATTGAAGATATTGTTTCAATGCTGCGATTTAACTGTTTGAATATTTGTATTATTTCAAGTGGTTACAATTCATCATCGGGTACACTTGTGAGCAGCTTCCAAGAAATTGCTGACTCAAAAATTTGAAGTATTAGGCACTACCATCAAACAACATATCATAAACAACCATAGGGTTTGTGAACGCGTTTTATGCATTCCTGGTTAGGGTCTAGTAAATGAAGGTTGACCTACAAGTAGACCCTACAAGAGGTTGGGGAAGAAAGTGACCATTACCCTGGTGAACCCCCCAACCGATACCACTCCCTTAAACCTCTATACGGCATGATGTCTCAATGTTTCAACTTTATTTGCTGTTGTGATGTACCTACGCCACATTGGTGCATCTTCCTGTGCCTTCAGCAGTGTTTCATCCCCATATTGAGTCGGAATGATGTACAAATGCAGCCCTTGCATGTAACTCGCCTTGGCTGCATTCCTGCACCAAGATTACAAAGGGTATATCACATTGAAGCACTATGTAGCCCATAGAGGGGTGAGGGTGATCTCCAGGGCAGTCCGTTTTGTAATTACGTCTGTGACCGGCCTCAATCTGACCAGCTTTAGTCATGACCTGGCCAAACACACAGCCAAACACACGGCCGACAGTCTTTATCCACGTCCTGACAGTCAAAGCATGAAGCACTGACTACCCGAGCCCTGTCCAGTCTGTGCTGACTGGTAGAGTAACAAGCAGCGTCTACGAAGGACTGATGGCGGCCACCTTAGAATAGATGGAGAAAAGAAATAGAGTCAAGGATGCCTCCAGAATGACTCCCTTCTCAAATTTGCAGCGCTGGTCCTTGTTTGACTCCCTTAGGTGAGTGAGGAAGCTACGTGACTCCCCTAGGCTTTCCCCCTCATGTGAGCTAGGGGGACTCCCTTATTAAGTGACTCCTCTAAGGAGGATAGTCATTCAGGTCGCAACTTGGACTCCCTTTTGACTGTTTCTTTTCTCTGTCCAGCTAGAGTTGTCAGAGATAAAGCAGGCAAGTTCACACAGGATAGGGTTTTCTGGAGATTATATAAACAATGGCATCGAGAAACGTTAGAGGCTATGAGGTCTGTAACCTGCCCATCCCAATTAATAGTAGACAGGGCATGAATATGTTCCCTGAAATTTGCTGAGACCCTATGAATAAATAGTTGTGAAAACACAGGGCCTTCAAAATTGCCTGCTACCTTTCAAGATATTTTACACTTTCTGTGTAGATCAACTGTACACATATACATAGGTTACAACTCAAACACTGACAACTACTTGGGTTGTGCCGGGCTTCCTTGAACAAATGTAGTCCCTAAGTCCCTGAACAATTATGTTTCATTTGGGTTGCTCATAGTGGGGTGGAAGTAATAATCTATATCTGGGTTCTGATAGACCTAAGGCCACTGACCCTATACCCCCCAACCTACCCCCACCCTGCCTTCCTCCCCTGACACAAACAACTCCCAGGGAGGCTGAGGAAGCACAGACCCTGCCTTGCAGGAGGTGACGGAACAGGCTATAGACCCATGCATCAAGAAAGGGTGACTCTTCCATATTAAAGTTGTGTTCATGTTGGTTTTAGCGGAATGTCCATAGCAATGTCTTAGTGGCAACATTTGCAAAATCTCACATAAGGATATTCACAAGACAATTATCTTTTAGATAAGGTACATTTAAATGCAGTATTTTGATGTTAAGTAAATAATTGTCAGTCACGCTTCACATATGTTCAATAACTTTATCAGCAACTTTTCTGAAAAGTCACCCTTTCTTGATGCATTGATTGCTGGGGGGTTGTTGAGGAGAAAAAAGGAGCAGGAGGGACGTTGGTACAGTCGACCCTCACTTCCTCTAATTTGATAAAGGCAAGGACAAATGCCTGAGGATGGAAGTTATCCAAGGAATTATGTCCACATATGATAGAACATATAAGAGCAGTTGCCAGTCTACTGTCCGAGGAAATGAGGCATCACAAGAAGTAGATGCTGGAGGTATTTAGGGTGGAGTCTATGCAAAGTTATGATGCAGGGGATGTAAGGAAAAAGGGGTGTCAACTATAACCCTGAAGGGAAATGTGATGCCTCAAAGGTTAATATGCCAGGAAAAAGGAGCATGACGTATAATACTTAAGGGATATGTGATGCTTCAAATGTGTATCAGTTTAGCAGTCTGCATTATGATAGGTCCCAATGCAGCCCTAACAAGAAACGTGTTAGCTTTGCATTGGGGCATTGTGCCTATCACAAAAGGACAAATTGTGAAATTGAGTTGAGCCCTGGTCCGGGGAATCTGAGCGAAAAAGTGATGCGAGTCAGCTCTCAACAAGGAAAATAACGATAACAATGTGGCAAGCTGTAGCCGAAACCTGTCCCAAAAAATGAGAACATGCACATGAGCCCGCTGTAGCAAACAGCATTTCTAGCACTAAGCCATCCTAATTGCCAGTCCACCTATGGAATAACTCTTGCAGTGTTGAATGCATACATCAGGCTCTATTGGTATAATATCTCTGTATATATAGGGCCCCAATAGTGTGATATCTAAGTAGACATCGGGCCCCATTGATGTGATATCTGTGAATACATAGGGCCCCTTTAGTGTTTATCTGAAAGGGTCAACGCCCACAGAAGAGATCTTGTAAACAGGAGGGGTGGAACAGGGGGTAGGGAGGGTAGGCGGGGTTAGCCCTTTAAGGGATACATAGTGCTTTCATACAGTATGACCCTTTATCGTCATGATGCTTAGATGGAACCTGATGAAATCGGCTTGCAATGCTTGCATTCATACATCATGCTATCCCTATGAGGTTATACACACACTGCTCAAGGGTCACCATGGTGTATAAATGCAGTCCCTGCAAATGGACTCACCAGGTCTGTTTTCATGCATCATGAGGGCAAAGGGCATTGATCATTAAAGCACAATGTGTCCCTTAGAGGGTTAGTGTGGAGATGTGGCAATCGACCTGGTGCTAGCCTAGAGAGATCAATGTTAATTAAGGGGTGAGAAAGAACATCCCCCTTGCACCCCCTCCACCCTCTCAGGACCGCATAATGCTTTTCTGAGATGTGACCATTACTGGTGTGTTGCCTGAATGCAGCATTGGTGAAATCATGCATTGTACTAATGCTAATTGGTTTGAAATTCAGCTAAAGAATCGGCAATGCGTGCCAAGACAGTACTAGCGACTTACTCGGCAACAAGGCCCATAGTGCATCATCTCGACAAATACTGCCGTGCCGCAGCTTAAAAGGTTTACTAGGGCTCCTGTCCACCCATCACCCTCCTCTCTACTCTCATGGAGAATTCCTGGACTCCCTCCGCATCTTGCGTTTACCAATATAGTCGCAACCAATCGCACATGCCGACTCCCTCTTTCTTTCCCTCGTCGTATTTTTAAATATTATCAGCTAGTTTTATACATATACTTCTATAGAACATATAAAGGCATATATGCATCTTGATTGGGCCTGGTATTTCTCGGACCCTTCGACCAGACTGACCACTACCTTTATGATATTGTGAATATTACCAAGAATGACTCTATGCATCCTGCCCCCATGAAAATGGAAAGAAAAAAATAAGAGAAACTATGTATCGCATGACACAGGTATCTTCCGCACCAAAAGGGGACTATTATTGGCCCTTGATTTCCCATTGAGTGGTTGATGTACCCTACCGATAGTGTCTGTGAATGACCAACAAAACAACACATTCCCTGCTTGCCATTTCCCTCCTCCTGTACCTCGTAGTGTTGGGTCAGCACTGCCTCCCCCCCCCTCCGTCTGGCCCTGCCCCATGTAACCCTGTCTACCTGAGTGGTTCCTGAGCTGCCCGCTTGGCACCGCCACTGTGGCATGAACTGGCCGGAGTGGGGCTGACCTTCTGCTTAGCCCTGTATGGGTGGCATACTGCTTTAATGCATCATGCCCTTCAGGAATCGTCATGATGCATAAATGAAAAACTTAGTAGTTCTCCAATCGGCATTTAAGCAGTATTGCTCTATTATGTGTTTGATGTACTTGTGAAGCTTTGGCATGATGCTTGGATGCAGCCATGGCTAGTACCCTCGCATCATGAGAACAAAGGGCATGGCATATTAAACCAGTATGCCACTTATAAAGGATTAGCCTGTCTGTGAGGCTATTGAGTGGTGCAGGCTGCTGAAACGTGTACCTGCTGCTCGCCAACTGCGGATATAGCTTATCATTAACTTTACAGGTTCCCTTTTTCCTCTTATTGTTCCCCTTTGTTCTATTACCTGCACCTGTAAAAACTACAAAATAGGAGTTGACAACAGACTGCCAAGGCCATACAGATGATAGCTCCTGTATGAAGACTTATGAATAACAGCTCAGGTTACTAGGCATATTGTCCTCACTCCCCAAGTACGGTTTCAAATAAGACTCTGTCAAAACGTACAGACTCTTGGAACTCTCCTGTGAAAGAAGAGGTGGAAGCAGTGCTATACTTGTCTGTTCCCTGTGACACAGTGCAGCCTCCATACACGAAAAATAGTTCCCAACAATATATTCAATTCTCACCATAAAACCATGACTAATAATTCTGTTATTCTAAGTGGTCCTTCTTCATACATTTTTTGAATATTTGAATTTTGTACAGATGTATATCTTAAAGCATGGCAAGTTTTTCAAGTTGATCTCCCTTGTTTGGGCAGAGAAGGCATTTGTGCCAGTAAAATGGATGTGAGAATCTGCAGGGAGATTGAATTCTCAGAACAAGTGTATTCGAGGAAAAGCAATATCAAAGTTTCTGTATGGGTGCAGTATTCTCTAAATAAAGACTTGTTGAAGGTGCTCCTCTGTTGTATTCAAAGTATTTAAACCTTGAGGAGAAGCATGATGCTTTAATGTTTGCATTTTGCTCTTTGTAGTCGAGGTGCACAAATGCAGCCCTTGCGACCCTCACAGAAGGGCTATATTGATACACCATGCCAACCTTGCAGGGTTGATTCACTCCTTAACCCTCTAAGGGTGGCATTATTGCATCATGCCATTAATGCATGATGCATGAATGCAGCCCTGGCAAGTAACTCGCCAGTGCTGCATTCAAGCGACATGACGACAGTACGAGGTTGAGACACTCCTGTAGGGTTGGCATGATGTACCAATGCAGCACTGTTGAGTTACTCACTGGGACTGCATCAGTGTATCATGCCAACCAATGTCATCTTTTGGTGACATCTATCATTAAAGGGTTAAGGGTCGGCAAGATACACAAAAGCAGTCCAAAAGAGCAAGTCGCCAGCAGGTACTGTGTTGGTTCATCATGGTGATAAATATAAACAGTGAGGCTTCAATCTGGCCTTCAAAATGGGGCAACTGTGCAGTAGTTAATTATGTACGTTTCTGTATGCAAGCAGTTTATCCTAAATATGGAACTGTTGAGCTACTCGTGACATAGTGGGCTGAAGAACAAAAGTGATACGTCCATTGTCTTTAAAGTATTCAACCCATTAAGGGTCGCTTAGTGCTTTGATGATGTGCATTTCGCCCTTTGGAGCCATGGTACATGAATGCAGCCTTGGCAAGTAACACAACAAGGCTGCATTCATGCATCATGTCAACCTTGGAGTGTTGATAACTCTAAAAGGGTCGGCATGATGCAAAAAAGCAGTCCCATAGAATAATCGCCGGCACTGTGTTGGTGCATTATTGACTGTTATGATATTTCTGCACTTAAGGGAGTGGTCATTTTTTAACAACAGGGGGGGTTGATGGATTTGGGGGGGACCAAAAGAATTTGGACCCCTTGAAGGGGGGGGGGCTAAACAAATTTGGAACCCTCTTGAGGGGGGACCAAAAAATTACACCCGTTTTAAGTGGAAAAGCCTGTGTATTACTCCAGCTCAAAGGGGTTGGCCGCGCTTAATTTCAATCTGCCTGGAGGGGGGGAAACCAAAAAAAATCTGACCTGCTCGCTCGAAAATCCACCAACCCCCCCCCCCTGTTGTTAAAAAAAGACCACTCCCTAATGGCATATACATGGGCCAGACTGTGCAGCAGTTACCCATACACATTTCTGTATACAAGCAGTCTAGTCTTAATATAGACCTGTTAAGCTACTTGTCACACAGTAGGCTGAAACAGAGAAATGACACATCTGTTGTTTTCAAGGTATTTAATGGGTCGCATATAAACATAAGCCTTGAAACTTCATCCTTGCCTGAACAGTACTTATATGGCCAGCAT
Source organism: Harmothoe impar (assembly GCA_947462335.1). Classification (NCBI taxonomy): domain Eukaryota; kingdom Metazoa; phylum Annelida; class Polychaeta; order Phyllodocida; family Polynoidae; genus Harmothoe; species Harmothoe impar. Next base: position 10,175,375 of record OX381711.1, on the reverse strand, counting down.
GTGCAGTAGTTATTTATACACAGCCAAAAATAATTATCTCATTTCAAGAAAATACAATTATTAGACTCTACCGGAGGACAAACCGCTTGTTTTGAGAAAATATGTTTTCTTGAAACAAGTGGTTTGTCCGCCAAACAAGTTTAATAATCAGGTTTTCTTGAAATGAGATAATTATTTTTAGCTGTGTATAGGTTTCTGTGTTTGAGCAGTTTACCCTTTGAGAACGACATGACGCCTTTATAGATCATGCCCTTGGTCGTCATGATGCATGAATGCAGATATAGTGAGTAACACAGCAGGGCTGTATTCATGCATCATGTCAACCTTGGAGTGTTAATCACTCTAAAGGGGGCTGCATGATGCACAAGAGCAGTGCTGAAAAGCTACTCACCGGGACTGTATTGCTGCATCTTGGCGACAAATCTCAGCCATGAGACTTTATTCTAGCTTTGAAGGTGTATACATGGAGAAGACTGTGCTGTAGTTATTTATATACATTTCTGTGTGCGAGCAGTTTAGTCTAAATATAAACCTGTTGAGTTGCTCGGGACACAGGGAGCTGAAGTAAAGCTGTCTGCAGAAAGGGGACTCCTCCTTCATCTCAAGACTACTTCCAAGCTAACAAAAATACGTTACGTCAAAATAACGCATTTAAGGTATTACAACGAGATTATAAAACGATGCATAAGGCTGATTCTCACCAATCCAGTGCAACTGGCCGAGGGAGGGGGTAATTTCCAAACATTTGATCAGACTAATTTCTTTTTGTCTATGTATATTAGAGGTGTTGTACCGTCTATTTACAAATCGGGCACCATTAATTCAAAAAACTGTTGCCTTGGTAACCAGGCAAAGCTACTATGTCAACAAATCATGAAGAATCGAGTGACGCACCTACTTTGTCATAAGAAATCTCGTGTTCTTCTGTGTCTAAGTCATAATTTGTTTAGTATATATTTCTATTGTGTACAGGACAGGTTAGACTTAATATCTATACAATTTCCATTTGTTTTGTTTAATATCTTTTTACTTTTTTCTTTACAAAGGAAAACAAATGGAATTCTGCCAAACTAAAAATAACAGAATAATTTCAACACACTATCTTTCAGATCTGTGTACACCCTGAAACCCTGTCAGATATTTTCAATTCCTATTAGATTATATAGTAAAATATATATCCTTTCAAATTGTACTTGAACCATAGGCTCTGGAATACTCTCAGTGCCCTCCTTATGGCTGTCAGTACAGCAGACGATGCATCACTCGATTCCTCATTAGACTAATAGACAGTGATTACAACAGAAACTGTCTGTGGCCATCTTGGGGCATTTATTCATTTGTTTTCTTTCTAAACATTACATCTTAACCAATTAATGAGGAATACATGTCCAATTGCTCTAAATACAGCATGCCACATGTACTTTAATCTGCTTAGATCTTTGATTTTGGTTGTACTTATGACAAGAATAGAGCAGATATTACATATATCTGTAGTGGAAATATAAATACTTGAAAGGATAAAGTAGTAAGAAAGTATGAAAAACATATAAACATAGGGGAGATAATTACAATTAAGGTTGATAGTGATAAGAATGTTTATATTTATTTCTACTCCTTTTGTGCTGTGTATCTATATGCATCACTCGATTCTTCAGCAATTTAAGGATTACAGCTGCAAATAGTACCAGGGGCATTTTCTTAAGTCGGTATGGTTTATCCAGTACCTGTACACCATAGAGTGGGCAAACAAAGGCTACACATGATTAGGTACCTACACTATGGTATCCACACATTACTCTTTTAAACTTCATTTGTAATTGCCTGAAGGTTGTAATGATGTGCAGATCACCCTATCCAACATATAAGACCTGTATGCAATAGTTTTTGGCCTACCTTTTTAGACACATTTTGCTACTTATCTATTACTTAACACTACTGACTGATTAATGGTGCATGTATCCTGGGGTCACAGTCCGGTGGGTTCTTTCCCCGCAGCACCTCTCATATATATATAGGTAATCGAATAGAGGTCTAGTTACATATACTTGATTGTTTCTATTTATATGGGAGGTGCGAAGGGCAAACAAGCCACTGGACTGTCAACTCTAGGTAGGGGGACTCTAAATCAGCCGGTTATATATATATATAAATAGAAGATCTAGTCATACATTTATCATGAGGTGCACATTATTTGATACATTTAAAAGTGATACATAGAGTTCTCACAGTAAAGACCAGGTGTCACTCGATTTTGTGTGTCACTCGATTCTTCCGTAAATGCATATGCAGGCCTATGACCTCTGAGGGTAGCAACTGAAGTCTGTCTTTTTGCCATTTTGTCACCCTGATTACAGGGATAACATATGGCCAAAATGAAAAATTACATATGATTATTCAGGGAATTATGATGATGTATACTGACAAGGTGTCACTCGATTTTGTGTGTCACTCGATTCTTCCGAGGATACATATACAGGCTTACCCGCTCTCAGTTTTGAATTCTTGAATTCTACTTTTCTAACAGGTTAATGCCCTCATTATAGAGGTACCTGATGTTTAAAAATGATAGTTAAATATGATTATTAAGGGACCTATGGTAATGTCTAGTGTGTCACTCGATTCCTCATAAAACTACACAGTACAATCAATGTGAAGTTCCCTTGGCTCTACTGCCTGGTGTTTGCAATATTTTTCCATTTCTTTTTTTATTTATATATTATGTAGGAACTAAGTATTGCATGACAAACTTTGGTTATATTGTATAGGTTATGAGCATTAAGTTATAGGGGGTGTTTGTATGCGTCACTCGATTCCTCAATAAATTACACAAACAGATTTAGTCACTCAGCATATGCAAATATTGACATAATCACAACTTTAAACATCTTCAGCATTTCATTCATTGGTATTGTATTTGAAAATAATTAGAGCAGTTAGATGATTCTTCACATCTTTTGTTTATAGAAGGTACAACATCTGTTAATTGCCAAAATCTGACAAAAAACCCTATTTTTAGTCTGTTTTTGGCCTCTCACACCCTTAATAATGCTCACAGATGAGTAAAACCGGGGTTGCCCTTGTTGGCCCATCCCAGCCCGACCTGATAGGACTAAGGAAAATCAATTCAACACATTTACTAATGATTTGCAGCCTACAAAAGTCCAAAGTGGGCAGTTGCACTGGATTGGTGAGAAACAGCCATAAGATGTTTTTAGTTACTGGGTTACCCAGTTAAGCACTGGATTTACGACTAACATCTTTGGTCATCACGATGCATGAATGTAGCCCTGGTTAGTAACTAGTGAGTCACTCTCCACGACTGCCTTCATGCATTTTGACGACCAAGGCATGACGCATTAAAGGGTCAAAGTGTCTCCATAGCGACCTAAATATTAGAAGAATGAAGTCATTTTTAGAAGATGCTACCTCCCATTTGCAGGCATCAAAAAGGGTAATGACGAGGGGATGGCCGGCTTACAAGGGAACTAGTTTCATCCCACTCCGCAGTCGAATCAGAATAAAATCCAGATGCCCCATTTAATATTACAGATTGTCAAAACTATTTACAGATCGAGAAACAAGGTCAAAACTAATTGGCTAAAGACATGCAATCGAGTTTAGCAAATTAAGGAGAGTGAATTTCTCGGAATTATTCCACTTGTATTCTTGGACCAGATTAGCTTCATGACGACAAAGTGATGTATTATTGATTCATGATGCATGAATGCAGCACTAGTGAGCCATGATACATGAATGCAGCCCTGGTGAGTCATGATACATGAATGCAGCCCTGCTGAGTCATGATGCATAAATGCAGCCCTGGTGAATGACTCACCAGGGCTGCATGAATGCATGTTTTAGCTGTGTGTTTTTCTGACTTCCAAGTGGTACTGAAGAACGCCTAAACCTATACTGCAAACAAGGTCTGCAGCAACACTCAAGATAGTTCTTCGGTCATGACACATGATCCCTTTAAGAAATGTGCAAGGAGAGAAATATGGACAGCTTTTCATTGGAATAACAAGAGCCATATTTTCCCAGTTGTGAACGTTGAATTCCCCAGTCCTATTTACTCAGTTAACAGCAGCACAGTACAATGACCCGTCTGCCAATGCTTGAATACATCCCATGCAAGTTACTTATCAGTGTTACATTTTAATAGCGAAAGTAAGTTTTGAAGGTTATCAGCCCGCCCTTCGGCAGACTGGCAGGAATGGTCTCACATTAGTTTTAGCAGAATCCTAAAATAACTGTACAGGCTGTATTTGCGAAGATTGCATTTTAGAAGATTCACAGGAAAATTATGTATTTGGTGGTTATACTCCAGAAATGTTCAAAAACTCATTTAACAGCCTTTCTGAGAGGTGCCGCTTTCTGGCTGCATCGCTTCATAGTAACCGTAGGTAGCAAATGAGAGCACGGTCATGCAGGGAGAGTGGGCAGGTAGTCGCCTGACACTCCTTGGTCAGCAGCGTCTATGAGTATTTGTGGGCTGGGAGTGGCTGAAAATATCTGAAGAGTCAAATAACTTGAAAAATGTTTATCTAAAAAGAATGCTGATGATAAATTTTGAGGTTGATCAACCGCTTTTTGGCAAAGAGACAAGAAAGGCTGTCGGCAATAGCTTTATTTGTAAACATCTCACATCAGGAACTTCACAGGACAATTATCTTTCGAATAGTATATTTTGAATAACTGGATTTTGAGATTTTATTTACGTATTGGGCAGTCATGCTTCAGAAATGCTCAAAACTCTATCAACAGCTTTCCTCAGAAGTCACCTTTTCTGGCTGCATCGCTTCATAGTAACCATAGGTAGCAAATGAGAGCACGGTCATGCAGGGAGAGTGGGCAGGTAGTCGCCTGGCTCTCCTTGGTCAGCAGCGTCTATGAGTATTTGTGGGCTGGGAGTGGCTGAAAATATGTAAAGAGTCAAATAACTTGAAAAATGTTTATCGAAAATGAATGCTGATGATAAGTTTTGAGGTTGATCAACCGCCTTTTGGCAAAGAGACAAGAAAGGCTGTCGGCAATAGCTTTATTTGTAAACATCTCACATCAGGAAATGCACAGGAAAATTATCCTTCAAATTTTAAATAACTGGATTTTGAGATTTTATTTACGTATTTGGCAGTCATGCTTCAGAAATGCTCAAAACTCTATCAACAACTTTTCCTCAGAAGTCTCCCTATCTGGCTACATTTATAGTAACCATAGGTATAGCGAGTGAGTGTGAGGCTAGAGAGAGTGGGCAGGTAGTCGCCCGGCACTCCTTGGTCGGCAGCGTCTATGAGTATTTGTGGGCTGGGAGTGGCTGGAAATGGCCCACTCGGGGTGAGGGCGGACAGAGGACGAGATGGCTGGCTTTTAATCACTTTGTGAGAAGAAAGACTCGCTCTCAGGGACCGGGATTGGGGCGGTGTCAGGCCATCTAAGGGCAAGGCAAAGAGCTAGAGGCTGTCTGCCAACAGCTGGTTATAAGTGCTCTATAGTGAGTCTTTACATCTTTTGGTGAAAATTCTCCCAAGCTTAATGTCTGATTTCCTCCCATGGAATTTGCTTGGGAGGGCCACCACAATTTTAGTCTTCTAAAGGCTTATATTATACTTCAATATAGGGATAGTACTGCGAAAGTGGTTATATTCATAAGTATGCAGGCAATTTCTTTGTAATGGCTGCTTATGCTTAAGAGAATATCCACTTTATTTTAATTTCCGCAAATTCCTCAAAGATATATACCCCACAGAATAAAGTATGGTCACAGTAATAAGCTACCTAATGTGGAAAAGGTCAGTGAATCAGCTACTTAGTGAGGGCATGAATGAGTGAGTGAGTGAGTGAGTTAGTTAGTCAGTCAGTCAGTGAGTAAGCAAGGAACAGTGGAATATGACCTAGCCCCCACAAGTAAAATAAATCAGAGACGTTGTCAATATAGTTGGTATTTGTGTATATCATTTGATTTGGGACCATAACATGAAGAACTTTTCCTTAGCCTATTATATGCAGCCACATTGTATCCAATGAGCGACCCTGAACATTTTGAGCCAGCTACAATTATACTGCCAATAGCCAGGTAGTCCCTGGTGGTGTATAGCCACCCTGGTGGTCGTGGTCAGCTGCAGACGACGCCTGTCTTTGAGGCCTCCCACACACCCCGCTTATTACAGACCAGTTTCCCGCCATTTTCTTCAGAGCAGACGACTTTTTCATCTAGGTTCCTAAATCACCCACCATCACAGCCCCCTGTGTGTGGGGTCCACATTTAGGCGGCTGCCCCTTTAGGTGGTCCTTGGTGGCTTTTAGTGGAGATAAATGGATGGTTTCCCGCCCTTTTTTATTTGGGGCCACCACGAGTCAAAAAGTCAGGAATTCCTGAAGTAAAGGGTAGGAGGGGTTCATATAAAGAGGGTAGAGATGGGGAAAGACGCCCACTTTCATCGCTCTGAATCAATCAGTTTCTCTCTCTAGTCAGTAAAGTTCTTGCTGAGTGGTCTTCAGAGATCATTCGTCTTGAGGAACTTACTGTGTGAGAGCCTTTTCTGATATCAAATGCTATACTTTTATATAAGTGGCCGAGAGGAGTGAGAGAGAAAAAGAGAGAGATTGAAAGAGAGGTAGAGGAACAGGGACCAAAAGAAACGATGGGCAGAGGTAAAGAAACAAGGAGCGGGAAAGAGAGAGCGGGTGAGAGAGCGAAAGAGAGAGGGAGGAAGGGAGCGAGTGAGGGAGAGAGAGAATGAGAAAGGGAAGGAGGAGAGGTAGAGAGAGAAAAACTCGACATACTATTCCTGCTGCAAAATCTCTAAACAAACTCAAAATGTTCCTTGCTTTCCTTGTAATTGCTTTAAAACATCTTGTTTTAAAAACAGCTTATCTCGAATACAATGAATAATTCAGTTGGTTTCAAATACCCCATGTTCGGCTGCATAATATCTATTAGTGTGTGGTTTTGAAAGCCAAGTAAAACAACTGACCGCACAAAAGGGGTATTTCTGGTACAATCTGTCGTTATTGACATCTGCTAATAACCCTTTAAGGATGGCATGTCGTCATGATGCACCAAAGCAGCTAACAGCGAGTAACTCGCAAGTGCTGCATCATCGCATCATGCCGACCCTATAGGGTGGGGTGGCATGATGCTTGAATGCAGCACTGGTGAGTTAATTGCTAGGGCTGCATTCATGCATCATAACAACCAAAGGCATGATGCATTAAGGCATCAGGCTACCTTTTAAGGGTTAAAACGCATAACGGCACACAAAGGGGTATTTCTGTTACAATCTGTGGTTATTGACATCTGTCCGGTATCAGATTAACACGAGCTGCTCCGAGCTGCTCCTCATTATGGCCCATTGTTAAAGACATGCCCACGTCAATACGCTGCCACTCCTGAGCAGAATACCCCTCCTCCTGCTGTACTCCCTCATATCCCTTCCTCTCTGCCCCCCCCCCCCTCCTTACTGGCTGGTTTCCCTCTAGCCCTCCCCCCCCCTGCCCCCTTGCTCTCTCCCTTGCTTCCTGCCGCGTTCGCTTGCTGGTTCATTCCCTCACTCCCTAGCCCTCTTGATGCCTAGCTCGAACACTCCGTCCTCCTTCCCTCTCTCCCTCCCCTTCTCCCCACTTTTCCCCTATATCCTCACGCACATACATACCTATAGTCAAACTGCCTAAATGCCTGCCTACCTGCCTCACTGTCTACCTGACTGCCGGTCTGCATGCCTGCCTATCTGACTACCTACCTTACTGTCTGTCCGCTTCCCTGCCTGCCTGCCTCCCTGCCTACCTGTATGCCTGCCTCCCTGCCTACCTGTCTGCCTGCCTCCCTGTCTGCCTGCCTGCCTACCTACCTACCTGAGTGCATGACGGCTTGGCTCTGGGCCTGTATTCCAACTGACTCACCAACGTACTTGCCTGCCTGGCATCCTCTCCCTTTCCCTTCAATTGAATCTTATACCTCTGTCTCATTGCACTTATTCTATGAGCTCCTTCTGTTTCTTTGCCACTGTTCTGCTCTGTCCCTCGATCTCACTGTCTCCCTTAGCTGCCCTCAGTCATCCCTCCTATTGCCTGTCTGCCTGTGCACGTATCCCATGATGCACCACACTGATCACCTTACATCGTGTGACGTCTTGGTTATTTCCAGCGTGCGTATCAAGTGTCGTAAACAGCCATGGTGTTGTCTCATTGTGCAATATCCATCCCCCATCCCCACTGATAATCTTTGGGCTTCAAAACTTAGTCAATAGTAGGCAACCTAATTTTCTGGTTTCCCATACGGTCAACCTAGGTTAGTTAGTACTGTCAGGTTGGTATGTGCTGACCCTCTCACCTTAGTCTTCTCTTTTTCAATGAGCTTTAGTCCAGGTCCTTTTTTAGTATGGCATTAGTTTTATGTTATTATGCCTCAGTCATTTTTGAATAGCACTTGGTCATGCCTGACCAATGTTCTTAAATGACTAACCTGAGATAGACACTACAGACTAAGGGCCTGAGGCATTTAGATTTTCTGTGCACCCTACAGTGAAGTGGAGTGTCAGTACTCCTGGGTCATAGACTCAATGCTGGACAAATTGCCTCTCAAATAAGCCTAATGATTCCCAGATCTGAATCATCAATATGTCATGAAGAGGGAACGCTAGGGTTACGCATAGCTATCAAGGGTGTCCCCAGAATTCATTACAAATTTCAGGACATGTCAAGTGACAGACGGCCGGTTAGTTGTCATGTTGTTGACAGTAAACCTTTAAGAATGGGTAATGCACCAATACAGTTCTGGTGAATAACTCGCCTATCGCTACATTAGTGCATCATACTAACCCTTCGGGAATGTCTCAACCCCATAGGGTTGGTATGATCCATGCGCCAGTACTTCATTAAAGCATCATGCCATGATACATTAAAACCATATGCCATCCATAAAGGGTTAATTACTTCTGAAATGAAGCTAATGATTACCCAGCTCCGGGTGGTAAGGGTTGGCAGGGGGGATTTCGTCAATTGTGGATGTGAAATTGTGACGGTGAAATATTGGCTCTCAGAGAGAATACAATAATCAGCATACATTGGAGGGGGTCGTCAATGGGAAGAGTAAATGCACTTGAATCAGAGGTCGACTGAGAAAACCCTCTCGGCACATTTCAACTCTGCACTACACATACCGCTATACCCCAATCTTAGTCTAGGCTGAAACCATGGTCACGACAACATTAGTTCACACCAATTGCTTTGGTTGTCTATATTAATTCAAAGTTCTATGCCCACTGGGCAATGACATAATGAATTGCTTCATTGTCCATTTTAGCAAACCTGAACTCATACTTCTCTGGTCCCTGTCAGCGCCTGTACTTGTTTCAGGATCTCTGCTTATGTGAGGCCTCATACAGGGGTTTCTTTTGTTTTAGAAGGCACTACACTTGGGCTTAAATGAGACCTGTGTCCCTCTAAGACCTTTACACTTAACATGACGAATAAGGTATCATAGCCAGCTATTGGATCACACAAAATGTAAGTGATTAAATGGGCAAGTAAAAGATATATGGTCGATAACAAACGATTCCCAAACTATGTCGCGTCTGGATAAAACACAGTTAACTGAACATTTACTACCTTGAATCCCTCACTTCCTCAGACAGAAGCACACCCAATTGCCTAATATGTTACATTACATTTGGACTTCTTCTTCCTCAGACATTTCTCCTTACATTGTCAAAATTCTAGGAATTGAGGGCCGACTGTATATCCATAAGCAACCATTCTTGGGAAGACTTCCTTCTATGTACGGAAAATAAAGGACAGGGCCCCTAGAGACCTAATGGTGCGAATCAATGCAGCTGTACCTAATGACCTCTGGGAGAGGTGGGCGATATAAGGGGTTATGAGCGATATTAGGGGTGGTTGGCACGGCTAAGGATGCTCTTATCACTGCGACAGGGAGGGTCTGGTGGGTCAGAGGTGAGATAGGCTGCCGTATCAGGTCTACTTGCTGCTGTCTGGTGGGGAAAGACAATGTAGCTGCTACGGCTTTTGTCTAATTTTTAAAATCAAAAACAATGTTGCTAGTAATGCTTTCTATGCTTTTGGCTCTTTGTATCATCTTGGTATCTGCACTATTGTTTTACTGGCCTCGCTTTTGTCATTAGTACAGGAACTTTAGGTTTTTACCTGGAATTAAATACCATAAAGCTGAAAATCTCAATAATGATTGGTTTTGGTATTGCTATCACTATACTAAAAGTCCTGGAAAGTCCTATGTGGGCTTCCGTTGAAAAAACGGCCAAATCCAATATGGCCGCCAAATAATCAGAATCTCATCTTCCATGACAACCATATTTATTCAAGAAGGATTTAAACCTTACCTATCCCCCCTAAAATGGGTCCAAGGAATCCACTGGTGTCATTATGGGAGAGCATATTCTGATCATTTGGCGGCCATATTGGATTTGGCCCGTTTTTCAATGGAAGCCCACATAGGACACTCCAGGACTTTTAAGAGGTCAAACCTAATATAAAGACAAGTCATTCCTGAATTGTTCAGCTTTATGGTATTTTATTCCAGGTTTGGGCTAGAATTCATCTAAAGTCCCTGTACTACATTACCAATGTTAATATTTGATATTATTGGGGACTTGTTTTCAGGTTCCTAATTGCTGCTATCTGGTAGGGAAAGACAATGTATCTGATGATACTCTGTATTATTTGGTTCTCAAGTCTCATCCTGTTATCAACCTATTGTTCTACTGGTTTCCCTTTCGCCATTTCCATAATTCGATACAGTAAAGCAGAATCCAGTTTTTTTCCAGTTGTTTTCAGGTTGCTATAAGTTTGCTCCTGTTTGGGAGGGGAAGACAATGTAGCTAGTAAGGCTCCCTGTTCTTTAGACTCTCCAGTCTCATCTTGGTATCAATACAATTTTTTTTACTGGCTTTGCTTTGGTCATTACCTATAATGACCAAAATCACAATTCAGTTTCCTGATGATTTGTTTTCAGTTTGCTATCTACTGCTGTATGGTGAAGGAAGACTAGGTGTCTGGTAATGTTCTGTATCATTTGGGTTCTCCAGTCTCTTCTTGTTATCAAAACTATTGTTTTACTGGCTTCGCTGTTGCCATTACCGATCTTTGACATATTAACCCTTTAAGGACAGCATGATACCTTAATGCATCAAGCCCTTGGTTGGCATGATGCATGAATGTATCATGCCGACCCTACAGGGTTGAGACACTTCTGAGGGGTCGGCATAATGCACCAATGCAGCCCAGGAGAGTTACTCGCCGGGGCTGCATTGGTGCATTATGCCGACAAATGTCATCTTTTAGCGACATCAGTCCTTAAAGGGTTAAGACACATTCCAGTTTATTAGGGAGTTGTTTCTAGTCTACCTACTGGGTACAGAAATTTGGCTAATGGTAAATCGGCAGTAGGTTGATGAACATTGATCAACTTGATAAAATCAGCATTGAACCTAGTGCCAACTGGGTTGCAGAAACGGAACGGACTTATTTCATTTCTTCTCATAATTATATCAAGGGTCATAACTACAAATTATCCTCTGTCCACTGCACTGTATGCAGCAATATTGAATCAAACGTATGGCTTGATCCAGTTTAAAGAGCGTAATTAATGGGCGGTGGGCATTACCGACCCCATCCTCCCCAGCTGGCAATAAATGACTCACCCCTTTCTTTGGGTGAGGTGGCCAAAGGAGAATGCCCTTAGACCTGACAACATTGTGCCCTCCCGGATGTTGTATCCACTCAGTCGGTAACCGTGATTTAATGCGGGTCTCTAAGTGGTATACATTTGGAAATACCACCCGAGAAACGACACAGTGTCAATGTCAAACCTTTTGCGCATCAGGCTGTGCCTGGCCATTTGAAGTTATGTGTGGTTTTGTCCAACTTAATTCCACCAAGCAACTAGCTTACTTACGCTGGGGGAATCACCTTTTCCAAGCATGGGGTTTAGAGCATATGTAGCACTGTGCCTACAGATGCAGCGTTAGACTAAGAATTCCTACCATAAACTAAACCCATCGTTCTCCAGTTAGAAAAAAAAGTATGTTAAGTTACAATGTGGACACCTGAATCATAAGGCTGTAAATGACCAGCATTAGCGTCCCCTTCCCTGAACACTACCCCATGTGTGTGGATGTGAAAACACAATTAAAGATTTTCATATTGGACTTACTCACTAGGGTTGCATTGATTCAAATTACGAGATGGGGAGTTGAAGAGTAGAAGTAAACCATCGGGATGCCGCACTGACCACACTGCTGTGGTAGAGTTGAAATTAATCAGCCAAGTAGAATGGATCTTTTCAGGAACCTGGGCCAATGATGCATTGAATTGTTGATGGACGCAGCTGTCAACTAAGCCTTATCAGGCTTATCTCCTCTGAGATAACAAACCCTCAAAAGGATCTAAATAAATAGGCATTGTACAAGAAAAAGCTGTTAGAATCCTTATCGCAGGAGATCTAGTATATCTACAACAAAATACATAGCACAATCTGAAAGATATTAAAAGTATGCTTCAGATGCTATGTTCTGATGCTATTATTCAGAGAGATAATAGCAAAAGGGTAACTTTTCTTAGTACATTGCCTATGTATCTAGACCCTTTGGGCTGTCCTTGACGACCACAGTTCTGCGTTCGAGAATAGATAACCTAAACCTTCCCCTGTCATAACTGATCTGGGTTAGGCTTTAATGTGAAAGCATGAAGCATTGGGCAGCAAATGACCAGCACCAGTGCCTTCCTCCCATGGGAGTGGATGTGGAAACACAGTTGGAGGTTTTGGCGCCAAACTGAGACGCAGGAAGTGGACAAATACCGTCTGCTTCACATCCTTCCGGGTCAAAGGTCACGCCACTAATGAAGATAGCTCGGCTTTCAAGTGGTCTTATTTCGGAGCAGATGTTTCCCTTTTGGTTTTCCATTATTTCCACTTTTCTTCACAAAACTACCGGTTGGTTTTTAACGATGACAACCGTATAAAAAGATGGCATTTAATTGACCTTTTTTTCAACTTCTTACACTGAGATTACTACCAGTGTTTGTTTCTAATTAAGACGCTGTCCTTGAAAACACGGTGTTCTGTGAATGGTTTAGAGTCATTTGACGGCCATTGGTGAAGCAATTAAAATGCTATTTTTCAGATTTGCTTTCTACTTTAATATCCTCTTAAAGTATCATCCCCAAGACCCTTTGTCTACAATTTCCAAAATAGAAATATAATTTCTGCCTCACTAAAAATACGTGATAATTAAGGCTATATAAAGCTGTCAACAGTAATTTTGGCCAATTACTCTAAATTAATGAGGCAATGATTATCTTAACTGTTATATCCCATAATAACACAGCTGAGCGGGACAAAAGCTTCAGCTATAGACTCAGTCTCATGAGTTTGTAACAGTTGAAACGTCTTTGACCGGGTGTTGTCTTTGACCGGTGTAGTCTTTGACCAGTGTAGTCTTTGACCGGGTAGGGTTAAAGTACAATAATAGTAAAGAGATTGGGTAATTTATTCTATAATAAGAAGTCCCACCAAGTACATCACATCATATACATATATAATATTTTTAAAGAATGGCGTTTCAACTGTTACAAACTCATGAGACTGAGCCTATAGCATCTGTGGGGGGGGGGGGGGGGGGCTGTTACAGAAAGACAATATAAGTTTAACAACACAAGTAGGGTGTTACAGAAAGTTCCTTTTTCCAAAAAGGTCTTACAGAAAAAGTTCACGCTGTTGATTTTACGTTAATTAACGTCAGTTTTCATGTAAAAATTGGCACCCCCTTCAGATATTGTGCTGATATTTAGCCTAAACAGCGTAAAATTTGAAGACATTAATGTAAATTCGAAGACATTAATTTTAGTTATTAAATATTTGTCATTATTAACGTAAATTATTAAATAATGTTAAGCACTAACGTAAATTCGCTATATTTACGCTATATCTCACATTTTTTCTTGTTTTTTGTCCCAGCCCCCAGGTGAATATCCTCCATATTCAAATGGGCTCTATCTAATGTGTTGATTCAGTGTATTGCTACCACTGTCAGAATCACTGATCTGTCCAAAGCTCTAAACGATTCACAGCTCACAAAACATCCACCACTTTAACTGCTTGAGGAGAGCATGTTGCCTTAGGCAAACATTTCATGCCTCCCATGATGCACAGTGCTCATCGGCTAATCACTAATGCATTCAACATCATGGCAGCCCTTCAGAACTAGGTTCCGCATGATGCATTAATGCTTGCGAGTAACTCCCCTGGGCTCCATTCATGCATCATGATATCAGAAGACTTGGCACATCAAAGTACCATGCTATCCTCATAGAGTTAATAATGAAACCAAACAACCGCAGCCCACACACAAGGAAAAACACACACCACAGAAGCTGCAAAAACAAACAAGCACCACCATGCAGGTTCCTACCTGTAAATGTCATCAATTTACTACAGACCGGATGAGGTTCACACAGGTGCATTGTGGGGCCTCTCATTGATTACTATAGGAGATAAACACTGCTTACAGCCCCACCTGTCCATTCTGCTGCCCACCTGCCCACCCTGCCTGCCCACAGGTGTGCCATCACTACATGCCTACCTGGCCAATCACACTCTCCCAACACAGTAACACTCTCCAAACACAGTCACACTCTCAAATATGACTCTGCCAATAGCTAAGGACTCTAGGAACTCGTCTGTGCAAGAAGGTGTGAAAACAGTACTTCTTGAGTAGATGCCCACCTGCCCACCAGGCCTGCCCATGGGTGTGCCATTACTACATGCCCACCTTGCCAATCACACTCTCCCAACACAGTCACACTCTCCAAACACAGTCACACTCTCCAAACACAGTCTCAAATAGGACTCTGCCAATAGCTATGGCCTCTAGGACCTCTTCCGTGGAAGAAGGGGTGAAAACAGTACTACTTGACTGGATGCCCACCTGTCACACTATCTGCCCACAGGTGTGCTTTCACTACCTGCCTACCTGGCCAATCACACTTTCCCAACACACTCTCAGATAAGACTCTGCCAATAGCTATGGACTCTAGGAACTCTTCTGTGGAAGAAGGGAGGAAACTTGTGCCTGTGGATTTAGCTCATCATTGCCCCTTTACTGTACAATCTGCGTTGGTAATAGTTACACAATAGGACTTGACAACAGACTCCCAATCGCAAGGCCATACAGATGATACCTCCTATATAAAGATGTATGAATAACGGCTCAGGTTACTAGGCATATCAATTCTCCTCACTCTCCAACCACAGTCTCAAGTAAGGCTCTGCCAATAGCTAGAAACTCTTCTGTGGAAAAAGGGAGGAAAACAGTAGCAATTGCCTGCTCTCCTATTCCAATCTTCATCTACAGTCTTAATAGGCTACACCGAAAATAGTTCCCAAGAATATGTCCAAGTGCGACCTTGGAAACATCACCAATACTTCTGTAACTTCTACAGCTCGTACGTAACTGTATATATTTGAATCGATTTGTAGTTGTAGAAAATGAATATCTAAAAAGGAAGTCCTTGGTGAGTATATAGGGTGATGAGCAAAGGGGAAGTAGTGTTGGTTCAAATGGATGGGAGAATCTGCTTGGAGATTGCCATCCCTACCTGTCTACCTCGCCAATCACACGTGCCTGGGGATGGGGAGGGGAGGGTGTAAGGTAGGGGATGCCAGCATTACTACAAAACTGTGGTAGATTTAATCAAACCAATAGTATGGATATTCGCCAACGCTGCAGCGTGTTGGCTCAGTGGTTTTGGTTTGATTTTAAACTTAAATGTCGGTGGTGTCTGCCGATGTGTGTAATTTTCCTCCCTTGCATGACAGTGGTATATTGCCTGCCGCTTTAAAGATGGTGTGCTGCTCTAAAGCCTTAATTGTTGCAATGATGCACCAACGCGCTGCTGGTATGTAGCATGCTTGTGATGCATCGGTGCATCATGGAGGAGTGTATCAACCAGGTAGTGTCAGTATGATGCACGAATGCAGCCCTGGCGAGTTACTAACCACTGCTGTATTGATGTCTGATAGCTCATTAACTCTTCTTATACCAGAGGTTTTTGGCACTATGCAGCCGTTACAGAATGAATCACAGTATCAAGGGGATGGCGAGTTAAAGAATAGGAGTAAAACTAAAATGGACCTTTTCCAGGAACCTGGGCCAATGCTGCATTGCGTAGGTTCAGTGGTTCTGTCTGAAGAGTAAATGAGCTGTGGCTGGTAATTTTTGGTCGTCTCTATGTGTGTTTAAGTCGTCTCCCTTGTATTACATAGTGTCATCTACTTAGCCATGCCACCCATACTTTGCCTAGGGTCATATCAATCCACTGCTAACTAAAAGAGGAACATTTCACTATAATCCTTTAATATGTGTACCCACAGTTGCCATGATGCACGAATGGTGAGTCTATTCGCTGAGTCTACATGAATTGAGCAATTAACTATTAAGGTGTTCGACACTATTCGAAAGGTTTATATACTAGAGGCAGACAAAGGCAAAGTAGTAGTTATTTCAACTCGAGCACAGGTGTTGCCAAGCACTTTTCCAATTCTCCATACCATGTAATTTTTTTCCTCTCGATTATCCCTTCGGGTACAGTGACTTCAAAACCACTTTCTTATCGGATTGATTTTTTTAACCATGAAGGATGCATGAAAACAGCACTAGAAAGTTAGGTTTCAGATTTGCATACATTATGGTGACCAAGAACTTATAAACAATTCTCTGTCCCCCTTAAAGGCTATAGTCCTCAAAATGTACTTATCTGTTACGACCTATGTGCTGGTGCATCCTTGTGTAACTTACCTAAAAATGAACAAAAACAAGCACAAATTAGACAATATTAGGTACAATGCATAATTTTATGTACAGATGAAGCCCAATTCGATCACATACCCAAAGAGCAAAGTCAGTACATAGGCAGATGGGGCTAAGAAACAAATCAAGATATCCTTTGATTTAAAGAATGTTTTCAAATACTCTATATCCTTTATCATCCATCCCAACCCACCAAGACTGCACTAATACTGAGACATAGCGGCATAGACCAGCAGTGATAGGAGGCTGATTTGATAGCTGGCAAATGATCTTCTGCTAAGAAGGCAAGTCTATAGATGTACAAGCAACAAGCCTCTGAGAAGGTGCTCCCTAGATGCTGTACATGCTATATTATGTACTACGCGGGGCAGATCAGATGTCCGCCTTATATTGGAGGGAAATGGAAGTAGGAAATGGCCGCCGTGTCAAGTTACTTCAGCTCCTACAGCCGTATGGCGCCTCGGGATATACACTGCTATATCTAATCATATTGGGTCGTCTATCCAGAGTTTTAGACTTTAGATGAAATTTTCACTGCAGAATACCTCTTTTGTATTATGTGAACAGATGAGTATGATACTGAATTACACTTCCTCCCATCAGAAAAGGGCCTCGGTTACATGGCAGTGGAAACCTGGAGGGAGGAAATGGGACTAGGGGAGCATTAGATCCCCATTTGCTTTCCAAAATATCAAACCATATCTCACACATGGCACAAAATTGCCCATATAATATGGTTATTCGTAGAGACCGAATTATCCTAGTTTAGTCTTTCTATTCTTCTACTACTTTTTCCACCGTTGTTATGTTATTGGCACGAATGGATACCTTTTTCTAAACAACTGAGTAATCTAGAGGAGTGGGGATATGTATCATTAGAATTTTGAAACATTCGATATATTTTGAAGCTGGAGCCCCTTTTATTGGTTGCTATGGTAATTTTTTTAAATTGCCTAGAAACATCTTAAAAGGATTACTGAAATTTGAGCGGTCATCCTATTTTATTTCATTCAGAACCAATCAAATATCGATTCCAGTAGAGAAGTGAAATGGTCATTACATTCCTAAGAGACTACAATTGGCCCTCCACTGAAAAAAGTATGTGCGAAAATTCTCATGACGCTCTGTATATCTTTTATCTTCATGGCCAATAGTCATCCCATACATATCGCATGTTTTCCTATCTAAGTTGCATGACCTATAATTGAGGGCTGATTGAGACCCTCTATGGAAATGTAAAATTCAGTGCTTCACACGAGAACAGTTGTTCCCTTCACACCTTTGAAAACGCTGCTGTCATGTCACAGCCTTACTCTGAGCTGAGTCTTACAAAATTGATACAAGTTAAACAGGCAACCATCTATAACCAGCAACCATCTATGATTGGCAATCCTCTATGACCCGGTAACTTGGCTCCCTGGGACAATATATTAGGTTCATGACTTTAATTTTCTGACATTTCCATGTGTCCTGAATAAGCCTTTCGTTCATAAAGGCCATAGATGGTTGCCAGTCATAGATGGTTACTGTCATAGAGTCTCAACTTGTATCGATTTGGTGAAACATAGCCTCTGGTTAATTGTCAAATAGATTAGCCACAAGCACCCTACACACGGGCACGTCCTTAAGTCGTGAGTACCGGCTATAACGAAGGGTGTATCCGGTTAACAAGGGCCAATACGACACCACCACTGCCACCGGAAATCGCTCCACGTTGCCGTTATAGCAACACTAACTGCCCCCAGACCCTGCGTTATCGCCACCTAGCGACAAATGACCACACTCCCAGCTGGCTGCGGCCATATTGGATTGCCCAGGCCTTAACCCTTTAAGTGACACATATTGCTCTGTCATTTGTCCTCCCCATGAACAAATGCATTGTTTAATTTTGACCCTTTGAGAGTACATCAATCCTGAATCCAGTCGAAATGATGCTTGATTCCAGCTCTTGTGAGTTACTTACCAGGGCTGCATTGTGGTACAGTGGTACAGTGCATTAAAGCATTATGCAGTGCTAAATCGGTATAATGCATTAATACATGATGCCCTTGGTCGTCATGATCCATGAATGCAGCCCTGGCGAGTAACTTGCCAGTGCTGCATTCAATCATCATGCCGACCCTACGGGGTTGAGACACTCGCTGGGGCTGCATTGGTGCATCATGATGACAAATGTTTTCTTTTAGCGACATCTCTCCCTTAAAGGGTTAAAGGGCTAAGGGTCCTTTGCTGGTCCCCATCTTACCCTCAGTGTATGCAGTAACCAGCGGTAACCAGCACCAAGTCACATGACACAGGAGCGGGGGCGGCCGGGATAGGCCCACTGCACCGCCGCACAGAGCCCCCACTTCCGGGAAATGACCGCATACGCCAGGGCCGCTTATGATGTCTGCAATCTTGGGCGATAATAGCCTCAGTAGCCCCCTTTATCACCCACACCATTGATTTTCCCATAATACACTTGTCAGGTCCAGCGGAGGGGACCCAGGAAGTGATCTGTGGTTTATTAGGGAGAGCGGTCTGGGCTGAGGGTGAGGGGGCGGTGTGAGATTGTGTGAGATTCTGTAACAAGAGGGAGCGCCACGACAATATTCTCTCTGTATTATTAGGAAGATAGATCTGAGGCAGGGTGTGCGAGGCTGGTGTGAGAAGCAAGGGAAAGCATTCTATAGCAAGAGAGAGAGCCAAATACTATGTTTTCTCTTCAACTTCCACATGATTTTCATCCATAGAAACTAATGCGTTATGATTTATGCAATTGAGCAATCAATTGAGAGGGATAGGGCCACCGGTTATTGTCCGCTACCTCTCTGTATAGACACGACCATACATATCCACCAGTGGATTCTACATAGACAAAGGTGCACGAGTAGAGTTCCTCACTGAGGGTTATTTCACGAGGCAAGGCCGAGTGAAATAACCCTCAGTGGGGAACTATACAAGTGCTCCTTTGTGTTTATTTCATGTCCTCGTTAACAATATTTGTCGGAATTCCACTTAATTGCTCTGAAAAAGCTACTTTATAGTGGTTGAATCAAAATATTTGATGATTTGTCAGGCCGTTAAATACAGGCAAGGGTTATTTCAATGGGGGTGTTCAATACGGCCTTCCTTGGTTAAGTCAATGGGAGTGTCATATTCACCATGAAATTAACACATGTTAGTTCATGCTTTTGGTTTTATTTTGCTAGGCTGGAAGAGTAACGCCAGTGCTTTGTAAACTAACTTTCACAATGGTCACTGGGTCAAAAAATGGCAACTGAGTTCGACCCCATCACAATACTGTGAGGAAAAGCCACTCAGAGAGGGAATTCCTCCGTCACCTTCCGTCTCAGAGTGCAGGCAGCCTAGAGTGGGCGTCTGAAGAGGTACAGGACGGAAGGGGAGATCAGACGGAGGCAGGTGGAGGCCGTAACTCTCTAACCCTTTAAGGACTAATGTTCCTTAAAGATTACATTTGTCGTCATGATGCACCAATGCAGCCCCAGCGAGTGACTGGCCAATGCTGCATTGGTGCATCATACCAACCCTTCGGGAGTGTCTCAACCCAATAGGGCCGGCATGAGTTACTCGCTAGGGGTTCAGACACCTCTAAAGGGTCGACATATTGCACCAATACAGCACCGGCGAGTCACTCGCTGGGGCTGCATTGGTATATTAGTGGTGAGACAGACGCTGTAAAGGCTACATAGTGCTGTAATGTGCTATGACTTTTTCTCTTAATATATGAATGCCAGTAATCCACCTGGGGTTCATTCATGCAGCATGAAGTGGTTAAGGAGTTATTTGTATGACCGCTGAGCCGCTGGCCATAAAGATGTTACATAGTTACTGGGAAACTTAGCTCCTAGGTCAAGTGTAGCATTTAGGGCATGAGGTTACGTTATTTCCAGGCTTCATCACGTTCTCCCTGGCCTGCAGTGGCTATAGTCTAGAAGCCGACAGCACTGTCAGGACCCAACTTCCTTTCGTCTGTTCAAGCTTTTTCTCTGCTGATTATGCATCTATAGGGTCTAGGTGAAAATATCCAGGTGGATGTGGGGCTCTCACCCCTGAACAATTTGAGAAATCCTACACAGAGAGAAGAAGTAGGATCACTGTAACTCTCAAATGGGAGTCCATCCCCCGATCACTGAGGTAACTATCCCCACAACTCTAAAGTGACTCCCAATCATTAAGGAGTCTTAGAACAGAGTCATTATAGAGTCATTATAGAGTTATTTTAGAGTCCTGCTAATGTTTAGGAGTCACGTTAGAGTCCCGGGGAGAGTTACCTCAGTGATCACGTCGGGAGTTACAGTGATTCTACTTCTTTTCTGTGTGTACTGATTCCTGTCCCTTCTCCTTGCCTCTTTCTCTCGGTTACTCCATCCAATCTCTCTCTTTGTCTGCATCCAATCCACATTTCTCTCATTGTCTACCTTTTTTCTACTCTCTCTCTTCTTTTCTCAGAGTCAGAGCCTGGTTCTGATTCTCTTTTGATCTGTCCATTTTGTCTTCTTGTCCTTCCTATAATTCTATCCGCTCTGTGTGTCTAAGTCCCTCTTGACCTCACTTCATCGCTACTTCCTATAAAGTACCTGCCCTGAGGCTTTACACACTCAGGCCCCTGATAGCAACTGTGATACACTGATACGCAAAAAGAGGGCTTATCATGCATGAATGACTACCAAATTGGGTTGGACATATCAAGTTATGTGGTTGACCCTAGGTCGACCTACCCTATTTCTATCCCTTTTCTGTGTCTTTCTCTTCCTCTGTGCTTCAGTTTACCGTTGCTCCCTATAAAGTCTTTGCCTGGGGCTTTTCTCCTCCTCCATCCCTAACTACTTTGCAACTCAAACCCCCAATCCACCCACCCCCTTGCAGATCAACATACTCAGGACCCTAAGACCCCCTCACAAGGCAATAGGCACTCCCCAGCACAGTCTCAATTAAGACTCTGTCCAAAGGGACCGACGCTCGGATCTCTTCTGTGGAAGAAGGTGTGGAAATAGTGCTACCTGTGTGCTCTCCTATTCCCATCACGCACTGCTGTCTCAATATACCAAAATTAGTTCAAAATACCAAAGATCTATTCAACTTCGACCATAAAATTATTTCCACTATTTTGCAATTTTAAATATTTGCTTCTCACGTATCCCTTAACATATTTAGATTAATTCATGATTGTATAAATAGGTATTTCAAAAGCATGGCGTAGGTAAATTTTCACGGAATTCCATTGCATTTTGGCGGGGAGGGAGTACCCTAAAACCTTGCAAATAAGTCACAGCTAGTAAGCAAATCAGATCGGTGGTGTGGCTTATATGATCGGCCCAGGGTCCGGTGCGGCTTATACAGGAGTTTTGCTACTATCGTACAGTACTAAAAGTAACCACAATTAGATCTCTGTTGCCTCTTATAGGATCGTCCCAAAGTCGTAGGACACGAGTTAGGCTTATACGCGAGGTTTTACAGTAGTGCGAATAGAGGCAGATGAGAGTGGACCCTAATACCGACTCACATGGCAGAGGGTCGTGTCTAGCCTGCATTTGCTGCTGAGCCTCTTTCTGGGATCCAAATCACTTTACATGCTGAGCTGCAGAGGTCACGTGGCTAGGGGCACCTGCATGTTGGGTACACGAGTCGTGTATGCACTGACAAACTCATGGGTGTAAAACGTGGTCACTAGTGATGACACCTGCATGCAGAGTATTTGTGTACACACTGAAAACCTGATTGATGTATAGTCGTCCCTAGTCATGACACCTGCATGTTGGGTAATTTGACTCGTGTAGACACTAAGATACTTTTAGATGTATAAAGTGGTCACTAGTGATGACTCTAAGATTCCGGGGTAGACACTGAGAGACTAATATGTGTATAAGATGGGCACTAGTGATGACTCCAGCATGTACGGGTACATCGAATTGTGTAGACACTGAGAAACTAATTGGATATGATGTGGTCACTAGTGAGGACTATGGCTGAGTAGTGTAAAGTGCATCTGGGTGAGTACTAAGTGCTAGCGCTTGATCTAGTTAGTGAATCTTATATCATTGTATTCCTTTCTGTATAACAAGGTATTATTTTCAAACAATATCAACCCCCCCCCCCAATATCACACAATATGTATCACCCAGTAGTCATTGACGGCGCCTAAACGCCCTGGTTATATGGAGAACTGAAACCCCCATTTTCCCTTTATATAGCTAACTAGATATCTGTCCCACTTCAAATATTGATATAGGGTTACAAACTTGGTGGTGTTTACCTGAACCTTCAGCAGGGAGGACCTTTATGCACTCCCAGCTTCTCAGTGGGTGTGTAATGAGCGGGGTGCTAGGCGGGGGTCGATATAGTATAGCCCGCAATACACACGGCCGCAGCTCACTGCTGTGGGTATAGAAGTTTAGTGTCCAGAAATCGCTGGAAATTTAGCCCAAATGCGAGGTTGGTTTGATTCGCACTCCCCTGGGCTTAATAAACGGTTTTCTGGGCTGAAATTACACAGGGGGCTTCTTACATCTGTCCTCTACTTTGCTATGTTTTTAGAATTTGTATATGACTTTCCATTAATGGACAATTTGATCATTTATTAACCATAGTTATGTGTGAACTAAGGAGGAGGCTGGTAAACCTCTTTGGTGCCACTGGTGACATAGTCAGCGCTTCTATACGCTGACTATCCGTCACTGGTGACATAGTCAGCGCATAGAAGCGCTGACTATCCGTCAACAGAGACTGGTGCTGAAATCTACAAGTTCCAGTAGAAACCAGACAGTTCTCTCCGTAACTCTCAGACAGCCCCGCGCCCTACTGAGAGTGACAACCCGTAACTAGGGTCATTGGGTCGAGGGGATTTCCCCTTTAAGGGTTGCACAATGTCTTTCAAGCTTCATGTATATTCTATTAATTAAAACCTACCATTTACAGTGTATCAACCCATCAGGGCTTTATGCATGTATATACATCCCACTACAATTACACTAAATTAACTCTTAAAGACTCATGAATTTCGTAGCATATGGTATTTGAATGGAGGTATGCATGTAGCATAGATGCCTAGTAGTGTTGTGTTATCGCTTCTAAACTTCATGGAAAATAGAGTGGTCGGGGTTAAGTTGGGTCCCTAGACCCACCTAGTACCATATATTGCGTGGCTGGGTACATCATGAGGGTATGATTGGGGTATTACCAGGGGTAGAGTTAGGCCCACATATGTAGCAGTGCCTCTAAGTGAAAGTTGCCATGAACATGCTCCCATCTCCCTATACTACTTAGTCGGAGAAACATGAGGCACATGTAAACTCTACTACACCCAAGAAGAAACTGAATGAAAATAGTGCCTTAACAAAAAGCATATAACATGTAGTCTCAATACAGCTCTGTCTGCCGAGATAGCGACACAATTTTTGTTATTGTCAAAATGAGCAATTTTGTGTAGAATTGGGGAAATACCTCAACTTGGTCAATTATTGGATGTTAATTCAAATGAGCTAAAAGTTTTAAACCAAGGCCCCCCTCCCCCCCCCCCTCTAGAAATGCGAAAAAAATCAATGGCCGCCAATTTTTCTCGTCAATTGGTGCTCAAACTGGTAAAAGTTGGTTTGTCTGAATGCCAGTTGGAGGTTGTATTGCTTTATCAACTCTTAGCGATCCTTTAATATGTAACCATTTCTCATGCATATCTTCAGATCCTGAAGAATATCCATTTTCCTTTGCAGGTTTAGGTTCATACATCATGTGTGGCATTACTTGTCCCTATCAACCACCTATACATCTATACACAAACCCCAGTTGCCCATACATAAAACATACAGCACCACTGAGGTCACACAGAGGTTACTTGTAAGGGGAGTGACCTTCAGAGCCACATCTGTACCTTGCATTTAACCCTTTAAGGGCCCGCAAAGAGCTTTAACCCTATAACGACGGATGTCGCTTGACATTTTTTGTCAGGATGCACCGATGCAGCCCAGGCGAGTGACTTGCTGGGGCTGCATTGGTGCATTAGGCAAACCATAGGGAGTGTCTCAACCCTGTAGTGTCTTGCATGCATAAAAGCATTATACCAACATTTTAGGGTGAAGGCCTGCATAGAGATATGTCCTTTTTTGTTCTGTTGCAGGAATACAGCCCTGCCGAGTAACCTACCCATTGCTACATTAATGCATCGTGGCACTCCTTCAGCAGTGCATAAACCCCATATAAACCACACAATGCATGCATGTAGTTCTAGCAAGTAGACTTACCATTGCTGCATTTAAGTATCATAACAACAAGAGGCGAAGTACATTAAACCGGTATGCTCTCATTAAATGGTTAGCTATCATCCCCAAGGGGTTGGTATTTATAGGGATTGTGAGAGGGCTGCGGAGGCTTTTTAGGGAGCGTAGGAGGTTATCCCTTTAAGGGTGGAAAAACACTTTAACGTATCAGGCCTTTGGTCGTCATGATACATGAATGCAGCCCTGGTGAGTAACTCGCAAGGGCTGCAGTCAAGCATCCTGCCGACCCTATGGAATTGAGACACTACCAAAGGGTCGGCATGATGCATCAATGCAGCACCCGTAAGTAAATCACTGGGGGTACATCGGTTCATCATTATAACAAATGTAATCTTTTCGCGACATGCTGTCCTTAAAGATTTACCGGGGTAGGGGGTCATTGAGGTGATTGGGAGGAGATATTCACCTCCATACCTCAGCAGCTGCTCGTTCAGCTCAGGGATTCAGTTAGATATAAAAACATACTACATATTTTATCAGCCATGTTTGTCGACCCATGCGGAAGTGGATGCTCCTAAAGTATTTTAAAGGTCCTTGCTTACATACGTCTGGCCGTGTCATGAACCTGTCTGGATCTAAACTTAAAATGTCAAATATACAACACAAAAAGTTGTTATGTATTAACTTTGATATCATTTGGTATTTTGTTCATTTAGACTGCTTACCTGTATGACCAGGACCATTTCAAGATATGCAGTTTAAAGGTATACACCAGGGTCTACACATACGGCACCTGGTGGCAAAAAATGAAACTACCTAAAACCATGCTAAAAGCATTATTCACTTTTGCATATCATCTAACTCACATTTACTAACCCTTTAACTGCCTCCCTATGGCATTCTACACATCTTGTCACTATTTTTCTCTGTGTTGAAAAGCTGTGCCCTAAGCTTTTATAGGTGTTTAGACTGACTAGAAGATATTTGAATAAATCCCAAACCGTTTTTATTTATCAATGAATCCCTTTTTCTTTTGTTGTAAAATGTATCTTTTGATCCTATGTACAGATGGCTAGGGTCTTGATTACAAAATGTTGGACAATTTATGGTCTGTGTTGCGAAATGAAGAGAAAATAGCATTATTCAAAATTTGTGTTTTTTCTCTCAATCATTTATGGCTCTTTAGTTTCACCTATGACTACTCATTTTCATGGTTGATTATGTTGCATATTATCTCATCTAAAGATCTGAGAAGTTTAGTTGAGATATTATGTGTCAATCTTTCAAAAAATTGAAAACATTGAAAAAATAAGGGTTTACCCATATGCGGTCATAGTTAAGGGTGTCCTATCTTCAAAATGTCTATATATATCAAAATCTAGCACTTTGAGGTATTGAGTTCTTTGCTTCTATTACATCAATATATATCAAACTAATATGATCCCAAGTGATTGAGAGATATTATGGGTAGATCAGGATTGACCGGAGCCTGGTGTATACCTTTAAGGGTAGCATGTTGCAAATGTTAAATGCAATATATTACAAATATCTGCCTTAAAGGCTAATTGAATAAATACATGTGGTCTTATTAAAAAGTATTACTAAGAGTTATATGTATACGTGTAACTAGGTGTATCTATGCGTTGCAGAGTATTAACCTATTTGAGAAGTGCTGAAATGCATTCATGTCTTATCTAATTTACATTCTTCCAACTCTTTAAGGGATGCACAGTATTATAATCCCTTTCACTCTTACATTGTCATGATGCACTGCTGAAGGGTATAGATGACGCCCCAAGGCAGTGCTCATGAGTACCATGGCCTTGAGGTTAATGAGAAAAAAGCATCTAGAAATACCTACAAACTGATCTGAATAGACAATCATACAAGACACTAAATGACCTTCACACAGAGAAGAAACAGCATCAAAAGAGAGTCCAGGTTGCCTCCAAAGTGACCCCCCTCTTTAGGTGAGCCCTGGCCCTTATGTGACTCCAGGGAGCTATGTGACTCGCCTATGGGTGACTCCCTCAGGTCAGTCAGGGTGCCACCTATGCTCCCTTAGGTGGCATGAGCTCTCCTAAAGAAGAGAGTCATTCTACAGCCTGGACTCTGTTTCCTTTCCCTGTGCAGTGTAAGGCCGGTTTGTATAAAACTTGTGTGGTAATAAGCTCTAGTACATGAGAGGATTACAGCTCCTCCTCATTAGCAAGGATTAACAGTTTACAGCTTATACTAGTGCTTTAATGCAATATTTCCATTAATTGGCATGCTTGAATCCAGGCCTAGTGATTCTATCGCACTAGGCCTGCATTCATACATCATGTGCACTTGACAGATGTGATACACTTCCAAAGGTTGACATGATGCACAAATGCAGCATCAACCACTCCCTTGCTCGCACTGGATTGGCGGAGCAGCTATTGAACATTACGGCATCGTTCGTAAAGGGTTAATTATCTCTAAAACATGAGTCTGATCCACACACATTCAATGCTGTGGATGTTTTACTGATGACATAGAGCCGTAACAGGCTGCATACCGTACGTAGTAGTTATAGGACGAGTACCAAGCTATACGCAAAATACAGCAAAGGGAGCCTCATTGAATGGCCCTATAGCTTGGTACAAGGCCTATAACTTATCTATACCACTAGCTGTATGCAGTATACAAGAGGCGTGATATGCTTTGTTCTCTGTGCCCGCTGTGGTATAATGTCACGATAATGTGCTGAGTCGCACTCCAATTTGGCAGGGTCGTAACCCCCGCCACTAATGCAGGACAGGCACTTATTCAAGGTACTGTCTTAGTGCCTAAGAAAAGTTTACAAAAGCGCCTCTATACCCCCTGCACTACAAGACTATGTGCTTTACCGCAAAATTCTGTAAAGTGCCCTAGTGGTGGTATCAGTTCTAAGATGTAGAGTGATTGTGTGGTAAGGTTTCCTATTTATAAATACGGTAACATTTCCTGATGGTATGGCATAATTTTGCCATGCTTAAGTATAGGCAAATTGAATTCCATTCTTATAGGGGACAATATGGCTGACTAGATCAGAGAAGAACCGGGCACAGTGTCATAGGAACCAACTACTTGTAATTAGCACTGGCATGAGCCTAATCCATTCTAACTAGCTTTATTGAAGTGATCGCTTGCAATCAACGCTAATTATGGTCTCGCTCTCTCCTTGAAGGCGGCATAAAATCTTGGCCATTAAAATAAAATGATATCGAATAGCATTCTAATTGGCAACCGATGCATAGAATATTTGACGGTGGTTTTGGCACGAGTCTCTGATGATTTCCGGTCCTAAAGGGCTCTCATTTTACATGTAATACTTGTAATTGAAGAGCAAGATGCAGGATTTTTGGCCTGCTACGCTGAGTGGGCCTGACAATTGGGAGGACTTGTGAATAATTGAAAAGTTTTGTCGGTTTGAATTCGCATCGAGGCGACGTGCTGTCACAGTCTTTATTGCCCGGGAAATATTTTCGCCGAACGCTTTCCATCGCCAATGGCGACGGGTCTCTTCCATGGTCCTGGGTTGAAGAGCCTTGAATCGGAACTAATTTTATTTATGTGCGTTCTGGGCCATCGAGTGTTATTACCGTCGTAAAGCTGTTTTATGCGTTATTTAGTGTAGCCGGGTCCTGACGATGATTACCGATGTTACTATGAGTTACACCGCTTGGATAGCAGCATGCTACTTAATGCTGAGTTATAAAGAAGGAGTCTAGGCTTTGGTATACTACCTAACTTAGACCCCTTGCTCCCAAATAAAGGCCAAAATAACCCTTCCTTGATCCACCCAAACGGTTATTGAAGAGGCAATTAGAATAGGGTAATGAACTGCATGAGTTTTCTCTTCATTAAATTTACGCAAGTACTAGGCTACTATAAACTGATCCTTATGAGTTATGCCTGAAGGTAAAATTAACAATGTTTGGCAGTAAGTCTAGTTCATTGTTTTAGATCATAGAGAGGAGATATAATAGGATATAATATAGATATGCAGTTAATTATAGTTACAAGAGTAATATAATGCGATCTTTTTCTTCAGACTCAGAATGGAGGAAGCATGGTGTGCAATCTCCCAGTCATTTCCCCCTTTGTCGAATCTCAAGGACTACCTCTTCATGTCCTCCCCACTTTATACATATAAATATGTCCTCCCCATTCAGCATAGATGTGACAGAGATTAAAGAGGGTACCAGATTTAGACACCACCACATAGACACATACAAAGCCCCCCTGGGGGGGGGGGTGTTCACAGTTCAGACACCTATTGTAACTAGAGCTGTGTTTGCCCCCAGGGCAGGGACACGTTTCTATGGTAACTGACAAAGACATCCTCCTCACAAGGAGTCAAAGTAAACCAAACTGAGCAGACAAACCATTTAAGGACGGCATGATGCTTTAATGCATCATGCCCTTGGTAGTCATGATGCATGAATGAAGCCTTGGTGAGTGACTCGCCGGGGCTGCATTCAAACATCATGCCAACTTTATGGGCATGAGGCACTACCGAAGGGTTAGGATGATGCACCAATGTAGCCGCAGTGAGTTACTCGCTGGGGCTGCATTGGTGCATCATGATGACGAATGTCATCTTTTAGAGGTATGTGTCGGTAAAAGGATAAAGGGGAAATGGATTATAAATGTGTTTCAGGTAACTCTGATAGGTTTGTTGTTTAACTCTTTCAGGACGTCATGTCGCTAATTAAATAATTCATGGTCATGGTGTGTATAGACAGCTTCCGCAAGTAACTCGTCGGGACTGAATTGGTACCCATTGGGAGTGTATCAGCAGCATAGGGGTGTCATGATGCATGAATGTAGCACTAGTAAGGTACCCGCCAGGGCTGCCTTTATTCATAATGATGATGCATTATTACACTGTGAAAATTTTCCCATGATACCACGTAAATATCTCTTCGGTTAAGTAACAATTTTGAGGCTGCACCAATGCACAAACAGTTAGGAAACATGTAAGAAAGTGTAAAATATTTGTGAAATACCCCAAATATCAGGGAAATGATATCAGCAATTTTAACTGACCGCAGTGACCGATTGTCGGCTGATTGCCACTATGGTCGAATGATCTGTACTATTTGACTTGAATGAAGAGGGTTGGGTAACCTGAAGTACCGGGTTGTACGTCTGTTTTGCCTTCGGGCAGATAGAAGGCGTGAGATGGAAACACCTGACTGTGTCCTACACTACTGGGGGTCACTGTCACTCACAGAGAGGTACCTATTATTGCTGAATGATGTTAACCCTTTAAGGGCGGCATAATGCGCTAATGCATCATTTGCTTGGTTATAATGATGCATAAATGCAGCAGTGACCTGCAACTCACCAGTGCTGCATTGAAGTATCATACTGCCCTAATGGGGCTTAAGGGTCGGCATGATGCACCAATGTAGCCCTGTAGATTTACCTGTAATGGCAGCATTTGTGCATCTTGACAACAGATGTTATATTCTAATGACATGCCATCCTTAATGATTTATCACCTACAGAATGCATGAGGCATGCTTGCATCCATGTCAACTAACTCACCAGTACTGCGTTCATGAACCATGCCTATCCCCTGTAACTGTCAATACTAACTGCCATTGCCTATGACTAAAGAGATGAACACAAAGCTATTCTCTATGAAAGGGTTAAATCTAAGATAACTTTTTTCAATGTATCTGATCCCCATTTTCAAGGAATAAAAACCTTTACAAAGGGGCACAATATGCTTTTAAATCAGCATTTTAATCTCATATGTGCTCTCAACAGATACAATTGTAGTTGGCTGTATCAGATTTGCCAACTGGAAGACACTCCCTATTAGCCCCTTGTGTTAGGGTATAGGATTACTTTATCTGTAGATGCACTGTATGCCTATACTGTACAGCTTTAACCTTTAAGGTAGGATGTCGCTAAAAGATGGTAGTTGTCGGATTGGTGCACCAAGGCGGCCCCGGCGAGTAACTCGCAGGTGCTGCATTGGTGCATCATGCCGACCCTGCGGGAGTGTCTCAACCTTGTAGAATCAGCAGGATGTTTGAATTCAGCCCTAGCAAGTAACTCGCAATGGCAGCATACATGCATCATGAAGACTAATTAAGGCATTATGATGTTCTTAACGTTTTAAGGCCTGTTTACATTGAAGATGATCCCATATCTATCTGTCGGGGTTGAATGGTTAAAAAGCCTCATATATGACCAGACGTTTCTGTCTGTTGTACCAGAATAAGCCGTATAGAGATGACCAGAATTGAACTCCTGGGTGCTTTCACAATAAGACTACTTTCCCATTCCTGTCAAGCCATATTTAGCAAAAGCCTTGAAAAGATCTCCCTATGCTTATCGGGTAGGAAGATACCATAGGGTAGATTCACCATGAGTCAGACACATACCCTTGGACAAACAGTGAAATTTGAGGTTATTCATTTTAATGTGACTTCTATTGTTGGGTCTTTGGAAAGAAAATCACTCAGACTTAATTATTATTCACCAATAAAGAGCTTAAAATGCTTAAATAACCATAAAATAAAGTCACTGTCTCAAGGTATGTGTCCGACTCATGGTGAATCTACCCTATGCACCCCTCTGTTTTGTTATAGGATTACAGTCACTCACTGTAGCTCTATAGGGAACAGATTTAAGCCTATTTACTCAGACCAATCCCATTTCTCAAACTTAAAGCTTCTTATAGTTCAATTAGATCGAATTATAGATTACCAGATATGAATTCCTATATGTACTAACCATAAGATCTACCTATTCCTGAAATGAATTTGCAGAATGTAGTTGCCAAATTCGAAGAAAAGATATTATCTTGTTGATTCCCCTGACACTGTCATATAAAGCGCAATTCCTCACATATCAGTATACAGACTCAGTCACCACAGCTTAATCCCAAACCAATGATGTCATCCGTGAAGTTCTGCGAAATACATCAAGGGACAACCCAATAACTCGATATAGGCAATTTAAAGGATGTATACCCGCAGGGAAATGAACCTGCGGCTTTACCTAATCCTGCCCCCTAGGAAGCAGTTCAAGAACTACATAAACAGGTGTGTAGGGTTACAACAACCTACATATTGGTTCATTAAAAGACATATATATATATAGCTAGCCTTTATTATACTAGCTACACTGATCCCAAGAGGGATATAAGCATACACCTATGACCAATCCTGCCCCATAGAGAGTGCTATACACCTGCATAAGTCCCTATACCTTTAGGGTTGAGGGGTAGGGAAAGGTGCTATTGTAATATTGAAATCAGTCTCACTGTATATGGGATTTGACACCTGGGAGTTTTGACAAGTGTAAATATAGAGCACTTATGGGGCAGGTAGAAATGACAGGGGTAACATTCAATTTGTTGTTGAGCCCTCAGGGGGTGGGGTAGGGTTACTACTATAGTAATGTAGGGGTATGAATCACGCACCTGTTATATTGGGATATGGAGAAGGTGTCTGACATTTACTGCTATTGGGGCTTTCAGAATATAGGGTAAATTACCCATAAATCGGACACATACCTGGTGATGGACAGTGAAATTTGAGGTTATTCATGTACAATACTACTTCTAATGTTGTTTTATTTTGGAAAGAATAACACTTAAACTTAAATATTATTCGCAAATAAAGGCTTCAAATGATTGAATAACCACAAAATCAAGGGTCCGTTTCAAGGCATGAGTCAGACTCTACCTTAGAGGAAAAGTCCTTTTTATAGCCTTGAAATGGATGACTTATTTATACATGATTATATGTTAGGTTGCATGTAAATGGTATGTTTATATGTGTGATTATACATTAGGCACGCAATTCATGTGGTAGAGAACGACTATACCATCCTATATGGGATATGACATTTTACCTTATGTCAGGTCTAGATGTGTAGATCCATGGCAAAATAAATGCTCGTATTTGGCAGAAAATGGTCGTTCTTATCCCTAACAGTAGGCTCTTTAGTATGGACAGTAGCAGGACCCAATGCACATATGGCTGTGTCTCACGACCTTGGGACAATGTTTTTGTCTCTGACCGGGTGCCGTCTCTGACCAGGTGCCGTCTCTGACCAGGTGCTGTCTCTGACCGGCTTGGCTTGATAAGGTCAAAGTACTAACAGCAGGAGGCTAATTATGATTATAACTATGATCATATAACAACCGCCATAACTTTTTTCCAAATCCTTATATATATGAGTATAGTTCTTTTTAAAACACCTTTTTCTGACACCTGGTCAGAGACAGCACCCGGTCAGAGACGGCACCCAGTCAGAGACAAAAACATTGTCCCAAGGTCGTGAGACACAACCTTATACCCTATTTCCGATCTTCTCCGGCATGATCACGCTAGATTCAGGACTGTTAAATTAGACAAAGCTTTTGGGAACAACCTATGACAGGGTAATATTGATTCTGTAAAGAAGCAAAAATAAGTCATTCATGTCTCTGAAGACTCCACCCATTATTCAATTCTGGGTCTTTCCCTTTTTGGCCCAACACGCTTTAAAATGGAGAACCTTGTAACATATACTACCACAATTACATTTAGCAAATAACACTTCAAAATGTAATATAACACAGCGGAAACAACATAGCAAATGGTAAGAGCCTCAGCTTGCCATTTGGGAAGCATAAAAAGCAACTTGGGGTTTGAGCTTAATTTCCAAAGATGATACACTTCTAAAGGCATCCCTACCCCTTCCCCGCACCATGAAAACTAAGGCATATCACATTAAAGCAATATGCAGCCCTTTAACCCTTTAAGTACGGCATAGTACCATAATGCATCATGCCCTTGGTTGACATGATGCATGAATACAGCCCTGGCGAGTAACTCACCATGGCTGCATTTAGGCATCATGTCGACCTTATAAGGTTGAGACCCACCTGAAGGGTCGGCATGATGCTCCAATGCAGCATGGGTGAGTTACTCCCTGGAGGCTGCGTCGGTGCATCATGACAACAAATGTCACCTTTTCGCGACATCCATCCTTAATGGATTAACGTTGAAAGAAATAATCCCCTTTCAACTACACAAACACAGGTCATGCACTCGTGGTATTATTTCCCATCATAATTGCCATCGATACCACAAGGAGCTCAGAACTAACCCCGCCCTTTTCCCAGAGCTCGCCGAGGAAAAACCTATGCATAAGGAAGGTAGAGGCATAGAAAAACTATAGTATAAAGAGCGTAAATGTATAGACATGAATTGATATAAATGAGATGATAGAGCAGAAAAAGGAGATGAAGAAATGAATAAGGCACCGTCAGAGCTCTTCTACCCAATCACTTGAAAGTGTAAGTTTCTTACCCAGCGGTCGGACAGGCTGGCGCTGGTATATATGTGCATTGATGAATTGCAGAAAAAGACTGCATTGATTATCGTTTCATGCATGTCTGGGTTTTATCACGCATCCTGTACCCCCTCCTTACACATGCCTGCAGCTCTTAGCGTAGCTTGCCCTAGAGTCAACCACCTACACTGATAATAAAAGCTATAGTCAGTACTGACTATACCACCATATTTTGACCCCCGTAGTCAGGTGATTACATATGTTAGTCACATATTAGTCATAAGATAGTCAGTAGTGACTATATGTGGATCACACAAATTGATGATGTCACAGGAATGTGTGCACAGGAAACAGTTAGGATTCAAAATTGAATGCTCAACTGACTTCAGGTAGGCACATTTTATTCTAGCTAAACTACTCCTTTACACATTTCCCTGTGCATTAGCTCTTGTGTTAATGTTGAGTATATTTACCTAAGGCATCATAGGACACAAGCATTCTCAATTTTGATTGAAGTATCATGTGGTTTTGTTCAAATTCTGATCATGTAATTGTGGATCTCTAGGCTTCCAGACTAGAATATACAGAAGTTGACTGGGTGAAGGGTTATAGTGTGCCAGGCATACGGCCCATGCTCATCTACTTTATCCAATGGTCCTAGGGCAGGTACCGCCGGACATCTACCCCCGGACATCTACCCCTGGACATCTACCCCCAGACATCTACCCCCAGACATCTACCCTCAGACATCTACTCCTGGACATCTACCACCTGAGAATATACCCCCTAGGACATAAAAGTCCAGGGGATGGTTGTCCTGGGGGTAGAAATTGTTAGGGGGTAAAAGTCCAGGGGATAGATGTCCAAGGGGTAGATGTGCTAAACATGCTAAACATCACCACAACATCAACACCTGGACTTCTACCCCTGGAAATCTACCCCCTAGGACCTCCCCCCCTCTAGGACTTTCATCCCCTTAGACATCTATCCCCTGGACTTTTACTTCCTTACAATTTCTACCCACTAGGGCATCAATCCCCTTAAACATCTACCCCCTTTACCCTCTAGGACTTCTACCCCTGGGGACAGCAACCCCCTCCAAATGCTCATGATAAGTCATATCATGTGGAGGGAGTAGATTTCTCCAGGGACATCCGACATCTATCGCTGGACATCTACTCCCTGGGAATCTACCACCTAGGACTTATATCCCCTTCGGCACCTATCCCCTTAGGACTCTACCCCCTAGGACATCCACCCGCTTGGACACCTACCCCTGGACATCTGCCCCCTAGACATCTACCCCCTAGGACATCCACCCTCTTAAAGATCTACCCCCAAACATCTACCCCCTGGACATTTACCCCCTAGGGCATCCATCCCCTTGGACATCTACCCCTTTACCCTCTAGGAGTTCTACCCCTGGGGACAATAATATCATGTGGAGGGAGACGATTTCTCAAGGGACATTGGACATCTACCCCTAGACATCTACCCCCTGGAAATCTACCCCCTAGGACTTTTATCCCCTTGGATATTGATTCCCTAGGCTTTTACCCCCTTAGGATTCTACCTCCTATGACTTCCACTCCCTTGGACACCTACCCCAGGACATCTATCCCCTGGGACATCTATCCCCTGGGACATCTACCCCAAGGACATCTACCCCTAGGACATCTACCTATGGACAAAAGTCCAAGGGGGTAGATTCCCAGGGGGTAGATCTCCAGGGGTAGATGCCTGATATCTACCTCCCGCACATGATATGTGTGTGTGGGGGGTTGATGTTCTTAGGAGTAAAGGTCCTAGAGAGTAAAGGGGGTAGATGCTCCAGGGGGTAGATGTCCAGGGGGTAGATGTCTGGGGTAGGTTCCAAGGCAGGGGATGTCCTAAAGGGTAGAAGTCCTAGGGGATAAAATTCCAAGAGATAGATGCCCATAGGGGTAAAAGTCCCAGGGGGTAGATGTCCTAGGTAGTGGTAGTTGGCCTGGGGTAGATGTCCTAGGGGGTAGATAGTAGGCCCTAGGGTAGATGTCTTGGGGGTAGATGCCAGGGGAGTACTTGTCCTAACTTATTGTCCTGCCGTCTCATGATGGACTATATCTATTGGTCAGTGTGACTACTTTAGAGCATGAAAGCATTAAATTCATAGTCACTTGACTATATATCCCAAATCAGCTCTTTTAATGCATGACTATAGGTTGACTATATGACTAACTTACTATAGACATAGGTGACTAACTTGGTATAGCCGTTTTTTCTACGTTCACGTGACTATAGAAATGTAGTCCGTAGTGACTAACATATCCAGGGCTATTATTATCAGTGTACCCTGAGATGTCCACCTTAATTATGTAGTTATTCATGTATAGTATCATGTTTATTTGTCTTCTGCTGGAAGTAGTTACACTTAAAGTGTACTGTGATACACAAAACGAGGGCTTATCATGGGCGAATGCATGACTACAGAATTGTGCGGCGGCACCTGAGGGTATGTGGTCGACTCCATGTCAAGTTACTGTTCGGGTTACCCTATACCCAACATCTCCATCGTTCTTCATACCGTTAAGATACCGTTCTTCCCCATTTCATTACTCTATTTTTTCTCAAAATATCTCTTCAAGCGAGCATTTCCATCTCTCACCTCTCATGGTCACCAAACCCGCTTCCATCCCATTTCATCCATTCACACCTGTTTACCTCTCTGTTTGTCCGCCTGCAGTACTCTCCACTGACACTGTGTCTGCCTGCTTCTTGTCTCACTCACTGGTGTAGGAAAAGAGTGGCGTCCAGATATTTGACAATAATATACTGTAGTGGCTTATATAAGCGCAGGGGTCTCAAATAAGCGCAGGTCTTGAATAAGCGCAGGGTTAATGAGGGCATTGGAATGAAAATTTAGGCCATTTTTGTATCTTGAATAAGCGCAGGTCTTGTTTAAGCGCAGGGTAAATGGTACCATCGAAATTTATAAGCGCAGGTGCGCTTATTCAAGCCACTACGGCCCTTCCTAAACCCCCTAATCGAGGTGGACCTCCGAATTTTCACAGTAACAAGGGTATTTTTGAGCTTAGTGACATGCAATGAGAAATTTAAAAAAACATGGGCCATGGACAATATATTGAAATCAACAGGGCGACATGGACATTTCTAAAAATCGACAGGGGAAATTTCTATCTGGACGCCCCCCCCCCCACTAATCGATGATTTTTACTTACAATTACTTCACCCCCTCAACACTTTCTCACAATCCTTACCTATCAGTACCTCCCCCCATATAAAATTGCTTCTCACGATTCCCCCCTGCCCCTACCCCTACTTTCTCATGTCCGTTTATACCCCATACAGCCGGTGTCCTCCCATCCCCCCCCTGTCCCCACCCCTGGGTCAATACAGTAGAATACCCGCACACGGACACCCCCAACACGGCCTTCAGAGAAAACAACCCCCCCTTCTGTATGACAACCACCAGGGCAGCCCAGACCTTCAGGTCCTTAACCCTTTAAGGACGGATGTTGCTTAAAGATGGCTTTTGTCATCATGATGCAGCAATGCAGCCCCGGCGAGTAACTCGGTTGTGCTGCATTGGTGCATCATTCCAACCCTACTGGGTTGTGTCAAACCTGTAGCATAGGCATGATGCTTAAATGCAGCACTGGCGAGTTACTCGCCAGGGCTGCATTCACGGGCATTCCAAGGGCATAATGCATTAATGCATCATGTCGCCCTTAAAGGGTTAAGGCCCCAAAATGCTTCAACGTGCTACACTCTATGTCAATGTGGCCTGCATGAATGCAGCACTTGCACATCAACCGTAAGAGCTTCATTCACGTATCATGCCGACCTTTCAGGTTGGATAGCCTACTGCAGGCTCGTCATGATGCATGTCCCAGGCTGCAACCATGCATCATGACACAAAAGGGCACATTAAGAGGCTATGTGATATTCAAACCTTAAGGGACGCCATTAAAGGGGCATTCTCTCCCCTCGCACTTACCACATAGCAGACTAGCACAGTACTAGAATTGAGAGTGGGAAACGCTCGGCGAGAATGCAACTTTAATGAATCATGCCCTGGATCATACTAACCCTACGAGGATCGGTATGATGCACAAAAGTAGCAAGTTACTAGCTGTCGCTGCATTGTTGCAGCTTTAAGCGACACCTCTTTTTGAGAGGGTTAAATGGTTAGCTAAGGGACAGAGCAGGAAGGGTGGGGGGGCTGGGTAAAGAAGACGGGGATAGAGTATCCCCACACCCCAAGACACCTCTTCTAACTCCATCTGGGAAAAACTCCTGTCAAAACACATTTCCTTATTACTACGTCACGCCAGCCATGGGATCTCGCGAGAACTCGCCAGAGCAGTCGCATGACAA
Source organism: Harmothoe impar (assembly GCA_947462335.1). Classification (NCBI taxonomy): domain Eukaryota; kingdom Metazoa; phylum Annelida; class Polychaeta; order Phyllodocida; family Polynoidae; genus Harmothoe; species Harmothoe impar. Next base: position 10,136,629 of record OX381711.1, on the reverse strand, counting down.
ATGGTGAAGGAGAGTGACCTTGACCTCAAACATGGGAGTCCATTTGCAGCTGGCAGCCTTGGGTGGACGTTACAACATGATGGTCCTCTCAGATGGACAGGGGCTGTTTATGGTAAACACACTACGTATTTTGTACGTACATAGTGGGGCTATTTTGTACGTATTTAGATGTATGTATGGGAATATACTGGGGGTACATGATGATCCTCTCACATGGACAGGGGCTGTCTATGATAAACACACTACGTATTTTGTATGTATTTATAAGTATGTATGGGTATATACTGGGGGTACATAATCCCCTTAGATGGACATGGATCTGTCAACACACTATGTATCCTGTCCGTATTTGTTTATGTATATGTTGGCATAGAGTGATATAGTGGGGGCAACACACTACATATTTTGTACGTATGTATACTATACATAGTGGGCCTACGTGATGATCTTCTCAGATGGACATGGGCTGTTTCTATAGGAAAGATACTCCGTAGGCAGCCACTGGGGGTAATCAGCGTTAGCCTCAATACCCAATATCAACCCAGGTAGGGTACGTAGTCCTTACCAGTCCTACTACCTGTAATTGTATTTACCTACTAATTATACTGTTTGAATGCCCTGGAGTCTAAATTACCTCGAGGGCTTATACAAGAATAATGATAAGTTGTCCTTATTCAAAAACATAAGACATATATCAGTTTCTCATCACTTCTGACACCTATAATACTACCACAACTCTTGCTTCCTCCATAGTAACAGGCAGAGTGGTACAAGTAGTGGCCTGCTTCTTTGAACATGACTGCATGGCTCACATTCCAGACTTTCAATACGATACATGCACGTTTGCTACACGTATTTCTTTTGTTTACATGGATGTAGATATAGCAGTGTAGCTGGTGTGAACGGGGCGGGAGGGCTATCTGTCATACTTAGAGCCTCTTCACTTGGTGCTAGATGGGAGCTGTGTATGGAAGAGACATTAAAGCCCTGTGAGCGTGGTCTATGCCTTTAAGTCTGCCATAGCGCTTTGACGTGCAATGACGTTTGGTGCCATGGTGCCTGAACGCCTGGCATGAATGCAGACCTGGAAGCCTCCTCGCCATGGATGCATTTTCGCATCATACTGACTTTTTAGGAGTGTAGCAACCCTGTCAGCTCCCCATGATGCTTGAATACAGATACAGTCAACTGTCTCTTAATAGCCACCCCTCTAATGCAGACAATCCTCGTTGTATAGTCCCAAACTACAATGGATATATGTCATGGCTTCCTCTAATGCAGCCACCCAACCAGTGCGGTTACTGTTCCATAGTCCCATATTACAAGGGAATGCGGCCCTGGCAAAACCTGCAACGGCTGCAGTCATGCATCACGACCTGTCGAGAGTCTTAGCTTCATAGGATCAGCATGAGGCAGCACTGGCGAGTTACTCGCCACAGCTGTATTCATGCATCATGACGACCAAGGGCATGATGTATTAAGGCACCATGCCGTCCTTAAAGGGTTAAAGTGTCATGTCCTGTTTACTCAGTATAAGCGGAGGAGGGTCTCTATAAGGAGGGGTGCCTGTAGGTGGCAGCTTTAAGGTTAACCCTTTAAGGACGGCATGATCCCTTCATGCCGCATGCCGTTTGTCATCATGATGCACAAACGCAGTCCTGGTTAGTAACTCGCCAGTGCTGCATTCATGCATCATGCCAACCTGATAAGGTTGAGACACTCCTGAGACACTCCTGAGACACTCCTGAAGGGTCGGCATGATGCACCAATGCAGCACTGGTGAGTTACTCAACGTGCCATCCTTAAAGGGTTGCAGCCTCTTAAGTGTGGCATAGTGCTTTCATATGCTATGACTCTTGTCTTCATATGGCCATAATGCATGAATGCTGCCCTGGCGAATCTGATTGCCAGGGTTGCACTCATGCATCATACCAATTTTTTGGGAGGGTAGCATCCCTTTAGAGTCGGCTGGATGCAATAATTGCGATTAGATCTGCCTGTGCTACATTCAAGCATCATAACGACAAAGGGCAAAGAAACGTGTGGTTCGTAAAGTGTCAAGTCCTGTTTACTCGATACCAGATGAGGAGGGTGTCTCTATGAGGGTGTGTGTGTCTATAAGTGGCAGCATTAAGGTGGATATAAGGGAGGTGTAGTGAGTGATGTAGTGTACATGACACCACGGTGTACGTCCCAGGGTGACATGCACTTTACGTAGACTGACCCCACACATGGGCAAAGTGCCACACAGGGGGAGGGGGATGTGCACTGATAATCTAGATGCCCCAGCCCTTAGTCTGAAGTGGCTATCTTAGGTTAATCATAGGACATTGGTCGGGCATGAGCAAGTGTTATTCAAACATGTCTCGGGCAAGGCAATCTATGATTAATGCCTTAATCAGTAGGACTTAGCCTTTGAATACTCATTGGAATGGAGAAGACTACAGTGAGTTGGTCAGTACTGACCAAACCAACAGTATCGACTTACCTATGGTGGTCTTATAGGGAGCCAGAAAATGGACAAACTAGGTTAGGTACTATTTACTGATACATCGGCCAATACTGACAAAGTTCTTGAGCCTAAAGTTTATCTGTGTGGAGGGGATAGAGATTGGGAAGAGGGGAGGAGGAGGACTGTACCTCAGCATTTAAAGAGCCATAGAACTGTATGGTACGAGAAGATCCATCAATTTTCAAAGGGGAAACATGTCTACTTAGTTATACACAGCAGCATTTATATAGGAATAATGTAGGCCTTAATCACCCACATAGAGCCTAGTGGACGCTGGCCATGTGTGGATACATCATGTTCAAAACAAGATAAAGTTCAGGAGCAATTCAGGGGTTCTTTATGTTTATCAATCCATTTTAACCTGTGCCAATGGCATCTAGTCTTAAATAGTAAATGCATTTACTGCATGGTTGCGTGACCTAGTATGTGTCTGAGTGATGACCTGTACTCCGGGCCGTCATATCAAAGGCCCGGAGTACAGGTCATCACTCTATTTACACCTTTGTTGGTGGGACAGTAAGATGTGGGCCTAATCCTCAGTTAATCATGGAAGGCTACGCCATACAAAGAGTCTAGCTAACGTTCACTATGGGACTCGGAGAGCTCTGGTCATTGCTTTAGTTGATATCTAAAACAAACCAGACTTTAACCCTATTAGCCCCTTCCGCCAGGTATTTAATTGGTGTTAATGAAATCTCTCCCTCACTTCCTAAAGTTTTCTGGTCTATCATGACACCATTAATGAGATAAGGCTGACCCAATTATGTAGGTGTTAACATTTCATATCACTAATAAAGGCCCTAATGCCCTTGCCGTCAGGGAGATTGCTATATTCTGCAAGAACAGCTTCTACATGGAGTGAACTCCTGCCATAGTTAAGACCGGAGAATTTGGTGAAGCAAACAAATAGAAGTTTGAGTGATAACACTGTAGAGGTTCATTAGGAGGATGGACATGGCTCAGAGGTAAACACCCTGAATTACCCGTGGTCGGTTTTATCACCTCCAGGGTTGACTGTCCATTCTAAATAAGCACTTTAACCACATGGTCTCTGATAGTTTGTAAATGTCAGCACAGCATGAGCTGCTCCTTAAATGAGACTTTAAATGGACTGTTTAAATGGTGGGATCTGATGTTATTGAGATAACGTCTGTAATTGAGGATTACGACCTCCCAGGAGGAGGTCTCGCTCAATTATCTGGTCTTGACTAAAAGGTGCACCAATGCAGCCCCAGTGAGTAACTCGCCGGTGAGTAACTCGCCGGTGCATCATGCTGACCCTTCAAGAGTTTCTCAACCCTGTATGGTCGGCATGATGCTTAAATGCAACACTGGCGAGTTACTCGCCAGGGCTGCATTTATGCATCATGCCGACAAAAGGCATGATGCATTCATGCATTATTGCCATCCTTAATGGGTTAAGCCCAACCCTGGTCAGCAGAGGCGAGCTGCTACTGCTCCATATGTACAGTACCCCTTACTCAGATACAATGGTGGTCTAATGACGTCGACACAGTGAAGGCTGTGTATCAATGAGACTAATATAGCAAGGCAGCTCAGAGACAAAGACCATCACATCTGTGTTGTGTACATACAGTGTCTGTCGTGAGACAAGGCGCCATACGCCAAAGCCAATTACCTCTCTGTACGGAGACGGCCATCTTTATTCACTATAGTTGATAATCTTTAAAAAAAATTCATTCAGGTGGCAGCATGGGCCGCAACTGACACAGCACCGTGACCTAATTACTATTAATAGAAGAAGGGTGCGTCACTCTGGGCCCTACACTAGCGACCTGTGATTGGTTCCCAGCACCTTTTTGCTCCCCTACTATGCTGTTGCTATGGGGGTCAGTCCCGCAACAAGAATCGTAGAAGGCAGAGGGGGGACTTTGCTTAAATGGGCTGTATAATTAGTTAAAGATTTATTAGCAAATTCTGAATATTGGGAATATTCTTGGTTATACCTAAGAACAAATATGTAACCTTTCAATAAATTTAAATGCATGTATTCTCACTAGAATACAATGCTCAAAGGAGATGGGGGGACTTCTAGTGACAGACCCTTCTTCTACTAACCACCCAACCACCAGGATTATGCTTGCAGATGTAGGTTCACGCCCTTGGGTGGAAGTGAGTGTAGCCCAAGCATCTGCTAGGAGAGTGGTGCCTCTGCTGAAGATTTGAACAGGACAGAGAGGCCTTTGGACGACTCGGTCTGCTGCAGAATGTCCCTCTGTGTGACAAAACCTATACAGAATATAAAGCATTGATCACGTCCCACTGTTCTCCTTGCTATCTACCTAACGCTTTTACCCTTTAGGGACGGCATGATGCCTCAGGGAAACATGAGTCTTCATGATGCACTAATGAATCACTGGAGAATAGCTCATCTGCGTTGCATTAGTGCATCATGCCAACCCGAGAGTGTATCAGGGCTTTACTGTAGGCATGATCTATGAATGCCCCAGAGCTACATTCATGCATAATCTTATTGCACACAAAAGCAGGCTTCCATGCCTGATGCCTTAATGCATCATGCCCTTGATCGTCATGATGCATGAATAAATCCTTGGGGATTATTTAGTCAATTCTGCATTCAAGCATCATGCTGACACTATTGGGTTGAGACACTCCCAAAGGAGGACAAATATAATGTTTAGCGGCATGCCGTCCTTAAAGAGTTTAAAGGTTCCCCATTGATTGTGTGCTGTGTATTTCCCGTACTGTAGGGATGGGAATCAATGTCCAGGACAAGCTCCACGACAAGGGAAAGGTTCAGGTGCTGGCACAAGTGTGCATCTGAGGAGCGTCTATCTCTATACTGAGTATCAAATATTTACAAACCGTAGCGCTTAGATGTCCTATCACATCGGTTATTACATCTTTTGACAATGGTTTTATTTGGTCGATATCGATATATACATCAATTATCCAGGTTTGGTCTGGCCGTCCTTCCACCTGAGCCCATACACATACATACATTGTTTAGAGGTGGCATCATATAGATTACCTCTTTTAAGAAGGTTTACATTGGTTGATATCTACACAAACATTATTTTTCCAGGTTCAGTCTGACCATGTTATATTTCTCAATACAAAAGAAGCATGTTAGCAAGTAGTAATAGCATCCTCATTTTGTTGAGACCGAAACTAGCAACCTGTATTCATCAATACGCATAGGGTAAATGCACCAAGCATGAGTTCGAAGTAGTCCCTCACGATAACAATGTCAAGGCTATGGCAAATTTACATCTTTGGATAAACCCTGTTGGTTGTAAATGAATATTTGAAAGCAGTGATACTGCTCAGAGTGATCTGCAAGGTCTCTTCATTATATTCTCCTCATCAATCATCAACTTCTTCTCAGTTTCTAAGACTACAGTCTCAAAGCAAAACCCTGGAATCCCGCAAGAGAATAAACTATTTTGTTATACAAGGGTATTTATGAATAAACGTGTCGGACCAAAGGCTCATGGCTAATCCACCAAACATCCTCGAAAATACTATGAAAAGTAACAGATCAGTAGGAAGTCTACAAAACGTCCCCGGATACTATTGGAAGAAATAGTTAAGTTAATAGTTGTACAACATCAGGAATAGTGAATGTGGCCGAGGTACTAGAATAACAGGTTGCAAGTCTCAAGTTGCATTTCTCTTGTTCTTGTTCCCAAAAATATGACACAAGACAAGCCGTCTACATTCCCAGGCACAGCTACGTGCACATATCTCAGAGGGATCACGATTCATGACCTGAGGATATCTTGAGTTCCTCTTTCGATCTTATTTGCAGGACTGTCTTGGAAGTCTACTGATTCCAACCTTTAAGAGCAGTAAATCACTCTAATTCACAATGAAGGAATGTTGTCTAATGAATAAGGCTCTGGCAAGTAACTGACCAGTCCTGCATTGGGGCATTTTTTTGATCATATGGAGATGATACACTCCTCAAGGGTCAGCAAGACGCACCAATGTACTTACAGTGAGTAGGAAACTCACTGGTATTGCACTCATGCAGCATGGTAATGCATGAATATCAGCATCATGACTTCCTTTACACATTAGGGATGGTATGATGCCTAAATGCAGCCCTGGTAACTTGCCAGGGCTGCATTTAGGCATCATACCGACCCTATTGGATTGAGACACTCTCAAAGGGCAAGCATGATGCACCAATACAGGACTGGCAAGTTACTCGCCGGGGCTGCATTGGTGCATCATGACCACAAATGTCATCTTTTAGCGACACACTGTCCTTAAAGGGTCAACAAGAGTTAACTTAAGCTAGTACATGGACATGCATAGGTGCATGCCTGTGATGTCTAGTATAGCAGACACACTGGAGACATCTAGGGAGATCAGAAAGATAGACTTCTCAGCACTTTCCTCTGTTCTCAACCTAAAAGGTCCTTTGGTAAGATATCATGGTACTTGTTCAGTGGTTCAAAGCTTTATTTGCCTTTTCATCAATTTATTGTAGCTTATAGTAGGGATTACTCAATATCTACACATTCCATAAACACTAGGGAGTCACAAGTGCAGTGATAAATAATAATATAAGTGGTGTCAATCAGTGACGGATGTAAGACATAAGATGTTTAAATCCTAAATCAATGCACATGACAATGATTTATGCTTGAAGTATGAAGTACAATCAATGAAATACTAAGTTGGAAAAAATAATTGAATAGGGCATAGAGAATGGTAATTTTTTAACAACAGGGTGGCTCAGTGTATTTAGCTTCAGAGCGTGACAAAGATGGGTTCAGATTGATCATGGCCTGCCCGTTTGAGTTATAGTCAAAGAAGTCGTTTTGGCTAAAAAGGCGTAAACTGTTATAGGTAGGCCACCCATCTCAAGGGGGTTTTACATTTTTCTAACCTCCCCCTTCCCTCTCAAGGGGTTCTAATTTTGTTGGTCCTACCCAAATCCACCGATCCACTCCCCCCCCCATCTGTTGTTAAAAAAGTACCATTCCGTTAAGACCTGGTGCTTCAGCAGACCATAAACTTAATAGCGTAATGATGTTATATTAATAAGATGACATATTTCTTACTTCTTATGGTAGGTAATGGTACTATACCTTGACATTATCATCAACTCAAGTGATCAATTTGTTGGATATATGATGAGAAAAACATTGCACTCCATATGGTAATTAATTACATCTGTCTGGCACGACACAAAGTAACGATACATTCGTTGGACAAATGTAATCATTATAAAACCCTTTTTAGTTCACTTCTGATGAGTCATGTAAAATAAATCAGACATGCTCCTTCTGTTTTTGAGCATCTCAGACCTAGTAGATACTTTGCAAATTACATCTAAAAAGAGACAGAGGCCAAAAGGAGATGTTAAAAACGAGGTAAATATAGAAGGGAGAATAATTGGATTCGGTTTGATGCCAGGCTTAGATACTGCTGACGAAGGTATTAACCCTTGCCTTAATGCATCAAGCCCTTGGTGGTCATGATGCATGAATGCAGCCGTGGCGAGTAACTCGCCAGTGCTGCATTCATGCATCATGCCAACCCTACGGGGTTGAGACACTCCCATGATGGCATGATACTGGCATAATGCACCAATGCAGCACCGTCGATTTACTTGCTGGGACTCCATTGGTGCATCATGACTACGCTTCAATGCATTATCCTTTGGCATCAAGTCTTTGTAATATCAGGATGTATCAACCCCATAGGGTCGGCATGATATTTGAATGCAGGCCTGGCGAGTTACTCGCCAGGGCTGCATTCAAGCATCATGCCGATAAATAGCATAACTAGTAGAGTAGTGCGGCCCAGAAAGGGTTTGATCCTGCTGACAGCGTTATTAAATCAATGAGGATAAATATATGAAATCTCGCTGTCATCATGCCTCGGGGACTATTTTCTCTTGGAAAAAACTATGAAAAAAGTAGTCCCTAACAGGCTTAGGCTGTGTCTTGGCACAACTATAATCCATTACACCTCAGATGGTCAATGCTCTCGTTGTCGACGTTTGTCAAAGGTACCATATCCTGTGATTTCGCACAAATTTAAATTTCAGTTAGGATAAGAGTATACTCCCGTTGCCATTTGCCTCAACTATATATATTAACTCTCATTCCCCGCAAAAAATGTGAGCATGGGTCTGAAGCTGACTATGTCGCTAAAACCACTCACCTTCTAAAGTCTAACACTTTAGTGATAGTCGGGCTTTACTGGACCTTCATTTGGAGCCTTGACTTTAAGAAGCCTCTCTTTCATCCTCCAAGAGTCTGGCATTACCAGACTCTCCAGCCATTTTGGACAAGCTCAGGCTTTAAATGACGGTCCATCATACCCTGACTCTATATGAAGTGTTCGACTTTGGTATGCAATTGGAGACAACGCCAGTGTCAGGCTGACGCTCACATTTTATTGGTGCAGTTGTCACTGTTTTCAACAAAAGGGGGGCTTGGTGAATTCGGGTGGGGACTGGAAAAAATTAGACCCCTTGAAGGTGGGGGGGGCTAAAATGTGGGAACCAAGAAATGTGCACCCCTTTTTAGTGAAAAGGCCGATGCTTCACTACAGCTCAAAGTGGTCTGCCATGCTCCATTTCAATCTGCCTGGGGGGGGGGGGGCAAAAGTTTTTCGACATACACGCACAAAGATTCACATGCTCGCACAAAGATTCCCCTGTTGTTAAAAAATGACCACTCCCTAAATCTTTTACTACAGTCCATCAGCTGGTGGACGTACTATAGCCAGCCGCCTGCCCCCCCCCCTGAGGTATTGATAGGGTGTCTTATCAGATATCCCGGTCTCACGACGACATGCCCTATCCACACCAGACTACTGGGCAGGCAGAGACCTCTAACCCCAGACATCCAGAGATATGGGAGCTTAGATATCTCTACCTGGTCTAGTCCATAAGGTACATGATACCATTACCACAGTGTATTTCTACCTCAGGCCTCTTTTCATGATGTAGGAATTAGTATTTAGGGTCATCATCGAAAGACATAATTGTTAAAAATACAATTTCATACTCAAAATGAGTTATGAAGATATGACACAATATATCAAAAACCTAAAAGATCTACAAAATCAAGTGTTTAATTTCCATTGAAGACAGTTTTTTGGAGCCAATTTGGTGGACCTACTATAGCCTGGATCCTCTATGAGGGACAGTAGGTGGCGTATAGTGTATCTTATCAGATATCCCAGTCTCAGCAGGACATACCCTATCACACCAGACCACTCGGTAGGCCGAGAGCTCTAACCGCCAGACAACTAGAGATATGGAGGCTCAGATATCTCTACCGCTGACCCTACCAGATTGACACACTCCCTGAGACTTGGCATGCGGATACATGTGTAGTATCGCCCATCTGTGAATAGAGTTTGGTTATCTGTCTGTGTTACTAAATCTGCCCTTATTACCTTCTCCTGTAACCCTTTAAGGACGGATGTCGCTGAAAGATGACATGTGTTGTCATGTTGCACCAATAAAGCCCTGGTGGGTAATTCACTGGTGCTGGATTGGTGCATCATGCTGACCCTACGGGAGTGTCACAATCCCATAGGGTCGGCATGATGCATGAATGAATGCATCACTGGTGAGTTACTCGCATTTGTCATCCTGATGCTGGAAGGCAGCCCTGCAGAGCTGGCACGCCAGTCGGGGCGTCATTATGTTTGAATGCAGTACTGCATCCACGCATGATGATGACAAAGGAAAACACTTTGAGGATGTCATAATGCATTAATGCATCATGCCCATTCTTGTCATGTTGCATGAATATAGCCTTGGCGAGTAACTCACCAGTACTGCTCCATGCCGATCTTACAGGGTTAAGATACTCCAGTAGGGTCAGCATGATGCACCAATGCAGCACCAGCGAGATACTCACCAGGGCTGCATTGGTGCGTCATGACAACAAATGTCATATTTTAGGGACATGTGTCCTCAAAGAGTTAAAAGGCTTGTGAAGATCCTATTATGTTATTATCAGTCCTTATCCGGCCATGTTGGTTATTCCTGGAGTAACAGATGGATATTGATACCACAGGGCAGGTAATATCCTGGGATTAATTGGTTATTTTTAATATGACGCCTCTATTCCGGGACAAAGTCGGTATTATTTCTTGCAGCCTTATGTAACCGTCAATGTTTATTTATACTCGCAGGCTTAGCCGCCATTTGGATTATTGGAGATTACTTGACTTAACAGCGACATGTCGCCCCCTTCAATCTGCCACATGATCTGTCTTTCCCAATGGGTAGAGGACATTGGATCAACATTGACAAATGGTTGTCAATGTTGAACTGACCCAACTGGCCCCTCGCTCTTTCCCACTCTGCCTCTCTCTCCCTCTGTGTCCTTTTTCTGTTTTGCTCTTTTCTTTCTATCTTTCTTTCTTTCTTTCTTTCTTTTCTTTCTTTCCTTTTTCTTTCATCTCCCTCCTCTATCTATCTCCGTCTACCCTGTTTGTATCTCATTTCCCTTCCTCTCATTGGTCCATGTTTTCTAACTATATATTAACCTTTTCCTATCCCTTGGATCAAAGGTCATACCTTAATATAGACATATGTACACTATAATTTGTTGTACGGATGATCACCTTTGACATGTGTGTCTATTTCTGGCCTCGGCTGACTTGTTCTATGTCACCTACATTATATACGACCATGTAGGGTGATATGAACATCAATATTACCACGTAACTCAGCTAATCATATTAGAAAGGTTTGCCAGCTATGATACAGTACTACCCGAATTGTGCTGACCATCTTTGGCAATCCTTTAATGTGCATGAAAACCAATTTAGTTATCCATATTTAGTTGTCCATATTTGGAGCAATGTTACATGAACAGATTCACAGCCATATATAGGGTATTGCCTCACATTCACCGCCATATATCAGCATTGCCTCACATTCACCGCCATATAAGGGCATTGCCTCACATTCACCGCCATATAAGGGCATTGCCCCACATTTACCACCATATAAGGCATTGCCTCATATTCACAGCCAAATAAGGGCATTGCCTCCCATTCAATGCTATTTAAGGGAACTGCGTCACATTCACCACCGTATTAGGGCCTTGCCTCACATTTACCGCCATATAAGGGTCTTGCCTTACATTCACCGCCATATAATGGCATTGCCTCCCATTGACCGCCATATATGGGTATTGGCTTCCATACTGAGTTTTACGCTGATTCAAAAGCATATATTTAAGAATATTGACTCCTATTCAAGTCAGATTCTGGCATTGCCTCCAGTTTGCCTCCAATTTACAGCCATTTCTGGCCGTTGCCTCCCAATCACATTCATTAAAGGACATTGACACCTAACTATAGCTATTTAACATATAAGGACAAAGGCTTTAAAGGCTTCGAAGGACAATGAACTCATTCACAGTTATATATACAGGCAGCAGATCACATCTGGTCTCACAGAACAATGGGAGTGAATCATTTAGTATTTATTAGACAGGACGAAATCCCAATCTGTGCTCCATCAACTTAGATATGGTTTTAAAAGGCCCAGGTATACACTTTCTAAACGGCTCCATTATATATAGAGGCGTTTTTCAAATGGCCCTCATGTATATGGTTTTCAGATTGGTATCATAAATACTAGTATATATCACCAGTTGACGCTTTCACTGCCACTGTGTGTTAGCTGTCCCCTAGGGATAGAATCTAGGATATGAAGTAATGTAGGAAATAACCAATGGGAGACTGTGCTGGGAGATTGAGCAGCTCCCGTCTACCCCGAGCTGCTTCCTACACTAGTACAGCTGCTCCCAGGGGTCAACATGGACGCAGCCACGTCACTTCCGGTAAGGTCAAAGGTCACACGTGAGGAGGGCTTGATGTGAAGTAAATGCTGTAGGTGGGCGATATAAAGGTAAAGGTAGGGGGAGAAAAAGTGTGGGGGATAAATCACTTTGGATGCTTCTCATCCGTCTTATTTCCCTCTCTTTTTCTTTCTCCTGCTGGATTTCTCTAACACAGAAAAGGGCATAGTGCTATGGATGTACTTGATCTTGCCATGGAAATGTTCTCAAACTGAACATTTATATATTGAGTGGATATCAAAGGGAAAATACCGAAAATATAATGTTTAGCTTCCAAGATATGCAGACTCTCAACTATAGCTATACTGCTGGTTAAATATGCACAGATGCACAGGTGTGATACAATTCAAATATGAAAGTAGTCACTTTCATTACACTTGTGCGGTAGACAAAATCAGATCTTTAGAAAACATACAGAACTATAAATGCACTAACCCCAAATCGCAGACCACATCATTTGGCTTCATGCAATTGTAAAACATCCAATCTAATGATTTTAACAGTTACCGACCAGATCATGTCTACTCCCTTTAACCCTTCAAGGACGGCATCAGACCTTGATGCATAATAACCTTGGTCGCCATGATGCATGAATGCAGCCCTGGCGAGAACTTGGAGAGTTATATCATGACAACCAACATGAAGCATTAAAGCATTATACTGTCCTCAAAGAGGGTCAATATAGTGCCTCGGTATATACTGTATATAGCATGACCTGCCCACGCCCATAATTGGCAAGTAATCTAAAAAAGAGAATCTAATTGGCGCAGTAAACAATGGTCCCTGCTGGGTTATTCATGCGTCGGTTTGAAGGTCAGGAGGTCGTACTACTAGCGGGCCTTCAAATGAGTGGTTGATATAAAAATACTACAACATGCGACTCAACGTGCACCACACGTAGGTGGCTATAGTAGGAGCTGCTGTACATCAGCTTACTGTTATTAACATTATACTACAACATAATATAATGGGGATATAGTATAGCCTTAGGCATCCATTGTAAACATATTGATCAATAGGTGGAGTTTACTTGAATGTTCAGGTAGCCCTGTTGTTATATCCAACCCTTAAACGCTTTGATGACGGCATGTCACTAAAAGTGACATTTGTCATCAAGAAGCACTAACCAGTTCCTCATGACGACCGAGTGTATGATGCATCAATATATCCTGTGGTCCTTAACCGGTTATTAAAGTAACTTTCTCAAAAGTCAAGGAAAGCAACGCGGCTCAAATCGAAATGTGTTGTTATATTGCATCAATACATAACCACGTGTTACATTCATAAACTAATGAATCATGCTTGCTCTTCGGGAGCGCAACGACCATATAGGGTCTGCATGATACATGAATGCAGCTCTGGTGAATAGTCCGAAAAGCTTTTTATATCTTTGAATCTATCCTGCCTAAAATGTTCTTCTTTCTGGTACCCTGAAGATTAATTTTGTTTCTGGGAAATACTTGGCATCTTACAGCCTCACTACGGCTGAGGGGCAGCATGTGAATCTATATGGTGGTGGTAGTGGTGCACCATAGTGGCACAATATCTTAGTTCTCAAGCATAACATTTTTGGGGATATCTTATGCTTCAACCACAGACAGGGACTCCGCTGTATCCCTAGGGGATGCTTTGTAAGAAACCATCTACACTGGATACCTGCCCAGTGGTTAGGGCAGGGGTTAGGGTTAGCTTAGTTCTTTCTCATTACAGTGAGGGTTCGGCTTCGGGTTATAGTTGTCTATCTGGGGGACAGGGGGAGTCCCTGTGTTTGGACAAAGAAAAATATATCCTCTGAAATCTTTTTCAAGCATAATATATTGTGCTAATGGGATGGGTAATATGATGCATTCGTCCCTATCCTGACTGGTCTCGGCACCTGTTACTGTGATCTTTGACGATGGTTTGGTATTATATTTTGATGAAAATTCCTTGCTCTCCGAAGCCTTAGGCCAAAAAAAAAAAAAAAAAATTGTATCAGGTCACCCGACCGACCCTATCTAAACAGGGCCGACCCTATGTTTTTTTATGCAATTTTGCAGAAATGTTTTTATTTTATATACTTTTTTGGGTTCATTTTAGGTTTCCAAAATTTTGGAAAAAATCTTTCAATTTTTACACTTTTTTGGGTCAATTTTAGAGGGAAAGTAATAAATAAAAAAAGTAAAAATAAAATCCGACCTATTGACCTTAGAGTTTCTTCCCATGTTACCCAATTCTGACCTTTTTCCTCAAAATGTCTTTTTTTGGGGTTTAGCAACAGGGTCGCCCACCCGTCCTCGTCTGCCGGTCCCCTTGGACGGTACACAACTAATCTTTGACACCAGTTCCAGCAATCAGCTCATGCTGGTTTTTTAATGGCTGTTACAGGAAAACACCAATTCTGGTGGAAAATACTGAGAAAGTGTGGGACAAAATAGCCTAGGAGACCCTTAGGAGAGGCAAGGGGCGGGGGGTCATTCTGATGTAAGAGATGGTGCCATCTGAACTGATTACCTCTCTATCCCAGTGGGCACAGAACATTGAATCAACATTGATAAACAGTTGTCAATGTTGATTCAACATTATTCAACATTGACCTGAATTTTGTGCCCACTGGGATACAGACAAAGCCATATAGAATCACCGTCTGCTAATCAACACAAGTTATGTGGTAGCGTATGTGGCAGTGTATGTCCAAGAATGTGTTCAGAGGTTGTCAATGTGACACCATCAATTATGTTTAAGCTTGTCAATGAAATGTCGACAAATGTGTCCCACTATATATCTATCCTGCCAGGATAGACGAGAGAGTACATAATCAATGGACTGATCGCTGTACTTTAATTTTGAAGGCCAAAAACGGATCGAAATCAAAGCCCACAAAACACTCTTTTCAAAAGGATCCCCCTAGACCCTATGCCTCACAAAGAGGGTCCCTTAATGGAATGGGTAACTCCGATGCTACAGGCTTTGACCCATCAGAGAGGGAATTCCTGTGTGGACCCCTATCTCAGAATGACAGGGGGGATTAGGAGGGCTGGAGGGGGCAGGGAGGGGAATCTGTTTATGAATGTGTGATAGGATTTACGGCTTGCGGTGGGCAGCCACTCATAAGGGGGATTACGGCCGTGTATCGCATCATCGCTTGATGTGCACCCAGGGACCGTTACAGAGTATGGGGTATGCTGGTCACCGCCATCTAGGTTTAGGGTTAAAGTGTAGAATATTGTTAGTGATAGGGAATTCATATTAGAAGTATTATTCACCTGTTTTAAGGATGCCATGTTACTTATAACTTATATTTTTTGTCATGGCAATCAGCGAGTTACTCGCCGAGGCTGCCTTTGTGCATCATGCCAATGCTTTGGGAGTGTCCGAACCCCGTAGAGTCTCCATGATGCTTGAATGGAGCACTGGTGAGTTGCTCGCCAGGGCTGCATTCATGCATCATGACGACCAGGGGCATGATGCATTAAGACTCTATACTATCCTTAAACAGGTTAAGGGGATTTCGGCAGTGTATCCCATCATGTCTTCATGTGCACCTTGGGACCGCTACAGAGTATGGCGTATGCCGGTCACCTAGATCTGGTGGCCACGGTTTCTAAGTATAACTAAAAGTGTCACACATGATGTTACCGTTATACCTCAAGCTCACAGAGGCAAAATTGATAAGTTTTAAACTCGAGCTCCGACACTTCCAAGTGCTATTCTCATGCCATCCCTTATAGATAAATTCATCGGGTCGTTATCTATTTTTTCATTGCGTACGATGATAACTACTATTAGATTGCATTCAATATGAAAAATAAAGCATGCATTCTGTCTATTCTAGAATATGTGCTGCTGTTTAGTATGCACAATGCATGCATGCTGTACTGGAGAGTTCAGATCTGCAGTGTTCTTTCATAATGAGACAAGTCACCACTTAAGTGGGCTGCCACTTGTAAGGGGAATCCGCATCATGTCTTTATATGTACTGGGGGACTGTAACAGTGTGTGGTGTATGATGGTCACCGGCCTCTGGGGTTAGGGTTAGGGTGTAGAATATAGAGTGTCAGGAAATTCGTATGATTTATAAGTATTATTTGCCTCTTTGAAGGATGCTATGTCACTTATAACTGACACTATTTTTGTCATGGCATAGGCGAGTAACTCGCCGAGGCTGCATTGGTGCATCATGCTGACCGTTTTGGGAGTGTCTCAACCCTGTAGAGTCGGCTGCTTGAATGAAGCACTGGCGAGTTAATTGAAATGACTGCATTCATGGATCATGACGAACAAGGTGCTAAGGGGATTGTAGCCTTGTATTCCATCATGGCTTTGTGTTGACCGGGGGACCGTTACAACATGTGTAATATGGTGGTCACACCGGGGGGGGGGGGGGAGTTATGGTGGTCACCGGGTCTGGGGGCCACTCTAGTATGCAGCTAGCGAGAGGACATATAATTTATAACTATTATTGAAGGTGTTGCATGCATAGTACTGTAAACGTTATACCCCAAACCGGCAAATGCTACTCTCTGAGAGCTGGTATCGTATGCAGTTAGCAACAGAAAACCTGTGTGATTTATAAGTATTACCTTTAAGGATGGCATGATGCCTTAATGCAGATGCCCTTGGTGATTTGTACATCAGAGGACCGTTACAGCATATGTGATGTATGGTGGTCAACCGGCTGTGATTTATGAATATTACTTATTTCAGAGTTCGGTGAAGTTTATTATCAGAACACTTGACGCGGCTATAAAGGACAAAGGAAGAATTGGCATGATGCACCAATTCAGCACCAGTGAGTTACTTGTCAGGGGCGCATTAGTACATCATGACAAATTTCATCATTTAGCAACATGTCATCTTTAGAGACATTCAGGTAAACTTCCCATATTGTACTTATCTGTGATGGCCCCAGGGCTGTAATCCAGTCTCCACACAATTTGACTTACCTACAAGAAAACAAAAGCAACAAGGGTAAGACAATGGAGAAAGCACAATGTTCTAAATATAATTATAGGTACAATAAATGCTATCCAAGGTGTTTCGCTGATGGGTCAATAATGGCATATATTTCATTCTGAAAACATATTAATGTTCGCATTATAACACATTGCTGACTGTTGCATGTCATTGTCTAGATACCCTGCCATTTTCTCAGGTGTATATCAGGACCCTCATTGTAGCTCATTGTAAATATTACACTGTTCTCCCCAGGTGAAGAACAATACACGGGTGTACAATCGCTACAATGTTGTTAGCTTCGTGAGCGCGTGACAGGAACTAGGGAGTTTCTGCCTTCAATGCGTGACTCTTACATCCGTATTCATGCTTGTTTTCTAGTCTATTTATCTAACAACTCTGAGCCTAGACAATATATTGATGTACATGTATATATTTTCTGTATCCCTCTAATGTCTGCAGATTGTTTTTATGCATTATACCCTTCAGCATCCTGATGCAGACTTTGTTGAGTAACTCTCCAGAGCTGCATTTAGGCAGCTTGCCAGGCTTATAATGTGACTTAGACAATCCTGGTACAGTATTGGCGAGTTACTCGCTGGTGTTGTGTGGGTAGTCAAGAAGACAAATGTACCTGAACCTGGGGGCATCTCATGTTATATATAAAGGGATGTCAGTAGAACAGCGTGTTTGCATGCTAACATGAGGGCTGAATGTATGCCTTTTTGTGTAAAATATATATATATATATGCATATACATAGACAAATGCCAACGCCCATTGATACCGTCTCTGTTGTATTTCACGAGTGGGGGCTGGGGCAGTATCCCACGAAACCGCAGTGAATTACATCAGAGTGGTATCAATGTAGTTGGCATTTGTGTTTATTTTTTTTAATTTTAAGGTAAAATGACTTTTCTTATACCATTGAATACGGCCACATTGTATTCAATGGGGGGCATTGAATACGGCCTTCCAGTGCTTAAGCATAGGAGATCTTTTATTTCCAAAAAATAAATATACATAGTACATAACATATTGTCGATTCCTAGTAGTATTGTATTGTGCCTTTCTCTTCACAGTGCATGTTTCTAATTGTGGCTGACAACAGCTGTTCTTATTGATTACCAGGGACACTGCGGCACATATAGATTCATACCTTTATAAGGAAGTGTATTATTTAAAAACCTCATCAGGTGAGAAATCGCAAGGAAACTTTCCGAGAGCCTTACTCATTTTACACTCTAAGAACAGTGTGTTACATTTACACACTTATCAACACACTTTTCTGCAGCCACTTTTAACACACATTTTGGCGTAACACACTACACAATACACTCTCTTTGCCAAAAGTGTGTTGATTTCAAAGGTGTGTTGCAAATATGTGTGTGTAACTTTCTATGCATGTTCCCACAACACACTGTTCTTAGAGTGTACAGTGAGCATATGTGAATTTTCTTCAATCATATCCACAGTATATCAATGTTAATTCAAGATTTAAAATCTCTACATTTCAAACCTTTGAATCCAAAGCAGATTTTGGCATTTAAATTGGACATTTGCTGTATACATTATGTACTTCATTTGCACTCTAATCCACTACAGCAAATTTTAATGTGACTGCAACATCTACTCATTGAAAGCTTTACCACATAATCTGACAATACATGGCCTTGGCTACAGGTAAAAACATCCTCAGTACTAGAAGTCATAAAAAGTCGAACTCGGTATTGTTTGGTTATCTGTTTCAATCCACCATTTTGTCAATAAAGACTTGATATCAGATATGTAGTGCGCTTGCTTAGGGAGTGGTCCTTCATCTATAACAAGGGGTGGTGGAATGATAATAGTAGCAGGGGATATAGCATCATATTAGTATCAATGGCATGTGCCACACAGGCCCTACCCTATAACCTTGTTACCTGTCTACATGTCTTGTATAGAGCACCATGCTATATATAGACCTCCCTACTGCAGCTTCCCCTATACCTGATCCCTGGTCTGTACCTGCCTATATAAGACACCTTATCCCTTTCTAATACAGCATGTTGACAACCAGCAACGGCAGCCAGCAACGGTAGCAGAAAATGCCAAAGCTAGGTTTTCTAGCTTAAGCTTTTCCCTGGGTTAATAGGCACTATGTTTGCAGCAACAATGCTAGCATTCATTTTGTAATAATGACAAAAACTAACTTGCAAAATTGGGGATGTGATTGTTTTTCCCAGGGATGCACCAATTTTCTTCCTTTTTGCAACATACTGTTCAGGTTTATGACAGTCAACATCTATTAAGTATCTTCACATGCTAGCTTCCTTTGTATCCGATCAAGAGGGATGCAACTTGTGCTGTTGTCCCACATCCCTCATTCAAATACAGCTATTTCATTTTTAGAAGATTTGCTCTGCTTATATCTTAAATATTTGTAGCATCCTCCTCATGCTTACTTTATATGCACATCTATATGCATATAAAGTAAGCATGAGGAGTAATGTTTTTGGTTGGATGCTAGAAATATTTAAGATATAAAAACCTTCTTGTTTTAATCTGAACTATATATCGAAATTGTCAAAAAACATTTCTAACTTTACTGCGTATACCACCTGTGGGACACAACCAGGCCTGGTGCTACTGCACAGTCCCTGTACCACACCCTGCTACTTACTGCTATAGATGCTGACCTGTCATTAAGGTCCCTCTAGGTCTTTATATCCTATTAGGTTGTACTCTGTCATTCAGACATCTTCTAGGTGCAGGTACTAGTTACTCAATGTTCATTTCCTGAATCCTTCCTTGTGATTCCCATTTTTAGCCCTTTTCTGGACAGTCAGGTGCTTTTATGTTGTTGCTGTGATGCTTGAATGTAGTCTCAGTAAATAAATCCAAAGTGATACATTCATGCATCATCATAACCCTACCAGCGTGATACACTCCAAAATGTTAAGTATGAGACATTATTTCATGGTGAATACAGCACTCCCATTGACTTAACCAAGGAAAGCCGTATTCAACACCCCCTGTGACATAACTCTTGCCCATATTTAATGGCCTGTAAAATCATCAAAATTGTTGATTTAACCACTTTTTCAGAGCAAATAAGTGGAATTTTAGTAATTAACCAGCCCCTTCGGGGGCCGGGATTATGGGTATTTGGATATAGGCCCATAGCCCCCCCCCCCCAACACACACACCACCAGCAGGTAGCCAAGGGAGCACGGAAGGCCCCCCCCCCCTCCGCCCCAGAGCACCGCCGCAGTCCCAGTCCCGCTACCACATAGATCCAACGCGGGAACGGTCAGCACTGGCGTCCCAACGCTCCAGATAGCCCCTAGCGATGTTGTCAAGGAGATGCATCCCTATCAACCTGCAGTCACTCTCCTAACAGATTCTTACGGAGGGGCCCGACTCAGAAGTTTAACTTCCATTCTTTTAATTATTTGAATGGCTTGTATTCTCATATTGATAGGGGAATTTTGCCTGAATATTTACTGTAATACTTTCTAGTATTTGATCACAATTGTGTGATAGATTAGTTACTTCAGAGCCCGTTTGATGCAAGAAAAAATGGTGGCGGTTTAAGGAATTCCCTGCCTCTTGTTGCTGTGCGAGAGTATAATTTGTAGGCCTATTCATAGTTGTTCTTTTTTTTAAATACAATGTAATTGTAAGAATTAGTATGATAGTAAGTAGGGTTGTCATATATCAAGGGCTCAAAACATTGATTAGAAGTAAAATTAAGAAAAAATCGAGTTAACTTTGAAAAAAGTACATATTTCTATATAGCCTCTTTTGGTTCATCTGGTTCCGTCAAGCACCTCAAGCCTGATTCAATGGGGTGGGTACCAGCGGCCAAATAGTGCCGTTTTATATATGGGGGAATAATTATATGAAATGAACACAAAGGAGCACTCGTAGAGGTCCTCTACTCATGCACCTTTGTCTATGTATCTGGGAATTACCTAATGTATTGCAATGTATTGATGCATCACTACAACCATCAAACAAACATGAATGTTGAGACCTAACTATATTCATTCATGAGTCATATTCAAGCTCCTGTTACTGATACTACTAATTCTATTTTTCCAACCTTCTTCAACCTCATTTATTCTTCTAGTACCTTAAATTAAATTAAACTGCTTATCCTAAAGTGCCATGTTTACAGGTTTGCTCCCTCTCTACCTTCTTCCTTTCCTACAACACTGCCTCATT
Organism: Harmothoe impar; assembly: GCA_947462335.1. Classification (NCBI taxonomy): domain Eukaryota; kingdom Metazoa; phylum Annelida; class Polychaeta; order Phyllodocida; family Polynoidae; genus Harmothoe; species Harmothoe impar. The sequence goes on along the minus strand of OX381711.1, from coordinate 10,115,135 downwards.
GCATTCTGTCCTCCTAGCATCTCCTTGCCCTACACCTTAAACACACATATAATTTGTTTATCCCCAGTCCCACTCCCCTTTCCTTCCTTTCCACTATTGACTACTCACCCTCTTCCCTACCCTGCATCCTCCTCCCCAACTCCCACCCTAACCCTATTTGGTCATATCCCCCACTACAAGTGGCCTCTCCCCCTTACAGCAGGAATCCCTGCCTGCCCTGGAGGGTTGTTAGAGGCTCCCAAACATGGTGATCCAATGATGTGTCACTCATTCAGAGCAGTCAGATCACATTGCGCTGGCGGGTTATGATAGGAATATGAGGACGCCTGCAGCCTTTGTCAGCCGACTGGGGTAGCAGCCACAGGCAGTGTAGGGATGGAGGGATCAGGGAGAGTGTGAGTAAAAGGGGAAACGTCTATCCGGAAACTGTCTCTGGCTTACACTAGAGGCTACAGTAGTGACAGAGATATTCCACCACCGAGAGACAGTCATCACTTGCTCATCCAGCAGAGTTGGTTAGAACAAACTTGGGTCGAAGGAAATTTGACCAAAGAATGGGTTCCACTGTTCTGGGTGTAAAATTTCTTTTTACAGGGGAAAGGGTTGTCATAGTTCCAGTCAAACGCCTGTCCAAGAAATGTTCAGTTCTCCCTACACCAGGGCATTGGGGTGCCTGGGTGTTGGGAGAGCTCCCTAACAATGGAGCCTGTGGCTTTCTATTACTTGGCCTGGATGACAAAGGGATGCCTTTAGATCCTTTATTGAATCCTCAAACACTATTTGAGTTTACATGCTTTCTACTCACTGCCTACCCTGGCTACTTCCATTCTGATTGATTAAATAATGTATTAATAAGTAGATCATAAGAACATGTGTTTACTGAATGATGGGGGAGAAGCATGGGGTATTATGATAACCATTGCAATTTCACATTACCAAAATTGCAGGAATGGCTGTTCATATCCCCCCCCCCAATAGTGCAATGCCAAATTATTCATGTTCCCATGATCCTTAGCCTAGCCCAGTGGTGGCAACCATTCAGACGGCAGACAAGGGGGCGGATAAACTGAGGCAGTGCAGGTGTAGACATGGAGGCCGGCATCTTGTCCCCAGAGATTCCAATATTCACACATGACTTGCACTTTGGGTACTAAAGCATTGAGGATGCATGAGTTTTTTAGGATGCATTGTCCTTGATTAGTATGATGCATGTAACCCTTGTGAGTAACTTGCTAATGTAGATGTATTCAGAATCAGGATATATCCTCAGAACTAATAATAATAATACTATATTCTGAGGTATAGGAGAGTAACAACAACTTTAAGACCTGAGTCCCAAAAGAAAGATCCATGCATTCTCTAAATATCCAAATCCGAGGATTAATAGAATTAATTCACATCATTAAGCAGGTATGCATGATAGTAGTCACTATGATTTATGATATCTAATGTTTATCAGTTTCTGCTTAAGCTACTATTTTACTGTTTTGAGTGGGAGAGTAGGCTGTGCAGCATAGGCCTCCTGGTTACAGCCCTATTGGGGTGACAGGGAGTGAGAGGCGCATAGACAAAGGTTCAATGACTCGGCAATAATTACCTTTTAATGTAATTACCTCTGAATAAAGAAGAATCCACAATGCTCTGCCTTTGGATGCTCCCTGTCGTTCTGCAGCTATTTTAGGTTCAATAATGAGTACTTGAAATAGGCATTTGAATGAAAGGACGTCAGTCATGATATCTCTGTTGGGTAATGGGGCGTGGGCATTGAGCCTGACCACCCCATCCTCTATTTGAATCATTGGTTAGAGCTCATTCATAGAATCAATTATCAGCTGGTTAATAGTGACGGTGGGCGTAAATGCAAGAGATTGACCTTTTGTAATAATGTATGGGTCTTGATGGGCTCATTCGGGAAAAGCTGTTCCAGTGAGGCATACAGAGTTTTCAAAAGGATGTATTTTTTTTCTGATTCTCTGCCTCCCTCTGCCTCTTTCAGTCTCTCTCCATCTCTATCTCTGTCTCAGTCTCAGTCTCTGTCTCAGTCTCTGTCTCGGTCCCTGTCTCTGTCTCTGTCTATGTCTCTGTCTCTCTCCCTGTGTGGGTACCTTATATACTTCCCTCTACTCATGCGATATTCATCTTATTCTTTACACTTAGTTAATTGTACAGAATCCTACGGAAAGCTGTCTGATGAATGCCTTCTTAAACTTACCTTTTATTACAGATAAACTTGCATCAGTGTAATTTTACTCAGGTCCCGATACTATTCCTGATTCAAATTGCACACTATAGAGGACATCAAATCAGGCTCTTTATGGGGAATTCTCCTGGCCCAACCCCTGTCTGACGCCCAAGGGCTATAATGCAGATGGAATTGGTCACAAATTAAATTTACCCCAGGATAATAGCTGCGTGTCCGCCCCCGCGCTTTAGGCGATGGCCATGAATTCCCTACCACTTCCAATTTAGGGGTCACTGGAGGCAACGGATGAAGGAATGATAGTCGGAGGCTGGTTCTTAGAGAGGGACAGTAAAATAGTTAAAAGGAAGAGGATTGAAATAATGACTGGAATCAGACAGTGAGTTGGGAATTGACAATAACACATAAATAATCAGAATAGAAAGGATGTAAAGAGTGGAGAAAATGAGGTGAAATTGACCAGGAATGAAGCAAATATGCGGACAAGGAGGCAATTGATGGATATAGGAACCAAGAGGAGAGACCATGAACCTTGACCCTTTGAGGACGGATGTCGCAAAAAGATGACATTTGTCGTCATGATGCACCAATGAAGCATCAGCATTGGTGCATCATGCCAACCCCTTGGGAGTGTCTCAACCCTATAGGGTCGGCATGATGCTTGAATGCAGCACTGGTGAGTTACTCCCCAGGGCTGCTTTCATGCATCAGGATGACCAAGGGCATAGTGCTTTAGGGTATCATGCCATTCTTAAAGAGTTGAGACAGAGGGTTGGCATGATGCACCAATGCCGCACAGCTAGTTACTCGTCCGCTCCTTTGTGCATCATGATGACAATTACCATCTTTTAGTGACATCCGTTGATGGGTTAAACTAAATGGAGATAAAGGACAGAGACATTGCAATGATAAGACATGAATGAGGGAAATCTATTCCTGGTTCTGCCGGGATATGAAGTAAGCCTTGTAAGTGTAACCCCACACCCCACCTACTAACCCAAGCCCTGCACCTCCCTCCCCACCCTAGGGCGTTGGCCGTCCATAAAAAGCTGATTCCTTTGGGATCAGGATCATATTCCCTGCCCTCGTGCCCTACAGTCTAAAGTACTGGATTCTGTCTGTGTTAGGTGGCAATGCCGCACAGCAGACAAGTTGTCTCAAAGACTGCCTTGCTATGATATGGCTTTGCTGGTTATACAGACCCATTCTCAATACTACTTGATTACATATCTGCCTGTCTGTTCCATTTTACACCACTCTCTATCTATCTGTTTATCTGTCTATTTGTTTCTCTGGCATTTGTGTATCCAACCCCCTCCCTTCTCAATCTGTCTTATTTGTGTCTCTGCTATTATCTCTCTTTGCCCTCTATCCCTCTTCACCCTGCCTCTCTCCCTCACTGTTCCTTTCCATTTGTTCCTCTTCAGTGTCTGTTTGTCTATCTGTATGCACCTCTCTGTCCTCCATCGTCTCTCTTTGCCCCTATCCATCCCTGTGTCCTCTCCTCACCTGATTAATGCATCTCTCTGCCCGTGTGTCTCTCTGACAGTCTCCCTATCAGCTGCTGGGTACAGTGTATACCTGATCTGTTCTGATCTGCCGTGCCTCCCCCCTCCCTATGCCGTCATCATTAACCCCGCTCATGGAGGGCCGCATAGTGCTTTAACCCCTAAAGGACGGATATCGCTAAAAGATGTCATTTGTCTGCATGATGCGCCAATGCAGCCCTGGCGATTAACTTGCCAGGGCTGCATTGGTGCATCATGCTAAAGAGTGTCTCAACCCCGTAGGGCAGCATGATGCTTAAATGCAGCACTCCCCAGGACTACATCCATGCATGTATAATGAATACTAAGGGCATGATGCATTGAGGTATCATGCCACCCTTAAAGGGTGAATGTGCGCTGCCGTTTGTTGTAATGATGCATATATGCAGACCTGACCAGTTACCCAACACTGGTGCCCTTATGCCTGCGTCCTTTCCTCACCTCATAAATGCATCTCTCTGCCCCTGTGTGTCTCTGACAGTCTCCCTATCAGCTGCTGGGTACAGAGTATACCTGATCTGTGCTGATAGCCTCCATGCCCCTCCCCTAACCCCACCTCACCCTGCCTGCATCATTAACCCCGCCCCTACTGGGCCACATAGTGCTTTAATCTGCTCTTCAGCCATGGAACCATTCAGTTCTACTTCACTATCTATTTGTTTGTCTATTTGACTCTCTGCCTCTCTGTATATCTTTCTCAGCTCTAGCCTCCCTCTAGTCCCATCTCTGTCTCACTCTCTCTGCCCCCCTCCCTCTCTGTTACTCCCTCTATATTTTCTATCCTGACCTGATTAATGTCTCTCTGCCCCTGTGTCTCTGACAGTCTCCCCATCAGTTGTTGGGTACATCAGTGCATACCTGATCCATGCCCCTCCACTCACCCTACATCACCCTGTCCCTATCATTAACCACCCCCACCCCCCACCCCACTACTGGGTCACATAGTGCTTTTCGGTGAGCTGCATAACAGCATTGATGGTAAGGAACACAATGAGAAAGCTAAACTAAAATTGGCAAAATATGTTATTTATGGGAAAATTAAAATGTATACATAGGTTTCTTCCAGTAATTGGATCACATGGCGCTTGGCTGTGCACTGCGACTGAGTCACTCGACATGGTTGAATACATGGATCATGCCAAAGCTATTGGTTTGATACACTCCCAAAATGTTGACATACTCCTTGAATAGACAACTGTTGAGTTACTATCTAGGGCTGGATAGATGCATTATAATAACAAAGAGTATAACAAAGTAATGTGCCATAAGGTCTTTAACTCTTTCAGCATGGATGTCGCTAAAAAGATGACATTCATTGTCTTGATGCACTAATGCAGCCCCAGCCAGTAACTCTCTGGTGCTGCATTTGTGCATCATGCCGACCCTTCAGTAATGTCTGAACCTCATAGGGTCAGCATGATGCCTGAAGGCAGCACTGGCGAGTTACTCACCAGGGCTGCATTCATGCATCATGCCAGGCTGCAGGGGCGTGGCAACCGGGGGGGACGGGGGGGACATGTCCCCCCCACTTTTGACCAACCCCAAAAAAGGTCAAACCAAAAGGTCACGTAAAAAGGGCCCAAAAAGGGTCAAAATACCCCTCAGTCCCCCCTACTTTGAAACTGCTTGCCACGCCCCTGTGCCTTAATGCGGCATGATCCACTAAGGTATCATGCAACCCTTAAAGGGTTTAATGGTTAACCACTCCTACAGTTACTCTGACCTGCAGGATTAGGGAGCAGCTTACAAAGACCTGGCCACCTTTTTTGGCTAACCCTTTATAGCCAGCATAGTGATGTAAGGGACTGTGCCCTTTTAACTATAATGCATAACAGCATTGATTGTAAGGAACACATGAGTGGGCTGAACTACAATTGGAAAAACCTGTTAATCTGTCTGGCAAATAAATAGGTATCTACCAGTCCTTAAAGGGGCACTGGCAGCAGCCTAGCCAGACACTTACTGTTTTATGAGCAGTGTAGTGCATTAATGCGTCATGTCCTCAAACATCACCAAGATGTCTAAATGCAGACTTAACAAATCTACTTACTAGGTTTGGATGCCTACCTTTGCAGAGTGTATCAAGCCTCTACTGTTAGCATGATGCTTGAATGCAGCCATGGCACCATGACAATAAAGAGATTTATGCATTACTACACTATGCCGCTAACAGTACCACAGCTTTATTGCCCGACCCTTAAGCCCCATCCACATACTACTCACACAACACACATGGGCAGTTCAGGAATTGGACTCTAGGATTCATAATGTAGGAGGCGAAGGGGTTAAATCAGATGAGAGCTCCGTCCGGTTGAGGCTACTGACCCAGATCCCACCAGGGTACTGAGGATGGTGTACATTACATGCCCCAGGTGGGGATTGGGAACTGGGTGGCAGCAGGGTCTAATGGGTCAAAATGGCAGAAGGTCATTTTCAGTGGTAAAAGATAGGCAACTCTGCAATGTTGGAGGATACAGTATTTCAATACACATGTGTCTCAACCTATTCTGAAGATATCATACATTGTACATATATAGTTGATTGGGAAAAAAAAATTTCAACTGCATGTTGACATCAGAATGTTATCCGTCTGAAATTGGGCCATTGGTTACTGAGAATGAAGGTACTAAATGACTGAACCTTTTAGTTTTGGAAAGTTCCTAATAAACTACTGGATGGATCTTCACATAGTTACCACCATTCTTCATCATTCTTTATCAGCTTCCTAACCAGTATAACAGTTTTTCTCTAAACTGTCCATGGTACCTAGTTATGGGTTTAACCATTTAAGGACAGGATGATGTCTTCAAGGGGCCGATCTCTGAGACTGGAGGAGAGTGGATCATGTAGTTCCCAACCCTACTGACTGCACCCAGCACAGGGCACTGTGTTTGATTGATCCCCAATCAGCCATAAATAGCACAACTGGACAACTCTATTACCTTGAACCAGTTGACCAGGATAAAGTTATCATAACCTTAAGTTAATCATTGAACTAGGCTTCTAGGGATACACAATGCAGAAAGGAATCCTTGTGTATTTAAGTGTTTACTTTTAACAGAATCCATTGGATGTGGTCTATTCAAGGGGTAGTATACCGTTTTCTGTGGACACACAAGTGGTAGTCTAGACATTCAGTACACTGGTGGGCATCAATAGTATTGTATACTACCACTGGCATAGCCTAACTGGTGGTCACACCAGTGCCACTTATGTAGAACAGTGGATCGCTGGAAGGGAACAACCAGCATCATATTTCTTGGTTGCCTGAGCCATTATTTTTGGGGTACTTTGCTAGGAAAAAAAATCCTACAGGGCTAGGACATGTCTGGATCTCAGGGATTGTGCTTGGGTGATTCTGAATTTAACTGAGGTGCTATATAAACTCAATGACCCTGGCAAAGGATTTTACAATTTGGTTTGAGAAGTCTTAGCCTTTAAGGCTTAGGATTATTCATGAATGCTTGGATGCAGCACTAGAGGTACCTTTTTGATCAAAATGAATGCATAGTAATGATACAAGTTACCACCTCGGTTCTACCCCATCATTAAATAATAAACAGCTCTACATATATACTTATCTGATGTCCCAGGGCTGCTATATCCTTATCATGTTACTCACCTACAAGAAAACAAAAGGAACAAGGATTAGACAATGATGTGACTTCACCCTTACACGTATGAAGCCTCATAATAGGCATACGCATACAGTGATTCACAATTCAAAAGGTGAGTGAAACGAACTATTGATATTTTCATGAAATATATTATTATAATCAGATGAACATTAAATCCATAACCCACTTCATTATGATAACTAACAAATACATGGCCTTTGAGAAAATGACATTTTTCAAAAGGTGTTTCGATGATGGTGTAATCTTAATTTGAATATATATAACTTTCACTTGTTAGCTATTGCATGACATTGTCTAGCTTTCCTACTATTTTCATCCCATGTATTGGGGGACCCTCATGCTAGCTCATTGTAAACATAACACTGTTCCTCCCACAGTACACATGTACACAATATAGTTGGCTTCGTGAGTGCATGACAGGGACTGGAGAGCTTCCTCCTTCGGTGCGTGACTCCTGCATGCAGATTCATCCTCATCTTCTCATCTATTTGTCTTACTACTCTATGCCCAAGCTACATATATACAGAGATCCCAGTCCTCTAGTAGCTGCATAGGGCATTAATGCATCATACCAATAGTTATCCTGACGCACAAATGTATGTATGGCCAGTAATCCATGAAAGTTGCTTCCTGTGACATGCTGACCATGTCAATACAATGTTGATACATTGTCCACGAGTGACTTTCTGGTGCTGCATTTGTGCAACGCAACAACAAGGTATTCTGCTGTATTTGAAGGGTTTTCAATAGTGGAGAAGCACGGTTGCAAGCCAAAATTAGTCCTGCATTTATACTCCTTTGTGTGTCACCTTTATTATGTCATCTGTCTCTCTGTGTGTTAAATATTGCCATTATGTGTCTCTCTCTATCTATGTTTGTGTGTGTGTATGTATTCTTAGCTTACCCAATGCACCTTCCTCCCCAGACGACCACCCGCACTGCCCCTCCCTGCTGCCCCTGCCCGCTCCCCTCCCTTACCTGGTGCCCAATCCCCACCCGGTGCCCAATCCCCACCCGGTGCCCAATCCCCACCCGGTGCCCAATCCCCACCGGGTGCCCAATCCCCGTCCGGGGCCCAATCCCCACCGGGGCCCAATCCCCACCGGTGCCCAATCCCCACCCGGTGCCCAATCCCCACCCGGTGCCCAACCCCCACCCGGTGCCCAATCCCCACCCTCAATACTCCTGTGGGATCTGGGTCAGTAGCCTCCCCCGGACAGAGCTGTCATCTGATTTAACTCCTGTGCCCTCCTAGAGGATAAAACCTGGGTCCAAATCCTGAACTTCCTGGGTGTATTGTGTGAGTAGTATATGACTGGGGGTTTAGGATCGGGCACAAGAGCTGAGCTGCCTATGCCCTTTAAGGAATATGTAGTGCAATAATGCATTATGCCCTGTATCACTGCCTAGGGAAACCTGGCTATTGATACTCTCCTGAAGAGTAAGAATTATGCATGAATGCAGCCCTTTGTCCCCATTATACACGAATGCAGCCCTCGATAGGAACTCATCAGCACTGCATTCATGGATCATGCCAGTCCTTAAGGTAATGTATTAACTACATGAGTTCAGTATGATGCATGAACGCACCACTGTTGGGTAACTGAGCAGGCCTGCATATACCCATCATTACAACCAACGGCAGCACACATTAACCCTTCAAGGCTGGCATCATGCTCTTAGTTGTCATGATGTGTGAATGTAGCCCTGGGGAGTGCTGCATTTAAGCATCATGCCGCCCTAAGGGGTTTAGACATTTCTTAGTAAGATGCACCAATGCAGCCCTGGCAAGTAAATCGCAAGGGCTGCATTGGTGCATCATGCAACACATCTTTTAGCGATATCCTTCCTTTAGGGGTTAAAGCACTATGCGGCCCTCCATGAGCGGGGTTAATGATGACGGCAGAGGGAGGGGAGGGGCAAGGCAGATCAGCACAGATCAGGTATACACTGTACCCAGCAGCTGATAGCAAGACTGTCAGAGACACACAGCGGCAGAGAGATGCATTAATCGGGTGAGGATAGGACACAGGGAGAAGGGTTGGGCAGAGACAAAGAAAGAGCGGGAGGCAAGGAGAGAGATATAGAGGCAAAGAGCCAAAGGAAGAGATACATACAGATAGACAAAAGATAGTAAAGATAAAGGGAAAGGTATGGAGAGGGACAGAGAGAAAAAGAGGCAGGGCAGAGGGGGACAGAGAGGCAGAGAGCTAATGACAGTGACATAAATAGACAGACACACAGATACATAATGAAGTAGAATCAGAATGGTTCTTCATAAAGCAAAGCGAAATGGTAGAAAAGACATCTTTGAGACACATAATTGCCACCTAACACAGACAGAATCTAGTGCTTTAGACTGTAGGGCACGAGGGCAGGGAATACGATCCTGGTCCCAGGGAATCAGCTTTTTATGGACGGCCCACGCCCTAAGGGTGGGGAGGAAGGTGCATGGCTGAGGTTAGTAGGTGGGGTGTGGGGTTACACTTACAAGGCTTACTTCCTACAGAACCAGGAATATATCTCACTCATTCATGTGTCATCATTTCAATGTGTCCCGGACCTCGCCTATCCACTTAGATCCTTCTTCTCTCATTGCTTTCTCGATCCCTCCCCTCCTTGTCCTTGTCTTGTGTATATTTCTTGTCGATCTCCTCCATTTTTCATTTCATCATTCTGATTATACATGTATCATATCACTGCCAACTGCCAACTCGCTGCCAGATTCAAGTCAGTAACTCCCTTCTGTCCATTTATCTGTCCCTCTCTAACAAACCAGTCCTTCAGAAAAATGTTTCTTCATCCGTCCCCTCTAGTGACCTCTGAATTGGAAGTGGAGGGAAATTCATGGCCATTGCCTAAAACATGGGGGCGGACACGCAGCTATTATCCTCGGGTAAATTTAATTTGTGACCAATTCCATCTGCATTATAGCCCTCAGGCGTCAGGCAGGGGGTTGGGCCAGGAAAATTTCCCATACAGAGCCTGATTTAATATCCTTTATAGTGTGCAATTTGAATCGGAAATAGTACCAGGCCCTGAGTAACATTACACTGATGCAAGTTTATCTGTAATAAAATGTAAGCTCAAGACTGCGTTCCTCAGGAATGCTCTTCAATCAACTGAAGTAGTATTGTATGTATCGGAACGGGACTATAGTTAAGTACTGTTTATTACTCAATCGACCTGCAGCCAATCAGAGGCCTCCCTTTTGGCGGGAAATTCAAATAGGTCACGTGACCGGAAGTGACCTACTTCCGGTCACGTGACCTTTGGGCGGGAAATTCAAATAGGTCACGTGACCGGAAGTGACCTACTTAAGAGGGTCACGTGACCACCATGTTGGCGGGAAATTCAAATAGGTCACGTGACTGGAAGTGACCTACTTAAGGGGGTCACGTGACTACTAGGTTGGCGCGAATTTCAAAATAAGTCACTTGAGATTTTTATGGATAAATACATTTTAAAAAAGAAAAAAAGCAAGCTGAAAGCTTGCTAAAACATAATTTAAAAATGTGGCTCTTTTTTTTAGGGGGGGGAGGGGCACTCTGGGGGGCACTCTTTAAGATGCATGGGGGGGGAGGGGGGGAGGGGGGGAGGGGAAGGGTTTTTTAAGAGTGAGACTCGCTTCTCTGCCCTCTCTTTTAGAGGGCAGAGAGGCGAGTCTACTGGTTCGTCTACTTACAATGAAATGTATCATGATTGCGTTTATGATGATGTGCATCATGATGTGACTATCTTACAACTTTATAAGAAATAAGCAAGGTCTCTCTCCTATACATGGGCGTACTTACACTGACTATTTGTAAACTAATGAATGGGACTTCCTCGTTAAAATCAGTATCTACAACTCTTTCAATCTTAAGGCTTTTTTTTGAGTTTATTCTTTTGTTCAATTTTGGGCCCACCTCAAAAGAGGAATAGGCCCTCGCTTGCTCATCAGAGCCGGGGTGTAGAAGGCCCCTGCCCTGTCGGGTACGTTCTGAGATAGATCGCCCTCTGGTACGTTTTTGGTTAGTTTGGAGCTCTCAGTCGACTGTCTTATCCACCTTAAAAAAACCAGACTTTCGGTGTCTCATGATAAAACTGGTGCCTTATACTAAGTGCTGGATTACTTTCTCATTTTTTTATTGTTCTATCCGATGCTTATTTAATTTTTGCACTGATAAAAACGGCTAGCTTGTACAAACACGCGGTCTATTTAAGCGTTAAGTGTAGAAAATGAACAGAACAGTGCACAGAAAATAGAGCTACCGACTACATTTCGCCCAGTCACTCAGCGGAGAACAAAAGAACTACTGACGTAGTGTACCCGCTATTCCGACAGTTGGCGCCACCGTTATACTTTTCCCGCGTGCGACATGAAGCCCTGGGGTGGGTACTGGCTGTTTGGTTGTAGGTACCGAAACATAAAAAACTACAGCCAGCCCATGTCATGGTGAGACAGCTCTCTTATTCCCCCTTGAGTAGCGTCCGTAGGGCCCATGACAAAACTTAGTCCCGTACACTGAGCAGCTTCAGGTCTGAAGGCTCATACAGAAAAATGTGTGGGTGTGTGGGTGTGTGGGTGTGTGGGTTGCTTTACGCCTTAGTTAACAGCTATGGTCATTTCAAGGGCGGTGATGGTGATCGAATCTATGGCCCTTTTACCGAGACAAGGGTTTCTTTTACATCCCACACTACATAGGGGTGTGTGGGTGTGTGAGTCTGTGTGTGTCTGTTCGGTCTGTGTGTGCACGCGCCTTGCACTCCGGAACATGTTCAGACACGTTCGAACTTGCTCGGACGTGCTTGGACAGGTCTCACACGCCGACCGTGTCTGAACATGTTTTCACCTTATAGCTGCTGCCGATGCTGCTACCGCTGCTGCCGATGCTGCTGATGTTAGTAGTCGCGTCGACAAAGAATCGTCATTTGTCACACTTAAGCCTCTAGTTAAATGCGCGACAGGTAGTAAGGCTACCAACGCGACGACCAGATCGCGCTCTTGCTTAAAGGTGCACCTCAACTCAGTGCGCCTTTAACACCCGTCCCAAATAAGAAAAGTTCCTGACGCAGCACAGCACCTCCCACCAGTAGCCAATCAGCGCGCCGAACGCCGGACACACCCCCACCGTGTGAGCCTCTAAGTAGGTCACACGAACCATACTAAGATGTCGACAGGACTAATTGGTCCGTCCGCGGTGGCTGCGAGAGATTGCGCGCCGTCTAAATTCACTGCCATGATTGGCAGAGGGGGGGGCTGATTACCCCTCGTCGGATGAATTGCGGCGGAACCACAATCAATTTTTCGCTGTTTTAGATAAAAAGAGATCCAGAGCTATCCGCTCGTCCAAGAATTATTTTTCTATCAGCCCGGGATCACCCCCAAATTCAGGCCTAAAGTCCAAAAACCCCAAAAAAAATTCCTATGGGATTTTAAGGTTGAAGCGTTTTTTGTGACCCCAAGGAGCAGCTCACGGGTTCGAACCCTGTAAACGCCTTGACGCGCTTTCGTCGCTTAAGGCGCCTGTGGCTAGACGTCTTGACTAAAACTTAGTGAGGGTTCTAACCCGGAACGTCTATATTAGCCGCCTAATTTCTACTAGCCCCGAAAACGAGAGTATCACATCTATATAGGTCACCCATGTTAGCCTTGGTTTAAGTGCGTGCAGAACCGTGTATTGTGCATTTATGCAGCATACAGATATGGAGACATGCTGCTACAGTGTCAAATTGATCGACATTGTATGTAACTAGACATGAAGAAGGGTATTTTTACTTAGTTTTCTAAAAAAGAGGGTAGTTCTCGGTACTCCTCCAGCAGCAGTGGTAGGGGAGTCGGACAGGTACTTAACCCTATTTATAGGGGCGCTAAGGTAGGGAGTTTGATAAATTTTTGAAAAATGAGTTAAAAAAATACATAGTGGTTCCATTAGTATAGATCTCTATGAGAGCTTTTCAGATCTGCTTAGATCCAGAAATATCATGGTGAATGCATCTGAACATATTTCCCATTTCTGTGATCTAGGCAGGAGAGGAGCACTTTCACAGCAGTAAGGGGTTCTGTAGCTCTGGCCCTAGGCACTCTTCTAACTCAGACAGAACAGGTTTACTTAAAATGGCTAGGGTCATTGTTGGGCAGAGGCACATACATCTGGATTTCACATACGTCTTCAAGAACACAATTACTAACATCCCCATGGTAACAAGTTTTAACAACTCATATTTATTTATTACATTTTGACATGAAGAATGTCACCATAATATTGTAGGCTACAGAAAACAGAGACTCTTATCTTTCTCCACTAATGACTCCATTCATGTTGACTGCCATGATATTGTGATTAAAATGAGGGGTTTGTGTTTTTTTATAGCTCAAGAAATGAGGTCAGGAGGGCTATTTTTATGCAATGCACCAGTGGGGGTGCTATTAGGAAGGGTGCATATTTGATCACAGAAACGGGCAGACTACAGCGGCAGCGCTATTTTGAACTCTCTAGAGGCTAAGGGTTTGAGATGAACGTGTCCCATGTCGCATGTCGATTTTTAAGAAATGACCATGTCACATGACCCTAAGTGAAAAAGGTGTTGTCACTAGTGTCACTAAGGGGGAAAATGTAGGGGCACCGTAATTGATACAATCGGACTCTTGGGACCATAGACTACTAGGAATTTTATTTTTTTAATTTGACCACCCGCAAGGCCGGAATTTGAAGGAAGAGTTGAGGCGCCTACTTATACAGTAATTGAGAATTTTTTATTCATGTCACATGTCGATTTTTAAGAATGGTCTAATGACACAGATAGCGCTAAACTTAAAGACTTACTCCCCGCCCCCTTAGTCTTTCTATACTGAATCCGGGACTTGCCGGCGAGGCCGACAAAGGGCTGACCTAATGAGCTCACAGCTGGACTAGATACCCAATGTTTTGGATTGGAGAAATCAGCAGAGCAATAAAAGCGTGGTGAGGCTGGTGTTATTTTCAAGGGTGGCCCCTGTGAGTTGTAAAATTGGTGCTAAATGTGGTAACCAAGAGGATGCTAAGTTTATTGATATTGTCCGTTAATGATACTTAAGGTGGGTGTTGTCTAAAGTTTTAATTGATATTACCAATGTGGCCAATAATGACTTCACAGTTGGGCTTTCGCCCGCAGGTCCCAGATTCAGGGTATTCTTTGTTTATTGTGTGGCCCCTAAAGAGGGGCCGACTAACTCCTTAGAGTTAGTTAGATGCTGCCGCTGTGCTATGCAACATCAGCGTAATTAATTACGCCTCATGTTGGGCAGCATGGATCACTTGATGGGTGATACCTCAAAGCACAAACACGGCAGAGCCGTGTGTGGCATGCGAGGACCAGTGGGTCAGGGGTGATCCGTTGCAGACAGAATACCGATCCGTGTGAGGTTCTGACTTTCTATAGCTTTTTATAAAGCTTTAGATATGGTGTGGTATTTTTCATCTCGCTATAGTTTAGTTGGTATTTAAGGAAACTGCCTCATTTCTATCAGAAATACACAATATTGAATTGTTTTTATATTTTAATATATTAGAAGCGCGCTTTGTTGCCTATATAGCTCATTATGCGTTGAAATGCTCGCGAGCATGGTAGGAATGTACAAAACCTCTATTGTGGCGCTATCTGACGAAAGAGCGGGGAACTATACTAGCGCGTTCGTTATTCACATCTTTGACAGGGACTTGGTTGGTTGTTGGGCTGCTTTACGCCCTAATTAACAGCTGAGGTCATTTCAAGGGGGGTGATGGTGATCGAATCTATGGATGACTGAAGGTGGAAAGCACACCCCTACACTTTTACCGAGGCAATGGAGCTGCTCAAAGGGTGTGGCGAGCTAGACTGGAGGATGTAATAACTAGGCGGCAGAGGGGCTAAAAAGACAATCTCGTAGTAGTAAGTCTACTTAGATCTTGAGTAGCCGCCTTTGTGGTTATAATTACTTAGACTAGTTGGCTCTGCCAGCCTGGTCAAGTGAAAATTGGTAAGGAGACTATGAACTAAGCTAAGCTCGGATTTTAAAATGGTCTATAAAAGTATAATAAAACTATAGCGCACCCTCTTAGATTTGATGATAAGACACAGCCTACTAGGTATACGCATTTGTACAAGGGTATCATTGTGTATAAAATGCTCTTTTAGTACATCATCCCGACTCTACACGAGCACCATTTTCAACGACAGATAGTGCTGTAGTGAATTTCCCATCTCAAGGCGAGCCCCGCTAATTATGGAGACTTTGGAGTAGGATTAACATTATATCCCAATGTCTGTGGTGGTCATTTATGATATGCAGACTGCACCCTAGAGGTGATAGATCTGACCACAAGCTCGCAATATAGGGCTCCCCTCTGAGAGTATCAAGGTTTGCGTATAGTCTCCTGCAGTTTAAATCTGTTACCTCCCCCTTTGTCGGCCTCGCCAAAATCCTGGGAGATTCACTTTAAACTTAAAGCTTACCCTTTTTTATTCTTTGTTTATTGTGTGGCCCCTAAAGAGGGGCCGCGGTGTTGATTAATTACACCACATGTTGAGCAACATAAGATCAAACCTCCCTCAAAAGCGTCAAGGCTCAAAGTCCTGTTGGACGAGAACCCTGTGTGGCATTTCAAGACGAATGGTTGAGTGATCTGTTGCAGATGCCGTTCCGTGAGAAGTTCTGACTTTATATAGCTTTTATATCGCTTTAGTTATGGTGTAGTATTTTCAATCTCGCTATAGTTTAGTTGATATTTCAAATAATCTGCCTCATTCTATCAGAAATACACAACGTTGACATGTTTCTTATATTCAATATATTAGAAGTGTGCTTTGTTGCTTATTATAGGTCATTATGCGTTTAAAATGTTCGCGAGTATCGTGGAAATGTACAAAAACCCTATTGTGGCGCCATCTGACGAAAAGAGCGGAGAACTATACTAGAGCATGTAATCGCCAGACCAGCAGGCGGCAGCAGAGTGGTCAAAAGACAATCTCGTAGTAGTAGGTCCACTTGGATGTTGAGTAGCCGCCTTTGTGGTTGTAATTACCTAGACTAGTTGACTCTGCCGGCTTGGTCAAGTGAAATTAGTAAGGAGACCGCCCATTAACGTGCTCCACAGTCTTTAGACAGTTAAGCCTATAGTCAAGACCGGAGAATTTGGCGAGACGCCCCTCTGGGAGGTCATAATCCTCAATGTTAGGTGTTAGCTCATTAACATCAGATACCATATTAACAACCCATTTAAAATGGTCATTTTAAGAGCAACTCACCCTATTCTGACAAAAATCCTATTAGCAGGTAACCTTTGTATAATCCATACTGCAAACATCTGCTACTTCGAGCGTCTGCCTCGTGACTGATAGTGTACAACAAGACGAAGTGGGCAGAGATAAAAAAAATTGAGGCTCTTTATATAGCCGAGAGAGCGGCTAATCTGGATGGTATAAGCTTGTTTTCACCTAGAGCCCCACCCTCTTCCAGAGAGGAATCAAATCGCTTTTCACCTGAACCCTTCCACCCCTAATCCCTCAGCATGAAAAGAGAGATAACGAGTGTAACGTGCGCTACATGTATATGGGATTATAGCTGGTGAAGAGATAAAGCCGGGTCACCACCTGCGTATACAAAGACTACAGGGGGTGATTAACGACAGGTGTGACGCGCCAGCCCGTGGACGGATTATCTTTTAAGCTGACGCTTATTCAACTAGCCAGCCGACGTCCCGCGCCACTCACTGCGGCAAGAGGAGGTGCTTTTGTTTTACACTTGAGCTGCTTACCACATCGTCTCTACTTCACAGACAGACACATGCCCCCTGTAGCTTTTTTTTGTATACACACTCTAATCTCATAACCTCCTGATCCGTTATACAGGTAACGGGTATTCTCTTTTAAATAGCTGCCAGTCAGCTTGCGGCAGCTGAAAACGACGGTAAGTAGCTTAGCTCTAGAAGCAAGAAGACGTATATAAGGAGGCTGACACGTGTATAGGCGCCTTATAAGTCGGCAAGGGGTAAATACTAGTGAAAAAGGAAGGCAGGTGTGCAGGTAGCTTTCTAACAGACACGTGTGTGCACTAAGCTGCTTAAGTCTAAACCCACCTGCAGTAGTCAAGTAGCATGTGAAAACTTACTTAACAGATCACTTAAATGAGTAGAGATTCTGTACTGAGAGAGTCTTTTCAGCCGTTTAAGAGGATTATCTAGGACAGGGTACATAAGGAGTGAAACGCTGCTCTCACCCATCACACTTTCTCGACCCGCCTTTCATCATCGTAGCATCGTCCACTCCACGCTCGCTCAGCATGTTATGAGGGTTATTTCTACCTTTACAGCTTCTTTTCTTATCGAAGTGTCGACGCTACAGAGCATCGAAACTCTCCAAATGAGTCCAAGAAAGAAAAAGCAACTCCCACTAGAAGCAAGAAGAGAAACAGTGCCTTATGATGCATGTGAGGTAAAGAAACATTGGAAGGACGTCACCAAGGAGCAATGGATAGAAGCATGCTTCAACTTCATCGGAACGGAAGTAGTTTCATTTGGACAGAGGGAGAAAATTTTGTTGGAGCTATTTTTCTTAGCTCCGTATAGTTGGCCTGACTGTAGTGGTGAAATTCCTTCAGGTTTTTCAGGGTTCGGCATACAAGTTATCTGGTCTTTGAAGGAGCTTCGATATATGCAACGCACTCACGAGGAGATTGTTCAGAAAATGACGGAATTCGAAACAGGAGAAGACACAATATGGTGCGAGGAGACGACATATGCGGACGATGATCTGGAGTACATCATTTGTAGCCCGTTGGAACATTATGTTAAAGACTTTGAGGACATGCTAGCCAGCACTGCGATGACCCCGAAAGAGAGATCCCTTACTGCACAGAAGGAGGCCAAAGCTGTGTTGGAAAAGCTCAAGTTTGGTCAAGGATTCACTCTTCAAAGCAGCTGTGTGAGTGTGATAAAAAGTCTTGTGTTGAAACATCCGGACATGAAGTTTTCGCGTGCTGTTGACACACTTCCTTTGCCTGAACTGATGATGAACATGATCGACCCCATCGTACCAACATGTTTCGACTCTGCCAATTGTCCCATGTATAAAATGGTTTCAAGTTTTGCCTGTGGCCGATGGCTAAACGATCCACTGAAGTCAGAAAACCTCCTTGATTTAGTCGACTGACTAAATGTATTTTCTCATACTAGTATTAGTAGCATTAGTAATAGCAGCTACTCAGTCTCGTGCAGCACAAGCAGCAGCATCTGTCAGCAGCATCCGTGACATCGTCAGCAGCAGCAGCACGAGCAGCACAAGCAGCAGCTGCTGCAGCAGCTGCACAAGCAGCACAAGCAGCAGCATCTGTCAGCAGCATCCGTGACATCGTCAGCAGCAGCAGCAGCAGCAGCAGCTGCACGAGTAGCACAAGCAGCAGCATCTGTCAACAGCATCCGTGACATCGTCAGCAACTGCAGCAGCTGCACGAGCAGCACAAGCAGCAGCAGCTGTCAGCAGCTGCAGCAGCTGCACGAGCAGCACAAGCAGCAGCACTGACAGCAGCAGCAACAGCAAATCAGCAGCAGCAACAGCAGCAGCAGCAGCAGCAGCAGCAGCAGCGGCAGTGTGGACCGCTAAATTCGATATGGTGACATACCTGTTTCTTAGAATCGACATTCGACATGAGGCCTAGTGACATTTGACATGAAGCTTGAAAAACATAGTGACAGGTGACATGAGCAATTCTTAAAATCAACATGAGATATGAGCATAATTAAGCGACATCGACATGCGCCATGGCTATTTTTTTATTTTTTTTGAAGACAACTACCATAGCCTCCTTATCCAGACCTCCACTAGTAGTGCTCTATAAGCGCAAGCTTTGCCTTAAGAGAGCTGTAGCTGTGAACCCTCTCCTCCCTCCGTACACACAGGTAAATATCAGAGTCAGCCAATGTCGCCAATACTACTCTCATACAAGAGTCAGGCGCTGCTGGACTATAATAGATGGGTCAAGGACTGTTCTACTGAGGGTCAGGCTAGGCCGGACATTCAATAACGAGCTGGATTTTGGCAAATTTGCTTGAAAGTCTAGCCAGCAAGAGATGCACATCATCATAAACGCAATCATGATACATTTCATTGTAAGTAGACGAACCAGTAGACTCGCCTCTCTGCCCTCTAAAAGAGAGGGCAGAGAAGCGAGTCTCACTCTTAAAAAACCCTTCCCCTCCCCCCCTCCCCCCCCTCCCCCCCCATGCATCTTAAAGAGTGCCCCCCAGAGTGCCCCTCCCCCCCCTAAAAAAAAGAGCCACATTTTTAAATTATTTTTTAGCAAGCTTTCAGCTTGCTTTTTTTCTTTTTTAAAATTTATTTATCCATAAAAATCTCAAGTGACTTATTTTGAAATTCGCGCCAACCTAGTAGTCACGTGACCCCCTTAAGTAGGTCACTTCCAGTCACGTGACCTATTTGAATTTCCCGCCAACATGGTGGTCACGTGACCCTCTTAAGTAGGTCACTTCCGGTCACGTGACCTATTTGAATTTCCCGCCCAAAGGTCACGTGACCGGAAGTAGGTCACTTCCGGTCACGTGACCTATTTGAATTTCCCGCCAAAAGGGAGGCCTCTCATTGGCTGCTTTTGAATTTCCCGCCAAAAGGGAGGCCTCTGATTGGCTGCAGGTCGATTGAGTAATAAACAGTACTTAACTATAGTCCCGTTCCGATACATACTATACTACTAACTGAGTGGAAAGAATATGATGACTATCCCATGAGCAGGGTGGGGTCAGTAAGTTAAAGTGACACAAAGGCAAGAGGGGTAGAGACACAGAGACACAGACAGAGATTCAGAGAGAGAGACAGAGAGCGACAGAAAACTTTGGAAGAATACTACTTTTTCAAATCTCTGTATGCCCCACTGCACCAGCTTTCCTGAAAGAGCGCATCAAGAGGCATACATTATTGCCAAAGGTCAAACTCTTTCATCTATATGCCTACTGTTACTATTCACCATCTGATCATTTCTGCCATGCAGAATTGATTCTTTACGTTAGCTTTAACTAAGGGAAGATAAGGTGTTACGGCTCAATGTGCATGACCCATTTATCCACAGGGGTATCATGACTGATGTCCTTTCATTCAAATGCCTATTTCAAGTATCTATTATTGAACCCAAAATAGCTGCAGAACGACAGGGATCATTCAAAGGCAGGGCATTGTGGATCCCTCTTTATTGAGAGGTAATTACATTAAAAGGTAATTATTGCCGTGTCATTGAACCTTTGTCCATGCGCCTCTCACTCCCTGTCAGCCCAATAGGGCTGTAACCAGGAGGCCTATGGCTGTGTCTCACGACCGTGGGCCAACGTTTTTGTCTCTGACCGGGTGCCATCTCTGACCAGGTGCCGTCTCTGACCGGGTGCTGTCTCTGACCTGGTGTCAGAAAAACGTATTTTTTTTATGTTAACCTATACTCATATATATAAGGATATGTAAAAGCGTTATGGCAGCTCTTATGTAATTATCATTAGCCTCCTGCTGTTGGTAGAACATAACTAAACTACCAAAGTGACATCCGGTCAGAGACGGCACCCGGTCAGAGAAGGCACCTGGTCAGAGACGGCACCTGGTCAGAGACAAAAACATTGGCTCAAGGTCGTTAGACACAGCCCTATACTGCACAGATTACTCTTTCTTATGTAGACCCCTAAGAGTATCATTGTAGCTTGAGCAGAGACTAATGGGATATGATATACCATGAGTTCCAGTCAATTGATATTTTTTTTCACTTTCTAAATGATGTGAAATGATTACATTTATACCCAGATTTTGATATCAGGGAAAGTCATGTATTATACCATAGGGCCTCAGTCTTGGTGTTGTTTTTACACTCCTGTAATATCGCAGATGGAAATACCTGTGTCAACGATTTAATTGCATTCATTAATCATTCCAAACCAAGGCACTATGCAGACCTCAAACACTGATTAACCAAATGGTGCCAGTCATGTGTAAATATGGGAATCTCTGGGGACAAGATGCTGGCCTCCATGTCTACACCTGCACTGCTTCGGTTTATCCGCCCCCTTGTTTGCCATCTGAATGGTCGCCGCCTGGGGGCCAGGCAAAGGACCATGGGAACATGAATAATTTGCCATTGCACTGTAGATGGGCTATGAAGAGACTTTCCTGGAAATTCTGGAATTTATTATCACCTGAAAAATAGTAGCTTCCACTTCCCCCATTATCTTTCATGTAGACTATGTGCTATCTTGTTCAATCAGTATTATTTTTGCTGGTGTAGAGAGTACATATACAGCAAAATTAGCAGGATAATTGTCAATATATTGTTTCTGAAGAAGATATGGGAACAGCTATGGTAGGCACTGATAAAATGCAATGAAACTCTAATAGCACAAAAATTACATTTAAGGATGAAATAAACATTCTTCCCGGATGGCTCCCCATGATACACAGAGTGATCACTCATTTCCCTATAAGGGCTACTGTCTGGGTAGACCTCCAGGTTTCTGGGTGTTAAGGGTGAGGGGTGACAGGATCCCAAGCCATCCTTTTGTCATCCAGGCCAAGTAATAGGAAGCCACAGCCTCCTTTATAAGGTAGCCCTCCAAACACCCAGGCACCACTGAGGCACAAGTGTAGGGAAATGCAATATTTTTGGGGATGGGTGTTTGGCTGGGACTATGACAACCCTTACCCCTATAAGAGGAATTGTACACCCAGAATAGAGGATCCCATGCTGTTGTTAAGGATATTTTGACCCATAACTTTTGAACATGGGGAGGTTCGTCTGTTGGTCATCTGTCAAAGTTTGATGTAGTAAACTCTGATGGAAGAGCATCACACGTCTGCCCATCGCTGGTGGAATATCTCCTTCACTACTGGTCACTCCGTCACTACTCCATGACTACACCTTCACTACTGGTAAAAGCCATAGACAGATTCTAGATAGACGCTACCCCTTTTTCTCACACCCTCCCTGATCCCTCCATCCCTACACCCTCTGTGGCTGCTGCCCTGGTCTGCTGACAAAGGCTGCAGGCGTCCTCATATTCCTATCATAACCCGGCAGCGCAATGTGATCTGACTGCTCTGAATGAGCGACACATCATTGGATCACCATGTTTGGGAGCCTCCAACAACCCTCCAGGGCAGGCAGGGAATCCCTGCTGTAAGGGGGAGAGCACACTTGTAGTGGGGGATATAACCAAATAGGGTTAGGGTGGGAGTTGGGGAGGAGGATGTGGGGTAGGGTTAGGGATAAGTAGTCAATAGTCGAGAGGGAGGAAAGGAGGATGGGACAGGACAACAAACATCTTCAGGATCTCTACATGAAAATAAGCATAAATAATATCCATTGCAAGTCAGGGGGAAATGAGATATCAATGAGTTTAAACAATTATATAGGAATTGCAAAAGGGATAAAGGGGTACCTTTACAAAAGTTGAATTTGTGGACATACAGCATACATACAGGTTTACCAGAAGTTTACCAGCTGATATTTTAATCTAACAGCTTGAATATATGTCATGTAGGACTGGTTAATAGACACTTCATTGTGATGCACTAATGCAGTGCTAGGAACTTGCTGCCACTGTTTCAATATATCATACTTAAAATTATTTATTAATTCAGCACTGGGGAGCTATTCGACAAGACCATTATAATGCATTATCACTTTAAAGCGTGTTGCCCGTTGAACAGTTAAAGCCTCTTGTTGCCCTTAAATAGCTACAGAAAAAGGCTACGGCTGGGAATCACAAGATGGGATTCGGAGAATGAACATTGACTAGTGGCTCCATGTAGGGGATGTCCAAATGACAGATTACAACTTACGAGGATATGAAGACCTAGATAAGGCTAATAATAGGGTAGGCTCAAGAGCAGTAAGTAGTGGGATGTCGTACCAGGGACAGCACAGTAGAACCAGGCCTTGTTCCATCTGACAGGTAAAAAGAAAGTAGCTTAGGCTAGAAAGCCTTGCCTAAGCATTCTCTGCTGCCCTTGCTGGTTGCCATTGCTGTATTAGACAGGGATTAGATGTCTTATATATATAGGCAGGCATCAGGTATATAGGAGACCCTGCAGTAGGGAGGTCTATATATAGCACAGTACTCTATACAACACATGTAGACAGGTAACAAGGTTATAGGGTAGGGCCTGTGTGGCACATGTCATTGATACTAATAGGATGCTACATTGCCTCTACAGCTATCAGCATTTTACCACCCACTATAAAAGACCACTCCCTAAACAAGCATATTACAAATCCAATATCAAATCTCTCTTTAGTAAAGCAGCGGCAGTGTTGCATAACGCAGATTGATAATAGGATGGTGTAAAACTCAAATCCAGACAATACTAAGGTCGATTTGTGATTTATAGTACTAGGGATTTTTTACCTGTAGCCAAGGCAATATTGGCTGGCTATGTATATCTATGTCACTGATACTAATTATGATGCTACTTTCCCTTCTAACCAAGCATATTACATACCTGGTCACTGGTAGCTGTATTGGTACCAAAATTAACAAAGCCAGGCATACTTCCCTGTTTCGATTTATGACTTTTAGTATGGAAGATGCTACCTGTAGGTAAGGGGCTGTATTTGGTGAATGTGTGGTTTTGATCTCAAAGAGTCAAGGTTGCATCTACAACATATGTACTTAAGTAAAGTGCATGCACACATGCTTCTAAATCTATGCAATGAAAGTCTAATTCAATTGCAATTCTCAGCTGTGGATACTGAGGTTTACAATGTAGTGACTATAAACCTTAAATGAGCACCATGAAAACTAAACGTTACTTAGTGCATGGTGATTTTAAATAAAGGTGAAGAGAAACTATCCTTGACGGGAGACAAGGCTTCATATCTTTGACCTAACTGCAGCTCAGTTCTAGTGCCAGACCCTGAGCCCACAGCCATATACTACTCACACAAGACGCACAGGCAGTTCATAAATTGAACTCAGGTGTCTAGAAGGGCACAGGAGTTACCTAAATTAGATGAGAGCCTTAACACAATATGCCCTTCATTCTCATGATGCATGAAGGAAGCACTAGCAAGTCACACTCAAGCATCATGTTGACTATATGCTACAGATACACCCTGAAATACTGGGCCAGGGCTGCATTGGCGCATCATGATGACAAATGTAATCTTTTAGCGACATGCATCCTAAAAGGGTTAAAGGGCTAAAGGCAGCTCAGCACTAGTCCCAGACCCTGAAGCCCTAGAATTGGAATCAGGTTTTATCCTCTCAGAGGGCACAGGAGTTAAATCAGATGAGAGCTCCGTCCGGGGGAGGCTACTGACCCACATCCCACCAAGGTATTGAGGATGGTGTACATTACATCCCCCAGGTGGGGATTGGGCACCGGGTGGGGATTGGGCACCGGGTGGGGATTGGGCACCGGGTGGGGGTTGGGAACTGGGTGAGGGAGGAGAGCAGGCAGGGGGCAGGGAGGGGCAGTGTGGGTGGAAGCCTGGGGAGGAAAGTGCAGTGTGGGAGTTCAGTTCTAACTGACAGAATAAGCCAGGGATAGAGTTGGAGTAAAAGAGAGAGAGAGGGTAAAGAGAAGGAGAGACAGGCAGGCATAGTGAGAGAGACACACACACACAAACACAGCTACAGAGAGGAATATGAGACAGGAAATGAGACAGAGACACCAACAGCGAAAGGAATATATCTTGGGGAAAATGGGTAGTGTTGGCGGTGGGAGGCAGAAAAGAGGGACTGGGTAAAGAAGGGAAAGAGGAAATGAGTGGATATGACTGAATAGAGGAAGGTGAAAAGGGGAAAGAAGGAGACAGGGATAACACAGGAAACATGATAGAACATCTTGTCATCAAAGAGGCTAGGGAGCAGGGGTGGGACTTTGTAGGAGGGGGATATATGTACAGTGGCCGAGATGACAAGAAGTATGTCGGGAAATGAGAGTGGTGCAGTGTGTCAGTAAATGGGAGTCGGGATGGGAGTGGTGCAGTGTAGGTACAACAAGGTGAATGGGAAAGCAGGTGGTGAGTTAGTACCGAGGTGGGTGGTAGGGGGCACTGCGGTCAGGGCAATGAACCTTTAAAGGCCGCAGAGCGCTTTGATGCCCTGTCTTTTATTATTCCTGAATACAGCCCTGGTGAGTTACGTGCTATTGCTGCATTCATGCATCATACTGACTCAACTGGAATGATACTTTCCTAAAATGGTCAGCACTAATGCAGTGTTGTCGACTTACTTGCCTGCAATGATAAGCAAACATGAAACCTGAAGGCATCATGCTGTCCTTAAAGGGCTAATGTTGCTGGGAGAAGGAGCAGGTGATATCCTGATATCACAGTACATTCTGTAATGGAAATGGCGCCACTGACACGGGTACCTCTCTGTATGCATACCGCCATCTTAAGCCAAGAGGGGATGTGTGTATGTTAATATATTGCTAGGGACTTTGAATCCTAACCAAGACTCTGCTAGCACAATGAAGACTCTCATGGAGACTTTAACCTCTCAGAGACTAAATCTGACCCCTTCGTCTACCCCAGAATGGCCACCTAGGCCGGGGGCTCTACATACATAAGATATGACCGTGCATAAAACATGAACGCTGCAAATGCGGCTTATTGGCAATAAGCCCGTGTAGGGCTATCTGTTTCTTGGTAATGATATTTGACCTGGCCGCGGCTCTAGCTGGGTGTATTTGCATAATGCTCTGGCTGTGTGTTACTTTGTGTCTTCTGGGCTAACATGGGGTATAAATGTATGAGGCCCATATCACAGGCATGGATAAGAGATATGAGTAGGGATGGATCCGGGGATTTGAAGGGCAGAGGTCTGGTGAACATCAAGTTACCAAAACCAAACCATTTATTATGTTGCCGGGCTCACATCTAAGATGATAGTGTGTAGGGTAAATGTTCTTTACCACCTATCAAATTGAGTATAGGATGGTAATCTAAAGTGGGCGCGGAAAACTGATCTTAGAGTTACCCTTAGAGTGTATGTGAATAGCCATCTTAATATATGACCTCTGTAAGTCTACCCATGGGCCCATTATACTTGGTGTGAGTGTCTACTCTACCCCCACAGCATCCTTTAAAATGTCGTTTGTAAATTATGTCTTTAAAAGGCCTTTTCCTTTTATTAGACGAAGTGGACAACTCACAACCCTGATAATATCCACGCATATTGCTATTTATGCCAACACAATGCTATTTGAAATTCAAACTCCATTGACTCCAGATGAATATGAAGGATGTGGGGGATATGCTGACAAAGCTAGATGCTCATACAGATGTACACTCTAAATATAGGTTACTATTTTGATTTTACCTGTTTACCTGGTTTGAATGTGCTAATGCAGCAAGGAAAGACGTGCAATCTGAGCTGTAGGACTTGGCATATTGAAGATATTTATAGATGACTGATGTATAGGATAATTCTATAAGCAGTACTTAATTGATCTTGTGCTTTTTGTAAATGGCTTTTAAGTTTGTAAAAACCTGCATCACTCAACTCTGACTTAGCTAAGAATAAAATGCTAATAGGGAGAACATTGATTAATATGAGTGTTACATTAATTACATTGATAAATATTAAGTTGAACAAGTACCTCTTTCCAAAGAGGACCCATGGGTCTGTGTCAACTAACACTGACACATGCGCCCTGGACTACCAACATCTGTCCTTACCATCATAACCTAACCACGTGAACCTGAGACTATTAATTCCTAAGTCATGTCCCTAAGCCACATTATTATATTATACAATGTGTATTAAGTACATTATGAGTTTGAAACTATGGAAGTTATGGCATTTAAATGATAGACTGGAGATGACTTAAATGCCTGATCATATTCAGTATAAATAAAAGAAATTCAATCAATCACATTAATGTTATCCATATAGCTAAAGGCTTGTTAGTGCTACCAACTTAGCTTAGCTCTGAGGATTGTCAGAGGATTACTGTTGTTGGCACTGAGTCGTTGAGACTGCTAAATGAGCATAATATGCTGGCCACCTTTTAACAAAAAGGTAGGGGAGGGCGGTGGTGATTCGATTCTTTTCATCCCCCCCCCCACGCGACTCGACTCAATCGCAGACACATTGTTACACCCTCACTCCAAAGACGTCTTACACGCTCAGGTAACGCCCAGACTTTTTTTGTTAAAAGAGAGAGGGAACATTTCATGTCCCCTTAAGAGCTTTTATTTAAGACTTGGAAACCACAGATTGAGTAGCATGATAAAATCCCTATAGGGAACTATTTAGTACATTACTAAAAATAGAACCGTTCACAGTGGAGCTTGCAGCATCTCCCAGGTCCTATAGGGATAAGTCTGTGTCGGCCTACTGCCTTGACGTCATCATTTCAATCTCCATACATCTCGTTTATGCTGGGAAGTTGTAGCCAGTTTGTGCCAATGGATTTCTGTTGTGTTTTTGATAATTGTAATAGTAATGTGATACATGTGCTATTTGAGTACATATGAAGCTTTTTGTAGGACATTATCCACCATACAATAGTGCCTAGGATACATGTATTCAACTAAGAGTAAGTCATCCTCTCTTGTAGTTCCTACAATCTGAAGTTCTGAGATGATTTATAGCGTCTAAACTACAGCACATTCAACTCAAAGCAACTCATTCTCTTTTGTAATTATCATAATCAGAAGTTCTGATTTCCCCCCTCCGTTATACAAGGCCTGTGCTAATTCAAAACCAAACCTTGCATTAAATATGCAATGCACTGAAAATCCATAGGTTGAAAGGGTTAGTCAGTACAGACTAACCCAGGTTGGTCATATGAGTGTTAAGTCACAATGGCAAAGCTATATTCAAAAATGACCAAGGGGTCAGGCAGTAGTGGCTAACCTAGGTCCATCATTGGTGTGTTGTATTTGTATACCACTAGTTGGGGCCACCTGTGATGACCACTCAGTGGCTCCCCCTGGAACTAAAAAGACTAAGGTGGGTTGGTCAGTACTGACAAACCTGACAATAACTAATCTAGGTTGGTCGTATCGGGAGCCAAAAAATGACTAACTAGGTTAGGCACTAGTGACTGAGAGGTTGGGCGTATAGGGAGCCTAGGAATATCAGTGTGGTACGGTAAGCCTCACATACTCTGCACGCTCCAGGAACATAAACCATACAACTGTGCTTGGTACACCGCGGCAGAACCCCCTGGTGGCTGCATGACACAACTGTGGGAATTGTGTCCCCAGTCACGTGACCAGGTCTGTGATCCCTGTCTTACAAGTCTCAGACCACCTCCCTATAGAGCTCTAGTGGGATCCACATGGGGGCCGCCATCTTGTCTTACAAGTCTCAGACCACCAAACTATACAGCTCTAGTGGGACCCACATGGGAGCCGCCATTTTGTCTTACAAGTCTCAGACCACCTGCCTATAGAGCTCTAGTGGGATCCACATCTTGTCTCCTGACAGTACTCATTACCAATAATTATCTCGTATAAGCCGTTGCCAGTACGCAAGTGCAGCTTATCAGATTGCCCAGAATCAAGCCTTGGTGTGGCTTATACTTGAGTTTTTTGCTAAAATTCAAGTTATGTTTATGCGTGAGAATGTATGGTCACTCATGCCCACTGAGAAATTACTATGGTCAGCAGAATTATTAGAGTATGGCAATCATTGAATACACTTACTATAGATTTCTCCCACTGCTACTGCCACTGTGGCACTGCAGTCTCCCTTTTGGGGGCTTTAAGGATAAGAGTGGAAGATTGTATTTAATGTGGTTAAAATATAAAATAACATTTTCAAGTCTTCATGTTAATGTCACTTCCTACATGATGCACATTTGGCAACACAGCTTCGAACAGTCCCTAATCAAAGACAGTGCTTCCAAGAGGAAATGATATCATTTTCTGTCCTGCAGCACCCTGTTACATCCCTATACCCCTACACAGTTGTAGGCAGGCAGGTGCTAAGGGGGTATAAGGGGCAGGGAGTCCTCCTGTAGTACGGCTGAGGGGTAAATACCTGAGGACTGCTCTGCATACCGAGGTGCCTGAATCAAGATGTTGGACAGGCCGGACACAGTAGCAGCTGTAAGTCTAGGAGTTACTGCTTAGCTTCTGTGGTCTGGGCAATATGTCAAATGTGTGATTTTTTTTGCATTTTAGAAATGTTTTCCTATTAAAGGAGCAATATCACCAATCGTGCAGCTACCACATAGTACACCAGAACAGTTACTATGATTTTGAATGGGACACACTCTGTAATTTTGCCACTTTAAAATCTGGCAAACGAAATATATTGTATTCACATGTGTTTTCTAAGGTATCATTTCCATATGACTGCATGACTGCCTGGTAGTTACACTTCAAACATGTTACCTTTGGCATAACTGTCTCAACCTGATCTTAAGCTTGTAAAGACAGTATGGTTAAGGGGGGAAAATATCCTTTGCTGTCCTGTTGCATACCGTTACACCCTTATACCCCTACACAGAGGCAGGCAGGCAGGTGCTAAGGGGGTATAAGGGGCACGGGGGGGGGGGGGGCTCCTGTAGTGAGACTGAGGAGTAAATACCTGAGGACTGCTCTGCATACCAAGGTGCCTGAATCAAGATGTTGGACAGGCCGGGCACAGTAGCAGCCATAAGTCTAGGAGCTACTGCTTAACACTAGCTTCTTTGGTCCAAGCAATGTGTCAAATGTGTGATCTCTTTGTGTTTAAGAAATATTTGTCTATTACAGGAGCAATATCACCACTCCTGCAGCTACCACATAGTACACCATAACAGTACTAGAATTTTGAATTGGACACACTCTGTGATTTTACCACTTTAAGATCTGGCAAAGGACTTGCAGGAAATATATTTCATGCACATGTGTTTTCTAAGGTATTATTTCCATATGACTGCATGACTGCCTGGTAGTGACACTTCAAATATGATACCTTTGGCATAACTGCCTCAGCTTGATCTTAAGCTTGTAAAGACAGTATGGTTAAGGGGGGAAAATATCCTTTGCTGTCCTGTTGCAACACATTACACCCTTATACCCCACACAATGTAGGCAGGCAGGTGCTAAGGGGGTATAAGGGGCAGGGAGTCCTCCTGTAGTGCGGCTGTAGGAGTAAATACCTGAGGACTGCTCTACATACCGAGGTGCCTGAATCAAGATGTTGGACAGGCCAGCGGACACAGTAGCTATGTGTAGGGGAACTTAGACCTGCTTAACACTAGTTCTGTGGTCTGGGCAATGTGTTAAATGTGTGATTTGGATGTTTCTATCTTTCAATCTGACAAAACACTTGCAGGACTGTACTGCAATTAACTAGGATATTTTGAGGTTTTGTTCAAGTTTTAGTTGAATGCGATTCTTCCTCTACTCTGAGCTAGATGGCCTAGAGCATCCCTATTCTTTAAATTAATCCTGTTGCATCCTGCTACATCCCTATACCCCTACACAGTTGTGGGCAGGCAGGTGCTAAGGGGGTATAAGGGGCAGGGAGTCCTCCTGTAGTGCGGCTGTAGGAGTAAATACCTGATGACTGCTCTGCATACCGAGGTGCCTGAATCAAGACAGGTCGGACACAGTAGCCACGTTTAGGGGAACTTGGACCAGCTTAACACTAGTTTCTGTGGTCTGGGCAATGTGTTAAACGTGGAATTGACTTGTGATTTGGATTTCTTTTCCTTTACAACAAACTTGTAGCATTTACATATTATGTTGTTGTTGATATTCTGTACCTAAGACGGGAGTTGCAGGTTTTGAATGCTTAAAATATGTCATTCCCATTCCTGCTGCACTGTTGATAATGCATTGGTATTGTCTAATAATCTCATCATTTTCATCTTTCTTAATAGACATCCACACAGCAGTGATTATGAATTTGAGTTGGGATATTTGTTATTACTTGATTGACAGTTTATACAGTATAATCCATAGTGCATTTTAATGTTCCTGCATATATTGTAATCCTTGACAATTTTCCTTCTGTCATTTGACAAATTGTAAAGACTCAATGTATTAACGCCAGTAATCACTGAGTCCCTCCTGACTTCTGTTATATCACTCTCAATCAAGGCAACCCAATTACCCAATACAGTACACATCAGAAAGTTATATCAGTCTCTTTGATCATTGAGTGCATGTAAATAATACATACTGCCAACACCTATCTAGACCTTATACAACATGCTCCAGCCTCATTAACTGTGTGTGTAAATATTTGCAGCCTACATCAATAGCCCACAGTACCCTATAGTGGGACACTTGGGACATCATAGAGGACATGGTAGAGTCTGTATACACCCATGGGTGGCGCCAAATTAACACTTCACAAGGTTGGGAGTAGATGTAGGGGGTCCTTATTAGAGCAATTCTTATATTCATTAACTGATGAATGATTGGATGGGAGAGGTCATTATTTAATAATGCAATGAACATTTTCAGCACGGATCGAGAGAGCCATTTGGCAAACCATTTCAAAGAGTCAGATCTTATAATGACTGTGTGGTTAAAGGGGGAAATATCCTTTGCTGTCCCGTTGCAACCCATTACACCCTTATACCCTACACAGTTCTAGGCAGGCAGGTGGTAAGGGGGTATAAGGGGCAGGGAGTCCTTCTGTAGTGAGACTGAGGAGTAAATACCTGAGGACTGCTCTGCATACCGAGGTGCCTGAATCAAGATGTTGGACAGACCGGACACAGTAGCTAAGTCTAAGGTAACTTAGACCTGCTTAGCACTAGTTCTGTGGTCTGGGCAATGTGTTAAATGTGGAATTGACTTGAGATTTAGATTTCTTTTCCTTTATGAATCTTACAACAAACTTGTAGCATTAACATATGTTGTGAAATATTCTGTACCTAAGAAGGGGAGTTTGATGCCATAAACATGCCTTCCCATTCATGCTCCACTGTTGATAATGCATTGGTATCATTTTCATTTTTCCTAATAGACACCCATGGGTGTTATAGTTTAATATTCCTGCGTTTAGTGATCCTTGACAATTTCCATTCAGTTATTCCACAATTCATAATAATATAAAATGTAATGAGTCAATGTATAAACACCGGTAATCATTGAGTTCCTCCTGACTACTCTTATATCACTCTCAATCAAGGCAACCCAATTACCCAATACAGTACACATCAGAAGTTACATGAGCCTCTTTGATCATTGAGTGCATGTATACTGCCAACACCTATCTAGACCTTATACAACATGCTCCAGCCTCATTAACTGTATGTGTAAATATTTGCAGCCTACATCAATAGCCCACAGTACCCTATAGTGGGACACTTGGGACATCACAGAGGACATGGTAGAGTCTGTATACACCCATGGGTGGCGCCAAATTAACACTTCACAAGGTTGGGAGTAGATGTAGGGGGTCCTTATTAGAGGAATTCTTATATTCATTAACTGATGAATGATTTGATGGGAGAGGTCATTATTTGATAATGCGATGAACATGTTAAGCACGGATCTAGAGAGCCGAAGTATCTGAGGAGTCTTTTGATTATACATATATTTCAAGCATGATTACAGTACCCTACAGTGGGATACTTAGGACATGGGGAATTCTTTATACAGCCATGGCTGGCGTAAAATCTACACATCTGAGGGTTCTAGGTAGAGGTAGGGGGTCCTTATTGGGGAGATTTCAACATTCATTAACTGTAGTTTCCTGGTTTGAGAAGTCATTATTTGATAATGGCCTAAGGGAAGTGCGCTGAAGATTTTCAGGCCAGCTTAAGCAGCAGGCAAAGAGGACATCTGTCTCCAGGCAGGAATATGATATTCCTCATTATAATATTCCTTATAAACAATTAAAATGAATTGTGTAGGCATTAAACATTAGTTAATATTGCATTCTTTGGCCAAAATAATGTAGGGTGATCTGATAAATGCAATCTTCATTTAATGCTAGCTTACTCGGCGTTGGCTCAGCATTGCTTCTTACCACTAACAACACAGTTTTACCTAGTTTTGGCATATGAGTACCACGAGTACAAGTATGCACAAACAGCCATTCACATAATCCCCAGATTGAATTTCTATGTCTTTAAAAGATTTCAGAACAATATTATCGATAGCGCTTAAACTAAAATCACTTGAAAGGCATGCTATTCTGCAAGTACTCGACAACTCTCAGCATTACGCAAAACGAGCAAAGCCATAACCTGATAGAATGTGATTGAATTTGTTTTGCTATTTAAGTAGCCCAATCAGCATTATCAACATGGTGTAAACGCCCAGATTTCTAGAGAGCGTGGAGAGATTGAGTGCTCTCGAAGTGAGCCTCTGCCTGCATCGCACCTTGAAGGGGCATTCTCACCACTCGTACTTTACCACATAGTAGACTAGAACAGTACTTGAATTGTGAGTGGGATTTGCTCGATGAGAATGCCATTTTAATGCATCCTGCCCTCGTCGTCATGATGCATCCATGCACTCTCCAGTTCTGCATTCAAGCATCATGTCAAACTTATGAGGTTAAGACACTCCCAAAGAGTTAGCATGATGCACCAATGCAGCACCGGCAGGTTGCTCACCACAGCTGCAAATGTCATTTTTTTTAGCAACATGCATCCTTAAAGGGTTAATTGTATTGTACCTACACATTTACTCTAGAGTACTAGGCAAAGTGACAGTTTATTCGTTGTTATTTAAATAGGAGAAACTACAAACGTAAGTTGGTATTTATACTAAAACCAACATTGTCCCTTTTCGGCATGTTTAACACTGTAAAATTGGATACCTCCATGCTAAGCTGCTGTGTAAAGGCCAGAGCAATCTGGTTCCTATATAAGAGGTCTGAGTGTAAACCAATGTAGCCATGGCTTCTGATAATATATACTTAGTGTCTCTAATCCCCCCCTGGCCCAATAAGAGAGCACTAACCCTGCACGGGCAGCAAAATGATTCAATGTGCTCTCCCCTGAGTTCTAATGATACTAGAATGCAGCCACGGCGAGCACTGCACCAGCACTACAGTCATGCATCAAACCACCCCTTCAGGAATGTATCAACCCATAGGGCCGACTTGAATGCAGCCCTGATGAGTTACTCGCCAGGGCTGCATTCATGCATCATGACAACCAAGGGTTTAGCGCATTAAAGCACTATCCAGCCCTATGGGAGAACATAAGGACATTAGGCGCAGAGGCCTAGTGTTTGAACAGGGACATTAGGAGTGCTGGTATTTGCCATTAGTAAACCCTTGAGGCCTGTAGCATAGGGGTTTAACCATTTAAGGGCTGCATAGTGGGTTTAATGCAGTATGCCTTTTAGCTGCCATAATGCATGAATACACCTTTGGCAAGTTACCATCATATCAGAGATGCATCATGCTGATTGGTAGGGATAAAAACATTAATGAAAGGTCTGAATGATAAACCACTGCCCTATTGCTGAGTCACTCTCTGGCGCTGCATCATAGCAACAAATTAGCCGGAGGCCTTGGTGCATGGTGCTGTCCACAGAGAGTCAACCCTTTAAGAACGGCATGTCCCTATCATCATTTGTCGTCATGATGCACCAATGAAGCCCCTGTGAGTAACTCGCCAGAGCTGCATTGAAGAATCAAGCTGATCCTTTGGGAATCTCTGAACGTAATAGGATTGTCATGGTACATGACTGCAGCACTGGCAGGTCACTAGCCAGGTTTGTATTCATGCATCATAACAACCAGGGGCATGAAGCATTAATGCATGATGCTGTCCCTAAGGGGTTATTGGCTGGAGGGCCCCGGGTGATCTCTGTGCAGGTGGGTGTTGATCCAAGCTGTAGGCGGCCAATAAGGGTGTCTGGGCCGCATTGACTTAGTCCTTTTACAACAGCAGTGCTTTCATAACTGATCCAATTTGTTGTGATGATGCATGAATGCAGCCTTGGGAAATCTACTCATCTACTTGATCAACCATTTGGGTCAGTATGATGCTTGGATGCAAGCCTTGACAAGTTACTCACCAGGAATGAATTAATGGCAATTTGTGTCCCTTAACCCTTTAAGGATGGCATCATGCACTGGTGCATCATGCCCTTTAAGATGATGCATGCATGCAGCCCTGGAAATAATTCGCCAGTGCTGCATTTAAGCATCATGCCGATCCTACACAGTTGAGACACTCCGGAAGGATTCAGATGATGCACCAGTGTAGCATCGGCAAGTTACTCACCAGGGCTGTATTGGTGCATCATGATGACAAATATCATCTTTTAGGGACATCCATCCTTGAAGGGTTAGCGGGTTAGTGTGTATTTACCAGGTAAATAACTAACTGCCTGGAGCAGGGATCCGGTCACGTGTTAGGAGTTGGTGGTGCTGTAGCGTTATGTAACAGCCTGGTATGGGAGTGTATACTATAGGTGTATGTATATACATGTATACAAGGCTGTGCCAACTCGCTCAATGCTCCTGGCGCAATGCCTTTACACTGAGCTAATGCTTACCATCCACAGTTATCTATATGGCCGATAGAAACATGGATTTCCCCACCCTCTTGTGTAAATCCCCCATGTAAAATTTAGATGAAAAGGCAAAATTAAGTTTTTTTTCTGACAATTTGAAATTGTGTTTTACTCATTATCGGATGAACTGCTACTGTAAAAATAATATACATGTTTACAACTTACAAAGCCGTGCCAGGTTGCTCTGACTCCTGGCGCAATGCCTTTACCCTGAGCTAATGCCTACATCGGCAGTTATCTATATGGCCGATTGAGACATAGATAGAGCTTCACGAAAATTGACCTGATCGCAATGAATGAAAAGTGAAGCTCTTTTTCAGCTCTTGCAATTGTTGATAAATTTCATCGAAATATATATTTAAAGATTTCATTGGTTTCAAAGTTATTTTGATAATACCAGAGTAGAGATTGGAGTCATAGAGAAGCAGATCTATAGTTTCCAACTCCTGTGGAGAACAGGCATTATAGTACTTAAGCTAAGTAACTTCATTTCTCAATATAAAACCAATAGCAAACATGAATTCTGGGAGGGGCAAAGCCCTTTAGTAGGAATTCTCTTCCCTATAGACCAATGCACCAAGAAAGGGTGACTTTTTGATAATAAAGTTGTGTTTACATTGGTTTTAGCAAAATCCTTATTTATATGACATGGTCTGTAATAGCTGTGTTTGCAAGCATCTAATATCACGAGATGCACTGCCCAATCATCTTTCAAAGAGTGTATATTAGAATGCATGATTTTGTGGTTGCATTTATGTATTTGTTGGTCAAACTTCAGAAATGTAAAAAAACTTTGTCAACAACTTTTATGAAAAGTCATACTTAATGCAGTAGTATAGACCCCCTTGTAAAAGTTCAACAAAATAACAAAATGCCTTTTACTGGGATATGCTTGTATGACTTCTATTGTATAGGCGTCTAGCTGGATGCATTATCAACCGATGAGATAATTCCCTGGCCTTCACTGCGGAACTTTTAGGGTGCATTATATAACAGCTGGTACCCATGTGACCGCTGTTATCAGTGCTTGTCTCGCCAGTTACCAGATCAAGCAATGGATGCGCCCACAGGGCGACCAGCCTGACCCCTATATATAATGCTCATCTCTGTTAGTATCAAAGTCCCACATCAGCTTCCCCTTGGGGCTTCACCCAATTCGGAGCTATTTCATCAAAGTAGCTTTGAACTGTTGCTCATTGTAACATAATGTTGTGAGCACCTCCTACTTTCAGGTCCCGGATGTATGTTAACATGTACACAGACATCCCCCCAGGGTATGGGGCTTAGGAGGCTAACACACTAACAGCCCACTGGTGTGTGACTGCCTACTGGGGCCTACTGGGCTGGTGGGTGTCAGGTAGTAGGGCATGGGAACTGCTCAAATGGGGCTTACCATGTTCGACGTAATAAGCGCCCTGGGCACTTATAAACACATTTTTATGGGGTTTAGTACTTAAAAAAAGTTTAACTGTCTCGGGAAATTTGAGCCTTTCTTCTAGTCTAAAAATGTCCTTAAAAAAGGGGGGGGCGCTCATTACGGGGAAGGGCCTATTACGTTGAATACGGTAACCCTTTGAGTGCAGCATCATGCCTTATTGCATCATGCCCTTGGTCGTCATGATGCTTGAATGCAGCCCTGGCAAGTAACTCAGCAGTGCTGCATTCAAAATGATGCCAAAGGGTCGGCATAATGCACCAATGTAGCACCGGAGAGTTACTCACTGGGGCTGCATTGGCGCATCATGACGACATATGTCACCTTTTAGCGACATCAGTCTTTTAACGGCTACACCAGGGATTTACTAAGGTCTATTCATTCGTATTCATATCACACCAACAGAGGCCTAGCGAGTTACTCACTGGGTCACTGCCGCATACCATGAACTGCTTGTGAGGTTTTAGGTTTCAGATGGTTTGTATGGTAAGTGTTATGATAATTGACTAATTCACAGTTCGTGACCAATGTTTTACAGATATTTCCATCATTACGGCCTTTTGTCTGCAAGATGCATGAATGCGGGCCAGACATCTGTTGAGTGTTGAGTTCAGCATCTTGACTATAGATAAACATGCAAGAACCAGTGAAAACCAGCAAAAAGTCCCTCAATGGAGAAAGCTTGTAACTGAGGTTTTTTTCCAACTTAGCAGAGAGAGGTTGTACCTGATTTGTGATGGTCATGTGACCATTATTGTAGCATGGCTAGATCTAAAATCTAGGGGTATGAAATCACTTTGTACATGAGGATGAAATACCATACCTTTGATATGTCATTTATAAGAGCATTCTAAACACTAGTGTGTTTCTTAAAATTGAAATATCTACAAAAAAAGAGACCTTTATCCATTGAAATGACGAAACCAAAACCAGCATTAACCCATGGGAGAAAATGGCGGCCTACCTGTAATAACCGCTCACAGTAACATATTAATCCCCAACCCATAATACATACATACACAGAGAAAAGGAACAGCGTCAAAAGGGAGTCCAGGTTGCATAAGGGAGCCTAGGTGACTCCCTGGCCGACCTAAGGGACCGGATAGATTTCTGCAGGACCGGATAACAAAATCAAAGTTTTGCATAATATTTAGAATAGAATAGCATTTATAAAAGAAAATAATAACAAAGGTTTGCTTTAATTTGCCTAGAATATTAGAGTGCACTCTAGAACTTGTAACTTTAGTTCAAGTTGGAATATTTGAAAATTTCTTTCAGTTTTGGAAAGCCCAGACTGTGCAAGACATCTGGTCCTGCAGCACTAGTCATTCTGCCGGACCAGAGCCATTTTAGGCGGACATTGCCACTGTCCGGCAGGATTTGGCAAAGACTGAGTTCCCCGACTCACTTGAGAGAGTCACAGAAGGATCTGGACTCCCCTAATGAGTGGAGTCATTCTAGAGGCAACCTGCCTCCCTTTTGATGCTGTTTCTTCTCTCTGTGCACATGAAGCCTCACACACTGGCGGGGGGCTTTCTATACACCCATGTCTGATATGCAAGAGATCAAAGCCAAACAATCCAAGCTTTGATCTGTAGGCTTTGGCCCATTTCTAGGTGTGGCGCTAAAAACCTATGGTAAATAGTTCCTGCTTGTAGCCCATGATTGGGGAAGGTGACATATATAAGTGGGTCTTTGAGACATTGTTGATGTTACATGGTAAGCAGTGTCAATGTAAACCTATTAATTTAACATGTTTTTTTGTAAACAACTAGTCTCACAGTAGTATGGTTACTAAAGCATGAAAGCTGTAGGATACAGTGTTTTATTACACGACCTAACAGTATTGGTACGATCCTGTGTTTGTTTAATCAATAAAAACGTACCACATGGGAGTGTGGTACGTTTTTGCATACCACCCGGTTGTGTGGTAGTCTTTTTACTGCTCTAGACCAATCAGGAGGCAGCATTTTGGTAACGTGATACAACAATGGCGGCAATGTAAACAAAGCAGACGACGATGTGAACGATGCAAATTAACGATATAAACAATTAAATTGGCGATGTGAACAACAACTTTAAGGTAGGGGGGCTGGAAAATTGTCTTCTGGTCGTGTAATAAAGCTTGTATTGCATGCTTGGGCCACGCACAGCCCGTACCAAACCGAGGTGTATCTGGCTTTATAAGCCAGATGCACAGAGCTGTACGTGACCCAAGCATGCAATACTGGCTATATATAGAGATGTACTATGCTCTTGTTTAGAAAGATGCACAATGTAATTGTATGTAAAAGTGACACACCCCACAATGCAACAATAACCTTAATGAGCAGCAGAAATCCAACAGTAGTATAGTATGTATCGGAACGGGACTATAGTTAACTACTGTTTATTACTCAATCGACATGCAGCCAATCAGAGGCCTCCATTTGGTCACGTGACCCGATGCCATGGTAACGTGACCTACTTAGGGCTCTCAGCCAATCAGAAGCCAGCATTCTGGGTGACCTACTGACCTACTTAGAAGCTCTCAGCCAATCAGAGGCCGGCATTCTGGTAACCATGGTAACGTGACCTGCTTACGTCACGTGACCTACTTAGGCTCAGCCAATCAGAAGCCGGCATTCTGGTAACTAGGGTAACGTGACCTACTTAGGGTTTGTTTGTAAACAACACCACGTGGCTCTCTTGTTTGTAAACAACACCACGTGACACGTGACTGTTTGTAAACAAACAACTTATATATAGAAAATAAACACAACAAGTTCCATGTTATGTTAAAATTATATTTTCAAAAAAAAAGCACATCTGTTACAGCGTGTAACTACGCGCGTTCTCATTCAAACACTATAACACTATCATACCGTAGCAGCAGCAGGTAGGACTGGAAGAAAAGCAAGCGCACGAGCAGAAGCGACGACACCAGTTGCACCATCCGGCCGTCGCGTTGGTAGCCCTACTACTCGTCGCGCGTTCAACTGGAGGTTTAAGAGTGACAAATGACGATTCTTTGTCGACGCGACTGCTAACATCAGCATCGGCAGCAGCATCGGCAGCATCGGCAGCAGTATCGGCAGCAGCATCGGCAGCAGCGGTAGCAGCAGTAGCAGCAGCTGTAGCAGCAGCTGTAGCAGCAGTAGCGTGAGCATTAGCAACAACAGCAGCAGCGACAGTAGCAAGGGCGGCAGAGCGGGCACTAGCAGCGTTATCAGCGACGTCATCGGCAGCCGCAACAGCATCAGCAGCAGCAGCGTCGGCATCGGTGGCATGAGTAGCTGCATCGGCGGCAGCAACAGCAGCAGTCACAGCCGCAGCGGCAACAACAACAACGTCATCACAACCAGCGTCACTAACAGCCGCAGTAAATGCAGCAGTAGCACGCTGAGCAGCACTAGCAGCAGCAGTAGCAGAGGCTACAGCATCAGCTTCACATTCGCGCGCCGCTTCGTCATTCCGCTTCATGTCACGGTAGCAACTTTCCATCATGGGGATCTGCAAATTGAGGCGCGGTGCTGGTGGTGGTAGTAGTAGTAGTAGTAGTAGTAGTAGTAGTAGTAGTAGTAGTAGCGTGAACGATGATGACGATGCCGAATACGGTTTCACTCCCCCTTATATACCCTTACTCCCCCCTTTTTTTTCAAGCCACCGGCCAGCTGCCCCCTCACGGCAGGTCTTTAGATCAGCCTTAAGTCGCTTACTACGCGGCTCATCATCCCTCTAATCGCATTTTCCAGCCGCCGGCCGGCTGACTGCTGACGACAGGAGAGGGTGATTTGTTTTTCTTTAGATTTAAGCCGCTTACCACACGCACACCCTCTAGTCACAGACAGAGTGACAGAAAGGGAGGGGGTCGCTTTGTTCACGCTACCTGTAGTTGTTTTTCTATACACACGCTGAGCCCATGACCCGCTAATCCTTTATACAGGTAACACGCGTTCAACTAATTACTCTATTGTATGACAGTCGGTACACGGATTTAATTTTAAACCACCTTCCCATCTGGATCCATGTCTGGCGGGGTGGAAGGATCCAGCTGAAAAGCGTGATTAGGGCTTTTGTTTCTCTTATGATAGCAGCAGGTCAGCATGCGACAGCTGAAAATGTCAGACTCGCCGCTCCTATAAAAGACTGAGATGCATCTCTCTTTCCACACACCCTTCTACCATCGCCGCCGACACCGCCACCGCCGGCCAGCCGACCGCCGCCACCGCCTGCAGTCACCGCCATCACGCCAGCAGGGAATTTCGAGCTGAGTCTGCTTATTGCTTATTTTTTTTGTTTGAGCTTTTTGTTTTTTTTAATTTTTTATTTTCACTCAGTCTTTTTTGTTTCGGAGGAAAGAAATATGGCGCTGCAGAGGGCGCGAGTTTCTAAAAGACGGTCGCGCGAACAAAGTGCTCTCCTCAACTGCCCGGCTATTTTTTTATCACAAAGGAGAGAGCGTCACGTAGTTGAGGTTCACGCTTCTCTTGAAGCGTACCGAATTCTCGAGAAATGCAAAGCTGAGCGCCATCGTCGTTATACAAGAGCGGAAAAGGAAAACGTAGCGACATGGCCGAGAGCCGTCTTCTCAGAACAGCATTTACTCTACCATTGCATAACAGCCGCTCTCAGCGCCCCCACTCGTTGGGCGTTTCATGAAAAGAAAGAGCGCCGCTACTCTCCTCACCCTGCCTCCTCTTATAAAGTGAGAATAAGTGCTATGAAACGATTCGACAAGCCGATCGGTTTCTTGGGAGCGACTGCAGCTCCCACTCGGTGGGCGCGCGTTGTGGCCGACGTGAACACGGTCTCTAAACGTTTCGACGTCGTCACTTGTTATCCCGCATATTGCAACGCAGCCGAATTGAAGAAGATAGGGACGCACTATTTTAAACCATACGCTCCAATATGTATTTGTCACCGCCGCGCTCACACGCCTTATTGCTTTTTCGAGACGATCGTGTCACAACACAGAAATAGAAAAAAAAGCGGCAAAGCGACGAGCTTTGCCTAAATGATCAAAAAAAAAAAAAAAAAAAAAAAAAAAAATTAATCTCCTCCTCCTCCTCCTCTTCCTCCTCCTCTCACTCCTCTTCTTTTAAAAAAAAAAAAAAAACATTTATGACTATTGAGTGAAAATAGAATTTTATCGCAAAAAAAAAAAAAGAAAAAAAAGTCACTTCTGCCGCCGCTACTGTGACACCGGCCGGTATCAATAAAAAGGTCGGCTGACTTTTCTCCACAACCATTCACTACCGACCGTTCGAGTGAGAAACACAGCAGACAGTCAGACACACAACCGCTCTCTGACGCGTCCTGAAAAAAAACAAAAAAATGTCCAGTAGTAAAAGCAAACTCTTCACAGAAATTCATTTCGACGCTCGACTACAAGGACCCTTTAGTTGTATCATTAGCGGTCCGTCGGGTTGTGGAAAATCGCGCTTGGTGGATCAATTTCTGAGCGACGTGAACAATTTGGTCACGCCGCCGGTGGAAAAGACTTTTTACCATTACGGCGAGTGGCAACCTCTGTTTGAAAAAATGCAAAATCAGTACGGTGTGGAATTCAGAGAAGGTCTTCCTAGCAAAGAGTCTATAGCGGGAGACGTGGAAGTAGCAGAAGACGCTTTACGACCCCACACTCTACTGATATTGGACGATCTGATGAGCAGTTCCAATCAGCAAGTGGTAGCCGACATCTTTACTAAATACTCGCATCACTGGAACGTGAGCGTCATATACATCACTCAGAACCTATTCCAGAAATCACCCGACTTTCGAACTATGAGTCTGAACGCTCACTACATGATCGTTTTCAAGAACCCGCGCGACATGGGGCAAATAGCTAGTCTGTCTCGCCAGGTGTTTCCGTCCAACGCGGCGGCCCTCTCTAGTATATTTACCCATGAACTCAAGCGACCTCACTCATACCTCCTTCTGGACTTCAAGCAGTCAACACCTGACGATCTGAGAATACGCTCCT
This sequence comes from Harmothoe impar, assembly GCA_947462335.1. Taxonomy (NCBI): domain Eukaryota; kingdom Metazoa; phylum Annelida; class Polychaeta; order Phyllodocida; family Polynoidae; genus Harmothoe; species Harmothoe impar. Next base: position 10,071,915 of record OX381711.1, on the reverse strand, counting down.
CTTTGACGTCCATACACTCTCAGCTAGTGTTCGTACCGCTAGACAAAAAAAAGAACAAGAGAAAGCAGTAGCAAAAAAATGTCTTCTCATCTACTCGAAAGACACTTTGGTACTCTCAAGCACTTAGCTAAGTGCTCGCCAAAGGACTGCTCGCATCTAATAGACTCTGGAAGCGACGATCTGATCGCAGCGTTAAGTGAGATCTGTCACAATTTACTGGTAGGGAACATCCCGCTCAGCGACAAACAACTGGACAAGCTTCGAGAATCGGCTGACGTGTTGAGGGAGGTCGGCAAAAAATCTACGCCCATCAAAAAAAAGAGACGCGTCTTGGTACAAGAGGGAGGTTTCCTCATTCCGGCTCTCATAGGGATGGCCTTACCGCTTATAAAGAGCATTCTCCGTATATGAGACACCTCATTCGACACCTACTCGCCGACAGCACCACCACCACCACCACTACCACCACCACCAGCGTCATTGCCACCGTCGTCCCCATGACGGACTCAGAGCAGCAACAACACTACAAACGTTTAGCGCTCGTGGATCCTGAGACGCTCTACAAATCATCACGAGCAGGTCTACTTCATCATGTGCCCACTGCTGCTGCTACTACTAGCGCTGCTACTACTGCAGTCGCTGCTGCTAGTACTTCTACTGCTCCAAACCTTCCTCCTCTTCCTGATGAGCGCACTGAAAAGAACGAGAGTTCCGCTCCTGCCACCGCCGCCCGCCTACCTGCCGACATGGCCTATTACCACAAGCAGGCAGAACAGTCCCTTCATCCCGACGCGGCCTTGCACCAGGTGCTACAGTTTATCTACAGGGACTTGGATTTAGTGTTGAACGACCCCACTTTGGAATCGCGCGAGAAAATGTTGAAATACCGAAGGTTGTTGAATAGATTGCAATTTTTTCTCGCGAATCCCCACAACAGCAACATCTCTTCGTCCTACTCTTCTTCGCCCCCGGCTCACCTCCGTCAGTCTGCTGAAGAGGCCAGCGCGTCCCTACTCGAGCGGTTGGTGAACCAAGTTCCCAAGAGGAATCGCACTCGGACCGTGGCGCTGTACAAACAATTGGAGAAATCCGGTGTGATCAAGTGGAACGAGGACGGTGCGGTGCGCGAGATGTCGGGTCGGAGAATACCACCTGAGCATCGCATCAACATAGTGGACTTACTGAACGACGCTGCCAGGTTCAGGAAGACGGCGCCCAGACCGGCGGGCTACTCGCCGTTCACGAAAGTGCTGCGCGAAGCAGTTCCCACAGACTCCTTGATCGGAAACCATCTGTATAAAGCGAGCGGACCTGGCCGAAGTTTGGACACACGGCTTGCTGACAGAGGTCGGAAACGACCGAGTTTCGACTCGGAAGAAGGAGAAGCAGCAGCAGCAGCAGCAGCAGTAGCAGCAGCAGACTCTTCTCTCCAGGTGGACGATCAATCCTCTGACGACGAGGAGGACGACAGTGAACTTTTCCAAACTCCGACTTCCTATAGGAGCGTGGCGAGTAAGAAAAGGAGAGGGCGCAACCGCCTAGCGGCGAGCTCGTCGTTCACGCCCTCAACAGGCCCACCATGGGCAAACCAGTGAAGAGACTGACCAAGAAGGAAAAAGAAAAGAAGCGCGTAGTAGCTAGATATACCGACGTCAAAGCGCCCTCCAGTTTCACTAGCGTGACTAAACTCCAGAAACATCATTTTCGCCACCTGAACCCGGCCGTCATCCGAGATGCTTTAGTGTCGCTGGAAGCCTACACTAAACATAAACCCATTCGGAGAAAATTCGCAAGGAACAAGACTATAACCGGCGCAATCGATCAGCAGTGGCAGATAGATCTGATGGACATGCAAGCTTTGGCGTCTCACAACGACCGCTTCCGGTACGTGGTGACGGCGATCGACGTTTTCTCTAGGTACGTGTGGGCCGTTCCCATTAAATCCAAGAGCGGCGCTGATGTCACCGAGGCCTTCCGAGAGATGACAGGCACTGGCGAGAGACGACCGCGCACTGTTCAGACAGACAAGGGGAAAGAGTTTTTGAACAAGATCTTTCAAGATCACTTGAAGAGCGAGGGCATAGAGTTCTTCACTGGCGAGAACGACGACATCAAAGCTAGTCTAGTGGAGCGCTTGAACCGCAGTCTGAAGGAGAAGCTGTGGCGTTATTTCACACACAAGCGCACGTATCGCTACGTAGACGTACTGCACCATGTAGTGTCTTCTTACAATCGCACTCACCACAAGATGTTGAAAATGGCGCCGGCTCAAGTCAGCTCGGAAAACAGCGAAACAGTTTTCTACCGACAAGATCTCCCAACTAACAAACAAATCGACGAAATATGGAAAAAGAAGAAAAAAACAAAGACGTCCGCCGTCGACGTCATCGCTCCGGGTGACAGAGTGAGGATGTTGAGAACTAAAGGCGCCTTCGACAAAGGGTACGAGGGAAACTGGCGCGAGGAAGTGGTCGACGTTGGGAAGCAGAGGGTTCGAGCTGAAAGACGACAAGGGCGAGGAGATAAAAGGCGTCTTCTACCCGGAAGAGGTTCAGAAGGTGTACAAGAGTCGTTACGACAACAACTACCTGATAGACGAGGTGTTGCGCCGCAAGACCGTCGACGGTAAAGAGTTAGCTTTCGTACGTTGGTTAGGTTACGACGACAAGTTCAACGAGTGGATCCCCGTCAAAAAAATAACGTAGAAAAAAAAAAAAAAAAAAAAAATGAACATCACTCTACCTAGCAACAGCTCTATGGAGTATTATCCTGACAACAGCTTGACGTCTTTCCGAACTCACTTCGACTCGCCGCTCCTTCTGCCCGAAGCGTACGAAGCGGCTCTGACTGAGATCATCCTCCCTACAGAATGGACTAACGTGCACGACGACGACTTGATCATCGTTGTTCCTCTGCGCACCAAAGGTTCGCTAGAGGAGGCGATCCAGGTTTTAAAAGAAACTAAATTCTCCGAAGGAAAAAAAACACAGGTAGACTGGAGGGGAATGAAAAACGCGAACGGTCTGAGCAAGCTAACGTTCAGCTCAAAATTCCCGCTGAGCTGGAAGGAAGCGAGCTATGTAACGGTGGAAGAGATATCAGACACGTCGGAAGAGCAGCAATTGAAACCAGAAACAAAAAGGTTCAAGAGAGAGGTCGACTTGAGACAGACGAATGCCGTATACAAGCAGTTCTTGTCCCCGGCGGTGAAGAAGAAGGCGATCAGCGATCAAGCAAGACAGATGATCGAAGAGATGGAGAAAGACATGGGAGTGCGCAGTTTCATGCCAAACATATTCGAGATACCTCCTATTTTCACCGGAAGCAACCACACCCTAATCGAGCGCTTGAGTGAGACGTTGCGAGATGACAGACTAGAGGGCGACAGCTTCTTGCTCAAACCGATGCGGATCTTATCGTACGACGCCAAGACGAAACGCGTCACCATCAAACCGCCGAGACACTGTGCTGTCCTGCTGAGTCAGCATCTCGCATGCGTTCTAGGCTTCGGAGAGAAGACGTGTTTCGCGTCGCCGACTACCGGCGCCTACTCGATGGATGTTTACGGGGACGTGCACTCTGTGTACATATACACCGACATGATCCAGGAGAGACGTGTGGGCGACATGCAAGTGCCGCTGTTGCGCTGCGTGGCGGTGGACAGAGGCGGAAAGCGTCGAGGTGGCGTGCAAGCTATCAGTTTTCCCCATTTGGATTATTTCCCCTTGAAATCCAAGAGGTTTACCGAGGTCGGCATCTATTTAAGAGACCGATCCGGTCATTCCATCCCATTCGGTAGAGGCGAGGTGACCGTGACACTTCATCTGAGACCTATTGAGCGCTGAAAGAGAGAAAAATGATGCGTCAACGCGTTCCGTACTTTCCACCCAGGCGCACCGTCGGCAGAGGGTACAGCGCAGCTGGGCAACGGCGTCAACGTGTACAGCGGGCGCTCTTTCCAGAGCGGGCACGGTTTGGGCGGCGCTCTGTTAGGTCTGATGCGCTCGGCTACCCCGCTATTGAAGTCGGTGGGAAAAATGCTGCTCCGCGCCGGTGTGGGCGTAGCTAAAGATGTGCTGGCGGGTCGGACTTTAAAGAGCAGCGTGAAAGACCGAGGCGCAGGCGCTCTGAAGAGACTGGCGAGTACGGCGTTCTCGGGAGGAAAGACGCCTGTCGCGTCTAAGAAAGGGTCGAAACGTCGCCGGCATTCTCCTCAGACGGGCGGTGGCTCTTGCAAGAGACGTAGAGGGGATGTATTCGACCGGTAAGCGCCTAGGCGTTCAGGTATAAATAAAAAGACTGGAGGCGGCCGGCGTCAGTCTGTCGGCCGCGTGAAGAGAGAACACAATGGCTTACGTACACGAGAGCAGTAACGAGTGCGCGCTCTCTGAGCTCGACCTGCACACCGTAGCGCCGACTCAGACTACTATCTTAAAGTCGTCTTTCCTGGGGATAGAAACAAAAAACTCTTTAGAGGATGGAGGTAACATAAATTTCACCATCAACAAGTCGCAAGAGTACACAGACCTGAACGAGAATTACCTTCATCTGGAATGTCAAGTGCTGAAAGCGAACGGAGCGGCGATCGAGGACACCGACGCGGTAGCTCCGGTGAACAACTTGGCTCACTCGCTCTTCAAAGACGTCCAAGTCTCCATCGGCGGTTTCAAAGTGTCTGGCAACACCGAGACCTACCCTTACCGAGCTTACTTGGAAGGGTTACTCAACTACAACAAAGACGTGAAGGACGGCGTCATGAGCGCCCAGGGGTGGCATGAAGATACGCCCGGTCAGTTTGACACGTTGACTGACGCGAATGCGGGGTACAAAGCGCGCAAGAAGCTAATCTCCAACAAGCGCTTTTCGCTGATGGCGCGACTGCACTTTGACCTGGCTCATCAACCGAAGCTCATCGTTGGAGAGACAGAAATCAATCTCACTCTGAAACAAGCGGCGCCCTCTTTCTATCTGATGTGCGCCGCTGACGGAGGCTACAGCTTGAAGATCTACAAAGCAAAGCTCTACGTGCGACGCGTGCTGGTGGCGGACGCTGTAGCGGAAACGCACGAGAGAGCGGTGATAGAACATGGGCCCTTCGACTACCCGGTGAACAGAGTGGAGGTGATGACGTACGCCATCCCTCAAGGTAACAGAGATCACAGCTACACGCACTCCAACACAGGCCAGCTTCCCAAGTCGATGATGATTTGCTTCCTTGACCACGACGCCTTCAACGGTAGCTACACCAAGAACCCGTTCGAGATGAAGCATTACGACATCAGCTCGCTTCAAGTGATAGTGAACGATCAGAAAGTGCCGAACGACGCCTACGTGCCCGACTTTAAGACCAAAGCGGCCGTGAGAGAGTACTTGGCGCTACACACGGAAACGGGGATGTACGAGGGCGCGCGCTCCTGCGGTATTTCATACGATCAATTCCTGACCGGTTACACGGTGTTCCCCCTCGACTTAACCCCAGACAGATCGCACGACGGGTGTCGCGTGAACCTTATAAGAGCGGGTCAGCTGAGGGTGGAAGTCAGTTTCCGCTCGGCGCTACAAGCGACAACAACGGTGCTACTCTACTTGGTGTACGACAACGTCGTCGAGCTGACCCGAGATCGACACCCCGTCACCGACTACCACATGAACTGAAGACAAGACGGCGGTACTTGGCGTATCGTATGAACACGCTTGAAATAAGCAGAGTGTTGAAGGAAAACGTTCACACAAAACATCGTTTCCTGGGCGTTTTCTCTTGTGACACTATTCCGAAGCACCCTATCAAAGACACTTGTTTCGTGAGCAACACAGATCCGCAACATTTACCAGGTCAGCATTGGGTGGCGTTTTACGTGTCGAGCACGGGTGAAGTGTACTACTTTGATTCCTTCGGCTTACCGCCGCTGAGTGCGGAGTTCTTGTCTTTCGTGGAACGCTCTGCTCCGTTCAAGTGGCAAAGAAACCGCATTCAACTACAAGACACTTCTGCTGACACCTGTGGACCTCATTGCGTTCATTTCCTAATTGAAGCATGTCGAACAAGAAACCCCAAGAAGTGCGTCATGCGCATGAGCAAAATCCCAAAGCTGAGCGACCGGGCCGTGAGTCAGAAGCTATCGATGATGCTGTTGTGACGGGTTGTTGCGATAGCGGCCGTTTCATGGAGGCAAAGATTCTCTGCCTTGCCGAAATGGTGTTGGATTTATCCAAAGTCGTGCAATGTCTATTGGAGAGAAGTCGTCCGGGGTGTGGTGGTGCGAGTGACGGCGGCGTGAGACTTTGCGGCCTGTTGAGTTGCTGCAAATCGAAGAAGCAAGCTAAAAAAGCATAAACTTGTGTGTTTTTTCTGATTGAAATGAAAATAAAGAATAAAATGAAAAGAAAAGAAATTATCTTGTTGTGTTTTTATTTCTATATATAAGTTACATAACTTTTTTTTGTTTGTTTGTTTACAAACAGTCACGTGTCACGTGGTGTTGTTTATAAACAAGAGAGCCACGTGGTGTTGTTTACAAACAAACCCTAAGTAGGTCACATTACCCTAGTTACCAGAATGCCGGCTTCTGATTGGCTGAGCCTAAGTAGGTCACGTGACGTAAGTAGGTCACGTTACCATGGTTACCAGAATGCCGGCCTCTGATTGGCTGAGAGCTTCTAAGTAGGTCAGTAGGTCACCCAGAATGCTGGCTTCTGATTGGCTGAGAGCCCTAAGTAGGTCAAGTTACCATGGCAACGGGTCACGTGACCAAATGGAGGCCTCTGATTGGCTGCATGTCGATTGAGTAATAAACAGTACTTAACTATAGTCCCGTTCCGATACATACTATACTACTTCCAACATTGGCAGAACCTTTCAGGAAATATGCTATATTGGAAGACAAAATGGCTATCTACATAGACTAATCAGCTACCATAGTAAATATATATACTTTATCTGGTACCTGCTGGCAAGCCCTCCAACTGTGACGTCATCATGGTCCACATTGGTGATATCAGGTAAAATGTCCTAAGTGTCATTTACTTCTCATGCACCTTGTTACTATAATTACCACTAGTTTGACAACTCACAGTGTGGGATTCTGTGAAGACCGCCCTGACCCCTCCCTACATTATATCACTTTACTAAATTGTCAGAGACATTGGCCATGAATTGGCCATATATATGATCCATGGGGGTCACTAACGTGACTCCTTTGGATAACTTTTGTTATTATTTACAGCTATCACCCTGTGCTGCACGGGGCAGCACAGGATGAAACCTACCATTGTTTTTCTTTCTACTTCTATCCCCTACTTTATATCATTATCATTGTAGATTTTGAAGAGGCTGCTGTAAAACAAAACATAAACAGCAAAGAACTTTAAAATTGCCTCATAAGTGTGTACTTATATACATAGGACATCTTCAAAATTATGTACTAACATTATTAAGTAAAACTAATTAGGAGGTAGTGGGGCCGTCCCTTAAGAACAGGGATAGCACCACATCCTATAAATGCTATGAGCATTTAACAATTGCTTCATACAACTAGTATTATACTACACTTGCTGTGGAATACTACAATACATTCTATAACGGATATGTATTTCCTCAGGATAATCATAGATAAAAGATCAATCAATCAATCAATCATGATTGGCTCTCCAGTCCAGCTGTGAGCTCATTAAGGAACCTCTTTGTCAGCCTCACCAGCAGGTCCCAGATTGAGTATAATGTCTGAAACTCCTGATACATATACCCGAGGCCCTATACATCAACTCTATGCACACGAGATCCAATACACACAACCCACACTTTGCTTTATCCCATTTCTAGATGTGGCGCCAAAAACCTATAGTAAACAATTCCTGCTTATAGTCCATGAGTTGGGAAGGTGACATACACTTGTGAGTCTGAAATACGTCGTTGATATAACAATGTAAGCGATGATTTACGAAGTTCAGCCAATTTCTAGGTGTTGCTCTAAAAACCTATAGTAAACAACTCGTGCTTGTAGTACATGGTTTGCAACGGTGACATACACATGTGAGATTTGAGATGTTATTTATATAACAATGTAACCAACGTCCATCCCAGCCCAAATGACGTGTTTATTGTAAATCGTGCCACGAATGAGCCTAAAATCAATACCCAGGAGATTTTATGCTCCATTTCTTGTAATAGGTGATTATTAAATTTGCTATTTTTCCACATGTGTAGGCAGCGATGGTGGCGGTAACTAAGCAACGCCCGTGAACAAAACACGGCTGACGCACTTCACAAACGGAAGTTATTTGTAGGAAGTACTTCCCAGAAATGTGTGAAGACATCGTGTGAGTTTTTAGCCATATACAGCTCTGGGAAACATGGAAGGATTATTCTATTAAGGACTGCATAGTGCTTTAATGTACTTTAGTGTGTCATTCTGATGAATGAATGCTGTTCTGGTAAGTCTACCCGCCAGAGCTGCATTCATGTATCATGCCAACCATTTTTGGAATCTATCAATCTCATAGGTTCAGCATGATGCTTCAATGCAGCACTGGCAAGTTGCTGCATTAGTGCATCATGACGATCAGGGGCATGATGCACTAATGCATCGCACCGTCCTTAAAGGGCTAAGCAGGTTCAAGAAGCAGGTGGTTCTGACATTTTACTTCTGCACAGTAATATCTCATCCTGCCGCCATTCTGCAGCAGAGGGAATGATCAGAAGGGCTCTCTGTACGGTTTTAACTCGCTAGCAGAGTCCTCAATCTCCTCACGGATTCTTTGTTCTGACTCAAATCCAGTTGGATGGTTAACATATTATCATACATACAGATGGATAAAGATGGCGATAGTAATACAGAGAGCTGATTGACCTTGATGTATGGCGCCATCTCTGGCTCAGAATGACCCCCGTCCTTGAAGCGGTGGACATAGACCCATTTAATATGCAATGCCATTTCTTTAGTGCATAGATCTGGAGCTGTCAGGTTGCACTTATAGTATTAATTATGTATAGTATCATCATAAGTAAGAGAAATCACAATATCCTGTCATGGATTCTAGCATAAAGTGTTGACATTTTTTCCATCAAAATAAAAGAATCACAAACAGTACACATATAATTTGAATGCTTATCCCTGATTTGCTACTTCGACCGAATCTTAAATAGCCAGCATATACCAACATACTGCGCACTTTCCCCTAACCCTACTGCCTAAAGTCCATCTACAAGTGACAACGGTCACGGACTAAGACTAGGTGGGGCCTCCCAATATGGACCTTTCCCATACCCCTATATTACCCGGTTTATTGCCCAATAACACAACAGGGCAGGATAGTTTAGTTTATGGCAGATTCACACGCTGCAATCCTCCTACCCCCATAACTGTTACTACTCTTGGTGAAGGAGGTACCATTATCTACAATTTATACCCTATATATCCCTTTAAGGACGGCATAATGCCTTAATAGATCATGCCCTTGGTTTTTATGATGCATGGATGCAGCCCTGGTGAGTAACTCGCCAGTGCTGCATTCAAGCATCATGCCGACCCTATGGGCTTGAGCCATTCCCAAAGGGTCAGCAGTATGCCTAGTGCAGCACCGGGGAGTTATTCACTGGGGCTGCATTGGTAAATCATGATGACAAATATCATCCTTTAGTGACATCCATCCTTACAGGGTTAAATCGGCCAATGTCACCCATAAGTAGGCCGTATATGTACCACATGTGATATATGAACTGTCATATAGCATAATAGTACAAGGCCTGACCGTGTATCCCTCATTCAGTCCTAAGGCAGCAGTCTTTGATCACTTATGTATGGGTGACCTTACAGACGTGGCAATGGCTGAAGGGATACATTCATTCATGTATGCATTATTTGTGTATTTAAAGGTCACTCATTAGACGGTAGGGTCGTGCCATTACACGAGACGCATTCATTTAGCCCTTTTAAGGGTAGCACGATGCAGACTTAAGTTTTCATTTTAATGATTCGTAAAGTGAGCACTGGCAAGTAACTCGCATAAGCGAAGTTTGTCCATCATTCGGGAGTGTATCAACTCTGTAGGGTCGTCCCGATACAAAAATGTGGCACTGTCAATTATTTTACTTACACACAGCATATTCACAATAGAAGGAAAGTATATAGTGTATAAAGCATTTTGCTGCTCTTTAAGGTATGATACCGGAACATCATGTGTAAGGAAGTATGGGAATAATAATGTTCACTATGTTGATCCCTATTTATGATACTCTAAACATAACATTATTTTTGCATAGAGGAATACATCACCATGTTTGGAGTCGATCTATTATTTTCTTCTTTTACCCGCTTCTCATATGAAGGGGTGTCATTATTCTGGCCTGTTTATGCATGCATGCTCTAAGCACTACTACATTAGTATAAACACCAGCATCTGTTATACAAACTATTGTATACATTCACTGACATTGTAACACATATTAACTGTGTTTGCCATCAGGAAGATTTACTTTTATTATATTCGGCTTTGTAATGTATAATCCCATATTGTTCACAAGATTATTAATGTTAAGGACGGATTAGGATTAAGTAGCAGAAACAACCGTCGTAGCTAGATATCTTACATAATACAGTCTGGTTAGGGGCTGGCCATACACTACATCACAAAAATGTGGACCATTTCAACACCCACCCACTTGTCACGATTTTCCCAACACCCCTATTATTGTATATCCGCTCTGACCACCACCCTCTAGGGTGACGTTATTTGTGAATTCGTTGTATCTTCATAAATATGATGTTGCCAAAATGTGCTTTTAATTTGAAAAGTCGGCATTTACAGGAGTTTGCTCTACAGGCTACAGCATCATTGTAGCATTTGACCATATCTACCTGTATACAAGCTACAGCCATCAAAGAGCTTACAGCCATCAAAGAGCTCTACTTCTATCATGACTGGCTTTGTAATGTATAATCCAATATTGTCCACAAGCTTAGTAATGTTAAGGCGGATTGGGATTAAACAACAGCAACAACCACCATGGCTAGACGACTCCAGACATGTATGTATACATGTCTTACATGATACAGTTTTGTCAATGCTGTGCGGTCGGCAGGAGGTCTGAAAGTTTATTTTCAATTCATAAATCTGACGTCTTACAACTGTGCTGTAAATCCGAAGAGTCCACATGTAGATGATGTACAAGAGTTTGCTCTACAGGTTATAGTGTTCTTGTAACCTAGCCTTGACTACACAGAGAAAAGAAGTAGAATCACAGTGACTCCCAAATGGGAGTCTGAACTCGATCACTGAGGTAACTCTCCCCGCGACTTTAAAGTGACTCCCAATCATTAGGGTGTCTTAGAAAGGAGTCATTATAGATTATTATAGAGTCAGAGAGTCAGAGAGTCACTTTAGGGTTCTGGGGAGAGTTACATCAGTGATCAAGTCGGGAGTCACAGTGATGCTTCTTCTTTTCTCTGTGTACATCTATCTATACTCAATCTACCATCATCAGGGAGCGTTACATCTTATTCTTGTTCTCAAATGCTCTGCTGGCTGCATGCGGGTGGTATATTTATTTTCAGATCAGAGTTCTCACAAGTGGTTGCTCTAGCCTATAGCGTTCCTGTAACCTTTGACCATATCTATCAACACTCTACCGTCTATATCTCTCAGGCCTGTTGGTACTAAACTGTTGCTAGGTGCCTCTCTTTGTAGAATAACAACGCTGATTAGATACAGGATAATGGTGGTGAACCCGCCATGACCTTTTGGTTTTCATCTCATGGATGATACAACCCTCTCTATGTTAAGCCTATGAGAGCTCCGTACTTCATTTTTTTTGACAGAGGGAACATGTAATACACACAAAATCTCCACTTATTGACATACATTTACATTTTCCACCACTCGTTAAAGCTGGATGATGTCACACTTCAGCTTTATGTGATTTGACCCATCTTCAACGTTTATGATGAACATGTATGTCATAGCTAGGGTTTGGTCAATGTATCAATTTGATAAACCCAATACAATTTGAGTGCTAGACATTAAATAATCTTCAGATGATTGCTAAGCTCTGTGTTCATTATGGATTCCCCAACGGCTAGTACAAACAGAACCACCATTTTTCTGCCTCCACTTCAATGTGATTAAAGGTTAGCAACGTAGATAAGATACGTAAATGTGTAGGGAATGAGGAAGTAAACCGTCAACGTCTAGAAGTACTGGTTAATGAGTGCTCATTTATTAATCACAGGGGATTGGGGGGGGGGGGCAGGGGTAAAAATGCGCCTTTTTAAGGGGGGGAAAGCCAACACGTTACAATGGGTTAAAGGGGGGGGGGGCAGCAATTTTCAGTGTCTTCATCAAAGTGGTACGCAAATACTTGGGGCTCTAGAGCAGGGAGTGCGACCTGAAAAGGATTATGAGCCTCCGCACAAGTTTAACCCCCCCCCCGCCGTTATGAATTAATAAGCTCTCCCTAAGGATAGTATAAAGGCTTACATCGTAATGCCCATATGGTAAGGGGACCTAGGATAAATCATTTAAATCGCACAGAAGATCTCCCTCTTTCTCCCCGTCTCATGTGATATATGTAAGTTACAGCAATGACCCACAAATATACTGGCCACCTATTATCCAGGTTTTATCAATACAAATGTACAAAAAAGGGGGAAAAGAGTAAAAGTAATCATGATGTTATATAGAGCATGGGTAGCAATATCAGACTATATCATATACAGTTCTCAGAGTCTCATTTCCCACCAAACACTGTATACAGGGTCTATGTTATTGCCATATAATCACGTACACGTATGGTGGAAATAATGCAGTACAGGCCAATTTCCACAGTTGTCCCACTATAGACCAATGCAGCAAAAAAGGGTGACCTTTTCATTTTCTCTTTTTTGACATTGACTTAAGGAGTCCTCATCCTAGTGCCTGCAATGGCTTTTCTTTTGAACATCTCATATCAAGAGATTCACAGGACAATTGTATTATAAACAATGTCTGCTAGAATGCTGGATTTTGAGGTTGTGCTACGTAGTTGCTGGTCACACTCCAGAAATGTCAAAAAAGAATTATCAGGAAGATTTCTGAAAAATCACCCTTTCTTGCTGCATTGGTCTATAGTTGAGGTCACCCCTATGTACATTGGCACTGTCCCCGACATGGGACCACCCTGTTTTGTCCTCTATATGGATGCTTCATGGCACCAGGCATGGTACAGCTCTGTTATTATAGACCATTATTACTTTAGCTATTTAAGGACGGTGTGTTGCCACCTAGATGTACCACCCAGTCAGGGCGGCATCTGTGCATCGCCAGGGCTGTGTTCATGCATCATGACAAGCAAGGCCATAATTCATGAATGCATCATTCCGTCCTTAAAGAGTTAAGGGCACTATAGTACTTTAATATATCATTTTTGTCAGCAAAAGTCATATTCGCCAGGGCTGCATTCAAGCATCCTGTCGATCGTATCTATAGGGTTGATTCACTCCTGGTCAGTCGGCATGATGCACTTACACAGTGCTGATATGCCCCCAGCGCTGCTTTAAGGCATCAGGACAGCAAATGAATGCATCAACTATTCCAATACAAACCTTGTGGCATCATCCTGTCCTAAAGGTATTAAATTGTTAAGGACATCATTATGCATTAATATATCATGCCCTTTGTCATATTGATGCATGAATGCAGCCCTGGCAGATAACTCGCCAGGGCTGCATTCAAACACCATGCCAAGCTTAAAAGGTTGAGCCGCTACTGTAGGATCGGCATGATGCGCCAATGTAGCACCGGTGACTTACTCACTGGGGCTACATTGGTGCATCATGACGACAGATGGCATCATTTACCGACATGCCGCCCATAACGAGTTAGCCCCACATGTGTGTATAGAGGAGAATGGCCGGGTACATGTACATAAACGGACTTGGCAGTGGTCTATAAGTGTGTTGTACTCGTTGGCCGGGGGCCTAGGACACGAGGACACTCTCCAGTAAACATGTCATACAGACTAAACTGTTTACTGCGAGCTAAACTAAGGCCACTCAGAAAAATAAAATGGTTTCTCATCATCGCGCGCATCATAAAAATTAGCTTTTGAGGAAAACTTTTATTTCTGTGCTAATTTTTTATGAAAGATCTGATAAAAATGGACAAATATTGGGATATTTGGTATCAAATTAAAGCGAATACTGCCAGTAATGCAGTAGGATAGAAATAACTTACATTTTCCTTACTTTTAAAGATCCATAAATTCTTAACTACTAAAATGTGAATTTTGGTCATGAAAAACGTGTATTATCCCATACATTTTAGCCCGCAAGTAAAAGAAAAAAGAGGGGAAAAAAAGCCTCCCTCGTCAGATTTTTTTGACCTTGGTGATGAGAAACCACTTTTTTTTTGAGTGGTCTAACCTCAGCGTTTTTAGTAACGTATTATTACTTAATTTGAAGATTCTTTAAGAAATATAGGTAATGGACATCTATAACAACAGGGGAACTTGTAGAATTAGGGGGGTCCCGAAAACATTTGGACCCCTTGAGAGGCGAGGTGGGGGGGGGGGGGGAGAGATGAGGGGAGACCAACAAATTTTAGACCCCTCTTTGTGGGGGACCCACAATCAATCCGTCCCTTTTAGTGAAGGAAAGCCGCGCATTTAGATACTATAGTTGAAGGGGATAATTTCGAACCCGTCTAGGGAAGAGGGATGGAAAATATCTCGACCACATTTGTGGGGGGGGGGGGGACCGCAAAAGATTTGGCCACCAACCCATCCCCCCTCCCCCTGTTGGTTAGAAAATGAGAAAGTGTGGCTTGCTGAATCTCATACTTTCATTTTCTAGTGATAAAGGTTATATCCCAGAAGGCTCAAATGTGACTCAAATTTGAAATGCCAATTTGTATGTTGTCAGTGTCAATATTAACGTCCCAGTTAAGGTACACATTAAGTATGTTCATGATACTAAGTGGGTCAGCCTATACCTACACTTAACACAAGTACCTTATCCATCTGATGATGCCTTATGTATGATATAAATGGGACTGACCGTGTTTATCAACACACCTACCAGTACCCCTATCAGCTGCTATCTCTAGTGTATACCTGGTACGAGGTGGGTGGCATGCACTATACATGTATATAGGGCACCTGTCACTTGTCTGCTGATATCAACGACCAGTCATATCAGTTATTAACTAAGGCTATCTATTGACCCTTTAAGAACGGCATTCATGCCTTAATGCATCATGCCCTTGGTCGGCATGATGCATGAATGCAGCCCTGGTGAGTAACTCGCCAGTGCTGCATTCAATCATCATGCCTACCCCACAGGGTTGCGACACTCCAGAAGGATCTGCATGATGCACCAATGCAGCCCCAGTGAGTTACTTGCGGAGGCTGCATTAGTGCATCGTGACAACAAATGTCATCTTTTAGCGACATCAGTCCTGGAAGGACCAATCTCATATAAATTACGTTAAGTATCAACCCCCCTCCCCCTGAGCCATCCATTTCACTTGAAATTCAAGTAGCATCTAGGGATAGGCGTATGTGTTTAGGTTACCTGTGGCCAAGAAACGAGTAGAGTGACTTCCCTATACAGATATACCGTCTCTCTATCTCTCTCTCTTTCTCTCTCTCTCTTCCTCTCTCTCTTCCTCTGTCTCTCTCTGTCTGTCTCTGTCTGTCTCTCTATCTATCTCTCTCCCTCTCTCCCTCTCTTTCACAGGGAAATAGGGGGTGACTAGGCATATTTCAGGTTTACCAGCTTGGACGATGCCCCCATATGGCGCGGAAACTACCACATCTACCCCCGTCCTTGGATGGATGGAGATATTTCAGATTTTGTCATAATAATTCAGAATTGCAGCGTTGTATTTTGCTTTCCTTATTTATGAGTGATGTCTATACAAATAAATCAGAAACACACATAGAAACCCAAAGCGACAGTTTAATTGTGTTTTGCTGAATCATGTCTGTTTACCTGTCTAGGACTCCCCTATGCTATAAGTATTTATCCTGTTATATGACACCTCAGCCAGGGCCGGGGACAAGGCTTCAACACACACTAGGTCTTTGTGTGTAAACAGACAACACTTGTTCACCTATGGGCCATTCTCGAAACCTTGGTAAATTTGGTTTTAAGGATGCCAGGTCGCTTTAAAGAAGCATCTACCCTCATGATGCGTCACGGCAGTGCCTGTGAGGAACTGCCAACACTGCATTGGTACATCATGCTAACCTTCTGGGAGTGTGGTCAAACCCATAGGGTGGGCATGATGCATGCAAAAAAATTAATGCATCATGGCAACAAAGGGTATTGCACTGAAATTCGCTATGTAGTTCACAAATGGTTAACTCCGTTTATGGCTATATTACGTTGTATACCATCACTCCCTATTTGTCATGCCATGCTTCCACTTTCTAGACCTACCGATCCCTGAAAGAAATTATATACATACAACTGAAATTTGATTCTACTCAAGACGCTGCCAGACTATGTAAGGAAATATAGAACCTTTCCAGAGTCGGATAATTTGGAGAGTGTCAGGCAATGTTTTAACTCTCTCAATTAAGGACCACCGTCCACTGGGCTCTAATCGGTCGAAGTTATAAGGGAAATGTATGGGCTTGGTCGACCAAAGTTCCGCAGTGGAGGTGCCAATTTAGAAGATTCAGACAGTCTGGCCATGGTGAATTCTGGATTTTCATTCATAGACTCATCATCTTACCGGCAAGAATATGAATTTCTCCATGTAATTGTGATGTGCATAAACGTGTACATCAGGTTTTTATCCCAATTATATAATACACTATAAAACACTTTGTGCCCAAGGCGATATCAATTAGGCCCTTCAGGCTGACCTTTACTCAAGGCTGGTGTATGACAAAATGATATTCAGATACTATCTGAGGTGTGTGTTAGGTTGGCTAATAGTGTACTATTTTTTTTATCAACAGGGATGGGGTGATGAGATTTTGAATGGGTACATACATGTACACCTGTGTTAAGAGGGGCGATGCGTTTGCATGGATTCTTTACCCGCCCCCGCCCTGCCCCTACGATGGATTTTCTTAAACTCCTATCCCTTTTCAAGGGGTGGACGTTTTTTAACTTCCCCCTCAAACCCACCAGCTTCCCCAGCGGTGGTAAAAATGAACTTTCCCTTCATTCCTAAGTTAAGCAGAATAAATCTATTCAACGATCTCATAATGCAGAACCTGCTGTTGTATTAATACCTAATACCATTGATATTCTAATCCTATTAATATGACCGCTACAGGTGTACTTAGGAGTGGCTTTTCTAATTAGTTGCTGCATTACCATATTAGGTAATGATCTGTCAACAAGTTTGGACATACATACAAAGCTGGCTGGCCGAGTGTGATGCATTTATAGTATACGTTGGATAAAACTGAAATTATGCGGAAATGGATGAGTAAGTGTTCACCTTTGTCATCGTGGCCTGTTAATGTAGTGATAGCAAGTCACCAGGGCAACGACCTTAATAAAGCCCTTGATATGTTGTTGAGTTTCGGGAATACACTGTATGTATGCATGCTTACATTTGCTCTATATAAAAGACAAATCTAGATAAAAGTATACTATCTTGTTGGAAGAAGCCATATTATTAAATAAATCCCCCCCTCATATATAGAGAGAGAACCAGCCTTCTAAAGACTGCATATAAAGCACCACTATATTGCAACAAGCCGTATTCATAAAAGAGGAAACGTAGAATTACATGTCACATGACATTTTAACATGCCTGCCTCTGTCAAGCCTCTGTCATGCCTCTCTCCAAGACACTACACACACATACTATCAACATCCAACCACACAGAGAAAAGACACAGCGTCAAAAGGGAGTCTCGGTTGTCTACAGAATGACCCCTTTCTAGTGGAGCTGAGGTCCTTATTTGACTCACTAGGTGAGTCAAGGAGCTATGTGACTCCCCTAGCTGACTCCGCTAGGTCACCCTGGGAGTCACCTAGACTCCCTTTGGCAACCTGGGCTCCCCTAAAGGGGGGAGTCATTCTGGAGGCAACCTGGCTCCCTTTTGACGCTGTTTCTTTTCTCTGTGTACTGAAGTGTACGCCGTTTATAAAACAATTACCTTAAGAAGCCATATTTGTAATAGAGTAAACAGAGAGTTCCATGTCACACGACATTTTAACATGCCTGCCAAACCTTTCTCTGTTATGCTTCTCTCGAGCAAAACACTGCACACGCATACTATCAACATCTAGTCCCCAACAGTACTCAGAGCAAAGAAACAGTATCCGAAAGGAGTCCAGGTTGCCTCCAGTATGACTCCCCTCACTAGGAAGCCCTGGTCGTTTTTTGACTCCCTTAGGTGAGTCAAGGAGCTATGTGACTCCCCTAGGTGATCAATGGAGTCACCTAGGCTCCTTTAGGTAGCCTGGGCTCCACTAAAGAGGGGAGTAATTCTGGAGGCAACCTGGACTCTCTTTTGACGCTGTTTCTTTTCTCTGTGCAAACAAAATATTTTTGATATCATATATTTCCGACTCTCCTTTTTGTGATCAAAAGAAATACCATGCCTTGTAGTAGGCTATAAGCATGCTGCTCTTATATATAATGACCACATTATCAAGCAAATTGGTGTCCTTGAATTGACTAATGCATGAAGTAGGTGCTGAGGGGGGAGGAGGGGTTGGAGGGGATGACACATAAAATAAGTGGTTGCAGAATACGGCGTACACGGTTGGCGGCGGGCTGTAGGGGGTGTTGACATGCTAGGGTGTCCTAGTACATGACAACACGATGGGGCCCCTGGTTCAAGCACCATACAGGATCCACCGTTAACCCTTTAAGGGCCGCATACTGCACCGTTAGAAGTGAATGTAGCTGAGCTGTAGGATATGCCTCAATTTTACAGTACACACTACGGTGTAACTATACATGGGCAGTAGAACTTAATGTAGTTTCACAGCCTAAACTATAGTATAAGTTTACATTGGGTGCGTAATCCACCGTTGGTCTACATTATATAGGGGTGTATTTTTGGTTTCACTATCAACGGTCTGCCTTTCTGTCCTTGATGATGCTTGAATGCAGTGTTAGTGAGTCTACTCACCATGGCTGCATTAAAGCATCATGCCCACCCTTCGGAAGTGTCTCAATCATGTAGGATGGGCATAAAACCCATGTCAAAAAAAGGCACACTGCATTAAAGAACTCTGGTACCCTTAAAGGTACAAGGGCTGTCGGGACATGTGCTTGCAGTCTTGGGTATGTGTACCTGGCAGTAAGTAGATATAGGAAGAGGCTGTCTGCATACACCGTCTATATTAGGTGGTATATATGTTGTGTTAATAGGGGAATTATGTAGATTAAGGCCCGAGTCATTCATTAGTAGTTAAGTAACTAGCTTCATTAGCTTCATTAGCACCCTAGCCTGACAATTAGACGTATTCTTGACCCCCCCCCCCCTACCAAGTTCTGCTTTCGCGAAAAGACCCTGCCCCCCCCCCCCCCCCGAAAAAGAAGAAAAAGCATATGTACACGCCTATGGAATCAGGTGGTCTTGAGTATAACTGTTACTAATACCATGACTGATTTCATATATCGTGACGACAAAGGCTAAATTGAGATCACTTCGCCTTCTTTAGCTGGGGTAATTTCTTTCCGCCTCTGCTCTACAACTTGTCCTTATTTCACCCATGCATTTTCTGTATCTATTTCTGTAGCTGTCTTTACTCCAACTGTCACTCTTTACACTCCACTTACTTCCCAGGGGGCCACCCTCTATATCTTATATAGTAACTTTTTTCTTTTTCTTATATA
Organism: Harmothoe impar; assembly: GCA_947462335.1. Taxonomy (NCBI): domain Eukaryota; kingdom Metazoa; phylum Annelida; class Polychaeta; order Phyllodocida; family Polynoidae; genus Harmothoe; species Harmothoe impar. The sequence continues at coordinate 10,052,124 of OX381711.1, read as the reverse complement.
GTAACCTCACCTAACATTTAGGACCCTTATCACGGGAGGCAAATCAACAATATAACACCGGATTCACGGGCAATTGAGCAGAAACCATTTTTCTTATCAAAGGGGACAAGAAACAATACCCTTTATCAAGGGTGAAAGGCTGAAGAAGAAGAGAACATAACTCACAAATGATTCGACTAAGGCTCACCGAGCGTTTCCCACTCACAATTCTAGTACTGTTCTAGTCTGCTATGTGGTAAGTGCGAGTGGTGAGAATGCCCCTTTAACCTAATTGTTCCACTTTCCATAACACATAAATGCGGAGGCTGGCTATTCAAAGTGTCACCTGGGAGTTTATCCAGTTATCGGCCCAGAAATCATCCAAAATTGCCTGAAGTACATCCATATTAAAGAGCCCAAAAACATGCCCTATCCCTTGAAATCGTCTCTACACATGTCATAACCAATTCTGATGGAGTGCCCCCCCCCCCCTGCCGCGGGTGCCCAGATGGATATATAAGATCTATATAAAGACTACAATTGTGACTGAATGCTAGCCTGGGGACATGCCACGAGGGTCATTACCTGGCTTTCATCATTGCTTCCATTAACCTCTTTATTACTCCGTAATTATCCCATTTAGGCCTGGCTGGGTGGGAGTCTGAAGCCTTGGGCTCAGATAATGTATAACCTATGCCTCTTCCCCCCCCCCCCCCCCCGCACTTCATAGAACAGCTGACAACATCCTCGTAATTCCCGGAAATTCCTGGAGATCAAAAAGGGGGTTGTTCTTCGACTGTTCAAAGGGGGCTTATTTTGCACTGCTCCTGGACGATTTTGGACGATCATATTTCCATCATGGTAGTCCCTTTTCCAAAAATAATTGCCAGCGTCTTCCACCAAGAAGGTCAATTTTTCGGGTCAGAAAATCCATGTTTCGCAAAGAACAAAGTGTGTTTCCAACCCAAATATTCACAGAATAGGAGGAATTGAGGTATTTTAGAGGTATTTACGAGAATGGTGTCACCTTTGCCTATGGAGTGTGTGAAGGTCCCCCCCCCACCCCACCCCCACACCGTATCCCTCTATGCATGCCTTCAACCAGCCGTGACAGCTAGTCATGCCTAGTGGCATATCTCCGCTATCCAGGATACTCCCTACCCCAGTATAGATCCAGCTTTTAAGTAAATCAGCCTGATTCTTCTGCCACTACCCCCACGGTCCCTGCACTCTCATGCTGGCTCTGACACCATCGGCGTTATGGAGGACAGAGGGAAGGGGGTGTATTTTTTTTCCCTTGTGGATGTACTGGGATTTGAGTATTTTTCAAGATAGCTGCGAAGCTCGTACTATCTAGACCTTCAGGAAAACGAGCCCCATCACCGCACCTACCGTACCGTCGCGATTAAGTGCCGGGGCGCTCTTCAATTTGGCGAGGCTCTTACCCAGGCGCTTATACAAGACAGGCGCATATTCAAAGTCACGATTTTAGTGCTTAAGAAGTATTTGGAAGTTCCTATACCCCAGCGCTTATTCAAGACCAGTGCTTATTCAAGACCAGGCGCTTTATCGCGACGGTATGGTATGCTTCTTGGTTACAGTAGTTTCGGCCTGCTGAGCACTGTAGTTTTATTAATGTAGGCAGGTAACGGTATACAATTACCCCCAGCAGATGCGGGATGCGAAGCAGTCATGGCCTTTGATATAGAAATGAATATATTCAGATTGCCTAAGGCTGAGGTCCTATGAGCGTTGATAGCTCCATGAACATGAGAGAAAATAGGTTGTTTTGCTCATATTCTAGGATTTAGAATATTTGTCTCCGAGCAACTTCCCTCCAACAAATGTCTGTCTGTTTATCTTCCTTTTTAGAGTTGGTCTTTTTTAGACCCCAAAATGCCCTGATTTCACACAGAAATTGGGACTTTCTTCACCCCGAACCCTTGGAAGAGGGGGTCATAGTGAAAACCGATAACATTGATGGTTCCTCCTCTACCCTCCGAGTGCATGCCCTACCTCCGCCTACTACAAATGTACCAGGGGAAGCAGGGGAGGGGCTGGGGTTGAATCGATGAGGGGTTTGGCCTTAAGTAAGGAGATAGCTCTGCCACCCCTCCCCATCCTCCCCCCACCCCCATTACTCCACATTAGGTATTTATAGAAGACACAGAGACAGGAGACAATTGAGGCTGAGGTTAACCCTTTAACTCTTTGAGGACAGCATAATGCATTAATGGATCATTCCCTTGGTAACTCAGCAGTGCTGCATTTAAGCCGCACGCCGACCCCATGGGCGTGCATCAACCCCATAGGATTGTCATGATGCTTGATTGCAGCCTTTAACCCCTTGAGGACAGCATAATGCATTAATGCATCATTCTGTCAGGGGTTGGTTGGTACTTTCATTTTCAAAAGAATTAAGATCTGACATACCGACCCTACATTATCTTTCCATGTTTCCTGAAACATACATTTTTTTAGGCCTCACCATACCATCGCAATAGAGCGCCGGTTTCAAAAGAGCGCCGGTCTTGTATAAGCGCCTTAAGGGTCTTAAACCTTCCTTATCCACTAAGATAGGATCTTGAATAAGCGCCTGTCTTAGGAATCAGGGTTTGCCAATCTGAAGAGCGCCCGGCACTATTTCGCGAGGGTAAGGTAGATTGGCATCAGGACAAAAAAGGCTCTGCACATTAAGCCATCTGCTGCCCTTAGAGGGTTAGGTCTGTGTGTAGAGGGTGATTATGTCAGGGGTGGCTGAGTGTAGTCTCAGACTCAGATGTAGAACACAAGCCTCCTCCTCCTGCCACAATCCTAGCTCACAATCAATAACAATGGGGCCTAAGTGAACACTGATACAGTATTGACATGTCTGATACATGCTGTAGGGGTTGTAGTAATGGTGGCATCAACACACAGAGAGGAAACAGCGTCAAAAGGGAGTCCAGATAGAAAGCCCGCTTCCTTGTCACTTAGACAAGTTTTTGACTCATTTATTTTATGACCATCACTTGGAAGAATCTGGAGACAAGCTTACTTTTTGAATGCATAAGGGAGCCTAGGTGACCCTCTGACTAACCTAAGGGAGTCACCTGGGTGAATCATATGACCCAGAGAGCTCTATGACTCCCCCAGGTGACTCCCTTATGTCAACTAGAGAGTCACCTAGGCTCTTTGAGGCAACCTGGACTCTCCTAGGCCACATGGACTCTCTTCTGACACTGTTTCCTTTCTCTTACCTTCTCACCTAGCACTGGTGGTTAGGATACGTTATCTAATATATGATATTACATTTACATATACTCTGAATGTTTCTAATGCTGTCCATTTCCAAACAGTATGGTATCAAGTTCCGAACTACCCTTTCTCTTTTCCTAATGCATGAGATTCTAATTCAAACAGTTTTCATATACCTATATATTGAATCTTGCATTAGGTATTGGTGTGAGTACTTAGAGGCTATTGTAAAGTCACTACAACTGGGCATTAGAAACAGTCGTTTGATAGATGGGTTGACATGCTTTTATGATGCACTCCATCTCCATAATACATGGAATCAATATTCTCATCCTAATTTTGCAAACCTTCATTTTCCCTAATTCATGAGTTGCTAATTAAAAGCATGTATAATGCATAGAATGCATGAGGTACTAAAGTTTGTAGTTAGAAGCTAATGTATAAGCACAATAAGTGGGGGGCTAGAATTATTGATTCAATAGGTATTTTGGTATCTATTGGCAATGCAACCAATGCGAGCTACCCCCAAACGCCAAATAATCAATATCATCTTTTTAATTTTGCCAATATCTTATTTTCATAATCCATGAGTTCATAAATCAAATATGATTGGGATCCATAATTCTCTGAATGGATACTTAAACATCAATAGTACTTAAACATCAATCAGACATTAATCAATGACTTTCTATTAGTACCATTGTATAAACAATATAGCATTTTATGGAATAGCCCCTGCTGGCATTTATTCATTTTAAATGAGTATTAGGTCTTCAATATGGTAAGTTTGGTTTCGCACATTGCTTGACGACCCTGAAGTGTGAAGTGACCATGTGTATAGTTTGAGGAGGCGTTGTAGGAAATACCGAAACGCTGAAAGATTTCGCATTACTTACTTGCGCCTGAATAAAATTTGATCAGAACAAAACAGCTGAATCCACCCTGTATATAACCATACTACCGTAAAACCTCAAGTATAAGCCTAACTCGCGTATAAGCCGCACCCCCCGTTAAGGCAAATCCTATAAGCCGCTGTGGCAATCTGAATGTGCCGATTTTAGTACTGTATCATAGTGGCAGAAACTCGAGTATCAGCTGCACCCCGACACTGGGCCGATCCTATAAGCCGCACTGCCGATCTGCTGCGGCTAGTACGCGAGGTTTTACGGTATTCTTCATTTTCCTGCAATATTCACTGCACCCTGCCTATATGCAACACATTTTATAACTTCCTTTGTGTGTCCTATATATACTCTATGAACCCTTTTCTCACTGTGCTGAGCCTACTACCCACCTTTACAACCTATACACTGTACATTAATGGCATAGGTTCAATATTACACCTTTACATCAATTGACCCAGAAGGACCTAAATATAGTTGACCCTGCCCGTTCGCTTCCCTCCCTTCGTGTATGTATATTACATCCCTATGCCTCATGGCAGCAGTTTCTTTTTCTTACTCTGTTGATTTCTAAGCCAACTATTCACTTTTAATACACATTCAGTATACCTTGAACCCGTTACCGCTCTATCTAAGCCCAGAGTGCCGGTCCTTCCTCAGCTCTCACTGTTAATGCAAGCGTTTTGCCTTTAATGGCATAACTTAACAATGCTTTAACGCCAACCCATTGACCTATAGAGACCTATAGCTGACCCTCCTGGCCCCCTTCCCTCACTTCAGGTACCTCTTATGTTTCACTTCTAATCCTCACTTCAGTGCTATGCTCTGTTGTCTGGAACTACAATTACAAACCCTGTTACACAAGTTAATACCCTGGGTCAAGTCTAACCAGAGGATTAACCCTTTAAGGAGGGCATAATGTCTTAATGCATTATACCCTGGGTCGGCATGATGCTTGAATGCAGCCCTGGTGAGTAACTCGCCAGTGCTGCATTCAAGCATGATGCCAACCCTACAGGGTTGAGACACTCCGGAAGGGTGGGCATGGTGCATGAATTCAGCGCGAGGGAGTTACTGGGGCGGCATTGGTGCGTTGGGAAGACAAATGTCATGTTTTAGTGACATGTTGTTCTTACAGGGTTAAACTTGGCGTTGACCCATGCATTTTAATGTGCTCCATTTAACACAAAGTCAGCAGATTAAAATAACATTTTAGTTGTCAACCAAATGTGGGAGCACCACCCCCCCTCCGATCTGTCTCTGGAAATAGGAAGTAGAGGGCTGAGGCTTTTAGCATTGGCGTATGCATGCTGACCCATATGTAACATGCATTGACAGGATTTGCATAGAAAGTATGTGGTTGTCCCTATTTTAATCTACCCTTGTATTGTTCCCTTCTCTCTTGGCTTCTCAGTACTATACCCTTCCTATGTAATGGGGAAGAATCAGGGGTGGGCATAACTAAAAATCCTGGAGCCAATACAGGATTGCCTGTAGCCAGTGGTAGAACGAGAATTGTCAAGGGGGGGGGGTGCATTCTGATGTATTTTGACACACAATATATTAAGGCTCAGCTCTGAATTATTCTCTATGATTGGGGGCTGGAAACTTGTTTAACTGGAAATTTAGACTTGCAATAGTGCATTCTGCTGCATTTTGGCCAAAGATATATCACAACTCAGATATGTATTATCCATCCTCTATGGTTGGGGCCTCATCTTTTTTTGAGGAAAGGTTTTGGGAAGATTTGACAATCTAGACCTGAAATGGTGCATTCTTTTTCCTTTTGGCCAATCTGGATTACGAAACCTGTCTTTAGTGGGAAAGTTTTTGGGAACATTTGAAAACCTGAAATGGTGCATTCTGAATTCCTGGTACATTTTGGCCAGAAATGTATCAAAACTAAGATCTGTATTAGCCAGCCACTGCTTTATATTTGGGGATGGAACTTCTTCTTTTTTAGATGGAAAAGTCTTCAAAGATTTTGAAATTTTTGACTTGAAATGGTGCAATCTGATGCATTTTGGCACATGTGGCATGCCTGCCCCCCATCTTAAACTATCACTGAAAGAGTTAAATGTTCCTTTGGGAAATATCCTGGGAGATCTTTGGAAGTCTAGACTTGAAATGGTGCATTCTGAGGCATTTTGGCACACAATATATTAATTCTTTATTGAAGAAATCTTGCAGTAGGCTAACAGGTTAGTCTCCCGAGCAAACACTAGCAAATCCATTCGTTGTGCTTCGCGTCACTGCTGGGAGCCAGAGTCTGCCGCACAGTAATTTCCCACAAGTACGATTTTATACGTCTGGGGGGCACTGACCAATCAGGGCGCCCGTACGTCCCACGGTCGCCAATGGCGGCCTACGTGACAACGGTAAGCGGCAGACTCTGGCTCCGAGAAACATAGCGTAGCGACGTGGATGGATTTGCCCGAGTTTGCTCTGGAGACTAGCTAACAGGTGCATTATTTTCAAATTGTAAATACCCAGGCCCAGCAACCATTAGGATAGGGATGGTCAAGGAAAAGGGGAGGGAAGGCTGTGACAGTGGAAAGGAACTAGTGAGATTTAGGAAATGGGATTGGAAAATTTTGAAAATATTAATGTCAAATAGTGTATTCTGCTGCGATTTGAAAATGATTGTAACTTTGGTTCTAGTTGGAATATTTTCAAAATTCTTTCAGTTTTAGAAAGCTTGAGACCAGGAGGAGAATCTGAGAGGGTTGTCGCCAATTTCAGGGCCAGTGTCGCCACTTTTTGGCGACATGGCGACAGCTGCCCACCCCTGAGAATAGTGCTTTGTCTAAGGAATATAAAATATAAAATATTCCTTCGACAACTTAACAAAGTTTATCCAAGACATATGATATATATTCCTTCGATAAACTTTGTTACACATGCTAAGTACCTGTAATTGTTCAAATGCCAAATGCAGTTGATTTGCAGGGGTGTTGAAAGCAACTTTTTTTGGGGGGGGGGCATAACTGAATCGAACAATGTTCAGAAGGGTCCGCGATTTTCCATGTATTAAAAGCGATGCACTGACAAATGTATTGGGGGTCTGGGGGGCATGTCCCCCAGTAAAATTTCGAAATATTTGACATGATTTGGTGCATTTCATTTTGTGGGCATTCTTTTTTATATAACTATAGAGTAATGAATTATAATTCAATATAATTTCCAAAATTGTGTGTGGGTGTGTGGGGGGGGGGGGGTTCCGACACCCCTAAAATGAAAAAACAAGGTAGCATGTGACTTACCAGGAATGGGCAGTTGTAGATGACCAGGATGGCCTTGGTGCAGGCTATACTGCACGGTTTGGCCATGGTGCTGGGTGTCGTGGTATCCAGGTAATATCCCTCCAGGTAACTCCTGTATTAGCTCCTCACTGTAACCTCCTCCAGTAGCTGGTAATCCACTACCCGCATCCTACAGTGCCTATCGAGGAGCACCGCTACCACAGGGGACATCCAGGTAGTAGCATCAGTGTAGCTGCATTCACTTACTGTAGATGTAGGCACTTTATCCCATATATTTAAAGAAGTATACTGGCCTCCTGAGCCGAACGCTTAATGCCAGCTTTTTGGGCTTGTAGTGGAGAAGTGTGGTACCACAGAGTACATCCAGGCATTAGTATCCACTGTATCACACTATTATAACACTGGTTTCTTCTCTATAAAAGCTACACTGGCCTCCTGTGCCAACTGCTTAATGGCACCTTTTTAACCTTATAGTAGAGTAGTGCGGCCACAGGTGGTCGTCTCACCTCTGAGGCCTTAATGCTTTAACCTCCTGCACCTCCCTGCCTATTGCCACCTTCAGTAAAGCCTCCACTATAGGCGCCTCCCCTTAGCTACTCCCCCTCCTTGTACCAAACCACTACTGGGGCTGGTAAAGCCTCTCCCGAGGGTGCATGTACATGTGCTTTAAAGGAGCAGATCTTGGTACCCCTACAGCGACATTCAGTGGAGCTGGGATAGGTAATCAGCCCTATATATATATAGGGGCGCTAGGGCTTTAAGGGGTAGTAGGAGGTTGTAGGCGTGTGAGGGGTTATGGTAGGGTGGGGGGGGGGGGTATAAACACTGTAGTATACAGTCCCAGGTGTGCGCTTCCTCCAGGTAACCCCAACTAAAGGTGTGTAGGTGATAAATCCAGGTGTGTTAGCCCCAGGTGTTGGGGGTTGTTGCTGCTGCTGTCACTACTGGCGTCTCTTCTCCATCTTGGGACCACTTTAGGGACGTCAGACTGGTGGCACTGAAATGAGAAATAAATAGACTTTAACAAGGTGGGAGTTAAAAGTGGGTTGACGCAGGGATTAGCGAATACCGTGGCAGACTAGGGTAGACTTAGTTAAGATATGACCACATACGTTGAATCAGATGTCTGGATTTGTAGTTATTTATATACATGATAAAATCTTGAGTTGTCATTTGATTGTAGGTAAGAGTACAATACTTGAATTGTATCATCAAACACAAATAGAGGGCTTAGCATGCTCGAGTAACAACGAATGCAAATGACCGAATCGAGGTATGTGGTAGCTATGTATATACATTTTTATAGGGTGGTTACTTTCAATGACAAGCGGGGTTAAATTGCTCTTCGGGGATATAACAAGTGTCACATATTTCTCAGAGGAACATTACTACATCGGAGTAGCTAGGTCCCTTAGGTGTGGGAAGAGGGGCAGCTTTAGTTAAACAATGCGCACTTCTTAACCCCACCTCTTTTATATAAGGCCTAGGACACCGTTCCCGTGGGGTTTCCTTACTACACTCAGACTGTTGCCTGAGGGGTAGCAAGGTTTGCGCCTTTACAATGGGTTGGCATTGAAACATCCATATATAGACTTATGAGGTGTGCGTATGTCTTTAGATACCTTACCCTTAGGACCCGTTAGTCCTGAATAGGGGTCTATATATATGACGGGTTATGTGCAGCCTCTGACCTCGACCAATGATGTACTCCCTTTATAGTTAAGCATGCGCAGATTGCAAGTGAGTCTGACAATACTGGACTTCTTGCAGGAGCCTTGCATTGACACACTCAGGTAGGAGAGTCCAGCATTACTAGACTTCAGATGGAGAGTCCAGCATTACTGGATTATCTAACAATCTGAAAATGCTTGTCTGGAGAGCAGAAGATGACAGCTTCTACATCACCTTGCATGCAGTTGTATATAATATACTACTACCACAGGAGCCCTTATAAGCTTCCGAGGACTTATTTGAAGCCAATCGCTTATAATATAGGCCATTGCGATAACCCTATCAGCTGCTAGATTATGATAACACTATCAAATGCTTTAAGTCATAGCTAGACTAGTCATAGCTAGGTTTACTAACACAGGCGGCTACAGATAGAGAAGAGAGTCCAAAGTTGCCAGACTCTGGCACAAGGGTCCTGCATTACTAGACTTTCTTACAATCTGACAGTGGTTTTCTAAGGGCTAGAAGTACACAGCTCTACAGCAAAATGTATAAAACCACTGTCAGATGGTAGTATAGCCGTAGTGACTCTTTTAAGCACATTATTTCCTCCTTGGCACTTACACAAAAAACAGGAGCTTTTATTTCTTGAAACTAGTTTTATAAACTTCCACCCCACCGCTTATTCAAAACTGGCACTTATAAAGGCTAATACTGTAACACTATCAGATGCTAGAAGTGATACCTAGACCCCTCATGGCTCGTCTAGGCTGAAGGTTTACTAACACAGTTATCCACAGGTAGGTCTATATCTAATAGAGTTAATCTCCTGCCAGCCCTGGGTGGCATATAAATCACATCTATAGCTGATGAGGTTAATCAGACTCTGGAAGGATAACTAACAGTTAAATAAGTGCTTGTTTCACATGTGTGCAACCATTTGAAAGATATAAGCGCTCTGACCGTTATAACAGTGCCTACAGTAATGCTACCTTCTGACAGTAATGTATTACATGAAAGGGGCTGTATGTGTTCAATCATGCAAGCATTCTCAGATTGTAAGAGAGTCTGGCAATGCTGGATTCTCCTCCAGAGTCTGGCAATGCTGGACTCTCCATCCAGAGTCTGGCAATGCTAGACTCTCCTTCCAGAGTCTGGCAATGCTACACTCTCCTTCCAGAGTCTAGCAATGCTACACTCTCCTTCCAGAGTCTGGCAATGCTGGACTCTCCTTCCAGAGTCAGGCAATGCTGGACTCTCCTTCTAGAGTCATACAATGCTGGACTCTCCATCCAGAGTCTGGTAATGCTGGACTCACCTGTGTTAGTGGAGCGTTAGCCTAGAAGCGCCAAGAGAAGTCTAGGTATTACCTCTAGCATCTGATAGGGTTTACTAGTACAGGTAAGTCCTTATCTAATAGAGCTAATCTCCTATCAGACCTAGGCGGCCCATAAATCGCATATACAACTGATAAGGTTAATCACTCACCTGGCCCTGCTGACCACCGACCCACACCTACCCAGGTATGTCAACATCTGTGTTGTGGGGAAACACTGAGTAGCACTCTCTGTGATAACCCTTTAAGGATGGAGGTTGCTAAAATGTGACATTTGTTGTCATAATGTCCCAATGCAGCCCCAGCGAGTAAATCGCGGGGTGCTGCATTGGTGCATCGTGCCGATCTTTCAGGAGTGTATAAACTCCACAGGGTCGGCATGATGTTTGAATGCAGCACTGATGAGCTACTTGCTGGCGCTGCACTCATGCAACATGAAGACCAAGGTCATAGTCCATTAAAGCACTATACTACACTTAAAGGGTTAAAGGTGATAAAGCGTCACACAGAGCTGCAGCCCATACTGTACAGGTGAGTTGACAATGCAGGTGTGTACAGACAGACAATATGTACACAGGTAGTACACCGCCATCTATACATACTGAATCACTGCAGCAGTCATATATAGGGGCAGGTTCATCCTATAGATTCTACTATACGGGAGTGACCATTTTTTGGATTGGTTGATTTTCTGCTCAAGCATTCTGAAATCGCTCCTTATTATGTGTTTACGCAGGTCAAAATGATTTCCACCCTACGTTAGAATTGTCTCCGCCGATAACTATAGGTTGTATTAGTAGCGCAAGAATCATTTAGGCAAAACCTGTCCAAAGTTTAGCCTGCCAGTATATTAATTACTTCAATATATCACAATATCTACTCAAAGAATTTCCCTCCCTTACTGTCGTTAATGTCTATAATAATAAATCTTTACTCGACCCGGGTCTGGTTTTGTGTGTTATACAACCTCTCGGCATATTGATTATAATAATATGCAATGACTTCCTCACTGGGAAGGGCTGAAAATATGTTGACCAAAGTTATTTTGCCCCCCCACCCTCCTCATTGTTAAAAGATGACCATACCCCCCCCCCCCCCCCCCTGTAGGATGTAACTGTCAGACGCAGGTAGCTGCAGTAGCCTTGTACTAATGGCCCGGGGGGTCGACTTGAATTATTTTTACCGGGATGTGTGGTCATGGGTCTGAATACATGACCCATAGTGGCGTAGGCTGATTTCTGGAAAAATTACCCATATTGGCACGGGCTCTGCAGAAAACATACCCATATTGGCGTATGACATAACGAGGATAGCATCCATGTCACCCCAAGGTTACAACTGCCCCCCAGCACCACCCTATAAGTTCCAGACATAACAATGGCAAACTTACCAATTGGCACTATCTATCAATCAGAAAAGCCAATCAAAAAGGTCAAACCTACCAATTGACCCAAAAATGCTGTGTAAACTCAAGAGAAACTTCACACAGGGAGTAAAACTACCCCTCCTTAATAGCCTTAGTGTAGCTTACCCCTGAAAACATACCCATATAGGCGTACGCCACTTCCCTCCCTAAGGGCTGAAAAAGGACCCATTTCCCTCCAAATTATGACCACACATCCCGGTATGGTTGGACCTAAGTTGACCCCCCGGGACTAATGGGAATTGGCAATATGTCATGTGTCAGGCAGCACGACTCTCACTTATACATAGCTCCTCACCTACAGATGTATGGGTAGAGACGAGGGGGGGGGGGGGATGAGGAGGGTAGGGAGTGGGGGGGGGTATGTCCTATAGAGACACTGCATAGGGAGCAAGAGTTGTACAGTTCTATCTAGGAATAGAGGTGTAGCGAGCAAATATTTTTTGTGGAGGGGGGGGGGGGGCATGAGAGCCCTCTCAGACCAGTTTTAAGTGTTGGCTTTCATGCTTGATGGCGCATACACACACAAATGTTGGAACTGTATACAATTTAGTTTTTGAGCCCCTTAAAGTTTTCATAGGGGTCCTAGACCACTGTGCCCAACGTTTTCCTTCTGCTATGCCACCGACGAAATAAATTACTTGACTACAATCTTTCATAAAATATGTTTCAATCTCACTTCCCCTGCCTCTGTCTCTCATAAGATCATCACTTTCGTGTCTATTTGCCCCACACTGACTTTGAAATAGATCACTCAACAGTCAAGTACAAAGATGTGCCATATTACAGCTATATATAAGTTCAGCTTGTAAGAGGCTGTGCCCTATAGGATTAGGATAAAGGTCGGGATTAGCCTTTACTCAGGAGGTGGAGAAGGCGGAACACCTGTCAGATTCACTCACCTGCCTCCCTTCTCCTGATCTATACTGGTGGGACTGTCCTATAGTCACTGGGCCTATAGCTGTATATATGTGTGGTTTATAATGTATGTAAATACATAGGGGATATCGTACAAGTGAGCTGTGTAAGCTGTATAATTCAAGGACAGGGTAATTGTCAAAGGTGCTCATCGAGGATAATCACCATTGTCCAAGCCTTATAAGGATTATGCAGCTACCATATCTGATCAAAACTCACAGTAGAAGAGGTGACCAATAGACCATATCTACATACAGCCATGTATGTTATATAGAGTCAGTCCATTGCTTTTTTTTCGCAGCCAACTATGTCTGTCATGTATGTGGTAGATATGATACTTGCTGTATGAGTGTATAGATGCCTACTGACCCCTACATTATAAAGATGGGGATTAACCTTTACTCAGGAGGTGGTGAAGGAGGGACTATCAGATTCACTCACCTGCCTCCTCCCGATCTATACTGTAGTGGGACTGTCCCATAGTCACTGGGTCAATCGATGTATATAGTGAGCGTTTTATAATGTATGTAAATACATGTACCTACATCTAGATAGTGTTATCCATGCTTTATAATTCATGTAAATACATCTAGCTACATATAGCTTCTAGTGTCATCTTCTATTTATAGTCACTGTACACCTGAGGGTGCATTATTAATCTACATTACAGGCCAATAGACATACTGACATGGATGAATACAGGGGTAGATCCACCCCTGGTTGGGCCAATGATTAAGTAGACAAGTTCAATGGCACAACACTGTAAATAGTGGGCCCTCTTATACTGTAGACCAACAGTAGACCCTACTACCAATGCACACTAATACTGTAGTAAACTACAGTAGTCTCTACTGCTCAGCTACATTTTCTTCTAACAGTTTGGGACTGCTAACGAGAGACTGGGTCAATAACTGTATGTGAGAGGTTTATAATGTATGGAAATTGCTGTAGCTACAGTTTTATCTTTTATATATAGCTACTGTGCATCATAGGGTGCATTATTCATCTATACCGTATGCCTGGTCACATACTGCCATGGCTAGATACTGCTGTAGCTATACCCTTGGTGGGGGCAATAGTGATGTTTACTGGGACATGTTTGATAGGGCAATATTGTAAATAGAGAGCCCTTTTATACTCTAAACCAACAGTAGATTCTGCTGCCTATGTAGACTAGTATCTAAGTATATATATATATATATATATATATATATATATATATATATATATATATATACATACTGTAAACCTACAGTGTAGATTCTACTGCTCAGCTATATATACTTCTAACAGAGTAGGATGTCTCTTTTGTCACGTAAGGTTCACTGTCCTACGTGCCACCCATAGTGTCAAACCTCCATCCCCCACCCCTTATATAGCCAGCTATGTCAGGCCATCTGGAAATAGCCCATTATGAATAAGTGTTGATGGGAGCACCATACATATCACACATGGGAGAACACAGAGCTGATCTATGTTACCCAATATAATACAGAGGTGGGTGCTCTCTAGGGGAAACATTGCCAAGGTACAGAGGTACTTTCAAACCTCCTAAGCCTGTCACACACATAGCCAGCTATGTCAAGGCATCTGGAAATAGCCCAGACCAAAAAAAGTTTGTTTCAGGTCACCCGACTGACCCAAAACAGGGTTGACCCTATGTTTTTTTATGCAATTCCAAAGAAATTTTCGTATTTCCATCCTTTTTTTGTCACTTTTAGAGACTTCGGAGAGACTGGCTAGTACTGTCATATTTTTTTCAAAAAGGTTTTTAAAAGAAGTCCGACCTATCTCAGTGGGCACAGAACATTGAATCAATATTGATACATGGTTGCCAGTGTTGATTCAATGTTGATTCAACATTGATTCAACGTTGAACAGAATTGTGTGCCCACTGGGATCGACCCTACTTTGTTACCCCGATGTTACCTGAAACATACCTTTTTTCTTGCCCTATTATATATAAGTGTATAACACATGGTAGAACACAGAGCTGATCTATGTTAACCATCCCCAATATAATACAGAGGTGGGTGCTCCCCAGGGGAAACATGGCTAAGGTATAGAGAACAGAGGTGTTGATGGGACCTGGAGACAAGTAGGAGACCACCTGGCCCACAACAGCAGCTGGTAGGGAGCCTGCCTGCCTCCTATAGATAGAGAGATAGAGTGACAGAGAGAAGCAGGGAGAGAGGAGATAGAGAGAGCGAGAGAGAGAGAGAGAGAGAGAGAGAGAGAGAGAGAGAGAGAGAGAGAGCGAGAGAGAGAGCGAGAGAGAGAGAGAGAGAGAGAGAGAGAGAGAGAGAGAGAGAGAGAGAGAAAGAGAGAGAGAGAGAGAGAGAGAGAGAGAGAGAGCGAGAGAGAGAGAGAGGGGGAGAAAGACAGTGAGGCAGACAGACAGACAGAGGCAGACAGATAGAGGGTCAGAAAGACAGAGAGACATGGAGTCAGAGAGACAGAGAGACACAGCGGCAGAAAGACATAGAGTCAGAGAGGCAGAGATACATGGAGTCAGAGTGGCAGACATAGAGAGACATGGAACCAGAGAGATAGAGAGACTGAGAGACAGAGAGAGAGTCGACGAGACAGAGAGACAGCGAGACATGGAGTCACAGAGACAGACAGGTACAGAAACAAAGATAAGTAACTGAGGCACAGACTCACTGAGTGAAAACATTCCCCAGGTACAGAGGTGTTGATAGGGAGGGACCCAGAACAAGTAGCAGACCAGCTGGCCACCTCAGCAGCTGCTGCCTATGAGCTCATTGCTGTGGGTGAGACTGCCTCCCCTCCTCCTGCCTCCTCCTTCTCATCCAGGGGGAGGGCACTCCCTCAGCATTGGTTTCTATGTGTGAACACAATTCCAAAGGTAAAGGGTATGCTTTTCGGCCCTGTGACTGGAAACCCTTAGGACGGGGTGATTCTTAGCCAATTTTAGAGGAAAAGGGGTATATTTAGAGGCTGACTGACTAGAGAAACTCTCAGGTGACATTAGTTAATGGAGACCTTTTGTGGGCTACATTTTTATTTATCACCCTTAATATGATATTTTTCCTCGGTCAACCTGATTAGGGTATTTCCTTTGTTCAGTTTCCCGTGTAAAGGGTGCCATTTTGTAAATCCATTCGACAGTAGATTCTACTGTAGATTTACAATAGATTCTACTGTAGATTTACAGTAGATTTTATTGTGTACCTACACTAACAATGTACAGTGTAGTTACTATAGATAAGGATAAGATAAGGAGTGCCCCCCCCCCCTGGCTCCTCCTCCCCCTATCCTGTTCTTACAACACTGAGCAGCAGCAGTCCTATAGACAGCACTGCGGGCAGCAGACAGGTGTCGGTATGGGCATTGTAACTCAATGTTATCGATGGATTCACCCATTGTAATCCTACCCTATACAACACATGATGTATACATACAGACAACTAGGGGTCATGTACCCTACAATAGCTGAATGTAAGAGATAGGGAGAGAAAGAGAGGGGCTGGGGGAGAGGGAGAGAGAGACAGACAGTGAGAAAATAAGAGGGAGGGGGCAGAGGGAGACAGAGGGACAAGGACAGGGACAGACATAGAGAGGCAGCGAGAGAGAGAGAGAGAGAGAGAGAGAGAGAGAGAGAGAGAGAGAGAGAGAGAGAGAGGCAGAAAGAGACAGAGTGAGGGAGGCAAAGGGGAACAAAGACAGAGACAGCGTGACAGAGACAGTGAGAGGGTTAAGGACAGAGATTGACAGAGAGGGACAAAGAGACAGACAGAGACAGACAGAAACAGAGACATACATACATGGAGAGACAGAGAAACAGAGAAAGAGAGCCTCAGGGGGAAGACGCACAGACTGGGACCCACACATAGTGCTGTATCCTCCTCCCCCTACCCGTCCTGACTGAGTCAGTGTGCACCCTCAGGCTAAGGTCCCATGTAACTCACGGCAGCATCAGCATGTCAGCCCCAGTCCTGCTGTACATAGAGATATCTCCTTGACGTATACATCATCAGTACATCAACAGTACTCCTCCTGTCCTATAGCTAACACCATTAACCTCTAGATGCTGATGTATCCTATAGCTACCTGTAGCTGTCTGCATACTGAGAGTATACCCACTGACCGATGACGTGTTCCCAGCCCATTAAGTATTCTAGGGTAGATTCAGCATGGGTCGGACACATACCCTGTTATTGGACCGTGACATTTGAGGTTATTTACGAACACTACAACTTTTTTTGCTCGTTTTCTTGTTTAAAAAATGTAACCTAAACTTTATTCACAAGTAAAGGGCTTAACATGATTTGATAACTTCACAAACAGGTGTACGTCTCAAGGTATGCGTCCGACTTCAGGTGAGTCTACCCTATTCCTCCCACACAGGTGGTTGCTTACTGAGGGGTCCCAGTGAGGCAGGTAGGTGTAGGAGGGGGGGTGAGTCTGCTGGGGGAGGGGTAGGTGTCTCCCCTACACCTCAGTGTATACAGACCACCAGGTAGGGGCTCCTTAACGTACAGCATGTATACACACACAGGTGAGTATTGGTGCAGGTGATGGAGGCCTATATCCTATATGTACCTGTGATAGGGGGGTCCTAGGAGGGTGGGGGGAGTCTCAGGGATGTGTCTTCTCAGACTAGAAAGTAAAATGCTGATTGAGCTCTATCTACCTGTGATGGTAGTATGTATGGGGGTACCCATGTGTCCCTCTATACACACACGGCAGGGATTTAATGTAGGTGATGTAGGCCTATATTCTATATCTGTGATAGGGGGGTCCTGGGTGCTATAGGAGGGTGGTGGGAGTCTCAGGGAGGCAAATACACTGAATACTAGAAAGTAAGGTGCTGATTTTGCTCCATCTATATACATGTGGTACTAGTACATAAGCAGGTACATATGCGTCCCTCAATACACACACAGAAATATTGATGTAGCACTATATCTACCTGCGATAGGCATAGGGGAGTCACAGGTACTAAATAGGTAGGGTGAGGGGAGTCTCAGGGAGGTGTCTTCTCAGCATACACACACCGACTAGAAGGTAAAGTGCTGATAGTGCTTCATCTACCTGAGATACTAGTCTCTGGGTGCTATAGGCACTTCCATACACACGGCAAGGTATTGATGTAGGCCTATATCTACCTGTATTAGTGTATACCTGTGATAGGTGAGTCCCATGTAGGGAGAGAGGGGAATCCCAAGGGGTAGGAAGGTGTCTTCTCAACACATGTACACAGACCACTAGTAAGCAAAGTGCTGAGTGTGCTTCTTCTACCTGATATACTAGTCTACAGGTACCTCCAACTCCTGCCAGGTGAGTGGTTTATGGGGGTAGTGAGGGGTTGTCCCAGCTTGGTGTCTGGGGCTAGCTCCTTAACACTGAAGGTGCTGATGAATCCCCCTCTACCTATGATCTACCTATGAAACTACAGTAAACAGATACCTCCCTCATCCTCCTCCTTCTCCTCAGGTACTGCGAGTAGTGTCAGGGGGGTAGCGAGGGGATGTCCCGGCCAGGTGTTTAGACCTACCTCCTTAGCATGTGTCCCAGCCAGGTGGGCATCTAGGGGAGGCTCCTCCACTAGGTACTCCTTACTGTTATGATTATGTACAGGTATGTCTACTTAGGGGGGTGGCCTGACCAGGTGTCCAAAGGTAGCTCCTTAACATTCTCAATACAAAACAATGAGTCCCATCTACAGGTATAGTGCTTACCATTGTACTAACCGATGTGCCCCTCCTCCTCCTCACCCTCACCCTCCTCCTTTTACTTATCCCGGATACTGTCAGGGGCTGGGCAGGTGTCCCGGCTAGGTGTCTCTAGGTATCTCCTTAACATTGATTCAGAACACACAACAAGTCCCATCTACCTGTGATGTATCAGTACTGACCTAGGTGTCCCTCCTCCATTAGGGCTCCTCCTCCTAAGGTAAAGGTACTCCAGGGCTAGTTCCTCCTTACCGTTATGGCAGTGTACAGGTAGGCCTACTTAATAGGGGGGGGATCCTGACCAGGTGTATGGAGGCAGGCGCTTAACATTGACAATACATAACAAGGTGTCCCATCTACAGGTATACTACTAACCTATGAATCCCTCTTCACCCTCCCCCTCCTCCTTTTCCTCCCAGATAGTTTCAGGGGCTGGGCAGGTGTCCTGGCCAGGTGTCTCAAGGTATCCAGACTACACAACGAGGTACTCTCTATGATCTACCTGTGATATATCAGTACTAACCTAGGTGTCCCTCCTCCAGGGTTCCTCCTCCAGGGCTAGGTACTCCTATAGTAAAGGTACTCCTTAATACCGTTATAACAGCGTGCAGGTACTCCAGTGTGTTAAGTAGCGGTGAGGAGTTCCTCCTGTGGCGGCAGCTGACTGCTGACTGGCGGCGGGAGAGGCTGCTGGCCGCACCCCCTGTACTCCTGTACCTCCACACAGCTACAACAACACACGGCCACGTGGTGGGAGAGGGGAGGTGTGTGCGGGCAGGGACCGTGCCGCCTCACTCTTACTCCTGCAGTGTGCAACCACTGACTGACTGAGTCAGGGACTGAGACTGAGAGAGGAGGAAGAGAGGCTAGAGTCTGTACAGGCCTAGTTGTATGCTGTGGACAGTGAGAGGGCCAGAGAGGGCGGGAGGGAGAGTAGAGTCTGCTTTTCAGCCAATGACAGGTTCATGCCAGTCAGACACTGAGAGGAGAGACTAGACTTTGTACTAGTCTAGCTGTAGGGACTGAATCGTGTACCGTGCCGCCTCACTCTTACTGCTACTACTGCAGGAGCAACCACTGACTCAGTCAGACAGTGGAGGAGGAGAAACTAGAGTATGTACAGGCCTAGCTGTACCTCCAGGGACTGATTCTACAGTCCTACTCCTTCAGCAAGCACTGACTAGGTCAGAGTCAGACACGTTCTCTGTACTGAGGAGAGACTAGAGTCAGTCATTTATAGAGGGGGACTAGAGTATGTCCAGGCCTAGTTATATGATGGCTCCTGCTGCTACTGCAACTGCAGCCACTGACTTAGACACTGACAGAGAAGGCTAAAGTATGTACAGGCCCAGCTGTAGACTGACTCCTACTGCTAATTCAAACACCGACTCAGTCCCTGTGTGCGGACTGCAGGGACTGTACCGTGCCGCCTCACTCTTACTCCTGCAGTGCTCAACCACTGACTGATTCAGACAGTGGAGGAAGGCCAGAGTCTGTACAGGCCTAGCTGTATGATCACTACTTCTCCTGCTGTGACCACTGACTGACTCAGTCAAACACTGGGCAGCGAGGCTAGAGTCTGTACAGGACTAGCCGTATGGTCACCCCTACTGGCCCTACTCCTACTACAACCACTGACTGTTTCAGTCACTGAGAGTGGAGGAGAGACTAGAGTCCGTACAAACCTAGCTGTAGTATCAATCCTATACCTACTGCAGTCGCAGTCAAACACAGAAGGGAGAGTCTATAGTTTGTACAGGCCTAGCTGTATGTGGAAGTTGTGGACACTAAGGGAGATTACGTGGGGTAGCAGGAAGTATGAGGGCAGGGACTGAACCATGTACTGCACCGTTTCACTCTTACTGCTACTACTGCTGCAGCAACCACTGACTCAGTCAGACACTCGGGAAGGAGAAGACTAGAGTTGGTACATGCCTAGCTGTATAGAACCAGCTGTATGACCATTCCTACTCCTACGCCAAGCACTGACTGAGTCAGAGTCAGACACTGAGAGGAGATACTAGAGTCTGTACAGGCCTAGCTGAGAGAGAAAAAGAGACAGAGACAGAAAGAGACACAGAGACATATAGGGACAGATTGAAGGACAGAGACAGAGAGACAGTACCGACTGACTCAGTCCCAGTCAGACTGAGAAAGGGGACTAGAGTCTGTTCAGGTCTAGCTGTATACTACTGCTATTGCTGCAACCACCAACTGAGTCAGACACTGAGACGGGGGAATCTAGGTCTAGTACTAGATACATGCCTAGCTGATAGGTATCGACACTGTGCTACTCCAACCACCACCTGACTGGGTCAGATACTGAGAGAAGGTAGAATGTGTACATGCCTAGGTGTATCACTGTTGCTTACTGCACCAGCCACTGACTGACTCAGTCACTGAGAGGAGGGACTATAGTATGTACAGGACTAGCTGTATCATCACTCCTACTCTTGTAATCACTTATTGACTTAGTCAGAGTCTGACACTGAGAGAGGGGAGACTAGGGTTTGTAAATGCCTAGCTGTAGCACAGCCCCTGCAGGATGACTTTTAGTACTGCTGCAACAAATGATTGACTCATCCTTTGAGATGAGTGACCAGAGTATGTTCAGGCCTAGCTGTTTGTGGAGTAATGCAACAGGTCAGACCGGACACTAGGTCCGAGCACTGTGTACTTCATAGGGCTTAATACATGTATTTCCAATCAAACATTCAAAATTGGTTGGTGTAAAACCTCTTTCTCTTCTTCATGAGTTTGAGTTTGATCATTTTTATTTGGCATAAATCCATTACATGTGCAACAGAGACTGGGCAACCAACACCCATTATTATGCTAAAGCAGGGAATATATCAAACTACAATACATAGGGCAATAATCGTGATCAGTGATATATCATATCCAGATAGGTAGATCACCCCAACCGATGACAGACAGTTCCCAACCAGACACATATAAAATAATACACCATAAATGTCTAGCTAGATTAGCAAACTCCTGATATGTAGTTGCTTTCTGTACATTCTCATCTAACTTGTCGTTGGCTAAAAAGCCTCTTTACAAGGGCCCCTCATACGTTGAACTTTCAGTTTTACTCTCACATTTCCTCTTAGGACTCCACCAATTAGTGCTGTACCTACTGTAGTCACTGGGAGTAGGAGGCCTCTCAGTGCCTGAGACAGAGGGACCAGGTAGTTGTGCACCTAGTGTAGACACTATTCTGAATCTGGGAGTAGCGAGGTCGACGAAGAGGCCCCTTAAAACCACAGATCATACTGCACGTCCAGAAACAGTCAGAATGCAGCTGGGACAGGTACTCAGCTCTATATATATATATGCGCCCAGCGCCCCTACATATAGGGCTGAGTACCTGTCCCGACTGCACTCTGACTGTAACTGGACGTGCAGTAAGAACTGCGGGTTTAATGACCTTCATGTATCACTTGTTGTATGTGATGATGGTTAAATTAAAAAGAAATAAAATAAAAAAGAGCTCACAGCTGGACTGGATTCTCAATGTCTCTGACAAATTAGCAGGGTGATATAATGTGGGACGAGATTGGTGCTAGATTTACTAGGAATCATACTGTTGGTTGTAAAACTAGTGGTAAATATGATAACCAGGAGGTTTCATTAATAGTACTTGTAAATGACACTTAGGGTAGGTGTTGTCTAAATTTTCTCCCTATAAGACCAACCACGGTTAGGGAATACTATCAGGTAGTGACCGAGTCACCTTATTCAATGCATTTCTACGAATATTAAGCCTTAGCCATATCTTGCTTTGCTTTAGCCATTTTTGAATATCAGTTCATCATACCGACCAATATCCCTATGACTAACCTGGGATAGCCACTACAGTCTGAGGCCTAGAACGTTAGATTATGAGCGCTGCAGAGGTGCCAGGTAGTCTTGTACCTACTATAGACCCTAGGAGTCTTTTAGTGGCTGAGGCTATACCTGTTATAGACAGGAGGCAATTGACTGAGGTACACTGATAATCTTAAGGCTTCAGAACATAGTCAGTTCTGGCTAATAAATCAGTTAATGGTACTTTGCCTAGTTAGTCATTAACTGGCTCCCTATACAACCTACTTAAGTTACAATACTGTCTAGTTGGTAAGAACTGACCAATTCATCCCAGTCTTCTACATTTCAATGAGTTCTTTTGGGTAAAGCGTTAGTCATACATTGTTTTTCCCTGAGTCATATTTGAATAGCATTTGATCAGGCCTGACCAATGTCCCTTTGACCAATCTAAGGTAGCATATACAGACCAAGCGCCATATTATTTAGATCAGCTGTGCAGAGGATCCAGGTAGTGCTGTACAAACTATAGCCACTAGGAGCCGTACCTCTCAGCAGTCAGCAGCTGAGGCAGAGGAGCGGCGTGTGGAGAGACGCTGGAGGAGGGCCGGGAGGAGGAGGCAGTCGGTGTGTAGGGACGAGGTAGGGCAGGCCGGGCAGAGCCGCACTCGTACCGGAGCAGGCAGACAGACAGGTAGGGGCTGGGCACCGTGGAGGCGGTCTGTAGGTGGGAGACGTACACGGTAGTTATGGGGGATGGAGCATCCAGAGCATCGTGGAAAAGGCCTGTTCCAGTGGACAGAGAACATTGAATCAACATTGATAACTGACATAACTGGTTTCAACGATGAGATACATTTTGTGGCTTTGGGGTAGGTAGGAGTCCTGTAGTGAGGCGGAAGCAGCCGTCTGAACACCGTGGGGGCAGTCGCCTGTAGGTGGGAGGCCTGTAGGTGTTGGGGATGGAGCAGTCAGACAGACAGGTAGGGGCTGGGCACCGTGGAGGAAGGCCTGACGCGTCTGGAGGGTGGCGGTCTGTGTAGTGTTGGGGTGGAGCATTTGGACAGTCAGGTAGTGTTCTGTACACCGTGGAAGAGCAAGCCAGTAGGTAGGCAACCTCTGTAGTGTGGGGAATGCAGCCGCCAGGGAACCTCTTAAGCTGTGCAGGTGGAAGGTTTGTCTAGTGTGAGGGATCTATCTAGCCGTCCACAGTGGGCACAGAAATCAGTTCAAAGCCGATTCAACGTTGGATCAACACTAAACCCCAATTGACAACCGGTTATCAATGTTGATTCAATGTGCTGTGCACACTGGGTCAGAGCACCATGAAGCAGGTGGGAGGAGCCTTGTAGCTGAAGTGTTGTAGCCGTCGGAACACAGTGGAGAGAATCTTTAGCTGTGTAGGTGGGCGGTCTAGGGGATGGAGCATTTAGCCAGTCAGGTAGAGTTCTTTAGACTATGGAGGAGATGAAGCCAGAGACGAAGCCGCCAGAGCAGCGTGGAGAAGGCTTGAAGGTGGGAGGCCTGTAGTGTGGGGGATGGAGCAGTCAGATAGCCAAGTTATGTGTACCGTGGAGCAGGCATGTAGGCGCAGAATTGTAGGTGAGAGGAGGTAGTGAGGGGGATGGAGCGATTAGACAGTCAGGTCGGGTTCTGGGCACCGTGGAGAACAGGATGGGAGGCTTGTTAGTACTGGGGATACAACCGCCAGATAGCCTCTGTGTACCGTTCAGCAGGCATGTAGGACCTGTGGGTGGGCGGAGGATTGTAGCTGTGGGGGATTGAGCCGTCAGAACACCGTGGAGAAGTCCTGTAGGTGGGAGGAGGTCTGCAGTGTGGGGGAAGGAGACAGCCCTTCCCCGTAAATTAGCGAAGTCTATCCAATAGGGTATGCCAAATGCTTGCACACGCTTGCCCTATATTTTGCTGGTTTTAAGGATTGCACAATATATTATGCCCTTTGTCGTCTTGATGCATGAATGCAGACCTGATGAGCCTACTCGCTAGGTCTGCATTCACTCCGACCCTAAAATCCTGTAGGGTCAGCATGATCTTCCCAGTGGGCACAAAATTCAGTCCAACGTTGAATCAACGTTGTATCAACATTGAATCAACAGTAACAACCATTTATCAATGTTGATTCAATATTCTGTGCCCACTGGGTTTGAATGCAGCTCTAGTGAGTTATTAATGGCTGCATTCATGCATCGTGAAGGGTTTAATGCATTTACATACTATGCAAACGTTGAAAGGCTTATGTCGACAATGTAAGTTAGGCTGTCACTGGTTAGGGCGTGGGGCAGTACTGTGGGGGATGTGTACATCGTGGTTCACACAAAAAATAAACTTGTCTCCAGACTCTTCAAAGTGACGGTCATAAAATAAACAAGGCAAAAACTTGTCTAAGTGACAAGGAAGCGGGTCTTCTAGCTGGAGATATAAGACCCACTTGGCATGTGCCAGCCAAAAACCCGACATTTGCCAGCTCCAGATTCTATTTGTGGGATGGTAACCTGATAGGTTAGACAACTTTTGACTCGTTTATTTTATGACAGTCACTTTGACGAGTCTGGTGACAAGTTTACTTTTTCAGTGTTGGCTGCAGGGAGCAGCAGACTGCTAGGTGGAGCAGTGTAGAGCACGACGTAAAGCTGTGGAGTCAAGGACGTGGACGGTTAGCTGACTGCCTGCTGACGATTGCCAGGACAAGGGGCTGATGGCCAGACGCCTGTAGGGTAGTGCTGGAGAAGGGGGGGGGGGAGAGGCATAGCCAGCAAGAATGAGCAGAGGATTTTCGTAGGCCTTGAAAGTCTAAATAAAGCCCAGTGTTCGTTTATACATAGCATCAGGAAACAACACATTTCTATGGTCAACCAGGGGTATGCATTTCCTGGCCACGTAGTGTAAATGAGACACATAGACAAACAAACTGAGAGGGAGACAGAGAGAGAGAGAGAGAGAGAGAGAGAGAGAGAGAGAGAGAGAGAGAGACAGAGAGAGACAGAGACAGAGAGAGAGAGACAGAGACAGAGACAGAGAGAAAGAGAGAGAGAGAGTAAGATGGATAGACAGACAGAGATATAGAACGACACAGTCAGTCAGAGACAGTCGGAGAGGGCAGCGAGAGGGAGAGGGACAGAGACAGAGCGTAATATCAAGCAAAGACTTATCCGTTGAATAAAAGTGGAGAATTGTGGTCAGTCTTGGATGTCTAAATAAAGCCTAATGAGTCATAGTGTTTTTTTATAACTGTGGGTTTCCCTAAATAAAGATGAAGGTTAGAATCAGAAGTAACAAAACACATTTGTATGGTTAACCACAAGTATGCATTTCCTTACCCCACATGCATTTAGTATTCATGAAGGCAAGATGAAAGAGGCCATGGTGGTCGGCAAGCCTGGGGAAGGAGGAGGGAGAGAGAATTTCCGCCAAAAACTAATTTCAATTCATGTTCGGAAACAACAAAACCATAATTTTGTATGGGAAGGGCCATTCTCCATAGTCCCAAAGAGAAACTGAATCTGGTTCTCCATGGCTCGGTTCTGGACTGAGTCATCAAAATATCTATGAACCAAATCTTCATTATAATCACTAAACCACATGAAATAAAACAAAGAGATCCACTCTAATCAGTCTAAACTCCTGGTTTCTAGATTTGTTGTGGCTTGGATCACGTCACCCTTGGCTCCGCCTTGGGTGATCCATTCAAGGCATCACATTCAGACATGTATAATCATAGACACCTGTCTATCCAGCTAAGAAAGGTCATGAATATATGGGGCAATAGGCCCCCGACGTCTATATGGCCATGAATTGACGTTCATGATGTGGCTAATCAGCCTAACCCCCACCTCCCCACAGTTCACACCAGTGACACAAGAGAAGAGATTAAGAAAGGTGTTGGGTGCAGGGTCGCCCACATCAGTATTATCAGTACCCATTGTCCTGAGGTACGGAGGAACATATAACACATTACCTTAAGTCCTTTGCCAAATCCAATATGGCCGTCGGGGGTGCTCTGCCCCAATATTCACGACCCCCATGCCCTAACGTATCAAAGCTGTTAGATCTGGTGATGGTTTGATTTTCTGGACAAGTATGGACACACTGTGTCCAGCACGTTACAGTTTTCTCCCTAATCCTCCTGTTTCAGATGGTTAGCACCTCCAGTGCCTGCCACGGGAAGTGACAACCAAAGTGATGTTTACCACCAAGCAGCAGGCAGGCAGGGCAGCACGCAATAGATGCTTCCCCGGCCCAACACTCTCAGGCAGAAATGATACCATACTCGTTTCCTTCCCTCAAAAATATCTTCTTTTTCCACGGACTATCGGTCAGAAAATGACCCCTTTTTGTGGGAAAACGCAGACATTTCATGGTTTGAAAACAGATTTGTTTCCACAAAACGCTGACATGTTCTTTACCACTCCCTTTTTAAAAAAATTTGAATAAACTTCTCCCTCTCTGGTTCTACAATTCCCTAGCTTGTTGACTTTTTGCCGCACATTGAGAATCCATGTACACGCTTTGTTCAGTGTGGGTGTACAGTCTATAAACGTTTTTTTGGGGAAAAGCACATTTTTCTTGATTTGAGGGACATTGGCGGAAGGTGAAAATACCCCTTTTCGCATTTCTGAGAATGGCCATAGTGCCCCCCCCCAAACTACCACCACCAACCACAGCCACCTCCGGCCGGAACAAGGTCGCATCAATCGCTGTTGGCACACAGCATGAGTTTGTCTGGATGTCCGTGGCAGAGTGGGAGGTCTATAGGGGTGTAGGGGGTAGCCTGGAGCTCCAGACATCGACCAGGGTGACCAGACAACTGACAGGAAACACATGAAAATAAAAATGTAACTCTAAAAACATGTTATAAAACTTTTTACTGAATCCCTATTTAAAAAAAGATGAAACTCGTGAACTGTAAACGTTTTTCAAGGCACCATATAAATCATTTTCCTTTCGCATTTACTACATTGCCACCTCATAAAAGGAAAAAAAAAATTTGCATTCACTCGATTTCTACTGTTATTCAAGGTCATTCTTATTTCTACAACAGTGAAATACTTTAGATACTTCCATGAAATAAATGCTTTGTTCAAGGCGTTTACATTTTTTCCAATAATATATTGCAATGTCAAAAAGGTATTCGCATATACACGTATACATAGGTTATGAATCAATATTGACATACATGTATGTCAATATTGATTCTTGGAATGGCATACATGTATGTCAATATTGATTCATATCCTTTTATATCAATTACATAAATAACATCATCCTCACAGGTTTTATGTATATGGCTTGGGCGAATGGTAAATGGCAAATAACTACGTGTTAGGTCCTTGGACGCTGACCAGGGTGACAACATGGCGGCCTACACTAGACAACCAGTGAGCCCCCTATATGATGCTGCACAGAGGGGAGTGTGGTGAGACCGAGAACCACCAAGGCCGTACCTCACAGCTACAAGGACATGTGTATACTGGCGCCCTGCCCCTCACCTCTGGCAGTATTTACCGTTCTGTCAGACTGTCCTAGACACAGCCGAGTCTGTGTCCTTTATAAGTGCTCCACTGTATACCTAGACATCACTAGATAACCCCTATGTGCAGCAGAAAAGAGCTACTTTTTAATATAATAAAGTTATGCTTAAGTTGGTTTTATCAGAATCCTCATTGTCTGTAATGGGTAAATTTGTGAACATCAAATATTAGAGGATTCACAGGGCAATCATCTTTCAGACTATATTTTTTAGAATATCGTATTTTAAGGTTGTATTCATACATTTCTCGTCAAGCTTCAAAAACCTTATCAACAACTTTTTCGAAAAGTCACCATTTCGTGTTCACACACAGAAAAGTGAGAGTCATTGTCGCTAAAACTACCCTCACCTGAGGGTCAAGCACTACCTGACTCTCAGGTGAGGGTAGTTTTAGCGACAATGACTCTCACTTTTCTGAGGGTGTTGCATTGGTCTACAGTGCCTTGATGTGTTAAGTGCCTATTTTCCTTGTGATGCAAGGGCTGCATTCATGTCATTCCCAGGATAGATCGCATCGCTTATGAAGTGTGAGGTTCAGTATTGTGAGAGACAGGCCTCGAGCTCTCCAGGCCCATTACAGCCGTCACATGATCATGGATGAGGTTGTGCATGACATCATGGGTTCGAATCCCACCTTGGCACAATAGGTGGTTCGTTTTTTTACATTATCTATTAAACCCATTTAAAGCATAACTCCAGGTACAATGACATGATAATATTATCTATTCAATATGTGACTAGAGGTCGGGAAGGCAAATTGGGGACCTGAAAACTAGTTATTTTCTATCTAATTCTATAATATCGACATCGTGAGGGAAGTACTTTGAGTATAGAGTAACCAAAGATACCACTGTAAAGCTCTTTTAATGCTTATTGTTACTAGATCCATTTCCCAGTAGCCTGAGATAGGTGGATGGTGTATATCAGGATATATATCTGGATAAGTATTACAAAAAGTTCTAATAAATAGTATGTTTAATTTGGCAATATGGACAATAAAGTTTACTTTCTTTTTATTTTAAAGGTATCCCTTTTTAGATGTAGAGAGGACTCATTGGGGATTATTTATCTGTAAAAAATGTTAAATTCCGATAATTCTTAAGTTTTATACAACTTTTTAAAGTCAGAATTTGAAATAAAATAAATGTGGTTTTAATGCATAAATTGAGATTTTGAGACTCGCCCATTATCTCATTATAATTAAGACGATATTTTGTTAGTTTCTTTGAGTTGCTTAGAAGTGCTTATGTATATTCCCTCGCTTAAAACTCTTAAAACATTGGATAGGGCCCAAGTCCACTATTTGCCTTCCTGACCTCTAGGTATATTAGGTAAAATTCAGGCCAATTAAACAGATATCAATTGAAGTATTGATTGAGCTACAGTGGGGTTCGAACCCACATCCTCCTGAGTGCTGAGACACAGTAGTATAGTATATAAAGGCGTTTATGAGGGCCAGTGTAGGTATAGGTCTATAAGTAAACCCCCAGACTGTAAACGTACAGTCAGGGCCCGAGACTGGAGTTACCCTGACCTCTCTGTGCTCTACAACCCCCAGTCTAACCTCCCACCTCCTCCCCACCTGCACCTGGCCCTTCGGAATTCATTTGGTTCCTAGGGTAGTACCGTAAAACCTCGGCTATAAGCCGAATTTTATTTGGCGTTTCTATTTGCTATAAGCCAAATTTTAAGCCCCAAACTCCCATTCGGCTTATAAGCGAGGTTTTAATAATGTAGAAACATAGTGAAAACAAATTTCAAGCACTTTTGTTATAAGCCGAATTTTTGCTCCCAACTCACATTCGGCTTATAGCCAAGGTCGGCTTATAGCCAAGGTTTTACGGTAGTAAGATTTAAGAACTGCATAGTGCTTTAACTCTTTAAGGACGCCACATCGCTAAAAAATCGATAAACAATGATGCACCTGGCGAGTTACTCGCTCTTGCCGTATTGGTGCATCTCTGCAAACCCGTTGGAGGTGCCTTAGGGTCGACATGATGCCTGAATGCAGCACTGGCAAGTTACTCACCAGGGCTGCATTCAAGTATCATGACGACCAAGGGCATGATAGATTGAGGCACCCATGTCGTCCTTTAAGGGTTAACTTAATGTATTCTGCTAGTTGAGTTCATGATGCATGGATGCAGCCCTGATGAGTAGGCCTATTAAACTCACTGGCACTGCATTCAAGCCTCATGTCGATGTTACAGGATTGTTAAATCCCAAAAGTCTGGCATGACGCATAGATGCAGCCCTGATGAGTTACTCGCCAGGGCTGCATTCATGCATCATGACGGCCAAGGACATAGCACATTGAAGCACTCCGCGCCCCTTAAGGGAGTGGTCATTTTTTATCAACAGGGGGGGGGGGGGGGGGGGTTGGTGGATTTGGGGTGGGGACCAAAAAAAATTGGACCCCTTGAAGGGGGGGGACCAAAAATATTGCACCTCTTTTTACTGAAAAAGCCCGCGCATTACTATAGCTCAAAGGGGTCGGCCGCGCCCAATTTCAAGTCGCCTTAGGGGGGGGACCAAAAAAATTTCGACCCCTCCCATGGGTGGGGACCAAAAAAATTTCGACCCGCTCGCGCGAAAATCCACCGACCCCCCCCCCCCTGTTGTTAAAAAGTGACCACACCCTAAAGGGTTAAAGGTGGTCACCAGAAATTGGCAGCTGTTCCCACCTCCCCAAGGTCTAACACACAGTGCTCCAGTGCGTACAATGCTGCATCTGTCTAAGGCCAAATAAAAAAAAAGGTTTGTTTCAGGTTACCCGACCCTACCTAGCAAAACAGGGCGGACCTAGAAATTTGTATGCAATTTTGAAAAAATATTTATATTTTGGGTCATTTTTGGGCTATTTAAGGGTCGATCTGATAGTTCACAAGTCGAGGCGGTCGTCGACGAGTCAGCATTGTACTTCGTGAGTCAATTTCTGGGTACTTTTCAGCTAAAGTTAAATAAAAAAAAATTAAAAATAAAACAATCCCACCTACCTACCCTAGATTTTAAGACCATGTAACCTGAAACACACCTCTTTCTTTTTTTTGGCCTAAGCTAGAAGAGGGTCCCTGCGGTTATCTGTTCCTCTTAAATATTGTATCTTTCTTTCCCCGCTTACTTCCCTCCACCAGATGAGACATTTGAACCTTGTAACATGTAGATAACATAACATCATCCCATCTTATTGTATCATTTGTAAGCTTACGTGGGTAGTTCTGACTATACCCTTTATCCATTTATTATATGGGAACTCGCAATTAGGAAAACATCCCCTATTTTCAACTTTCACAAGCTTTTCTATAGAATCAGACCCACATTTCTTAAGAAAGAGAATACCCTACATTTGCATTATTTTTTACACGGATGGTGTCATGAAGGAGAAGAAGTGCAGGGGTCATGGTTCCTCCAGCTGCTCTCCCCTCACACATCACCTTTACTCAAGAAGTGCTAAGTGTACCAGTAACCAAAACCCGATGCTTGTCACTGTTGTACCTCCATCTCCCATTCTCACCTGCCCTCTTAGGTCAGACTTACTTACCAGTGAGTAAACCCATACCCAAACTTTACCTCCCAAGCCCTTCAACCCCAACTCCCTGCCTCGCCCTTTCCTCTCACCCCCCCCTTCCCCCGACTGCCCCGCCCCCTCAACCTGATGGCTGTCACTGTTGTACCTCCATCTCCCATTCTCACCTGCCATGACCGGTCCACTAACTCAAAGTTACTTACTAGTGAGTAAACCCATACCCTAAACCCTGCCTCCAGAGCCCTTTAACCCCAACCTGCATGCCTTAGCATTTCCACTACCCCCCCCCCCTCCTGCCCCACTCCCTCAGCCTGATGCATGTCACTGTCTCCCATTCTCACCTGCCCCGACCAGTCCGTTAGATCAGAGTTACCTACCACTGAGTAAACCCATACCTCAAACATCACCTACAAAACCCTTCAACCCTAACCTTCCCACCCTGCCATTTCCACTACAGTACCCCGTCCCCTCATCCTGATGACTGTCATTGTTGTACCTACGTCTTCCATTCTCACATGCCCCGGCCAGTCTGTTAGCTCAGACTTACTCACTACTGAGTAAACCCATACCCGAAACGTTACCTCCAGAGCAATTCAAACCCAGCCTCCCTGCCTCGCCATTTCCACGAGAAACTCACTGCCCCACCCCTTCAACCTGATGCCTGTCACTGTTGTACTTACATCTTCCATTCTCACCTACCCGACCTGCCCTCTTAGGTCAGAGTTACTTACCATTGAGTAAACCCATACCCAGACTTTACCTCCAGAGCCCTTTAACCCCAACCTGCCTTGCCATTTCCACTAAACCCCCACTGCTCCCCTACCCCTCAACCTGATGGCTGTCACTGTTGTACTTACATCTATGGAATACGTCTCCCATTCTCACCTGCCCCGACCAGTCTCTTATAGTTCAGACTTACTTACCAGTGAGTAAATCCATACCACAAACATTACCTCCAGAATTCTTTAGCCCCAACCTCCCACTGCCCCCGACCCCTCAACTGCCTGTCGTTAATGGCTGAATACTACTTTAATTGACGGTATATTGCATGAATATAGTCCTGGTAGTGTGCTTGCCAGGGCTGCATTCATGCATCATTCAGACCCTTTGACAAATCCATAAATATATATGTACAGTGAAATCCCAATATATGGAGGACTGATATAAGGCTGTGTCTCACGACCTTGGGACAATGTTTTTGTCTCTGATCGGGTGCCGTCTCTGACTGGGTGCCGTCTCTGACTGGGTGCTGTCTCTGACCGGGTACCATCTCTGACCGGGTGCCGTCTCTGACCGGGTGCCGTCTCTGACCGGGTGCCGTCTCTGACCGGGTGCCGTCTCTGACCGGGTGCCGTCTCTGACCAGGTGTCAGAAAAAGGTGTTTTAAAAAGAATTATACTCATATATATAAGGATTTGGAAAAACGTTATGGCGGTTGTTATATAATCATAGTTATAATTATAATTAGCCTCCTGCTGTTAGTATTTTTACCTTATCAAGTCAAGCCAGTCAGAGATGGCACCCGGTCAGAGACGGCACCTGGTCAGAGACGGCACCTGGTCAGAGACGGCACCCGGTCAGAGACAAAAACATTGTCCCAAGGTCGTGAGACACAGCCATAAGGAACTTCCTGTCATAAGAACCATGTCTCCTCAGCCAAAGTGTTCCGTTCACTCTAACCTTAGTATTGGTTATAACAAGGAACATAGCTTAGGAGGAGCAAATTCGCCTTGCCGAAATCCCCTCCCTGAAACATCCTTTCACTGTATAATAATGTATAATTATGTTTCAGTGCATACTGCATTAAAGCACGATGCGGCCCCTAAAGGGCTATACCTGCCGCCACATACCTGCTCCTACCCTGGGTTACGTCCACGGCGGAGGTTGGGTGACGTATTGACAGGTGGTGCTGAGAGACTGGTCAGGTATCAGCTATCTGGGTTACTATGAGCATGGGGGAGTAGAGGCAGAGGGGTATTGGGTAGGGTGGGTAGTTTTCCAAGTCAAGACGGTACGGTATGTATGATGCATCATCATTTTATATAGTGGGGTTGCGTCCACGTCGGAGGTTGTGTGACGTATTGACAGGTGGTGCTGAGAAACTGGTCAGGTATCTCGGTCACTATGATCACCTCAAGGAGTAGAGACGGCGGGTGGAGGGGGGGGGGGGGGGTATGCGCTAAGAAGAGTAGAGCTGAGTTGAGTTTTGAGTTTTGAAAATTCGTTTATTTCATTTCAACAGTATATTTTCACACAATTTCCATATTCATTTGAATTAAATTTCCGATAATCCACCTATGCTTGATATGACACCCTTGAGGTCATTTTCCTTCATGAAGTGAAATAAAACAGGCTGCCGCCAAGAGTCTCCTCTAGGTTGCGTTGGCCACCTTACAAGATAGTTACTATTACCATGTTCAATTTTATTTTTAGCTAATGGTTTTAGCATAACAATATATAAGTTAATATGTAATCTGACTATTACATTTATCCAAGTATTTGGAACCCTTTTTACTATCCAAGAAAGTACGTAACCTAAAATTCTGATTACCATGCGGTAATTCACAATATTTTGAGTTTATAAACAAATATATTTTGTATAATTGTACTACAATTGTAAAAGTGTTGGCAGAGGTATTGAAGATATGCAGTGGCCGGCTGTAGGGGTAACACACTCAGGTCAGTGGTAAGGGAGCTGGGAGAAAGGAGAGGGTAAACTTATAACTATTAATAAAATGTTTCCCTGAATGATAAGGCCTGTTGAAAAAAAGTGAATGGGTAGGTGAGTGAGTTTGTGAGCAAAATGAGTGAATGAATGATTCCCCCCTCCCCTCTAGTCAATAATGTGAATTGCGCAATTGGCTAGGGCACTCGTCATCACCATTAGGTGGTGCATTTATTAAAATAGCATTGAAAGAATTGTCCTATTATATTCTCGATCCTTGACACATCGTGTCAACGTAAGATTTAATCACCTGTTCCGTAAGAGCTCTTTGCACTTATACATATCTGTGGTCCGAGGCCCAGTATTGTATGGCTACGACAGCACTGATGGTGAGGAAACGGTCGGCCTGGACACTTTAGGCAGCAGCGCTGTCTATTTTTGTGACATTGTGCCATAGTGATACTCGACATCAAACATAATAAGAGGGCCTGTACTGTAGAATTCATTATTTTGGTTCAATGAGCTCTAAACAAACTCATGTTTTGATAAACAACACGTTCGTGAGGCGGTATACATTTATCGACTTGAATGCAAAAAAGTAATCCAGTATAGGTTGCAATATATAAGCACGTACTCTGTTTGCTCGAACACATATCAATCAGTATACAATGACATTCTCTAGTTTGCCGTAGAGAGGTAGGCACATTAGAGCACTGTACAGCCCTTAAAGGCACCTTCTGTAACGGAGCTCATTAAATCCGCAGATCTTACTGCACGTCCAGTAGCAGTCAGAGCTCAATCGGGACAGGTACTCGGCTCTATATATAGGGGCGCTGGGGGTTTAACGGGTTAATAGTAGTTCTACACCCAAGTCAGGGGTTATTCTCCCTGACTGCCCTCTGCCCCTCCCAGGTGGGCTCCCCTCTGACCCAGCTGCATGGGTAGCAGAGGTTCCCCCACTGACCTACAGAGGGCACTACCAGCAGCCAGAATAGATGGGTGGGTGGGGTTAACATCTGGGGCCTCGTTACTGCCAGCTCCTGACCAGGGGTTGCTATATATATATATGCTCTGTGTGTGTTTGTGTTTGTCATGATCTAACTGTATCCACTCTTCCAGTGACACACCTTGGCATTCTACATGTATATGTTATTGATTTCCTGTTGTCAATGACCATAGACTACTAAAGTAAATCGACTAAAACATATAGCTATTTAATCAATTTCGGATAATTTCATGATGCCCGTGACCTTCTATTTTTGTGTTTCCAAAAAACTCATCTAGATCCTAATGATCATATTGATGCATATATCTCAAAGTTCCTATAAGCAACACACTTAAATCTGAATCCTCCCAAAAAGACAAATAAACCTGGTGGCATAGGATTTCTTTCATTTTCTTTTCTTTTTGTTGCCCAAGCATCAGATTAACACCCCTGAGAGCATTTAGGAAAAATTGCTGGTTGATCCTAAATGAGCTCAACTGTATTAAGTACCTTAAGCTGGGTGTGTATCGTACTAGGATAATCCTCTGTCAATTATTTGAGACTAATATTGTATAATAATGCCCCAAGAAACATAACTATGAATGTCCCTATTAAAGCTTTTACTATTTAAAAACTGATATTGATTTGATGTTCAATATAGAACACATATTCTGTACCGATGAGAGTAATGGGCAATTATCCCTGAATCCACCACTATTATAGAATACCTACGGTATAAATAATACAACACATTGGCCATATAATCATGCCTCCCTGCTGTTCAATCTGACCCCAACTTCCGCCATTTGTATACATCACACGGCATAATTACCCCACTGGGGGGCAGTCAAAGCTAACATCGGACATGCTACAATGGCCTGTGGACCCCCTCCCTGTCAACCCTTTAAGGGCCGTATGTCCTTTGTCGGCATCATGTAAAATGCAACCCTGGAGAATCTACACACTAGAGCTGCACTCAAGCACCGTAGCCTACCCCCCGTTCACAAATGGATCAACCGTGTGAGGTCAGAATGGTACATGTTAATCGCATGGGCTGCATTAATGCAACAAAAGGGACATAGATTTAAAGCATCATGCGGCCCTTAAAGGGTGAACGCTCGACCCTTGACAGAGACACAGTGGGACATCCCCCAGGGGTGTGGGTGGGGTGGGCGTGACACAGTTGACTGCATGCTGAATCTATGATATGGTTCACTGATTGTTTACACACATACTATAGGGCGTCACTGATCTCCTTCACTAGGGTGAGGCTGCATGGGAGAGGTCACCACCTCATAACAAAGGGTGGCGGGGTCCAGGGTAGTGTCGTGTTTTTCCATTTAGGAAGCGAAGCAAAGGTCGAAAGGGACAGCCAACCTTATTTTATACAGCATTGTATTCCAATGCGTAGGGGGTGATACTGTTCACTGACTGTTTACACACCTACTATAGGGCGTCACTGATGCCCTTGCTTGGGGTGAGATGAGACTGCATAGGAGTGGTCACCACTTCATAACAAAGGGCGGTGGGGGGCAACCGTTTAAACAAACAAAGCAAAGGGTTTGAAAGGGATTGAAATAGTTGGCTTCAACCCTTATATTGTACAGTATTGTTGCATTATCCTTCCTGTAGATCTTCCTTCCTCTATTTCCTTTAATTGCTCTTTTATTGCCCGATCTATAAATTCATCTGAATTTCATGAACACAGTAACCCCCCCCCCCCCCCCCCACCTCCCATTCCCTGCCACCACAGACACGAAATGCACATTTCCTGATCTATCCACACACTCTTTTTTTTCCGTCTAGCTGTTCTTTGCCTTGATTTGCCTCCTAAACATATTTTCATTGACCCCCCCCCCTCAACCTCTCAGTGTCATGCTTTAAGCACAGGTTTTCTCCACCTTTCTCTCTCCTCCCCCCCCCCCCCCCACACACACGACAGCTGAAAACAGAACCTACATATGCACATTATTGTGCACGTAAGCAGGTCTCAAATATACCTTCCTCATTGATCCCATTTAACAGGTTGGAGACTGACCAGATTCTTAGTACGTCCTAGGATTGAATGACAGTCCCCAGAACACAGGGTGTACCAAGAACTTGGTACACTCATTCATTGTCATTTTTTTCATATTTCCATGCCAAAATGCATAATTCTGATGCCACTATAGGAAGCAGAGGTCTATAATTTATGTATGTACCCTTTTTCATAACTAAAATCGGAATATTATCTAAGAAATGGCTTTATCTACATATTTTCCTTCAGTAAATGTTTAGTAAAATCAGTTTGCTAATTTTTTGTTAAATCTGCTAATAAAAATGAACCCATAGGATGAAATCATTGATTAAGGCCCACAAAATGACGTTTTTGTTTTCACTCAGTGATGTTTGATAATGTAGTAAATAAGCCATATAATGTAAATATAAGAATGAAATAGTAGAGTGGTTTCCCTAGTCCCACCTATGACCCCAGTGACCCCACTAATTACATGCACAGATAATGGTCACAGTCCAGTGACCACAGGTAGGGTACATGAGTACTGGTCTGTGATTGGCCCATTTACCTGCATGAGCAGGGGTCATGGTCCAGTGAGCACACCAGGTGTACCAAGATTATGGTACAGCTTAAGGTTGGGCACTGTACCATAATCCTTGTACAGACCCAATGGAAAGGGTGTACTATGTATTTAGTACGTTCTAATAACATGGTCCCGGCCCCAACCTGTTTAAATGCCGTCTATTGGCCTGATATTCCATTCCTTCATATTTTTCCTATTACCCTCCCTCATAGACCCCCCTCCCCTCCAAACTCTTTTTACAGAAGGTTTTATTTCTTGTAGTATGGCCCCCCACTGTTGTGTCTCACACCACCTGCCTGGTCTATATCCATGTGCATGCTTTCTATATACAGCTGGATACAGGCCATAGTCCGTGCCACTGACGCTAGGTGGTCTGGCTACCGTCAGTTCCAGCCTGCCGCGGCCATATGCAATAGCCGGGAGTTCCCTGCTTTTCTGCTGGCTCAACTCGCTCCTTATGTAATAGAATGGAGATTGGTGGAAGTCACGTGATCAGAGAGTTAGAGGAGGAATCTATTTATAGAAGGTCATGTGACAAATGACGTCAGACCACAAAATGGCGCCAGCACCCCATAAACTTAGGCCAGACGACGATGGGAGTAACCTATGTTTAGCTCGATAAACTGTACAGGCCCTGGAGGTGGTGGCACCCTGCTGAGTGGGCAGGGTGGGGGGGAGGGGGGGGGTCCTGGCGGGGGGGGGGGGGGAGGGGGGGTGCTGCTGGGTGGGGATTATCAGAGCCGTGTTGTGACGGGTGTTAATGGGTTAATCCGGGATTAGGCGGATTAAGGAAGGGGATCAGCACAGGCAGGTGCTGGGCCTTTAAGGACGGTATAGTGCCTAAATGCATCATGCCCTTGGTCGTCATGATGCATTAATGCAGCCCTGGTGAGTAACTCTCCAGTGCTGCATCCATGCATCATGCCCGCCCTATGAAGCATTGGTGAGTCCCTCATAAGGGCTGCATTGGTGCATCATAACCGCAACTATCATCTTTTAGCAACATGCCGTCCTTAAAGGGTTAAAGAAAGGGGATGTATACACGCAGGTACTTATTTATGTAAGCACATTCAGGTGTCTGGTTCTCCACACACATGTGTACACTAAATCCGCTTAGGCCAATTATAAAATAAACGTTTGTTTAAGGTAACCTAACCATGCCTAAGCTCTCTTATTTTACGCAATTTTGAAGAAACCTTCACGTTTCTTCATCTTTTCGGTCAATTTTAGTAGGGTTTGCAGGAGGGTTTGCTAATTTCTAGCTTTATTTCATCAAAAACAAAATATTCCGACCTGTCGACCAAAAACTTTCTTCCCATCTTACCTGATCTTTTTAATTTGGCCTCTGTAAATTGGTCTAATATAGCTGTTGGCTAATTAGCATGTAGATTGACGAAACAGAGTTGTCTGTATATGTATGCCAATTGCACCAGCTTGATTGCTTAAACCTTTAAGGACGGCATAATGCATTAATACATCATATCCTTGGTCGTCATGATGCTTGAATGCAGCCCTGGCTAGTAACTCACCAGTGCTGCATTCAAGCATACTTCCATAGGGTCGTCATGATGCACTCCTGCAGCACTGGCGAGTTACTCACCGGGGCTGCATAGGTGCTTCATGATGACAAATGTCATCCTTTTCGAAAATCTGTTCTTAAAGGGTTACTAGCCTCAGATATAAATGATTATATCGAGCGTATATGATGAGGATAACGTTGACCGCTCGAGTTGAGCTTTCCCAACTGAATGACTTGATAAGAAACATGTATCTTCTAAGTGGACACTGCCCCTG
Organism: Harmothoe impar; assembly: GCA_947462335.1. NCBI lineage: Eukaryota > Metazoa > Annelida > Polychaeta > Phyllodocida > Polynoidae > Harmothoe > Harmothoe impar. The sequence goes on along the minus strand of OX381711.1, from coordinate 10,012,792 downwards.
GTGAGTATATTGTGCACTAGAGTCAATACACAAACGATACATTAGTTTCACAACATACCCTGATATTTTTGGGAGGCTTTAGAGAGGAAAATATGCTTTTGATTGAATATAATTATACAGGTGGATTCATTTGTTGATAAAATATTGACTGTTCCCGATTTCAGGGTATTGGGAAATGAATAAAATCTCGATGAAATGCAAGTACTATGCTTTCATACTATTATCTTTAATAGTGGGTTAGCAGCGATGTGTAGTTATAAGGTCACCATTATGTCTCTGTCCCATTCATGGTCCATACAGATGTGTTCATGATGACTGTATATATGTCACAAAAACAATACATGTCCCTTTGGAAGTATGAGAATATATAACAAATGACATCTAAAGAAAAAGAAAGCACGTGATTACGTTTGTGTGCACCCTAAACACACTATAAGTACAATGCTTATTAATGTTACGACCATCTGGGTAATCGTCTATCAACCAAATAATTCGCCTGCCTGTATTTGACCACGATATGAAAAATGAGATGACAAATTGCAATTACTCTGCCAACTCATGGTTTATGCTTGAAAGCTTCGTACACCTAAGACAGGAACAAATCCAATATTAATTATTTCAGGGTCCCCCTAGGGAGGTCAAGCCTGGTTATCTTGGTCATTTATAACAGTGTAGCTGCATAAGTGTTATAAGTGCAATAACATATTTATGCAGCTACTAACCTGTACCATGCCTATATAACACATTGGTATAGTATTTTAGGTCATACAATTACCTAGGTCATCATCAAAATGCATGATGACAACTTCAATCTCACCTCATAAAAATCTGGTTATATTACCCGGCAATGTATTAAGTATACCTGCCAACTAAATTATTGACATGCCTGTCTTCTCAACACACACAAAATATAGAATGAAATAACCAACTGTATCTCCTCTGCCAACCCATGTGTGATACTTTAATGCTTCATACACCTAAAACGGGAACAAATCCAATATTCACTAATTACTATGGGATCCCCCAGGGGGGATAAAGCCTGATCATCCTATTGTGGAGAAATGAAAGAGTAATGTCGGCAGGTTGGGGCTCTTTTCATTTCGATGCCTTTTTAATTATTCAGAGTCACTGTACCATAAATCAATACAATGCCCGAAGACACATAGAAAATGATACAATATGACCATACAGGGGGCTATTTATACCCCGCTGTATTGTCAATATCTCCAGGCACCTACAACACAGGGGGAGGAGGGGTGGATTCATTGACTATCACTCTACCCTTTTTAGATGTATTGTGCTTGTTTCTCTTTATATGCGCCGCCGAACAGTATCACGGCAGTTATTCAACCATGTATCATGCCAACATTAGGAGTTTGATACACTCCCGAAGGGTCGGCATGATGCACCAATGCAGTGCTAGCGAGTTACTTTCCAACAGTGCTTTAGGGCATTATGACGACAAATGGGAGGAGGGGTGGATTCATTGACTATCACTCTAGCCTTTTTTGTAGCTGTATTGCGATTTGTTTATCTTTAAATGCAGCCTTCAACAGTAAATTGCCAGTGCTGTGAGTGCCGCAAGCATGCATCAATCCGACACTCAAGGGTTGATACACTCCTGACGGGTCGGCAGGATGCACCAATGCAGTGCCAGCGAGTTACTTTTAGACACTTTTATGAAAGGGCATTATGACGAAAAATGGGAGGAGGGGTGGAATCATCGACCATCACTCTAGCCTTTTTGGATGTACATGTATTGTGTTGTGTTTCACTTAAAACTTGTCAGTGTAGGGTACCTGCAACCATGCATTATGCCGTCACTATGGGGTTGATACATGCCTGAAAGGTCGGCATGATACACCAATGCATTGTCGCTGAAATACTTTCCGGCCGGCACTGCCTTATGACGACACATATTGCTGTGTGGTCCCTAAAGGGTGACATATAGCAATAATGATACAATATTCATATAACATATACCATGTAATGAGCAGCGTTAAGCTCCTTAATGTAATTTAGATTCAGAGTGACATGAGCTATAGCTTTTTAGTGGCCGGAAGAAAAAACGATCAAATATCCCAACATATTAATGTTAACATGTGGTTTGCTCGGCAAAGATTTACCCAAATTTGCTCGTTAAGTTTAATGACATATTTGACCTGTTGAAGTTATATTGTGTTGCTACTAATATGTACATGTTTACAGATATGATATAATAGGTACTGAGCAGCTATACCTAGAATTGAATATTTCATGTATGTAGGCATATGTTTCATCAGAGTAAATTTATATGGATATCAGCCATATTACAGTGGTATACAGCACAGATCACGATCTATGTAGAGTGTACCCCCATGTACCCCTATGTATCAGTGTCTAACAGGATGATTGGGGTCAGGACCAATGCCCTGAATATATAACGCAGCACACAACTGCAAATTACCCCAATCTAAACGTCCACCCACCAATCTCCTAGAACGTATTACATTTGGAAATGTAGACACAGTCTGAAGCTTTAGCAATAATTACCCAGAATGTACCTATCATTACTTGGGCTATATACGGTGAAATAAATTATTTTCACTGTTGACATTTTCACGACAGTGGAAATTTGCAAATTCTTAGGTATTTGTTCCATACTTAAGCATACAAAAATGTTGCGGATTTTCTTTCCGAGAAAATCTAGAAAATATATACCCAGTGAAATAAAGTACCTTCATCGTATCCATTTACAGACTAATGAAAGCAACTTTGAACATAGCTTCAATACTGCCATGTCAATAGTGGATTTCACACCATAGTGTATATGATATATGTGCGTTTAGAGTGAGTCTTAATCAAGTTTTGATAAGTCTATAGTCTCAAAGTTATAATAACACCCACCATTAGGCCCCCAAAAAAAGGTGAGTTTCAGGTTACATAGTCTGAAAATCTAGGTGGGGTAGGTCGGATTATTATTCGTTATATTTTTTTAATCTATTTTTTACTTTGGCCTGGAAAGTACCCAACACTGACTCGCAAAACTTCAGCACTGTCTCGTCGACAAAGGCGTTGACTCGTAGACTGTCATATTGACTCTGAAATAGCCCCAAAATTGTTTTATAGGGACAGATAGATCCCATGGCCTGAAAAGTACCTAAAAATTGACTAGCAGACTTCAGCACTGACTTGCCAACACTGGCGTCGACTCCTGGACCATCAAATTGACTTTGAAATAGCCCCAAAATTACTCAAAATATACTTTTTTTTTCAAAATTGGATAAAAATTTCTAGGGTCCGCCCTGTTTTGTTAGGTAGGGTCGGGTAACCTGAAACACACCTTTTCTTTTGGGCTTACTGAAGAAGGGAAAAAAAGAAAAGAAAAACGGAGGTTGGGGGGGGGGCAGAGCCATAGCACTTATTCAAAACATGTCACTTATACAGTACTGAACAGTACCTAATCTTACTGGAAATATCATGTAATATTATACCCGTGTAATTCTATTTCAGCCAGCACATAATATTTCTATCAGTCCCATTATGAGAGCATGTTCTATCCCCACAACCTCTCTAGCCCAGTAACACAGCCGAGCAAATGGAGCACACTTATTGGGTAATTGGTGCATTTAATGTGACCTGATAAAAAAGAACAAAAAGCTAACAGAAAGTGACAGAAAGAAAACAAATGAGGAAGAGCTTACGTCAGTTGCCATTTTGTTCACGTGACTGGATCCGGGCCGATCTAAAATGTCAGAAACATGCACACACTTAATACTGTAAGGGCTGAAAAGTACTTTTTTGTCATCATGATACATCAATGCCCCACTGATAAGCAACTCACCAATGGTGCATTCTTGCATCGATCTACATGAAAGGATTGATGCACCTCCAAATTATCGTTCTAATGCACCAATGCAGTATGACATTATTGTATTCTGAATGTAATACAATGAAGTGTTGAGGAAATATTCAACCTATTAACCCTTGAAGGAAGGTATGATGTCATGATGCATGAAAACAGCCCTGGTAAGTAACTCGCCAGTGCTGCATTCACGCATCATGCCGACCCTTTGTAGTTGAGCCACTCCCAAAGTGTCGGCATGATGCACCAATGCAGCACTGGCAAGTTACTCACCAGTGCTACGTTGATGCACCATGATGACAAATACCATAATTTAGCGACATCTGTCCTTAAAGGTTTAATGGTTAAATAGTTCCTGATCATGTGACTTGGTATCATTCCACACCAGGGACTATATTTTACTCTGAGGGAGCAACCTAGTTATTGATATCTACTTTTAGTGGGTGACTCGGCCAAGGCTGAGATATGTGGTGTCTAGTGAAGCATATCTCATCCTGTCCGCTCCGGTTGTGGTGGGGGCCAACGTATTTAAGCGCAAGGGTATGGGGTCTGATATAAATCTTGAATAAGTGTCTGTCTTGTATAAGCACTGGGGGTTAACACACCTCCAAAATCATAAGCACCAGGGCTATCATACGAGTAGTATATAGGAGCATATTCAGCGCGTAAGAAACGGTAGCAAGTAGGTCAGTTGACACTTGCAGAACGGAAGTGACCTTTAAGAGCCAATCAGAAGCCTCTATATGACAGGAAGTGACGTCACTGACCTAGATTAGAGGTCATGACATACTTTACAAGCTTCTGATTGGTTAATATATGTCAATATGACCTACTAACTTTGTAAATACAAGGTACACATGCTATACACCACGTGGCTTTCAAATGTCAACAATGACATTTCAGTAATACCCTCACATGCAGATGGAATACTAACTTTAGTATTCAATAAATACCGTTGGTATATACACAGATACACGACACAATTTGTTTTTTTCATTCTTTTTTATTTCACACAAAGCAAAAAGCAAAGCAGTTACAAAGTGAATGAGTTATTGGCACAGTTCAACCCACACCCTCCTCCAGTTTTAGTTTTCTCCACTTCTGCTTTGTCTTGAACTTCTTCTAGTTGCCTCACTCTGTACATGAGCTCACTGATCATATCAATTATTTTATCCATGACATCAGCGTTACTCTTCAACCCGTCGATCACGTCTAATTCTCTCTGAGTGCTGTCTGCAAGTAAGTTGTGTTTAGTACTTGCAGCTTCTTGCTCTAGAGACTTTAGTATAGACTCATGTATGGCTCTACCAGGCGATCGGTCAGGTTGGTTGGCAGTTGGAGAAGGTTGTGTAGAGTGTGTTGAGGGTCTTGGGTTCGACATGTTTCTATCAAGAAGTTGATGCAATGAGCTCCACAAGTCTTAGTGTATAAACTTTGTAGTTGTTGCTTGTTGAACGTCCCACGCTTGTCTGACGATTTCTTCAAGAACGCTCTGTGATATACACTCATAGGGGGATCGAAATAGTACACTACTCCATCACTCTGAACATAGAAAGCTATCCAATGTTGTCCAGGTTGTGTGTGGGGGTGTGTGTTACTGACAAAGCAAGTCAGAGGTGTTGCTTCAGCAGGGCACTCATCACTAGGGAAAGTACCTAGGAAGTATCGTCGAGTGTGAGGGTGTTGGCTAAGAACAGTGTTCAGTTGTGAAGTCTTCATCTTCTCAGGCCATGTGGTAGTCTGTGACTGGTAGTCTGTCAGCTGTGAGTTGGATGTTGTTGTCGTAGAAAGCACAGATGACAGCTGAGATGGCGTGATTTGTAGGGGCGTTGAACCTCAGAGACACAGTCAACTTCCCTTGCTTCACTAAGTTGATGCGTGGGCATTCAGGAGTCCTGTCTGGAGTCAGGTCGAAAGCGAAGACTGTGTACCCTGATTGGAACTGTTCTAAAGTGAGACCACAATCTTGACCTACAGCTAGTAGACCTGTCTCTCTGAACAAGTTCCTGTAAGCTTTCACACAGTTCCCTGCAGCAAAGTCAGTCTTCACTTCATATTTATGGTCATCATACTTCAGACCTACTTCTCTCACTGAGTAGTTCTGGAAGTTGAACGGGTTCTCGCTTTTAGTGCCTGACGCTGCAGTCTCTTTGACTAAAGCTAGTAGGACACGGGTCGGGATCTGGCTTGTGTCGGGTTGAGTCCAACTGTACTCTTGTGACCCTCCGTCTAGAGTGTGTTTAGTGACTGGACACCTCGTCAGAGTGTAGTTGAATGGCCCGAACTGAGGGTTCATCACTGTTTTATTGTGGACTTCAGCTACTTCGTCTCTCACAGTCACTTGGCGCACGCTCATCTCAGCTTTAGTGATCTTCACTTTGAAGTCCAAGTCTGCAGCTTGCATCATGTAGAAAGCTGGAGAGCTACGTTCATATATGAACTTGAACTCACAATGTGAAGGGAAGAGCTTGCACTGCTTGAGGAGGTCGATGTGGGGTCTGATGATGACTCCGTGAGTCCGTCTTGCACTGAACTCTTTCCGGCGAGCAACGAAACCCGTGTTAGCAGCAACTCGTCCTTCCATGTGGCCAGCTGTGTCCATCATCCACTTCTGTAGACCCTTCAACCGAGTAGTCATGTCGTTCACTTCAGTTCCTACTAAGTCTAACAATGTCGATTTCAGTGCATAGTCTTCATTGTTCCCTGTCACTTTCTCTCCGTTGATCAACAGTTGAACAGAAGAGAAGAGGGAGTGGCCTATGTTGTTCACAGGTGCAGCTTCGTCACCTACTGCTAGACGTGTCCCAGCAGCATCTACAACTTCTATTTCCAAGTACAACTCTGCTTCACTCAAATCTGTGTACAGAGTAGTTGGCTCAAAAGTAAAGTCGAAAGAGTCAGTGTGGTCAGTCAAAGCATTGTTAGTTGTCTTAGTGACTGTCTGACTTTTCAGAATGTCTTTTTGAGTCACTCCTACTGCATGGAGATCTAACTCTCCTACAGCACATGTCTGGCCATGAGGATGTAACAGACTCATGATTAGAACAGTAGTGCTTTATTGCTAGCACGACTCTGCTTCTTCTTCTTGCGCCCTTTGCCTGTCTGCTGCTTAGTACGTCCTGCACGTCGGACTGTCGCACGGCGTTTGGCTGGAGTCGGTTGAGACACTCTGTTTATGTAGTTCTGAGCTGAAGAATGAGCTCTCTTCAATAGAGCTTGGCTTTGACCTCTGACATGTTTGTTTACACTCTTCTTGAGTGGTTTTCCAGCCATGACATCTGAAAGTACTCCTGCACCTGGTGAGAGTAGTGCTGTGCCAGCTGTCTTAGCAACTTTACGACCAATAGTGCTCAAAAGGGGGACAGCTCCTCGCAGTAATCCTGATATGATAGATCCAATACCATGACCACGTTGCCTAGCTACTCCACCGAAAGCTGGTAGAACACCGTGACCAAACTGAGATTTAGCATAGTAAGCACCATACTCCCCTCTAGGGGGTAAGTATGGAGGTGGGCCAAAGCGCTGAAGCATACTGTTACTATATGTGGTTGCTTATAGGCTTAAAAGCTAGTACTACAGTCACTGCTCCACGTTCAAATGGTATAGGACGACCTGTGCTGTCTCTTAAGTAGATCGCGATCTGTCTGAAGCTGCTCTTACTCACAGGTTGGTACATCAAAGGTTGGAAAGTGACAGTCTGTGTGTCACCTAGCAGTGGATTAATGTTTACAACTCTCAACAGAGGTGCTCTCTTGTCTCCAACGATGTTATGTTTCACTATATCAGAGTATACATAGACAGTCTGAGCTCTGAACTTCAAGTCTACTACAGCTTGACCTTCAGTCTTATTCATCAAGAAGACACCACCTTCGAACCCTAACTGCACACCCAAGTTTACTGGTAGTTGTATCACAACATCAGGAGGTAGAGCTACAATACACTTCATTGTATACCTGTTGTATGTGAACACGTTAGATTTATTGTTCTTGTGATGTGTCCTCAGTTTCTTGATTATACTAGGGTGTTTCCTGTTTATACACTTGTTCAGATAATTTATGAAGTCAGAGTTGTCTTGTAGATATACACCTTGCAGAGAGAAAGCTGTATACGTCCGGACTGCTGGGAATTGAAAAGTGTTGACTAGTTTATCTAAATACTTCAACTTTAATTCTATTTTCACTACTCTGAGTTCTTCCTCAGTCAAAACTTCTGACTCTCTAGTAGTAAGCCCGTTTATGAATGCTGCTTTTTCTGTGTAATTTAAGTTGAGTGAATCTCTCACAGCTGAGACTGCTGCACTAGCACGGTTCTCGGGGTTCAAACCGCGTACTATTCTGTAAGTGATACTGTCTGCACCAGATGGCGGCACTTCTGCTAAAGGGTCTGGTTCAGTTTCGGTTTCGCTGTCCGATTCGACACTAGGTGGCGGCGCAGGTCGCGCTACTTCTCCAGAGCTTGGGTCTGATTCTACACTAAGTCTCGCTGTAGGTTGTCGTACTGGTACTTGTTTAGAGCGTTTGATCTCTACACCTCGCTGTAGACACTTCTTAGCTACGCTGTCATGTATACTTGAACTTTTCCTATTCAACACAGGATCGTTCGCTGTGTAAGGAAAAAAGTCTGAGCTTCGCTTATGTAGTGCTTCTTGTAGTCTTTTAGCACTCATGACGCTCTTGGGTATAGTTGAGTCTGTTTCACCTTCTATGAACAACAATGTCTCACATTCTACGTTGTACCAACTAGTAGGACACGTTATTTCTTGCAGAGCACACTCCATTGGAGTACTAGAAGATACATACTCAGGTAACAATGTGTTGTAAGTTGTCAGAGTGTTGTCTGGGAAAACTTTCCTAGACGAGTTGCTAGGTAGTGTCATTGTGAACGCCATTTTTTCACGTTCTTAGCAGGTTCCCACGTGTTGAACTTATCCCCGTAACCTTTCCACTTGACGTATGCTTGACGCTTACGACCTGAGCCTCTGTACTTCACTACTTCCTCTATGTCGTACCTCTTCCCTTGACGGACATGGACCTTTTGAACTTCAGGCTGGTAGAAAGTTCCTTTTATCTCTTCTCCTAGTTCATCTTTCAGTTGGTATCCTTTAGGTTTGACAGAATCTATAGTGTATACTTCTTCAGTCCAGTTAGGTTCGTAACCTCTGTTGAAAGCGCGCTTCTTAGCAAGCATGCACACTTTAGAACCTTTCTTCAAAAGTAACTTGGGCACAGTCCTCTTGTCTGGTGGTTGTTCATATAGCCTGTAGAACAGAGCATCAGAGTTCTTGTCTGTGATGTCGACTGGAGCTGCACCTAGTGTCTTATGCACAGTACTATTGTAAGAGTGGACTAGATCTTGAAGTATGCCTGTCCACTTGTAGTTGTTGAAGTAAGCAAAGCAACGCCACAGCTTACCTTGCAGTGTGGCGTTAAATCGTTCAGCTATAGCACATTTCACGTCATCGTTCTCTCCAGTGAACAATTCCACACCAGTTTCTTCTAGATGACTTCTGAAAATTTGGTTCAAAAATTCTTTTCCTTTGTCAGTCTGGATTTTAACAGGTTGTCTACTCTCAGTCATTTTCTTGTAAGCTTCTAATACATCTACAGCTTTCTTACTCTTGACAGGTTGAGCAAAGCTATATCTTGAGAAGACATCTATACCAGCTAAAATATACTGGTACCCCTTGTTCTCACGTGAAGACTCTCTCATGTCAATAAGATCTAATTGCCATTGTCTATCTATACCCCAAGTCTGAGTCTTGTGTCTTGTGAACCGTCTCTTGTAAGGTTTGTGTCTAGTGTAAGCATCCACATCTTCTAAAGCTTCAGCAATGTTTTTTAAGTCAGTCTTCTTAAAGTGATGGTGTCGCAATTTACTCACGCTAGTGAAACTTCCAGGTTCTCTGACTGAAGTATAGCGATCTACTACAGCTTTCTTCAAAGCTTTGTCCGCCATAACTTTGCTAGTTGACGAGGTGTTATACCAGTACCACTCTGTGCAGTATTAGCTTTACGTTTACGCTTTGGTGTTACACTATATGAACGTCTTCTGAAGGGAGAGCCAGTCATAGTACTAACACTCTTGAAAGATTCTTTGTTTCTGACGAACTTCAAGGCTGGGTTCAGCCTTTTAACAGCTGCGATGAAGGGCTTTTGTCCTATGAGAGGTTGCTTCTTAGTTAGACTATTTTTTTCCGAGCTGCATCACCTAGTAGATCAATGATGTTACTCCCTTCTATACGCCGCCCGTGCACTACTAGTTCACCACTAGGAGTCCAGTTGATAGTACCTCGACCTTTGTCAGAGTCTGCCAAGTGTCTATACAGATTCATAGCAGTCTTCTGATAAGTATTAGGTACACGCCTTTGAATTAAAGCATCCATCACCATGACACCTTGTCTACCTATAGGTCCTGTGTCTTCTTCTTCTCCTTCTTCTTCTTGAGACTCATATTCATCGTCTCCACTACCACCAGGTAAACTTGGAGTTGGAGTTTGATGACTAGTAGTAGAAAACATATCGTCATCCTCGCCTGAACTAGCTTCATCGTCTGCTTCTTCTCCTCTTCTACCTTTTCTGCGACGGTGTGGAGTAATATTTCTAGGGTTCATAGAAGAAGCAGCTCGACTCACAATTTTAGCTTTTTTGTATAGTATAGAAGATTTAGTCATGAGCTGGTTGTATCTACTGAGTCTCTCACTACTGTTCAACTGAGAGTCATTCAATACTCTAGTTGCTTCTTTCTGTAAGTGACTCAATATCTCCACTAGACTACTGTGTGGGGATAGTTTTTCTCTGACTAGTTGACTCTCATAAAACTGAGTTTGAGGGTCTGGTAGCACAGCTGGAGCAGAAGACGCGAGTGTTGCAGTAGGTAGTGGGTCAGTGTTAGTAGTAGAAGAAATGGGGGTGTCGCTTCTACCCACTAAATCAGGTCTCACTAAAGCCATACGTGTGTAAGACATGACTACCGTTTGACAGCTGATCCTATGAGACTAGTAATAAGAGGTAGTGCTACACCTAGTAGTGCACCTATGAAGCCACCTTTCTGCTGTAGTATTCGTCTCTTAGCTATGACAGTAATCTTAGGTTTTGTTATAGCCTTCAGTTGTTTCTTGTACGGCGATAACTTCTTGACTGCGTGAACTGAGTTCGGTGTCAAGGTTTTGTTCATTACATTGACACATATGACACTCATTAGTCTGATCACTTCTTCACTGAGACCTCTCACTAAATGTTGACAGTCTGTAGTACTACATTTAGCTATATGTTTCAACAGAGAGTAATGACGACGTAAAGAAACTAACTTTTGGTAGTAAGCACTTCTCTGACGGCGCTTAAGACTCTCAGCACGCTTACTCTTAGTACTACCCTTCATTTCTTCTGCTTTTTCCCAGTAGGAATGAATACTACGCTGTTCCAAGGTGTTGTTATACTGTTCCTCACTCGCAAGTTGTCAGGTGTGCTCTGCTTACAGTCCAACACTATGTATGAGTGCTTAGCTGTAGTCTCTTTGTTATATACCTGAGTCAAGAAAGATGGTTGTGCTGGGAAAGCTTGTCTAGATATATAACTTATCTGACTCATATCTCGAGGGTTCTTGAAAATAACTAGATAATGGCTGTTTAAACTGAGAGTCCTGAAGTCTTTGTTAGCAAAGAATAAGTTCTGAGTAATGAATATTACATTCATGTTCAGATGATGAGAACCTTTGATGAAGAGGTCTTTAGCTATAGGTGCATATTCTGGGTCTAACAAGTCGTCTATGATGAGCATCGAGTGTTTAGTAGTATCTCGACTAGAGTTGAAAAGTTCATCTCTTGTAAGAAGACCTTCGTTGAATTTCACACCTGCACTTTTCAACTTTTCAAACTCTGGTTGCCACTGGCTGTAGCAGTAAGTTATATCGTGTACTTCAGGTGTGACGAGAGTCTTCACGTTATTTATCACTTCGAATACTAGACGACTCTTACCACACGATGTAGGTCCAGCTATTAGCATAGTGAAAGGTGACTGTAGTCTAGGATCGAATTCAACAGATTCCACAGTGCTAGAGACGTCCATCTTAGTGCAGTGATCAGACGAGAGTGGTCAACACTGGAGTGACACAGCTCACTTTTATGTCTTTGGGTACAGCTGCATACAACCCTTGAACATACATTGCGACGTCGCTGCGACCCATGTCGTCTTGCAACACTTTCATCAGAGCCATAGGCTCAGACGTCTCGTTGTACTTCCAAGCTCTCAGCACTTCATAGACAGGGTTCTTGACAGTTCTGTCAGAAGGCACAGGTTGAGAGATGAAAGCTAGTTCATGAGAAGTCAACCCTAAGTAGATCCCTATGGTCTTCCAGTCTCTAGGGCAGAGCTCAGCTAAAAGAGAGAAATATTTACTGCACTTTCCACTCCATGTCTCCACTCTCTAAGCCATCCCACATGTCATGCTTGTCCATGTACTCACGTGAGAATTGGATGAGGTCCATACGGTAAGATTCTTCCAAGGCGTCTGCTAGTTCCTTCCACCTAGTAGTACAACTTTTCTGGTACCAAGTAGTGAACATTTCTCTAGCTTGAGTTATGACACTTCTCTCACAACTGAGATATCCCATGTCCTTCAAGTTCACTTTGAGGTATGAACCTAACCGTATGTAATCTGATGTCGGCAACTTACTACTTATTTTCAGTAGCATAGCGTCTGGTAAGTATCCTAACGGCTCTCCTTTGAAGAATGACGATACAGGTACTACTAAATTGAAATCTGCCATGATGAGTGAGTGTGTGAAGGAGTAGACAGGCAGGTAGGTAGGTAGAGCGTTGTATGGGGTGTTGTAGGTTAGGGGGAGCTTTTATATAGCTCTTTAGACTAGAATACGTAGGGAAATCGTGTAAAGAGTATGCAAAACGTTCTGAGTTCGAACTCCTCGCCCCCCTATCCATTTCACACTAGAGGGGTGCCCCCACCCCATACACCCTATGCTAATACTATACACAGCCCCCACCCCACCTAACTCTATACGATGCACTAACGTTTCACTTTTTTATCAGAGTGTTTACAATAACATTCTGAGCGCTAAACCACTACGATGAGGGGACGTTGTAATATCACGCTCCCACTGACTTAAATAAGTTTTAATTCTGTGTCTGTCTGCTTCAGTGTAACGTTCTAGATACGTATCTGGGATTTTGAAAATGTCTTCTACTTTCAAATCTGAACGACCTGCTAAGTTCCTTTGAAGCCGACAACCTAGCATGTCTATGATACTCTCTAACAAGTAATGTGTCGGCATGTCTTGATTAGAGTGGTACTGAGGATGATGAGGGTTGTTTGCGTAGTGATGTTTCAGCGCTGATTCCCACATTGCAAGGTGGTCAGAGTTCTTGAGAGGTTTTGAACTCTTAAGGCGGCCAAACTTCCACCCATATCCAACAGCTTCTACAGCTGAAAACTTAGACAAGTCGTGCTTCATTATCAACTTGTCTATACATTTAGCTTCACTCTCATTGAAGCTATCACTTAGCAGAACCCAAGTGTGATACAACCATTTCCTATGCTCTAAAGTCTGTTTGAAATGATTGAAAATGTACTGTAAAGTTTTTACAGTGCATGTGACAGACTCTTTTCTTTCACACACATACTGTAATACTAACTCGTCTTCAGGGTATCTAGCTTTAACTAGCGTGTAGAGGTCGTGAGCTGTCTTCATGATGACGTTGAAAGGTCGTTTGAATGAGTGAGTGCACTTACACGACCCTATATACTCTGAGTGATTTATGACTTGACAACTAACCGTTTAAAACACAGTGTGCATGTAAAATTTTTAAGAAGTAGAGTGACAGTTTGAAGGGGGGTCTCTCAATATATGAGAGACCAGAGTTAGTTTGTTAGTACACCTATACCTTTTTTTCACTTTTTTATTTTTTTGTGAAGCATCTAATAGACTATTGGTCAAGGTTTTTTTTTCATCAGTTAGGGGAGAAGGATTGAGTTGGAAAGGCTGTCACCAGTTCATACAAGACTCCTTGGCACAGTAGAGTAGGGTTTTGACAACGTTGTACAACTACTCTTACAACGTGACAACACCCGTTTGCATTGTGTCCAATCTCAGTCTTGTATGCTCTTTCATACAAAAACCGATCTGAAGAGTATTTAGCACGTGTTATCTTGTCAGGAGCTGATACTGTGTGCTTGATTAAGCCGTGTACCATACTCGTAGAGATGAACACGGAATTTCCCAGCTGGTGTGATTCGAGCTGATTAATTTTGAATTAGGGTTTCGTCCTACATTTTTGAAAGTTGATAGCTGAAGCTACTACACTATGAGAAGTTACACTGTGTTGTAACTTAGAAACTAGCAGTAACACGTTACTCACTACTTCAGATTGAGTAGCTTTCCCAGTAGAACTAGTTATGAACTTCTTGAGAGAAGGACTAATAGCATTTATGGGAGTCGTGTTGTTATGCAGAAAACAATTTGAAAAATCTAAATTTGGAGGTATGTAACTATCTCTGATGTACTCTTCAGGACAATATCTGAACAACTGCTTTTCCTCACCAGTCTCTACTCCACTCTTGACGTCTGAAATGAACTCCCAAACTGACCGCCTGTGTTTAGTGCTGAGTGAAATCGGTAGAGGTGTACAAGCTGCACTGGACATGTTGTCTCAGAGCTGCTCAGTTTGAATCTGATCACAGCCGGTTGTTTTCAACGTACACTAATCGTTTCCCCCACCCTCTCTAGAAAAGTAGTGTTCACAAATTAACTCACTTGAACGAAAATCTTTCAAATAAACGTCAAGAAGAAAATGTAAACTTCACCTTCAAACTTGTCAATCATATAATAAGTTTAAAAAAAAATTTAGACTGTATTTATATTTTTTCATCTTGAAAAGTGTAGTATAAGATACATCATTCATGAACGTTCCTTTTATGTTGCAACGCCCCATCCAGCTGACAGCCACTGTGCTATCTGAATAGAGTTCACATTTCCAACTGTTGTTTTTCAACTTTTTGTTTTGCTCTCCACAGAAGCACCAGTCTGTTATGGGTTATCCCGTGCTTATTTATGTAGTGTGGTTGATAAAGATACATTGTATCTAAACTCAGCCTAGTGCTTTACTATAGTGACATGTGCGTATAATTGTCGTACAATAACAATTAGAGATGAAATATGAAAAAAATGTCAGACGTCAAATGTTCGTCTATTGTCGTTCAACAAACATGTGACAACGTTTGACAATCGTTCTCAGTAAAATTAGTATATATACCCCTTGATTTGCTCAGTTGAAATCAAACCGCTCCTGAGCTGCTCAACTGTGACGACTACTCTACTCTACACCTGCCACTCTACACGCTGCCTCTACTTTTCAACTTCTACAAAACTAACTGTTTTAGTTTAGGATGCGGTCTGCTGGCAACAAGAGCTCTAAGAAGAGTTCTAAAGTAGCTAAGAGCAAGAACTTAGTTCTGGACGTTTCTGTGGAGATACCTCCTACAGTGAGCAATGAAGTACAGTGGATTCATTGTCCAAGTACACCTGAAGAGCAGAGTGCAGCTATCTTGGGGTTACATCACGATCTGGACTGCATGCTGGCTCCTTCCAATGGCGTACTGGACCGTGATGTATCTACGTCAGCACCAGCTTTGAGCTCTACAAGCTTCAGCAACCCTGAACCACCCCAAGATGTCCTCACTTACCAGACCCTGTCACACGTCATGCCCGTGGGCCGAGGCAATGGAGCTCTTCCCACTGCCGCTACTCCTCCAGTCATCATCGACTTGACTGGTGATGAGATACTTCGACCCAGTACGCCAATCGTCATCGACTTGACAGAGGACGAAGTAGAAGAAGGTGAAATCATCGGGCACGACTTGAATGAAGTACTAGATGAGTGGTTCCAGAAAGCTGAAGCTGAAGGACGCTGTGCGCCACCTTCCTCACCTGTCACTACAGCTGTACCAGCCGACATTGTAGTGAGGGATAGTGCCGGGGCCGTCATCACTCCTGGCTTGACCGACACTGTCGTCGTCATCAACGGGGAAGCTACAGTAGTCACGGATGAGTACTACTCAAGAGTAGTAGGTGACACAAGTGGTGAAGTGAATCCTCCTAAGGGCGTGACGACTGCTACTAAAAGAGGTCCATCTCCACAGATTCAGCCAGAAGCAGTTGTTGAAAAAAAAAAGAAGCGAAAGTACACCAAGAGTGTGGCTACTGTAGCTGCAGCTGCTGCACGTGCTGCAAAGGCTGGTGTGGGAAGTGTTACTTCCCAATCTACGGTTGCTACTGCTGTTGTGACACCGCTTCCGCCGAGGAATGGATCCAAGAAAGTTGGGTCTAAGCTGGCTAACTTCCGCATAGTCCCTTTGACTGGTGAGAAGTGGCCTAGTCGGTTTGGTTTCCCATCTCAACAAGCCGAAGGTAGCATTGTTCCTGACCAACTCTTCTACCCACCTGGGGATACATGCACGCTGCTTGAAGTATACAAGCTCCCCTTCATCAGTGGCGTCTCAATAAGGCAATATTTGAACAAGCCTTACGAGAGGCGCGTCAACTTATGGGCAAACGACTTCAGAGGGCTCTTCTACCAGAGCAAATCTATCATAGAGAACTATGACAGGATTAAAGAAGAAGCCAAGAAAGGAGCGCCAGCAGTCCAGAACTATCTGAACTACTTAGACAACCCTGTCAAACACATAGGTGTCTTAGTCAACCTCTACAGGGGACAACCTAAGATCCACATCGGAACGTCGTCGTACGTGGAAGAAATGGATAAAGCGCTGCCGGCAGGTCGAGCAACGACAAGCCCAATACACTGTGGGTACACGGTGACTGTCAACACGATCAAAGACATACTGGAACGTGTTGGGCCGATGCTGGAGAGTGACAAGAACTTTTACAGAGGTGTTACCACTTGCGATGAGACTGATTAGGTGAGTGCTCAACAATTAAATTACATCAGTTGTAAGGTTCCTCAACACTGTATTGATAGGGCTGTAAATTCTTTGCATTATGTGTCTGTCTGTCTGTCTGTCTGTCTGTCTGCTTGTTTGTTAGTGAGTATGTTTTAGTGGAAAAAAGGAAAGAAAAAAAAGAAGGAGAGAGTGTATATCTGAAGAGTTTTTAAAATGCATAGACACGTGAATACTATCAGTTGTATTCGGTGTAATGCACCTAGAATTCCTAGACAAGTTACTATACATAACAGTAGTAAGAACTTGTGTACTTCAGAGACTTGCTTGAGAGAAGTCTTCTCTAGTGAAACAGTTTTACCTGAAGAGATTGAGAAAAACTCTCTTTTCTTAGAATATTACAAATCAAATTTCAGATCGATAGGTCAAGGTTTAGTTGTGTTAGGTTGTGTACAAGCTATATATAACGTCAGATTAACTACTTTTGAATCTGATCAAGGAGTGAGTGAGATAGTGACAGCTCTCAGAGCTATACATGAGAACCAGTTATACAGTTATAGAGTAGCTGTGTCTTTTGGTCGAATTTTGACTTGCACTGAAGACGCTGAGCAAAGAGTCATGTATTTTCATGCTTCAGCTAACAACTCTTCAGTTTTTTATGACAGTGAAGACCATCAAGACCCTTACTTCTTAGTTAAGAACTCTGAGAGCTTTGAAAGTTGCATAGATCTATTGAAAAGTAAAGTGAAAGTTGACACAAGTAGACCTGACACAAAGTGGACAGTAGTAGGTAATGTGAATGTGAATCTGACTTATATTAGACCTACAAATGTGTTCTTAGGTAAGTTAGAGAGTGTCCCTCCTAGTTTCAGGAAAAGAGGTATGTTACACTTCCACCGAGACTCTTACAGTAAGATAGTGTACAGAGACAACTTGTGTTTCTTTAGATGCTTGTCACACCACTTGTATAAAACATTAGATAGAACTGTAGAGCTTTTCAAAGAAGCTTATCCAGACACTTGTCAGAAAAAGTTCAAAGGTATTCTCTTAAGTGATTTAGATAGATTAGAGAAAGTATTCAAAATAGACATACGAGTGTTCAAGCTGTCTAGTACTAATAAAGTGACTGTAGTGCGTAGCAAGCTTTGTAGTAGCAAGAAAGTCTTGAATCTCAACATGTACCGCAACCACTTGAGTCTGATAGTAGACATGTGTAAATATGGGCGCGTGTACAGTTGTGAAAAATGTTACAAAGCATTCTCTTCTAATTACAACTTGAAGAGACACACTGCTGTAACAAAAGACTGTACTAAAGTACGATTTATATACAAAGGGGGTGTGTACAAACCTAGTAGAACTATATTTCAGAAGTTGAGTGAGCTAGGTGTACATACACCTGCTCACTTAAAGATATACCCATATAAGATTGCTTTCGACTTTGAAAGTTATTTTGTAAAGAACGGTGAGAAAAGTTGTAACACAACTTTTGAGTTAGATCATGTACCACTGTCTGCTAGTGTAGCTAGTGACTTTCCAGGGTATACAGAACCAGTGTGTTTTGTCAGAGAGAGTAACAGGGAAAATGATGACTTAGTCAGTCGTGTATTAGGGTACATAGATATGTTAGCTTGTGAAATAGGTGAATGTGTCAGAGAGCGTTTTAAAGTAGTGACAGATCAGCTAGATGCTCTGCAAGCTGAAGAGGAAAGGTTAGAGAGTGCAGCTTTAAAAGATGCTAAGTTAGAGAAAAGTAAGTATAATTTATCACCTGTCGTCAGAGCTAAACAAGCTCTGACAGCTTATATGAACAGAGTACCTGTAGTAGGTTTTAACTCAGGTCGATATGACTTAAATCTAATAAAGAGAAGCTTCCACACTTTCTTCTCAGAAAGAGAAAAGAAACCTATGACGACTATAAAAAGGTGCAACCAGTACATTGCTGTATACACTGAGCACTTAGTCTTCTTAGACATGGTGAACTATCTAGCTCCAGGTTATAATTACGCTAGTTATTTGAAAGCTTTTTTGAAAGACACAGAGAAAGGTTTTTTTCCTTATGAGTGGATGGACAATGTCCGAAAATTAGATAACACAACTCTCCCACCTAGGAGAAGTTTCTATAGCTCTCTGACTGGGAAAGGTATAACTCAAGCTGAGTATAGAAGCTGTAAAGAAGTGTGGGTGAAAGAAAAAATGAAAACAATGAAAGACCACTTAGTGTACTATAACAATTTAGATGTAGCTCCATTTGTCAGAGCTATAAATGAACATAGCAAGTTCTTCATAGAAAGGAGTGTCGACATGTTCAAAGATGGTTTGACACTTCCAGGTTTGACTTTGAAGTTCCTCTTTCAGAACACTGAGTTGAATGCGACACCTTATGTTCTCTTTTCACATCATGAAAAAGAAGTCCACAACTTACTGAGAAAGAATTTAGTTGGTGGACCTGCTATAATATTCCACAGACACCATTGTAGTGGTATAACTAGAATAAGAGAGCGTAAGTATGGAGTTGAGAGTAAAAAGTGTGATCACATTTTAGGAGTAGATGCAAATAGTTTGTACTTGAAATGTATGGGTGAAGCTCATTGTACAGGTTTCTATGTAGTGAGACGTCACAAAGATGATTTCAAGCCTGTTCTCAGTCAGCAAATCAGTTACTCAGCTGTAGAATGGCTCCGTTACAGAGCTATAGTAGACAAAGTACCTATTTTACATCAATACAACTATGGTGAAGTCAGTGTAGGTAGTCAGCGTATAAGAGTAGATGGGATAGTCCCTGATCGTAAATTGATATATCAGTTCCATGGTTGCTATTGGCATGGTCATACATGTCAGATCAACAAGACATTGATGACTAGTACGAAGGGTCGGGAATGGATAGAAGAGCGTTCTACTAAAACAGCTGCTGTAACTCTGTATCTGAAAAGTTTAGGTTACACAGTAGTAGAACAATATGAATGTCAGTGGATCAAATTACGAAAAAACACTCAGTGTTTGAAACTGAAACCTGAATGGAGTGTTAATAGACCGTCTTCAGCTGGTAAGATGAGTCAAGCTGAGATAATAGAAGGTGTGAAAAGTGGTTCAGTGTTTGGGTTGATTCAAGTAGATATTCACACACCTGAACATCTCAAACCATATTTTGCTGAAATGACACCAGTTTTCAAGAACATTCTTGTCAGCAAAGAAGATGTAGGTGACCATATGAAAACTTATCTAGAAAGTGTAGGGAAACTGCGTCAACCTCAGAGACAGTTGATAGGTAGTTTCCATGGATCAGGTCTTCTACTAGGTACTCCGTTACTTAAGTGGTATCTAGAGAAAGGTTTAGTAGTTAGCAAAGTGCACTTGTTAGTTCAATACACACCTGAAGAAACTTTCAGACCTTTTGTGCAAGAAGTGACAGCAGCTAGACGGAAAGGAGATGAGAATGTTGACTGCAAGATCTTGTCTGACTTGTATAAACTGTTAGGTAACAGTTCATATGGTAAGACTATATGTAACAAGCAGAATTTCTTGAATACTAAATATGTAAGTCCAGATTTTGCTAGTCGACATTGTCTGCACTGGTCAGTACAACAAGTGCATGACATCAGTGAGAACACTGTAGAAATGTCATCTCTCCCGACTAGTATCACATACGACTTACCTGTTCAGATTGGGTTCATGGTATACCAGTATGCTAAACTGAAAATGTTAGCGTTCTACTACGACTTCTTGTTGAAGTTCATTGACTCAAAAGACTTTGAAATGTGTGAAATGGACACTGACAGTTTTTATTTTGCATTGTCTAAAAAGAATTTAGACGAAGCTGTCAAACCTGATATGCGTGAGCAATACTTCAGAGAGCGTCACAAGTGGTTACCTTCTGAATCTTGTGATAATCCTGAACATAGAGAGACGTACATTCAATGCAGAACACACAACTACCCATGGGTACAACCACCGTGTTGCTATCGCCGCCTGGTGTTTGACAAGCGAACTCCAGGTCTGTTCAAGATAGAGTGGGAAGGAGACGCTATGACATCTTTGAACCCTAAATGTTACATGTGTGTCAGTGAGACAGGGAATAAGACTAGTTGCAAAGGAGTAATCCAGAGGCAGAATAATCTTACTGAGACAAATTATCAGAACGTTTTGAAAACAGAAAAGACTCATGTAGTGACAAACAGAGGTTTCAGAGTTATAGACCATCACGTCACTACATACTCTCAGAACAAGCAGGGTCTAAATTACCAGTACATTAAGAGAATAGTATGTGAAGATGGTGTCAGCACTGAACCTTTAGATATATATGACTCTCTCTTTCTGTGTGTGTGTGTGTGTGTGTGTGTGCTCTTGTGTTTGCTATACAACTGCAGACATTGACATGGATGCACACCTTACAACTGCGGACACACCCACAACTGAGGACGTCCTCAGTTGACATTTCACTTAAAACATACTCTGAATGGTATTTTATGGCATCTGGTGAAGTTTTGTGAAGTTTGGTTAAGTTACAAAAACAGTCCTCAGTTTGAATGTGCAGCGCTTGGCATCGTTGATGTCTTCGGTTGTCATCATACACACCAACCTATACACACATGTCCTCAGTTGCAGTGTTCTGTACCTGTCAAAACTTCATGTCCTCTATTGTGTAATGTTGTACCTGTCTTCACATACGACCTCGCTATGATATGGCTATGAGTTTGCCTTTACCGAAAGTGTATCATATCACTCATATATGATATGTAACAATCTTACTATGTTTTCAAAAGACAAAATTGCATTTAGTCTTGGGTTTTGCAAGGCATTATTATTTTTCCAGATTAGAAACTGTATTTATTACAGAGAGATGGACATATATTTTCCCGAGAGCAAATTAACAGTGTGTTCTTTTCATAACATGTGTATAATTTAAAGCTAGGCCACATAAAGGTGACAAAAGGGCTGGGTGAGGAGAGGAAGTATAGGGAGTATAGTAAGGATGTGTCCTTAGTTATATAGTACCAGTATAGTTTGGGCGTGTCCTCAGTTAGATAGTACCAGTATAGTTTGGGTGTGTCCTCAGTTAGATAGTACCAGTATAGTTTGGGTGTGTCCTCAGTTAGATAGTACCAGTATAGTTTGGGTGTGTCCTCAGTTAGATAGTACCAGTATAGTTTGGGTGTGTCCTCAGTTAGATAGTACCAGTATAGTTTGGGTGTGTCCTCAGTTAGATAGTACCAGTATAGTATGGGCGTGTCCTCAGTTAGATAGTACCAGTATAGTTTGGGTGTGTCCTCAGTTAGATAGTACCAGTATAGTTTGGGTGTGTCCTCAGTTAGATAGTACCAGTATAGTTTGGGTGTGTCCTCAGTTAGATAGTACCAGTATAGGGAGGGTGTGTCCTCAGTTAAATAGTACCAGTGTAGGGAGGGTGTGTCCTCAGTTAGATAGTATCAGTTTAGTGTGGGTGTGTCCTCAGTTAGATAGTACCAGTATAGGGAGGGTGTGTCCTCAGTTAGATAGCACCAGAATAGTAAGGGTGGGTCCTCAGTTAGATAGTACCAGTGTAGGGAGGAGACCTACCTAGATTCCATGTTACTGGGGATGGAGCTGATACCTCCATTATCACGATTGTGGACATATGTTATTTTAAAGTATTTGGCTTAGAATTGATTATATTCATGTTCTGGATCTTTAGACAGAACTAACAGAAGTTTTAGGGGGGTACTGGGGCTATATGTTAGGACTGGACCCCTGTGTACCTGTATACCATCGAACACAAGAGACTCCTAGAATTCATAGGGCATATGTATATCAGGGTGGTAATACATATATGACTCAATTACCAAATCAACGAAGGTCAAATCGTGCCGTACATGATCACTTGCCTTACATGATCACTTGCTGTAAATGATGAAAAAAACACATGAAAATCATCATTTCCTCCCACAAAAATTAAGCAAGTAGAGATGGGATCATATACATCATATCATGTTGATCATGTACGCCATTTATTTATTATGTACATCACTCTTTGATCATGTATGTACATCATTCTTTGTGACCTGTTCCTTTAGAATGTGTGTATTTCAAGTCTGTACACACTGATGTACTTTAATATCAGTACTCTCACTGTAAAGCACATAGCCCCACCCCCCCCCCCCCCCACACACACACACAAACACAAACAATCGTTATATAATGTAACATACCAGGTTGTTAGTGGTATCTTTTGAAGTGGCTAACCATGTAGGTCCACCGATCTGTCACAATTCAACCTGCATCGATCTGGTGAAAGTGGTATCAGGAATACAGGCCCTCCTGACTGTAGGCCCCCTGCCCACAGGCCCCCTGCCCACAGGCCCCCTGCCCACAGGCCCTCCGGTTTTGCAGCCCCCTGCCTTTAGGCCACCCTGACTACAGGCCCCCGGCCCATAGGCACAAATCTCAAATTTCCTACACCCAACCCTCTTTCCCTCACGTCCAACTCCCTCATGTCTAACTACTCAAACAGAGTAAGAGGCAGCCGTTCTTTAAGTGTTCATCAATACTTTTTTGATATGATGTAACGATAATAGTGTCTACAATGATCACGGAAATATATTTTGAACTAGATGTAACTGTAATGTTATGAAGAACACGAAATAAAGATAAATCAAATGAAAAAAAAACTTTTAAAAAAACTCACGTCCAACCCCCTCCCTCACGTCCAACCCCCTCACATCCAACCCCCTTCCTCACGTCCAGCCCCCTCCCTCCCGTCCAACCCCCTCCCTCACATCCAACCCCTCCCTCACGTCCAGCCCCTTCCCTCACGTCCATTTTTGAGCCCTATAGACACGGACCTGTAAGGATTACCTCTTGATAATTAAGGGGTGCATTTTAAAGAAAACTGAGGAGATAGGGGTACATTTTCAGACCTCAACGGCTATATAGAGGGTCATTTTTACTTTATTTTCTCAAAACATTTTCTTGATATGGGGACTTTTTCAGATTCACCCATAATTATGATACATTTTCATGATTCACCCTCGATTTAGGGATTTTTTTTACTAACTTTCTCTTACAAAGGGTATGATATTTCACCCCTTTATAAAGGTACCAACTTTGAGGTGATGTTCACACATAGTGACTATGGAAAAGATAGGGAGTGCCCTCCCCCCACGGACTTAGCCTAAAGGACTGTTTTTACTCCTCTGTGGGTGCCACGCCTCAGAGGTTAGAGTTGTAAATTGCACCCAATAATAGAACAGTGGGGGGCAAACAAAAGCCACGGGGGTAATACTTTATAGGGTATATGAACCATATCTCAACCAACAATGGTCATACAAATACGTTTTAAATTTATATAAAATGAATGTATGTCCGGGTACTCTCTTATACTTGTTATATGTGTAAATATAGTAAAATTTGCAGACTGAATTACAACCCAGGTAAGTGAATATAATAAAGCTTAGTCTAACGATACTATCATGGTACTGCTACCTAACTACGTGGAGGCCTGTGTTTGTCCCCCAATCAGCAGCAGCAGAAGGAACTCTACACATGCAGCATGACACGTTTTTGTTTATGTTAGCATTTGACTAGGGAGGGTGGGGTAGCCTTGACCTGCACATACACCCTGGCCTACACTACACATATGAGTAAAGTTAGGGCTACTACTGATATGGGCTATAGTCTTAGCTGTTATAATGCTGTTTTAATTAATGAATTCCCATCAGTAGAATCAATTATATTCATTTGAGAAAACAACTAATATGTTTGTTGGTAATATGAATGAATGGTATACCGAAAATATCTTCTTTCAACCAAGCTATCATATACAAGAAAGGGTTAAACTTTGACGATATAATGCTGTCTGAATCAATGAATTCCCACCAGTAGAACCGAAGATATCAATTTTAGCAAAAGTTAGGCTTTTTTCTCTAAGGGAGGAAGGAGTAGGCAGAGAAGGGGAATCAAGCCTCGTCCAGTCCGCCCCTGATGACACACACGCCGTGGGCCATGGTTGGGGAGGGGGAGTGGTTCCCCCCTCCTCGACACTCCTCCTCATACCCTGGCTTGCAACTCCTGCTTCTTGCGTCATGGCTACCCCCTGGTCGCTGGGCTTACCACCCCCCCCCCCCCCCCAGTCTCTCACTGCCAGACCCGCCCATCCGTGACCACATACATGAGCAGGCGGGGGCTGAGTCTACCCCCCCCCTCATTGTTCTACCCATATTGTATGATTGATGGTCACAGCTTTTTATATGTTTACTTATAGAGCTAGACCTACAGTGGCCCTTACATACTCTGCTACTGTCTACCAGCACTCAGGAGAACCTGGGTTCGAGATCCCACTCTTGCTCAATTAGTTTTAGTGTTAATGTCTGCATAATGCACCCAAATCTAAATGATGTACATATTATTCACTTATTTTATATTTAAATTTTAATATAACTATGGCAATAGAGGGGCAATTATGCTTCAAATGGTTCAAATAAATAATTAAAAAAACGGTGTACCATGGTGGGTTTCGAACCCACTCTCCTCATTAAAAAATGACTAAATTTTGGGCAAACGTCGCCAGGTTGCTTATATTATTGCCTTAAGTCGAAAGTCATGCCGTCCCCGGGAATGAGGGCAGACTCTTCAGTTCAGGGCGTCCTATCCTCCTCGCCGTTGCTCGGACGGAGTGAGGGTGATAGGGACGGAGTGAGGGTGATATAGGGACGGAGTGAGGGTGATATAGGGACGGAGTGAGGGTGATATAGGGACGGGGTGAGGGTGATAGAGATGGGGTGAGGGTGATATAGGGACGGAGTGAGGGTGATATAGGGACGGAGTGAGGGTGATAGGGACGGAGTGAGGGTGATAGGGACGGAGTGAGGGTGATAGGGACGGGGTGAGGGTGATATAGGGACGGAGTGAGGGTGATATAGGGACGGGGTGAGGGTGATAGAGATGGGGTGAGGGTGATAGGGACGGGGTGAGGGTGATATAGGGACGGGGTGAGGGTGATAGGGACGGGGTGAGGGTGATAGGGACGGAGGAATATTCATCAGTGGCATGGGACAGGAGGAATAAAATTTAATAGATAGTGACATATGACATTTCTTAAAATCGATATATGTGACATGGGCATTTCTTAAAATCTATACAGTATTTAGGAATTCCCCACCCTATTAAGGGTTCCACCTTTCCTCTTTCCTCCAGACAATCCTGGAACCCCCCATGTTTTCCTGTGTGCTCTTATAACCCTCTACACTCCTTTTATTTTGATTAATAGAGCCTATAAATAAACAAATGTAATTCTGTAGAAGGCCCTTAGTGACAGTGGTGACAAGGGTTTTTGGTTCGTGACCTCCAGCCATATCATATGTGTGATAGCACTAACATGATGCTGAGCCTTATGCTATTATGTGTTATTGTGTGTTGTGTGTATGTTGCCATATTCCTAGAGCCCGTGGGATTGATGGTCATACCACTTCCTGCTGAGCTCCGACCTCTGCTTTAGGTAAGGGATATAGCACACAGCTTATCACAAATGCAACGGACAGCATGAGGGCTATGCTGATCACTTCCTAGGCAGTGTGTCATTTGTGTTAATCAGTGTCACAGCTTTCTCTGGGATTTAACAGAGACACATGAAACCCAGGTTCATTCCCCTTTTTTATAATCCACCATGCACTTAATACATCAGAGGGGGTGGACCCTATCTAGAACAGTCGGAAATATGTAATCTGCAACGTCTTAATACTTAGCTCAAATAGTCCCACCTTAGTTCTAAGGATGGATCTGAGGTTATCTACATAAATACAAGACCTCAATAGACAGTATTTATAGGAGCATTGGGGATTAGTTTTGGCCAGTATGGAAGGGAGGATGTGTTATGTACTAGTTTACACTAATTAGTGTTAAGTTCTGGTTGCCAAGGCTTTACAACTGGTAGATAAACGCTGGCTGAGGCAGCCTGGTATTGATGTGATGCGGTGTGTGAGTGCTGTAGGGGGGGGGGGAGTCTTATAAGCCCCTTACCACTACAAGCCATTGTGTGACTGCAGAGGGGTTTTCGGCGACCTGGTGACCTGGGCCGTTTTCTAGGCGACTTTTCGACCTGGGGCAATGATTTAAGCAACCTGGCGACTTTTGCACAAAAATGACTATAGGATAAAGGGGCTAAAAAAACGACCTTGCGACCTGGGGCCTTAATTTCGGCGACTTTCAGACCTGAGGGGGGGCCCCCTCTGCACCCCCCATTATGTAGACATGTCTAGTTATAGTACAGCTCCGCTCCAACCACCTCCCATCCACCTCCTCACTCTCAAACATGGGTACAGAGGGTTCCTGTCTAGATATGAGTTATGAGTGTGTGCAAATCGGGGGGGGGGGGCATACTATGAATTTGAATTGCAAAGTATCATATATATATACAGAAATATTCATTTCTTATTTGTGTATTACTACCGGATATTATATTTGGCTTTCATCAAAATACATATCACGTATATGGATTATGGCCAATAAAGATGCTCAGAAGTCAAAGTCAAGTGCTGTATCAGAGTGATCTTTTAGAACAAGTCATGAATTCATGGGTGATTTTATAGTGGACCTTTGATTCTCATGACTGACAAATCCGTTCTAAAAAAGACCCCCCCCCCCCCAAGTGCCTACAGATGGGTGGGTGGTGATGTAAACCGATTTCCGATTTTTCTTCTTAAGGTCCTCAATTCAAAACCCTACCTAGTTTATAGTTTATCAAATTCTCTACAAGGCGCAATTATTTATATTGCAAAGTGATTTCTGGTTATTGAGAAACCACACATTTGCCTTTCTCTATGGGAGCAGCCACGACCCATGCCCCGCCTTACTGTCATTTGAGGTGTGAGCCCAGTCCCCGCCCTCCCAGTACAAACCTGACACCATCCTCGTTAATGGATCTCAAATACACCCCCTTTCCACATATTTTTGAGTGAAAAGTACCCCTTTTTATAGTAAAATCACTGATTCTGGGAGCCCCAAAAGTGCCCCTTTTTTTTACAAAAATGCAGATTACTTTCACCTCATAATGAAAAACAACTATATATAAACATGCACATATTTAATCCCAAAGAAATATTCACAGGATATTTACGGTTGACTGATATTAAGTTAATACTGTGGAACCATCTTGTGTTAAAAGACATCCCTTTCCTCAAACTCCACTTGAAAAAGACTCCTTTCCTTTGAAAAACGCTGATTTGACTTGAAAAAACACCCCTTTTTTTCGAAAAACGCTGACATGCACAGTAACAAAAATATTATCCTTTTTCTGTGTTTTCTCTAACGAGGATGGTGTCTAGAAGTGTTGGAAGTGCGGGGACTGGGGGTGTGAGTGAGTGTGGATTCAGCACCAGTGGCACAGCTCCAGCCACACAGGTGACGGCCCTCACTGTACCATGATGCCGGGAGGTAAACCTGCACGGCCGCTTTACTCCCGTGGGGCAGGGGGGGGGGGGGGGTATCCTATTGGCAGCGTATATATCAATGTCTCTATCATATTGTAGAACATTAAAGTACACAGAGCTTTATTCTGGTACATTTTTCCCCCTTAATTTCTAAGGACTTTGACTTAACTACCTTATTTAATTGAAAAATTAGGAAGTACTTACCCCCAGAAAACTATGTTTTTATACTGAATGTCCTAGCTGTTTTTAGCTATTTTTGATAGATCTAATAATTCCGTGCATATATATAAACAAGATTCATTAGATTGAGGTATCCATGGGTACATATTTCCAAAGTGGAGGGATTTATCTTACAACACTTTGATGGTCAGGGCCGGGTCAGGGCACTTTCCTCCTGAGCACCGACTTCTGGCCTGCTGTAGGGGACACAGCTTATCACAAATCCCACCCCCTCCCCTAATCCATCTGTGGACAGATGAGGGCCATGCCGAGCACTTCCTTCGCAGTGTGTCATCTGTGTTAATTGATGTCACAGCTTCCTGTGGGATTTAACAGAGACACAGGAAACCCAGGTGCATTCCCCTTTAATAATCCACCATGCATTTAAGACATCAGAGGGGGCGGATCCTGTCCAGCAAATACTTATTCTAAAACTTCTAAATACTTAGCAGGAATATGGCCAAGTTAGTCCCATCCTAGTTCTAAGGATGGATTAGATATAATCCATGTCCATATGGATGTACATGTGTGACGATAGGGGGGTGTACTATATCAGGACCATGCTGGCGGGACTCATCCCCTACCCCCTACCCCCCCCTCCTGCACGTCTTTCCAGATGGGCCGGGCTGGTGGTTAACCCCGGGGTCTAGGGTCTCCCTCCGACTGGACTGTAACCCTTTGAGAACACGATTGCAATGTGCTGTTTGTCTTCATAATAATTATGTGCATGTATCCTAGGTAAGGATATGACCACTGGTGAATTTATAAATCATACTAGCCCTATTCTATAGTATTGAGGCACTCATGTGTATCATGATGATCAATGAACATGATACATTGAACCACCAGGCATTTTGCCACCCTTAGAGGGTTAGAGAACAGACTACTTTCCCCCACATGCTATAGGAATCTAGCCCCCTTCCCTTCAATTTGTGTACGCACATAGTAACCAAAATTCGAGCAGTGGACCCTTCCCGGCCACTCCCACAACTATGAAAATGATAAAGGCTATATAGGAGTATACTTATATAGATGGTCATTTTATGTTACAGGAGAATATTGACTATACATTGCCCCTTATAAATACGTTCTCACGGTGTGGGGCGTGGCATCGGGGACAGTACCCTGGGCGCGGCAAAGAGTGAACGGCTCTAGCCCTCCTCCATCCGCACGTCCAGGCTACTGGGACAGTGGCGAGGGGGCGACAATACAACGTCTTGTTGCTATGAAAATCAAGTCTCAATGGCGACCATGCCGTCGCCGAACCATTCTATTTATAGTAACATTTTGGTTCCACAAAGTTATCTATCTTTGTGATAGCGTACATTATATACAACTTTGGCAGGTCAATCAGTGCTGATGTAAGATATGTATAGATACTTAGACTGTCCATAAGTTATATAACTGTTGTCGTTATTATATATTCATAATACTTTGGCTGTACAAAAGTTATATATATATATTATACATATATTTCTACTTTGAGGTTTGATTGATTGATTGATTGATTTGTTTAACGTCCAGACGTACATCAAGTACCTCACGGGACATACCTTACTCATTAAAACGTTGTAGATCTGTGGGAGCATAATCATACATATGCATAGGTGGACCTACGTTGGTCGCATAAAAGCTGAATATCTGTGGGTGTTATCACTGTGTCCGTACATATCATAAAGTTATCTATCTGTATGAGCCCATACATTATATACAAGTATGGCAGGTAAGTTTATAAACTATATATTAAACATTTATATGATAGTATGAATGAATAATTAAATATATAGATAGATAGATAAAGTTATGTTATAGATATACAACTTATAGAACCAATGGTATTATAGATAATTATATGTACACTAGATATACAATTTCCTAGAACCAGAGTTATCATTATTATAAAGGTGGATATTTGGTTCTATGGTGTATCCTCATTCTTGGCTCATGGTAGGTCCCATAGTAGGCCTCATAATGGGATACCCCCCGGGGCTTGGGATGTAGGTGGCCATAGGCGACGAGAAAACGCCGTCATCTTTACGCATGCAGCGTACAACGTCTGTAATTTGGTCCCGAGGACAGCACAGGCAGCAGCATTTACCCTCCTAGGCTTTGTGCGGCACCCCGTGGGAATACCAACCCCATATATGGGGTATATATGACATATAAAGGAATCAAAATATTATTCAAGTAAAATAAGGAAGAAAAATCGAGTTAACTTTGAAAAAAATACATATTTTTAGATAGCCTATTTTGGTTTATCTGTTCCTGTCAAGCACTCAAGGCTAATTCAATGGGGTAGTTCGCTGGCCCCAATTAATGCTGTTTTATATATAGGGGAATCATTAACACAATGATGGTAATCCTCATGCAATAAGGACTTTACAACGGCCACTTTCCACTGAAAAGGAACATTCAAAAGTGATGAATCTACCCTATTACGTGTATATGAATATATGTATGTGGTGTATAGATCTCAGTGGGATAACATAATGGCTAAAATGAAACAATGTAAGTAAATTACTGCAGTCCATGAGGAGAAGGTTGATTAATGCAAATGTTGATTTGTATGCACAAAATCAATACGACATACCATTATTATTGAATACAATTTGATAACATAATTTAGCTATTGCATACAATTTTACACTTGGTGAAAATGTCTTTTTGAATGAGGATATTGACAGCTTAGTGGGTGTGGCCTAATGGACATCCTGACCAATTAGTGACCCCCCCCTTAAGCCACCCCCTCCCCCAGCATTCACCTACCTGGCCCCCTGGTGTCAGCAGTAGGGACCTGTGTGGCCTCTTCCCATTGGCTACCCATGTGTGAGCACCTCTCTGGCTCACCTGTATTAAAGCACCTGACAGATTCCAAGAAGGACAGTGTTCTGCCAGTTCAGTCATGGAACCTACCAAGAAGAAACGAAGGAGGATCTCACCCACACAGGAGGCCCATGAGGCAATTCAGGAGTACCTTTGCAGCCCCAGCTACTTGGAGACTAGAGACTTTGGACTGAAAGGTAAGCACATCTCTTCACAAATTCAGGGATCCTGGAAGTTAAACAAACTTTGTGGACATATACAAATACGACAAATGGAGTTTATGTATGAAATGGCTATTCTGAGACCAGGGTGTGTGTGTGATATAGGTGGGGATGTGTTAATTGGCTGAAGGGTTAATCCACGATGTTATCAGAAATAAGCAGCTGGAAGTGTAATGACTGTTTATAGCAGAATATACTCATGTATGGTAAACACCACCATATAGCCACAGTCATCATAATATCCTTTGTCGTATTTAGATGTAGGGGAGGTCATTTGGTCACTTTTTTCTCTAGTGATGGTGAAGTTTGATAGGCTCATTCTAGACACTGAAAAGTCTGTTTTTTTGGGGGGGAAATGGGTACTTTGGTAAAAATGTCATTTTAGAGTTGGAAATGCCGCATCTTTCAATGATAATATGTGCTCTTTAACCCCAAATCAGCTCCTATGCGGGGTGTTTTTATAATCCCATAATGTGGATGGTGTCATTGCACCTATTGAATATGGGGACCAGATTCAGTCCTCCAGCATGGAGCATGAATTAACCCTTTCCATTTACCTACATTCAGAAGGTAGAGGTAGGGCAATAATAGAGGAATGAACAATATACAACCACTTCAACATGTCACATTAACCCTGTAACGCAGTACATCACCCCTACCCCCTCCTGGCCGAGTGCCCATCTGCCCTGGACTGATTACATAAACAACCTCAGATAATCCTCACCCTACCCCCCCCCGCCTCCTAGAGGAACAGCAGGCTGCTGACATCACAAGGAATACCCAAACATAGAGGGCATATAATATAGACTGGGGTAGGCATGGGTTTTTGATTGTGACTGCAGAGGGGTTTTCAGCGACCTGGCGACCTGGGCCGTTTTCCAGGCGACTTTTCGACCTGGGGCATTAATTTAAGCGACCTGGCAACTTTTGCACTAAATTGATTATAGGATGAAGGGTCTAAAAAAATGACCTTGCGACCTGGTGGTTTTAATTTCGGCGACTTTCCGACCTGAGGGGGGAACCCCTCTGCACCCCCTCGATTCATTTCAATTGCAATAACCAATGTGCGATGTAGCACCATGTGACACAATCTAGTACCATGTTACATCATCCAGTGCATCTAGTCTTTTCTTTTGTCACGATGTGTGAATGGCCTATGTTAATGTGGGCATTACCATGAATATATTGGGTGACTAAGTCGGCCTCATTATGATAGGCCCATAGCGTTTTTTAATATTAGCCCCCCTCATGACAGGCCATGTCCCTAACACCCATTTCTAATGGCCAATGCACCGAGTATACACCAATATAATACCCAAACATGGAGCTATATAACACCTGAGTATGCACTTATATTAGCATCACCAATCGTGCCTGCAGATGGGTCAAAAGCAACCGGGCCAGCCGGGCCGTTATGGCGACTTTTGGACAAAATTAATAATAGATTAAAGGGTCCAAGAAAGTGACTTTTCGTCCTGGACCCCTTAATTTCGGTGACTTTCTGACCTGAGGAAAAGTTGGTATTTTCGGTTTAACTATTTACAGTATGTACCACCCATATTTCATATTAGACAGGGAGTATATAGCCAACCCTGTCCGCCTACCAGCTGTTCATCTGACCTGGCCCCTTCAATAATGTAATAGACACATGCCCTTGAACATTTGTAGATGCCCACATTACAAAACCCCCCGCCCTCCCATCAACCAACCCCGGGGTCCGGCCTATTGGTGCCGGGGGGAGGGGGTCAAAAGCGCTGGGCTTCTCCTAAATGTTGAGCGACTCCCGTCAATTGGGCCACCTCTGATGGCATTCAAAGTTTGCAACTAAACAAAAGGAAGTCAGCTCCCCGCTCTGGGCCCCTCTGATGTAACAAAGGTGAAGGCCTGCACATAGCGCCCCCCCCCCCACCATCAAAGAAACACAAATGTATAGCGTAACAAATAGAGCCTTCTAATAAACGTTCTATGAGAGGGTTTTTTATATAGAATAAAACATGGATAGAAAATATTGGGACCAGACTACTCCACTCATTATGTATAGACAAACTCACATAGCACATTTCTTATAATCGACATTGGGACTCCCCCCCCCCCAATCCATCTATACCCCCATAGCGATTGAAATAATGCAGGGGAGGTGCATAGGTGTGTACATGATTGTAGCAATTAACACCCCAATATGTGAATGCAGCATGGTAATTCGGAGGGAAAATCCTATTTTAACCCTGGCATGTAGAGGCCTGGCATTACGATTAACTCCCATACCAGCCTTCTGTATAGTAGAAAAGGGTATCCAAACACTCTGAGTCGATTTCTTTGGAGTATAGTATTAGTAACACTTATAAGAACCCAAAAAGATGAATGGACAAAGGTAGAAGAAAGGTTGGCAGCTTAGGGAGTTAATCATGATACGAGTACATATACCAGTGCATATCTATTGCTAATGATATGGTAGAATAATGCAATTCAACCACAAAGTAAATACTGTTATGAAGCCTATACTATGGCTACAACCCATTATTATTTAGACATAATTATGTCCCAATGTGAGCATATCAGTGAGCAACTAGTGCTATATGTATATATCAGGTTGCATCCAGGCTACAATGTACCTGGAGTGGGTTGGAGGGGATGGTCACACCCAGGAATACCCCCTGTGGTGAGGGCGGGAGGTGCTAATGACGGACAATAAACACACGTCGCACCCCGGTCTTACTATATATAGGAAAACGTAGGCAACGCTGGGTTAGGCTTATTGGCAGCCCTTGTCAGTTGCATGTCCAGGGCTATTGTTTACTCATACAATCATGGGTCACACTTTTTTAAGCCACTGGGGTATTCGCTCTAAAGTCTTAGTTTTGGTTTGAAAGCTGCAATGTAAGGGTGTGTGATGACGCCCCTAACACCCCTGCTCCCCCCGTTTCCTTGAGGGGAAGGCCGGCGGGAGGGGGTACCACCATTGCCCTGCCCCCGCCCTCCTGTAGGTATGGGAGCAGTGCGTAAAAATGGGGTTGGATGTTCACTAAATTATTCCTTGAGGGCTGACAAATCAACTGACAGATGTATAACTTTTACTGATGATACATAACACATTTACAGATATATATCCAGATATAGGGGTCACCAACTAGAATATTCTGTATTTTGAAGGGGGGGGTCAGGATTTAGTTAGGCCATCCCCCAGTTGGTTCTTGTTAGGTTTGGTTCATTGCCGAGCACCACCCCTCGCAGACAGTTGTGGAAACTAGGGGTCCGGATTGGTTCTGTATAGCAAACAGGCCCTGTCCTGTAACATGCCTTTGGCAAGTAAGGGCTTTAAAAGTTTATCATCGGGGGCTCCATGTGACGGGGCCTGTCTCCCAACAGATTGCCATATTTCCTGGTGAATTATATTGAATTATGTTGGTTCTATATTATATGTGGTGGGCAGGTCCGTCTATATTATATGAAGATGCTACTAAGACACAAAACCTAAACAGTTTTGTCATCCCAATGGCATCAATACACGTTGTATAACGATATGATATAATATTTGCAATTCATCTTTGGTAATGCTACTTATTTAACAAAGGAGTATGCAATTTTATAATGCACAGCATGCACCTAAACTTGGGTGTTAGTATAGATCAACTTGGTCATTGGTTTGGTGTTATCTGGAGTGTTAGTTTAGTAATCTCTGGGGTGTTAGTTTGGTATTATATCAGCCATTAATTGACGTCAATATGCTTGAATGCAGCCCCAGTGAGTTACTCACCAGGGCTGCAATCATGCATCATGACGACTAAGGACATGATGCATTAATGCATTATGCCGTCCTTAAAAGGTTAAGGCAGGTGCCAAGGAAATCGGACACCTTTAATGTCCCAGCCCAGGCCATTGCAGCCTGGGGTAGGATGGGGAGGGATTTGGTGTTTGTTAACAAGAGCTCGGGTATTCAGATCTAAAACTGTAAAGACCTGATATGTAAACCTGAACTGGTCAAGCATATGTTGGATATTTCAGTGTTGTTGTTTTTTCACTAAATTGCCGCTATATTTAAAAACATTCTCCCCTGATTACTACAATGACTTGATCAAAGTGATGCAAGCCTCAGATAGTTTGCTGGTCCCGAGAATTAATTACCATTACAGGGGTAAAGTTTTACTGGTATGGAAATTTGCAAATGGTAAAGTGGATATCACAGTATATATCATATATGGATGGCTTATAAGCATGATACATATGTGTACAATCAATCATATATATAGATTAGAATGGGGATTAGGAGAAATGAAGGGAGAATTATATGCATGCCGAGTTGTGGAACTCTCTTGCATGGGGTTGTACACCCACTCCTGACCATCCACAAAGCGGACCCATCCATGGAAGGCTATTGTAGGTTTAGGATAATTCAATACAGGCAAAAGACATCATCTTCTAACCAATGTAATATTATGTCGGCCTAGAATGACAATATTGATTTGAGGGGCAGGTTTTGGTGAGGGAGTGAGAGATGGGACAGCATCCATCAAGTACCCAAACATGCATATATGGGCTGTTGCTTATGCAAGGACATTTGGGAGTATACTGCAGTACTAAAGTGACCAAATTAAAACACCACATTCGACTTTTCCAGTGTTAGGGGGTGCTACAGAGACAGGGGGGGTCGTGAAAATTGCCCAAAAATCAGTAACACAAATGTTCAATGTTCCCAAATATGTTACATTGTTGCTGTATAACCACACGAGTGTATTTCACAACGAATATGTTTGGCTAATTGATTCTGAATTTGGCTAATCAAAATTGATACAACAGAAAAAGTGCACTAGCGCTAACCCAGTGTCAGATTTATTTTGGCCTAAAGAACTTTTTCTTAATTTTGCAGGTCGTGGTATTGTAACAAGGAAAACTTTACAAAAGGGTGACTTTGTCACATACTACCATGGTAAACATACTGACTGTGCACCACCAGCTAATGACACTTACTTCTATGAAGTTACAGTTAATGGAAAGGAAATTTGGTGAGTATTGATTATTTATCAAATAATGTAGTTAGCTCTACATTTTCATTTTATCTATTATCATAATTACAATGCCACAAATAGGGAAATAGTGGGTTTATCTCTACAAGTCCCACCCATAACCCAAGTGATTGTATAGATATGCCTGTTTGTTCTGTGAGATAAGGCACTAAGGGGTTGCCCACACCTGTTATACAGATGCACACATGTCCTGTGTTGAAATTCTAAGGGTTCTTTTCATTTTGTATTTTACAAAAAAAGGTCCTGGTAATTATTCCATATATGTGAAGGGGTAGATTCTAAAATTCATGTTATATGCACACAGGACGTGAGCATTCACTTGGTAACCCAGTGGGCACATAACATTGAATCAACATTGATAAATGGTTGTCAATGTTGATTCAATGTTGATGCAATGTCTATTCAACGTTGAGCTTAATTTTGTGCCCACTAGGAAGGGACAGGAATCAGGTGGGGGACAGGGAGGCATTGTTAGTACACACTACTAATAGGGTACAGTCCTTTTAACTAGACCATACCAGTATACTGGTACGGTGCACGGTTCTAGGGCGTACCATTTAAATGGTACATATGGTGTGGTCATAAGACCATGACCACTAGCCTATGGCAAGGTCTACAGTCCCCTTAGTACCTTATCTGTAATCACAGAACAATAGGTGTTACTTACATCAACAATGAGGGCTAGGATTGGGGAGAATATCTCAATTTTCCTCATGATTTCCCCCTATTTATGACCTTACCATTCCAATAGGACATACAACCAAAACGCAGAGTGATAGTGTACTTCTCTGTATGTTTATTTCTATCAGCAAATCTAACAGAGAATTCGGAAATTGATTTTGCTGGGTCCCTATAAGGGTATTTAATAAATGTGTCATGTTTGATACATGACATCTAAATGAATATAAATGATTGCAGTTTCTAAATTGGCCAGTGTGTTCATTGCTATATCCTCTTTCTAATGGTACCAAACATGGTATATAGTACATGGTGATTAAAAGAAAAATGTAAGATAAATGCTTAGATACACTGATCCTGGTGGGCAGGCCATTATACTAGTGCGCCCTAGGTAGTGAGTACAAGTACAGTTTACTTAGGGCTTAGTAGAATAGTGGTCCTGTCCCCAACCTGGGAATGGGTTATTGGTATGCACTACTAGCTTGGTACAGTCTATTCAAACACACTGTACCAAAATACTAGTATGGGGCATGGTTCTGGGGCGTACCAATTATTTGGTACATTTTGTGTGACCATTAGACCATGACCAGGTAGCTGTACTCAATTACTGACCCCCATGGGTGGGTCTGCAATACTCATAGAACAATGGGTCTTAGCTATACAAACACTGAGGACATGGGTGGGGGAGAATACACCAACCGTTTTCAAGATTTTCTCTATGTATGACCTTACCATTCCATTAGGAAATAAAACCAAATTGTAGAGTGATAGATCAGTATCTATTCTATCAACCTGTTTATTTATATTTATCAGCAAATCTAACACAAAATTTGGAAATGGATTATAATGGGTCTATATAAGAATATTTTATGCCTGTATCATGTTTAAAGCATAATATTTGAACAAATATTAATGGTTGTAGTTTGTAAATCGGCCAGTATATAGATTGAGATGTCCTCTTTTCAATGGTACCAAGCATGTTATATAGTACATTTTGACTTTGAGTGAAATATTATGTAAATAACTGGATGCCCTGATGCTGGTGGGAAGGCCATTATACTGTTACGCCCTAGATATAGAGTACAAGTGCAGCTCCTTTAGGGTGTACTAGAATAGTGGGTATGTCCTCAACCTGTTCACTTGAACACCAAAAATTCAGTTTAATTTCTTTGGTCATAAGGTTGAATTTAGACCTCCATATATTACATATTATGTTCATATGTGTAAAATCAGCCTGAACTCTTCACTATATTTCTTCCAGGATTGATGGCAGTGCTGATGATGGTTCCTTTGGACGTCTTATCAATGATAGTGAAACACCCAACCTAAACCCAAAGCCAATAGATGTAGAGGGAAAGCGACATGTGGCATTTTATGCTTCACGTGAGATTAGTATTGGGGAAGAGGTGTCTTACTATTATGGAGAATCTGAAGCTTACTGGTGGCGGAAGAAGAGGGAACAGAAAGCAGTACTCAAGAGGAAAATCCAAAGAGAAGATAGAGTCAGAAAAGCTGAACAGTTGAAATTAGATAACAAAGATAACACACCATCAGGCAGTAGACACACCGGATCTTCGGCAAAGGTGGACAATGCCCTCAGAGGCATGAGGTCTCAGAACAAAGCAGATGGCCACAGCAACAAAGACGGACCCCCAGCTAAGGACGTAGCAGATGGCCACAGCAACAAAGACGGACCCCCAGCTAAGGACGTAGCGGATGGCCACAGTGACAAAGAAGGACCCCCAGCTAAGGACGTAGCGAATGGCCACAGTGACATAGACAGAGCCCCAGCTAAGGACGTAGCGGATGGCCAGAGTGACAAAGGCGGACCGCTGGCTAATGACGTAGCGGATGGCCATAGTGACAAAGACGGACCCCCAGCTAAGGACGTAGCGGATGACCACAGTGACAAAGGCGGACCCCCAGCTAAGGACGTAGCGGATGGCCACAGTGACAAAGACAGAGCCCCAGCTAAGGACGTAGCGGATGGCCAGAGTGACAAAGGCGGACCGCTGGCTAAGGAAGTAGCGGATGGCGGCAGTGACAAAGACGGACCGCTGGCTAAGGAAGTAGCGGATGGCGGCAGTGACAAAGACGGACCGCTGGCTAAGGAAGTAGCGGATGGCCACAGTGACGAAGACAGAGCCCC
Organism: Harmothoe impar; assembly: GCA_947462335.1. NCBI lineage: Eukaryota > Metazoa > Annelida > Polychaeta > Phyllodocida > Polynoidae > Harmothoe > Harmothoe impar. The sequence goes on along the minus strand of OX381711.1, from coordinate 9,973,532 downwards.
AGCTGATGACGTAGCGGATGGCCACAGTGACAAAGATGGACCGCTGGCTAATGACGTAGCGGATGACCACAGTGACAAAGACGGACCACCGGCTAAGGAAGTAGCGAATGGCCAGAGTGACAAAGGCGGACCCCCGGCTAAGGACGAAGCGGATGGCCACAGTGACAAAGACAGACCGCTGGCTAAGGACTTAGCGGATGGCCACAGTGACAAAGATGGACCCATGGCTAAGGACTTAGTGGATGGCCACAGTGACAAATATGGACCCCCGGCTAAGGACGTAGCAGATGGCCACAGTGACAAAGACGGACAGCTGGCTAAGGACAGAGCGGATGGACACCTGACTAAGGATGGAGAGGATGGCGGCAGCAACAACGGTGGACCCCGTGATAGGGACGATGTGGATGGTGGACCGCTGGCTAAGGACAGAGAGGATGGCAGCAGTGACAAAGACAGACCCCTAGCTAAGGACGTAGCTGATGGCCACAGTGACCAAGATGGACCGGCAGCTAAGGATGGAGTAGACCACAGCAGTGACAAAGACAGAGCCCCGGCTAAGGACGTAGCTGATGGCCACAGTGACCAAGATGGACCGGCAGCTAAGGATGGAGTAGACCACAGCAGTGACAAAGACGGACCGTTGGCTAAGGACGTAGCGGATGGCCAGAGTGACAAAGACGGACCGCTGGCTAAGGACGTAGTGGATGGCGGCAGTGACAAAGAACGACCTGTAGCTAAGGGTGCAGCAGTTGATAATGGTGGACCTGCAGCAAAGGTGGACAATTGCATTCCAGGCAGGCTCCCACGGAATGACCCAGAAAAGAACCACCAACCTTGTTATATAGAGAAAGACCAAGAGGATGAACGTCGCACTAGGGGTTCAAGGAAAAGTAAGCATTTTATGAAAGAACTGAAGGATGTTTATGATTGGGAGGATGATATTTCATCTGGTGGGGAAATTGACGATGATAGAGATGAGGACTTTGTAGCTCATGCTGGAAGAGATGATGATGATGAGGACAATGATGATGATGATGATGATGATGATGATGATAATGATGATGTTAGTGATGATATTGATGGAGAAGAACTTGTTTGTCATCCAACACAGGACTTGGGATCTGGAGGTTCAAAGAAAAATCAGGGACGTCCCATCAAAGGAAAGAGCAAATACCCAGCCGGGCACCCAATTGGATCTTCAGAGAGTTTAGAAAGACATCCAGAAGACAACTGTCCTACTGCACCCTCAGCAAATATCCTTCCACCTTCAGACCCAGAGATAGACTTATCTAACCTATACAAAGATGTAACCATCCTATCAACATCCAATGGAGAAACCAAAAAGTTCTATTATTGTTTGTTCTGCGAAAAACCTCAAAAGAAATTACCAAGACACCTGATAACCCAGCACAAACAAGAGCCACAAGTGATTGACTATGACATAGAAAAAGATCCAAAAATGAAAAGCATGAAACTTGCAAAGCTCCGCAACATGGGAAACCATAAACACAATTGCGATGTTTTTCGGAATCTCAAAGGAGAGTTGATAGTCGGTTACAGACCAAGTGGGGCTGCCTCTGCTGCGGATTATGGACCATGTGAATCATGTTACATATACCTTGTCCGCACTGATCTATGGAAACATAAATGTCCAGTAAGAGAACTGAGACCCATGGAGGAAACTGGTAGGCGGAAACGACCAGCTTTGACAAGTAAGCTGTTGATACCAACACCGCAGGGGATCAACCCATTTGTTCATCAACTACTTTTGTCATTAAATGATGATGAGGTTGGCAGAGCAATCAGACTTGATAGTCTCCTGGTTGAACTTGCACGGCGCGAGTATCAGAGTCATGGTCATGATGTGGACCAGCATAACGACATCAGGCAGACCTTGAGGAGGATGGGACGCCTCCTACTTGAGTTAAGGAAACAGACCAAACTCTCATTAGATCTGGAGGCGTTCATTAATCCATTGCATTTCCGTGCTGTTCTTGCTGCTGCAAGAGTCGTTGCTGGCTTTGAAGAAGGGACAAACAAGTTCCAAAAGGCAAGTGTCGCCTTAAAAATAGGTCACACTCTGAAACGTCTAGCAGCAATTGTACAATCAGCGGCCATCGAAAGCTTTAATGATGACTTGGAACTCAAAGCACTGAAGTTCAAGGACTTGTGTGTTATAAACTGGACGGAGGAAATTTCTACCAATGCCCTACGTACGCTTCATGAGAACAAACGAAACAAAGTAAAGGTCTTACCTTTTACAGAAGACATCGTATGCATTTCCAACTATTTGAAGGAACAAGGGCGGAAGTATGCAGAAGACCTACAAAATGACATCAATACAATGGCATCCTGGAAGGAGTTAAATAGGATCATCTTGACCAGGATCATCATATTTAATCGGAGGCGTAGTGGAGAAGCCTCCAAAATGCGGTTGGAAGACTACACAAGGCGTTCACGACCCAGTGGTCAAAAGGTTGTGCTTGATGGACTTACACCAATCGAGCAAGAGCTGTGCAGAAGCCTGCACAGAATTGAGATCGTGGGGAAGCGGGAAAGGACTGTACCCGTTCTTTTGACAGCAGATATGGTTAATGCCATAGACCTCCTTATCAAGAAAAGGACAGCTGTAGGAGTTGATCCAAACAACACATTCCTGTTTCCCAGGGTACATTTTGGAAGTCTCGGCCATGTGCGAGGTTGTGACTGTCTGCGGGATCTTGCAGAAGAGTCTGGGTGCAAAAGCCCTACGTTATTAAGATCCACTGGACTGCGCAAGCAGATTGCCACTGTGAGCCAGATTGTTAATCTCAAAGACAATGAGCTTGACATTCTGGCCACATTTCTGGGGCATGACATCCGCGTACATCGGGAGTACTACAGGCTGCCAGAAGACACTCTCCAAGTTGCGAAGGTCTCAAAACTCCTTCTAGCATCTGAGAGAGGACTCGGAGACCTCCAAGGGAAGACACTTGATGAGATAGACATCGGTGTTGATGAAGGTGAGTGCATTTATTGGTATAAAAGGATCGATCAATAACTAACTTTGATGAAGAAGTATGACCCTGTCCCTTGCATTTTTTTCCAGGCCCCACCATTTTTGCTAAAAGGGTACATTACTCCCCCCCATCTAGAGGGGTCAAAGTCTCTGAGCCCTGCCCCTAATGCATCATTCCACTTTGCTGTTGTTGAATAAACACCACTAAGTTGATTTCTGCTTTGAATTACAAGATATAGTTCTGCTATCATATATTTTCCCAATTTTAGGCAGTTGTACAGCATTATCTTATCTAACAGAGGACACAGCTAGATGTATTGTACAGATGTGTGACATATCTGTGTATCATTACTGAATTGCAGAACTGGAGGCAGTTATAGCGGATTTAGAGAAACAGGCGGAAGATGAAGACAGAGAGGAAGCAAGGGATGACCAAGGTAATTTCCCTCAATGTTTTAATATCTGCAAAAAGATTACTAAATATAAATACTAAATATATGTGCCCATTTCAACAACATGAGTCGCAAGTAGCACATTTTAAATGCTGCAATATTACTACTTTTGTGTACAGAGCTTTCATTCAGTATAAGATTATAAGTAGTATATTAGCCAAAATTGACTCCTTAGCTATGTTTTTTTTTGTTTAATTAAATATTAATTAATTGAAATGATATAATTAACATTTAATTTCATATAAACTATATGATATGATACAATTATAAATTCTATGAACATCATTTTGGGAATAATGGAGATTGAGAGAGAGATTGAGAGAGAGAGACTATTGTCAATGGATTAATGGCAAATTTAGTTATGACTAGTTTTTCTTTGATTTGATTATCAGGGTCACATATTTTTTTATGTATACCATTCTACTTCATTTGTGAATAATGTGATGAATGATGATTTTTTTTCAGAGAACTGTGCCGAAAGTTACCATGCAGGAGATGTAATGCAAGATGCAAATCACAAAGGTATACACATATGAAAAAGGGTTAATGACCCTTTTTTGACTGTATCAAATTTTTAGAAAGTCATCGAGTGTAATGAAAATACTTCTAAACTCAAAAGATTTTGTACATGATTTAAAATGTTCTGGACAGTTATTACTCATGCATGTATATCAGACAGAATACTGTTTTACATTATTTGTCATATTTCAAACATAATCACTTACTTTCAATTCTTATGCAACATATCATGCCCTTAAGTTTAGTTTAGTTTTTACATGGCTGAAAAAGTAGATATGGTTTATGGGGATAAAGAAATGAATATGGACCAAGTTGGATTGGAAGCATCCAAATAACATTCTGCTAAGATAATGAAATATGACAATTTCATGAATCCTTTTTAATTTCAGCTGAAGGACGAGAAGAGAAGAGACGGAAGAAGGCTAAAGGTGTTAAAGTCCCATGGTCTACTGAGGAGAAAAAGGCAGTGTTGAAACATTTGGGGAAGCTCATCGCTCAAGGGAAGCTTCCTGGCAAGAAGGAGATAGAGGACTGTCTCAGAGCTGAACCTGTTTTGAGTGCGAGACCTTGGAGAAATGTGAAAGACTTCTGTCGATCCAGATCGCTCAAAAAGGACCCATTACAGGTCTAAATACCACCTTCCGAGGAATGTGCAGGCATGAGCCTATGTTACACATGACCTCAGTGTGCCAGTGCCATGTATTTCAACAAGTTAACTGTTTTACCTCTCCTAACTACTAACAAACTATCCCCAAATGGTTTGACCAAAACCTCCTGTGTTCTCGGATGTCGGAGCTTGCAACCCAGGGATCCATCTGGGATCACCTGCCTGGAACACTCTTATTTCTTCCTATTCACTCTCTGTGTTTTCTGGTTTATCAGATAACCTGCTGAGAACTCCAGCTTTTCCTAACTTCACCTACCTACTAACTCTTCCAAATAAATTGAATTAATTATATAGATGGCAAAAGATGTTTTGTATATGTAGAATATGTTTCACAACATCCTTTATTCATTTGGTTGCCATACAAGTTATATAGTAGTCCATCAGCTTATCTCAAACCCCAAAACAAGATCTGTAATTTTTTATTCTCATTTAATTTTCATGTGACCTGACCAGCCTAGGGTTACACATAGGTGTTTATAGTTTATACCAGATAGAAAACATGTTGGCCTTGTGTAAGAGAAGATCTGTGGTGCTGTGATGGTATATCTTATTTTATTTTGAGAGCCTACTACAGTATAGGGAAGGCAAAAAATGTGAATAGTATTCTTCAAAGTGTCTGGTATCACCCAATATGGTGAATATACCTTCCCTTTTCAATGTATATAGGGGCAGCTAAACATGTTTTGTGCATGTGCAGAAAACATCAGTACCATAGGATATTGTTTAGTGATAGTATGGGTGTGTCCTCAGTTATATAGTACCAGTATAGGATGGGTGTGTCCTCAGTTAGATAGTACCAGTATAGTATGGGTGTGTCCTCAGTTAGATAGTATCATTTCCAAAGATTGTGTGTCATTGCATATAATGAACAATGCATGGATTAAATATCATCAAATTATAAATTATTTGATGTATGACCTATGCCTGGAACTATGATTTATATCCAAATTTGATTCTATATAATTATTGTCATAAAAGTTGGTATGTGCCATTAGTGTTTTAATTACTATACCAGCTGTCCTATAGCTGCTACTTGGTAAAGTCTGATGATGTTTTATAATCACACCAAGGTGATGTATGTCTCATTTAATGTTACTAAGCTGTTGTTCACAATTGTTTACAGTAAAGCATTTTGACTATTTAATGGGCTCGATGCATCGTTGAGAACTCCCTTATGAAAAGATTGGCAAACCATATGATGGGATGTTTTCTGTGAATCAGTAATAAAGCTATATTTGGATACCCTCACCTCTTTGTTGGATGACATTTTTTTATTCATAGTATACTTAAGATTTGTACCTTACAAGTCTCAGATTTCCTATACACACCGATTTGTCAAAAACATTAATCATTTGAATTCAAAAATCACATGAGCATGCATAAAAACACTGATAAAAAATATTAATGTGACAGTCTAGGCATAATTTGAGAAAAGGCTGTATCAAAGAAGGGTCTCATAAGAATTGCTAAAAACTATGTTAATGGTGTAAATCCAGTCATGATAGTTGTTGAAGTATGAGGTAGATAGAACTGTTATAGTAAATGGTGTGTCCTCATTTAGATAGTACCAGTAAAGGGAGGGTGTGTCCTCATTTAGATAGTACCAGTATAGTATGTGTGTGTCCTCAGTTAGATAGTACCAGTATAGCATGGGTGTGTCCTCAGTTAGATAGTACCAGTATAGTTTGGGTGTGTCCTCAGTTAGATAGTACCAGTGTAGGGAGGGTGTGTCCTCGGTGAGATAGTACCAGTATAGTTTGGGTGTGTCCTCAGTTAGATAGTACCATTATAGTTTGGGTGTGTCCTCAGTTAGATAGTACCAGTATAGCATGGGTGTGTCCTCAGTTGGATAGTACCAGTACAGTTTGGGTGTGTCCTCAGTTGGATAGTACCAGTATAGTTTGGGTGTGTCCTCAGTTAGATAGTACCAGTATAGGGAGGGTGTGTCCTCAGTTAGATAGTACCTGTATAGGGAGGGTGTGTCCTCAGTTAGATAGTACCAGTATAGGGAGGCTGTGTCCTCATTTAGATAGTACCAGTATAGGGAGGGTGTGTCCTCAGTTAGATAGTACCTGTATAGGGAGGGTGTGTCCTCAGTTAGATAGTACCAGTATAGGGAGGGTGTGTCCTCAGTTAGATAGTGCCAGTGTAGGGAGGGTGTGTCCTCAGTTAAATAGTACCAGTATAGGGAGGGTGTGTCCTCAGTTAGATAGTACCAGTATAGGGAGGGTGTGTCCTCAGTTAGATAGTACCAGTATAGGGAGGGTGTGTCCTCAGTTAGATAGTAGCAGTATAGAGAGGGGTGTGTCCTCAGTTAGATAGTAATAGTGTAGGGAGGGTGTGTCCTCAGTTAGATAGTATCATTTCCAAAGATTGTGTGTCATAAGAAATCATGCATTGACTATATACTTCATTATGAAACTAAGGAAGAATAAATTTAAAAGCATCAAACTCTATTTTGGGAGTATATTAGACAACCAGCTGATAATAAAGCTGAAGTCCCCAGTTGTATAGAATCAGACAACCCAAACTATACACCTGTGCGTCCTCAGTTTGTATGGATAAATTTCTTTTCATCTTTTTCCTTAAAAACATATTTAGCCAGAATTACAACTTATAAGAGGCTTTTATATTGGATACTGATGCATCCCACAACATTTATTCATTTCTAGATACCTTTTTAAGCATGTCCCCAGTTAGACTGTAAAACATCTTGGTCCGCAGTTGTATAGTGTAGACAGGTATGTGTGTGTGTGTGGGTGTGTGTGTGTGTGTTTGTGTTTGTGTTTGTGTGTGATAAAGACAAGTGAGTTGTATCACTCAAAAAAAAGTAAAAAAAACCAACAGTATTTTCCTACAGTAAAAAAGAAAAGAGAAAATAGTTAAAGAGAAAAAGGAAAATTTTCTGTGAAGAAAAGAAAATTTCCATAATTGGAAATTAAGTAGTACTAACTATATAGTAAAAAAAAAAGAAGAAAAGAGAAAAATTTTCATGAAAAATTTTCATAAAAATGTAAATAATACAGCTTCTATAAAGAGAAAGAGAGAGAAATTATAGTTGAACATTTGAGGAAATTATCCAATTTCTCTCCGAATGTTTCACCTCAATTTCTCTCCTAGTGAACTATATCGCTAAAAAAAAGCTCGTAAAATAACAAAAAAAAGTGAACTGTATCACACCAAAAAATAAAAGCAGGCGTGAAAAGAGAGTTGTTACAAAGACGCCACTGACTGATTTCAGACTACTTTACTAAACTCTCTTTGTCCGTCAAATTCATCAGAGAAAATTATTTTTTTTCTGATTAGTGTCAAGAAATATATACAATGGCTGACAGCAAGTTGACGTCAAAAATAGACGATATCCTTGACTCTGTCAGTATGTACAGTTCTATATATGGTAGTTGTAGTTCTAGACTTGATGCTTCAGCACCAACTCTCTCAGCACGTGAAAGTGAGAAAAATGTTCATACACCCCCACGCATTACAACTCATGTAAAACCAGTGTCACCTCGTAACTTCGACACAGCTTTGACTTGTGGTTGTAGAGGTCATTTCTTCTGGGAGTTCATACCTGTAAATAATATTAGCTATTTTAGAGGAACCTTACCTGATGTTGTTGAGCGCTGTTTTTCCAGTATACATGTGTACAGAGATTTCCATGAAGCTTTCTGGGATGCATACACTCAGTGTATAGAGCAATCCACATTGAATCTGCCTATATTCGTTGCAGATTTCACCATTGCTGTGTATCAAATGCATAACTCTCTGACTTGCCCCAGACACTATGCTAGATACACTCTAGGGAGTTTCAAGAGCTTCATGGAGTTCAACGAAGTCTTACGTGAATCACCTATTATAGGCGCATTCTGTAGGTGTAATGTTCCGATGAACCCTTCAGATATCGCTTACAATGTGTGTTTCACGTGTCTGCAAGCTACTCTAGAGTTGAAAGCTTTGTCTCTCACAGCCGTGTTACAGCATTTCTCGTATGAAGTCAGTTTCAAAACTGATTACTTGAATGCCCTGACTCCAGGGATGAGAAACAATCGTGAATACTTTCTAGCTCAGTCATTGTTTGATGTGAAACTATCTAAAATTGTGAAGATGGGGACTGGTTGGGTGAGTACTTGGAATACTCGAGGTGTTTCTTGGAAAGGCCAGAAAGGTTTCACAACCAATCGTTCTTTCTGCATCATGTGTAACATTGCAGGGAATGGTCATGACTTGTTTGTGTGCAAGAACTGTACAAAGTATAAAATGTGAATAAAGTAACCAAAATAATATTTCTTGCCTTGTGTTTGTCTTTAGCATGTGACGGCATTACTCAATGTCATTGTTGACATTTATTTCAACCACGTGGTCTTAAACACGTGTCATTGTTGACATTTATTATAAGCACGTGGTCTTCAACACGTGTACAAGTGAAGTAGGTCATGTTGACATTGTACTAGCCAATCAGAAGCTTGTAAAGTATGTCATGACCTCTGATGACGTCACTTCCTGTCATTTAGAAGCTTCTGATTGGTTGACAGAGGTCACTTCCGTTCTGCAAGTGTCAACTGACCTAGATGCACCCGTTTACTACGCGCTGAATATGCTCCTATATACTACTCATACGTGATTGTATCTTCATCCTACAGTTGAAATGGTCTCCTTTTTTTTGTTTCCTCAATCCATTTGGCATTTGACATTTTTGAACATTGCAAGGATTTCTTGCACTCAAGTCCTTTGGATGAAGTTCAATATTTAAATGGCCTTCCCTGCACATGCTTACTGATTGCAAAATAACATGATGCCACAGAATAATAGAATCGTGTGGGAATGGCGTTTCAGCTCCCATCTAGCGATTCCAAATGGATTATCTGCAATCTTCAGAAATATCACTGGACATCCACTTCCATCCCACTAGTGCCAGACAGCCAGACAACCCCAACACTTAAGCTATAAATACTACATACTCTCAGATCACTGAGTCTGTCAATGATCTCCCACTGACATCTAGAAGCAGAAATCAATATTCACAATGATTGAGAAAGGGCCGAACCCTAGCAACCCCATCTCCCTTCTCCCCATTCATATCTAGCTGTCACTATAAAGTAAGTACCCATAGACAGGTGTCAGGCATGGATCACCTGTGACACCTGGTCAAGGTGGATAGGGGCCTGGACTAATAATAAGTACTTGAGGTAAGCACACCTCCAAAATTATAAGCGCCAGGGCGCTCATAACTACATGATCATATTTTCATCTTGCATTTAACATATCTACAAACCCTTTGGGTGAAGTTCAATATTTGAATGACCTTGCATATACATGTATACCTATTGCAATATAGAGGACTGAAACAAGCCAATATGAGAAACATTAACGGTGAATCATTTTCAGTAAGTTTCATTCCTTATATGGTCCTGCAGGAAAATAGAATTATGTGGAAATGATCCTTATGCTCCTATATGATTCAAAATGGATTATCTGCAATCTTCAGAAATATCACTGGACATCCACCTCCGTCCTGGTTGTGACAGAGGCCAAGAGAACCCCAACGCTTACATTATAAATAGTACACACTCTCAGATCACTGAGTCTGTCAGTGGTCTCCCACTGACATCTAGAAAAAGAAATCTATGACCACAATGATTGAGACAGGTCTGTGGACAGGCAGATTCGGGTAGGTCGGACCCAGTCAGAACACCCCATCCCTCTTATCCCCATTCATATTAAGCTGTCTCTATAAAGTAAGTACCCATACACAGGTGTCAGGGATGGATCACCTGTGACCCGTTCAGCTAAAGTGTTTTGAGGCTGGTCAGTAGGATTATACTGAATGGAAGGAGAACAGAGGAGAGATAGAGAGGAGGCATGTAGGGAAGAGGTGAGAGGGAGATGATGGTCTAGAAAGGGAGTATATATAGGGAGAGAGAGCAATGCAAAAAAAGAAGGGCAAATAAAATCCAGAGAGGAACAATGACAATCATTGATATTGTGGAAGTCTCTTCCATTGATCTAGACATCTACTGATATATTTGATCAGTGTAGAGGTTACTCTGAGTGATTAACATTCACTCACAATGACGATTTTGTTCTGTCCATGGAAAAAAAGTGCTGTCATTATGAATACATATTGCTGCTCACATGAGCAGATTACATCTTAACTTACTATGACATGTAAAAAAAAACTACTTGTTTGATTGATAATCTTACGGTGGTTCAGAACTACTTATTGGAATAAATTTACATAATAAACATCCCCCAGTAACTAAAAGTCTATATCTTATCCCATAATCATGCAAGCTAATACCTTATACTAATCTTTTATTGCCAGATTTCCTCCTTTGTAGGGTGACTACACATGGACCAGTCTGTAATGAGTCATTTCATGCTACCAGCAATATGAATACATAGAAAGACATTGCATACATTGATCAAGTTTCGAATAGGTATCAGATGGGATAAATCACTTAAAGGTATGATAGAATCGTCAATAATGTTGTGCTCCCTCTTCAATATGTGAACTGAAGTGTGTTGGAATATTCTACAATTAATGGTATTCTGTGTATGGTTCAATATTTTATACTATATCATACTGGTTATGATCTGTTTATGTGGGTAATACTTCTGTGACAAATTTCTCTTGAAATAGGTTTTCAGCTGCACCTGTCTCAATATCCCTGCACCAGATTTCAAACATCATGCAATGATATGATTTAAGGCTATCACTCAACTGCACATTGAATCATGAATCACAGGAATTTTTACACTATAGACAGTCGATCCGTTTAGAAGGCATGTAAAATAAGTTAGTCTTCTGAGTCAACTGTTTCATCTTGAAAAATTAAACAGTATTACTGCAGAATCATTGTTGCGTCAGAGTGACAGAAAAATGATTTAAATATTTTAAAGACAATACTATGATAATATACCTGATATCCATCAAACATAATAATTATTTATCACATGATTTTATATCATAAAGTAAGATTGTCTGGCTAGATACATCCCTCTCCATGAGAAGTAGGCCTAACCAAGTTGGGCAGGCCTAAAAGAATAATAAAGAACAATGTGGAATCACAATGGCTGCCTATGTATGACAACTATTTTGTCATAGATACTCTTGTGTTGCATCTTTAACTACTTTTTTCCCACAAGTAAGGCGGGGCTGTAGGAGTAATGTGAGGATGATATCATCTTATATTAAGATGGATGGGAGGCACAGCCTGACAGTAGTCACCAGAAGTGGGACCGAGCACCCTTCTCACTGACAATACACCCCCACAGCCCTTATTATCACCCACTATGTTATCATGACCAACTCCCCTATTTTCACTCGATATCAATCCTGCTTCCTATTCTGTGAGATTAAGGAGGGTTTTGAATATTGACATCACAAATTGCTAGCCATAGAGGCAAGACAAATAATATGAATTCCAATTAGTTAAAGTGATATGATAATGCTCTTGGATTGGACAATAGATACATGGATGGAAAATGGTTCTAGAGAACGATGGGCTATTTAGTGACGACCCTATGAATATTTTAGGGAAAGAAACACTTTTCATGTTAAGGGACGACAGGCCTGATGAGAGGAGGTGACACAACAAGATTAGCCTAGGGTGGTACAGTGTGCAGTTTAATGTACTTTATGGTTATATAGGGCCCTCCTTGTGCTAAGCAAGGATGTGAGGTGAGGCTCATGGTAATATAAATGTCCTAGCACTACGACGTTCTGTGCCACATTTAACATTGTACTTCAATTAATTAGCCCTTCATGATAACACTGCATATCAGCACCCCTTTGTAGTTGTAATAGGCCACTGGGATGGATGTTGTTGCGATGTAGCTAATATGGAGGAGGACCATTAAGATAGGAGGGATAGCGTTAAGTAGATATGACATACATACCAATGATAGACATGATAGATGGTATATGAGTTGGGCCTATACTTCTATCATGTTGACAGTGAATGCAGGGCACATGTATGAACACATGTTATGTGCATATCGAACTGCTAGACACATTTATGTTACATGATTGTGTTGTCTGGACATTTGTAACTTGGTCAAACTTTATCTGTTTTAAATATGTCCGGGGAAACAATACTACGCAGGAACACTGTCACACAGGGAGGCCTAGTATTAACCCAACCAGTCTAGCCCAAATACACAGTCAAGCAAATAGAGCATAATCATTGGGTAATTGGTGCATTTAATGTGATCTGGTAAAAGATAATAAAAAGCTTACGGAAAGTGACAGAAAGAAAACAAACAATGAAGAGCGTACGTCAGTTGCCATTTTGTTCATATGCCTGGGCCAGGGCTGATCTTAAATGTCAGAAACATGCACACACTTCATGCATTGAGGGTAGAATAGTATGTTCACATGTCAGGCCTCTTGTTGTCAAGAATGCCACACTCACAAGTAACTTGCATTTGTACATCTACACTAAATGTGTGTTACACTCCCAAAGCGTGGGCATGATGCATCAGTGCATTATGATATTAAAGAAAATTGAAGTGTTGAGATATTTTTCAGCTCTTCAAGGGTTAAATAGTTTCTGGTCATGTGACTTGGTATCATTCCACAACAGGGACTATTTTTTCCCCCTGAGTCAGCGGCCTAGATATTGAAATCTACTTCTGGTGGGTGACCTGGCCAAGGATGATATATTTGGGGTCTAGTGAAGCCTATCATGCAGTCTAGTTGTGGTGGGGCCAAATTAAAAAAAGGGCTGTTAAGTGATGATCCTATGAATATTTTATGGAAAGATACATTTTTCATGTTAAGGAACGACAGGCCTGATGAGAGGAGGTGACACAACAAGATTAGCCTAGGGTGGGATGGTGTGCAGTGTAATTTACTTTATGGTTATATGTATGCGGCCCTCATTGTGCTAGGCAAGGATTTAAGATGAGACTCGTGGTGATATAAACATCCTAGCACTATAATGTTTTGTGCCGTATTTAACATTGCACTTCAATTAATGAGCCCTTCATCATGACACTGCATATCAAGCACCCCTTTTTAGTTAACAGACTGGCACATCTATTTCCTGGGCTAGACCTTGTTGCGGCATCATGTAGCTAATATGGATGAGGACCATTAAGATTGGAGGTATAGATATGATATAGATATGACATACATGCAGATAATAGACATGATAGATGGTATGAGTATGCTTGTGTTGTCTGGACATTTGTAATTTAGTCAAACTTTTTCTTTTTTAAATATGTCCAGGGAAGCAATACTACACAAACGCTGTCACACAGGGTGGCCTAGTATTAACCCAACCAGTCTAGCCCAGATACACAGTCAAGCAAATAGAGCATAATCATTGGGTAATTGGTGCATTTAATGTGATCTGGTAAAAGATACCAAAAAGGTAACAGAAAGTGACAGAAAGAAAACAAATGAGGAAGAGCAAACATCAGTTGCAGTTTTGGTCATATGACTGGATCGGGCCGAAACATGCGCACCCTTAGTACTTTAAAGACGGAAAAGTATTTTACTGTTCTCTGCCCATTGTCATCATGTTACATGAATGACATGCTGACAAGCAACTTGCCAATAATGCATTTCTGCATCTACATGTAGAAAGGATTGATACATCATTAACTTATCAGCATGATGCATCAATGCATTATGACATTATTGTATTATGAATGTAGAAATACATGAAAATGAAGTGTTGAGTCAATATTCAGCTGTTTAAGGTTTAAATGGTTCCTGGTCATGTGACTTGGTATCATTCCACAGCAGGGACTATATTTTTGCACTAAGTGAGCAGCCAGGGTATTGATATCTACTTTCAGTGACTCGGCCAAGGCAGAGATATGTGGTGTCTAGTGAAGCATATCTCATCCCGTCCAGTCTAGTTGTGGTGGGGGCCAATGTGTAAGTGGGGGGTATGAGGTCTTGAATAACCTCCTCAGCACTAATACAGCATTAATTCAGCATAAAAAGTGCATTGATTAACTACACCACAATTATAAGTGCCAGGGCGCTTATACATGGTTGTATCTTCATCTTGCATTTAACATGGTCTCCTTATGGTCTCCTTATTTGTTTCCGATCCATTTTTCATCTGATATGACTGATGTCTTTTAACAATGCAAGATTCCTTAGAATCCTTTGGGTGAAATTTATTAATTAAATGGCCTTTCCTACACATGCTTATTAAGTGAAAAGTAACCCAACATGATCCCATAGGAAATATTTTGTGTGGGAATGGTCTTTTAGTTTCAAACTAATATGCAACTCGAATTGTTTGCAATTTTCAGAAATATAAATGAACATTGACTGCCATCGTAGTGGTGACAGACAGCCAGACAACCCCAACCCTCAAGCTATAAATACTACACACTCTAAGATCACTGAGTCTGTCAGTGATCTCTCACTGACATCTAGCAGCAGAAAGATCAATGATCACACTGATTGAGACAGGCCCGTAGACAGGCAGATTTGGATGCGTGGAGCCCAACCCTAGCAACCCCATCTCCCTTCTCCCTATTCATATCTAGCTGTCCCTATAAAGTAAGTACCCATTGACAGGTGTCAGGGATGGATCACCTGTGACCCCTGGTTAAAGTGGATGGGGGCTAGTGAATGGAGAGAGAGCAGAGGAGGGACAGGAGAGGCAAAGGTGAGTGGAGAATGGAGGACTGGAAAGGAAGCAGTGTAGGGAAGTGAAAATAAAGCAAGGAAGAATGACAATCATTGACATGGAAAGTGTGTTTTTTATCACCTAAAACACAATTTGTCAGTCCCTCAGGGCAAATGCATTGCTCTTGTTACCAAAATTTCCAAAGATATGACGCTGCAAATGATGATTCACCCTAAACTAAATGAATGCAGATGCAGTAAATACAACAGAAGATATTCATATTGAATAAATATTCTACAAAAACATCAGAGTATCCCTTTCATACTTTAAATCAAAAACTGTGTTTGTTTTGCTATTGATTTTGATAGAATCATCCTCCCCTTCCCTCCCTACAAAGCAGCTACCCCATATTTCAATACACAACACCCTTCACGCCCAAACATGTCCAGTGGTCAGTGTGATGACAGTGGCAGTAGATTGGCATGTCAGACCAGGCCTTTATATTCATCTGTACTAGGGGATATTGGCTGAGTAAAGTGATTGGGAAACAGGCTTCTTTGCCAATATGGCTGTGCTGCACAACAAGTCACACTGTAGGGACTGTGGGTCTGGGATGTTGAGGTTGATGTTCTGGGGTAGGTGTGTCTTATTCTGGGCTCAGAGCTTCATAACTGTGGGTATAACATATTTTTCGGGTACATAGTTTGTTTGTGTGGGCAGTGAGGAACTTCCTGATTGGAGATGCTAATTATATGGACGTCTGGGAAAAGACCTAGTATGCTCAGACTGTTGAAATATTTCTGTGACGGTCAAATTTCTCTTGAAATAGATTTTCAGTTCCACCTGCATCAATTTCTCTTTACCAGATTCCTTACATCATGCGATGATATGATTGAAGGCCATCACTCAACTTCAATGTATTGCATTCAGTCATAAATCACTGGAATTGTTCCATCACAACCTACACATTTTTATAGAAGGCATCAAAACTAGGTTGGTCTCAAGTGTATTCTTGGTTTTATCATATAATAGATCAAACAGCGTGATTATAGAGCCAATATTGTACCAACTGTCTGTAACTTAAAAATGATTTGGATTTGAGATGGCGCTTTTTTTCTTGCATAGAATACTAAACGACTTTATGATGGAATTGTGAACTCTTCTTTTGGAAGTGGCAAGGTGTTGGAGTCTGCAGTGACAAATGGGAGAATAATCCTCTGGAAGAGAAGACTGCAATAATATACCTGCGATCAATGTAATATTATATATCTACAATGTATAGGGAGAGTGTCATACTACATACATCCATCTCCATGGTGAGTAGGCTTCAATAAGTGGGATAGCCTGAAGAAATCACACAAGGTGATGAAATTGAGATGACTGCCTATGCATGACAACTACTGGTTACTTATACTATAGCAAAGAGGGCAGATGCATCACTTTCTATCACTACTATGCTTCAACAAGGGAGGCAAGGCTTAAAGATGGTATATCAGCTAATATACTTTCCAAACCTTTTCTTCAAAATAAATATAAATTTAATGTCAAGGGTTTTGTTATTATTTTAGCTGATATGCAGCACTCTACATTAAATATATTTTGTCTATAAATGCAGGATTTGAGATAGAAAACAAAGTTGCTTATTCACCTCACTGACTCAGTGTCCCCCCTATGTGAGCATACTGGGAACCAAGCTAATAGGGAAAGAAATGAGCCATGTAGTATAAACACATAGGGAGTTTAGTGTCGACCTACAGCAAAAATGATTGCACTACATGTGTTAACCTTATGGATTTAGACTCTGCCAATTCTTTTAAAATTGAGGGAGTATGTATAGGATAGGATATGCAATAATAATATGGCATGATTAAAAAGTCATTAAATTTTAGCTGACAGACCATCTTTAATTAGTAATGTGGGGATGATACCAGCTTACATTAAGATGGATGGGAGGCACCACATGTCTTCTTCCATATGAACTTTATCCTTCAATCTTGAGCTTTTGTTTGTGCCTTCAAACAACAAGCACACAGCCAATTGATATTGCTGCATATTAATGCCCCTTTTAAGCTGTAGTTACATATATTTATATGTACCCGGTAGGGTAAGATTATGCCAGAAAAATAACCCTCACCCCCTTGACATAATGTGTCAAATTAAATATGGATAAGGGCTATCAGGATAGAGCAGATAATGATGTGTACATAAGATGTGATAGATGGTGGATAAGTAGGTCTCAATCATAGGGGCAGTGCATAAGGGTTTAAATAATGCAGGCAACATATAGATCTACAGTCAAAGCTCTTACTATGTAAGTTTGCAGAAGAAAAATGTGTCCTTTCTACAAACCCGACTGCCACAGAGTATAGCCTTGACCTTCAGCAAAACTACACATGAACACAGTTACGCAGTCAGGCTTCGGGAATAATATTATTTGGGATTGGTATTTCTCTCTCATTTGTTCCCCTAGATCTCAACCTCAAATGGTTAGTGTGGGAAGAAATGTGTAGGAAATAAAATAATTAAAACGTCTACCACAAGAGAAGTAAGTCATTATCAGTAGATATCATTCCTCACCTGATCAGGCAGGAGAATTCAATCATCTGGAAATGGCCCTTCAGCTCTAATCTTTAGATTTAACAAGAATTATCTTCACTTGTCAGATATACCACCAGACACCCCTCCATATATAAAGCTATGGCACACTACAAGATGACCAGGAACCTTAACTTATTACACACTCTCACATCACTGAATCTGTCAGTGGATTTTTACTGACATCTGGCAGCTGAAAGATCAATGATCACAATGATGGAATTACAAGTCAACCTCTAGCCAATCTCAATGGTTCAGGCCCAGCGATAGCACCCCCATCTCTAACATCCCTATTCATATCTACAAAGTCTCTATAAAGTAAGTACCCATAGACAGGTATCGGGAATGGATCACTTTTGGCCCCTGGCTAAGTTAGCATGTGACAGCGACTGGGAATGTAGAGAGGAGAAACAAAGAGCACAGGAGAGAGGGCAAGAGTGGAAAATCTAGCCAGAAGTGAGTGTAGAAGGTGGAGGTCAGGGTGGGAAGGTAGAACTGCAAACAAAAACAGAGTCACTGGAACAATCATTGACATGATAAATTCCAATTTTATTGGTTGAAATGCAATTTGATCCCCATGCTGTCAGCGTGTCATGGCAGGTGCACTACTTCTTGTAAGTGAAATATTTCTTGAAAAGATATGCCACTACCAATGACAATTCCTCCAGCGGTAGACAGAATATGAATAAAACATGTCAAATATTATAAGAATACAGATGTAACATTGCTCCAATACCACAAAGTATGTCTTTTAGATTTCAAAAAGTTAAAAAAAGCATGGCATACCCTGATTGAATGCATAGATTTTCTCTCCTTTATTATTGATAGAATCACCCACTCCTTCGCTCTCTCTAAATGCATCTCAGACGTCCAACAGTGGCATCTACACAGTATTTAAATATCTGACCAGAAAGGGAAAACCTGGCTTCATACCTTTTACCCTTCCTGAGTCCCTGTGGTCAGTGTGACGACAGCCACTGTAGATTGGCACGTCAGACCCAGCCTTTATATTCATCTGTACTGGGGATATTGGCTGAGTAAAGTGATTGGGAATCAGGCTTCTTTGCCAATATGGCGGTCCTGCTCACTAACTCACACTATATAGCCTGTGAATCTGGGCTGTTGGAGGAAGAGGGGGTCAGTGTTGGTCAATCTTGTTTGCCGCTCAGCATAGTGTTGGTTGACAGGATACTGTACACAGTGTGTTTGTTTTGGCAGCGATTAACACTTGTGATTGGGAATGTTGCCGAACAAACACGGTGTTATGTCATTCTTGGTTATATTAGAAAACAACTAGGATTGTCAAATTATCAGGAAATTTGTTATTAGGGATTAGTTATTGGGGATATTGGTAATCCCAAATGTGTCTTCATTTAAAAACCAGTTAGGGTTGTCAAATTGCTGCAACTGCTGAAATAAAATGCTGCTGGACAGAGTAGCAGTAGACACAATTTATTAAAATAAGGTATTTCGTCTGGTGAAAGACGAGGTTGAACTATAGTATGAAGCTGTTAATATTATGGTTAAACTAATTCACACCCATGAGGGGAAGATTCAGGGTCAGAATGAGAGCCAAAACAGGCTACAGTTCATATGTGATGTGTTGACATGTATGGGTATGGATATACACACATTGGGATAAACAGAGGGATTGGTGGCAAGAAAGAGGAGATATGTGAAAACACCATATCTGCACTAATGGATCTTTGGCACAGGCAGTGATCCAGTCCAGCTGTTCTACAGCTCAGAGATAGAGGTAGTGCTATGATGTAGATATATAACCTAACGACTATAGGACTTAAGGCAAAGTTGCTTAAAGGAATATTTAAATGGTCCTTAGTGATGTTGCTATAAATAACTTGGTGTTGACCAAGAAAAGGACACACCCTTATATGTAAAGTAATGTTATGTGTTGAGAGAGGATGCGACTTGACAAGATTAGTATGCGCTGCTATGGTGTGGGGTGTAATTTGCTTCATGGTGATGAATATGAACCTCCCTGTTCTACGCAGGAATGTTAAACGAGGATCGGTGTAATATTAATGGCCCACGATAACATTTTTTGGTCGACGCTTTCCTTTACAAAATATTTTCTCTTTTGCTTACAGATAGATAAGAAATCAACCTAATTATAACAAAGCAAATCAAGTACGCTTTAAGTACAATTTTTCTTTGGATGGGGAACTAGGGTTTTGAAAAGGATCCTTGCTGCTTGTATGTTCAGGAGTAGTTCCAGCAACTACCCTGTTTATATATTTACCAACCAAATGCAGGATACATATAAGCAGGAAATATTGATTGATAACAATGCACTCTTGACATAATTGGTCTTTCACTTTGATTTATTCCATTCATCTTATATTAATATCACTCCTTTTTTATCAATATTCCTGGATTACTCAAAGTATGCCTGTCTTCCACAAATCTTTCATGAATCATTTATGGTGCCAGAACTGTCTAAACATTTAAAAGAAGAATAATACTAAGTGCACACTTATCAATCATAACTCTTCTAACAGCCATTAGACAGTTGGAATCACTTTAATGCATGCCATAATGGGACCGTTCATCAATAACGATGGGTTCCTGACCTAGGAAAGACCCTCTTCATGTTGAGTAACCTCTCCTGTTGGGAGGAGGCAGGGTGACAAGATTAGCGTGCCCTGGTTATGGTTTAGGGTGCTGTTTGCTGTTAGATTATATATGGGGCCGTCATTGCGCTACACAAGGATGCCAAATGAGGCTCAGGGTAATAAAAGAGTCCTGCTGCACCATGTTTTGCATCATATAAATGTTATGCCTCCATTTACCAGCCCTTTTTTATTGTGCATACAAACAAACGAGGGGCATCCCTATGATTACACCTCATCTTCATTATCCCTTTTTACTTAACTAATTGGCACATACATACATATCCTGGGGAGTTAGAAAGAAGCTTCTAAATAGGGCCATCACAGCCTTGTTTCATAGTTTCCACTGTTATTCTATCTCTATATATCCATCTGGAAATGCTTTTTGAGCAGATTGAACTAGTGCAGAGTGGCTGGCAGATGAAGCCAGACATGCACATTTGTCACATGAATGAATTACAGAGCCTTCCCCAGTGTCAGGCTGCCCAGGTGGGGCACCTAGCTAACACTCATCCGTCACACCTCTGACCACCAGCAGCAGATGATGTAACATGGAAGGTTTTCAGTAGGTAGATCAAATTTATAATAAATATGCTGCATCTCAAAAATGCATCAGATCAACAGACTTGATGAGAAGGATTAGAAAACATGAAAATCATGATACATGGACGGGAAACAAGTATCCATGGAAAAACAATAAATCATATTTAAACATTATTCTATGTTTTCATTTGTGGTTAAACATTTCCAATGACAGATTTTGAGCATTGAACTTACCAATGATTTCTGAATTTGTCTCAAAACTGGTGCTTTTTCTCATGTCCCATTTCTAGTTTAATTTAAAAGTACCCCAGGAAACAATGTTTTATTCTCTGTTTTCTTTGTCCAAGCAAAAGAAACATTTGATTTTGACTGGGTGTTTCTAAAATTAAACAGATATTAAAATAATTGACTGGATTTAAGGTGCCCTGGTCTGAGTCCCTAGTGATTGTATTGTATTGGATTGTGAAAGATTCAAAAAGGAGATTGTCAATAGTTAATGTGCCCACTGTTATGGTCTGACCAGTGGGATTTCTTGTATCAGTCTCAAAAATGTCAGACAACAAAATCATGAACTGGATTGAACTTGACCTTAGAACACATTAAATTTTAGCTCTGAATTATTTCTTAGCTTTTCTTTGTTCAATTTTAAATTCAAAGATTGAATAAAATTACTACATGTGAACCTTAATCATCAAACCTGTGAGAAATGTCTTCATAGATGATCACTATGATTCATACTACCTGAATTAGAGTCTTGACCATGTGGTGTGATTTGCTATTTGTGGTAAAAATATTAATGACTAAGTAATACATCCATTAGAAATATGTAAAACCAGTAGTTTTACTGGGATGAAATGTTAACTGACATATTTCAGACATATAAGAAATTACGTACACATGTATGGATGGTTCTATACTGACTGTCAGACTATCCAGATTGATTTAATTTCAAGGATAATAAAGTGGTACTGGAAATGAAAGTAATAGATATTCTTAGACTGAGTACTAGTCGTATACATATATAGTAACCCCTTCCCACTCACTCCATAATGGTTTATCTGAGGGGCATCTCAGGTCTACAGCCTCTACAGCCCTCCTGCCTGCTGAGACAGCTAAATAAGGCAAGTGCTCCTCTGCAGCTCTCTCAATCCATCAACTGTGATGTGCCAGCATGCTGCTCAGTATAGCTGCATATAGACATTACTGTACTGTTAAACTGGGTAATAACAGGTGAAATGAAAGATAAATGCTGAGGCATATTGTTATTATTAGAGAAGATAGGTGGTGGTTGTGGTGTGACCGCATATTAGAGGAAAATAAAGAAGTTTAGGAATTTGGAATGACAGGAAGAGTGAGAACCTCATACCGGGCCTGCACAGGAATTTTGCTTTATACCAGGAAGTGTTTCCCTAGTGATCTGCCTCCAGTTTCTCAGGGAGTATAAAGGGCTTACTCTTTGGTAGTTTTCTGAAATGTGTTTAGAAGGGACATAAATAAACCATTCTACGATCTCTAGATTACTTGTACACAGTTTAACTCATATTTCCTTTTAATATATACAGTGCTATTTACAGAGGAATAGCATAATAAATATGCAAAACTAATTGACTGTAGGAGCATTTTAATTTTTCCTCTGCCACTTTTTTTTTACCTTGCAACCTCTAAGGGGCAATATTGGGTTCCTGATGACATCATTCAGAACAAAAGAAACTGACAGATTTAAAATAGGATTGGTTTGCATTTGTTCAAATTTGGGTTTCTTTGAAACCTTATCAGTGGGCAGATGTTTTCTGTGATGAGAGAAAAAGTCAAATGTAGGTCACTCCTGTCATGCTGTCAAGAGGATGTGGAGGATATAAGATTGGACAATTTGTTTCTTTATCACCTTTACCAGACCATTCAATGAGTATAGCTATTTCTCCTTGACTTTGTGGCTTCAATTATATATGTGTTTTATGTATACAATTTACTTTTAATATTAAATATGTAGATTAGGGATGGTCAATTGTACAGAGCTTACCTGTATACTGGCCAACACTATGTGCTTATAGATCATGGCCTCATAAGTAATTAAGGATGTACACTCTCCTTATGTTGAGTAATATCATATCTGGTGAGAGGAAGCAGCGTGAGAAGATCGACACGTGCTGGCTATGGTATAGGGTGCTTTTTGCTTCATGATGATGTAAGGGGCCATATCTGTGCTACAGTAAATGAGGCAGAGGGTATTTAATATAAAGGTCCTCCTGCACCATGTTTTGTCTCATATAAATGCTATGCATCCATTAAGTTGGACTTTATCTTGTGTCAATAAATAAACAGGAAAGCATCCCTATGGTTACACTGAATTTTTAAGTATCTATTATTTGTCAACTTATTTGGCCAATATATGCACATCCTAGGGAGGGCAAATGAAGTCACTAAAAAGAGCCTTGTTTACACATCAAACCCCTACAAATATACATGAGGGTCATTAGGATGGAACATATGTGATGCAGATATGACATGTGTGATGAGAGAAAAAGTCAAATGTAGGTCACTCCTGTCATGCTGTCAAGAGGATGTGGAAGATATAAGATTGGACAATTTGTTTCTTTATCACCTTTACCAGACCATTCAATGAGTATAGCTATTTCTCCTTGACTTTGTGGCTTCAATTATATATGTGTTTTATGTATACAATTTACTTTTAATATTAAATATGTAAATTAGGGATGGTCAATTGTACAGAGCTTACCTGTATACTGGCCAAAACTATGTGCTTAAAGATCATGGCCTCATAGGTAATTAAGGATGTACACTCTCCTTATGTTGAGTAATATCATATCTGGTGAGAGGAAGCAGCGTGAGAAGATCGACACGTGCTGGCTATGGTATAGGGTGCTTTTTGCTTCATGATGATGTAAGGGGCCATATCTGTGCTACAGTAAATGAGGCAGAGGGTATTTAATATAAAGGTCCTCCTGCACCATGTTTTGTCTCATATAAATGCTATGCATCCATTAAGTTGGACTTTATCTTGTGTCAATAAATAAACAGGAAAGCATCCCTATGGTTACACTGAATTTTTAAGTATCTATTATTTCTCAACTTATTTGGCCTATATATGCACATCCTAGGGAGGGCAAATGAAGCCACTAAAAAGAGCCTTGTTTACACATCAAACCCCTACAAATATACATGAGGGTCATTAGGATGGGACATATGTGATGCAGATATGACATGGAGGTGATGTGACAAATTGGAGAACTCCATAATGATAGCATCACAGTGCAGTACCACACAATGGAAATTGTATTGGGGTTGTACATAGTTTGTATGTCGTAAAATGTGACTCAGGTGAATCATGATATCAGGTATTTTCCCTAACTAATAAAGCCCCTTAGTGTATACAGGGATCCTTGGAGGATCCTGGTGACAGATACATTTCATCCATAAAATACCATGCTGCACACCCAATCTTGTAGGTTGTTATGGTAATGCAGGCTATTGATAAGATCATTTATGCCAAAGTGCTGATACAGTATAAATATCACATCAGAGACACTTATATTATACAGCTGATGACTGGTGCTGTATATGGTGGAAAATGACATATACTAGCTGTGTACATGTACCTAATGGGTGTATGACTTATTATAGAAGCACCATGTGCTTTCAAGTCATTGACTGTCTCAGCAGATTTTCAAAATGATTTTTTCTCTTGAAACAGAAAATAAGTCCTTTCATCTCATCCATACTCTGTGAACATGCACTTATTTAAACATCCTGTTCTAGCTCCGATATACTGTACTTTTAATAAGAAGGAGGAACCAATATTTCCATACAGTACATAAGATCTTTTCCTACATCTATGGACTGAACTCACTCGTTTGTAACCTCCTTGTCAATATGCCTCTATCTTTGCATCCACATCATTTCTTATAAAGGGGTTGCCTGTTTTAGTGCTATACCTGTCATCAACCCTCAGATCAAATTAGTTTTGATGCTAGCGAGATGCATGAACTCAGTCCATGTGAGTCACTTGCAATATCAGTAAGTATTCATCTGAGGGTGTCAACTGCTTGATGTATCATAAAAAGACAGATGTTGCATAGGTGCATCTTGAAGATAAATGCACCTTAGAACATCTTTTCATCCTTAACCAGATAGCTACTGATTGATAGTAGCTCGAGCATACTTGATGTAGTACCTACACATGACATATTCTCATCAACTAAGTTCAAAGTGTGAATACTCTCACAAATGTACTGCCTCAATTTATGCAATGCCAATTTAATGTAATTTTCTTTGCCCCCCTTTAGTTTGCATATCTGATGCCATGTATAAAGAGTTTTTCAGTGATGTTTAACAAGTGCTGTGAAAAAGTTTAGTTTTTTTCCCTTTACATTGTGATCTTATTCAAGTACCTAGTTCCCTGCTTATAACACGGTCAGGGCTAAAAACATATTCCTCATTGCCTGATGCAGATGAATAAATTTCATCGAAACAATTCAATTCCGTCCCCCATCTAGATGTAACTACTACCCCCGATACATTTTGCCACCCATAATCAATTTTACACAACTTGATCTTGTTTGATGATTCACAAACTATATACATATCACACTGTAGTGTATCTTGTTGCTTACATAAGACAATTGTAGAATCTTCTTAGTCTGATAATGAAATTATGGTGCGTTCCCCTACATGTGCTGAACTGCCAATTAAGGCTAATACCTTTACTTTAGTGGTAATTGCTGTCACGGCAGCCAATGGAGCTTACCTCTGGCCTTATTGTCTTCTACAGCCTCTATTACACTAACTAGCCAATGGAATAGACGTGTGGTTAAAAAAAAGGGTTATGGTACACAGGTCCTTCATCTGATTAATCAATGCTTTATCAATAAATTATATCACACTGGACCTATGAATAGATAAAATCAGTAACTCTGCAGCGTTAATACTTATCAAAACAAAGTCAGGATAAATCACATCGTTTTACACAATATATGGACAAGCATATTTTAGGTTTAGAAACCCAACTCAACAATTTTAGTTCAGAAAAGCCCAACATGTGACTGAAAATCCGGTCCTGCTACCCTTGTCAATAGAAGGACATTGCCACTGTCCTGCATGTTTTGGCAAAGACTGTTCCATACATGTTTTCTTTCTTTCCTCCTCCTTATATGTGTTTCATTTAAACCAGTCTGGAGCCATTTTGGTGAGAATGGTATGGCTCACGTAGCAATAATTAAAGTGCCAACAAAAGTTGACCACAGCCAAATGGATGGTCGGCAGGTGAGTGATAATGAGAGGAAGTCAGGCTGCAGAACCTTGACTCCTGTACACCTGCCACCAGGTGTCAGGCTGCCCAGTGGGGGCACCTGGCTAAAGCTCATCCCTCAGGCCTCTGACCAACACCAGGGGTAGCAGCAAGGGACAGTGCTGTACTGCATATTTCACCAGCTGACTAAGCTGACATGATAGAGTATCATTTTACAGCTACTTAGTATGTCTGGGTTCCTCTGGATTTAGCATGATAAGAAAGAGCAGATACATATATGTATGTAGATTCGGTAGACTCACTTGTATCAACAAGTCCCTATGAACTGGTTCATACCACTAAACAGAAAATAAAACAGGGATACGTTGAGGAAGGACATGACTCTTAGAGGATAGACATAGATCTATATTTGAACTGGAACCAAACATTCAAAGAAAAAAGATGAATTTATTTTCATGTTCAAGTGATATTTTACTTTTAAAAAGTCCCAAAAAGGGAATCTGGGCATTAACCTTTCCCCTGATCTCTGCCATTTCTCATTTCTGATTTCTAGAACCCATCTGAAAGCACCCTGGGAAAATGGTGTTTTGTTCCATGCTTTCTTTTGAGAAAGAAGCACTCGATTTTAAGCTGGCATTTCTCAAATTAAACATCACTTTAAATGATTGAGCTGATTTTAGGAGCCCTAGTCCTGTTCCCTGTTGAATGGAATGTGATGGATACAAAGGGAATTCACAAATAGGAAATGTGCCTATCGTTGTTATTCACTCAGGTGTCTCATCAAAAAAAAATCTTTTGGCCATAATAAGTAAATTATGCACTGGATTAAGCTTGAACTTACAAGACATTAGCTCTGATTTGCTTCTGTGTTCCAAGAGGCATGCTAACCGTTGTTCAATTTTAGCTTCATGGTATTGGAAATTTTGAACACATTAGCCATGCACTGCAAGATGCTTTTACCCTTCCTAATAAAGGGTTGAAGGAGAGAGGGACATGAGGGGAGAAAGAGTATTACATTTGGAGACAAATTGACAGTTTGGGACATTTGAGACACGTCATTAGGCAGGGTTGGAAGGGGACTGTAGTACACATGTAGGTACAAGTACCTTCTTGAGTGATTACAGTTTGTAATTGCTCATTTAATGCTACCAGTACTAGCCAAAAATATACATGAAAAGTGCATACATTGATTAATCATGCATGGCCTAATATGTGTTAGATTGAGTAAATCACTTAAATGTATTTGATGATGGAATCGTCATGAATGCTGTGGTCCCTATTCAATATGTAAACGTAACTATGTTGCTGTGACAGTCAAATCTGTCTAGAAATAGATTTTCAGTTCCACCTGCATCAGTTTCTCTGTGTTCAATTCCTCACATCATGCGATGATATGATTGAAGGCCATCACTCAACTGCAATTCCTTGCATTCAATCATAACTCACTGGAATTTTTCCGTCACAACCTACCCATTTTTATAGAAGGCATTGAAACTAGGTTAGTCTCAAGTGTGTTCTCTGTTGTATCATAAAAGATCAAAGTGCATGACTGCAGAACCAAAGTTGTAACAAAAATGATTTGAATTTCAGATGACACCTTTTTCTTTAATTGGCTAGTATACCACTTTATGATGGAAGTGTGCACTGTTCCTTTGGTAATGGCAAGATGTTGCAGTCTGCAGTGACAAATGTGACAAGAATCTCCTGGAAGAGAAGAATGCAATAATATACCTGATATCAATGTAATATCATATATCTACAATGTATAGGGTGTCGGGCTAGATACATCCATCTTTATGGTGAGTAGGCTTCAATGAGTTGGGTGGCCTGATACAATAATTTAGGGTGATGAAATCAAGATGACTGCCTGTGCATGACAACTAATGGTATACTCTAGTAAAGAGATCAGATGCATTACTTTCTATCACTACTATGCTTCAACCATGGAGGCAAGGCTTAATGGGTAATGTGGGGATGATAGCAGCTTATATTAAGATGGATGGGAGGCATGGCCTGACAGTAGTCACCAGAAGTAGGACCGAGCACCCTTTTCACTGACAATACACCCCCACAGCCTATTATCACCCACTATGTTATCATGACCAACTCCCCTATTTTCACTCAATATCAATCCTGCTTCCTTTTCTGTGAGATTAAGGAGGGTTTTGAATATGATATGGAAACTGCTAATAATGAGTTTCCTTGACTCTTGTACTCAACAATAGATACATGGACCATGAAATGGCTCTAGAAAACCATAGGCTATTCAGTGATGACCCTATGAATATGTTAGAGAAAGATACACTGTTCATGTAAAGTAACGACAAGCCTGATGAGAAGACGTGACATAGCAAGATTAGCCTGTGCTGGTAGTATGTGGTGTGTAATTTGCTTTATTGTGATATATTGGGTCCTTGCTGTCCTAGGCAAGGATGTGGGATGAGGCGGTGGGTAATATTAATGTCCCGCATGTCTTTTTCCATATGAACTTAATCCTTCAATCTTGAGCTTTTGTTTGTGCCTTCAAACAACAAGCACACAGCCAATTGATATTGCTGCATATTAATGCCCCTTTTAAGCTGTAGTTACATATATCTATATGTCCCCGGTAGGGTAAGATTTTGCCAGAAAAATAACCCTCACCCCCTTGACATTATGTGTCAAATTAAATATGGATAGAGCAGATAATGATGTGTACATAAGATGTGATAGATGGTATATAAGAAGGCCTCAATCATAGGAGCAGTGCATAAGGGTATAAATAATGCAGGGGACAAATTGATATACAGTCATAGCTCTTATTATGTAAGTTTGCAGAAGAAAAATGTGTCTTTTCTACAAACCTGACTGCCACAGAGTACAGCCTTGACCTTCAGCAAAAGTACAAATGAAACAGTTACACAGTCAAGCTTCTTGAATAATATTATTTGGAATTGGTATTTCTCTTTCATTTTTTTCGCTAGATCTCAACCTCAAATGGTAAGTGTGGGAAGAAATGTGAAGGAAATAGGTTTATCCTAATAAAACGTCTACCACAAGAGAAGTAAGTCATTATCAGTAGATATCAGTCCTCACCTGATCAGGCAGGAGAATTCAATCATCAGGAAATGGCCCTTCAGCTCTAATCTATAGCTTTCATAAGAGTTGTCCACAATTGTCAGAAATACCACCAGACACCCGTTCTTCCCTATGGCAGACCACAAGAAGAACCGTTAACCTTTTACACACTCTCACATCACTGGATCTGTCAGTGGTTTCTAACTGACATCTGGCAGCTGAAAGATCAATGATCACAATGATGGAATTACAAGTCAACCTCTAGCAAATCTCAATGGGTCAGGCCCAGTGATAGCACCCCAATCTCTCACACCCCTATTCATATCTACAAAGTCTCTATAAAGTAAGGCCCCAGGATCATATCAGGAATGGATTGCTTTTGACCCCTGGCTAAGTTGGCATGTGGCAGCGACGGGGAATGGAGAGGAATCATGAGAAGAGGAGAAACTAAGAGCACAGGAGAGAGGACAAGAGTGGAAAATCTAGCCAGAAGTGAGTGTAGAAGGTGGAGGGTCAGGGTGGGAAGGGAGAACTACAAACAAAAACAGAGTCGCTCGAACAATCATTGACATGAGAAATTCCAATTTTATTGGTTGAAATGCAATTTGATCCCCATGCTGTCAGCGTGTCAAGGCAGATACATTACTTCTTGTAATGGAAATATTTATTGAAAAGATATGCCACTATCAATGACAATTCCTCCAGCGGTAGACAGAATATGAATAAAACATGTCAAATATCATACAAATACAAATGTAACATTGCTCAGATACAACAAATGTGTCTTTTAGACTTCAAACAGTAAAAAAAGCATTGCATACCCTGATTGAATGCATAGATTTTCTCTCCTATATCATTGATAGAATCACCCACTCCTTCACTCTCTTTAATTCATCTCGGAAGTCCAACACTGGCATCTACACAGTATTTATATATCTGACCAGAAAGGGAAAACCTGGCTTGATACCCTTTACCCCTCATGAGACCCTGTGGTGAGTGAGACGACAGCCACTGTAGATTGGCACGTCAGACCCAGCCTTTATATTCATCTGTACTGGGGGATATTGGCTGAGTAAAGTGATTGGGAATCAGGCTTCTTTGCCAATATGGCTGTCCTGCTCACTAACTCACACTATATAGCCTGTGAATCTGGGTCGTGGGAGGAGGAGGGGGTCAGTGTTGGTCAGTCTTGTTTGCTGCTCAGAGCGGTATAGTGTTGGTGGACAGGATACTATACACAGTGTGTTTGTTTTGGCAGCCATTAACATTTGTGATTGGGAATGTTGCCAATCACACAGGGTGTCATGGCATCCTCAGTTATATTAGAGAACAACTAGGATTGTCAAATTATCAGGAAATTTGTTAATGGGGATTAGTTATTGGGAATATTGGTAATCCCAAATGTGTCTTCACTTAAAAACCAGTTAGGGTTGTCAAATTGCTGCAACTGCTGAAATAAAATGCTGCTGGACTAAGTAGCAGTAGATACATTTTTCAAAATAAGGTTTTTCGTCTGGTGAAAGACAGGGTTCAACTATGGTATAAAGCTGTTTATATTATGTCACAATGTTAACTAGTTCACACCAATGAGGTCAAGTTGCAGGATCAGAAGGAGAGCACAAGCAGCCTACAGCTCATATGAGATGTGTTGACACGTATGGGTAAAGATACATCGGGATAAACAGAGAGATTGGTGCCAGGAAAGGGGACACACTTGAAAATACCATCTCTGCACTAATGGATCTTTGGTACAGGAAGTGATCGATTCCATCTGTTCTATAGCTCAGAGATAAAGGTAGTGCTATGATGCAGATAAATAAGAGCACGACTATAGGATTTAAAAGAAAGCTGATTAAAGGAATACCTAAATGCTCCTTAGTGATGTTGCTATAAATAACTTAGTGTTGACCGAGAAATATATGTGAAGTAATGTTATGAGTAATGAGAGGATTTAACTTGACAAGATTAGTATGCACCGCTATGGTGTGGGGTGTAATTTGCTTTATGGTGATGAAAAGCAACCTCCCTGTTCTACGCAGGAATAATAAACAAGGATGGGTGTAATATTAATGTCGAATGATAACATCTTTTCGACAATATTGACTTTCAGGCTTTCCTAAACAGAATATATTATCTTGTACTTGTAAACAAATAAGAAATCAATGTCATTATAGCACATCAAGTAGGCTTTTCAATTAACCCTTCTTTCTTTGGGGAACTAGGGTAGTAAAAAGGACCCTTGCTGCTTGTATGTTGAGATCTAGGTACAGCAACTACCCTGCTTACATATTTACCAAGCAAATGCAACATACATATTTTCAGGAAATATTGATGGATAGCAATGCACTCTTGACAAAACTAAATACGGTCTTTCACTTTGATTTCCTCCATTCATCTTTTAATTATATCACTCCTTTTAGATTGATATTCCTGAATTATTCTATGTATGCCAGTCTTCCATAAATCTATCATGAATCATTTTAAATTTAAAAATGTTACAAAATAAAGAATAAAACTGAGTGCACAGTTATTAATCATAGCTAGTGTAATAGCCATTAGACAGTTGAAATCACTTTAACGCATGTCATAATGGGACCGTTCATCAATAATGATGGATATTTTTTTTAACTGTAGTTGGTTGGAAATGGGAAAGAGGACAATCTGTTCTGCTATTCAACATTATATTGGTGGAAAAGTTGAGCTAGCAGCATAACCACCAAAAGAAAAAGTTTTATTTTAGGATTTCAATGCAACTTGATACTAATCATCTTCTGTGTTTGAGAATGTCCCTGGATTTGCAAGTCTGTGGGAACGAGTAACATGAATGAGCCAAAGGTTACTTAGTGGCATCAAGATGACTACAGAAACATGACTACAACTTACTATCAAAATTTTAGGGAAGAGTCCTTCTCTATGAGAGCTGGGCTTCAAACAGAGAGGCAATGCTAAAGGAGTAATGTTGGGATGATACCAACTTATATTAGGATGGATGAGAAACATGGCCTGACATTAGTTTATCAGCTGCTTCCTGACTCTCACCCAGTATCATAAACCAAAGTATATCAGAACAATCGTTACCCCAATGGTATGCCCTGACTCTTTTGACATTTTAAATCTTATTAACTTGTAACCTGTATACTTGACAAAATTTAGATCTATACAGGGATTGGTAATGGCCAGGACCTAACAAAGTGCCTGTTGCTGATGGCCTTATAACTAACTTAGTGCTGACCAAGGAAAGACACCCTCTTCATGTTGAGTAACGTCTCCTGTTGGGAGGAGGCAGGGTGACAAGATTAGCGTGCCCTGGTTGTGGTGTAGGGTGCTGTTTGCTGTATGATGATATATGGGACCATCACTGTGCTACATAAGGATGCCAAATGAGGCTCAGGGTAATATAAATGTCTTTACTGCACCATGTTTTGCCTCATATTAATTTGATGTGCTGTGCTACATAAGGATGCCAAATGAGGCTCAGGGTAATATAAATGTCCTTACTGCACAATGTTTTGCCTCATATTAATTTTATGTGACCATTAACTTTGCCTTATCTATTGTGCTTACAAGCAAACAAGAAGGCATCCCTATGATGACACTGCATCTTAATCATCCCTTTTTACTTAACTATTTGGAACATACATATGTCATATGAAAGGCTACTGAAAAAAGCTCACACATGAAACCCCTAATCATGACAACTAGTGAATCAAATGGTCATCATAGTGTTAGGACAGACTGTTTGATTGCTTGTATATGATATAACAATATGCTAATTATATGGCTTAAGGTCTCTAATTAAGGATGCCAATGGGTTTTCTTGGTCCAAAGCAATCTAAGGCTAGTTGAATTGATTTTCACTGTCATTTCATCTCTCAATACAGCTCAAAACACCTTTTTGCGAATATTAAGCACACTGAGCTAGTGCAGATTGGCTGGCACATGAAGCCAGAGATGTAGATTTGTTACATAAATAGATTACAGTACCATCCCCCTTGAGCACTGAACTGCCAGTTAATCAGAGTTGGGCACAGCCAGGTCAAATGGATGGTCGGCAGGAGAGTGATAATGAGAGGAAGTCAGGTTGCAGAGCCTTGACTCCTGCGCACCTGCCACCAGGTGTCAGGCTGCCCTGTGGGGGCAGCTGGCTGCAGCTCATCCCTCATAGCTCTGACCAGCGGCAGCAGTTATATTGCATGTTACATCATCCAGCAAGGAAGGATTTCAGTAGCAAGATCAAACTTTTAAAGAAACATGCTGCATCTCAAAAATGTATCAGATCAGCAGATTTGATGAGAAGGATCAGAAAATATGAGAATCATGATAAATGAACGGGAAACAAGTATCCAATGGAAAACAATAAATCATATTTACACATTATTCTGTGTTCTCATTTGTGATTAGACATTTCCAAAAGACAGAATTTGAGTATTGAACTTACCAATGATTTCTGAATTTGTTTCAAAACAGGTGCTTTGTCTCATGTCCCGTTTCTAGTTCTATAAAAAGTGCCCTTGGGAAACAATGTTTTATTCTCCGCTTCTTTGTCCAAACTAAAGAAACCCTGGGGTTTGACTGGATGTTTCTGCAATTAAAGATCTATTAAAAGGATTGAGTGGATCTGAGGTCCCCTGGTCTTAGTCCCTAGTAATTGGATTGGGAAGGATTCAAAAAGGAAATTGTCAATAGGTAATGTGCCCACTCTTATGGTTTGACCGATGGGAATCCTTGTATCAGTGTTGAAAATGGCAGTTCATCTAAAACAATGAAACTGAATTGAACTTGACCTTAGAAGACATTTGGAGTTATTTCTTTGCTTTACCTTGTTCAATTTTAACTTCAAAGTTTGAGTTATATCACTACATGTGAACCTCAATTATCAAACCTGTGAGAAAGGTTGTCATAAATGATCATTATGATTCATACCACCTGAGCCAATGTGTTGACCATGGGGTGTGCTTTGATATGTGTGATGAAAAGATTGCTGACTGAGTAATACATCTGTTAAAATGTAAAACCAGTAATTTTACTAGGATGAAATGCTGAGTGATGTCTTTCTGACATTTAAGGAATAACATACATATATATACATGTACAGTTTGATCCTGACTGTCAGACTATCCAGATGGATTCAATTTAAAGGAGAATATAGCGGTACTAGAAACAGAAGTAGGCACGATTCTTGGACTGAGTACTAGTCACATATGTATATAGTAACTCCTTCCCACTCACTCCATAATGGTTTACCTGAGGTGCATCTCAGGTCTACAGTAGCCATAGCTCTCCCACCTGCCATGACAGCTAAATAAGGCAAGTGTTCCTCTGTACCTCTCCCAATCCATCAGCTGTGACATGCCTGCATGCCTGCCAATATGGTCACCTATAGACCCTTATGTAGTGTCAAAGTTGGTGATGATAGGTGAAATGAGAGATCAATGCTGAAGCAGTATGGGGAGGTTCTCTTTAGGATTACAGGTGACAGGAGGTGGTTGTGCTGCGGCAGCTACTAGAGGAAGATAAAGAAGTTTAGGAAGTGGGAATGACAGGAAGAGGGAGAATCTCATATTAGGCCTGCACAGGAATATTACTCTTTTCCTAGAAATGGTTCCCTTGGGATCTGCCTCCAGCTTTCCAACTCAGGGAGTTAATAGAGTCACTCATTTGTTTTAGAAACCCTAACAGTGAGCAGATGTTTTCTACAATGGGAGAAAAAAATGAAATGTGGGTCACTGTTGTTATGCTGTCGAAGGAATGTGAATGGTTCAAAGTCGGACAATTTTTTTTCTTCAACATCACTACGAGAACATTCAATCTGTGTGGCTAATTCCTTTCTGCTTCATGGAGATGTATTATGTAAAGGAGGGCAAAATTCAACCTTTGCCACTTCTCTTAGTGGTGTATATTGCATATATTCATGGTCATACAAGGAAACCTTAACAATATTAAAGATCACTTGAATATTAACTATGAGGCTGTAAATTTGTTTTAGACACTTTACTTAGTTGAGAAGGTGTAAAAGTAATATCATGATTAGCCAAAAATAAATTTATCCTCCACTGCCTATGTTAAGCCATGACTCTATTGTCATTTGGAAACATCTCTAAATGACAATGCATTTTAGGTAAAAATTATACTAGCAAATTCTAAGTGCTAATTGGTGATGGCCCTAAAAGAACTTTGCGTCTGAGGAAAGTCTCCCTCTCAATATAAAGTTCATCATAACTGATGAGAGGGTGCAGTCTGAGGAGATTAGCATGCTGGTTGTGGTGTAAGGTGCTGTTTGCTTTATGATGATGTATGGGGGCCATCTCTGTGCTACATAACGACAGTGACTAGGGCTGAGGGTACTATAACCGTCCTGCTGCACCATGTTTTGCCTCATATAAATGTTATGCCTCCATGTACTGGGGCTTTTTTCCTGTGTTTACAACACAAACAAGAAGGCAAAGCTATGGTTAAACTGAATCTTAAGTATCCCTCTTTACTCAAATAACTGGCAAATACATGTACCTTAGGAAAGGGCCTAAAAAGAGCCCTTATAGCCTTGTTTATACATTAAGGCCCACATAAAACATGGATGAGGGCCATTAGGATGGGACAAATAATGTGATGTAGATTTGATATGGAGGTGATGTGACGAATGGGAGATCTCCATAATGATAGCTCACATGTTATTCTTAATCATGTGCTTCTTACTTGCCTGTATAAATCACAGTGCAGTGCTTGTTATGAACATAGTTTGTATGTAGTAAAATGGGAATGGGGTGAATCACCTGTTAGCAGAATTAATCCCTACCTGATGAAGCCCCTTAGCAGATATACAAGCATCCCTCCAGGATCCTGGTGACAGACATATTTCATCCATAAAATACCATCACTACACACCTAGCCAGGTAGCTTATTATGGTAATGAAGGCCATTGATAGGCTTACTTATGCCAAAGTGCTGATACACTATACTCCTCCCATTACAGACATGGATATATTATACAGCTGATAAATGGCACTGTATATGGTAGTGTAGGATGTACTTACTGTGTAAATCTTCATAATGGGTGTATGACTAATTACAAAAACACCATGGGCTGTGAAGTCATTGAAAGACTCTCCACAAGAACTGTCTTAGCTGATGTTGCACTTTTCCATCAGATATTTGACTTTTGAAATGGGTTTCCTCAAGTAAGAAAAAGACCAGCAAAAAAGAAAACATTTTTTTTCATCTCATTCATACTCTGTGAACAGCCTGTTCTAGTTCCCTTATACTGTACTTTTGTTAAAAAGGGAGGAACCAATATTTCCATACACTACATGAGATCTTTTTCTGCATCTATATGTAAAATGCAGTCCCTTGCGAGGGTATTACTTAGGTATAGGATAGATGTGAACAGGACGACCAGTTACTAGATTCTGTCTGTTTATTGGCAACTCTACACTCACCTCCCTACCGGGTACAAGTCTCAACATATTATTCTCCACAGTGGCACACACAGGCCCCAACACATACAACACTCCTCTCTGTAACAATACATGCTCTCACTACACACACACACACACTATTGTACCTGCTTCAGTCTACCCCCCCACCCCTATAGGAGTGCGGGAGCCAGCTGTGACTTCCCCAGGTATTTACACATAATCATAATACAAGTATTTTCCTTCCAATATACTTCATGACTTCTTAGCCTATGTTTCACCCTCCCCCCTTTACATTAGATCTCCATGTGGCTGATCATTATTCATAATCAATTAACATAATCATAATTCATACATAGTTACATAATATTACGTCACATTACTTATCCCCCCCCTTCACTGTCCGTCGCTGACCATGTATATTCTACACATCTCCCCCTTTTTCTTTAAATGATTTCATAAAGATGAAAACATGTAATTATGTTTATGTCATCTCAATTGCTTTGATACTCCTCCTTGGTGTAAAACCCACCAGTTGCGCAATCTGCTCCTGTGTCACCGTCACCGACCCTGACGGTTGATACCTCTCCGGTAGCATGGGGTATGGGGGGGGTGGTACATTAATTACAGTCGGCGGCATCATGGGGGTCAGCTCATGTGGTACCGCTGGTGCCACTGGTGCCGTTGGTATCTGGTCCCTGGGTACGTTGTGCCCCTTGGACCATTGGTTCAACATTCTCATTTTCCCAGAACAGCACAAGCAATACACATTCAATATCATAAGCACCACCCCCACTAGCAATGCTACCCCACTAGTGCCTGTTGTCACATATGGGTGCGTTGCCGACTGCAACCAATTCCCTTGTTCCTCCCCCTGCCCTTTCTGCCACTCGGCGTCTTGTTTAACCCAGTCTTTTACGTGAATCATTGGTACTTTAACATGTTCTACAGAATTTAAAGCCAACAACACCTGTGGCTTCAATCTCCTAGGCCAAGTCATATTCAATTTGGGTAGCGCAATTGGTTCTGGCTGCTCGGATTTCAATGTTTCATGTACATGTATAACAGATTTTACTCTCCATTGGTCTGATTCCAACACACATCCATCACCAATTTTTACTACAGTTGGTTTATCTAGTGACATTTTTACAGGTGGGTCTCTTATACATCTTAACACAACCTTCTCGGTGCCTCCCATTGGAGCCACAATTACATCCCCCCCCATAGGATCCCTTTTCAAAATTACGGATGTCTTGTTTCTTTTCGGAAAAATTTTGACCTCACAATCATCCGGTTTATCCCCATTTACTAGTTGACTCTCACATGAACGTGCCAGATTTTCTACCTCCGGCCAACACACGTTAGGAAATTTACCCAGACAACTGGTTGGTGTAAATGAACTCTTAGTCATAGTGTGTAACACCACACTCTCCCTCCCCTGTACCACTCTCATGTGATCCTCCGTCATAGGCACTGGAACATATATCATTGAATATTTAATAAATCTGTCTTCATCCAAGGCTGGTAGCACAGCCCTAAATGCCAGATGATCATTACCTTCCCATATGGGAATTACCGCTACATACTGATAATACCACACTGGAGGGAGCGTCTCAAAGTCCATGTTCTCAATTTCTTGTATAATGCTCCTTAATTGTTCATAAGATACAATATTTTCTGTCAACCAACCTCTCTCCACCTCCATCCTTTTCTGTTGATAGTCTCTTACTGCTTGTATGTATGAATTAAATGCAAACTCAGTCTCCTGCAGCGCTACATCTAGTGTGCGCGCCACCTTTAGTCCACTTATTGCTTCAAAATCGTCCTGGTGTGCTTTCCTGTTAATATCAACCTGTCTCAACGCCTCCCATGACAGATTTTGTACCATTTGAATGTGATCAGCGTTCAGTTGGACTAGGTTTCTAGTTGCATTAATCATAGTAACCATTTGTTTTTCATGATGCACTACCGTGTCTATTCTTTTTGAATTACTAAAAATTAATTTCCTTAATGCTTCAATGTCTGTAAAATCCGGCATATTGAACAGGGGTCTTGCTAACGCTCCAATAAATCCGAACCACGCTCTTCTGACCCTAACGTTCCTTAGGGTGTGGTCAGGTCGTCCTTCCTCCTGTAGTAACTCTTGTGTATTCTTCTTTAACATGTGTTTGAGCGCCGCCCACCTCCTCCTCCAGTGTGTTGCTCCTTGGCCTCCAAACCTCACCTCAGCTTGAGTAAAAGCTGCGCCAAAACTCTTGTCCAGCTGTGTTGTATTTAACACAGGGGGTGGCTGTATGATAACCACCACCGACCATGCTGCTCCAATTCGTCTGACGTCTCCCTCTTGATGCACCAGTACCCCATCATGCTCAAAAATAGGGTTAGTGTTCATCACTGGTATGAGGCACAGCAGGCCCCACACCCACCACAGTACCATCTTGTGTGAAGATCCTCACTGCTGCAATACACTGCCGCTTAGCCAAGGTAGATGCTTCTTCCCCTGGAGCCAACAACCGAATGCGTTTTGCTATGTTACTCCTCCCCCTTGTCCATGCCCCCTCATTACTACCAACTCCCCCCCATGCTGGACCCTCTTCCCTGCCTCCCTCTGATTGGTCCCCTCCCCTTTTACACGCTCCCCCACCCCCCTGTGTGTGTGGGTGGCCCGCGTCCCTAGCAACCCAGCCTGTTGCAGGCTGTTTGTGTTGCTGTGACGCTGCCCTATCCGCCCCACCCCCATGTGCATGTAGCTGCCCGTTTCTAGTCGCCGCACATGTCCCATCCTGTGTGGGGTTACATGCTAGTGTTTGTTTGTGGGCCTGTGCTGACTGCGCTCCCCCCCCTGTTGCAGCACCCCCCCCTTCTCTTTACCCATCTCCCTTAGGCCATGTGGTTGGACCTCCCCTCCCGCATGCTGGGGCAGATTTCTTTCATTGAACTCCCTCAGCCGCTGTGCATTGTTTGCATTGCGTTGAGCCCTGGTAAACCTGGTCCTCAGATCCCCCCATGCTACATCTGCTGGTACATGTTTTAGTTTATCCCTTGGTAATTGCTTCCGCACGCCATTTGGTCCCACCACTGAAATAACCGACCCCCTCACCCTTGTAACAATAAATCCATGGTCCCACTTTGGGTCTAGCTTTGTTGTATCCTGTGCCATGGTAACCACAGCGTCCCCTACTTTGAGTGGTTTAGCATTAGCAGTTCTCATTAATCGGTCCATGTTGTACTGCCTATTCACATAAGCATTTTTCCATGCAACTTTTAATGCTGCCGATATTTCATCCACTCTTTGCGCCATTCTGGATGTCTCCTCCCCCTCCTGTCTATCTAACAGCTGAAAGTAGGGCTTGGGTGGATGTCTACCGAAAAAGAGGAAATAGGGGGAAAAACCAGTCACATCAGACGGTGTTGTTCTGTGTGCTAACAATGCATCCCCCAAACAATCCTCCCATGTGTGTGGGCGGGCATTTGTCATCTTCCTTATCATATCCTTGATAGTTCTATGATACCGTTCCACCTTCCCGTTTGCCCGGCTATTATACGGCATAATATGCCTTACGTCTATGCCCAATTCTTTTAGGTAGCCCTCTACCAGCGTTGAGCGGAACTCCAACGCATTATCCATTAACAGAATTTCTGGAGGTGCAGCCCATGGAATTATAACCCTTTGTAACACCTTGTATATTGTCGCTGCTGATTTGTCTTTAATAGCAATAGCATCCGCCCAACCAGTTGCATGGTCTATGAAGGTCAAGATGTATTTATTGTTATCGTCTGACGCTGAGAAGGGTCCGCACAGATCCATTGCCCATACCTGCCCTGGATATTCAGCCAATGGCATGGCGTCTGGCTCTGGTCGATCTATTCTGTCTCTATTTGTGGCACAAGCTGGACATTTTCTAACATGATTCACCACATCTCTATGTGCCCTAGGCCATTTGTATGCCTCCTGTACTCTCGCTAGTGTCTTAGCTATTCCAATATGCCCCACCTCCTTGTGCGCTCTTCTTACCACTTTTTGTCGCGCATATTTTGGAAGAACCAACCTAGGATACTCTAACTGACCAGGTGGCGCTCTTAGTGTGAAAAGCAACCCCTCCGCCACATAGTATTCTCCCTCTTGTTCTAGGCCCATCTGGTATTCTGGCATCTTTCCCTGTTCCCTCTGTAGTTCCTCCAAGGAGATCCCATCTGCCTCCAACACCCCCTCATTAAAATGCGGCCCTAGAATCACAGCTGCTAGTGTGGGATCCATCGGAGGTGCCTCCTGCGTCCCCTCCACCCGCAGCCTACTTAGCATGTCAGGTGTCACATGTAGCTTCCCCGGTCTATACTGAATGGGCGCTGCATATTCCGCCAACGTGACTGCCCAGCATTGAATTTTAGAATTCTTAATTTCATTCTGAAACAAGCATTTTAATGGCTTATGGTCAGTATAGATGGTAAACTCAGCCCCATGCAAGTATGGACGTAGTTTCCTCAGAGCATATATGACTGCATATGCCTCTCTCTCCACCACCGGCCACCTCTGTTGTGGTTCAGACAGCTGTTTGGATAAATACTGCACCGGTCTATCAATACCCTCAGGTGATTCCTGTAATAAGATAGCGCCAATACAATGTTTGGAAGCGTCTGTCATGAGCTTGTACGGCTTATCCAATTGTGGATAAGCCAGCACATGTTCTGACATCAGCTCGTCCCTTATTGCCTCCCACGCTGCGTGACACTCTGGTGTCCATTGAAATCTAGCCCATTTCTTCATCATGCTAGATAGTGCATGCGACTTCTCTGCATATCCCGGTATTAATTGGCGGTAATAGCCCGACATGCCCAGGAATGATCTAACCCCCGTCAGATCCTTTGGTGGCGCCATCTCTCTTATAGCCTCCACCTTGGCGGGGTCTGATGTGATTCCCTTCTCCGACACTATGTACCCCAATAGCTTAACCTCCTTCAATGCAAATTTACACTTGGACGCCTTCACTACCAGTTTGTGTTCCTTTAATACCTCCAGTACCTGATGTAAATGTACTGCATGTTCCTCTTCTGACTTAGAGAAGACCACTATGTCGTCGATATATACCATTACTGTGACACCAATAAATGGTGCCAAGATGTGATTCATCAATCTCTGGAATGCCGCGGGGGCGTTGCATAGCCCAAACTGCATTCTTTTGAACTGAAACAACCCCCTATGTGTGGCAATGGCCGTCTTCTCTATACTACTTTGTTCCATAGGGATCTGTCGGTACCCACTCCTCAAATCCAGCACACTGAACGTTGTCGCCCCCTGGAGGGAGTCAAAAATGTCCTGAATTAGAGGCAGTGGATATGCATCCTTCTTTGTTACACTATTCAGTTTCCTATAGTCAGTACAGAGTCTCCATGAGTCCCCTTTGGGCGCCAATGTAATTGGACTGGCCCATGGGCTGGATGATGGCTCTATTATATCTTCCTCCAGTAACCTCTCTAGCTCCTGTTCCACCCATCTTCTTTTCATGAGTGGTAGTCTATACGGCCTCTGATTTATTGGCATGGCATTCCCTGTATCAATCTTCATGTATAATGAAGTGGTATACCCCATTGGATCCTCACTGTGAGGGAATACCTCCTGGTACTGCGCCCTCCAATAATCAATATCCGCATACACCCCCGCCATATCTGTCTCACTTCCCTTTGAGTCGACTGCTTTGTATGCTGTCCCCGCCAACCTGACTGACCTATTAGCAAATGTAATATTTGCATCCAATAGCGTCAGCACATCATCTCCTATTAAAGCATCATGTTGTAACTCCTTCACTATATAGAACTCACATCTCACCCCTGCAATCATAACCGGTGCTTTTCCCAATGTGTGAATGTCATGTCCCGACAGAGCCCGCAATCTAAGCCCAGGAAGAGCCACAGCTGGCTGACTCCTCCTATGGCATAACTGCCTCCATTTATTCTCCCTCATCATGCTTCTTGCCGCACCAGTATCAATTAGAGATATTATCTGAATATCTTCCAAACCCAGATCCACACACACCCTACTGTCCATTAATGCTGATGCGGCCCCTAGTTTCCCGACTGTCTCCCATTTCCCTGTCCCTGTGCTAGTCTAGAGTCAAGGGCTGCTTCTATAGCAGCCTGTATCACTGCCCCTTTCTTAGTGCAATTTCTAGCCAAGTGATCGAAATCCCCACATTCATAACAGGCCCTCCTCCTCCATGGTCTCTGTTGCCCTTGATCATAATTCCTCCCCCCTAGCTGTTGGTTCCCTTGATTATTATTTTCACCACCCCCTTGTTGATTATACGCATATGGTTGTGGCTGCATAGAAGAATACGGTACCTGTGGCTGTTGTGGGTGGTATGTCGGGGTGTTAGTGGCACCATACATGTGCATAGGGTACTGCTGAGGTGGCGCCGCCTGAGGGTAGAATGCATAGGGGTTCACCCATGGCGGAAACATTTGCTGTTGCTGCTGTTGCCATGGCAACATCCATGGTGGTGTAGCTTGCGCCGCCGGCGCCGCTACTGTGGTTTGCTGCTCCCCCGAATCTGACGCTGCCGCTTTCACCGCCGCTACTGTGACTGCTCCTGTATCCTCCTGTGCCTGTGCGGCCTGTGCTGCTGTTTGCATATGTGGCGCCACCACCACCTTCCTTATGGATTTCAGCTCCCCTTGCATGGTTTTCATATTTTGGTGTACATCCTTCATGGCTGTCTTCACTGTATTGTCAATGTTAACTGCCATTGCAGAAATGTCCATAGGTTCCTCCTGCCTCACCCCTTGGTTCATAAATGTAGACTCCTGTCGTGCTCCTCTCACCTCCAACCGCGCCTGTCTGTATGAATCCTCCACATCATTCGCCAGTGTTATAGTATCAGTCAAATTCTGACCCCTCTCTTTGGCAACCTGTTGCCGGACAGCCTCACTTGCTATTCCACTAATAAATAGTCTAACCAATCTGTTCTTTACTGATGGGACATCCCTCTCCGCCGCCGGGTATGCCATCTCCATCTGAGTTCTAAATCTCCTAGCATACCCCCTAACATCCTCCATGGGTTGCTGTACCAGCCTATCTAGTCTAGCTTGCAAATATTGTTCTTCATCTGCTTCTAGGAACTGTGCGGAAATAGCAGCTTTCACATTAGGCCAGGTTTGCAGCGCAGGTGCCAACCCTTCCCTAATATTTAAAATAGCAGCCTTTAGTGGTGCTCTGGACAACTGACCAGCAATATCAATTACAATCTCCTCTGCTGCCTTAGTCCATTGTCTAATTTCATCCACATGCTGTATCCACTGTCTCAGCTGATCCCTGTCATCCCCATTGGTAGGTGGGACATGACTTGCTAATTCTTGCACCCTCTTCCTAGTCTCATTTGCAGCTTCAATTTGCCTCCTTTCCTCCTCGATCTGCCTCCTCTGGTCGCTGATGTAATTTAACTGCT
This sequence comes from Harmothoe impar, assembly GCA_947462335.1. Classification (NCBI taxonomy): domain Eukaryota; kingdom Metazoa; phylum Annelida; class Polychaeta; order Phyllodocida; family Polynoidae; genus Harmothoe; species Harmothoe impar. Next base: position 9,929,359 of record OX381711.1, on the reverse strand, counting down.
CCATTTTTCCTTATACCGTAATACCCGTACTTCCAATACTTAGTTACTATACTGCGTGTTCATAAGCCTTGCGGCTTATATTTTAAGAAACGTCGAGGTCGCCAGTGTAAAATGCAGTCCCTTGCGAGGGTATTACTTAGGTATAGGATAGATGTGAACAGGACGACCAGTTACTAGATTCTGTCTGTTTATTGGCAACTCTACACTCACCTCCCTACCGGGTACAAGTCTCAACATATTATTCTCCACAGTGGCACACACAGGCCCCAACACATACAACACTCCTCTCTGTAACAATACATGCTCTCACTACACACACACACACACTATTGTACCTGCTTCAGTCTACCCCCCCACCCCTATAGGAGTGCGGGAGCCAGCTGTGACTTCCCCAGGTATTTACACATAATCATAATACAAGTATTTTCCTTCCAATATACTTCATGACTTCTTAGCCTATGTTTCACCCTCCCCCCTTTACATTAGATCTCCATGTGGCTGATCATTATTCATAATCAATTAACATAATCATAATTCATACATAGTTACATAATATTACGTCACATTACTTATCCCCCCCCTTCACTGTCCGTCGCTGACCATGTATATTCTACATATAGATTGAGCCGTCTCGTTTCTAACATTTATGTCAATATGCCTCTATCTTTGCATCTGCATCATTTCTTATATAAGGGGTTGCCTGTTTTAGTGCTTTACCTGTCATTAACCCTCATATATATCAATGTCAAACTAGTTTTGATGCTAGCAAGATGCATGAATGCAGTCCTTCTGAGTCACTTGTAAGGGATACATCAATGGCAGTAAGTAATCATATATAAAAGTATCAACTGCTTGATGCTTGATGTATCATGGAAAGACAGATGTTGTATTGGTGCATCATGATGATAAATGCACTTTAGAACATCTTCTTGTCCTTGAAAGAATAGCTACTGAGTGATGATAGCTGTAGTTCCTACCATTCAAAATATCATTACTCGATATACATGATATATTTTTGTCATATCAATTTGCTTTCAACTAGGTTCAAAGTATGATGCCTCTTATAAATGTACTGCCTAAATGCCCTTTATTTGTGCAATGCAATGTTTTATATCCCCCTTTGGTTTGCATATCCCATGCCATATATAAGGACTGTTTCAGTAATGTTTACAAATACTGTGAAAAATGTTTCTTTTATTATTTTCTTTACGTTTTCATCTAATTCAAATACCTATTCCCTGCTTATAAATGTCAGGGCTAAAACATATTCCTCACTATAAGACTGGAAATTGCTTAGGTAATATTGTTACACTGTAGTGTACCTAGTGGCCTACATACTAAACAGGAAGATGCTTCTTTGTCTTATAACAGAATTATGGTGCCTTCCTCCCTACGAGCTGAACTGCCTATAAAGGCTAATCCCTTTACTTTACTAGTAATGGCTGTCAAGACAGCTAGTAGAGCTGCCCCTAGCCTTATTCTTTTCTAAAGTCTCGAGTTGGCCAACCAAATAGGGCTGTGGTAAAAAGGGTTTTGGCATGAAGTTCCTTTATCTGATTAATTCAATTTATATCAATACATGATATTCCAATGGGCCTATGAATTGGTATGGTAAAACCAGTTTGAACACTTATGCAAACAAAGACAACATGTGATTCTGTTCCAACAAATATATAAACCATGATTCCATGCATATTTTCTTTCTCTCCCCCTCTAAAAGAAATCCCCCCTCCTTATAAGTATTCTATTCAACCTGGTCTGTGGGCAGTCTTGGCTTGGTATGGCTTCCATTGCATCAATGATAGTGCTAACATAAGTTAAACCAAAGTCAAGCACAGCCAGGTCAAATGGATGGTCGGCAGGTGAGTGATAATGAGAGGAAGTCAGGTTGCAGAACCTTGACTCCTGCACACCTGCCAGCAGGTGTCAGGCTGCCCAGTGGGGGCAGCTGACTTCTCCTCATCCCTCACATGTCTGACCACCAGCACCTCAATGAGGGGCACCAACACTAGGGGTAGCACCAAAGACAGTGCTGTACTGTATATATCACCAGCTGACCAAGCTGCTGTGATGGAGTATTATTTTATAGCTACTTAATATGTATGGGTTCCTCATGATAAGAAAGAGCAGATACACATATGAGGATTTGATAGACTGCACTGTGCTGATATATTTTGTAGGAACAGGTAAGATGGGTTAGATTAGGAGACCTGATCAAGACAGTCAGATAACATCTTCTTATGTACCCTTATCAACTCACTGCTATTGACTTGTTCCTATCTATTGGTTCATACCATTGTACAGAAAATAAAACAGAGATACAAATTGTCTGAAAAGATCAAAGCATGGTTGTTCTTTCGGTATACACATTCATGTTTAAGTGGTATTTTAATTAAAACATGTCCTAAAAGGGAAATCTTGGCATTAACCTTTCCCCTGATCTCTGCCAATTCTCATCTCTGATTTCTAGAACCCATTTAAAAGCACCCTGGGAGAACAGTGTTTTGGTCCACACTTTCCTTTGAAGAACAAAAGAAGAATTCGATTTTAAGCTGGCATTACTAAAATTAAACATCACTTAAAACAATTGAGCTGGTTTTAGGAGCCCTAGTTCCGGAATGAAATGTGATGGACACAAAGGGAATTCACTAATAGGAAAGGTGCCCATTGTCGTTATTGGGTCAAGAGGACCTTTTGATATCATTTTGTGTCCAAAATAAAATGTGTTGGCCATAATAATGAAATTAGGCACATGATTAAGCTTGACCTTACAACACATGAGGTCCTGATTTGCTTCTGTTTTCAACATTGTTCAATTTTAGCTTCATGATATTGGAGACTGCAAGATGAATATTATCCTCCTTAATAAAGGGTGAGATCGGAGAGGGCAGACAGAGAGAGAAAACTCATTGGGACATTTGAGACACAACATCAGTCAGGGTGGGAAGGAAACTGTCCTACACATGTAGGTACAAGGGGATGGGATTTCAGGGTAGGGGCCTTCCATAAAGTATGTACGCATTTTTTCCAGAAAATAGACCCCCCCACCCCCCATGTTGCATTATGTACGCATTAGGGTGATCCCCCCCCCCCTTAAATACATACTCATTTGAGCAATACCCCCCCCCCCCTTTTTCACGGAAGAGCATCAATTGGTGTAAACCCACCGCTACTACAGCCATTGCTCCAGCTCAAATACAAACATTTGATTCTTTTATTCTTTGGGTTACGGACACCTTGATAACTTTGATAAATCAAGTAAAGAGGAAGCAGTAAGAATAAAATAAGATTTAATCTTTCAACTTTTACTACCTAAAAACATTAATAACAGTTATACTCTGTAAAAAGCTGATAGCAATGCAAGTAAATGTCCATTATTTCATTTTGAGTGCAGGGTTTCTATACCACTATGACAAGCCTATAACCCAAAGTATAAAAAAAAGAGAGGCCTTCTGATACTAGGGTGTACACAGACCATCCCTTCCCTACTGGGTGCGGGGGTATTTAGGGACACAAATAACCAGAGGGAATGGGGAGTCAAACAAGCTTAGAGCAGCATAAAAACCTCTCAAATTCAAAATTACTATATAAGTGGATACAGAGCTAACAATGCACGTTTTTAAAACGTAAATCAATATGTCCAGCACTCAAATATTGGTACCTTGGCAATCAATTTAGCTGATTTACCCCCCTTCCTGTACACATAACCTATTGTAAACACCTGCTTATAAATTACTCATCATTCAATTTCATATCTTATCATAGTCATCCAATTAATCCCACTGCAGTAGATACATCCTGTCTGGGCCATGAAGAATAGTAAAAGTAAACTATAAGCCTAAGTGAAATGTAGCATCATTTTGGTTTACCTTCACCAAAAAGGAACTAAAGTGAGTTTAATTCCCTGACTTTCGGAGGAGAAAAGTGAAAATGCGTACATAAAGAGTATGCTAAAATGGCCCTAGACCCCCCCCCCCCACCCCTGCTTTCATGTACGTTTATGTATGCATTTGCACTGACCCCCAACCCCCCCTGGGTGCGTACATACTTTATGGAAGGCCCCGTAACCGCCTCACAGGGGTTGAGGCTACAGGCTGGGAATGGCCCATCTGTAGGGTGGTAGTTGTCTATCCTGAAGCCCCAATGCCCAATGTCACATGAATCAATAGGTATGTGACCATCAAGAAAGAGACCCTATATGTATGCATCACTCTTTTTGCTGCCATTTCAGGTTATGAGTCTGCATCAGGTCCCTGCCTTATCTCATCCACTGTATACATGACACTGCTAGTTGCCACATCCCCTCCTAAGGCCAAATAAAAAAAAAGTTTTGTTTCAGGTAACATTGGATGAAAATGTAGGGTCGTTAGCTCGGATTTTTTTTTTTTTTTACTTTTTTTTTTTTTTTTTACCGTCCCTGTTCGATACCAAAAAAATGGAAAAATGGGAAAAAAAATTCGATTTTTTTTGGTAAACATAAAATTGACCCAAAAAAGTGTAAAAATATAAAAATTTCTTCAAAATTGCATAAAAATAGTAGGGTCGGCCCTGTTTTGATAGGGTCGGTCGGGTGACCTGAAACAAACCTTCTTATTTTTTAGGCCTAAGACCTCTCATATACACTAGATACACATAAGGCTTTCTCTACAATTACTGCTCTACTAGTTACACATAATTGCATAGCGTATACACAGCTTATTTGCCTTAAGAGGAATCATCTGTGGAAATCTTGTTTTGCTTAATATAACTTCTTCTTTGGTTATACCCGATAGTTTGGCAAGAATGTTGATGTCAGTGAACATCTTGAGGTTGAATGGGGGCATGGATGTTATTTGATTATATTGACTGCTTGGGCTTTCTACAACTAGCAATCTATGTTCCACATGTGGGCATACCCAGATGTCAGGTCTTTATACAGCAGAAAACCAGATCAGCTCAGTCAGCACCCACTGCACATGGCCTAACACAGGGAATTAACCTCAGACCTATTTACATGACCTATGTACAAGTAATGTAGTCTAGATGTGGGACATTTAATGCTGGGCAGGATTGCCATAATGCTAATGAACAGCAAACAAATTACTAGAATGACTAGTTCCAGAGCCCAGTCATTAAGCAAGTAAAGGTCTTAAACAATTGCTGGTGAGCATGGATATTGAAGTCTGTGTTAAGGACTAACAACTGTCAGTGCCTGCCTTGTATATGGACACAGGGCTACAGTAACATCAAAATGTATGCATGCTCGAGCCCTTAAACATCAAGAACAACTTTCATCATTTGCATTGGAAAAAGGTCACAATTGAATTGGCTTATTTGTTCCCATAGTGTGATTGTGATTGGTTAAAAAGAAACAGCTGTTGTGGTGGTGGTTGACTTTGATGGAGTGTGGGCATCACTGCTTCCCCATGACCTCCCTGTTTTGGTCTCATCAGCTGCACTCTCCCTTTCCAAGGTCCTTATAAAACACTCAGAAGGAAACAATGTTTTATTGCATCTTTTTCTTTTCAAAGGGGACAGTTAACAGGAATTTAAGTAGGTGCTTAGGACAAAGAAATCAGTCAAAAAATGATTGTTATTTAAGTAGTTCTTCTTTGGGTCGCTAGTGACCGGAATATGATGAATACAAACACAAAATCATCAAACTTGCCCATTGTTATTGTGCAGTCAATGGCAAAAATGCCAAAATAAAACATGTGGGCCATTGTAATGAAATTATGTGACTGGTTAGGCTTGACCTTATGATTCGTGAAGTTTGATTTATTCTCATGTCTTGTTGTATAATGATGGAATTCATGTTCAATGGATGGAATGCAATCTTATGAATCTGTGGGGTCAGAACTAACTGAGCCTAAGACACAGTATCATTCTGGGAGGGAGGAAAATACCATCCATCCCCCTTGTAGGTACAAGGGGATGGATGGGAGGGGAGAGGGGCTAGGGACATAGTATACGGGAGGGTGGGAAAGTGACAGGCCTACAGATGTAAGTACAAGTGGATAGGAGTTAAGGTTAACTGCCTCACAGGATGAGACTAGAGGCTGGGAATGGGCCGTCTGTGGGAGGTGGTTGTCTATTCACATCCTGAAGCCCCCAGGCCCTATGTCACACACCCAATACATACGTGAGCAGCTCGATAGACTCCTTCAGCTTACAGTCAACTTGATGACTGGCCATCTATCATCTGGGAAAGCCATGAGTCAACCAAATATATAGTAATCCATTCCTGGGTATTAGCTAAAAATTGCAACATAACCCAACGGTCTACTCTGGGTCCACTCGGCATGTATCAATTAATAAATTAGGATCACAATAATTGAACAGGTAGAGGTACAGCAACCATTGAATGAGGATCCTACTTCCACTGACACAACCCCCACAACGGTCTTGATGATGACCCTTCTCACACAGACCCACATCCTGTATCTTACTGTAACAAAGACTACCATATCCAGTAACCCTCTTTGAAGACCTGCATCACAGAGTTCTATCTTGTCTCACAGACCCAGGCTGTTTGCCTTTGTAGGCCTCTGGGGTTCAAAACAATGTGGGGCAAATGTGGTGGTGGTAAGGGGAAATAGGGAAGAACACATCAACCACTAGACATTCCGAAAGACATAGGGGAAGGATGAAAAGAATAGGTGCACAAAAACTTCAACAAGAGAAAATGATGATAATAGCATGAGATATATAGCTACATGGATAAGAACAAGGAGAACTTTAAAATCAGTGCTTCAAAGGATGCAACAAGAGACAGACAGATTATGACAGAACTATGTAACCACTTGGTGACTGTTTCAAGAATGCTGACAGAATCATAATCATTATTTCTTTTCACAGAAAAACACATGAATGTACAAAGTGCAAAATTGATCAGAACAGTGTCACGCTGGCATTAGATATGTGGTGGACTCAGTGAGGCAGGAAATAGCATCCTGAGGCTGAGAATTAACATTCATTGGTGCCTGTAGCACTGACATAAAGGCAGGAAACTAGCGGCTGCTGGTTCATGGTCAAACAGCCATGAGACTACAAATCACACCAGCTACCAGCTAAATGTCTCCTCGGTGGGTACCTGAGTTAGGAGGTACACAGACATGAAGTGTATTACAGGTACAAGCAGTAGCTCAGAGTTCATTCACCCAGGTATAAAAAGGGTTCCTGTCATCGGAAGAAATTTAGTATTTCAGCAAAGGAAGCAAATCATATTACCATTCTGATGGCAGAAGAACTATAACTAGATGACTGAGAATTCTGCTGCGATGGACTTGCACCTTTAATCTTCTCTATAGCCAGCATGATATATGGGTGCAGTTGGTCATACAGTGTGCTTCTATACATCAATGATTACAAGATGATAAATGATGCAAGCAAGTGTATTATCACAGTATTTCATCAAGTAAAAGGAAGGTTTTGTTTCTCTCGTTCATCAAGATAGTTCTGACTCTGAAGTATTTTGGCTGTTTAAGGTGTATAGCTAGGATAAGAATATAGCATGCACACTGAGACATTGAGAAATGGAGTTCCTGTAACTATCCTTGGTACAGCACTCTTCAAATATCTTTTACTAACTGACAGACACGGCATTAAAAAAGAGGCAAGACTTTGTATAAGAAAGAGGAGGATGGACATGGGGATAAAAAAAGTAATATTGACAAGCGGGGTACACACTTTCACTGTAGTTCTCAGATAATGGTAAATGTAAATGTAAGCACACTTCATAAGAATGATAAGAAACCGGCTCTAATAAAAAACGTTCCTTTTGAATTTGTGTCATCCTGTTTATCTTTTGTTGGTAGGTTGTTTTTGTGTTGTTGTCACGTGAATGATATAAAGAGGCTGAAGCACCTGCAGTATGACATAATAGTCTATTCTTTAAATGTTGTGCACCCAACAAATTGTCCTACTTCATTTTTAATATATGAATTTTGCACTTACAAACACCAATGTCATGAAATGAAACATTTCATATTTTCCTAGACTGAGAATATGACACTGGTAGCCTCCCCTTTGATATCGGTCCTGGGCAGAAGCAAAGGATTGTCACCAGTGGTCAATGTAAGCTATACTGGCCAAAGTTTGACCAAACGCTCTTCTTCCCTACATGTCTTTTACCAAAGACCTTTCACTCTGTAGCATCCTAGACATTGACCTGACATGGCCAGGTTTATCCCATAAATCCCTCACTCAGAGTCCCATGGGGCCCATTTCTCATGGCCAGATTAAGCTACATCCAGCAGCGAGGGACAACTTAAAGCCTGCATCACTCTACATCCCTTCAGTCAGATTAAACCCGAACCCAAACTGTCCATCCTGTGACTGTGTAAGGATTCATCCTTTTCTGAGACTTGGATATGAGGTGCTAACTGGAAAGGAGAAATCTTTTCTGGATATAAGGTGCTGACTGGAAGAACTCCAGCATTTTGATCTCTTCCTCACCCTGATTTTTTTCTTGCCCTTTGGCTTAGCCAGTAGTGACTATCCCTGGTAAGGTATAGCAATGTTCTCCAGAACCAAGAAATTTGATTCAAAACAAATCATGACTAATGCCTTAATCTAAAATGCATAGCTTAACATTCACAAATATGAAAGGACTAGTACGAGGTGGTCAGTACTGATCAATCTGAAAGTATAAACTAACTTAGGTTGACAAGTTGTTATCCAGTACTGACTAGGGTAAAACAATCAGTGCAGCCTCTATACATACAAACTGCACCAAGATCTGACACAGACCGACAGCCTACATGTTTCTGTAACAAAGAAGCAGATCCAGTTACCCGGCACAGAGGCTTGCACCATGCCCTATTTCAAAGGAGACTGTTTTATAAGCCTTTGTAGGCTTAGAAGATGAACACCAATTGATTATCTACATGTGGATGGGAAAGATATATATCAAAATGGTTGCTATAAAAAAAGAAAAAGATAAAGCAGGGAAAGGAACAATGTATCCAATCATTAAAACAGACAAAAGACGAGAAGGAAAGAGATGAATTAAAGGATGTATAACTACATAGGACACGAATTATGAAAGAACTAAGAGAGTAAACAGAGGGGTATAAATCTCAAAAGAGGTTTTTGAGGAGGAAAAGGAGGCTACAAACTGATAGAAAATTATTAGGGCACACAACTTGACAAGATTCAATCAACCAACAAGGCTGCATCCCCTTTTTAAGTCAGCAGTGGAAGTCTATGTACCAGTACAGATAGCAGATGAGGAATATAGGGGGAAATATCAGTAAAACACAATAAGTTAAGGAATAATGTAAAAACATCAGTAGATTAGCCTGCATAAATACAAAATATTGAGGAAGTAAATAAGCCAGGAATTAAAATTCACCTCTTCCCATGAAAACTGGTAATGAAGACATACATCAGGTTTGACCAAATGCTCCTCATTTCTCTCCATGTCTTATACCAAAGACCCTTTACCTAGTAGCAAGATATTGACCCCAGATGGACATGTTTATCCTATAAATCCCTCAGCCAAAGTCCCATGGGGCCTATTTCTCAAGGCCAGATTTATTTATATCAAATCGTGAGTGACAACATAAAGCCTTCATCACCTCACATGTCTCCTGTCATACACTGTAAAAATATTCAATTGAATATATTGAGAATGAAACACTTCCCTCGAATATACAGAGAATCAATGTAAAATTTCATGGTGGATCATCATCATATATTATTACAGTGGGGCGGTAAAATCGATCAATTTTACTTTGCATATCCGTTATTCAGCACAGTGAAACACAGTTTATTGACAGTGAAACACAGTTTATCAGGGGTGGGCAACTGTCGCAATGTCACAAAAAATGTGCGACAGAGGCCTTGAAAAATGCGACAAGGACATTAGGGATAATCTGGGCTTTCCAAATTTGAAAGAATTTTGTAAAAACTCCAATAAGAACCAAAGTTAAAACTGTTTCAATAGCCTTCCTCTCCAAGTGTTCCTGGAGCAATATTATTATCATATACTCCTAATATGTAGCCTATAAAGCCTACCAACTAACAACAGAAACCTTTTCTAGGTTTTCTCAGCAATGTATTATGTCTCCGGACCCCTCAAAATACATCAAGCTACAGATAGAATTCTGCAGAGCAATATGTCCCCAAAACTCCACAGAACACACTACTTCAATTTAATATTTCTAAATTTCCCTGGAGGAAAATGTTCTGATACCCTTCAGAAGAAATCAATTTAACAATAGGATTTCTGAATTCTATCCAGAATAATGCTAAGGTAGAATTTCTAAATTTTCCTCATGCAATATACTCAGAGAGCCATCAGAATATATTGATTATAAAAGGGAGAATTTCTGTATGTTCCTAGACCAATATATGTGCCCAAAAACCATCCAAATTCACAAATATAACAGTCAATTTTATTTGAGTCTAAGAATCCTCAAAATATAACAATCTAGAGATAGAATTCTAAAGTTTTCCTGGAGCAATGTACCCCAGAGTCCACAGAACACACCAATCTAAAAGTAGAATTTCTAAATTTCCCTGGAGTTAATGTATTATGTTCTGAAACCCATCAGACCTAACAGTAGATTTTCCTAGATTCTTGGAGCAATATAACCTCTCTACCTATAGGCTAGAATATACCAACTCTAATAAAAGGTAGAATTTTTATCCTGATACAACATGCTCCTAGAACCATCAGAATACATCAATCTAAAAGTTAGAATTTCAGATTTTTTTCTAAAGCAAAAGAAGAGTTTGGATGCAAAACGACATATCTCCATCCTAGAATTGAAGCACATAGTGCTTCTTGTAAAACACACCCTGAGGTCAATTATTGTACTATGGTATTAGAGTGTATACCAATTAAGTAAGTCCTAATGAGATGAAAAATGATAAATCTTGGAAAATAGTTTGAGGGATAAATTTCACTATCATCAATCTTTATTTTTGTCAGATTTTAGTCCCTATTTTTAAAATGGCGCTTATATCGTTTTGCATCCAAGCTCTTCATATTATAGTTCCCCAAATCCTCAGAATATACCGATCCAACAGTTTTCTTGGAGCAGTATGTCTCTGAACACCTCAGAATATACCACTCCACAAGATAGAAATCAAAAGTTTTCTGGAGCAATGTTCCACAGAACACATCAATTGAAAGGTAGAATTTCTAAATTTATTTTCTTAATCTCAGAACACACAACCGGTATAGTAAAGACATTGGACGTCTCAGAATTCTCCTGGCTTTAACACACAAAATCTCCCTTGAAGTGACCGTGGAGGAGGGTAGGGATGTCACCCCCCTCACTCCTAGTTACCGGTAATGTTTACCCCTCCCCCCCCCCCGAAACACTTTGCTCCATAGATTTCTAGATTTGCTCCAGGGTATCACAATATGCCCAGCCCTGTTTATTTATCTATAGGTGAAGCTTTGTTTCATTGATGTTCAGTTTTATCAAACCAGATGGCAGTTTGGTTCATGGGGAGATTTCCATGGATGCTAAGAACACCATCTTTGTGGTAATAAGAACAATATATAGATAAACAGCTGTAAGGTTTGCTCTGTAGCCATCCTAGAGTGACCGCTTCTCATGGACTGGCAGTACAAAGTGTCATAAAGCATTTTATAAGGCTCTCATAGACTGATTCCTAATGATTAGGCCTGAAGTCTTGACACTAAGATGCTATTGCTGATTGGACATGGTACCAAATTTGGCATGGAACCATATTGAGCATAGTGTTGGGTATATGGGTATATGGGGATAAATGAGTTAAATTACACAAAATACCATTATAACTATTGTTTAGGCACTGTATTGAAATGACAGTGATGTCCCGTATTTTGTTAGAATAACGGTGATTCACTGGCACCACCTGGTGCCGGACTTTTACTGTTAAAATTATGGTGAACTTGAAACAACAGTGACCGTTAATTTTACGCTGAAAGTCAGACACCCAGCTGCGCCAGTGAATCTGCGTTTTTTTGACAGAATTTTTTTTTACAGTGTAGGTTACCCTATATCATCCTTAATATTGACCCCATGTCCTTGGGTTTATCCCATAAATCGCCCACCCCATGGGGCAACCTCATCTCTCCACATCTTCTGACTTTCGACACATATCCCAGGTCATCCCAGACTGCAAAGTGACCATTCCCTGCTTTTTTTCGCTTTTTTTTTCAATTTAATTCCAGCAGACAAACAATTTGGTGATCAGTCAATTATCTAATAATTCATGAAATACTTTCACATGAAACAGAAAAAAAGTATTAGCTTTAAGGGCATTTTACTTGTATGATGTAGCAAAGGTTAGTTTTGTAGCAGTGCCTTTTAGCAGGATTCATGCATACATGGAAACCTACCATCCTCCTTCACATCAGCCAAATAGTCATAAAAAAACAAGATGGCCACTAATGACCGGAAGCCCTCCCCACGTGACTCTCAGATTAGCACACCATCTAGTGGTGACCTCAGGAAACCTATTTGATCATGACTTACAATTCTGCACTAAGGCAGCAGACATCGCTAAAGTGTTTTGCACGTAGGCTTGAAGAGGTCTTAGTCGTCAGGAAAGGGCATAGGGTGGCTATTTATAGGTGGACCCTATATGGGAGGCCGTCAGAGTAAGGTTATAAAATAGATGATATATCTGGATCTTATAGGTCATAGAAAGTACAGAGTAAAGAGAGGGCCAGTTGCAACTTTGCACATCCAATTCAATAACAAACTTGCAGGTAACAGTGTTCATCATTTTAGTCATAGTCGCAAAACGTTCCTAAAGTGCAATGAAATATCAGATCCAACAGGTATTCTAATGAAAAATGTCATATGTACATCTGTAACTAATATTAACAAAAGTAAAACATAGATCACATGGCCTTTATGTTGCAATCATACACTGAAAACCCAGAGCAAGGAGCCTAGTCATTATGACGACCTAGGTAGTCATAATGAATAATGGCAGATGGAGTGGAGAATGGTGTATGAATATAGTCTCTAATTAGTTCACTTCTTAATGAGAGACATCCTTTTCACATATTTGGTGTAGTCTTGATTGAACTAAGTAGCATTACTTGTTATAAATAAGTTGCCAATGGGTGAGAATGATGGCCCCAAAGGTATAGAGACCACTCTGCTCCCTGTCACCAGTATATATCTCAAGACAGATATAGTTATGCAAAATGTTAAAACCAGGTGGCAGTAGTGTGCCATAAGTAGCAAGTGAGGAATAGAATTATGTACCATAGGGTAGTCATTGGGACAACCTGGGAGTTGAGAGTTGTCACTACTGATGACTTTAGGTCTTCAAATGGACAATACCCTAAATTGACAACCTTAAGGTAGTCATTCTGACTACCTAAATATTGTGACTACCTAAGGTCGTCATTATGACAACTTTGGTCTGAATGGCTCAGATGGGTAGTCACAATGACGACCTAAGGTGGTCACTTTGACTACCTAAAGTTGTCAGTTTTGGTATTGTCAAAATGACGACCCTGAGGTTTTCAGTGTACTTGTGCCAAAATTGATAATATTTGTGCGCTTTTTCTTTTATTGGCATAAGTCCTTTTCAAATAGGTTCACTTACCAAAAGTAATCCAAATACAATATGAAAACTGCCATTGGCCATGGTTAAGAGAAGAAAGGAATAGTCATTCCTGCCCAGATATGACCCCAGTATTTTGAATAGCTCTGTGACAAAGGCAATAACAGTCTACTGACCAGCTCCATCAGATTTCATACCTGGTTAAACATAAGGTACACGGCAGCTCAGTGTGTAGTGAGCTGAGAGAATATCAATGTGAGGAGCTCAGAGTGTCCAAGGAGACGTGGGCGTCTTACTGAAGGGGTGTTATTTATACCAGGCGGGCCTACTCATACCAAGTCTGGAGACTCATGATACAGGAATGCATGTTGATTGTATTGTACACATTTATGATATTGATATCTACATGGCTATGCCCTTAACTTTTCTTGTATCATTGCATTATACTGTCCTCCACAATATTCTAACATGTGATAAAACTAAAATGTATAAGGAATGTAAAAAAGAACAAGAACAATACAGGAAGTGCACAAAGTTGCCTCCTTTTTTATCTATACCTAACTCATGGAAGCATATTCATTAAGGATTATAATTACTCTAACAACCTGCACCAATCTTGTTAGCCCATACACTGTAAAAATATTCTGTTGAATATACGGAGAATCAGTGTAAAATTTAACGGTGATTCATCATAACATATGATTACGGTGAGGCAATGTAAAATCTATCAATTTTACTTTGAATATCCGTAATCCAATACAGTGAAACACCGTTTATTTTTACAGTGAAACACAGTTTATTTTGACGGTGAAGCTACGTTTAATTAATTTCAGTTTTATCGCACCAGGTGGCAGTTTGGTTCATAAAGAGATTTTCCTGGATGCTAGGAACACCATTTTCGTGGTGATAATAAATATATATAATGGTACAGGTGTAATGTTTGCTCTGTAGCCATCCTAGAGTGACTTCTGCTCATGGACTGGTATTACAAAGTGTCATGAAGCATTCTATAAGGCTTTCATAGACTAATTCCTAATCATTAGGTCTGAAGTCTTGACACTAAGATGATATTGCTCATTGGAACCAAATTGGGTTTGGAACCATATTGAGCATGGAGTTAGGTATAGGGGGATAAATGAACTGAATAACACTGGGACAAATCAGTTAAATTTCACGAAATACCATTACAATTATTGTTTAGGCACTGAATCAGAATACAGTGATGTTTTGTATTCTGTTAAAATAACGGTGATTCACAGTTCCGTAGAAATGACAGTGACTTTGGGAAAATTGGTGACCGTGACAATAACGGTGAAAGTCTGGCACCCAGTGTTGCCAGTGAATCACCGTTTTTTTAACGGTACTGAGAATCACTGATAAAAAAATTTATAACGGAGATTTCTTGTTTAAAAATAGCGGTGACAGTTCCGTAAAAATAACGGTGACCTAGGAAAAAACGGTGACCGTAAAAATAACGGTGAAAGTCCGGCACCCAGTGTTGCCAGTGAATCTCCGTTATTTTAACGGAATTTTTTTTACAGTGTACATCAGTGTCCAAAACCTAATAGCTCAGCCAATGAGAGCCTTTGTCTCATCAGCCACTGACCATCTTAGCAGCACACTGATTGGTTGATATTGGATCAGTGTAATTATTGTAATCACCACCACATGAGTCTTACATCCTGCTCCTGAATAGTTCCCAGTCTGCCATATAGGTGGCAGCAGCGCCATAGTAGATTGGAACCTGGGATTTATGGCAGATTCAGAGAATTGAAGGCTGTAATTTGGATCAGCCTTAGACCATTAAGTCCGACCAGAGGCTTCCTGCAATAGATGAGAGGAGGTCTGAAATTACAGGGTGTTGACGCCTTTGAGACATCAGAGGAGCTCTTGAGGGTAATTTAGCTTCAGAGGGTGGATGGAATTTAGGTATTTAATCTTTTCGGTGCCCCATATCATCACCAGAAGGCTTGACAATTTTGTCTCCAGACATCTCCACTGATACTAGGAGTCGGATGGTAAAATTTCAGATCTGAGGCCTATTTATGCTACCCTGAGGTATTTTCAATAAAATCTGAGGAAAGAATTGCGACAGCATTGTAAACCAAGATTTAGGTCCCCTACATATATATATATATATATATATATATATATATATATATATATATGCTAGCATGATATGGAATATATCAAGCGGGAACAGAAATATTCATCAGGGGCTTCATAATGTAGAATCCTATTTGTTTTGTCTCCCTTCAAGGCTAGAGGTAAACTCTATTGGCCGCCTCACCAGCAATTACCAGTAAAGTAAAGGTA
The DNA here is from genome assembly GCA_947462335.1 of Harmothoe impar. Classification (NCBI taxonomy): domain Eukaryota; kingdom Metazoa; phylum Annelida; class Polychaeta; order Phyllodocida; family Polynoidae; genus Harmothoe; species Harmothoe impar. Next base: position 9,913,537 of record OX381711.1, on the reverse strand, counting down.
ATAGGCTTAATTGGCAGTTCAGTGCTCAGAGGGGAAGCCCTTAATTCAATTCTCTCACAGAGATGCATCTTTTGTATTAGTCCACAGTCTAAAATGTATCACCATAATGTATTACAATGGTCTTGGGCATATTATTCTCAGGGTAATACCTTTATCCGAGGATGTTCAGATCCCTTCGGCTACATATATTCATTTTCTCACTTTGAAAGAGAGTTAAGTAACTGAATAAATAATTGGATTGTGATCTGTTTGTTTAAGATAAGCCAGCTATGTAGGCCAACATCCCATTAAATTATCAAACATTTAAATCTTTACAAAATAACGTGCTAAGAAGTGTCAGAATAAAAGGAGAGGTATAAGATGATCAGAAAAAGTGTTTACCATTCATCATCATTATGCTTTAGATTAGGTTGACAGCATGTAGTTATAATGAGAATATCTCCTATTTACCATGAATTTCAAACGGCTCATTTTACAACAGTTATTGTTTCAAAACACTGAAGCTATCATCAATTAAACCATCTGTATAAACCCATCTAAGGAAGGAAAGATATTTGCGTTCATTCATTATCAAGTTGCACAAGGCAGCCCCTGTTACATTATGAAAACAAATACTGCACCTTTGACAGTGAATCAACTCCTAAGGAACCGCATGATGCATTCATGCAGTTCTGGCAATCAACTGACTAGGTTGCATTCATGTATCATGACAGCATTATGTTACTATATTTCTTCAAAGGTTGAATAAAAGGTAAAGCCATAAAACACAGAGCCCTCATATATAAGAAATGATGGAGATGTGAAAATAGAGGCATATTGACAAAAACCTTACAAAGGAAGTAGTTCTCAGATCTTTAATGTGTGGTAAAATAAAGATATTTTATACAAGGATATGTAAATATTTCTGATTGTAATGTTCAAATATCTTGGCTTCTTCTTACATGGACAAGATTTACACATACTGAGGAAGTCTTAAAATTTTTTTAGCCGAATGGTTTTCCTATAAGGGTCAATTACTGAAACACATAGACTAGGATGTATGTTTTGAAAATCATGCTGTTCTTTGAATTTTACATTTGGTATCATTTTCAATCTAAGCAGTAATAACTGAAGAAGTTATTTTATTCATACTCAACATATATATAGCCCCTTGATCCAGGTGTCATATCAACATGCAGAAATGTATAAATATATATCAGCTATTTTTGACCTTGATCATTATAAAGACCTTACATTAATCATGTCTCCTTCATCTCACCTCTATCATCTGCCCCATCCTGATGGCCCTTATACATAAATTTATCTGGCACACATTGCCTATACAAAGCTATAAAGGGTGCTTTTTACTACCCTCGTTTTCCCATCCTAAAAGAAGCTCCAATTATTGAAGTAAAAAGGGGTTCTTAATATGTAGTCCAATCATGGCTTTTTTCCTTGTTTGTAATGGCTTGTAGATACAAAAATGAAAGTTTATGTTGTGGAAAACATATGGTGGTGGGATAGCCCTCAGCCCGATTTCCCATCCTTGTACAGCACAGTGAGTGCCCCATATATCATCATGAAGCGCACATCACCCTACATAATACCAGCGAAGGCTAATGTCACATCCTCTAGGTAGAAGTGATGTTACTCCATGTAAAGAGTGTGTCTTTCCTTGGTTATTATTTATTCATCAAGTTATTTATAGCATTGTCACTAAAAACATTCAGTTAAGCCTTTGGCATTTCCAATCCTCATCTGTCCTAAGTTTTAAAGGAACATTCTGACTGAGATATGAATCATTTTGATTTATTTTGGCCTATTTTGTTTCTATTCATGTGTTACTGCGAATGGTCATAGCTTGTATTCTGCATTCCTGAAATTGAATCAGAGAGAGGTGAATTCTGACAGAAAGTCTCTAATCCTGGGAACACTGATATTAAGCGGAAGTAGGGAAGTTGGCCATGATAACATGGTGGGTGATGATAGGGTCTGTGGGGGTGTATTGTCAGTGGGAAGGGTGCTCGGTCCTACTTCTAATGACCACTGTCAGGCCGTGCCTCTCATCCATCTGATTATAAGCTGCTATCATCCCCGCATTACACCTTAGGTGCTGCCTCACTTGTTGAAGCCTGGTCATAATAGAGAGTGATGTATAGAAAATAGATAGTTGTCATGTGAAGGTGGCATTTTTGTGATCATGTGACCCAGAAGTATCCATAGGGACACTGAGTGGGCAGCCTGACCATATTGGAACAGAAAGCATCCCCTATCCTGTCTACCAACAATATACCGCTCTGAGCAGCAAACAAGACTGACCAACACGGACACCCTTCTCCTCCTACAGCCCAGATTCAAAGCCTATATCAGGTGACTGAGTGTGCAGCTGGACCATATTGGCAAAGAAGACTGTTTCCCAATCACTTTACTCAGCCAATATCCGACAGTACAAATGAATATAAAGGCTGGGTCTGATGTCCCAATCTACTGTGGCTGTCATCACACTGACCACCAGGCATGGTGCAGAGTAAACAGTGTCAAGCAGGTTTTTCACTTTCTGTCTTCACGACAAAATGCTACAGTGTTTATTTCACAGATGGTCATTTGAGACATTAATTTTTCGGGAACAATGTTGCCTATAGTTTTGGGTGATGATTGTTTGAAAAAGTCATTGTTTGTGTAAGAAAAAAACTGTCAATAAAACATCAGTATGGGACAGGTAATACTAAATATTTAACAAGAATCAACCACCCCTCATCCCAACATGTGTCTGGACATTTTGTCAATCTGCTGGACACCTGGCATTTAAGGTGGACATTACCACTGTCCTGCATGTTTTTACATAGACTGTAATACAAGTATATTCATGGTCCTAACATATCCATGTATGTTCAACATACCGTGGCATGTCAGCCCGCACTGCTATGAATATGTAAGGCCACCATTAATGACATCCCCTATATCTCACATCTACATTACATTGACTGTCAAATCATGATGGCCCTCATTCTGATTTTATCTGGCACATGTTGTCTAAACAAGGCAGTTAAGGTCCTTTTTACTTACCCTCATTGTCCCTTCACATGGTAAATATATATGTGCATCAATTAGTTAACAAAAAAGAGATACTAAATATGTACGGTTATCTTGAGGATGTTTTGATATTTGTTTGCTGGTGCAAAAAAAGGGCCCCTAAATGGGAGCATAAAGATCATATGGAGCGAAACATGCAGTGATGGGACATTACTATTAATCCCAGCCTCACCTCAGGTCCCGGTGTAGCACGGTGAGGGCCTCATACATCACTATAAAGCAAACCACACCCTATGCCATAACCAGGGCAGGCTAATCATGTTATTTTTCCTCATCTGACCAGACATGACTTTACTCTACATAAAGAGGATCTCTTTCCTAGGCCAATACTAAAGTACTTACTATGCCTCCTCTCACCAGATATGTCTTTATAAGTAGGGCATTTTTCTCAGAAGGATAATAATGCCTGCCCAGATATGACCCCAGTATTTGGAATAGGTCAGTTACAAATGCAGTGACAGATAGCCTGCTTCGACCAGTCTATGGACCAGCTCTAGAATATTTCATACCTGGTTAAACAAAAGGTAGAGAGCAGCTCAGTGTAGAGTGAGCTGGAAGAATATCAATGTGAGGGGCTGAGAGTGAAGATGGTCTGTGTGTCAGACCCAAAGGTAAACCTTTCTTTTAACTCTTCTTTATTCTTGTCTGTTGCATGATATCCTTGTCATGCAACATTTGCTTGCCAGGGCTGCATTGGTGCATCATGATGACAACTATCATCTTTTACCAACATCCGTCCTTAAAGGGTTAACATATGTCTTTGCCACCCACATGTAGACCATCTATCGGTGTCCATCTTCCAAGCCTAGAACAGCTCATACAACAGTCTCCTGAGAAGTAGGGCATGGTAAGAGCGTCTGTGCTGGGTAACTGGATCTGGTTCTTTGTCACAGAAAGATGTAGGCTGTCGGTCTGTGTCAGAAGTGTCCACACCAAGTTGTGTTTGTAGGAGGCTGCAATGATATTCTTACCCTACTCAGTACTGGCTAACAAGTGGCCAACCTAGGTAAGTTTATACTTTCAGGTTGATCAGTACTGACCAGCTTTCCTTAGTCCTTCTATGTTTATGAATATTAGGTTATGCCTTTTTTGAGTAAGGCATTTGTCATGATTTGTCTTGAATCTTAACATTCTAAAACAAACATTTCTATGACTTACCTGGGATAGTCAAACTGGCTGGGCCCAAAAGAATCAGGGTGAGTGAAAGATCCAACCGTTTTTCCGGTCAACACCTTCTATCTATGTCTCAGAAAAGGATGAATCCATACAGGTAAACCCACACAGGATGGACAGGTGGTGTTGGGTTGGGTTTGAATCTGACTGAAGGTATGTAGAGTGATGCAGGCATTAAGTTGGCCCTCCCTGCTGGATGTAGCTAAATCTGGCCAAGAGAAATGGCCCCATGAGACTGAATGAGGGAGTTATAGGATAAACCTGACCATGTGGGGTCAATATCTAGGATGCTACAGGATAGAAGGTCTTTGGTAAAAGACATGTAGGGAAAGAAAGAGTGTTTCATCGAACCTATAGCTTACATTTACCACTGGTGATGAAGTTTTGCTTTTTCACCGGAATGATATCAAGGGGAAGCTACCAAAAATATCGCATTCTCAATTAAGGAAAATATTAAATGCTTCACCTTCTAAACATCATTCACCTGGCAACACAAAAAATGATCACCAAGAGAAGATAAATGGGATGAAACAAAATTCAACAAATTTAAATGAGAACATTGTTATTACAACCGGTCTCTCTATATTGTTATGAAGTGTAGTTACATTACTCATCTAAGATAGGAGAGCGAGACCAATCGTGAGCACTACAGTGTATGTTTGTACCCTGCTTGTCGATATCACCTTTTTTGTATACCCCTTGTCCATCTTCTCCTTTCTCATCATAAGGGCTGCCTCCTTTTAGTGCCATGTCTGTCAGTTAGTATAACATAGTTGATGAGTGATGTACCAAGAAGAGGATAGTGGCAGGAATTCTATTTTAATGTCTCAGTCTGCATGCATAGATAGTTCAAAGTTGGAATAATGTTGATAAATAAGAGAAACATTTCCCTTTTACACTTGGATACTGTCATAATACACTTGCTTGCATCATTATTATTTTGTATTCATTGGTTGTTTTGATGCACACCGTACGCCTATGACTATCTGCACTCATATATATATATATCGTTCTCGCTACAGAGGACATTAAAAGTGCAAGTTCATCAGAATGGTAACATGATCTCTTTCTAGAATATCTTGGAGATGTTAACATACATATCCTCTTGGATACGGCATCTTATGTCGGAAGCCATTCTGATACCTTAGTAAATGAAATCTTAGCAACTGCTTGTACCTGTAGTGCACTTCATGTCTGTGTACCTCTTAACACAGGTAGCAGCGGAGGAGACATTAAGCTGGTTACTGGTGTGATTTGTAGTCTCATGGCTGTTCTCACCATGAACCAGCAGCCGCTAGTTTCCTGCCTTTATGTCAGTGCTGCAGGCACCAATGAATGTTAATTCTCAGTCTCAGGATGCCTTTTCCTGCCTTAATGAGCTGCCTTAATGGTCTATAAAAGTGCAAGTTCATCAGTTTGGTAACATGATCTATTTCCAGAATATCTTGGAGATGTTAACATACATATCCTCTTTGATACTGCATCTTATGTCGGAAGCCATTCTGATACCTAAGTAAATGAAATCTTAGCAACTGCTTGTACCTGCAGTACACTGCATGTCTGTGTACCTTCTAACGCAGGTACCAGTGGAGGAGACATTAAGCTGGTTGCTGGTGTGATTTGTAGTCTCATGGCTGCTCTCACCATGAACCAGCAGCCGCTAGTTTCCTGCCTTTATGTCAGTGCTGCAGGCACCAATGAATGTTAATTCTCAGTCTCAGGATGCCTTTTCCTGCCTTAATGAGCTTTCCATATATCCAGTACTAAGGTAAGAGTGTTCTTTTATTCTATTGTAATGTGCACATTCACTTGTAAATGTAAATTGTGGATATGGATCTGTCTTTGCATCCCTATTTCTCAGTTTTTATGTTTCTGTCTCTTGTTACCTCCATCTGATTACCTTTAAAAGGGTTCCAGCAAGGCCGCAGGTTATCCTCTGAATAATCATCAAACTGTGCTTTAACTTTCAAACACTTGTCTTTATGCTCAGCTCAGAAGCATTCCCTAATGTATGACCTCCCAGTGCTTTCCTGTATGCCTTTGGTGAGAGATGACATGACTGGCATTGTCCCATCACCTGATATAACAGCAAAGGGAGGCCCCAATGTCCAACTTATCACCAGGGGTCAAAGTAAGTTATTCTGGCCAAAGTTTGACCAAATGCTCATCTATTCCTTACATGACTTTTACCAAAGACCTTTCACTCTGTAGCATCCTACATATTGACCCCACATGGTCAGGTGGTTTATCCCATAAATCCCTCACTAGGAGGCCCATGGGGCCGATTTCTCATGGCCAGATTTATCTATAGCCAGCAGTGAGGGACAGCTTTAAGTCTGATTCAAACCCAACCCAAACCGTCCACCCTTGTACGGATCCAGCCTTTTTCTGAGACATGGACACAAGGGGCTGACTGAAAAAAACTGGAGCACTTCGATCTCTCTCTCACTCGGATATTCTTTATGCCCTTGGGCTTAGGCAGTAGTGACTATCCTGTGTAAGTCATAGCGATGTATTTCAGAATGACAAAATTAGATTCAAAACAACTCATGCCTCTGCCTTACTCAAAAAAGCATAACCTAATATAAATGATCATAGTAAGACTAAGTAGAGATCTTCAGTACTGCAAAGAATTGAAATATTGAAGGTATAGCATTTTACAACAATGCAAATAATGAGAGTCATAGCCAACCAAAATCATTAATACAACAAATGTGCAAATGAGCCATAGCATGCATTTCTCTTAGGACATATCTGGTGAGAAAAGGCATAATGAATAACTTAGTTTTGGCCTAGGAAAGATATGTCTGGTAAGATGAGGAAACAGGACAAGATAAGCATGCCTTTATTATAGCGTAGGGTGCTGTTTGCTGTATGGTGATATAGCAGGCCCTCACTCTGCTACAAACAGACCTGAGATGAGGACGGGGGTTAATATCAATGGCCCACCACTGCATGTTTTGCTCCATATAATTGTTATGCTCCTATTTAGGGGCCCTTTTTCTTGTGCCACCATAAAAACATCCTTGAGATAACCTTACATATTTAGTAACTAATTAATGCATATATACATCATGTGAAGGGACAATGAGGGAAATAAAAAGGACCTTTACTGCATCATTTAGACAATATGTGCCAGATAAAATATGAATAAGGGCCATCAGGGTTGGACAGTCAATGTGATGTAGATGTGAGATAGAGGGTGGTGATTAATGGTGGGTTTACATATTTATAGCAACGAGGGCTGACATGCCACGGTATGTTGAACATACATGGATATGTTAGGACCATGAATATACTTGTATTACAGTCTGTGTGAAAATATGCAGGACAGTGGCAATGTCCGCCTTAAATGCCATGGGTCCAGCAGATTGACAAGTGTAGCAGCACCAAATGTCCAGACATGTGTTGGGATGAGAGATAGTGAATTCTTGTTGAATATTTTGTATTACCTGATTTTTTATTTACGTTTTTTTTTTTACACAACCAATGACTTTTTCAATCAACCATAGAACAAAACTATAGGGGACATTTTTTCTTTGGTCAGGAAATCGATGTCTCAAATGACCATCTGTGAAATAAAGAAGTAGTATTTTGTCGTCAAAGCAGAAAGTGGAAAACTGACTTAATATCCTTCACCCTCGACCATGGTGGTCAGCTGCAGTAGATTGGCACATCGGACCGAACCTTTATATTCATCTGTACTGGGGGATATTGGCTGAGTAAAGTGATTGGGAAACTGTGGAGACCTCTGGGTCACATGATCACAGAGATGCCACCGTCACATGACAACTATCTATTTTCTGTACATCGCTCTCCATTACAACCACGCTTCAACAAGTGAGGCAGCGCTTAAGGTGTAATGTGAGGATAATATCAGCTTATATTAAGATGGATGGGAGGCATGGCCTGACAGTAGTCACCAGAAGTAGGACGGAGCACCCTTCTGACTTACAATACACCCCCACAGCCCCTACTATCACCCACTATGTTATCATGACCAACTCCAGTATTTTCACTCAATATCAGTGTTCTTTGATTAGGTGCATGCCATCAGAATTTGCATCTCTCTGATTTACTTTCAGATATACAGAATACAAGCTATGACCATTCACATTTCCCTAAATGATACATAGGTGTTATGAAGAAATCATCAGCATAGATACAGAAGCAAGACCAAAATGAATCAAAATGATTCAAATCTCTGTCAGAATGTTCCTTTAAAACTTAGGATAGCTGAGAATTGGAAATGCCAAAGATCTAACTGAATGCTTTTAGTGATGATGGTATGAATAACTTGATGAATAAGTAATAACTGAGGGAAGACACCCTCTTTATGCGGAGTAACATCACGTCTACCTAAAGGATGTGACATAGTGTGATTAGCTTGTATTAGTATGGTGTAGGGTGCTGTGTTCTTTATGATGATATATAGGGCACTCACTGTGCTACACAAAGGATGGGAAATGGGGCTGAGGGCTATATTAACATCCCACCACTGCATGTTTTGCACCACATAAACTTTCAATGTTGTATTTATGAGCCATTACTAACAGGAAAGAAAAGCCATGATTACACTACATATCAAGAGCCCCTTTTTACTTAGCTAAGTGGCGCTACTTCTAGAATGGGAAAACAGGCGTAGTAAAAAAGCACCCTTGTTTAGGCAATGTGTGCCAGATAAATTCATGTATGAGTGCCTTCAGGATGGGGTGGATGATATGATGTAGAAGTGAGATGAAGCAAAAGTGATGAATGGTAGGTCTTTATAATGATCACAGTAAGCAATAGCTGACATGATATGGCGTGCAGGGGACAACGACATATATACATATCAGGAGAATACCAAACTAATATTTAGACATTTCTGCATGTTGATATGACACCTGGGTTCAAGGGCTATACATATTTTGAGTATGAATAAAAAAACTTCCCCAGTTATTACTGCTTAGATTGAAGAGGAGTTCAAATGTAAAATTCAAAGAACAGTATAAATTTCCTTAACATTTTCTGTGGTTCAATAATTTACTCGTGTTAGAAAGCCATTTGGTTAAGACTTCCTCAGTATGTGTAAATGCCCCATGTTATATCCTACTACTTTATCCTGTTGATACAAGAAGAAGCCAAGATATGTGAACATCCTGATGAGAAATGTTTACATATCCTTGCAGAGAATATTTCTTGTTTTACCACACATTATAGATCTGAGAACTACCTCCTATGTAACATTCTTGTCAATATGCCTCTATCGTCACATCCCCATCGCTTCTCATGTAAGGTGTGTTTCATGGCTATAGCAGCCATTCACCCTTTGAAGAAAATATAGTTATACAATGCTGTCACTGTCAAAGATGAAGTATTTGTTTTCATAATTAAACAAGGGCTGCCTAATGCAACTTGAGAATGAATGAACATCTTTCCGTCCTTAAATGGTTTTATGCAGAACATTTAATTGATGATAGCACCATTGTTTTGAAAACATAATTGTGTTAAAATGTGCAATTTAAAATATCCAGTAAATAGGAAATGTTCTCATTATAACTACATGCTGCCAACTTAATCTAAAGCATTATGATGATGAATGGTTTCTACTTTTTCTGATCATCTTATACAGTCAACTCCCTCTATTTCTACCACCCTTGGGACTCTCTCAAAGTGGTCGCAATAGTGGGGTGGTCACACTGGGGGGAGTCAAGTTATATATGGGTTTATTGAAGGTCCCCGCTTCTTTTAAACGTTCCAGCAATACAACTATGCCACTATTACCCTATGTTAATGACCATTAGGCCTAAAAAATTGTTCCAGTAACATAACCCCAAAAAACAGGGTCGATAGGTCCCATTTAATCTCTTCTTTTTGTGAAAAAAAGTAAATTTTTGTGGTAAAAACGCCCAAAATGTAATAAATATTTCTAGCTGTCCCTCTGATGTGCGAGCACTAGTCAGGTGAGTGAGTGGCAAAGGGGGGGGGGGAGGGCTTCTGGCCCTCCCTCTGATGTGCGACCAGTAGCCAGGTGAGTGAGTGGTGGGGGGAGGGGTCAGTTGGCTGTATGGGGTTTCTATGATGAATTCAAAAAAGAAATATATTTAGGTTTATTTTTGATGACCTAATCTGACACAGTGGTCGCATTAGAGCGAGAAAAACGTCATTTAGGACTGGAATTTTAGTGGTCGGAGGGCGGGGTGGTCGCATTAGAAGGGTGGTCGCATTAGAGGACGTTTTTTGTATTAAAACAAAGGATAAAGGGTTGGGACTTTCCAAAAATTGTCGCAATGGTGAGGTGATAGCACTGGAGGGGTGGTTGTTAGGAGGGAGTTGACTGTACCTCTAAACACTCCTAAGCATGCTATATTGATGATGAATGGTTTCTACTTTTTCTGATCATCTTATACCTCTAGACACTCCTAAGCATGCTATATTATAAAGATTTAAGTGTTTGATAATTTAATGTGATGTTGGCTTGCATAGCTGGCTTACAAAAACCACTGATTTATTTAGTTACCTAACTCTTTTTCCAAGTGTGAAAATGAATATTTAGCCGAAGGGATCTGAACATTTTTCCTCTGATAAAGGTACTACCCTGAGAATACTATACCCAAGACCATCTTAATACTTTAGAGTGATGCAATTTAGCCTGCAGACTTATACAAAACATGCATCTTTGTCAGACAATTTAATGACAGTGCCTCCCCTCTAAGCACTAAACTGCCAATTAAGCCTATTACCTTAACTTTACTTGTAATTGCTGGTGAGCCAATAGAGCTGACCTCTAGCCTTGAAGGGAGAAAACACAAATATAAATTCTAGTTCACGAAGCACCTGATGAATATTCCTGTTTCCCCTTGCTCTATTCTATATCATGCTAGCATATATATAGGGGACCTAAATCTTGGTATATGATGCTGTCACATTTTTTCCTTAAATTTCTTTGAAAAAAACTTCAGTTTAGGGTAGCATAAATGGGCCTCAGATCTGAATTTTTACCACCCAGCTCCTCGTATTAGTAGAGATATCAGGAGACAAAAATGTCAAGCCTGCGGATGATTGGACGCCGAAAGAATCAAATACCTTAATTCAATCTGCCCTCCGAAGCTAAATAACCCTCAAGAGCCCCTCTGATGTCTCACAGGTGTTAGTCCCCTGTAATTTCAGACCTCCTCTCATCTATTGCAGGCCTCTGGTCGGGCTCTATGGTCTAAGGCTGAACCAAATTACAGCCTTCAATTCTCTGAATCTGCCATAAATCCCAGTTTCCAATCTACCATGGCCCTGCTGACACCTATATGGGGGACTTGGAACTATTCAGGACCAGGATGTGAGACTCACATGGTGGTGATTACAGTAATTACACTGATCCAATTTCAACCAATCAGTGTGCAGCTAAGATGGTCAGTGGCTGATGAGACATTGGCTCTCATTGGCTGATCTATTAGTTTCTGGACACTGATGTATGGGCTACCTAGATTGGTTCAGGTTGTTAGAGTAATTATTATCGTTAATGAATATGCTACAATGATGAAATTTACCATCAGTTTGGTGTAGATGGGAAAGGAGGCAACTTTTTGCACTTCTTGTAGTTTTCCTGTTCCTTTTTACATTCCTTATCTATTTTTTTCTCTCCAAGTTTTATCATATGTAAAAATAGAATGGAAGACAGCAAATTGAAATGATACAAATAATGAAGGGCATAGCTATGTATATATAAATATTATAAATGTTTACCAGCAACACGTATTCCTAATTCATGAGTCGCAAGACTTGGTTTGCGTAGGCCTGCCTGGGGTAGATAACATGCCTTCAGTAAGACACCCATGTTTCCTACAGTTGGACACTTTGAGCTCCTCACATTGATATTCTCTCAGCTCACTGCACACTGAACTGCTCTATACCTTATGTTTAACCAGGTATGAAATCTGGTAGAGCTGGGCAATAGACTGGACAAACCAACTCTTCTGTTGTTGCCTTTGTCACAGAGCTATTCAAAATATTGGGGTCATATCTGGTCAGGAATGACTTTGCCTTTCTTCTGTTAACCATGGCCTATGGCAGTTTTCATATTGTATTTGGATTACTTTTGGTAAGTGAACCTATTTGAAAAGGACTTATGCCAACGAAAGAAAAAAAGATTTGACCGGCATCTTCCAAATTGGAATGACCACTGGTTAAGAAATAACATAGTAGTGTAATCACTTAGCACTCACCCATGGCCAAGCACAGAGTCTCAAGGCAGCCACCTTTTACCTCTGTCCCTATAGCCCAACTATAGGTACAACCCCACCTCCTCCAGAGTCAATTTTTATAAAATTGCCTTGGAGATGGGACCCTGACCACGTCTACTCACAGCAGTCTGGTCACACTGGGTCCCCACCATAATGCCTATCCACAGGGCATTACCACCTACATGCTTTCCATGCTATAAGCTCCTGATGAGACTACAGTCGAAACCAGTGTCGGTCAGACCAAGGGAGGTATACTATATAGAAGTAGAAACCATGTGTCCCAGTTCCATACAGGGACTGATGTGTGTCCATACTGGGATATATTCTAAGAATATATCCACAGACAGGTGGCAAGTCTACCCTAGTGTAGACCCAACCCCCTCCCCCTGTACTGACCGGTATTGCACCAGTCAGTCAGGGAGGGAGTGCAGCCTACCCACACACACACACACACACACTCACCCTGACCCAAACACACACCCCCCTGCTACACACTGGAGGAGGGTGTCACACAAAACCCCCAGGTGGGAGGGTGGCCAGCTGGGCAGGCCTGCCACTATATAAGGCAGGCCAGGCCCCTCTGTGCGCTACACTTGGTCGAGCAGTGGAACCTAGATATGCCTTGTTAATCTTCCATACGGTTGGTAACCAACGAAAGAAAAAGCACACAACTAATACCAATTTTGATACAAGAATGATTGCAACATAAAGGCCATGTGACCTCTGTTTTACTTTTGTTAATATTAGTTACATATATATATATATATATATATATATATATATATATATATATATATATATATATATAAGTAGTATAGTATGTATCGGAACGGGACTATAGTTAAGTACTGTTTATTACTCAATCGACATGCAGCCAATCAGAGGCCTCCATTTGGTCACGTGACCCGTTGCCATGGTAACGTGACCTACTTAGGGCTCTCAGCCAATCAGAAGCCAGCATTCTGGGTGACCTACTGACCTACTTAGAAGCTCTCAGCCAATCAGAGGCCGGCATTCTGGTAACCATGGTAACGTGACCTGCTTACGTCACGTGACCTACTTAGGCTCAGCCAATCAGAAGCCGGCATTCTGGTAACTAGGGTAACGTGACCTACTTAGGGTTTGTTTGTAAACAACACCACGTGGCTCTCTTGTTTGTAAACAACACCACGTGACACGTGACTGTTTGTAAACAAACAACTTATATATAGAAAATAAACACAACAAGTTCCATGTTATGTTAAAATTATATTTTCAAAAAAAAAAGCACATCTGTTACAGCGTCTATGTGTAACTACGCGCGTTCTCATTCAAACACTATAACACTATCATACCGTAGCAGCAGCAGGTAGGACTGGAAGAAAAGCAAGCGCACGAGCAGAAGCGACGACACCAGTTGCACCATCCGGCCGTCGCGTTGGTAGCCCTACTACTCGTCGCGCGTTCAACTGGAGGTTTAAGAGTGACAAATGACAATTCTTTGTCGACGCGACTGCTAACATCAGCATCGGCAGCAGCATCGGCAGCATCGGCAGCAGCATCGGCAGCAGCGGCAGCAGCCTCGGCAGCAGCGGTAGCAGCAGTAGCAGCAGCTGTAGCAGCAGTAGCGTGAGCATTAGCAACAACAGCAGCAGCGACAGTAGCAAGGGCGGCAGAGCGGGCACTAGCAGCGTTATCAGCGGCGTCATCGGTAGCCGCAACAGCATCAGCAGCAGCAGCGTCGGCATCCACGGCATGAGTAGCTGCATCGGCGGCAGCAACAGCAGCAGTCACAGCCGCAGCGGCAACAACAACAACGTCATCACAACCAGCGTCACTAACAGCCGCAGTAAATGCAGCAGTAGCACGCTGAGCAGCACTAGCAGCAGCAGTAGCAGAGGCTACAGCATCAGCTTCACATTCGCGCGCCGCTTCGTCATTCCGCTTCATGTCACGGTAGCAACTTTCCATCATGGGGATCTGCAAATTGAGGCGCGGTGCTGGTGGTGGTAGTAGTAGTAGTAGTAGTAGTAGTAGTAGTAGTAGCGTGAACGATGATGACGATGCCGAATACGGTTTCACTCCCCCTTATATACCCTTACTCCCCCCCCTTTTTTTTCAAGCCACCGGCCAGCTGCCCCCTCACGGCAGGTCTTTAGATCAGCCTTAAGTCGCTTACTACGCGGCTCATCATCCCTCTAATCGCATTTTCCAGCCGCCGGCCGGCTCACTGCTGACGACAGGAGAGGGTGATTTGTTTTTCTTTAGATTTAAGCCGCTTACCACACGCACACCCTCTAGTCACAGACAGAGTGACAGAAAGGGAGGGGGTCGCTTTGTTCACGCTACCTGTAGTTGTTTTTCTATACACACGCTGAGCCCATGACCCGCTAATCCTTTATACAGGTAACACGTGTTCAACTAATTACTCTATTGTATGACAGTCGGTACACGGATTTAATTTTAAACCACCTTCCCATCTGGATCCATGTCTGGCGGGGTGGAAGGATCCAGCTGAAAAGCGTGATTAGGGCTTTTGTTTCTCTTATGATAGCAGCAGGTCAGCATGCGACAGCTGAAAATGTCAGACTCGCCGCTCATATAAATGACTGAGATGCGTCTCTCTTTCCACACACCCTTCTACCATCGCCGCCGACACCGCCACCGCCGGCCAGCCGACCGCCGCCACCGCCTGCAGTCACCGCCATCACACCAGCAGGGAATTTCGAGCTGAGTCTGCTTATTGCTTATTTTTTTTGTTTGAGCTTTTTGTTTTTTAAAAATTTTTATTTTCACTTAGTCTTTTTTGTTTCGGAGGAAAGAAATATGGCGCTGCAGAGGGCGCGAGTTTCTAAAAGACGGTCGCGCGAACAAAGTGCTCTCCTCAACTGCCCGGCTATTTTTTTATCTCAAAGGAGAGAGCGTCACGTAGTTGAGGTTCACGCTTCTCTTGAAGCGTACCGAATTCTCGAGAAATGCAAAGCTGAGCGCCATCGTCGTTATACAAGAGCGGAAAAGGAAAACGTAGCGACATGGCCGAGAGCCGTCTTCTCAGAACAGCATTTACTCTACTATTGCATAACAGCCGCTCTCAGCGCCCCCACTCGTTGGGCGTTTCATGAAAAGAAAGAGCGCCGCTACTCTCCTCACCCTGCCTCCTCTTATAAAGTGAGAATAAGTGCTATGAAACGATTCGACAAGCCGATCGGTTTCTTGGGAGCGACTGCAGCTCCCACTCGGTGGGCGCGCGTTGTGGCCGACGTGAACACGGTCTCTAAACGTTTCGACGTCGTCACTTGTTATCCCGCATATTGCAACGCAGCCGAATTGAAGAAGATAGGGACGCACTATTTTAAACCATACGCTCCAATATGTATTTGTCACCGCCGCGCTCACACGCCTTATTGCTTTTTCGAGACGATCGTGTCACAACACAGAAATAGAAAAAAAAAACGGCAAAGCGACGAGCTTTGCCTAAATGATCAAAAAAAAAAAAAAAAAAAAAAAAAAAAGACAAATTAATCTCCTCCTCCTCCTCCTCCTCCTCCTCCTCCTCCTCCTCCTCCTCCTCCTCCTCCTCCTCCTCCTCCTCTTCTTCTTTTTAAAAAAAAAAAAAAAATATTTGTATCAGACTCCTCTGGAGTCTGATACAAACATTTATGACTATTGAGTGAAAATAGAATTTTATCGCAAAAAAAAAAAGAAAAAAAAGTCACTTCTGCCGCCGCTACTGTGACACCGGCCGGTATCAATAAAAAGGTCGGCTGACTTTTCTCCACAACCATTCACTACCGACCGTTCGAGTGAGAAACACAGCAGACAGTCAGACACACAACCGCTCTCTGACGCGTCCTGAAAAAAAACAAAAAAAATGTCCAGTAGTAAAAGCAAACTCTTCACAGAAATTCATTTCGACGCTCGACTACAAGGACCCTTTAGTTGTATCATTAGCGGTCCGTCGGGTTGTGGAAAATCGCGCTTGGTGGATCAATTTCTGAGCGACGTGAACAATTTGGTCACGCCGCCGGTGGAAAAGACTTTTTACCATTACGGCGAGTGGCAACCTCTGTTTGAAAAAATGCAAAATCAGTACGGTGTGGAATTCAGAGAAGGTCTTCCTAGCAAAGAGTCTATAGCGGGAGACGTGGAAGTAGCAGAAGACGCTTTACGACCCCACACTCTACTGATATTGGACGATCTGATGAGCAGTTCCAATCAGCAAGTGGTAGCCGACATCTTTACTGAATACTCGCATCACTGGAACGTGAGCGTCATATACATCACTCAGAACCTATTCCAGAAATCACCCGACTTTCGAACTATGAGTCTGAACGCTCACTACATGATCGTTTTCAAGAACCCGCGCGACATGGGGCAAATAGCTAGTCTGTCTCGCCAGGTGTTTCCGTCCAACGCGGCGGCCCTCTCTAGTATATTTACCCATGAACTCAAGCGACCTCACTCATACCTCCTTCTGGACTTCAAGCAGTCAACACCTGACGATCTGAGAATACGCTCCTCTTTGACGTCCATACACTCTCAGCTAGTGTTCGTACCGCTAGACAAAAAAAAGAACAAGAGAAAGCAGTAGCAAAAAAATGTCTTCTCATCTACTCGAAAGACACTTTGGTACTCTCAAGCACTTAGCTAAGTGCTCGCCAAAGGACTGCTCGCATCTAATAGACTCTGGAAGCGACGATCTGATCGCAGCGTTAAGTGAGATCTGTCACAATTTACTGGTAGGGAACATCCCGCTCAGCGACAAACAACTGGACAAGCTTCGAGAATCGGCTGACGTGTTGAGGGAGGTCGGCAAAAAATCTACGCCCATCAAAAAAAAGAGACGCGTCTTGGTACAAGAGGGAGGTTTCCTCATTCCGGCTCTCATAGGGATGGCCTTACCGCTTATAAAGAGCATTCTCCGTATATGAGACACCTCATTCGACACCTACTCGCCGACAGCACCACCACCACCACCACCACTACCGCCACCACCAGCGTCATTGCCACCGTCGTCCCCATGACGGACTCAGAGCAGCAACAACACTACAAACGTTTAGCGCTCGTGGATCCTGAGACGCTCTACAAATCATCACGAGCAGGTCTACTTCATCATGTGCCCGCTGCTGCTGCTACTACTAGCGCTGCTACTACTGCAGTCGCTGCTGCTAGTACTTCTACTGCTCCAAACCTTCCTCCTCTTCCTGATGAGCGCACTGAAAAGAACGAGAGTTCCGCTCCTGCCACCGCCGCCCGCCTACCTGCCGACATGGCCTATTACCACAAGCAGGCAGAACAGTCCCTTCATCCCGACGCGGCCTTGCACCAGGTGCTACAGTTTATCTACAGGGACTTGGATTTAGTGTTGAACGACCCCACTTTGGAATCGCGCGAGAAAATGTTGAAATACCGAAGGTTGTTGAATAGATTGCAATTTTTTCTCGCGAATCCCCACAACAGCAACATCTCTTCGTCCTACTCTTCTTCGCCCCCGGCTCACCTCCGTCAGTCTGCTGAAGAGGCCAGCGCGTCCCTACTCGAGCGGTTGGTGAACCAAGTTCCCAAGAGGAATCGCACTTGGACCGTGGCGCTGTACAAACAATTGGAGAAATCCGGTGTGATCAAGTGGAACGAGGACGGTGCGGTGCGCGAGATGTCGGGTCGGAGAATACCACCTGAGCATCGCATCAACATAGTGGACTTACTGAACGACGCTGCCAGGTTCAGGAAGACGGCGCCCAGACCGGCGGGCTACTCGCCGTTCACGAAAGCGCTGCGCGAAGCAGTTCCCACAGACTCCTTGATCGGAAACCATCTGTATAAAGCGAGCGGACCTGGCCGAAGTTTGGACACACGGCTTGCTGACAGAGGTCGGAAACGACCGAGCTTCGACTCGGAAGAAAGAGAAGCAGCAGCAGCAGCAGCAGCAGTAGCAGCAGCAGACTCTTCTCTCCAGGTGGACGATCAATCCTCTGACGACGAGGAGGACGACAGTGAACTTTTCCAAACTCCGACTTCCTATAGGAGCGTGGCGAGTAAGAAAAGGAGAGGGCGCAACCGCCTAGCGGCGAGCTCGTCGTTCACGCCCTCAACAGGCCCACCATGGGCAAACCAGTGAAGAGACTGACCAAGAAGGAAAAAGAAAAGAAGCGCGTAGTAGCTAGATATACCGACGTCAAAGCGCCCTCCAGTTTCACTAGCGTGACTAAACTCCAGAAACATCATTTTCGCCACCTGAACCCGGCCGTCATCCGAGATGCTTTAGTGTCGCTGGACGCCTACACTAAACATAAACCCATTCGGAGAAAATTCGCAAGGAACAAGACTATAACCGGCGCAATCGATCAGCAGTGGCAGATAGATCTGATGGACATGCAAGCTTTGGCGTCTCACAACGACCGCTTCCGGTACGTGGTGACGGCGATCGACGTTTTCTCTAGGTACGCGTGGGCCGTTCCCATTAAATCCAAGAGCGGCGCTGATGTCACCGAGGCCTTCCGAGAGATGACAGGCACTGGCGAGAGACGACCGCGCACTGTTCAGACAGACAAGGGGAAAGAGTTTTTGAACAAGATCTTTCAAGATCACTTGAAGAGCGAGGGCATAGAGTTCTTCACTGGCGAGAACGACGACATCAAAGCTAGTCTAGTGGAGCGCTTGAACCGCAGTCTGAAGGAGAAGCTGTGGCGTTATTTCACACACAAGCGCACGTATCGCTACGTAGACGTACTGCACCATGTAGTGTCTTCTTACAATCGCACTCACCACAAGACGTTGAAAATGGCGCCGGCTCAAGTCAGCTCGGAAAACAGCGAAACAGTTTTCTACCGACAAGATCTAACAAACAAATCGACGAAATATGGAAAAAGAAGAAAAAAACAAAGACGTCCGCCGTCGACGTCATCGCTCCGGGTGACAGAGTGAGGATGTTGAGAACTAAAGGCGCCTTCGACAAAGGGTACGAGGGAAACTGGCGCGAGGAAGTGGTCGACGTTGCTAAGACGTTGGGAAGCAGAGGGTTCGAGCTGAAAGACGACAAGGGCGAGGAGATAAAAGGCGTCTTCTACCCGGAAGAGGTTCAGAAGGTGTACAAGAGTCGTTACGACAACAACTACCTGATAGACGAGGTGTTGCGCCGCAAGACCGTTGACGGTAAAGAGTTAGCTTTCGTACGTTGGTTAGGTTACGACGACAAGTTCAACGAGTGGATCCCCGTCAAAAAAATAACGTAGAAAAAAAAAAAAAAAAAAAAAAAAATGAACATCACTCTACCTAGCAACAGCTCTATGGAGTATTATCCTGACAACAGCTTGACGTCTTTCCGAACTCACTTCGACTCGCCGCTCCTTCTGCCCGAAGCGTACGAAGCGGCTCTGACTGAGATCATCCTCCCTACAGAATGGACTAACGTGCACGACGACGACTTGATCATCGTTGTTCCTCTGCGCACCAAAGGTTCGCTAGAGGAGGCGATCCAGGTTTTAAAAGAAACTAAATTCTCCGAAGGAAAAAAACCACAGGTAGACTGGAAGAGAATGAAAAACGCGAACGGTCTGAGCAAGCTAATGTTCAGCTCAAAATTCCCGCTGAGCTGGAAGGAAGCGAGCTATGTAACGGTGGAAGAGATATCAGACACGTCGGAAGAGCAGCAATTGAAACCGGAAACAAAAAGGTTCAAGAGAGAGGTCGACTTGAGACAGACGAATGCCGTATACAAGCAGTTCTTGTCCCCGGCGGTGAAGAAGAAGACGATCAGCCATCAAGCAAGACAGATGATCGAAAAGATGGAGAAGGACATGGGAGTGCGCAGTTTCATGCCAAACATATTCGAGATACCTCCTATTTTCACCGGAAGCAACCACACCCTAATCGAGCGCTTGAGTGAGACGTTGCGAGATGACAGACTAGAGGGCGACAGCTTCTTGCTCAAACCGATGCGGATCTTATCGTACGACGCCAAGACGAAACGCGTCACCATCAAACCGCCGAGACACTGTGCTGTCCTGCTGAGTCAGCATCTCGCATGCGTTCTAGGCTTCGGAGAGAAGACGTGTTTCGCGTCGCCGACTACCGGCGCCTACTCGATGGATGTTTACGGGGACGTGCAATCTGTGTACATATACACCGACATGATCCAGGAGAGACGTGTGGGCGACATGCAAGTGCCGCTGTTGCGCTGCGTGGCGGTGGACAGAGGCGGAAAGCGTCGAGGTGGCGTGCAGTTTTGGCGTGCAGTTTTCCCCATTTGGATTATTTCCCCTTGAAATCCAAGAGGTTTACCGAGGTCGGCATCTATTTAAGAGACCGATCCGGTCATTCCATCCCATTCGGTAGAGGCGAGGTGACCGTGACACTTCATCTGAGACCTATTGAGCGCTGAAAGAGAGAAAAATGATGCGTCAACGCGTTCCGTACTTTCCACCCAGGCGCACCGTCGGCAGAGGGTACAGCGATTACTACAACGCGCAGCTGGGCAACGGCGTCAACGTGTACAGCGGGCGCTCTTTCCAGAGCGGGCACGGTTTGGGCGGCGCTCTGTTAGGTCTGATGCGCTCGGCTACCCCGCTATTGAAGTCGGTGGGAAAAACGCTGCTCCGCGCCGGTGTGGGCGTAGCTAAAGATGTGCTGGCGGGTCGGACTTTAAAGAGCAGCGTGAAAGACCGAGGCGCAGGCGCTCTGAAGAGACTGGCGAGTACGGCGTTCTCGGGAGGAAAGACGCCTGTCGCGTCTAAGAAAGGGTCGAAACGTCGCCGGCATTCTCCTCAGACGGGCGGTGGCTCTTGCAAGAGACGTAGAGGGGATGTATTCGACCGGTAAGCGCCTAGGCGTTCAGGTATAAATAAAAAGACTGGAGGCGGCCAGCGTCAGTCTGTCGGCCGCGTGAAGAGAGAACACAATGGCTTACGTACACGAGAGCAGTAACGAGTGCGCGCTCTCTGAGCTCGACCTGCACACCGTAGCGCCGACTCAGACTACTATCTTAAAGTCGTCTTTCCTGGGGATAGAAACAAAAAACTCTTTAGAGGATGGAGGTAACATAAATTTCACCATCAACAAGTCGCAAGAGTACACAGACCTGAACGAGAATTACCTTCATCTGGAATGTCAAGTGCTGAAAGCGAACGGAGCGGCGATCGAGGACACCGACGCGGTAGCTCCGGTGAACAACTTGGCTCACTCGCTCTTCAAAGACGTCCAAGTCTCCATCGGCGGTTTCAAAGTGTCTGGCAACACCGAGACCTACCCTTACCGAGCTTACTTGGAAGGGTTACTCAACTACAACAAAGACGTGAAGGACGGCGTCATGAGCGCCCAGGGGTGGCATGAAGATACGCCCGGTCAGTTTGACACGTTGACTGACGCGAATGCGGGGTACAAAGCGCGCAAGAAGCTAATCTCCAACAAGCGCTTTTCGCTGATGGCGCGACTGCACTTTGACCTGGCTCATCAACCGAAGCTCATCGTTGGAGAGACAGAAATCAATCTCACTCTGAAACAAGCGGCGCCCTCTTTCTATCTGATGTGCGCCGCTGACGGAGGCTACAGCTTGAAGATCTACAAAGCAAAGCTCTACTTGCGACGCGTGCTGGTGGCGGACGCTGTAGCGGAAACGCACGAGAGAGCGGTGATAGAACACGGGCCCTTCGACTACCCGGTGAACAGAGTGGAGGTGACGACGTACGCCATCCCTCAAGGTAACAGAGATCACAGCTACACGCACTCCAACACAGGCCAGCTTCCCAAGTCGATGATGATTTGCTTCCTTGACCACGACGCTTTCAACGGTAGCTACACCAAGAACCCGTTCGAGATGAAGCATTGCGACATCAGCTCGCTTCAAGTGATAGTGAACGATCAGAAAGTGCCGAACGACGCCTACGTGCCCGACTTTAAGACCAAAGCGGCCGTGAGAGAGTACTTGGCGCTACACACGGAAACGGGGATGTACGAGGGCGCGCGCTCCTGCGGTATTTCATACGATCAATTCCTGAACGGTTACACGGTGTTCCCCCTCGACTTAACCCCAGACAGATCGCACGACGGGTGTCGCGTGAACCTTATAAGAGCGGGTCAGCTGAGGGTGGAAGTCAGTTTCCGCTCGGCGCTACAAGCGACAACAACGGTGCTACTCTACTTGGTGTACGACAACGTCGTCGAGCTGACCCGAGATCGACACCCCGTCACCGACTACCACATGAACTGAAGACAAGACGGCGGTACTTGGCGTATCGTATGAACACGCTTGAAATAAGCAGAGTGTTGAAGGAAAACGTTCACACAAAACATCGTTTCCTGGGCGTTTTCTCTTGTGACACTATTCCGAAGCACCCTATCAAAGACACTTGTTTCGTGAGCAACACAGATCCGCAACATTTACCAGGTCAGCATTGGGTGGCGTTTTACGTGTCGAGCACGGGTGAAGTGTACTACTTTGATTCCTTCGGCTTACCGCCGCTGAGTGCGGAGTTCTTGTCTTTCGTGGAACGCTCTGCTCCGTTCAAGTGGCAAAGAAACCGCATTCAACTACAAGACACTTCTGCTGACACCTGTGGACCTCATTGCGTTCATTTCCTAATTGAAGCATGTCGAACAAGAAACCCCAAGAAGTGCGTCATGCGCATGAGCAAAATCCCAAAGCTGAGCGACCGGGCCGTGAGTCAGAAGCTATCGATGATGCTGTTGTGACGGGTTGTTGCGATGGCGGCTGTTTCATGGAGGCAAAGATTCTCTGCCTTGCCGAAATGGTGTTGGATTTATCCAAAGTCGTGCAATGTCTATTGGAGAGAAGTCGTCCGGGGTGTGGTGGTGCGAGTGACGGCGGCGTGAGACTTTGCGGCCTGTTGAGTTGCAAATCGAAGAAGCAAGCTAAAAAAGCATAAACTTGTGTGTTTTTTCTGATTGAAATGAAAATAAAGAATAAAATGAAAAGAAAAGAAATTATCTTGTTGTGTTTTTATTTCTATATATAAGTTACATAACTTTTTTTTGTTTGTTTGTTTACAAACAGTCACGTGTCACGTGGTGTTGTTTACAAACAAGAGAGCCACATGGTGTTGTTTACAAACAAACCCTAAGTAGGTCACGTTACCCTAGTTACCAGAATGCCGGCTTCTGATTGGCTGAGCCTAAGTAGGTCACGTGACGTAAGTAGGTCACGTTACAATGGTTACCAGAATGCCGGCCTCTGATTGGCTGAGAGCTTCTAAGTAGGTCAGTAGGTCACCCAGAATGCTGGCTTCTGATTGGCTGAGAGCCCTAAGTAGGTCACGTTACCATGGCAACGGGTCACGTGACCAAATGGAGGCCTCTGATTGGCTGCATGTCGATTGAGTAATAAACAGTACTTAACTATAGTCCCGTTCCGATACATACTATACTACTTATATATATATATATATATATGTGTGTCATTTTTCAATAGAATACATGTTTGATCTGATATTTCATTGCATTTAGAAAAGTTTTGCGACTATAACTAAAACTAACACTATCTATTAGTTACCTACAAGTTTGTTATTGAATTGGATGTGCAAAGTTGCAACTGGCCCTCTCTTTACCATGTACTTTCTGTGACCGATGAGATCCAGATATATCATCTATTTTATAACCTTACTCTGACGGCCTCCCATATAGGGTCCACCTATAAATAGCCAAGACAGAGCAATCACCCTATGCCCTTTCCTTACGACCA
Source organism: Harmothoe impar (assembly GCA_947462335.1). NCBI lineage: Eukaryota > Metazoa > Annelida > Polychaeta > Phyllodocida > Polynoidae > Harmothoe > Harmothoe impar. The sequence goes on along the minus strand of OX381711.1, from coordinate 9,889,402 downwards.
AGACCTCTTCGAGCCTACGTGCAAAACACTTTAGAGATGTCTGCTGCCTTAATGCAGAATTGTAAGTCATGATCAAATAGGCTTCCTGAGGTCACCACTAGATGGTGTGCTAATCTGAGAGTCATGTGAGGAGGACTTCCGGTCATTAACGGCCATCTTGTTTTTTTATGACTATTTGGCTGATGTGAAGGAGGAAGGTGGGTTCCATGTATGCATGAATCCTGCTAAAAGGCACTGCTACAAAACTAAACTTTGCTACATCATAAAAGGAAAAAGCTTATACTTTTTTTTCTGTTTTATGTGAAAGTATTTCATAAATTATTAGATAATTGACTGATCACCAGTTTGTTTGTCTGCTGGAATTAAATTGAAAAAGAACGGGGAATGGTCAGTTTGCAGTCTGGGATGAACTGGGATATGTGTCAAAAGTCAGAAGATGTGGAGAGATGAGGTTGCCCCATGGGGTGAGCAATTTATGGGATAAACCAAAGGACATGGGGTCAATATTTAGGATGATATAGGGTAACCTACACTGTAAAAAAAAATTCTGTCAAAACAACGCAGATTCACTGGCGCCACTGGGTGCCGGACTTTCAACGTAAAATTAACAGTCACTGTTGTTTCAAGTTCACCATAATGTTAACTGTGAAAGTCCGGCACCCGGTGGTGCCGGTGAATCACCGTTATTCTAACAAAATATCGGACAACACTGTCATTTCAATACAGTGCCTAAACAATAGATATAATGGTGTTTTGTGTAATTTAACTCATTTATCGCCATATACCCCTATACCCAACTCTACGCTCAATATCGTTCCATGCCAAATTTGGTACCATGTCCAATCAGCAATAGCATTGTACTGGATTACAGATATTCACAGTAAAATTGAATGACTTAGCATTGCCTCACCGTAATCATTTTTACGATGATCCACCGTAAAGTTTTGCATTGATTCTCCGTATATTCAACAGAATATTTTTACAGTGTATGACAGGAGACATGTGAGGTGATGAAGGCTTTATGTTGTCACTCACCGTTGGATATAAATAAATCTGGCCTTGAGAAATAGGCCCCATGGGACTTTTGCTGAGGGATTTATAGGATAAACATGTCCATCTGGGGTCAATATCTTGCTACTGGGTAAAGGGTCTTTGGTATAAGACATGGAGAGAAATGAGGAGCATTTGGTCAAACCTGACGTATGTCTTTATTACCAGTTTTCATTGGAAGAGGTGAATGCTAATTGTTGGTTGATTGAATCATGGTGCCTTCCCCTCCACACACTGAACGGTCAATTAAGGCTATTACCTTTACTTTACTGGTAATCGCTGTGAAGGCAGGAAATAGAGCTTACCTTTAGCCGCATTGTCTGTCTCCCAAGACTACAACAGACTTGTCAAGTTGTGTGCCCTAATATCTTTTTATCAGTCTGTAGCCTCCTTTTCCTCCTCAAAACCTCTTTTGAGATTAATATCCCTCTGTGTACTCTCTTAGTTCTTTCATAATTTGTGTCTTATGTAAGTTATACATCCTTTAATCATTCTCTTTCCTTCTCGTCTTTTGTCTGTTTTAATGATTGGATACATTGTTCTTTTCCCTGCTATATCTTTTTCTTTTTTTATAGCAACCACTTTAATATATATTTTTCCCATCCACATGTAGATCATCAATTGGTGTCTATCTTCTAAGCCTACAACAGTCTCCTGTGAAGTAAGGCATGGTGCAAGCCTCTGTGCCAGGTAACTGGATCTGCTTCTTTGTTACAGAGAGATGTAGGCTGTCGGTCTGTGTCAGATCTTGGTGCAGTTTGTATGTATGGAGGCTGCACTGATTATTTTTCCCTAGTCAGTACTGGATTACAGCTGGCCAAACTAATTTAGTTTATACTTTCAGATTGATCAGTACTGACCACCTCTCATTAGTCATTTTATATTTGTGAATATTAGGTTATGCATTTTAGATTAAGTCATTAGTTATGATTTGTTTCAAATGGTTCAAATTTCTTGTTTCTGGAGAACATTGCTATGCCTTACCTGGGATAGTCACTACTGGCTAAGCCAAAGGGCAAAAGAAAATCAGGGTGAGGAAGAGATCGAAATGCTGGAGTTGTTCCAGTCAGCAACTTATATCCAGAAAACGATTACTCCTTTCCAGATAGCACCTCATATCCAAGTCCCAGAAAAGGATGAATCCTTACACAGTCACAGGATGGACAGTTTGGGTTCGGGTTTAATCTGACTGAGGGTATGTAGAGCGATGCAGGCTTTAAGTTGTCCCTCAATGCTGGATGTAGCTAAATCTGGTCATGAGAAATGGGCCATATGGGACTCTGAGTGAGGAATTTATGGGATTAACCTGGCCATGTCCGGCCAATGTCTAAGATGCTACAGAGTGAAAGGTCTTTGGTAAAAGATATGTAGGGAAGAAGAGCGTTTGGTCAAACTTTGGCCAGTATAGCTTACATTGACCACTGGTGACAGTCTTTTGCTTCTGCCCAGGACTGATATCAAAGGGGAGGCTACCAATGTGTCATATTCTCAGTTTAGGAAAATATGAAATGTTTCATTTCATGACATTGGTGTTTGTTAGTGCAAAATCCATATATTAAAAATGAAATAGGGCAATTTGTTGGGTGTACAACATTTAAAAAATAGACTATTATGTCATACTGCAGGTGCTTCAGCCTGTTCATATCATTCACGTGACAACAACACAAAAAACAACCCACCAATAAAAGATAAACAGGATGACACAAAATTCGACAAATTCAAAAGGAAGATTTATTTTATTGGAGCTGGTATCCTACCATTCTTATGAAGTGCACTTACATTTACTCGTCGAAGAGACGAGGGGAAAACCAATTCCTGAGACTATAGTGTATGTGTATACCATGCTTGTCAAAATCCACTTTTTCTTCATGAAAGCTTCCCTCTTTAAGTGCCATGTCTGTCAGATAGTATACCATAGTTGATTAGTGATGTACCAAGAAGAGGATAATGGTAGGAATTCAATTTACATGTCTATTTTCTTATCTACAATTTCATGCATTAAATAGCAAAAATTGTTCAAAGCTTAAATGATGTTGATGAATGAGAGAAACATTAGCTTTCTTATATTGCATGAAATACTTCTACAATTCACTTCCCTGCATCATTTATTATTATTGGTGCACACTGTATGACTAACTGCACCCATGTTTCATGCTGGTGCAGAGGAGAGCACACATAAAGTGCAGACCCCCTACAGCACAATGTTCAGTCACCTAGTTTTTGTTCTCTTTTTGTCAGAATAATGACATGATTTTCTTCTCAAATATGTCATTTTATTGATTTGGGGAAGCTAAAATACAAATCCTCTTCACTATCATATCTGATGACAAAAGCTTTTTTTGAACCCTCATACCTGAGTCGATAAACTCTTAGCCACTGCTTGTACCTACATGTCTGTGTATGTCTTAACGCAGATGAGTGAGAGATTGCAGGACTTGTGTAGTCCCATTACCTGATATGACAGCAGAGGGAATCCCACGGTCAGACCTGTGAGCTGCTCTGTGAGCCGCTCTGTAGTTAGAAGTAGCACAGCCCCTATTTAGGGAATAGGGCACGGGACATGGACGTGGGTGTGCTCTAGACTGGATAGAGACATCGAGGAAGGCTCAGAGAGTGTCATAGGCATCTGCTGAGCCTTCCGAGATGCCTCTATCAAGTCTAGAGCTCACCAACGTCCATAGACAAGTGCCCTCATTACGTTATGACACATTATTCTCTTAAAATGTTCTCAAGATGATAAGTACTACACCTGTACATCAGAAAACGCAGCCCAGACAACTTGTTATCATAACTACATGAAATGTACATTAGCAATCAATGTTGCTGACTACCCAATCAAGGCAGGACGGCATCCAATCAACCAGTGAAGTGCCCGATCAAAGGAGGCAGACATAGAGGCGGCAGCAAACAATTAGGCCCTTCAAAGTTGATTCATATATGGCAACTTGTTGACTGAATGAACACAGAAAAAATGCAAATAAACTCGTAAAAACGTAATTTGAGTTCACCAAAAATACCAATAAACACATAAATGAATTTTAACATGGTAGAAACATTGATAAACACAACCAAAACGGAAATAAACTCGCCGAAAACGTGATTAAACATAAAAAAATATGTTTGAATCGATGGATTTCTGCCATTGCAAATTGATTTTTGACTGCTGCTAGTGGTGTATCCATCTAGATATACCACAGTGTCCAGCTACTCTCCCTACGATAGCTAAGAACGTCTCTGATTGGTCAAGAGTGCCCCATCACGGACTCTCAACCAATCAGACGGCAGCTCTGTTATTTATGTATTGGCTAGATTAGAGCAAGTTGTGTTATAAAGCTGTATAACTCTTAGTGGCTATAAACCTATGTGATGTCTGTCCTATGGCTTGAGACAAAGCTTAAACCTTTGATAAAGAGTAGACCACTGGCTTATGTTACAATTCCAAGCTAACATCCAGAATAGAATCCTGGATATTTGGTTGGCTCATGGGTTCCCCAGATGACAAATGGTCAGTTTTTGACTTGACTTTAAATGTTCAAAACGTGATGTATAAAAGGATGGACATTTCTAGAGTTGACCCTGTCTTTTATTTAGTAGGGTCTGGTAAGCTTGAAGACATTATAGCTACTAGCCATATACCTCAGGGACAAAACGGTGGTTGACACAGGATGACCCAGACCACTGGTGTATAAGCTGGGGCAGCTGGAGGTGTCTATCAAGCTGCTCACGTATGTATTGGGTGTGTGACATAGGGCCTTGGAGCTTCAGGATGTGAATAGACAACCACCAGCCACAGACGGCCCATTCCCAGCCTCTAGCCTCACCCCCCTCTGAGGCAGTTAACCTGAAATCCAATCACCTTGTACCTACATATGTAGGTCTGTCACCTTCCCACCCTGCCTGATACTGTGTCACTAACCCCCCCCCCCCCCCCCACCACTATTCCATCCCCTTTTACCATTATGTGAAGGTCTGGTACTTCCCACCCCCTCTGCTACGGTCCTTGCTCTCTCATCGATTCTTTCTGTCTCCTCTCTCTCTCACTAAACGCACCCTTCCCCTCTCTGGCTCTCATTCTTCCTGATAACATTCCCAGGAAATCCATATCTAAAGAAATGCAGACCATCCATTTTTAAACTCAATTACTTCTGACCCCACAGCTTCATAGGATTGCATTTCATCCATTAAACATGCATTCCATCCTCATACAAAAAGACCCACATGTTTCATTTAGGCACAACTTTTCTCATTGGCTACACAACAACAATGGAAAGCTTCAATGATTGTGTGTTTGTATTAATCATATTCTGGTCCCTAGGGACCCAAAAGAAAACCCACTGAAATAACAATAATTCTTTTGACTGATTTATTTTTCCTACTTGAATTCCTGTTTACAGTCCCCTTTGAAAGGAAAAACTGCAATAAAACATCGTTTCCTTTGAGTCTTTTTATATGGATCTTGGAATGGGAGAGTGCATCTGATGAGACCAGGACAGGGAGGTCATGGAAAGCAGTGATGCCCATGCTCCATCAAAGTCAACCACCACCACAACGGCTGTTTCTTTTAAACCAATCACATCCACAATATGGGAACAAATGAGCCAATTCAATTGTGACTTTTTTTTTCCAATGCAAATGCTAAAAGTTGTACTTTTAAGGCTCAAGCATACATATATTTTAATGTTGCTGTAACCCTGTGTCCATATACAAAGCTGGCCCTTACAGTTGTTATTGCTTACCATAAATTTCAATATCCATGTTTACCAGCATTTGTTCAAGAGCTACACTTGTTCGATGACCCGACTCTGCAGTAATTTGATTGCAGTAATTTGATTGCTGTTCACTAAATGAATATATACATCAGGAATATGGCAATCCTGCCAAGCTCTGGATGTCCAACATCTAGACTACATTACTTATACATAGGTTAAGTAAATAGGTCTGATAATGCTGTAAGCCCTGAGGTTAATTCCCTGTGTAAGGCCAGCTGCAGTGGGTGCTGACTGAGCTGAGCTGGTATTCCGCTGTATAAAGACCTTACATCTGGGTATACCCATATATGGAATATATATTGATAGTTGTAGAATGCCACAGCAGTCAATATAATCAGTTAACATCCCTACCCCCATTCAACCTCAAGATGTTCACCGACATAAACATTTTTGCTAAACAATTGGTTATAATCAAGAAGAAGTTATATTAGGCAAAGCAAGATTTCCACAGTAATTTATCCTCTTAAAGTGTCTATGTATACGTTGGCTTGCATCCATTTTTCAGCCTATCTTTTTGATTGACACAGCCTAGGACCCGCCCACAGGTAGCTACAAGTAGAGTTATGCAAAGAAGCTGTGCCCTGGATCCCTGTTATTTATTGGACAAGGGTCATTATAATTACAGCAGACCCTTGACTAAGGAGAGTGTGTGTGTATCCAGCATAAGGGCCCAGTCATTTGTTACCAGCGGGGGGTGCTTGGTGGATTTCCCCTAAAGAACAAATTTTTCCAACCTCCTTACGACCAATTTGCTGAAAGTAATCTCAACCCCCTCCCCCCACTACATTCGAATTTTCAGAAATTACCTCCCCCCAAAAAAAAGAAGATTGCATGCACCTGTGGAATCACTTGTGGTGACTGGTATTTAAATGGACTGTATTTTGTTTTGGCCACCCCCCAGCATTCATAGAGGCTTTTACCGTTTTTATTATGACCCCCACCCCCCATCCCCCGCCTGATAATGAATGACTTGTCTCTCACTTACCACTAGTAGGCTACAAGCACCACTCAGGCATCACCCCAGTTTACATGATTATCCCAGCTCACCCCTCACCGCCGTGCACAGGTTTTACTAAGACCTCAGCTTGGCGAGTGAGGAGGCTATAGCAGAGGTTAGAGTTGTAAATTGCACCCAATAATAGAACAGTGGGGGGCAAACACAAGCCACATGGGTGAAACTTTATAGGGTATATGAACCATAACTCACACAGTAACAGTCACATAAATGCATCATAAATTGTTATAAAATACATATATGTTTTGGTACTCTCTTATATACCATAAGTATAACAATAGTAAAAAGTGCAGACTATAGGCCCCCCTACTATGACTCAAGTAGGTAATTATAAAAGAGTTTAGTCTAATGATCCTATCATGGTACTTGTACCTAACCACGTGGAGGCCTCTGTTTGCCCCCCAATCACCACCCTGTGATGTAGTAGTACAAAGCTCGCACCACCTCGACCTCGTTTCCCGAGCGTCATCGCTGGCACCAAAGGTTGCTGGTTAAAATAGTTCCTGTGCGCTTGGTGCTGTTGTATTAAAAGTGCAGATGGGAATCCCCCCCAATATACGGGGGAAGTGATGCGGTCATGGCCTCCTAAATACCAGCGATGTTTCTCGGACGTGTCCAAGAGCGAGTTGGGGCCAGCTTGGTAGTAGTACAGGAAACTCTAACCTCTGCTATACAGGGTATACATAGGAAGGTGTGCAACTAAAAGTAGGGTGGACACTTCAATTCGACCAAATAGGATGCTGTATTCGTGCTATAGCGCATATTGAAGCTAGTGGAATGGGGAGTCCTGACCTGTTTTAATTTTTATTCTATCATGAGCGGTTCAGATTTTATTGCGATTTTAATAATTGGATTATCACAGGAGTACCTGTCGGGATTGTCTGGATTTACCACATCCCGACAACTATCAGTAGGCCAAGGGCTAAATATAAGTAGCCTATCAGAAAATCATATGATTGCATCATTTAATGTATCAAATTAAAGCTTATATTAGCAGGTATCTAAATCTGTATAGTTCCTTAATGTATTGTAATTGCTTTAGAGCATACAATTCTTTTTTAAACAAACACTACGGGGTGGTTGAGAATCACATCTGATAATTTGAAAGATGTCCCGGATCTATAGTGTCCTTGGTTATAATACAATTTCTTCACACATGCACTAAAGCAATATGGTCATGTTATACACCAATTTAAACCCACTACAATCAGGAGTTCAGATCTATTTAGATAGTGTTTCCATCATTATGAGCTCAAATCTTGTGAAAATTTGATTATATAGAACAAAACATTAAATAAATTAGAAATTATCGGTGTAGGTCGTTTAGACAGGCCAAGACCGCAACCTATTTAGCCTTTTAGAAAATTGAAACATAGTGTCATGCTGTATACAAAATTAAAGCTAACATGTATGGCTCTCATTTAGAGCCCAATAGCCATCTAAATCACAGGGATTCAGAGTACTGAATGATTTCCTATGAATATCATAGAAATAAAAAGATCAATTATTGCTGAAAATATTGTAGGTAACTATAACTTCTTGTCAAAATCGTTCAAAATCGTGCATGTAAAATAGATGAGAATAAACTTTACTAGACTAAATAGGGCCTTCTAAATCCATTGGAAATGTGCCATTTAGGGCCAAACCATTCCTTGTCTAAGATATCTATTTCTGAACAAATAATTATGAATTATTAGTAGTAATTATCAGTCTACGTGAGCTGCGACAAACCCATACCGCAACCCTTTTAGCCTTTTAGAAAATTGAAACATAATGTCATGCTGTATCTAAGATTAAAGCTAACATGTATGGCTCTCATTTAGAGCCCAATAGCCATCTAAATCACAGGGAATCAGAGTACTGAACCATTTTCTATGAATATTATTGAAATATAAAGACTAAATGTTGATGAAAATATTGTAGGTAAATATAACTTCTTTACAAAATCGTTCAAAATCGTGCATGTAAAATAGATAAAAGTGAACTTTTCTAGGCTAAATAGGGCCTTCTGAATCCATTGAAAAGGTGCCATTTAGGGCCAAACCATTCCTTATGCAGGATATGTATTTCTAGGGAAAAAATTGAAAGTTTAGCTTAATTTTTGAAAAACTTCAAATTACCACAGAAAAAAAAAATGTATTAGCATGTAGCCCCAACTGTCTACAATATCCCCCTATAGGACAATCTTCAAGATAGAGTGAGAATTAACCTTTTTCCTGACTGTATCTTTGAGGAGTATTTTTAGAAACTGGCTGACAGATGGTAGAAAAAACGCTCCGGAACTTTATGTTCAGCTCGTGATTTAACAGGGTTTTAGATCTCAGACAATATTTTAGATAACAGATATGAATAGATCAGACAAGTAGCTTTCCAAAAAGTATTTACATTAATCTATGCAACCTTTAGGGCCAGAGAAATTCAGAAAAAGGGTCATTTAGCATTACGGCAGGTATGGCCAGCGTGAGCGCCCGCGGAGATTGTCCACCCTACTAAAAGTCCGCACCTATCATTGGACCCTGTATACCCTGTATAGCCTCCTCACCCGCCAAGTTGAGGTCTTGTTAAAACCTGTGCTGCCGTGTATGGCCTGCCTGCCCTGTCCATATCCCCACCCCTGCACTGACTGCCCTGCAGTGGGGCCTGCTACCACAACCTAGGTGAGTGCAGGAGGGTGATTATGGCCACAGTAGGCCTTTATAGGTCGGGTTTCATATACTTGATTGTTTCTAATAACACGTTTGAATGGGGAAATCCCTTATATGGCACATAGTATTAGGGTAGCCAAAGGGGGAGGGGCGAGAGTTGAGGCACATGGGTGCCCTCTGGTCGTGGTCAGTGCGAATAACTTATTACTTTAAGGTTCAATAGCAGTGTTTATTTTACGATATGGGCTTACACCGTGCTTTTTAGGTGATATTCCCGTTCTGATATTCCTGCATAGCGCACACTTGGGGAGGTGAAATCGTTCTGGTATTCTGGATATCAGAACGATTCTGAATTCCCAATTCAGAATCGTTCTGATATCCAGAATATCAGAACGATTCTGAATGGGAATCGTCAGCCATAAATCCGAGATTTCATGGAGACTCGAACACGCTACATCAAGACTTGAAGTCCGACGTGCTAACCACCACGTCGTGGAGGCGCTGGTAAAGGGAGGTGGCGAAACAAAGAGTCTACAGGCGGATTTCCAGCCCTGTAGGACCATTATTTACCGAGTTACAGAAGAAAAGGCATTTTTTGGTATAATTTCTTTGAAAATCAATATTTTTTTCTAATTTCTTTTTTACTATAAAGGTAGAAGTTGGACTTTACTTAGCCTTTCGTTAAAATAATTCTAGGGATTTTTTTTCACATAGAAATGGGCATTTTGAAAATGGTTCGTTTCCACCCAGGATCGATCCGGGGACCCTTGGTGTGTGAGGCGTAGACACTAGCAGCCATGCCTATCCGGCTGTGGTGAATCTGGAGGGAAACGCTGGTTATGCTATAACACCGCCCAAAGCTGGCCCCCTTACAAATTCTATGTTGGACTCAGTGTTGGAGATTGAGGGCATGACGTAGCCAGGCTCCACCAATCAGCGAGCAGGGTTGGTGGGATGTCAAAACAACATGGCGCTACTGGTGTACAAGTGATATTCAGTCAATAATCCTTCAAAATGGCGAAATTAGGACGTTTTAAAGGTAATTAAAGACATTTGAATGGAAATATCGTATAATAAACCTAATAATATATAAATATCGCCGACCTTGGGGTGTGTATAGATGAATAACGACCTCGGTGCTACGCACCTTGGTTCGTTATGCATCGATACACACCCCGCGGTCAGCGAGTTTCATATATTATTGGTTAAGTAGCCTAACACTTATGGGTCACTAATAGAGCATCTATGGTAGAAAAGGCCGTATGTATATCAAGTGCATAGGAGAGGTCTTAGGAGGGGGACATGGCAAGGGTCATGTATACCTTGGGTGACATATGGCAGGAGCCTGGTGCAGACCCATTACCTGATATGGCAGCAAAAAAGAAGTGATGCACACATCTAGGATCTCTTTCTTGATATTGATTCATGAGAGATTTGGCCCAGGGGCTTCAGCATGTAAATAGACAACCACCACCCCACAGATGGGCTAATCCCAGCCTCTAACATTACACCCTGTGAAGCAGTTAACCTGAAATCCCATCCCCTTGTTTCTCTATATGTACTCCTGTCACCTTCCCACCGTACCCCATATTGTGTCTCAAATGTCCCAACCAGTCATTTTATCTCCCAATCCATTACTCACTATCCCAGTCTGCCCTCTCTCCTCTCACCCTTTTTACGGAGGATGAAATGCATCCTGCATTGCATAGCTGATGTGTTCAACATCTCCAATATCATGAAGCTAAAGTTGAACAATTTTTAGCATTCCCTTTGAAACGCAGAAGCAAACCAGAACTTAATGTCTCGTAAGGTCAAGTGTAACCCAGCGCATAATTTCATTATTATGGCCAACACATTTTATTTTGATGCAGACTGAATTCAAAAAAGACCCCTTGACCCAATAACAAGAATGGGCACATTTCCTATTAGTGAATTCCCTTTGTGTTCATCACATTCCATTCAATAGGGACTGGGACTTAAATCAACTCAATTGTTTAAAGTGATTTTTAATTTTACTTATGCCAGCTTAAAATCTAGTGCTTCTTTTGTTCTTCAAAGGAAAGCATTGAACAAAACCTCATTCCAGGGTGCTTTTAAATGGGTTCTAGAAATCAGGGATGAGAAATGGCAGAGATCAGGGGAAAGGTTAATGCCCAGATTCCATTTTTGGGACATGTTTTAATTAAGATATCACTTAAACACAACAATAAATCTTCATTTTTGTTTTTTGAATGTTTGGTTCCAGTTCATATAAATCTATGTCTATCCTCTAGGAATCACGTCCTATCTCGAGGTATAATTTTTATTTGTAAGCATGATACAGCAAAGCAGCACGTTTGGTAGAACAACATATATATGTATACCATAAGGTCAACAAGGCTTCGATCTTCTCAGACAATAAGTATCCCTGTTTCATTCTATGTTAAGTGGTATGAAAAAGTTGATAGGGACTAGTTGATTTAGGCAGCAAATGTATGAGAGTCATCATACTTTGAACCTAGTAGATAGCAAACGGTTATAACGAGAATATATTGTGTGTACCGGGTAATGACATTTTAAATGGTAGATACTACATCAGGCATGTTTTCATGTAGCTACAGCTATCATCAATTAGTAGCTATCCCTTTAAGGAAGAGAATATGTTCTAAGGTGCATTTTTCTCCATGATGCACCAATGCAACATCTGTCTTTTCATGATACATCAAGTAATTGATATACTCATATGATTAATTACTGGTATTGATGTATCCCTTGCTAGTGACTCACATGTATTGCATGCATACATCTTGCTAGCATGAAAACTAGTTTTATATTAATATATAAGAGTTAATTGGAGGTATAGCACTAAAACAAGCAACCCCTCTATATAAGAAATAATGTAGATGCGAAGATAGAGGAATACTGACTAAACCTTACAAACGAGACAGTTTATAGATGTAGAAAAAGATCTTATGTAGTGTATGGAAATATTGGTTCCTCTTTCATATCAAAAGTACACTATATAGAAACTAGAAAAGGATGTTCAAATATATACATGTATCTTCACAGAGTATGGATGAGATGAAAGGAAATGGTTTTTAGTTTGCAGGTCTTATTCTTACTTGAAGAAACCCCATTTCAAAAATATGCTGAAACATGACTTGACAGCCCATTGTGTTTTAGACCAAAGCCATAGAGCCGTCATGTGCATGTACATGGTTAGTACATCCTTCACTACCACATACAGCACCGTTTACCATCTGTACATAATATATCCATATCTGTAATGTGATATTGATGCGGTATCAACACTGGCACAAATGAAATGCCCTTATTACCCTAATAAACAACATGAAGGATGCTTGTATCTATTCTGAGGGGCTTCATCAGGTAGGGATTATTCCTGATAACAGGTTGTTCACCTCAGCCACATTTTACTACATGCAAACTATGTACAACCCCAATACAATGTGTGTGCACTGCACTGTGATTTACAAAGAAGCACAAGAAATAGTAACTGACTGTTAATATATACTCCTAATCATTAGTATTAACTCAACAATAAGACCAGGAGAAAAGAGGAAAACTACTATTCTTGCACTTTTAAGCTTTAAAGCATTGAGCAATGGCATGTTACGCACAGGGACTGTATTGATGCATCATGACAACAAATTTCTTCTTTAAGCGACATGCAGTCCTTATTGGGTTGAATAGATCCCTATCACAACACATAATGCCATGTCAGCCATATTCACTGATATCATTAAGGAGATCCCCCATTTGTCATGTCACCTCCATCTCACATCTACATCACATTATCTGCCAGTAGTATTGTATGTATCGGAACGGGACTATAGTTAAGTACTGTTTATTACTCAATCGACCTGCAGCCAATCAGAGGCCTCCCTTTTGGCGGGAAATTCAAAAGCAGCCAATGAGAGGCCTCCCTTTTGGCGGGAAATTCAAATAGGTCACGTGACCGGAAGTGACCTACTTCCGGTCACGTGACCTTTGGGCGGGAAATTCAAATAGGTCACGTGACCGGAAGTGACCTACTTAAGAGGGTCACGTGACCACCATGTTGGCGGGAAATTCAAATAGGTCACGTGACTGGAAGTGACCTACTTAAGGGGGTCACGTGACTACTAGGTTGGCGCAAATTTCAAAATAAGTCACTTGAGATTTTTATGGATAAATAAATTTTAAAAAAGAAAAAAAGCAAGCTGAAAGCTTGCTAAAAAATAATTTAAAAATGCGGCTCTTTTTTTCTAGGAGGGAGGGGGGGGAGGGGCACTCTGGGGGGCACTCTTTAAGATGCATGGGGGGGGAGGGGGGAGGGGGGGAGGGGAAGGGTTTTTTAAGAGTGAGACTCGCTTCTCTGCCCTCTCTTTTAGAGGGCAGAGAGGCGAGTCTACTTACAATGAAAGGTATCATGATTGCGTTTATGATGATGTGCATCATGATGTGACTATCTTACAACCCTATAAGAAATAAGCAAGACATGGGCGTACTTACACGGGCTATTTGTAAACTAATTTCTCTTGAATCTATTAACAGCTCACATTTTTTTCTTAGATGACATCTGACAGCTGCTTGCTAGGCTAAGATATTGTTAAATAAACAACTTGGAAAGCTAATTACAGTTTTCTGGCTTGAAATATAGTCTTTCAACAGACTTTTTTTCTCATCTTACACAGAGGCAAATATCAGAGACACCCAATGGCGCTTAAACTGCTCTCAGCCAAGGGTCGGGCACTGCTGGACTATAATAGACGGGTCAAGGACCGTTCTACTGTGGGTCAGGCTAGGTCCGACATTCAATAACGCGACTTTAGCAAAACTTGCTTGAAAGTCTGACCATGCGAGATCCTTATGCCCCAGTCTGTCAATGCTGTCCAGACTTTCAAGCAAGGTTGTCAAAGACCTACCTGTCATTGAATGTCCGACTTAGCCTGCCTGACCCTCAGTAGAACGGTCCTTGACTCATCTATTATAGTCCAGCAGCGCCCGACCCTTGTATGAGAGGGGTATTGACACCATTGGCTGACTCTGATAATTCGCCTGTGTGCACGGGGGGAGGAGAGGGTTTACAGCTTGCGCTTATAGAGCACTACTAGTGGAGGTTTGGATGAGGAGGCTATGACATATGATGTTTGTCTTAAAAAATAGCCATGGCGCATGTCGATGTCGCTTAATTATGCTCATATCTCATGTCGATTTTAAGAATTGCTCATGTCACCTTTTCAAGCTTCATGTCAAATGTCACTAGGCTTCATCTCGACTTTAGTGGTCCACACCGCCGCTGCTGCTGCTGCTGCTGTCGGTGCTGCTGCTTGTGCTGCTTGTGCTGCTCATGCAGCAGCTGCTGGCTGCTTGTGCTGCTGCTGCTGCTGACAGATGCTACTGCTTGTGCTACTGCTCGTGCAGCAGCTGCCAGCAGCTGCTGAAGCAGCTGCCAGCAGCTGCTGGCTGCTTGTGCTGCTGACAAGGTCATGGGGGCTGCTGCTGACGATGTCACGGATGCTGCTGACAAATGCTACGGCTTGTGCTGCTCGTGCTGCTTGTGCTGCTGAAGTCGCTGCCAGCTGCTTGTGCTGCACGTGCAGCTGCTGCTGAAGCCGCTGCTAGATGCTGCTGCTTGTGCTGCACGAGACTGAGTAGCCGCTATTCGGCGTTTCACTCCTTATGTACCCTGTCCTAGTTAATCCTCTTAAACGGCTGAAAAGGCTCTCTCAGCACAGAGACTCTACTCAATGTAAGAGATCAGTTAAGTAAGTTTTCACATGCCACCTGACTACTGCGGGAGGGTTTAGACTTAAGCAGCTTAGTGCACACACGTGTCTGTTAGAAAAGCTACCTGCACACCTGCCTTCCTTTTTCACTAGTATTTACCCCCTGCCGACTTATAAGGCACCTATACACGCCTTCTTGCTTCTAGAGCTAAGCTGACTGGCAGCTATTTTAAAAGAGAATACTCGTTACCTGTATAACGGATAAGGGGGTTATGAGATTAGCGTGTGTATACAAAAAAAAACAAAAAAAAAGCTACAGGGGGCGCGTGTCTGTCTGTGAGGTAGAGACCATGTGGTAAGCGACTCAAGTGTAAAACAACAGCACCTCCTCTTGTCGCAGTGAGTGGTGTGGACGGCGGCTGGCTAGTTGAATTTAAGCGTCAGCTTGAAAGATAAGGCCAAATAAAAAAAAAGGTTTGTTTCAGGTCACCCGACCAACCCTAGCAAAACAGGGTCGACCCTACGTTTTTTTAAGCAAGTTGAAGAAAATTTCATATTTTTATACTTTTTGGGTCATTTTTAGAATTTCCACGGAGGATGGCTAGTACTTTCATGTTAAAAAAATAAAATGAAATAAAATAAAAATCCGACCTACCGACTCCAGTCTTTCTGCCCATGTTACCTGAAACATACCTTTTTATTTTTTTTTGGCTTAATCCGTTCACGGGCTGGCGCGTCACACCTGTCGTTAATCACCCCCTGTAGTCTTTGTATACACAGGTGACTCGGCTTTATCTCTTCACCAGCTATAATCCCATATACATGTAGCGCACGTTACACTCGTTAATTCTCTTTTCATGCTGATGGATTAGGGGTGGAAGGGTTCAGGTGAAAAGCGATTTGATTCTCTCTGGAAGAGGGTTGGAGCTCTAGGTGAAAACAAGCTTAGAACATCCAGATTAGCTGCTCTCTCGGCTATATAAAGAGCTTCATTTTTTCTAATCTCTGCCCACTTCGTCTTGTTATACACTATCAGTCACGAGGCAGACGCTGGAAGTAGCAGATGTTTGCAGTATGGTTTACACAGAGGTTACCTGCTAATAGGATTTTGTCAGAATAGGGTGAGTTGCTATTAAAATGAACATTTTAAATGGTTTGTTAATATGGTATCTGATGTTAATGAGCTAACACCTAACATTGAGGATTATGACCTCCCAGAGGGACGTCTCGCTAAATTCTCCAGTCTTGACTATAGTCTTAACTGTCTAAAGACTGTGGAGCGCGTTAATGGGGGGCCTCCTTACTAATTTCACTTGACCAGGCCGGCAGGGTCAACTAGGCTAGGTAATTACAACCACAAGGGTGGCTACTCAACATGCAAGTAGACCTACTACTACGAGATTGTCTTTTGACCACTCTGCTGCCGCCTGCTGGTCTGGCCATTACATGCTCTAGTATAGTTCTCCGCTCTTTTCGTCAGATGACGCCACAATAGGGTTTTTGTACATTTCCACGATACTCGCGAACATTTTAAACGCATAATGACCTATAATAAGCAACAAAGCACACTTCTAATATATTGAATATAAGAAACATGTCAACGCTGTGTATTTCTGATAGAATGAGGCAGATTCTTTGAAATATCAACTAAACTATAGTGAGATTGAAAATACTACACCATATCTAAAGCGATATAAAAGCTATATAAAGTCAGAACTTCTCACGGAACGGCATCTGCAACAGATCACTCAACCATTCGTCTTGAAATGCCACACAGGGTTCCCGTCCAACAGGACTCTGAGCCTTGACGCTTTTGAGGAAGGTTTGATCTCATGCTGCTTAACATGTGGTGTAATTAATCAACACCGCGGCCCCTCTTTAGGGGCCACACAATAAACAAAGAATAAAAAAGGGTAGACCTTAGGTTTAAAGTGAATCTCCCAGGATTTTGGCGAAGTCGACAAAGGGGTAGATAACAGATTAAACTGCAAGAGACTATACGCAAACCTTGATACTCTCAGAGGGGGAGCCCCATATTGCGGACTTGTGGTCAGATCTATCCCTTCTAGGGGGCAGGTTGCATGTCGTAAATGTCTACTACAGACATTGGGATATATTGTTAATCTTACTCTAGGGTCTCCATAATTAGACCCTGAATCCGTTGTTAAACGGGTGTGAGGGGGTGGTAACTAATACTTATGAGATGTTAGCTTAGTTCATAGTCTCCTTACCAATTTTCACTTGACCAGGCTGGCAGTGCCAACTAGTCTAGGTAATTATAACCACAAGGGCGGCTACTCAAGATCCAAGTAGACCTACTACTACGAGATTGTCTTTTTGGTCCTTCTGCTGCTTAGTTATTACATCCTCCAGTCTAGCTCGCCACACCCTTTGAGCAGCACCACCATTGCCTCGGTAAAAGTGTAGGGTGTGTGCTTTCCACCTTCAGGCATCCATAGATTCGATCACTATCACCCCCCCTTGAAATGACTTCAGCTGTTAATTAGGGCGTAAAGCCACCAACCAAGTCCCTGTCAAAAGATGTGAATAACGAAACGCGCTAGTATAGTTCTCCCCTCTTTCGTCAGATGGTGCCACAATAGGGGTTTTGTACATTCCTACGATGCTCGCGAACATTTCAACGCATAATGAGCTACATAGGCAACAAAGCGCGCTTCTAATATATTAAAATATAAAAAACAATTCAATATTGTGTATTTCTGATAGAAATGAGGCGGTTTCCTTAAATACCAACTAAACTATAGCGAGATGAAAAATACCACACCATATCTAAGGCTTTATAAAAAACTATAGAAAGTCAGAACCTCACACGGATCAGCATTCTGTCTGCAACGGATCACCCCTGACCCACTGGTCCTCGCATGCCACACACGGCTCTGCCGTGTTTGAGCTTTGAGGTATCACCCATCAAGTGATCCATGCCGCCCAACATGAAGCGTAATTAATAGCTGCTGTTGCATAGCACAGTGGCAGCATCTAACTAACTCTAAAGAGTTAGTCGGCCCCTCTTTAGGGGCCACACAATAAACAAAGAATACCCTGAATCTGGGACCTGCGGGCGAGGGCCCCAACTGTGAAGTCATTATTGGCCACATTGGTAATATCAATTAAAACTTTAGACAACACCCACCTTAAGTATCATTAACGGACAATATCAATAAACTTAGCATCCGCCTGGTTACCACATTTAGCACCAATTTTACAACTCACAGGGGCCACCCTTGAAAATAACACTAGCCTCACCGCGCTTTTTATTGCTCTGCTGATTTCTCCAATCCAAAACATGGGGTATCTAGTCTAGCTGTGAGCTCATTGGGCCAAACAAAAAAATAATCCGTGTTCAGGTAACATGGTCCAAAAAAAAAATAGGGTAGGTCGGTCGATTTTTTTTTTTTTAGGATTTTTTTTTAGGGTTTTGAGATGAGTTGTATGGGAGAATCACATTGTATAGAGTTGTTATTTGATAATGTAGGACCAATATCTGTCTAATTAAGCCATTATCAGCACTGTTTTTGTCATAGAAAGGATTTCCTCCCTTCTTATCTTTCAAATGATGACAAATAGGATAGTTGAAGGTCATTAGCTACTCCTTTCCCCTTTGGTGATAACCTAGATCAGGAAAAGTCTAAAAAAAAAAAAATCTAAAAAAGATTAAGGTCAAGCCAAAATGATAGGGTCGGTCGGGTTACCTGAACACAACTTTTTTTTTGTTTGGCCTTAGGTAAGTCCTTTGTCGACCTCGCCGGCAAGTCCCGGATTCAGTATAGAAAGACTAAGGGGACGGGGGGTAGGTCTTTAGGTTTAGTGCTATCTGTGTCATTAGACCATTTAAGTGACATGTGACACTAGCATTCTTAAAAATCGACATGCGACATGAATAAGAAATTCTCAATTACGGTGCCCCTACATTTTCCCCCTTAGTGACACTATTAGTATTATAGTAGTACCGAGAACTACCCTCTTTTTTTTTTTTTTTTTTTTTTAGAAAACTAAGTAAAAATATCCTTCTTCATGTCCAGTTACATACAATGCCGATCAATTTGACACTGTAGCAGCCTGTCTCCATATCTGTATGCTGCATAAATGCACAATACACGGTTCTGCACGCACTTAAACCAAGGCTAACATGGTTGACCTATATAGATGTGATACTCTCGTTTTCGGGGCTAGTAGAAATTAGGCGTCTAATACGGACGTTCCGGGTTCGAACCCTCACTAAGTTTTAGTCAAGACGTCTAGCCACGTCGCCTAAGGCGACGGAAGCGCGTCAAAGCGTTTACAGGGTTCGAACCCGTGAGCTGCTCCTTGGGGCTGCAAAAAACGCTTAGACACTGAAATCCCATAGGGAAAAAATTTTGGGTTTTTGGACTTTAGGCCTTAATTTGAGGGTGATCCCGGGCTGATAGAAAAATAATTCTTGGACGAGCGGATAGCTCTGGATCTCTTTTATCTAAAACAGCGAAAAAATTGATTATGGTTTCGCCGCAATTCATCCGAACGGGGGGTAATCAGCCCCCCCCCTCTGCCAATGAAGGCAGTGAATCTTGGCAACCGTGCAATCACTCACGGCCACCGCGACGAACCGACAGAAGAGATCGGCATCTTAGTATGATTCGTGTGACCTACTTAGAGGCTCACACGGTGGAGGTGTGTCCGGCGTTCGGCGCGCTGATTGGCTACTGGTAGGAGGCGCTGTGCCGCGTCAAGAACTTCACCTATTTGGGGCGGCTGTTAAAGGCGCACTGAGTTGAGGTGCACCTTTAAGCAAGAGCGCGATCCGGCCTAGTCTTGCGGACCTCTGTTTGGAGAGTGTAGCGGGCGGCTATGTCGCGCTCTCCAACCACAGGCTTAACAGTGGTCCGCAAGACTAGAGTGCAAGACGCGTGCACACACAGACCGAACAGACACACACAGACCCACACACCCACACACTCCTATCAGTGAGACGTCTAGCAGATTCGGGAGAGGCGACCAGGGAGGTACTCTCGGCTAGCGGCCACTAATTGACTGTTTAGATAAGGCACAGAAACAAGGGTGATGACAGACTACGTGTTCAAGCAGCCAACATGCCCTGACACTTGATAATGGGTGTGGACCGCTAAATTCGATATGGTGACATGACCATTTCTTATAATCGACAAACGACATGAGGTCTAATGACAAGTGACATGAGGCCCAAAAAATCATAGTGACAGGTGACATGAACATTTCTTAAAATCGACATGGGATATGAACATTATTAAGTGACATTGCCATGTGACATGGTCATTTTCTAAGATCGACATTCGACATGGGGACCCCCCATCCAGAGCCCCTTGATAGATGACAGCTGTTGTGTGTAAGAAAAGTGTATGCCTCACAATCAAAAGATGATAAAAGGCTTTATCCCACTCGATGTGGGTTTTGAATCAAATATCAAGGGATCAAATATCAGATCGATATTTGACGTCGTCAAGTGATATCTGACGTTGTCAATCGCTTTTACTATGTAGTCAAGGTTGTAAAAACAGGGCGCCCTGATTGGTCAACAGCATGAATGAAAGTTGCATCTCAAACTTTTAATACTCGGTATGGGGCCCCGTGGGACTGGGGCCAATATTTGCAATTTTCGGAAATACTGTCGAGAATTTCTAGATGGAAACAACTTGTCTGGGGTAATTTGACCTCTACTCTTCGATATTCAAGTAATACTCAAGCTATTCTGACTCTAAACATGAGTAAAACGGTCATTTACCAGCGTTATCGGCAGCGCCGACATCAACAACTGCTGATCTCCCTTGGTTACATGACCCAGTTCCGTTTCTAAGGCCACATGGATCGGGGCCCTGAAGGGGTATCTGCAGAGGCCCTATATCGGGCCCTAGATATGTACATTATATTAATATCTCATAACTTAATTTACTCTAAAATCTTTTTGATGGTTCATAACCTTGACCCTTATCTCCTTTTCTCGCGGGATAAAGATAGAATTTGGTTGTTGGCGTGTCCTCTCGTGGATATCTGCTCTTCTCCACGGCACCTCTCGAGCCCCCTGCGGGGCCTCTCGAGCTGCCGTGGAGAAGAGCAGATATCCACTCGAGCACACGCCAACAACCAAATTCTATCAATTCATTAATTTGATGAAATTCTAAAATAGATATATTATTCATGTTCTGTGTTCCACAGAAGTAATTTAATTAAACCTCAACTCCTTCTAGAAGCAGTAATACAAAAAATGTATAACATGATAACGTTGTATCAAACATTTTCTTATATACAGGCTTCTGGTAGGAGTTGAATCATAAATAAAGTACCTATGTGAAGCACATGACGTGCATGTCATGCTTATTAAAGAATAACATCAATTCAATCGGGTATTCAAATATTTTGGGTTTGCAGGCACAGTTAGAAGGGGTAAGGTTAGTGGTGGTATCTGACCAGGATGTATCAGATTACTACAAACTACCCCTGCCCCCTTCCACCACCACCACCACCACCGCTGGTCACCGGCTGTCTGGAGCTCCCGTGGCCAGGGGATAAATTCTATCCACTCTGAATCTGCTAGACGTCTCTCTGCTATGTAGTGTGGGATGTAAAAGAACCCTTGTCTCTGTAAAAGGGCCAATAGATTCGATCACCATCACCGCCCTTGAAATGACCATAGCTGTTAACTAAGGCGTAAAGCAACCCACACACCCACACACCCACACACCCACACATTTTTCTGTATGAGCCTTCAGACCTCAAGCTGCTCAGTGTACGGGACTAGGTTTTGTCATAGGCCCTACGGACGCTACTCAAGGTAAAAATAAGAGAGCTGTCTCACCATGACATTGGGCTGGCTGTAGTTTTTTATGTTTCGGTACCTACAACCAAAACAGCCAGTACCCACCCCAGGGCTTCATGTCGCACGCGGGAAAAGTATAACGGTGGCGCCAACTGTCGGAATAGCGGGTACACTACGTCAGTAGTTCTTTTGTTCTCCGCTGAGTGACTGGGCGAAATGTAGTCGGTAGCTCTATTTTCTGTGCACTGTTCTGTTCATTTTCTACACTTAACACTTAAATAGACCGCGTGTTTGTACAAGCTAACCGTTTTTATCAGTGCAAAAATTAAATAAGCATCGGATAGAACACTAAAAAAATGAGAAAGTAATCCAGCACTTAGTATAAGGCACCAGTTTTATCATGACACACCGAAAGTCTGTTTTTTTTAAGGTGGATAAGACAGTCGACTGAGAGCTCCAAACTAACCAAAAACGTACCAGAGGTCGATCTATCTCGTACCCGACAGGGCAGGGGCCTTCTACACCCCGGCTCTGATTGATGAGCAAGCGACAATTGTTACAGAGGGCCTATTCCTCTTTTGAGGTGGGCCCAAAATTGAACAAAAGAATAAACTCAAGAAAAAGCCTTAGGCTTAAAAGAGTTGTAGATACCGATTTTAACGAGGAAGTCACATTCATTAGTTTACAAATAGCCAGTGTAAGTACGCCCATGTCTTGCTTATTTCTTATAGGGTTGTAAGATAGTCACATCATGATGCACATCATCATAAACGCAATCATGATACCTTTCATTGTAAGTAGACTCGCCTCTCTGCCCTCTAAAAGAGAGGGCAGAGAAGCGAGTCTCACTCTTAAAAAACCCTTCCCCTCCCCCCCTCCCCCCCTCCCCCCCCCATGCATCTTAAAGAGTGCCCCCCAGAGTGCCCCTCCCCCCCCTCCCTCCTAGAAAAAAAGAGCCGCATTTTTAAATTATTTTTTAGCAAGCTTTCAGCTTGCTTTTTTTCTTTTTTAAAATTTATTTATCCATAAAAATCTCAAGTGACTTATTTTGAAATTCGCGCCAACCTAGTAGTCACGTGACCCCCTTAAGTAGGTCACTTCCAGTCACGTGACCTATTTGAATTTCCCGCCAACATGGTGGTCACGTGACCCTCTTAAGTAGGTCACTTCCGGTCACGTGACCTATTTGAATTTCCCGCCCAAAGGTCACGTGACTGGAAGTAGGTCACTTCCGGTCACGTGACCTATTTGAATTTCCCGCCAAAAGGGAGGCCTCTCATTGGCTGCTTTTGAATTTCCCGCCAAAAGGGAGGCCTCTGATTGGCTGCAGGTCGATTGAGTAATAAACAGTACTTAACTATAGTCCCGTTCCGATACATACTATACTACTTCTGCCCCATCCTCATTGCCCTTATGCATATTTGTAGGGGATTGATGTGCAAACAAGGCTATACAGGCTCTTTCTAGGTGCCTCATTTGCCTTCCCTAGGTTACATTTATTCGCTAATTAGTTAAGTAAAAAGGGATACTTAAGATGCAGTGTAATCATGAGGTTGCTTTCCTGTTTGTTTCTAAACACAAGTAAAAATGCCAGTTGATTGGCGCACAACATGTATATGGGGCAAAACATGGTGCTGTAGGACGTTTATATTATCCTCAGCCCCATTTAAATTGCTCATGTAGCACAATTATAGCCCCCATATATCCCCATCATAAAGCAAACAGCACCCTACACCATACCATTGGTTGTTAATCTTCTCACGCTGATTCTGCTCACCAGATACAACGTTACTCAACATTAGGACCTTTCCTCAGTCACTAACTGATCTACGGTGCCATGACCAATGAGCACTTCTTTAGGTTTTGGCAAGTGTGTATACATGTAAGATATGTACAATTGACTTTTCCCCATACTACAACCAGAAGTGAATCATAATTCCAAAAATGTTTCTAGTTGACAACATAGGAAACATAATATTTCTTTTTGTATAATCATATTCAGGCCCTTTTACCCCTTCTCAATCTCGGTGTCTAGGACTACATTTCAGCTTTATAGTCATCTTCAGGCTATCCCCAATATTATCAAGGTTCCAAAACTACTTTCTTTGTGTAGATATGAATATATGCAACATACAGCATGACAACAGTGACCCACATTTCACTTTTTCTCCCATCAAAAGAAAACATCTACTCACTGATAATGTTTCTAAGACAAATTTGAGTAAATTACTAAAGGATGACCTCTTTTATCTGCCTAAGTCAGAAAGCTGAAGGCAGATCGCAAGGGAACCACTTCCAGTAAAAGAGTAATACACCAGTGCAGGCCTAATATGAAATTCTCACTCTTCCTGTCATTCCCACTTCCTTAACTTCGTTATCTTCCTCTAGTAGCTGCCACACCAGGACCACCTCCTGTCATGTGTAATCCTGAAGAGAACCTCCCCATACTGCTTCAGCATTGATCCTTCATTTTACCTATTATCACCCCCTATGACACTACAGAAGTGTCTATAGACGACCATATTGGCAGGCATGCAGGCATGTCACAGCTGATGGATTGGGAGAGGTGCAGAGGGGCACTTGCCTTATTTAGCTGTCACAGCAGCTGGGAGAGCTATAGCTGCCTTAAACCTGAGATGCACCTCAGGTAGACCATTATGGAGTGCGTGGGCAAGGGTTACTATATACTTATTAGGACTAGTACTCAGTCTAAAAACCCTTACTACTTCCACTTCCAGTAATGCTATATTCTTCTTGAAATCTAATTAATCTGGATTGTCAGGATATAACTATACACATATAATTTCAGAAAGATGTCAGTCAACATTTCATCCTAGTAAAACTACTGGTTTTACATATTTCTAACGGATGAATTTCTTAGTCATCAATTTTTGTCACACATACCAAAACACTCCCCATTGTCATCTTTATTTAGATGGTATGAACCATAATGATCATCTCACAGGTTTGATAATTGAGGTTCACATGTAGTTATATTATTCAATCTTTGAAGTTAAAATTGAACAAAGTAAGGCAAAGAGATAACTCTAAATGTGTTCTAAGGTCAAGTTCAATCCACTTCATGATTTTCTTGTTATGAACCAACTGACATTTTTGACACTGAACAAAAATTCCCACCGGTAAAACGGTGGGCACATTTAATATTGACAATTTTCTTTTTGAATCCTTCACAATCCATTACAGTCCAATCACTAGGGACTGTTAGAAAAAAACAGTAAAAATCAAGTGTTT
Organism: Harmothoe impar; assembly: GCA_947462335.1. Lineage (NCBI taxonomy): Eukaryota > Metazoa > Annelida > Polychaeta > Phyllodocida > Polynoidae > Harmothoe > Harmothoe impar. The sequence continues at coordinate 9,864,173 of OX381711.1, read as the reverse complement.
ATGTTGCTTGGACAAAGAAAACAGAGCATAAAACATTGTTTCCCCGGGGTACTTTTGAATTAAACTAAAAATGGGACATGAGAAAAAAACACCTGTTTTCAAACAAATTCAGAAATCATTGGTAAGTTCGATGCTCAAATTCTCTCTTTTGGAAATGGCTAATCACAAATGAATGGCGGGATGCCTGTCATGGATAGTCCAGGTACCACACTGGCCATTTTTTTTATAGTGACCCTGAAATGGGAACCTAAATGGTAAAATTCAAAGAAGGTAAAAATACATTTGTAACATAATAACAAAGATGAATCCATGGGTAGACAGTCAAAAGAGTCATGATATCTTATTCTTTCAATTCATGATAATGAGTTAGAGTCAGAGAGTTGGTCTTCATAACATAGCGGGTGATAATAGGGGCTGAGGGGGTGTATTGTCAGTGAGAGGGGTGCGCGGTCTTAATAAATCCACTCTTTATAGAGAGCGGCGTATCTGGTCTGACCCCTTCTATAGAATATAGATACTAGTTAGTTGCCATGTTTATGCAGTCATCATAATGCCATGGCGTGCCCTTCTGGTTTGTACATACTTCATTACTGTAGTAAAACAGTCATATGCTTGTAAACATAATAACATTAGAATTATGTCTGGACCAGGTTGTTACACTATTTTATGATTTGATACGAGTGATGGTGCTGTAATATGAATTAAGGCTATACATGTCACATTACATCGACCAACATTGTACTAACTATGATGCTGTTATATGTCAACGTCTATATCCAGATTTCAGAGGATAGGCTGTTACTCTAAATATTCCACCGATATATCTGCAATAGCAGCACAAGTCATCCCTTTTACCATTTCCCAACACACTTCAGTTTGAATATTGAAAAATGAAGCCATGATTATCAACGGTCCCATTATAGCATGCGTTGAAGTGATTTAAACAGTCTAATTGGTATTAGACCAGCCATGATTGATAGATGTGCACTCAGTTGTATTTATTCATATTTTTAGTTGATGCCGGCGGCATTAAATGATACATGATAGATTGATGCCAGACTGGCACGATTTTTACAATCCAGGTATATTGATATTAGAGAAGAAATTAAATAAGAGAGAAAGTAAATAAATGAGAAAGGCATACATGAAATGTAGATTAGTGTGGCATGTGGCAAGCCTGCTTTTTTCATGTAAAGGATCATGCCCTGAAGTCTTTATACATGTGTCTACAATCTAGGCATAATCCCCTAGCATCTATCACATCTCCTACTTGTGACATCTACATCTACACCACAATATCTCTAGCATTCTGATGGTGCCAATCAGTATTTTGTTTGACATAAATCACCTCAACAAGACAATAAGGATCCGTTTTATGGCCCTCATCCTTCCAATCTAAGGATTTACTGGTTGACCAAAAGGGGTACTTAATATGCTGTGTTATAATTAGGTCGGTCCGCTGTTTGTTTGTTAGCGGAACATAATATGTCTCATAAATAAAAGCGTGACAGTTTATAATGTAGAAAACATATTTTTACGTGACATTAATATTACCCCGTGCCTAAGTTAACATTCTTTTGTAGGACAGGGAGATTGTTATTTATCACTATAAGGCAAATTACACAATACAATATACCAGCACATAGTAATCTTGTCATGTTGCATCCTCTTTCAATACATAACATTAGCTCTTATATAACAGTGTGTCTTTCCATGATCAACACTACATTGTTTATAGCAGCATAATTAAAAAAGGATTTACTTTTCTCTTTGTTATTCCCGATCCCTATATCTACTGACCCAAAAAGATGCACCTGCCCTGGCGGAGTGACGGCATGGTGATCAAATCGTTGATGACAACCAAAATATTGAAGAGAACAAAGCCTCACCATGTCACAGCCATACTGGAGATTGGTGTCCAGTGATTTTTTTGAAAAGTGTAGGCAATTCATATTTCTCTGTGGGATCAAGTAAGAAATCGTCCCTATTAAAAACAATACCTGTCTGTTTATTGCCAGATCTAGATTAAGTACTTGTCTGGGGAGTTAGTTAATATGAGGCTAGGTCAAACAGATTTTTAGTCTACATAAATGTTTGCATCCAAGCAAGTTTGATATCTTTAAAGGGACAATCTTTAATATCAATTCAATGCCGCTCAAATACCATGATGACTTTTCAATGCAATTTGTAAACATGGCATTTATTGAATCAAGCTGTTCAAAGCATTCGTTTAAGAAACTTTGTCTTAAATCCAATAAATATGCAATTATATAGATCTACATTATAGCACTACCGCTATCTCGGAGCTGTAGAACAGCTGGAATGGATCACTGCCTGCTTTGAAGATCCATTAACGCAGAGATGCTATTTTCATGTAGATCCATTTTCCTGCCACCAATCCCCCTCTTTATCCCAAAGTTTCTATATCTTTACCCATACACGTCAACACACCACATATGAATTGTAGCCTGTTTGCACTCTCCTTTTAACCCCAAAGCTTGACCTCATGCGTGTGAACTAGTTAATCTTGTGCCATAATATAAACAGCTTTATAGTTCAATCCTGCCTTTCATCAGACAAAATACCTTATTTAGTAAACTATATCTTCTGCTACTCAGTCCAGCAGCATTTTTTTTTATTTTAGTGTTTTCAGCAATTCAACAACCCTAACGTGTTTTTTACTAAGGACGCATTCGCAATTATCAATATCCTCAATTGCAAATTTCCTCACAATTTGACAATCCTAGTTTTTCTCTCATATAACTGAGAATGTCACTGCTGTGTGATTGGTAACATTTCCAATCACAAATGTTAATGGCTGCTAAAACAAAGACACTGTGTACAGTATCCTGTCCACCAACACTATACCGCTCTGAATAGCAAAAAAAGCTGACCAACACTGACCCCTCCTCCTCCTACAGCCCAGATTCAAAGCCTACATCAGGTGACTGAGTGTGCAGCCAGGCCATATTGGCAAAGAAGCCTGTTTCCCAATCACTTTACTCAGCCAATATCCCCCAGTACAGATGAATAAAAAAGGCTGGGTCTGACCTGCCAATCTACTGTGGCTGTTGTCACACTGACCACAGGGAACCATGAGGGTTGAAGGGTGTCGGGTTAGTTTTCCACTTTCTGCTCAGATGAAGAAATACCATGTAGATCCAATGGTGGACTTCTGAGACCAATGTAGAAGGAGGGAAGGGTGGGGTGATTCTATTGATAGTATAGCAGAGAATATCTATGCTGTCACTGAAGGAATACAATGCTATCTCTTTTCTGCCCTATATTCTTATTTTAGTTGAAGGATAAAAAGCACTTATCAGCTCTAGGAGATTTGGAATTTTGTGATAACAGCAGCCCAATCTTATCGTCCAACTCACTGCCTATTGTATGGTCTTCCTTCCCATGTACCACCCAACTTCCCATCATCTGTTCCCAGAAGTACTTCTTGGTCTTCGGCTCTAAGCTTGACTCAAACTAAAGCCTAAGATTCAAGGGTCCTCCAAATAATCTAATTGTCTAATCTACCATGGCCCCTTTGCCAGGTTTATGACAAACTCAGAGCTATTACAGGGCTCATAATATTATGGTGGTGATAAAACTAATTACATTGATACGGTCTCAGCCAATCGATGTGAAGCTGAGATAGTCAGTGGCTGTTGAGACAATGCCTCTCATTGGCTGAGCTACATATGTTCTGGATGTATGGGCTATGTAGATTGGTACATGCTGACATTGAGTCTGTAAAGATGGAATTTTCAATTACACATTATTGAATAGCGGGAGGCAATGTTGTTAATTAACCCTTTTCCATGATTTCTCTCTTCAAATAATCACCTCGCACCTTCCTTCCTATACAGCTGCCTATTATGTTTCTACTTTACCACCGAAGGACAGTGCTTACAATGATCTAGAGTTCCGTTGGTGTATAAGTCTGGTTTTATAGGAGCATAGGTCTTGTATGAGTGCTTGCTTTGCTATATATATGTCTTGCCAAATGTAAGAGTGTCCCAGCACTATACAAGGACAAGTGTAGTATATCAATTGCTATATTCGTCCCTATGGAGTCTTTATAATTATTTATATGTATATCACAGAAAGCTAACACCCTTCAGTAAGACACCTATGTCTCCTACACTTACACTTTGAGCTCCTCTCATTGATATTTTCTCAGCTCACTCCACACTGAGCTGCTCTGTACCTTATGTTTAACCAGCTATGAAATCTGGTAGAGCTGGTCAATACACTGGACGGAGCAGCCCCTCGCCAATGCCTTTGTCACAGAGCTATTCCAAATACTGAGGTTATATCTGGTCAGGCACTACTATCATGCCATTGAGACCAACATAGTGTTTGTGCTTGCACATAATCATCTGCCTGGTGTAGTTTGTTTTGTCATTATAAAAGCCTTAGAAATGAACCTTTGGACCAAGTCCTCACTGGACCTCAATGGAAGAATTATTCAATTAGATTAATTGTTAAAATGCATGTCTAAAATTCAAAAAAGAAAACCAGCACCCAAATGCTTCACACTCTTTTTGCATGTATAGAACTGAAAGTATACCTGTCTTATCAGGATTTCAATTTATCTTCTGCCATGTTTTTTCTCATCCATCATATGTAAAAGGGTTGCCTATTCTTAGCTTGGCATGAGATATCTCTCATTGATTCATATAACCTGTTCAGGGCCACACCTAGGAGTAGAGATAATTGATGTAGTATCTGCAATCCGATATATCATTCTTTGTGTGCATGCCATATTCTCATTACACATATAAGATATATCCTGTGAACTGATATCAAAGTAGCTGATAAATGGGAGAAATGTGTATCCCCTGACTAAGTCTCAGCATATGATTTTATCACTCAATGATATGGCCACAATATTTTGCAGGCAGTCTTTTATCATATCTCCGCACACTCTATAATTATCAATTATCAATTATCATACCTTATCCCATGTATTTTGATGGTCCGATAATACTAAAAAAGGAAAATGTAGCCTTTTGCAACAAACTATTCTTTGTTAACTACACCTGCTCTCTCTACATTGACCTTAAGACTATTTTGGATACCGTCCAAAATGTATAAGTGAATTTTCACACTGAAGGTGTTAAGATAAGCTCAAAATAGTGAGGACTTGTGCAAGTATGCTTTCAGCTGACCTTCACCTTGCTCTAGATTAATCTAAGGCCTAAATCTGGACACACCTTAATAGCTAAAAAGCAACTAACCAAGATCTATACCATTGTCCTGGTGGTGTAATATGGTACAGATGAAATTGTGAAACTCAAGGTCAACAGCTTGCCACATCTGCTGGTTACTGACGGACGGCACAATTCCACCAGCATGTTTGCCACCCATTGTCATGAGCCTCAGTGGCCTACAAGGGCATGCAGCCAGGGAAGGACAGAACCCTGTGATGCCGGTCTTCAAAGAGGGTTACTGGATATGGTGGGTTCTTTGCTATAGAAAGCTGTAGAATATGGGTCTCCATGGGGAGGAAAAACATCAAGACCAGTGTTGCTCTGTGTGTGTCTGTGTTTGTATGTGATTGGGAACCCGGATCCACATTCAGGAGATTGCTGCGCTCAACATGTGGTCAAAAATACCATTTTTATCTTTCTTGTCTTATTTTCCTCATACAGGAGGGTTGTCACCTCGCTTACTTCCATAAAAACTATAGACACTAATAAGTGATTTACGGATTGACAAGGTCTTCAATAGAACCCTTCATCTCTAAAGTGTCATTGTATCTTGAGTGATTGATGTATCCTCTAATATAAAAAAGCTTTTGTAAAGTGAAAAGTTATTTTTCACCATTGATGTACTTGCTGATTTATCATCCCTTACCACAGGAGGTACAAGTCTAAAAGCATAGCAGCCGTAGAATTGTCTCTTTCTCGCATGTCAAAATGTATCGACTGTCTCTCTTAGCATGTAGATTAGTAAGAGGAGATCGTATAGAAGCAGGGTTAAAGGGTTTAGATATTTAGACAATATATTTGCTGAAATAGTCAAACACATTGAAGAAAAAACTGATTACCTGGTTTTAAGCCCTCCACATGTTTTTGACAGCATGACGCAAGTGACCCACATTTGAATTTTTTCTCCCACGAGAGAAAACATCTGCTTAACAATAAGGTTTCCAAGAAACCATACATAATTAATTGCAAACCACCATTTTTGAAAATCAGTCAGTTGTTTTTTTGCCCATCATTTTTATATGGAACTCAATATTAACAATAGATTCGTGGGGAAATACCAGAAGGCTGACCTATTTAAATGTCTGCAGAGAGCTGGGATCAGATCACAAGGGAGTCACTTCTAGAACAGAGTAATATGCCTGCCCAGACCAAGTATGAGGCTGCCACTCTTCCTGCCACTCTCACTTCCTGAAGTTATTTGTCTTCCTCTCGTCCCCTGTCCAACCAACACCACCCCCTGCCATGTGTGATTGTAACCAGAGCCAACTCATGATGCCTCAGCATTGATCCTTCATTTCACCTATTATCACCCCATATGACAATATGGCAGTGTCTATAGGTGGCCATATTGGCGGCCATGCTAGCACATTGCAGTTGATGGTTTTGGAGAGGTGCAGAGGAGCGCTTGCCTTATTTAGCTGTCAGGGCAGGTGGGAGAGCTATAGCCGTTGTATACCTGAGATGCACCTCAGGTAAACTGTTATGGAGTTGGGTACAAAGTCTTATTGTCCTCACGTTATAGGTGTATAATGACTTATATCGTTACCATTTAATTTTTCCTGACAGAACAGAGGTTAAGAGTTTGGGTGAGTCTTGCATACGTTTTAAATAAATATGTAATTTGGTTACAAATCTCCCATGAGTGTTACATCTGATATTTACATCTGATATTACTTGCTGTTCAAGAGCTGAGGATAGGTACATGACAAATTGAAACTGTAGACCCTTTTACACTGACATTACAAATTACAGAAACAATCAAACATGCAATCCAACCCTATTTAGATATCAAGATAAACCAGACTTGAATGTATTGTAAGGTCAAGCTTAATCAGTCACATACTTTCATTATTATGACCCCAATTTTGTTTAAGCACAACTTTTCCCATAGACTGCAGACCAACAATGGACCAATTTGATCGAATTCTCTTTACACCATTATTTTCTGGTGACCCCTAGCAGTAGTTCTCCAACAACAATAATTCTTTTGACTACTTTCTTTATTCTAAACACCTTTTTTCAATCCTGTTTACAGTCTTCTTTGAAAAGAAAGAATGTAATAAAACATTGTTTCCTGGGAGAGCTGATGAGTCCAAGACAGGGAGGTCATTGGAAGCAGTGATGCCCACACTCCATCAAAATCAACAACCACCACAACAGCTTTATAAACCAATCACAACGACAATATGGGAACTAATGAGACAATTTATTTTAATTATTTTACCATCTTTATGTGTATGTGCTTATCATCTTGACTTATCATGACCATCTATTCACACCCTTCCCAGGTGTGACAAATGTATTGAAAGCTGTGTGTGAATAACCAGCAAATTCAGTTGGAATTGAAATATGCCTAGCATTCCTGTCATTTAACAGAAATAAATCAGAAGTAAGTGTGGTGTAAGGTCATGTGTAATGCAGCACGTAATTACATTGTATTGGCTCAGAAATCGTATTTTGACACAGACTGATTCTAAATGGTCCCATTGACCCAATGATAACAATGACCACATTTTCTATTTTGAATTCCCTTTGTGTCCATCACACTCAAGCCACGAGGGACATGGACTAGGGCTTCTCAAATCCACTCAATTATGTTTAATAAAGGTAACACCCACTCAGTGCTACTTTTTCTCTCGAGAAAAAAATTTATTGGAATGAAATATCAACACCCTAGGGAGCTTTTAAATTGAGCTGGAATTCAAATTTAATAAATGGTCCAATTGGGACCAGGACAGAGAACAGGGGAAGCATAAGGTCAAGATTCTTTAAAAAGGTGATGTCTAATGACAAAACAACTGACCATAAGAGTGTATGTCATAATCCATAACAATTGCCAAGTTGCCGTCGTTTCATGGTATGGAAATGGTAAATGAGAAATGGTAAAGTTTAACAGTTGATATGGTGAATAATGAAATGTTTTCAGATGCTCTTCATTCGATCTCCAGCCATTACAGCTGTACTTCTAGATCCATGGGTGAGGTACAGTCTACCTTATCCTCATATATGAATCTGTTTTTTCTTATCATGCATATTTTAGAGGCACCAGCCATAGTAAGTAGCTGTAAAATGCTACCTCATCATGGCTTGGTCAGCTGGTGAAATATGCAGGAATACCCTCCTGGTAGTCAGAGGTGTGAGGGATGAGGGGAAGCCAGGTGTCCCCACTCGGCAGCCTGACACCTGGTGGCAGGTGTGCAGGAGTCAAGATTCTGCAACCTGACTTCCTCTCATTATCACTCACCTGCCGACCATCCATTTGACCTGGCTGTGTTCAACGCTGGTTTAAGGATGTTACCACTATCATTAATGTCATGTGAGTCATATCATTCTTAGATCACCAAGAAGACTACCAACATGTTTAAAAAAACACCTATTTTGAGGGGGGGGGGGTCAGAGAGGGAGAGAAAGAAAAGATGCATGCAGCATCCAGCATTCAGTGTCCAAATACAAAATAGGGCAACAAATGATAGTCATTGTTTCAATTCATATTTACCATCTTAGCAACACACTGATTAGTCAGAATTTAATCAATTCCTTGCAACATTGCTTATTTTAATAAATACCAACACTGCAGAGTTCCTGGTTTTATCAAATCATAGGCCCAGTGTAATATCATGTAATGATACGATAGGGATTGATCAGATAAAGGACCTTTATATGGTATCCTCTTTCCCCACAACCCTATTAGGTTGGCTAGCGTTTTTAACAAAGGCCATAGAAGACGGTAAGGCTAGAGGTAAGCTCTATTGGCTGCTTCTATCAGCAGCAATAACCAGTAAAGTAAAGGTAATAGGCGTAATTGGTAGTTCTGAGCTTGGAGGGGAAGGCACCTAAATTCGATTATCAGATGAAGCATCTAATGTTTCAGTATGTAGGCCACTACATAAACCACTACAGTGTATAAATGTTGCATTTCCAGTCTCAGAGTGAGGAACATGCTTCTACCCGGACAATTCGCAAGAAGGAAACTAGATGTTTGAATTAGAAAACCTATAAAATAAAAGAATAAGAGAAACATTTTTTACAACATTTGTGGATTGGTGTGAAAATGTCATTCTATACTGCAAAAGATAGGCATTTAGGGGCATACTAATTGAAAAAAGCTATACATTTTGATAAATATTGGTGAGATGTGTTCTGCAAGTTCTAATAAAAGCATATCACATTGAGATCTAATCTAATCAGATGGAATATCATTCCCTTGGTATAAGGACTTTTTTCAGTAGTGAATGATTTTTACATATTCCAAGCCAGTGAATATTAAAAAAACTTGATTTAGGACTTCACCTTTAGGAATCACCTTGATGGGAATTGTTTCCTTAGGCAGAACATTAGCATTTCTTGATGTCACTGCAACCTACTGATGAAGACTGACATAAGGCATGAAACAAGTAGGTACTGGTTGATGACTGAAGTCTACTAATCACACCAGCAACCAGCCACATAGCACCTCCTCTGGTACCGGTAAGGTACACAGGCATGGAGAGCACTGCAGGTAGAAGAAGTGCTATTGACTTCATACATACCGACCACAAAAATGTCATCCATAACAGCATGCCATGAAGTAGTAAAATGACATTAAGCATCATCGGATGCATAAAAAATCACTTAATATCTTCTTATTCTCATTCAATAGCAAAGGTAAAGCCATTTTTGGTGCTTCTGGCCTGGTGTAAAAGTAGCAACATATATATGTATAGACACAGTAATCATTTACAACCTGCTAAAAACTAACATGATAACCTCACACAATCCACAACCTATAAATTGTTGTCATATTTTGTCATATGTCATATTTAGGTGTCATATTTTGAACTCAGTTGACTGCCTTTAGTTTTAATGAGAAAATGTCATTAATATTTTGAATGGCAGGTACTACATTAATTATACTCCGGCTGTCATCAATCAAGCAGTGTGTAGATATTTAATGCCTTAAAGACAAGAAGATGTCCTAAGGTTCATTCATCATCACAATGCACCAATACAACATCTGTCTCATTAGGCCAAAAAAAAGAGGTTTATTTCAGGTCACCCAACCAACCCTGTCAAAACAGGGCCGACCCTACTTCTTTTTTATGCAATTTTGACGATTTTTTTTATATTTTTACATTTTTGTTGTGGTTACAATTTTAATTTTTTTGATTTCTCCATCTGTCCACTTTTTTTTGGTATCGAAGAGGGACTGTAAAAAAACAAGAAAATCTGACCTACCGACCATAGATTTTTATCCCATGTTACCTGCAACAAACCTTTTTTTTAATTTCCTGATGCATCAGTACAAGTAACTGAACATTTGAAAGTAACAACTTCATGACATATGAAGGCATCCCTCACAAGTAACTCACAAGGACTGGCCAGCATCAAAACAATACATTGAAATAAGGTTTATGACAGGTATAGCACTGAAACAGACACCCCCTTTTTATAAGAAATCAAGGAGATGTAAAGATAGAGACACATTAACAAAAAAGTTTCAAAGGAGACAGCTCAATATCTGTGTGAAAGAAAGCTATAGTTTATGGAAATATTGGTTTCCTCCTTCTTATGAACGATACATTATGTACAGACACTATAACTGTATTTTCAAATACATGGGTCTTCGGAGAGTATAGATAAAATTAAAAGATATAATATTATGTGCTTTTAATGTAACGTCTTATATGATATTCAATTGGAAAAGAAGTAATTAGGAAAAGGGTCTTAGCTTTGCTTGAAGAATCCTGTAAGTCAAAACTATGATTTATAAGTTCCAGGTTTTTGTAGCAAGTAATGGACCCATTATGTACACAGTTGGTATATATCATGCATTACCATATTCAGCACCATCTCCCAGCTGTATAATATAAACACATCTGTAATGTGATATTTATACTGTATTAGCACTGTGGTGTGAGGCTTGGCAGGAGTAGCCCACATTCCCCTAATTACCATCCTAGGGAGGGATGCTCGATCGCCTCCTGATAAATAGACAAATGCCAACGCCCATTGATACCGTCTCTGTTGTATTTGACGAGTGGGGGCTGGGGCAGTATCCCAGGAAGCTGCAGGCTGAGTGGGATGCGCCCCAGCCCCCACTTGTGATATACATCAGAGCGGTATCAATGTAGTTGGCATTTGTGTTTATTTTTTTATTTAAAGCTATTTGATGAAGGAAAGACAACTTTTTCTTAGCCCATTGAATACGGCCACACTGTATTCAATGGGGGGCATTGAATATGGAGCTTTAGTGCTGTAGCATGGGAAATCTTGTATTTCAAAAAAATAAAAGGTTGTTCACCTGAGCCACATTTTACTCATTTCAGAATCATGTCTAAAACAATTGCTTTCTTTACATCTAATGCTTTTCTACCCTTATTCACTGCTATTATTGTGAAGACATCCCATTTGTCACTTCACCTCACTCTTAGATCTACATCACATTATTTGCCCTACACTAAAGGCCCTGGTCCATGTTTTATATGGACCTTAATGTCTAAATAAGGCAGTGATGGCCCTTTTTAGCAGCCTCATTTGTATACCAAAAGATACATATGTCTGCCAAATAATTAAGTAAAAAGGGATACTTAAGGTGCAGTGTGTTTATAGGGATGCTTTCCTTTTTGTTTGTAAGGGCATTAAAAAGCTTCATGAATGGAAGCATGAAATTTATATGATGCAAAACACCATGCAGCAGGACGTCTATATTACCCTGAGCCTCATTTGGCATCCTTATGTAGCACAGTGACGGCCCTATACATCATCATACAGCAAACAGCACTCTACACCATAACCAAGGCACGCTAATCATGTCATGTTTCCTCTTCTTACCAGACATGACATTACTCTACATGAAGAGGACCAGTGGGCCAACACTAAGTTATTTATGGAGGCCATAACCAAGGAGCACTTAATTAGGTCTTGGCCATCACCATGGAGCATCAAGTTCTTGGTCTTGCCTATTTTTAGTCTTTGTAAATTATCTTTTGTCAGGTATACAGGTAGGGTCCTTGTGACTGACTTCCCCTGTACCAAATATTGAATACTAGTAAATGAATTATTTTACTAGTCACAATGTTGTTCTTCTTAAGTAGAAATTGCAAGATCCTTCTCATACTTCTCTGATTCAAGTAAATCTGACAAAAAATGACTGACAACTTTATTATTGTGGCTGTAACACCTAGTGAAGGTTCTCATGGTGGCTGCTTAGAAATGCAAATGCCAATGTTGATTTAAGCTGCTATCATCCCCACATTTCTCCTTTAACACTGCCTGACTTGTTGACACCTCATTGAAGGAGATATATCTGGCTGGCCCCTTCTGTAGGATATAGATAATAGAAAGTGGCCATGTGTATGCAGCAACCTTGTTGCTATTGAGGAACATTTTCACCTGCACATCCTCCTTCCAACCTAGCTGCTTTACCCACACTCAATGTGTAACATATTTGTACTAGTACAGCAGCATTCTTAATCAGAATGTTGCTAATATCCCTAAAACACTATATCCACTGCATCGCTCAGTAAATGAACACTGCGAAGCTCAGTACCAGAATAAGACACACCTACCATTCATCAAGTCCCTCAGCATCCCAGATATACGGCCTCTATAGGATGACTGAGTGTTCAGTCAGGCCATATTGGCAAAGAAGCCTGTTACCCAATCACTTTACTCAGCCAATATCACCAGTACAGATGAATATAAAGGCTGGGTCTGACGTGCCAATCTACTGCCACTGTCATCACACTGACTAACGTGCAGGGAGCAGAATGAACGGTGTCAGGCCAGGTTCTGACAATCTGCTCAGATATATAAAATAGTATGGTGCACATTTCATTGATGTTCGTACAAGATGTTGTATTTGTGATAGAGTTGATAAGCAGCCGAAAATACCATGGTATTTTATATTGTAATTAAATATTAAAGATATCAATATTGTAATATGCAGATTTTATGAAGTCTAGTCATTCTTTATTGAAACAGCAAATTAATTGAATATTTCTAATATAATAAAAATTTCAGGAAATTGAGAAGCACAGTGCTTGGATTTTCCAATTTCATTTGTTCTGTTGACCTGTATGAAGAACCATTTCTTATAAGTCATTGGAATCTGTGACACCTGCTTGGAGCATTAAGAAATTAATCTTCACTGGAAGGAGCATTTGATTCCCTGAAACTGTTGTGAAGAGGTTGTGCATCTTCTTGGCAGTCTGACAGCCTGTAAGCTATTGAGTTTCATCCTTGATTCAATAGCCATCTAACATTTCGCATTACTGCCTCAGAATATTGATCTTTACCCTCCTCCACTGGCAGGTTCACTGGACTACGAGTCATGGATTACCCTTTTATTACACAGTGAATACAGAGGGGTCTTTTAATCAACCAAAAAATAATAATGCTATTTGACCCTTCCCAGTGCCTTTTTTTGCCACATATTGTTGTGTATCTCAGAGGCCTACAAAAACATATAGCTGGGGTCCGGGAGGCAGGACAGAACCCTATAATGCGGGTCTTCAAAGAAGGAAACTGGACATTGTGGTCTTTGTTACAAAAAGAACCAGGATGTGGGTCTGTGTGAAAAGGGTCAACATCAAGACCGGGGTGGAGGCTATAAGTGTGTGTTTGTGGGATTCTTATTCAAGATATGCTTAAGGTACTTGTGCTGGACCTCTTCCTGTTCATAAATTCACTTTGTTTTCAAATGCTAATAATGTACTTATTGCATCTTTACATAGTGGTCATTGGGCCTATATGAGAATAGGGTTGTTGAGGGTACTTATACAATAGTATGAACAGAGTAATTGATGGCAGGATAAGAGGAGATACATGGAAATACCATCACCACCGTAATGGACCTATGGCTCAGGCAGTAAGTGCTTGCATCTCCTTAATACAACAAACAGCTGACGAGGGTTATTATGTAGATAAATGACTGAGGTACATCTTATTTAGGGACTTAGTAATCACATTGCCAATTTTAGGCTCACCTATCATACTTGTTTTCTTGGATTATAATATGTGTGCCAGTCAGGCATGAATCAGTTAATGCCGCCAGCATTAATTAAAATGGGTTTCTCATTAGACAGAGTGCATGACTGTTAATCATAGCTGGTCTAATAACCATTAGCCACTTTAAATCACTTAAACGCATGCCATAATGAAATCATTGATATCAAGGTGTCCTTCTCCAATATTCAAACTGTGTTGTGTTTTGAGATTGAAAAGCATCCAGCTAGTGGTGGCTATGCAAATATTTATACAATAGCAGTGGTCTGTTAAGGATTCTATTACAAAAGCTCGACTATATGTGTATGCTCTCCCAACATGATCTCAATAATCGGAATGTAGAACAGAGTGTAGGTCTAATACAAATTAGACTTGAAGAAACTCAAGAAGCCCATGTGTCTGATGCAGAATATTTTCAATCCATAGTTTCATTATGCATTTACCCTAGCCATATGCTACACGAAAAATGAGTTTTCTAGTTTGCAGTAAGCCAATCATGTAATCATTTGACACCTTAAGATACTATGTTGAATACAGTAGCTATTCCTGTTTTAGACTGTGAAAAAAGTAAAGTCCAGAAGATCATATTTGGTTTTAGAAAACCATAATAACCAAGTGTATCCCATTCAAAATGCTAGTACTCTTTTAGTCTACTGTGTGGTTAAGTGTGAGTGGTGAGAATGCCCCTTTAACAGACTAGCTTATGATACCCATTAATAGACACTTTCTTGAAATTCTTGAAATGTCTCTGGGTGACTCGATCACTAAAAGCCTATGATATGGCTGCCTGAACATGACAACTATCTATTTTCTACGCATCACTCTCCATAATGACCACACTTCAATAACTGTTGCTGGGCTAAAGGAGTACCCAGCTAGAAAAATACTATAGTAAATACTATAGTTCACTCTAGTTTACTATAGTAAACGATAGTAAACTAGAGTATACCATAGTTTACTATAATATAGTGGGGTATCCTGTACTGTAGTTCACTATAGTATATTACATATATATTAAGGGGCTACAGGATTTTTCCAACCCTCAAAATATCACAATGTTTCATATAAATCTGAGAAATCAAGCTTTTCCTTTACGTTTTTTTGACAGGTGTGTGGTATTTACCTTGTTAATTAGTATAAATGTGTAATTTGTGAGAATTTACTTTAATTTCTATAAGAAAAACGCTATTTTATAGCTAAAAACAGCCCAAAACGCATGTCCCCTGACCAATATTGCACTTAGGCAGATGTTTTATCATGTTTATATATTTACTTTTATACTTTCACATCATTTTTCTGAAATTTTATGGTGATGGCAATATGAAAATAAATTTTTCCTCTTTTTCTAATGATTTCCTACTTCTCCATATCAGGTTAAGAATAGGTTCCCACACATACAATATTATAACAGCAACTTCATGATTATTTTATTTATAGTAAAAAAATGCTGAGACATGATGTTTTGACATAAAAGTCATCTACTATAACCTATGTATTTGTATGATTAAAATAAAATTATAGGGGGAATTATATCCCTTTGCTTTAGAGCTTCAAAAAGTGATTAGAAAACGTATTGTTTAAGGGCACAAACTTTAAATGGCAATATTTTCTCCTAAATTGAACTGAAATTACCTGTAAATCAAGGTACTAAGTCCCTGTTACCATATCTAAAGGTGTGCATTGCTAAACCTTTGAATTTTAGTGTATTTATGATGTTTCTACACATGTTGTGTTCAGAAGATGTTGTGTTCAGAAGATGTTGTGTTCAGAAGATGGTAGAAATATGGTATATACAAGGGAAAATATGCTAAAAATCACTTAGAATGTAGCATAGAGAGCTCATATCAATTACCCCATGGCAGTGAAATAGTACATTGTATGATAGTTTAGCTAGAAACCCACATGTTGTGTTCATAAGGTGTTGTGTTCATAAGATGTTGTGTTCATAAGATGTTGTGTTCATAAGATGTTGTGTTCATAATGTTGTGTTAGTAATATAGTAGGAAAAGCACATTTAGAGCAGGGTTCTGATAAGAAATCGGCTACTATTGTCACAATCGCCATACATTAAAGACTGTAATATAACCACGTATAGCCATTATTAATTATATTAGTATTCACTATGTAATTGTATTTAATCTATCGTTTGTGTTGATTGCTTCTTCCACCACCCTCCCCTTGCAACTTCTTGGAATTGGTTCCAGACGGGGGTATGGGAGGGTGGATGTGGTCTGATGTGGGGTGATTGTGTGTGATTGGAGAATGCATGTGACGTGATGTTGGTTTGGACCACTCGGAAGAGAGTATGGCTATTTTGGTGCATGAGGTAACGGCCATCAGCTCCAAGCGCTCCCCCCAGCCCAAGAGAATGAGGTACTAATATGTGGTGCACAAGGCACCACGGGGAGAGTAGTCAGAGAGTAGGCAGAGAGTACTCAGAGACACGGCCAGAGACTCAGAGGGACGGAGTCAGCGACGGGACCAGAGGGCTGGGGTGGGCAGGAGGAGGTCTCCTGTCTGCTACGTGTCTGGGCCTGCCCGGTTGTGCCCACCCAGCATTCTGAAGGTCATGTCGGTTCGCCCAGCTGCCTGTCGGTTCGTCCAGCTGCCTGTTGGTTCGCCCAGCTGCCTGTCGGTTTGCCCAGCTGCCTGTCGGTTCGACCAGCTGCCTGTCGGTTCGTCCAGCTGCCTGTCGGTTCGTCCAGCTGCCTGTCGGTTCGTCCAGCTGCCTGTCGGTTCGTCCAGCTGCCTGTCGGTTCGTCCAGCTGCCTGTCGGTTTGCCCAGCTGCCTGTCGGTTCGCCCAGCTGCCTGTCGGTTCGTCCAGCTGCCTGTCGGTTCATCCAGCTGCTCTACTGAGGGTCCGCAAATCAGTGGTCTGTGTGTGGGTCCACCAGCCTGCCTGAGGGCCAGAAATCTTCGCAATGGAACTGTGAGTGCCAGTCTATTTTGTTATAAGGGAGCAACAGTTTGACCTTAGAACTTTGAGGTCAACTTGAATGAGGAGGTAATTAAGGAGGATGTAGTGGTAATGACATTATAAATGATGACAGGTAAATGCATGCTAAAATGGCATTTTATCTGAGGTGATATTGTGTCCGAGGTAATATTGATTGAGTGGTACTGAGTGGTTTAAAATTATGCGAGACCACACAACTGTGTGGTTAATGTGGAGGTAATGACCAGGGTAGTCATGTATGTATGCTGAAAGGAGTACTTAAAATCATGTAAGGTACTTGGGGGTATTTTGTCAAGTGGTGAAAGAATGGCAGTGAGAATAAAAGTGAGAGTGGTGGCATAATACTCAAAACCTTTGCAAAAAGGGTATTTGAAATTCCCCACTGTGTGGTGTATTTTATGTTTGGAAACTGGTGGCAGTAAGCTGGTTAGAAAATCTATTTTAAAAGGGACCTGTGGAGCAGCTCTCTACAAGGAGCAGCTTATTTTGATTCAAAGTCTGACTGCGTAGAGAGTGTCTGAGTTGCTCTATACATGGTTTAAAATAGAATCTGTTGTTGTAGGCTTTTACAGCGGTAGAACCAAGGCTCACCGATATATGTCTAGCTCAGTATCAGAAATAGGTACGGAGGGCACATTGTGTGTATGCCATTTGAGTGTAGGGATATCAGTAGAAGGGAATTGGCTGATTGGCTGGGTATAGTGTATCAGTTTGGTGTAAAGTGTTTGCTGTATCAAGTTTGGTGATAGGCACTCAGTCTGGTAAACAGAGGCTGTCCCCCTCAGGGTAAACAACTTCTATTCTTGGGTATGTAGATAACAGAGAGAAGATTGTTTCACGTTGTTTGGGTGTTCAGACATGTAGTGATGTAGCAACATTGATAACATTTGTTGGACTTTGGGGTCGTCTGGTGAGACTTTGTCTGGTAGAGGGAGCAGTGAGGGGCAGAGCTGTAAGTGCAGTAGTGATGCAGAGTCTTGGGAATAAGAGACACACAGGCTATTATTGTCACTTGGATTATGAATAATTGCAAGTGGTCACTGTGTTTATATAGTAATATAGATATAGGTGCTGATGAGTACAGGTGTTGGTGTTGCTTGGTAATTGGACAGGTGATGAACTTGTGTTGGGTTGATAATTAGGTCAGGTGATCACTAATTAGGTTCAAACAATTAGCAGTTGGGAAGATTGAGTTAATTAGATTAGATTATCCATTGGGTAATAAGTTGAGTGCAGAACTTGTGTTGGGTTGATAATTAGGTCAGGTGATCACTAATTAGGTTCAAACAATTAGCAATTGGGTGGATTAAGTTAATTAGGTTGAAATTAATCCATTGGGTAATAAGTTTAGTAAAGATCTTGTGTTAGGTTGATAATAAGTTCAGGTGATTGTTAATTAGGTCATCCAAGTTAATTAGGTCAAGGCAATTAGCAGTTGGGAGGATTGAGTTAATTAGTTTAGATTAATCCATTGGGTAATAAGTTGAGTGCAGATCTGGTGTTGGGTTGATAATTAGGTCAGGTGATTACTAATTAGGTTCACACAATTAGCAATTGGGTGGATTAAGTTAATTAGGTTAAAATTAATCCATTGGGTAATAAGTTTAGTAAAGATATTGTGCTAGGTTGATAATTAGGTCAGGTGATTGTTAATTAGGTCAAGGCAATTAGCAGTTGGGAGGATTAAGTTAATTAGTTTAGATTAATCCATTGGGTAATAAGTTGAGTGCAGATCTTGTGTTAGGTTCATAATTAGGTCAAGTTATAACTAGTTGGGTCAAATTAGGTTAATTAGCCACCAGTAGTTTGTTGAATGTGATTTATTCTTAGACAACTTGTGTTCGGTTGATAATTGGGTTAAGTCAGTGCTAATTGAATTGGTGGATTATTAATTGAATTAATTAAGTTTAGTTCTTCCTAATTAAGTTTAATTGTTCCATCTGGCACTTACATTGTTGACAAACTTGTGTTATATTTGGGTTATGTTTCATTGCATAATTAATAAGTGATTAAGGAACTTCAGTGATACCAAGGGAGTTCTATTGTGGTATTTCAATTGACTGAGCCAACTTGACCATAACTGACTTTAGAGTTCCCAGCCCGAGAAGCATACACTGAGGCCCCTAGGGACAGTCTCTGGAACTTCAAGTAGTTACATAGGGTAGTTGATAGGTGTAGGTATAGGTATGACAGATGTGCATAGGTGTGTAGGTGTGTGCAGGAATGTACAGGTGTGTATGGGTGCGTGCAGGGGTGTGTAGGTACAGGTATATGTATACAGGTGTGACAAGGTATAGGTATGATTTTACAGGTATATATAGGTGTGTAGGTGTGTGCAGGAATGTACAGGTGTGTATGGGTGCGTGCAGGGGTGTGTAGGTACAGGTATATGTTTGCAGGTGTATACAGGTGTGAGCAGGTATAGGTATGATTGTACAGGTATATGCAGGTGTGTATAGGTATGTGAAGGTATGTACAGGTGTGTATAGATGTGTGTAGGTGTGACAGATGTGCAAGTGTTGTGTGTTCAGATGTAAGGTGTTGGGATGTTAGACATTCAAATTACAGGTGTGTCAGCCATTCAGGTGTAAATTATGTCAGGTGTCCAGTTACCTGCATTTTTATTGCCTGGGGTGTGAGTAGTATAAGAGAAGTGAGCTGAGTTTCAGAACATAGGAGATGTTGATACAGGCAAGTGATTATTGAGAAGTATGGAAAAGGGAACTTTGTTTGTACTTTTTGGACAGGTGTATTGTGAGTAGTATATAGAAATTGGGCATTGACCCTGGACTTCACTGTCTTTAACATTTTGGTTTTAGTATCGAAAGTTGAGATCTATTTGTGCCAATGTTGTTTTTTTTTTTTCTTGTTTTTTTTTTTTTTTGTGTTTTTTTTTTAATTGGGAAAATCATAGAATCAGATGAAGATGATAAGGTGGGAGAGGGTAGTCAGGGGAGACTAGGGGACAAATGACATAGAGATTATTATATGTCGGAAGACTGGATGAGTTAAGGTAATGAGAGATCAGTGAATTATTTGACTTATTTTGATATTGCAAATAGAGTGAGTACAGCAATGAGTTGTGGGGTTGTGGATTAATGGCAGTGGTTTGAGACCACTGGTGTTATAAAGTTTAACATGTACTCTTAGAGTTAAGGATATAGTTAGCATTCGTATAAAGTTTAGAGTATAGAGTGTTTATATTTAGAATAGCCTGCCATTTTACATAGTATAAAGCTTTGTACAGTGTATTGGTACAGCATTAGCATTTCTGTAGTGTTATATTTGAATTTTTCTATATTTAGTTGTGCAATCTGATGGTTCAAAGTGTGATGTTAGCTGAGATACTGTGTGCCTAGAGTTTGTTGTTGATGCAGTTACATGTTGTGTAAACAAGTGATTGGCTGATAGCAATGAAAATGGTTTGATATGCAAGATTGATGGATTGGTCATTGTAGGAGATCATATTTAATATATTTTGCTAGCATTGATATTATATATGTTATTCATGGTAAATGTATTCTGATATTTCATCAAAATGCAAACAACATTAAAAAGGGACCCATGAACTACACAAGGAATTGACATACTGAATTATCTGAACATTAATCATCAAAAGGAACATTCTTCATAGTACAATACCTCCTCCTGTTTAATGCCTCATGTGTTGCTCCCTTGAAAAATAACTTTATTTTACTGGCACTGCTAAATCTCAACGTATATATGACTTAACCCTGCAGGACCAAGAACTATGTTTGATTCACCTAGGACCAAGAACTGTGTTTGATTGATCTAGGACCAAGGACTGTGTTTGATTTATCTAGCACCATCGACCGTATTTGATCTGTCTAGCACCAATGACTGTATTCATACAGGACTACAACGAGGTAGCTAGTGGTGATGGTATAATAACATTTGTTTTGGACTCTCGCATATATTCTTTGCACATTACATAGATTGCCTATCTATTTCTTGTATAACCACTTATATTTACTTGCATATTCTTTACTGTAAGTGCTATACAGTTTGCAGTAATTGGATATTTATTAACATGTAACCATTTATATTTACCTGCATTTGTTTTGCTGTATATGGTTTACAGCAGTTACATATATATTCACATGCACAATTACTGGTATTTAAGGGGTGGGACATGAGAGTTGGAAACAATGTTATATGGAATTATTAGTTGACTGCTGAGCAACATGCTGATAAGCTATGCTTGGTAAATGATATGATGTAATGTGAAGTGGGATTAGAAGTAGATTCTAATGTTTGAAGTTAGGTTAGAAGTAGAGGTGAGGAGTTGAATTCTATTATATCTATAACAGTTATTTAATTGCCAATGAATAAGCTGATGAGCTTTGCATGAAGGTAATGTGTTATGAGATAGAGTAGGAAGTGAAAAGATGAGTACAGGTGAGGTGTTGAATTTTGTTGTATCTGTAACAATTATCTAATTGCCAATGAATAAGCTGATGAGCTTTGCATGAAGGTAATTGTTTTTATTAGGTGGGGTAGAAAATGAGATATGAGGTAGAGGTGAGAAATCTTATTTTAGTGTTTTAGGTAGATGTGATAAAGGGGATTCTAGTGTATCTATAACGTTTGCTTAACTACTAAAATAAGCTGATAAGCTGTGCAGAAGAGTAATATGTTATGAGATGTAGTGTTCTGGGAGAGGAGTAGTGATATTGAGATGTTGAGATTGTGTGTAGAGGTGTTTTGAGATGATTCATAATTATTTCTAACCTGTCAATGAATAAGCTGATTTAGCTTTGCAGGATAGTAATGTATTATGATGTATGGTATTAGGGGAAGTAGGAGTACTGAGATTTTGTCATGTTTATTTTTATTCTTATTTGACGGTTAATGCTTCACTGCTGATGAGCATGCATTACAGTTGTATTGGTGTATTCTAACAGTGTTGTTTTTCAGGAGAAAAACGTTTTTAAAAAGGGGAGGGATGTAATATAACCACGTATAGCCATTATTAATTATATCAGTATTCACTATGTAATTGTATTTAATCTATCGTTTGTGTTGATTGCTTCTTCCACCACCCTCCCCTTGCAACTTCTTGGAATTGGTTCCAGACGGGGGTATGGGAGGGTGGATGTGGTCTGATGTGGGGTGATTGTGTGTGATTGGAGAATGCATGTGACGTGATGTTGGTTTGGACCACTCGGAAGAGAGTATGGCTATTTTGGTGCATGAGGCATGATAATATGTGGTGCACAAGGCACCACGGGGAGAGTAGTCAGAGAGTAGGCAGAGAGTACTCAGAGACACGGCCAGAGACTCAGAGGGACGGAGTCAGCGACGGGACCAGAGGGCTGGGGTGGGCAGGAGGAGGCCTGGTGGCTGGAGGCCAGGGAGATGTGAGGCCCAGAGTGTGAGAGACCCTGAGCAGAGGGCAGGAGTGGGAGTTGTATTGGCTTGGACAGAATAAAGAACCTGGTTTTTACATTTATTCTCAGTGTTGTTATGTTACAACACCTCATTGAAATTGTATGGTCAATTTCATCTCAATCTAGATGTATATCAACATGTTGTGTCCATAATGTGTTGTGTTCAGAAGATGTTATGTTCAGCAGATGTTGTGTTCAGAAGATGTTGTGTCCATAATGTTGTGTTTGTAAGATAGTATCAAAAGGACAATTAGAAGCAGGGTTCTGATAAGAAATCAATTACTATGTCATAACCAACATTTATCAATAAAGTCAATGCAAAAACATGCTTGGTTTTTAACTATATCTACTGGGATATTTAAATGTTGTGTTCAGAAGATGTTGTGTTCAGAAGATGTTGTGTTCAGAAGATGCTGTGTTGTTAAGATAGTAGAAAGAACACATTTACAAGTGGGCCATGATAACAAATCACTTACAATTGTTATAATCAATAGTTAACAATTGACTTATGGCAAATAATTGGTTGATTTCATGTATATACTTACATGTAAATCTAGATGTTGTGTTCATAAGATGTTGTGTTCATAAGATAGCTTAATGCTTCATTATTCAAAGTTAACCAATTAGAAATTGGGTATACTTTCACTGTCTGAATTGTACATATTTCTACTACATGTCCCAATGATTTAGATAAAATATCTTTAATATTTCATGCTTTTTTGATCCATGTTGTGTTCATTAGACAATGTGTTGTGTTCATAAGATCTAGCAATACCACTGTTAAGCAAGCATTATAACAGGGATTTGAAAGAAAAATGGCAAATAATCTATTATGAGAGGAAATATATATATATCAACTGTTCAGGGAGCTACAGTACATATGAAATAAGGATATGCTCATATAATTAATTTAAAGAAGAAATGTGTCTTAATATGGGGATGCACAATCTGGGATAAAAATTGATAATATAAAGACATAGAAAGTCCTATATAATAATGAAAAGAGTAATGATAATTTTTTTTACTGAACATATGTGTAGATATATAATGTAGCATTATACTTAACATAAATCATTTAGAAAAATATAGTTTTCTAGGAAATAACCATTGATTTTATTGTGAATCTCACGAACACAACACTTGATGGATGCTAAGAAAGCTACCCATTTTCAAAATACTGCCATACAATGGTAAAAAAAGCTGTTGTGCCAATTTTAGTATATGTAAAAGATTGAATGCTGTACAATATTTAGGAGAAACGTGGTAATGATTAAACATTATCCTTAATTTTACCAACATGCTTAGAGGGTGGAAAAATCCTGTAGCCCCTCCCTATAGTGTACTGTAGTATACCTTGAAACCTCCACAAATTGCGTTATCTCATATCATTTGTTGCTATAGTTTAATGTAGTAAACTATATTATACTGTAGTTTTTCCGGCACGCCTTAGAACTATAGTAAAATATAGTATTGTATACCATAGTTTACTGTAGTAAACTATAACTTACTATAGTATTTCCGGGACATCTTGACACTGTAGTAAACCATTGTATTATTTACTATAGTGTACTGTACTTTACTATAGTTTACTGTAGTATTTCCCGCACCCAGTGACACTATAGCAAACTGTAGTATATTTTACTATAGTTTATTGTAGTATTTTCCGCACCCAGTGACACTGTACTAAACTGTAGTATATTTTGCTATAGTTTACTATAGAATTTCCCACACATCTTGATAGTATAGTTAACTATAGTATAGTTTACTAAAATTTACTAGTGTTTCCAGCACACCTTGACTCTATAGTATTAAGACTGTAGTATATCTTCATACATTATAGACATCAACATTCTTACATGAATAGTCCTGAGTCATAACTATAATTCACTATAGTATTTCCCGCACATAATGGTATTATACTATAATATTTGTTATTGGTAACAATGTATATTTAGTTAAACGTTTTCTTAAGTTGATTTATGTTTTGAGGGGTATTAAGAACAGTGTTTTTATTATTTTCCCCAAGATTATGACCCATCTTTGTTAATGATTGAGCATTATTATAGTTTACTCAATACCCTGACACTATAGTTAACTTTATTATTTCCTGCATACCTTGACACTAGAGTAAAATCTAGTATAATTCACCATAGTTTACTATAACATTTCCTGCACACGTTGACACTATAGTGGACTGTAGTATATTTTACATACATTACTATAGTATTTCTTTCATACCTTCACACTATAGTGAACTGTAGTATATTTTACTATATTTTACTATAGTATTTCCCGCACACCTTTACACAATACAGTCATGTAGTAAACATGTTTTTTTTTTAAATAATCATATATATTAAGGGTTTCTTAAATTTTCTAAAGATCCAATCCATATATCATAGACATATATTCTTACATGTATAGTGGTTGTTTCTATAGTTTACTATAGTATATCCCGCACACAATGATAATATATCATAAATATGTGATTGGCAACAAAACTGGTTGTAATTATCATAATGAAAAAAGAAAAATATGTGCATATTGCTAGCAATGTATGGGATAAGATTATAATACCATAGACAACTAATTTAAAATAATTAAGAAGTTTATAAATTTTAGGTGACTAACACCCTCACCTCCCCTATCCCTCCCCTCACGTTTTCACACCTCCCCCTCCCCCCAACCCCTCACTACCTGCCACAAAAGGCTGCCCACAAGTGAGCTATAATTACATAACCAGCTAGGTGAGATGCTGGCATGTGACTAAGACAATAGATGACCCGGATTAGGCTTGACCCACATTTGGCTGTAGGCAACATAAGGGATTGGACATGCTGCACCTCTGTATACATGAACATTAACATGGCATACATGTACCACATGGAAAGTCAAGTAATGGTAAGCATTCAACATTTTACTATTAAGAGCTCTTCATTTTCACAAGTAATCATTTCAAAATAGTATTGTAATAATGACTCTTAGTATTTATATTCACACAATAAAAGGTAATTAACAATAATTAGATATATAATCAGTCCATGTGAACTTATAATTGGTCAAAATAAACATTACTAATGGAACCTGTGGCTTTTTCTACATCTAGATATGTATCTTTTTTTTTTGTTGTGAGTTTTTTAAAACTTTATTTTTCTACAAGTTTCCCTGTTTTTTCTACCTTCCAGGGGGACTATGGGTGTCCCTACTCCCTGGCCACCGGGAGAATCCTCCAGGGGGCCGGGAGGAGCCTCCAGGGGGCCGGGAGGAGCCTCCAGGGGGCCGGGAGGAGCCTCCAGGGGGCCGGGAGGAGCCTCCAGGGGGCCGGGAGGAGCCTCCAGGGGGCCGGGAGGAGCCTCCAGGGGGCCGGGAGGAGCCTCCGTGACTCAGAAGCAGACCCCAGGACTCAGAAGCAGCTTGTCCGGGGACACCAGGATTCACTATATGATAGTCAGCACAAAGAGAAATTAAATGATGAAATGATGATGAATGAAAATAAATAAAATAGAGTCCCTGGTAACTACAGTATACTGTAGCGTGCACTACAGTATACCACAGTGTTTACTGTAATCTACTGTAGTAAATTACACTATAGTACACAATAGTAGATACTGTAGTAGACGAAAACACTATAGTAAATTCACTATAGTCACTGTAGTATTTACTATAGTTATCTTTGGTGTATTGTAGTATACCACAGTTATATTGTTGTTTACTCTAGTAAATTAACCATAGTATAACATGTTAAATACTCTAGTAGATTATAGTATATTGTAGTATACCACAGTAAATACTATAGTTACCTCTAGTAGATATATTATGGTATACTATAGTGGATACTATAGTGGACGAAAACACTATAGTAAATTTACTATAGTATACTGGAGTTAATATTATAGTATCACTCTAGTATTTTTCTAGCTGGGTAATGTGGGGATGATAGCAGCTTATATTAAGATGGATAGGAGGCACGGCCTGGCAGTAGTCACCAGAAGTAGGACCGAGCACCCTTCCCACTGACAATACACCCCTACAGCCCCTATTATCACCCACTATGTTATCACGACCAACTCACCTATCTTCACTCGATATCAGTCCTCCCACAGTCTGATTCATCACTAGAATATGCATTTCTTTGATTTTCAGTCAGTCTAAATGCTCTTGCAGAAATGTAGAATATAAGCTATGGCCAGTTTCAGTAAAATGTGAATAACCAAGATGTATTTCCATAAATGATATGGAAGTTTAACTAAGAGATAATCAGCATAGCTACAGAAGTGAGATCAAAACAGGGGATTCTCATGACTCAAAATGAGTTCAGAAGGGTCTTATTTTTCTCCATTAAGACTTGACAGTTTTAGTCCTGGAAGAAATGATTTACTCCTATTACTGAGCATGTAGTAGAGGGAATATCAGTCACAAGAATCATATATCCAAACGTAGGATAGGTTGCAAATACCCAAGACCTAACTGAATGCTCTCTAGTGATAGTGCTGGTCTTGATGTTGACCCTTCCCATACAGACCCATCTTTCTGTACATCTTATTGTAACAAAGAACCCACCATATCCAATAACTCTCCTTGAAGACCGACATCATAGGGGTCTGTCCTTTCTTCCAGACCCCAGCTGTGTGTCTTTGGAGGCCACAGTGATACCCAACCATATGTGATAAACATAAGGCCCTAGGAAGAAGGGTCAGCTAGCAGCATTTTCTGGTTTAATCAAGGAAGCTTCTGTTTTCACAGTGTAATAAAGGGGATGCAGTGAACCTGACAGTGGAGGAGGCTAGAAATAAGTATTCTGAGGCTCTGATGCAAAATATTGGAAGGCTCTTGACTCAAGGATGAAACTTGTCACATATGTCAATCACTTATAAGAAACTCTTCTTCATACAGGTCAACTGAACAAAGGAAATTTCCAGAATACAAGCATCCTTGCTATTTTCCGCTGCTTATCAATGATATCATAAATAATACACCTCATATGAACATCAATGGAATGTGCACCATACTTTTTTCATATATCTGAGCAGGGACCCTTCACCCTGTGCGATGTCCGGTGGTCGGTGTGACGACAGGGGCAGTAGATTGGCAAATCAGACCCAGCCTTTATATTCATCTGTGCTGGGGGATATTGGCTGAGTAAAGTGATTGGGAAACAGGCTTCTTTGCCAATATGGCCCGGCTGCAAACTCAGTCACCCTATAGGGGCTGTGAATCTGGGTTATTGAGGTAGTTGGTGTGGCCTAGGTGTGTCTTATTCTGCCCCCACAACTTCATAGCGTGGGTCTACTTGGCAAAGCATTGGACATAGTGTTAGTTTGGGATATCAGCACCATTCTGATTGGGAATACTGTCCTATTGGTGCCAGTGCCATAGCTTTGAGATGGCTGCATACACATCACTATTTTCTAAAATCGATAGAATATTTCCACATATACTCCATATATATATATACAACATATTATTGTGATAATTCATGCTGACAACTCAGTTTTAAGTATGATGTCTAATGAATGAAATATACATGTACTTTCTGATAATCCTCTCACTTCATGACGTGAAGTGGCCTTCTGTATCTTCAAAATTCTGTTTCTCATTGGCTTATCTCGACAGAAATACAGACATTATATTGCATGATGGTAATTGATTTGGTGAGGGTGAATCCCTTTTTTACTTCTGCATTGCATGCTATGCAATATTACCCGGATTCAATGGAACCCTACGCACTACTTATACATGCATTCCCATTTCTGTGTTGATTGTTTCATGCATCCACAACAGGCTTATTTTACATAATATGATTATCCAAAGATTTAAGATAATATCAATAGACAGAAGTGGTAGTCCACAGACCCAAACAGAAGATGCATCTCTGTGAGAGAATTGAATTAAGGTGCCTTACCCTCTGAGCACTGAACTGCCAATTAAGCCTATTACCTTTACTTTACTGGTAATTGTTGTCGAGGCAGGCAATAGAGCTTACCTCTAGCCTTATTGTCTTCTAAATAATCTAGCAAGCGAACAGAAATAGGATTATAGTAGAAAATGTATGTGCTGAATCTTTTTTTTTTTAAATCAAAGATTCACTATGCCTATGTACTGGAACCACTAGTCAATGCCATTCATTGAATAAAATGCATGGCATTCACCATTTGACTATTTTTTTTTTTTTTTTAAAGAGCAATGCTCACTTTTTTTCTTTAATACAGGTAAAATAATGCATCTACATTGCTGACTATTTTTTGATGGGTCATTTTGAGTGATTTATCACTACAAATACGCATGCAAATCAAAACAAAGATATCTGGATTATATAAATCAGTATACATGTGGTTATAAAAACAGTTATAGAAACAATATTTCTATCTCTACATATAACATATGTATAAAGACTAAACATATATAGATATCTGGAGTATATATGAGTATGTGATCTATCTATGACATATTGGTCGATCAGACACTTTGGTATATAAACTACTAAGACACCACAGGACACTACAGGACACCACAGCAAATGCCAATGCTACAATAAAGTACCACATTACTTAATAACCATTTAGATTATGCAGGGCATTTTGCCATTTAGAAAACTTGCTTGGTTTTAACTCTGCTCTGCAAATCTGCTTTTCTCTTAGTAAGTAAGACCTGAACTCAAACAACCACCCCATGGAGTCCAACTTGTTCTCATGGAACAGACGCTGCCTAGAGATGTACAATTTTAAATGGAGAATGACCATGTTAAGCCTTCTGGATTTTTTTATCTTTTCCTCTTAAACCTAAGACAAATTCTAACTGGCTGACATCGCCCATGGGCAGCTCTAATTGTTTAATGACGAGATTGGCAACACTAACAAGGAAGGTCTCAACTGATGGACAGTAAAAAAAGAAATGGAAAATGTCACCCTCCCTGCCGCAGAATAAGCAATCCGGAGAACTTATCCCCTTTCTTGTACAGAAATACTTGTGTGTCGGTACAATGTTATAGATAATGTTATACCGTAGAGACTGAAGTTTTGTCTCACGGACAGCCATGAATGGTGCCTTATATATTTGTACCCATTTGAGATTGTCCTGTATCAAAGCAGGAAACTCCTTTTCCCATCTATTTCTTGAGGCTGGGGCCCTGTTCTTTTTCTTTCTTATAACCTTATAAATACTCTTACTTGCTCCGCAGACAATTTCCAGACAACTGTCTTCTCCGTCTTGTATATAAAGGCTTATGGGAACATCTTCTACCTTTTCCAGTACCATGTCTGACATCCAAGGTATTGCACTACGTATCTGGAGCAGTTGTAAGAAATTACACTTTATGTTGAAATTATCATAGACCTCCTCATGTGACATGAATGTACCATTTTCAGGTATCAGACCTTTACCACACCAGCTTCATACCAGTTCTTCCATCACAATGCACTTTTACCACATATAATGAACATATTATTCCAGAGCGATTCATTTTGCATCTAAACATTAGTAACAGGTCTCTTATGATACAAAGTTTGCCAGGTGTTACAAATACATTTGTACAATCCAGAGTTAAGCCTTTCAGCCATGTCCTTATTCTTTTCTAAGAATGCATGATACAAAGATCCCTTTACCCCCATTATGTATCGTGGAACCAGTGTCCATCGAAGTTGATCATCGGTACACAATCATCCTACCCACTTCACTTGAGCTGCCTCCAAAAGGGAGGATAGGTCTAAGAGCCCAAGGCCCCCCTCACCAACATATAGTTTCATATGCCACCCGGTTTACAGTACTGTTCCACAGAAAGTTCATAATTATTGTCCGAAATTCACTTAAAACTCTTGGTGGACAGTCTGTTACACTAATGGGGAATGACATGATTGGTATGACAAGGCTATTGATGACTGTAATTTTCCCCTTTAGGGAAAGCGTTCTATGCTTCTAATCATGACATATAGATTTACATTTGTCTAATCTTGGTTTGTAATTCCATTTATAATGCAGCAAATCATTGTGATATCTAGACATCTTGATACCAAGAACCTCAATAGACTGGACCTTTTGGTAAGACGAGCCCTGGACACTTTCTGCTTCAAGTGACCCTAAGCACATTAGTTTAGATTTGTCTCGACTGATTTTCAATCCAGAATAGCCCCTGAATCTGTCCAGCAAGTCTGTGAGACAGTGCAGGGACTCAGGATCCCCAAGGAAGCAAGTGACATCATCTGCATATAAACATATCTTTATGTTCTTCCCCAATATGTTGATTCCTCTTATCTGCTTATGATCTCTGATTGCTATTCCTAACATTTCCACCCCAAGGAGGAAAAGGTACGGGGAAAGGCAGCAGCCTTGGCGTGTCCCACGGCCTGGGGAGAACCATCCAGAACTGAAGCTATTATTTGAGACACATGTCTCTATGTTATTATAAATGATATTTATCCAGCATATGTAGTTCTCCCCAAAACCAAAGCATCTGAGGGCTTCAGTAATACTACCCCATCCAACTGAGTCAAAGGCTTTGCAAAAGTCTAATGATGGCAACATGCCAGGGGTGTTTGTTATCTCAGAAAATTCAATTATGTCCTGTGTCTGTCTAATATTTGTACCTATATATCTGTTTTTCATAAACCCTGTTTGATCTGGATAGATAAGATCTGGTAACACCCTTTACAGCTTTCTGGCTAATGCTTTTGTGAGAATCTTGTAGTCTGTGCTCAATAGACTATTTATCAGCTATGACAATGAAGCAATGTTGTGTAGCTCGTGCCCCCCCCCCGCCCTGTTCATATGATTATTATTAGCACTTTCCTTCCCTTATATATATTACTGGGACCTCCTGGTGGTTCTGTCTAAGTGTAGTCTGCACCTCATGGCGTTAATGATAGTGATAGCATCAACTTAACCAGAGTCTAGCACGGCCAGGTCAAATGGATGGTCGGCGGGTGAGTGATAATGAGAGGAAGTCAGACTGCAGAACCTTGACTCCTGCACACCTGCCACCAGGTGTCAGGCTGGCTTCCCCTCATCTCTCATTTCCCTGACCACTGCCAGGGTTAGTTCCAGGGGACAGTGCTGTGCTGCACGTTTCACTAGCTGACCAAGCTGACGTTATGGAGTATCACTTTACAGCAATTTAGTATGTCTGGGTCTCGTCGGAATCTCGCATGATAACAAAGATACCCCTATCAACCGATACAGAAGGAAAACAGGGATATTAATTGTCAGAAAAACGCTGTTGACCTTTTGGTATAGATATATGTTGTCCTGAAAAAAGTGCTGCATTGCTGTATCATGCTTACAAATAGAAATCAGTAGGGGCACCTGGCTTCTGGTCATCCCTTACATGTCTGACCAGAGGGACCTCAGTCAGGGCCATCAACAGCAGCAGCTGCTCTAGATTGCATGGTTATATTGCATGTTACATTATCTGGCCTGTAGGAAGTTAACTGACCTGCAAGGTGTGTATAGCGTTCTACATTCAAGTCAAGCACAACATGCTCACTTTTGTAAGGAAACATGCTAGATATTTCACTTCTAATAACATCATGTTTCCATTACAAATTTGAGCATCTGGAGGTCATGTGTGAACAAAGTGTGTAAGGACAAAAATAGGTAGTTTAGGTGGAGGCGTTGGGCATTAGCTAAAGAGAATATCTTGACCATAAACATTTAAATGAAGTCTTTAACTGTTTTTTTCTAAAAATCAAACATCAGTGAAATGGATTGAGTGGATTTGAGTTGATCTAGTCCAGGGGACTGGGATGTAAAAGAAACAAAGGGAAGATATTATTTTGAAATATGCTCACTGTTATTGCTAACTTTCATGTTCATGTTATGTAAAAAAAAGTCACTTGAGCAATAAAAGAATGGGCTGAATTAAACTTGACCTTCTGACACATTAAGTTTTAATTCATCTCTGTTTTCTCCTATTCCATGCATTGCTTGCTTGAAAGCAAGTTACCAGATTTGCTGGAAGTAACGTCTATTATACCAATAACAAGTAACGTTCCGAGAGCAGAACCAAGATCTCACCGTAACTGCTATACCCGCCTGCATGTGCTACGCACAGGAACAAATCCACTCCTGTTTTAAGGTTATATGGCAGCATCTATAGGCGGCCATATTGGAAGGCACACTGGCAAGTCATGGCTGATAAATTGGAAAAGGTGCAGAGGAGCACTTGCCCTATTTAGCTGCCACAGCAGGTGGGAGAGCTATAGCTGCTATAGATGCACCTCAGGTAAACTGGTATAGAGTGAGTAAGGAGAGGTTATATTTTGGTGATCTTTGCGAAAACATGCGGGACAGTGGCAATGTCCTTCTCAAATGCCAACCGTCCAGCAGATTCACATGTGTAACAGGACCGAATGTCCAGTCACATGTTGGGCTTTTCTGAACTAGAAGAATTTAGTTGGACTTCTAAAGCTGAAATATTTATGTCAACATTGTGTGAAACTATATACATCTATTCTGATTTGGCCATAAATGATTACAATTAAAATGTATTTTCAATGGACAAAACTCTTTTATACTAAAAATGCATAAATTATCAGATATGTGGCTCTACGTTCCTCCCAAAATGTAGCCGGTCCTGCAAAATTGAAAATTTGCAGGACGGAATGTCCTGTGGGATGAAAAAGTTTTGGCAAAGACTGGTATATATCATGCTGTGTGTGAGTTGGGTTCCTGCCTAAATCTCACAACAAATTTCCTGGATAGAACTAACATGGCCGCGCTTACGGAGTCACCAGCATTATCGCTATATCGTGATAGGGGGTGATAATAGGTGAAATGAGAGATCAATGCTGAGGCATCATGAGTTGGCTCTGGTTACAATCACACATGGTAGGGGGTGGTGCTGGTGGGACGGGGGACGAGAGGAAGACAAATAGCTTCAGGAAGTGAGAGTGGCAGCAGGAGTGACAGCCTCATACCAGGTCTGGGCAGGCATGTTACTATTCTAGTAATGACTCCCTTGTGATCTGCCACAATATTGGGCCATTGCATGCTTCTTTCCCCAAATATCCTCGAAAAAAGGTAAAACTTTCAGGAGCTAATTGTGGGTTCCTGGTCAGAATAATGGGGACAAAAAACACTTACAGATTTTTAAAAAGATCAATTTGCAATTATTGAAGTATGCACTTCTTGGAAACCTCAGTGGTGAGCAGATTTTTTTTCCTAGGAGAAAAAGTCAGAAGTGGGTCACTTGTGTCATGATGTTTAAAGCATGTGCAGGGCATGGGGATAGAGTGAGAGAAAAATAATTGAAACTCTTGAATTGTTCTTTCATTGTATATATAACATCTGTTAAAGAAGCAATTGTCTGCATCTTCTTCTCCTAAGTGACCAGATATGGGGAGGATAGATTTGCACTACTTAAAATTCTCACATGACAGTTTCAGCTGTTGTCATAGTACATAGTCTCTAACACCATTCTCCTGAATTATCAGTTCCCAGTCTTCCTGTGGTATAACATCAAACCTTTAACCTCCATATTTCATTGAAATGCAGGATGTCCTGAGTTGTCATGATGTATGCCGCTCTGATGAGTAGCACACCAGGGCTGTTCCTATATATCATTTGGCCCTGCATACTCATTGGTCGCTCTACACTGGAAATTCATAGATTGAAAGGGTTAGTCAGTACAGACTATCCCAGGTTGGTCATATGAGTGTTAGTCACGATGGCAAAGTTATATTCAAAAATGGCTAAGGGGTCATTCAGTAGTGGCTAACCTAGGTCCATCATTGGTGTGTTGTATTTGTATACCACTAGTTGGGGCCACCTGTGATGACCACTCAGTGGCTCCCCCTGGAACTAAAAAGACTAAGGTGGGTTGGTCAGTAGTGACCAACCCTACAATAATAACTAATCTAGGTTGGTTGTATAGGGAGCCAAAAAATGACTAACTAGTGACTGAGAGATTGGGCGTATAGGGAGCCTAGGAATATTAGTGTACACACTTCAGTGGAGAGGACTGATACATCGTTACATTTACAGGAGACAGAATGCCAAGTCTGAGGCAGCTATGCTTTTAGGTTTGTGACTCCTGTGTACAGAGATGATAGATTGGCAAGTCTATCAATGGTAAAATAAAACTGTTCACATTACACACGGGTTTATATTACTGTATACATCGATCAATTGATGTGAGATAACACTTGAGAGATGAAGCGTTCTATAAAAAACTTGTCAAGTCAAAATCAATAAATCACCCTTTTGCTAGACCAGAAGTAAAAAGTGAAGTCATTATTTATTTATACATGGTGACAATCCTTTCATATAAAAAAAATAGAATGGACTAGAAATATAAAAACTGAGAATTTTGACCAACCCTGTATGAAAAAAACAAGTAGACTAGGGTGGAGATACAGCAAAGATTTGCGTGGAGATGGGCAATCTCCTTAGTGTGGATCCCATTTCCCAATCACATACAAACACACACACACACACACAGTCCTCACATGTCTCACAAAGACCAACATCGTACATCTTTCTGTAACAAGGCACCAACCATATCCAGTATCCCTCTTTGAAGACCAGCATCATAGGGTTCTCTCTTGAACCCAGCTGTATACATGTGTAGGCCACTCAACAATGGGTGGGAAATGTGCTGGTGGTATAGTGGGTGCCATCTCTGATGACTGACAGACATGGCAAAAGGTGGGTGGCCCTGTTGCTAGACAAAAAGTAACACAGAACCAGGACTTGATTAACCTCCAAACCTTCATCTGTACCATCTGATACCATCAGGACAAAGGTATCCAGGTCAGTTTTTCGTCATTTACTAAAGTGGGTCCAAAATGTAGGCTTGGGATTGACCCTGGTTCCAGAGCAAGAAGAAATAAAAGCATACCCATGCTTTAGACTAGCAGGGATAGTCAACGGAAATAGTTTGTAGCAAGAGCCTGCACTTTTCTTTCAATCTTTGGTGTTGTCTAACAATCAAAATACCTTGGTGAAGAAATGATGGCTATACAGTGTGCAAAATATAGAAAACATGTCATTAAATGATAATAACAGCATATATTAAAACCAAGTCATGGGATGCACATTTCTCCCAATTATCAACTACTTTGATATCAGTTTACAGGATATGTCTCAGAGCTGTAATGAGAATACGGCATGCACACAAAGGATGATATATTGAATTGCAGACACTGCATCAATTATGTCCGCTCATAGGTGTGGCACTCAAACAGACACCATCTCGTGCCAAGCCGAGAATAGGCGACCTTTTTTATATGAGGGATGAGAAAATACAAGGCAGAAGTAAAATTGGAATCCTGAAAGGTGGGTACAAAGAGTATACTTCCAGATCTATATATGCAAAAAGGTGTGTAGCATTGGAGCACTGGTATGCTTTTATTTTTATTTTAGACACACCTTTGAATGAATCTTATTATCTTATTCGTCCGTTGGTCCACTGGTTCACTTGCACGCCCTGTATATAATGACATGGCAAACTAGACCAGGCAGAGGATTAAGGGCAAGAAATATGTGACCAAAAGAAACACAACACTTTGTTGGTCAGAAGACCATGGTGGTTATGCCCAACCAGATATGACCCGAATATCTGGAATGGCCTAGTGAAAAAAGCAGAGGGGCAGCGCCGTCCAGTCTATTGACAAGCTCTACCAGAATTCATCCCTGGTTAAACATAAAGTGCATAGCAGCTCAGTGTGCAGTAAGCTGAGAGAATATCAATGTGAGCAGCTTAAAGTGTCCAACTGTAGGAGATGTGGGTGTCTTACTGAAGGAATGAAATGTGTCCTAGGTAGGCCTAAGCATATTAAGTATAATGGCTCATATACAAATAAATATAATTGATATATATATATTTCCATGGTGTTGACATGCAACAATTTTATCATGGTGTAATGCTATTCCCAGATGGTGCAGAATTTTACTCCTACAAATAATAAACCCAGACAAGAAAATAGATTCATAGGACTAAAAAATAAAAAGACAAAACTATATGCAGTGCCCAAAATTGCCTCCCTTCATTTATAGCTGACTAATGGGGAATTCATCAGAAAAACATACTCATTATAGCCTATAATTACTCTGACACTGTGCACCAATCTACAGAGCTCATACATCAGTGTCCAAAACACAAATAGCTAAACCAATGAGAGCCATTGTCTCATCAGCCACTGAGCATCTTAGCTGCACACTGATTGGTTGAAATTGGATCAGTGTAATTACTCTAATCACCACCACGTGAGTCTTACATCCTGGTTCTGAATAGTTGTAAGTCTGCCATATAGGTTGCAGCATGTCCACAATAGATTGAAAACTGGGATTTATGGCAGATTCAGAGAATTGAAGGCTATAATTTGGATCAGCCTTAGACCATTAGGTCCACCTAAGGGCTTCCTGGAATAGATAAGAGGAGGCCTGGAAGTAGAGGGACTGACACCTGTGAGACATCAGAGGGGCTCTTGACACTGATTGAGTCTTGTTGGTGCAAATCTAGGATGTAAGGATGTGTAAATCATGAATATCTTGTTTCCTTATCTAGAGTCTAGCAGGAGTTCTTTTCACGAAGTAGGTTCTATAATATATGAAATTGAACAAGATATTAAACAACGCCTGTAGTTGTACCAGTTATAGAGGTAAGCCAAGCCATGGAACCATGATAGCACACAAATACAAAGTCATGTACATAGTCATGTTTCTTATGCTCCAAATATGTGTTCTACATGTAAGATGAAGTATCAGCTCTGACTCACAGCCATTATCAGGAAGACCTACCATGTATCACATCCCCTTCATCTCACGTTTACATCACATTATCTGCCCCATCCTAATGGCTCTCATACATATTTCATCTGGCACACATTCCCTGAACAAGGCCATTTGTATTCTTGAGGTTCTTTTTTACTCCTTGTGTTCCCATCTTCAATATGTAAAGGCCAATTAGCTAAGTAAAAAGGGGTTCTTGATACATGGTGTAATCATGATATTTCTTTCTTGTTTGCAATTGCTCGTAAATACAAAATTGAAGGTTTATGTTGCGAAAAATGCAGCCATGGGGTGTGATCATTACCCACAGCCCTAGTTTCCATCCTTATGTAGCACAGTGAGTGCCCCATATATCATCATACAGCACACAGCACCCTACATTATAGTAGCGATGCCTAATCTCGCCATGTCACCTTCTCTTCCTAGATGTGATGCTACTGCACATAAAGAGTGTGTTTCCTCTAGTGTTATTTATAGCACTATCTCTAAGGAGCATTTCAGTTAGGACTTCTTTATTTCAAAACCGGGGACCTGTTCTATGTTTGCATGTAATATCCAATTCCCCTTTAATCAGTAATGGGAATATATAGAATAGATATTATGATTCATGAGAAGTAGTTTTTCTTGATGATTTAGTGGAAATGTCTCATGGATATCTTGTGTCCATGCAACTGCCTTAAGCTTGTTTTCTGCATATATGAAAGACTCACTGTAAATGAAAGGGATGCAAATTCAGTTTTTTATGTCATGTCTCAAACAGATCCTCCAGCTTTTAGGAAATTGCCAAATCGCATAGCTATCTAAGAGTCAATCTGCATGCACCTATCCACATTTTGCCCTTCTTTCAAGAGGATTGGCATTGAGTGAAAATAGGGGAGTTGGTCATGATAACATAGCGGGTGATAATAGGGGCTGTGGGGGTGTATTGTCAGTGGGAAGGGTGCTCGGTCCTACTTCTGGTGACTACTGTCAGGCTGTGCCTCCCATCCATCTTAATATAAGCTGCTATCATCCCCACATTACTCCTTTAAGCCTGCATCCCTGTTTGAAGGCTGGTCATTATAGAGAAGGATGCATAGAAAATAGATAGCTGCCAAGTGCAGGCAGCCATTGCCATGCCTCTTAGTGATCGAGTCGCCCAGAGACTTACAAAAATAGTCAAATTGTTCAATAATGAGTTTTATAAGCTATTCTGTTAAAACCAAATATGAACCCAAACACTTGAATTTCCTCACCATCTAAAACAGGAATGGTTTTTGTATTGTCCTGTTTGAACACTATGATCGCTTTATGGTATCTTGATATATTGTCATCTAGTTACCTTATGAGCCTGCTATGAAATGCATTAAAGCGTTTTGCAGGTGGCGCCTTATATGTTAATGGTGCATGCCCTTATAGATACCTAGGCTTGGAAACATAGTATGCATATTTGCCACAACGTATTTAATATCTTTTAAATTTTAATATAGGCTCTAAGATGGCAATAAAATGTTCCTGAACCAAAAATTATGATACTACTCTAGATGTACCACTGTATCTATAATGGCACCACTAGCTGGATGCTTTTCTCTAGACGCACTACGGTTTGACTATTGGAGAAGGACGCCATAATTATCAATGATTTCATTATGGCATGCTTTTAAGTGATTTAAACTCTCTAATGGTTATTAGACCAGCTATGATTAATAGTTGTGCACTCTGTCCTATAAGAAATCCATTTTGTACTCTTGGTTAATGCTGGCAGCATAAAAATGATTCATGACAGATCGGCACACATTTAGCAGTCCAAAAAAAAACAAGTACAAGACAAATATTATCACAGCAATTACACTGTCCCTAAATGAGATCTAGCCAGTTATGAATATCAGAACTGTTGTCAGTTACCTGTTGTAGTGTGTAGTTATTTAGGCAGATGCAAAGGCTGACTGCCTGAGCTTTAGATCTATTACGTCCACTATGAAGCTGTGTGGTCAGAATAAGACACACCTGCCCAACACTAACTCCCTCAACAACCCAGATCCATAGCCCCTATAGGGTGACTGAGTGTGCAGTCGGGCCTTATTGGCAAAGAAGTCTGATTCCCAATCACTTTACTCAGCCAATATCCCCCAGTACAGATGAATATAAAGGCTGGGTCTGACGTGCCAATCTACTGCGGCTGTCATCACACTGACCACCGTGCAGGGAGCAGAATGAAGGGTGTCAGGTCAGGTTCACACTTTCTGTTCGGGGATAGGAATGTTATGCAAAATAATCACTTCACGGCTGTAAAGTGGAGCATTTGCATGTTGTAATAAACAATGCATGTTGAAATTTTCATTATTATTATCTATCTAGATTAATTTGCGTCAAAGTTAGCTGTCCAAACCATGTGGCCATCTTCCATTTAACAAGGTTGTAATGGTCCTTATTTGTTTCATTTATTCTTCCCATCCCTAGGATATATAGGCATCAATTAGTTCACTGTGAAGAGATACTAAATATGATATATAAAGGATGTCTTTGTGTGTAAGCACCAAAAAAGGGCCCTTGAATTGGAGCATAAAGATTATATGGAGCAAAACATGCAGTGGTTGGACGTTTATCTTATCCAAAGCTTTATCTCAGGTCCTTGGGTAGCACGGTGAGGGCCCCCTATATCATCATAAAGCAAATTACACCCCCTAACCAGGGCAGGCTAATCTTGTCATGTTTCCTCATCCTACCAGACATGACATCACTCCACATAAAAAGGGTGTTCTTCCTGGGTCAACACAACATTATTGTTAATGCCTCCTCTCTTTCACCAGATGTGACACTACTCTACATAAGGAGTGCTTCGTTTCTTGGCCAATAAAAAATTGTCATCATGGCAAAAAAGCATTTAGTTTAATCTTCACGCATCTTGACATTTCTATCATACTTTTGTCAGAGACATGCTTTCATTGTTATGTTGTGATCTTAGTTAAAGGGCCTCTATGGCAAGCATTGGAGTTTCTAGATCCCCCTAGCCTAATCCTGACACTAATCTCACCGAGTGCAGACTCTGTGCATATTGTTGGTTTCATTCCTATGTACTTCCCAACTTCCCCTCATCTGATTCAGGAAGGACTCCTGGGTCTTCATGCTCTAAGCTTGGCTCAAACTATAACCTTATGTTCATCTGTGATGAATCCGATTTTTGAATCTAATATGGCCCTACTGTTCCCTATGCTGCAAACTCAGAACTATACAGAGCTCAAAGTGGTCGTGATTACAGTGATTGCATGGGATCCAATTTCAACCAATCAGTCTGCAAATAAGATGGCCAAGGTGATGAGACAATGGCACTCATTGGTTGATTGTTGATGTTTTGGATACTGATGTATTGGCTCTGTAGATCAGCACACGTTGTCTGAGTAGTTACCCCTCTTATGAGTATGCCATTACTCAGTATTTGATATGAAATAAGATGCAATGTTTTTAACTGCAGTATCGCATGATA
Source organism: Harmothoe impar (assembly GCA_947462335.1). NCBI lineage: Eukaryota > Metazoa > Annelida > Polychaeta > Phyllodocida > Polynoidae > Harmothoe > Harmothoe impar. The sequence continues at coordinate 9,823,429 of OX381711.1, read as the reverse complement.
CTCGTTTTTTCAAATAATCATCTTCCTCTTTCTTTTCCTTGGACTTGAATACTGTGTATCTCCTGTGCATACCAAAGTTTGATAGACGAAACTTAGCTAAGGGATTACACAGTCCCTAAATGAGATTTGGTCAGTTATCAATATACATCAGAACTGTTGTTAGCCAATTGTTGTAGTGTATAGTTATTTAGCAGATGCAATAACTGACTGCCAGAGCTTTAGATTACTGTTGAGATGATATTTCCATGTATCTGCAATCCTTGACACCGTTAATCATACTGTATATCTATATCCCTAGTCCCGTATAAACCTGTTCACTACTGTACACATGGTGCTATGATGTAGCAGATCTCATGTACCCCTGAGATGTATAAAGATGGTTAAAAGGCCTACATTCTTGCAGGATCTGATATAAGGACAGGGACTATGCTGCTATCTATGGGGGTTAAATCTTCAGTAAGGTTCGGAAAACCTAGCTGCATTGTTGGTACTAGTAGGGTGGCTTCCCCAATAACAGTGTTCCAGACAAACACACTTTGTCCACCATGTAGCTGTGAGGTCAGTATAAGACACACCTGCCCTACACCAACTCCCTCAGCAACCCAGATTGACAGCCCCAATAGGGTGACTGAGTGTGCAGTCAGGCCATATTGGCAAAGAAGCCTGTTTTCCAATCACTTTACTCAGCCAATATCCCCCAGAACAGATGAATATAAAGGCTGGGTCTGACGTGCCAATCTACTGTGGCTGTCGTCACACTGACCACCGTGCAGGGAGCAGAATAAATGGTGTCAGGTCAGGTTCACACGTTCTGCTCGAGGATAAGAATGTTATGCAAAAAAAATACTTCAAGTCTGTCATGTTGACATAAACAATGCATGTTGAAATTTTCATTATTATTATCTATCTAGATGAATTTGCGTCAAAATTAGCTGTCCAATCCATGTGACCATTTTTCATTTAACAAGGTTGTAATGGTCCTTATTTGTTTTATTTATTCTTCCCATCCCTAGGATATATAGGCATCAATTAGTTCACTATGAAGAGATACTAAATATGCAGTGTTATATCAAGGATGTCTTTGTTTATAAGCACCAAAAAAGGGCCCTTGATTTGGAGCATAAAGATAATATGGAGCAAAACATGCAGTAGGTGGATCTTTATTTTATCCCAAGCCTCATCTCAGGTCCTTGTGAAGCACAGTGAGGGCCCCCTATATCATCATAAAGCAAATTACACCCCCTAACCAGGTCATGCTAATCATGTTTCCTCATCCTACCAGACATGACATTACCCTACATAAAGAGGGTGTCTTTCCTGGGACAACACAACATTATTTATAGTGCCTCCTCACTCTCACCAGATGTGACACTACTCTACATGAGGAGTGATTCGTTTCTTGGCCAATAAAAATTTGTCATCATGGCAAAAAAGCATTTAGTTTAATCTTCACGCATCTTGACATTTCTATCATACTTTTGTCAGAGACATGCTTTCATTGTTATGTTGTGATCTTAGTTAAAGGGCCTCTATGGCAAGCATTGGAGTTTCTAGATCCCCATAGCCTAATCCTGACACTAATCTCACCGAGTGCAGACTCTTTGCATATTGTTGGTTTCATTCCCATGTACTTCCCAACTTCCCCTCATCTGATTCAGGAAGGACTCCTGGGTCTTCATGCTCTAAGCTTGGCTCAAACTATAACCTTTGTTCATCTGTGATGAATCCGATTTTTGAATCTAATATGGCCCTACTGTCCCCTATGCTGCAAACTCAGAACTATACAGAGCTCAAAGTGGTCGTGATTACAATGATTGCATGGGATCCAATTTCAACCAATCAGTCTGCAAATAAGATGGCCAAGGTGATGAGACAATGGCACTCATTGGTTGATTGTTGATGTTTTGGATACTGATGTATTGGCTCTGTAGATCAGCACACGTTGTCTGAGCAGTTACGCCTCTTATGAGTATGCCATTACTCAGTATTTGATATGAAATAAGATGTTTTTAACTGCAGTATCGCATGATACTCGTTTTTTCAAATAATCATCTTCCTCTTTCTTTTCCTTGGACTTGAATACTGTGTATCTCCTGTGCATACCAAAGTTTGATAGACGAAACTTAGCTAAGGGATTACACAGTCCCTAAATGAGATTTGGTCAGTTATCAATATACATCAGAACTGTTGTTAGCCAATTGTTGTAGTGTATAGTTATTTAGCAGATGCAATAACTGACTGCCAGAGCTTTAGATTACTGTTGAGATGATATTTCAATGTATCTGCAATCCTTGACACCGTTAATCATACTGTATATCTATATCCCTAGTCCTGTATAAACCTGTTCACTACTGTACACATGGTGCTATGATGTAGCAGATCTCATGTACCCCTGAGATGAATAAAGATGGTTAAAAGGCCTACATTCTTGCAGGATCTGATATAAGGACAGGGACTATGCTGCTATCTATGGGGGTTAAATCTTCAGTAAGGTTCAGAAAACCTAGCTGCATTATTGGTACTAGTAGGGTGGCTTCCCCAATAACATAGTTCCAGACAAACACACTATGTCGACCATATAGCTGTGAGGTCAGAACAAGACACACCTGCCCTACACCAACTCCCTCAGCAACCCAGATCCACAGCCTCTATATGTTGACTGAGTGTGTAGTCAGGCCATATTGGGAAAGAAGCCTGTTTCCAATCACTTTACTCCGCCAATATCCCCCAGTACAGTTGAATATAAAGGCTGGGTCTGACGTGCCAATCTACTGCGGCTGTTGTCATGCTGACCACCAGGCAGGGAGCAGGGTGAAGGGTATCAGGTCAGGGTTCACACTTTCTGCGCGGGGATAAAAAGTTTTATGCCAAAAAAAAATCACTTCACGGCTGAAAAGGGGAGCATTTGCATGTTGAAATGAACAATGCATGTTTAAATTTTAATTATAATTATCTATGTAGATTAGTTTCCATCAGAATTAGCTGTCCAATTCATGTGGCCATCATTCATTTAACAAGGTTGTTATGGGTATTTCATTTGCTACATCATGTCCCCATCCCTAGGATATATAGGCACCAATTAATTCACTATGAAGAGATACTAAATACGCAGTGTTATATCAAGGATGTCTTTGTTTATAAGCACCAAAAAAGGGCCCTTGAATTGGAGCATAAATATTATATGGAGCAAAACATGCAGTGGTTGGACGTTTGTCTTATCCCAAGCCTCATCTCAGGTCTTTGTGAAGCACAGTGAGGGCCCCATGTATCATCATAAAGCAAATTACACCCTACACCATAACCAGAGCAGGCTAATCTTGTCATGTTCCCTCATCTTACCAGACATGACATTGCTCTACATAAAAATGGTGTCTTTCCTGGGTCAACACAAAGTTATTTATGATGCCTCCTCTCAACAGATGTGGCACTGCTCTACATAAGGAGTGTTTCTTTTCTTAGCCAACACTTTTTTCTTCATGGCCAAATAGCATTTAGTTTTATCTTCACATTTCTATCATACCTGTGCCGGAGCGATGCTTTTCAATATTATATTCTGATCTTAGTTAAAGAGTCTCTAGGGACAGCATTGGAAATTTTAGATCTTCCTAGTCTAATCCTGACCTTAATCCTACTGACTGTAGCCTCTTTGCATGTTGTGGGTTTCATTCCCATGTACTTCCCAACCTCTCCTCATCTTATTTTGGACGTACTTCTAGGAATTTACACTCTAAGCTTGACTCATATTACAACCTAAGATTCTATGTACCGCCAATGAATCTGTTTTTTAAACCTACTGCCACCTAGGCTGGAACCACACACTTATACAGGGCTTAAAGTGGTGATGACTAGAGTGATTACATGGTATCCAATTTCGACCAATCAGTCTGCAAATAATATTGCTGGGGTGATGGGACAACGGCCCTCATTGGTTGATTGTTCATGTTTTGGATACTGATGTTTTAGCTCTGTAGATGAGCTCACATTGTCTGGGTAGTTAAGCCTCTAATGAGTATGCCATTATTATAAGATAAGATGCAATGTTTTTAACTGCAGTATCGCATGGTTTTCGTTTTTCAAATAATCATCTTCCTCTTTCTTTTCCTTAGATCTGAATACTGTGTATCTCCTGTACATACCAAGGACAGTGTTTAATATAATGATATACGTTCGGTTTCAACAGTGAATTATCTTAGCCTGGGGGAAAAGGGGTTTTGGAATTCACCTAAAGCATTGATATAGCATATTGTATTTCAAACTGTTGAGGGAACCAGCGGTATACCACTGTGGTATAGTAAATTAGTTGTTACATGACTTCCACTTTCAGTCTCTAATCTTAGGATGTACACAAAAACCTCACTCCTCTTCAGTAAGACACCCACGTCCCTACAGTTGGACACTTTAAGCTCCTCACATTGATATTCTCTCAGCTTACTGCACACTTAGCTGCTCTGTACCTTATGCTTAACCAGGTATGGAATCTGGTTAAGCTGGCCAGTAGACTGGACAGACCAACCCCTCTGCCAATGCCATTGTTACTGAGCCATCCCAAATACTGGGGTCATATCTGGCATTACTTTCCTATTCTTGTTTTCACAATGATCAACGCAAGATGATTTTGGTAAGTGGACAAATTTGATGCGGACCTGTCCAAATGAAATCAAGAGATCACAGCTATTACTAATCTTGTTATGATTGCAACATAGAGCAGAAAGGAGGTGACCTGTCTTTTATTTTTGTTAATACTAGTTATAGATACATATGATCTTTTTAATAAGAGAATGTTTTTGATTTGGTATTGCATAGTACTGCAAGGAGGTGTGTTATTAATACGTAAACCCAAAACGACCAACAAGTTGGTGTATTGAATTTGTTGTGAAGAGGTGAAACTGTCTGACTCTCACCTTCTATTGGGGCTCTTCCTCGTGATATTCTTCCCATTACTATACATGTACATTCTGTGACCTGTTACATTCACATTAGTCAGGGCTGTTATGCATTGGCCAGGGCCATTTCAAGACAGATGTGACCAAAGCACCAAATTTTTTTTATGGATAGAAAAATATGTATTTAATGATTTCAGAAGGGGTGCCAACAAAAACTATGGCCAGGGGGCCGAGGGGCCCCTTGTAAACTCAGATTTTTCATGAAAAAACTTAAAAGTCTGGAACTGGTATGACTAAAGTTATCACCATAAATATGTAGTATCTAGGTCTATAAACTCTAAGAAATACTGACAACATACATATGTAGGTACTTATTCATGGGTATGTTCATTACTCAAGGTCAAGGTCATTTTTCAAGGTCATACTTTCCAAAAATGCCTCTTTTTCCAACAATGTCTTTAGAACATTAACTCCTGTGTCAAACAAATGACACATAGATCTTCAAAATGACATGGAGATGATAGCCCCGGGCATCAGCTTCGCAACGATATGCTAATCGTAGTAAAGTGTTAAGAAATGACATACTTGTTGTCACTTTAGTGAACTGCGTTAAAATTGCAAACTGCTCACAATGAACAGATCAATTCTTTATTCTGCTCACCACAATCATATTTTTATGCACAATGAGTGATTCTTATTCAGTTTTTGCCAGAGAATCAGAATCTGCTTGGGGCCATTCTGGCATTTGCATACCTAGGCCTGTAATTAGTATATCTAATTAGATCAGGTAAATTACCCTATTTAGCATGGCAATGATGGCAAAACACCCATTTGTATATTCAAAAAGGGTCAGTTCTTAAAGAAATAGCTCTTGTGAATAGAACTACACCAGAATTCAAAATTTTATTTTACCTAATTAGCATAATTTATGCAAAACAACGATTAACTAGTTCTTTCCCCTTGTATTCTTGTAAGTTGTAAATAGGAACAAATAAAACTAGATCAATGAGACTCAGTAGACTTATGCTTACTAACATTGAAGAGGATTTGAAATTTGGGGCCAGTCAATCTTAAATTCCTATCAAATATGGCCGCCATATTCCTAAATGGCTTCTAATGAAAACTTGAAAGAGCTCTTTGTTTCTAACTAACTTAGGAAAACAAATAAAAATTTGAAGAGTGCAAGAGGTCAGGGAATTCAATCAAACCATTTTGTAGAGCCTATGTGGCAGCCATCTTGGATTTTGAGATACTTTTCCAAACAAAACCTTAAGAAAATTAAGAATCCTGCCATGTATACTATGTTGTCCATATGTCTTACTGCTTCATACTGATGCTTATACTACTCAGCAATGTGTCTGACGTCAGTATTACATTAAAGAGCGTATACACCTACTGGCATAGATATGATTTATTTATGCTGTTGCTCCAGAATTGTCTTGAAAGGGCCTCAACCGCTCTGCCTGGCAACCTAGCATAAAGTCCAACCCTCCCATCCTCTGAGACTGAGAGAATGAAAATAATTATGCTTCCCTCCACAACAGCAAGTCCACACTGAACAATTATTGACTAGAAAATACCAAGTGCTGCTAATTAATGCACCCAAGGTTATCCAGTTATGGACAAGCATAAAGTATGATCATCAGTTTTGAGCCATGCAGATGAGACAAGTCACACTCATCTGATCTAGGGACATATTGGCCTTGAAGCCTATAGTTCCTACAAGCATGAAGCATGTGCCCCTACTTAAGGTAATTTGAAAGTGACAGGTATGGGTCTATGGTTTATTGCTGCTTGGGGAACCTTATTTTGCATATTCAAACAGGAACCTTCATATATTTCAAAACCTTTAGGAAATCTGTTCATTATTACCTATAATTTACTTAAAATACCTGCAACTTAGTAACCTATTTTTGGTTCATTGTACTACTGGAAATAGGTCCTGGTTTGGATAAAATGTCTACATATTGTAAAGTGAGGACCATCTAGTGTCATGTTCCAGAACTATCACATAAGTTTGACCTGTCCACACTCCACCTCGGCCCACACCAGGTAGCCGACTTCAAAAATGATCTGCGCCCACATCAGGCAGCCCTCATGGGGGCCGCACCAAAACCCAATGACCAAAACCTATGGGCTCAAAACAGGCTATAATCCGTTTTCCTAATTTGGGCAACCTGTTTGGGCTGTGCCTGAATCCAAGCCACTAGCTCAGGTAAACCCCAGGTACTGAGATTTGCCCCAGCAAAGAACAATTTGGCCCTATGTGGGCTTGCTACTAGGGATATTCCAATGGCCTACTGCCTCCAACAGCAGTCTTTCTAGAGATCCAATTCATATATATCTATGAACAAAGAGATCATTCTCTCCCAGTCAGTTGTTACACAGCCCACTATAATTATTGTTTTAGTTATTGTAAGGCATCACAATAATAGGCAACATTGAAACAATGCTAGTGTTTATCATGTGCAATGATGTCCATAGCTCTACCTATTGCCCTGATTAATGAAGATTTATTCATGTTTCTATACCAGAGGGAGATGATTTGCAAGCAAAAATTGTCAAAGATTACTTGACTTATAAATTTAAGGCAGGCTCTGAGGCTATATGGAGACCTTTAATCATTTTGAATATCTTTCTGATCACCAGTAGTAAAAATACATAAATAATTATCTCATAATCTGCTCTGAATCTATGTGTGGGCTAGCGCTATGTAAAAAAGCACATACCTGAGTACCTACCCTTTACTTTAACCAAAATACCCCACTTGTATGTACCATATCATAACTTAAAAGCAATCAATTATTCACATCGAAAGTCTCCAAATGGTGAAGATAGCTTTTGTGTTATTCAATCTATAAAAAGTAGGTCAAGGTCAAATGGCCAAAAAAATCTCAATAAAATCATATCATGTAAGATATTTGTTGCTACTATGTGTCATAGGGTGGCAATCACCAAGCATATTTGAGTAAAACTAATTTTTAAAGGTTTCATATTTCTTCACATAATACCAATAATTTGCTATGTTTATGTCGAAATAAGTGTTACCAATACATTAGGACATTAAATAAGAAGTTCATCTTGTGAGGCAAAGCACCTAAAAGCATTCACTCACTTTTGACTTATAAGAAATAGTGTATACAAGAAATAGTTGAACTATTCCCTGAAATCATTAAGTATCATGGATCAAGTGACCTTGAGCTTGACCTTGGGACCTCAATAGCACTCAAACATTTTGAAGTACATACTGTTGGGTGTAATCTTTTGACGCATAACCATTGATAAAGTTGTTATATTTGCATCAATTATGAGAAATTTAACTAATTTTATGGACCAGGACCCCAAAAAGGGGTCATATGCCCCTCAAAGCCACCACTCACTTTGGCACCCCTTATGATATCAAAATATATGTTATTTATGACAACTGGGCAAAATTTGGGCCCTTGGTCATCGATGTCTTGAAATTTACCATAACAGCCCTGACTACATGTACCATCTGTATTTTAACCTCACTTAGCAAGCTTTCCATATAAGGTCCACCTATAAATAGCCCACACAGAGCAATCACCCTATGCCCTTTCCTTATAACTAAGACCTCAGCAAGTCTCCATGCAAAACACTTAAGCCATGTCCCCCAGTTAGGGCAGAGTAGTAGGTCATGATGAAATAGGCTTCCCAAGGTCACCACTATATGCACTGAAAACTTAGGCATATCTGAAACTAATCACTGCTGATGAGTTAGGGTAATCATGCTGATTAGTTAGGGTAAAGTCATCACGTTGATGACCAAAAGTCATCATCTCAATTACAAAATTTGCCACTAGAGGGCCCCACTAGACAAAAATGGAATATGCAGGACCTACTTCAGCTCATCTATGGATTTATATCCATATTAACTCTAATTATAGGAACTTATAAAATCAAACACTTGAAGAATATTTCCACATTAGAAACTCAAGTAATTTACAAGTAAGTTTTGAGCAGAATTCTCAAGAGCAGACATATGTGTCCATGTGGACACATTTTGTGTGCCTTAACCCACATTTTCTAATGTAAGGATGGGCTGCTGTTCACTGTACACATAGATAGGCCTTGTCAGGCTTGCTATGAGGGCTGAAAGTGCTCTCAATCAAGGTATGATGATAGGTGAAGGGGGTAATTATTGATAGTTAGTGATTGATACCTTGTTGTACAGAGAAATTAAAAAATTTAAATGATAAAATGAAATGATGATTTCAAAAATGTAATCACAGTGATGACATGGGGTCATCACATATGATTACTCTAGTGATTACTAAGTAATCACAGGTGTCGTCATCACGGTGATGACAAAAAGTAATCACTCTTGATTACTTTTTTCCTCATAGAGTTTTCAGTGTGGCATACTAATCCGAGAGCCATGTGGGGAGGGCTTCCCGTCATTAGTGGCCATCTTGTTTTCCATGAATGTGTTTGGTTGAGGAGGATGGTTGGTCTAAACAGTCGCCATGGCTATATAAATTCCGCTGTCAGCATCTTATATCTCTGTCCCAGAAAAGGATCAATCGGTACAGGTTTAACCTTAGAAGATGAACAGTTGGGTTGGAATCTGGATTGCATGGAAGGTGTAGAGTGCAGGAGGCTTTATGTTGTCCTTCACTGCTGGATCAAGCTAAATCTGACCATGACAAATAGGCCCCATGGGACTCTGAGTGAGGGATTTATGGGCTAAACCTGGCAATGTGGGGTCAATATCTAGGATGCTGCAGGATGAAAGTTCTTTCGTAAAAGACATGTAGGGAAGAGAAGAGCATTTGGTCAAAGGTTGGCCAGCATCGCTTATGTTGACTAGTGGAGAACATTTTTTGATTATGTACAGGACTGATATGAAAGGAGAAACTACCAAGACTCCATCTCCCCTAATTTAGAAAACGTTTCATCATCATGTATTCGATGATTTCTTAATTTATTGTTTATCCTGCTTGTCAAAATTACTTTTATTTAACTCCCTCCCCTACCCATCCTCTTTCTTGTACTAAGGGTTGCCTATTTTTAGCGCTGTGTCTATCATGGTATGGTGTCCATAAGTATAAAATATTTGATTGATGAGTGTCATACAAAGAAGAGGACATAATTTATGTAGTGGCAGGAATTCAATATGTTTTAGTGTGCATGCTATATTCTCATCTTAGATATATGCCTGAAAGAGTAAATATCGTTTAACATCGGGATGATGTTGATAAATGAGAGAAAAGTCCCCTTCCCTTTACTGAATGACATACTGTGAAAATCCGGTTGCCTGTATATATATTAATTTGTAATCATTGATTGTATTAATACACACTGTCTAACTATCATATCTCGACCAATGTCTCATAATGGTCACATATTTGAGCAGAGTAACAAATGCAAATTGTTAACAAAAAGTAAAGACTCTTTGTGGCAGATTGCTTAGTCATCTAGTTCTAGTTCTCTGTCCATTAGAATGGTAACATGATTTGCTTTGCAAAGATAAAATTTTATTGATTTAGAGAAGCAATACAAATCCTCTTAAGAATGACATCTTATGCCGGAAGTTCTTTTTGTACTCTGATACCTGAGGGAATAAAAACCTAGCAACTGCTTGTACCTGCAGTAAACTTCATGTTGGTGTTCCTATCAACAAAGTTACCAGTGGAGGAGACATGAAGCTGGTTGCTGGTGTGATTTGTAGTCATGGCCGTTTGACCATGCACTAGCCGCCGCTAGTTTCCTTCCTTTATGTCAGTGCTACAGGCACCAGTGAATGTTAATCATTTGCCTCAGGATGCCATCTGACTTGTCACTGGGTCCTGCATATATCCAATGCTAGTGTATCACTATTCTCTGGTCCATCTCCAATGTTTACATCATTGTGCTATTTTATGTAAATTGTAGCAGCCTCCCTATTTTGTACACATCCATCCAGTCATTCCCTTTCACTGTCAACATTATGACTGTCTTTTGGCGGTCATGCAGGCACGTCACAGCTGATGGATTCCGAGAGGAGCAAAGGAGCACTTGCCTTATTTAGCTGTCGGGGCAGGTGGGAGAGCTGCAGCTGCTGTAGACTTATGATGCACCCGAGGTAAACTTTTACATAGTGAACATTGAAGGTTTTTTACTCGTTTTAGTACCTAATACTCAGACCAGGAAACCTTACTACTGCAGTTTTTTTAGTGCCATATGCTCCTCCATCCCATTAAATCAAAAGTAATCAGGTAAACAGGTGTTACGGCATGTACAATTTTGTCGTCTAAAAACCTCTATATATGCATTTGCCTAACATTGACTTACATGCAATTTATATCAGTCAATATACCAGAAGAGTAGAATTACTGTGTTTACATAATAATGAATGTAATGTAATGAATTTTCTCACTAAAACGAGCTCATATCGTACAATTTGTAACATTCCTGTAGGAAAAATGGAATAAATCAGAAATTAATGTCTCGAAAAGTAAAGCTTAATCCAGTGCATAATTTCATCATTATGGCCTGCATGTTTTATTTTGACGCAGACTGAATTTAAAAGTACCAGTTGACCTAATAATAACAGGGGCCACATTTTCTATTATTGAATTCCTTTTGTGTCCATCACATTCCCAGCCACTAGGGACCCACACTGGGTGCCTTTAGTCCATTTAATTGGTTTCACTGGTGCTTTTTTTGGAAAGGCCCACTTTCATTGTTTCTTTTTGTTTGAAACAGAAAAGATGGAACAACACAATACTCTCAAAGGCTGGATCTTTGAATGAAAAATGAAAAATGTATCTGTTTTGAGAAGGGAGAGGTCATGGGGGAGGTTGTTGTCCACATCCCATTTCTTAGAATGTTTAATCTAAATGGAACCCAGCTAAATGTGTTGATCTTCAAATCAATGGCAAACAGATAAAGGAGTATCCTTGTATAAGACTCTAATATGAAGTAAGCTTTTAAGGGCATTAAAGTGCAAATTATAAGGATCTATAGTCTAAACATATGAACACCTAAATACATATAGAGCAGAGGCAGGACAAATCATAATTCTTTCCATTTAGTGTTGATATTGACCTGCTATGAATGGGACTCTTTACAGTTTATACCATATCTGCCCAATTTAGAGCAGGTACTCAAGTTAGCGCATGTCCCATTTTAGCACAGGTTATAAGAGTCTTTCAAAATAATATTAACCATTAAAATGGATCTCATATAAGCGCATGTCCTGTATAAACACAGGGCGGATGGAAGGATGAAAGTGCAGTTGCACTAAATCAAGGGGATGTATTGTCCCCATTCATGTAAAGGATGCCAAAAGTGTAAAAAGTTTTTGAACTCAGGGTATATAAAGTTATCAACGCTTACAATTATTTATGTTCCATATATAGTATGTATTGGACAGACTATGTCAACCTGGTCAACCTCAATATTGTCACAGTATAGCACTACCTACTAGTGCTGCTAGTGCTGATGGTGGTGTCCCCTGGTGGTGGTCAGAGGTGTGAGGGATGAGCGTTAGCCAGATGCCCCCACTGGGCAGCCTGACACCTGGTGGCAGGTGTGCAGGAGTCAAGGTTCTGCAACCTGACTTCCTCTCATCATCACTCACCTGCCGACCATCCATTTGACCTGGCTGTTAGCACTATCAATAACCATATGCAGGGGCCCACTACACAGAGATGAGCTTAATCTGTTTTGAATAATAGAACTTTAAGAAAATAGCTAGGTAATTATTTGAAAAATGTAAATAAATGAAGTGCACAACATCACCTCCCTTTTAATTGATCACTGACTTATTGTATATCTTCATGAAGAAATATCCAGCTGAGACTAAAATGACAAGTTGTTCAAGAAATTAATTATCTCTGTAAAACCTTTTGTTTCTGCTGGTTGTGTTCATTGATCACTTTTTTATTGGTACACTAAATGTAGCCCTCCATAGTATTCTAAATATGTTTATAAAATTTCACTAGGGATTCCTATTACTTTGACCAGCTTACTCACTACAGAGTCAATATATCAGTAGCAAAAACCCTAACTGGTTGACCAATAGGAGCCATTGTCTCATCACCTGCTGACCATCTTAGTTGCACACTGATTGGTTGAAATAGGATCACATGTAATGACTATAATCACTGCTACCTGAAACTGATGTTCTGTGACCCAAATAATTCCTGGTTTGCCACATAGGTGGCACTGAAGCAATGGTAGATGGGAAAAATGATTTATTGGAGGTTTGGAGAATTGAAGGCTGTAATTTGGATCAAGATTGGACCACCCAGATGCTTCCTGGAATAGATGAGGGGAGGTTCTAAAGTAGAGGGGGCTGATGCCTGCGAGACATCTGAGCGGCTTCTGACACTGATTTAGCATTGGAGAAGTAGAGATTCCGGGGATCACTAAACTTCTAGAATGATTTCCTTCTAGCAATCAACTTTGCCTTACTTTCCTATTTTGTTATATTTGTGTGCTGCTATTGCCTGTGGTACATAGTTAATAGTATGTGATTTTGTTAAGTATATTGATTCTATACATGATCAATGCTTTTATTATATTATGATAGTGAATCCTATATTCATTTGCAGATATCATGTCTTCTGTTTAGTGTATTCGGATGTGTACTATTTTCTATAGTACGTATCTATATTGTATTCAATCACTTCTCAAATCTCATTGCATAAAACATTGTCTTTTCACATATTATTGAAACTTAATAACTTCAAATGTGGGGATGAGATGGGATTTATGATCTCATAAGTATAGAGAACCAAGTTACATTTTATTCTTAGTATGCATCATCACTATGCTCTACAAAGTTACTTGATTTACCAATTGATAGGTTCCTAATTATTAGATGATTAGCTTTATACTCTTAAATGTGGCAGGTACTGGTAAAAGGGAACTTAGTGCAATTAGCAGTGAAATAAAGGTATTAGCCCTAATTGGCAGTGCTGTGCTCAGAGGAGAAGGCACCTTAACTCTGACTGAGATAAAGCTCCTGTTGTAGTCCGCAGGCCACTTTTTGGTGTAGTGTATTCAATGTAACAATGGTTATAGATAGAAACATATGAGTGCACACATATACTGAGGTCAACTGAGAATGAAAACAGTGAAACTAGCGTTATGTATAAAAGTCATAATGCAATCTGACCTCTTATTATCACCTTGCTATTGACTATCAAGTTGGTCAATAAGTTGTTAGCACTCTCATTAAAGTCATTAGGTGCTTCAAATGTAACGATACCAGCTGCAGGACATATAACTGCTGGATTGAATTTATATTTTTGGGAAAAAGACCTGTGGGTATATATGATGCAGGGGGCATAGGCCTAGCCACTTTCGTACCCCTACTAAGCCTCCCATTCCTCTCCCGTCAGTAGGGCTACTGGGCCTCCCCCATTCATTTTGTGGGCGATATTTTCAAAAGGGTGGCCTGCATTGAAAACGTCGTCTGTCATCATCATATGTCACATATTTAGAAATATCTGAGTCTCACCTATACGGCCCGCATGCTTTTAGATGTGTCCATAGCTTTATATTAGTATTATGGGTCTCTTTTCAAATTGGTCTCAGGCCAAAAAAGTAGTGGCCGGCATTTTGACGTCTTTTTGACGTACCATGTTATCATGGTAATGTAACGGTAGTGCCCGCATAACGTGGATACGGTGCAGTTAGTCTGTAAATCCCTCAGGATACAGAGGAATCTCAGTCTAGCATAGGCCATGCCCTGTATGTGTTTTGCCATGCACCGTCAGTCTTGACGTTACACTAGATGTGACGTAGATGTGACATGTATGTCATGAAGGAACAGGTTCTGCCCCATGAGACATATTAGCTTTCATGCTGCCCCTCTGACCTGGTCCTGTCAGAAGGACGTTCATTCTTAGGAATGTAACATTAACCCTCTGTACTAAACATTCTGATACACATTTCTTACTCATTGCTTGCATTACATAAACTATTCATTTAACTTTTCAATCTATTATAGATTCATATTGGTAAATATACCCATGTACCCTTAGACTAGTCAGAACGGATTTACAAAATCTCAGTAAACAAAGACAAAGGTTTACTTGTTGTAATAGAAAAGACATTTAAAATCGATCCATTCAGGGGCTGCACTTCACACCATGACATTTACAGGGAATCAATTCCACTTAGGCCGACATAAACCAAATATCTGCTTCAGCTTTAATATCATTATACATGCTGAGCTCTTTTGATACCCATGCTCATTGAAAAGCCAGGAGTAAGCACTTGTAAACATCATTGTACTCCAGAGCTTTTAAACCGCCCAACACAAAACAACAATGAGCAATTATAGTACTTTCTTTACAAATAGCTAGGTAACTATTTGAAAAATGGAAATAAATGAAGTGCACAACATCACCTCCCTTTTAATTGATCACTGACTTATTGTATATCTTCATGAAGAAATTTCCGGCTAAGACTATAATGAGAAGTTATTCAAGAAATTAATTATCTCTGTAAAACCTTTTGTTTCTGCTGGTTGTGTTCATTGATCACTTTTTTATTGGTACACTAAATGTAGCCCTCCATGGTATTCTAAATATGTTCATAAAATTTCACTAGGAATTCCTATTACTTTGACCAGCTTACTCACTACAGAGTCAATACATCAGTAGCCAAAATACTAACTGCTAAACCAATTGGAGCCATTGTCTCATCACCTGCTGACCATCTTAGCTGCACACTGATGGGTTGAAATTTGATCACATGTAATGACTGTAATCAGCGCTACCTGAAACTGCCATTCTGTGACCCAAATAGTTCCTGGCCTGCCACATAGGTGGCACCGAAGCCATGGTAGATGGGAAAACTGATTTATTGGAGGTTTGGAAAATTGAAGGCTGTAATTTGGATCAAGATTGGACCACCCAGATGCTTCCTGGAATAGATGAGGGGAGGTCCTAAAGTACAAGGGGCTGATGCCTGCGAGACATCTGAGGGGCTTTTGACACTGATTTGGCATTGGAGAAGTAGAGATTCCGGGGATCACTAAACTTCTAGAATGATTTCCTTCTAACAATCAACTTTGCCTTACTTTCCTATTTTGTTATATTTGTGTGCTGCTATTGGCTGTTGTACATAGTTAATAGTATGTGATTGTGTAAAGTATATTGATTCTACACTGATAATAATGGCCCTGGAAATGTTAGTCACTATGGACTACGTTTCTATAGTCACGTGAACGTAGAAAAAACGGCTATACCAAGTTAGTCACCTATGTCTATAGTAAGTTAGTCATATAGTCAACCTATAGTCATGCATTAAAATAGCTGATTTGGGATATATAGTCAAGTGACTATGAATTTAATGCTTTCATGCTCTAAAGTAGTCACACTGACTAATAGATATAGTATATCATGAGACAATAAGTCAGGACAATAAGTCAGGACAATAAGTCAGGACAAGTACCCCTCTGGCATCTACCCCCAAAACATCTACCCTAGGGCGTACTATCTACCCCCTAGGACATCTACCCCAGGCCAAGTACCACTACCTAGGACATCTACCCCCTATGACTTTTACCCCTATGGGCATCTATCCCTTGAAATTTTACCCCCTAGGACTTCTACCCCTTAGGACATCCCCTCCCTTGGAACCTACCCCCAGACATCTACCCCCTGGACATCTACCCTCTTGGGCATCTACCCCCTTTACTCTCTAGGACCTCTACTCCTAAGAACATCAACCTCCCCCACCCACATACCCATATGGTTGAGTCATATCATGTGCGGGAGGTAGATTTCTTCTAGAGATATCAGGCATCTACCCCTGGACATCTACCCCCTGGGAATCTACCCCCTTGGACTTTTGTCCAGGGGAAGCAGTCCTAGGGAGTAGATGTCCTAGGGGTTGATGTCCCAGGGGATAGATGTCCTGGGGTAGGTGTCCAAGGGAGTGGAAGACCTCGAGGTAGAATCCTAAGGGGGTAAAAGCCCAGGGAATCAATACTGAAGGGGGTAAAAGTCCTTCTAGGGGGTAGATGTCCAGGGGTTGATGTCCAATGTCCCTTGAGAAATCGTCTCTCTCCACATGATATTATTGTCCCTAGGGTTATAACTCCTAGAGGGTAAAGGGGGTAGATGTCCAAGGGGATGGATGCCCTTGCGGGTAGATGTCCAGGGGGTAGATGTCCGGGGGTAGGTGTCCAAGTGGGTGGATATGCTAGGGGGTAGAGTCCTAAGGGGATAGGTGCCGAAGGGGATATAAGTCCTAGGTGGTAGATTCCCAGGGGGTAGATGTCCAGGGATAGATGTCCGATGTCCGTTGAGAAATCTACCCCCTCCACATGATATGACTTATCATGAGCATTTGGAGGGGGGTGCTGTCTCCAGGGGTAGAAGTCCTAGAGTGTAAAGGTGGTAGATGTTCAAGGGAATTGATGTCCTAGTGGGTCAAAGTCCAGGGGATAGATGTCTAAGGGGATTAAAGTCCTAGGGGGGGAGTCCTAGGGGGTAGATTTCTGGGAGTAGAGGCCACGTGTTAATGTTTAGCATTAATGTCTAGCATGCTTAGCACATCTATCCCTTGGACATCCATCCCCTGGACCTTTATGTCCTAGGGGGTAGATTCTCAGGTGGTAGATGTCCAGGGGTAGATGTCTGGGGTAGATGTATGGGGGTAGATGCCTGGGGGTAGATGTCTGGGGGTAGGTGTCCAAGCGGGTGGATATCCTAGGGGGTAGAGCCCTAAGGGAATAGGTGCCAAAGGGGGTAGATTCTCAGGTGGTATTGTCCAGGGGTAGATGTCCAGGGGTAGATGTCTTTGGTAGATGTCCAAGCGGGTGGATATCCCAGGGGGTAGAGTCCTAAGGGAATAGGTGCCAAAGGGGGTAGATGTCCAGGGGTAGATGTCTGGGGTAGATGTCCAGGGGTAGATGTCCAGGGGTACCTGCCCTAGCACCATTGGATAAAGTAGATGAGCATGGGCCATATGTCTGGCACACTATAACCCTTCACACAGTCATCTTCTGTATATTCTAGCCTGGAAGCCTAGATATCCACAGTTACATGATCAGAATCTGAACAAAACCACATGATACTCTCATCAAAATTGAGAATGCATGTGTCCTATGATGCCTTAGGTAAATATACTCAACATTGACACAAACGCTAATCCACAGGGAAATGTGTAAAGGAGTAGTTTAGCTAGAATAAGATGTGCCTACCTGAAGTCAGTTGAGCATTCAATTTTGAATCCTAACTGTTTCCTGTGCACACATTCCTGTGACATCATCAGTTTGTGTGATCCACATATAGTCACTACTGACTATCTTTATGACTAATATGTTACTAACATATGTAATCACCTGACTACGGGGGTCAAAATATGGTGGTATAGTCAGTACTGACTATAGGATTTATTATCAGTGTATACATGATCGATGCTTTTATAATATTATAATAGTTAATCCTATATGCATTTGCAGATACCATGTTTCCTGTTGAGTGTAGTCAGAAGTGTACAATTTTCTATCTATATTTATTAAATCGGTCACTTCTCAAATCTCATTGCATAAAACATTGTCTTTTTACATAATATTGAAACTTAATAACTTCAAATGTGGGGATGGGATTTATGATCGTATAAGTATAGAGAACCCAGTAACATTCTATTCTTAGTATGCATCATCATTATGCTCTACAAAGTTACTTGATTTACAAATTGATAGGTTCCTGCTCTTAAAATAAACTTGATATATAACAGATCAATTAAAAAAGGTAGTATCTATGAAGTCTCTGGAGACCACAAAGAAATCTATGTTCTTGATCAGTTTATCAGAGGTTTTCCAGAAAGTAAGGCTATGGGATAGCTCTTTTGGCTGCAGTGACAGCAATTAGCAGTGAAATAAAGGTACTAGCCCTAATTGGCAGTGCTGTGCTCAGAGGAGAAGGCACTGTAACTCTGACTGAGATAAAGCTACTGTTGTAATCCGCAGGCCACTATATGGTGTAGTGTATTCAATGTAACGATGGTTCTAGATTGAAAAATATGAGTGCACACATATACTGAGGTGACCTGAGAATGAAAACAGTGAAACTAGCGTTATGTACGAAAGTCATATTGCAATCTGACTTTCTCTCATTATCACCTTGCTATTGACTATCAAGTTGGTCAATAAGTTGTTAGCACTCTCATTAAAGTCATGAGGTGCTCCAGGTGTAACGATACGAATGGCAGAACATATAACTGCTGAAGTGAATTCTTTTTTTTTTTTAAAGACCTGTTGGTATATGATGCCGGGGGCATAGGCCATGCCCTGTATGCGTTTTGCCATGCGCCGTTGGTCTTGACGTTGTGATGTGAGGTACATGTGACATGTATGGCATGAAGGAACAGGTTCCGCCCCAAGGGACATATTGGTTTTCATGCTGCCACTCTGATCTGGTCCTGTCAGAAGGACGTTCATTCCTGGGAGGTGGGGTATACATAAAGGTAAGATAAACCCTCTGTACTGAACATTCTGATACTCATTTCTTTCCTCATTGCTTGCATTACATAAACTATTCATATAACTTTTCGATCTATTATAGATTCATATTGGTAAATATACCCATGTACCCTTATACTAGGCAGAACAGGTTTACAAAACCCCAGTCATCAAGGACAAAGGTTCACTTGTTGTAAAAGAAAAGACATTTAAAATTGATCCATTCCACACTTCACACCATGACATTTGCAGGGAATCAATTCCACGTAGGCAGACATAAACCAAATATCTGCTTCCAGAGACCGGATCACAACTTGCAAAGCAGACTGATACTGAGTTTGCAAGTCTAACTTATGGATCGACATGTACATTAAATGGATGATAAGTGCCAATAATCTAACTTGATTTAATTTCATTATACATGCTGAGCTTTTTTGATACCCATGCTCATTGAAAAGCCAGGAGTAAGCACTTGTAAACATCATTGTACTCCAGAGCTTTTAAACCGCCCAACACAAAACAACAATGAGCAATGATAGTACTTTCTTTACACTTGTTTATGAAGTCTAAGGGATACAAATATACTAAAGACAACAACACTAGTATTGTCAATGCAGAGCATCTGGGTTGCTGAACGTGAAACCCTTCCCTCTATTTGGCCTAAGGCAGAGCAGGTAGTTTTTCTAATTAGAGCCTGGAGAACTTTCACCATTCCCCCTGGGACCATGCAGCTTACCCTCCAGATCCCAAGGTAAATAATGGATCCCTCCTTTGACCTGGCAATAGCCCGCATTCCTGGTGGGCAGGACTTATCACCTTCAACTACCTCCAGCCCACCCTCCCCCCTCCAGCCTTACAATATAGACAGTCACCCCAAGAGCTGGGTTTTTTATTTGAGCTTAGTAGTTTTGAGTATGATTCAAAGTCATAACTGAATAGTTTACCTTCTCACCACAGTGATTAATACAGTAGGGTTTGTATAAGGCCATACTTAGGGAGAAAAATCTCATTTGAACCTCTGCCTACCACTACCCCATCACACACACATCACCCTCTTATATACAGCAGGGCAGAGATCAATAACCTAACAGGGGCCTGTGGATCATTATCACGGTCTTAGCACCTCCCTCTTACCCTTCTCTGGGCAGTTAAGGGCAGCGTAGTGCCTTAATGTATTATGTACCTGAATGTTAGATCAAGGGCTACACAGGTCTACTCAGCTGTGCTGAATTCATGCATTACACCTTCCATTACCAAGTGTATCAAGCCTGTAAGGTTTCCATGATGTGTGCATGCAGCCCTGATAATTCATTCGAGATGACAACACTCAAGCATCATGCCAACAAATTACTTTGTATATTCAACCACGATGCTGCCCTACAAGGGTTAGTGGTTGCTGCAGGGATGTAGATGACAGATTGCGGCTCCCAGGGCTCCTGTGATCACGGCATGAAAACAGGGGCAGTGTGCACCTACCCAGCCACTTTGGATTTAATTAGTCATACTGTCAGTACTTTATAGTGGGGCGGCATTACACTCTAGGCTTAGCATTGCACCTCACATGTAAATATTGAGTTATTTTTATTATGCACAAGGGGAGCAATATGCTGTAATTTGGGTTGACCACTAAGGAGTGTATCAATTTCATGAGGTCAGGGTGATGCCTGAAAAACCAGCCTTGGCTAGGTAAGTTACGCTAGTTGAAACATACATTATTCTGACAAAACAATTCTGCAGCCCTTCAAGGGATAATTAGTCTAGCTGTCAGTACTGTGGTACAGGGGAGGGGAGGAGCCTGATCATGGAGCAGCTCACACTAGATGGATGAGCAGTTTAAGTATACAGGTGGAGGCTGTAGCGGTCTGTGTTGGTATGCTGATGCGGAGCTATTTGTCAATATAGCATTTATAACTAAGAGACTATTATGGACTACCTTACCATTTACCTATGCTATGTGAGACATATTATGGGAGGGGAGAAGCTCATACTGAATAGACAACCAGTTTGAACACAAGTGGACACTCAATGTATTGGTTTGAAGGGTTGTGGCTATATGTTTACATAGCTTTTATAATTTCAAATGCCTACATGCCAACTCTTACTCACACTACTGTTAGTTATTTCAAATGGGAGGAGCTGTTTGAGTGTTCTATTAATACACTCTGGTAAGGCTACTTGTTCACATAGGGCTGATAAAACTGTAAACAGCTTATGGAATGTTCATGTTTCAGCTATTGAGTAGCAGCACTTTTGTTATATAAGCAACCTGCTTGAACCCTTTGGTATTCATCTGTTCACAACTATGTATTATATCTAATATAAAAAATAAGCCATATTTAAATGAAGCAAGTAATGGACAAACGAGTGTCAAGACACTGTTATACATCAAAAGGCTACAACCCATAGAAACTGGACAGCTTCATAAGGAGTTTACATTTTATTATTGTATCAGATAAGGGAATCTTGGGGATAGGGGAGATTAAGATATTTGAAGGCTACAAATGCTTCCCATGAAAAGTACTGCAAATATTGAAATAAGATGTTTTTAGCATAATGAACTTTTTATACTGAATTTACAGTTTTCTCTGTGTCCAGGTGATGTCCTCTGCATTGGACTGGAGATCCATCCAAAAATACAAAATCTGGACTGCCTCCCTCCCTATAATATTTTCCCCATCTTCGGCACTGATGTCCTGATACCTTAGACCCTGCCCTGCTTACAGCTTGGGTGGTAGGAGGTGAGATGGGGCATGATACTGCTTGACATGCTGTGTTAGATAAGGCTCTAAGGCACCACAGAGGTGGTAAGATGCCTCATAATACCTGACAGCTGAGGAGGGAGGAGGAGACCAGCCTGCCTGCTGGTAAACCCATCAACTAGGGAGGCACAGGAGGGACACATGTTTCAAAATTGAAACAGTGAATCTTTTTTATGTGGCATATTTCAGACAGACATTGAACCATCTGAGGTATGAAATGAAACCATGCAACCAAATGACTCAGCATCATATCACTATATAGCTATATATTACTTAGTATACAATAACAAAACTTTGGAATTAGTTGTTACATCAGGCTAATAGTAAGGTTTTACTGTGACCGATTCCTAGTTAACATTTTAAGATTACTATGCCACTTAGTTTTAAGAAAATGTGAATAAAAACTTGTACACATTTCTGTCCTCTGGTCCTTCATACTCTTGGATTTATTTGAGCAGGTAGGCTGAGTCCATGGGTGAAGATTGAGGGTAGAGTGATGACAAGAGAACAGATGGTGTTTGAAGACGGGCTGGTATCTAGTAAGGCTTGGCCTTGTCACACCTACATGCCCTTTGATGCATAAGGGGAGGGGCAGATGTTTGAGACAGTGACAGCAGATGGATTAAAAAAAGATGAACTACAGAGATGATGAGAAAATGCTGTGGTGGGTGATGTAAAGAAGCCCATGATGATATTGTGTCTGAGAAAGTATTGCGTTTTTTATGGTGCAGAGTTAAAATTCTTTTGGAAAAAGGCTCACAAGTGAGAAATGTCAGCTGTTCTTCTCTGTCAGCTGAAACTAGAATAGCATAACACATGACCATCAGTAAGATTACTCTTCTAGAGCAGGGCAGTAATTTAGGTATTGCTAACTAAAATTAACCACACAATGCTACCACATAGTTTCTCCTATATCATATAAAATAAGTTTTCACCTTACTTTCTTTCTTCTATGTTGCTTCAATCGGCAATATACTGCAAATGACCATAGTAAAAGGGATGTATATTTTGAAATGATAATGTAAAATAGTTAGGTAAAATAGTTATGCATTACAGCAATAGTTGACCCACCTAGAATACACTTATTATGTTGCCATATGGCATGTGGTCTCAGTAGGTAGAGGTAGGAGGGTGTCTAGTCAAGGTAGCATCACCCCTTCCCTAACCCTCTCAACCAAGCCATAATGCACCTGGCCACCTGTCTGTTCCCCTGAGGTGGCCACATGTCTCACCTATAGTAACATGCTCCTATGTACAAGACACATCCATGACCCCTGATCTCTGTGAGCCCCTCCATGTGGGGGTTAGAGGTCAGGGATAGCAGTGGTTTGGGATGGGACTTGGGTAGAATAGCCAAGTCAGGGTCTGACTACTGGGTCTACCTAATACTAATGAGTTGTAGACCCTAGGTTAAACATGGCAGGTGAATGTGAGGTATTATCTGATTGTTGCAGGTTAATTGGTTGTTATTTGTCATAGCTGGGCAGTGTCTTTTTTCTATTTTTGGCTGAGAATATCATACTACAAATTTGAGTTACTCACAACAGATGCATTCATGATTGAGGGAAAGATGCATTTCAGTATCATGCCATCCTCATGGGATTAACATAAATGTGTAGTTTACTTGGACTAGATTGGCCAGTGTATACCTTGTAGTATTATTGTTTGATGCTCCAACAGTGTTGATATACCACTAATATCCCTAACCTCTAACCCCCACAAGGTATACATTTGTTAAGAATTATGGTGCCTTGATGAATTGTAGAAACAACCTACAAACCCTCGCTATTATTCATGTCAAGATACTACCCCACTAAGACTTCAGCATTTCCGCTCACACTTGTACAGAAGGGCCATTAGTAAACCCAGAGACACATGGCCCCAGCTCTAGGCTGAGAGTGATAACTCATCCGTAGCTGTTTATAAAAGTGTTGCGGATGGATGCTGAGAAATGAGCACTTGAAACAAGCACTTAACCAGGGGGGTTTGTAGCCTAATGGTTATGACACTAAGGCTCTACTTTGGTTTTTCTATTTTCCCCTTGGATAAGAATTTTGTATTGCATTTACTATTGAATGCTTTGAGATATTGTGAACTTTATTGAAGATAATCCCCCTCGTCCTCTTTATTACGGAATATTAGTAACATGAAGGAGGAAGACTTGGTAAACGTTAATCATATATGAGATATATATTTAAAGGTACACTCTGAATACTCATTTAAAACATAATGACATGGTCCGATGATTAAGGCTCAAAAATCAATTCAGTTAAAGATGTACCAGATTGTTCAATATGGCCATCCTTCATGTCCAACCTGCTTTCTGAAACAGTATCCCCCTTCAGCTTTGAATTCAGCTCATTAGCATTTTGTGGAGTGTGCACAATAAGTTCACCAATCAAAAACAAAATGAAGCTGTGCTTATGGGAACCTCTAGGTTGCCTCCTATAGCCTATAGCCATATCATCCAAATATTATGATATCTTAATAACATTTGGAAAAGCAAAATATGGAGATAGTCAAACTATGTCACTGGGTTAACCTGGGTTAAATACACACATATATAAGTTTAACACCGAGCTGGAGATTTCCAGTGGTACTTAACTAGACATCTGCTCTCTTGTACCACCTTCAATACTGCATAGACCTTACAGCAAAGGACTCTTGCAATTCACCACCAGATTTGGGGCTGACTTTGAGCACTACCAAAGCCTGGGGGAAGGTTTCTTTCAATAGCAGCGGACTGTTTCCTGATCCTTGACAGACCTTTCCACATCTTGCTATTAGTACTGCCTCTGTACACACTCTGAACATCACCTTGCCTCTTTTGTATCTCTGCTACACTCCTCCAGATCTAAAACTATAGTAGGACATGAGGATGTATGGTATCTTATGAAGAAATGTAGTTATATAACGGGAGTCCATAAATAATGTTTCATATCACATAATTATATGTCCCTTCTCCTGCTCCATGGAATAACAACAACTAGCTACTTTGCACCATAACTCAGACTAATGCAAACATTTGAAATCAATAGCTTAGTGCAGATATGTTTAACAACCAGCAATGGCCAGAAACTCCCAGGGATTGCTGTGAGTGTGGAGTGGGCCTCCACCCTTGGTGCCTGGAGGGATCTACAGGGCAAATTACTGAGCAGGGGAAAAACAGTATCAGCATGGCTCTGTGTCAGTGCCCCCAGCCACTTGTGTATGGTGCCTGTAATGAGCTGGGGATGGATTTGTGAGCTGATTAAATATATAATTCTCTACCAAGATGGTGGATAGATGGGCAGCATCATGTACACACTACTTTTGGTTTATATATGGTTGGTAAATCATAATCGGGTGTGCCCTACCCCTGGTAATACAGTCAGCCCTCATTTGTTCAAATTTGAAATGAATTCTGACGAAGCTAATCATCTGAGGAAAAAAGTACAGAGTCAACTTGAGTTGACACTAAGACTAAAGTGTGTTGTTGTAGAGAGAATAACTTATGCTGCAATGGTAAGGTGTCAAATAGAAACTGTGTGTTCCTTATTTACAGGGAAGGTTAATGAAGGCTATCTCAGAATGAGTTAACCCTGTGATTCTTAAGATTTAGAAGCTGCCCTTGACCTAAAGGTTTCCAATGCTGAGCCTGGTACCTGAGAACAGACCTGCCTCCTGGTTACGCTGCCCACTTACAGCATCAGAGCTCTCTAAGTGATAATAGGCACCCACACAGAGGCCCTCAGCCAGGAGGTAGAAGTGAGGAAATAATATTTAGAGCAGACCAGCATCAATAATATTTTGATACTTTCATCTGCCTTTTCTTTTAAAATTGTATCATCAGGAGTTTCAGTCTCTCTCTCTGAAAAAGAAAATGATCAATTATTACCTGCCCCACCGCTATGTCATCCTTTTAAAAGATAAACCCTCTGAATGTTGCTGAGAGGGAAAATGTTGTCCTTTCATTTTAGATTTGTCCCTACAGGGATGCATATAAATTAGGTCACTTACAAAAGGTCTGCATCGTGAGGGGGTTGAGGACGTAGGTTAAATACAATCATTCCTTTTGTAGGCAAAGACAATACATATGTTGTAGATCCATGTACTTTACCGCTTCATCAAATTCATTCAAAACTGCTCGCAAATGTGTAATAAGGTGTTATTTACACCAGCTTTATTTTACTTCAGATAACATTAACATAATCAAACCCCTTCATCATCATCATGTGAATGAAAGAGTATCTAGAGCATGTTTGCCAAATATTGTTCATACAGCAGAGAAATGTGTAGATAAGTAAGGTAATACTTATCATGCGATTAGAGCAAAACTAGATCACTGTTGGTAATGGTAATACTGTTTTGGCATAGGATGATTTGGAAAATGTATTTGTATAAGTTAGGAAGTGACTGTTGGTAGAACAGGAAAAGTCAGTGTTTATAAGTGCAAACTGTACATAGAACTGTGTCTCATGAGATGGGGCCAATGTGAACATCTTTAACTGGGTGCAATCTTTGACTGGGTGCCATCTTAAAATTACCAGCTTGATAGAAAATGTTAGAAAATGGTTTATTTAGGTTGGATGAAGATATAGATGGGTTGAAAAGGTTAATCGATGTTGTAATACCTAACATTTGTAATTAGTAGCCCATCTGTGTCTCCCCATAATAAACTAGTTTCTATCAAAGATGGCACTCAGTCAAAAATGTCACCCAAAATGTAGCCTATATCTGCTGAGAAGGGTAGTCCTGGATACATGATTCATTAACCCAAAGCATCCTCTCTACAACTATTAAGAAAAACTGAATAAATCTTTTCGTTCTGCACCTGATTAATAGTTGTTCTTAATACAGAAGGACCTGTAGACTGCTGTAGACACCTGGTATCTGAGGCTGGTAAATGAGACAAGTTATAGCTACTTTATAGCATGTCACCTGACCACATTAATCAGTGATCAGCCCCTGCCTATGCAACCTACATGCAGGATTTGTCAGCACCAACATAAAGGCTGCATCAGATATGTGTCATACAGAGCAGGTACACTGTCAACAGTTGGTTGCCATTTCTGTAGGTGTACAGTAGATTGTTATTTATTTCATGGTGAATACGGCCTGTCAAGGTTAAAGCAATGGGAGGGACGTTCCCCAGGGAAGCGTGAAATAACCCTAGGTCGTATTTCACGCTGTGCCCGTATTTAACGTTCCCAAGGGTAGCCATGGGTCGCCATGGAGGTCCCCATGGCGTTTCTAGGTTACCAAAGGTCACCTGACTAGTTGCGGAATTCAAAATGGCGGCCGACGGAAGTCAACAAACACCGCGGAAGTAAACACACATCGCGGAAGTAATCAAACATTATTGTTTTATCAATTCTTTACTGTAAATACCCTTAGATAAATACAGAGCGTCACTTTATAGTCACCTTGTCAGTGGTTACTGCCCTTGAGCTGCCTGCCCCGTACTGCATTAGGCCTGCCGCCAGCGTGCAGTAGGGGCAGGCAGCTCTCGTGCAGTAACCACTGACTCGGTGACTTCAGCGTGCAGCTCTCCCTATGTATGTGTACACTGTATTGTAGGTAAACAGTAGAATCTACCTCACATCTACAGTAGTAAATCCATTCTAGAGTAGATTCTGCTGTAAATCTACAGCAAATTACACTGTGTACCTACACTAACTATTTACAGTGTTGTTCCCAGAAAACACAGCATGGATCTGCTTTGTCAATATCCATGAGTACTCAACAAAAAAACATTATGCAGCAAAGTTGTTGTACTGTGAATGTTGTACTGTCTAGCCAACATCACTTAGTGCATCCCCAGGTCCTCCACACATCTTTTACACTGCTAGAGTTGATGGCTTTGTCATGTACACTCACTCATAAACCGGTATACAAGGCTTCATGGATATTTATACTGAGTGATACCACGTTAGCATCTCAATATAGCATATTGAAAAACAAAATGTTCAAGTATTATCTTCCCCACCGCTATGCCATCCTTTTAAAAGATAAACCCTCTGAATGTCGCTGAGAGGGAAAATGTTGTCCTTTCATTTTAGATTTGTCCCTAGAGGGATGCATATAAATGAGGTCACTTACAAAAAGGTCTGCATCGTGAGGGGGTTGAAGACGTAGGTTAAATACAATCATTCCTTCTGGAGGCAAAGACATTTTATATCTTGTAGATCCATGTACTTTACCGCTTCATCAAATTCATTCAAAACTGCTGACAGATGTGTAATAAGGTGTTATTTACACCAGCTATATTTGACTTCAGATAACATTAACATAATTAAACCCCTTTATCATCATCATGTGAATGATAGACTATTTAGAGCATGTTTGCCAAATATTGTTCATACAGCAGAGACATTTTAGCATGTGTATAAGTAAGGTAATACTTCTCATGCGTTTAGAGCAAAACTAGATTACTGTTGGTAATGGTAATAATGTTTTGGTATAGGATGATTTGTAATGTATTTGTATAAGTTAAGAAGGGACTGTTGGTAGAACAGGAAAAGTCACTGTTTATGAGTGCACAGAGTACATAGAACTGTGTCTCATGGGATGGGGCCAATGTGAACATCTTTTACTGGGTGCCATCTTTGACTGAGTGCCATCTTTTTACCAGCTTGATAGAAAATTATAGAAAATGGTTTATGTAGGTTGGATGAAGATATAAATGGGTCGAAAAGGTTAATGGATGTTATAACACTTAAAATTTGTAATTAGTAGCCCATCTGTATCTCCCTATAATAAACCGTTTTCTATCAAAGATGGCACTCAGTCAAAAATATCACCCATAATGTAGCCTATATCTGCTGAGAAGGGTTGTCCTGGATACATGATTCATTAACCCAAAGCATCCTCTCCACAAGTATAAAGAAAAACAGAATTATTAGCTCTCTTTTCATTCTGCACCTGATTAATAGTTGTTCTTAATACAGAAGGCCTGGACCTGTAGACTGCTGTACACACCTGGTATCTGAGGCTGGTAAATGACACAAGTTACTGCTAATTTATAGCGTGCCACCTGACCATATTAATCAGTGATCAGCCCCTGTAGTTGGTTGCCATTTCTGTAGGTGTACAGTAGATTGTAATGTATGTGTACACTGTATTGTAGGTAAACAGAAGAATCTACCTCGCATCTACAGTAGTAAATCCATTCTACAGTAGATTCTACTGTAAATCTACAGTAAATTACACTGTGTGCCTACACTAACTATTTACAGTGTTGTTCCCAGAAAACACAGCATGGATCTGCTCTGTCAATATCCATGGGCACTCAACAAACAATACATAGATTATCAGGGTGGATGAAACTGATGGCAGCAGCATAGTGATTTGACCAGACAACAGATTAATTGCATCTTCCTACCTGTGCCCCTCTCCATATCTTGCACTGTCAACAGTGCAATTCACTTCTGAAGGACAGCTATCTCTCAAATCGCTCACATCTCAACATTATGGAGGTAAGCCCCTGTGTGTCAAGCCAGTTTGATTATGGCATATACTATTTCTCAGCTGGTTTTCAAACACGGCACACTTTCCTTGCTTTTACCAATAATGCTCCAGCAGCCACATGGAAGTGTGACAGACGCAGCATCTGAACACTTCCTGTGTGTTGTGTGGCCTCCCACCTGGTGTACAGTTATGGTACTAGTGTTGCATGTCAGGCAGCAATGTGAGGGCCCCACCCACACGGAAGGTTTTGTTACACTGCTGGAGGTTATTAAATTTGTGTGGGGGAGTTGGGGAATCAAATTGGTCTTCCAAGGTTCTGATTCTGAAAAGAATGCAACCCAATTGGTTTTCTTCTCTCCATGAGTTGGACAATGATATTTAAAGAACCATTAGATAAGAACAACAGCCAAGTTTCTGGTTGTTATCATCTCAAGACATCTGTAATTCTAGCTAATGAAGTTTTAGGGTTTTAGGGTTTAGATATAAGCAAAGGTTAAATGCCTCTGCATATAAGTTGTATTCCATTGTTGGCTTTGATTTTACCTCCTCCAAATACTCCATGCTCCTCCACCCACACCCAATTTAATCACCATTTCAAGACTAGATCCAGCAAAACATCAAAACAACACTTGTCATTTCAGTCTGTCCATGCAGTCAGTCTCAGCCCCCAGGTCTCCCCATCACATTATCTTGGAATTGACAGCTAATTACTCAGAAACATCACTAGAAGGGAGGATAGCTTGGATAATATAAGTCCTAATGCTTTCAGATGATATGGGTACCATGAATGATTTCAGTGATAGGAGTATTACTAGCGAATAGAGAGCCAAAATGACATGACGGTTGCATACAAGTGCTTTTATTGGCAGTGAAGTAGGTTCAAATATAAAAGTATAAACAGTTGTAGATTGATTTTTACACTTATTTTACAGCTGAGGCCATGTGTTTCTGTATGGCCTGGTGAGAGCCACTTCTCACACCGACCAAGTCAAGCAGAAAAGTAGTAGCGTCCTAACATAAACAATAGCAGGCGTTGCAGTATGTGTATTCAACGTGATTCATCATGGCATGTGTTATAAGTTATAAGTTATGTGTATGTAGTGGCAAGTATAAGAGCAGGCTTTTTAATTTGCAAATGAAGATAGGAAGAGGGAGAAAAGTATGTATGGGAAAATTATACACATTCATCCACCAATCTAATGCCATTTCTCCCTTCATTTCCATTTCTCAGTTTGGTAGCTCACCAGGGTAACCTTCTAACCTAAGGTTATGTTAGGTGGTTATGAGTAGGCTCCGCTAGATGCTCACAGCTCAGTCGATAGCAATCAGCAAATGATGCTATAATTCACAAAGTGTTTGTACTAATACACCACACAGAGCAACTCAGACAGTAGCCCATAAAACAGAAGGTCACATATCTGACATTAAACATGCCCACACACATTCTGCCGCTACGGGAGAGGGCAGCTCAATTTGAATGTCTCCTCCAACAAAAGCATGCGACCATAATGTAAGTGCTACAACACAAAAGTTTAAACACTGATACCTATTTGCCGCAATATTTTAAGCTATCATAAAATGATAAGTAAACCATATGAATGTTATTGAGAGGGAATGGTTTTGCTTTTATTCTGGAATGGTCACCAGAGGGAAGTATGTAAAGTATGTAAATGAGGCCATTGACAAAAGGCCTATATTTGGAGGAGTTCGGTAATCTGGGTTAAATGTTGTTGGTCCTTACAGGGGCAGGTAGGTCTTATCGAACCAAATACTTAGCAGTGACACTGTGTCCTGTCCTGTCTCTGCCCTATTCAAAGTGTATAGCATTCGTATAGCAATATTCCCAAGAGGAATGGTAGGAAAACCTCAATGAACATATTGAACCAAAATACCTTCTATATCTACTAGAAAAACATCACAGCATACATGTTGCATAAGCCAAAGTCCCCTCCCAGAAGAAAGATAACACATAGTAAGCCATACACACACCTACCCATCACAGTGCTAATCTTGCACATGTTTATTCAGCAGAAAATACCATCATGCATACAACTCCCTTTCTATACATCTGATTAATTGATGCCTGCAATGTGGGAGGCCTAGACCCTCTGCTGTAGACACCTGGTATCTGAGGGTGGGAAGTGAGACAAGTTACTGCTAATTAATAGCATGCCACCTGACCACCTTAATCAGCCCTGTGCTACAGACACTCCCACACGCACCCTCTGTTTGGCCACACACTCGTTGCATTACATGGCTGTCATAGACAGCAGGTACAAATTGCCGAGCTACCTTTACTGTTTGTAGAGAACACATCACGGTTGGAGGATGGCTAGAATGGGCCATAAAACAAAAATGTACAAGCTTAGTTTATTCTGATAACACAGAAACTGGATTCCCCACTAATTCATCTATAACATTGAATGCCTCTCCCCTTTCTCACTGTATCAGACATGGCTAATTTTGTATGTTCTGCAATCATTAAAAGCTTATAAATTTGACACAAAAAGATGTATGTGAATTCTTTTTGCTGAATAGTGATATCTAGTAGAAAGAGAAAGCATAGATCTACATACACAATAATGAACAGAGACACTTAGCACATTTTTTGCCATCATACCAACACAGATCCTGCAGTAAATGACAGCCACCACAAAAAGTCACAGGAAGTGTGACAGACGCAGCATCTGAACTCTTCCTGTGTATTGTGTTGCCTCCCACCCAGTGTCCAGTTATGGTACTAGTGTTGCATGCCAGGTGGCGATGTCAGGGCCCCACTCACAGAGATCGTATGTGTCTCTTTCTATACTAATGTTGGCATAAATGTACCCCCCAATGTTGAGAATTTTGCTGCCCTCCATTATTCCGTTACATCACATCTAATGCCTGTTTCATGATATGTCTCCATATGATATGATATGTCTCCAGGTTGATCTAATATAGGACTCTCTATGACTCACTTTAGTTACCGTAGTGGTTTGAATAAGCAGAATGTATGGTCTTGCATATGTGCAGGTCTTGTATAAGTGCCTGGTAACTTATTCAAGCCACTAAGCTTCTGTATCATCACTTAAGCTCTGGATTTCCCCCTCTATATATCCTGTTTCCAAAAGTCATTGTGTTGAACGAAAATGACCCAGAGAGTACTCAAAACATAATATACAAAATGGACAATACTTTCTAGTATTTGGTAGGGTCTAGTCACCTTTAACACAATGCACATCAACCAAATTCACTTTAGAGAGACCTTAAAATGGCGGCCCGCACAGGATGACTCTGACCACTGGTTTATAAGCTGTGGCTCACGTATGTATTGGGTGGTGTGACATAGGGCCTTGGGGCTTCAGGATGTGAAAAGACAACTACCACCCTACAGATGGCCCATTCCCAGCGTCTAGCCTCACCCCCTGTGAGGCAGTTAACCTACAATCCCGTCCCCCTGCTCCTACATGTGTAAGCCTGTCACCTTCACATCCTGCCTGCTACTATGTCTCTAACCTCCTAGCCAGCTTGTTTGCTTCCCACAGCAACATGTATTTCTTGTAGTATCTGCTGGGCAGTTCTGCTGTTTCTGCTCTGCCTCTCCTTCTACATGTCTCATAGTTATTAACCTTTGCAATATGCATCATTCAGTACTGTAGTGGTTCGGAATCTCAGAAAGAGAACAAGAACGTCAGTTTCCAAGTGCGAAGTAGAAAGCGTGTTTTATTCAACGTATCCCTATGACAATTGAATCTAGTCTTAACCCGAAAGGTAAGACGAAGCAGTCCTGGTTCAATCTAGCGATTGGGGTAGGGTAATGCGGGGAGTCAGCCGGGCCTGCACTGACTGGCGACTATACGAGGAGGGGAGGTTTATATACCCCCTTTGGGTGTGAAATGAACATGGTCACGTGTCGGTTGGCTCCCGCCTGAAACGTGGTGCGCAGTACCCGAGAGAGGACAGTCGCCCCCTCTGGGATACCGCCCACACTAACGCCAGGCGGGAACAACCCGAACTTAATCCTCCTCGGTCACCTGGATATAAATGATTACCGTAGTAAACCCCTACACTACCCCCCCTAGACAACACTAGGTGTGGTAAAAACCTGAGTAGTAGACTCATAATAAAAATAGTTTGACAACCAGAAGTAGTTTGTCTACACACTATACACAAAGGGTTTTACTACCATTAGTCATATGTAATATATGATGAACAATATTAATGGAATTAAGGCATTACACTGTCATAGAAACCTTATGATATGACCTTTACGTTTAAGTAGTACCCGAAGTAGTTACTAACAGTTTGTAACTATCTTCTGATAGGAAATACATATATAGTCCTGATAAGGACCTTTAAAGATATAATCGGCAAGTGTACCAATTCCGAAGAATTATTACCAGTCCTAAAAAGGACTCACAAGCCTAAAAAAATTACATAGGGATACATGATAACTTTTCTCCGCACCAGAATCAAAATTTTCATCACCTCCGTTTTTCATAACAAAATATATATACAACTAGATATACATACTCTTATTTACACCCACCCGAAGTGGTTAACGTTTGAACACAGTCATGGTTTATACAGATCTTTGGTATTATCCTGAGTATCATAAACTATCGTAGTGTATCAGCACCATAAATATATATTAGTAACATGGACGAGAATGTACGTTTTAATAAATAATCTGGAACTGCAGCGGTATACTGCAGAACCTCACAAAAAGTGCTATGTTGACTTTATAAGAAGTCGGATACTGGGCTGATCTCCGGATCTGCTTCGGGACGAGTACGCGAGGTGCTCTCCTCTTCATCTTGGACGACTGAGTGAGTTGCTCTCCTCTTCATCTTGGACGACTGAGTGAGGTGCTCTCCTCTTCATCTTGGACGACTGAGTGAGGTGCTCTCCTCTTCGGGTCTACCAGCAAATGGTAGACTCCTGTAGGTGCGATGTATGTTAAAACGTTTACATATGTGGAAATATTATTAACACTTGGTATGGATATCATTACCTCAGAACCTAAAGGTTCTTTTAATATGAAGGGATAGTCCCTTCATATTTATCTTCGGCTTCCGTAGCCGAAGAGTTCCTGAAACAACTACAGCTGTATTCAGTTATCCCGAAGGAGCTTTGTTTCAGCCTTCGGGTACCTCCTTCTTTTGGATGGCATCTTTCAGCTGATCCATGCTCCCATCCCAGTCCGAGAATTTCATCCCGAGGCAAATTATAAATTTGGCCTTCATCTCCCGGATTTCTTCCTGGAGCTCTTTACACTCCTCTCGGACTGTAGCTTCCAGCACAGCGGCTTTGTCGCGCTGTGCTTCCAAGAACCTGGTCTTGGTAACTACCTCATCGGCAGTGTCATTCTGAAGGCTCTCCTTTTCCTTCCGGTGACACTTCCTCACCCCCTCTATGAAGTGTTGTACCACCCTCTTGTGGTAATCCTCAGCCATCACCCGCTGTTCCTTCTGGAAGTCATCCAGAATCTCCTGTCCTATCTGATTGGACAGCGGAGCATCCTTAGGAAAGTAGGATGCTATCGGTGTTACATTAAGAGTGGCCGCAGGCTTCTCCTTCTTGGGTTTGACCTCCTGTGTTTTAACAGGAGGATCCATGGTTGGTTTCCCAACCTCAGTCGGCTTCCCTGGTGGTGGAGCTGGCTTCTGGGGTGGTATCGCCGGAGCTGGTACTGGACCTTTCGGTGGCGGAGGAGGAGGTCTCATAGTCCCCCCATCCGGCCCAGTGATCCGGTGAGCAGGCTTGAATGCCTTGTGTGATGGCGGCTGTTGTTGGTGCCGCGAAGCATCCCTACTGGCATGCTTTAACACCTGCTGGTGTATTCCTGTAGGAGCGGATGGTTCCGTCCGTCCCGAAGCAGATGAAGGTCTGCTTGTCGGGCCTCCTCGGTAACCGGCGTCGGGTAGGACACCTCCCTGGGCAGACGAGGTGGACGCCACATGTCGCACCAAGTCGTACCAGGACCGGGAGGGTTCCTCCCCAGGACTCCTGCGTCCCCGTCGGGCCAGCTCCCTATCAACCTCCCTCTGGCGAGCGAGTTCATTCTCGCGCCTTCGGGTGTCTTGGGGGGTCTGGCCGAGCGTCTGAGACTCCTGTCCAGGCGCCAAGTCCATCTCCGGATAGTCAGTATGTCTATCCGCAGATGCCTCATAGCTACGACCACTATGAGAGGACTCCGTGTAATAACGGGAGTCAATCTCCTCCAGGCTGAGGGTCCCCCCTCTTCTCACGTGAGTAGCCGGGCTGGTGGACCGAGACCGTCCCCGATCACCTTTCGGCTGCTCCCCCCGACCCCGGTAGTAGTCCCTCGGGTCGGGTTCTCTCCCACCTCTCCCCCGGCCTCGATTAGCAGACCGACGGAACATCTCGGGTGGGTATTGGTCCGGATCCAAGTCAAACTTCCGTGAACCCGGGACCTTCGCAAACCTCGCTACTGTGAGCTTCGATTTGCTTTCTGCTACCTCGCAGAAATACGCCTTAGAAGAATTAAGGCTCTTCGGATCCTTCTTCAGGACATCTCTGAACGCGTCTATTACGCGTTCATGCAGGGCCATTACCTTGGCTCTGGCCTCACCACCTCCAATATTATGGAGCATGGTCATGTGCTTGATCAAGCGTCCACGCCTAGGATGCAGGTGACCCGAACAGGTAGTAGTACCTGCCCCCTCCGGATCGCACTGGTACACCATATAGTGGTGGGTGTGGTTTTCCACTAAGTGGCGCAGGTACCTCGCCCTAGTGGTGAAGGATACCTGTAATTCCAGAGATGACTGGCATTTCTGGAATGGACACTCAAGGTGGTCCCGGTCCCAATGTCGGACAGCCCAGCGGATCTTTGCCTTCTGATCCCTGGTATAATAGGTTTCCGGGAAGAAATCTATTTTCTTAAGCCAGTCCTCGTAGAACTCGCTCACGAGAGGATCCCTTTGGGTGGCTCTGCACCAATCCTCATCGTCGGATCTCCCATTCAAATTGATTACGGGCGGGATGGAGAAACGCCCCGATCCTTTTGCGCATTCCCCCCAGTAAGAGGGAATGAATCCCTGAAATCCACCTCTGGCGTTATTCCAGATGTGTTTTTCCAGGGCAGTACCCGACTCGCTCCCCGAGCTGGCGTCGGACTGATGTCCAGCAGCCACCTTCGGGTTGGGCGTCGGGTAGGTTTGGGTGACTGTGGTCACTGGGTCCTTCGTCTGGGAAGGAGATTTTGGAGCCGCAATGTCCATATCGTCCTCCCCTGTAGCAGACTTCCCTTGGGAAGTACTGCTCGTATCAGATTTATCCGATACTGACCCATCGGTCGTCTGGGCGTCTGGTACTCTCTTTAACCGGGCTGCCTCATTCCTCAAGGCTTGGCGACCCCGAGGCTGGACAAAAGGAGATTCACCTTTTGTAACTACCACAGTCCGGATATCCTGACCGTGGGGACTGCTAGTGCGGGTTGCAGGGTCACCCCTTCGGATGTCCCTGCTGGCTTTAGCTGCAGCCTTCTCCTCTGCCTGAGTCAAACTCTTAGTCCGAGTCTTGACCATTTCCTCCACCGTCTCGATGATGGCTTCGTGACGGCTGAGGTCCTTCTCCGCCATGATTGTTTTCATGCAGTTATAGTCTATCTGATAGACCTCGTAGGATAAGTTGGACCGTATTAAGTCCCTATATCCTTCAACCGATCTCGGTTCCAACATCCCTACCGGGTTGTATCTGCGGTAGCACCCTACCGCGAGGGTAGTGGCGCCGAATGCCCCACACGAAGTGTCATCCGAGATGGGTGTCATCCGAGGCACACACATCCCGACGTCAGCCATCTCGGCGTCAAACAAGCCCTTCCGAAGTGCTTTACACACCCGGAGGCCTTGCTGTAGATTTTCCCAGGTGGCAAACCACTCTGGGGGCATGATGCGGAGAGCTCCCGCATCAATAAATTCTTGCAACATATCCACTATGTCGTTAGGGATAGGTCTGGCTAGGCCTATCTCCGTGGCGCACATCACGTCTGGATGGAGATTCATCTCCCTTCCATCGTAGCAACTTTTATCAGTTGACTTCACCAGGCTAGCTGGCTTCTCATCCTTCGGGTGGTTATCCGGGTTGACGTTCGGATTACCACACCTATCCCACGTATCCTTCAGATGTTGGGCCTCCTCCTGCTCTATTTTTAGAGCAAGAAGACGATCTTTTTCATGAAGACTCCTTCGTTCAGCCTCGGTGAGTGCTGATTCAGACGTGGATACATCCATGTCTTCCTCTCCGAGGAGCTGCTCCTCGGAGAGAGTAACAGGGCTGGCGGCACCAGCACTGTCTTCGTGGGGCAAATCGGCCATGTTGCGTGGCCGTTCCCCTCCGCCCAACTCGAGCTGCCGTGAGGCCATGCTGGGTTGGGCGCTCTTATTTATACTAAATAAGAGTCCTAACTATTACTACAGGTCTTTGTGGAGGACCTGTTCTCCTTTTGAAACGTATTCACCTACTTTTGACGCTTGAATTCGGTTCTTATTAGATCCTCCTCGTTGGCCAGCACCCTGTGCCGGCGAAGATTCGAAATCTAATGAACCAAAACGACCTCTTTGCGCAGAGGTCACGCGCATCCACGCGCGTCTCGGGCCCTCCGCGAGACTGCCCTAACTAGGTCACTCATTGACCCAGTTCTTTTCCCGCGCCCGTAGGGCGCCGGTGCTTTTTATTATAAACAGGTGCTTCGGGTAGTAGCCGAACCATTCGCAACCAGCAGCTCTGCTTGAGTATTAGTGAGGTTTTTATGGGAAGCATGCCCGCAAACCCACCGGATTATCCGCTCACCACCCACTGGTACCCTGCTGGGGGGTTTACACGCTCCATACCCGGTCACTCGTGTATATTCCAACATTTAACAGATGACAACACAAAACAATTTCTCGGAAAAAGAGGAAATAAATTTATAATTTTTCCCGCCAGGAATTTCTTCCCTCCCTCTCCTAACATAGTACAGGACAACACACTCGTTGTGTACTAGCTTAGGTTACCGCAGCCCTTTCTAACAGGCGGGGACTGCGTCGGGTACCTCCCATGGGTATTTTCTTTGACCTAGCTCCCGAAGGCGCCTTTTCAGAGGCAGGGTTAGCCGTCCCCTTTCTCTTCCGCCTAGGTTTGCTTACAGCTAGCGAGACTTTTTCCTTCTTCTGCACCTTCGGATCACTGCCCCCCAACTTCCTAGGCCTTCCTCGGCCACGTTTCGGGGTTATTTGATCCATTTTCCTGCTTTTTACTTCTTGGAGTAATTCATCTACTCCTAATCCATACGTTTCTGTGGTCAGATCCCTCCCCTTCCAGGGACGGAGCCGAGCCACGTTGGATTTATAGATCCGCCCAATTAAGGATCTAATCATGACAGTACAGTCACTTACAACTCTAGTCACTACAAATGGACCATCCCAGTTGCTTGCCAATTTTAAATTGGATAGAGGTTCGTGTAGTCTTACTACTTGATCCCCTACCTTGAACCGACGGACTTTTAGTCCATGGTCATAACCAGTCTTCTGCCACTTCGCGTTCTTTTGTAACTCAGTTCTAACAAGTTCGTATGCGAATTTGAACTGGTCTCTTAGTGATTCCACAAACATCACGTGACAGGGTGCGTCGGGATTCAACCCGACCACTCCAAAAACAAGATCGGCTGGCATGATCATGTCCTCCCCAAACACTAATAAGTTTGGGGTGCAATTGGTGCTTTTATGAACAGTGCTGTTGTATGCATGGCATACATATTCACATTGTTCATCCCAATCAGTCATACTTTCATTCACCAAGGGTTTCAGAACCTGAATCAGCGTTCTGTTGAACCTTTCCACCATCCCATCACTCTGGGGTCGGTAAGGATTGGTTCGGGTCTTACAGATGGCTAACCCATGGCACATTTCCTGCCATAGATCCGACTCAAATTCCCGGCCTTGGTCACTATGCATCATCAGAGGCACTCCTAGGTGTAATACCCAACCTTTCACAAAGGCCTTCGCACAGGTCGCTGCTTTGTGATCGGGTAAGGGGAACACCCGCGTATACTTAGTATAGTAGTCAGTGACTACCATCATACACGTGTTACCATCAGGGGTTGTTTTAAAACCACTGATGATGTCGATTGCTATCCTCGCAAACCTAACTCCGAACAGTTCCTGGGACAAGGGCATTTTACCCATCCCAGGGCCGGGTTTATTTTTACAGCAATCGGGACACGTGGCGATCCAACGTAATAAGTCAGTGCTCATTCCTGGCCAGTAGTATCTTCGGGACAGTCATTCTAATGAACGTTTCTTCCCAAAGTGACCACTGGTCATATGACCGTGACAATAATACATCAAATCCCTCCTCATACCGGAGGGGATCACTACCTGTCTGATCCTTCTTCCCGAAGGATTGATCTTCCATCTATATAGAACACCTTCGGATACTTCCAGCTCTGTCCATTGAGCTAAAAATCTCCTCATCTCTCTATTTTCTAGCGAGATTTCAGGTCGAACAGGTTTGATCCCCTTAGGAATCAACCCGAGCAACCTCCCCACGTTCGGGTCCTTCTCCTGGAACCTTCGGATAGTCTCAATAGACCATTGAAGGATACCAGTTCCCCTGGATTCCAGTGGCAACCGGACTCCAGCTAGGACCGCCCCGTGGGCTCCACAATCATCACATTTCTCATTTCCACAACTCCTGATGGGTCTGCGGGACAGTGCATCAGCATTTACATGCTTCACACCGGGTCGGTGTTGGATCTGCTTCTGTTCCAACCCGAACTCCGATAAGTGTGCTAACCACCGACCTATCATACCTTCAGCATCCTTAAAATTAAGTAACCACCTCAAGGAGGAATGGTCAGTCCTCAGCGTGAAATCTGAGCCCCACAAAAAATGTTTATATTTCTTTGTGTAAACAATCACTGCCAAGAGTTCCCTCTTGGTGGTACAGTAATTCCTCTGTGACTTGTTCATGGTGTTGCTAGCAAAAGCAATGGGAACTTCCTTTCCGTCTTGGACCTGACTCAAAGCAGCTCCAATGCTCTCATTGCTGGCATCAGTATCCAGGATGAAATGACCGGCGGCCGTCGGATATTTCAACACTGGTGTTTCAACAAAGAGTCTTTTGATGGATTCAAAAGACTCGTCTTGCTCTTTTCCCCATGGAAAAACTTCCTTACGCCTACCAGGTGTCCAATGAGACAGTGACTGGATAGGATAGCTCACCTGGGCATAGCCTGGTAAGAAATCTCGATAATACGAGCAGAACCCGAGGAATGAACGGACATCCTTGGGACACCTGGGTTTTTCCCACTCCGTCACACTTCGGATCTTCTCCGGGTCTGCTTTCACACCCTGTGTGGAAATGATTCTCCCCAGATAATTAATATCTTTCTTAAACAACTGACATTTCTTAGGTTTTAATTTCAACCCATTACTCATTATCCTCTGGAGGACTTCTTCCAGGTTGTCTAGACAACCTTGGAATGTTTTTCCGAAGATAATGACGTCATCTAGGTAAACTAGACATTTCTTCCATAGTAGATCGCTCAGTAATGTCTCCATCATGGCCTCGAAGGTGGCTGGCGCATTGCACAACCCGAAGGGCATGACGTTGTACTGGAACAATCCTACATGGCTAGAGAAGGCCGTCTTCTCCATGTCGGCAGGCTTCATTCCGACCTGCCAGTACCCAGACTGTAAGTCTATGGTACAGTACCATTCATTTCCTCCTAGTGAGTCAATGGTTTCATCAATCCTCGGCAGAGGATATGAGTTCTTCTTCGTCATCCCATTCAGTTTCCTGTAGTCAATACAGAACCGTATGGTCCCATCTTTTTTGGTGACCATACAGACTGGACTGCTCCAGGGGCTGGAACTGGGTACAATAACATGATCCTTAATCATCTTATTGATCTCAGTTTCTGCTACCTCCTTCTTCTTCAGAGGTAGCCGACGGTAAGGAATTTTAAAGGGGGAACTTTCCCCCACGTCAATTCCGTGTAGGACTTTATCAGTTCGTCCTAAGGGTTCTCCTGGGAACGCGAAGGCCCTCCGAAAACGTTTTAACATTACCCGAAGGTCCTTCTGCTCCTTCGGATCTAGTTCCGAAGCATCTAGAATTAGCTTTTCTAATCCTTTTTCAATTACGGCCGTACCCGGCGGCTCTTCAGATGGCAACCCCAGAAGGCTGCTGGTGACCGCCTCCGCGAGTACCACACTGCCTACTTTAGCGCCTTTCTGGAGATATACCATATGAACACCAGGATTGGAAATGGGGACAAGGGTCCATTGGGCATTTCCCACCAACGTATCAGCAGATTCCAACCCGTGGGATTGGAGATATGCTACGTCGGGTTCCATGACCCCGGCCCTTCCTCTTAGTTCAGAGGAAGCGCTTATTAACACATCACATGTGGTTCCCGGTGGAAGTTTCACCGTCTGTGCGACACTTGCTACACTACTGATAACTCTCAGCACACATTGTGCTTTGATATTATAGGGACTCTGTATGGACAATTCACCTGTCTTCGGGTTCAACATCATCCCGAACAGGTCGGCAAAGTCCATCCCTATAATACCATCATCCTCGATCTCAGCAATGGTTGGGGAGAATACAAACTCCTTCCCCACCACCGAGATACACAGGAAAGTACGTCCAAACGTCCGCAATCTGCTACCGTCGGCTGTGCACGCATTTACCCTCATTTTAAGGTCATCATTTGTGCCCAGCAGAAGAGTGTAGAACTTCCGAGAGATGATGGAGTGGCTGGCTCCAGTA
Organism: Harmothoe impar; assembly: GCA_947462335.1. Taxonomy (NCBI): domain Eukaryota; kingdom Metazoa; phylum Annelida; class Polychaeta; order Phyllodocida; family Polynoidae; genus Harmothoe; species Harmothoe impar. Next base: position 9,781,139 of record OX381711.1, on the reverse strand, counting down.
TCTATCAGAAATTCCCCGACTCTACCCTTCACAGAAGCGGCTAAATACCACCTTTTTCCTCCATTCAATGAAGGGTTACTAGTGAACTTCTGTAAGTCACTCTCAGTACCTAGATCTAATCCACGCCCTCTTATGTATTCCAGGCAAGGGTGATCTAGGGGGAGCCTGGTTCCACAAACCATTGCACTATACTCCTCCGCATCAGCACCGGGTTTCCCCGACTCACTTCCCGAATGTATGACTGGAATGCTGATGGCCCCGGCCCCAGGGTTCCCAAGCTGCGCCTGCTTGTCCCCCATATGTCCGGGCGTCACTACTGAGTGCGAACTTACTCCCGTTCCGTCAGGAGTATCATGGCATATTTCCTTCGGGATCTCTGAGTCGCCTTCCTCAGGGATCCCCTTTAATTTTCCGAGTTCTTTCCGGAGAATCGCATCACAGGTTTCTCAGCTGTGCATGAGGAGGCATAATGCCCCTTCTCCTGACATCTGTAGCATGTTACAGTACTCAGTTCGGGTTTAACCCTCCTTTCCTCTTTCTTATCAAACATCGCCATCATACGCTGCATCATGGCTTCTACCAATCCGAGGGACTGGTCGGGTTCCGATTTCTTCGGAACATTGGGTTCTGGTGGACCCGAGGGAGGTTTGGAAGGGATCTTTGAATTGTCCCCTGGAGGTTTCTCTGGCTTTTTGCTAGAGGATGATTTGTCAAAAGGTTTCCGCCTTTTGTTATCACCGGACTTTTTGTCCCGGCGCTTCCCACTGAAGGCTACCGCCCCAATGGTCTCCTCTCCTTCGGAATCCTCACCCGAGGATCCCCCGCTGCTACTATAGTCAACTACCGCTGACGTTCGGGATTGGTTGGGCACCAATCCGGCAAGAAGAACTTTCTTCTTCTCATAACCATCTATGGCTAAAAATAGATCGGCTAGGGAGGAATCGCTTTTCCAAGCTTTTCTGGTTAGTTCCTGATGATCAGGGTCGCTCAGTCCGCTAATAAACCGGACAAAGAGAGTCTCGATATAGTAATCGGCGTCTCTAGCCCATTCGGGTCTTGCCTGATGCAGAATCCGTTGAAGCTCTAGACCATATATCTTTGGGGACTCTTTTGGTTTCTGGGTTCGTCCCTTGAAGACCAACCAGTGATCCACGGTCACCAGGTTCCCAAAGATATATACAGCAGTACTTTCGAGCTGATCATATGTACCCGAAGGGCCATATGTACTTCTCCATTGGGAGACTGCTGATTTACCTGGCCCATCATTTAGCCAGATCACAAAGGCTCCTAATGAGTCTTCTTTAGACCACCCATTGTATTTGCAGTCATCCACAAATATTTGGTATTCATCTTTCCAGGGTCCTTTCCCTTTGTAGGGTTTGGTGATCCTGGCGGTCCGTCGGGCACCCCTGGTGACCCCTTCTATCAGCTGATCTGATAGATTCCGGCTCCAGTCCATTATTTCAGTGGCATCTTGTCCCCGGCTATAGCTATCTAGGCCAAGGCTCTTGATACAAGGATCAGTATCATAAACCTGTCTCAATCCGGGAGCCATTGAGGTTCTTCGGGTCAATGGTCGGACTGGAGAGACTGGTTCGCACCCGGGAAACCGGGTGGGTCGAGGGCGAGAAGTGGTACCCGGATAAGGGGGAACACTCCCGGTGGTTGTTTGGTCATGGGTTTGGGGTCTAGGCCGACTTCCCTGACCAGTTGTGGGTCTATCAGGACTATCAGTACGGGGGTACTGTCGGTTCTGATCCCTAGACCATCCAGCAGAAGGTCCTTCCCCTGCTCTCTTGCCTCGGGTTGCATGCCCCCGGGTTTGATTTCCCGGAGTTCTCCCTCCTCGGGTCTCTGCCTCCTGGTTATGATGAAAAATCAGGTCACCCCAATTATCATAACCATACCACCCCCCTTGTTGATCCTCATGGGTGGTGGTGTTCTTGCTCGTACCCGAAGGGGGTGGAACAGCTCCATACTGAGATGGACTATCCCCAGCGAAGGGGTTCAAGGTGTCATAACTATCGACCCCCGGCGCACTTCCCGCGGAATATGCCGTCGGATCGATGGTTACCGAAGGTCCCGTCGGAGCAGGGGGAGCAGATGTATAGTAGACATCTTTCTCTACCTGTCCTCCGGAAGGGTATCGGGTGGTGGGCTTTAGAACTCCTTGGAGTGGAGGGTTCTCCACTCCTTCCCCAGGGGTGAGGGTCACCTCTGGGTCAGGTACCTTCTGGTTACTTAGGTAGAGTTCCAACTCTACTCGTCTAGCTTCCAGTATAGATACCGCCTTCATGCCCTCTAGTTTCTTCTGATCTAACTCTTCGTTTGCTTCTAGGATAGCGGTTCTTACTGCCTCATTGTCTTCCACCTGCTGGTTGCGAGCGTCCTTGGCGGCGTGCCATTCCCTAGAGTATCTTTCTAGGTCCGCCTGATACTGTTGTTGACAGGCATAAGACTTCCGGTTAGCTTGACCTAACTCGGATAATCTTTTCTTTTCCGCTTTCAGGGTTTCCTGATTTTTCTCCATCTGGTCTTGCACCAGTTGGTTGTCACGGGTCAACTGATCCGTTCTCCACTCCATATCCTGATGGACCTGTCTACTCTCTAGGATGTACCTATTCCTTTCAGAGATCAACGAAACCAATTCGTCGTGCAGAGCATCGTACTGCTTGTTCATTTCTTCCTTGTTCCGGTAATCGTTGTCCCGGTCCAAGGTGTCGTCCTGATCAAGATCAGGTTGGGTCCCGACGATGGGACCTCCTTCGGGTACGACCCGAAGGGGTTGTGGCGGTATTTCTAATACCGTCGGGTCCAGAAATGAGCCTTTCTGGTTCGCCCTTTTCTTTCCTCCGGGAAAGAAAACGGAGTCCGTCGTGTTGAACAAAGAACGCCCAGTGTTCAACATGATTTGGCCCTGAGTGGCAATGAAGTTCGGTGTGAACCCCCTCGCTTCCTCCGGTTCCATCTGGTCAACTCGGGTGGATTCCAGTTCTCCTTCTTCCAAAGTCGCTCCTGGATTTAAAGCTCCTTCGGTTTCACGCATGAAACCCTCGAAGCTGGTCGGAACAACTGGGTTGTTCCGCTCCGGGACGTTACCGTCCCCATACTCTCCTACTCCGGCCAGGTTCACCTGACTGCTACTTCGAAACTGATCCTGGTCACGGCACCAGTGTAGTGGTTCGGAATCTCAGAAAGAGAACAAGAACGTCAGTTTCCAAGTGCGAAGTAGAAAGCGTGTTTTATTCAACGTATCCCTATGACAATTGAATCTAGTCTTAACCCGAAGGGTAAGACGAAGCACTCCTGGTTCAATCTAGCGATTGGGGTAGGGTAATGCGGGGAGTCAGCCGGGCCTGCACTGACTGGCGACTATACGAGGAGGGGAGGTTTATATACCCCCTTTGGGTGTGAAATGAACATGGTCACGTGTCGGTTGGCTCCCGCCTGAAACGTGGTGCGCAGTACCCGAGAGAGGACAGTCGCCCCCTCTGGGATACCGCCCACACTAACGCCAGGCGGGAACAACCCGAACTTAATCCTCCTCGGTCACCTGGATATAAATGATTACCGTAGTAAACCCCTACACTACTATACTGCACTGTAAATACAATTTATTGACATTTTCTCAACACAGATGAACAGGCCTAGGCATCAAGGTGTGAGCAAATAGAAAATTATTGAGAGGCATTCCTGTAGAATTATAACATAAGCATAATCATTTGGGTAATACTTTGAAATTATAATGGCTGGTTTTTATCAGTTTACACATTGACCAAATGCCTCTTTTTAAAGCAACATAATGAAACACATTTAATTATCTTGTAATACTGATAAAGATCCCTTTGTTAAGGAAATGGAATGCCTGGCTTAAAACCCTTCACAATCTTTAGAAAGCATGAAACAAGTGACCCACATTTGATGTAGTCTTGCATCAAAGAAAACATCTGCTCACTGATTATTTAGGTTTGAAAGAAACCCATGTATGAATAATTGAAAACCGTCTGTTTTTTAAATCAGTCAATTGTTTTTGGTACGATCCATCTGATCAGGAACCTGATATTGCCCCTTTGAACTTGGAAGATAACAAATGACAGCTGGTCAGAATTGGTGACAACCAAAAGAAATTCACATTTTGTTTGTTTTCCACAGATTATATGCTATCCCTGTTTAAATACACCAAGAAACCATGAGGCACCGTTTTCTAAAGTGGTTTGTCTTCCTCTAGTCGACTGTCATACCACCATGGACACCTGTCATGTGTAATCTTAGTGAAAACCACCTAGTGAGGCTCCAGTATTGATCCTTCATTTCACCTATTATCACCCTTTTTGACAATATGGCAGTGTCTATAGGCGGCAATAATGGCAGGCATGGTGGCATGTCACAGCTGATGGATTGGGAGAAGTGCAGAGGAGCACTGGCCTTATTTAGCTGTCATAGCAGGTGGAAGAGCTATAGCTGCCTTAGACCGGAGATGCACCTCAGGCAAACAGTTATAGAGTGAGCTATAAAGGTTTGTTCTCCCTTTAGTACCTAATACTCGGACAAGGAAACCTTACTTTTCACTTCCAGAGCCAAATCCTCCTCCATCCCATTTTATAAAACAGATTTTAGGGCCTGTACTTTATGGATGTCTAAAAACATGTACATGCATTTAAGCTATCTTGACCTACATGTAATATACCAAAAGAGCAGAATAACTGTTTTTACATAATAATGAATGTAATGTTAGGATTTTTCTTTGTGAATGAAGTTCATATTGAACAATGTGTAACATTCCCAAAGGAAAACAGAAATAAATCAGAGATTAATGGCTCTAAAAGTAAAGCTTAATCCAGCGCATAATTTCATCATTATGCCTTGCATGTTTTATTCTGATGCAAACTAAATTCAAAAGTTCCAGTTGACATAATAAAAACAGGGGCCACGTCTTCTATTATTGAATTCCTTTTGTGTCCATCACATTCCCAGTCACTAGGGACCAGCATTAGCGCCTCTTTAATCCATTCAATTGGTTTTACTGATGCTTATTATTGGAGAGGCCCATATAAAATTCATGGTTTCTTTTGTTTTGGAACAGAACAGATAGAACAACACATTACTCCCAAAGGGTGGACCTTTGAATGGAAAATAAAGAAGCATCTGTTTTAAGAAGGCAGAGATCATGGGGGAGGTTGTTGTCAAGATTTCTTAGACTATGTTCAATCTTAATGGAACCCGGCTAAACATGTTAAATTCAGGTGTGCAGGAGTCAAGGTTCTGCAACCTGACTTCCTCTCATTATCACTCACCTGCCGACCATCCACTTGACCTGGCCCTCTTAGACTCAGGTTTAGCTGATGTTAGCACTATCACTATCATCACGGAGGGGTTTACTACGCCTACAGTATCACAGTGATTACAAGTAGGTGTGAATAATACAGCTATTACAGTAAATTCTTGGGTAGAAGTTGGGGCTAGTACATGTGTCATGTCGCCAGTGCAGCTTGGAGGATTAGCCTAGAGTTTTGCAAACTTACAGTAGGGGAAAAACAGCTAAATTAGGAAAAGGAAAAAAATGGACATGAGCTGCACAATATTGCCTCCCTCGGTACTTATCACTGACTTGTGGTTTATGTCATTATAGGATTTCATTAGTACATTAGCAATTATAATTGCTTTGACATAATATGTCGATCTACTTAGCACATACATCAGTGTCTAGAGCACAGCTCAACCAATGAGAGCTATTGTCTCTTCACCTGCTGAGCATCTTAGCTGCACACTGATTGGTTGAAATCGGATCACATGTAATGACTGTAATCACTGTTTCCTGAAACTGCCTTTCTGGGACCCAAATAGTTCCTGGTCTACCACATAGGTGGCAGCAAGGCTGTAGTAGATGGGAAGTATAAAGGGTTTCAACGAAATACGGGGCCTTTCGATTTCAATCTGGTGGGGAAATACAGAACTTAAACTGATCCTGTATTTATTTTTAAATGTATTTGTCACATATTAAAGGAGCAAAAGACATTTTATCGACCTGTTTCATCTCGCAACACGTCCCTAGGCCGCCATGACACCTTGCTCGCCCTTACTTCCGGTATCGGCGCATGTGTGACTTGGTTTCACAAAAAAAAGTTCCCCCCTCCCTATCGCCTCTATCATCTTTAATCGTACAAATTAGGCCTGATTTACCATTCAAACACGTTAATTTATCAAAGAGGAAGACAATTAGACTAAAATCCTGTCAAAAAAGATTATTTACTTAAAAAGAAACAGGCGATCACCAAAAAAAAAATCGTTGATTCGTGGGAGACGCCAGGCGTGTCCGGGAATCAATAAATACCCGTATTAGCCCCTAGAGCAAGTCAGGACGTCGAGGGAAGGTGCCTTCCCGAGAAGGCGGTGAGTGTAAGAACTTCGTTTCAAACAGAAATAATGTATTTTAACCTCCAAGCGAAGTGAATAAAAAAAAAGATATCGTCTCAGAACGAATCTGCTACGTTGTCCTAGATTCGTCCGGAAATCGAACCCAGGCCTCCTGCACAGAAAGCGAACATGCTAACCACTCTGCCATCTCAGGCACAGTTGCTATAGGACCCTCAGTTAGCGATTTTGACCCGCTGACCTTAGATATCCTTATGCTATACTGGAAGTGAAGTTTTCGTGAAATACGGAGGTTTGAGGAAATACTGGGGCTGTATATTCACCTTTAGCGAAATACGAGGCACAGTGCTTAGGCCTACCCGACTTGATATTTCCTCAAACCATTTGAAAATAAAAGGGGATATATTGGAGGTTCAGAGAATTGAAGGCTGTCATTTGGATCAGCATTGGACCATAAAGACCATGCAGATGCTTCCTGGAATAGATGAGGGGAGGCCTGGAAGTACAGGGGACTGATGCCTGTGAAGTTTCCAAGGGGCTTCTGACACTGATTTAGCTTCAGAGGGGATAAAGATTCCAATGATTTCTACGCAGCTAGATGATTTCTTTCTAGCAATCAATTTATCTTTACATTTTTAGTAGATGTTTGTGTCTGTTGGCAATTCATGTCATTCATATGATTAATATGTATACTTTCGCATCCACAAAATTTGTCGCTAATCAAACCAGAGGCTTCATCCCAGGCAAATTACAAGATTGGCCCTGCAAGGAACCATCTTGGCTGAATATGAGTCTGGTTCCTGTTCTAACCTTTGTTCCTTTAGAGGATAGTCTCATGGTGTATGTGTACATCAGCACATGTATATGAGAGATTGATTAGAAAAGGTAATATCTATAAACACCATTAGTATATATATTTGTGTTAGCTCACCAGTTTACCTTAGCCTTTAGAAGACAATCCGGCTAGAGGTGAACTCTATTGGCTGCCTCGACAGCAATTACCAGTAAAGTAAAGGTAATAGGCTTTATTGGAAGTTCAGTGCTCAGAGGGGAAGGCACCTTGATTCAATTGCCTGACAAAGATGCATTTTTAGTCTGCAAGCCAATGCATGCTATTTGGCAATGGTGGTATAATATCACTCGAGATATAATAGTGCCAAAAAGTACATGCATATATGTGGGAATGAAAATGATGAAACATGTATCAGATAAACACTGCATGAATAAAAAATTATTGAAATCTTGAGTCGTACCCTAATAATAGATAATATATCGGCATTTCATGAGCAGCCTGGCACCTGGTGGCAGGACTCATGGTTCTGCAACCTGACTTTCTCTTGTTATCACACTGCTATCGACCATCCATTAGACCTAGCTGTGCATTACTCTGGTCTTTTTTATGTAAGTGCTCTTGGTAACACCATGAAGTGCTTATCACTACACCTAGATCACGAGGAAGAATGACAGAGTTGTATGTCACCTTTTCAGTTAAAAGAACAGTCTTGGATGCATAAATGAATAGTGTTTGAACTTTTCCTTTGAGAGACACATCTAGTCACACAACACATACCGACCTTTGTGATCTGTCTCTCTTCAGGCATCTGCAAAGATAAATATACATATATATATATATATATATATATATATATATATATATATAAATGGCTTGAATTAAATAAATAAAGGACGGCTGAAAGGGTAACAATAACAGCTACAAGGAGATCATTAATAAATGGTGTACTAAAGAATTCTACCTTGCAGGTCATATTATTGCTGAATAAAATTTCTACTTCTTGAAAAGGACCTGGTATGTGATGCAGGGAGCATAGGCCATGACATGTGAGCGTTTTGCCTTGCACCGTCAGTCCTGACGTTGCATTAGATGTGACGTACATGTGACGTGGACGTCATGAAGAAACAGGTTCCGCCCCACGAGACATATTGGTTTTCATGCTGCCACTCTGACCAGGTCCCGCCAGAATGACGTTGGTTCCTAGGAGGCAGAGTGGGTAAAGCTAAGACTAACCCTCTGTACTGAAAATTCTCATAGACATTTCTTTCCTCATTACTTGCATCATATAAAGTTTAATTATGTTTTCAATCTTTAAAGGATTCAGATTGTGAAATATGCCAATGTACCCTTTTTTACTAATTAAAACAAATTTGTTGAAACCCCAGTAAGCAAGGACAGAGGTTCACTGGTCGTAATGGAATAGACATTTAAAATGGATGTATTCAGGGGTGGTACTTTGCACCGTGGCTTTTGCAGGGAATCAATTCAAGTTAGGCCAACATGAATAAAAAATATTCTTCCAGAAACCAAATCCCAACTTGCAAATGAGGCTGTTGCTGGATTTGTGAGTCTAGCCTATTGATCAATTAACATTCAAATTCAATGGTTTAAAAGTGTCTTTGCTGAGTGCTTGCCAGATCTATTAAGATCAGAGGTCCAGAGCTTGTTCGTCATCTGTGTTTTTTCAAGACCAGGTGTTGGAGAATGTTATTTTTCTAAATACCATAGCCAATTTCAAGTCCCTATACTAATCCGCAGTGAGCAACAATTTTAACTGCCTTTTCATGGTGGCCATGAATACTGAAAATGTATAGGTAGTTTATGAACCCAGCTTTATGTTTGTAGTACCAGAATGCTGAGCCTGAAACTCTTTCCTCTGTTTGGCCTAAGGTAGAGCAGGTAGTTTTTTAATTAGAGCCTGGAGATCTTGCACCGTTCCCCTGGGACCACACAGCCTACCCTCCACATCCCAAGGTAAATAATGGATCCCTCCCCTGACCTAGCAGTAGCCTGCCTTCCTGACGGCCACAACTTATCACCTTTGACCACCTTCAGCTGGCCCTCTCACCTCCAGCCCTACACCATAGACAGCGGCGACAAGAACTGGGTATTTTATTTGATCTTAATAGGTTAAGAAGAACTGTTCAATGTCTTGACTGAAGAGTGACCCTTTCCCATGGCAGTGGTCGATAGAGCAAGAAAATAGAGCATGAAAATGCTACTGCTAAATCTCAATTGTTGATGACTATTTAGTCACACTTATCATGTTTTAAGATTTGATACAAATGTTGCTTCATAGAGGATGGAGCATATATATTTTGCCAGTCATATTTTAGAAAAGCATAATAGAATTTGATGCAGAAAATTTGATACTTTCCAAGGAGGAGCAGGGGATTGTGTGGAGCAATTATTGTAGAAGACATCAAATATTAGCAATATTTTCACAATTAGCAATGGTGCTCATCCAATTACACCTCAGGGATTAAGACCCCTGGCTCCTGACCAACCCCCCAGCCTCATAGTTACAGCCGTGCACCCCAACTAACCCACATATCCAGATATACTCCTGATTTAACCCCTACCAGTGCCAGCCTGCTCTACCCTGCCCACATTTCCCTTTCCAATAACCAAAGAAAATCACACAAAAAGACATATGCAGGTTAATTGTGGCTCTCAACTAAAGTTTGGGCATACCTATATTGTATTCCTTGTAAGAACTGGGTTGAATCGATATCTGTAAACCTGAAGTAATTATTAACTATTTGTAGCTATTGAATGCTATTTTTTGTCTCAATGTTTTCAATCATCATAATTGTCCTGAAGATACTAAATTTGAACGAAAAGATCATACTAAGGTTTTGATATAGAATAAACAGCTAACAGGTATTGTACATCATATAAGAATCAGAGAACAAAAACCAAACAGAACGGGCAGTAAAATAACCTCAAATAAACACACTAAATGTTTATTTATGATATACTTAAGTCTATCAGTGCTTATCAAACACAACATACTGTAGGCTCTAGATTCTGTCAATGTTGTCATTAATAGACTACCACACATAACAAAAACAACAGAATCTACATGACAAAAACTAAAAAGAAAACTTCCCAAGTAGCTTAATCATCCTCTTCACTTGTCTGCCCATCTATGGGAGCCTTCAGCTCACAGTAACACCTCACTAATCCTTCAGACCAGGGCTCTATTCTGCAGCACAATCTGGCGCCAGCTCTTCTGCCTCTCTGTGTGGATACAGCCATATTGATCCATTGTCTGCTTGATAGTCATTGTATGCAACTTGGTTTGCATCTTGTCCAGGAATCTGCTAGGATAATGATGCCTATCCTACAGCTCTAAACACTGCAGAGAGGTCTCCTGATTACTTGCCCTGCTGAGGAATGAACCCAGCACGTACTCAGACACTTCCACCAGTGCCACTAGACTATGTCAACCCCTTATCTATCCCTTTAGCAACAACATGATGCTGAAGTCTTTCATGTTGATAGCTCACCATAATATAGCATTGGCATTTTATTTATCCTAATACATAAATGCAGCAACAGTATGTTTTCTTGTGAGTTACTCATTAGGGTCGCATGCATGCATCCCACCAACAAAGGGGCATAATGATTGAAGCAGCATGCTGTCATCAAAGGGCTTGCAACATGTAGATATGGGTCACTATCCTTCTCTGAGTTCAAAGTGTCAAAATGCTAAAGAGAGAGGGACATGGTTTGAGGGAAGAGAAACACGAGGAGTTGGGTGATGTCTCCAGTTTCAGGAGGTATCTTGAGGCCTGCAGATAGAGGTAGTGATATCAGATATGGAAGCTCTCAGACCGGCTGGTAGATGGGTGTGGTAGCTGATGTTACAAGTTGAGAGGCTGGGGAGAGCAGCTGCTTGACACTTGTTTATCTGTGCCTGTCTGTGGATGTAGCCACCAGGGGCCTTTACCAGTACTCCTGTAAGCTGACCTCAAATCAAGGGGAACCACACACTATTTATCTTTATCTGGGAGGCAGTGGAGACCCCACTACTCATCACAAAATAGTGTTTTTATATATCATTATGCACTCTTTGAATAAATGCATCACTGTAACCCCAGTCACCAGAGTGACATCCAAGGCAAGATCGTAGATGTTACACACTTTCAAATGTTAACATGCTGTTTACTGACCAGGGCTGGATTTATGCAACCTGGTGAAGTTCTGCATGGCACTCAAACTACCATGCTGCAGTTGAGGGGTTACAGGATATGAGTTTCTCAACATTGCTTATCGCAGAAATCTCATTCTTGGTTATCCTGACCAATGACATATTTTTAACACCAATAATGAATGATTTATTGCACATCATTTTATCAACAACTCCTGTCGTCAATGAAAACAAGATGTAATTATATTTGTATTGTTATTTGCCTCTATATTTTTTTAATAAAAGATTTACTATGCTTAAGTATAGCATCATTCATTAAATTAAACAGCCTAATACAAAAAAAAATACACGGCTAGGGCCCCTACTTATGAAAGTCCTTGCCCTGTACTCTTTCACTCATCTGTACAAGTCCCTTTCTCCAATCACCCCCTAGCAGAAGCAAACACTGCGTCCTCTTATTCACCAGCAGGGCAGAGATCAATAATCTAACAGGGGCCTGTGGATCATTACGGTGGTCTTAGCACCTCCGCTCTCTCCTTCTACGGTCATTTAAGGGCTGCATAGTGCCTCAATGTGTAACATACTTAATCCCCAGACTGAAGGCTATGCCAGTCTACTTACCATTGCTGCAATCACACATCATACTGACTATTTAAGACTGTATCACTTATGTGAGGTTGGCATGATGCATGCATGTAGCTCTAGCTAGCCACACGGCATGGCTGCACTTGTGCAACAAATACCATTACATATTAAAACATGATGCTGCTCTACAAGGTTTAGTGGTTGCTGCAGGGTTGTAGATGACAGATTGCGGCTCCCAGGGCTCCTGTGATCACGGTATGTAAACAGGGGCAGTGTGCACCTACCCAGCCACTTTGGTATTAATTAGTCATACTGTCAGTACTCTACAGTGGGGCGGCATAACACTCTAGGCTCAGCATTGTACCTCACATCTAAATATTGAATCATTGTCATTATGCATAAAGGGAGCGATAGATTGTAATTTGGGTTGACCACTAAGGAGTGTATCAATCTCATAAGGTCAGAGTGATGCAAAAAATAAAGTAATCATTGGCAAGGTACTTTGCAAGAGTTGAAACATACATCAATTTGACAAAACAACTCTGCAGCCCTTCAAGGGATAATTATTCTTGCTGTCAGTACTGCGGTACAGGGGAGGGGAGGAGCCTGATCATGGAGCAGCTCACACTAGATGGATGAGCAGTTTAAGTATACAGGTGGAGGCTATAGCGGTCGGTGTTGGTATGCTGATGCGGAGCTATTTGTCAACATATCATTTATAACTAGGAGCCTATTAGAGACTATGGTACCATTTACTTGTGCTATGTGAGGTATCTTACAGGGAGGGGAGCAGCTATGTTAAACTATGTGCTACGTGTCATAGCTACTGAGATGCAGTACTTCAGTTATGCAAGCTACTTGCTTGAATCCTTTGGTATCCATTAGTTTACATATTGAAAGGCCACTCAAAAAAATTGATTGGTTTTTCATCACCGTGTTCATCATAAAGAGCTATATAAAGGCTCCGCATATATATTTGTATATACGCGGTTACTCCCACCTCTTCCTGTTATCCGCTTTTTTGAGTGGCCTAAAGTATGTATGAAATCTAGAATATTATTTCACCAATATTGTACTGAAGCAATCGATTGACCAAAAAGATTCTCCACAATCATAGTTGCATGATAATGAAAAAATACATAGAAACTAGGCAGATATACTAGAGGTTTACAATATAAATGCAATTATCTTATCTGATACAGGAATTGCTAGGAAGAATAGGGCATTTGGAAGACCCCATTGCTTCCGATGAAAAATAATACAGACATTGAAACGAAATGTTTTAAGCATAATCAACTTTCAATATTCAAAAAACAAATTGTCTTTCATGTTCTGGAGATGTCCTCTGCAATGGACTGCAGATCCATCCAAAACATACAAAAAGCTAGACTGCCTCCCTCCCTATAATATTTCCCCCATCTTCAGCACTCATGGCCTGCTAACGTAGAGGCTTACTGCTTGGGTGCTAGGAGGTACAGCATAATACAGCCTGACATACGGTTAGATAATGGTCTAAGGCACCACAGAGGTGGTAAGATGCCTCATAATACCTGACAGCTGAGGAGGGAGGAGGAGACCAGCCTGACTGCTGGTAAACCCATCAACTATGGAAGCACAGGAGGGACACATATTTCAAATTTCAAAACAAGACAGTCATGGATTCCCTCATTTAGGTGATAAAAAATGTGATCTGCACCATGCAACCAATTCCTGAGTGAGAGTGCATGTAAGAATATCTATATTACTATGCATATATAGGGTAACTCTGGGGGAAGTTGTTTTAGGTAGCAGATGGCAGAATTCCTATATAACTTTTACTTTGACCCATTTTTAGTTAATATCTTTATGTGACCAAGAAGTCTTAAGAAATCAAAATATTGCCTGGTACCCATATGTCTCCCTTTCTCGGCATCCATAACCTGAGAGCTATTGGAGCAGGTAGGCATAACCCATGGGTGATTATGGAGGGTAGGGTGATGACATGAAAGCAGATGGCGTTTGAGGACAGGCTGGTATCTAGAGAGGCTTAACCTTGTCACACCCACATGCCTTATGATGTGTAAGGGGAGGGGCAGATGTTACAGACAGTACCAGATAGAAAACACGGTAAAATATGAATCTTATCTTTGTTTTCTAACTTGCTGATTCTATGCAATGTAAAGCATTTGTATTTGTTGGGGAAAAGAGTTGAGGTGTCAGGTGTTCTCCTCTACCAGCTGAGACTAAGGTAACATGGCACATGACAACTGGTGGGTAAGTTCACTTTTCCACAGCATTTTTATTGAACCACATCAATAATCTCAAATATAATTGTTACCAGATGGTATATCTCAAATAACCTAGCATATGGTTTTCATTATTTCCATTTCTAAAATTTCAGGTTATTATATTGCACCAATTGTCAATATGCTGCACATGACTTGATTTGTAATTGAACGTAAAACACATCTTAGCAAAGGATTTTGGACCTGAAACACACTCTTTCACCCTCTATAGCCGAATATTGCTGAAATATGACACTAGTTGTAATGATGCCCCAATGCAGACCTTGTTAGTAACTCGCCAGTGCTGCATAAATGCATGGTCACTAAAAGATGACACTTGTTGTCATGATGCACCAATGCAGCCAATGAGAGTAATTTGTCAGAGTTGCATTCAAGTTACTCACCAGGACTCCATTCCTGCATCATAATGACCATGCATTAAGGCATTATGCCCTACTTTAAGGGTTGATATGCTACCATATGGATGGCAGGTGGTAGGTGTGGGTTGGGTAAGGAGCTGGCCAACACAGGTGTCATCACCCCCTCCCTAACCCCAGAGCCTACCCACCACCTGTCTGCCTCCCTGAGGTGGTCACATGTCTCACCTACAGTAACAGGCTCCTATGTACAAGACATGTCCATGACCCCTGATCCCTGTGAGCCCCTCCAGGTGGAGGTTAAAGGTTAGGTTTGGCAGGGGTTAGCGATGGGAAGAGTGGGTAGAATAGCCAAGTGAGGGTCTGCCTAGAGGTGTCTACCTCATACCAATGAGTTGTAGACTCTAGGTTAAGCATGGCAAGTTAATGTGAGGTTTTATCTGAATGTTGCAGATTAATGGGTTGTTATTTGTCATAGCTGAGCAGTGTCTTTACTTTTTTTGCCTGAGAATATTATACTACAAATTTGAGTTACTCACAACGGATGCATTCATGATTAAATGGAAGACTCATCTCATTGGATTAACATAAATGTCTAGTTTACTTGGACTAGATTGGCCAGTGTATACCTGGTAGTAATATTGTTTGATGCTGCAACAGTGTTGATATACCACTAATATCCCTAACCTCTAACCCCCACAAGGTATACATTTGTTAAGAAATATGGTGCCTTGATGAATTGTAGTAACAACCTACAAACCCTTGCTATTATTCATGTCAAGATGCTACTCCACTAAGACTTCAGCATTTCCGCTCACACTTGTATAGAAGGGCCATTAGTAAACCCAGAAACTCATGGCCTCAGCTCTGACATGAGAGTGATAACTTGTCCGTAGGTGTTTATGAAGGTGTTGCAGATGGATGCTGAGAAATGAGCACTTGAAACAAGCACTAAACCAGGGGGGTTGGTAGCCTAATGGTTATGACATTAAGGCTGTACATTGGCTTTCTTATTTTCCCCTTGGATAATAATTTTGTATTGCATTTACTATTGATTGCTTTGAGATATTGTCAACTTTATTGAAGATAATCCCCCTCGTCCTCTTTATTATGGAATATAAGTGACATGAAGGAGGAAGACTTGGCAAACCTAAATCATATATGAGATATATATTTAAAGGTACATTCTCAATACTCATTTGAAACATAATGACATGGTCCAATGATTAGGGCTCAAAAATCAATTAAGTTAAAGATGTACCAGATTGTTCAATATTAAATTCAGCTCATTAGCAGTTTGTGGAGTGCACACAATGAGTTCACCCAAGTAGTATAGTATGTATCGGAACGGGACTATAGTTAACTACTGTTTATTACTCAATCGACATGCAGCCAATCAGAGGCCTCCATTTGGTCACGTGCCCCGTTGCCATGGTAACGTGACCTACTTAGGGCTCTCAGCCAATCAGAAGCCAGCAAACAAACAAAAAAAAGTTATGTAACTTATATATAGAAATAAAAACACAACAAGATAATTTCTTTTCTTTTCATTTTATTCTTTATTTTCATTTCAATCAGAAAAAACACACAAGTTTATGCTTTTTTAGCTTGCTTCTTCGATTTGCAGCAACTCAACAGGCCGCAAAGTCTCACGCCGCCGTCACTCGCACCACCACACCCCGGACGACTTCTCTCCAATAGACATTGCACGATTTGGATAAATCCAACACCATTTCGGCAAGGCAGAGAATCTTTGCCTCCATGAAACGGCCGCCATCGCAACAACCCGTCACAACAGCATCATCGATAGCTTCTGACTCACGGCCCGGTCGCTCAGCTTTGGGATTTTGCTCATGCGCATGACGCACTTCTTGGGGTTTCTTGTTCGACATGCTTCAATTAGGAAATGAACGCAATGAGGTCCACAGGTGTCAGCAGAAGTGTCTTGTAGTTGAATGCGGTTTCTTTGCCACTTGAACGGAGCAGAGCGTTCCACGAAAGACAAGAACTCCGCACTCAGCGGCGGTAAGCCGAAGGAATCAAAGTAGTACACTTCACCCGTGCTCGACACGTAAAACGCCACCCAATGCTGACATGGTAAATGTTGCGGATCTGTGTTGCTCACGAAACAAGTGTCTTTGATAGGGTGCTTCGGAATAGTGTCACAAGAGAAAACGCCCAGGAAACGATGTTTTGTGTGAACGTTTTCCTTCAACACTCTGCTTATTTCAAGCGTGTTCATACGATACGCCAAGTACCGCCGTCTTGTCTTCAGTTCATGTGGTAGTCGGTGATGGGGTGTCGATCTCGGGTCAGCTCGACGACATTGTCGTACACCAAGTAGAGTAGCACCGTTGTTGTCGCTTGTAGCGCAGAGCGGAAACTGACTTCCACCCTCAGCTGACCCGCTCTTATAAGGTTCACGCGACACCCGTCGTGCGATCTGTCTGGGGTTAAGTCGAGGGGGAACACCGTGTAACCGTTCAGGAATTGATCGTATGAAATACCGCAGGAGCGCGCGCCCTCGTACATCCCCGTTTCCGTGTGTAGCGCCAAGTACTCTCTCACGGCCGCTTTGGTCTTAAAGTCGGGCACGTAGGCGTCGTTCGGCACTTTCTGATCGTTCACTATCACTTGAAGCGAGCTGATGTCGTAATGCTTCATCTCGAACGGGTCTTTGGTGTAGCTACCGTTGAAGGCGTCGTGGTCAAGGAAGCAAATCATCATCGACTTGGGAAGCTGGCCTGTGTTGGAGTGCGTGTAGCTGTGATCTCTGTTACCTTGAGGGATGGCGTACGTCGTCACCTCCACTCTGTTCACCGGGTAGTCGAAGGGCCCGTGTTCTATCACCGCTCTCTCGTGCGTTTCCGCTACAGCGTCCGCCACCAGCACGCGTCGCACGTAGAGCTTTGCTTTGTAGATCTTCAAGCTGTAGCCTCCGTCAGCGGCGCACATCAGATAGAAAGAGGGCGCCGCTTGTTTCAGAGTGAGATTGATTTCTGTCTCTCCAACGATGAGCTTCGGTTGATGAGCCAGGTCAAAGTGCAGTCGCGCCATCAGCGAAAAGCGCTTGTTGGAGATTAGCTTCTTGCGCGCTTTGTACCCCGCATTCGCGTCAGTCAACGTGTCAAACTGACCGGGCGTATCTTCATGCCACCCCTGGGCACTCATGACGCCGTCCTTCACGTCTTTGTTGTAGTTGAGTAACCCTTCCAAGTAAGCTCGGTAAGGGTAGGTCTCGGTGTTGCCAGACACTTTGAAACCGCCGATGGAGACTTGGACGTCTTTGAAGAGCGAGTGAGCCAAGTTGTTCACCGGAGCTACCGCGTCGGTGTCCTCGATCGCCGCTCCGTTCGCTTTCAGCACTTGACATTCCAGATGAAGGTAATTCTCGTTCAGGTCTGTGTACTCTTGCGACTTGTTGATGGTGAAATTTATGTTACCTCCATCCTCTAAAGAGTTTTTTGTTTCTATCCCCAGGAAAGACGACTTTAAGATAGTAGTCTGAGTCGGCGCTACGGTGTGCAGGTCGAGCTCAGAGAGCGCGCACTCGTTACTGCTCTCGTGTACGTAAGCCATTGTGTTCTCTCTTCACGCGGCCGACAGACTGACGCCGGCCGCCTCCAGTCTTTTTATTTATACCTGAACACCTAGGCGCTTACCGGTCGAATACATCCCCTCTACGTCTCTTGCAAGAGCCACCGCCCGTCTGAGGAGAATGCCGTCGACGTTTCGACCCTTTCTTAGACGCGACAGTCGTCTTTCCTCCCGAGAACGCCGTACTCGCCAGTCTCTTCAGAGCGCCTGCGCCTCGGTCTTTCACGCTGCTCTTTAAAGTCCGACCCGCCAGCACATCTTTAGCTACGCCCACACCGGCGCGGAGCAGCGTTTTTCCCACCGACTTCAATAGCGGGGTAGCCGAGCGCATCAGACCTAACAGAGCGCCGCCCAAACCGTGCCCGCTCTGGAAAGAGCGCCCGCTGTACACGTTGACGCCGTTGCCCAGCTGCGCGTTGTAGTAATCGCTGTACCCTCTGCCGACGGTGCGCCTGGGTGGAAAGTACGGAACGCGTTGACGCATCATTTTTCTCTCTTTCAGCGCTCAATAGGTCTCAGATGAAGTGTCACGGTCACCTCGCCTCTACCGAATGGGATGGAATGACCGGATCGGTCTCTTAAATAGATGCCGACCTCGGTAAACCTCTTGGATTTCAAGGGGAAATAATCCAAATGGGGAAAACTGATAGCTTGCACGCCACCTCGACGCTTTCCGCCTCTGTCCACCGCCACACAGCGCAACAGCGGCACTTGCATGTCGCCCACACGTCTCTCCTGGATCATGTCGGTGTATATGTACACAGAGTGCACGTCCCCGTAAACATCCATCGAGTAGGCACCGGTAGTCGGCGACGCGAAACACGTCTTCTCTCCGAAGCCTAGAACGCATGCGAGATGCTGACTCAGCAGGACAGCACAGTGTCTCGGCGGTTTGATGGTGACGCGTTTCGTCTTGGCGTCGTACGATAAGATCCGCATCGGTTTGAGCAAGAAGCTGTCGCCCTCTAGTCTGTCATCTCGCAACGTCTCACTCAAGCGCTCGATTAGGGTGTGGTTGCTTCCGGTGAAAATAGGAGGTATCTCGAATATGTTTGGCATGAAACTGCGCACTCCCATGTCTTTCTCCATCTCTTCGATCATCTGTCTTGCTTGATCGCTGATCGCCTTCTTCTTCACCGCCGGGGACAAGAACTGCTTGTATACGGCATTCGTCTGTCTCAAGTCGACCTCTCTCTTGAACCTTTTTGTTTCCGGTTTCAATTGCTGCTCTTCCGACGTGTCTGATATCTCTTCCACCGTTACATAGCTCGCTTCCTTCCAGCTCAGCGGGAATTTTGAGCTGAACGTTAGCTTGCTCAGACCGTTCGCGTTTTTCATTCCCCTCCAGTCTACCTGTGGTTTTTTTCCTTCGGCGAATTTAGTTTCTTTTAAAACCTGGATCGCCTCCTCTAGCGAACCCTTGGTGCGCAGAGGAACAACGATGATCAAGTCGTCGTCGTGCACGTTAGTCCATTCTGTAGGGAGGATGATCTCAGTCAGAGCCGCTTTGTACGCTTCGGGCAGAAGGAGCGGCGAGTCGAAGTGAGTTCGGAAAGACGTCAAGCTGTTGTCAGGATAATACTCCATAGAGCTGTTGCTAGGTAGAGTGATGTTCATTTTTTTTTTTTTTTTTTTTTTCCTACGTTATTTTTTTGACGGGGATCCACTCGTTGAACTTGTCGTCGTAACCTAACCAACGTACGAAAGCTAACTCTTTACCGTCGACGGTCTTGCGGCGCAACACCTCGTCTATCAGGTAGTTGTTGTCGTAACGACTCTTGTACACCTTCTGAACCTCTTCCGGGTAGAAGACGCCTTTTATCTCCTCGCCCTTTGTTGTCTTTCAGCTCGAACCCTCTGCTTCCCAACGTCTTAGCAACGTCGACCACTTCCTCGCGCCAGTTTCCCTCGTACCCTTTGTCGAAGGCGCCTTTAGTTCTCAACATCCTCACTCTGTCACCCGGAGCGATGACGTCGACGGCGGACGTCTTTGTTTTTTTCTTCTTTTTCCATATTTCGTCGATTTGTTTGTTAGTTGGGAGATCTTGTCGGTAGAAAACTGTTTCGCTGTTTTCCGAGCTGACTTGAGCCGGCGCCATTTTCAACGTCTTGTGGTGAGTGCGATTGTAAGAAGACACTACATGGTGCAGTACGTCTACGTAGCGATACGTGCGCTTGTGTGTGAAATAACGCCACAGCTTCTCCTTTCTTTGATGTCGTCGTTCTCGCCAGTGAAGAACTCTATGCCCTCGCTCTTCAAGTGATCTTGAAAGATCTTGTTCAAAAACCCTTTCCCCTTGTCTGTCTGAACAGTGCGCGGTCGTCTCTCGCCAGTGCCTGTCATCTCTCGGAAGGCCTCGGTGACATCAGCGCCGCTCTTGGATTTAATGGGAACGGCCCACGCGTACCTAGAGAAAACATCGATCGCCGTCACCACGTACCGGAAGCGGTCGTTGTGAGACGCCAAAGCTTGCATGTCCATCAGATCTATCTGCCACTGCTGATCGATTGCGCCGGTTATAGTCTTGTTCCTTGCGAATTTTCTCCGAATGGGTTTATGTTTAGTGTAGGCGTCCAGCGACACTAAAGCATCTCGGATGACGACCGGGTTCAGGTGGCGAAAATGATGTTTCTGGAGTTAAGTCACGCTAGTGAAACTGGAGGGCGCTTTGACGTCGGTATATCTAGCTACTACGCGCTTCTTTTCTTTTTCCTTCTTGGTCAGTCTCTTCACTGGTTTGCCCATGGTGGGCCTGTTGAGGGCGTGAACGACGACCTCGCCGCTAGGCGGTTGCGCCCTTTCCTTTTCTTACTCGCCACGCTCCTATAGGAAGTCGGAGTTTGGAAAAGTTCACTGTCCTCGTCGTCGTCAGAGGATGGATCGTCCACCTGGAGAGAAGAGTCTGCTGCTGCTACTGCTGCTGCTGCTGCTGATTCTCCTTCTTCCGAGTGGAAGCTCGGTCGTTTCCGACCTCTGTCAGCGAGCCGTGTGTCTAAGCTTTGGCCAGGTCCGCTCGCTTTATACAGATGGTTTCCGATCAAGGAGTCTGTGGGAACTGCTTCGCGCAGCGCTTTCGTGAACGGAGAGTAGCCCGCCGGTCTGGGCGCCGTCTTCCTGAACCTGGCGGCGTCGTTCAGTAAGTCCACTATGTTGATGCGATGCTCAGGTGGTATTCTCCGACCCGACATCTCGCGCACCGCACCGTCCTCGTTCCACTTGATCACACCGGATTTCTCCAATTGTTTGTACAGCGCCACGGTCCGGGTGCGATTCCTCTTGGGAACTTGGTTCGCCAACCGCTCAAGTAGGGACGCGCTGGCCTCTTCAGCAGATTGACGGAGGTGAGCCGGGGGCGAAGAAGAGTAGGACGAAGAGATGTTGCTGTTGTGGGGATTCGCGAGAAAAAATTGCAATCTATTCAACAACCTTCGGTATTTCAACATTTTCTCGCGCGATTCCAAAGTGGGATCGTTCAACACTAAGTCCAAGTCCCTGTAGATAAACTGTAGCACCTGGTGCAAGGCCGCGTCGGGATGAAGGGACTGTTCTGCCTGCTTGTGGTAATAGGCCATGTCGGCAGGTAGGCGGGCGGCGGTGGCAGGAGCGGAACTCTCGTTCTTTTCAGTGCGCTCATCAGGAAGAGGAGGAAGGTTTGGAGCAGTAGAAGTACTAGCAGCAGCGACTGCAGTAGTAGCAGCGCTAGTAGTAGCAGCAGCGGGCACATGATGAAGTAGACCTGCTCGTGATGATTTGTAGAGCGTCTCAGGATCCACGAGCGCTAAGCGTTTGTAGTGTTGTTGCTGCTCTGAGTCCGTCATGGGGACGACGGTGGCAATGACGCTGGTGGTGGCGGTAGTGGTGGTGGTGCTGTCGGCGAGTAGGTGTCGAATGAGGTGTCTCATATACGGAGAATGCTCTTTATAAGCGGTAAGGCCATCCCTATGAGAGCCGGAATGAGGAAACCTCCCTCTTGTACCAAGACGCGTCTCTTTTTTTTGATGGGCGTAGATTTTTTGCCAATCTCCCTCAACACGTCAGCCGATTCTTGAAGCTTGTCCAGTTGTTTGTCGCTGAGTGGGATGTTCCCTACCAGTAAATTGTGACAGATCTCACTCAACGCTGCGATCAGATCGTCGCTTCCAGAGTCTATTAGATGCGAGCAGTCCTTTGGCGAGCACTTAGCTAAGTGCTTGAGAGTACCAAAGTGTCTTTCGAGTAGATGAGAAGACATTTTTGCTACTGCTTTCTCTTGTTCTTTTTTTTGTCTAGCGGTACGAACACTAGCTGAGAGTGTATGGACGTCAAAGAGGAGCGTATTCTCAGATCGTCAGGTGTTGACTGCTTGAAGTCCAGAAGGAGGTATGAGTGAGGTCGCTTGAGTTCATGGGTAAATATACTAGAGAGGGCCGCCGCGTTGGACGGAAACACCTGGCGAGACAGACTAGCTATTTGCCCCATGTCGCGCGGGTTCTTGAAAACGATCATGTAGTGAGCGTTCAGACTCATAGTTCGAAAGTCGGGTGATTTCTGGAATAGGTTCTGAGTGATGTATATGACGCTCACGTTCCAGTGATGCGAGTATTTAGTAAAGATGTCGGCTACCACTTGCTGATTGGAACTGCTCATCAGATCGTCCAATATCAGTAGAGTGTGGGGTTGTAAGGCGTCTTCTGCTACTTCCACGTCTCCCGCTATAGTCTCTTTGCTAGGAAGACCTTCTCTGAATTCCACACCGTACTGATTTTGCATTTTTTCAAACAGAGGTTGCCACTCGCCGTAATGGTAAAAAGTCTTTTCCACCGGCGGCGTGACCAAATTGTTCACGTCGCTCAGAAATTGATCCACCAAGCGCGATTTTCCACAACCCGACGGACCGCTAATGATACAACTAAAGGGTCCTTGTAGTCGAGCGTCGAAATGAATTTCTGTGAAAAGTTTGCTTCTACTGCTCGACATTTTTTTTTTTTTTCTTTTTCAGCACGCGTGAGAGAGCGGTTGTGTGTCTGACTGTCTGCTGTGTTTCTCACTCGAACGGTCGGTAGTGAACGGTTGTGGAGAAAAGTCCGCCGACCTTTTTATTGATTCCGGCCGGTGTCACAGTAGCGGCGGCAGAAGTGTCTTTTTTTTTCTTTTTATTTTTTGCGATAAAATTCTATTTTCACTCAATAGTCATAAATGTTTTGTATCAGACTCCAGAGGAGTCTGATACAAATATTTTTTTTTTTTTTAAAAAGAAGAGGGAGAAGAGGAGGAGGAGGAGGAGGAGGAGGAGGAGGAGGAGGAGGAGATTAATTTTTTTTTTTTTTTTTTTTTTTTTGATCATTTAGGCAAAGCTCGTCGCTTTGCCGCTTTTTTTTCTATTTCTGTGTTGTGACACGATCGTCTCGAAAAAGCAATAAGGCGTGTGAGCGCGGCGGTGACAAATACATATTGGAGCGTATGGTTTAAAATAGTGCGTCCCTATCTTCTTCAATTCGGCTGCGTTGCAATATGGGGGATAACAAGTGACGACGTCGAAACGTTTAGAGACCGTGTTCACGTCGGCCACAACGCGCGCCCACCGAGTGGGAGCTGCAGTCGCTCCCAAGAAACCGATCGGCTTGTCGAATCGTTTCATAGCACTTATTCTCACTTTATAAGAGGAGGCAGGGTGAGGAGAGTAGCGGCGCTCTTTCTTTTCATGAAACGCCCAACGAGTGGGGGCGCTGAGAGCGGCTGTTATGCAATGGTAGAGTAAATACTGTTCTGAGAAGACGGCTCTCGGCCATGTCGCTACGTTTTCCTTTTCCGCTCTTGTATAACGACGATGGCGCTCAGCTTTGCATTTCTCGAGAATTCGGTACGCTTCAAGAGATGCGTGAACCTCAACTACGTGACGCTCTCTCCTTTGAGATAAAAAAATAGCCGGGCAGTTGAGGAGGGCCCTTTGTTCGCGCGACCGTCTTTTAGAAACTCGCGCCCTCTGCAGCGCCATATTTCTTTCCTCCGAAACAAAAAAAGACTGAGTGAAAATAAAAATTTCAAAAAACAAAAAGCTCAAAGAAAAAAAAAAGCAATAAGCAGACTCAGCTCGAAATTCCCTGCTGGCGTGATGGCGGTGACTGCAGGCGGTGGCGGCGGTCGGCTGGCCGGCGGTGGCGGTGTCGGCGGCGATGGTAGAAGGGTGTGTGGAAAGAGAGACGCATCTCAGTCTTTTATAGGAGCGGCGAGTCTGACATTTTCAGCTGTCGCATGCTGACCTGCTGCTATCATAAGAGAAACAAAAGCCCTAATCATGCTTTTCAGCTGGATCCTTCCACCCCGCCAGACATGGATCCAGATGGGAAGGTGGTTTAAAATTAAATCCGTGTACCGACTGTCATACAATAGAGTAATTAGTTGAACGCGTGTCACCTGTATAAAGGATTAGCGGGTCATGGGCTCAGCGTGTGTATAGAAAACCAACTACAGGTAGCGTGAACAAAGCGACCCCCTCCCTTTCTGTCACTCTGTCTGTGACTAGAGGGTGCGCGTGTGGTAAGCGGCTTAAATCTAAAGAAAAACAAATCACCCTCTCCTGTCGTCAGCAGTCAGCCGGCCGGCGGCTGGAAAATGCGATTAGAGGGATGATGAGCCGCGTAGTAAGGGACTTAAGGCTGATCTAAAGACCTGCCGTGAAGGGGCAGCTGGCCGGTGGCTTGAAAAAAAGGGGGGAGTAAGGGTTTATAAGGGGGAGTGAAACCGTATTCGGCATCGTCGTCATCGTTCACGCTACTACTACTACTACTACTACTACTACTACTACTACCACCACCAGCACCGCGCCTCAATTTGCAGATCCCCATGATGGAAAGTTGCTACCGTGACATGAAGCGGAATGACGAAGCGGCGCGCGAATGTGAAGCTGATGCTGTAGCCTCTGCTACTGCTGCTGCAAGTGCTGCTCAGCGTGCTACTGCTGCATTTACTGCGGCTGTTAGTGACGCTGGTTGTGATGACGTTGTTGTTGTTGCCGCTGCGGCTGTGACTGCTGCTGTTGCTGCCGCCGATGCAGCTACTCATGCCACCGATGCCGACGCTGCTGCTGCTGATGCTGTTGCGGCTGCCGATGTCGCCGCTGATAACGCTGCTAGTGCCCGCTCTGCCGCCCTTGCTACTGTCGCTGCTGCTGTTGTTGCTAATGCTCACGCTACTGCTGCTACAGCTGCTGCTACTGCTGCTACCGCTGCTGCCGAGGCTGCTGCCGCTGCTGCCGATGCTGCTGCCGATGCTGCCGATGCTGCTGATGCTGCTGATGTTAGCAGTCGCGTCGACAAAGAATCGTCATTTGTCACTCTTAAACCTCCAGTTGAACGCGCGACGAGTAGTAGGGCTACCAAAGCGACGGCCGGATGGTGCAAATGGTGTCGTCGCTTCTGCTCGTGCGCTTGCTTTTCTTCCAGTCCTACCTGCTGCTGCTACGGTATGATAGTGTTATAGTGTTTGAATGAGAACGCGCGTAGTTACACATAGACGCTGTAACAGATGTGCTTTTTTTTGAAAATATAATTTTAACATAACATGGAACTTGTTGTGTTTATTTTCTATATATAAGTTGTTTGTTTACAAACAGTCACGTGTCACGTGGTGTTGTTTACAAACAAGAGAGCCACGTGGTGTTGTTTACAAACAAACCCTAAGTAGGTCACGTTACCCTAGTTACCAGAATGCCGGCTTCTGATTGGCTGAGCCTAAGTAGGTCACGTGACGTAAGTAGGTCACGTTACCATGGTTACCAGAATGCCGGCCTCTGATTGGCTGAGAGCTTCTAAGTAGGTCAGTAGGTCACCCAGAATGCTGGCTTCTGATTGGCTGAGAGCCCTAAGTAGGTCACGTTACCATGGCAACGGGTCACGTGACCAAATGGAGGCCTCTGATTGGCTGCATGTCGATTGAGTAATAAACAGTAGTTAACTATAGTCCCGTTCTGATACATACTATACTACTCACCCATCAAAAACAAAATGAAGCTGTGCTCATGGGAACCTCTAGGTTGCCTCCTATTGCCTATAAAGGATATTTTATTTGTGCCACATCATCCAAATATTATGATATCTTAATAACATTTGGAACAGCAAAATGTGGAGATAGTCAAACTATGTCACTGGGTTAACCTGGGTTGAATACACACATAAGTTTAACACCGAGCTTGAGATTTCCAGTGGTACTTAACTAAACATCTGCTTCCTTGTACCACCTTCAATACTGCATTGACCTTACAGCAAAGGACTCTTGCAATTCACCACCAGAGTTGGGGCTGACTTTGAGCACTACCAAAGCCTAGGGGAAGGTTTCTTTCAATAGCAGCGGACTGTTTCCTGATCCTTGACAGACCTTTCTACGCCTTGCTATTAGTACTGCCTCTCTACGCACACTCTAAACATCACCTTGCCTCTTCCATAAATCTGCTACACTCCCCCTGATCTACCACTGGTTTATGACACAGCGGGATACTGCATGAGGATGTCCCACCTAACCAAAAATTGTTATTTCACCTTCTCCTGCTCCATGGAAAAACAACAACTTACTACTTGGCACCATAACTCAGACTAATGTATATATTTGAAAACAATAGCTTAGTGCAGAGATGTTTAACAACCAGCAATGGCCAGAAACTCCCAGGGACTTCTGTGAGTGGGGAGTGGGCCTCCACCCTTGGTGCCTGGAGGGATCTACAGGGCAAATTACTGAGCAGGGGAAAAACAGTATCGGCATGGCTCTGTGTCTGTGCCCCCAGCCACTGGTATATGGTGCCTGTAATGGGCTGTGGATGGAGTCATGAGCTGAATAAATATATAATTCTCTACCAAGATGGTGAATAGATGGGCAGCACACTACTTTTGGTTTATATATGGTTTGTATCGCATTATCGGGTGTGCCCTACCCCTGGTAATACAGTCAGCCCTCATTTGTTAAAATTTGAAATGAATTCTGAGGAAGCTAATCATCCGAGGAAATAAGTACAGAGTCAATTCGAGTTGACACTAAGACTAAAGTGTGTTGTTGTGGAGAGAAAAGCTTATGCTGCAATGGCAAGGTATCAAATAGAAACTGTGTGTTCCTTATCTACAGGGAAGGTTAATGCAGGCTATCTCGGAATGAATGAACCCTGTGCTTTTTAAGATTTAGAAGCTGCCCTTGACCTAAAAGTTTCCAATGCTGAGCCTTGAACCTAAGAACAGACCTGCCTCCTGTTTACGCTGCCCACTTACAGCGTTAGAGCTCTCTTAGTGATAATAGGTGAAAACAGTCACCTCTTATGTATAGATTGAGAAACGTAGCAACACTGAGCAGTTCATACAGGTGAAGTGCTAAGTGACGTCACTACTACAAGTGTCACAGCTCACCAGCACAAGACACCCACATAGAGGCAATCACCAAGGAGGTAGAAGTGAGGAAAGAATACTTAGAGCAGACCAGCATCAATAATATTTTGATACTTTCATCTGCCCTTTTTTTTAAATTGTATCATCAGGAGTTTCAGTAAATGGGGTATGAAGAATAGACAAAGTATTGCACAACATGCCTAGCTTATTACTGTGTATCATTATTAGACACTAAAAGGTGATGCAGTAATTTTCACATTCAGAAAATGACCAATTATACAATGAAAACACAACAGTGCATACGCTGCTTGGGTATTACACAGGGATGAGGTGCACCCATTTTTTCAATTCATGTAGATCTAGCTACAAAGAGAACTTTAATATATATATATATATCATACAGTAACAACAATTGATGTGAACTGGAAATGACTGAGAAAAACACCCTCTTCATCTGGACTAGGTAAATAACTCATGAAGAAAGAATACCAAGAAGTTGTAATGTTTTAGTTCTAAGTAGGTCTCTCTCTGAGGGTCCCAGGGTTCAGTGACAGCTGACTCACATCATACGTTCAGATTCTGTCATTCCCTGATATTGACAAGACATAGAGAAAACGGTCAAGTACCTTCTATATCTACTAGAGAAAATGTTCATCACAGCATACAAGTTTCATCAGCGAAAGTCCCCTCCCTACACGAAAGATAACACATAGTAAGCCATACACACACCTACCCATCACAGTGCTCATCTTGCACATGTTTATTCAGCAGAAAATACCACCATGCATATAACTCCCTTTCTATAGACCTGATTAATTGATGCCTGCAATGTGGGAGGCCTAGACCCTCTGCTGTAGACACCTGGTATCTGAGGGTGGGAAGTGAGACAAGTTACTGCTAATTAATAGCATGCCACCTGACCACCTTTATCAGCCCTGTGCTACAGACACTCCCACACGCACCCTCTGTTTGGCCACACACTCGTTGCATTACATGGCTGTCATAGACAGCAGGTACAAATTGCCGAGCTACCTTTACTGTTTGTAGAGAACACATCACGGTTGGAGGATGGCTAGAATGGGCCATAAAACAAAAATGTACAAGCTTAGTTTATTCTGATAACAGAGACACTGGATTCCCCACTAATTCATCTATAACATTGAATGCCTCTTCCCTATCTCACTGTATCAGACATGGCTAATTTTGTATGTTCTGCAATCATTAAAAGCTTACAAATTTGACACAAAAAGATGTGTGTGAATTATTAATGCTGAATAGTGATATCTAGTAGAAAGAGAAAGCATAGATCTACATACACAATAATGAACAGAGACACTAAGCACATTTTTTGCCATCATACCAACATAGATCCTGCAGTAAATGATAGCCACCACAAAAAGTCACAGGAAGTGTGACAGATGCAGCATCTGAACACTTCCTGTGTATTGTGTTGCCTCCCACCAGGTGGCAATGTCAGGGCCCCACTCACAGAGATCGAATGTGTCTCTTTCTATACTAATGTTGGCATAAATGTACCCCCCAATGTTGAGAATGTTGCTGCCCTCCATTATTCCGTTACATCACATCTGATGCCTGTTTCATGATATGTCTCCAGGTTGTTCTAATATAGGACTCTCTTTGACCCACTTTAGTTACTGTAGTGGTTTGAATAAGCAGAATGTATGGTCTTGCATATGTGCAGGTCTTGTATAAGTGCCTGGTAACTTATTCAAGCAACTAAGCTTCTGTAATATCACTTAAGCTCTGGATTTCCCCCCCTACATACTGTCCCCAAAATAAAAATTAACTTGATGCCTAACAACATTAAAACATTATGATATAAGTGATACAACAGAAAATGGAAACATTGGCGAAATGATCAAATTGCTAATAAAAAATCTAAACATTCTTCTCTTCGCCCGAGCTATTAACTCAGGAAGATCACAAGTAAAGCTTTGATCGCTTAGATAATGAACATTATCAGTATTATATCTCATTGCCTTCACTTCATTTGGGCAGCATAAGTTATCATGTGCTTTGAACATCACTGAATGTTAATGATGCTGCTCCAGAATACATGGGCAATTACAAAGAGACTCCTGTGTGATGTTGCAGAATGTTTTCAACACTTGATAAACAAGGGTGCGATCGAAGGATGATTTAGTCATTCAATGATGAATTGTAATTAGGATAGTCAGATAGAAGGTCAGTAACAGTTGCTTTATGGCCTATGTGTGAATTGCACCATTATAACTCTCCAAAAGCGTTATCCATGTATGCCTTGACTGAGAGCTAGGGTCAGAAACCTGGTGTGGTTCCATTACCTGATATGACAGCAGAGGGAGGTCCTGACAGGAGCCGCTCTGTGAGCTGCTCTGTAGTTAATAGTGATATAGCAACTATAGCTGTACAACAGGTCTACTGCAGTTTTCTTGACTCTAGGGTATCAGAGATTAAAACAGGTTGTTCACCAGAAAGAAAAGACATATTTTATATGAATACATCCACCACTTCCTAATTGAAATAAAAAACTGTGTATATTTTTATGATGTCAGTCGTCTGGCTTTGGACAGACCTTGAACCTTTGACCTAGAGTAGACTGCCAGTTGGCTTAGCTGCAATTCTCAGCCAAGAACTAGAGACGTTTTCTTGAATTTTGGGTTGCCTTATGACTTTCCCATTTGGCAGTCATTGTGTTGAATGAAAATGACCAAGAGAGTACTCAAAACATAATATACAAAATGGATGATCCTTTCTAGTATTTGGTAGGGTCTAGTAACCTTTAACACAATGCACATCAACCAAATTCACTTTAGAGAGACCTTAAAATGGCGGCCCGCACAGGATGACCCAGACCACCGGTTTATAAGCTGGGGCAGCTGAAGGTGTCTATCAAGCTGCTCACGTATGTATTGGGTGGTGTGACATAGGGCCTGGGAGCTTCAGGATGTGAATAGACAACCACCTCCCACAGACGGCCCATTCCAAGCCTCTAGCCTCATCCCCTGTGAGGCAGTTAACCTACAATCCCTTCCCCCTGCTCCTACACATGTAAGCCTGTCACCTTCACATCCTGCCTGCTACTTTGTCTCTAACCTCCTTAACAGCTTGTTTGCCTCCCAGAGCAACATTTCTTTCTCATAGTATCTGCTGGGCAATTCTGCTGTTTCTGCTCTGCCTCTTCTTCTATATGTCTGTCTCTATCTCTCATAGTTATTAACCATTGCAATATGCATCATTCAGTACTATACTGCATTGTAAATACAATATATTGACATTTTCTCAACACAGATGAACAGGCCTAGGCATCAAGGGGTGAGCAAAAAGAAAATCATTGAGAGAAATTCCTGTAGAACTATAACATAAGCATAATCAATTGTGTAATACTTTGAGATTATAATGGCTGGTTTTTACCAGTTTACACATTGACCAAATGCCTCTTAATGAAACACATTTAATTATCTTGTAATAGTGATTTGAGTTTATAAATGTGTTTATTTGCACTGAGTGATTTTCAAAACACAATTTACATTTCAAAATGAGAACTCATTTCTCCAAGTCGGTATAATCTTCAGTGTTATGGTACAGAATCGATATTTCATACATATTGACAATAATGACATGCAGTTTAAATATTAGATATTAAATATTAAATATTAAATATAAGATTGTCGGGCGATTAGCGTAGAAAGCCCCTGGCTCTTTGCCTCTCAATATAAAGGGCAGCTAGGATAGGTTTAACTTTTAGACGGAAAGTGTCCTTCGATATTGCGAGATGACACATCTCAGGGAGTTTATTCCACATGTCGATGCCCCTATAGAGTGGGCTTTTTCTGTAGCCAAGTAGCTTGGAATCCGGATAGTTCAACAGGCCAGTACCGGTGGAGCGCATCACTCTCCCCCCGCCACTGGCCCCCGGAACTCCAGCCCCATTCTATCACAGTCATGTTTTGTTCCATATACATATTTATGAAGCA
This sequence comes from Harmothoe impar, assembly GCA_947462335.1. Lineage (NCBI taxonomy): Eukaryota > Metazoa > Annelida > Polychaeta > Phyllodocida > Polynoidae > Harmothoe > Harmothoe impar. The sequence continues at coordinate 9,749,673 of OX381711.1, read as the reverse complement.
TTAATAGGAGTTGTAGATCATATCTAACAGCAAGATAGTCTACGCCTGCATCACTGTGTAAATCAGAGACATGGTGCCGTATGCGAACACCCAAGCAGGTTCGTAGGCACTTATTCTGCGTCAGCTGTAGGCGCTTGTGCTGCGACTCCACAACACCGTTATACAGGAAGCCGCAATAGTCTAGCACGGGTAACATAGTTTGTTTATAGACTAAAGTAGCAGTAGGACGCGACATTTTGCCCCTCACTTTTCTCAACATGACGTGTCTGAAGTTAGTATTACATATAGTTTTGTTTATAGTACGCTCTAGAGTTAGAGTGCTATCTAGTATAACTCCTAAGTATTCATACTGGGAGCAGGTCGCGAGTGTGTTATTACCCATTGTTATATCTAGTTTCAGCTGTACCTCGGGCTGCTCATGGGTAAACACTACCACCTGAGTCTTGTTAGCATTTATACACAATCCGCTGCTGGTAAACCAGTTGTATACGGCGGTGGCGTCTGCCTGTAAGAGACTACGCGACTCTTCCAGACTACTGGCATTGGCTTTGAACATCACTGAATTTGAATGATGCTGCTCCAAAATACATGGGCAATTACAAAGAGACTCCTGTGTGATGTTGCGGAATGTTTTCAACACTTGATAAACAAAGGTCAGATTGAAGGGTGATTTGGTCATTCAATGATGAATTGTAATTAGGATAGTCAGATACAAGGTCAGTGAGAGTTGCTTCAGGGCCGATGTGTGAATTGCAACATTATAGCTCTCTGAAAGCGTCATCCATGTATGCCTTGGCTGAGAGCTAGGGTCAGAGACCTGGTTTTGTTCTATTACCTGATATGACAGCAGAGGGAGGGCACCACAGGAGCCGCTCTGTGAGCGGCTCCTGTGGTTAATAGTGATAAAGCACCTATAGCTGTAAAACAGGTCAACTGCAGTTTTCTTGACTCTAGGTATCAGAGTTTAAAACAGGTTGTTCACCAGACAGAAAAGACATATTTGCTATGAATACATCCACCACTTCCTAATAAAAATTAAAAAAAACTGTGTATATTTTTATGATGCCAGTCCTCTGCCTTCGGACAGACCTTGAACCTTTGACCTAGAGTAGACTGCCAGTCGGCTTAGCTGCAATTCTCAGCCAAGAACTACAGATGTTTTCTTGAATTTTGGGTTGCCTTATGACTTTCCCATTTGGCAGTAATTGTGCTGAATGAAAATGACCCAGAGAGTACTAAAAACATAATATACAAAATGGATGATCCTTTCTAGTATTTGGTAGGGTCTAGTAACCTTTAACACAATGCACATCAACCAAATTCACTTTAGAGAGACCTTAAAATGGCAGCCCGCACAGGATGACTCTGACCACTGGTTTATAAGCTGGGGCAGCTGGAGGTGTCTATCAAGCTGCTCACGTATGTATTGGGTGGTATGACATAGGGCCTGGAAGCTTCAGGATGTGAATAGACAACCACCATCCACAGACGGCCCATTCCCAGCCTCTAGTCTCACCCCCTGTGAGGCAGTTAACCTACAATCCCTTCCCCCTGCTCCTACACATGTAAGCCTGTCACCTTCACATCCTGCCTGCTACTTTGTCTCTAACCTCCTTAACAGCTTGTTTGCCTCCCAGAGCAACATTTCTTTCTCATAGTATCTGCTGGGCAATTCTGCTGTTTCTGCTCTGCCTCTTCTTCTATATGTCTGTCTCTATCTCTCATAGTTATTAACCATTGCAATATGCATCATTCAGTACTATACTGCATTGTAAATACAATATATTGACATTTTCTCAACACAGATGAACAGGCCTAGGCATCAAGGGGTGAGCAAAAAGAAAATCATTGAGAGAAATTCCTGTAGAACTATAACATAAGCATAATCAATTGTGTAATACTTTGAGATTATAATGGCTGGTTTTTACCAGTTTACACATTGACCAAATGCCTCTTAATGAAACACATTTAATTATCTTGTAATAGTGATTTGAGTTTATAAATGTGTTTATTTGCACTGAGTGATTTTCAAAACACAATTTACATTTCAAAATGAGAACTCATTTCTCCAAGTCGGTATAATCTTCAGTGTTATGGTACAGAATCGATATTTCATACATATTGACAATAATGACATGCAGTTTAAATATTAGATATTAAATATTAAATATTAAATATAAGATTGTCGGGCGATTAGCGTAGAAAGCCCCTGGCTCTTTGCCTCTCAATATAAAGGGCAGCTAGGATAGGTTTAACTTTTAGACGGAAAGTGTCCTTCGATATTGCGAGATGACACATCTCAGGGAGTTTATTCCACATGTCGATGCCCCTATAGAGTGGGCTTTTTCTGTAGCCAAGTAGCTTGGAATCCGGATAGTTCAACAGGCCAGTACCGGTGGAGCGCATCACTCTCCCCCCCGCCACTGGCCCCCGGAACTCCAGCCCCATTCTATCACAGTCATGTTTTGTTCCATATACATATTTATGAAGCATTAATAGGAGTTGTAGATCATATCTAACAGCAAGATAGTCTACGCCTGCATCACTGTGTAAATCAGAGACATGGTGCCGTATGCGAACACCCAGGCAGGTTCGTAGGCACTTATTCTGCGTCAGCTGTAGGCGCTTGTGCTGCGACTCCACAACACCGTTATACAGGAAGCCGCAATAGTCTAGCACGGGTAACATAGTTTGTTTATAGACTAAAGTAGCAGTAGGACGCGACATTTTGCCCCTCACTTTTCTCAACATGACGTGTCTGAAGTTAGTATTACATATAGTTTTGTTTATAGTACGCTCTAGAGTTAGAGTGCTATCTAGTATAACTCCTAAGTATTCATACTGGGAGCAGGTCGCGAGTGTGTTATTACCCATTGTTATATCTAGTTTCAGCTGTACCTCGGGCTGCTCATGGGTAAACACTACCACCTGAGTCTTGTTAGCATTTATACACAATCCGCTGCTGGTAAACCAGTTGTATACGGCGGTGGCGTCTGCCTGTAAGAGACTACGCGACTCTTCCAGACTACTGCGATTTATGTAAAACACCACGTCGTCAGCGTACATTAAAACACGACAATATTTTACAATTTTTGGTAAGTTGTTAATATAACAAATAAACAAGAGGGGTCCTAATATCGATCCCTGGGGGACCCCGAAATTAATTTTGGCGGTTTTTGACTTGGTATTATTACACAGGACGCTCTGCGTCCGGTTTCGTAGGTACGCGTAAAGCCAGTCACAATAAATTTCTGGCAAATTGAATTCTTTCATACGACTAAGTAACTCTAAGTGATGAATACAATCAAAGGCCTTCCGCACGTCCAGGAAGCAAGCAACCAGCGGGTCCCTGTTGTCACGTGCCCTGAAAATATCATTGACCAGGGTAAACACCGCGTCACTTGTCCCCCTGGACGCGCGGAAGCCAAACTGGCAGCCCGAGATCTTGTTATCTCTCTCGAGTCTCCCATAAATTTCCTCATACACCACCCTCTCCATAATCTTGCTGGGCATCGGCAGCAGGGAGATTGGTCTCCAGTTGCCGATTTCTCTCTCATTACCAGATTTCGGCAGCGGGACCACCGTAGCGGTCGACCAGGCTGCGGGGAAGGCCACACCGTGTAGGCAGTCATTTATCAGGCTAGTCAATTGGGGCGCAAGGATTAACAATGCGTCTTTCATAACAGTGGCACTAATGTGCTCTATCCCACTCGACTTATGCACATCGATTTCACCCAGCAATTTGACAACTCTTGTGTAACAGACCCTAGTTTCATCATTCGGTACATAGCAGTTACTTCTGGGCACATCAATATTACTGACCTTAGGCTTATCACCCAGACTATCAAACAACTTCTCACCAATACCCGTGAAAAACATGTTTATGTAGTCCGGTACCTCACTCCCTTTTAATTCCTGACCGGTTTCGTGATGGTCAAGAATTACTTCGGGCTTATTTTTACCTGTGCGACCCAGTAATTCATTTAACTCTTTCCAGAATACATACGGATTTTTTGCATGCTCCTCAAGTTTGTTTAGAAAATAGTTTTCCTCCGCACAGCGTGTCATAGCATTAATATCACGCCGTGTTTGCTTAGCCAATTCAAGTAGGTCTAGGTCAACCTGGCCACCGGTACAGTAATCGTGCATGTACTGATTTCGTTCGTAAATAGCTTCATATATACCGCGCGTCATCCATGGTTTGTTCATATCTTTTATGACCATTTCACGGATCGCACAGTGCACATCGAGGTAGGTAAAGATCGCTTTGTTAAGGAAATGGAATGCCTGGCTTAAAACCCTTCACAATCTTTTGACAGCACGAAACAAGTGACCCACATTTGACTTAGTCTTGCATCAAAGAAAACATCTGCTCACTGATTATTTAGGTTTGAAAGAAACCCATGTATGAATAATTGAAAACCTTCTTTTAAATCAGTCAATTGTTTTTGATACGATCCATCTGATTAGAACCCTGATATTGCCCCTTTGAACTTGGAAGATAACAAATGACAGCTGGTCACAGCTGGTGACAAACAAAAGGAATTCACATTTAGTTTGTTTTCCACAGGTTATATGCTATCCCTGTTTAAATACACCAAGAAACCATGAGTAATGTGCCTGCACTGGCCTAAAATGAGTGTGTAACTTCTCCCATCATTCCCACTTGTTGAAGTGGTTTGTCTTCCTCTAGTCAACTGTCCCACCACCATCGACACCTGTCATGTGTAATCTTAGTGAAAACCACCTAGTGAGGCTTCAGTATTGATCCTTCATATCACCTTTTATCACCCTCTTTGACAATATCGCAGTGCCTATAGGCAGCCCTATTGGCAGGCATGCAGGCATGTCACAGCTGATGGATTGGGAGAGGTGCAGAGGAGCACTTGCATTATTTAGCTGTTATAGTAGGTGGGAGAGCTATGGGTGCTGTAGACCTGAGATGCACCTCAGGTAAACAGTTATAGAGTGACCTATGAAGGTTTGTTCCTTCCTTAAGTACCTAATACTCAGACCAGGAAACCTTACTACGACAGATTTTTTAGTGTCATATGCTCCTCCAACCCATTTAATCAAAAGTATTCAGGTAAACAGGTGTTACGGCATGTACATTTTTGTTCTATAAAAACCTCTATGATGAAAGGTGTAAAATGCATCTTTTTTGAGAAGGGAGAGGTCATGGGGGAGGTTGTTGTCCACATCCCATTTATTATTTATGTTTTATCTCAATGGAACCCAGCTAAATGTGTTGATCTTGAAATCAACGGCAAACAGATAAAGGAGTATCCTTGTATAACGATCTACAGTCTAAACATATGAACACCTAAATACATATAGAGCAGAGGCAGGACAACTAATGATCCTTTCCATTTAGTGTTGATATTGACCTGCCATGAGTGGGACTCTCTACAGTTTATACCATATCTGCCCAATTTAGAGCAGGTATTCAAGTTAGCGCATGTCCCATTTTAGCACAGGTTATAAGAGTCTTTCAAAAGAATATCAACCATTAAAGTGGATCTCAAATAAGCGCATGTCCTGTATAAACACAGGGCAAATGGAAGGATGAAATAAATAAGTGCAGTCGCACTTAATCAAGGGGATGTATTGACCCCATTCATGAAAAGGATGCCAAAAGTGTAAACAGTTTTTGAACTCAGGTTATACAAAGTTATCAAAGCTTACAATTATGTTCCATATATAGTATGTTTTGGACAGACTATGTCAACCTGGTCAACCTCAATATTGTCACAGTATAGCACTACCTACTAGTGTTGCTTGGGCTGATGGTGGTGCCCCCTGGTGCTGGTCACGGGTGTGAGGGATGAGGGGAAGCCAGGTGCCCCAACTGGGCAGCCTAACACCTGGTGGCAGGTGTGCAGGAGTCAAGGTCCTGCAACCTGACTTCCTCTCATTATCACTCACCTGCCGACCATCCATTTGACCTGGCTGTTAGCACTATCAATAATCATATGCAGGGGCTCACTACACAGAGATGAGCTTAATCAGTTTTGAATAATAGAGCTTTAAGGTTAGAAAATAACTAGGTAATCATTTCAAAAATGTGAATAAATGAAGTGCACAACATCACCTCCTTTTTAATTGATCACTGACTTATTGTATATCTTCATGAAGAAATATCCGGCTGAGACTATAATGACATGTTATTCAAGAAAAAATAATATGTTTATAAATTTTCACTAGGGATTCCTATTTTACTTTGACCAGCTTACTCACTACAGAGTCAATACATCAGTAGCCAAAACACTAACTGCTTAACCTATTGGAGCCATTGTCTCATAACCTGCTGACCATCTTAGCTGCGCACTGATTAATTCAAATTGGATCACATGTAATGACTGTAATCACTGCTACCTGACATTCTGTGACCCAAATAGTTCCTGGCCTGCCACATAGGTGGCACCGAAGCCATGGTAGATGGGAGAAATGATTTATTGGAGGTTAGGAGAATTGAAGGCTGTAATTTGGATCAAGATTGGACCACCCAGATGCTTCCTGGAATAGATGAGGGGAGGTCCTAAAGTAGAGGGGGCTGATGGCTGCAAGACATCTGAGGGGCTTCTGACACTGATTTAGCATTGGAGAAGTAAAGATTCCGGGGATCACTAAATTTCTAGAATGATTTCCTTCTAGCAATCAACTTTGCTTTACTTTCCTACTTTGTTATATTTGTGTGCTGCTATTGCCTGTTGTACATAATTTATAGTATGTGATTTTGTAAAGTATATTGATTCTATACATGATCAATGCTTTTTTATAATATTATGATAGTGAATCCTATATGCATTTGCAGATACCATGTTTACTGTTAAGTGTAGTCAGATGTGTACAATTTTCAATCTATATTGTATTAAATTGGTCACTTCTCAAATCTCATTGCATAAAACACTGTCTTTTTACATAATATTGAAAGTTAATAACTTCAAATCTGGGGATGAGATGGGATTTATAAACCTTATAAGTATAGAGAACCCAATAACATTTTATTCTTAGTATGCATCATCATTATGCTCTACAAAGTTACTTGATTTACAAATTGATAGGTTCCTAATTATTAGATGATTAGCTTCATACTCTTATATTTGACAGGTACTGGTAAAGGGGAACTTAGTGCAATTAGCAGTGAAATAAAGGTATTTGCCCTAATTGGCAGAGCTGTGCTCAGAGTAGAAGGCACCATAACTCTGACTGAGATAAAGCTACTGTTGTAGACCACAGGCCACTATATGGTGTAGTGTATTCAATGTAACAATGGTTCTAGATAGAAAAATATTAGTGCACACATATACTGAGGTCAACTGAGAATGAAAACAGTGAAACTAGCATACAAGTCCTAATGCAATCTGACTTTCTCTCATCATCACCTTGCTATTGGCTATCAAGTTGGTCAATAAATTGTTAGCACTCTCATTAAAGTCATGAGGTGCTTCAGGTGTAACGATACGAATGGCAGAACATATTTATAACTGCTGAATTGAATTCATATTTTTTTGAAAAAGACCTGTTTGTATATGATGCAGGGAGCATAGGCCATGCCCTGTATGCGTTTTGCCATGCACCGTCAGTCTTGACGTTACACTAGATGTGACGTAGATGTGACCTGTATGTCATGAAGGAACAGGTTCGGCCCCAAGGGACATATTGGTTTTCATGCTGCCCCTCTGACCTGGTCCTGTCAGAAGGACGTTCATTCCTAGGAGGTGGGGTGTACGTAAAGGTAAGATTAACCCTCTGTACTGAACATGCTGATACACATTTCTTTCCTCATTGCCTGCATTACATAAACTATTCATATAAGTTTTCAATCTATTATAGATTCATATTGGTAAATATACCAATGTACCCTTAGACTAGTCAGATTTACAAAATCCCAGTAAACAAAGACAAAGGTTCACTTGTTGTAATAGCAAATACATTTAAAATTGATCCATTCAGGGGCTGCTCTTCACACCATGACATTTGCAGGGAATCAATTCCACGTAGGCCGACATAAACCAAATATCTGCTTCCAGAGACCAGATCACAACTTGCAAAGCAGACTGATACTGAGTTTGCAAGTCTAACTTATCAATCAACATGTACATTAAATGGATGATAAGTGCCAATGTTCTAACTAGATTTAATATCATTATACATGCTGAGCTTTTTTGATACCCATGCTCATTGAAAAGCCAGGAGTATGCACTTGTAAACATCATTGTACTCCAGAGCTTTTTAACAGCCCAACACAAAACAACAATGAGCAACGATAGTACTTTCTTTACACTTGTTTATGAAGTCTTAGGGATACAAATTTACTAAAAACAACAACACTAGTACTGTCAATGCAGAGCATCTGGGTTGCTGAACCTGAAACTCTTCCCTCTGTTTAGCCTAAGGTAGAGCAGGTAGTTTTTCTAATTAGAGCCTGGAGAACTTGCACCATTCCCCCTGGGACAACACAGCCTCCCCTCCGGATCCCAAGGTAAATAATGGATCCCTCCTCTGACCTGGCAATAGCCCGCATTCCTGGTGGCCATGACTTATCACCTTCAACCACCTCCAGCCCACCCTCGCACCTCCAGCCTTACACTATAGACAGCCACCCCAAGAGCTGGGTATCCTATTTGAGCTTAGTAGGTTCAAGTACGCTTCAAAGTCATAACTGAATAATTTGCCTTCTCACCACAGTGGTTAATACAGTAGGGTTTGTACAAGGCCATACTTAGGGACAAAAATCTCATTTAAACCTCTGCCTACCACTACCCCATCACACGTCACCCTCTTATATACAGCAGGGCAGAGATCAATAATCTAACAGGGGCCTGTAGATCATTATCACGGTCTTAGCACCTCCCTCTTACCCTTCTCTGGGCAGTTAAGGGTAGCATAGTGCCTTAATGTATTATGTACCTGAATGATAGACCGAGGGCTATACAAGTCTACTCAGCTGTGCTGAATTCATGCATTACACTTCCTATTACCAAGTGTATCAAGCCTGTAAGGTTTCCATGATTTATGCATGCAGCGCTGATAAATCATTCGAGATAACAACACTCAAGCATCATGCCAACAAATTACTTTGTATATTCAACCATGATGCTGCCTTACAAGGGTTAGTGGTTGCTGCAGGGATGTAGATGACAGATTGCGGCTCCCAGGGCTCCTGTGATCACGGCATGTAAACAGGGGCAGTGTGCACCTACCCAGCCACTTTGGTATTAATTAGTCATACTGTCAGTACTCTACAGTGGGGCGGCATAACACTCTAGGCTCAGCATTGTACCTCACATGTAAATATTGAATTATTATCATTATGCACAAGGGGAGCAATATGCTGTAATTTGGGTTGACCGCTAAGGAGTGTATCAGTTTCATGAGGTCAGGGTGATGCCTGGAAAACCAGCCTTGGCGAGGTAAGTTACGCTAGTTGAAACATAATTATGTTGACAAAACAACTCTGCAGCCCTTCAAGGGATAATTAGTCTTGCTGTCAGTACTGTGGTACAGGGGAGGGGAGGAGCCTGATCATGGAGCAGCTCACACTAGATGGATGAGCAGTTTAAGTATACAGGTGGAGGCTGTAGCCGTTTGTGTTGGTATGCTGATGCGGAGCTATTTGTCAATATAGCATTTATAACTAAGAGGCTATTATGGACTACCTTACCATTTACCTATGCTATGTGAGACATATTATGGGAGGGGAGAAGCTCATACTGAGTAGACAACCAGTTTGAACACAAGTGTGTTGGTTTGAAGGGTTGTGGCTATATGTTTACATAGCTTTTATAATTTCAAATGCCTACATGCCAACTCTTACTCACACTACTGTTAGTTATTTCAAATTGGAGGAGCTGTTTGAGTGTTCTATTGATACACTCTGGTAAGGCTACTTGTTCACATAGGGCTGATAAAACTGTAAACAGCTTATGGAATGTTCATGTTTCAGCTATTGAGTAGCAGTACTTTTGTTATACAAGCAACCTGCTTGAACCCTTTGGTATCCATCTGTTCACAACTATGTATTATATCTAATATGAAAAATAAGCCATATTTAAATGAAGCAAGTAATGGACAAACGAGTGTCAAGACACTGTTATACATCAAAAGGCTACAGCCCATAGAAACTGGACAGCTTCATAAGGAGTTTACATTTTATTATTATATCAGATAAGTGAATATTGGGGATAGGGGAGATTTAGATATCTGAAGGCTACTAATGCTTCCCATGAAAAGTACTGCAAATATTGAAATAAGATGTTTTTAGCATAATGAACTTTTTATACTGAATCTACAGTTTTCTCTGTGTTCAGGTGATGTCCTCGGCAGTGGACTGGAGATCCATCCAAAAATACAAAATCTGGACTGCCTCCCTCCCTATAATATTTTCCCCATCTTCGGCACTGATGTCCTGATACCTTAGACCCTGCCCTGCTTACAGCTTTGGTGGTAGGAGGTGAGATGGGGCATGATACTGCTTGACCTGCTGTGTAAGATAAGGCTCTGAGGCACCACAGAGGTGGTAAGATGCTTCATAATACCTGACAGCTGAGGAGGGAGGAGGAGACAAGCCTGACTGCTGGTAAACCTATCAACTATGGAGGCACAGGAGGGACACATGTTTCAAATTTCAAAACGTTTAACCTTTTTTTTTAAGGTACACTTTTTCATAAAGCATATTTTACACCAAGAGAGTCATGGATTCCCTCATTTAGGTGATAAAAAATGTGATCTGCACCATGCAACCAATTCCTGAGTGAGAGTGCATGTAAGAATATCTATATTACTATGCATACATAGGGTAACTCTGGGGGCAGTTGTTTTAGGTAGCAGATGGCAGAATTCCTATATAATTTTTACTTTGACCCATTTTTAGTTAATATCTTTATGTGACTAAGAAGTCTCCCCTATGTCTCCCATATGTCTCCCTTTCTGGGCCTCCATAACCTTAGAGCTATTGGAGCAGGTAGGCATAACCCATGGGTGATGATTGAGGGTAGGGTGATGACATGAAAGCAGATGGCTTGGTATCTAGAGAGGCTTAACCTTGTCACACCCACATGCCTTATGATGTGTAAGGGGAGGGGCAGATGCTACAGACAGTACCAGATAGAAAACATCGTAAAATATGAATCTTACCTTTGTTTTCTAACTTACTGATTCTATGCAATGTAAAGCATTTGTATTTGTTTGGGAAAAGAGTTGAGGTGTCAGGTGTTGTCCTCTATCAGCTGAGACTAAGGTAGCATGGCACATGTCAACTGGTGGATAAGTTCACTTTTCCACTGCATTTTGATTTAACCACATCAATAATCTAAAATATAATTGCTACCAGATGGTATATCTCAAATCACCTAGCATATGGTTTTCATTATTTCCATTTCTAAACTTTCAGGTTATTATATTGCACCAATCGTCAAAATGCTGCACATGACTTGATTTGTAATTGAGCGTAAATCACATCTTAGCAACGAATTTTGGACCTAAAACACACTCTTTCACCCTCTATAGGCAAATGTTGCTGAAATATGACACTAGTTGTAATGATGCCCCAATGCAGACCTTGTTAGTAACTCGCCAGTGCTCCATAAATGCATGGTGGCTAAAAGATGACACTTGTTGTCATGATGCACCAATGCAGCCAATGAGAGTAATTTGGCAGTGTTGTATTCAAGTTACTCACCAGGGCTCCATTTCTGCATCATAACGACCAAGGACTTGATTCATTAAGGCATATAATGCCACACTTAAAGGGTTTATATGCTTCCAAGTGATGGCAGGTGATAGGTGAGGGTTGGGTAAGGAGCTGGCCAACACAGGTGTCATCACCCCCTCCCTAACCCACCAGTTGTCTGCCTCCCTGAGGTGGTCACATGTCTCACCTACAGTAACAGGCTCCTATGTACAAGACATGTCCATGACCCCTGACCTCTGTGAACCCCTCCAGGTAGGGGTTAGAGGTCAGGGATGGCAGGGGTTAGGGATGGGATGTGGGTAGAGTAGTCAAGTCAGGATCTGCCTATAGGGGTCTACCTCATACTAATAAGCCTCAGACACATGGCAGGTTAATGTGAGATATTATCTGATTGTTGCAGATTAATGGGTTGTTATTTGTCATAGCTGAGCAGTGTCTTTACTTTTTTTGCCTGAGAATATTATACTACAAATTTGAGTTACTGAAAACGGATGCATTCATGATTAAGGGCAAGATGCATTTCAGTATCATGCCATCCTCATGGGATTAACATAAATGTCTAGTTTACTTGGACTAGATTGGCCAGTGTATACCTTGTAGTAGTATTGTTTTATGCTGCAACAGTGTTGATATAAAACTAATATCCCTAACCTCTAACCCACACAAGGTATACATTTGTTAAGAAATATGGTGCCTTGATGAATTGTGGTAACAACCTACAAACCCTTGCTATTATTCATGTCAAGATACTACTCCACTAAGACTTCAGCATTTCCGCTCACACTTGTATAGAAGGGCCATTAGTAAACCCAGAAACACATGGCCTCAGCTCTAGCCTGAGAGTGATAACTCATTCGTAGCTGTTTATAAAAGTGGTGCAGATGGATGCTGAGAAATGAGCACTTGAAACAAGCACTAAACCAGGGGGGCTGGTAGCCTAATGGTTATGACACTAAGGCTCTACTTTGGCTTTTTTTTAATTTTCCCCTTGGATAAGAATTTTGTATTGCATTTACCATTGAATGCTTTGAGATATTGTGAACTTTATTGAAGATAATTCCCCTCGTCCACTTTATCATGGAATATTACTGACATAAAGGAGGAAGACTTGGTAAACCTAAATCATATATGAGATATTTATTTAAAGGTACATTCTCAATACTCATTTGAAACATCATGACATGGTCCAATGATAAGGAATCAAAAATCAATTAGGTTAAAGATGTACCAGATTGTTCAATATGGCCATCCTTCATGTCCAACCTACTTTCTGAAACAGTATTTCCCTTCAGCTTTACATCCAGCTCATTTGCAGTTTGTGGAGCGCACACAATAAGTTCACCCATCAAAAACAAAATGAAAAAGATTAAAGCTGTGCTCATTGGAACGTCTAGGTTGCCTCCCATTGCCTATAAAGGATATTTTATTTGTGCCACATCATCGAAATATTATGATATCTTAATAACATTTGGAACAGCAAAATATGGAGATAGTCAAACTATGTCACTGGGTTAACCTGGGTTAAATACACACATAAGTTTAACACCGAGCTGGAGATTTCCAGTGGTACTTAACTAGACATCTGCTTTCTAGTACCACCTTCAATACTGCATGGACCTTACAGCAAAGGACTCTTGCAATTCACCACCAGAGTTGGGGCTGACTTTGAGCACTACCAACGCCTGGGGGAAGGTTTCTTTCGATAGCAGTGGACTGTTTCCTGATCCTTGACAGACCTTTCTACGCCTTGCTATTAGTACTGCCTCTCTATGCACACTCTAAACATTACCTTGCCTCTTTCATATATCTGCTACACTCCCCCTGATGTACCGCTAGTTTATGACACAGCGGGACACTGCATGAGGATGTATGGTATATTATAAAGAGATGCAGTTATTTAACTATTTTCAACAGGAGCCCAGAGATAATGTTTCACATCACATATATGTCCCTTCTCCTGCTCCATGGAAAAACAACAACTTACTACTTGGCACCATAATTCAGACTAATGTATATGTTTGAAAACAATAGCTTAGTGCAGAGATGTTTAACAACCAGCAATGGCCAGAAACTCCCAGGGACTGCAGTGAGTGGGGAGTGGGCTTCCACCCTTGGTGCCTGGAGGGATCTACAGGGCAAATTACTGAGCAGTGTAAAAACAGTATCGGCATGGCTCTGTGTCAGTGCCCCCAGCCACTGGTGTATGGTGCCTGTAATGGGCCGTGGATGGATTCATGAGCTGATTAAGTATATAATTCTCTACCAAGATGGTGGATAGTTGGGCAGCTTCATGTACACACTACTTTTGGTTTATATCCTTAGCACTGCCATAGTTGGCCAATGCATATAGTAAAAAGGGCCCCCTGAAGGCCAAGATTTTGTGTTTGCATTGGAAACAATACGCTATGGCAGTGCGCCTCCAGAAAGCACCGGCAGTCCCAAGGATATTTGGTTGGTAAATCATTATCAGGTGTGCCCTACCCCTGGTAATACAGTCAGCCCTCATTTGTTCAAATTTGAAATGAATTCTGAGGAAGCTAATCATCCAAGGAAATAAGTAAAGAGTCAATTTGAGTTGACACTAAGACTAAAGTGTGTTGTTGTAGAGAGAATAACTTATGCTGCAATGGTAAGGTGTCAAATAGAAACTGTGTGTTCCTTTTTTACTGGGAAGGTTAATGCAGGCTATCTCAGGATGAATGAACCCTATGCTTTTTAAGATTTAGAAACTTCTATTCTAAACTCAACTTTTTGAAAGTAGCTTATTAGGGGGAAAAAACTTCTTGGTTTACTGATGTCCAGTGTCCTTTTACCTGATGTTCTATGAAAGTACAACTTCCAATAGCATAAGTTCATAATACAAATTTCATTGGATTTTTGTAATTTTACAATTGCTTATTCAAGTATTAATTGTACATTCTAGACTAATAATTTTTGTTATTAAGAAGGACAAAAACAGAGGTTCCGTGTCAAATGGCCTTTTTCATTGACCTTCTTTTCCTGAATGAGCTAGGTTGAAAGGTGAAACCGGATATTAGATTTTGGTCTTGATTCTATCAGACACAGTTCAACCTAAAAATGACAACAGGAAATGACTTCCTTGTTTTATTTATAAAATCCTTGCTGCTTTAGCTGTTTGTGTCCAGCCATTTTGTTTAGCATGGAAGATTATCCAAAATAAACATGAACAATGATAAAATATCATGGCCAAGGGTGCCTAGAAATCAAAAGAGTTAATGATTAACATCCCATTTAATAATTCTACCAATAGCTCTAATAAAACACAGACAAGCTCATAGAGCAGCCCGTAAAACAGAAGGTCACAGATCTGACAACAAATCTGCTCACACACCTCCTGCCATCTACATGAGGAAGCAACACAAATTGACCAATCAGATCACTTTTTTTGGTGCACAGGTCTACTTCTGACAATAGCATTGGTTATCATCAAAGAAAAAAATACAGATACAGACAGTGAGAACTATAGATAGTTGATAAAAGAGAACAGATGAAATGATGCAACCGATTTGACTGTTTTCTTTTGTATTGGTATAAGCTGGTCTCTGGCACCCACCCCATTAATTTAGACCTGATTTCTGTAGCATCCAACAAAGTTGACACACTGTCAATGAGTCAATATTATCCTTGACACATAGAGTAGAGTTGCCAAGTTGCCTAACGGCATTCCTATGATGAAAACTAATGATAAATAAATAAGAGAAATGAATATGATACATTGAGCTGGTATGATCTCCTGAAAGGGTTAGGAATTGCACTGTGTGATGCTTCAAGTAGGTATATATACACCACAGGCTGGGAGAGGCAGAAATTGTATACAGAAAGTTCATGTGCAGAGAAGCTAATAAAATGTCACTCAGTCAGAATGCTGCTCTCATTCTACCATAGATGGTTCCTGTTCATGTTTTTACTAAAGGTGTGTAGACGTATGTAGTGCAGTGTTTGTAATGTAGTAGGGAGCTGATTGTATTATTGTCTGGATGGATATCATTGAACATGTCAGTATACTTTAGGCAGTCAGATTTCTTATTATTTTAAAGTTAATAAGCTGCTTTTGATGTTGCAATGAGTACAGTAATGCAGACTGGATTTTAGATGCGGCAATGCATATGATGTTAGGACAAGGCTGGGTGCAAAGACCAGCACTGCGTACATGCAATTAAAGATGATATTGAAACATTATGGATAACATTATTGAATGACATTTATATAAAGATTGTCAGTCAGATAAGGTATAATCATGAATTATATAGTGTCAGTATCCTAGAGTGACCTTATTATAAACATTGCAGCTTTCACACTGCTAGAGTTGATGGTTTTGTCATGCACACTCACTCATACACCGGTATACAAGGCTTCATGGATATTTATACTGAGTGATACCACGTTAGCATCTCATTAATTGTTCTTAATACAGAAGGTTTGGACCTGTAGACTGCTGTAGACACCTGGTATCTGAGGCTGGTAAATGAGACAAGTTGCAGCTAATTTTTAGCATGCCACCTGACCACATTAATCAGTGATCAGCCCCTGCCTTTGCAGCCTACATGCAGGATTTGTCAGCACCAACGTAAAGGGTGCATCAGATATGTGCCATACAGAGCAGGTACACTGTCAACAGTTGGTTGCCATTTCTGTAGGTGTACAGTAGATTGTAATGTATGTGTACACTGTATTGTAGGTAAACAGTAGAATCTACCTCACATCTACAGTAGTAAATCCATTCTACAGTAGATTCTACTGTAAATCTACAGTAAATTACACTGTGTACCTACACTAACTATTCACAGTGTTGTTCCCGGAAAACACAGCATGGATCTGTTTTATCAATATCCATGAGCACTCAACAAACAATACATAGGTTATCAGGGTGGATGAAACTGATGGCAGCAGCATAATGATTTGACCAGACGACAGATTAATTGCATCATCCTACCTGTGCCCCTCTTTATATTCTTGCACTGTCAACAGTCTGTTTACTTCTGAAAGACAGCTATCTCTCAAATCGCTCACATCTCAACATTATGGAGGTAGGCCCCCATGTGTCAAGCCATTCTGATTATGGCATATACAATTTCCTCAGCTGGTTTTCAAACACAGCTACCTTCCTTCCTTTTACCAATAATGATCCAGCAGCCACAATGAAGTGTGACAGACACAGTATCTGAACACTTCCTGTGTATTGTATGGCCTCCCACCTGGTGTCCAGTTATGGTACTAGTGTTGCATGTCAGGCAGCAATGTGAGGGCCCTACCCACATTAAGGTTTTTGTTACACTGCTTTTTGAATTTGTGAGGGGGAGTTGGGGAATTAAATTCGTCTTCCGAGATTCTCATTTTGAAACCAATGCAACCAATAGGTTTTCTTATCTCAATAAGTTGGTAAATGATATTCAGAGGATAATTAGATAAGAACAGCAGCCAATTTTCTGGTTGTTATCATCTCAATACATCTGTAATTCTTGCTAATGAAGTTTTAGGGTTTTATGGTTTAGATATAAGCAAAGGTTAAATGCCTCTGCTTATAAGTTGTATTCCATCGTTGGCTTTGATTTTACCGCATCCAAATACTCCACACTCCTCCACTCACACCCTATTTAATCACCAAAGCAAGACTAGATCCAGCAAAACATCAAAACAACACTTGTCAGTTCAGTCTGTACATGCAGACAGTCTCAGCCCCCAGGTCTTCCTACCACATTATCTTGGAATTGACAGCTAATCTCTCAGAAACATCACCAGAAGGGAGGATAGCTTGGATAATATAAGTCATGAAGGAATGATTTCAGTGATATGAGTATTACTAGGGAATGACACGACGGTTGCATACAAGTGCTTTCATTCAACTGTGGGTCTGTGCGGCCCACAAGTGGCCTTATTGGCAGTGAAGTATTTTTAAATATAAAAGTATGAACAGTTGTAGATTACTTTTTATACTTATGTTCCAGCTGTGGCCATGTGTTTCTGTATGGCCTGGTGAGAACCACTTCTGACAATGACCAAGTCAAGTGAGAGCGGAAAAGTAGTAGCGTCCTAACATAAACAATAGCAGGGGTTTGCAGTCTGTCTATTCAACTGGTTCATCATCCCATGTGTCATAAGTTATAGGTTATGTGTATGTAGTGGCCAGTATAAAAGCAGGCTTTCTAGTTTGAAAATGAAGATAGGAAGAGGAGAAAAATGCAAGTATAGGAGAAGTATACACATTCATCCACCAATCTAATGCCATTTCTCCCTTCATTTCCATTTTCTCAGATTGGTAACTCACCAGGGTAACATTCTCACCTCATTTAGGTCCAACTGTTGTGTTTAAGACGGGCATATAAAATTCCACAAAATCAAGAACACTGCTTATGAAATTGATAATTCAACATTATTCATCTCTTTATACATCATTCTAAACTCCATGCTCTAGCTCGTAGTAGGTTATGTTAGGTGGTTATGAGTAGACTCTGCTAGATGCTCACAGCTCAGTCGATAGCAATCAGCAAGTGATGCTATAATTCACAAAGTGCTTGTACTAATACACCACACAGAGCAACTTAGACAGTAGCCCATAAAACAGAAGGTCACAGATCTGACATTAAACATGCCCACACACCTTCTGCCACTACGATAGAGGGCAGCTCAATTTGAATGCCTCCTTTGACAAAAGTCAAATACTAAGCAGTGACACTGTGTCCTGTCCTGCCTCTGCCCTATTCAAAGTGTATAGCATTCGTATAGCAATATACCCAAGAGGAATGGTAGGAAAACCTCAATGAACATATTGAACCAAAATACCTTCTATATCTACTAGAGAAAATGTTCATCACAGCATACATGTTTCATAAGCCAAAGTCCCCTCCCAGGAGAAAGATAACACATAGTAAGCCATACACACACCTTACCATCACAGTGCTAATCTTGCACATGTTTATTCAGCAGAAAATACCACCATGCATACAACTCCCTTTCTATACACCTAGTTAATTGATGCCTGCAATGTGGGAGGCCTAGACACTCTGCTGTAGACACCTGGTATCTGAGGGTGGGAAGTGAGACAAGTTACTGCTAATTAATAGCATGCCACCTGACCACCTTAATCATCCCTGTGCTACAGACATTCCCACACGCACCCTCGGTTTGGCCACACACTCGTTGCATTACATGGCTGTCATAGACAGCAGGTACAAATTACCCAGCTACCTTTACTGTTTGTAGAGAAAACATCACGGTTGGAGGATGGCTAGAATGGGCCATAAAACAAAAATGTAGAAGCTTAGTTTATTCTGATAACAGAGAAACTGGATTCCCCACTAATTCATCTATAACATTGAATGCCTCTTCCCTATCTCACTGTATCAGACATGGCTCATTTTATATGTTCTGCAATCATTAAAAGCTTACAAATTTGACACAAAAAGATGTATGTGAATTCTTAATGCTGAATAGTGATATCTAGTAGAAAGAGAAAGTATAGATCTACATACACAATAATGAACAGAGACACTTAGCACATTTTTTGCCATCATACCAACACAGATCCTGCAGTAAATGATAGCCCCCACAAAAAGTCACAGGAAGTGTGACAGACGCAGCATCTGAACACTTCCTGTGTATTGTGTTGCCTCCCACCTGGTGTCCAGTTATGGTACTAGTGTTGCATGCCAGGTGGCAATGTGAGGGCCCCACTCACAGAGATCGAATGTGTCTCTTTCTATACTAATGTTGCCATGAATGTCCCCCCCAATGTTGAGAATTTTGCTCCCCCCCCCCTTATTCCGTTACATCACATCTGATGCATGTTTCATGATATGTCTCCAGGTTGTTCTAATATAGGACTCTCTATGACTCACTTTAGTTATCGTAGTGGTTTGAATAAGCAGAATGTATGGTCTTGCATATGTGCAGGTCTTGTATAAGTGCCTGGTAACTTATTCAAGCAACTAAGCTTTTGTATCATCACTTAAGCTCTGGATTTCCCCCTCTATATCGTGTTTCCAAAATAAAAATAAACTTGATGCCTAACAACATTTATACATTATGATATATGTGATACAACAGAATATGGAAACATTGGCGAAATGATCAAATTGCTAAAAAGAAAATCTAAACATTCTTCTCTCCGCCCGAGCTATTAACTCAGGAAGATCACAAGTAGAGGTTTGATTGCTTAGATAATGAACATTATCAGTATCATATCTCATTGCTTTCATTTCATTTGAGCAGCATAGGTTATCATGGGCTTTGCACATCACTGAACTTTAATGATGCTGCTCCAAAATACATGGGCAATTACAAAGAGACTCCTCTGTGATGTTGCAGAATGTTTTCAACACTTGATAAACAAAGGTCCGATTGAAGGGTGATTTGGTCATTGAATGATGAATTGTGATTAGGATAGTCAGATAGAAGGTCAGTGAGACTTGCTTCAGGGCCAATGTGTAAATTGCAACATTATAACTCTCTGAAAGCGTCATCCATGTATGCCTTGGGTGAGAGGTAGGGTCAGAAACCATTACCTGATATGACAGCAGAGGGACGGCACCAAGGGAGCTGCTCTGTGAGCGGCTCTGTAGCTAGTAGTGATATAGCAGCTATAGCTGTATAGCAGGTCAACTGCAGTTTTCTTTACTCCAGGGTATCTGAGTTTAACACAGGTTGTATACCAGAAAGAAAAGACATATTTTATATGAATACACACACCACTTCCTAATTGAAATAAAAAACTGTGTATATTCTTGTGATGTCAGTCCTCTGGCTTTGGACAGACCTTGAACCTTTGACCTAGAGTAGACTGCCAGTCGGGATAGCTGAAATTCTCAGCCAAGAACTAGTGATATTTTCTTGAATTTTGGGTTACCTTATGACTTTCCCATTTGGCAGTCATTGTGTTGAATGAAAATGACCCAGAGAGTACTCAAAACATAATATACGAAATGCCCTTTCTAGTATTTGGTAGGGTCTAGTAGCCTTTAACACAATGCACATCAACCAAATTCACTTTAGAGAGTCCTTAAAATGGCGGCCGCACAGGATGACTCTGACCACTGGTATATAAGCTGGGGCAGCTGAAGGTGTCTATCAAGCTGCTCACGTATGTATTGGGTGGTGTGACATAGGGCCTGGGGGCTTCAGGATGTGAATAGACAACCACCACCCACAGATGGCCTATTCCCAGCCTCTAGCCTCACCCCCTGTGAGGCAGTTAACCTGAAATCCCATCACCTTGTACCTACATATGTAGGTCTATCACCTTCCCACCCTGCCTGATACTGTGTCACTAACCCCCCCCCCCCCACCTCTATTCCATCCCCTTTTACCATTATGTGAAGGTCTGCTACTTCCGACCCCCTCTAATACGGTCCTTGCTCTCTCATAGATTCTTTCTGTCTCCTCTCTCTCTCACTAAACTCACTCTTACACTCTCCGGCTCTCATTCTTCCTGATAACATTCCCAGGAAATCCATATTTAAAGAAAATTTAATGCAGACCATCCATTTTAAAACTCAATTACTTCTGACCCCACAGCTTTATAGGATTGCATTTCATCCATTAAACATGCATTCCACCCTCATACAAAAAGACCCACATGTTTCATTTAGGCACAACTTGTCTCATTGGCTTCACAATAACAATGGACAGCTTTAATGATTGTGTGTTTGTATTCATCATATTCTGGTCACTAGGGACCCAAAAGAAAACCCACTCAAATAACAATAATTCTTTTGACTGATTTATTTTTCCTACTTTAATTCCTGTTTACAGTCCCCTTTGAACTGCAATAAAACATTGTTTCCTTGAGTCTTTTTTATAAGGATCTTAAAATGGGAGAGTGCACCTGATGAGACCAGGACAGGGAGGTCATGGGAAGCCTTGATGTCCACACTCCATCAAAGTCAACCACCACCACAGCGGCTGTTTCTTTTAAACCAATCACAATCACAATATGGGAACAAATGAGCTAATTCAATTGTGACTTTTTTTCCAAGAGCAAATGCTAAGAATTGTACTTTCAAGGGCTCAAGCACACATATATTTTAATGTTGCTGTAACCCTGTGTCTATATACATGGCAGGCCCTTACAGTTGTTATTGCTTACCATGAATTTCAATATCCATGTTCACCAGCATTTGTTCAAGACCTACACTTGTTCGATGACCCGGCTCTGGAACTAGCCATTGCAGTTATTTGATTGCTGTTCACTTTATGAATATATACATCAGGAATATGGCAATCCTGTCCAGCTCTGGATGTCCAACATCTAGACTACATTACTAATACATAGGTCAAATAAATAGGTCTCACAGGTCTGTAAGCCCTGAGGTTAATGCCCTGTGTTAGGCCATGTGCAGTGGGTGCTGACTGAGCTGAGCTGGTATTCCGCTGTATAAAAACCTGGGTATACCCATATATGGAATATATATATTGATAGTTGTAGAATGCCACAGCAGTCAATATAATCAGTTGACATCCCTACCCCCATTCAACCTCAAGATGTTCACTGACATAAACACTTTTGTCGAACAATCGGTTATAATCAAGGAAGAAGTTATATTAGGCAAAGCAAGATTTCCACAGTAATTTATCCTCTTAAGGTTCAATAGCAGTGTGTAGCCTTACACTTATGGGTCACTAATAGAGCATATACGGTAGAAAAATCCTTATGTATATCAAGTGCATAGGAGAGGTCTTAGGAGGGGGACATGGCAAGGGTCGTGTATACCATGGATGAGATATGGCAGGAGCCTGGTGCACACCCATTACCTGATATGGCAGCAAAAAAGTGTTGCACATATATAGGGTCTTATTCCTGATATTGATTCATGAGACATGTGGCCCAGGGGCTTCAGGATGTAAATAGACAACCACCACCCCACAGATGGCCAATCCCAGCCTCTAGCCTCACCCCCTGTGAAGCAGTTAACCTGAAATCCCATTCCCTTGTTTCTCTATATGTACTCCTGTCACCTTCTCACCGTACCCCATATTGTGTCTCAAATGTCCCAACCAGTCATTTTGTCTCCCAATCAATTACTCACTATCCCGGTCTGCCCTCTCTCCTCTCACCATTTTTACGGAGGATGAAATGCATCCTGCATTGCATAGCTGATGTGTTTAACATCTCCAATATCATGAAGCTAAAGTATGAATAATCTTTAGCATTCCCTTTGAAACGCAGAAGCAAATCAGAACTTAATGTCTCGTAAGGTCAAGTGTAACCCAGCGCGTAATTTCATTATTATGGCCAACATATTTTATTTTGATGCAGACTGAATTCAAAAAGACCCCTTGACCCAATAACAAGAATGGGCACATTTCCTATTAGTGAATTCCCTTTGTGTTCATCACATTCCATCCAATAGGGACTGGGACTTTGACCAACTCAATTGTGTTAAGTGATTTTTAATTTTAGTAATGCCAGCTTAAAATCTAGTGCTTCTTTTGTTCTTCAAAGGAAAACGTCGAACAAAACATCATTCCAGGGTGCTTTTAAATTGGTTCTAGAAGTCGGAGATGAGAAACGGCAGAGATCAGGGCAAAGGTTAATGCCCAGATTTCCTTTTTGGGACATGTTTTAATTAGGATATCACTGAAACACAACAACAGATATTCATTTTAGTTTTTTGAATGTTTGGTTCCAGTTCATATAAATCTATGTCTATACTCTAGAATTCACGTCCCATCTCGAGGTATAATTTTCATTTGTAAGCATGATACAGCAATGCAGCACGTTTGGTAGGGCAACATATATATGTAAACCATGAGGTCAACAAGGCTTCGATCTTCTCAGACAATGAGTATCCCTGTTTTATTCTCTGTTTAGTGGTATGAAAAGGTTAAAAGGGACTAGTTGATTTAGGCAGCAAATGTATGAGAGTCATCATACTTTGAACCTAGTAGATAGCAAATGGTTATAACGAGAATATATTATCTGTACTGGGTAATGACATTTTGAATAGTAGATACTACATGAGGCATGTTTTCATGTAGCTACAGCTATCATCAAGTATTAGCTATTCCTTTAAGAAAGAGCATATGTTCTAAGGTGCACTTTTCTCTATGATGCACCAATGCAACATCTATTTTTTCATGATACATCAAGTAATTGATATATACTCATATGATTAATTACTGGCATTGATGTATCCCTTGCTAGTGACTCCCATGTATTGCATGCATACATCTTGCTAGCATCAAAATTAGTTTTACATTAATATATACAAGAGTTAATTAGAGGTATAGCACTAAAATAAGCAACCCCTCTATATGTAAGAAATGATGCAGATGAGAAGATAGAGGAATACTGACAAAACCTTACAAACGAGACAGTTCAATCTATAGATGTAGAAAAAGATCTTATGTAGTTTATGGAAATATTGGTTCCTCCTTCTTATCAAAAGTACACTATATGGGAACTAGAACAGGATTTTCAAATATATACATGTACCTTCACAGAGTATGGATGAGATGAAAGGAAATGTTTTCTAGCATTAAAGCATTGAGCAATGGCATGTTACGCACAGGGACTGTATTGATGCATCATGACAATGAATTCCATCTTTAAGCAACATGCAGTCCTTATTGGGTTAAAAAGATCCCTATCACAACATATAATGACATGTCAGCCATATTCACTGATATCATTATGGAGATCCCCTATTTGTCATGTCACCTCCATCTCGCATCTACATCACATTATCTGCCCCATCCTCATTGCCCTCATGCATATTTGTAGGAACTTGATGTGTAAACAAGGCTATACAGGCTCTTTATAGGTGCCTCATTTGCCTTCCCTAGGATACATGTATTTGCTAATTAGGTGAGTAAAAAGGGATACTTAAGATGCAGTGTAATCATGGGGTTGCTTTCCTGTACGTTTGTAAACAAAAGTAAAAATGCCAGTTGATTGGCGCATAACATGTATATGGGGCAAAACATGGTGCTGTAAGATGTTTATATTACCCTTAGCCCCATTTACATTGGTCATGTAGCACAAGGATAGCCCCCATATATCATCATAAAGCAAACAGCACCCTACACCATACCATTGGTTGTTAATCTTCTCACACTGCTTCTGCTCACCAGATATGACGTTACTCAACATCAAGAGCTTTCCTCAGTCACTAACTGATCTACAGTGCCATGACCAATCAGCACTTTGTTAAGTTTTGGCTAGTGTGTATATATACATGTAGGATATGTACAATTGACTTCACCCCGTACTACAACCAGAAGTGAATTGTAATTCCAAAAATGTTTCTAGTTGACAATATAGGAAACATAAGATTTCTTTTTGTATAATCATATTCAGGCCCTTTTACACCTTCTCAATCTAGGTGTCTAAAACTACATTTCAGCTTCATAGTCATCTTCAAGCTATCCCCAATAATATCAAGGTTTCAAAACTATTTTCTTTGTGTAGACAAGAATATATATGCAACATACAGCATGACAACAGTGACCCACATTTCACTTTTTCTCCCATCAAAAGAAAACACCTGCTCACTGATAATGTTTCTAAGACAAATTCGAGTAAATTACTAAAGGATGACCTCTTTCATCTGACTAAGTCAGAAAGCTGAAGGCAGATCGCAAGGGAACCACTTCCAGGAAAAGAGTAATACACCAGTGTAGGCCTAATTTGAGATTCTCACTCTTCCTGTCATTCCCACTTCCTTAACTTCTTCATCTTCCTCTAGAAGCTGCCACACCAGGACCACCTCCTGTCATCTGTAATACTGAAGAAAACCTCTCCATACTGCTTCAGCATTGATCCTTCATTTCACCTATTATCACCCTCTTTGACAATATGGCAGTGCCTATAGGCGGCCATATTGGCAGGCATGGTGGCATGACACAGCTGATGGATTGGGAGAGGTGCAGAGGGGCACTTGCCTTATTTAGCTGTCAGCGCAGGTGGGAGAGCTATGGCTACTGTAGACCTGAGATGCACCTCAGGTAAACCATTATGGAGTGTTTAGGCAAGGGTTACTATATGCTTAGTACTAGTACTCAGTCTAAAAACCCTTACTAATTCCACTTCCAGTTCTTCTATATTCTTCTTGAAATCAAATTAATCTGGATAGTCAGGATAGAACTATACATGTATATACATATATAACTTCAGAATGATGTCAGTCAACATTTCATTCTAGTAAAACTACTGGTTTTACATATTTTCAACGGATGAATTTCTTAGTCATCAATCTTTATCACACATACCAAAACACTCCCCATTGTCACTTTTATTTTGATGGTATAAATCAAAATGATCATCTATGAAGCCCTTTCTCACAGGTTTGATAATTGAGGTTTAATGTAGTAATATTATTGAAGTTAAACTTGAACAAAGTAAAAAAAAAAGAAATAACTTAGGGCTAAGTGTTTTCTAAGGTCAAGTTCAATCCAGTATTTTTAGTATAGTATAGTTAGCGCCTGTTCCGCTGGGTACCAGCGGCGGGAGGTGCTGTCCGCCGCTGGCTGCGTTCGCGGACATCACATTCCCCGCCGTGCCTGCACGCGGATCACTGCCGCTGACTGAGGGCCACATAGTGTTTCCGAACGCGTCCGCGAGGCGGATGCTGCTGCCGTCCGCGTTCGCTGACACACCCTGGGCCGCTGTGTAGGCGGATTGAGAGGCTGTATGGGCGGTGGGAGGGGATGTTTGGGCGCTTCCGAATGCGGACATACCTTGTTGACTTTGAGCAATGGCGGACTGCCGTGTAGCGCAGACAGCCCGCATGGATTGCCTATATTCCTCCTCTAATGCCGCATTGTCCAGCTCAATGTCCGCTAACCTCTGGTTTAGCTGGATTAGGTCTCTCTTCCGCCGTAATAGGTCGTTTCTCTCCTTGGCTGCCTCGATCCTGTCTCCCAGAACCTCTTCAGGTTCCCTCTGGACAGGAGAGGTGGGTGACAGGCTGGACTGTTGTTGTCGGTCACCCCCTCCCCCCACCTCACCACCATGGCCACCGGTGTCCATGACCTGGCCTGAGGTGTCTCCAGGTAAAGTGTCCTGTGCCTCCTCCTGTGTACTAGACTTATGCTCAGGAGCGGGTTGACCACATCCAGGGCAGTTCTTGCAATTCCCATGGAAACCATGGCCACAGTTCTGGCATTGAACCATGATTAAAATGCAAATTCCAAAAAAAAACTGAGTCTGTCCTGGCACCCAGGTGGGTGGACATGAGGCACTGGCTGGGGTGAGCGGCCAGGTGGCCCAGGTAGGTGGTGAGAGTGGTGCCACCTGGCGAGTTCTTCCGTCAATACCCCAGCCAATCCTGTATAACATATATTGGATGGATCCGACAAAGAAAACAGAGAATAAAACATTGTTTCCTGAAGTTACTTTCAATTAAACCAGAAATGGGACATGAGAAAAAGGACCTGCTTTGAAATAAATTTAGAAATTATTGGTAAGTTCAATGCTCAAATTCTCTAGTTTAGAAATGTCTAAACACAAATGAAAACCCAGAATAATGTTATAATATAATTCATTATTTTTCCACTGATACTTGTTTCCTGTTCATGTATCATGAATTTTTCATATTTTCTCCTCCTTCTCATCAAATCCACTGATGTGATACATTTTTTAAGATGCAGCATATTTCATTACAAATTTTATCTTGCTATTGAAAACCTTCCTTGCTGGATGATGTAACATGATATAACATGCAATATAACTGCTGTTGGTGGCCGGAGGCATGAGGGATGACCAAAAGCTGGTTACCCCATCTGGGCAGCCTGACAACTGGAGGCAGGTGTGCAGGAGTCAAGGTTCTGCAACCCGACTTCCTCTCATTATCACTCACCTGCCAACCATCCATTTGACCTGGCTGTGCCCAACTCTGCTTAACTGACAGTTCAGAGCTCAGGGAGGAAGGCACCGTATTGCATGTGACAACATTGCATACCTGGCTCAATCTGCCAGCCACTCTTCACTAGTTCAGTGTGCTCAATAGGCCCAAAAAGGTATTTTGAAGTGTATGGAATGCATATATATGTAGTGATGAAATAACAGTGAAAAAAGAAAAAAACTAGAGTTAGATTGGCCCTGAATTAATTTATTAAATACCTTAAGCTATATAGTTAGCATATCATTATAACCATGTACAAGCAATCAAACAGTCTGTACTAACACTATACTGACCAAAAGATTCACTTGTTGTAATGATTAGGGGTTTCATATATGAACAAAGTTGTAAGAGCTTTTATCTGTAGCCTCATTTGCCTTCAATATGATGTATGTATATATGTGCCAATTAGTTAAGGGAAAATTAAGATGCAATGTAATCATAGGGATGCACTCTTGATTGTTTCTAGGCATGAAAAAAAGAAAGACTCATCCAAGGAAGCAAAACAGGTATGTGAGGCAAAAACATGGTACAGTAGGACATTTATATTACCCTGAGCCTCATTTGGCATCCTTCTGTAGCACAGTGACGGCCCCATATATCATCATACAGCACACAGCACCCTACACCATAACCAGGGCAGGCTAATTTTGTCACCCTGCCTCCTCCCAACAGGAGACACTATTCAACATGAAGAGGGTGTCTTTCCTTGGTCAGCACTAAGTTAGTTATAGGCCATCAGCAACAGGCACTTTGTTAGGTCCGGGCCATTACCAATCTTTGTAAAGATCTAAGTTTTGTCAAGTATGCGGGTAATGAATTGATAGGATTTAAAATGTCAAAAGAGTCAGGGCATATTATTGGGGTAAGAACTGTTCTCATGCCCTTTGGTTTATGATACTGTGTGAGAATCAGGGAGCTGACCGTGCTGACAGAGCAGATAGACTTGACACTGCAATTTTAGCTATAAACTTCTAGGGTTGCTGTGCGCAGGGCATATCATATCATTCACTATGGAGCAGTCCTCAGAAACAATTTCTGTACGTTGTTGTGTTCGATTTGGATTTTCAAGATCTATGCAAACAACTTAGGTGCAAATGTTTAGTACGTCAATGATCTACAGTTCTGTTGGTATATACGTCTGGTTTTAAAGGAGCACATGTCTTGTATGAGTACTTGCTTTGCTATATCAGGTGGAGGACGGGACCAGGGATACAGCCTGGCCTGATTTCTCAGTCAGCCTGTTAATGCGGGCTGCCCAGCCTGGTTTAACAGGCCGGGAGTCTTTACAGGCAGGGTGTTTGTACAGGTTGTTCACACTCTCCCAGCACATCAGCCTGGTATAGCAGGCTGGGCCTAAGGTTTTCACACCTTCTCCCAGCAGATACAGCTGCTATACCATGCTTTATGTGTCCCAAACCAGACTATATACATATTTAAACTTGTAATTACTCGTGAATGCAACAGACCGTGCACTAAATGCGTCCATAAGTTGGTAGGTAATATATTGATCTATATACTAAAGAGGACTTTATTTTTCGCAAATATCATATAAAAATCGCAAATATGATTATGAAAAAGCCATGTCCAAAACATAGTGCTGTAGCTATACAACCCTTTATACCAGGCTGAGTGACCTGAAATAACGGGCTGGGTGTGTTATGCAGGCTGTACTGTAAGTCCAGTCGGTCTTCCACCTGTATATAGGTCTTGCCAAATTTAACAGTATCCCAGCGCTATACAAGGACAAGTCTAGTATGTCAATTGCTCCATGTGTTCCTGTGGAGTGTCTACACCTATTTATGTGTATATCACAGAAAGCTAACACCCTTCAGTGAGACACCCACGTCTCCTACACTTGGACACTTTGAGCTCCTCACATCGATATTCTCTCAGCTCACTGCACACTGAGCTGCTCTGGATCTTATGTTTAACCAGGGATGGAATCTAGTAGAGCTGGTCAATAGACTGGACAGACCAACCCCTCTGTTATCGCCTTTGTCACTGAGCTATTCCAAATACTAGGGTCATTTCTGGTCAGGCTTTACTATCCTGGTGTTCTGACCAACATAGTGTCCATTTGCCCATTAACATCTTCCTGGTCTAGTTTGTCATGTCATTTTAAAAGGCATGGAAATAGACCATTGGGCCAAGTCCTCACTGGATCCCAATGGAAGAATAATTCAATTAGATTTATCATCAAAATGCGCCCCAATGCTACACACTCCTTTTGCATCTATAGAACAGAAAGCATACCTGTCTTATCAGGATCTCTCATCCATCATATGTAAAAGGGTTGGCCATTCTTAGCTTGGCGTGAGACATCTTTCATCGATATATATAACCTGTTTGAGGGCCACACGTAGGAATGGAGATAATTGATGTAGTACTGCAATCTGATATATCATTCTTTGTGTGCATGCCATATTCTCATTACACATATAAGATATATCCTGTGAACTGATATCAAAGTAGCTGATAAATTGGAGAAATGTTTCAGCATATCATATATAAATATATAAATGAAAAAAATTACCCTGTATACCTTTGTCCTGGTGGTGTCATATGGTACCAATGAATCTCAGGTTCAACAGCTTGCCACATCTGTTGGTCACCGCGGACGGCACCCACCATTCCAAAAGCATGTGTGCCATCCATTGTCATGAGCCTTAGTGGCCTACAACGGCATGAGCCAGGGAAGGGGAGAACCCTGTGATGCCGGTCTTCAAAGAGGGTTACTAGATATGGTGGGTTCTTTGCTATAGAAAGCTGTAGAATGTGAGTCTCCATGGGGAGAGCCAACACCAAGACAAGTGTTGCTCTGTGTGTGTCTGTGTTTGTATGTGATTGGGAACCCAGATCCACATTCAGGGGATTGCTGCGCACAACATATTTGATGTATCTCCGACCCAGCCTACCTGCTTTGCCTTCCACCAACCATGTATAGATCTTTCAAATATGTATGATACCTGTCTGGTCAAAAATACCATTTTTATCTTTCTTGTCTTATTTTCTTCATACAGGAGGGTTGTCACCTAGCTTACTTCCATAAAAACTATAGACACTAATAAGTGATTTATGGATTGACAAGGTCTTCAATAGCACCCTTCATCTCTAAAGTGTCATTGTAGCTTGAGTGGTTGATGTATACTCTAATGTAAAGAAGCTGGCGTAAAGTGAGGAGTTTTTTTTTACCATTGATGTACTTGCTGATTTATCATCCCTTACAGCCATAGAATTGTCCCTTTCTCGCCTGTCAAAATGTATCAAATGTCTCTCTTAGTGTGTAGAATGACATATGAGTATGAGGGTATCGTATAGAAGCAGGGCTGCGCGATTATGCATTCCTGGTGAGTTACTCAGCAGGGATGTATGCATACTTTGATCAAAGAACACTAAATTCCAACACTGTGTGAAAGACAATATATTTGCTGAAGTAGTCAAACACATTGAAGAAAAAACTGATTACCTGGTTTTAAGCCCTCCACATGTTTTTGACAGCATGACGCAAGTGACCCACATTTGACTTATCTCCCACGAATGAAAACATGTGCTTAACAATAAGGTTTCAAAGAAACAATACATAATTAATTGCAACCCAACATTTTTGAAAATCAGTCAGTTGTTTTTGTGCCCATCATTTTTATCTGAAACTCAATATCAACAATAGATTCGTGGGGAAATACCAGAAGGCTGACCTCTTTAAATGCCTGCAGAGAGCTGGATCAGATCACAAGGGAGTCACTTCTAGAACAGAGTAATATGCCTGCCCAGACCAAGTATGAGGCTGCCACTCTTCCTGTCATTCTCACTTCCTGAAGTTATTTGTCTTCCTCTCATCCCCCTTCCCACCAGCACCACGCCCCGCCATGTGTGATTGTAGCCACAGCCAACTCATGATGCCTCAGCATTGATCCTTCATTTCACCTATTATCACCCTCTATGACAATATGGCAGTGTCTATAGGCGGCCATATTGGCAGGCATGCTAGCACATTGGAGTTGATGGTTATTGAGAGGTGCAGAGGAGCGCTTGCCTTATTTAGCTGTCATGGCAGGTGGGAGAGCTATGGCTATTGTATACCTGAGATGCACCTCAGGTAAACCATTATGGAGTTGGGCACAAAGTCTTATTGTCCACACGTTATAGGTGTATAATGACCAATATCTTTACCATTTAATTTTTCCTTACAGAACAGAGGTTAAGAGTTTGGGTTAGTCCTGCATAAGTTTTAAATAAATATGTAATTTGGTTACAAATCTACCATGAGTGTTACATCTGATATTCATATCAGTTGCTGTTCAAGAGCTGAGAATAGGTACATGACAAATCTAAACTGTAGACCCTTTTACACTGACATTACAAATTGCCGAAACAATCAAACATGCATTCCAACCTGATATAGACATCAAGATAAATCAGACTTGAATGTATTGTAAGGTCAAGCTTAATCAGTCACATACTTTCAGTATTATGACCCAAAATTTGTTTTAGCACAACTTTTCCCATAGACTGCAGACCAACAATGGACCAATTTGATCAAACTCCCTTTATATCCATCATTTTCTGGGGACCCCTAGCAGAAATTCTCCAACAACAATAATTCGTTTGACTACTTTCTTTTTTCTAAACACCTATTTTCAATCCTGTTCACAGTCTTCTTTGAAAAGAAAGAATGTAATAAAACATTGTTTCCTGTGAGTCCTTTTTATAAGGATCTTTGAATGAGAGTGCAGCTGATAATACCATGACAGGGAGGTCATGGGAAGCAGTGATGCCCACACTCAACCAAAATCCACAACCACCACAACAGCTGTTTCTTTTAAAACTAATCATAACGACAATATGGGAACACATGAGACAATTTATTCTAATTATTTTACAATTTTGATGTGTATGTGCTTATCATCTTGACCTATCATGACTATCTATTCACACCATTCCCAGGTGTGACAAATGTATCCAAAGCTGCATGTAAATAATCAGCAAATTCAGTTGAAATTGAAATATGCTTAGCATTCCTGTGATTTAACAGAAATAAATCAGAAGTAAGTGTGGTGTAAGGTCATGTTTAATGCAGCACATAATTTCATTGTCATGGCTCAGAAATCTTATTTTGACAAAGACTGATTCTGAATGGTCCCATTGACCCAAGGGTAACAATGACCACATTTTCTATTTTGAATTCCCTTTGTGTCCATCACCCTCAAGTCACGAGGGACATGGACTAGGGCTTCTCAAATCCACTAAATTATTATTGCTGATGTTTAATAAAAGAAACACCAACTCAGTGCTACTTTTTCTCTTGAGAAAAAGAAAGAGATGGAATAAAATATCAACACCCTAGGAAGCTTTTAAATTGAGCTGGAAATCAAATTTAATAATGGTCCTATTGGGACCAGGGCAGAGGACAGGGGAAGCATAATGTCCAGATTCTTTAAAAAGGTGATGTCTAATGACAAAGCAACTGACCATAATAGTGTATGTCATAATCCATAGCAATTGCCAAGTTGCTGTCATTAGATGGTATGGACCAGTTAAAATAAAGTTTATCAGTTGATATGGTGTATAATGAAATGTTTTCAGATCCTCTTCATTTGATCTCCAGCCATTACAGCTGTACTTTTAGATCCATTGGTGAGGTACAGTCTATCTTATCCTCATACATGAATCGGCTTTTTCTTATCATGCATAATTTAGAGGCACGCACCAGCCATAGTAATTAGCTGTAAAATGCTTCCTCATCATGGCTTGGTTAGCTGGTGAAATATGCAGGAGGGATGAGTGTCCAAATCCAAAATAGGGCACCAAATGATAGTCATTGTTTCAATTAATATTTACCTTCTTAGCAACACACTGATTAGTCAGAATTGAATCAAATCTTAGCAACATTGCTTATTTTGATAAATATCAACACTGCAGAGTTCCTGGTTTTATCAAATCATAGGCCCAGTGTAATATCATGCAATGATATGATAGGGATTGATCAGATAAAGGACCTTTATATGGTATCCTTTACCCCCACAACCCTAATAGGTTGGCTAGCTTTTTTAACAGAGGCCATAGAAGACGGTAAGGCTAGAGGTAAGCTCTATTGGCTGCCTCGATCAGCAGCAATTACCAGTAAAGTAAAGGTAATAGGCTTAATTGGTAGTTCTGAGCTTGGAGGGGAAAGCATTGTAATTTGATTATCAGATGAAACAAAGACTGTTTAAGTATGTAGGCCACTATATAAACCACTACAGTGTATAAATGTTGCACTTTAAGTCTCAGAGTGAGGAACATGTTTCTACCCGGACAATTTGCAAGAAGGAAACTAGATGTTTTAATAAGAAAACAAATTTTTTTTAAAGAATAAGAGAAACATTTTTTACAACATTTGTGAATCGGTGTGAAAATGTCATTCTTTACTGCATAAGATATGCATTGAGGGGCATAATAGCATTCTAATTGAAAAAAGCTATACATTTTGGAAAATATTGGTGAGCTGTGTTCTGCAAGTGCTAATATAAGCATAACATATTGAATTCTAATCTAATCAGATGGAATATCTTAGCCTTGGTATATGGATTTTTTCTCATGCAAATCAGAAGTGAATGTTTTTTACATATTCTAAGCCAGTGAATATTGAAAAAACTCGATTTAGGACTTCACCTTAGGTAATCACCTTGATGGGAATTGTTTCCTTAGGCAGAACATTAGCATTTCTTGATGTCACTGCAACCTACTAATGAAGACTGACATAAATCATGAAACTAGTAGGTACTGGTTGATGACTGAAGTAGCTATGCGACTACTAATCACACCAGCAACCAGCCACATAGCACCTCTTCTGGTACCAGTGTTAAAGGTACATAGGCATGGAGAGCACTGCAGGTAGAAGAAGTGCTATTGACTTCATACATTCAGACCACAAAAATGTCATCCATAACAGCATGCCATGAAGTAGTAAAATGACATTAAGCATCATCGGATGCATAAAAATTACTTAATATCTTCTTATTCTCATTCAATAGCAAAAATAAAGCCATTTGCTGATCATTTTTGGTGCTTTTGGCCTGGTGTAAAAGTAGCAACCTATATATATGTAAAGACATAGTAATCATTTACAACCTGCTAAAAAGAAACATGATAACCTCACACAATCCACAACCTATAAATTGTTGTCATATTTTGTTATATGTCATATTTAGGTGTCATATTTTGAACTCAGTTGGCTACCTTTAGTTGTAATGAGAAAATGTCATTAATATTTTGAATGGCAGGTACTACATCAATTATACTCCGGCTGTCATCAATCAAGCAGTGTGTAGATACTTAATGCCTTAAAGACAAGAAGATGTCCTAAGGTTCATTCATCATCATAATGCACCAAACATCCGTCTCATTATGATGCATCAGTACAAGTAACTAAACATTGGAGCGTAACAACTTCATGAAATATGAAGGCCACCCAGTTTATACGAAATCCTGCCGGACGGCCGATTCCATCGGTGGATTACTCCAGTAATGAGCCATAACATGTGTTCCTATATTATCTATACTTAGTATGTATAGGCCTACCTAGCGCACATAGCACCATGTCAGTAACAAGCACACATCTACTACACTTGTACACATTGAGCTCTTCACATTGATATTCTCTTAGCTCACTGTATACTGAGCTGCTCCCTATCTTTGGTTTAACCATGTATGCATCCTGGTAGGACTGGATAAAGAAAGGCCTCTCTTCATACCTTTGTCACTGAGCTATTCCAATTGTTGTTGTCACATCTGGTCAAGCTGGACTATCTTGGTTTTCTGTTAAGTATGTTTAATGCAACTGTTTTAATACATTTTGAGTTTCTATTGACCACCTGTTGCATTCCCACAATCATCCCTCTTGTAGTTTGTCCTGAGTGCACAGCTGTGAAGTGAAGCTGTTGATCAATAGACTTAGACCATGATAATATTCACTATTAACCAGCCGTTTTGAATTATAGCCAACTGCTCTGTTTTCTGCCCAAAGATTTTTCAGCTTGTTTCCAAGGTGTTTCCTAAAAAGGGAATTAAACTTTTTCTCTGATCTCTGCCTTTTCTCATCTCTGATTCCTAGAGCCATTTAAAAACACCCTGGGAGAATGATGTTTTATTCCATGTTTCCCTTTGAATAACAAAGGAAACATTTATATGGGTGTTTCTAAAATTAAACAGCTGCTAAAAAACGGAGTGGATTTCAGAAGACAATACGGGTTCCCATTGAATGGAATGTGATGGACACAAAGGGAATTTACTAATGTTATTGGGTCAAGGTGACCTTTAAGATTCAGTCCATGTTAAAATAAAATGTGTCTGCCATAAAAATGAAATCATGCACTGGATTAAGCTTGGGCTTATGACATATTAGGTCCTGATTTGATTCTGCGTTTCAAGGGGAATGCTAAACACACACTCATAGACCCCACACTGGTCTTGATGTTGATCCTTCCCACACAGACCCATCTTTCTGTACATCTCTCTGTAACAAAGAACCCACCATATCCAATAACCCTCCTTGAAGACCGACATCATAGGGGTCTGTCCTTTCTTCCAGACCCCAGCTGTGTGTCTTTGGAGGCCACAGTGATACCCAACCATATGTGGTAAACATAAGGCCCTTGGAAGAAGGGTCAGCTAGCAGAATTTTCTGGTTTAATCAAGGAAGCTTCTGTTTTCACAGTGTAATAAAGGGGATGCAGTGAACCTGACAGTGGAGGAGGCTAGAAATAAGTATTCAGAGGCACTAATGCAATATATTGGATGGATATTGACTCAAGGATGAAACTTGTCACATATGTCAATCACTTATAAGAAACTCTTCTTCATATAGGACAACTGAACAAAGGAAATTTCCAGAATACAAGCATCCTTGCTATTTTCCGCTGCTTATCAATGATATCATAAATAATACACCTCATATGAACATCAATGGAATGTGCACCATACTTTTTTCATATATCTGAGCAGACACCCTTCACCCTGTGCGATGTCCGGTGGTCAGTGTGATGACAGCCGCAGTAGATTGGCACATCAGACCCGGCCTTTATATTCATCTGTACTGGGGGATATTGGCTGAGTAAAGTGATTGGGGAACAAGCTTCTTTGCCAATATGGCCCGACTGCACACTCAGTCACCCTATAGGGGCTGTGAATCTGGGTTATTGAGGTAGTTGGTGTGGCCTAGGTGAGTCTGATTCTGCCCCCACAACTTCATAGTGAGGGTCTACTTGGCAAAGCATTGGACAAAGTGTTTGTTTGGGATATTAGCACCATTCTGATTGGGAAAACTGTCCTATTGGTGCCAGTGCCATAGCGTTGAGATGGCTGCATACACATCACTTTTTTCTATAATCAATAGAATATTTATACATATACTCCATATATATATAACATATTATTGTGTTAATTCATGCTGACAACTCAGTTTTAAGTATGATGTCTAATGAATGAAATATACATGTACTTTCTGATAATCGTCTCACTTCATGACGTGAAGTGGCCTTCTGTATCTTCAGAATTCTGTTTCTTATTGGCTTATCTCGACAGAAATACAGACCAGTAGCACTATATTACATGATGGTTATTGATTTGGTGAGGATGAATCCCTTTATACTTCTGCATTGCATGCCTAGCAATATTACCCGGATACAATCGAACCCTATGCACTACTTATACATGCATTCCAATTTTTGTGTTGACTGTTTCATGCCCCCATCCCTTTAACACAACCAGGAGAGGGGACATTATTTCATGTGGAAATAAAGTTTCTATGCTTAAGTAGTAAAATGGCCGTTCTCCACACCACTGTATGGCCCATGGAAAATGAGAATCAGTTTCTCCATGATGACATTCAGCACTGAAATAGCTATGACAACAATATTTAAATGTATATTTTGATGAAACTAATCATGAATTACAGAAATAGAAACAAAGACCCACTCTAATCAGTCTGATCTGCTGGTTTCCCCACTCGCGTTGCATTAGATTGCAACACACTCGGCTTAATACAATTTGATGCACCACTTGTGGAGATACCTGTTGCTCAGACAGATTATCATAGACTTCTGTCTATTTGGCTGTTTGCTTTGTGATTTGTAGTTGTGTGGCTGTTCAGCTACCAACAAGCTGGCACTTCTTTACTGCCTCATGTCACTCTTTATTGCTAGATTGCAGCAACATCAGGAAAAGCTAATTCTCTGCCTCAGGGCATGATTCATTATATCAATGAGTTTTGTTTATGCAAGGCCAATCTATTGCCATTTTCGTCATTATCATCTTCACATATGCCAGCCATTTCTAGCATTTCTTTATATATGAGAAGCCATATACCAGCCTTTTATAGGACTTCTTTATGTAAGAAGCCATTCTACCACCCTCTGAGGTTTAAATATGCTCTGCAAGCGGAAGGAAACACATTTTCTTTTCTGTTCTCAGATGAATTATTTGTAGAACCGTGATGTTTCCTTGTTCTGCAAGTGTTCTGCACTATTTGCATATAGTCTATGATCATATTTTGCATATAAAGCTCATTACTCTCGCAGCAGTAGTCTCAGGGGTGAAGGCTTACTTTTACATAATATGATTATCCAAAGATTCAAGATCATATCAATAGACTGTAATGGTAGTCCAGAGACCCAAACAGAAGATGCATCTCTGTGAGAGAATTGAATTAAGGTGCCTTCCCCTCTGAGCACTGAACTGCCAATTAAGCCTATTACCTTTACTTTACTGGTAATTGCTGTCGAGGCAGCCAATAGAGCTTACCTCTAGCCTTATTGTCTTCTAAATAATCTAGCAAGCCAACAGAAATAGGACTATAGTAGAGAATGGATGTGCTGAATCTTTTTTTTTTAATCAAAGATTTACTCTGTACTGGAACCACAAGTCAATGCCACTCATTGAATAGAATGGGGGCATTGACCATTTGTCAGTTATAAAACTTAAGCAATGTTCAGTCATGCCAATTTTTCCCCTTGTTCAAAGAATTATCATTAGCACCTTTCTTCACTAATGTATATATATATATATATATATATATATATATATATATATATATATATATATATATATATATATATAAAATATATATATATATATATGTAACACTGGGACCTCCTGATAGTTCTACTCCAAGTGTAGTCTGCACCTCAAGGTGTTAATGCTAGTGCTAGCATCAACTAAACCTGAGTCTAGTATGGCCAGGTCAAATGGAGGGTCGGCAGGTGAGTGATAATGAGAGGAAGACAGGCTGCAGAACCTTGACTCCTGCACACCTGCCACCAGGTGTCCGGCTGCCCAGTGGGGCCACCTGGCTGCCGCTCATTCCTTACAAGTTTGACCAGCAGCACCTCAATCGGGGGCACCAATAGCAACAGCTGCACTAGATTGCCATGTTAAACTGCATGTTACATTGTGTGCCATGTAAGGAGTTATCTGGCCTGCAAAGAGTACCTCAACTGGTGCATGCAAGCCAAGCCCAGCATGCTCATTTTTGTGAGGAAACATGCTAAATGGTTCACCATGAATAAGATCATACCATGTTTCCATTACAAATAGGAGCATCTGGACGTTATGTGTGACAAGAGGGAGTTAATGTAGAATGGTAGAGGCGTCAGGCATTTGTTAAAGAGAAAATCTGGACATCAATAATTCAAATGATGTCTGTCTTGATCTCAAAACAGATGCATTTTCCCATGTCCCATTTCTAGTTCCATCGGAAGGCTCTTTTGGGGACAATTCTTTT
Source organism: Harmothoe impar (assembly GCA_947462335.1). Lineage (NCBI taxonomy): Eukaryota > Metazoa > Annelida > Polychaeta > Phyllodocida > Polynoidae > Harmothoe > Harmothoe impar. The sequence goes on along the minus strand of OX381711.1, from coordinate 9,710,360 downwards.
TTTCATGTTATCTATCCAGGAACAAAAGAAACTCTGAACTTTAACTGGGTATTTCGAAAATGAAACCTCAGTGACATGAACTGAGTGGATTTGAGTTGCTCTAGTCTAAGACCCTACCAGGGATGTTAAGGACACAAAGGGAAGGTATTATTCTAAAATATTCTCACAGGCTGGTATAGCAGTTATCGTGAGATCTTGGTTCTGCTCTTTGGAAATTGCTTGTTATTGGTATATATCATGCTGTGTGTGAGTTTGGATCCTGCCTAAATCTCACAAGAAATTTCCTGGATAGAACTAACATGGCCGCGCATACGGAGTCACCAGCATTATCACTATAGTGATAGGGGGTGATAAAAGGTGAAATGAGAGATCAATGCTGAGGCTTCATGAGTTGGCTGTGGCTACAATCACACATGACAGGGGGTGGTGCTGGTTGGACGGGGACGAGAGGAAGACAAATAACTTCAGGAAGTGAGAGTGGCAGGAGGAGCGACTGCCTCATACTGGGTCTGGGCAGGCATATTACTATTCTAGTAGTGGCTCCCTTGTGATCTGCCACAATATTGGGCCATTGCATGCCTATTTCCCCAAATATCCTCGAAAAAAGGTAAAGATTTCAGGAGCTAATTGTGGGTTCCAAAGACAAAAACCACTGACAGATTTTTAAAAAGATCCATTTGCAATTATTGAAGTATGGACTTATTGGAACCATTAGTTGTGAGCAGATTTTTTTTCCTATGAGAAAAAGTCAGAAGTTTGTCACTTGTGTCATTATGTCCAAAGCATGTGCAGGGCATGGGGATAGAGTAAGAGAAAAAAAATTGATTTTCCGTTTCGCCCGGCTCAAATTGAAACAAGGTCAACTCTTGAACTGTCCTTTCATTGTATATATAACATCTGTTAAAGAAGCAATTGGCTGCATTTTCTTCTCCTAAATGACCAGATACATTTTCACTACCTAAAACTCTAACAAGACAGTTTATGCTGTTGTCATAGAACAAAGTCTCTAACACTATTCTCCTGAATTATCAGTTCCAAGTCTTCCTGTGGCATAACATTAAACCTTTAACCTCCATATTTCATTAAAATGCAGGATGTCCTGAGTCGTCATGATGCATGCCGCTCTGGTGAGTAGCACACCAGGGCTGTTCCCATATATCATTTGGCCCTGCATACTCATTGGTCGCTCTACACTGAAAATTCATAGGTTGAAAGGGTTAGTCAGTACAGACTATCCCAGGTTGGTCATATGAGTGTTAGTCACGATGGCAAAGTTATATTCAAAAATGACCAAGGGATCAGTCAGTAGTGGCTAACCTAGGTCCATCAATGGTGTGTTGTATTTGTATACCACTAGTTGGGGCCACCTGTGATGACCACTTAGTGGCTCCCCCTGGAACTAAAAAGACTAAGGTGGGTTGGTCAGTAGTGACCAACCTGACAATAATAACTAATCTAGGTTGGTCAAATAGGGAGCCAAAAAATGACTAACTAGGTTAGGCACTAGTGACTGAGAGATTGGGCGTATGGGGAGCCTAGGGATATCAGTGTACACACTTCAGTGGAGAGGACTGATACATCGTGACATTTAAAGGAGACAGAATGCCAAGTCTGAGGCAGCTATGCTTTTAGGTTTGTGACTCCTGTGTTCAGAGATTGGCAGGTACATCAATGGTAAAATAAAACTGTTCACATTACACCAGGGTTTATATTACTGTACATACATCAATCACTTGATGTGAGATAACACTTGAGAGATGAAGCGTTCTATAAAAAACTTCAAAAGTCAAATTCAATAAAACACCCTTTTGCTAGACCAGAAGTAAAAAGTGAAGTCATTATTTATTTATACATGGTGACAACCCTTTCATATTAAAAAAAAGTTAGAATGGACAAAAAAATTCAAAACTGAGAATTTTGACTAGCCCTGTATGTAAAAAACAAGTAGACTAGGGTGGAGATACAGCAAACATTTGCATGGAGCTTGGCGATCTCCTTAGTGTGGATCCCACTTCCCAATCACATACAAACACACACACACACACCTCACATGTCTCACAAAGACCAACATCCTGCATCTTTCTGTAACATGGCACCAACCATATCCAGTATCCCACTTTGAAGACCAGCATCATAGGGTTCTCTCTTGAACCCAGCTGTATACATGTGTAGGCCACTGAGGCTCTCAACAATGGGTGGGAAATATGCTGGTGGTATGGTGGATGCCGTCTATGATGACCGACAGACACGGCAATATGTGGGTGGCCCTGTTGCTAGACAAAAAGTAACACAGAACCAGGACTAGATTCACCTCCTAACCTTCATCAGTACCATCTGATACCATCAGAACGAAGGTATCTAGGTCAGTTTTTCGTCATTTACTAAAGTGTGTCCAAAATGTAGGCTTGGGATTGACCCTGGTTCTAGAGCAAGGTGAGATCTTTGGTGTTGTCTAACAATCAGAATACCTTGGTGAAGAAATGATAGCTATACAGTGAGCAAAATATAGAAAACATGTCATTAAATGATAATAACAGCATATACTAAAACCAAGTCATAGGATGCACATTTCTCCCAATTATCAACTACTTTGATATCAGTTCACAGGATATGTCTCAGAGCTGTAATCGGAATATGGCATGCACACAAAGGATGATATATTGAATTGCAGACACTGCATCAATTATGTCCGCTTATAGGTGTGGCACTCAAATATTTTTTTATATATCAACGTACACCATCTCGTGCCAAGCCAAGGATAAGCGACCTTTTTTATATGAGGGATGAGAAAATACAAGGCAAAGGTAAAATTGGAATCTGTAAGATGGGTACAAAGAGTATGCTTCCATATCTATATATAAATAGGTGTGTAGCATTGGAGCACTGGTATGCTTTTATTTTTATTTTAGACACACCTTTGAATAGTGAATCTTATTATTTTATTCTTCCATTGGTCCACTGGTTCACTTGCACGCCCTGTTTATAATGACATGGCAAACTAGACCAGGCAGAGGATTAAGGGCAAGAAATAGGTGACCAAAAGAAACACAAACACTGTGTTGGTCGGAAGACCATGGTGGTAATGCCTGACCAGATATGACCCGAATATCTGGAATGGCTCAGTGACAAAAGCAGAGGGGTAGCTCCGTCCAGTCTATTGACCAGCTCTACTAGATGTCATCCCTGGTTAAACATAAAGTGCATAGCAGCTCAGTGTGCAGTGAGCTGGGAGAATATCAATGTGAGGAGCTCAATGTGTCCAAGTGTAGGAGACTCGGGTGTCTTACTGAAGGAATGAAATGTGTCCTAGGTAGGCCTTAGCATATTAAGTACAATGGCTCATATACATATAAATATAATTGATATATATTTCCATGGTGTTAACATGCAATATTTTTTAATCATGGTGAAATGCTATTCCCAGATGGTGCAGAATTTTACTCCTACAAATAATAAACCTAGACAAGAAAATGGATTCATGGGACTAGAAAATAGAAGGACAAAACTGTATGCAGTGCACAAAATTGCCTCCCTTCATTTATAGCTGACTAATGGGGAATTTCATCAGAAAAACATACTCATTATAGCCTATAATTACTCTGACACTGTTCACCAATCTACAGAGCTCATACATCAGTGTCCAAAACACAAATAGCTAAACCAATGAGAGCCATTGTCTCATCAGCAACTGACCATCTTAGCCGCACACTGATTGGTTGCAATTGGATCAGTGTAATTACCCATCATCACCACCACGTGAGTCTTACATCCTGGTCCTGAAAAGCTCAAAGTCCACCATATAGGTGGCAGCATGGCCATGGATGATCGGAAATTGGGATTTATTGCAGATTCAGAGAATTGAAGGCTGTAATTTGGATCAGCCTTAAACCATTAGGTCCGCTTAAGGGCTTCCCGGAATAGATGAGAGGAGGCCTGAAATTACAGGGGACTGACGTCTGTGAGACATCAGAGGGGCTCTTGACACTGGTTAAGGCTTGTTGGTGGAAATTTAGGTCTTGAATCTAGATATATTTATATTTCGCAACCAATGTGCATCTAGTTTGTATGTTATATGTATACATTTAATTAAATAGTCAGGCCCGGTAGAAAACAAAATACATACATAGTAGGTGTTCAAAACTGGTTTCATTGTAGTTTCTTCATTATGCACTTTAAACTTGAGGATTATTTTAGGTTCCTATCTTCATGATGTATCCCAGTGGGCACAGAAATTGAATCAATATTGAGAAATGGTTGTCATATTGATTCAATGCTAATTTAATATTGATTGAACATTGATTCAACAATTTTTGTGCCCACTGGGATATGAACATAAAATCATTGCCATGTAGGATCTTAGTTAACTGCAGATTTAAAGGTTTGTAATGGCTGAGAAAGCAGACTCATAGTCTGTTTGAAGGATTTACATAATGATGTGTAGTAGGCCCGACAGATATGAGGCCTGATGAATATGAAAAAATAATATAGAACATAGTTATTCACCATATTATTTGAAGAGAAACAGGATGATTCATGAAGGGCTTCCTGAACCCGAGTCCTATTTGTGTTGGCTCACTTCAAGGCTAAAGGTAAGCTATATCTGCTGCCTTGTCAGGAACTACCAGTAAATTAAAGGTATTAGCCTTAATTGGCAGTTCAGTGCTCAGGGGGGAAGGCACAGTAATTCAATTGTCCAACAAAGATGCATCTCCTCTATTAGTCTGCAGGCTAATATGCACCAACATGATATATTAAGATGGTCTAGCGTATATTTTTACTAAGCTAATGATAATATAAGTGGTTTATGTTTTGAAACATGAGATCCCTTAATATGATATTTTTGATTCAAACAGCTGAGAGTTATATAATCACATTTTACATAGAAGAATAACAAAGTGTGTGCATATTTGTGAAACTGAAACTGAAAATAACGAAATCGGCTACAGCACCATAATGGTTTAGAACCAATGTCTGCAGCATCTATTGGCGATGTTAGACTACCAATTACTCCAGTAAGCACCTAGATGTCTCATCTGCTGGTACCTTGGTATAAAGGCACACACACTTTTCTTTCATATTCATAGCCAACATACTTTGAACCCAGCCGATGGCATTTAGTTTAAGTGGAAAAGTGCCATGACTGATGAATAATAATGTTTTAAACTGCACATACTTGAACAAGTATGTCTCAATATAGGTGCAGCAATTATCAATCAAAGAGTCTGTACCCAGCCATTTTAGGATCGCAATATGCCTCATGGTTCATCTTCATCTTGCATCATAACACGTGTATTTATTCGTCACCTGTTTTATGATAACATATTTAATTCAGGAGAGTGTATTGGCCCATAGGACAGCATGACACATGAATGCATCTTTGCAAAAGGCTGCTTCCCTGCATCATGAGGGCATTTAAACAGTTCATTGTTATTAAAGGGTTTATAATGGGGATGTAAAGATAGAGGCATGTTTAGAAGAAGGTTAAAAAGGCAGCAGTTCTGACATTGTTGTTTGTAGACAACTTCAATAATGAATGTAAGGATGTGTAAACACAATGTTCAAATATCTTGTCTTCTTCTAGTGAGTCTTGATAAAAAAGAAAGAGTCAAAGAGTTTACACCCACTGACGTTTTCCTTTTCACAAAGTAGGATATTGAACAACGCCTGTAGTGGTACCCGTTCTAGAGGTAAACCAAGCCATGAAACCATGATAGCACACAAATACATAGTCATGTACTTAGTCATGTTACTTGTGCTCCAAATATGTGTTCTACATGTAAAATGAAGTACCAGCTCTGACTCACAGCCATTATCAGGAAGACCTACCATGTATCACATCCCCTTCATCTCACGTTTACATCACATTATCTGCCCCATCCTGATGGCTCTCATACATATTTCATCTGGCAAACATTCCCTGAACAAGGCCATTTATATTATGAAGGTTCTTTTTTACTCCTCGTGTAGCCATCCTCAAAATGTAAGGGCCAATTAGCTAAGTAAAAAGGGGTTCTTAGTATGTGGTGTAATCATGATATTTCTTTCTTGTTTTCAATGGCTTGTAAACACAAAATTGAAGGTTTATGGTGCAAAAAATGCAGCCATGGGGTGTGCTCATTGCCCACAGTCCTATTTCCCATCCTTGTGTAGCACAGTGAGTGCCCCATATATCATCATAAAGAACACATCACCCTACACCATACTAACACAAGCTAATCACACCATGTTACATCCTCTAGGTAAACGTGATGTTACCCCACATAAAAGGCGGCCTTTCCTTGGTTATCACTAAGTTATTTATAGCACTATCACCAAAGAGCATTTCAGTTAGGCCTTGTGTATCTCAAAATAGATCTGATCTAAATTTGCATGTGATATCAAATTCCCCTTTAATCAGTAATGGGAATGAATAGAATAGATATTTTGATTCATGAGAAGTAGTTTTTCTTGATGATTTAGTCGAAATGTCTGATGGATATAATCTGTCCATGAGACTGCCTAAAGCTAGTTTTCTGCATATATGACTCACTGTAAATGAAAAGGATGCAAATTCAGATTTTTATGTCTTGTCTCAAACAGATCCTCCAGCTTTTCGGAAATTGCCAAATGGCATAGCTATCTAAGAGTCAATCTGCATGCACATATCCACATTTTGCACTTTTTTCAAGAGGATTGGCACTGAGTGAAAATAAGGAAGGTGGTCATGATAACATAGTGGGTGATAATAGGGGACGTAGGGGTGTATTGTCAGTGAGAAGGGTGCTCAGTCCTACTTCTGGTGACTACTGTCAGGCCATGCCTCTCATCAATCTCAATATAAGCTGCTATCAGCCCCACATTACTCCTTAAATCCTGCATCCCTGTTTATAGGCTGGTCATTATAGAGAAGGATGTATAGACAATAGATGGTTGTCATGTACAGGCAGCTATTTTCATGCCTCTTAGTGATCGAGTTGCCCAGAGACACCCAAAAATAGTCAAATAGTTCAAGAATAGGTATGATAAGCTATTCTGTTAGAACCAAATATTAATTTAAAGACTTCAATTTCCTCACCCTCTAAAACAGGAATCATTTTTGTATTGTCCTGTTTAAACACTATGATAGCATTATGGTATCTTATTATATTGTCATCTAGTTACCTTATGAGCCTGCTACAAAATGCGTTAAAGCGTTTTGTAGCGGATCGCCTTGAATCCTAATGGAGCATGCCCTTATAGATACCTAGGCTTGGAAACATAGTATGCATATTTGCCACAAGGTATTCAATATTTTTTAAATGTTAATATCGGCTCTAAGATAGAAATGAAATGTTCTTGAACCCAATATTATGATACTATCCTATATGTACCAATGTCATTAACTGCCACTAGCTGGATGCTTTTCACCACAGTTTGAATATTGGAGAAGGACACCATTATTATCAATGATTTCATTATGGCATGTCTTTAAGTGATTTAAACTCTCTAATGGTTATTAGACCAGCTATGATTAATAGTTGTGCACTCTGTCCTATAAGAAACCCATTTTCTACTTTTGGTTAATGCTGGCAGCATGAAATGATTCATGACAGATCGGCACACATTTAAGCAGTCCAAAAAAAACAAGTACATAGTTTGTAAGACAAAAACTATCACAGCAATTACACTGTCCCTGAATGAGATCTAGCCAGTTATGAATATACATCAGAACTGTTGTCAGTCACCTGTTGTAGTGTGTAGTTATTTAGGCAGATGCAAAGGCTGACTGCCTGAACTTTAGATCTATTACTGCTGAGCTGATAAATGTATATGTTTTTTTCCTTCAGCCCTTCACTCTGTTTATCGTATGGAATATCAATATCCCTACTCCAGTATTAACCTGTTCACAACTGTACATGCACATATAGATGTGATGTAGCAGATCCCATGATAAATAAAGATGGCTTAAGCCTTAATCTTTGCAGGGTCTGATATAAGGACGGGTACTGGTAGGGCAGCTTTCCCAATATTAGAGTTCCTGACGGTCCATACAAACATACTATGTCCACTATGAAGCTGTGTGGTCAGAATAAGACGCACCTGCCCCACACCAACTACCTCAACAACCCAGATTCACAGCCCCAGTAGGGTGACTGGGTATGGAGTCCCACCATATTGGCAAAGACGCCTGATTCCCAATCACTTTACTCAGCCAATATCCCCCAGTACAGAAGAATATAAAGGCTGGGTCAGACGTGCCAATCTACTATGGCTGTCGTCACACTGACCACCGTGCAGGGAGCAGAATGAAGGGTGTCAGGTCAGGTTCACGCTTTCTGTTCGGGGATAGGAATGTAATGCGAAAAACTCACTTCAGGGCTGTGAAGTGGAGCATTTGCATGTTGAAATAAACAATGCATGTTGACATTTTCATTATTATTATCTATCTAGATTAATTTGCGTCAAAATTAGATGTCCAATCCATGTGGTTGTAATGTTCCTTATTTGTTTCATTTATTCTTCCCATCCCTAGGATATATAGGCATCAATTAGTTCACTATGAAGAGATACTAAATATGCAGTGTTATATAAAGGATGTCTTTGTTAGCGCCAAAAGAAGGTTCTTGAATGGGACCATAAAGATTATATGGAGCGAAACATGCAGTGGTGGAATGTTTATATTATCCCAAGCCTCATCTCAGGTACTTGTGTAGCACGGTGACGGCCTCCTATATCACCATAAACCAAATTACACTGTACACCTTAACCAGGGCAGGCTAATCTTGTCGTGTTTCCTCATCTTAGCATCTGAAAAGGCTATGGCATCCAAACAGGAGTGAACGTGTGTGCGGCGCCCCCGGTATTTTTACTTCTCGTTGGTGTTAAAAGCACAGGAGGACTCACAGCTTTGGCAGAAGGCTGCATAACCCTCTCGTGATCACATATGGAGTAAAATTCAAACAACCAGCTCATTATTTCAACGATTCTGAGCGAAATTGGTATATTGACCACCGGTAAGGCACCTACACATACCATAACAACAACATGGCGGAGGCTATGGACCGTGAATCGATGCAGTTATTATTAGCTGACCTGTCCAAAGAGCCTAAAGTGTTACGTTCAAACACTGGAGAGGTCAGTGGGGCTAAAGTTGGTCAAGCCATTACATATCTTCTAAAGGAACAAGAAGCAGCGGTTGAGTCTGTAGGATTTGCACATAATGCCATCGCTGATATCAAAAAGGAGAAGGGTGTACTGGAGTCTGAAGTCAAAGCACTGCGGGCTAGACTACTACTCACTGAAAGGCAGGTACGGGTTAACACACTGGACATAGAAGAGCTCGGTGTGACCCTGGCAATACAGGACCAGCAATCACGGCGCAAGAACCTGATCAAAGAAGGACTCCCATTTGTTCAAGGGGAAAATACGGAAGAAGTCTCGTATAGTCTGCTAAAAAAGGTTGAAAGGGAGCTAGATATGTATGAAATTGACTATGCTTATAGGCAGGGCCCACCTACATCTCCCAGACGCTCCATAATGGTTGTTTTCTTAAAGGCATCAACTAGGGATAGGATAATGTCCAACAAGAAAACATTACATGGCACTGAACATGGAGGTGTCTATCTGAGTGAGGATACCAACCAAGTGATTAGACGTCAGAAGGCAGAAATCTCGACAGTAGTTAAGCTAGCAGCAGAGGCTGGCTTGGAGGTAAAAAAGAGAGGACGTGGAATACTGTTCAAAGGCCGTTACTACCCCCATACCAACCTGAAAGAGCTGCCTGAGCAACTCCAACTGGCGAACACGAGAACAATTGTCACGGATCACTATGTGGCATACAACTCTAACCTGGGGCCTCTTAGTAATTTCTTTCCCTGTCGCATTGAATATGAAGGGTATACATACACCTCAGTGGAGCAAGGCCTATCACATAAGAAGGCATTATTCGCAAGAAAAAAGGACAAAGCTGAACAAATCATGGACTCGTTCACTGCCATGAGGGCCATGAAAATAGCGAAAACCATAGACGCACCTGATTGGCGCAACCATGATGAGAACTATCTGATGGAGCTCAACATTGCCAAATACGTCCAAAATGAGGAGCTCAGGGAGATATTGAGAGCAACTCAATCCAGGCTCCTTTTAGAGACAACAGGATCCCGTCACTGGGGTATGGGGGCTGGTATTCAGAGCAAGGCATTAGAAAAAGGTACTTGGCGAGGTAAGAACAGAGGAGGGTACATACTGATGGAGGTGAGGAAGGACCTTTTCGGCATTGAAAACCCTTCAGCAAAGAAGAATGGTACCCCCCCCCCTTCCTACTACCCCAGCTCAGCAGCAGCAACCAGCACAGGAGGAGGTGGTCAATGTGATACCTCAAATACCTGAGCAGCTCCCAACCCCCACCACCACAGCAGCAGCAGCCGAAATCATAGGAAATGATACGCCGGCGAGTGTATCTACCCCTGTCTCCACCACTCCTACTACTGCCGCGGTGAAAGGACCTGCCCCCCCCCCCTCCTCCAGGGTCTGCACCTCCACAGGACGTAAGACTTGATCAAGACTTGATTAATATGATTGCCAAATCAGCATCATCAGCCTACGCACAAGCCGCTGCGGGCTATAGAACAGGAGGAGGCATCCCCTTCAAGCTGGCCCCACTCTCCCCACACATTGTGACCCCACCAAGGACTCAAATAGCAACCACGAGCTTAACGCAGAGCAGTAGCGTTCAATCATCCTCCAGGGTGGAAGCAGGAGGATCACAGACGAAGGTGGTCATCAAACCAAGCAAGCTGAACCCGCATAGGAAGAGTAAAGACAGCAGTCATCAACTGCAAGATAGAATTAAAGGCTTCCTATCTGGTAAAAAACATACACCACCTAAGTAGATGTATACTATGTCACGCACTAAGGCTCTGTAATCACTGTGACAATATAGAATAGAGCTATGTATTACAATGTATACTAAGGGTATAGGGTCAATGTCCCGCTATGTAAGAGCAATCGTTCTAAATATACTTGAGTGTGTGTATAATCGATACAGCGGGCAGCCCCCGGATCTGGCGCTGACCCAGTGGAGTGATTGATTATGTAACAGAACAGCTGAGAGCTGGACATAGTGCCGCATAGGTACATAACATGCCACTATTTGGTAGGAAGTATAAAAGTTCATACATGGTCAATATATAATCTGATATTAAATGTAAATGTATATGTAACTATTCACATCTCAGATTATAAAGGAAATATTTATGTTTTCTCTAGTCTGTCCTCCCCTAAATGATATATAACATGCCGGGGCGCATAGCTTCTTTTGCCTGCCATAGCCATGATACCGGGTAGTTTAAGATTCGATCACATGCATAAGTCACCCTCATCTCACCTCACCAATATGTACCCCAGAACTCGTCGATCACTGTCCAATGGTATTCTTACATAACATATGTACAGCCAAAGGGCTCCTTTTTACTTGTATAAACGCCAGATCAACATACCCAAAGAGGGTGAATATAAAGAAGTTCATCTCACATACTGATCTAACCGGAGTTGTTGAAAGCTGGTTGAATCCTACAATCTCTGATGCTATGATGTCTCTTCCAGGCTATCAGTTCTTCCGCCTTGACAGGTATCCCATAATAGATAAGACTGCAGGAGGCCTTATGCTCTATATGAGAGACACCTACACCGCTGTAATGGATGAAACCTCTAGTTGCATTACATCTGATTTTGAAATATTATGTGTCGATATAGAAATAGGTAAAATCAAATATAAAATATATGTGTGCTATAGGCCGCCTAAAAGGGACAAAAACAGCCTGCAATCTTTGTATAAAAAACTAACTGAGTTGATATCAAAGGTCTCCAAGAATAGGAAGATCCTCTGTTTAGGTGATTTTAATATTGACCTGCTGTCCAGAAAAGACATTGAAGACTCTGAGGTCTCACAATTTTGTACTAATAATGATATGTGTCAACTCATTAATGAAATAACCAGACCTGCCTCAGGTACACTGTTGGATCATATATATATAAATGAACATATACATAATGTTTGCGAGTTTGGTACAATAGTCTATCACATTGCTGATCATACACCTGTTTTCATATTAATTAAATGTGAGCGTACAAAGATAAAGAAGAAGGTTGTTAAGGCTAGATCCTATAAGAATTAAGATATGTTGACTTTTAAAAATATGCTACTAGATGTTAAATGGGATGATATTGTTACCATTAATAACCCTGATGCCTTATGGAGTAAAGTTATTGGTGTGATACGCGCATGTCTTGATACTATATGTCCTATAAGAACGCTTGTACTACCGGTATATACACCAGAATGGCTAACACCTGCAATTATTCAAGAGATGCAACATAGAGATACACTGTATAGGGATGCGAGGCGTACTAACAGTGTTGATGATAAGCGAATTGCCGATTTCTATAGAAATAGAGTAGAAAGTCTTATTTATTTCAGTCGTAAAGATAAGATTGATACCCTTTTACATCATAGGAAGAATGATCCAGCCAAATTTTGGGATGGTATCAGGAAGTTGTTACCGGTTAAGACAAAGTCCACATTCTTAAAACTAAGAAACAGTATAACTAAGGATATGATACCTTCTAATGAATGTTGTGATTTTATAAATAACTTTTTTGCTGGAGTTGGTCAAAAGCTTGCAGCGGCGCTGCCACCTATTGACTTACAGGTACACTATAAAGCACCTGAGACTGTACCTCAGCACTCGACAGACCTTTTACAACCTCTAAGTTACTTGGAGACGATTAAGTTAATTCAATCCATTAAGATTACTAAGCCATCAAGCATTAAACATATTAAATCTTTTGTATATAAGGATGCCTTTTTAAGCATACCTGATATTATAAGGTCGGTATACAATAAATGCCTGAGCGAGTGTCATTTCCCTAAGGACTGGAAAGCTGCTACAGTCGTACCCATTCCCAAAAAAAGTAATTCGCTAGATGTTAATGACCTGAGACCCATTAGTCTCCTTCCCCTCCCTGGTAAATTATATGAAAAAGTAATATGTTCTAGGCTGCAAAAATATATGGAAACATACAGACTTTTGACTAAATTTCAACATGGATATAGATCTGGCCACTCCACTATCACTGCTATAACAGCACATCTTAATAACATAATTGAAAACATAATAAATAATAAATCGACTCTATCACTCTATTTAGATTACAAGAAAGCTTTTGATACAGTCTCCCACCCTATTCTCCTAAAAAAGTTAGCAGGTTTTGGACTTAGTGAAAAGACATGTCGCTGGTTCGATAGCTATTTATCTGGCAGAACACAATGTACGGTAGCTAATGATTGCATTTCCTCTTTTAAACCTGTTACTTATGGCGTTCCACAGGGTTCAGTTTGTGGTCCTGTATTATTCTCTATTTATATAAATTCATTACCTGACATTGATAATTTTGATATAACTTTGTATGCAGATGATGCAGTGATCTCTGTGCATTCTCCCGAAAAAATGCAATCATGTTTAAATGCATTATCCAAATGGTGCATGGATAATAGCCTTACAGTTAATGAAAAAAAGACTAAATGGATGTATTATAATAATTTCAGGGGTCTAAATCCCATCCTTACACTTAATAACATTGTACTAGAAAGAGTTGATAGCTTTCCATATCTCGGTGTAACGCTAGACTCAGACCTTAAGTTTATTGAGCACAGGAAAATAGTACTAGCAAACAGTCGACACAAAATTAGGCAATTAGGTAAAATTAAATGTCACACTGATAAAGACACTGCCCTAACCATATATACCTCCATGGTACTACCTACGCTCGATTATGCGGACTTTATATGGGATAGGGAGAATAAAGGGGAATCAGAAGAAATTCAGGGTATTCAAAATAAGGGGCTAAGGACTGTTTATAATGTAAAATTAGAAAAAAATCCGCTTATGACCACTGTCCAGATGCATATAGCTAGCAACTGTGATTGGCTTATTCATAGAAGAGATAAGCATTTGCTTTTTTACGCTTATACACTTGCACAATGCGAGAGGTTGTTGGATTTAAGACCAATTGTTACAAGGTTCCACCAAGGGAAAAGATTACGTGTTCTGAGGTCACTTAAGCCAATAGTAATTAGAAGTTGTATGTATAGAGCCATTTCCAGATGGAATAATTTAAAACCCATGTATACTACTATAGAAACCCTTTGGCAATTTAAGGTTGCAATTAATAAGGACTATCCTAACTGTTTTATAAATGCTGTGTAATTCATTATACATTATATTATCAATACTCATCACATCTCATCTCATCATTAAGGCTATCTGCTACCACTGTATAGTTTTGTATAGTATATATAGATGGATTTATAAAGCATTGGAACTGCATTGGAGTCATAGCATATCATACACAAGACCGCTAAAAAAATTGTTAAATAGATAGGGGTGCTAGCGGCAGAAGGGCAATGCGCCCAAGCTAGTTTTTGGCCCTTGTGCCAATTTGATCCAATAAATACACTTAAAAAAAAAGACATTACTCTACATAGAGGGGTTGTCTTTCCCGGGTCAACACAAAGTCATTTATGATGTCTCATCTCACCTGTATATATGCGGCAGTACTCTGCATAAGGGGTGCTTATCTTCTGAGCCAACACTTCTTTTTCATAAGATCATGGCCAAATAGCATTTAGTTGAATCCTCACATATCTCGACATTTCTATAATACCTTTGCCGGAGAGATGCTTTTCATTATTATGTTCTGATCTTAGTTAAAGGGTCTCTAGGGACAGCACTGGTATTTCTAGATCTCCCTAGTATAATTATGACATTCTAGCCTCTTTTCATATTGTGGGTTTCATTACAATGTACTTCCCGACAAGTAAACCTATTAAAAAAGGACCTCTCCAAATGAGAAAAAAAGATCACAGCTGATTCCAATTAGTACAAGTGTGTTTATATTTAATGTGATTACCTGTACTTTTATCGAAACTAATTGTCCCTAAACACAATGTTTTTCATCTGGTAGTGCAAAGTGCTTTTGGGAGGTTTTGCATATTGAATTAACACCAAAAACACTGTAACAAGTAAGTGTATTGGATCAGTTGTGAATTGTTGAAACTAGCAGACGCACACATTCAATTGGTGTTTTTCTCGTGATATTCCTATCCTTACTATGTCCACTCTATTACCATATTAGATTCATATGTTTTCTATGCCGCTTCCCACATAAGGTGTTAACCTATATATAGTCCACAGAAAGCAATCACCCTATGCCCTTTCCTTATAACTTAGACCTCAGCAAACCTCCCTGCAAAACACTTAAGATTTGTCTCCCCCATGATCAAAAAGCCTTTCTGAGGTCACCGCTAGTTGGTCACAGATCTAATCTGAGAGTCATGTGGGACACTTGCTGTCATAAGCAGCCATCTTTTTTTTATAACTGTATTCTGCTGATGTGAAGGAGCATGATAGGTCCACACAGCGTCCATGGCTAGATGAATTCTGTTGTCAGCACCTTACATTCCTGTCTCAGAAAGGGATCAATAGGTCCAAGTATATCCTCAAAAGATGGACAGTTGTAGGAATCTGGATGGCATAGAAGGTGTAAAGTGATAGAGGCTTTATTTTGTCACTCACTGCTGGATCAAACCAAATCCGGCCATGATGAATGGGCCAAAGGGGACCCTGATTTATGGGTTAAACCTGGCCATGTGGGGTCAATATCTAGGATGCTACAGGATAAAAGGTCTTTGGTATAATACATGGGGAGAGGTGAGGAGCCTTTGGTCAAATGTTTGCCAGCATGGTTAAGGTTGACTGGTGGAGTACATTTTTGGTTATGTACAGGACTGATATAAAAGGGGAGACTACCAAGAACCCATCCTCTCAATTTAGGAAACGTTTCATCATCATCTATTCTATGATTTCTCAATTTCTTGTTCATCTTATAAAGTCCCCTCTTTCTTTTGATAAGTGTTGCCTATTTTTAGCGCTGTGTCTGTCATGGTATGGTGTCCATAACTATAAAATATTTGATTGATGAGTGCCGTACCAAGAAGAGGACATAATTGATGTAGTGGCAGGAATTCAATATGTCTTGGTGTGCATGCTATATTCTCATCTTATATATCTGCCTTGAAGAGTATCTATGGTTGCACGTCTGAATTATGTTGATAAATGAGAAAGCCTCCCTTTCAGTAAAGAAAATACTGCTATAACTCATTTGCTTGGAACATACATTATTTTTATCGAATCAAGGCCCACTGTTTAAGTATCATCAAGTATACAACCCTGTTGGCATTGCATCTGACGGCAGAAGCGTTTTTGCACTCTTCTCCTTGGGTGAATAAACTCCCAGCCACTGCTTGTACCTGCAGTCCACTCCATGGCTGTGTACCTCCTAACTCAGGTACGAGTGGAGGAGATATGAAGCTGGTTGCTGGTGTGATTTGTAGTCTCATGGCTGTTCTCACCATGAACTAGCAGCTGCTAGTTTCCTGCCTGTATGTCAGTGTTACAGGCACCAGTGAATGTTAATTCCTAGCCTCAGGATGCCATTCAACTTCTCAATGGGTCCTGCATGTATCCAATGCTAGTGTTACACTACTCTTGGGTTCATCTGCTATGTTTACACCATGGTGCTATTCTATGTGAATTGTAGTTATGAATCCCTCCCTATATTTGTACACACCCACCCAGTCATTTCCATCTACTGTCAACATTATGACTGTCTCTGTCTCTTGTTGTCTCCCTCTAAGAACTCTGCACGTCACTAATCTGAATAAATCTCATGCGGTTACCCTATTTGTCCGCAAAGCCACAGGTTTTCCTCGGCATCATAATCAAACTATGCTTCACTTTTTTTTTAAAATCACTATGTCTTTCTACTCTGCTGAGAGGCAATTATTCTTTCCCCAACTCTTTTTGTTTTCATCCACTTTGGCTGGTAACATTATGATAATTTAGAGATGGCAGAACTATTTTTGCAGAGATGCACTTTGATATTTTTCTCCCTTAATTACAGATTTGAAAAAATGATGAAAGGTTTACCTTAATTAAAAAATCCCTCAAGAGAGCTCAGGGTAGACCACAAGGAAACCGCTTCTAGAGTAGAGTTATGCCCCTGCGCAGGCCAAATATGAGTGTGTTACTTTTCCCATCATTCCCACTTCCTAAAGTGGTTTGTCTTCCTCTAGTCAACTGTCCCACCACCATTGGTACCTGTTGTGTGCAATCTTAGTGAAAACAACCCAGTAAGGCTTCAGTATTGATCCTTCATTTCACCTATTATCACCCTCTATGACAATATGGCATCATCTGTAGGCCGGCATATTGGCAGGCATGCAGGCATGTCACAGCTGATGGATTGGGAGAGGGGCAAAGGAGCACTTTCCTTCTTTAGCTGTCAGGGCAGGCTGGAGATCTGCGGCTGCTGTAGACCTGAGATGCACCCAAGGTAAACTGTTACAGAGTGAACATTGAAGGTTTTTTTCTCGTTTTAGTACCTAATACTCAGACCAGGAAACCTTACTACTGCAGTTTTTTTTAGTGTCATATGCTCCTCCATCCCATTTAATCAAAGGTAATCAGGTAAACAGGTACTACAGCATGTACATTTTTGTTGTCTAAAAACCTCTATATGCATTTTCCTTATATTGACTTACATGCAATTTATATCAGTCAATATACCAGTAGAGTAGAATAACTGTGTTTACATAATAATAAATGTAATGTAATGAATTTTCTCACTAAAACAAGCTCATATCGTACAATTTGTAACATTCCTGTAGGAAAACTGGAATAAATCAGAAATTAATGTCTCGAAAAGTAAAGCATAATCCTGTGCATGATTGTTTATGGCCTGCATGTTTTATTTTGACACAGACTGAATTCAAAAATTCCAGTGGCCATAATAATAACCGGGGCCATATTTTCTTTTATTGAATTCCTTTTGTGTCCATCACATTCCCAGCCACTAGGGACCCAAACTAGGGTGGCTTTAGCTCTTCCTTTCCCAGATCATTTGGGTGTTTTTTGGACTATAGATGATGGCATGAGCATTTTAAAACTTTTGGAATTATGAAAATATTCAAACTACAAGTGGAATAGTGATACTATTGTGAGGGACACGGTTTCTCCGAAAACAACGTTTTTGGAGACACCGGGAGTCGAACCCGGGGCCCTCCGCTTGCCAAGCGACCGCTCTACCACTGAGCTACATCCCCTGTTCTATCAGATAGACCGTGTCTCACGTTACTGGATCGGTATGGCACAGAGGGGAGCGGATTACCCGAGTGATACCCCCTTGCGGGGTTACCACCAGGGAACGGGGAATCCGAGCCCCTACACTGCTCCCACCAGCTTCCATCACGTCCTCTAGATTCGGATTTTTCCGGGGGGTTACCAACCCTCGGCTTTCTCTCCCTCCGAGAAGGGGCTTTATCAAGCAGTTACAGAGAGTCCCAGCCCCCGGAGTATAGAGGCACCTAGCACCAGGCCTTCTCACCCACTGGAGACCGAAGGTCCCAATGGGGCTTTATCAAGCAGTGTTGAGATACCCTGACTTCCTAGTGATGGAAGCTTTCCACACCATACCGATTCAGCCAATCATTGTTGTAACCAAGTCTCTAACTGCGTAACCAACTACCCGTACTAGGCTTCGGTTGCTCCCAGTCAGTGTGAGGTCCCATTCCTGGGACCATCTGGGGCTGACCCTGTTTCCAAGGTCACCGAGCCCTAGCAAGTTGGAACGCTTCCTTCCGACTTCTCAACATTTTTGCACCGAGCATGCTCGGTGTCTCCACCAGTGTGAGGGACACGGTTTCTCCGAAAACAACGTTTTTGGAGACACCGGGAGTCGAACCCGGGGCCCTCCGCTTGCCAAGCGACCGCTCTACCACTGAGCTACATCCCCTGTTCTATCAGATAGACCGTGTCTCATGTTACTGGATCGGTATGGCACAGAGGGGAGCGGATTACCCGAGTGATACCCCCTTGCGGGGTTACCACCAGGGAACGGGGAATCCGAGCCCCTACGCTATGAATTAAGGATGTTGACTTAAAAGGGCGTTACCCTAGTATTCAATATCTACTTAAATAAGCAAGATATGGCTCTATCAAAATAGCAATGATATAAAAAAAAGTGTATCTTGAACCAATATTCAAACTGCAATATTTCAGGATTGCCTTCATCAATTGAGATGGAATAAATACCATATTGTAGGTTTTGTTAGGTATTTTCCGATTTTGTATGTGGAATGGTCATGACGGCCATATTTGATACGGTTACCATGGCAACCAATAATTCACAAAATCACTATTTCTAGCAAATCTGTTGCTATGGCAACGGATATTTTGATCAAAATCACACCGAAAATAATGGAAAATATTAGTACCATCTTTTTAATCTTGAAAAACTCTCTAAAGTAGGTTTTCACAAAAAAAAAACATATTATCCTACATTTTTAATGACTTTTACCTGAAAAATCGATTAAATATAGGTAAAAATCGGGTTAATTGTCCCTCAAGTTGGCAAGCAAACCATATCAAGGAAAATACCATTAGAGATTAATGGTTCTGGATCCCTGGAGACCATATTCCAAATAGTATGAATCCAAAAGATCTAAGCTTTGAAGCAATTATTGAGAAAATGGTAGGGGCCTCAAAATCGGCAAAAAATCGGCCGAAAATTCGCATAAATGCGCGATCGGGAAAGGAAGAGTTAGTCCACTCAATTGGTTTCACTGGTGCTTTTTTTGGAAAGGCCCACCTAAAATTCATTGTTTCTTTTTGTTTGAAACAGAAAAGATGGAACAACACAATACTCGCACAGGGTGGATATCTGAATGGAAAATGAAAAAAATCCATCTTTTTTGAGAAGGGAGAGGTCATGGGGGAGGTTGTTGTCCACATCCAATTTCTTAGACTATGTTTAATCTCAATGGAACCCAGCTAAATGTGTTGATCTTGAAATCAATGGCAAACAGATAAAGCAGTATCCTTGTATAAGACTCTAATATAAAATAAGGGGATGTATTGTCCCCATTCATGTAAAGGATGCCAAAAGTGTAAAAAAATTTTGAACTCAGGGTATATAAAGTTACCAACGCTTACAATTATGTTCCATATATAGTATGTATTGGACAGACTATGTCAACTTGGTCAACCTCAATATTGTCACAGTATAGCACTACCTACTAGTGTTGCTAGTGCTGATGGTGGTGTCCCCTGGTGGTGGTCAGAGGTGTGAGGGATGAGCGGAAGTCAGGTGCCCCCACTGGGCAGCCTGACACCTGGTGGCAGGTGTGCAGGAGTCAAGGTTCTGACACCTGACTTCCTCTCATTATCACTCACCCGCCGACCATCCATTTGACCTGGCTGTTAGCACTATCAATAACCATATGCAGGGGCTCACTACACAGGGATGAGCTCAATCAGTTTTGAATAATAGAGCTTTAAGGTTAGAAAATAGCTAGGTAATTATTTGAAAAATGTGAATAAATGAAGTGCACAACATCACCACCCTTTTAATTGATCACTGACTTATTGTATATCTTCATGAAGAAATATCCGGCTGAGACTACAATGACATTTTCATTGGTACACTAAATGTATCCCTCCATAGTATTCTAAATATGTTTATAAAATTTCACCAGGGATTCCTATTACTTTGACCAGCTTACTCACTACAGAGTCAATACATCAGTAGCCAAAACACTAACTGCTTAACCAATAGGAGTCATTGTCTCATCACCTGCTGACCATCAGCTGCACACTGATTGGTTGAAATTGGATCACATGTAATGACTGTAATCACTGCTACCTGAAACTGATGTTCTGTGATGTTCTGTTCAAATAATTCCTGGTTTGCCACATAGGTGGCACTGAAGCAATGGTAGATGGGAAAAATGATTTATTGGAGGTTTGGAGAATTGAAGGCTGTAATTTGGATCAAGATTGGACCACCCAGATGCTTCCTGGAATAGATGAGGGGAGGTTCTAAAGTAGAGGGGGCTGATGCCTGCGAGACATCTGAGGGGCTTCTGACACTGATTTAGCATTGGAGAAGTAGAGATTCCGGGGATCACTAGACTTCTAGAATGATTTCAGTCTAGCAATCAACTTTGCCTTACTTTCCTATTTTGTTATATTTGTGTGCTGCTATTGCCCGTGGTACATAGTTAATAGTATGTGATTTTGTTAAGTATATTGATTCTATACATGATCAATGCTTTTATTATATTATGATAGTGAATCCTATATTCATTTGCAGATATCATGTCTTCTGTTTAGTGAAGTCAGATGTGTACTATTTTCTATCTATATTGTATTAAATCACTTCTCAAATCTCATTGCATAAAACATTGTCTTTTCACATAATATTGAAACTTAATAACTTCAAATGTGGGGATGAGATAGGATTTATGATCTCATAAGTATAGAGAACCCAGTTACATTTTATTCTTAGTATGCATCATCATTATGCTCTACAAAGTTACTTGATCTACCAATTGATAGGTTTCTTATTATTAGATGATTAGCTTCATACTCTTATATGTGACAAGTACTGGTAAAAGGGAACTTAGTGCAATTAGCAGTAAAGTGAAGGTATTAGCCCTAATTGGCAGTGCTGTGCTCAGAGGAGAAGGCACCGTAACTCTGACTGAGATAAAGCTACTGCTGTAGTCCGCAGGCCACTATATGGTGTAATGTATTGAATGTAACAAGGGTTCTAGATAGAAAAATATAAGTGCACACATATACTGAGGTCAACTTAGAATGAAAACAGTGAAACTTGCGTTATGTATAAAAGTCATACTACGATCTGACTTTCTCTCATTATCACCTTGCTATTGACTATCAAGTTGGTCAATCAGTTGTTAGCACTCTCATTAAAGTCATGAGGTGCTTCAGGTGTAACGATACGAACGGCAGAACATATAACTGCTGGATTGAATTCATATTTTTGGGAAAAAGGTCTGCTGCTATATGATGCAGGGGGCATAGGCCATGCCCTGTATGCGTTTTGCCATGCGCCGTCAGTCTTGACGTTACACTAGATGTGACGTAGATGTGACGTGTATGTCATGAAGGAACAGGTTCCGCCCCACGAGACATATTGGTTTTCATGCTGCCACTCTGACCTGGTCCTGTCAGAAGGACGTTCATTCCTGGGAGGTGGGGTATACATAAAGGTAAGATAACCCCTCTGTACTGAACATTCTGATACTCATTTCTTTCCTCATTGCTTGCATTACATAAACTATTCATATAACTTTTCAATCTATTATAGTGTAGCTGTTGGCTATTCTAAGATAGGCATCGGCTATGAAAAACTCCAGATTCGAAAATAGGTTGTTCAGAAATTACACTTTATTCATTTTGACATACGGCTCGTAATCATACAGACGGATAGTAACAATCAAATAGGCTTCTGAACACCAGTGGTCATATGAACATACAAGAGGTATAGGCTCACGGTCTAGTACATAATTCCCAAGTTCCAAGGCTCTCTTCCATCATGGTTAACTCCACTTGGACCAGACTCCGCGGGAGGAGTTCTGTGTCCGGAGTTGTCCACCAGTGCGTCTATCTCCTCTAGTTCCCCCAGAGGGTAGAACAGAGAGAGAGACGCAGGGTGACCAAGTTGGAAGCAGCGACAGGACTTGGCCTAAAAAGGTACAACGGAGTTCGGGGAAGCTCTGTTGTGGAGCAGTCGAGCTGGCCAGAGTGCACAGCAAGACTGGGTCCTCAATTAGCAGAACCCCAGGTCTTTTGTACTGATCCTTATGTAACTCTCTTCATTACTCGTAAACACTTGAGTTCCCGAGGAACTCCGGGTAACCACGCACCGGTGCATCCGGGCCGACACGGTACCCGAGATATGTCGGGTGACACGTGGCGGTCACGGCTCAATGCACATAACCAGGCCGCGCTCTCTCAATCCTCAGGTGTAGACTTATGTAACTATATACCCGGCACCAGACAGGAGCGCGGCCCGGATACACGGCAACACACATACCCAAAATAACCCAAACTGGTTCTATAGAAATAGTATAGCGTCGACCCACTACAATAGATTCATATTGGTAAATATACCCATGTACCCTTATACTAGTCAGAACAGGTTTACAAAATCCCAGTAATCAAGGACAAAGGTTCACTTGTTGTAATAGAAAAGACATTTAAAATTGATCTATTCAGGGGCTACACTTCACACCATGACATTTGCAGGGAATCGATTCCACGTAGGCAGACATAAACCAAATATCTGCTTCCAGAGACCGGATCACAACTTGCAAAGCAGACTGATACTGAGTTTGCAAGTATAACTTATGGATCGACATGTACATTAAATGGATGATAAGTGCCAATAATCTAACTTGATTTAATATCATTATACATGCTGAGCTTTTTTGATACCCATGCTCATTGAAAAGCCAGGAGTAAGCACTTGTAAACATCATTGTACTCCAGAGCTTTTAAACCGCCCAACACAAAACAACAATGAGCAATGATAGTACTTTCTTTACACTTGTTTATGAAGTCTAAGGGATACAAATATACTAAAGACAACAACACTAGTATTGTCAATGCAGAGCATCTGGGTTGCTGAACCTGAAACCCTTCCCTCTATTTGGCCTAAGGCAGAGCAGGTAGTTTTTCTAAGTAGAGCCTGGAGAACTTTCACCATTCCCCCTGGGACCATGCAGCCTACCCTCCAGATCCCAAGGTAAATAATGGATCCCTCCTTTGACCTGGCAATAGTCCGCATTCCTGGTGGCCAGGACTTATCACCTTCAACCACCTCCAGCCCACCCTCCCACCTCCAGCCTTGAAATATAGACAGTCACCCCAAGAGCTGGGTTTTTTATTTGAGCTTAGTTGTTTTGAGTATGATTCAAAGTCATAACTGAATAGTTTACCTTCTCACCACAGTGATTAATACAGTAGGGTTTGTACAAGGCCATAGTTAGGGAGAAAAATCTCATTTGAACCTCCGCCTACCACTACCCCATCACACACACATCACCCTCTTATATACAGCAGGGCAGAGATCAATAACCTAACAGGGGCCTGTGGATCATTATCACGGTCTTAGCACCTCCCTATTACCCTTCTCTAGGCAGTTAAGGGCAGCGTAGTGCCTTAATGTATTATGTACCTGAATGTTAGATCAAGGGCTACACAGGTCTACTCAGCTGTGCTGAATTCATGCATTACACTTTCCATTACCAAGTGTATCAAGCCTGTAAGATTTCCATGATGTATGCATGCAGCCCTGATAATTCATTCGAGATGACAACACTCAAGCATCATGCCAACAAATTACTTTGTATATTCAACCACCATGCTGCCCTACAAGGGCTAGTGGTTGCTGCAGGGATGTAGATGACAGATTGCGGCTCCCAGGGCTCCTGTGATCACGGCATGAAAACAGTGGCAGTGTGCACCTACCCAGCCACTTTGGATTTAATTAGTCATACTGTCAGTACTTTATAGTGGGGCGGCATTACACTCTAGGCTCAGCATTGTACCTCACATGTAAATATTGAGTTATTATCATTATGCACAAGGGGAGCAATATGCTGTAATTTGGGTTGACCACTAAGGAGTGTATCAATTTCATGAGGTCAGGGTGATGCCTGAAAAACCAGCCTTGGCTAGGTAAGTTACGCTAGTTGAAACATACATTATTCTGACAAAACAACTCTGCAGCCCTTCAAGGGATAATTAGTCTTGCTGTCAGCACTGCGGTACAGGGGAGGGGAGGAGCCTGATCATTGAGCAGCTCACACTAGATGGATGAGCAGTTTAAGTATACAGGTGGAGGCTGTAGCGGTCTGTGTTGGTATGCTGATGCGGAGCTATTTGTCAATATAGCATTTATTATTAAGAGGCTATTTTGGACTACTTTACCATTTACCTATGCTATGTGAGACATATTATGGGAGGGGAGAAGCTCATACTGAAAAGACAACCAGTTTGAACACAAGTGGAGACTCAATGTGTTGGTTTGAAGGGTTGTGGCTATATGTTTACATAGCTTTTATAATTTCAAATGCCTACATGCCAACTCTTACTCACACTACTGTTAGTTATTTCAAATGGGAGGAGCTGTTTGAGTGTTCTATTTATACACTCTGGTAAGGCTACTTGTTCACATAGGGCTGATAAAACTGTAAACAGCTTATGGCATGTTCATGTTTCAGCTATCGAGTAGCAGTACTTTTGTTATACAAGCAACCTGCTTGAACCCTTTGGTATTCATCTGTTCACAACTATGTATTATATCTAATATGAAAAATAGGCCATATTTAAATGAAGCAAGTAATGGACAACGAGTGTCAAGACACTGTTATACATCAAAAGGCTACAACCCATAGAAACTGGACAGCTTCATAAGGAGTTTACATTTTATTATTATATGGCTCACTCTCACCAAATCAGTGCAACTAAAAAAGTGACGTACATGATCGGCGGAGGTACATGATCGGCAGACGTACATGATCGGCAGAGTACAAAATCCATCTTTTACCCCCTGCACTACGATGTTTAACTCTCCCAACCATACCTATAGGCTGTAATGTATCTTTGGGGAGTTTATTAGAAAAAAAAAACTCCCAAAATATTTATAGGGGCCGGAGGGGGGGGCCTCAATGTGTAACCGATCATGTACGTCACATGACGTACATGATCGGCTTGGAATGTCATGTAACATTTCCTCATTACCCACTGCTTCACATGTCTATGATTATACATATTTAGACCTACATCATATGTACACCTTGCTATGATTGATTTATGTTTTATATATGGTCAGAAAGGGTAATTAAGACAGTCAATAAATAATGGCCGATCATGTACGTCACATGACGTACATGATCGGTATTTCAAATGTCATGTAAAATACTCTTACTAGTCGCATCTACACATGTCTAACATCTTACATGTCAAGACATACATCATATGTACACCTAGGTAAGGTTTATTTATGTTTTTCCTTGTTCAGAAAGGGTAGGGCAGTCAATAATCACCGATCATGTACGTCACCGATCATGTACGTCACATGACGTACATGATCGGTATTGAAATGTCAAGTAAAATTCTCTTCCTAGTCGAATATACACATGTCTAACATAGAACATGTCAAGACACACACCATATGCACACCTTGGTAAGATATATTTATGTTTTAACATGGTCAGAAAGGGTAGGGCAGTCAATAACTCCCGATCATGTACGTCACCGATCATGTACGTCACCGATCATGTACGTCACCGATCATGTACGTCCGCCGATCATGTACATCCGCCGATCATGTACGTCCAAATAATAGTTGCATCGATCTGGTGAGAGTGAGCCCTATAATATTTTCCCCATCTTCAGCATTGATGTCCTGATACCTTAGACCCTGCCCTGCTTACAGCTTGGGTGGTAGGAGGTGAGATGGGGCATGATACTGCTTGACATGCTGTGTTAGATAAGGCTCTAAGGCACCACAGAGGTGGTGAGATGCATCATAATACCTGACAGCTGAGGAGGGAGGAGGAGACCAGGCTGACTGCTGGTAAACCCATCAACTATGGAGGCACAGGAGGGTCACATATTTCAAATTTCAAAACAGTTAACCTCTTTTTTTTAAAGGTACTCTTTTTCATACAGCATATTTTACACCAAGAGAGTCATGGATTCACTCATTTAGGTGATGACAAATGTGATCTGCACCATGCAACAAATTCCTGAGTGAGAGTGCATGTAAGAATATTTGTATTACTATGCAAACATAGGGTAACTCTGGGGGCAGTTGTTTTAGGTAGCAGATGGCAGAACTCCTATATAATTTTAACTTTGACCCATTTTTAGTTAATATTTTTATGTGACCAAGATATTTTAAGAAATCAAGATATTGCCTGGTACCCATATGTCTCCCTTTCTGGGCCTCCATAACCTGAGAGCTATTGGAGCAGGTAGGCATAACCCATGGTTGATGATTGAGGGTAGGGTAATGACATGAAAGCAGATGGCGTTTGAGGACAGGCTGGTATCTAGAGAGGCTTAACCTTGTCACACCTACATGCCTTATGATGTGTAAGGGGAGGGGCAGATGTTACAGACAGTACAAGATAGGAAACATGGTGAAATATGAATCTTATCTTTGTTTTCTAACTTACTGATTCTATGCAATGTAAAGCATTTGTATTTGTTGGGGAAAAGAGTTGAGGTGTCAGGTGTTCTCCTCTACCAGCTGAGACTAAGGTAGCATGACACATGACAACTGGTGGGTAAGTTCACTTTTCCACAGCATTTTTATTAAACCACATCAATAATCTCAAATGCAATTGTTAACAGATGGTATATCTCAAATCACCTAGCATATACATGGTTTTCATTATTTCCATTTCTAAAATTTCAGGTTATTATATTGCACCAATTGTCAATATGCTGCACATGACTTAATTTGTAATTGAGCGTAAATCACATCTTGGCAAAGGATTTTGGACCTGAAACACACTTTTTCACCCTCTATAGGCAAATGTTGCTGAAATATGACACTAGTTGTAATGATGCCCGAATGCAGGCCTTGTTAGTAAATTATACAACTCGCTGAAGGACAGAGAACCAACTCTGCCTGATTCTAAGCTGAGGCCTGAGGCTCACCTAAAAACCTTAGTCAGGGACAAAAATGTCGATACCACAAGTATCAATGCTCCCACTCTGGAGTATGAAGACATAGAAAAACTGGTGAATAAAATAAACCCAGACAAATCATCTGGCCTGGAGGGTATTTCAGCTAGAATACTAAAGGATGCTTTTTCTTGTCTAATTCCCCATCTGTGCGACATGTTTAATAAAAGTCTCACAAAAGGCCTATTCCCTGAAGCATGGGTGAAGGCCACCGTAATCCCTATCCCAAAATCTGGCTCCTTAACCCAAGTGGCGAATTGGAGACCTGTAAGTCTACTACCAACCCCTGGCAAGATGATTGAGAAAGTAGTTCACTCACATATAACAGAAAGAGCTGCAGAGTTGGGTCTTATCTCAGATAAACAGTTTGGTTTCGTAAAGGGTAGAGGAACCTGTGAAGCAGTTTACACACTGGTAAATAAATTATATGAAAGCAGGGACAAGTCTGAAGTCACATGTGCATGTTATGTTGACTTCAGCAAAGCTTTTGACTCAATACACCACTCACTCCTGATAGATAAACTTGCAGCGCTGGGCCTAGACGGTATATTATTAAAATGGGTAGCCAGCTACCTCCAGAATAGAAAACAGTGTGTTCTATTGAACTCAGTAAAAACTGAAAGCAAAGACATACTATTCGGAGTCCCCAAGGATCCATACTTGGACCATTGCTGTTTATCCTTTATGTCAACGGGGTAACCCAGACAAACAAGAATACAGACATGTTGTTATATGCTGACGATATTGTCATTACAGCAAGTGATAAAGACCCCAATATAGCTGCAAACTTACTCCAGGAGGACTTGACCAGACTGGTGCAGTGGTGTACCAAAAATGGACTGACAATTAATACTAAGAAGACAAAGACAGTTTGGTATGGCGAAAAGAGTAGGGCAGAAGATGCCAAGGCTATAGCTATTGTCATAGGAAACGCACCATTGGAAAGCCCCAGTGAATACACCTACTTAGGTGTGAAACTGGACAATGAGCTGAAGCTGGACACCCAGATGACTACAACTGAATGTGTTGTAAGGCAACGTGTGTTCAGCCTAGACAAGCTAAACAAGCTAATGGACAAACCCACTGCTATATTAGTGTATAAACAAACTATCCTGCCTCACTTTGATTACTGTAGCTTTCTTACCGATGGTGCCAGGAAATCAAGGATAAAAAAGCAACAAACTCTCCAAAATAGAGCATTAAGAGTATGTACTAGGAAGTTTAACATAATTCACAGAACAGCAGATTTACATGAAGAATGCAATGTGCAAATGCTGGAAAAAAGAAGGGAAGCCCAGTTAGCCTTGATGATGTACAAACTAGCAGTGAAGTCAGGGCTGCAACCTGTAGACAATCCTAGAACCAGGGGGGATCTAAAAATAAGATTCCCAAGCAGGAGGGCTAAGTTGCAAAAGTACAAAAAAGGACCCCGTGCCAGAGGTATAAAGCTATGGAATAGAATCAAACCAACTGTCCAGAAAGCCAAAACCGTATCTGAGTTTAAGAGACTATTCAAAAGTACCCCCCTAGACCCACCCAACCCAGAGTAGAGCTATATAGAGTAAAAAGTATATTGACATGCGAATCATAGTTATGACCAATTAAGTAAATCCTGACAGGAAAATTAAAACACCAGTATGGCTGTGACGCCACATAGTGTAGTACCGGTCAAACCCAAACCCCATATCCATTACTTCCCCAGCCCAACAAATCGCTTGCTCATAATCACATCACATCATACTCACTCATAACACACTGCTATCATCAACCCACTCGTACCAGCTGGTACACAAGAAGCTGCGAGCCCTGGCAAGCTCTCAGCACATGAACACTAGAAGCATTTAAACCAGGACACTTCTAAATAGGCTGTGCAAACCAGCCATATTATAAAATAATTATATCTCATATTATCTTTAACTATTGTAATGGCCAATGGAGTTCAATTGTAACAGCGGTGAGAATTTGTCGAATATCACGTAAGTGAATAAATTCTTTTCAAACAAAAAAAAACAAAAAAACTCGCCAGTCCTGCATAAATTCATGGTCGCTAAAAGATGACATTTATTGTCACGAGGCACCAATGCAGCCAATGAGAGTAATTTGGCAGTGTTGCATTCAAGTTACTCACCAGGGCTGCATTTCTGCATCATAACAGCCAAGGATGCATTAAGCTATTATGCCATACTTAAAGGGTTGATATGCTACCATATGGATGGCCGGTGGTAGGTGAGGGTTGGGTAAGGAGCTGGCCAACACAGGTGTCATCACCCCCTCCCTAACCCCCCAACCTACCCACCAGCTGTCTGCTCCCCTGAGGTGGCCACACGTCTCACCTACAGTAACAGGCTCCTATGTACAAGACATGTCCATGACCCATGAGCCCTGTTAGCCCCTCAAGGTAGGGGTTAGAGGTCAGGAGTAGCAGGGGTTAGGGATGGGATGTGGGTAGACTAGCCAGGTCAGGGTCTGTCTAGAGGGGTCTACCTCATACTAATGAGTTGTAGACTCTAAGTTAAACATGGCAGGTTAATGTGAGGTATTATCTGATTGTTGCAGATTAATGGGTTGTTATTTGTCATAGCTGAGCAGTGTCTCTACTCCTTTTGCCTGAGAATATCATACTACAAATTTGAGTTACTCACAATGGATGCATTTATGATTAAGGGCAAGATGCTTTTCAGTATCATGCCATCCTCATGGGATCAACATAAATGTCTAGCTTACTTGGACTAGATTGGCCAGTGTATACCTTGTAGTAATATTGTTTGATGCTGCAACAGTGTTGATATACCACTAATATCCCTAACCTCTAACCCCAACAAGGTATACATTTGTTAATAAATATGGTGCCTTGATGAATTGTATTAACAACCTACAAACCCTTGCTATCATTCATGTCAAGATACTACTCCACAAAGACTTCAGCATTTCCTCTCACACTTGTATAGAAGTGGCCATTAGTAAACCCAGACACACATGTCCTCAGCTCTGACATGAGAGTGATAACTCATCCGTAGGTGTTTATAAAAGTGTTGCTGATGGATGCTGATATATGAGCACTTGAAACAAGCACTAAACCAGGGGGGTTGGTAGCCTAATGGTTATGACATTAAGGCTTTACTTTGGCTTTTTTATTTTCCCCTTCGATAAGAATTTTGTATTGCATTTACTATTGAATGCTTTGAGATATTGTGAACTTTATTGAAGATAATTCCCCTCGTCCTCTTTATCATGGAATACTAGTGACATGGCGGAGGAATACTTGGTAAACCTAAATCATATATGAGATATATATTTAAAACTACATTCTGAATACTCATTTGAAACATAATGACATTGTCTAATAATTAGGGCTCAAAAATCAATTAAGTTAAAGATGTACCAGATTGTTTAATATGGCCATCCTTCATATCCAACCTACTTTCTGAAACAGTATTCCCCTTCAGCTATAAAAATTCAGCTCATTAGCAGTTTGGCGAGTGCACACAATAAGTTTACTCATCAAAAAACTAAATGAAGCTGAGCTCATTGGAACCTCTAGGTTGCCTCCTATTGCCTATAAAGGATATTTTATTTGTGCCACTTCATCCATATATCATGAGTTCTTAATAACATTTGGAACAGCAAAATATGGAGATAGTCAAACTATGTCACTTGGTTAACCTGGGTTGAATACACACATAAGTTTAACACCGAGCTTGAGATTTCCAGTGGTACTTAACTAAACATCTGCTTCCTTGTACCACCTTCAATACTGCATTGACCTTACAGCAAAGGACTCTTGCAATTCACCACCAGAGTTGGGGCTGGCTTTGAGCACTACCAAAGCCTAGGGGAAGGTTTCTTTCAATAGCAGCGGACTGTTTCCTGATCCTTGACAGACCTTTCTACGCCTTGCTATTAGTACTGCCTCTCTACGCACACTCTAAACATCACCTTGCCTCTTCCATAAATCTGCTACACTCCCCCTGATCTACCACTGGTTTATGACACAGCGGGACACTGCATGAGGATGTCCCACCTAACCAAAAATTGTTATTTCACCTTCTCCTGCTCCATGGAAAAACAACAACTTACTACTTGGCACCATAACTCAGACTAATGTATATATTTGAAAACAATAGCTTAGTGCAGAGATGTTTAACAACCAGCAATGGCCAGAAACTCCCAGGGACTTCTGTGAGTGGGGAGTGGGCCTCCACCCTTGGTGCCTGGAGGGATCTACAGGGCAAATTACTGAGCAGGGGAAAAACAGTATCGGCATGGCTCTGTGTCTGTGCCCCCAGCCACTGGTATATGGTGCCTGTAATGGGCTGTGGATGGAGTCATGAGCTGATTAAATATATAATTCTCTACCAAGATGGTGAATAGATGGGCAGCACACTACTTTTGGTTTATATATGGTTTGTATCGCATTATCGGGTGTGCCCTACCCCTGGTAATACAGTCAGCCCTCATTTGTTAAAATTTGAAATGAATTCTGAGGAAGCTAATCATCCGAGGAAATAAGTACAGAGTCAATTCGAGTTGACACTAAGACTAAAGTGTGTTGTTGTGGAGAGAAAAGCTTATGCTGCAATGGCAAGGTATCAAATAGAAACTGTGTGTTCCTTATCTACAGGGAAGGTTAATGCAGGCTATCTCGGAATGAATGAACCCTGTGCTTTTTAAGATTTAGAAGCTGCCCTTGACCTAAAAGTTTCCAATGCTGAGCCTTGAACCTAAGAACAGACCTGCCTCCTGTTTACGCTGCCCACTTACAGCGTTAGAGCTCTCTTAGTGATAATAGGTGAAAACAGTCACCTCTTATGTATAGATTGAGAAACGTAGCAACACTGAGCAGTTCATACAGGTGAAGTGCTAAGTGACGTCACTACTACAAGTGTCACAGCTCACCAGCACAAGACACCCACATAGAGGCAATCACCAAGGAGGTAGAAGTGAGGAAAGAATACTTAGAGCAGACCAGCATCAATAATATTTTGATACTTTCATCTGCCCTTTTTTTTAAATTGTATCATCAGGAGTTTCAGTAAATGGGGTATGAAGAATAGACAAAGTATTGCACAACATGCCTAGCTTATTACTGTGTATCATTATTAGACACTAAAAGGTGATGCAGTAATTTTCACATTCAGAAAATGACCAATTATACAATGAAAACACAACAGTGCATACGCTGCTTGGGTATTACACAGGGATGAGGTGCACCCATTTTTTCAATTCATGTAGATCTAGCTACAAAGAGAACTTTAATATATATATATATATATATATATATCATACAGTAACAACAATTGATGTGAACTGGAAATGACTGAGAAAAACACCCTCTTCATCTGGACTAGGTAAATAACTCATGAAGAAAGAATACCAAGAAGTTGTAATGTTTTAGTTCTAAGTAGGTCTCTCTCTGAGGGTCCCAGGGTTCAGTGACAGCTGACTCACATCATATGTTCAGATTCTGTCATTCCCTGATATTGACAAGACATAGAGAAAACGGTCAAGTACCTTCTATATCTACTAGAGAAAATGTTCATCACAGCATACAAGTTTCATCAGCCAAAGTCCCCTCCCTACACGAAAGATAACACATAGTAAGCCATACACACACCTACCCATCACAGTGCTCATCTTGCACATGTTTATTCAGCAGAAAATACCACCATGCATATAACTCCCTTTCTATAGACCTGATTAATTGATGCCTGCAATGTGGGAGGCCTAGACCCTCTGCTGTAGACACCTGGTATCTGAGGGTTGGAAGTGAGACAAGTTACTGCTAATTAATAGCATGCCATCTGACCACCTTAATCAGCCCTGTGCTACAGACACTCCCACACGCACCCTCTGTTTGGCCACACACTCTTTGCATTACATGGCTGTTATAGACAGCAGGTACAAATTGCCCAGCTACCTTTACTGTTTGTAGAGAACACATCAAGGTTGGAGGATGGCTAGAATGGGCCGTAAAACAAAAATGTACAAGCTTAGTTTATTCTGATAACAGAGAAACTGGATTCCCCACTAATTCATCTATAACATTGAATGCCTCTTCCCTATCTCACTGTATCAGACATGTATCTAAAACTCCCCTGGCTAATTTTGTATGTTCTGCGATCATTAAAAGCTTACAAATTTGACACAGAACGATGTATGTGAATTCTTAATGCTTAATAGTTACCGTAGTGGTTTGAACAAGCAGAATGTAACTGGTAACTTATTCAAGCAACTAAGCTTCGGGAATATCACTGAAACTCTGGATTTCCCCCTCTATATCCTGTTTCCAAAATAAAAATGAACTTGATGCCTAACAACATTAAAACATTATGATATATGTGATACAACGGAAAATGGAAACATTGGCGAAATGATCAAATTGCTAATAAGAAAATCTTCTCTCCGCCCGAACTATTAACTCAGGAAGATCACAAATAGAGGTTTGATCGCTTAGATAATGAACATTATCAGTATTATATATCATTGCCTTCACATCATTTGGGCAGCATATGTTATCATGGGCTTTGAACATCACTGAATTCTAATGATGCTGCTCCAAAATACATGGGCAATTACAAAGAGACTCCTGTGTGATGTTGCAGAATGTTTTCAACACTTGATAAACAAAGGTCCGATTGAAGGGTGATTTGGTCATTCAATGATGACTTGTAATTAGGATAGTCAGATAGAAGGTCAGTGAGAGTTGCTTCAGGGCCAATGTGTAAATTTCAACATTCTAACTCTCTGAAAGCGTCATCCATGTATGCCTTGGCTGAGAGCTAGGGTCAGAAACCTGGTGTAGTTCCATTACCTGATATGACAGCAGAGGGAGGGCACCAAGGGAGCCGCTCTGTGAGCTGCTCTGTGGTTAGTAGTGATATAGCACCTATAGCTGTATAACAGGCCCACTGCAGTTTTTTTGACTCTTGGTATCAGAGTTTAAAACAGGTTGTTCACCAGAAAGAAAAGACATATTTTATATGAATACATCCACCACTTCCTAATTGAAATAAAAAACTGTGTATGATGGTATGATGTCAGTCCTCTGGCTTTTGGACAGACCTTGAACCTTTGACCTAGAGTAGACTGCTAGTCAGCTTAGCTGCAATTCCCAGCCAAGAACTAAAGATGTTTTTCTTGAATTTTGGGCTACCTTATGACTCACCCATTTGGCAGTCATTGTACTGAATGAAAATGACCCAGAGAGTACTAAAAACATGATATAGAAAATGGATGATCCTTTCTAGTATTTGGTAGGGTCTAGTAACCTTTAACACAATGCACATCAACCAAATTCACTTTAGAGAGACCTTAAAATGGCGGCCCGCACAGGATGACTCTGACCACTGGTATATAAGCTGGGGCAGCTGAAGGTGTCTATCAAGCTGCTCACGTATGTATTGGGTGGTGTGACATAGGGCCTGGGGGCTTCAGGATGTGAATAGACAACCACCACCACCCTACAGATGGCCATTCCCAGCCTCTAGCCTCAACCCCTGTGAGGCAGTTAACCTACAATCCCTGACCCCTGCTCCTACATATGTAAGCCTGTCGCTTTCACAGCCTGCCTGCTACTATGTCTCTAACCTCCTAACCAGCTTGTTTGCCTCCCAGAGCAACATTTCTTTCTCATAGTATCTGCTCGGCAGTTCTGCTGTTTCTGCTCTGCCTTCTATATGTCTCATAGTTATTAACCTTTGCAATATGCATCATTCAGTACTATACTGCATTGTAAATACAATATATTGACATCTTTCAACACAGATGAACAGGCCTAGGCATCAAGGTGTGAGCAAATAGAAAATCATTGAGAGAAATTCCTGTAGAATTATAACATAAGCATAATCAATTGGGTAATACTTTGAAATTATAATCGCTGGTTTGTACCCTTTTACACATTGACCAAATGCTTTTTTTTACAGCAATGAAACATAATGAAACACATTGGATTATCTTGTAATAGTGATAAAGATCCCTATGTTAAAGAAATGGAATGCCTGGCTTAAAACCCTCCAGAATCCTTTGATAGCATTACAAAAGTGACCCACATTTGACTTTGTCTTGCATCAAAGAAAAATCTGCTCACTGATCAATGAGGGTTCAAGGAATCCCATGTATGAATAATTGAAAAACGTCTTTTTATAAATTTGTCAATTGTTTTTTCATACAATCCATCTGATCAGGAACCTAATATTGCCCCTTTGAGCTTGGAAGATAACAAAAAAAATCTCAAATTTAGTTCGTTTCCCACAGATAATATGCCATCCCTGTTTAAATACACCAAGAAACCACAAGTTAGACTGGCAGATATTTTAGACTGCTTGATATTTTAAAGATTTAGAAATCGCAGCAGATCATTTTTGCAGAGTATCTCCCTTCCTCTCAGATTTGAAAGACTGACTTAAGGTTAACCCCATTTTAAAAGATCTTCTAACAGTGCTTGAGATTAAGCACAGTGGCACACTTTTGGTAAAGAGTAATAGACCTGCACTAGCCTAAGATGGGTGTGTCACATTTCCCATCATTCCCACTTCCTAAAGTGGTTTGTCTTCCTCTAGTTGACTGTCCCACCAGCATCGGCACCTGTCACTATGCAATCTTCTTGCAAACGACTCTTTGAGGCTTCTGTATTGATCCTTTATTTCACCTATTATCACCCTTTATGACAATATGGCATCCCCTTTAGGCCCCCATATTGGTAGGGATGCTGGCTCGTCATAGTTGATGGATGTGGAGTGGTGCAGAGGAGCACTTGCCTTATTTAGCTGTCACAGCGGGTGGGAGAGCTACGGCTGCTGTAGACCTGAGATGTGAACTGTAACAGAGTGAGCTATAGAGGTTTATCCCTCCTTTTAGTACATTATACTCAGACCAAGAAACCTTAATACTACAGGTTTCAGTGCCATATTCAGTGCCATATTCTCCTCCGTCCCAAAATTAAAAGCAACAGATAGTAGGGCATGTACATGCCAAATTATAACTCTCTCAAAGCGTCATCCATGTATGCCTTAGGCAAGAGCTAGGGTCAGCAACCTGGTGTAGTTCCATCACCTGATATGACAGTAGACAGAGGCCCCACAGGAGCTGCTCGGTGAGCTGCTCTTTGGTTACTAGTAATAAAGCACCTATAGCGGTATAACAGGTCAACTGACTCTAGGGTATGGGAGTTGAAAACATGTTTTTCACCAGAAAGAAAAGAAATATTTCATTTAAATACATCCACCAATCCTGCAGTTTTCTTCACCCTAGGGTATTAGAGATTAAAACAGGTTTTTCACGGGAAAGAGAAGAAATGTTTCATTTGGATGATGTCAGTCCCAAGACTTTGGACAGAACTTGAACCTGTGACCTAGAGTAGACTACCAGTCGGCTCAGGCACAATTTTCAGCTAATACCCAAAAAAATATTCCTGGATTTCCCAGTTGACTGCCGGACTCATTGAGTCAACTGAAAATGACCTAGAGAGCACTTAAAACATAATATACAAACGGATGAGTTGACCCTTTCTAGTATTTGGTAGGGTTTTGTACCTTTAACACAATACATGCCAGCCATGTCCCCCTTAAGGATAAAATGGCAGTCTGCACAGGATGACCCAGACCACTGGATGGGGCAGCTGAAGGTGTCTATCAAGCTGCTCACGTATGTATTGGGTGGTGTGACATAGGGCCTGGGGGCTTCAGGATGTGAGTAGACAACCACCTCCTACAGATGGCCCATTCCCAGCCTCTAGCCTCATCCTGTGAGGCAGTTAAACCTACAATCCCTTCCCCCTGCTCCTACATATGTAAGCCTGTCCCTTTCACAGCCTACCTGCTACTATATCGCTAACCTCCTAACCAGCTTGTTTGCCTCCCACAGCAGCATTTCTTTCTCATAGTATCTGCTGAGTAGTTCTGCTGTTTCTGCTCTGCCTCTCCTTCTATATGTCTGACTCATAGTTATTACCCATTGCAATATGCATCATTCAGTACTATACTGCATTATAAATACAATATATTGACATCTTCTCAACCCATATGAACAAGCCTAGGCATTGAGGTGTGAGAAAATAGAAAATTATTGAGAGAAATTCCTGTAGAATTACTTTTTGATTTGATTTATCTTCATTTCATGTTCATCATAGTGTAGATACAGTTACATCCAAATCAGATTCATATTCAGTCTTCAATCTCACATGATCCAGTTGTTACAAATATAATGATTTCAATCTCTTGATGAACAAGTAAAGAACGGCTGCCTCTTACTCTGTTTGAGTAGTTTAGCATTTTGGCAGCCTTACCTATTATATCAATCCAACGTCAATGGTAGATTTGGCTCACTCAGCCTATGAAACATAATTATACTTAAGCCTATTATCCTTCGGCTGTGTAGTAATTAACAACCAAATTATAACAACCAATTATAACATAAGCATAATCGATCGGGTAATACTTTGAGATTATGATGGCTGGTTTTTACCAGTTTACACATTGACCAAATGCCTTTTTTAAAACAACATAATGAAACACATTTAATTATCTTGTAATACTGATAAAGATCTCTTTGTTAAGGAAACGGAATGCCTGGCTTAAAACCCTTCACAATCTTTTGACAGCATGAAACAAGTGACCCACATTTGACTTAGTTTTGCATTAAAGAAAACATCTGCTCACTGATTATTTAGGTTTGAAAGAAACCCATGTATGAATAATTGAAAACCGTCTGATTTTTAAATCAGCCAATTGTTTTTGATACAATCCATCTGACCAGGAACCTGACATTGCCCCTTTGAACTTGGAAGATAACAAATGACAGCTGGTCACAGCTGGTGACAACCAAAGGAAATTCACATTTAGTTTGTTTTACACAGGTTATATGCTATCCCTGTTTAAATACACCAAGAAACCATGAGGCACCGTTTTGGCAAAGAGTAATGTGCCTGCACCGGCCTAAGATGAGTGTATAACTTTTCCCATCGTTCTCACTTCCTAAAGTGGTTTGTCTTCCTTTAGTCAACTGTCCCACCACCATCGACACCTGTCATGTGTAATCTTAGTGAAAACCACCTAGTGAGGCTTCAGTATTGATCCTTCATTTCACCTATTATCACCCTCTTTGACAATATGGCAGTGCCTATGGGCGGCCATATTGGCAGGCATGCTGGCACGTCACAGCTGATGGATTGGGAGAGGTGCAGAGGAGCACTTGCCTTATTTAGCTGTCAGGGCAGGTGGGAGATCTGTGGCTGCTGTAGACCTGAGATGCACCCCAGGTAAACAGTTATAGAGTGAGCTATGAAGGTTGGTTCTCCCTTTTAGTACGTAATTCTCAGACTAGGAAACCTCATTACTACTGTTTCAGTGACATATCCTCCTCGATTTAATCAAAAATAATCACAATAGAAATTAGGCCCTAAACATTTTGGTGGTCTAGAAACATGCACGTGCATTTGACCTATTTCGACCTACATGCAATTAATTTTCGTCAATATACAAGAAAATAGAATAACTGTGTTTACATAATAATAAATTGATCAATGTGTAACATTCCTGTAGAAAGACAGAAATTTAAAAAAAATTAATGTCTCAAAAGTGAAGCTTAATCCAGCGCATAATTTCATCATTATGGCCTGCATGTTTTATTTTGATGCAGACTGAATATAAAAGTTCCAGTTGACCCAACAATAAAAGGGGCCACATTTCCTATTATTCAATTCCTTTTGTGTCCATCACATTCCCAGTCAGTAGGGACCAGCACTAGGGCCTCTTTAATCCATTCAATTGGTTTTACTGATGCTTTTTCTTGGAGAGGCCCATTTAAAATTCATGGTTTCTTTTGTTTTGAAACAGAACATATAGAACAACACATTACTCCCAAAGGGTGGACCTTTGAATGGAAAATAAAAATGCATCTGTTTTAAGAAGGCAGAGATCATGGGGGAGGTTGTTGTCCAGATTCCATTTCTTAGACTATGTTCAATCTTAATGGAACCCGGCTAAACATGTTAAATTCAGGTCTGCAGGAGTCAAGGTTCTGCAACCTGACTTCCTCTCATTATCACTCACCTGCCGACCATCCATTTGACCTGGCCCTCTTAGACTCAGGTTTAGCTGATGTTAGCACTATCACTATCATCATGGAGGGGTTTACTACGCCTACAGTATCACAGTGATTACAAGTAGGTTTGAATAATACAGCTATTACAGTAAATTCTTGTGTAGAAGCTGTGGCTAGTACATGTGTCATGTCGCCAGTGCAGCTTGGAGGATTGGCCTAGAGTTTTGCAAATTTACAGTAGGGGAAAAACAGCTAAATTAGGAAAAGGAAAAAAATGGACATGAGCTGCACAACATTGCCTCCCTTGGTACTTATCACTGACTTGTGGTTAATGTCATTATAGGATTTCATTAGTTCATTAGCAATTATAATTGCTTTGACATAATATGTCGATCTACTGAGCACATACATCAGTGTCTAGAACACAGCTCAACCAATGAGAGCTATTGTCTCTTCACCTGCTGAGCATCTTAGCTGCACACTGATTAGTTGAAATTGGATCACATGTAATGACTGTAATCACCGCTTCCTGAAACTGCCATTCTGGGACCCAAATAGTTCCAGGTCTACCACATAGGTGGCAGCAAGGCCGTAGTAGATGGGAAGTATAAAGGGTTTCAACAAAATACGGGGCCTTTCGATTTCAATCTGGTGGGGAAATACAGAACTTAAACTGATCCTGTATTCATTTTCATATGTATTTGTCACATATTGAAGGAGAAAAAGACATTTTATTGACCTGTTTCATCTCACAACAAGTCCCGAGGCCGCCATGACACCTTGCTCGCCCTTACTTCCGGTATCGGCGCATGTGTGACTTGGTTTCACAAAAAAAAGTTCCCCCTCCCTATTGCCTCTATCATCTTTAATCGTACAAACTAGGCCTGATTTACCATTCAAACACGTTAATTGATCAAAGAGGAAGACAATTAGACAAAAACCCTGTCAAAAAAGATTATTTAGAAACAGACGATCATCAAAAAAAAAATTGTTGATTCGTGGGAGACGCCAGCCGCGTCCGGGAATCAATTAATACCTGTATAAGCCCCTAGAGCAAGTCGCAACGTCGAGGGAAGGTGCCTTCCCGAGAAGGCGGTGAGTGTAAGAACTTCGTTTCAATTAGAAATTATGTATTTTAACCTCCAAACGAAGTGAATAAAAAAAAAAGATATCGTCTCAGAACGAATCTGCTACGTCGTCCTAGATTCGTCCGGAAATCGAACCCAGGCCTCCCGCACAGAAAGCGAACATGCTAACCACTCGGCCATCTCGGCCAAAGTTGCTATAGGACCCTCAGTTGGCGATTTTGACCCGCTGACCTTAGATATCCTTATGCTATACTGGAAGTGAAGTTTTCGCGAAATAAGGAGGTTTGAAGAAATATGGGGGATGTATATTCACCTTTAGCGAAATAAGAGGCTCAGTGCTTAGGCCTACCCGACTTGATATTTCCTCAAACCATTTGAAAATATAAGGGGATATATTGGAGGTTCAGAGAATTGAAGGCTGTAATTTGGATCAGGATTGGACACGCAGATGCTTCCTGGAATAGATGAGGGGAGGCCTGGAAGTACAGGAGACTGATGCCTGTGAAGTTTCCAAGGGGCTTCTGACACTGATTTAGCTTCAGAGGGGATAAAGATTCCAATGATTTCTAAGCAGCTAGATGATTTCTTTCTAGCAATCAATTTATCTTTTCATTTTTAGTAGATGTTTGTGTCTGTTGGCAATTCATGTTATTCATATGATTAATATGTATACTTTCGCATCTACAAAATTTGTCGCTAATGAAACAAGAGGCTTCATCCCAGGCAAATTACAAGATTGGCCCTGCAAGGAACCATCTGGGCTGAATATGAGTCTGGTTCCTGTTCTAACCTTTGTTCCTTTAGAGGATAGTCTAATGGTGTATTTGTACATCAGCACATGTATATGAGAGATTGATTAGAAAAGGTAATATCTATAAACACCATGAGTATATATATGGCTCAAACCTCTGACCTATGTTGTTTTGGCTATTTCTGGCCCTTTTCAGGCTTATAGCCCTACATAATAACCAGTTTTGCACCAATTCTTTTAAAAATTTGGTATATATGAGAAATGATCCCAACAATTAGGGATTTTTTGTTTTTGTGTGTATTGGCCCAATATTTTTCGTTTTTTAGGCCCTCCAAAGGCCCAAAAATCCTTAAAAACGTCAAAAACCCTTAAAATGACATGTTTTACATGTCTCCCATGTCTACTAAGACAGTAACAGCCTATCCCTAATATCATTTTCTATTAGGCTTATGGTATAGTCAATTGATTCACAAGGATTTCACTAGAAATGTACTGTATTTTTTTCTCCACAGCCATTTGAGTGTTTATTGTCAGCAAATTTTTCAAATGTCCTTTCATTTTGATACCACTATACAGTAAATAAACAAGATCCAAACAGTATTCCTTGAACCCCAGATCGTGAGGTACCTATTGTGTCTTTTGCCAGAAGAAAGAAAATTTGAAAAAAATCTAATATTCCAGCCTCCAGGACCAAATGTGTATGGTGATACTTATTTTGGTCCCGGAGTCACCCTCTTATTTTAGTCTCGGAGTCACTCGCCTTGCTGACAATAGTAGAACCCACACAGAATTGTTAATATCCTATATATTTTAGTTATCTTTAGTGCCACTACTTCCTATCCACCCCTCTAATGCTCTAAACCAGAAATCTGATGATTCCACTAATTTAACCTACATTTATACAATATTTTATTTTGGTCCCGGAGTCACCCGGGTGACTCCGAGACCAAAATAAGGTGAAATAGCCACTTTTTAGGCCAGTACTGTGTCAAGTAGGTTCAACAAAGGATCCTAATGGTCCATATTTCCTAAAGTATATACCACCAGGACATTGTAGAGTGATTTTGACAATTAATTGAACCATTTTGAGTGAACTAGGGTAAAATGAGAGTATGTTGTTAAAATTTTAATATTTTTGATAAATCTTCAATATTCATCGAGCTGTATCTCAAAAACTTTTTTTCTGAGTGTATCCATTCTTGGTATGCCTTAATATATATGTTGTCCCAGTTTGTAAACAAAGTTATTAGCTGCTGTTATGTACTTTAAGACATTATGTACATAATCACCTTATTTTGGTCTCGGAGTCACCCGAAAACGGACAATCGAGTTCCTGAGGCAATAATAAATGAACGTTTAGAGATGTATCAAAAAGTGTTCCAAGGAGCTGAGATATATACCTTTCAATAATATGAACTTGTTTAAATATATTAAGAACTTTCTGATTTGTCCTTCCTCTATCCTAAAACAACATAAGTCAGGAGTTTGAGCCATATTTGTGTTAGCTCACCAGTTTACCTTAGCCTTTAGAAGACAATCCGGCTAGAGGTGAGCTCTATTGGCTGCCTCGACAGCAATTACCAGTAAAGTAAAGGTAATAGGCTTTATTGGAAGTTCAGTGCTCAGAGGGGAAGGCACCTTAATTCAATTGCCTGACAAAGATGCATCCCCATTTTTAGTCTGCAAGCCAATGCATGCTTTTTGGCAATGGTGGTATAAGATCACTCGAGATAGAATAGTGCCAAAAAGTACATGCATATATGCGGGAATGAAAATGATGAAACATGTATCAGATAAACACTGCATGAATAAAAAATTATTGAAATCTTGAGTCGTACCCTGAGGGAGATGATAGGCATTTCCTGAGCAGCCTGGCACCTTGTGGCAGGAGTCAAGGTTCTGCCTTTCTCTAGTTATCACACTGCTATCGACCATCCATTAGACCTAGCTGTGCATTACTCTGGTCTTTTTTATGTAAGTGGAATTGGTAACACCATGAAGTGCTTATCACTACACCTAGATCACGAGGAAGAATGACAGAGTTGTATGTCACCTTTTCAGTTAAAAGAACAGTCTTGGATGCATAAATGAATAGTGTGTTTGAACTTTTCCTTTGAGAGACACATCTAGTCACACAACACATACCTACCTTTGTGATCTGTCTCTCTTCAGGCATCTGCAAAGATAAATATACATATATATATATTTATATATATATATATATACATATATATATATATATATATATATATGTATATGGATTGAATTGAATAAATAAAGGAAGGCTGAAAGGGTCACAATAACAGCTACAAGGAGATCATTAATAAATGGTGTACTAAAGAATTCTACCTTGCAGGTCATATTATTGCTGAATAAAATTTCTACTTCTGGAAAAGGACCTGGTATGTGATGC
This sequence comes from Harmothoe impar, assembly GCA_947462335.1. Taxonomy (NCBI): domain Eukaryota; kingdom Metazoa; phylum Annelida; class Polychaeta; order Phyllodocida; family Polynoidae; genus Harmothoe; species Harmothoe impar. The sequence continues at coordinate 9,666,425 of OX381711.1, read as the reverse complement.
AGGGAGCATAGGCCATGACATGTTAGTGTTTTGCCATGCACCGTCAGACCTGACGTTGCATTAGATGTGACGTAGATGTGACGTGGACGTCATGAAGAAACAGGTTCCGCCCCACTAGACATATTGGTTTTCATGCTGCCACTCTGACCAGGTCCCGTCAGAATGACGTTGGTTCCTAGGAGGCAGAGTGGGGTAAAGCTAAGACTAACCCTCTGTACTGAAAATTCTCATAGACATTTCTTTCCTCATTACTTGCATTATATAAAGTTTAATTATGTTTTCAATCTTTAAAAGATTCAGATTGTGAAATATGCCAATGTACCCTTTTTTACTCATTGAAACGAATTTGTTGAAACCCCAGTAAGCAAGGACAGAGGTTCACTGGTTGTTATGGAATAGACATTTAAAATTGATGTATTCAGGGGTGGTACTTTGCACCGTGGCTTTTGCAGGGAATCAATTCAAGTTAGGCCAACATGAATAAAAAATATTCTTCAAGAAACCAAATCCCAACTTGCAAATGAGTCTGTTGCTGGATTTGTGAGTCTAGCCTATTGATCAATTAACATTCAAATTTAGTGGTTTAAAAGTGTCTTTGCTGAGTGCTTGCCAGATTTAGTAAGATCAGAGGCCCAGAGCTTGTTCGTCATCTGTGTTTTTTCAAGACCAGGTGTTGGAGAATGTTATTTTTCTAAATACCATAGCCAATTTAAAGTCCCTATACTAATCCACAGTGAGCAACAATTTTAGCTGCCTTTTCATGGTGGCCGTGAATACTGAAAATGTTTAGGTAGTTTATGAACCCAGCTTCATGTTTGTAGTACCAGAATGCTGAGCCTGAAACTCTTTCCTCTGTTTGGCCTAAGGTAGAGCAGGTAGTTTTTTAATTAGAGCCTGAAAATCTTGCACCGTTCCCCTGGGACCACACAGCCTACCCTCCACATCCCGAGGTAAATAATAGATCCCTCCCCTGACCTAGCAGTAGCCTGCCTTCCTGATGGCCACAACTTATCACCTTTGACCACCTTCAGCAGGCCCTCTCACCTCCAGCCCTACACCATAGACAGCGGCGACAAGAACTGGGTATTTTATTTGATCTTAATAGGTTGAGAAGAACTGTTCAATGTCTTGACTGAAGAATGACCCTTTCCCATGGCAGTGGTCGATAGAGCAAGAAAATAGAGCATGAAAATGCTACTGCTAAATCGCAATTGTTGATGACTATTTAGTCATGCTTATCATGTTTTAAGATTCGATACAAATGTTGCTTCATAGAGGACGGAGCATATATATTTTGCCAGTCATATTTTAGAAAAGCATAATAGAATTTGATGCAGAAAATTTGATACTTTCCAAGGAGGAGCAGGGGATTGTATGGAGCAATTATAGTAGAAGACATCAAATATTAGCAATATTTTCACAATTAGCAATGGTGCTCATCCAATTACACCTCAGGGATTAAGACCCCTGGCTCCTGACCAACCCCCCAGCCTCATAGTTACAGCTGTGCACCCCAACTAACCCACATATCCAGATATACTCCTGATTTAAACCCTACCAGTGCCAGCCTGCTCTACCCTGCCCACATTTCCCTTTCCAATAACCAAGGAAAATCACGCAAAAAGACATATGCAGGTTAATTGTGGCTCTCAACTAAAGTTTGGGCATACCTATATTGTATTCCTTGTAAGAACTGGGTTGAATCGATATCTGTAAACCTGAAGTAATTATTAACTATTTGTAGCTATTGAATGCTATTTTTGGTCTCAATGTTTTCAATCATCATAATTGTCCTGAAGATACTAAATTTGAAAGAAAAGATCATACTAAGGTTTTGATATAGAATAAACAGCTAACAGGTACTGTACATCATATAAGAATCAGAGAATAAAAACCAAACAGAACGGGCAGTAAAATAACCTCAGATAAACACACTAAATGTTTATTTATGATATACTTAAGTTTATCAGTGCTTATCAAACACAACATACTGTAGGCTCTATATTCTGTCAATGTTGTCATTAATAGACTACCACACATAACAAAAACAACAGAATCAACATGACAAAAACTAAAAAGAAAACTTCCCAAGTAGCTTAATCATCCCCTTCACTTGTCTGCCCATCTATGGGAGCCTTCAGCTCACAGTAACACCTCACTAATCCTTCAGACCAGGGCTCTATTCTGTAGCACAATCTGGCGCCAGCTCTTCTGCCTCTCTGTGTGGATACGGCCATCTTGATCCATTGTCTGCTTGATAGTCATTGTATGCAACTTGGTTTGCATCTTGTCTAGGAATCTGCTAGGATAATGATGCCTATCCTACAGCTCTAAACACTGCAGGCTGTGTCTCACGACCTTGGGACAATGTTTTAGTCTCTGACTGGGTGCTGTCTCTGACCGGGTGCCGTCTCTGACCAGGTGCCATCTCTGACCAGGTGTCAGAAAAAAGGTGTTTTAAAAAGAATTGTACTCATATATATACAGATTTAGAAAAACGTTATGGCGGTTGTTACATAATCATGATTATAGTCATAATTAGCCTCCTGCTGTTGGTATTTTGACCATATCAAGCCAAACCGGTCAGAGACGGCACCCGGTCAGAGACAGCACTCAGTCAGAGATGGCACCTGGTCAGAGACAAAAACATTGTCCCAAGGTCGTGAGACACAGCCTGCAGAGAGGTCTCCTGATTACTTGCCCTGCTGAGGAATGAACCCAGCACATACTCAGACACTTCCACCAGTGCAACTAAACTATGTCAACCCCTTATCTAGCCCTTTAGCAACAACATGATGCTGAAGTCTTTCATGTTGATAGCTCACCATAATATAGCATTGGCATTGTATTTATCCTTATACGTAAATGCAGCAACAGTATGTTTTCTTGTGAGTTACTCATTAGGGCCGCATGCATGCATCCCACCAACAAAGGGGCATAATGATTGAAGCAGCATGCTGTCATCAAAGGGCTTGCAACATGTAGATATGGGTCACTATCCTTCTCTGAGTTCAAAGTGTCAAAATGCTAAAAAGAGAGGGACATGGTTTGAGGGAAGAGAAACACGAGGAGTTGGGTGATGTCTCCAGTTTCAGGAGGTATCTTGAGCCCTGCAGATAGAGGTAGTGGTATCAGATATAACAGCTCTCATGCCGGCTGGTAGATGGGTGTGGGAGCTGATGTTACAAGTTGAGAGGCTGGGGAGAGCAGCCTCTTGACACTTGTTTATCTGTGCCTGTCTGTGGATGTAGCCACCAGGAAGGCGTTTCACCGTATGTTGATGTTATACCTAACATACGGCCTTAAGATGCGGACAAGATGCGGACAAAATACATCTAAACTACTTTTTTTGTTTCAGTTGGTGCTCCGTATACCCTCCGTATCTTTTTTTACAAAATATCAACATACGGCATCCAACATACGGCCCTCTAAAGATACGGACATTGTCACCTGTCCCTTTTAGAAAAATGTGCAAAAACCAGTCTACATTCCGAGAAACCCCTAGGGAATTCCCTCTGTGACGTCATAATATGTAGCAACATACGGAGGTAGGCTGGGGAGGGTATATATAGGGTCCGTATGTTGGGGGAAGAGACAGGGGAGGGACAGGAGAGGTTTGGGAAGGGACAGGATAGGTCGGGGAAGAGATAGAAAAGGTCGGGAAAGGCACCTCTGTACTCTGATAGCTATTGTCTGTTTAAACACAAGGAGTCTGTGGGCAAAGTTTCAGCTCTGTAGGGCCATTATTTACCGAGTTATGGAAGAAAAGACTCTTTTTCATGTAATTTCTCCCAAAATCCATATAATTTTTTATTTATTTTTTTATCATGAAGGTAGAAGTTGGACTTAACTCATTTACTCGTTAAAATAATTCTAGGGCCATTTTAATACATGATTGCTCAGGCTTAAGTAAGAAATGATTGAGGGAGGCAGGGCTTGGAGTAATAAAATTTATTAATTTTATGTATTTGCTAACCACGTTAACAATATTGACATATAATATTATAATACATTTGTTTTATACCGTATGTAGGTAGTATGGTATAAGAACACATGAGAGGAATAAAATATACAATTGTATGATGATTGATTGTATACGTAGAACAATGACCGTATTTGATGAGAATATAAATAACGAATATTGATACAACTATTGAATGAGGTTAAATACCGAGTGAGATATTGTGATAAGGTGTGGGTGGGTGGGGACAAAATAGATGTTGACGGTGAGCGGGCAGAGAGGTGAATGGGCTGAGTATGAGGTTGGTAGGAGAGAGGAAGAGGTGGCCGTATGACGGCAGTAGTAATTAGTTATGTGAGTACATGGTAGGTGGGGTACATGTATATGTAGTAGTATTTCTTAACACCAGCCGGCAACAATGACCACCCCTGGGCGCTTACCGCGACCATGAGTAACCCATGATTGCTCAGGCTTAAGTAAGAAATGATTGAGGGAGGCAGGGCTTGGAGTAATAAAATTTATCAATTTTATGTATTTGCTAACCACGTTAACAATATTGACATATAATATTATAATACATTTGTTTTATACCGTATGTAGGTAGTATGGTATAAGAACACATGAGAGGAATAAAATATACAATTGTATGATGATTGATAGTATACGTAGAACAATGACCGTATTTGATGAGAATATAAATAATGCCAAGCCTGCAAGGTGTATGAAGGTGTGGGTGGGTGGGGTAAAAGTGGAGATTGGTAAAAACATAGCGGTGATGATTTGGCTCAGTTGACGTTAAGAGCCTTGATAAGTTTATGATTGACTTTGTCATTTGACTTTGTCCTAATGTACACTTGGTGGGCATTTGACTTCCAGCCGCCATAGCGCTGGACTTCTAGCTCGCTGGCTCCTCCACGGAACGCCTGAGTGGCTGCAGCTATTCTCAGGCCGTGTAGTGTATATGGAGTGTCTGTCAGGCCCAAGTCCTCGAGCCCTTTTGCCCAGTGCTTGCGTACCTCCGTGGTGGGTATGGGCTCCCTGGTGTCGTGGAACATGAACAGCGGGTCCGTTTTGGCTCTGGTCTCGGTGTCCATGCACATTGATCTCATTGCTGTGACCACACATGTGTCCAGGTCCTGTGAGGGCGCCAGACGTAGGACCTTGTGTTCGCCAGTTTTTTGTAGGGTTTTCCCAGACTTCACTGTGACTTGTATATCCTTGCCGACGAAGCTGAGGTCGCCTCTTGTGAGGTGGTATGTACTTTGGTACCTTTTCTTGGATGGCGGTGTCACTTCTCCAGGTCTCAGGGCCCCATAGTACTGGAGCAACAACGCTGCCCTGATGGCGTTGTTTATTGGGGTGCCGTGTAGCCTGATCACTATAGGTCTCAACACGTCCATAGGGACCGGTGCTTTGACTCTTGGTTGGTACTCCTTGTTCCTGTTTATGGCGTCCATCGCCCTGCTTATCCTGAGATGAGTCAGTGGATATGTCTCCCCTGTTACCAGTGAGACATGTACTCGGGCTTGTGACAGGTAGTTCCTGATTGTACCTGGAGCCCTGAGGTGTAGTGCCAGGTACTCCAGGTATGTGCAGACCCTTGTGTGATGGGGTGTGTATGGTGGACTGCCTATCCACCACATGAAGGCGAGGTATGTTGACGCCCCCACTGCATTGTTCTTCCTTGTGCCCTCCGCCCTGGCGTCCAGCTGGCGCGCCGAGGCTCGGTTTTGCAGATAAGTGATTTGTGGATCTGCAAAATATTTTTGGACACAGTTGGTCAAACAGTTCAGTGGCAGGTTTGGCGGGCAACAGACATTTTTCAAGTACAAGACGGTGGGTGGCATTAAGATGTGCGTCACTCAGGTGTGACCTGCTGAGTGTGTCGGCTATTTCATTGTCAACCCCGGGAACATGCACATATGATATTGAAATATCTAGCCTGGCTTGTATCAACCAGGCTTTTCTTGCTGCGTCTAGGATGACTTTATTCCGGCCCCTCCCGGTGGTGAGGACGCTGACAGAGCCCTCATTGTCACAATGTATACGTATATGCATCCCTTTGTTGGCCCGGCTGAGGAAGGTAGTCAGGGCTATGGGGATGTTGGCTGCCTCCAGCTCACTGATACAGTCTACCGGGTCATTAGTGTCACATACCTGAGCCCAGTATGCCAGTGAACCGTCAGTGGCCCCTATGCCAGACAGGCATGCGTCCACGTATATGTCTATGTCACTTGATGCCTGTGGTATCATGGCTACCCCATTCCACCCAGACCCAAACTCCAGGAACCATCTGAGATCACTGCGCATTTCTGAATTGACATTTATGTAGAAGTGGCGCATGCCTCTCAGAGCCTCCAGGAGTTTGCTGACAAACAGCCGGGCCGGACGCACACATTTTGCTATGTGTAGGAGGCGACCTAGCAACGACTGTAGTGTCTTTTTAGTGATTGAACGCCTTTTGATGACCTTGCCTACCTGATCTAATGTGTCCCGCAGTTTTTGTTTGGGTACGGCCAGGGTCATCTTGTTGGTGTCTATGTCTGTTCCCAGCCACGTGACCTGCTGCGATGGTGGCTGGGCCTTCCGTGTTGCTTCTGGCAGCCCCAACTCCTTGAGTAGCTCCCTCCCCCGCCGGAAGTGCTCTCGAGCCGATACTGCATCTGGGGAAACAATCACGAGATCGTCTAAGTACATATGGCTGGTTATTCCCTCGTCTTTGAGTATGCGCACTATCACCATTGCAACTCTTTGCATGCTTGAGCTGCTCGCACGGGCCCCGAACGGGAGTGACGTGTCACAGTAGTATTTGCCACGCCACTCCATACCCAATAGAGGCCAGTCCAAGCAATCCGAGGAGAAATTCTTGTAAGCATGTGACACGTCTAGGCTACTTAATACACATCCCTTTCCCATGTCAATTATGTCCTGAACCAGTGTGTCGATGGTGGGGAGGGAGTGTTGGCGTAATTGACCACATATGGTGTTCTTGAGAATGAATGCATTGACCGAGGACTCCCTCGGGTAGGTCATGTCTATGATGACACGTCTATCCGAGGTGTCTCTCTTGTCTCTCGTCATGAGGGGTGACGTATGCATCCATGGTGAGAACGGGGGTGTGTCACTCGGGCCGATGAGACACCCATCAGGCCTGGCAAATCCTTCCTTTATTCCCTTGAAGGGGAAAAATAGAACGAGGGCTTTTTCCCCCTTGATTTTGGGGCAACATACATGTAATATTAGGTTGAATCATGAAATTCAATTTGCTAATATCTAACCATTATTTGCGGATAATGGTTACTTCATAGACAGGTAGACTATACAGTAGGCTAGGTATATGTGGATGGGCTTTTATATCACTTTTATATTCCATGATTTATAATGATTTAAAATGCAAAATCTGGCCGAAATAAGGTACATTATATGTGGATTCCACCCCCCCCCCTCACCCCTCCCTCACCACCCCACTGGGAGAATTCCCCTTGGTGGCAAAATCCCCCTTGGAGGTGCGGACCGGCGGCGGCCCTTATCTCTTATCTCTGCAGAGATAAGGGCTAAGCGTCCACATAGGGGCTATCTTAAGTGAGGGGAGATCTCCCCATGCTGGTTAAAATGCCTAGGGAGGGTTTTCTACCTATATTGGGGAAATCCCGGGATTTTCCTAGCCTGCCCATGTGACATTTCTGTTTTAATGAAATCATCAACACTGCTCATAAAGTTAGTTGCACTACTGTGGTTTGGCACCCCGTGTGTATTGGACACGGGGCCCATGTATCCCATTGGGAAGCCGTATTTGACGTAGTCTAAGAGTTGTGACTCGTCTTCATTGTCTAGAAGGTACCCCTCCCATGCGGCAATGTTGAGCTTGGTGGGCAATAATATTCGTGCCCCCAGAGCATTGGGGACCCCGGTGTCTCTGACCCTACGGTATATCTCGTCCCACCCAGCGCACGCCTCACCCACCATGGTCGGCCAGTGTTGGATGCGGTGCTGTGCGAAGGCGTGTGGAGAAATGTCAAAGTGTAATTCAGTGCTATTAGTTTCACAACAATGGCGTATAGCATTAAAGTCTGGAACCATACCTAAACTGACTGATGACTGTATGCTGGATGAGGCCTCGGTCACTGGGCTGTATCCCTGTGTGCCGAGGGGCCGGTGTGCACTGTGTATGGACGACCGTGTGGCCGGTTGTGACTCCCCGGGCCGGAGGCCGGGGCCCCGGGGGACCGCCCCGGCCGGGCTCCCCACCCGGGCTGCCGCGTCCGCCGTCCACACACCGTCTCGTGTAGCGCCTTTGGTATTCCAGGGCGCCTGTAGGGTTAACTGATCTGTGAAACTGTCCAAATTCATAAAACAATCATCGTGTTCGACGAAATCCCACCTATCGTGGGCGCCGCCATCTTGGATCTCGTGTGAGCTCTCGCCGTCCGCGTTGCCGTGCGCTCCACCAATCAGCGCCGACCTGCCGGGGCGCCGCGTCATGACGTCACCATTGTTATTGTTGTGATGCGGAGCACGTGGGCCGACGGCCACGTGGCGGCTGGCTGTAAACAAACTACGTGTGTATGCGGGCGCTGGGGAGTTGTCGATGTACAATCCAGCGCCCCACATTAGTTTTTTGCGGGTCCCTGTGGGTTCGGGGAATACACATGGGCATTCACTGATCCACGGGGGGCCTGCTGACCCTCTGGCTGGTGTGTGTGGCTTGATCCAAACATCTTATTGTTGCAGGCAATGACGTTGTGGGGGAGTTGCTTCCCTTTGCCGAAACAAAAGGCGCAGGCATGGAGCAACCTTACTCCGCTAATGTCATGATGGGACTTGTGTTTGCATCCCTTGACCTGGTTGAAGTCGGGACATGTGACCAGGACCCTACCACCAGTGGCCTGAGGCTGTCCCACTGTGGGTGTTGCGGATGCCCCTGGGTGTGTGTCAACCGCTGCAAAACACAACTGAAACCTGGCGTTCTGTATGAGCTGGTACTGGTGCCAGAATAGGTTTCTCTTTTCTATCTCATCAAACACATGCTGTGACCACGCCATGACATGCTTCCAGGAGCGCGTCAACGAATCCGTGGAGACCTCATGCAGGTGTTTGGTTATATGCGGGTGGTCGGCCGCATCATAGGCTGCCGGATGCTGTAGGAGCGCTATGAGGGCGTTTATATACTCGCCACTCTTCATGGATCCCCTAATGTCTAGTTTCTCTTTGAGGGTGCGTGCCCCGTCCCTCTGAACATACATATATGGCTTTCCTATGAGCTTAGGTGTGAAGATGTCACAGATAAACGGGTTCTTACCATCCGACTTGAGGTGGGCCATCTCCTCCCTCCTGATGTGTGACTCGATGTATCCGCTGGCCGTGGCGGCCGCGCGGAGCTCGGCCGGGTTGGGGAGAGGTGGCGCCCCGTGTGCGGGGGGCGTGTTGTTGGTGTGTACCCTGGAGGAGGCGGTCGTGGGCAGATGCGCCACGCGCGCGTCGGAGGGCTGTCCATGTATAGAGGTGTGGGCGCCGGCAGCACCCTGGCTCCCTGCCGTGGGTGGTATCGAGCCCTGGTGCTGCGCCGCGCTGACCAACAGGCCCAACTGAAGTGAGACGCCCTCCATGGACGCCTTGACGCCCTGCAGGTCACTTCTCATGATATTGACATCTGACTCTAGCGTGTCAAGGCGGAATATGGCCGATGTAGACAAGCTGTGGACACTACCTGTGTGTGAGTGTGATGACTTGGCTGTGGAGTGGCGGGACCTCCGGGACCTGGATATGTCCCGGTCAGACCCCACGATTGATGTCGGTGCTCTGTCCACCGTCTTGAACGATACCTCCATGTCAGTAGAGGCATCTGACGGCTGGACAGAGTGTGTGGTAGAGCGGTGAGATTGGCTTACACTGCTGCTGGAGGAGACGGCACTGCTGTTGTGTGAAGTCCTGGACTTCGAGGTGCGGGACCTCGTGCTGTTGGCGACCGACGACATGGTGATACGCCGCTGTAGTCTCCTGTAATTCACTCCTCTGACCGTCAGTAATATCAGAACTTTACTCACTATTACCTTGTGTATGTAGGCATGGATAAAACGGTGATATTAAAATAAATTAACTAAATATATGTGTTGCCAAAGGTATAGGATTGATCTGGATTGTACAGTGACAAAATAGATGTTGACGGTGAGCGGGCAGAGAGGTGAATGGGCTGAGTATGAGGTTGGTAGGAGAGAGGAAGAGGTGGCCGTATGACGGCAGTAGTAATTAGTTATGTGAGTACATGGTAGGTGGGGTACATGTATATGTAGTAGTATTTCTTAACACCAGCCGGCAACAATGACCACCCCTGGGCGCTTACCGCGACCATGAGTAACCCATATATATATAGCACTTTAAAAGTAGTAGTAGTTGAAATGTTAGCACTGTGTGGATGGATATGAACTCCCCCGGTACAGGGGTGGCCCGCTCCAGATACCCAGTCAACACTTACATTGTAGCAGCGTGACAGGATTACATTACATTTACACAGGGTTTTTGCATATATATGACTATACTGGTGTGTACATGGAGCTGGCTAAGGGCCATAGCAAATGTATATTGATTATAACTATAATTGTGTGTGGATCCATGTTTTACTGACCAAACAGGCCATCGTACCGTTACACCCATATGTGCAGCATTAGTATAGCCATTGACTGCAAATTCCGGCCTGTGTTGGTGCTGTCACCTAGAGGCTAAGTCAAGCTGGCCTCAACTCCTCTCATATATATATATGTAGCTGTTGGCTATTCTAAGATAGACATCTGCTATGAAAAACTCCAGATTCGAAAATAGGTTGTTCAGAAATTACACTTTATTCATTCTGACATACGGCTCGTAATCATACAGACGGATAGCAATAATCAAATAGGCTTCTGAACACCAGTGGTCATATGAACATACAGGAGGTATACGCTCACGGTCTAGTACATAGTTCCCGAGTTCCAATGCTCTCTTCCATCTTGGTTAACTCCTCTTGGGACAGACTCCCCCGTAGGGAGTTCTGTACCCGGAGTTGTACACCAGTGCGTCTATCTCCTCTAGTTCCCCCAGAGGGTAGAACAGAGAAAGACGCAGGGTGACCAAGGTGGAAGCAGCGACAGGACTAGGCCTAAAAGGTACAACAGAGTTCGGGGAAGCTCTGTTGTGGAGCAGCCAAGCTGGCCGAAGTGCGCAGCAAGACTGGGTCCTCGATTAGCAGAACTCCAGGTCTTATGTACTGGTCGTTATGTAATTCTCTCCATTACTCGTAAACACTTGAGTTCCCGAGGAACTCCGGGTAACCACGCGCCGGTGCATCCGAGCCGACACTGTACCCGAGATATGTCGGGTGACACGTGGCGGTCACGGCTCAATGCACATAACCAGGCCGCGCTCCACCATTCCTCAGGTGGGCTTATATAACCTTATACTCGGCAGTAGACAGGAGTGCGGCCTGGATACACGACAACACATATACCAAATATAACTCCAACTGGTTCCCTAGAAATAGTACAGCGGCGACCCACTACACTACCCCCCTTCAGACAATATCACAGCGTCTAAATAGCAGCACTAAGTGCAGTATTATTATACTACCTTAATACAAATGACAAATTTTATCTCCAAACAACCCAAAAAACAAATATATTGTCTCCAAACATATACATAGTGGAGGCAAGCGTAACTCTTTCTACTAGAACCACTAATATATTTCTTGGGTATCATAGATATGTATTCATCCTTTTTGATATTAACGTCAATCATATCAACCATCAGGATCCAGTTACACAATAATCGAGTATAATCCTTCAATAACAGTCATGATTTATGGGACTAAGAGGATGAACTCCACACAGCCAGTCAAGCCCTATAAAACAAACTTGACTATATATCATAAAAAAAAAAAAAACCTTCAAGACATATTTATCGCATACTAACCATGTCTCATCGAAAACGATTTGTTACAACAGGTATCGTATACATACAGATCAAATATGAGCACTTCTCCTTAAAAGTTACCAAGTTTTAGTACAAGACATATTGGAAACAAAAAAGGTGGCAAGTGTCGACTTTATAGTAAACCTTGACCCAACCCGTCTATTTGAATAGACTCACTCGCTTTACGTGCCAGAGTAAGGTTTGAAAGATCAATATTTTTGGAATAAATGAACATATAGCGTAGATCCGGTAAATGCAGTTTTCAATCCAATCAAGGTCTCCAAAACCTTATGCACCATGGTCACATGGGTGTCTTCACACAATAACACAAGTGACATTCTCCATATAGGAATACTGTAAGCAATCAGATCTAGTGTTGGCGTAACATATTTCAACGATTCAGGGAGAATTAGTCTCCACACTTAGTTCAAAGATCAAAAACGCAGCAAGCTGAAAAATAGAATGACCCGGCTCCTCACTCGATACCTTCCTTCTGAAAGTAATCAACGGGAGCCTACAGATCTCCATAACAACTTACGCAATTTCCACTCTCAGTACCTGAAAAATTTTTGCGTTTTTCAGGTTCATTGATATGTTATTACCACAGATCTACACACAGTACGAATGTAGTCAAGCAACTTTTCATCTCAGTAGGTATCATCAGGATCCAGTCCCTCATACCTTTACTTATTGGACGGTTAAATCAGAGTATCACAATCGGCATACAATAATCATACCTATAGCACATGTCATCAACTCAAACAGAACCCGTTTCACAAATACTGTCTTATGGCAAAAAAATATAGAACACTCTTTGGTGATGGTTTTAACAGTTTCATATATAGCGATAACTGCAAACCTAGATCATATCAAAGTCTTTTCATAAATAGGTGATAATGATCCACTGTTCTTGTCATCTCAGTCTTTTATAAATATATATATATATATCTATCTAGTCATCTTGTGACTTATAGTCTATGGTATAAAGCATCATATGATCCGTGGTGTCCTAACAACCCCACTACTGCAAAAGTTCAACCTTGATGACGACACATGGTAGAGGTTCCATATATGCTGCAACTGGGAATGTTTTTATGACTCGCCACTCAGCAAAAGTTCTTCGTTTCTGGACACTGGAGACATACATTCACTAGGTCGATTGTCACTCATCTCAATGGATATGTCCATCCCAAACCCTAGCTGCGAAGCGTCAGGGTTAGGACCATGCATTTGAGCACCCATAGCTACATTCGCCATGGATACAGGAATGTCCAGGGTAGATGGACGATGGTTCCCAGACATAGAACCAGTCGTCACAGGTAGGTCCATTGGAGGATCCACCATCATGGATTGTTCGAGTTCGTTTTCAGGAGCCATAAGCGCCTCAGCATCACGGATAGACAGACGTAAGTCAGCCTCTGCAATTGCATCGTTCAGCTCCATCAGTATCTGAACCGCCTCTCTAGTCTCACTTTCCGTTATCTGGTACGGTGACTGACAAGAGGTGGTGTCGAGTATTGGTGTTGAGACAGGAGTCGAGTTATGTGACTCTGTCTGCAGTTCATTCACCACCATCCTCGCTAGAGTGGACACCCCGGCTGGAGTATCCATAGTCTCAAAGGAAGACACGGTTGTGTCCACCCCCATGGTAGTATACTGCATCGTCTTAGCATCAGACGACACAGAGGTAGACGTCACAGCAACAGGTGTCACCGAGACTGGTGACACAGGGACAGACGTCACAGCCACAGACGTCACTGGAACGGGTGACACCGGAACAGACGCCACAGCAACGGACGTTACAGGAACAGGTGACACCGGAACAGACGTCACAGCCACGGACGTCTTAGGAACAGACGTCACAGGAACCAACTCCGATGACCCACAGGCCATGGAGGTGGCAGCCACGTAACTGCAGTCGGCCAGGTGCGTCTCATCTTCTGTAGATGGAGGTGGAGGACTCCTAGGGGTATTACTAGCCCTGGAGTCGGCTCTCAACCTTTGTGCGTATGCATCACCGTCAAATCCTAAGGGAAGAGGGGCGGAACCCCGTTCAACCCTGTACACACTCTCGTCGTACCAACTTGACAATGGTATCTCATAGCAATCCTCAAAGAACTCAGCCAACTCTTCATAGAAGTCATCGTTCTGCTGAGCTTCCTTTTTATAGCTAGAAAATTCTTCTGTTAGACCACCAATTTCGTGTTCCAACTTCCGAATAACTATGGTTTTTAGACTTATTTCAGTCCTGGCAGCAGTTAGCTTATGTTCAGCAGAACTGACCATATCCTTACTGCGATCCAACTTGACTTTGAGATCATCAATTAAAAATTGACTTTCCATACGAGATTTTTCAATGTTCAATCTCAAATCATCTACTATTCTGCTAGAGGTTGCTACCATGTCATCTCGTTGTCCCAACTGTCTTTTGAGGGCTTCATTCTTCTCAGTCATTTTGGACATTTTAGATAGGAGTTCTGCTTTAGCAGTCTCCACTTTCTCTAATTCGGCCAAACGACTTTCTTTTACCAATTGCTCAGCTTGAGCCCTAGCTCCTTGCAGAGCTAGTTGACAAGCGAGATCCAGTGTGTCAAATGAACTTTTCAGTCCAGTGACATACTGTTCTTTCAGAAGATTCCTGATACTTACATTCTCAGGGTGATCAATATCACCAGTCAGCTTGGGCAGAGGGACCGACTCCAAAGAGATATCTTCCTCACCCACTCCAGATGATGGAGAGTTTAGTGAGAGAGCCCCCATACAGGTAGATGGTGATGGAACGGAGGATAGTCTACGACCAATCTCCTGTTCCTTCCTCATCTCTATTTTACTCGATTGAACCCTGCCTGCGGGTGGGGTGAATTTTTGATCCACCCAATCATCTCCCTCAGATTGGAAATCAATCGTTCTATAGATCATTTTAGATTTGGAATCCTCTTTCCCACTTACTGACTCTATCTTCCCTGTTACATACCCTTGACTATCAGTAGAAGTATTTTCTGTCTTTAATATCTTCCTTGACACTCCCGGGTTCCCTCTAGCTTCAGAGATTGTGGTAGGAGGTATTACCTCCTCTCCCACAAATACACAGTCGTCCTCCTCCTCTACAGGAGAAGCCAACAGGTCATTTACCATTTCCTCTTCTAAGGCTAGCCTCGGGCTAACAGCAACCCTCGGTAAAGTTCCGCCAGAGCCCTCCTTGTTGGATTCAGTAGTGTTCCTACTAAACCCACAGGAAGACCCCGGAGCACGTCTTTTGGTTGGGGTAGATCGGCCGTCAGGTGATGAGTCCAACCCAGCAGAAGCTGAGGACTCCTCTGAACCTGTGGTCCGCATCTCTCCTAAGGTAACCGAGACAGGAGTGTACACTCCATGGTCCACAGTTTTACCTTCAGACAGCATTTTACCTTTAGGCGGAGTGGCCAATTCCATTTTACTACGATAATCAGAGGCTTTCTCTGGAAAGTCCTGAAGGTAGTATGGCCACGCCTTTCGATTCAACCACAACCTTCTCGGGTTATGGTTAAACACTAAGGTGTATGCCAACCCCTGTGGTACCCTCACACACTTTTCTCTGTCCGTGAGTCCTAAGGCCTCCGGACTATTCTCGAGAATATCTAGATTGGACATGGCAGTTTCAGCCTTCATATGGTGTACATCCACTAAATGCCTTACCATACAACCCTTTCTAGATGTGCTGAAAGGTTCACCATCTTTCATACATTTACCTGAGCGATTAGGCCTGGCCCGGCACTGCCACATCATTTTGGAGTGCGCGTGGAACTCCACTAGATGTCGTGCGAACTGGTACAGGTCCAGATACTCAGCTATTGGATTTCTATCCATACACTCATTGAATGGGCATTGCCCCGAACCTATTCTCCAACCTCTACCAGGTTTATAAGTAGGCATACCTGGCGGGACAAATGTCATCCACGCCCATTTCAACCGGTCTCTATCTTCGTTGGAGAGGTCGGCAGCCCTGTATGTCCCCATACTTTGCTTTATAACCTCATCCCAGAACTTGTAAGCTTGATGTGCCCCTGAACTAGCATGCTCTAACCAGAACTCCATATCCCTCTCTGTATCTTCGTAGGATGGTAGCCTAGCTCGGCTCCCTATCTCCCCAGTAACCTCTCCTGTATAGGGTCTGGACTTAGAATTATCGGAAGGAGGTCTGAATAGTTTAGTACATTTCTTCTCGTTGAATTTGTCCAACTCTTGGATGTATGCCCCCCTGCATATCTTACTCCCGGGAATCACTGCATCCGGCTTAAATTTCTCAAATTTTGCTGCTAACTGCATTACTGCCATAATTGGAATACGTTCCGGAGTTGACTGTGCAGGGGCATCCCAATCGGGTACAAAGTTACCATGCACCGGATGTAAACCATCCGCACGGTCATACGACATAGCACCCCACGGAGCACCCACTGGCACGTCACTGACAGGGTACACCGGTATCCCGGGCATATTCGGGTCAGTCCGGGTCACTCCCGAAGTAGGTGGTGACGCAATATTCCCAACCTGGAACAAGGGAAATCCCCCGGCCTCGAGTCCTTTTAACCCCGGCCCTGACACGAACCCCCTAGCTTGCGCCACTGATAAACCCATATCTACCAGTTTCTTAACATGTTCTCCCCGAGCTAGGAGATACTGTGTGGTTTTAACCTTTTCAGCTTTCCTTATCTCAGAGATATTACTGTGATTTCGGCGTTTCACACCCCTATTCTTCATCTTAGCTGGTGGATGATACACAAATTTAGGTAAATCTGCCTCCCGAAATCGTTTTGGAAGATCATACTCGACCGGAGCTGTTGACTCCAGGTCCCCCAAAGCTAACAACTCTCTCTGTTCCTGCGACAGAGGGGAAACTTCCGTCGAGTGACTCCTTCTATGGGAGTCTCCCGACGGATAGTTATCCGCCATGATAACTACACAGAGGGCGGCCCAGAGGAGCCCACTCTTAAAATGAGCTTAAATGAGTAGTAAAATCAGGAAAATTGTTACAAATGTGTCCTCCTGTACTACCTCACTTTAGTGTCTCCTCTCTCCCTCACATGTAGATGTTCTAACCGGTGTTACATACGCGGAGAGAGGTGCCTTCGCATCCACCCTCTCCAACGGTATGTGCAGGACTGACGCTTTCCGCGCCAAACCAGCATGCGTGCGCACCCAAGCGCAAAGGATCACGGGTACCGGATAGCCCTTCCCGAAGAAGTTATCCGATATTATCCGAAGAAAACCGGGTGGCGGAGTTAACTGCGTAGTAGTTGCAATCTTCGCCGGGTTTTCTCGGATTGTATTTTTGCACATCATTTCAAGTAATAGCAATTCTTCAGTTCGTCACGGCTGTCTCATTTGTAGCTTATGAACTTTCAGAACGCTGTTTTAAACAAACATTATAAAAAAATACGTGTCAAAGTAAATTTCTTTGGTTGTCCGAACAAATTCGGAATACGTATGAGTCCCTTTTCTCATGTTGTTGTAACGAGTTTTACACCCGTACTTTCCACATAATATTTCGTATTAGGATCCTCATATTATCCTTAGAAAAATTACTGACTAGGTTTGATTGGATTCTAATCCGAAACCATCACGACAAGTACTAAATGGGAAACCAACTCACAGACCATAGCATGTAAACATTCAAAACTAACTTTAGTAAAGCAGAACGTTGGGTACCCCAATGCCATCTACTGGTCAATTTCACCATTATTCCTGTCACAAAGACTAAAGAATAAAATCCGGTATTACTCGTTGTGTTTTTGACAATCAGCACCAGTTACGCAACTTTCCGGGGTTTACCGGGTAAGTCCTTGGAGACCCGAACTATTTCGGGTAACCACAACAAACAAACCCAGCCCCGCCGCTCTTACGTAACAGCACCTCGACCCGCTATACGAGCACTTCTACGTATGGGTCCTTGGGGTTTCTTCTTCTTAATTACTGTAGGAACCTCTCTAGTTTCCTTTTCAGTAACTAACTTCTTCTTCTTCTTCCTACCATCGACTTTTCTAGCTGGCGTTGCTTTTCTAGTCTTCTTTGTAGGCGGGGGTGCTGTAACCTGTGTTTTACGCACCCACCTGGGTTGGGGCATTGGCACTTCTACCAAAGGCTCATTCTCATCGCCGGGCCGGCGACCTAGCCAAGGCTTCAGGCGATCTACATGGCCTGCAACAATCTTGCCTTTCACATTTTTCAATAACACAGTAACATCCGATATTACTTTTGTCACTTCAAATGGCCCATCCCAACCCTTCGAGATTTTTCCATGTACAGGTGGTTTCAATCTCACCACCTTTTGTCCAACTACATACTTCCTCTCTCTCAAGCCTGTATCATACCCTACTTTCTGATGGATGGCCGCTTTCTTCAAATGGCCTCTCACCAATGCATAGCCTTCCCGCAATTCTCTGCGCAGGGATTCCGCAAATGCCACTCGGCATGGGACATCCTTTCTCCGCAGTACACTGCCAAAGACCAAATCTGCAGGCATTATGATCTCAGATCCAAATACCAGGCTGTTAGGAGTGCAGCCAGTTGAAGCATGCACCGTACCGTTGTATGCATGAGCCACATACTGGGAAAACGTATCCCAGTCATCCTGATTAGAATTAACCAGCGTGCGGTTGAATCTCTCAACCATCCCATCCGACTGCGGTCAGTACGGATTAGTGCGTGTCTTAACTATGGCTAATTCTTCCAGCATCCCCTGAAAGAGACGCGATTCAAACTCCCTACCCTGGTCTGAATGTAACATGAGAGGTGCGCCAAATGTTAGTACCCACTCCTCAACCAAAGCTTGTGCGCAAGTTAATGCCGTGTGATCCTTCATTGGGATCACCTTCACGTACTTTGAATAGTAGTCTTGTACCACCATCATGCACACGTTGGAGTTTGGAGTTGTCTGGAAGCCAGTGATTATGTCAATGGCTATCCTCGCAAATCTGACTCCGAACAGTTCCTGTCTGAGAGATGTTTTACCTTTCCCAGGGCCCGGCTTCACCAGGCAACACGTTGGGCATTCACTCAACCAACGTATTACGTCCTTTGACATCCCAGGCCAGTAATATCTCCTCGCGAGTTTGTCCAAAGTCCGTTTCCTGCCAAAATGAGCGGAAGTCTGATGACCATGGAAAAACTCGAATACTTCCCATCTCAGAGAAGCTGGCAAGACTATCTGTAGCCTCCTCCTGGCTTTGCCTTCAAGAGTTTTCCATCTACACAATAGGCCGTCTCGCACTACCAGCTGCGACCATTGGCCCACTAAGTTCCTTACTTCCACACATTCTAATGACAGAGCAGGTCTGACGGGACGAGCAGCTCTCTCCAGGATCAGATTCCGTATCATATTGATACCATCGTCATCCTGCTGAGCTTCAAGTATGGACTCCGCCGACCAAAACACCAAGTTCTCTTCCCAGGCCGGATCAAAATTCATTATTGGAGCCACCAACGCGTTATGTATGCCACAGTCTTCACAGTCCATTCTTGCACATCTTCGGATTGGTCTCCTAGACAAACAATCCGCATTTACGTGCTTCACTCCGCTCCGATGCTGAATCTGGGTATTCTCTATCCCTAGTTCAGACAACGCGGAGATCCATCTACCCATCATCCCATCTGCTTCCCTGAAATTAAGGAGCCATCTCAAGGATGAATGGTCTGTTCGTAGAATAAAATTCCCACCATACAAATAATGGCGGAATTTCTTTGTGTAAACTACTATGGCCAACAACTCTCTCTTGGTGGTGCAATAATTGCGTTGAGTTTTACTCAAGCTGTTGCTGGCAAATGCCAAGGGCACTTCTCTACCTTCCTGCACTTGGGATAAGACAGCGCCTATGCTATCGTTGCTAGCGTCGGTGTCCAGGATGAACTGATCACCCTCAGTAGGATAGCTCAGCACAGGAGTTACTGTGAATAACTCCTTCAGCTTCTGAAAAGCCTGTCCAGCTAATTCCGTCCAAATAAACGGTGGTAGCTTCAACATTCCCTTCCTTTTTCCTACTACCAGCGCCTGTAATGGAGCTGACACCTCAGCAAATCCGGGAATGAAATCGCGGTAGTACGAGCAGAAACCCAAAAATGACCTCACTTCTTTCTGGTCTTTTGGCGTTGCCCAATTAGCTACAGCCTCTAATTTCCCTGGATCCGCCGAAATACCTGTGCCACTGACTATTCGGCCCAGATATTCCACTGATTGCCTGAAGAACTTGCATTTCTTAGCTTTCAGTCTAAGGTTGTAGGATCTCAATCGATCCATCACCTTGTTCAGATTTGATAGACACTCCTCCCGAGTTTTCCCGAAAACTATGATGTCGTCTAGATAAACTAGACAGTTTTTCCACAACAATCCCCTTAGCATTGTCTCCATCATATTCTCGAAAGTAGCCGGAGCATTGCATAAGCCAAATGGCATTACATTGAACTCAAACAACCCCCGGTGGGTTGTGAATGCTGTCTTTTCCTTATCCTCTGGGTGCATCCCAATCTGCCAGTATCCTGACTGGAGATCTAAGGTACTAAACCAGTGATTGCCTCCCAAGGAATCCAGACTTTCGTCAATGCGTGGCAAGGGGTAGGCATTCTTCCTCGTAATCCCATTCAGTCTCCTGTAATCTATACAGAACCGACAGGTGCCATCCTTTTTGGTAACCATTACCACCGGACTAGCCCATGGACTATCTGAGGGCCTTATTATCCCTTCCCCTAACATCTTGTCCACCTCATCCTCCAATGCCTGTTTCTTAGACAACGGGAGGCGCCGGTATGGCAAGCGCAATGGTGGGCTAGAACCGGTGTCTATCCGATGAGTTACTCGGTCAGTTCTACCCAATTGCTCCCCTGGAGCGGAGAACAAGTCTGCATTCTCGCATAATAGCTGAGCTAGACTCTGTTTGTCCTCCTCTGTCTCCAAGTGGCTATCTGTCACTAATGGTAAAAGATGCAGTGGCAAACCATATCCTTCCTTCCTATCCTGCTCTCCAGTGTCTTGCAATACCACTGGCATAGCGGATGGATCCAAAGCTCCTATTTCCACTGCCCTCTTTACTGCTAACTCCACTTCTGGTGAGTCAGCCCTTCCTACCACGTCAGCATATGTTACGTCCCCAAAGGTCGTCCCCTTTTCCAGGTACACATCCTGAAAAGTCATATTACTGACTGGTACTACTGTTCGTCTTGAACTTTGCACTAAGGCACTGGTGGAAACCAACCCCAGCTTACTCAAATGCTGCTGATTCGGTTCCACCACCCCCATGCGGTCAAATTCCATTTCCCGGCAGTATACAACTACATTGCACACATGGCGGGGAGGAATTCGCACTGTCTGAGAGACAGACGAGACGCCTGAAATCCGGCGGAGTACACACTGGACTTTCATCTCTTGTGGATATCGAAGAGTGAGTTCCCCTGTCACACTATCCAATACCGCCCCATACAGAGAACAAAAATCTACTCCCAAGATTCCCTCATCCATCAATTCAGCCACAGTTGTTGAAACAACAAATGAATGTTGATTCACCCAAAAGGGTATCACCTGTCTGCCATGTGTCCGCATATGAGACCCATCAGCACTTCTGACCGACCCAGACCCCACAGGGTTAGTCGACAGACCTGCGAGCTTCTTGAAGAAATGGTGACCCATCATGGAGTGACTAGCTCCAGTATCAATCAGAAATTCCCCCAAGCAGCCCTGAATCTGCACAGGCAAGTACCATCTCTTCCCTTGTAAAGGGGAAGGTTGCAAGGCAAATCTCTGGATTCCAGCTTCAACGCCCAAGTCATATCCCCTCGAGTTGAGAAACTTAACTATAGGATCATCGGGTTTGAGTCGCGAAGCACAAAACCTTTCTACTTCTTCCGCCAACTCAATTCTGCGGACAGTGTCCAGATGAGCTAAATCTTCAACACCATTCTCGTCCGTTCCCTGGGGCCCATCTCCACCTGGCGGATCAGACTCAGGTGCGGCTAACCCCAGCGGTTCCCATGAAGTGGAATCTTTTGATTCTCCCCTAACAGTACCTTTGACAATCACAGGTGGGGTTGTTATCTTGTCATCGACAACAACCCCTGTTAGTTTTCCGTCGGTGGTGGGCTTTGGTCAGAAGAGGGTCCGTCTTTTTGTTTCTCGACCGATGATACATTCTTAGTATCCTTGGACCAACATGTCCTTGCAAAGTGACCCTTCTTCCCACAATTATAACATTTCGTGTCTTTGTTGGGTTTCCCCTTACCGCAACCACGAGATGCGACCTTTTCAGCCTTCTCAGCCTTACTACGCTCCTCCATGACTTTTCCGATCATGGTCTTCAATGCACCCTCCTCTGGCGCTTGAGCGTCTGATCCTGGAACCCTTCGTCTTACATAAAAAGAACGACGTCCTTTCCATTTAGGATCTATTGCTGCCACCTCTTGCACTCCCTCTGCAGTCAGTTCAACCTCTTCTACGGGCATTTCTATTACTGCTACAGGGGCTGCCTCTACAGTTTTCAACAGCTTCCTCTTTCTCAGAGCATCTTCCGTAAGCTCGAAGATATCTGCTAGTGACATAGTGGTCTTCCACTGTGAAGCAATCTCGCTCGACAATCTTTCGTCCTTAAGTCCATCTATATACAGGCTGGACAACTTCCTTACCAGCCATGGATCACTTGGACTCATAGATGCAAATGCTTCTGCTGCTAGCACTCTGAGAGCCATTCCAAACTGTCTGTGCCCTTCACCGGGCTTCTGAACTCTTGCCTCTAGCTCAGATGCGGGATCCGCACCGGATGTGGAACCTAAAGCCCAAGAAGCTGTTTCCACTAATCCCTTGTACGTTCTACCCCCGCTTAACTCAAAGCTTGTTAGAGCGGGATCACCAGGACCATCCCGCAGACACCATGACAAAGCTGCAAGGCATTCATCGCCTTCCCAACCATTATGTCTCATATCTGCTGAAAATCGTGTGAACCATTTTCTCCATGGAACTGTGCCATCATACTGCTTCATCTTGATAGCCTGCTTTCTCACAGGTGTCATCCCCGTTCTCAACGGTATATCAGTCTGACTCAAAGCATAGTCCACTGCTTTAAAGTTCCCCACGTCATTCGGTACCGCATCAATCCCCAATCTTCTAATTGCTGGATTGTTTTGGAACACTACCTCATCTTCCATAGACATATTTGCCCTATGTTGGTAGGGTGTTCCACTTTGAATAGTACCTCCCGTCCTTGGTGTATTCATGCTTCCTGGAGTTACATGACTGCCAGGCAATGGGGGAGGTGGTATATTGAACATAGGTCTTGCGTTCCCATAACAGTTATCCGGACCAACATTACTCCACCCCCCATAGGAGGTGTTAGGCCCTGCCAGATTCCCTTGACCTGGCGGCCGAGCATTCATGTTTACCCCCTTGGGCAAACCTGGTCTACCCACTGTAGACACGTTTACCGGACCTGTAGGAACCTGCCTTGTTCCCGGAGCTGGAGTAGAATGAGCACCTGGAGCTGGAGCAGTGTTACCTGGTCCCACAGGAGGCTTATTCCCTGTAGCCTGGGCTACCGGAACGTCTCCTCTTACTCCCTTGGTGTCATTCTCCACACTCACTGACTCTGTTTCCTCAAGAAAGCAATCTAACTTCTCCTGAAACAGCTTTTCAACTCTACCACACAGTTCCAACATGAACTCCTCATTCTTATCAAACTTACTGCCATGCATGGATGAGTGTCCACTCACACTGGATAACATGTCAGCTGTATGTATCACCATGGAACCATCTAGATCCTCAGTGGCAGGTGGTTTCACCACCTCTTCCACTGTATTGACTATAAATACCGAGGGCTCGTCGGCAGTCACAAAGGTCTCATCTTTAGACACTTCTTGTGCTGTCCCCACTGAGTCCCTTTGTACCTTAGTCACTTCTGGTTCCAGTTTCTTCACCATGTGATTCTCAGCTTGTTGAGCTAGTGCTTCCAACTCTCCTAACTTACTATCCTGTTTCTTCAACAACTCATCATACTCCGCTACTTGTAACTGTCTTGCCAGTATCTTGGAACTAATTTCTTTATTCCGCACCACTAGCTTTTCTGTTTCAGACTTCAATCTGACTTCAGTTCCCTCAAGTAGACCTACATTGACTGAAATTTGTTCCAGATGTTTTATCTGAGCTGCATGTTCCCCAATGTTTCCCGACCTCTTTGCCAAAAAACTCTTTTCGAAAGCTTCCCTTTCCTCCTTCAGCTTTCTAAGGGATTCCTCCTCTAATCTTATCCCTTCTTTCATATGCTCATGCTCATTTCTCAATCTGAGCGTCCTTATGTCATCCAGGCTCAACCTCTCCCTGGGTTCATAAGGTGGAACCTCTAGACCTGGTATCGTCAGCCTAAAAGGATCTGGGAACAGCTTATCTCCCCTGGAGATCACCTCAGCTGTCTCTTCCCCTTCCTCAGGAGTTTCCCCTAGGTCGTCCCTTTTGACTACCTCAACTCCTTCCTGACTGACTGGGACCACCACTCTAGTCCCTTCCACTGCTTCCACAGTGGGTACCGGTCTAAGTTCCCATCTCACTGGTACATCTACTGTACCCTCCAGACTAGGTATACTAGAGTCACTATCCTCTCCAATATCTTCTATGGTTACCGGTCCAAGCATCACATCTTCTCTTGATGTTTCCCTTACCTGGACCCGGCCTACCATTTCCCTATCTGGCTCCAGAGCTGGACGTTTCGCTGGAGGGTCCCCTAGTGAATCCTCAGATCTCACTTCGTGGGCGCTATCTTCCCCTCCATGTCCAATTTCCCTATTCTGATTGAACGTATGCACCTTCTGCCTAGCATTAAACCTCACCCTAGATCGCAATCTAGGACGCATCCCCTCCCCTTGGTTAGTAACCGACGGGGGAGGTACCTCTGTATCTGACATATCTTCACCACACAAAAGCAACCTGTAATAGCTATCCTTGAAACCTACCAATTCTGGTTCAAACATATAAGAGCTTACCTCTCAATTTCAGAAAGAAAAATAACAAAATAAATGTAAATCAATACTTACCCAAAGTGGTCACGGCACCAGTGTAGCTGTTGGCTATTCTAAGATAGACATCTGCTATGAAAAACTCCAGATTCGAAAATAGGTTGTTCAGAAATTACACTTTATTCATTCTGACATACGGCTCGTAATCATACAGACGGATAGCAATAATCAAATAGGCTTCTGAACACCAGTGGTCATATGAACATACAGGAGGTATACGCTCACGGTCTAGTACATAGTTCCCGAGTTCCAATGCTCTCTTCCATCTTGGTTAACTCCTCTTGGGACAGACTCCCCCGTAGGGAGTTCTGTACCCGGAGTTGTACACCAGTGCGTCTATCTCCTCTAGTTCCCCCAGAGGGTAGAACAGAGAAAGACGCAGGGTGACCAAGGTGGAAGCAGCGACAGGACTAGGCCTAAAAGGTACAACAGAGTTCGGGGAAGCTCTGTTGTGGAGCAGCCAAGCTGGCCGAAGTGCGCAGCAAGACTGGGTCCTCGATTAGCAGAACTCCAGGTCTTATGTACTGGTCGTTATGTAATTCTCTCCATTACTCGTAAACACTTGAGTTCCCGAGGAACTCCGGGTAACCACGCGCCGGTGCATCCGAGCCGACACTGTACCCGAGATATGTCGGGTGACACGTGGCGGTCACGGCTCAATGCACATAACCAGGCCGCGCTCCACCATTCCTCAGGTGGGCTTATATAACCTTATACTCGGCAGTAGACAGGAGTGCGGCCTGGATACACGACAACACATATACCAAATATAACTCCAACTGGTTCCCTAGAAATAGTACAGCGGCGACCCACTACACTTATAAGGTAATGGAGATCGCAAGCCATGTGTTGGAGGGTATGTGGACCTAAACCATTTTTCTGTAAGCTAGTAAACAGGAGAGGTCGGGGAAGAGACAGGAGAGGTCGGGGAAGAGACAGGAGAGGTCGGGGAAGAGACAGGAGAGGTCGGGGAAGAGACAGGAGAGGTCGGGGAAGAGACAGGAGAGGTCGCGGAAGAAGTAGTGGACGTGAGGAGTTGGTAGTAGTGGTGACGAGATATTAGTGGTGGTGACGAGATGGTAGTAGTGGTGACGACATGGTAGTGGTGGTGAAGACATGGTAGTGGTGGTGACGACATGGTAGTGGTGGTGACGAGATGGTAGTAGTGGTGACGACATGGTAGTGGTGGTGACGAGATAGTAGTGGTGGTGACGACATGGTAGTGGTAATGACGACATGGTAGTAGTGGTGACGACATGGTAGTGGTGGTGACGACATGGTAGTGGTGGTGACGACATGGTAGTGGTGGTGACGACATGGTAGTAGTGGTGACGACATGGTAGTGGTGGTGACGAGATAGTAGTGGTGGTGACGACATGGTAGTGGGGGTGACGACATGGTAGTAGTGGTGACGACATGGTAGTGGTGGTGACGACATGGTAGTGGTGGTGACGACATGGTAGTGGTGGTGACGAGATGGTAGTAGTGGTGACAACATGGTAGTGGTGGTGACGAGATAGTAGTGGTGGTGACGACATGGTAGTAGTGGTGACGACATGGTAGTAGTGGTGACGACATGGTAGTGGTGGTGACGTCATGGTAGTGGTGGTGACGACATGGTAGTGGTGGTGACGAGATGGTAGTAGTGGTGACGACATGGTAGTGGTGGTGACGAGATAGTAGTGGTGGTGACGACATGGTAGTGGTGGTGACGACATGGTAGTGGTGGTGACGACATGGTAGTGGTGGTGACGACATGGTAGTGGTGGTGACGACATGGTAGTGGTGGTGACGACATGGTAGTGGTGGCCCCTACCATTTAGATACCAACATGGATCCACACAGCGGAGAAACCTCTCTTGTGTTGCGTTTTCGCCAGCTCTGTACTCTGTACTCTGATTATTATCTACCACCGTTTATGTATTAGATAAACTACACCTGGACATGGTTCTTTGACCACCAGCTCCTCACGTTCAACACCAGCTCCTCACGTTCAACACCAGCTCCTCATGACCCCTACCACTTCCTCACGGCCCCTACCATTTCCTCACGACCCCTACCATTTCCTCACAACCCCTACCACTTCCTCACAACCCCTACCACTTCCTCACGACCCCTACCATTTCCTCACGACCCCTACCACTTCCTCACGACCCCTACCATTTCCTCACGACCCCTACTATTTCCTCACGACCCCTACCACTTCCTCACGACCCGTACCACTTCCTCACAACCCCTACCACTTCCTCATGTACACCACATCCAGTACCAACATACGGAGCATAAATACCACATACGGCCCACAAAAGAGACATACGGCCCTAAAAACCAGGGTATATGTCCTGTTTTCAACATAGCACCCCCCCCTACCCCTCCGTATATCTTGTACTAAATACGCCAAAGATACGTTTTTTTCTTGCTCCGTATGTTGAACAGAAACGCAATTATGGCCGTATGTACATACGGCCGGCCGTATGTAAATACGGCGGCCGTATCTTTTTCCGTAAGATGCGGACATGTTGAGCTGAAACGCAAAAATGAACTGAAACACAAAAAAGACACATACGGCCCCTTCGTATGATAAGGTGAAACGCCTTCCAGGGGCCTTTACCAGTACTCCTGTAAGCTGACCTCAAATCAAGGGGAACCACAGACTATTTATCTTTATCTGGGAGGCAGTGGAGGCCCCACTACTCATCACAGAATAGTGTTTTTATATATCATTATGCACTCTTTGAATAAATGCATCATTGTAACCCCAGTCACCAGAGTGACATCCAAGGCAATATCGTAGATGTTACACACTTTCACATGTTAACATGCTGCTCACTGACCAGGGCAGGACTTATGCATCCTGGTGAAGTTCTGCATGGCACTTAAACTACCATGCTGCAGTTGAGGGGTTACAGGATATGAGTTTCTCAACATTACTTATCGCAGACATCTCATTCATGGTTATCATGGTACACCGACCACCCCTCCTCATCTCATCTCATCTCATCAAAAATGATCTTAATACCACACCTGTTTAACTGCAATTTTAGTCTGTATACGTGAAATAATGAATGAATTTAAGGAAACGCCATAACCATATTATGTACGAAACTGTGATAATGTATTGACATGATAGGGGACCTAGCGGAAGCAAGGCAATGCGCCTATGCTAGGATGAAACATCTACTTTTGTATTTGTCTCTTTTACCCAATAAAACACTTTAAAAAAAATCCTGACCAATGACATATTTTTAACACCAATAATGAATAATTTATTGCACATCATTTTATTAACAACTGCTGTCGTCAATGAAAACAAGATGCAATTATATTTATATTGTTATTTGCCTCTGTATTTTTTAAATAAAAGATTTACTATGCTTAAGTATAGCATCATTCATTAAATCAAACAGCCTAATACAAAATAAATACACGGCTAGGGCCCCTACTTATGAAAGTCCTTGCCCTGTACTCCTTCACTCATCTGTACAAGTCCCTTTCCCCAATCACCCCCTAGCAGAAGCAAACACTGCGTCCTCTTATTCACCAGCAGGGCAGAGATCAATAATCTAACAGGGGCCTGTGGATCATTACGGTGGTCTTAGCACCTCCGCTCTCTCCTTCTACGGTCATTTAAGGGCTGCATAGTGCCTCAATGTGTAACATACTTAATCCCCAGACTGAAGGCTATGCCAGTCTACTTACCATTGCTGCAATCACACATCATACTGACTATTTAAGACTGTATCACTTATGTGAGGTTGGCATGATGCATGCATGTAGCTCTAGCTAGCCACACGGCATGGCTGCACTCGTGCAACAAATACCATTACATATTAAAACATGTTGCTGCTCTACAAGGTTAAGTGGTTGCTGTAGGGAAGTAGATGACAGATTGCGGCTCGCAGGGCTCCTGTGATCACAGCATGTAAACAGGGGCAGTGTTCACCTACCCAGTCACTTTGGTGTTAATTAGTCATGCTGTCAGTACTCTACAGTGGGGCGGCATAACGCTCATGGCTCAGCACATCTGAGTTATAATAATATGAGTTTTCAAGATACTTTCTCACGTCTAAATATTAAACTATTGTCATTATACACCAGGGGAGCAATAGACTGTTATTTTGGTCGACCCCTAATGAGTATATCAATCTCATAAGGTCAGGATGATGCATAAAAAATCAGCATTGGCAAGGCATTTTGCAAGAATTGCAACATACATGATGTTGACAAAACCACTATGCAGCCGTTAAAGGGATAATTAGTCTTGCTGTCAGGACTGCGGTACATGGGAGGGGAGGAGCCTGATCATGGAGCAGCGCACGCTAGATGGATGAGCAGTTTAAGTATACAGGCTGAGGCTGTATATGTCTGTGCTGGTATGCTGAAGGGGAGCTATAGCTATGTCCACATAGCAATTATAATTAAGAGGCTGTTTGAGACTGTGTTACTATGTACTTACGCTATGTGAGACATCTTACTTGGAGGGGAGAAGCTCGTACTAAAAATACAAGCAGTTTTAAACACAAGTATTTGTTGGTATGAAGGGTTGTGGGAGACCTAATAGAGGTTTGCATTAGAAATGTTATTATCTCATCTGATATAGGACTTGTTAGGAAGTCAAAAGTATTTTGAAGCACCCATTGCTTCCCATGAATAGTACTATGAACAATGAAATAAAGTGTATACAAATCACAATGAACTACACCTTTCTTTCCTGTTTAATAGATGTCCTCTGCAATGGAAGGCAGATCCATCCGAAATATACAAAACCTGGACTGCCTTCCTTCCTATAATATTTCCAAGCTCATGTCCTGATACCTTAGACCCTGACCTGCTTACTGCTTGGGTGGTAGGAGGTGAGATGTTAGATAAGGGTCGAAAGTACCACAGAGGTGGTAAGATGCTTCATAAAACCTGACATCTGAGGAGGGAGGAGGGAGCCTGACTGCTGGTAAACCCATCAACTATGGAGGCACAGGAGGGACACATATCCTGAACGTAAAAACAAAGCTCTTGAACCAATTGTTGTAGTTAGCAGATGTAATACTTTTATGTAACTTTACTTTGAACAACTTTAAAATTTGAGAATGTGATCAATAAGGACAATTTGAAAATGTTATGCGACCAATGAGTTAAAAGAAAATCTAGATAAAGACTTGTTTATATGTGTGTCCCCCTCTCGTCCTCCATACTCCTGGATCTATTGAAGCAGGTAGGCCGAACCCCTTGGTGAGGATTGATGGTAGAGTGATGAGACGAAGACAGATGGTGTTTGAAGACAGGCTGGTGTCTAGAGAGGCATTACCTTGTCACATCTACATGCTGTATGATGCATAAGGGGAGGGGCAGATTTTAGAGACAGAGACAGCAGATGGATGAAGACAAGATAAACTACGGAGATGAGAAAGTGCTGTGGTGGGGGATGCATTGAAGCTTATAATGATATATTTTGTCTGAGAACTCTTGAGTTTTGCATTATGTTCTACATTGCCAGTTGAGAATAGAATACCAAATGACCATCAGTAAGATGACTCTTCCACAGCAGGGCATAGGGCAAACAAATTTGGGTATTGTTAGCTTAATTTGAAGACATCAATGATATCAAAGATCAATGCTACCAGATAGATTATCCTAAGTCATATAACATAAGTTATTAACTTACATTTCTTTCTTCTTTATTGCATCAATCATCAATATACTGCAATATTTGACTGACCTAGAATACATTTTTTTATAATGCCATATGGCAGGTGGTCTCAGTAGGCAGAAAGGTGTCTAGTCAAGATAGAGTCAACCCTTCCCTAACCCTCTCAACAAACCCATCATGCCCCCTCCACCAGTCTGCTCCCCTGAGGTGGCCACATGTCTCACCTACAGTAACATGCTCCTATGTACAAGACACATCCATGACCCCTGACCTCTATGAGCCCCTCCAGGTAGGGGTTAGAGGTCAGGGATGGCAGGGGTTAGGAATGTGACGTGGGTAGAGTAGCCAAGTCAGGGTCTGCCTTGAGTTGTCTATCTCATTCTAATGAATTGTAGAATGTAGGTAAAGCAGGACGGGCTCAGACACTCAAAAATGTTGGAATGCAGCACTCGTGAATTGGGTTACTTGCCGGGGCTGCACTGGTGCATCATGACAATGAGTGTCATCTTTTAGTGACATGCCATCCTCAAAGGGTTAACCCACATTGACAGGAATGCAACAGCTGCATACACTATGAATGTGTTTTTGTAAGGAAGGTCTCATGCTTTCAGTCTGTCATAAATCTAATTTGGTTATGCAGGGCAAGGTTTAGAATTTGTTAAGAAATATGATGCCCTTGCTATTTTTTTCATGTCAAGATGGTACTCCATTGAGACTTCAGCATTTCCGCTCACACTTGTATAGAAGTGGCCATTAGTAAACCCACAAACACATGGCCTCAGCTCTAGCCTGAGAGTTATAACTCATCCGTAGCTGTTTATATAAGAGCTGCAGATGGATGCTGAGAAATGAGCATTTGAAACAAGCACTGAACCAGGGGGTTTGGTAGCCTAATGGTTTTGAAATAAGGACCCTTGTTTAGCTAATTTCTTCTCCCCTTGGATGAAGCATTTGTACTGCATTTGCTACTGAATGTTGTGAGATGAGTTAAAAAATGTTGTTCAATTTGGCTATTCTTCACTTCCCACCTACTTTTTTAAACATTATCTCCCAGAGTTCAGCTTTAAATTCAGCTCTATGCAGTTTTATGCTCTATTAGATTACTGCTGTATCATCAAAATATAACACTTATATAACATTCGAAACACATATAACCTAACTATTGAGAAAATTTGATTCTGTCACTGGGTCAACCTGGGTTAAATATACTATGACCTAGCTGGAGATTTAAGTGGTACTATGTAGACATCTGCTGCCTTGTACCACCTTTGCTACTGCATAGACCTTACTGCAAAGGACTCTTGAAATCCACCACCAGGGTTGAGGCTGACTTTGAACACTACCAAATGCCTGCGGTAAGGTTTCTTTTAAAAGCATCAGACTGTTTCCTGATCCTTGACAGACCTTTCCACACCTAGCTATTGGCACTGCCTCTGCTCATACTCTCTGAAGATCGCTTTACCCATGCTATATCTCTGCTACACTATCTAAAGTAGAGAATAGAATTAACAATGTAGACAGCACGGGAAATACCAGGAAGGCAAATATAAGTGTTTTGGTTGTGTAATAATTATTGTATTGTACGCTGGGTGCAGGCACATCCTGTACCAGACCTTTGTTTGTCTGGCTTCCAGACAAGCAAAGGTCTGTTAGGGGATGTCTAGGATGACCCATCACACAATACATATGTCACACACTAACCCTTCCCCTGCACAGCATATGGAACAACACTAATATACTTTGGGCACCATAACTCAGATAAATGAATGTATGAACACATGAGTTGATTCAGAGATTCTAAGCAGCCAGAGGTGTCTAGAAAGCTAGTGGGGAGTGGGCCTCCACTTTGTTGCCTGAAGGGGTGTACAGGGCAAAGTACTGAGCAGTGGGGAAGAAAGGAAGAAGCTCTGTGTCAGTGCTCCTGTAATGAACTGGGGATGGATTCATGAGCTGATTAAGTATTGAATTCTCTCCCCAGATGCTGGATACCTGGGTGAGTTCTTGTACACTATGTTCGGTTTATACATGTGGTTGGTGAATAACATCCAGTTTTTCCTGCCGCTGATGAGAGCTAAATTCAAGGCAATGTCTACATTGGTCTTCATTCTTATTGGGATACAGTATGTAGCAGGGTTTACGTATCAAATTGCAGAATCTCAATGTTGTCAAATAATGAGCACTCAAGTATAAGTGTACACAGCATGACTTTATTTTAGGAATCAATTAACACACCATTGTACTAATACAGAGAGCATGCATCAACGTATACTGCAACAGTTTAGGTCTCAGACACATGCCATGTGTCACTCAATGATAGGGAGGGTTAAGGCAGGCTATCTGAGGATGTATTAACCCTGTGCCAGCCCTTAACCTTAATCTCCACCACAGAGGCTGGTAGATGGAGGGGGCAGTTGGGAACAGAGTTGCCTACTGTTCATGCTGTTCACTTACAGCTTAAGAGCTCTCTGGGTGATAAAAGGTGAAAACACCCACCTCTTATACTCTGAAGAACTCAAAGATGGTCCTGAGGTTGATTACAACCATACCTACCCCCCCCCCCCCCTAAATTGGACCCAAGGAATTCAATGGTTCTATTGCTGTGTGTTTTATATGTTCTTTGCAGCACAATTCTCTATATAAAGATACCTTGTCTGTTTTATCAAACCAAATACTAAGCCCTGTCTCTGTCCTGTCCTCTCTGTCCTAATGAAGCATATAGCATTTGTAAAGCACTATACCCCAGAAGAATGGTAAGAGAACCTCAATTCTTATGAGTATATCAACCCAAAGGAGTTGCTATATATCTACTGGAAAAGAAAGTTCATCATAGCATACATGTTTCATCAGCCAAAGTACCCTCCCTACAAGAAAGATAACACATAGTAAACCATAGATACAGCTGCCCACCACACTGCTAACTGTAGACATGTTTATTCAGTAGAATACACCCTCATGCACACAGCTCCCTTTCTATACACCTGATAAATTGATGCTTGTAATACAGGAGGTCTTGGCCTTCTGCTGTGGACACCTGTTATCTGAGGCTGGAAAGTAAGACAAGTTATAGCTACTTTATAGCATGTCATCAATCAGCCCTGTGCTACAGACACTCCCACAACTACCCCCTGTTTGGCCACACACTAGTTGCATTACACGGGTGTCATAGACAGCAGGTACGAATCGCCCAACTAGCTTTATTGTTTGCAGAGAAATAGACAGAGGTTCACGATAATCTGTCTGAACGACAGGTTTCTCCACGATTGGGACCTTGGGTTGTATCACATGAGGCACAGCCAAGTGTGATGCGACCTAAGGTCTCACAAGTGGAGAAACAAGGAGTTCAGACTGATTTGAGTGGATCTCTGTGTTTATTTCATGTGAATGTTGATCAATTCCATTTTAAAACGATATTTAAAGATTAGTTTCACAACTATACCGCGGAAGATGGAGCTGTGGAGAATGAGCATCAGTTTCTCCACAGGGGTGTGGAGAAAGGCCGTTCTAACACTTAAGCATAGTAAATTTGTTTCTCCACATGGAATAAAACTTCTCACCAATTTATTCGTAATATTGAATGCCTCTTCTCTATCTGGATGCTGTCCTCCATCTTCAATATTACCAACAGTTCTCACTCCTCCCGGTATAAGACATGTATCTGAAACTCCCCTAGCTAATTTTACCCTGCCTGGCAGGACCCCCCTGAGTGGAGGTTAGGGCCAATTAGTTTATGGTCAGAAGGGCAGGAGGCACGCACAGAGAGGCCTCAGGGTTAATGTGGGTTGGCAAAGCATGCACTATTAGACATGTGTACTAACATGTAGAGAAGTAAAGTTAACATTAGTTCAAAGTGTCAATCTGTGCTGGTAGAGAGCCAATGTGTAGATTACCACATTCTAACCATCTAAGGGTATCTTAGTACTTATCATATGACATATCTTTTGTCAATAGGGAGTCTGTCTTGTGCCTTTCAAGCACTCTTTCAATTTGGCTGATGGGCGCTGGTCACCTCACAGATAGGGGGACGGGATAAACCCCACTTTGTGCTTACAGGGATAGTCTTGATTAGGTTATACAACCCTGTTATAGAGCAGATACAGATATTGCAACAATGGTGTTAGGACACACACATTTCACACAATAAAAACACATGTCTCATCGTTTTCATACACCCACATTTCAGAAAACATGTAGCTAGAGATGATAGATGTAACAAGTAAGAAATAGTATCTCAAAGATTAACAAGATCTCTTGTAAGATTAAAAGTCTTCTTCTATGTATAACATGTGCTAAGTTGGCACTTAACAGTTTTGAATGGCATGTACCACAAGGGTATAGTGTGTGTGTGCTGGGGGGATGGACGGTTAGCTACAGAGGCTGCAGACTTTTTCTTCAAAACATTGTACTATTGAACAAGGACGATTGATGTCTTGCAAATCTGGAGCTCTCACTAAAAGTTTCCAATTAACCAAAGCAACCAGAAATACGTGTGGTATCAAAAGCAAAAAGAAAAGGTAATGATGGTCAGCCTGTTTGAAGGGCAAACCACTTGTAATTGTTTCATCAGGACGAACTCCCAATCTGTTTTTATTTTGAAGATGAAATGAACTGAACGAAAAACAGCTGAAATTTTCCAACAACTCCAAATTAATCTAAAATGTCTTCCCAAAAAAGAGGAAAGCTAGTATGCTCCTTTAATTTTTTTCGTTGACAGACAGGTTTTCTGGCTCAGTTTATTTGTAAGCCTTTAAGGGCCTCATAGTGCTTTAATATGCCATGAATATTAGCCTAAACAAAGATGCAGATGTAGATGATGGGAGGTAAATGATTAAGACAAGGTATTGTGAGAAGCTTTGGCCTTTGTATAAATATTTGATTTATCTCGACAACCTTAGAGAATTAATAGTAAATGCTAACCATCTAAAGATTATGACTATGGGTCTGATTTGGTAGAGAATACTACTACAACCTGTGGTCAGACTCAGTTATTCAATGAATGAATATATGTTTAAACCATATTCCTCACCTCAGTGGAGAAAGGTTGTAAGTGAAAATCTCTTTTTTTCAGATATTTTCATATTTAGAAATATAGGTGTATTTGGAATGCTCTCAGACATGAAATATTGAAGGTATGGCACTTCAACTTCATCTTCAAAGTGATATCATACCCCAAGATCATATCTAGCAAAATGACATATTACCATAATCATATTAAATGATATCTATGGTTACATGATCAAGACAAAGTAGTTACACTGAGTTGAATTTTTTTTCTTTTTTCTCCACTAATAATATAGGGTATGCTAATAAAGATTTAGTATGCCAAAAGATGAGCTATAAACTATGCAGAATATATAATCAGTGCCAAGAAGGGAAAGGTAACCATGAATGTTGAGAATAATCAATGATATATTCATAATAGTCCCACATCCCAATCCCATCCTGGGATCAATTAAACTAGAGCTAAGTCTATGAATCTTTCTGAAAGCAGCAAGTCTCACTCCCTATAATAGCAACTTGCCCCATTAATATGTTATCATATTATGCAGTAAATTATCAATTACTGCCACACCATCCTCTCTAGGCTGCCTCCAGTACTCCTCCATCCCAGGTTCCAGCATTGATCAGCATTTTACACTGTTAGACTTAATGGCTGTATCATGTTCCTGCACTCACAAACCAATATAAAGACCACATTAGAAATCACACAGACAGGAGCTCTGAATAAGACTTCATGAGGATCTCTATAGAGCATATTGAAAATGAAAAGGCTTTAGCTCTTACCTTACACCACTTCAATACAACCCCTTTTAGGAAAATACTCTCTGAATGTTATTGAGAGGGAAAATATGTCTCTGGAGGGATGCATATACACAAAACTATTTACAAAATGTCTGCATCAGGAGGTGATTGGATTGTGGGTTACATGTAGAAAATCCTTATAATGGTAGAGACCTTAAATGTCTAATAAAGCCACTGGAAATCATTCACAGCTGTTGGCTGATCTGTTCTAAGACTCTGTACACATACACGCTGTATCTTTATTCCCCAATTACACCCCTCTACCAACCCCATCAGGTGTATATCACTCTGCACAATATATCTAGCGATTGAAAGAATACGTTTTCAATATGTTTTCTCTCTTGTTTTGTACATTTATGAAAAGATCAAATCATGTATTAGCCCTATTTCAAATTGGATTATTGACTATGCTTTATTGAGAGTAAGTAAACTTCTTTTTATGCTACTTTGATGTTAAATTCTTACTTATATTAATATGTGCTAAAATAGTATTTTTCTTCATGAACTGCATGTTTTGTGAGGCAGCATTCACATTATAAAATATATGTTTCATAAATCACAGTCCCTTCCCTGCCTGCAAGAATATGATATACAAGAAACACCTCCTTTCACTGCTAATCATAGGTGGTTTATTCAGTATACTTTAGCCACATGCACACAGACCCTCTTACTCAGCAATTCATTAATCATGGCTCATAATGCAGGAGGCCTGGACCTACTGCTGTAGACACCTGGAATCTGGGCCTGGTAAATGAGATAAGTTACTGCTAATCTATAGGGTGCCACCTGACCATATTAATCAGGCCCATGCTGTAAAGACAGCCACACCCACAACTTATCTCCGAGCTTTAACACACATACTGCATTAATCAGGTGTCTTCACCAAGAACAAGATGCTGGAGCTTCTTTGTTGTCTGTGGGAATCAAAGCATGGGTCTTCCACTAACATGCAGATTGGATTATACTCAAAAACATTTCAAAAAGAAAGAAAAATCACATGTTGAAGAAAAGAGGAATATGGTGGGGTCGGTATCACCTACAGTCAGCTTATGTTATACCCTCATTCAGATTGGTTTTTCAATGAAGGCAATCATGCTGTTGTTCTCATATCACATTGCATGACAAATGTTGCAATATGTGTCTGCAAGCTTTTCCTACTGATGCCGTACAAATAATTGGACCCTCTTTAGACATTGGTATCTGACAGTTATTGTATATAAAAGGTTTGGTTATGAGATGTTGATCATCAATTAAATAAACCAAAAAAAGAAGACAACAAACTGCTTTAACAAGATGTCTCTAGACTTCTGCATCCCTCCACCCATCCCCTTCTGTATCATCATTAGGGATCCTGGAATATATATCCTGACACCAGCTGCCAGGTTGGTCTGTCTGCTCAGTCAGTTTAAACAGTCTTCTGGTGGTATCTCAGATGGGAGAGCTAATTACCCAGATGCATCAAAAAGGAAGAGGTGGAAGGATAGGTTAGATTATAAACCTATGCATATTGAGTCACATCATTTGGAAAGCAAGGATCATTATAGGATCTGAAAACTATTGAGTTTTGCAGCTGGGAAACTAAAGAAACTTAAGTAAGAAGGATATTGGGAAACATTCAGTGTCACTTCTGTCCTGCAAAAAAAGATGATGTCATATATCTAATAACATGTTATGCTTAATTTTCTTGAAAGGTATTATAGGCAATATATAATATTGTACTGAATTATCTGAACTGAACAGTCTAAATAGGTAGCTTGAGGACAGTACTATAAGGAGGACAGAAGAGGAGATTGAATCAGTTTAGGATATGAGATGTGAAGAGAGAGAAAGGAGAAGAAGAAATTCTGGCAGCCACTGACAGCCTTAGTGAAACAGAGGGGACACAGAGAAAATTAAATAAATGAACTAAACTTTTTAAACATGTCCTACTTTCATGTTAAGCTTTATAAATGGATACATTCCTGTGTTGACTTAAAAAACACACCAGAGTAGCAGACCTGCAAACACTTATGTTGTCATGTGTCCTGGAAGGATCAACAGCCAACCCTCCGACTCTAAAAGCATAGAGTACTTTATTGCCGAAGTGTGGCAAACAGTTGTAGCATGCTAGGGTACAGTCAGAGAGGGCCAATTGCCTACATCAGGTTGGGAAATCCTACATTTAATACTATGCTGGGAGAAAAAGAATGAGGGGTTTCTCCCCTTATTTACTTATTTTTCGGGTCAGTATACAAGTAATTTTAGCTACAACCAGAAAATCCAATTTGCTAATATCTAAATATTATTTGCTGAACATGATTCAACTATATAGGGGTAGACCATGTAGTTATGTATGTATATGTGAATTGGCTTGTATGAAAGTCTTGTATTTCGTGAAATATAATGATTTAAATGACAAATTATAGCTAAAATATAGTATATTTATATGTGGACCCTCTCTTTACCCCTCCATCACCACCACACCTGGATTAGATACAGCACTGGGAGAAAATGGAAAGTGTTCAATTCATTTTAGACTCTATTGCAACCCTACCATAATGCAATATTATTGTTCCTTCACTTTCAAGAATATCAAGTTTTTACATAACATTAGCTAGAAATCTACCAACAAGGTATTCTTTGAGACCATTGAGCAAACATAGAAATTATGTTTTAAGATAGTTATGAAAACCTGAGGGACTGAATCAGGATGTTGAATATTGTGCAGATCTTACCAGTTACAGTCTATATCAAAACATGTCCTTCCCAAAGAACATAACAGGAAATGTCCACTCTGTTTATTGGTTAGCCAATGTCCGAACTGGTCTGTGGGATTAGGTGATGGAATAAGCGACAAAGTAGGTTACTAAACATTGTACTAATAGCTCTAGTCACACACAGAGCAGCTCAGAGAGCAGCTCATAAAACAGAAGGTCACAGATCTGACATTAAGAAGGCATGAACCGCACAAATTCCTATTGATGATTGAGACCACTTCTTAGACACATCGGTCAATCTTCAACAGTAGCTTAGGCTATTTTCAATAATGCTAGAAGGTGGTAAAATGTAGAGGCCAATTGGAAAGATTGTAGTCAAAGACTGTATTCCTAAGGTCAAAGTACATTATTATGTACTTGATTGCAAAGTTCCTATGGCATAACTTAAAAGCAACAAGTTAATTTCCATACTTAATTGAATTTGAGAGTGATATGGATATGAATAGGCCACATCAGTAGACCCTCTAAAGTCATCACTAATAAGTAGAGTTGAAAGTTCTTAATGGCGGCTGAAATTTTGTAGATCTATATGCTTATCAATTGTGAAGCACACATAACACGATCTGTACATTCTGTACATCTTGCTACCATGGCACACCATACCACTCACGTTCTCTATGGCAATCCTCCTACAGCCGCTAAACTGTACATGATAATGGAATGGGGAACTTAAAGCACACCTCCCCACGCCATGCCCCACCCACAGGAAGCACCTCAAATGGGGCAGGATTACGCTGCCTCACAGGGCCCCCCTGATTGGAGGTTAGCGCCAATTAGTTTATGGTTAGATGGGCAGGGGGCACGCGCACAGAGCCCTCAGGGTTAATGTGGGATGGCAAAGCATGCACTATCAGACTATACTAGCGTTTACTAACATGCATGCAAGTAATGTGCACATTAGTACATAGATACAGGAGAGTCAATTGGTTTTTAGATGAGCCCCTCTTAATGTTCAGGGTAGATGTTCAACCAGAGAGATTGTGGTCTGGCAAATCTGGAGCTCTCACTAACTGTTTCCAATTAACCAAAGAAACTAGAAATAGGTGTGTTATCAAAAGCAAAAAGGTAATGATGGTTGGCCTGTTTAAAGGGCAAACCAGTTGTAATTGTTTCATTAGAATAAACAGCCAATCCTAGTTTTCTTTCAGTTGTTTGAAGATAAAATGAACTTTATAAAAAACTGTGGAACATTTTCAACAACTTCAAATTAATCTCATCTAAAATATCTTGATGATAAAGTGAAGAAGCTAGTTTGCTTCTCAGAACCTTTTCCTTGACAGAAGCGTTTTTTAGTTCAATTCATTTGTAATTTTTTAAGGAAGGCAAAGTGCGTTAGTTGAAGTTTTTGCTATAGTATAGTAGGAAGCAGGGGGTCCCATGCACCCGAAGACTATATTTTTCTAACCTACATTTTTGGAATCCTAAATATCTCTAGTTACAGAATATCTTCGTACCCAAAGTGAAATCGTGTCCCATCAGGGTCATTGGCTGCCATCTTGTCGGCCATCTTGGCTTTTTCATGAATTATTAGTAAAACATAACTTTCTCTATAGATTTCCAACCGTTTGAGCTACATGCATGAAATTTTTATATGAGGCACATAACTAGTCCCACTATGTACACAAACAACCATTTTGACCTTGACCAAGGTCAAGGTCATGAGAATTGACCTTGAGCTTGAAAATTGACCAAATTACGTCATTTGACCATGTATCAACTGCTGTCAACACTTTATTAATGGCATTTTCTCCATCTTAGGATTCTTGTATGAAGAAGATATCAATATCAAGCTATTCAGTTCATTGGAATTGAGATTAAATGAGATTTTGCCATAGTAACAATGCATTTTCAATTATCTGTATATTTCAGAATTTAGCCGTAGAAAACATGTGATTGGCTCTGGTATGCCAGCTACTCATGTTCCATAGATTATTTTGGGCACACATATCCATCTCAATAGTAACTGTGAAAATTAGCTGCAACTATGACCTTGACCAAGCTCAAGGTCACTTAATTGACCTAGAATTTGGATAAATCATCAAATGAGCACCTTAAGACCTCTCAAAGCAATGTAAGAGTGTTGAATATATCACAATATTTTCTTTTCTTCATTTCTTTTTATTATACACATTTCATGAACATATCTTTATCATTAAAACATAGTTTATATACATTTTTGCCATGACAATCATTTGTTGCCATCATAACTCTGCATGGTAACAACAGCTTTCCATTATTGGACATATTGCAATTTTCCCACTATATAACATATTTTCGGCAATTTCTCAAAGTTAGTGGATTCCCATCGCTTATTATTGTTTTTTTTGGATAATGAATGCTCTGATATATATGACCTTTATAAAGGTCAAGGTCACATAAAATGACAATTAAAGTTGAAATTGAGTGCATATTGCCCTTTGAGAAGGAGCTAAAACGTAGTTAACATTGAACTTTTCACCTTAAATGAGCTCCATAAAGAGATGAATACACCTGTATCCATCTTTGCTGCAAGTATACGTCCTAGTATATTGGAGGGAGAGCCTTTGGTTATCCTGTGAGCATATCCTCAGCACTTCCAAGAAGCTGGTTGCCGCTGCCAGTGGAGCCTCGGTGTCTGGTAGGGCTCTGGTGGGTGGGACGCCGCCCGGTGGACCGGTGGGCAGTCGGTGTCACCCGTGGTCATGGCCACCGTTCCAGCACAACCACAACTGACCGGGTCAGGCATGGCCTCCAGGTCGCAGGGGAGGCGTTCTAAGAAGAGGAAGTCCCCCTCATCGGATGAGGATGAGCGTAGGGATGTGCGGATGTGACTCCAACGGGGTCCAATAGGAAGTCGGGGGCCGGAGGGATGAAGCACAGTGGTAAGACTGTCCGGCGGGAGGGGGTGAAACCCCACCTTGCAGGTCCCTCCTCTTTACTAGCACAGCCTCCTGTAACTAGTGGTGGCACGAGTTCCACGCCCCTGCCCCCACCTATCCAGCAGCTGCCATAGGAGGGCGCTCAGGACTTTGTTGCCCACACTCTGATGACTGGAGTCCTGAACCACACACATGTCCACTACCTGAACCGCCGGAGGAAGTGACGTCGGTGGTCGCGTCACCCGGCTCCGCCGAGTGTAAGACAGACGCTAACAAAGTGGACCTCCCCCTCTCAGAGGGGGATAAGGATCCCTCCGACAGGGAGACAGGGACTCTGATCTCCGACCCATCAAATAGAAGAAGGGGAGGGAGAGTCCACCGCGGAACAGTCTGCTGCTGTACGACCCTTAGGCATGGGGTCCAGGAAGTCACTCCCTGACGAGAGTGGGAATGGGCTGCAGTGGCAGTTGTCTCCCCCTACCCCTGCAAAGTGGTGTGTGGAGTGGGGGAAACTGCCAGCTGGCCCCCAGCGAGACCCAACATCTTCCTTTCCCCCGCGGAGCTGTAAGTGGTTGCTCACACCACTCTGGTGAAGGAGGACAGGACACCACCCCTTAGCCCCCGTGTTGTACTGGTAGCCGAGTCCCTGGAAGGGGGAGTCCCACCTGCATCGCCACCTCAGTGATTCGGGGGGGAAAAGACAAGGGCGACCTCCGTGCTCTTTGCAGAGGGAGAAGGTGACTTACAGGGGGACAAGGAGCCTGAGGTCCAAGTGTTCTTGGATGAGGAACAGGTCTCTTCCTTTGGGGACCACACTACCACACTGCTGGGACAGGTTGTGGTACATCACGACAGCCTCTCCGAAGTGCCCGGCGACACCCAGCCAGTGGTCCAGGTGTGCGAGGTGTCACACAGCGCTGATGAGAGGAAGTGGGCAGGGGACATCCTCCTTCATTCCCCCCGGCCATCCTGGTTGAGGGACAGGAGACTAGCGGCAGCCAGTTCCCAGGTTCCCCTATGGCAACGGGTGCCCCCAGTTCATCACACCAGGAGTCACAGGTGACTGCCAACCTGGTTGAGGCACAGGGGGGCTGGCCCTGGCCTGCTGCCCTGCTCCCCGGTGTGGCAGGCTACCAGTGCGGAATCCAAGCAGCAAATGGACCCCTCTCTACTCAGGGTCAAGGCACAAGGGATAAGCAGCAGCCCCGCTAGAGGTGTCCACGGGACACTGCTCCCCTCAGGGTTGAGGTACAGGGGAGCAAATCGCCCTATTCCTTGCTGCAGCGTCCACGGGACGGTGGACAACACAAACAAATGGATATGCAGTTGGAGCAGCAGTTGCAAGCCCCGACCCAGCAGAGATGGTAACTCAGCCACCTCACTCTCAGGGGGGCCTGACGGAGGATCTGACGGCCCCACAGGGCCCCATGGCCGGACGGGTACTCCAATCCATGGGGGTGGATCAGGGCGTGATGGGCCCGAGCCGCCAACCATCATCTCCGGGACCAGAAAAGGTTTTAGGCCAGCTACCCTTACACAGGGGGTCCTGGTTGCAGAAGGGAAGACAACACTCAGGCCGTCTCCGGCCACCTCCCCTCAGGGGATGCAAGCCACAAGTCCTAGAGCAGTGGTTGACCAACCTTCCCACTCCCAGAAGGACAGAACTTATAGTTTTACATCATCCTTAATCATTGGCTGGGAACATGAGAGATATCATATCCTATAGGTATGGTTTTCCTATGCCAAAACCTTGGGTGTTTTAATGCATTATTCCCTTTGTCATCATGATGTATGATTCCAGCTTTGGGGAGTAACTCGCCAGTGCTGCATTCAAGCATCATGCCATCCCTACAGCGTCATCAACTCCTAAAGGGTTGTCCATGAATGCAGCCCTAGCAACATTGCCAGGGCTTCATTCATGCATTATGACAACTAAGGGCATAGCACATTAAAACACTTTGTGTCCCTTAATAAAACAAAAAGCTTGACGATATCAATATTCCTCTGTCTGTACATATTAAGTAATGAATGCATTCTCTAATATTTCACAGTCCATACCATCACAGTGAATCAACTATCCAAAATGTGGACAGTGAAACCCTACACCAGGGCGCCTGTGGTACCCAGGAGACTGAGAAAAGGAGAGGTACAGGGGCCCAGTGTAAGTTACATAACAGGCTGATGTAAGAGGTGGCCGTCGTGAGGTCCTATACTGTTTCAGGTGAAGTCCTTATTGTAGACCAATCTATAACAGTGCCTTGGTGATAGTCAAGATAATTGACAAATTATAACATAGCAATAGTGTTGTGGTGGTTAGTCATGCAGAATTCAAAGAGATTCAAGAGTGACAATGGCGGTTGTTCAAAAGGACTAGAGTCAAAGAAGCTTCCACCTAGAAATTGCATTTTACACATGAAAGGCATTGAACATGGGGATTTTATACCATTCATCAATGTCAATGCTGTAAAACTATACATACTCCTCTTTGTA
This sequence comes from Harmothoe impar, assembly GCA_947462335.1. NCBI lineage: Eukaryota > Metazoa > Annelida > Polychaeta > Phyllodocida > Polynoidae > Harmothoe > Harmothoe impar. Next base: position 9,621,959 of record OX381711.1, on the reverse strand, counting down.
TCTGTAGCCAATCGCAACACTTCTCCACAGAATGCACCACCACCAACAGTCTGTGTAGATACAGGGGAGCACCCCTCACCCATCCAGGGACAAATGGATCCCTAATCAGGTCACACAGTGACTGAAGGCTTCACACTGCATCACTAAACCATGTGCTGTGAGTGCAGTAGAGTTCCTGCTGGAGTGGTGCAGTGTGGGTCTTACAGTAGACAGGATGTGGTTGTGCTGGAACGGTGGCCGTGACCACGGGTGACACCGACTGCCTACCGGTCCACCGGGCGGCGTTCCACCCACCAGAGCCCTACCGGACACCGAGGCTCCACCGGCAGCGGCAACCAGCTTCTTGGAAGTGCTGAGGATATGCTCACAGGATAACCAAAGGCTCTTCCTTCAATATACTAGAACGTATACTTGGACAGCAGAGATGGACACTGGTAGATTCATGTTTTGGCTCCTTCTCACAGGGCGATAAGCACTCAATTATTGATTTCCAACCTTTACTGTCATTTCAAGTGACCTTGACCTTGATAAAGGTAATATATATCAGAGCATCTATTATCCAAATAGATAAGCAATAATAAGCAATGGGAATCCACTATCTTTGAGAAAACATGCTATATTGTGGGCAAAATTGCAATATGTTCAATAACGGAAAGCTGTTGTTACCATGCAGAGTTATGATGGCAACAAATGATTGTCATGGCAAAAATGTATATAAACTATGTTTTAATGATATAGATATGTTCATGAAATGTGTATAATAAAAAGAAATGAAGAAAAGAAAATATTGTGATATATTCAACACTCTTACATTGCTTTGAGAGGTCTTAAGGTGCTCATTTGATGATTTATCCAAATTCTAGGTCAATTAAGTGACCTTGACCTTGGTCAAGGTCATAGTTGCAGCTAATTTTCACAGTTACTATTGAGATGGATATGTGTGCCCAAAATAATCTATGGAACATGAGTAGCTGGCATACCAGAGCCAATCACATGTTTTCTACGGCTAATTCCTGAAATATACGGATAATTGAAAATGCATTGTTACTATGGCAAAATCTCATCTAATCTCAATTCCAATGAACTGAATAGCTTGATATTGATGTCTTCTTCATACAAGAATCCTAAGATGGAGAAAATGCCATTAACAAAGTGTTGACAGCAGTTGATACATGGTCAAATGACGTAATTTGGTCAATTTTCAAGTTCAAGGTCAATTCTCATGACCTTGACCTTGGTCAAGGTCAAAATGGTTGTTTGTGTACATAGTGGGACTAGTTATGTGCCTCATATAAAAATCTCATGCATGTAGCTCAAACGGTTGGAAATCTATAGAGAAAGTTAGGTTTTACTAATAATTCATGAAAAAGCCAAGATGGCCGACAAGATGGCCGCCAATGACCCTGATGGGACACGATTTCACTTTGGGTACGAAGATATTCCGTAACTAGAGATATTTAGGATTCCAAAAATGTAAGTTAAAAAAATATAGTCTTCGGGTGCATGGGACCCCCTGCTTCCTACCCAACTACTACAGTATACCAACTGTGTCAATTAAAATACAGCCCTTGAGAGTAACCAGTCAGTGCTACAGTGAATGCATCATGATGCACCAATGCGGTGCTAGTAAGTTACTCCTTTGTAACTACATTGAACAAATAATCTTTGCTTCCAAGCAGCACTCCATTATCAAACGGTCATATTGTTTTCTTATTACCTTCATTATAAAAAAAATAAGGCAATGCCAGAAGCAGAAGGTAGGTCTTAAAACATAGAGCAGCTTGGTACAGTATGATGTACGTCAACTGTCACTGACCCCTTGGACCCTCAGATACAGTCCCACTTGGATATAAACACATTTCAAACTGAGGTACATTTGCCCCTTGTTATTTTTGTTTGGTAGTTACCCCCTTTTAGCTAGTGGTGAAGGAGAAACAGTTTTTATTTCTCATTTCCAGCTTGTGGCATATGTTGGTACTCATTTACAGATACGACATAATAAACATTTATAACTTTACACTACTTGTTTAAGCCGTTTTCTCAGTCACATCAGAGAATGTATATACTATATACACAAAGAGAATAAACAGCGTCAAAAGGGATTCCAGGTTGCCTACCCTGTTTAGGGGAGTCTAAGCCGCCTAAGGGAGCCTAGGTGACTCTCTGGCTGGCCTAAGGGAGTCACCTCTTTTTCATATACAGCTAATGATAAGAAGCAAAAAGAAAAAAAAGGGAGCACAATCAACTCTCTCTCTTGCTTGAAGTTCTCTTTCCGAACTATAACTACATGTTCAGTGCCTCTGTGTAGGTGTCTTGTGCGGCTAAGCCATTACACTCGTAGTAGTGACGTCACGTACCATTTCACCTTTCTGAACTCCTGAGTGTATCTTAGGTGCCGAGTGTATATACCAGGTGGATGTTTTCACCTATTATCAACAGCATTCTCCTCTTATAGGTAAATATCTTCAGGAATTACTCCAGTGATTATTTCAAGCCACCTACAGATTATGAATCAAATTGAGCATCATGCAATTGATTTGCTTTATGTTTGCATTACCTGAACTCTGATTTGTAATTCTACCCATGTCGCATTTGACCGGCCAAAATCGATTCCCTAAAGTAGCACGCATTTGACCAGCCAAAATCGATTCCCTAAAGTAGCACTCTACAAAATCCCAGTAAACAAAAGATCACTCATTGTAATGAAAAAGACATTAAGAATTGATATATTCAGGGCTGTACTTTGGCATTTCACTCCTGCTGGGAATCAAATACTACAAGGGCAACATGAGCAAAATGTTTGTTTCTGGTTACCAAACTGGAATGAGTTTAAGAAATGAGCACATGTATGTAAGATAAAATCAGGTTTTCGCTGCCATAAAAAAAATTTGAATGATCTTCAAAATCTACCATAATAAGTGCTGATGGAGCAATGGTGGACAACTACCCATTAATTAAGCAGGACCGAAATACTGATTAAATCCGTAGACAATTTTATCAAATGCTTACAATGCAAATCATCAAAAGTCACACCAAAGCCCTGTCAATTACATGTAAAGAGTTGATAAAGAATCAAAACCTAATGAGAAATGTCGAGAATCTGAAACATTTTTTCTGTTTGGCCTAAGGTAGAGCAGGTAGTTTTTTAATTAGATCCTGGAGAACTTGCATCGTTCCCCCTGGGACCACACAGCCTCCCCTCTGGATCCCAAGGTAAATAATGGATCCCTCCTCTGACCTGGCAATAGCCTGCATTCCTGACAGCCACGACTTATCACCTTCAACCACCTCCAGCCCGCCCTATGCTACTTCTATACCACCCTCTTGTCTCTAGCCCTTTAGTCAGCCCCCAGTAGCATACTCTCCACATCCTTATGAACCAATGTAGTCCGGCAGGTAATTTGCCAATGCTGGAGCTGTGCATCATGCTGACCCTTGTGGAGTGTATCAGCCCTGTGGGTTTGCCATGATGCATGGATGCAACACTCACCAGGGCTGTATGCATGCATCATGACAATGACAGACTCTGAAGCATTTCAATGGTTAATGATTTTAATGGCTGCATAGTGCTGTCGTGATGTGGAAAGAAGGCCTGTTGGTTCTACTCACCAGACCTGCAATGATGCATCATTCTAACCCTCTGGTAGTATGTCACATGCATGTTAGTACAATGCATTCTCTCAGTGTGTGGACTTTTATAGGGTAGTCAGAGTGCTGCTTGTACATTGCCCCTCACTAACCTAGATACAGAGATATACACAACTTAGACCATGCTAACTCACCCCTTGCCAGGGATGCAAGATCCGGCCTGTTCTAACCAGCCAGCATGACTTCCGCTAAAGACCATAGAGAACCCAGTCAAAAAAAGGAGATCTGCAGATATGTGTTTCTATACCCTAAATTTGGAGATCACATCACACATCTGGCTCTTTGTAACAGTAATAATATATATATGTTTATGCCACAAATAGAAATATTCATATGATATGATTTTACACGTCATCTCTTACTTAGAAAATGTAGCCTATCATGCTTCCCCAAGATGAAGGGGATTCTATTACGAAAAACTATTATTTTTCATTTACCTAGATGTTTTATTAGTATCATTGACATTTTCCTATGACTGTAAACAACTGTCAGGCCCTGTAAGTAAAAATTCAGTAAACATAAACTTGACAGGAAAGCAGTTTCTAAAACAATCATAAAGATAACCCACAAGAACAGTTATTTATTATACACTCATGTCTATCCGTGCTTATCACATCCCGGTACCTGCAGCCTCTGGATCCTATCCATGTTGTCATCGCTGGCGCACCTTAGGGATAACAAAAACAACAGAACTTACATGAAAAACATGCAGAACCTTCCTAAGGTGCTTAATCATGCCCTCAACATGTCTGCCCTACTCAGACAGCCTTCAGCCCCTCAAGTTTGCAGTAACAGCTCACCAATCCTTCAGATCCAAGCTCCATTCTGTAGTAAGAGATGGAGCCAGGGCAATTACCTCTAAATATGGATACTGCCAAATATATCTCCCTATTGGATAATGTTGTATGGTCAATTTATGCAACTGGGTCTGATTCATGACAAAGTCACTTGAGAAAGGCACATCATAAATAACAGTGTGATATGTTTTCATTGTCCTTCACTATTTTTAAACAAAATTGTTTATTAGCTTTATTTTGTATATCTCATTGCTTACCTCCTTCTTTCCTGCTTCCCTCATCCTCCTCCTCCTTTAAACTGCTACTACTGTGTCCGTTTTTCAATTGTAATTAACTGATACATACAGTGGCCCAAGAGGGCCAAAAAGTGATTTCGGAATAAAAAGGTTATCTTGAATTTAAAAAAAAATTGGAGAAAAAAAAAGAGATTCTTTTTTGTCAAGAAATTTAAAAGAAATTGTTTGAAAAAAAATCATTTTGACGAATTGTACAAATTAAGTTTGAAAAAAAAATTGAAAATGGATGCTGTCAACGGTCAACTCTGTAAATTGACAGTTGACAGCACCCATTTTCATTTTTTTTCAACAGTCCAGATGATAAATGAAATTCCAATTGGTTACTGTCAATATGGCATGATCAGTCACTTCCATATGTGGGTTGAGCATTGATTATATGTTGTAAGTGAAACATAAGAAGTCTCAAGGGGTTCATATGCTAGTTTTAGATAGTCTGAATCATCGAAGTGTGTATATCATGTATTCCAAGAAAACTATATCACTTATCTTTGTAATACTCTTTTCCTGATTGACTAACCTAGAAAGCACTCTGTATGTTGCCATATGGCAGGGGTTTTGTATGGACAGAGGTAGGAGTGTGTCTAGTCAGCTGTCATTACCCCCTCCCTAACATCCCTCGCCCCACCACCACCTGTCTGCCTCCCTCAGGTGGCCACTTTTCGCGCAAAAAGTAACAGCTTCCTATGTACAAGACAGGTTCGTGACCCCTGACCTCTGTGAGCCCCTCGAGGAGGGGGTTACAGGTCAGGGGTAGCAGGGGTCAGGGATGGGACGTTGGTAGAGTACTAGTCAGGATCTGCCTGGAGGGTCTATGTCATACTAATGAGTTGCAGAATGTAGGTAAAAAATCACAGGGTTTAGATTGGTTAATATCTGATTCTGTGGCCCAACAGTATTCTGACTATTTCTTTGTCGATAGGATTAAATTTGATATGCAATTTGTTAATGAATAATATGTATTTTGTCCTTACCGAAAACAGTAAGGAAAGTGAGAAGCTAAGGTTGCAAAGCTGTCTGTTCCACTCTGGTATATACAGAGTTATTTATCATGCATTATGGCTATCCAGTTATATTTTGATTAAAGAGGCCTATTTACATTTGTAATGTAGGCCTCTCTCCCAATCCTAAAAATTCACTGTTGGTACTGTTGGATACCTACCCCACTCCTTTAATGCGACAATGAACCATGAATGAGTACTACTCACAAAACCCTTGCTATTATTCATGTTATGAAGCTACTTCCAGACTTCAGCACTTCTCCTTGCACTTATGGGACAAGTGACTATTAGTACACCCAGAAACACATGGCCTCAGCTCTGGCATAAGAGTGATATAAATCATCTATGTCTGTTTATATAAGAGCTGTTGATAGATGCTGAGAAATGAGCAGTTGAAATAAGCACTACACTGTGAATAGTTAGTGTAGATACACAGTAGAATCTACTGTAGATAAACAAAAGATTCTACTGTAGAATGGATTTACTGTACAGTCTACTGTAGATTTTCAGTAGATTCTACCTACAATAAACTTCACACCTACAGTAGAATCTACTGTACACCTACAAACATGGCAACCAACTTTTTACAGTTTAATATAGGGCTTTGGGTAGCATAATGGTTCTGACGATGGGGCCTCGGTTTTGCTGATTCCTGATACCTGTGGATTAGAACTGTATACTGTATTTGCTACTTAGTGTTGTGAGACGTAGCGCTACTTTAGAGAATATAGTCTTTGTCCTCTTTGTCATACAATAATATTACTTTGCAACAGGGAGACTTTCGATGTGTCAAGCTAAATCACATTGATCATAATATAAAGCTAAGACAATTAAAGTATATAGTCAAATTTAACAAATGTAGGCAGCAAAAATAAAAACGAAAAATACATTATCGAATACCTGTTTATTCCCAGTAGTACATGTAGATATCTGTCTTCTCGCACCACTTTTGACACTGCATGGACCTCAGTGCAAAGGACTTATGTAAAATAACAACCTAAAAACCATTGCTATTTTTTATGTCAAGACGCTACTCCATTAAGGCCTCAGCTTTTCAGTTCACACTTATGATAGAAGTGGCCTTTAGTAAACACACAAACACATGGCTTCAGCCTAAACATGAGAGCAATAATTCATTGGTAGCTGTTTATACAAGAGCTGGGGATGTATGTTGAGAAATGATAAGTTGAAATAAGTGCTAAACTAGGGCATTCGGGTTACCTATTTTTTGAGGAGCTTACAGGGCAACCTGGTCGAGTCTACTTCTCAACAGATTTGGCCAATGTGAGTGTCTTTGATCCAGGGCCATCTTTGACAGGGTGCAGTCTAAGAACGCATCAAGTCTTTGGTCTTTAGTTGATTCCTGTCTCCTTCTAGCAATTATAATCATCATCCTTTTGAATTTACAAATGGTAATAGTTTGCACCTGGGATATTTTGAATACCTAAATCTAATTTAGATAAGACATCTACGGATTTATTCTCAGACAGATTGAAACTGCAAACATTGAAAACATATAATATTCCCATAGATCTATCTTCCTGCTTATGCCTGGTGGTACCGTGAAGACCTCTGCTTCCTTGTTCCCCTTTTAAAGTTGCATGCGCCTAAAGGCCATCAGCTGGGACTGACTTTGAACACTCCCAAATGCCTAAGGGGATGTTTCCTTCAATAGCATCAGACTGTTTCCTGATCCTTGACACACCTACGCAGCTATTAGCCCTGCCTCTGTACCCACTCTCTGAACATCACCTTGCCTCTGGTATATCTCTGGTACACCCTCCCAGTCTCTATTACATGTTATGAAACAGGAGGAAGATATATGGTATCTTCAAAGAAATGATGTTAATTAGCTGTGTAGTTTTGAAACAATGCTCCATACCACACACATGATCCTTTCCTGTGCGGTTGGAGACCAAAAATGTGCTTAGGCACCATAGCTCAGATGAATGTATATATGCTAACATACATTGGTGCAGAGATAATCACCAAACTGAAAGGGAGTGGGGGATGGGTCTCAACCCTGGGTGCCTGGAGGCGTCTACAGGGCAAATTAATGAACAGTAAACTTTTTTTTTAAAGAGCACACTCTCCATCAGTGCCCGCAGCCACTGGTGTATGTTGGCTGTGATGGGCTCTGGATGGACTTATGAGCTGATTAAGTATCCAATTCCCCGTCTGGATGGTAAGCACTCTATTTATTTAATAATGTTGTACGTAAATAATAATAAAGTGTGTTCTGCTCCTAGTGGTATAGTTAGTTTTAAGGCAAAAATGGTGTTAAATCACTCCATTAGTGATGTAGACATGTAGAGGGCACACACTAATTTTATTTTGCAACACTAAAACCAATATGTGTCAGTTATCTACAGGGAGGGTTAAGGCTGGCTATCTCAGGATGATTTAACCTAGTGCCAGCTTTAGATTTAGAGGCTGCCTTTGACCTTATAATCTCCACCTTTGATCCTGGTAGACAGAGGGCACTGTTGGGAACAGGCCCACCACACTGTTCACACTGCCCACTTATAGTACAAGAGCTCTCTGGGTGATAATAGGTGAAAACTTCCACCTTTTATACACTGAGCAACTAAGATTTACTGATCAGTTCAGAAAGGTGAAGTGCTAAGTGACGTCACTACTACAAGTGTAGCAGCTCACCAGCGCAAGGGGCCCACACATAGGTACTCAGGCAGAGAGCAGAAGTGGGGAAAGAGTACTTACCATAAGAAAGAGAGCTAACTGGGTTCCCATGTTTTCGACTTCTTTTGCCAAAATCCTTTCTGTGCGTTTAATTCTCGATTCCTATCATTAGGAGAGTAAGAAAAAGGGGTCTGAAGAATAGACAAAGAATCACAACACATGCCCAGCATATTACTCTGTATTATAATAAAACATCTTTTGTATAGAGTATGTTTCACCCATTTAAGTGGGCCCATTTATCACTGAACACAAAAAAGTGAGCATCCTGGTCATTATGCACAGTGGTGAATATCTACTGCAATACATGTTGATAAGACACTGAGGACCATAAGGTATCAGGTATACATGAGGTAACAACAATTGACACAGACTGGCAATAACTGAGCAAAACACCCTCTACTTCCAGACTAATAAATAAGAGGTAAAAACAAAGGAAGACAAATAACAAGAGCTACTGTACCTTGGATTGTAACTTGTTTAGCTCTAAGTGGGTCTGTATCTAAGGGTCCTCGAGGTGAGTGGCAGCTGACATACATCATACAACACCTGATGGCTCTGTGTTTTTGTACCTACAGTCTGCTTCTGGCATTCTCTGGCATTCAGAACATGATTTCTTTCTTTATATATTCAAACTTTACTTTTACCTGAGGTGAGGGGGTTTCACTGCATGCTCACATGGGTCTATAGCATGTTAGTGATGCAGCCATCCATTAAGTACTTGTACTAATGGTGCTAGTCAAACACAGAGCGGCTCAGAGAGCAGCTTATGAAGCAGAAGTTCACAGGTCTGATATTTAACATGCTCACACACTCGTCCCCCTGCAGTGGAGGGCAGCTCACTTTGACCAATCAGACCACTTCTTAGTATGTGGATCTACGTAAGAAAATGGTATTTTCTATGGCCATCATTATTCTAGAAGAAAAAAGGCCGGACAATGAGAAAAAATATAATTGACAAAATACCAGATCGTAAACCCTCAGCAGAACTTTCCGCTTTAGTTTTTTCAATTTATTGTGGGGCAAATTATTAATTACACTATTTACAGTATTGCTGTCTTGTCTAAGCTGCATCCCTGAGTGCTCCCCCTGCCCCACCACACGTTCCCACGTCAAATTAAAAAAAAATAAACAGCAAAAATAAAAACGAAAAATGCATATGGAATACTGGAATCCACCTGTTTATTCCCAGTAGTACATTTAGATATCTGCCTCCTCGCACCACTTTTGACAGTGCAAACGACTTATGTAAAATAACCCTTGCTATTTTTCATACCTAGACGCTACTCCATTAAGGCTTCAGCTTTTTAGTTCACACTTATGATTGAAGTGGCCATTAGTAAACATACAAACACATGGCTTCAGCCTAAAGATGAGAGCAATAATTCATTGGTAGCTGTTTATACAAGAGCTGGAGATGTATGTTGAGAAATGAGAAGTAGAAATAAGCGCTAAAGTAGGGCATTCGGGTGACCTAATTTTTAAGGAGCTTACAGGGGGACCTGGTCGAGTCTACGGCTCACCAGATTGGGCCAATGTGAACTTCTTTGATCCAGGGCCATCTTTGGCTGGGTACAATGTTTGACTGGGTGCCATCTTTAACCAGCCACCACAATGATCTTTGATATCTAAGCGATAAAGTAAAGAAAATGACGGTGGTTATAGCTCCATATATATCTTCACCTACCTTAAATAAACCATTTTCTGTCAGGAGGTCTAAGAATGCATCCAGTCAAAGATGGCACCTGGTTAAAGACGTTCATTTGGACCAACCTGGTGAGACACAGCCTTTAGCTCTTTCCTTTGGATTATAACCGTGTGCTGCTTTGCTATGCTGTGATATACAGGCCTACTGAAGCAATCATAATCATCATCATTTTGAATTTACAAATGGTAATAGTATGCAGTATATGTTGAATGCCTAAATCTAAATCACATGAATCTAATTTAGAAAGGACATATAAGGCTTTATTCTCAATTTCAAATTGAAACAGCAAACATTGAAAACATATCATATTCCCATAGATCTTCCTGCATATCATATTCCCATAGATCTTCCCGCTTATGCCAAGTGGTATCGTGAAGACATCTGTTTCCTTGTTCCCCTTTTAACGCTACACGGGGCTCAAGGCTCTAGAACCTATCAGCTGGCACTGACTTTAAACACTCCCAAATGCCTGTGGGAGGTTTCCTTCAATAGCATCAGACTGTTTCCTGATCCTTGACACACCTACACAGCTATTAGCCCTGCCTCTGTACCCACTCTCTGAACATCACCTTGCCTCTGGTATTTCTCTAGTACACCCTCCCAGTCTTGATTACATGTTATGAAACAGGAGAAAGATATATGGTATCTTGTAAAGAAATAATGTCAATTAGCTGTGTGATTTTGAAACAATACTCCATACATATGAGCCTTTCCTGTGCGCTTGGACAACAAAAACTAGCTTAGGCACCATAGCTCAGATGAAGTTTTATATGTAACAGTATTATATGATGTCACCTTCTCATCCCGTCTCATCAACTTTATACAACCAGGAGAAGATATTATGTTTATTTTAGCCCATGAATCTGTAACATATTTTCGTATATAAACTGGCATGACTGTAAGTTGTTCTCCTTCAATAGCCCTACAAAAGAAAAAGGGGGCTTGGAGGCAGAACGACAATGCGCCGAATTCAATGATATACCCAATAAAACACTTTTAAAAAGAAATGTGTATCTGCTAACATAAGTTGGTGCAGAGATGATCACCAACCTAATAGGGAGTGGGGGATGGGCCTCAACCCTGGGTGCCTGGGAGAGTCTACAGGGCAAAATAATGACCAGTAAACATTTTTTTTAAAGGGCACGCTCTCTGTCAGTGCCCCCAGCCACTGGTGTATGTTGGCTGTGATGGGCTGTGGATGGATTCATGAGATGATTAAGTATCCAATTCCCCATCTGGATGGTGAGCACTCTATTTAGTTTGTAATGCTGTATGTAAATAATAACAAAGTGTGTTCTGCTCCTAATGGTATAGTTAGTTTTAGTGCAGAAATGGTGTTAAGGACTGTCAGCACCCATATTGCACTAAAACGGTTATGAGGGTTTGATTCCAAGTACATGTGATACACCTCTACATATTATACATCATTGGAACCATCTATAATACTTTTATCAAATTCCTTCCATTATTTGGAATTTTGGTCACTGTGGAACGTGAAAGGAAAACAAAAACGTTCCTTTTTATCTTCTTTTCATTTCAACATCATTATGGGATGGAAAATGGACATAATTCTTAGGTTTAACTATTTTAAACTGATATTGATGTCAATATCTGTTTTTTTTTTTTCTTTCTTGATATTCCAATTATTAAGGCCTACAGAGCTCTTCAAAGTTGCATAGTTACTAAAAAATGGTAAAAATGGCTATTTACCCCTTTTATCACCCACTTTTTAGCTAACTATGCAACTTTGAAGAGCTGTGTAGGCCTTAATAATTGGAATATCAGGAAAAGAGAAAAAAGGACCCCAGGTATAGACATGAATTTTAGTGTCAATCGTGAAATTCAAGAATTTTGTCCAATTTCCATGCCATAATGCTGTTGGAAAAAAAAGAGGCTGAAAATGGAATGTTAGTAGTATTGTATGTATCGGAACGGGACTATAGTTAAGTACTGTTTATTACTCAATCGACCTGCAGCCAATCAGAGGCCTCCATTTGGTCACGTGACCGGAAGTGACCTACTTAGGGGATTAGTGGTGACGTCACGTGACCTAGTTAGCCAATCAGAGGCCGCCATTTGGTCACGTGACCGGAAGTGAGGTCATATGACCTACTTATGGACCGGAAGTGACGTCATATGACCTACTTAGGGGACCGGAAGTGAGGTCATATGACCTACTTTAGGATCACGTGACCGGAAGTGACCTGATGAGTCACGTGACCGGAAGTGACGTCACATGACCTAATGGCCAACCGGAAGTGAGTGACCTGATTGAGGATCACGTGACCGGAAGTGACCTGATTGATCACGTGACCGGAAGAAGAAGAAGAAGTGACGTCACGCGACTTAATGAAGAGATGAGCGTCTTTAAGGGGTCACGCGCTTTAAAATGTGATATCTTTTTTTTTTTGGAGGAGGAGGAGGAGGAGGAGGAGGAGGAGGAGGAGAAGAAGGAGGCGAGTCTCTTATTTTTTTCGGTAAACTAATAAAAAACACTACGATATAAGTTGTTTTTTTTTTTTCATTTTTTATTGTTTTACGAGCGACTGGAAGTGACTTATTGAACTAGGTAGAAGCGTTCTTTAGAGTGTATAAAGGGGGGGGGGGGGGAGGGGAGGGGAGGGGAGGGAAGGGGAGGGGGGCCCCTTGAAGATGCATGGGGAGGGGGGCGCTTTTAGGATGCATGGGGCGAGTGGTGGGGGGGGAGGGGGGGAGGGGGGAGGGGGGCACTCTAGGGGGGTGGGGGGGGGCACTCTAAGGGGCGTTTGTCTCTTTTAAGAAAAAAAGAAAAGAAAAAGATTTCAATCGAGAGACACGCTTCTTCCTCTCGAGAGGAAGAAGCGTGTCTCTTCGTTTTTTTTTGTTTATCACGTGCTTCGATGAGGCGATCAGCTGCGACTGGAGGAAGTGACACTTTAAGAGGGCGCGCGTCTTAATTGTTATGATATTTTTTTTTTTTTTTTTATTATTTTTTTTTTTTTACTTACTAATAAAGAAGACGTATGAAAATAAAACACAACAATTCACATGTCCGTCGTTCTCGTTGTTTCTTGCTTGATAAAGTCAAGTAATATCGCGATGCCGAGGTCAAACTTTCCCATGTCCTCAGTCAACACTCGAAGGAGTTCAAAAGGTGTACCGCCGGCACCGTCAGCTTCATCTTGCCACATTTTCAACACTCGGAAGGCCCACTCAGCGGGACTTCCTCCGTATTCGCATTCTTCAGCGATCTTATCTAACCTCTCAGGCAACAATTTTAAATGGTCCCCCACCTCTTTCCACCTGCTACCTAGACGTCTGCCGAGGGTGCCCAAGTGCTTATGCATCGCGCGCGAGTCGGGGTTTTCGAAATCCAACCCCTGTCTGTGGAGAAGGGACATCCACTGAGCCAACAGTTCCACGCGTCTAATGCGGGTGAAGACGTGACCGAGCTCTCCCCATCTATGACGATGCGGGGTTTCACCCCACCAGACTCGGAACATCGCCGTACACAGCTCCTCCGGTGTCTTGACACTGCGCTCTACTAGAGCATCCATACGGGCGGCGGTAACTTTTAAGCTACTGCCCAACTCTCTCCAACAGCCGCTCAACTCTTTACCTAGTTGACGAAGCAAGGCGTCGCTATAGGCTAACCGCCGCTGTCCTACCTCTCTGTTCTCCCCATCGGTCTGCCTCGCGCGTCTCACGTCGTCAAGCCGCATTAACTTTTTTTCAGGTGGACAAGGCGGTGAAGGCGAGCTTGAAAGTGGAATAGCTTGAGCCATCTCGTCTCGTCTTGGCGGCGGCGGCGGCGGTGGCGGCGGCGGCGGCGGCGGCGGTGGTGGCGGCGGTGGTGGTAGTAGACGTTACTGTGGTCAGAGGCGATATGTTTTTTTTCCAACAGAAATCAGAGCTTTTTATACAGAGGGAGTTTAATCCCATTTCCAACAGCACTCCAGCTGTGTAGCGACCTGTCCGCATGACGCTTTTTCAACCGCTCCGCTCCTTAAGAGCTTAGATGACGAGGGGTGTGTCATCGCTATCCGTAGAGACCAGCTGAAAACGGTGTTTCTTCCTCATCCATAGCCTTACCTCCTACCCCCTACCTGAGGACGTCTCCCTCCCTCTGACATTCATTGTAACAAACGTCAGAGGTCAGGTGAAAATCGGATTTTTTTCATGCACAGCCTTAGTCAGCTGTCACCCCTCCCTATTGAACTAGCCGGCCGCCGCCTGGCCGGCCCGGTCTACTCACCACGGCAGGAGGTGGTGATTTTTTTTTTGTCTTACACTTAAGTCGCTCACCACATGCACACGCCTCTACTCACAGACAGACACGTTCGTCTTAGGGGGGTCCTGCTTCACGCCACACGCCTCCTGTAGTTTTTTTTGTATACACACTCTAAGCTCATCACCATTAATCCTTTATACAGCTAACGCGCGCTGAATGGCTGAACAGGGTGGTAAGTGGCTTAGCTCATGACAGTGGATCCCTCAAAAAAAAAGAGGGGAAAGGGATCCAGCTGAAAACGTCATACCTTATGTCTTTGTGAATGGCCGCCGGTCAGTCGACGGCAGCAACCGCTTAATCCTTTATACAGCTAATGCGCGTTGAATTGCTGAACAGGGTGGTAAGCGGCTTAGCTCATGACAGTCGATCTCTCAAAAGGGGGGAAAGGGATCCAGCTGAAAACGTCATGCCTTATGTCTTTTGTTTCTCTTTGTGAACGGCCGCCGGCCAGCCGGCGGCAGCTGAACAGGGTCAGTAAGTAGCTTAGCTCTAGAAGCGAGAAGGCGTATATAAGGGGTCTGGAAACCTCCATTCACTAACTCATTCTTTTGCTGCTCTCTACAGTCACCACCATGAGCAAAAGACAACACCTAGCGCCGTCCAAGAACAAGAAGACTACGCGGAACAGCGCTCGTTTAGCGTCAGTGCCTCCTCTTGCTACTGAAAATGAGACTACCGCCGCAGCCGCTTGGTCTTATCACCCTCCCGCTGTAGCGAGCGCTCGCGGCAGTAGTAGTAGTAGTAGCAGTAGTAGTAGCAGTAGTAGTACTAGTAGTAGTAGTAGTAGTAGTAGTAGTAGTACTACTGGTAGTAGTCGTCGTGCTAGCGACGTTGTTACACTCGCGACGGTACACGTTGCTGCTAAGCGCGCTGCCGCTGCTACTGCCGCCCCGCCTGCTGCGGCTGCTGCTGCTGCTGCACCTGCTACCGCTGCGCCTGCTACTGCTGCGCCTGCTGAGGCTGCTGCGCCTGCTACTGTTGCGTCTGCTGCTGCTGCTGCTGCTGCTGCTGCTGCTGCTGCTTCTGCTGCACCTGCTGCTACCGCTACTACTACTGACGACAACGCTCCTGGCACAGCGCAGTACTGGCAACCGGGTTTTTACCTCCCCACTACTGTTGATGACTTTGATGACCTGCCGCACGTTGCACAGCCCCTCTCCTCCACCACTACATCGACCGACGCCCTCGACGCCACTCGCGCTGAGAGTGACAGCTATTCGGACACTCAGCCCCTAAACCGAGAAGAAGAGGAGGAGGAGGAGGAGGAGCAGCAGCAACAGGGTGAGACAGAGAACGACGCTGACGACGAGGCGTACGAACAACCCGAAGGGAAAGGGGTGGGCGGTACGTTTTTCGGCTTCCCTCTTCGACCTTTCGACCTCACTTCCTCCACTAGTAGCGTCCCGTCCGGTCCGTGGCGACTGCCCTCACCGCCACCTTATGAGGGCGGCGGCGCTTCATCTTCTACCGCTACACTCAGCACCGACGGCGTGTGGCTGCGCTGTTCCAACAACGAGGCCTCGGATACCACCAGCGCTGACGCTGCTCCTGCTATCGGTTCTGCTGCTGATTCAGCTCACGCTGATGGTGTTACTCATCCTGCGGGTGTGAAACGTTCTAAGGTGAGTTCCAGAACAACAAGGCCTAGTAAGAAGAGAAAAATACAAGAAAAAGAACGAGATGGACGAGAAGAAGCAGAGAAAACCTTCTCCCGTCTTCTCGGGTTAGAGTTCTGCTTAGACGGAGCTTTGACGCTGGAGATCTGGGAGGACGTGGCTAGACTGTCTAGGAGGCCGCGCTACACAAAAGACGGCCAGGTGAAAGAGGCGTCTCTGACCAGAAGCAAGCGAGCGCACTTCACGGCCGACGCGCTGCGCGAGCTAATAGCACGCATCGCCGATATCCGCGCAGTGGTGCGCATACGCGACACAGCGGCCGCGCAAGGAAAACCTAATCACACCCCCTGGTTCGCAGTGCTGGATGAGGAGGGCGAAGTGTACGCAGCTGTGAGCTACTACAGCGGTAAGAACCTCGTCCACGTGCGCAAGTACGAAGGTCCTGACAAAAAACCCACACAGCAGGGAGTGACGCTGTCCGCCAGAGCGCTCAAAGAGTTGGATGACAAAACAGAGATCATTCTGAAATATCTCGGCATAGATTCGGAATGAGAGACGCTCAACGCTCACGCGCGCGCGCACACACACACACACACACACACAGCGTTTGACGTACGCTGTATGAGACAGACAGACGGATACACAGACAGCAGACAGAAAGATAAATAGATAGATAGATAGACAGATAGATTGATAGATAGATAGATAGTTAGACGGCTAAGTAGTTGGTAACTGAGTGAAAAAAAACATGACACAGTACGTATGCGAAAAGTGTTTCAAAATGTTTAAAAGACCGTACAACCACGAGAGACACGTAGAAAATTGTAGAGTAGTACCTAAGTTTTGCCCTCTATGCGGCGAAGGCGATTGCCGAAAGATCGCCTGTCGACGCGAATCTCTGGACGGAGTGACCGTCCCTCCGCGCATATGTGCTGTACCGAACGGGGAGGAAACGTTCACGGCGAATTGGCCTGCGATACAAACGGGCGTCAGGATGCACGGGACTCGCGTGAGTGTAACAAACTTCAGGCTACCAACCGGCGAGTTGAGTGACGCTGTAGATACTATGCGTCGCATTCACTTGACACAAAGATTCAGATACAAAGTGGGTTTCTCGGTAGGCTTACTCTTACAACACAGAGAAGACAAGAGCAAACTGCGCTACTTTCACGCCTCCCAGAACAACGCAACTCTCATACAACCGCTCCCTACTATAACTAATTCAGAAACTTTGGAAGAGCTCCTCTCAAAGATGAAAAACACCGTCGCTTGCGAGGAAGTACGGAAACTTTGCGACGCTGACACCAAGTGGCACGTTCTTTTTCCTACCAATTTGAACATTTGCGTTTACATGGGACCGGGGGAATTCCCCATAGGCGGTAGGATCACTCAGGCCGGTCGAGTTGGAAAGAGAAGCGGCGTGTTAGATTTTCCCAACAAGGACAACCTCTGCATCTTCCGCTGCATTTCCTTTCACTTATACAACACCAGCAAGCGCGCTTCAGATTTGTTACGTCAGTTCTGTCCCGCTGCCACACCTGAATCCTTTCCGGGTCTGAACATCCGCGACTTACCCGCGTTAGAGAACTTGTTTGACGTACAGATAGCGGTTTACACCGCGTCGCGTCAAGTGCCGGGGCGGAAGTTGAGAAGACGCGTTACTCTGATCAGACCGCCTTCCAGAACTCTGGCCGCCCGAGGTAAAGTCAACCTACACCTGACGGCGAAAGGCGGTTTGCACGTCTCTCTCGTCACGGACTTCAACGCGTACGCGGGCATATACGAATGTTGCAAGTGTAAGGCGGCGTTCACCACCGAGTTCTTGCTGAAGAGACACAGGAACCAGCTTTCCTCTTGCCGACAAGTCAAGTTGCGCTACATAGGTGGCATATACCAAAATTCGAGAACGATTTTCGAAGCGCTAGCAGACTTCTCCATTTTTCCCCCGACAGACATTCCGGAATCTACCCTTACAAGATCGCCTTCGATTTCAAGGCTTTCTTCAGACCGTGCAAAGAACCGTCGACGGAACACGTGTCCCTGCTGTGGGATCACGTCCCTTTGTCGGCTAGCGTCGCATCCGACTTTCCGGGGTGGGAGGGGCCCGTCTGCTTCGTCAGAGAATCCGACGCAGATTCCGACCCCTTGTTGGTCCGGTTTTAAATCACATAAACGAGAACGCCAAAGTCATCGGGGAAGCTGTGCTAGAACTTTACCGACCGACCTTAGCGAAGTTAGATGCGGCGATAGGTGAAGCTCTCCTGCTGGAGGAGGCGACGTTCACCCGTTCTCCAGGCGGCTTCGCTGCGGCTCAGACCAGAGACCCGTTAGTTCAACTGAAGAAGCGTCTTCTGAGATACATCCGGCAAGCTCCAGTCGTGGGCTTCAACTCGGGGCGTTACGACTTGAACCTGATCAAAATACGCCTTCACTCGTTCTTCGCCTCCGGAGACCGAAGAAACCAAGAATTCAGCGTCATAAAGAGAAGCAATCAATACTTGGCGGTTTACACACAGCACACAGTTTTCTTGGACGTAGTCAACTATTTGGCACCCGGTTACAACTACGCGACCTATTTGCGAGCTTTCACCAGGAACGAAGAGAAAGGTCACTTTCCTTACGAATGGATGACGTCTACCAGGAAACTGGCAAACAGAACGCTGCCACCGAGATCGGCTTTCGACAGCGAGCTGACGGGCGTCAAAATGTCCAAATCCGACTACGCCGCATGTCAGAAAGTTTGGTCCGACGAGAAGATGCAAACTCCGGAAGACTACTTGATCCACTACAACAACAAAGACGTCAAACCTTTCATAGAAGCTCTGAAAAATCACGCTAAATTTTTCCAAGATCGCGGCATTGACATGTTGAAAGACGGAGTTTCTCTCGCCGGTTTGACTTTACGGTTCCTCTTCCAAAACCTAGAAGACGCGTTCACAACGTTCCCCCAGTTCGACGCCGTCCTCCACGCTCTGATCAAAGAAAATCTAGTCGGCGGTCCTTCCATCATCTTCCATAGATTTCACGAGAAGGGCACCACGCGGATAAGGGAGCACAAGTACGGCGAAGAAGCGAGACCGTGCCAACACATCCTAGGACTAGACGCTAACTCTCTGTACTTGCGCTGCATGAGCGAAGCGCACTGCACGGGCTATTACGCGGTGAGACGGCCCGAGACCGAGTTCAAGCCCGAAATTAGGCAAAGAAACTCTCACAGCGCTTTGGAGTGGTTACGCTTCGTAGAGCACGACCGCGACGTTAAACTGCGCCACGCTTTGAACGGCGGCGAGATGGTTGTAGGCTGTCGGAGAATTCGCGTGGACGGGTTTCACGCGGCCTCTAATACGGTTTTCCAGTTTCACAGGTGTTGGTTCCACGCTCACGAGTGCATACCGTCGCACCGATATCAGTGCGCTTCACTGAGAGAGGAGAGACGCGACAGAACGACCAGAGTAAGCGCTTACTTGAAAGCGCTAGGTCACAAGCTGGTCGTCGTGTGGGAGTGCGAATGGCGAGAGATGAAGCGTCGAGATGAGCGGGTCAAGGCCTCCCAACAACGCTGGAAGGTTGACGCATTGAAAGTGTCTCGAAACGCGATGAGCGAGAGCGACATCCTTTCCGCTGTGAAAGAGGAGAAAATGTTCGGTTTAGTTTAAGTGGACATCACTACGCCGCCTCACCTACGAGACTACTTCGAAGAAATGACCCCCGTTTTCAAGAACGCGACCGTTTCAAAATCGGACATAGGACCTCACATGTCAGACTTTGCGCAGGAAGAAAAGCTGTTGAACACGCCTCAGAGATGTCTGATAGGGAGTTACCACGGAAAAAATATTCTCTTGGGAACGCCGCTTCTCAAGTGGTATTTAGAGCACGGTTTGATAGTCACCAAAGTGCAGCTGGTGGTAGAATACCTACCTAAACGCTCCTTTGCCGGTTTCGCGGACGAAGTAACGGCGGCGCGAAGACGTGGCGACGTGAACGAGAACGAGAAAATTCTGTCAGACTGTTACAAGTTAATGGGAAACGCTACGTACGGTAAAACAATCTGCAACAAAGAAAAACACACGGCGGTGAGATACACTGACAGTCGGAAGTTCGAACTATTGGCCAATTCGTGGCGCTTCAAAAAGGCGTCCGAGTTGAGTTCCGATCTGTTTGAAGTCGAACTACAACCGAAAACAGTCAACAACAACCTCCCTATTCAAATAGGGTTCATGGTATACCAGTACGCGAAGTTGAAAATGTTAGAGTTCACATACGACTTCTTGGATAGATTCGTCGATCGGCGCGATTATGCCCTTTGTCAAATGGACACCGACAGTCTTTACATGGCTCTCAGCGGTGACACGTTGGATGACCTAGTCAAACCTCGCCTGAGAGAGACGTACTTCAGAGAGAAACGAAAGTGGCTACCGACAGCGGTGTGCGACGATCACTTAGAGCTTTTCGTGAAGACAAAAACGGAAAGAGTGCGAGAATGGTGTCCGCCGCCCGGCGGATGTTGTGAGAGACGGTACCTTCACGATCTGAGAACTTCGGGGCTTATGAAAGCGGAGTGGGAAGGTGACGGGATCCTAAGTCTCAACCCTAAGACTTACATTTGCTACGATCGAGTCAGCGACACCGGTGAAAGAAAATCCAAAAAATGGAGTGCAAAAGGCGTACAGAAGAAACAAAACCCTCAGGAACCAGACGACTTCTTGGATGTTCTTCGCCAACGAAAAACTCTCATTGCTGTAAATAGAAACTTCAAAGTGGTGCGAAACAAAATGGTCACCTACACCATAGAGAAAGACGGCGTGCGCTACTTGTATTATAAGCGTCGCGTGCATTCTGACGGTGTGACAACGAGTCCTTTAGAGATATGAAAAAAAAAAAAATAAGCGTGTGCATCTTTTCAAAAATAGAGTGTTTATCAAGATTGAAAAAAAAATAAATAAAAAAAATAAAATAAAATATTGTTGTGTTTTTATTTTCATACGTCTTCTTTTACTAGTAAGTCGCGCAGTCTCTTAAAGCGTCACTCATGTGACGACGTCGCTTCCAGTCACGTGATCCTAAAGACCCTCACTTCCTAAACAAAAAACTTCTTCTTCCGCTCACGTGATCAATCAAGTCACTTCCGGTCACGTGATCCTCAATGAGGTCACTCACTTCCGGTCGGCCATTAGGTCATGTGACGTCACTTCCGCTCACGTGACTTATCAGGTCACTTCCGGTCACGTGATCCTAAATTAAGTCATATGACGTCACTTCCGGTCCCCTAAGTAGGTCAGTAGGTTACCCAGAATGCACCACTAATCCCCTAAGTAGGTCACTTCCGGTCACGTGACCAAATGGTGGCCTCTGATTGGCTGCAGGGTTACCCAGAATGCACCACTAATCCCCTAAGTAGGTCACTTCCGGTCACGTGACCAAATGGAGGCCTCTGATTGGCTGCATGTCGATTGAGTAATAAACAGTACTTAACTATAGTCCCGTTCCGATACATACTATACTACTAATGTTTTTGTTCCATCCACATTCCATGGCTACTAAAATGAGAAATAATCGAAGGAATTTGATAAAGCTATTATAGATGGTTCAATTAATGTATAATATGTACAGGTTGAACACATTTCTTTGGAAGTATACCCCTCAAACTGTTTTATTGCAATTTGGGTGCTGAGAGTCCTTAAATCACTCTATAAGCCTTTGACCTTATAATCTCCACCTTTGATCCTGGTAGACAGAGGGCACTGTGGGGAACAGGCCAACCGCACTGTTCACACTGCCCACTTATAGTGCAAGAGCTCTCTGGGTGATAATAGGTGAAAACTTCCACCTTTTATACACTGAGCAACTAAGATTTACTGATCAGTTCAGAAAGGTGAAGTGCTAAGTGACGTCACTACTACAAGTGAAACAGCTTACCAGCGCAAGGGGCCCACACATAGGTACTCAGGCAGAGAGTAGAAGTGGGAAAAGAGTACTTACCATAAGAAAGAGAGCTAACTGGGTTCCCATGTTTTCGACTTCTTTTGCCAAAATCCTTTCTGTACATCGTTTAATTCTCGATTCCCAGCATATTACTCTGTATCATCATAAGACACCTATTTTATAGAGTATGTTTCACCCATCTGAGTGGGCCCATTTATCACTGAACACAGAAAAGTGTATGAGCAGCCTAGTGATTATACACCATGGTAAATATTTACTGCAATACATGTTGATAAGGCATTGAGGACCCTAATGTATCATGTATACATGAGGTAACAACAATTGACACCTACTGGAAAAAACTGAGCAAAATACCCTCCTCTTCCAGACTAATGAATAAGAGGTAAGTAACAAAGGAGGAAAAATAGCAAGTAGCTGCTATACCTTGGACTGTACTTTGTTTAGCTCTACGTGGGTCTGTATCTGAGGGTCCCAGGGGTCAGTGACAGCTGACGTACATCATACAGCACCTGATGGCTCTGTGTTTTTGTACCTACAGTCTGTTTCTGTCATTGTCTGACATTAAGAACATGATTTCTTTCATTATATATGAATATTGAAATTTTACTTTTACCTGAGGTGAGTGAGCTTCATTGCATGCTCACATGGGTTTATAGTATGTTAGTGATGCAACCATCCATTAAGTACTTGTACTAATAGCGCTAGTCACACACCGAGCAGCTCAGAGAGCAGCTAATGAAGCAGAAGGTCACAGATCTGATATTTAACATGCCCACACACCCGTGCAGTGGAGGGCAGCTCACTTAGACCAATCAGACCACTTCTTAGTATGTGGGTCTACGTCAGAAAATGGTATTAACTATGGCCATCATTATTTAACGAGAAAAAAGCCGGACACTGAGAAAAAATATAATTGACAAAATACCAGATCGTAAACCTTCCAGCAGAACTTTCCGCTTTAGTTTTTTCAATTTATTATGGGGTAAACTATCAATTACACTATTTACAGTAATGCTATCTTGTCTAAGCTGCATCCCTGAGTGCTCCCCGTGCTCCACCACACGTCCCCTATTTCAGGAAGGGCATCTGACGTTGAGTCTTTCCTGCACCAGATATAATTTAGACGCTACCCATGGCCTAATAACCCACATCCTGTACCCTGGTAGATGGAGGTGGCTGTTGGGAACAGACCGGCTTCCTGTTCACCCTCCCCAATTGTGCTCTTCTGGTGATAATAGGTGAAAACAGCCACCTCTAATTCACTGAGCAACTCAGATACATTGACCAGCACAGACAGGTGAAGTGCTAAGTGACGTCACTACTACAAGTGTAACAGCTCACCAGCACAAGGCACCCACACAGAGGTACTCACCTAGTACTAACTTTCCTTCATTAAACGGCTTCAAATAAATAAAAAAATGCAAATGCCAATTACATCGATGGGCGATGGCATTTGTCTATGAATTCATGTTTTCTTCTGTTCTTCTAAACCAATATTTATTTGCATGTGTTGGTTGGATGTCCATTTATCTGTCAACACATATAACATTCTATCAATAACAAGCGTGGTTAATCCGCTATTAAGACATAGGCTAATTAGAGGGCCATAGCATAGTGGGATACATATCATACAGTAGCAGCAATATCATACACTAACTGAAAATGATGAAGATTATCCGTGTCAATATCTAATATCAAGAGAGGCTTTGGTGAGATTAATTTGGAGTTGTTGGCAATGTTGGACGGTTTTTCATTGGGTTCATTTCACCTGCAAACAAATGAAAAAACTTGGATTGCCTGATTATTTTAACGAAGCAGTTGAAACTGGTTTGCCCTTCAACCAGACCAACCAGCATTACCTATTTCTTTTAATAACAATCTCATTTCCGTCCGTTTTGGTAAATTAGAAACCTTTAACGAGAACTTCACATTTGCTACGCTCTGACCTTTCCTGCTTAGAGTTGGTAGCTAGTTATGAACCGTTTGAGCGTCAATGAAACTGACTTCATCTAATTGCACTTTTGTTATTTGATATAGGAGAGTGATTCAATTGGAGTTTTAGATTTCTACTGTTGACCCTTTAGGGGCAGCATAGTTAATAACCTGTGCCTTTTTTGACCATGTAACATTCATGCAGTTCTGGTGGGTAGCTTACAATTACTGGACTCATGCATAATGCTAACCATATGGGTATGATACACTTCTTAAGATTGTTATTTTGCCGTAATTGACTGTTGATGAGAACAATTCAAGTGATCTTTTTATGCATCATAAATAACCATCTACAACACGTTGGTATCAACCTTAAAGGTTTTTATCTTTTATCTTGGACACAGCTACCAATTAGGGTTAGACAAAATCCATTTTATTAGTTTGTTATACTGTCCCTACAACTGAGTATCAAACTTTCTGTTCCAAAATGTTGTAACAATATTACATTTTACTTTTCTTAGCTCTGTTTCTTATCCACATATTTTAACAGATAACTGCTGAAATGATGTATATTCACAGTGAAGAACTCACATGAGATCTTAGCTTAGGAAGTATTTAGGGTACCTCAGTGACATGGCATTTACCTATAAAAGTCAACAGTTCTAACCAATTGATATAAACCAAAAGTCATTTTATATCACAATGGTTTGATGCTACAGTGTTATGAACTTTGCGAAATGGAAATCCATCCTTATTTGCGGAAGTCCTTCATTTCAGCTTACAACTTTTAGCCTGAGGCTTACAACATTAATCAGCATCCTAGACAACAGCCAGAGGGTCCCTCATAAATACTCAGCCATTCAGACTAGTCACGGCGTTCTTTTTTAGCCACCTCCCACGTGTGTGTATTTATCCTGCATTGACAGAGCTGTTGTCTACTACCTTTGTACCTGTACCTCCCCCCGCCCAAATACAGACACTACTCTGTATGGTACATGCCATTCACAGCATTTGTGGCAACTCAGCACATCGTATACATAGGAGAATACTGTATAGTGAGTGCTGCATATGTAAGGGGGATACGTAGGTTATAATCTAATGGCAAGGTATATTTATTAGAACATTTGTTTTTCTCTTCTTAGTGAAATGATACAAACACCATCTTTTCATACTAGGCTGTGTCTCACGACATTGGGCCAATGTTTTTGTCTCTGATCGGGTGCCGTCTCTGACTAGGTGCCGTCTCTGACCGGACATCACTTTGGGAGTTTAGTTACCTTCTACCAACAGCAGGAGGCTAATTATAATTACATAACAACTGCCGTAACGTTTTTACAAATCCTTATATATGTGAGTATAGGTTAACAATTAAAAAACACTTTTCTCTGACACAAGGTCAGAGACGGCACCCGGTCAGAGACGGCACCCGGTCAGAGACAAAAACATTGGCCCAAGGTCGTGAGACACAGCCACTAGTTATGAGTTTTATTCTGAATGTTGTGATTGGCTATAGATTGATTATAATGAGAGAATTGAGATCGTCTAGCTCTATTGCTCCAGTGTCTTGCTCTAATGCTAACCCCCGCCCCCAATTTTCCTTTTGATGTGTACACTACAGTATGTATAAGCGGTTCATTCTGAGGATAACTGCCTGTTCATTCATTGCAAATGCAAGTTCATGTTCAGCATTATATTTCCATAAGTTCTCGTGCCAAGTCAATGTACAATATGTTCATGATACTTATCAAATCTCCTGGCAAGCTTGACTTAGCATAATTGTTCTGAAAGCCAATTCTGACAAGCAATTTATATTGATAAGAAAAGGTACAGTTCATAAACAGTAACACATTAAATATAGAAGCAGGTGGTCTTGATGAGTTGATAGTTGAGGTATTCTTGGGAGCACTGCAGTTCACTCTCCCAGCTACAAATAGCAGCACTGACAATTTCACATGTATGGCAGCATAGGTATTAAACAATTCTATCAGGGATTAAAAAAGGTTAACTGAAATGCGACATAAAATACCCACATTTAGATAGCAAAATATAAAAGCAATGTGTGTGAATATATACCAGACTTCACAACAGCATGATATAGAAACTGAATACACGTTAATACACCAGGAGAATGAGGAAGCAAATACTGTTTATCTGATTTAACTGCCATCAAAACATTGCGGTTTTCCCAATTAATATAACTTGAGAGTCTACAAGCTTGACTCCTATTGGTCACATGTTGTCTTTCTTGTACCTTTGTTCTTATGTGCATAACACTTGTATGCATGTTAGAACACATCTAGACACCCTGACCGCGCATGCTTTGCCAACTCACATTAACCCTGCTGCCTCTGTATGCGTGCCTCCTGCCCTTCTATCCATGAACTAATTGGCCCTAACCTCCACATAGGGGGGTCCTGCCAGGCAGGGTAATGCTGCCCCATTTGTGGTGCTCCTTGTGGGTGGGGCATGGCATGCTTCAATCTCTTCATGCCACTATAATGTACAGTTTAGGGGCTGTGGGATGATTTGGGGAGTGGCACTCACCGCTATGGTCTATTGTGGTAGCAAGACATGTATGCATGGTATGTCTGTTTCAAAACTGAGTAAATTTATTTAAAAAGCTGGCATAAAAGTTTTACTCAAGCTATGTGAACTGATAGATAGACAGGAAATGTTTGCTTATACTGCTGCTTGTTGCCGTGAAGTTGAAATAGGCATCACTTAACCCTTTAAGGACGGATGTCTCTATAAGATGACAATTGTCATCATGATACACCAATGCAGCTCCAGTGAGTAACTCACGAGTGCTACATTGGTGCATGATGCCAACCCTTCGGGAGTGTCTCAACCCCATAGGATCAGCATGATGCATGTTTCATTTATATTCCATATTGATTAGAAGACCTTTTCTTGAATAGTTGGAAATGATCAATTTAATTGTTAGTCCCTCTATACGTCCTTCTGTCTGTTCCATCTATCCTCATTTGCATCTCCCATCCATTGTCTATCCCTCTATCGCACCCTCTATTAAACACCAACCAAGAAGGGGGAGCCGATGCCGTTGTGAGGGATATCAAAAATACAGAACTCTTGAGAAAGAGGGGAGCAAACAAAGTTGGACCCTTCTCGACAGGCGGACCAAAATAAATTGACACTTATTTAGTGAAAATGCCTGGCCAGATAAATTTGGACTCGTTTTTGGGGGAAGGAGGAGAAGAAATTTGAACTCCTCTTGTTTGAGTGGGGGGGGGGGACTCCCAACCTCGACGTCCCTGTCCTCTCAGACCCTTGTAAACTACCCTCTATTCCACACGTGCCTCCTGTCTACATGTCTGACCCTCTTTCTATTTTTCCACCTCCTGCATGTCCTCATATAATGTATCTGACCTGCTCTTTCTCATATCAGATTTTTCAGCCCTTTTCATCTCATCACTGCTCCTTTAGTTTGACAGCAGACCCCTCTCATAGTATCAGTGAGTAGGGCACTGAGTGTCAACTGAGGCTAAAGTTGATGATATATGGCCCCATAACCCGAGGTGTCTGGCAAAGTCATAGGAGAGATTTAGGAAAACACAGACGGTGCACCGAAATGCCCTCATATACCTTAATGAAGAGTCATGGCTACCTTGTTCCATGGCACATGCTGAACACTAAAGCTAATTTTAATCTTTATCAGGGAGTGGTCATTTTTTAACAACAGTGAGGGATGGTGGATTTGAGGGGGAACCAAAAGAATTGCACCTGCTTTTAGAAAAAAAGCCCACACATTACTATAGCTTAAAGGGTAGACATGGGATCATTATCCTAGCTATCGTCCCTTCTTGTGATGTCCCTGAGTAATTAGCTCTCCAATCTAAGAAAAACAAAAGAGAGAGACAAAGGCTGAGACTGTCTGCACTGACAGACCAAGCTGACAAGTGCTGTCAGGACGTTCTGCATGATCTAGTTGCATAATGCTGATATATGGCGTGTGGATAGGGGCATTACAAATTTAGCTTTTGTTGTAATCAAATGAACATTTCTTTCGTTAGCCTGCCAACATAATTTAAATCTTTGCATTTAAAACACACGCAAAATCACAACTTTGGAGGACCAACTTAATGCCCAGACTCCCCCACACAAATTCAAAAACCTCCAGCAGTGAAACAGAACCTTCAGTGTGGGTGGGGCCCTCACATTGCTGCCTGACATGCAACACTAGTACCATCACTGGACACCAGGTGGGAGGCCACACAATACACAGGAAGTGGTCAGATGCCGCGTCTGTCACACTTCCTAACACTTTTTGTAGTGGCTGGCAGATCGGTGTTAGTAAGAAGAAGGAAAATATGCTGAGTTTGCTGACCAGTTGACAAAGCTTATATGCCATAATCACAATGACTCAACCTGTTGGGGGAGGATTGCTTTAATGAATTGAAACGTGAACACACTGTTAGAGGGTAATATAATGGCAAATGGGATTGCACTGCAATCTTGGTAACTCATAATTTGCCTGCCTGCATCAGTTAAACCAACCTGATGGCCTGTGTATTGTTATTGACAAATGTAGGACCATGAGCCAGATTAATAAAGTCAGATGGAAAGCTATGAACTATCAGTAACTTACCATGTGTCCTACACATGGATACTAGATATCTAGAGTAGTAGCATACATGGGAGGGGGTAGCTTTCAGAGAAAAGGGCAGTGGTTTCAGAGAAAAGTGCCTTTTTTTTTGTTTTGAGGCGTAAAACTTTAAAAATGGGCAGGGGTATGACTCATAATTCTACTGCAACCACCCTAGAGGTCTCAGCATTGTTAGCAATGTGTCCTCACTTACAAAGGCAGAAGCATGCTCCCTGCAAGTAGTAAAGGTAGTTGGGCAGTTTGTACCTGCTGTCTGTGAGACCCATGTAATGCAGGATGTGTGTGTTGGGCCCACCAAGGGTGTGGGCGTGGATGTGTCCATAGTACAGGGCTGATTGATGTGTTCAGGTGACACGCTATAGATTAGCAGTAACTTGTCTTACTTCCCAGCCTCAGATAACAGGTGTCCACGGCAGAGGGTCTAGGCCTTCCACATTACAAGCATCAATTAATAAGGCATAGAGAAAGTTTTTGTGCACAGGTGTATTTTCTGCTGAATAAACATTTACATGATTAGCAGTGTGGTGGGCAGGTGTGCATATAGTTTCTCACATTTTCTTGTAGGGAGGGGACTTTGACAGGTGAAATATGTATGCTTTTTCCGATTAGATTCATATAGAAGCTCTTCTGGTTTAATATACTCATGAGTATGGAGAATTTCTTATCATTCCAGGGTAGATAGAGAATACGTTAGGAACAGACCCGCCTACTGTTCATGCTGTTCACTTACAGCTTAAGAGCTCCCTGGGTGATAAAAGGTGGAAACAGCCACCTCTTATACACTGAGCAACTCAGATACACTGAGGAGTACAGATAGGCGAAGTGCTAAGTGACGTCACTACTACAAGTGTAACAGCTCAGCCCACAAGGGGCCAACACAGAGGCAATCACGATACGTCTGAATATATATACAGGTGTATGTTTCACAAGTATGAAAACTAGCATCATTGCAGGACAAGCTACCTCCTTGGCTCTTAACCTAAAAATGCTGTCTTTCTTGTAGCTTTGTTCTAATGTTAGTGGACATGTACATATACCCTAATAGTGCATGCTTTGCCAGCCCACATTAACCCTGATGCCTCCTGCCCTTCTAACCATGAACTAATTGGCCCTAACCTCCACTCAGAGGGGTCCTGCCAGGCAGGGGAATCCTAAAGAACTGATGTACCCTCTATTCCTCCCTTCTCCTTACCCGTCCTAACCTATCTATTTTTCTTCCTCAGGACCATTCTCATTTTATTTCTGTCTGACCTACTCTTTCTCAGATCAGATTTCATAGTCCTTTTCATCTCCTTACTGCTCCTCTCCTATAACACCAGACCTCTCCCAGGTTATCAGTGAGTAGGGGTCTGGGTGTCAACCCTGAGCAGCATGATTGATTTATGAGCCTATAAACCCAGGTGTCTGGCACACTCACAAGAAAAACATGAAAACTAGATAAGAAAAACACGGGCAGTGCACCCAGATGCCCCCATTAGCCAGTATTCCCTGCTACCTAAGGCTTATTTTAACTATTATTATTACAAGCCAGAACCGAACACAAGTGTTCGCTTCTGGCTTGAGCTCTAAATAATTAGCTTAATATAATCTTTAGATTCTAATGATATGTTGCCAGTTATGTACAGTCAAATACCTTCTGTTTCCCACCTATTGTGCAGGTTGCTAGGCATGGAATGTTTGGAATTGTTGTCGCTAGGTAACAGAATGGTCTTAGCAACATATCAATAGTTCCAATGGAATCCCCAGGGCCTGTATACTGGGGGTAGTTATGGTCAAATACTTTCTGTTCCCAATGATTTTGCCCCTTAATTATCAAAGCTATTTTCCTTTCTGGTGATGTTTCTGAGTAATTAGCCGTCAATTCTGAGATAATGTGGTAGGAATAACTGACGGCTGACACTGACTGCATGGACAGACTGAACTGACATGTGTTGTTATGATATTTTGCCAGATCTAGTTTCATAATGATAATTAAATTGGATGTGGGTTGAGGTAGGGGGAATGTTAGGAGGAGGTAAAACCAAAGCAAACAATACCTGGTCAAATAATTTGATATATCTTCTACCCAAAATCATTTCAACTATCCTTTAAAGCAATGGAATAAGACTTATAATGCAGAGGCATTCAACTTCTGCTTACATGTATATCTCAAAGATGAAATTATCATTAGAACTTCATCAGCTAGAATTAAAGGACTCTTTGAAAGACATTTCCCAACTCATGGAGAGAAGAAAACCAGTTGGGTTGCATTGGTTTCAAAATGTGAATCTCGGAAGACCAATTTAATTCCCCAACTCCCCCACACAAATTCAAAAACCTCTATCAGTGTTACAAAATCCTCAGTGTGGGTGGGGCCCTCACATTGCTGCCTGACATGCAACACTAGTACCATAACTGGACACCAGGTGGGAGGCCACACTATACACAGGAGGTGTTCTGATGCTGCGTTTGTCACACTTCCTTGTGCCTGCCGGATCAGTATTGGCTAAATGAAGGAAAGTATGCTGAGTGTGCAAACCAGTGGAAAACGATTATATGCCAAAATCATAACAGCTTGACACATTGGGTTGTTTACCTTAATATGTTGAGGGAAAGGTCCTTTTCATGTGTTCAGATGAGAGCAGAACGATGACAGTTCAAGATTATAAAGAAAGGGGACAGGTAGCGGGATGCAGTTAATCTGTTGTAATGACAGTTTCATCCACCTTGAGCTAGACAATTTGTATCTGCTAAGTATTACACCAGTCATATGTGACACAGTCTGTGTGTAGGTGCTGACAAAGCTTGGATGGGGTGTGTCAACAGCTGGGGCTGGTTCATGATTAATATGGTCAGGTGGCACATTATACAGTGTCCAGGTCTCCTGCATTAGGAACATCCATTAATCAAGTGCTGAGAGAAAAAGAGTTGGTGTATGGATCTATATAACTCTGAATGAAACTGTCGATGTGTGGTATTCTGGCGGGGTGTGTCTCTTAGAGCTAAACACATTACAGTCCAAGGTACAGCAGCTACTTTTCCTCCTTTTTTTTTACCTCTTTTAGCAGTGAGGAAGAAGACACTGTTTTTTCAAGTTGGTGTCAATTGTTGAAATTCTAGGATACATCATGGTCCTCCATGTAGTCTTATTTAGAAATATTGTACATGATATTTATCACTGTGTAATAGCAAAGCTGCTTTAATATAAACATTTGTTTGCATTGAATTGGCCTGCTTTTAGATAATACACCATCATTTAGCATCAAATTATAATGTTTAGTAATAAATGAGAAATGAAGCATGGCCATTCCTTAAAACCCTTCTACTAACAATCCCGGTGATAGATATCGAAAAATAGGAAATGGTTAAAAAGATGAAAGATAATCAATGTTAATCATCTGAAAGTACTCTTCTCCCTCTTTTACCTCCTTGGTGATTGTATCTGTGTGGGTGCCTTGTCCTGGTGAGCTGTTACACTTGTAGTAGTGATGTCACTTATACCTCACCTATCTGAACTGCTCAGCTCAGTTTCTCAATCTATACATAAGAGGTGACTGTTTTCACCTATTATCACTAAGAGAGCCCTAATGCTGTAAGTGGGCAGCGTAAACAGGAGGCAGGTCTGTTCTTGACAGCGCTCTCAGGTACCAGGCTCAGTGTTCGGAACATTTAGGTCAAGGGCAGCTTCTAAATCTTGAAAAGCACAGGGTTCATTCATCCTGAGATAGCCTGCATTAACCTTCCCTGTAGATAAGGAACACACAGTGTCTGTTTGAGGCCTTACCATTGCAGTATAAGTTATGTTTGGCTCTCTACAACTACACACTAAGTGTGAACGCAAATTGAATCTGTACTATCAGAGTCAACGCAAGCTGACCCTGCATATAAGCAGAACTATTAGCCATTTGACAATTTATTTCCACAGAACCATGTGGGAGACACAATTGATACCCTTACTTTTCTTTGTGTGTTCTATGCTGTGTGAATTGTATAAAGCCAAATAAAGATATACTGTCCACATTATTATTTGAGTAATCATTATTGACACCCTCTATCTAAATTCAGGTTGATACGTACACAATTCAATGAATAACTGTACCCTGATAACAATCATTATTATACGATCTTGGCTCTGATCGTGCTTTTTAGGTGATATTCCCGTTCTGATATTCCTGCATAGCGCACACTTGGGAAGGTGAAATCGTTCTGATATTCTGGATATCAGAACGATTTAGGAGAATTTAGCGAATATCAGAACGATTTTGTCGGAAATCTACAGGCGGATTTCCAGCCCTGTAGGACCATTATTTACCGAGTTACAGAAAAAAGACATTTTTTGGTGTAGTTTCTTTGAAAATCAATATTTTTTTCTAATTTATTTTTTACTATAAAGGTAGAAGTTGGACTTTACTTACTCATTCGTTAAAATAATTCTTGGGGCTTTTTTTCACATACATATAGGCCCTTTAAAAATGGTTCGTTTCCACCCAGGCTCGATCCGGGTACCCCTGGTGTGTGAGGCAAAGTCGCTATCGCCCATGCCTGTCCGGCTGTGCTGAATGTGGAGGGAAACGCTGGATAGTATATAACATCGCCCCAAGCTGGCCCCCTTACAAATTCTATGTTGGACTCAGTGTTGGAGATTGAGGGCATGACGTCACAAGGCTCCACTAATCAGCGAGCAGGGTTGGTGGCATGTCAAAACAACATGGCGCTACTGGTGTACGAGTGATATTCAGTCAATAATCCTTCAAAATGGCCAAATTAGGACGAATTTAAGGTAATTAAAGACATTTGAATGGAAATATCGTATAATAAACCTAATAATATATGAATATCGCCGACCTTGGGGTGTGTATAGATGAATAACGACCTCGGTGCTACGCACCTCGAGTCGTTATTCATCAATACACACCCCGCGTTTGGCGATATTCATATATTATTGGTTAAATACTACCGTACTAATTAGTTACAGTTTACCCTTACAACCTGTAACATTTACTACCTTGAATCCCGTACTTCCCCACACAGGAACACTGGAACTTGTCCTATTTATTCCATTTTGTTTGGACTTATTTCCCAAAATGATTAGCTTCCTCAGAATCTTTTTCTTTCTAAGTGGCTGACTGTATTACCAGGGGCAGGGCACACTCGATAATGATTTACCAACCATATATAAACCAGAAGTTGTCTTCATAAAAATACCCATGTATCTACCATCTGGGTGTAGAATTAGATAACTATTCATCTCATGAATCCATCCACAGCCCATTACAGGCACCATACACCAGTGGCTGGGGGCACTGACACAGAGCCATGCCGATACTGTTTTCCCCTGCTTAGTAAATTGCCCTGTAGACCCCTCCAGGCACTAAGGGCGGAGGCCCATTCCCCACGCACAGCTGTCCCCAGTGGGTTTCTTTGCAGTTCTGGTCATTAAACATCTCTGCACTAACCTATTAAAGTAAAAATAACTAGATCGATCAGGGGCAGTGCAGCAGAGATATGGAGAAGGCAAGGTGATGTTCAGAGAGTGCGTAGAAAGGCAGACTGCCAGTGCTAATATCTAGGCATGGAAAGGTCTGTCAAAGACCAGTCGACTGCTATTGAAAGAAACCTTCCCACAGGCATTTGATAGTGTTCAAAGTCAAAGCTGAAAGCTGAATTCTGGGAAATAATGTTTAATAAAGTAGGCGGAACGAGAAATATGGCCAAATTGAACATTTTGGTAAACTTTTAATTTATCTCACAACACTCTGTAGCAAATGCTGTACAACATTATTATCCAAGGGGAAAATAAATTAGCTAAACCAGGGCTCTAATGTCAAAGCCATTAGGCTACCAAACTCCTGGTATAGTGCTTGTTTCAAGTGCTCATTTCTCAGCTCTTATATAAACACCTACAGATGAATTATCGCTCTCATGTTGGTGCTGAGGCCATGTGTTTGTGGGTTTACTAATGGCCACTTCTATACAAGTGTGAGCGGAAATGCTGAAGTCTCAATGGAGTGGCATCTTGACATGAAAAATAGCAAGGGTTTGTAGGTTGCTATTATACACTATTCATCCTCAGATTTCTTAACAAATCTAACAAACCTTGCCCTGCATAACCAAACTGGATTTATGATAGACTGAAAGCATGAGACCTTCCCCACACTTACACATTCATAGTGTATGCAGCTGTTGAATTCCTGTCAATGTGGGTTAACCCTTTAAGGATGGCATGTCACTAAAAGATGACACTCATTGTTATAATGCACCAGTGCAGCCCTGGCAAATAACTGAATTCACCAATGCCGCGTACCAACCATTCTTGGGTGTCTGATCCGGTCATGTTTTACCTTTATTCTACAATGAGGCCCTGAGAAAACTGGGATCGCATTTGCCTGGACTACTTGAAGCCCAACCTAGTGTAGAACACCTCTCAAGTCCTCATTCATTAGAATGAGATAGATGGCTCTAGGCAGACCCTGACTTGGCTATTCTACCCATGTCCCATCCCTAACCCCTGCTACCCCTGACCTCTAACCTCCACCTGGAGGGCTCACAGGGGTCGGGGGTCATGGAGATGTCTTGTACATAGGAGTATGTTTGTGTAGGAGAGACATGTGACCACCTCAGGGAGGGTGACAGGTGGTGGGGGCGTGATGAGTTGGTTGAGAGGGTTAGGGAAGGGGTGATGCTCCCTCAACTAGATACCTTCCTACCTCTACCTACTGCCATATGTCATTATAGACCACCTGCCATATGGCATTATAGAAAATGTTTTCTAGGTCAGTCAAATATTGCAGTATATTGATGACTGATGCAATATAGAAGAAAAAAAGTAAGTTAAAAACTTATGTTATATGATTTAGGATAATCTATGCAGTAGCATTGATCTTTAATATCATTGATGTCAAATTAAGCTGACAATACCCAAATTCATTTGCCCTATGCCCTGCTCTGAAATTGTCATCTTACGGATGGTCAAAATATATCATTATAAGCTTCAATGCATCCCCTACCACAGCACTTTCTCATCATCCCTGTAGTTTATCTTGTCTTCATCCATCAGCTGTCTCTGTCTCTAAAATCTGCCCCTCCCCTTATTCATCATAAGGCATGTACGTGTGACAAGGTTAAGCCTTTCTAGATACCAGCCACCAACGACCACCATCTGTTTTCATGTCACCACCCTACCCTCAATCCTCACCCATGGGTTATGCCTACCTGCTCAATAGCTCCCTTGGTATGGAGGCCCAGAAAGGGAAACGTATGTGTACAAGTCATTATTATTGATTTCTTAAAACTTTTTGGTCAAAAAAACTAGAAATGGGTCAAATGAAAAGTCACTTAGGAATTGTGCCATCTGCTACCTAAAACAAATCCCCCGAGTGTTACCCTATGTATGCATAGAACTGTGATTATACTTGCATGCACAGTCACTCAGGAATTTGTTGCATGGTTGCATCACATTTTCTATTACCTGCATGAGAGAAACCATGACTCTCTTTGGGTGAAATATGCTGCATGAAAAAGTGTTTCTTAAGAATTATACAGGTTAAATGTTTTTAAATATGTGTCCCCCCTGTGCCTCCATAGTTGATGGGTTTACCAGCAGGCAGGCTTGTCTCCTCCTCCCTCCTCTGCTGTCATGTATTATGAGGCATCGTAACTCCTCTGTGGTGCCTTAGACCGTTATCTAACACTGCATGTCAGGCTGTATCATGCCCAATCTCACCTCCTACCACCCAAGATGTAAGCAGGTCATGGTCCAAGGTATCAGCAGTGGTGCTGAAGGAGTGCTGAAGACGGGTAGAATATTAAAATGAGGGAGGCAGTCCAGCTTTGGGGTATTTTGGATGGATCTCCAGTCCATTGTAAAGGACCTCTCCTAAACATGAATGAAAATCGTAGTTTCAGTATTGAAGGTTCATTATGCTTAAAACATCATATTTCAATATATGTAATACTTTTCATGGGAATCAATTTTAGCTTTAAGATAACTTAATCCCCCTTTCTCCCCCGAATCCTTGCTCTAATACGATAATAGCATTAATATTTACTTATTGTGAATCTGTCCAGTTTCTATGGATTGTACCTTTCTGATGTATAGAAGTCTATTGACTCGTTTTTGTCTATTAGTTTCTTCATTTGAATATTTCTAATATTAATGTAATAAATATTTGTGAACAGATAAATACCAAAGGGTTCAAGCAGGTTGCTTGTATGAATAAAGTACAGCCTCTTAATTATAAGTGATACTTTGACAAATAGCTCCACTTCAGAATACCAACACAGACAGATACAGCCTCAGCCTGTATACTTGAACTGCTCATCTATCTGGTGTGAACTGCTCCATGATCAGGCTCCTCCTCTCCCATGTACCACAGTACTGACAGCAAGACTAATAATCCCTTTAAGGGCTGCATAGTTGTTTTGTCAACATCATGTATGTTTCAACTCTCACAAAATACCTTGCCAATGCTGGTTTTCCATGCATCATCCTGACCTTACAAGATTGATATACTCCTTAGGGGTCAATCTAAATTGCAGCCTATTGCTCCCCTTGTGCATAATGACAATAGATCAATATTTAGATGTGAGGTATACAGCTGAGACAAAAGTGTTATGCCTCCCCACTGTGGAGTACTGACAGTATGACTAATTAATACCAAAGTGGCTGGGTAGGTGCACACTGCCCCTGTTTACATGCTGTGATCACAGCAGCCCTGGGAGCCACAATCTGTCATCCACATAGCTGCACTAACCAGTAGCCCTTGTAGGGCAGCACAGTATTCAATATGCAAACTAATTTGTTGGCATGATGATTGATTGCAGTACTGCATGCATACATCATGGAAACCTTAAAGGCTTGATACACATGAAAATAGGAATTGTAAAGCATTAATACAGCGCCACACTACACTTTTATAGCCCTCAGTCTAACATTCAGGTACATAATACATTAAGGCACTATGCGTCCCTTAAATGCTCGTAGAAGGGAAAGAGGGAGGTGTTAAGTCCATGGCAATGATCCACAGGCCCCTTTTAAATTATTGATCTCTGCCCTGCTGGTGAATAAGTGGATGGTGTATGTGTGTTTGTGGGTGTGTATGTTGGAGTTTGTAGACATATGAAGATGTAACATGCGATTGTGCTAAAGGGTACAGAATTGGGAAATGTAAGGCCATAAGATTTTTCTTTAAAGGTTTTTACTGGGTTGAATAATACAAGCAAAATACAGCGTAATTATTTTTGCAGTTAAACCAGTACTGGTAGATTGCGACCCTCCCACATTTTCCAATACAATGGGCATTTTTAGGTCAGTCATAACTTATATCTGGAAGATGGGATCTTAAAATGAGGACTAAATTCATCAATGAGGTGCAATGCACTGACTGGTGAGATTTCACCTTTGAAATCAAATAAATAATCAAACTGGCAACATGTAACTGACTCAGGTAAGTACAAAAATAATATTGGCAGTATAAAAAAGAGGAATACAACATGTGACTAGACAGAGATGACACCGTGTATAGAGAAGAGAAACGGTGATGGACTCAACAGTCCAAACCAGCTGCTTGTATCATTGTGTAATAAACGATACTTTGTGTCTCTATGATATTGGTAGAGTATCAATTAAAGAACAAAGTCAACACAGTTCGGATCAAGTGTTACAGGTTGCGAATCAATAGGTTTATTCAATAACCTAGACAGGCAGTATCTATGTGTGCGAACTCCCTATAGAGTTCGGAACGGGTCAGTAGGCTAATCAGCCGCAATGATCACGGGGTCTCCTCACCAGCGTGGCTCAGAGTAACAGACGAGTACCGTCAGATGCTGGGTATATATAGGCAGCCAGCCTGCGCGCGCACACGCAGACCGGAAGCCTATAGCGACCTCTGTCCATACCCCAAGCCCGAGGCAGGTGTCGCCACCTACCGTCGGACTGAAGGGTTCGGACTGAGTTCGCAACACAGCATCCAACAGAACTCTTCATATAACAAACCCGTATAACCCTAGCCCCTACAATTGTAAAAAGTAGTCACCTGAAGCCATGAGCAACACCCCGTGATGTAGAGCTGCCTTGAAGCCTGGATATTTTTGGAAAATTTGACAAAGCACATATCCTGTAACCCTTCAACTGCTGCATCTTGGTGTGAGTGCTCTGGATCTCCTTTTCATGATGCATATATGCAAGAAAATTGCCAGTGCTCTGTTTAAGCATCATGCCAACCATATGATACTGTTCAAACCCTACGGGGTTGGCATGGTGCATGTATGAAACCCTTGTAAGTGGGTCACAGTGATGCATTTATTCGCAATAACGAAAAAAGTGCAGTTTTTAGCAAAGCGCTATCCACCCCCAAAGTGTTAAGAAGTGGGCCTTCAAATACATCCCTGATAAAGACTGATAGGAGGATGGTTTCCTTTGATTTGAGGTTGGCTCGCAGGAGTACTGATATAGGCCCCCTGCTGGCCACATTCACAGACAGGCACAGATAAACAAGTGTCAAGAGGCTTCTCTCCCCAGCCTCTCAACTTGTAACATCAGCTCCCACACCCATCTACCAGCCGACCTGAGAGCTGCCATATCTGATATCACTACCTCTATCTACAGGCCTCAAGATACCTCACCCCACTCCATGTCTTTCTCTTCCCTCAAACTGTAGCCCTCTCTTTTTAGCATTTTTGACACTTTGAACTTGGTAATGAGACTGCCAGGTCCCACTAAGGGTTGCTCAATAGGAGCAGCTTCTATAGGGAATTACAGCATGGTGATAATACCATCTAGGCTTTACTTCTTGGCAGAAAGGGATAGTGGCACCCATGTCTACAGGTTATAAGCCCCTTTATGACAGCACAGTGCTTCAATCATTGTTCCCTATAGTCTGTGTGACACATGCATGCAGCCCTGGTGAGTAACTTTCCTAAGAACCCTACTAATTGCTGCCTTAATGTATTATGATAAATATAATGCTGATTGTACATAATGGTGAAAAATCAATGTGAGACACATAGGTAACATGTTTTTGTTAAAGGGCTAGATGAGAGGTTGATATAGTCTTGTGGCACTGGTGGAGGTGTCCGAGTAGGTGCTGGGGTCATTCTGCAGCAGAGGAAGTAATCAGATGGCCTCTCTGCACAGGTAAGTACCATTGGCATCTTTCTCCTAGCAGATTC
Source organism: Harmothoe impar (assembly GCA_947462335.1). Classification (NCBI taxonomy): domain Eukaryota; kingdom Metazoa; phylum Annelida; class Polychaeta; order Phyllodocida; family Polynoidae; genus Harmothoe; species Harmothoe impar. The sequence continues at coordinate 9,582,282 of OX381711.1, read as the reverse complement.
CTAGCAAAAATGCAAAACCTGTTGCATAAATCAACAATCAAGCATGATCAGACAATGGATCAAGATGGCCATATCCATACAGAGAGGCAGATGAGGTGGTGCCACATTCTGCAGAATTGAGCCTTGGTCTGAAGGATTAGTGAGGTGTAACTGTGGGCTGAAGGCTCCCTCAGTAGGGCAGACACGTGAAGGGTATAACTGACGACTTGGGAAGTTTTCATTTAGTTTTGTAGATTCTCTGGTTTTTGTCATGCATGGTGCCAACGTTGACAACATTGGTAGAAACCAGAGCCTACAGGAACTGGCACATGATAAGCACGGATAGACTTAAGTATATTGTAAATAAAAATGTTTCTGTTAAGTTTTTGTACTCTGATTCTTATATAATGTAGAGGGCCTGAAAGTTGTTCATTCTATATCAAAACCCTGCTGTTTATATGTCATTCTGGCTTCAATACGAGTAGCATATGCTACTAAAAAAATAGCTCTTGTTTGAAACCTTGTTATGATCTTTCCTTTCAATTTTAGCTCATTCAGGTCAATTACGTTGTTGTAGGAGCATTGCGATTACAAGGGCCAAAAATATTGTGCAATAGCTCACAAGGAGTTGCAAGTTATTACTAACTACTTCAGGTTTATATAGAAATCAATTTAGCCTAATTATTACAAGGAGTATGAAATAGGTATGCCTGACTTTAGTTGGGAGTGTACCATGAACCTGTATAAGTGGGTTTTCTTTGGCTTTTGGTTTTTGGCAAGGGAAATATGGGCAGGTAGAGCAGGCTGGAACTGACAGGGGTTAAGTCAGGGTTACACCTGTTTGTAGCTCTGGATATGCTAACAAAGAGTCAGAAATAATTGATTGTTACTTTAGGTTTTACATATTAATTTATTCAACATTATTGTTACAAAGAATGAGATATTGACCCATACGTCTGAAATTTAGCCAGATGTTTACAATAATACCTGACCATATATCTTCTTGGCTTGGTTATCTTTGGTTATTGGCAAGGGGCACGCTATTAGGGTTGGAGATGGTTGAAGCTGGCATGGGGAGAGTCAAGGTTGTGTAAGGGTATGTTGGATATGTGGGTTAGTTGGGGTGCACAGCTGTAACTATAAGGCTGGGGGCTGGTCAGCAGCCAGAGGTCTGACTCCCTGAGGGTTAATTGGATAAGCGTCATTGCTTATTGGGAAAATATTGCTAATATTTAAATGGCGTTTACTGTAATTGCTCAGCACAATCTAGTAGTCTCAGATGGAAAGAATGACTTTTCTGCAGCAAATTCAGTCAACATTCTCATTTTCCCTTTAAAGTGTTGTGCAGAATTTGTGAATCAAACCTTTATACATGATAAGAATGCTCAAAGCGCCAAGATTCAGCGTCATATTCTGTATTCTATTCATTCTATTCAACTGTTCAGGTGAGCTTTTTCTCCCTAAGTATGGCCTTTCACAAACCCTACTGTATTAACCACTGTGGTGAGAAGGCAAAATATTTAGTTATGACTTTGAAGCATACTAAGCTCAAATAAAATACCCAGCTCTTTGGGTAGCTGTCTATAGTGTATGGCTGGAGGTGGGAGGGTGGGCTGGAGGTGGTTGAAGGTGATAAGTCATGGCCGCCAGGAATGTGGGCTATTGCCAGGTCAGAAAAGGGATCCATTATTTACCTTAGGATCCGGAGGGAAGGCTGTGTGGTCCCAGAGGGAATGGTGCAAGTTCTCCAGGCTCTAATTAGAAAACTACCTGCTCTACCTTAGGCCAAACAGAGGGAAGTGTTTCAGGTTCAGCACCCTGGAAATGACAACATTAAACTGGGTCGCATGAACTACCTATACATTTTCAGTATTTATGGCCTCCATGAAAAGGCAGTTAAAATTGTTGCTCACTTTGGCTTTGTGTGGGGGCTTTGAAAAGGCTCTGGGGTAACATGGCATTTAGAAAAATGACATGCTCCAACACATAGTCACTTTCAAACAATTGAATTTACGTATTTATTGTTATTCATAGATTAGAGCAAGATCTGCATCCGTTTGCTTTGCATGTTGCAATTCTGTTTGTGGAAGCAGAATGTTTGTTTATGTAGGCCTAACTGTAATGATTCCCTGCAAATGCCACGGTGCAAAGTACAGCCACTGAATACATCAAAGTTAAATCGCTATTCCATTACAACGAGTGAAACTTTGTCTTTGTTTCTGGGGTTTTGAAAATTGGTCAAAAGGGTACATGGGTATATTCACCAATCTGAATCTATGAAAGATTGAATAAATAGAAGAATACTTCATGTAAAACAAACAATGAGTAGAGAAATGTGTATGAGTGGGTTCAGTATAGAGGGTTAGTCTAGCTTCATGTACCCCCCCCCCCTTTAGAAATCACAGTCCTTCTGACAGGACCAGGTCAGAGTTGCAGCATGAAAACCAATATGTCCCATTGGGCAGTACATGTTCCTTCATGGCATCCACGTCACATCTACGTAACATATAATGCAACATCAGGACTGACGGTGCATGGCAAAAAACTCACAGGGCCTGGCCTCTACCCCCGGCTGTACCCATAGATTTACATGTCATTTTCAAAAATATGAATCAATGTTCTTCAAGCTACTATTCTTTAATACCTTTTATTAGTGATTTCCTTGCACATGTTATTGCAGCAATTTCATCATTCCTTAATAATTGTAATTCAGATTTATTTCTACCTTGTGAAATATTAGAAAGGTATGTGTATAAAGTGTTACTACAGATGTGTTACATAGATGTATGACTGTGTTGATCATCAGAATAAGTTGTTGATATACTAACTACTTCTTCATCTGTCTGCCACTGATTTTAACAAGTTTACCTGGTTTCCATTGACATTGAAGATAGTCTAAGCAATGGAATCTGGACAACAACCTGCCCCACGATCTCTGCCTTCTTAAAACAGATGAACTTTTGCATTGTTCATTCAAAGGTCCACCCTTTGGGTGCAATGTGTTTTTCCATCTTTTCTGTTTCCAAAGAAAGAAACAATGAGTTTTAAGTGGGCCTTTCCAAGAAAAAAACATCAGTGAAACCAATTGAATGGATTAAAGGGGCCTTAGTGTGGGTCCCTAGTGACCGGGAATCCAATGGACACAAAAGGAATTCAATAATAGAAAATGTTGCTCCTGTTATTATTTGTTGAACTGGAACTTTTGAATTCAGTCTGTGTCTAAATAAAACATGCAGGCCATAATGATGTAATTATGTGCTATATTAAGCTTAACTTATGAGACATTAACTTCTGATTTATTCCTGTTTTCCACAGGAATGTTACACATTGTTTGATAGAAACTTGATTGAGTGAGAAAATTCATTACATTACATTCTTTATTAAGTATGTACACAGTTATTCTACTGTTCTAGTTAATTTAGTGATATTCATATAAATTACATGCAGGTCAAGATAAGTCAAATACATGAACATGTTTCTAGACAACGAAAATGTACAGGCCCTAATAACTGTCATGATTACATTTCATTAAATGGGATTAAGAAGGATGTATCACTGAAATGTTTAATATTAAGTAATGTAACATATTCCTACATTAAAGGAGAAACAGACTTCATGGCTCAGTCAATAACACTTTACCTGAGGGGCATCTCAGGTCTAAGGCAGCCACAGCTCTCCCACCTGATGTGACAGCTAAATAAGGCAAGTGCTCCTCAGCTCTCCCAATCCATCAACTGTGACGTGCTAGCATGCCTGCCAATATGGCGGCCTATAGACGATGCCATATTGTCATAGATGGTGATAATAGGTGAAATGAAGGATCAATACTGAAGCCTTACTGGGTGGTTTTCACTAAGATTGCACATGGCAGGTGCCGATGTTGGTGGGACAGTCGACTAGAGGAAGACAAACCACTGTAGGGAGTGGAAAAATGGGAAAAGTGACACGCTCATCTTAGGCTAGTGCAGGCATTTTAACCTTTAGTTATTCTTTCAAATCTAGGAGATAAATGTTGAAGTTAGACTCTGCAAAGGTGCAATCTGCTGCAATATCTTTAAAATATCGACCAGTCTGAAATATCTGCCAGTCCATATCATCTGTGAAAAACAAACTAAATGTGAGATTTAGTTTTTGCTCTGACCAACTGTAGTCTCTTATCATCCAAGCTCAAAGGAGCAATTTTAGGTTCCTGATCAGATGGATCTTATTAAAAAAAATTGACAAATTAAAAAAAACAGACGGTTTTCAATTATTCATACATGGATTTACTTGAAACCTCATTGACCATTGAGCAGATGTTTTCTTTGATGCAAGACAAAGTCAAATGTGGATCACTTTTGTCATGCTGTCAAAAGATTGTGGAGGGTTCAAAGCCAGGCATCTGACTTTTTTCACATAGGAAATTTTATAACTATAAAAAACAATTTCACTCAATAGTTTTCTTTTGCTCACACCTTGATGCCTAGGCGTGTTTTTCTGTGTTGAAAAATGTCAATATATTGTATTTACACTGCAATATATTACTGAACGATGCTTATAACAAAGGTTAATAATGGGAGACAGACAGACAGAAAGAAGGACAGGCAGAGCAGAAACAGCAGATACAGTGATAAAGAGATATTGCTATGGGAAGCAAACAAGCTGGTTAGGGGGTTAGAGACATAGTATCCAGCAAGATGGGAAGGTGACAGTCCTACATATGTAGGTACGAGTGGATGGGATTGTAGGTTAGCTGCCTCACAGGGGGTGAGGCTAGAGGCTGGGAATGGGCCATCTGTGGGTGGTAGTTGTCTATTCACATCCTGAAGCCCACAGGCCCTATGTCACACACCCAATACATACGTGAACAGCTTGATAGACACCTTCAGCTGCCCCAGCTTATAAACCAGTGGTCAGAGTCATCCTGTGCAGACCACCATTGTTTCTCAGTTAATACGAAAACCTGCTGGACACCGGCTATAGCCGGCTAAAAGCCTGCTGGTCCGGCAGAAAGACTGCATCTACCGGACCTAATGTCTGGCTATTATGCTGAGCTACATGTGGGATTTTACGGCTTGTAAATCGGACCATTATTAAGGTTTCTAGAGAGTAAACTAGAAAGCCTGAATATTTTGTTGAAAAAACACACAACTATATTTATTGAAATGATTCAAATGTACTAGTAATCTCTATATAGATTCTCTTTTAATACTACATTTCTAGATTCAAACATTTTATTCTCCCAGGTATCCGAGCCTGCAGGCATAAAGCCGGCCCTGCTGAATAAAATATCTGCAGGACCGAATGTCCTGCAAGGGGAAAAACTTTTCGTATAGACTGGTGTCTATGAGGATATGTCTGGCATGTATTGTGTTAAAGGTTACCAGACCCTTCCAAATACTAGAATGGGCCAAGCCTAGAAATCTTCGTCCACTTTTGTAAATTATGTTTTAGGTACTCACTGGGTCATATTGATTGGACTAAATGACTGACCATCGGCAAATTGGGAAAGCCATGAGGCAACCAAAAATCCAGGAACATATGTTTGGGTACTAGCTGACAATTGCAGCCTTAGCCTACTCTATGTCAAAGTCTCAAGGTCAGTCCAAAGCCATAAGACTGACATCATCAAATGATCTACTTAGTTTTCATTTTACTTAGGAAGTAATGGATGTATTTAAATAAGATATTTATTGTCATAATGGTGAAAAATCTGTTTTAAACTCTGATACCCCAGAGTCAAGAAAACTGCCATGGACATGTGATACAGTTATAGGTGCTATACAACATGTATTACTAGTAACCACAGAGCAGCTCACAGAGCGGGTCCCGTGTGGACCTCCCTCTGCTGTCATTTCAGGGAATGGAACTAGGTTTCTCACCCCAGCTCTCACCCAAGGCATACATGGATGATGCTTTCAGAGAGTTATAATTTGGCAATTTACACATTGGCCCCAACCCAACACTGATTGACAACTCCCCCCCCCCCCATCCACTGTACTATATACTTATGTGTACATTACTTGTATGCATGTCAGTACACATCTAGATACCCTGATACTGCATGCTTTGCCAACCCACATTAACCATGAGGCCCCTGTATGCGTGCCGCCTGCCCTTCTAACCATGAAATAGCTGGCCCTAACCTCTACTCAGGGGGGTCCTGCCAGGCAGGGTAATCCTGCCCCATTTGTGGTGCTCCCTGTGGGTGGGGCATGCCATGGGGAGGTGTGCTTCATACCATTATAATGTAGAGTTTAGGAGCTGTGGGAGGATCGCCTTGGGAGGCTCAGTGGTATGCAGAGGAATGGTAGCAAGGCATACAGAATCCAGTTTCCCAATTTGGCTGCTTCACCATAAGCATATCTGTGAGAATTTTCAGCTGCCATCAACAGTTTTCAGCTCTCTTTATAAGCTAACAGGAATTAGTTCATATCATTTTACTAAACCCATTCAAGATCACCTTAATGTATAACATGCCTACTTTGTTACCCATATAAAGTCTCCCAGGGTCAGCCAGATTTAATGACGGTCTACTACATGTAGCCCAGTGAAATAATATCAGTTGTGAATTCAATTTAGCAGGAAAATGAACCTGTTACTGTTGAGTTATGTCATAGCACTTTTTCAACCAAGTACAACATGACTACTTTTTACATTTGGATACTACCTTTGGGTGGTAACTCTTCTAATTTGCCTTAACATTTGACCCTCCTCTACAATTACCGAAATTGGTCTGACACACTGTCCAGTTTTGTGCTTTTGGCGATAGCTTAACCTACTGTCAGAAGAAGATTCATGTGTCTAAGAAGTGGTCTCAAGTGTCAATAGGATCTTGTGCGGTTCATGCCTGCCTAATGTCAGATCTGTGACCTTCTGTTTTATAAGCTGCTCTCTGAGTATCTCTGTGTGTGACTAGAGCTATTAGTACAGGTATTTAGTGACCTATTTTGTCACTTACTCAAATTACCTTATCCCACAGACCAGTCCACACAGTGGACACCAACAAACAGAGTGGACAGTTCCTGTTATGTTCCTCAGGATGTTTTTTCATAGACCATATTTGGTAAAATCTTTACAAAAATTAACATCCTGCATCAGTCCTTGATTTTGATAATAGAGAAATATGTTGAAACGTAATATCTGCCTGAGGTCAGCAAAGTCAGAAAATGGCTTTTTGATGACAGAACATCAGCTTTATATTAGTTTCTCCAGCTCAGATTAAACTGTAGTGGACAATCATTTGCTCTCCAATGGTGATTTGCCAGGTTAACTAGCAATTAACTGGTAGCTATGCAGTAGTTGGGAAAGTCAACTACAAACTACAAAGGGCTCCTTGGGTAGCTTTGTGTTAGATTTTCTAGCAGATCTCATCTTAAGATTGATATTCTTGAAGAGCCAGGATCAATATTATTGCATTATGATACTATTGCAATCAGAATCTAATATGCTTTTCAATAGAAGGCTTTCAACACCAACACTGTTGAGAGGTACTTCAGAATGTAGGCCATTGGCCCTGTCTGAGTGTACCCTGGCATGCTACAACTGTTTGGTACACTTCCGGCATGAAGTACTGAATGCTTTTAGAGTTGGAGGGTTGGCTGTTGATTCTGCTAGTGAACATGACAGCATAAGTGCTGCCTTGACTGCTACTCTGGTGCCTTTTTTAGGTCAACACATAACTGTATTCATTTGATTGAACCACATTTCTCAAGCAGTTTGAAACCAAACAAAAATAGGCTTGCCAAAAAAACACTGTGGTTTGAATAGCCGGAAAGTGAAACATGTTTCATCAATTTAAATAGTTGTAAAACCATTTTCTCTCTCTGCTCTGCCTGTCAGTGGCTCTCAAATTGCTTCTTCTCTTCTCTCTACTTAACCCGATCAAGAGCTTTGTGCTATTGGCAATGGCCTGAGCTACTGTTGGAAGTAGACTGATGTGTCTAACAAGTGGTCTCAATGGTTGATTGGATCTTGTGTGGTTCATGCCTGTTTAATGTCAGATCTCTGACCTTCTGTTTTATGAGCTGCTCTCTGAGTTGCTCTATTTGTGACTGCAGCTATTATGACAGGTAGTTAGTGACCTACTGCATCACTATCAATTAATCCCACAGAGCATCTTAAAGAGTGGACACCAATGAAGACAGTGGACATTTCCTGTTATGTTCCTCTGGCGGGATGTCTTTTGGGATAAAGTGTAATTTGTAAAATCTTTACAAAAATTAACATCCTGCTTCATTTGTTGATGTTTATGATCAAGAATTAACTTGAAATGCACTTCTTCCGAAGCTCAGTAATGTAAAAAAAAAAAAGGCTTTTTAATGATAAAATGTCAGGTTCCTGTTTGTTTTTCTAGCTCAGATGAAAAACTGTTTTAGACCATCATCTACTCTACAATGGATATTTGCCAGCTTAACTGGCACCTTACTAGTATAGCTAAGCATAATTTTGAAAATCCTACAATTATGTTAACTGGAATAGGGGGTTTATTTGTTAGTGCAAGTTCACTCCTTTCGCTAGATTTCTAGTTGATCTTATGTAAAAACTTGATAATCTTGAATGTCCAGGAGCAATTATGTTGCATTATTGTAATGTTGCAATCAGAATCTAAAATGCATGGACATTTATCCATGCATTTTAGAGTGAAATGCTGTTGAGAGGTTCTTCAGAATGTAGGTCATTGGCTTCCTCTGAATGTACCCTAGCATGCTACAACTGTTTGGTACACTTCCGGCATGAAGTACCCTATGCTTTTAGAGTTGGAGGGTTGGCTGTTGATTCTGCTAAAGGACATGACAGCATAAGTGCTGCCTTGACTGCTACTCTGGTGTCTCTTTTAGGGTGACACATTACTGTGTCCATTTGATTGAACCACATTTCTCAAAAACCCAAAATAGGCTTTGTAATTATGACCTTTCTAATTGATTCCTAAATTTAAACAATTGTAAAACCTTTTTTTTTTCTGTCTACGCCCTATCTTTGAGTCACTAAGCCTGAGTAGTGGCTATCAAAATTTCTTCTTCTTGTTTATCTCTATTTACCCCTTATCTCCTGAAAAAATTGTTTCCTTCTCTTCTTCAGGTCCCTGTATATCACTTTCTTTCTCAGTCTTTAAGCTGTCTAAATAATTTAGTCTAGAGTATTTAGTGTCTTATTATCTGATGGCTATAATGTCTTTCAAGAGTATTGAGCAGAACATTTTATAAGATATATGTCATCATCTAGATTAATAGACAGAAGTTGTTTGAGGGTTTCCAATTATCCTGCCTTCTTGAGTTTGTCTTATGTCAGCTCTGAAATCCAATGGTGTTCTTCTCCGATAATTCTCCCTACTGTCTGAATGGTATGACAGCAAAGGGTCTGAGATACCAGACGACTCGAGACAGTGAGATGGGAGAAGTAACAAACCAAGCTGACAGCTGTTGTCAGAATATATTTTCCAGGATCTATACTTTCATATTGATGATACAGTGGGGTGTGGTAGGAGGGATGTGAATGCCAGGGGTAAGGTACATATAGTGATTTAGTTTTCGATTAATATTGTTTATATGGAGCTGTACAAGGGTTCAACTGGCAGAACTGGGAGATTAGAAGCTTCAAAGTACCTCTATGGCATTAGAATAGAACAACTTGTCAAGCAATGGGATAGATGAACAACAGCATGATTACTTTCATGGGAAGACTGATAAGTGTTTGGAGAGGTTTTTACAAATACTAGCTACCTTGCCATAATTCTCTCCTCTAAAACATGATCGGACAGGGGAACCTCTATTGTGATTTTTGATATATTTTAATATAGTCTATCATCCATGCTGCCGATGACACCTGGTTACTGCCATTTGTGTAGATAAATATGTGTAGGTGGGTGTCTATACAACGTAGGGGCTGATTAATATGGTCAGGTGGCACACTATAAATTAGCAGTAACGTGTCTCATTTACCAGCCTCAGATACCAGGTGTCTACAGTCGGACCAGGCCTCCTGCATCAGGAACAACTATTAATGAGCCACTGAATGCAGGGTGGGTGTATGGGGGTAAAGTAAAGTAATTCAAAAAGAACCTAAATGATTAGCAGTGTAGGCAGGCGTTTCTTGTACATCATATTCCTGCAGGTAGGGAATGGATTGTAACTTATGAAACATATTTTTTATGAAGGAAATGCTGACTCACAAAATATGCAGTTCATGAAGATAAATAATATAACCTAGACATTGCAGCGCATATATATGCTTATCAGCAGTATGAATTTCACATCCAAGTAACATAAAATTATGTTTGCTTACTCTATAGCATAGTCAATATATGAACATAGATATGATAGGCAATATTATGACCACAGGTAATTGAATTTAAGTTTTCAATGGGACTTTTACATGATTTGATCTTTTTGAAAATGTCCAGTACAAGAGAAGCACCACATGGAAGTTGTTTTCATTCTAACGCTAGATATATTACAGACATTGATATACACATGATGGACTTATGACATATATCCAAATTTTACCTTAACATACAAGACCTACAAGAAGTAAATGGCCTTATCTATATGAACCCATCGGGTGACAATTCCCAAATTAAAACACAACATTCTTCTTCTCCATAATATTTAAAGGTAGTACTTTCAAAAGGCATAATATGCTAAAGGTTTGTGAGTGTGCATGTTGAAACCATTGTAAAATCCTGATGTGAATCTGTGTCATTTAAGATTCCTTATTGTCTTTTATTCCCACCATTGACAAAGTCAGGTATCTATCTTATCATTAATAGAACACTGTACACTGCCAAGTTTGACCCTAACTCCAATATCCCGGGCATGGTCATAGAGCAGATAAAAACATTTGTTGTCATGATACACCCGTTGACTCTAACAGGGTAAAAAAGGAAGGTGTTTTTGAGCCGCGCGAGCACTCAGGGATGCCTCCTACACAGGATAGTGTTACTGTAATTGATAGTTTACTTCATAATGAAATGATACATTAGCAGGAGGAGCTGCTGCTACCGGGATTTAGACTGTCTCACTTTCAAAATGAGTTATTGAATTTGCTCTAGTGTTATTAATCCTAGTCGGGCCTGAAATATAAAATGGGATGTGTTTGTGGTTGTTTTCAGTAATAGTATTCACTTCAAGGTAAAATCTCGATTAGGCTTTAAGATAAATTGTAAAAGAAAGGTATGCATTGTATGCTCCATGGTAGCCAGGGTTACAGATAAGTTACTCCTGAATATTACTACTATACTTTATAAGAAAAAGATTTGAATTGCAACTTGACTGAATACATGGAGTCTGATGGAAACATGTTTCCCTTTATCTTTTTTCAAGTATGCAATACATGTATAGAATATGTTATTGGCTGACACAGCTGAATGCTTATAATATTTCAATCTGCTTTAGGAAATGTTACTTAATTTTGTGTCTGTTGCTGCTGTTGGAGGTGGGGTGATCTTTATAAAAGTGAGTCCAATTGCTAAAATGAAACACAGGCACTCAGGTCTATACAAATAATGCTGACTCATCTGTTTCTTACAGATGTGATTCAGATGGGATGACATCACCATGGCAGATAGGAAGAAGTCAGACTAATGTGAGTTGTGGCAGTACAGCTAGGTGGGTAGGCCTGTGGGGACAGTAGTAGGGTAATCCGGATTCTTTCTTGTACTCAAAGGATGATTGTAATAATTGGTGGCGATAATCATATGGGTTGGTAGATCTCGTACATTTGGACATTTAAAGCATATACAAAAATCGTTCGATTGTTTATATGATTTGATACTTGATTCAAACTACATTCTAATTATGTATGCTATGATTATAGACTATAGCATCCAGACACTACTATTAATTGTAAACAGCTGTGCCCAACAGCAAAGTGAGATTGGCAATCAACCTTATACTACATTACAAGTACTAGAGCATCTACTTCTGCACACCTTTACAAATATGACCTTCAAATAGTAAATACAAAAAGAAACCACCTACAGCAGGTCATTGCATTTTTTGTTCAGACCATGTGCCATTATTCCCATCCTACTAATCAAGAATTGCTTTTTAACAGGCTACATGATATAAAGCAGAAGTCAGTGAGGTGATTTTTAGATGAAGTGATTTTTGATCCGATTGAGCTCCCCTAGTGGTGGCAGTAGGTGTGTGGGCATGTTTAATGTCAGATTTGTGACCTTCTGTTTTATGAGCTGCTCTGTCAGCTGACTAGAGTTATTAGTACAAGTACTTGGTGGATGGTTGCATTGCTTATGATTCAATCTATGCTTGGACTGAGCTAACTCAATACTATAAAAGGAAGCTAATTTTGAATCTAAAACATCAAGTGTGAAATTTTATGACAGGACAGTTTCTATTTTCTGGCGTGATCCTCAGGAACTGTATAAATTGCAACTGTCATAGTCTAAGCACTAAATGACAAAATCACTCAAATCTCAATTTTCATGATTATTTCGAAATTGTGCTAACAAATATCATGGTGCTAGCATGTGATATTTGAGAGGGCTGACCAAAAAGCATAATTTCCTGTGCACAGGCACAACAACAGTGGCTGACTTTAAGGAACAAGAAATCCTGTAACCCGGAAGCTTCAATGATTGACTTCGGTGTTTCAAAATGCACTGCCAATAATGGTGGTAAAGGATGTGTCTGTGTTAACAATAAGCCCTACCTTGGTAGATGAAACAAAAAATGATTAAAATAATATACACCTGAATTATACAAATACTTGAATGTGAATAATATCCCTGATGATTGGGACTCAGTATTCAATATGTGACTCAATCCAGCATAATAGACCTTATGTCGCACTAGCGCGAGCCGTGAAAATGGGGTCTGAAGGGTAAAACATGTATTTCACTGAAATTAGGTTTTCAATGGATTTGTTTGATGTATACTGTTATCATGCCATTCCCTGAGTTTTAAATCCATATGAAATTCCTAACAGTGTTAATTTCACATTTTAAGAACCCCTACATGGATGTTTTGTCAAGAACAAAGGCTGTCGAGACGGTATACACGATGCATTTTCCGTCTATTTTGTTGCTCTGTCAGAACCCCCCATCCCGGGCCCCATGCCCATGTTTGGCATGCTTTTGTGTGGCGCGAACTCGTCTATCCAATGGCAGGCTCTCTTACAATCGTAAGTTGTCAGTCAGCCAATCACAGGGTGTTTTTCAAATGCCTTTGGATCGCATCAGACCAAACAATCCCTTGACAACACATCACGTGACACAAATGCGACCCGCTGATTGGCCGAGCGCCCAGCGTCCTCTTCCGGTTTGAGTTGTTTACCACGAGTCGGCGGCAGGAGACAATTTTGGTAACGAGTGTATTTTCATGTTAAAACACAGAATTATTATCAATTATTAACCCAAACAGTGTATTTTGAATACGCAAACATTCAGGACATGAAATGGCTGAGTTGGACACAGTGGCTAATGCCCTTAACGCCATAACTAAGGCCAACTTAACAACCGCTGTTGTCGAGCAGGGAGTATGGCGTCAGCTTGTGAACGATTATTTCCTATTCCCCGAGAATTTTGATGATTCTGAGGATTCTGATCAGGATAGTGAGTCTGATACTGAGGAGAATGATGGAGAGGATGTTGCAGAATCATCAGATGAGGAAGATCTCCCTCTGGTTGTTCCAGATCCGGTACAACAACTTCAGGATGAAGAGAGCACAAGGTGTGCCAATTTTAGGTGAGTGGCAAAAACCACATGGTGTTCTGTTCGATGCACCCTTTAGTTACCCCTCATTAGTTTTAAGTTTGTGAATGAATTAAATCAATACCAATATATCTATTACTAATTAGTGCACTTTTGCATTGGTCTGGAATATTGTATCTGTTTTTAATTTACAATTCAGACCTACATAGATCCCAAAAATTATAATTATGTGCATTCATTGTGACTAGGCTTTTTAAAATGTCAACTAATATTTCTGTTTTATACTCTGTTCATAATGTATACTTTTGCACTAACTATCCTTATTTCTGGTCAACAGTTGTAAGTGTCAATATGGGGACAACAATACACCATGCAGTACAATGTTCACGCCAGATGAGTTCAGAGAGCGACGTGAAGAGGTCGCCCAGCTGAACAGAGGTAAGCTGACTAAAAATTAATAACTATAGAAATAATTCTTTTACACATTGTTCTAAAGAGTTGGTTACAACATCACTAAATATGTGCATTTGATTTGATTTGACCCACATTGAGTCTTTATTTCTCATGTCTATGATTATAATAAAAACAAAAACAAAAAGTTGTTATTATTTCTACTTTACAGCCGAGCTGGATATGCTGCTACTGGGGGTGATGGCTTCATCAACAGATAATAGCGCAAGGCTTTCTACATGGAAGAAGGGTGAAAAAGGGGAAAAGGACCGTGAGCGAACTCGGACATATTATAGACTAGGCAATAAACAGGTTTGCCAGTGTACGTTTGCATTCTTCCATTGGTAAGTACATAGTCAAGTACAACTACATTGTACTGGGTACCAAAAGCTTTTTTTTCTGAAATCTAACGCTTGTTCTCACCAATTTTGACATTTTGGGAAAATCTGCTTTTTTTCACTTTTGAACTTTTTTCTCGCCAATTTGGCCATTTTCAGGAAAATCTCTTTTTTTTCTTTTTTTTTTTTGGGGGGGGGGGGGGCATGATGCATGAATGAAGCAGGGCTGCATTCAAGCATCATACCCACCCAACATGCATCATGATCACCAAGGTTGATGCTTCAATACAGCCCTTTGGTGTTACTTTAACAGGGCTGCATTCAAGTATTATGCCAACCCTACATGCATCATGATTACCAAGGATGATGCTTGAATGCAGCACTGGACTGTTACTTGGCAGGGCTGCATTCAAGCATCATGCCAACCTTCATGCAAAATGAGTACCAAGGATGTAACATTGACCCTCCCATTCATTGTTGGCTGCCCGGTAGAAACTAACCCATACTTCTACCACCTGTGTCTGCTCCAATGATATCTAGGTCAAGGAGCTGTGATTGGCCAGAAGTAGGTCCAACTTACAGGTTACGACCCAGTTTTATTTGTGTCAAACCAGAGGGTGTGTCTAGGCTACAGCAACCTACCGGTATCTTTTAGGCTATAGGAACATACCCGTATATTCTAGCCTATAGCAACATGCCTGTTTTTTTCTAGGCTATAGCAACATATCAGTATGTTGTAGGCTATAGCAACAATACGGTCTGTTGTAGGGTTTAGAAACATATCAGCATATTGTAGGCTATAGTAACATACCGGTATCTTATAGGCTATATATGTATCAACCCATTGTTGCTATCTGCACTTTAAACATGACATGAAGTATGCATGAATATTCCTTAGATCTACAATGAATACAATGCTTAAAATTTTCATTTTTCTTTTTCAGCATCAGTAAGGGCAAACTGAAACGTGTGCTTAAGTGGTATGTGGCCAATGGTGTGGTTACACGTAGAATACATGCTGAAGGCTTCAGGAAAACGGGCAAATCTTTGGACCTGGATGATACTCAAAGAGTTCTCGCCTTTATCAAATCCCATGCTGAGACACATGCCATTGCTCTTCCAGGCAGAATACCAACTCACAAGAGAGATGATATACTAATTCTCCCCTCCTCTGACACCAAAGCTGACATTAACAGGTTGTATGAAAAAGCCATGGCAGATGTCCAGCAGAGGGCAGTTGCTCTGTCTACTTTCAGGAGTTTGTGGCGAAAGCTCCTCCCAGGAATAGTTTGTGCAAGGCCCATGACTGATCTCTGCTGTCAGAGGAACAACAGAGACATTCACCGGTCTAGCTGTTTCCCAGAAGAGGTCAAGCAGGCAAAGTTAAAAAAACAAACACATCATTTACAGGTAGTAGGGAAGGAAAGGGCCTACTTACAGCAGCTGGTAAAGAAGGCAAAGGAGGATTATAAAGCAGCTGGTTCTCCTGCACTTGGCCCTCATCCACCATGTAGTACAGACTATCGGGTGCATTTTAGCTTTGACTATGCCCAGCAAGTGCACCTGCCCTCTTACCCCATGCAGCCAGGCCCACTCTACTTTCTAGTGCCAAGAAAGTGTGGCATCTTTGGTGTCTCTATGGAGGCAGGACCAAGTCAGGTTAACTACCTAATAGATGAGTCTCATTGCAGTAGTAAGGGATCCAACGCTGTGATCTCATATCTCCACCATTATCTCGAGAACTACTCCCTGGGCCCCAAGAATTTGGATCTCCATTGTGACAATTGCAGTGGTCAAAATAAAAACAAATTCATGTTGGCGTACTTGATGTGGCGATGTTTGACTAGGCTCAACATGTCCATCACTCTCAACTTCCTGATCACAGGTCACACAAAATTTGGTCCAGACTGGTGTTTTGGCCTTTTGAAACAGAAATTTAGGAAGTGTGACGTTTCCAGTCTGGAGGACCTTATGGAAGTTGTCCGTCAAAGCACCCTGGAAGGAGTCAACATTTAGCCCACACTTAGTGGGGGATGAGAAAGGAAACTGTTCAGCCCCTACTTATGACTGGAAGACTTTTCTAGCCCCTTTCAGCAAGGCAGTGAATGGCATTAAGGAGTACCATCACTTTGAGTTCAGCCATGAATACCCGGGTAGGGTTGTCATGAAGAAAGTGGTCGACGATGAAGAACCTGTGCTCTGCAACATCTTGACAAAGGAAGTAGCAGATGTTCCCCGGGGCAACCCTGCCATCATCCCCTCCCCAGGATTGCCTGCCTATAGGCAATGGTACTTGTTTGAGAATATCAGAGACTTTTGTACCAATGCCACAAGAGATATCACCTGTCCAAAGCCAACAGTACCAAAGCCTGGGTCAGGTATAGGAGAACACACCAATGACACTGACACCCATCAGCCAGGACAAGAGCTAGAAGAACAGCAACTTAGAGGGAGAGGCAGAGTTCGTGGCAGGGGTAGGGGCAACAGCCAACAGGCAGAACAAGAGGAACTCACAGGCAGGGGTAGAGGCAGGGCCAGAGCCAGAGGCAGAGCCACAGGAAGAGGCAGAGGCAGGGGTGTCGGTGAACAGGCAGACCAGGAGGAACTCAGAGGTAGGGGCCTTCGGCAGAGGTAGGGGCAGAGGTAGGGGAAGGGGGCAACAGCCAGGACAACAGCAGCCTAGAGGGAGGGACCGACCTAAAGGTGCTGTTTCTCGGAAAAGAACAAGGAGCCCTTCATCTGCAGAAGACTCTGATGACGAGGTGTGGATTGCAAGTGATTCTGACTAGAAGTCCCTCTTTACGTACCATAACGAGGTATGCCATGAACTTGGATATCACATATTCTATTATGATGTTGTGTTGTTAATATAATCATAATCTGCTACTGGTTTAGGGTGTAATGATGATACACAATCAGCAGCGACCATGGATATATATTTTGACCTGGAGAAATAATGTGACATGAACATGGAGGACCCCACCCACTGCCCTTGGATTTTACCTATCAAATTATCTGTGTACAATGCTCACATAATGTGAAAGGACTTTCAGGACTTAACAGACTACATTTAATAGGTTTTGGAACTGTTAGTTGTCCCTAAACTACACCAGGAACAGGTATTGTGCATCTATAACTATTCCACTAAACCACTAACTCTGTCATTTTTCCAGGAAACTGAACGTGTTTTTGAACGATGTTGCATGAATAAAAATATTTCCCCAAAGAGACCAATCTTTTAGTATGTAGTAGATATAACCATCGGGAATGCCTGGTAAAAATTTCAGATTGATATCTCAATTCTAGATACCCGTTGCTAAGGTAACCAATGAGTGATATGCTCGCTGACTGCTCGCGAGCAGGTCGCGACCTGCTCGTTCCACTTTGATCACGCGTAGCTCAAATTAGCACTCCGGGTGTTTTTATCTTTGAAAATATTTTTAAATATGTATGGGTGAGATTGGGACTCATACATGGGCTCTATAGAGAGGTAATGAACTGTTCTATCACATGACATAGATAACTAAAAATGTTTGATGAGCGACATAAGTTCCACTATGCTGGATTGAGTCACATATTCTAACCAGTATGTCGTATCAAAACAGTCCATGACTTTAAGTTTGGAAATTTGATAACCAGCAGTCTACTACAACAATGTTTTGATTCGTCAAGCAAAGGGCAACTATCTTATCAGCCCATGCCACAGCATACAATCAAAAGTTCACCAGGATTTAAAGTACACCCCCTCACTTACAAAAACCTCTATCAGTGTAACAAAACCTTCCGTGTGGGTAGGGCCCTGACATTGCTGCCTGACATGCAACACTAGTACCATAACTGGACACCAGGTGGGGGGCCACACAATACACAGGAAGTGTTTAGATGCTGCGTCTGTCACACTTCCTGTGACTTTTTATGGTGGCTATCATTTACTGCAGGATCTGTGTTGGTATGATGACCAAAAGCTGACCACTGCACGTTTTTCATGAGCCAATCTAAACAAGAGATAAATGCACAACAGTTGTGTCTGATATGTTCATGTGAGTAACACAAATATTTGGTTGACCGCTTTTTCATCTTTTTCAGTCACACCTACCACACAAGTGATAGTGTCATGATGTGATCCCTATGAACAGCAAAGGTGTCCCTAAAGCAATCTACAATCTACAAGGCCAATAAAATGCAAAATATGTGTTTGGGAGGATGGAGAACGAGGTATTGACGTGTTTACCTGTGACAGATTAAGGTGGTCAGGTGGCACACTATAAATTAGCAGTAACTTGTCTTGTTGCCACCCTATGATAACAGGTATCCACAGCGGTAGGTCCATGCCTCCGGCATTAGGAGCAGCTGAGGGGAAAAAGGTGTGTGAGCTTGAGGCTATACTCTACTAAATAATGCCATCAATAATTAGCAGTGTGGTGGACAGGTGTGTCTTGGGTTTCTTGTATTTTTTTTATTATTGCAGAGAGGGGACTTTGGCTGATGAATGATGTATGTTGCACCAATAACTGTTCAATTGCTCCTAAATCATAAGGACCGTACCAACTCAATGAATTATAAAATCGGCTTTGCAATGTTTTGAAAGGACATTTTTGGTTTCATGTGAAGTGATAAAAATAGACTACATGTGATATGCTAAATAGTGAATATGGTTGATCTCTATACCAGGAACTCCCTTTCTCTAGTATCTTCTATTGGCCTATGCATTGAGAGCTCAATGAAAAAAGTCCATGTAACTTCATCATTTACTAAATAAGAAATCAAACAACAACAACCCTGCATTAGTGCCTCCACATGTCTCCTTTTTTCTTTACATCCATCAGCTGTTCATGTAGCCTTTAGCCTTACATGTAGCTCCTGGGCTTACATCAGACAGTTAATCTCCCGTGTACAGTCTACCCTGTGTTGTGCCTCCCATGTCTCCTCCCTCACCCGCTGGGTGGGAGGTGCTGTAAGTGAGCTGCTTTGTGTGTAGGTAAACACTGGGAGCAGCCCAGGACAGACAAAGGGGGCTTGCTACGTAGTGTAGGGTACAGACAGGACAGGTGGTGTTAGACACTTAACATAGAGTAAGGGATAGAGAAAAAGTATATATCCAATATAGAGTATCTGCAGAGCACATGTTTTACACTTCAGGTTGGGCACAAACAGGACAGGTGCTATTCATCAAATTGTCAAATTCTACTCAATCAAGTAGACCATAATGGTGATTAATGAATTGTAATCGTTTTTTAGTTCATCTAAGTATTTCTGTTTTGCTCTAATTTTGTCAGACGTTGTCACATTGCTTTAAAAGAGTTAGTGTCATGAGTCTGAACAAATCGTGTAAGATGGTAGAAGACACTCCTCTTATACAGAAACACAACTTGTATACAGTGCCTTATAAATCAATTATTATCCATCAGTTGTCAATGGTTTCTAGGACCCTGTGACCATGAAGAATGCATGCAAAGTACATGGCTACATTAGGCATATAAGGTCTCTACCTCTATGAGGGTTTTCGACATGTAACCCACAACCCAGCCCCCTCCTAATGCAGACCTTTTGTAAATAGCCCCGTTTATATATGCAGCCCTCCAGAGACAAATCCGGAATGAAAGCCCAACATTTCCCATCTCAATGACATTAAGAGAGTTTATCTTTGAAAGAGGTGGCATGGAAGTAGGGTAAGATGAGAGCTGAAGCCTTCATTTTCAATATGCTCTATGGAGATCCTTATGTCATATTCAGGCCTTCTCTCAGTGTGATTCCTAATGTGGTCTTTGTATAAGTTTGTGATTGTATGAACATGATACAGCCATTAAGTCTTACAGTGTAAAAAGCTGATCAATGATGGGACCTGGGATGGAGCACTACTGGAGGCAGCCTAGAGAGGATAGTGTGACAGTAATTGATAATTTACTGCATGCTATGATAAATTATTAATGGGGAAGCTGCTATTAGAGGAAGCGAGACTGTGATGCTTTCAAAATGATTTATTGAATTAGCTCTAATAAAATTAATCCCAGTCTGGTTTAAGGATGGCATTGGGATGTTGGACTATAATGCATGGTATTGATTATTCTCAAAATTAAGGGTTTGTTTCCTTTCCCATTTTGGCACTGACTGTATATTTGTCATAGTTCATATTTCATTTTTCATCATACTGAAGGTTTATAAGCATAATCTACATTATTTAAACATCCCATAATTCATTTGTAAAGTAACTGAGTCTGACCACAGGTTGTAGTACGATTCTCTAGTAAATCAGACCCATAGTCATAATCTTTAGACGATGAGTACTTACTATTAATTCTAAGGTTGTCTACATCTATATCTTTGTGTAGGCCATAACAATAACATTCATGGCATATTTAAGCACTATGAGGCCCTTAAAGGGTTACAAATAAACTGAGTCAGAAAACCTGTCCGTCAAGGAAAACGATTTAAGCATATTAGCTTCTCATCTTTATGGGCAGACATTTTAGATGAGATTAATTTGGAGTTGTTGGAAATGTTCCGCTGTTTTTCATTTAGTTCATTTCATCTTCAAACAAATGAAAAAAAACTGATTGGCGGTTCGTCCTAATGAAACAATTACAACTGGTCTGCCCTTCTAACAGGCCGACCACCATTACCTTTTCTTTTTGCTTTTGATACCACACCTATTTCTGGTTGCTTTGTTTAATTGGAAACTTTTAGTCAGTGCTTCAGATTTGCCAGACATCAATCTTCCTGGTTAAATATCTTAACTGAGACTGTTTGACATGAGCAGAACTTATTTCCTCATATTGATACGCTGTTATATGATATTACAGACAGCTGCGAGTGAAAAGTAAGTTACTTCTGTTTAAAGATGAAATATTTAGTGTCCATACAGCAGAGGGTACTCAGCCATTGTGACAAGTCATTGTCTTCTTCTGTAGCCACCTCCCACATGTGTGTATTTATCCTGCAATGTCAGAGCTGTTTTCTGCAGCTTTTGTAGCTATACACCCCCCCTCCCAACATAGTTACTATAGCCTCATATGGTACATGGCAATAACGGCCTTTTTGCTAACTCAGCACATCTTATACACAGGAGAAGACAGTATAGGAGGTGTTGCATATGTCAACAGAGATATGGGGGTCATAATCTAAAGCAAGGTTTTGTGTTGTACAGAGATATTATCTATTTATTATCCACAAGTTTTACTGGTTATATTTATCATCCTGAATGTATCCCAACTTTAGTCAGGAGCAACCGATTGTGATGAGTGAGATAAAACTCATAAACAGGAATGCACTAGATATAGAAGCTCGACAAGCCAAATTCAGTCACGAGCATCTGATTGTGATGAGAATAATAAAGTTCATGAACAGGAACAAACTAAATATAGAAGCTTGACAAGCTGATAATGGAGCTATTCCCAGCAGCACTCCAGGGAATATTTAAGTAGCTCTCACACCCAGCGACCACAAGCAGAACTGACAATTCTATGTATAGTAGCATTAGTTATGAGCAATTGTGTATGGAATTCAACCTGGTTAAAGTACCTGCTAACAGTAATGAGACTTTATGAAAGGAAAATGAAATGTATTATCAATGTGTGAGGGTGTATGAATTTTGTCAATGCTGCACTAAGATCAACACTGTTGCATATCTATCTGGTAACATAAATAGCTAGCAGTGTTTCTTTGTTAACAGTTAAGTTAGATTTAATCCCAGACTTCAGCAGTATAAATATGCGGTAACAATTGAGAGATGACCTACAAAATCATTTCTTTTCTTTTCATCCTCACAGCATTCTTACAACGCACACCTGTGTGCTTTCTAACCACATTGTCAGATGACTTAAAAGTGAATTGAGTGATTTCCTGTGGACAAATGATAGATGATATTAAGGTACTATGATGCCCTTAAAGAGTTAAAATATGGAAATGTACACATTGGTGTCATTGGTGCTGGACACAGATTGGCTCCACAGTAACTTTGTTCTAACGTGAACATTACCTGTAAGTACATATGTGTACACATAAGCCAGACAGGGTAATCCTGCCCCATTTGTGGTGCTCCCTGTGGGTGGGGCATTCCGTGGGGAGGAGTGCTTCATGTTTCTCATAGCATTATAATGTACAGAGTAAGGGTTGTTGGAGGATTGCTGTGGGAGGCAAAATGGTATGGTGTGTCATCTTAGCAAGGCATGCAGAAGCCTGTGTCACAATTTGTCTGCTTCATGATAAGCACATCTATAAAAGTTTCCGCTGCCATCAAGAATTTTCAGCTCTCTCTGTATACGCTAACAGCAATTAGTTCATATCTTCCACTAAACACATTAATGATTCGCTCAATGTAGTATATGCCTACTTGTTACCCATATAAAGTCTCTCAGTGTCAGCCGCAACTTCAAATGGTCTTTTGATGTAGCCCAGTGAATAGTAAGTGGAAGATATTTCTTCTATGCTCCATGGTATTTAGTAAAGTGTATGAACAGGGACAAGTTATAAAAACAGATTGCATTGACAAGCTCATAATGGAGCTTTTCCCAGTGGCACTACAGGAAATGCCAAAGCAGTTCATTCAGGTACAATGAGTGGCACTGACAGGTCTATGTATAGCTGCACTAGTTGTAGATGACATTCTTCTGGGGGATGAAAAGTAAGTGAGCTGCATCTAACTGACTATCTGTCAGCAGCTTGGTAGGATGCATTGATGCAGTTAAGATGAGTTACTGACAAAGGCTGTATTCATGCAGCAATGACACATTGGGACACTGTGTTCTGTGATGCCCTTGAAATGTCTGAATATGGCAATCTACACATTGGGCCTCACCCAACTCAGATTGACTGCCCCACACCTTTGTTCTAATATGGCATTACCTATATGTATGTTAGTATACATGTAGATACCCTGATAGTGTATGCTTTGCCAACTCACATTAACCCTGCGGCCTCTGTGTGCGTGCCTTCTGCCCTTCTAACCATGAACTAATTGGCCCTAACCTCCACTCAGGGGGGTCCTGCCAGGCAGCATAATGCTGCCCCATTTGTGGTGCTCCCTGTTGGTGGGGCATGGCATGGGGAGGAGTGCTTCAAACTACTCATGCCATTATAATGTACAGTTTAGGGGCTGTGGGAGGATTGCAGTGGGGATGCCACATGGTATAGTGTGCCATGTTAGCAAGGCATACAGATTCCTGTGTCACAATACATCTGCTTTACGATTGATAAACATAGCTACAAACCTGTCAGCTGCCATCAAGGACTTACAACTCTCTATATAAGCTAACAGCAATTAGTCCATATACTTTTACTTATCCCATTCAAGATCAGCTCAATATATTAGATGCCTACTTTGTTACCCGTATTGAAACTCTCAGTGTCAGCAGTGACCTCAGTGGGTCTACTGATGTGGTCCAGTAAAATATTTATCCATCTAAAATTTGATTAAGTAGGAAAACGAACTGTTGCTTCTAAGCTATGGAATGGTAACTTGCAATCCTTTACAAAATTATATACTTTTGACCTTGAGGTCTTTGTGTGCCATCTTTTCTAGTTTGCCTTTACGTTTGACCATATGCTAGCAGTACAGAAATTGGTCTGACACACTGTCCAGTGTTGTGCTTTTGGCAATAGCCTGAGCTACTGTCAGAAGTAGATCCATGCATCTAAGAAGTGGTCTCAATTGTCAATTGGATCTTGTATGGTCATGCCTGTTAAATATCAGATCTGTGACCCTCTGTTTTAAGAGCTGCTCTCTGAACTGCTCTGTGGGACTAGAACTATTAGTACAAGTATTTAGTGACCTACTGCCTTACCTATGCCAACACCTAATCCCACAGACCAGACCAGACAGTGGACACACATAAACAGAGTGGACATTTCCTGTTATGTTCCTTGGGTGGGCCATGTTTTGGAATGAACTGTTATTGGTTATATATACTCAAAAATCCACATCCTGATTCAGTCCTTAGTCTTCATAAAAGAAACTTATCTAAAATCGTAATGTTTTCCTCTGCTGAATGATGTTAGAAAGTGGCTTTTTGGTAGATTTCTTGCTGATGTGTAGGAAAAACTGGACATCATTAAATGTCTAGGAACAATAATATTGGAATAGAATCTAAAATGTATTTAACACTTTCCATGTCCCTTCAGATAAAAGACCGACCCTTTTGAGAGGTACTTTCGAATGTAGGCCAACGGCCCCCTCTGAGTGTACCCTAGCATGCTACAATTGTTTGCCACACTTCCGCAATAAAGTACCCCATGCTTTTAGAGTTTGAGGGTTGGCTTTTGATGCTCCTAGACTGGGAGTCCACATGACAGCATAAGTGCTGCACTGACTGCTACTCTGGTATCTTTTTTGAATCATAACATTGATATCAAAATGTCTACTTGTCCTTTCTCTCTCTTCACCTCTTATCTCTACAACTGATTCCATCTCTTCCTCACATCCCTGTATATCACTTTTTTTTATCTCAGTATCTGTGCAAACAATTCAGTCTTGATGATTTAGTGTAGCATTATCTGATATTTACTATCGGTTCTTTCAAGAGTAATGAACAGAATATTCTTGAGATTCTTTTTCGTTCAGCTATGACGTTCAATGGTGTTCTTGTTCCATAACTATCCCTGGTTTCTGAATTGTATGACAGCAAAGGGACTCAATATGCATGGGTTCACTATCTAAGCTATCCTCCCTTTCTCCTCTTTTGATGTATCTGAGTAATTAGCTCTGCAGTCTGAGATACCAGACTGGAGACAGTGAGATGGGAGAAGTAACAAACAAAGCTGACAGCTGTTGTCAGGATATATTTTCCAGGATCTATACGTTCATAATGATGATAGAGTGGGGTTTGGTGGGAGGGATTAAGCCTGCGATAAGTAGGTAATTTTTTTAAACAACAGTGGGAGGGGTGCACGAGTGTTTTTTGGTTCCCCCCACAACAGGGGTCTAAATTCTTTATTCCCCGCCCCCTGGTTACATTTAAATTAAGCGCAGCCGACTCCTTTGACCTATAGTGACCTTTTTTTCGTTACAAAGGGTGCAATTTATTTGGTGTCTCCCTCAAGAGGAGTCTAAATCATTTTTGGTTCCCCTTTCAAGGGGTCCACAATCGTTTTAGTCTCACCCCTAGTCTCATGTGGGTGTGTGTAAATGGGTGTTAATACAACATTGGGTTGATTAATATGGTCAGGTGGCATGATATAAATTAGCCATAACTTGTCTCACTTCCCCAAATTTAGTTACTTAGTGTCCACAGTTGAATGTACAAGCTTCCATCATTAAGAAAAACCTCTTTTTTTAAACATATTTGTTAGTATAATCTAATCTCCTTGGTAGTGGAAGGTGGATCCTGTGATTTCTGCACACAACAAAGACCCCCAGCAATGTGTACCTGCTGCCGATGACACATGATTAATGTAGTATGTATGTTGAAGCTGAGAGGTAATTGTGTGGGTGGGTGTAAATGGGTGTTTATACAGCATTTGGCTGATTAATATAGTCAGGTGGCACGCTATATATTAGCAGTAACTTGTCTCATTTCCCAGCCTCAGATACCAGGTGTCCACAGCAGTAGCCCAACTCTCCTATACTATGAGCCATGATTAATGAGTTGCTGAGAAAAAAGAGTTTTTCCTTATACTTTTGGAGAGGATGCATTGGGCTAATGAATTATTTATTCAGGGAAAACGCGTCCTCAGCAAATATACACTACAGGCTGTGTCTCATGTGACCAATGTGATAGTCTTTGGCCTGATGCCATCTTTGACTGGGTGCCATCTTTGAACTGGTGCCATCTTTGATGGGCTTGCATGGGGCTGACTAATATGGTCAGGGGACATGCTATATATTAGCAGTAACTTGTCTCACTTCCCAGCTTTAGATACCAGATATCCACAGAGGGAGGTCTAGGCCTCCTGCATTAGGAACAACAATAAATGAGCTGCTGAATGAGAGGGTAGGAGGATGGGGGTAAAGTAAACTCTTTAAAAAAATCTATATCATTAACTGTGTAGGCAGGTGTTTCTTGCAGAGAAGGGACTGTGTCTCATGAAGTATATATATATATATATATATATATATATATATATATATATATATATATATATATAATATATATATATATATATATATATATATATATATATATATATATATATATATATATATATACATCCTATAAATGAATTCATTATTTGTCTGTAACTCTGAATAATGCATGATAGATAATTGCATTTTAATGATTGAACTCATTCATCTAACATATTGACCTAGTTATATCATGACCACTGATAATTGATGATTGCAGTTTTAGTGGAGAAACTTACTTATACCTAACTGTCTGGTGCTCTGTCTTGGATGAACAAGGATTCATGTTTGAAGGAATGTACATCACAACACAAACCCCCAATGGAAGCTGCTCAGCTACAGCTATTTTACACATTTTACACTATTCCTTATTGTATTATATATCCATGATTGACAAGGCCAGACATCTCTCTCGTCATTGGTACAAGCCTGCATAATACCGCATGTAACCCCTACCCCAAGATAACTGGTATGCACATAGGCCAGATAAGAGCAAGCTTAATAAGACAACCCTGGAGTGCACCCTAATGTCCCTTGAACCCAGATGCAGCTTCATTATGACATCATTACCTGGTAACTGCTTCGCATCCATCTTGCTGTGTATTATTACATCTGATTCTACCTGATTCTGATACACAAATAATCTTTATGCTCCAGTGCATAGTATGCAGAGGCTATCCAAGATAATCGATTGGGATATAAGTCAAAATAGCAAACTGACTGACAAATGACAGTGGCAAAATAGATAATGTATAATGCCTACTAATGGCCTAATAGACATAGAAAGACTAATGATAGTATTAACTTACTGGGGATAATCATGAAGGGAGCCAAAGGATGATAATCATAATAGTGATTGAGGTGTCAGCTACGGCTGACTAGGGTCAGATTGTCAATGTAGCAGACGTACCTAGACATAGAAGTAATTGTGGTCACTCTGTACCAAGGAATTTACACAGGTGATATTCCAAGTTGTAAGCTGTAGGAGAATTACAGATTGGAATTCTCTGTTAGTGTGAATATCACTCACTCATTGCTGTTCGACCTGCAACACTAGTACCATGACTAGACACTAGGTGGAAGGCCACACAATACAAAGGAAATGTTCAGGTGCTGCGTCTGTCACACTTCCTGTGACTTTTTGTGGTGGCTGCCATTTACTGCAGGACCTGTGTTGGTATGATGCTAGAAAAAACAATGAGTATCTCTCTGTATAGAGCTGCTTTCTCTTTGCAACTTTAAGGAATACATGTCTCAGTATCTATACAGTCCGGCTGCACGTAATCCAGATTCTCAACCTTCCCCCGATATAGAGCTTGTGTAAATGGCTTCTGAACATATATACCCCTACGGCAACAACTGCAAAATGAAGCCACCACATTTTCACTCTCTTTGACATTTAATGGTGTGTTTTTATTGTATGTTATGGTGGTGGGGGGGGGGGGCAATACAAGATGGTAAAACCTTTACATTCTGAAAAGGCTGTAAGTTCCTAATGTAGTCCTTTATTGAGCTATTCTCAGTATGCTTCCTGATATGCCCCTATGCAATGGTTTGTGAGTTAGAGTAAATGATACAGCAATCTAACTGTCTGCCTCAAACTGTGTAAAAATGTGATGTGTGGTGGAGGGGAGAGCACTCAGAGACGCTGCCTAGACAGGATAGCACTACTGTAATTAATAATTTACTTCATAATGAGATAAAATATGAACGAGGAAGCTGCTGTTACCGGGGATTAGACTGTGCTGCTTTTTAAATGATTTTTTGAATTTGGTCTGCTGTAATTAATCCTATCTGGACTGCACATAGGATGAGGTATGTGTGTATTAGTTTGTACTTCAAGCTAGATTTACCCACCATGGCACTGACTATAAGCTGTCTATGGTCATACCATTTTTTAATTGAATGGCTATAAGCATAAACTATAGCATTTCAAAATCCATTAGGCTATAAGATGAATCGTAAGTGGAAAAATCCATTAGGCTATAAGATGAATCGTAAGTGGAAGGTATGTCGTCTATGCTCAATTGTGGCCAGGCTCTCAGACACCCACAGGCTCACAGTCTCCCTTTGTTACATTACCCCCTCAATTAGTAATTCAATGATTGTTGAGGTGAATAACAAAATAAGCATTAACCTTGACGGGAGAATATTATATTAATAGTGCTATTGTATACTGAGACTCCATACATGATCAGCTTACATATAAATGATAGTCAAGTCTGGAGTGGCGAATGGTGTGTAATTTGCCTAACACACACTGGCAGGAGGCCAAAGCGAAGCCCCCAGTGAAGTTACTAATTATGACATTCAGACCCACTCTGGAGGAGGTTGGGCTGAAACACTGCTAAGTAGATTTGCCACTCTCATATCCTGGTTAATTCTCTCGTCGAAAGGGGTTTTCGAATACTCCATCACACAGTCACTTTTCCAGTCGCCGCGTGTTTTTATTTCCTCCAGGCTGGCTCCTACCATGCCTAGGTACGTGCTCCCCCCTCTTCTTAGGGAGTGACTTGAAAAGTCTTTCTGATTCAGTCCGGCCCTCTCACACATCACGTTGAGGGTATCCTGATAGTCCTTATACGTCTGACCTCTAGGCCCCAGTCCTCCTGGTACTAAAAACAGGGGAGCTGACTCGGGTGCCTTTATCTGCTCTATGTGGCGTTCCACCCAGTGTACTGCACACAGGCGGGTATCACTCACTCTGCAGACTTGAATACGCAGTTCTCTCTCCCTAAACTGGATAGTCTTGGATTTTTTCACGTGGACTATACGTCCCCATTTGAAGATTTCTATGTCCTGCCTTGTCAGCGTGGCGCTGGATGTAGTCACTTGCTGCTTCCTTAATAGGGCTCTGAACGACAGTAGTAGGGCTGCCCTAAAGGCAGTATGGCCTGGGTTCTCTGATAGACACTGGCCTATTTTAATAATATGGTGGGGGAGAATTGGGGAAGCCTGCTTGACTTTATCACCCAACTCCCTCCTGCAGCCTTTAAAGGCCGTGGATACTAGGTGACTTTTGTAGTCCACGCCCGGCTGTCCCACTGACACTAGAAATACTGAAAGTGCGCTGACATAGCACCTTATAGATTTATACTTCATTGTCCGAGACAAGTAGGTTATATACAGAGCCTGCTTGGGGCTGCATGGGGTTGCGGCGGCATGGGCTTGGGGCGGCATGGGGTTGGGGTGACGTAACCACTGAACTCCCCACAGAACTCCAGGTACTTTTTCAACTGCGTCGATTTTGTTTCCCACGACGAGTCTGCGTAGCATCTTTTGGCCATCGCCTCACACTCCTGGTTTAACCTCCTCCAGCCTGCAATGATGTAAACATATCTGAGCAACACAACAACCCCTCCCCATCCGCTGCCTGGAGTCTGGAAATGGATTCTGGGTCGTCGAGCCTACTCAGGCTGTCACAGATGACATTGTCTTTGCTCCTTATATACACTGACTTCAGGTCTAGGTTCCTCTGTACACACTGCCAGAAGATCCATCTCAACCAGTGCATAGAAGTCCTATTCTTGCTTCTACCTGACCTCAGACCCGCCATCACCTGTGTATTGTCTGTTACCATGCACACTGTCATGTCCCTCCAGTGGTCCCCCCAGCGCTGTAGGGCCACCACTATGGGCCAGAGTTCTAGCACCTTGATGATGTTGTCGCCTGGCGGTATATTGTCAGGTGGGTCCTCCAGGTGGTGACCCAATTTCTGGGCCAGCGTCTTGTTCTCGGGTGACTCCTGGCTCCAGGGGGCTGCTGCCCAGTTGTTCCCGTGCAGTACCCCATACCCCCACGACGTGGAGGAGTCACTGTATGTAGATATTACTGGACCTGCAGGGCCCAGGATTTTAGCAGCTCCATTGAACTGTGCGGCGAACTCGTCCCACCATTCCAGATCTAGTTTCAGGTTGCCCGCCACACGTATCTTGTGGTGAGGTCTTCTGACACCTTTTATGGTGTCATACACCAGCCTGGAGAAGACCCATCCCCCCCTGACCACCTTGCTGGCGTGTGCCAAGTAACCCGCGAGCTGCTCGAGTTCCTTTCTTTTGATCTTTCTTTTCAGTAGGATCTCTCCTATTTCGTCTCTCAGTTTCTGTAGTTTATCAGCTGGGAGACTCAGGTTCATCTTTATAGAGTCCACATCTATGCCCAGGAACCTGCACTTTGTAGAGGGAGAGGTGAGCTTTTTAAAGCTGATGCTGAAGCCGATCATCCTCAGCGCCTGCACTAGCCTGAGCTGGTCCTCTCTGCACTCCTCCAGGGTGTCTCCCAGGATGCAATAGTCGTCTAAGTAATTGACAATCCTGGTACAGCCCCGTCGGTATGCACACCTCACCACAAAGTCTGATATCTTACTGAACACGTATGGGGCCGAGGATAGGCCCATAGACATCCTGTTGTCTCTTAGGTATACTGGGCCTTCTCGCCAGTCCCAAGACAACCCCTGACGGGACCTACTGTCCTCGTCTATGGACACGGTCCTATAAGCGTCTGATATGTCCACGGACTCTAGGTAGTTGCCATGACACATCATGTCTGTGACGGTGTCCACTGAGTTATATTTGAACTTGAGACACACCCTATCAGTATGTAGGTTGACCGCATCCTCTCCCGGGGCGCTGCAGTCCACTATGGCCCTTATACCGCCATCTGGTTTTGGGACAGCTCCCAGTGCATGAACGCATATCATGGGCGAGTCTACCACTGATAGGACTCCTGTGGCTAGTTCTTTATCTAATTTGCTTGTCATTAAAGCGAAAAATTGTAGTAGAAGTGTCAATATATTGCGGCGTAGCAGCCACGCTCGTGAGGAGTGGCGCCACCTGACGAGTAGAGGTGGAACTGTCCCAATGTTAATACCCACATAACCGGGGCTTATATGACGAATTCACCTCTACATATTACGATTCAATTTCTAAGAACTGCAACAATGTGATGTGTTTTTCATCTTGACTGAAGGGATGGAATCAAATAGAAAATTGGTTCCCTTTATCTTTCCATATGTATCCTATACACTAACAATCATATCATCTATCACAACTAAAATGCAGCTTTCATTATTTTCCGATTTGAAGTAGGTGATGCAACTCAATTCGGTGTCTGCTGCTGATGTAGGAGGCTGGGGGGAGGGTTTCTCATAAAAGTGTGTTCAATTGCTGAAATCAAACACAGATACTCGACCTAATGCAAATAATGCTGACTCATCGTTTTTTTTTACAGATGTGATGCAGATGACGTCACCATTGCAGTTAGGACAGTGTCAGACTGATATGTACTGTGGTGGCAGTTAGGTGGGTGAAGTTAGCAGAAAGGGATATTTTCTGAGGAAATTAGTTTCTTGGAACACAATAGAATAATTATAGTTGTAAACAATGGTGAAAGTCAGACAAATGTGTAGGTTAAGACATTCAAGGCATGAATACAAATTTGCAATATTGTACAAATGATTAGAGATCTAATACTGGATTTAAACTGCATTTAAATGGTGTATGCTATGATCACAGACTACGATGTATATTGAGTCTAGCTCACTGAGCAGGATACTTACTGTACTATATGATATACCTTACTGCCTAAAAAACAGACTGTCACATTGAATGCTTAGCATCTAGATAATAGTATTAACAATAAACAGCAGCAGTGCAAAAGAGCAAAGTGAGATCAGCAATCAGCCCCTGAGCAGACTGCAAACACTACACTTCCTACTTCTACAAAGCTTTGTTATTATGCCCTTCAAACATTAGATACAAAAATAAACCACCTACAGCAGGCCAGTGCACTTTTTGTTCCCATCCTACTAATCAAATATTACTATTTAAAGTAACATGGTCCGATGATTAGGGTTCAAAAATCGATTTTGTTAAAAATGAACAAAAATGTTCAATATGGTCATACTACATCTCCTACCTATTTTAGTTAACTTTATCCCCTATAATTCAGCTTAGAATTCTCTCATTTGTCATGTTTATGCCCAATTTAAGACTTTTGGAGTGCACGCTATAATTCCCTCATTTAAAATACCCTGTAAAATACGGTACCTGGGCCACATTGGACCCTCTAAATACGGCCATAGATGACATTGTATTGTCCCCTATCCTCCAAATATGATATTGTACTTTTGGAACATATTTAAGTAGGATTTAAAATATTGAAAAAATCGGACCATGTCACTTTAACAGGCTACATGATATGAAGCGGAAGTCAGAGAGGTGCTTTTTAGACAAAGTGATTCTTGATCAGATTGAGCTCTCCTAGTGGTAGTAGGAGGTGTGTGGGCATGTTTAATGTCAGATCTCTGACTTTCTGTTTTATGAGCTGCTGTCTGCGCTGACTAGAGCTATTAGTACAAGTACTTGGTGCATTGCGTAGAGTTCAATCTAGGCTTAAACTGAGCTTACCCAATACTATTAAAGTAAGCTAATCTTGAGTCTGAAATATCAAGTGTGAGAATTAGTGGCAATAACCGTTCCTATTTTCTGGGATGATTCAGAAATTGTGCTTCAAGATGAATTACAAATGTCATAGTCTGAGCAGAAAATAACAAAAGCACTCAAACCTCAAATTACATGATCATTTGAAAGTGTGCTAACAAATATCATAGTGCTCAGGGGCGTATCCGGAAGTGGTGGTCTATGGGGGGGAGGCACAGGCAAGAAAATTTGGTTCTATGTTTTTAAGAGGCATACCAAGGGTAATTTTCAGGGGCCACTCCCTGTATCCACTACTGGTGCTAGCATTTTATCTTTGAGAGCGCTAACCAAAAGGTAAGCTCAATTCCCTGCAGGCACAAAAACAGTGACTGACTGACTGACTGAAGGAACAAGAAATCCTGTAACCCGGAAACTTCAATTCACGTGGGTGGTTTAAAATGCACTTTCAATAGTGGTTGTAAAGGATGTATTTTTGTTAACAGAAAACCCTACCTTGGCAGATGTAACAAAATAGAATTAAATTACTATACACCTGAATTATACAAATACTTAGAATGAGTCCTATTTCCCATGATTGGGACTTAATATTCAATATTTTCGAAACATACTTATATTTGTCATATTGTCCATGGCTATCTTTGTGATGTCCCTAAGACCATGAATAGTTTTATTTTACAATATTTATAACAAATATTTAAGAAGGATTTAGAATTTGGTAAAAATCTGACACATTAACTTTAGAATTTAAGATTTCTAAGAAAGATATTAATGTAACCTTAACCAATAGCTCACAGCAAAGCAGTCAGTTTAACTTTAAGTTGGGCAATTTGATTAGTAATAGTTTACCACAACAATGTTGTTATTTGTCAAACAAAAGGCAATTATCGAATCAGCTAGGCAGCAGTATACAATGTCTAAGCCACAGCAATGAGAAAATCACCTAGAAATAAAGTACACTCCCTCACTTACAAAAACCTCCAGTGGTATAACACAAAGCTCAGTGTGGGAGTGCCATCACATTGCTGCCTGGCATGCAACACTAGTACCATAACTGGACACCAGGTGGGAGGCCACACAATACACAGGAAGTGATCAGATGCTGCGTCTGTTACACTTCCTTTGACTTTTTGATTTGGCTGCCATTTACTGCAGGTCCTGTGTTTGAATGAGGTGACAAAATGTGCAGAGATAGTCAGGATGTCAGGATTCAGCAATATGCTGACTTGTCTGTTGCTACTTATTCTTTATCATTCATGCTTTAATCAGCAGGGCGTGCATTAGAGGTAAGGTGGACATTATATATTATAGTGGGTCCTAACCAGTAGCATCCTAGGCCAGGTGCGGGCGCAAAACTCAGCAGTGCATTTGGATATCATGCCCATGCACTAGTATTGCGATTTGTAACAAATACTTCCTTCAAATATCATTTACATGGGGGTGGTAGAGGGGTATAGTTAGGAAATACAGTATACACTGCATGCAGTGCCATATAACATATCAGACACAAGCTGTGAAGGATTTCTAGGAACCTTCTACCATGCAGAAAGTATGGAAAGTACATGGCTTTATAAGGCATAGATATATTAGGCCTCAATCTTTATGAGGACGCTGGCATGGAACCTACATCTTCAACGACCTCATGATGCAGACCTGTTGTAAATGGCCCCGTCTATATACATTCCTCTAGGGACAAATCCAAAATGAAAGCACAACATTTCCCCTCTCAATAACATTCAGAGTGTTTATTTTTAAAAGAGATGCTATGGAAGTGGGGTAAGATGAGAGCTGAAGGCTTTTCATTTTCAATATGCTCTATGGAGATCCTAATGTAGTCATATTCAGAGCTTCTCCCAGTGTGATTCCTAATGTGGTCTTTATATTGGTTTGTGAGTGCATGAACGTGATACAGCCATTAAGTCTTACAGTGTAAAAAGCTGATCAATGATGGAAACTGGGATGAAGCACTAAGGGAGTGCTCATTGTTTAACAAAAGGGGGAGGTAGGATTTGGTGGGGGGGATTTGTCCCCCTTGACCGGGGGGGGGTTAAAAATTAAGACCCCTCTTGGGGGGTTCGGTAAAAAAAATTCAACCTGTTTTGAAGGAAAAAGCCTGCATGTTACTATGCTACAAAGGGGCCCAAACGCGCATGATTTTTGGCCTGCGTGGGGGGGGGGGGGGGGGTGGGGTAAAAATTGTCGACCTCTCTAGGGGGGGGGTGAAAAAATTGTGCATGCTCCACGCAAAATTTCGCCACTCCCCCTGTTATTACAAAATGAGCAGTCCCTGAGGGAGGCAGCCTAGAGAGGATAGTGTTACTGTAATTGATAATTTACTTCATAATATGATAAAGTATAAATGGGGAAGCCTCTATTAGAGGGAGAGAGACTGTGGTGCTTTCAAAATGATACATTGAATTAGCTCTAACATAATTAGTCCCAGTCTGGTTTAAGGTTGGGATTGGGATGTGGGACTATAACGGAGAATATTGGTTATTAATGTTTACCTCTCCCCTTTTCGGAAGATTGTATATTAATAGATCTCAGTACATTCTTTAGCATATTGAAGGTCCATTCACATACGTAATATTGTTTCAACAGCCATTCATTCATTGAATAGCTGCATCTGACCAGTTGGAACTGGAAACTTAACCATTTCTAAATTATCCATTACCTGTACTAAACATCAAATCAACTTACACACAAAACTCCAGTGTGCAAAATTGCAATCAGCAGTACTAAACTCATCCCTGTGTCGGCTGCAGGTGTTGTCAATGTTGGGAGAGGAGGGGGGGTCCATAAAAAAGGGTGTTCAGTTGCTGCAATGAGACACTGATACTCAAATTGATACAAAATAATGCTGACTCATCTGTTTCTTACAGATGTGATGCAGATGAGAGCCCATTGCAAATATGAATGTGTCCGACTGGTGAGTATTGTGAATGTTCAGCTAGGGGGGAAGGACTAATGTCAGTATTTTCAGATGAACTATATAGACAAATACGAACGCCTATTGATACTGTCTCCAATGTATTTCACAAGTGGGGGCTGGGGCAGTATCGCTGGATGAGTGGGATGTGCCCCAGCCCTCATAAGTGAAATACATGACAGTGGTTTCAATGAAGTGGGCATTTGTGTTTATTTTGTTTTTGTTTTAAGGTGGGTCGCGGCCATTGCAGAATGGACAAGTGCGCATCCTTCTGCGCATGTGACTTATAATGATCAGAATAATGCTATTTTTAGTAGGCCTGTGCTCGGATAAGTTTTATACACCCAAATTAATTTTTGGACAATTCTGACCATAATTAAGCATTTTAGAGCACTTTTCTATTTTGATATAATAATTATAGGTATTTTGGGCGTTTTCTAACACTACTCAGGAGCTTTCATTTATGAAGTAATAAATGGCATTTTAAAGATCATCCA
The DNA here is from genome assembly GCA_947462335.1 of Harmothoe impar. Lineage (NCBI taxonomy): Eukaryota > Metazoa > Annelida > Polychaeta > Phyllodocida > Polynoidae > Harmothoe > Harmothoe impar. The sequence goes on along the minus strand of OX381711.1, from coordinate 9,545,948 downwards.
AGTGAATAAATTGCTTTAGTATATCCAAAGCTACATCGTGAGATAATCTGATATGCAGATTGTTGAGAATTTACCCATAATACAATGCTTCAAAGATTTGATTTAGTCCATTTTTGCATTACTTTTTTCATTCAAGGGGTCCAAACCCTCAAATTATGGACGGCAGCCCATATCGAAATTACTTTTATTCATCAGCAAATGATCCAAGCAATCTTTTGGGGAAGTTTAAGAAAAATCTGATGACTTCTACTACTATTTTTCTTTGATTATGTAAGAAAATAATTAAAATTTATTCCAACCTTTCACCGAAAGATGACATTTTTTCCCAAAACACAGGTTGATAAATCTCCGAAAATATTTTTTGAATAAAGGTATATATTCTTGTGTTCATTGCGTGATGTTTCAGAATTCTGTAGTTATTGTTTGATAGAAAAATAAATCATAGAAATCTTAACATTATTTTCGTTTTTTTAATGTAAAATTAAAATACTCTTATTTTTCAAAATTCCATATTTTAAAACCCCAACTTTTCTTTTCATTTTCTGTTTTTAAATGATTTAGGGTAATCACAGAAAAAGAATTGGGAAATTCTGATGACTTTGATTCAATGGGATCGACCCACCTTAAAGTCATTTAATGAAGGAAAAGCTGTTTTTTTGTATGCCATTGAATACGGCCACATTGTATTCAATGGGGGCATTGAACACGGCCCTTTCAGTACTAAGCCTAGTAAATATTGTATTTAAAAAACACACTGTATACATAGGAAGATAGGAAAGTAATACAGGTTTAAATAGTGACATATTTGACAAGCTGCCTTAATTGGCCCATTGAATTTTAAAGGTACAGTTCCACTTTAGAAGCATATTCAAAGCAGAAATATAAAACACTTTACAAGGTAGCACAGTATTGCCCACAGGAAACACCTAGCTTATACGTAAAACAATAATGGGTTGATTATTTGTTGTTTGTCAAATATGTAACTTGGTTGAATAAGATATGTTTAACCTCCATCAGTTTAGTGAGACAGAGACATACATATGTGATTACAAACTTAACTCACTCATTGTTTCAAACTAGTAGGTAACCTGTAAATTATAAACAGCATCACTCACATGGCAGGATCTTCACGGACTGTTATCGTAACATGTAAATACACACATGCTCTGTTACTTCAGATGATACACACATACTGTAAAACCTTGCGTATAAGCTGTGACTAGCATGTGGATTAGATCAGCGGTGCGGCTTGTATGGTCAGCCCCGAGTCAGGGTGCAGACATGAGTTTTTGCTAGTATGGTCCAGTAGTAAAGGCACTATAATCAGATCACCAGTGTGGCCTTTGGGATCGGCCCAAAGTTAGGATGCAGCTTATACGCGAGTTAGGCTTATGCGCGAGGTTTTATGGTACATCTTTGGATAAAAGTGTGACTGTACTCGGCAGATTGTAATATGAATGTCTGTAGAGTAGTACGGACAGAAATTGTCTATTTGCGTATCACTACACTAGAACTACTTCACAAAGAGAGATTGTCTATTCGCATATCACCACACTAGAACAAGATTGTCTATTCATGTATCACTACACCATAACTACTTCACCACACATGTGTACTTCTACACACCTTTGCCATTATGAGTTCTGATAAAAACCTGAACAGGAACCACCTGTAGAAGAACCAGGGCAGTTTTCTCACTGAGTGACATTTCATGTAGGTTCTCTGCACTGAGACTGTCTGTATACAACTCCTGCTTCTCAGAGTCTGTGGTGTGTACAAACCTAGCTGAAGACTTTTTAACCCTTTGAGAACAGCATGCTGGCTCAACACATCATGTATTTATCTTTTATTTTATCCTTCAAGTAGCATGTCAGCGCTACATTGTGCATCAAGGATCATGTTGACTCATTAAAAGGTAAACTGTGTTGCATGCTACTAAAATCTATTTAATGAGGTGGGTACTACTGGCCAACCAATGCTGTTTTATCATGTAGGGTCTCTGCACTGACAGTGTATGTATACGACCACCGCCTCTCAGAGTCTTTGATGTACACATAGCTAATGCAGTCTGTAAACAGGCTTGTCTGGTGGCCTAGATATTATTTTCCATTTAGTCTATAGTGGTGACCTGTAAACGTTCTTGAAAAACCAAGTAAATACTAAAGCACCAGAAGGAAGCATCTAATTTCTACCTCAAGTTATTAAGGACTAAGTGACTCATTTTGAATTGTTAGCCCAACTTTTTGATCATGTAGGATATGAGCTCTTTTTAAAGCATCATGAGTTAACAATTAATTCAGAGTGAAACTATTCATGAAAACAATGATATTTCCATCTACATCCCAACCTCTCATTCATGCCATGGGAAATCAACCGTCGTAGGTAGCTATAGACTATAACCTCACTGGGATATGTAACAGCAGAAAGTTCTGCTTTCGTTTGGAGTACATGTATACCCTGGCATAGGTTCAGGACCGTGTTGTTTCAAAAGTTAGAGAAATATACCACAGACTTGCTGATTATTTGTATAAGCCGGCTATGTTGACCAAGAACATCCAAGTCAAATAATGAACTTTTTTAAAGATAGCAGCAGCATATCAATATAAGCAAACATGGTGAAGAAGTAAAGGTCCTGGAAACAAATCTATGATAGATATAACAAATGGTCCTGTCCCATCCTTGTAAAATACAGTGTTTTGTTTATAAACACTAGTACACATAGTATGTAAAGATTGCAAGGGCAGAGCCAGATGTACAGAAGGGGGAGGGAGAGGGTCCACCAGCCCTTGTGGGGTGAAGATAACATTTGTAAAAGGTAATGGTTTAGGATGATTGACATCTATAATATCAATTCAAATCTAGACAGCACTTAATTTATGTATTATAAACAGGCAGGGACAATGAACTCAGTATCTGCCTAGTTACTACACATATCACTAGTTTTACTCACACTAGAATCTCATATACCAGCTGCTCCCACGTGTTATTGCCCTGCTAATTTGTCAGAAAAAGCTGGCTATCCAATTCAGCGGTGAGATTTTTAAATAGTTATTCATATCACCAGCTAGTACCAGATTCAGTATAGCTACTTGGTGTTTACCCCACCCCCTAGCCCCTTCCAGACCTTACTCCACCCTCAAATTCCAGGCCCCGCCCCTGGAGTAAGTAGCATGCATGTACACCACACCTACCTGCACGCCTGTGCATGGAGAGCAGCTCAGCTGTTAGTTACCACGTGGGTAGCTCCTCCTGACCCAGTTTGAGCTGCTCCTGACTCATGTAGACCTCAGTACATCCAGCATGTAGATCAGGGTAAACTATTCATTCTGTAACTCAACATGGCGCCATTGAGGCAGTCAATTATGTCTCTGTATGGGTTCAGCCATACTTATCCACTCCTGGCTTATGTATGATACTTTGGGCAATAAACCTTGGGTTTATACCAAGAATGTGTTGGAGAGTGATACCTCTGTTAGATATTTAAACTGCACAGAGAGGGATTCCTGTGTCGACCTCTGCAGCAGAATGCACATATGTCACTCACCAACCACCAGATGTATGGGAGCGTTGCTATGGCCACCGACAGGTATTTGAGTCACTCTTAATCCTGGTATACCTGCTTTATGTTGGTGGGTGATGACTCATCTGTCTGCCCCCAGCACTCCTCACTGAGGGATAGACACATATCTCCTCTTAAAGTGGCATAATCACCGAGCGAATTCCACTCACAATTCTAGTACTGTTCCAGTCTACTATGTGGTAAGTGCGAGTGGTGAGAATGCCCCTTTAAATTCAAGCAAGTGCCTTAGAATACTACTCTAGAGGTGTCAGGGACTTGTAAAAAGTTGGCACAACAGTGTAGACTTCAGGTTCAATTATAGAGATTTATGCTAGTCAGATTTATTGCCGCCTGCCTCCATCACTCCTCACTAAAGGCTTTGGCGGGAGGTATTTGCATTCTACAACGTTTGTACAGGAACATCCCTGGTCCTCTAGTATTCCACCACTTAAGGTGTTAATTACTTGGAAATGGTAGGCACAAACATCTTGATAGTTGGGCCCCTATTGCCCCTAACTGATGAGTAAGTCAGGAGGTGTACATTCTCTATTGCTTTTACAATTCATCCAGAGCCCTATAGCATTCCACCCCTTGAGGTGTTGATGACTGGGGAAAAGTTGGCACAAAACTGTTGACTTCTGGGCCAATCATGGAGCTTTACACCAGTACGATTTATTTATGTCTGCCCCAATCAGTCTTATCTGACTGGTAAGGTGGGAGGTATGTACGTAAACGATTGTACATCCAGGGTCCTATAGCATACCACCCCTCAGGGTGTTGATGACCTGTAAAAAGTTGCCACAACACTTTAGACTGGTTCAATTATATAGCGATGACTCAGGTTTCTCTGTATGGGCAGCCATGTTAGTGCTATGCTTGCCAATTATCGTGAGACATAGGGAGTGACCAGACACTTACACACCATAGCTTCCGGGAAACAAGCTGCAATACCAGAGCAGAACCAAGGTCTCACGAGATTGTTGGTGTCAGTGTATACAGAGTGGTTGCTGGAACAAGTCCGATCCCAGTATAGCCCTATAGCTTCATGTGATTATTTCTAGTATTTCTAGCAGTCTGGAATGGCAGGTAGGGGGTGGGATCTTCATTCTCTAGTTCTTGTAAAATCCCATCAAGGGCCCTGCAGTATACAACACACCAATTTGTTGATTACTAGGAAGAAATGGCACAATACTCTAGAATTCTGCTTTAATTTTAGAACTTTACGCTAACTAGTTGTTTTTCTGTCTGCTTCTATCACTCCTGACTGGCGGGATGTCCATACTTCAACACGTGTACGATTCCGTCCAGCATACTCCCCAAGAGGTGTTTTTGACTGAGAAACAGATTAGCACAACACAGTTCTGGTTTTGGTTTAGTTAAAGAGCTGACAAACGATGCACAACCACAACAGGTGTGGGTTTTGACTTAGCACTGAGCGAGGTATAAATGTTCAACCGCCAAAGTCCATACAGGACCCTTTAGTATACCTACCACCCCTGAAGGTGTTGATAACTGAGAGAAAGAATTGGTACAAAACTGGTTCTGGTTTAATTATAGAGCTGACAAACAACTCAGTTCCACCCCAGGTGTGTGTGGGAGCAGCTCAGAGCAACTCAGACTAATGCGGTGTGGGGGTCTATGTAAACAGCTCACCCCACGCAGGGTCTAGGCTTTGTGTTATTGTGTAAACTGGACAAGGTATGGCCGTCGTTTGTGTAGTTGTTCTGCCAGGGCTGAATGTGATATCCCACCACCTGTAGCCACACTATACCCCAAAGCAACAAGAAGGCATTTTTTCCTTGATAATGGTCAACGACTTTTTTAAGTGTTCTGAGCTTTGCTGGATGAGGGCTCACCTATTGCCAAAACATTCAAAAATATAATGCAATCAATAGATATAAGTGTATTGCTGGTGGGGAAATTATCGTACAAAGGTCCTAAAATCAGATAGACAACCATGTGTGTGAATAATAAGACCACATGGGTGTTCCTGACAAAAACAAGCTATATTATTGTCTTGTATCTTTAACTCAATTTTAGCTCAATATATTATTTACCTTCATCTGTTCCGCTGTATTTCATTGTATTGAATGTTATTGCCTAGTATACGCCAATTGCCTGTTATTGATCTCCCAATTAAGCCATCTAAAGGCAGGAGAAATGGGAACACCGCTTTTTATTGTGGGAGCTCAGCCTGGTATCTCTAGAATAAATATCACATTAAAAAAAAATGTAAGTGATCCTGTCTTGCCGCATGGCCCTATAGTCTCAGACCCTACCCCACCCACTGCAGGTATCTGGGTCACCCTAACCCTGCATCTGACACCTGAGGATCTTTGCCGCTAATACCAGCGTCCTCCTTTTCGCCCTCCTCCCTTTTTGTTATCTCTGGGTTTTTACCCCGGCGTCTCAGGGTAAGCCTCCTTGGGTTTAGGATTACCCTCCTTTGTTTTCCTCCTACAGTTCCCAGAATGCAACCCTGCCTACTTCCGGGCCCTGGTGCTGCCACCTACTGGGGAGACAACAGGTGGCGCAGGTGTCTGCACCTACTTCCGCTTCCGGTGGTTGAAGGCTCACCTCCGGTACAGGAGAGTTCCCGGCTGCTGCCACCCTGAGGTCGTGTTTCACTACCACCGGTGGGTCTTCTCCTTTTTGTCAGACCACAGACTCAACATTCAGGGACTGGTGCCTCCTGCACTCTCCTTATCAGAGCAAACATGTACATTATCTCTGCCCCAACCTACGGGCATTTTGCTCTCTTATCCCTATCACATCAGTCCCCCCACAAGAAACATAACTCTCATTGCATTCACCACAATAACATAGCTTCTGTGTCTGTAACTTACAGACGTTTTGTTCATATATATCACGTTTTAAGTAACTGAGCCTCCATAAAGAGCGATAATGCATTGGAAGAGTCTGCTGCAAAACCACTGGTTTATTTTCCCGCACCACAGACTCAACATTCAGGGACCGCCGCCTACTGCACTTGTCTTATCTGAGAATGGCCCATATCTCTGCCCCAACCTATAGCTCCTCTGCGGAAGAAGGGTGGAAACAGTGCTGCTTTTCTGCTCTGAAATCCACGTTACACTGTGTCACATATAGAAAGAATGTTTCCATAATTGTATTCGAATTGTAGGCTGACATGTTTCGACTCATATTTACCTTTTCCTTGCATTGTTGTTGATTATCGAAAACATGGTTTGTTTCAATACATTGTTATGTGTAAGTACGTTTTAATAGTATTCTTAGCAGTGGTGAAGAAGATTAATCGAGGTTGGGCTGTTTAAATCTCCTTCACATATCTGATTTTAAACATTTGGGTATAGTATGAATTTTAAAAATGTTAGGAGAGTAACATCTCAGCAAAGGACGTTGGTCCCCTGAGAGAGGCACCTCTCTGCCGATCGTTCTATCAGAATGGCATGGATAAGGATTCAATATAATCTTTCGCCTCTTGGCTTATGCATGAAATTGCAACTTGATTATTTGACTATACACTAAGAGTATGTAAGGAGAGTAACATGGCTACTACATATTTTGGTCCTGTCAGAGAAGGACTCAATCCCTCTCTCATAATGCGCTCCTATTCCAATCATACACATGCACCAACAGCTCTCAGGACTGAGAGAGAAAACACTGCAGCATAACACCCGAGTCTGTGGCTATTTGGGTGCAGGCGTCAAATAAAGATGGTCCTGGTGGTGAGTGAGTGGGTGGGTGGGCAGTGCGCAGCATGGGCAGTGCTGCACGAAGTGAGACCGAGTAAAAAAAAAAAAAAAAAATACTAATAATAATGATAACAACAGACAGGTGGTTCTTATGAGGATGAGCAGCTCGCGAGCAGCTCGGCCGAGTGCGCGGCGAGTAACTGGGGCGTCAGGCAGGCTGCTGGCTCGTGGCAGGCAGCGGGAGGGGCAGACTTGGCAGGGAATGGACTCACAGTGCTTGGCTCAACACTCTACTCTGTGTGGGGTAAAATGGGCATGTTGGGGCTAGCCAATGTGTAGTTTGAGTTACTCCTCTTTTTGCCTCTCGCCTTACATATGACCTAATATATTTCCCTGGTTAGGTGAAAACATCTTGGTCAGGCACTATATATGAGCAGATTACATATTGTCCTTAGAATGAGATGTTCACTGATGCTAATTGATATACGATATACGAAATAGCTGATTGACTGTAATCCTTATCACATCTATTTCATAGATAGGATCACCCACATCACCTTTGCTATAACTAGTTGGTTTAACCAATGCATACAGGAAAGAATACTGCCTGAACATGGGTAACTCATAAATCCAGAGGAGCTATTCCTAGCATGCTGTTGTGAGAGAAGGGATGGTGCCATCCATCCTGGTCATTTACCTCTCTGTACTGAACCAACCATCCTGATTCACTGCTTGATAATGTTTTTTAAACCTGCAGTAAAATTTGAGCCCACACCAAGCACATGTTAGGAGAGAAATATCTAATACATGAAACCTACAGAGAGGCCTTCAGTTGTTCACTCCCCTGTAGCAGAATGTGCTCCTAGTTCCTGTAGTCTCCATATAAGGAAGTAGTCGAGCAGCTCGTGTTTGTTGACACGAGCAGCTCCTTGTGGGCGGTGACATACTCCACACGACACCCGCGGGTGTGAACGCTCCCCCGGCCGCCGACGGAGTATACTATATCCATGTACAGATACAACAGGAAGAGGCTGGCCGACAACAACAATACCTGCTAATGTACACAGTGCTGTATTTGCCACCTCCCTGCTCACTCAGAGTACTCAGTGAGCCACTCACAACACCTCCCACACCCTCCTGTTGCCGCCCTGTGTAGGCGGGAAGCCCTCGCCGCCTGATGCCCATAGCAGGCTCTAGCCCTGTGAGGGGGAGGAGGCAAAAGCCTCTGCTACCTTTGATGGAGAGTGAGAATCTCTGCATCTTGCAGTGTATTATGTGTCACACGGTAAATAGTTAGTGTAGGTATCTATTGTAGATTTACGGTAGATGCTACTGCTTACCTATAGTCAACTGTACACCTACAGTGGAATCTACTGTACACCTACAAAAATCGCAACCAACTTTTTAAAGTGCATGTGTTATTTTGCTGCCATAAAGGTTTGGATCTACCACTGTTCTCTTTCCTAGCTTGTCTAGCTTTCTCTGACCCCTCACCCTTTAAATCCTCAATTCTTCATTGTATGTTTCTGCCATGTTTGCCATGTTTGCTTATTCCCTATATTCATGTTGACTCGAGAGATCTCAACTACTTAGTATAGTGTACGCTGCTTCTGTCTGATGCCCATGGCAGGCTCTAGCCCTGTGAGGGGGAGGAGAGTAGAGGCTCTGCTATGGTGACTAGGCCTCTGTCTTTGTCTCTGTCTCTGTCTGTCTGTCTGTCGGTTTGTATGTCTCTGTCTCTGTCTCTCACTCTTTTTCTGATTCTCTCACTGACCAATATGTGTCCCCTCCTATACTAGAAATGTCTAACTGTTGGCACTGCCCTCCCCCTCGATCTCCAACTTAATCTCCAACTCTATGTATTTACATGTCTTTATGATGTACATGTTAGCTGTGGGAGTGAGTTTCTCATATCTGCTCATGCATGAGCTGCTCTGTGAGCACCTCGCCTCCCACGTGGTCAGTATTGAAGCTGCTGCAGCGTTTGGGGTTGTAAGGTAGTCTGTGAGTGCTGCTGCCTGTGAGCGAGGGAGTTGTGGTTGTTCTCTGTGCACTGAGGCAAAAAAAAAGGTTTGTTTCACTTAACATGGCAAGAAAATGTAGGGTTAGTAGGTAGGATTTTCTTCTCTTGTAAAGCTTTTTTTAAACACATGAAAGTACTCGCCGGCCTCTCCGAAGACCCTAAAATTAACCTAAAAAGGGTAAAAATACGAAATTGTCTTTAAGATTGCATAAAGATGAAATTTCTTGTCACGATGCAGCCCCACGCAGAAATGAGATGTCAATGCTCTTATGGGACAGAGCTCAGATAGTTTTATTGTAGGTAAACAATGAAACAGGAACGTTTTATTTTCTTATTATCGATAGCTTCTGACTCACTGTCCGGTCGCTCAGCTTTGGGATTTTGCTCATGCGCATGACACACTTCTTGGGGTTTCTTGTTCGACATGCTTCAATTAGGAAATGAACGCAATGAGGTCCACAGGTGTCAGCAGAAGTGTCTTGTAGTTGAACGCGGTTTCTTTGCCACTTGAACGGAGCAGAGCGTTCCACGAAAGACAAGAACTCCGCGCTCAGCGGCGGTAAGCCGAAGGAATCAAAGTAGTACACTTCACCCGTGCTCGACACGTAAAACGCTACCCAATGCTGACCTGGTAAATGTTGCGGATCTGTGTTGCTCACGAAACAAGTGTCTTTGATAGGGTGCTTCGGAATAGTGTCACAAGAGAAAACACCTAGGAAACGATGTTTTGTGTGAACGTTTTCCTTCAACACTCTACTTATTTCAAGCGTGTTCATACGATACGCTAAGTACCGCTGTCTTGTCTTCAGTTCATGTGGTAGTCGGTGAGGGGATGTCGATCTCGGGTCAGCTCGACGACGTTGTCGTACACCAAGTAGAGTAGCACCGTTGTTGTCGCTTGTAGCGCCGAGCGGAAACTGACTTCCACCCTCAGCTGACCCGCTCTTATAAGGTTCACGCGACACCCGTCGTGCGATCTGTCTGGGGTTAAATCGAGGGGGAACACCGTGTAACCGTTCAGGAATTGATCGTATGAAATACCACAGGAGCGCGCCCCCTCGTACATCCCCGTGTGTAGCGCCAAGTACTCTCTCACGGCCGCTTTGGTGTTAAAGTCGGGCACGTAAGCGTCGTTTGGCACTTTCTGATCGTTCACTATCACTTGAAGCGAGCTGATGTCGTAATGCTTCATCTCGAACGGGTTCTTGGTGTAGCTACCGTTAAAGGCGTCGTGGTCCAGGAAGCAAATCATCATCGACTTGGGAAGCTGGCCTGTGTTGGAGTGCGTGTAGCTGTGATCTCTGTTACCTTGAGGGATGGCGTACGTCGTCACCTCCACTCTGTTCACCGGGTAGTCGAAGGGGCCGTGTTCTATCACCGCTCTCTCGTGCGTTTCCGCTACAGCGTCCGCCACCAACACGCGTCGCACGTAGAGCTTTGCTTTGTAGATCTTCAAGCTGTAGCCTGCGTCAGCGGCGCACATCAGATAGAAAGAGGGCGCTGCCTGTTTCAGAGTGAGATTGATTTCTGTCTCTCCAACGATGAGCTTTGGTTGATGAGCCAGGTCAAAGTGCAGTCGCGGCATCAGCGAAAAGCGCTTGTTGGAGATTAGCTTCCTGCGCGCTTTGTACCCCGCATTCGCGTTAGTCAACGTGTCAAAGTGACCAGGTGTATCTTCATGCCACCCCTGGGCGCTCATGACGCCGCCCTTCACGTCTTTGTTGTAGTTGAGTAACCCTTCCAAGTAAGCTCGGTAAGGGTAGGTCTCGGTGTTGCCAGACACTTTGAAACCGCCGATGGAGACTTGGACGTCTTTGAAGAGCGAGTGAGCCAAGTGAACCGCTCGGTGTCCTGGACCGCCGCTCCGTTCGCTTTCAGCACTTGACATTCCAGATGAAGGTAATTCTCGTTCAGGTCTGTGTACTCTTGCGACTTGTTGATGGTGAAATTTATGTTACCTCCATCCTCTAAAGAGTTTTTTGTTTCTATCCCCAGGAAAGACGACTTTAAGATAGTAGTCTGAGTCGGCGCTACGGTGTGCAGGTCGAGCTCAGAGAGCGCGCACTCGTTACTGCTCTCGTGTACGTAAGCCATTGTGTTCTCTCTTCACGCGGACGACAGACTGACGCCGGCCGCCTCCAGTCTTTTTATTTATACCTGAGCGCCTAGGCGCTTACCGGTCGAATACATCCCCCCTACGTCTCTTGCAAGAGCCACCGCCCGTCTGAGGAGAATGCCGGCGACGTTTCGACCCTTTCTTAGACGCGACAGTCGTCTTTCCTCCCGAGAACGCCGTACTCGCCAGTCTCTTCAGAGCGCCTGCGCCTCGGTCTTTCACGCTGCTCTTCAAAGTCCGACCCGCCAGCACATCTTTAGCTACGCCCACACCGGCGCGGAGCAGCATTTTGCCCACTGACTTCAATAGCGGGGTAGCCGAGCGCATTAGACCTAACAGAGCGCCACCCAAACCGTGCCCGCTCTGGAAAGAGCGCCTGCTGTACACGTTGATGCCGTTGCCCAGCTGCGCGTTGTAGTAATCGCTGTACCCTCTGCCGACGGTGCGCCTGGGTGGAAAGTATGGAACGCTTTGACGCATCATTTTTTTTTCTTTTAGCGCTCAATAGGTCTCAGATGAAGTGTCACGGTCACCTCGCCTCTACTGAATGGGATGGAATGGCCGGATCGGTCTCTTAAATAGATGCCGACCTCGGTAAACCTCTTGGATTTCAAGGGGAAATAATCCAAATGGGGAAAACTGATAGCTTGCACGCCACCTCGACGCCTTCCGCCTCTGTCCACCGCGACGCAGCGTAACAGCGGCACTTGCATGTCGCCCACACGTCTCTCCTGGATCATGTCGGTGTATATGTACACAGAGTGCACGTCCCCGAAAACATCCATCGAGTAGGCGCCGGTAGTCGGCGATGCGAAACACATCTTCTCTCCGAAGCCTAGAACACATGCGAGATGCTGAGTCAGCAGGACAGCGCAGTGTCTCAGCGGTTTGATGGTGACGCGTTTCGTCTTGGAGTCGTACGATAAGATCCCCATCGGTTTGAGCAGGAAGCTGGTGCCCCCTAGTCTGTCATCTCGCAACGTCTCACTCAAGCGCTCGACTAGGGTGTGGTTGCTTCCGGTGAAAATAGGAGGTATCCCGAATATGTTTGGCATAAAACTGCGCACTCCCATGTCTTTCTCCATCTTTTCGATCATCTGTCTTGCTTGATCGCTGATCGCCTTCTTCTTCACGGCCGGGGACAAGAACTGCTTGTATACGGCATTCGTCTGTCTCAAGTCGACCTCTCTCTTGAACCTTTTTGTTTCCGGTTTCAATCGCTGCTCTTCCGACGTGTCTGACATCTCTTCCACCGTTACATAGCTCGCTTCCTTCCCGCTCAGCGGGTATTTTTTGCTGAACGTTAGCTTGCTCAGACCATTCACGTTTTTCATTCCCCTCCAGTTTACCTGCGGTTTTTTTCTTTCGGCAAATTTAGCGTCTTTTAAAACGTTGATCGCCTCCTCTAGCGAACCCTTGGTGCGCAGAGGAACAACGATGATCAAGTCGTCGTCGTGCACGTTAGTCCATTCTCTAGGGAGGATGATCTCAGTCAGAGCCGCTTCTTACGCTTCGGGCAGAAGGAGCGGCGAGTCGAAGTGAGTTCGGAAAGACGTCAAGCTGTTGTCAGGATAATACTCCATAGAGCTGTTGCTAGGTAGGGTGATGTTCATTTTTTTTTCTACGTTATTTTTTTGACGGGGATCCACTCGTTGAACTTGTCGTCGTAACCTAACCAACGTACAAAAGCTAGCTCTTTACCGTCGACGGTCTTGCAGCGCAACACCTTGTCTATCAGGTAGTTGTTGTCGTAACGACTCTTGTACACCTTCTGAACCTCTTCCGGGTAGAAGACGCCTTTTATCTCCTCGCCCTTGTCGTCTTTTAGCTCGAACCCTCTGCTTCCCAACGTCAGTTTCCCTCGTACCCTTTGTCAAAGGCGCCTTTAGTTCTCAACATCCTCACTCTGTCACCCGGAGCGATGACGTCGACGGCAGATGTCTTTGTTTTTTTCTTCTTTTTCCATATTTCGTCGATTTGTTTGTTAGTTGGGAGATCTTGTCGGTAGAAAACTGTTTCGCTGTTTTCTGAGCTGACTTGAGCCGGCGCCATTTTCAACGTCTTGTGGTAAGTGCGATTGTAAGAAGACACTACATGGTGCAGTACGTCTACGTAGCGATACGTGCGCTTGTGTGTGAAATAACGCCACAGCTTCTCCTTCAGACTGCAGTTCAAGCGCTCCACTAGACTAGCTTTGATGTCGTCGTTCTCGCCAGTGAAAAACTCTATGCCCTCGCTCTTCAAGTGATCTTGAAAGATCTTGTTCAAAAACTCTTTCCCCTTGTCTGTCTGAACAGTGCGCGGTTGTCTCTCGCCAGTGTCTGTCATCTTTTGGAAGGCCTCGGTAACATCAGCACCACTCTTGGATTTAATGGGAACGGCCCACGCGTACCTAGAGAAAACGTCGATCGCCGTCACCACTTACGGGAAGCGGTCGTTGTGAGACGCCAAAGCCTGCATGTCCATCAGATCTATCTGCCACTGCTGATCGATTGCAGCGGTTATAGTCTTGTTCCTAGCGAATTTTCTCCGAATGGGTTTATGTTTAGTGTAGGCGTCCAGCGACACTAAAGCATCTCGGATGACGGCCGGGTTTAGGTGGCGAAAATGATGTTTCTGGACTTAAGTCACGCTAGTGAAACTGGAGGGTGCTTTGACGTCGGTATATCTAGCTACTACGCGCTTCTTTTCTTTTTCCTTCTTGGTCAGTCTCTTCACTGGTTTTCCCATTGTCGGCCTGATGGAGGAGTAGCACCAGGAGCGGGAGTGTACGACGCCGCCTGCGCTAGGCGGTTGCGCCTTTTCCTTTTCCTACTCGCCGCGCTCCTATAGGTCGACGGGGGTTTCACTGTAGTCGGAGTTTGGAAAAGTTCACTGCCCTCGTCGTCGTCAGAGGATTGATCGTCCACCTGGAAAGAAGAGTCTGCTGTTGCTACTGCTGCTGCTGCTGCTGCTGCTGCTGCTTCTCCTTCTTCCGAGTCGAAGCTCGGTCGTTTCCGACCTCTGTCAGTAAGCCGTGTGTCCAAACTTTGGCCAGGTCCGCTCACTTTATACAGATGGTTTCCGATCAAGGAGTCTGTGGGATCTGCTTCGTGCAGCGCTTTTGTGAACGGAGAGTAGCCCGCCGGTCTGGTCGCCGTCTTCCTGAACCTGGCGGCGTCGCTCAGTAATTCCACTATGTTGATGTGACGCTCAGGTGGTATTCTCCGACCCGACATCTCGCGCACCGCACCGTCCTCGTTCCACTTGACCACACCGGATTTCTCCAATTTATTGTACAGCGCAGCGGTCCGGATGCGATTCCTCTTGGGAACTTGGTTCACCAACCGCTCAAGTAGGGACGCGCTGGCTTCTTCAGCAGACTGACGGAGGTGAGCCGGTGGCGAAGAAGTATAGGACGAAGAGATGTTGCTGTTGTTGGGATTCGCGAGAAAAAATGCAATCTATTCAACAACCTTCGGTATTTCAACATTTTCTCGCGCGATTCCAAAGTGGGATCGTTCAACACTAAGTCCAAGTCCCTGTAGATAAACTGTAGCACCTGGTGCAATGCCGCGTTGGGATGAAGGGATTGTTCTGCCTGCTTGTGATAATAGGCCATATCGGCAGGTAGGCGGGCGGCGGTGGCAGGGGCGGAACTCTCATTCTTTTCACTACGCTCATCAGGAAGAGGAGGAAGGTTTGGAGCAGTAGAAGTACTAGCAGCAGCGACTGCAGTAGTAGCAGCGCTAGTAGTAGCAGCAGCGGGCACATGATAAAGTAGACCTGCTTGTGATGATTTGTAGAGCGTCTCAGGATCCACGAGCGCTAAGCGTTTGTAGTGTTGTTGCTGCTCTGAGTCTGTCATGGGGACGACGGTGGCGATGACCCTGGCGGTGGCGGTAGTGGTGGTACTGTCGGCGAGTAGGTGTCGAATGAGGTGTCTCATATATGGAGAATGCTCTTTATAAGCGGTAAGGCCATCCCTATGAGAGCCGGAATGAAGAAACCTCCCTCTTGTACCAAGACGCGTCTCTTTTTTTTGATGGGCGTAGATTTTTTGCCGACCTCCCTCAACACATCAGCCAATTCTCGAAGCTTGTCCAGTTGTTTGTCGCTGAGCGGGATGTTCCCTACGAGTAAATTGTGACAGATCTCACTCAACGCTGCGATCAGATCGTCGCTTCCAGAGTCTATTAGATGCAAGCAGTCCTTTGGCGAGCACTTAGCTAAGTGCTTGAGAGTACCAAAGTGTCTTTCGAGTAGATGAGAAGCCATTTTTGCTACTACTTTCTCTTCTTCTTTTTTTTGTCTAGCGGTACGATTACTAGCTGAGAGTGTATGGATGTCAAAGAGGAGCGTATTCTCAGATCGTCAGGTGTTGACTGCTTGAAGTCCAGAAGGAGGTATGAGTGAGGTCGCTTGAGTTCATGGGTAAATATACTAGAGAGGGCCGCCGCGTCGGAGGGAAACACTTGGCGAGACAGACTAGCTATTTGCCCCATGTCGCGCGGGTTCTTGAAAACGATCATGTAGTGAGCGTTCAGACTCATAGTTCGAAAGTCGGGTGATTTCTGGAATAGGTTCTGAGTGATATATATGAGGCTCACGTTCCAGTGATGGGAGTATTTAGTAAAGATGTCAGCTACCACTTGCTGATTGGAACTGCTCATCAGATCGTCCAATATCAGTAGAGTGTGTGGTCGTAAAGCGTCTTCTGCTACTTCCACGTCTCCCGCTATAGACTCTTTGCTAGGAAGACCTTCTCTGAATTCCACACCGTACTGATTTTGCATTTTTTCAAACAGAGGTTGCCACTCGCCGTAATGGTAAAAAGTCTTTTCCACCGGCGCTCAGAAATTGATCCACCAAGCGCGATTTTCCACAACCCGACAGACCGCTAATGATACAACTAAAGGGTCCTTGTAGTCGAGCGTCGAAATGAATTTCTGTGAAGAGTTTGCTTTTACTACTCGACATTTTTTGTGTTTTTTTCAGCATGCGTCAGAGAGTAGTTGTGTGTCTGACTGTCTGCTGTGTTTCTCACTCGAACGGTCGGTAGTGAATGGTTGTGGAGAAAAGTCAGCCGACCTTTTTATTGATACCGGCCGGTGTCACAGTAGCGGCGGCAGAAGTGTATTTTTTTTCATTTTATTTTTGCGATAAAATTCTATTTTCACTCAATAGTCATAAATGTTTGTATCAGACTCCAGAGGAGTCTGATACAAATATTTATTTAAAAAAAAAAAGAAGAGGAGGAGGAGCAGGAGGAGGAGGAGGACGAGGAGGACGAGGAGGGGAGGAGATCAAACTTTTTTTTTTTTTTTTTTTTTTTTTTTGATCATTTAGGCAAAGCTCGTCGCTTTGCCGCTTTTTTTTCTATTTCTGTGTTGTGACACGATCGTCTCGAAAAAGCAATGAGGCGTGTGAGCGCGGCGGTGACAAATACATGTTGGAGCGTATGGTTTAAAATAGTGCGTCCCTATCTTCTTCAATTCGGCTGCGTTGCAATATGCGGGATAACAAGTGACGACGTCGAAACGTTTAGAGACCGTGTTCACGTCGGCCACAACGCGCGCCCACCGAGTGGGAGCTGCAGTCACTCCCAAAAAACTGATCGGCTTGTCGAATCGTTTCATAGCGCTTATTCTCACTTTATAAGAGGAGGCAGGGTGAGGGGAGTAGCAGTGCTCTTTCTTTTCATGAAACGCCCAACGAGTGGGGGCGCTGAGAGCGGCTATTATGAGTTTGATAATTGAGTTTGATAATTTTTATTGGCAACAAATCCTTTACAAGTAAAGTCTTTCGATGAGAGCCTGTGGAAAAGATGAAAAAAGTAGATAGTAATGTGCGGAGACACAGCTCCAACGTGTAACACATCAATATACCGGTATATCAAGTACCATGATTCTTACATATCTAAGTAATCTCTATGCAATGGTAGAGTAAATACTGTTCTGAGAAGACGGCTCTCGGCCATGTCGCTACGTTTTCCTTTTCCGCTCTTGTATAACGACGATTTCTTTGGCACTCGGCTTTGCTTTTCTCGAGAATTCGGTACGCTTCAAGAGAAGCGTGAACCTCAACTATGTGACGCTCTCTCCTTTGAGATAAAAAAATAGCCGGGCAGT
This sequence comes from Harmothoe impar, assembly GCA_947462335.1. Classification (NCBI taxonomy): domain Eukaryota; kingdom Metazoa; phylum Annelida; class Polychaeta; order Phyllodocida; family Polynoidae; genus Harmothoe; species Harmothoe impar. The sequence continues at coordinate 9,528,466 of OX381711.1, read as the reverse complement.
CGAGGAGGGCACTTTGTTCGCGTGTCCGTCTTTTAAAAACTCGCGCCCTCTGCAGTGCCATATTTCTTTCCTCCGAAAAAAAAAAAGACTGAGTGAAAATAATAATTTTAAAACAAAAAGCTCAAAGAAAAAAAATAAGCAATAAGCAGACTCAGCTCGAAATTCCCTGCTGGCGTGATGGCGGTGACGGTAGGGGCGGCCGGGTGACTGCAGGCAGTGGCGGGGGTCGGCTGGCCGGGGGTGGCGGTGTCGGCGGCGATGGTAGAAGGGCGTGTGGAAAGAGAATGCATCTCAGTCTTTTATAGGAGCGGCGAGAGTTCGACTTAGTCTGACATTTTCAGCTGTCGCATGCTGACCTGCTGCTATCATAAGAGAAACAAAGCCCTAATCACGCTTTTCAGCTGGATCCTTCCACCCACCAGACATGGATCCAGATGGGAGGGTGGTTTAAAATTAATCCGTGTACCGACTGTCATACAATAGTGTAATTAGTTGAACGCGTGTTACCTGTATAAAGGATTAGCAGGTCATGGGCTTAGAGTGTGTTTAGAAAACAACTACAGGTAGCGTGAACAAAGCGACCCCCTCCCTTTCTGTCAATCTGTCTGTGACTAGAGGGTGCGCGTGTGGTAAGCGGCTTAAATCTAAAGAAAAAAAATCACCCTCTCCTGTCGTCAGCAGTCAGCTGGCCGGCGGCTGGAAAATGCGATTAGAGGGATGATGAGCGCGTAGTAAGCGACTTAAGGCTAGTCTAAAGACCTGCTGTGAGTGGGCAGCTGGCCGGTGGCTTGAAAAAAGGGGGGAGTAAGGGTATATAAGGGGGAGTGAAACCGTATTCGTCATCGTCATCATCATTCACTCTACTACTACTACTACTACTACTACTACTACTACTACTACTACCACCACCACCACCACCACCGCGCCTCAATTTGCAGATCCCCGTGATGGAAAGTTAAGACCGTGACATGAAGCGGTATGATGAAGCGGCGCGCGAATGTGAAGCCGATGCTGTAGCCGCTGCTACTGCTGCTGCTAGTGCTGCTCATCGTGCTACTGCTGCATTTACTGCGGCTGTTAGTGACGCTGGTTGTGATGACGTTGTTGTTGTTGCCGCTGCGGCTGTGACTGCTGCTGTTGCTGCTGCCGATGCAGCTACTCATGCCGCCGATGCCGACGCTGCTGCTGCTGATGCTGTTGCGGCTGCCGATGTCGCCGCTGATGACGCTGCTAGTGCACGCTCTGCTGCCCTTGGTACTGTCGCTGCTGCTGTTGTTGCTAATGCTCACGCTACTGCTGCTGCCGCTGCTGCTGCTGCTGCTACCGCTGCTGCCGAGGCTGCTGCCGCTGCTGCTGATGCTGCTGATGCTGCTGATGCTGCTGATGCTGCTGATGTTAGTAGTCGCGTCGACAAAGAATCGTCATTTGTCACACTTAAACCTCCAGTTGAACGCGCGACGGGTAGTAGGGCTACCAACGCGACGGCCGGATGGTGCAAATGGTGTCGTCGCTTCTGCTCGTGCTCTTGCTTTTCTTCCTGCCCTACCTGCTGCTGCTACAGTATAATAGTGTTATAGTGTTTGAATGAGAACGCGCGTACTTACACATAGACACTGTAACAGATGCGCTTTTTGAAAATATAATTTTAGCATAACATGGAAAAAAAGAAATTATCTTGTTGTGTTTATTTTCTATATATAAGTTACATAACTTTTGTGTTTGTTTGTTTACAAACAGACACGTGTCACGTGGTGTTCTCTACAAACAAGAGAGCCACGTGGTGTTGTTTACAAACAAACCCTAAGTAGGTCACGTTACCATAGTTACCAGAATGCTGGCTTCTGATTGGCTGAGCCTAAGTAGGTCACGTGACGTAAGTAGGTCACGTTACCATGGTTACCAGAATGCCGGCCTCTGATTGGCTGAGAGCTTCTAAGTAGGTCAGTAGGTCACCCAGAATGCTGGCTTCTGATTGGCTGAGAGTCCTAAGTAGGTCACGTTACCATGGCAACGGGTCACGTGACCAAATGGAGGCCTCTGATTGGCTGCATATCGATTGAGTAATAAACAGTACTTAAGCATAGTCCCATTCCGATACATACTATACTACTAGTGTCTTAGAAACCCCAAACCGAATGTGTTTAGTCAGCTGTTACCCTGGACCAGCCACATGGCTGCAATTAAGTCATGTGTTGTGACCAATGGGAGCAGAGATAACATCGAAGGTTGACTAGAACTCTTTAAAACCAAAACAAACATAGCTGCCTGGTGGTGTTCAAACACGTGCCTCAAGCTCGTAGAGGTCACAAGGTCACAACTCCAGCTTTAACCACGTTTAGTAGATGTAGTGAGGCTAGATAATCTCTAAAGTTTGGAAATGATGTAGTCAAGGGCTGAAAATACTTAGATGAGGCTATGTGGCATAAATGAAAATATGTGCGATCAGTTGTGTTCTCTTTGAAAGGAATGAAGGGCTATGTTGGCGTTTGATAGAGAACAATTTTTTAAATCTCTTTCTTTTTCTACTCACCACCATGACTATGAGAACATTGTTTTTATGCTGAGCTAGAAATAAGTCCCGACTCAATACTCGAACTAAAGCTAAAAAACCTGGAGAAAATGATAATTCAAATAAAGCTTCAGCTGATATATAAAAAACAAGAGGCAATGATAATCAGATTCCTCGTCACATGGTCACATTTTCCTTTGAAACAATAACAAGCCATTTGGATCATTTTTGACTGCAGAAAATTCTGCGCATGAATTGCATGTCGTTGAATTGAAAGGCAACTAGAGAGGTTTCGTTGCATGCCACCAGACTCAGGCCAGACAAGATTTCAAATCTTGGTGGCGTTCACTTTAATATTTTCTAAAAAGATCATGTGATCATATGACAGGCATTCACTCAACTGCACTTTATTTAGTAGATATAGCAGCAGTTTTGGCAGCTTGAACATGATAACCCTTTGAGGACGGCATAAAACATTAATGCATCATGCCCATGTCGTCATGATGTATGAATGCAGCCCTGGTACATAACTTGCTAGTACTGCATTCATGCATCATGCCGAGCCTAGGTGGTTCGGACTCTTCCAAAAGGTTGGCATGCTTCACCAGTGCACCACCCATGAGCTACTTGCAAAGGCCGCATTGGTGCATCATGACAACACATGCACCTATTAGCAGCATCCATCCTGAAAGAGATTAAAAACACAGGCACCCCCTGCACTCCCTACTGACCCCTCACTTTGACTGACATTTAGATTTACCTCACTGACAGCTGCCGCCAAAAAGGAATCGGCTGTTGGTCGACTCGCTGCGGTTTCCCGATTTCCCGCGGGACCCATCAGGTCCAGAGCTCAACATGGCAGCCTGGTACAGACACTAAGCAGGAAGCCATGTCCTCACCGCCAAACCAGGAGAGTTCCACTGTTAGGGGCTCTGCTTGTGGTAGCCAACATATCGGCCATGCTGCTCAAGTCAACGGCCAATACACATCTCATGTATCAGTACAATCTAAATTTGGTAAACATTTCACTACTTATACCTAGTCATCAATCACTAGGCCAATCATAATGTGCATGAATCAGTGGGGCAAGAACTGGCCCTATGTAAAATGAATATTGAAATATTTAATTAAGAATTTCTGTAAATGACATACATATTGGCCATGTTTCTGTAGTACAAATCACTGAGGGGATATTGGTAGTAAATCTTTTTTGGTATGAGAAAGTATAAATATACTATCCCGTTTATTTATACTGCATAGGAAAATAACTTATACAGCTCGATAAGTATTCCTTTACAGTCAACTAATACATAATATTTCATAATTTCACATGTTATAAAAAATGTATAATATGAGTGTTATGAGTGTTTTAAATAAAAGAGGAGTTGAGTGATACAATTTCCTACCCTTCGTCGAGAGAGCTGCCCTGCTTACTCTGTCTGTCGAAATGACTGATGACGTGGTGAGTAGTATAGTATGTATCGGAACGGGACTATAGTTAAGTACTGTTTATTACTCAATCGACCTGCAGCCAATCAGAGGCCTCCATTTGGTCACGTGACCCCCTCATTTGCATAATTACGTAAAAGGCCATGCCCCCTCATTTGCATAATTACGTAATAGGCCACGCCCCCTTGATCACCAGCCAATCAGAGGCTACCATTTGGTCACGTGACCCCTCATTTGCATAATAGGCCACACCCTCTTGATCACGTGACCCTCTCATTTGCATAATAAGCCACACCCTCTTGATCACCAGCCAATCAGAGGTCGCCATTTGGTCACGTGACCCCCTCATTTGCATAATAGGCCGCGCCCCCTTGATCACGTGACCCCTTCATTGGCATGATAGGCCACAACAACATCACGTGGCTATCTTTGTTTGTAAACAACACCACGTGGCTCTCTTTGTTTGTAAACAACACCACGTGGCTCTCTTGTTTGTAAATAACACCTACTAAGTTTAGTCATAGGTAGCAGTAGTGTTTGTAAATAACGCCTACTAAGTTTTCAGTCATAGGTGTCTAGAGCAGCAGCAGCAGCAGCATCTTCAGCAGCAGCAGCAGCAGCAGCCGCGTCATAAGTGTCTAGAGCAGCAGCCACGTCATAGATGACTAGTGCAGCAGCAGCAGCAGCATCTTCAGCAGCAGCAGCAGCGTCATAGGTGTCTAGAGCAGCAGCCGCAGTAGCAGCAGCGTCATAGGTGTCTAGAGCAGCGGCAGCAGCATCTTCAGCAGCAGCAGTAGCAGCAGCGGCAGCAGCAGTAGCAGCAGTAGCATCTTCAGCAGCAGCAGCGGCAGCAGCAGTAGCAGCATCAACAGCATCTTCAGCAAAAGCAGCAGCAGCCGCGTCATAGGTGTCTAGAGCAGCGGCAGCAGCATCTTCAGCAGCAGCAGTAGCAGCAGCGGCAGCAGCATCTTCAGCAGCAGCAGCGTCATAGGTGTCTAGAGCAGCAGCGTCATAGGTGTCTAGAGCAGCAGCCGCAGCAGCAGCAGCATCTTCAGCAGCAGCAGCGGCAGCAGCAGTAGCATCTTCAGCAGCAGTAGCAGCAGCAGCAGCAACATCTTCAGCATCAACAGCATCTTCAGCAAAAGCAAAAGCCCGTAACTTAGCATCATGTGCATCAGCCATAGCCGTAACAGCGACACTGCGACTAGCATAAGCAAAACAGGCTATTTTTTTAGCAGCTGTACAAGCATTAATAGCATTAGCCCTAGCAGCAGCCGCAACAGCGACACTTTTAGCAGACGTTGCAGCATCAGTAGCAGCAGCATCGGTAGCAAGAGCGGAAACAGTAGCAAAAACATTAGCAGCACGAGCAGCAGCGGCGAGAGTAACAGCAGCATTGTTAGCAGCATTGGCAACTTCGTATGCAGCATGTGTAGCACGAACAGCGATACGAGCTTCACGTTTTGCACGAGCAGCAGCAATAGCTGCAGAAGTAGCCCTCACACTTTCCAGCCACCCGTACGAATCTTGATAAAAACCAACCTCCACCTTGCTACTTGTTAACTCATCAGTAAACATGGACGTCTCCTCGTGTGGTGTTGTCGCGGCTCTGTAGTAGTGTTGGGATTGCTCACATTCGGTAGAACGTAGAGTGATTCCTGATGACGCCATGCTGAAGGTGATAGAAGAAGTGTGTGGGACTCATGTTTCACTCTCGCTTATGTACTAGGCTCCGAGATAAGCTTCTTAACTCAGGAGGAAAACTCTCACTAGGAAGGCGACCGGCTGTCTACCTGTGTAGGTGCGGGTTCGTTACATCTTTAATCCTGTTCGACCCTCCGAGGAAATACATGAAAAAAACAAAAGACCATCTTTCAAGCACTCGAATCCGCAGGCAGTAGGAAGCTATAAGGAGCTTAACTTGTGTTTGATTTAAGCTGTCTACCACACGCACGCGCTTGTAGTCACAGCTAGAGTGGCAGACTTCCGTCCGCCCGCTGGCGCATGACAATCGACTTTAGACACCCCCTGTAGTTGTTTTTTTTGCATACACAGTTGACTAGCATCTTAATCTCTTACCCAGCTATAAGCCCATATACATGTAACGCGCATTACTCTTCTTTATGGTAATTATCAGATCGATTTAAGGGTGGAAAGGGCTTAGGTGATTTAGGTCCCTCTCTAGCTGAAAACAGGCTTAGTCCATAGCATGTAGGCAGCTGGCCGCGTTAAACACCCCCTGTAGGTTTTTTTTTTTTTGTATACACTCTCGATCCCCTCTCTAGGTGAAAACAAAGCTTAGAAGATGCGGTGATCCGGCCACCGGCTGGCGCGTCACACCTGGCGTTAATCACCCCCTGTAGGCTTTGTATACACTCTCTAGGTGAAAACAAAAGCTCCCTCCACGGGCTGGCGCGTCACACCTGTCGTTAAAACGCCCCCTGTAGTCTTAGTATACACAGTTGCCCCGCCTTATCTATTCACCAGCTATAAGCCCATATACGTGTACATGTGATTTTTGATACCCTCTCTGGAATAGGGTGGGGCTCAAGGTGAAAACAAGATTAGACCATTCGCTCTCTCAGCTATATAAAGAGCCTCAATTGTTCTTGCAACAGCACTTCACCACTGGTACACTATCAGTCACGAGGCAGATGTTTGCGGTATGGGTCATACAGGTTACCTACTAATAGCGGTTTGGGTGAGTAGATCACTTTTTTTTCCCCTAAAAAAAAACAACAAAAAAACCCCACTTATGACTCAGGTATGTATATGTAGCACTGTTAGTGTAAGTACACAGTAGAATCTACTGTACTATAGACTCAACCCTCTGAAGACGGTGGAGCGCGTTAATGCGCGGGTCTGTGTCGGCGTCACTTGTTTTTTTATTCTAACTAAAAAAAAAAGAAAAAAAAGTCAGAAGTCAATCTACGACCTATCAAAGACAAATTTGTGATAAGTTCAAACTAAATAAGAGACAGTTTGAGCGTCTCTTAGTCGCTGTCAAAGATGCGAATAACGAACGCGCTGAGGGCGGGGTTCAGGTCACGTATAGTTCCCCGCTCTTTCGTCAGATGGCGCCACAATAGGGGATTTGTACATTCCTACGATGCTCGCGAACATTTCAACGCATAATGAGCTATATAGGCAACAAAGTGCGCTTCTGAATATATCAAAATATAAAAAACAATTCAATATTGTGTATTTCTGATAGAAATGAGGCAGTTTCTTTGAATACCAACTAAACTATAGCGAGATGAAAAATACCACACCATATCTAAGGCTTTATAAAAGATACATAGTCAGAAACTCTCGCCCAGTCGGTAATCTGAAAAACGGATCAACTTGTTTTGACTCGTTGTGCCACAAGGGCCCCCATCCAACGGGGGCCCTTTGAGGTCAGTCTGTCAAACTACAGTGATCTATGTTGCTTAACACCAGGCGTAATTAATTACGCCCATGTTGAGCAGCATCTAACCAACTGACAGTGTCAGTTGGTTGGCCCCTCTTTAGGGGCCACACAATAAATAAAGAATAGAGGCCTTAGGGAACGTTCACAAACGTCTCCCCTTCCTACGGGGTGGGTGGGTCTTTGGGTTTAGTGACAAAACAGCGACATGTCAGTAGGAGTTTGCGTGTCAGCTCTCTTTTTTTTCTTTTTTTTTCAAAGTCTACATATTATTTATGATTAAAAAATTAAAAAAAAAAAACCACGATAATATAGTGCGCTGATCAAAAACTGAATAGAAAAATAACCAAAAATAGGTTGGTGAAATCTCTGCTATGTAGCTGATCGGTCGTTGTCACACGGTGCAGAAAATTTACTTTTTTTTTTAGAAATTCTATATTAGGACCACAGACGGGGCACATGTGTCACTTGTCGAATATAAGAGATACCAATGGGCCTTGTCGAATTTAAGAACTAGGTCTTGGCCATTGTCATTGTCTATTTTGAGAAGTAGTCTTGCCCGTCTTGCCCCTTGTCGCCAACTCCCAGCACCCCCTGTGTCTCTTTGTCCATATTGGCTAAAAACAGGACATTGTTGCCTTGGCTATTTTACCCCCCGTCTGGGATCTTATTACTTAATCACCTCGTCTTGACCCTGTGGGGCAGTGGCTATATGGAATAACCGTGTCCAGGTGTACTCTATCTGACACATAACCGAAGGTTACTGAGTTATGTAATAATAACTGACCTATGAGGCCGCCAGTCAGTTTGCCGTGATTATTTTGACACACTCTCAGTTACTCGTAGCACATCTAATACATAATTAGACTCAGCATCATATAAGACAGTCTCGGCCACGCCGGCTGCATATCGGACCAGGGGGATAGTCTGGCAGCGACCCGCCACCCCGTTCACAAGCTGTGTACAGCACCCCGTTTCTCTTTGTCCATATTGGCTAAAAAACAGGGCATTGTTGACTTGGCTATTTTACCCATCTGGGTCTTATTATTTAATCACCTCGTGTTGACCCTGTGGGGCAGCGGGTATATGGAATAACCGTGTCCAAGTGTACTCTATCTAACACATAACCGAAGGTTACTGAGTTATGTAATAATAACTGACCTATGAGGTCGCCAGTCAGTCTGCCGTGATTATTTTGACACACTCTCAGTTACTCGTAGGGAATCTAATACATAATTAGACTCAGCATCATATAAGACAGTCTCGGCCACGCCGGCTGCATATCGGACCAGGGAGATAGTCTGGCAGCGACCCGCCAGCCCGTCCACAACCTGTGTACAGCACCCCGTGTCTCTTTGTCCATATTGGCTAAAAAAACAGGTCATTGTTGACTTTGGCTATTTTACCCGTCTGGGTCTTATTATTTAAATCACCTCGTCTTGACCCTGTGGGGCAGTGGGTATATGGAATAACCGTGTCCAAGTGTACTCTATCTAACACATAACCAAAGGTTACTGAGTTATGTAATAATAACCGCCCTATGATCCTATGAAGTCGCCAGTCAGTTTGCCGTGATTATTTTGACATACTCTCAGTTACTCGTAGGGTATCTAATACATAGTTAGACTCAGCATCATATAAGACAGTCTCGGCCGCGCCAGCCGCATATCGTACCAGGGGGATAGTCTGGCAGCAACCCGCCATCCCGTCTACAATCTGTGTACAGCAGTCTGGACCAGACCACCAACTCTGGGTATAGCATTCGGGATGACTGGAGCAAGACTGGATCTAACCCTTTAATAGTCGCATAGCGCTTTAATGTGCAGTGCCCGTTGTCGTCATAAGTCATGAATGCAGCACTCAGAGTTCCTCACCAGGGCTGCATGCATGCATACACTGGCATATCGACAAAGGGCGTAGCGCATTAAAGCACTATGCTACCTTTAGCATTAAAGCGCTGAGGGGTTATTTTTTGATAGTGTAGAACCAATATCTGTCTAATTAAACCCCTTATCAGTGCTGGTTTTTTTTCACATACAAAAGAATTAGGTAATGGCGCTCCGCCATGTATTGGATAACCACTGCAGCGCGACTCTGAAAAGCGGTGGCGGTGAATTTCCATTTAGATCCTGAAAAGGGGGGCGGTCAGATGTCGTCAAGGCCCTGATAAGTAGGGCAGTTCAAATCATATGATTACATTGAGCTAATTTTCTTGCTGAAAGGAATGAATAATTGTATTTGTATAAAATTCACACACACACACACACACACACACACCCGCCCACCCACACACACACACACACACACACACACACACACACACACACACACACACAGACACACACACACACACACACACACACACAGGACACCTGATGATCTCCACACGATGACCTGATTGCCCTTCCTAAAAAAAAACACACAAAAAAGCCCAACTCGATCTACCTACTCAACAGGGTTTCAGTGTAGAGCGTATTAGGGGTTTTTCTGATGCGTATATTATATTGAGATTGATTTTCAACTTTTGTGATCAGTGGTTGGTCCTTAAAAGGACCGTTTGGTAGAGAGAGAGGGTCGCAGGGACCTTGCTGCTGAAGCGGAGGGCGTGGTCATAACGCGTGGTAGTCCTTCAGCAGCTCCTCCAGCACGGCGGGCGGTAGTCCTTCCTCCCTGCAGACTTGCTGCTTGACTTGCTCCACGCACTGGCGGATGAGTTGATCAGTGACGTTCGGGATCAGCTCATCCACCACACCCTCTGCTTCAGCAGCAGTCCGCTGTCTCTCCTCTCTCTGTAGCGAGGCTACGAACTGCTTCTCCACGGCCGCATCGATCATAGATCGAGAAACGGCCACGAAGTTCTGTCTCTCCGCCTCCTCTCTCTGTAGCACGGCTACGAATTCCTTCTCCACGGCCGCATCGATCATAGATCGAGAAACGGCCACGAAGTTCACTCCGTGAGCCATTTTGTCGAACTGACTTCCTAGCCGCCTGAGAGATGCTGACGTCACACTATTTTCGACGACGCTATGACGCGCACGAGGTAGACAGACGACGTCGTTTCACTTCCTTATTTGGAGTTCGGGACCTTGTGACACCGAAGTCATACCGTACGGTCGCGATAAAGCAACTAGTGTTGAAAAGCGCGCCGGTCTTGTATAAGCGCCGGAGTATAAGAGCCTCCAAATGTTTTTTCTCAAGCACTAAAATCGCGACTTTGAATAAGCGCCAGCGCCTGGCTTGTATATAGCTCCTGAGTAAGAACTTCACCGAATTGAAAAGCACTCCTTCAGAGCCCTTAATCGCGACAGTACGGTACAAATCTGATGTCAACCCGCGCAAAAAACAAAAAGGGTGTTCCGGTCACACGTACCTACGACGAGCGACCTTCAGCTATCACCACGTGAAGAGTGGGAAATAAATTTGTACGGCAAGAAAACTGAAAACTGGTAACGATTCCATTAGATAAGTATTTGGTTCCAATCTATGGCGAGACATTTCCACCAAAGCGATTGATTTATATGTCTGTAAGGTTCAGCTCTCCAACACTCTCCAATATCCGCCGGTGCACGACGGTCGCCGCCCATAATTAGTGACAACTAAACTTCTGCTGGAGAGTGAAAGTTACGTTGAGTCTTGAGGTGCGCAGAGATACTATCTGCCGCAGCCTGATTTTAGTTCCACGCTATTTAGATAACCGCCCCATTTAAAATCTCTCTCTCGATCCTAGTAAAGGAAAAAAAAGGCTAGAGTTTATCATGGACGCGTCTCAGTTTTAGTCAAGCCGTAAAGTGAAGAACCCGAGCTTGTACATATTCCCACGTGAGGGGTGACCTCGCGGGGCGTTCAGTTAGTACTGAGTCTATAGTCAAGGTCAAGTTCCACTCTCTAAACAGAGCTTTAGCGACTCCGTCAACTAGACTAGACCGCGCGCGCGCGATTTTTTTTGCTGAAGCAGCTAATCGATGGAAACGTAGAGAAGACGTACTCGATCAAAAACTGCTTCAGAGGCTTGTTATCAGGTATTATCAGTTGAATCAAAATATTTCAAAACATCCAGAAAAAAGCAGAATGACATGTCCTACGGGCTACAGCCGGGCACTGAAGAGCAGACGCCGCTGATGTCATTTCAATCAGGTCACAGCGCTTTTTAGACACCTTTTCTGTAGGACCTGTCTCATACCTTAGTATATAATACCGTAAACGCCGGGTGATTAGTATATGATCACATTGGCAGTCGCGGATCCACGAAGAGGCTGGATAAGCCACGAGCGGACCCGCGACTGCAATATGACATAATCTTACCATGCGCTTTTGTTTTGTTTTTGTTTATATTTACAACAGCAAACATTTCAACAGCCTATTGTTTTTTTAAAATGATGAAAAATCAGCCCAAAAAAAAGTAAACATTTTAGAGCTAAATTTGTGGAGGATAGCCGGACATGCTGATGTCACTAGACCCCTAAATTCGATATGGTAACATGGTCATTTTCTTAAAATTCGATACGACGACACGGGCACGGACATCTAAGTGACATGGGACATGTGGCATTTCTTGAGTCCGACATGTGACATGGACCATAGTGACATGAGGAAAAAAAAATGTTCAAAGAGTGCATCAGAAAAGTACCATTTCAAGCCTAAACATTTCGCCAAAATTTTTTTTTTTTTTCTTGGATGGTACTCGGCTTTGCAGTGTCTGGGTCCTTAAAAATGTACCAGAATGCTCAAATTCGGGTTCTAAATATTTTCAAAAAACGTTTTCTCCCTTAGTGACGTGTGACACGGGCATTTCTTAAATTCGACATACGGCTGCATGGGGAGGACCCACCCGTCAAGGGCCCCATGATGACTCATACCCGCCGCGTTCAAACTAGCGTGGTGGTTATAGGTAGACCTTCTTTCAGTATCCACGTGACCAGATGCATCGCCGTCTCTTGAGCGACCGCAACGTAACCTGCTCCGGTCATTTTGACAAAAAAACACTGTCTGGCTAGCCGACCGCTGACGTCAGCTTAATTTTGACGACGTTGCTCATTACGCGTCATCAACAGTAACCGAGGTAACTAGGGTTATTGTTATCCGGTCCGTAAGACGACAGTCTAAGACGGCGTGTAGTCGCGTTTTGCTCTCCCTAATACTCTAATTCAAGTCGAGTTACCGCTAACCCCTACAAAAAGAGGGTAGTCACATTTGTGTAATTCAAAAGTCGTTCCTTTGTTAGCAATAAGAGAGTCGTTCTATTCATTGATTTATTTTTTTTTTGTTTACAACAACAAGTCAAAGTACAGTCAATCAACCGAGATCCTTTCTGTGGTGGTGTAGAAGGATCTCCCCCCTGAGGTGACAAAGTCACCTCTTTATTTAAGGGGCTACGGGCCGCAAAGTTGCTTTCGCTTTCGCTTACAAGTCGCAAAGTCGCAAGAAATATTCAAGTCAAAAAGTCAAATTTATCAACTATCAGCACGGTCGTTTGAAAGTCATCAAGTCACCGAAAAACTCCTCTACAGTCACCTCCGACTCGCCTCCTCCCTACCCCCCTAAAGGGGGGTAGGGAGGAGGGTAGGGATCCTAGAGATCAGATAATTTTTTTTTTTTCTCCCGAGCAGACCCCAAAGGCCCCCCCTCCCCCCCAAGTGCCCGCCCACCCCATAAATAGTGCCCCCCTCCCCCCCCCCCTCCCCTCCCCATGCATCTTAAAGTGCCCCCCTCTCCCCCTCCCCTCCCCCCTTATAGAAGCCTCCCATTAGCTAGTCCAAGTCATGTGACCAAAAGGGGGGCGTGGTCTGTCTATTATCTATATTATGCAAATAAGGGAGGGGTTCAGGTCACGTGACCAAGGGGGTGTAGTCTATTTTCCAAATAAAGAGCGCTTCCGGTCACGTGACCAAGGGGGTGTGGTCCTATTATGCAAATGAGGGAGTCACGTGATCCATTATTATGCAAATGAGGGAGTCACGTGACCAAATGGAAGCTTCTGATTGGCTGGTGATCAAAGGGGTGTAGTCTACTATGCAAATGAGGGGGTCACGTGATCAAGGGGGCGTGGCCTATTATGCAAATGAGGGGGTCACGTGACCAAATGGTGGCCTCTGATTAGCTGGTGATCAAGGGGGCGTGGCCTATTACGTAATTATGCAAATGAGAGGGCGTGGCCTATTACGTAATTATGCAAATGAGGGGGTCACGTGACCAAATGGAGGCCTCTGATTGGCTGCAGGTCGATTTCGTAATAAACAGTAGTTAACTATAGTCCCGTTCCGATACATACTATACTACTGTGGTGTATAGGCCCTTTTTAATGGCGCTGTTTGGACAGGATAGGCTATGGCTTTGGAGGCAGGGGATAACACCTTGTGATGGGTCCTGTGGGTGACTCTGGGACACAGGGGGAGGGGAGGGGATCAAACGGTGGCTTGTACAGCAGGATTGGCAGGTTGGGGACGAGGTGTAGTGTGGTGGAGATTAACCTGTTAATGCCTACAGGTATAGTGCTTTAACCCGTCAAGGACAGCTAGACATATAAAGCTTTTCAACTGGAAATAGTAGCAATGATGCCTGAATGCTTTGCTGTATACATTGATACTTAAAATGTCCTGGGATTTTATGGTTGGAGGTATAAAGCATCTTCTTAATGTCAAACCTTCGGATTATGACTATTTGGCTTATTTGCCACACAAAAAAAAAGAGAAGAAGAACAACTGTGACTCCCTTCTTGATCACTGAGGTGACTCTCCCCAGGACTCCATATTAACTCCTACTCTAAGACTCCTTAATGATTGGGAGTCACTTTAGAGTTGTGGGGAGAGTTATCTCAGTGATTGAGTTCAGACTCCTATTTTTGAGTCACAGTGATTCTACTTCTTTTCTCTATGCATGAATTATGGATGTAGTGGTATATAGGCCCTTTTTAGAGGCGCCGTTTGGACAGGATAGGCTATGGCTTTGGAGGCAGGGGATAACACCTTGTGATGGGTCCTGTGGGTGACTCTGGGACACAGGGGGAGGGGAGGGGATCAAACGGTGGCTTGTACAGCAGGATTGGCAGGTTTGGATGGAGGTGTAGTGGTGGAGATTAACCTGTTAATGCCTACAGGTATAGTGCTTTAACCCGTCAAGGACAGCTAGATATATAACGCTATTGACGTGTATCAACTGGAAATAGTAGAAATGATGCCTGAATGCATTGCTGCAAACATTGATCCTTGAAATATCCTTGCTTTTCAGGGTTTCAGGGTATACATGTGGCTACCCCTGTCATTCATACAAGACAGACCCTTATACAAGATCAATATGCAGTGCTTACAAGTTTTTTCAAGACACCAAGCGCTGATTTGATAATTGGCAATTAAACGTGACCCAGTTTGTAGTGCCTGCAACTAACCAAGCAGTTCCATGAATCCATCATTGTGACACAAGAGGAGCATTATTTTCTCATCTTGGAACCAGCGATGAGGAAGGGATAATGGAAGCAGAAATTCTATGATGGTAATACTACCATCATACGTTCTGTTTCCTGTCCACTGGTTCAAACCTACCAGCAAGATTGTGCAAACCCAGCAAAATCCCAAGTTCAAGTTCATGTGGCTGTTACCAGAGCCTAACTTTGGAAGGACCTGGGAACGAGAGTACCCATTAAGTGGCTTTTCACACCCAACATCTGCAACCATCAATCTTCTGTTTAATCTTACTCAACCTTTCACTGAGCCTGTAAACTCAATTATATATAGTCCCACGTTCTATAAATAGAGTTACTATACACAAACAGTTTGCTTGAGTAGAACCACCTGGGCGTTTTTTTCCTGTCTACTCTCGTTTTTGTATAGGTTATTCTCGGTTAACTGCTACAGTGCATAAGTATTCCAGATCATTAGCCAAAGAAAAAAGGTGCATTGCAGGCAACATGGGGCTCTGTCTCACAACCTTGGGCCAATGTTTTTGTCTCTGACCGGGTGCCGTCTCTGACCAGGTGCCGTCTCTGACCAGGTGCCCTCTCTGACCAGGTGTCAGAAAAAGCCGTTTAAAAAAAAATTATACTCATATATGTAAGGATTTGTAAAAACGTTATGGCCGTTGTTATATTACCATTATTATAATTATAATTGGCCTCCTGCTGTTGGTATTTAGACCTTATCAAGCAAAGCCGGTCAGAGACGGCACCTGGTCAGAGACGGCACCCGGTCACAGACGGCACCCGGTCACAGACAAAACATTGTCCCAAGGTCGTGAGACATAGCCATGGTAGAAAAAGGTAGGTCGGTCAATTCTCTCAGAAAAATAAAATGATAGAAATAGGCATGGCAGCCCTTAGTATTCTTTTACTATGATCCATCTAGGTCTAACCTTATTACATGGTAGCGGTTGAGCTTTCGGTGCCAGATGACACCATAGGTGTGGTGGGGGCAGGTATCATGCCACAAGGTGTGTTCTAGATGACATGGATATATCAGCTAGGCAGAGGTTTGGTTTACACAGCTTAGTATAACTGAGGCTGTCTGTCTTCTATAGCATCAAAGGTTATAACACACCTTCCCCAGTAACGCTATTGCTGAAAGGTGGATTTCCTATAATTGGTCTGATTTGGACTCTCTCAAAATGTGCTCATCTCTATATCATCAGGCAGAGGAAATGGGGAGTCCAACCGGACTATGGTAAATAACTAGGTTTAAAAACTGGCAGAAGGCACCACAAGTGTGATAGTACAGGTATAGCAGCATGAGTTGATGCCTGTGGTGTGTTGTGTTGTGTTGTGGATATATCAGGGAGGCTGGGGTTTGGTTCTGGGTGAGTTTCGAGGAAGTTCACAGGCGGTTTACTATGATAGGAGCCATTTGTCATCCACAGCATGGCTTTACTTGTAGACTTGTAGAAGTATTACGTGCACACTTTAACCTTAGAAAGTCTACCCTCACGAGCAATATTGCTGTTCCATTTACATTGGCACATACTTGCACACATCTGCTGGGTTTGATTTTAGTTATTCATGGTCTGCTAGATTTAACTATCTAGGATTGTCATTGAAATTGAGTATTAGCTCCTGAGTTTTGTTTCTGCAGATAATCTACCTTTTTCCAAAAGTTGTCTTTCCCTTTATTAATGGATCCACAGACTTTAAAACCTCCCATGGTGTTAAACTGCTGCTAAAACTGCCAATGTAGGTGTTTTATCTTCGTCAGTAAGTTGTTTTCAAAGTTGTAAAACCTCTAACCTACATCTGCTTCCCGTTAGGCCTGGTTAGATTAACCTGACTTGTTGTCTCCTCCTAGTATCAAACACATTTATAAGAGTTTTATTTCTCACACCTCTCTGCTGCAAGAAAAAAGCTTTGTGTAGCTAGATGTTAGGTGGACATATCTCTTCCCACACCTCCTGCCTGTAGGAGAGATACGGTAGACTTACTTTCTAGGGTAGATTAATGTGATGGTGCCTATTTACAAGGACATGCATGGTAGCACACTATGTTTCCACAGATTTGGTAAATCACCTATATCAGGGAAATCGATTTTCAAAATCTGGCAGCTGCGGACTGAGTGTAAGTCCCTGGCTTTCTGAAAAGCCATTTATTTCAATACACAATAAGTTCAGGTCACTCAAATGCCTGTAAACACCTGGATGCTCCTCCCCCTTGTTACCCTGTGCATACCTGCAAATGTAGGTGAGGCAGTGTTACCTTAGGTACAGGTAGGAACAGGTGAGGTGTGTAGGGGTAACACCTGGCAGACAGATAATATAGTACTGACCTCCTTTTCTACGTCGAGCTGGTTAACTGAGTAACATCTTTACCTACTTCATTTCTGCATAATGAGCCATTTTTGTATCTCACATATCTGAACTGTGTCCAAAATGCTTCACTATTATTGGCTAATTTAAATTCATGGGATTCAAAATTACCAATACAAAACTATATTTCTCCCTTTACCAAAGAGTGCAGTTTCAATGATCAATTATCAAAGTCCATTAGTTAATTAATATCATATAAATGACAACACTAATAGCATGCTACTGCAGGCATGGAATCAACGTTGAATGAACCATAGTTTGCCCACTGGGACGTCCAGGTATGGTAGGCTCCGGGGTATCAGGGTGGAGGTAGAGTGGAGGCAGGGAAGGTAAAATTTGGGGGGGGGGGCTATAGGAGACAAGTCCAGGTGGTAAAGGGTCTGTCACACTCCATCCCATGGACCATCACATAATAATCACTCTCCGTCATCCTACATATATTGCACATGTGTTAGTCAGTATGGGTGGTCTGTTCTTAAATAGGTGCTGCGGTTTGAACCATGGAGGAGTGACGCAGCAAAAAATGATTTCTGTTTTGTTGATCAAAGGCTCAAGGCACTAAATGTTTTTTTGTTTATATCAAAATTAGAAAATAGATTACATGTTTGGATGTAATTGGGTGTATCCAAAAGTATCAAAACTATCAGAAACTCATAGCGGCCTTGATTGACAGTCTAAAAACTATTCTGCTAAAGTATAAACACTGTTTTATCCTCTTTCTTTTATTTTAAGTGAAACTCTTTCATACCTTGCATCGATCTCTCAGTTTTCTACAACAGGTTTCTCTTCAGCACAAAGAAAGAAATATAACTGGATGTTGAGCCAAGTTTCACACTCTCTTCAGATTACTGAATTGACCCTAGAATGTTTTCAGCATTGGGTTGTGCCAACAGAGACTTTCCCCATCCCCCATGTGTACATACCCATAGATGTAGACCAGGCCTGGCCACCTAAACACCTAGCTGGTTTTAGACAGGGGTGTTTGGTTTGGAGGCTGCTGATGTTGGCGTTCTGTAGAACTGCAGGCTTCATAACATGTACGTCACATTCTCAAGGGTTCGAGAGTCCTGGAGAACATGCTGACTCATATTCTACAGCAGCAGATGTATTTAGTTATTTAATGTATTGTGTTAGCAATCTACATATTTAGTTTTTAGTATTCATGTCATCTCCAATAGGTATAATGATCCCCAGTTTTAGGATAACTGTCAAAATATTCAAAGATGTTTTACTCACAGCTGCAGTCTATTAGCATGTCCCAATACAGTTCTGCATTTATAAATGTACTTCACATCTATGAAATCCTGTAAAAAATGGTTCTAAGTATAGAAATGAACTCCATGGGTGAGGCTTAGGTGCAAAGCATGCTTAATTAGAGGCAAAACAAGGTGGGTAAAATGCCTGGCTTTGCCCCTGGCCACTCCCTTGACATGCACACTTCTTACAATTACTTCAGGCTGTGCATGCAGAAGGGTAGGAGGTGGTAGAAATACTGCAGCTGATTCGTCTACATGCTTATGTTAGCTCTATTTTTAACCTCCCATCCTCCAGGGCTCAGAATCAGAGCCACTATGTGATGTCAGACTCCAAACTGAAGGTTACGTTAAACTAGCAATAGTTTCACAAATGCAGTGAAGAGTCCTCATAGGCATTTCCCGTCCTCTAAAACGTAAGTTCACATTATTTGCTTATAATTTGTCAAATCTTGGTATAAACAACACATTATTGCAAATGGCTTCAACAAATATAGTGTCCATAGTGAATCTAAATATGAGTCACATTAGATGTTCTATCGGAATATATACAAATTTGATTTATGTTGAAGGCTTAGATAACATTAGTCATCAGACCCGGAGATGTTACACACATAATATATTGAATTCACAACACTTATATGTTGTTATCACAGTGGAATAACAAACAGATCTTTCTTCACCTAAGCTAGGGTGAGCAGTAGTCGGCAATACCTGCCCCCATAAATACCACCAGAGGGCAGTGGTGTGGTGTCTGCATGGCAATACAGGAAACTAAGGTGGGTCTGGGTGATATTAGGGGAGATGTGACTGTGTGGGGAAACAAACAGACAGAGAGGCAGGGTGGGTGTACTCAGTGAACAGGCACAGGAGGCCAGTGGCAAGCCCTCCTGGGTGTCCCCCCAACACACACAGGAGGGAATCCCCCATGTGATCTCCTACAACCAACACTCTCCATGCACCTCTGTTTGCTAATTCCCCTCCCTGTCCCCAACCAAAGCTCTGCTGGAGAGTGTGTGGCCTGTGCCTGGATCAGAGAGGTTTGGTTTTGACACCAGGGGGCATGGTGGTCATTACTGCTGCCCCCTGGTGGCCTTGGGAGGCATGACGGCCGTTGTCAGGGACCCAGAAGGCTTTGTACAGGAATAAGGGACAGCTGATTGGTGCTGGACACTGGTGGACACTGCTAGAACGGGTATTGATTTAGATTTCTGCGGCTCACTCCCTTTCTACAATGTCTACATACTTTTTATAATGAATTGAGCTGGAATATATTCATGGGGTATATATTATATATATACATAGATACCTTTTCAGCATTTGGCAGAAGAATAGTAGGTAGACTACACTATAACATTAATTATATAACTATAAGATTTTTCATAGGATCCTATTGGAGTTCACCTATTTTTGTATTACATTTTACTAGGCCATTCTATTTAACTGAGTTATTAAGAGGTCCTGGCCACATTTTGCACACATTGTCTTCAATATATTTCTTCCATCATCCAGAACCTATGAACAGGATAACAAACACAACTGTATTGGTGGAGATTGTGTCTGAAGATACATGGCAGAGTTAAACAAGTTGTGGTGTTCACATGAGAAGAGAAAAGGAGGTGTGGAAATATTCACTGGGGAATTTCACTTTAGGTGAGCACTGACTAGAACGGCCAGGTTAAAAGGCACTTATGAAGCAGCAGAGACTCACCTGGATCCAGTTCTAAAACTATAAAGTATATCGCCCTAAGTCGGAGCAGGTCTCATCACTCATTTATCATCAGATGTTTAGTGTGGAAGATAACATCCATAGGGCTCTGTTTCATAGTTTGATATATATACGATCTGTTTGTTGTCACATATATTTGCTAATTCTGCCCATCCCCAGCAAACAAGAAAAAAAGAAGATGAATGAAAAACTGCAAAATGAACATGTAAAAAAGATCTAATTCATAGACAATATCAGAAACATATTTAGAATCTAGGTTGTCAGTTCTAGTTTGTTTACAAAAATACTTCTTTCGCTGCAATCTCCAATATATGAATAAATAATGTGTCTCATTCAAACACGAATAATGCCAATATAAATGTATGTCTTAAAATCAGAAAGTTTTTTTAGAAAAAAATACTCCTTTTTCCCAATGCCAGTTTTATTAGAAACTTGCCCGTATTTTTGGAACGACAGTTGTGTACATGAACTATGGAGGGAGCTGGGACGGCCTTTTTCCCACATAACAGGGCTGGGAGTTGTGTTCAGCATAGACTCACCTGACAGGTGAGCTCCCCACCTTAGGCTCTACACACCTGGGAGCTGTTTGTGTCTGATCACAGCTAATCTAAGTACACCTTGGGCAAGGCAAAGGGCAAGCCTTCATAGATCTATACAGTCTATACATGATTATAATCATCTAGGAAACAAATAAACACAACACAGTATTCTTCTCTACCCTAAAAAGACAGACACATTTGATGGGTCCACCAATTTAAATTGTTAAGGTTTTAAGGACAGAACTTTTTAAGCTCTATTTTACATGTGTGTTCAATTTCATAAAGGTCCTTTACTTTAACATGAAACAGTATGTTTCAGAGAGTCTTTACCCATGTCATCTGAACTCTAGAACTATCGACCTTCACTATTCTGATTGAATTGTTTCATTTTTCTACTCCAGACCTTCACAGTCTTTGCAATCTTCACAATCTTGCACAGACTGTGGCGCTCTCATAATCTTAGAATTCCAGCTAGATATTATCAGCTGTTTTTGCAAAGCTTCCCATCTTTTCTTTCCTAGAGCTTTATTCCATCTAGTAATGTCTCACACCACACAGCCTGCAATCATCAACCGCTTTTTCAATTTCCCCTCACCTTTCCCCACACATGTAAACTAAAATATATATTTAGCACCTTGTTATATAAATAGCATTACTACAGAAACAGCCTCCATGAGGAGAATCACTTGGGTGTGCCCTTTTATGTTTACTCCCTTACGTTACTAACAAGTAAGTGCTCTCGGGACAAAGGTTTGGATACATGAATGTAACTTTGCAGTTGTTTTAAATAGGTTCTTTAAATGAATGTGTGTTAACATGTCTGTGAATAAAGGTTTGGCAATGTGTCATCCTAATTACTAGAGCTTCTATGCTGGCATGTTTATCATCACACACATATTGTTTCTGATTTATGAAGGCAGATATATCATATCGGCACCAAAATAATTGGTAATACATCAATAATCCTACCTGTATGTATGGCCTTCATGTGTCATTCATATGAATGTGTTCTACCATTGTGGTTATCAACACATTAATTAAGGTCCTATGCAGGGCTCTGTATTAAACTAGCCTAGCTGTTAACTGCTGCATGATCAACATATGTCTAAGCTGACTAGGGTAAGGAGGTTGAGCCTTTGCTGCCAGATGGCACCACATGTGTTGTGCTGACAGGTATAAAAGCATGAGTTGATGCCTGTGGTGTATTGTGGACGTGGATATATCACTGAGGCTGAGGTTTGGTTCTGGATGAGTAGGGAGGAGGTTCATATGCAGTTTGGTATAACAGAGGCGGTTTGTCATCGGCAGCCTGACGATCAGTGTGATTATAATGTTCACAATATAATCTATAATGCTTAAAAAAGCAGACATTCAAGATGAATATTGCTGGTTCATGCATTTATGTATGGGTGTTATCCATGGTAATGTCTATCAAACTTCTGCTTTATTCTCATTTCTCGCAGCATTTTGCCTTCATCACAAGGTGTGTTATAAAAGAGTTCAACACTTCAAAAGCTGCATGACACAAACAGTCATGTCTTTTACTAAATGTGTCAATTTAAGTGCACTCACTACTACACTAAGCTGTTTTCAAAGAAGCCAACTTGCCACCTTGCATGTGCTTTCTGTAAGATGCTCGTTGGAGTAACTCATATCAATGGCTGCTCTGACTACCTTACCCTGACAGGGTAAATAGGCCTTGCAGGCAGGTTCATGGAGGGAGTTATCTCTCCTCTCACCTCCTGTATGTGGGATGAGTACAGTTGACTTAGTTTAACAAGTTGATAAATGGAAGTCTATCTTAGTGTGCTGATGCGTTTTTAAGAACAGATCACATGTGTGTGTAGTGTGTGTAGCAAACCCTTATTGAAGTGATTTTCTCGAGTGCCATTTATCATGTACAATAATTCCTAACTAAAATATGGCTATCCTGCAAGTCTGCCTCTCAGTAAAAGTAACATGTACATTTAATGGAATTCTAAAGCATCTGTTATAACTGTTCAATGTAGAATTTCCGAGCATACTATGATGGTCTCAATGATATATTTTTCTGCGTTAATAGTTTTCCTCATTTAAAGTATTTATTTTTTCTAAGTAGAAATACATGATAGGTGTATGCAAAAGCACAATTAACATGATAAATCAATGTATGCCTACCTCTAAAGTAATTTTTTTCTGGCCCAAGGATTGAATAAGCAAATAATGTGCACTTATTCTCAAATCTGATGCATATAGTAGGTATCAATAAATAGGAAATTATGTCTTCTTTCAAATGAGTCCCTTTTCTTAGAGCTGCTTTGACTGGAAGGTGTTATTACAGTTCAAAACCTGCACATGCCTCCCATATTTTGTGAGGTAAAAACAGGCCGAAAACAGGTATCAACCCGCAATTGGATAATGAGCCAAAACCGGTAGTGCATCCCAAAATATTCAAAGTTGGCATCTTGAATCTTGTTCTAGGGACCCTAAGGGACCAGAAAATGTGATTTGGTTGAGTTGTCGGGGGGTGCACGAGGGGTCCAATCAGCCCATTGCCTAATTGGTGTTAGATGTCATGAGGTTTTGAGGTTTTAAAAAAATTACTCAACAGTTTAAGTAAAAAAATTACTCAACAGTTTAAGTAAAGGGCAGTGATAATCGATGCTACTGTTGAGTCAGATAAACGCAGCAGCCTCATGTAAGCAGCAGGGGTAGGGAAGGGGGCCTTGAAATATCTATAAAGATATGGAATTGGTGCTGGTGGCCAAAAGACATCTACATCTACTACTGCCTGGGTGCTTATAAAAACAGTGTGTCATAATAATGCTTCAAAAGACAGACCTGGTGAGTAACTCACCAGCACTTAATTCATGATGTATGCCAAAATTGATGCTTAGACTAATATGAGGGATTTATGACAATGATTTATAGAGGGGAAAAAAGGAGGGTGTGAATTGGGAGCTTGAGGTGAGCACAAACAAGAAAGGTCTGGTTTTAAGAGGCACTTTTTAATGTGGTAGCAGAGGCTGTATGTCTGTGTGTTAGAACCTCACCAGCAGCCAATTCTATGTGTACGGGTGCCATGTTGACAGACAGCTGCTTATGTATTTAATTCTGAGTGGGGCTTACATGTAAGGGCAAGATAGGGAACCAGGTTTATATTGATGCTGATGTTCAAGGGCAATGTTTGTTTACTCTTCTATTGAAGTAAGCGCAGTGAAGAGTGTTTGTATGTAAAAATATGGCTTCAAAGATATTCTAATCCATCAAAGAGGTTTGCTTTGTATTATTTTGTGTTTCATTCTCTCAAATTATGAAAAACTCATTGTCTTTGACATGTTTTGAAAAAGATGGTTCACACAGCACCATATTCAGACGTTACAAATTCTTTCTTTATGTAGTGGGTATCTTAAGCCAACCATTTTCTGTTAGTGATTAAAATTCCTCGTCACCAACACTCTACACAATATTACTCTCTTCTCTGTACCTTACCACATTCTTGTCTTTTTACCACATAATGTCTTATCTGGGCACAAATAAACAAGTATGACTTGAGTCTTATACCCATATTTCCGCAATCGACCCTAGAATGTTCTAGCATGGAGTTGTGCCAACAGAGACCCTCCCCATTCCCCCTCTGTACATACATGTAGATGTAGACCAGGCCTGGCCACCTAAATACCTTCCTGGTTTTAGACAGGGATGTTTGGCTTGGAGGCTTTTGATGTCGCTGCTCTGTCAAACTACAGGCCTCATGAAGTTTGCGTCACATGCTGCAGGGTTAGGGAGTCCTAGACAACATGCTGACTTATATTGAACAGGAGCAGTTGTATTTTCGTGGTAGTGTGGATCTATGTTTTTTTTAAAGTGAGCCTAGACAGAGCCTAGCCTGAAGCCACAAAGTGGCTTGAGGCTCGGCTCTGCCAAGCACTTTATGCAGTGGTCGAAATTAATGGGGGATTTGCAGCATTCAAATGGTAGATTCAATGGCTGTTTTCTAGGAAATCCATTAACATTAGTTTTAAAATAAATGAGAGATTATCTCTCATTATGGAGATCTATCACTCACCTAAAGATGGATTGCAAAGAAATTATGTCTGTCATCAATCAGTTCACATATTTGAACTCTGGTCAAAAGCAATTTTATGTACAGAACTTAACTCTTCAGAGAAACGATCTTTACAGGCAAAATTGAGTTGTGAAGCATGCCTAATATTGAACTAAACAAGCCAGTAAAATGCCCCGATTTTAGCAGTTTGGATAATAACGGTCCTGGCATACAAAATATAATAGAGCATCTCTTTAAGAGCAAAGTTAAATCATATGTGGTCATCATGGACCAAAACAACCCAGGAGAACATGCAATGTAGGGCCCCACCCCTGGCCAATCCACCGACATGCATACTTCTTACAATTACTTCAGGCTGTGCAGGCAGCAGGCAGCAGGCTAGGATGTGGTAAAGATTCCACAGCTGACTCACTTAGATGCATATGTTAGCTCTATTTTCAATCTCCATTTCTCCAGGGTTTAGAGTCAGAGGCACTGTGTGATGTCTTACTCTTAAAGGAGCACTGAACCCATGATGTCATTTGCTTGCAAAATTCGGGAGGGCTAGGTCACTGACTCTGTGCGCCTCTAACTGAAGGTAATGTTACATTGCTATTGACTTCACTGGTGGACAATCACTTCAGACTGAAACTATGCATGATGCTCCTTTGGTCAAATTATTAGCAGTTGAATATCTGATTGAATGAAAGGCACTGTCCCCAATGTAGCTTTTGGCAATTCCTATCGTTTAAGATATACTTCTCTGTGAGTTCACATCATATATACCTATTCATTATCAAATTGTCACCAAATATATTATCTATAGTCATCAATTTTGTTGCATTGGATGAAAAATCTGTATTTTAGATGAAGTGAAAATTCAGATCAGTTGAAGGCTTAGTTAACATCAGTTATCAAAGCCAGAAATGTTACACTAGTAAAATACGTTGAATCGACAGCATTAACTAATAGTTATCAAAGTAAAACAAACAACAGATATCTCCCCTTCTAGGCTAAGCTAAGCAGTAAACTGCAAAACATGCCCCGCTCTACAAACACCCATAGCTACCACCAGGGGGCAGTGTTGTGCTGTCTGGGTGATAATACAGGAAACTAAGGTGGGTCTGGGTGATATTATGGGAGATGTGGTGTGTGTGGAAACAAGCACACAGAGAGGCAGGGTCAGTCTACTCAGTGTCCCCCGTCCCTTGCCCGACCTCAGATGACTACTTTTATTTATACTTCTGCAGCACTATGAATGAAAATATGCCATAGTTTTTATCACACATTGTATCACTTCGATTACTAAAATCCACATTTGCTGACATATCTATGAATATAGACATTATTATTGCATCTTTTTTTTTATAAATGTACACATATTTTGCCCCCCAAAATGATTGGCCACAGCAATATAGTGATATAGGCACATGTACTGCTTTCCTCACGTATCTGACCTGGATAAATTGTAATACCAATGTTTCATGCTTTAATGTGTCCTTCATATCAATGTTCACTATCAATTTGGTTACCAACCACCAGTCCCTTAACTGGGCTGTGTGTACACTAGCCTAAATGAGGTGCTATATATTCCACTTTTGTGTAACCTAATGTGTGGTAAAGGTTAAACTATATATCTATGAGATGGCACACAGGTGTGGCACGGAACGCATAACAGCATGAGCTCATGCCACATGGTGTGCTCTAGACGTAGACATATCAGTGAGGTTGAGGCTTGGTTCAGGATGAGTAGTGAGGGGGTACACAGACAATTTAGTTTAACAGAGGCTGTTTGTTATTCATAGTCTTTCTTCCATAGCATTCTGTTAAAATCTACAATTGAGTTGCCTATAATGTACAGATATATCCTCAAGAAGCAGACACGCAAGACACCTTGCTGATTTACAGATGTACTTGTCCATAGGCACCAACAATTTGCAGATTCAATGAGCATTCAATTGTTGTTCTGCTAGATTATGTCCTGGATGTATGTCTGGAATTGAAAATTAGTTCCTGCTTTCCGTTTCACAATGCACTTTACCTGAACAGGTAACCTGTTTTTAATGAATTTGGCACTTGAAAGCTGCTCTACACAGACATTCTTGTCTTCTACTAAAAGTGTCAATGTAAGTTTACTCCACGCTACACTAAGATGTTTTCAAAGAAGCCAACTTGCCACCTTGCATATGTTTTCTGTAAGATGCTAGTTAGAGTAAATCAAAGAAATGGCTCCTCTAGCTATCTAACCCATGTATCATTAATGTTTTTACTTCTTTCCTGACAGGGTAAATAGACCATGTAGGCAGGTTCATGGAGAGAGTTATCTCTCCTCTCACCTCCTCTACGTGGGGGAAGTATGGTTGACTTAGTTCAACAAGTTGATAAATGGAAGTTTATCTTAGTGTGCATTTTTTGAGAACAGATCACATGCATGTGTAGCAAACGCCCAATTAAGTGATTTTCTCTAGTGTCACTTATTATCTACAATAATTCATAAGTTAAAATATGGCAATCTTGCAAGATACTGAAGACTGTCTCTCAGTTGCTGTTGCTGTATGAACACACAAACAGTGAGCAGACCAAACACACACAGAGCTGGCCACTAGTTGAACAAGCACCTACTAGTACACACCATAGAATGTGTAATCGCTAGCTTATTACTTTTGAAGATTAGTTACACGAGGCAACTTGTTGCTAGCAACTAATTGCAGGCAACTAGTTCCCCTGTCTAATGCAAAAGTTGCAGGTTATAGTTGCTAGCAACTAGTTGCCTGGGATCCATATTTATGGATTTGGAGGCAACTAGTTGCCTCCTATCTTTTGAGGGTTAGCAACTAGTTGCTAGCAATAAGTTGCCAGCAAGTAGTTGCCTGGTGTAACTCGACCTGTAGATTCCACTATGATGGACACACTCATATGCATAGCTTTCTACCAAACCACAACTTCTACAACCACCAAGCATGCCTACAACTACTTCCACACCCTGCCTCATGTCCCTACACAGAGAAAAGAAACAGCGTCAAAAGGGAGTCCAGGTTGCCTCCAGAATGACTCCCCTCTGCAGGGGAGCCCAGGTCGCTGAAAGGAGCCTAGGTGACTCTCTAGCTGACCTAAGGCAGTCACCTGGGTTATATGACTCCCCCATGTGACTCCTTTAGGTCAGCCAGAGAGTCACCTAGGCTCCCTTAGGCGACCTGGACTCCCCTAAACAGGGGAGTCATTGTGGAGGCAACTTGGACTCCCTTTTGATGCTGTTTCTTCTCTCTGTGTAGGTGTCCCTGGGGACGAACTGTGTTTACCTGACAGCTCTTGTCCTGTGTCAAGCAAGGACGTTGTACTCCCAGGAGGCTGGCTTGGGGAAAGTAAAAGGGGAATAGGAGGGAAGGAGAGATTGCCGACCCAGTTAGAGTAGAGCATGCACTGAAAACTTAGGCATATCTGAAACTAATCACTGCTGATTAGTTTGGGTAATCATGCTGATTAGTTAGAGTAAAGTCATCACGGTGATGACTGGAAGTCATCACGATGATGACCGAAGTCATCACCTTGATTTCAATATTTGCCACCAGAGGGCCCCCTTTTGTCTGGCTTAAACCACATTTACTGATGCAAGAATATACTGTTGATGACAGGTGAAGGGGGGGGGGTGTTATTGATAGTTAGGGATTGATACCTTGTTGAACAGTGAAATAAGTTATATGAAATTAATCATAGATGATTTCAAAAAAGTAATCACGGTGATGACACTGGGTTATAACATATGATTACTCTAGTGATTACTAAGTAATCACAGGTGTCGTCATCACTGTGATGACAAAAAGTAATCACTCTTGATTACTATTTCCCCCATAGAGTTTTCAGTGGGCTTGGGGGCATTAATGTGTCCTGTTGGATAAACCGCAGGTCAATGCTGGGACTCAGTTCATGTTGTCAGGGTAGGGACGGGGCACCAAGTGCATGTTGGGTGGCTGTTAACAGGTCTGGTGGAAAAGGGATTCATTGTAGTCCGGAGTTTTTAGAGCGGCCACAGTAAAAGAAACAGAAGGGGAAGCCTGTGCATCAGCCCCAGCTAATGTTGAGTGTATAAAGGTGAGTGTTTAGTGTGGTATAAAAAGCATTGGATACTACGGAAATCAGTATGTTATATGGTATGTGTCTACAGGCAAAACATATATTACATAACATATATCACATTTGATACAACCCTATCGATGAAGCCCCAAACTATCTGTCCCATGCTGAAATGGATCTGTGAATGTTTGGCATGATTGACACCACCTAAATATTGAAAAATTTCCAAAGTAAAAAGAAATTCTGACTTTTTGTTTTTCACACTCTTACAAAACTGTATGTTGTCAGAGAAATATAGAATAGTATATATATATATTTTAGGTTTAGAAACAATTCTTAGGGGTCAAAATAAAATCCCCAGCCCCTTTCCTGCTAGTCGCTGGTTCCTGCAGGTGGGTTACTGCTGGGTGGGCAGTGACATGATGTGATTACAGTCAGGCCGGGTACCAGCAGGGGGAGGGGCTGAAGGTGGCAGGGGAGGACTAGGGACTGTCACTTGTTAAGGAAAGGTGCTGATTTTCTTCAATACCAATAATCCCAGGCTGTCCACCCCCTATCCCCCCTGACGTCATCCTAGTGATGTCATATAATGTAATCACTCCAATAAGGGCATTCTGGACAGGTTGATGAGGACATTTTAGATTTCAGGTCTACCTGTGGAATACAATAACACATTTCACAAGAATTATGTATTTGCTCAGGGTAATCAAAAATAAAATATCGATCAAACAGGTCAGCTGATATAATCTAATATATTTCCAGCCACTACAAAAATATAATATGACTATTTATTGTTTTCTCTGAAACTGGTCTGTCTCTACCACTTTTTTTTCTCCATAATTGTTCCTTGTCATCAAGCATCTCCTAATTTGATCAACCCTCTGCCTTAGGGTAAAGTAATCTATCCTCATTCATCATGGACTAAGATACATTTTTGGTTAATTACATGTGACTGCAGTGGAAAAGAAATAAGAAAACCTTAGAATGGGAAAGTGGCTGGAAACTATTTAAAAGTGTCAACCTGGTGATGGTAGACAAGAATGAATTACCACTCAACTTGTGACTTTATTAGTGTTAGCCTTAAAGGTAGGTGTTAAAGTATATATGTGTGTATCTTTTGCCTGCTAAGGAAGTAGAGTAGTATGAACAGGATGATGAAGATTCACTAGATGTAACAAAGTCTGAAGTCTGTATCGATTCATCACAGAGAACCTCTTTGATCAAAAATGAATAAAGATTCCAGTTATAAGGAGTATATATATATTCAACCATAGAATCAAAATGCACCTAAAACATTCATATTTCTCCTAAAATTAAATAGATATATATGTTAGTTGTGGTTCAAGAAAGGGCCGCAGAAAGCATCAGTGCATTTAAGAAAACGAAATGGAGGCATCAGCATGTCAAACAGTTGCAGAATTTCCACCCGGTTCCAAAATTACCTCAGCAAGAAGACCTAGGTACCTGGACAGTAATGGGGATCTGACCTGGCTTTCAGTGCAGGCTGCAGCCTTGGTAATCAGGTTGTGCGGCCTGCAGTGGGGAAGGTCTAAGTAAAGGAACCACTCCTCCTACTCCACTCTGTCCCACTCATTCCATTTGTTATTCTAGCCTCATGTAGGGGGATGTAATTGAATGGTTGGTCAAGGTGGAAGTGCCCAGATACAAGCTTGAGAAAGGCTACTGGTAATGTTTTGGGAAAGTGTTTACTTGTACCTGGTTTCTTCCGGATAGGGTTTGCTTGTATCTAGCATCTATAAAAATGCAAATGGCAGCTGCTCCGCCATTGGACATGGTCCTCTTTATAACAAGATTCATGCCTCTCAGCAATGCCACTCTGAGCTCTATAATGGGTTTGTAAGTTTTTGTTGATTATACAAGCACAGGATTGTACCAATAGCGTTAGGTTGTGTAATAATAAGAAATTACACAACACATTAATGAAGTTTAGTGATCTAAAAAGCTATACTACTGTTCAGCGAGACAAACGCAGCAACCTCATATAAGCAGAAGGTGTAGGGTAGGAGGCTTTGAAATATTTCTTATGGCATGGGAAAGTGCTGGTGGTAAAAAGACATCTACTACTAGCTAGGTGATTATGTTATGAAGACAATATGGTGTGCCCTTGTGTCATAATAATGCATCAACGCAGCCCTGGTGAGTATCCAACCAGGACTACAATCATGATGTTTGCTAAAACTGATGTTTGGACCAATTTGTGGGATTTAAAGGGTTATAGTGAATATAAAGGAAGGTGTGAACTGGTAACTTGAGGTCGGTGCAGGCATGGATAGCCTGGTTTTAAGAGGCACTTACCTGGTAGCAGAGGTTCACCTGTATATCTGTGGGTTAGAACCTCACCAGTAGCCAATTCTAAAGATTTAGTGTGGTTAACCAAAGTGCATTGGCCCTGAGTCTGAGCAGGCTTCATACCTCATTCATTATCAGCTGTTTGGTAAGCTAGGTCAGTCTAGTCTCCGCCTTCTAAATCATACTTACATGGTGCTGTTCCATATGTTAGCATACACCTTTCTTCTTTTGGCACATCCGATTCACATCTTTGCTTGTCATATCCCTTTTCTCCCATTTGCCCATCCTCCAAAAAGAGAAGTATAAAGAACCATAGAATTAAAAAATAATGAACATTTGTGAAGACAGCTTTAACCGTCCTATGGATGTAAATGGACTCGGGGACTCTGCATCTAAATAATGGGTCTGGTATGATGAATTACTCTCCTCTGCTCCATAGTCTGAAAGAGATTCAAGCACAATGTTGCCCTTGAAGGGCTGGCATTCATAACCTGGCTTGCAGAGAACTCCCATTTAAAATCAGGAATCAAAGTTTAAAGGCTCTGATCGTCCCAAGGCATGACATCAACTATGCAGAGAAAATATCAATTAGCAATCCCTCAGTTTGTGATCCTGCTTCTTAAAGCATATTCAGGAACTAGGCTAAAAGGTGCAGCAAAGATTAGTTTGGTTCAGCTTTTTTAGCCACTAGACTCGATTCTTGTACTGGATAAATGTAGGTGCAAACATAATGTGCTTCTTGTCTTGTGCGTAGGAGCATGTGACTGATTTATTTTTGTGAAGTGTATCTCCAACTGCTCTGAGGGATATGAGTGCATCAATGTTTTAGAAGGTTCAACTTTCAGCTCCATGCTTGGTACTCATTAGCAGCTGTGTGTGAAAAGGTTCCCATGGTTTTACAAAAACTACCTGACATTCATTGGAATCTCACACCCCATGTCCCATAACAATCAGTCTCTCATCATCTAACTTTAGCGACCTTTGGCTGCACCTGTACACCCAATATATGAGTAGAGCCCCTTGGGTGTTTTTCTTAGGAGTTTAACCCTTTTTGTGCAACTATGAGTGTGTTTGGGGGGGGGGGCAGGTATAGTAGCATAACTATGGACTCTATAATTATCTAACATCACTTCATTGCTTTTGTGCCCTCATCCCACATGAAAATAGGCTGTGTGGCAACTGCTTGGTGCAGTCAATCACTTCTGTCACTTCCTATCTCTGGGTGGATTATATGGCTGACTTAAGTTCATTACTTGATATGTGCATATCTCTACAGTTGCAGCCATGCATTTAGATAAAGGGGATGTGGGGGTAAAAAGTATCTGATAGTGCCAGTTCCCATTCACCATTCCACCTTTCCTTTAGGCAGTGATACATGCCTACATGTGTATAGGGAATGCCCGCTCTGTACTTTCTTTTACCCTCACTTTTACCTACACCCTCCCCCTCTGACACTATGATCCTCACACACATCTGGAAGGGGGAGGGGGATGCTTGGACTAGGCCCATGCCCACCCTGCTGTCAGGGATATTGGGTTAAGCACTCATCGCTTCCAATATCATGAGCTATGCTAGACCTCCCAACAACATCGAGCCTATCGCTCAGCATGGAGTATTTCCCAGGTGGCTGTGTGGTATGTGACAGTGTGAAGGATCAAGGAGGGGGCTGGCTGTTCTACAATTCATGTTGGTTATTTGCAGAACCAAATTCAGGCCTCGGCTTACTCTGGGGTGGAGTGAAAATGTTAATGAGATTTCCTAATACTAATTTGATATTCATATTGCATGGTTATAACTCTATTTCTTTGTTACAGTTGAACCATTGAATTTTCAATTATTACTACTGACATTCTATCACCATTAGTATAACAGATCCCTTGAAGCAATCAACAGAAGAATGTTAACAGTTAAGTCGGTGGCAATCCCAGGCTGTCTGCAAAACCAATCAAAGTCAAAATACTGGGAATACAACTCACTCACATGCCGACAATTACCTGGATGGCCTCCCCTCCTTGTTACTCTGTAGATACCTACTGCAGGCAGGTGGGGTCCTGTTACCTGAGGTAGAGGTATGGACAGGTGAGGTGTGTTACCTGAGGTAAAGGTAGGGACAGGTGAGGTCCTGGTACCTGAGGTAGAGGTATGACAGGTGAGGTGGGTAGGGGTAACACCTGACATATAGGTGAGGTCCTGTTACCTGAGGTAGAGGTATGACAGGTGAGGTGGGTAGGGGTAACACCTGACACACAGGTGAGGTCCTGTTACCTGGGGTAAAGGTATTGACAGGTGAGGTGTGTAGGGGTAACACCTGGCAGACAGGTGAGGTCCTGTTACCTGAGGTAAAGGTATGGACAGGTGAGGTGTGTAGGGGTAACACCTGACACACAGGTGTGCCTCTACCCACCTCTGTACCTACCTAGAACTGGGTCACTCAAAAAGATAAAATACATCGACTAGGACCTACTTTCTGGACGCAGATGAGCTACTCACATATCTATGTATAAGTACATTACCTTCTACAAGTCCTAAACAAATAAGGCTAGATTCGTATACTAGTAGGTGGAAATATCTTCAATTTAACTGATGACTTATCACAACATATATTATGTTACAATGCCTGTCATGATCTAAGCCTCCCTCTAGGGAGTCTGGCTTAGAAAACACACACACAGAGTGAGCAGAGTAAATTTGCTGCTCATTGGGATATAGCCAACCTTGAGCTCAACAAGGACCTACTGTACGCCATGGCATTGCTAAGCATAACACGTATTCAGCTAAGCGGTGACTAGCCAGCTTGTGTCAAGTGCTTCCTAGGAAAAATATATCTCTATGTATTGCCACTGACTATATCCACACTCCTGCCTGATGTACCTGGTATGACGTTCAATTTGCCTAAAAGTATGCACAAGAACGTGCACACCAGGTTCCAAAACAAATGTGCACCCTGTGCATGGTGTTCCCATATGCATTTGCACCCTATACATGAATTCTGATACAAATTTGGTGCGTGTGCTTGTGCTAACGTTTAGGCAAATTGAACTCCATATCCAGGCCACAAACTGGGTCTACATGGTGGCTTTCATCCTGTGACAAAACAAGGACATCGTGCATACATAGAGGAATCCCTCTTAGACTGTCTCCCTTCCTCCCCTCACGCATTAAATTCAACTTCCAGCTATCCATCTCCTCCTTTGCCAAACCTGTTCTGCATGTGAGCACACATCCATGACAAAGTAAGTGCATGTGCCTGTAAGGTAGCGCTGTGGTATGGTGGGGGCAGGTGAGGTAGTATTTCAGGAGGTATAAGGGGAAACCCCGGGTGATCTCAGGTGTGCTATGCCCCCAGCAGTCTCCGTTTCATAATAATCACTCTTCCTGTAGGGTATCTGATCTTATACACCAGGAATGTGTTCAGGAATCTCCATGTATATGGGTAACATGTTAGCAGACAGCTGTTTATGTATTTAATTCTGGGTGGGGTTTGCATGAAAGGGCTACACATGTATGCACATGGTTATCGCTGTTTCATTGGAGCTGATGTTCAAGGGCAATGTTTGTTTTCTTCTACATTGAAGTTAGAGCAGTGAAGAGTGTTTGTTTGTGAAAAAGGGCATCAGAGCTATTTTAATCCATCAGAGATCTTTGCTTCATGTTATTTGGTCTTTCGTCTTTTTTCAAATTAAAATACATTGCCTTTGACAGCACATGTCTCCCTTTTAACCCTCATGGTTTTTAGAAATAGTCACAGTGTAGACTATAGGAATTTGGCTCCATAGTTTTACTGTAATCAAAACCTTGTACAAAATCTGCTAACTTGATGAGGCCTCATCTAGAATTCAACATGCTAGAAGAACATCAACTATATCTCTTTAGCTGCTGTCTGGGTGGTCTAAACAAACATTAGTAGCAGCCTTAGACAAGCCTTGGAATTTCACATCAGGCCAACACAAGTAAAGATGATTTGTGTTTATATGATTAGAAATTCCAGCCTAAGTATGATTCAACATCATTCAAGGAATTTAGATGTATTGTTGTTTCATCCTTATATAAACTCATCTGGTTTTGTTTCATAAATACTGTTCGTCAAAAGAAGGCTACTATAGCACAGTGCAATTATAACATAGCTAAAAAATTAAGATAAAATACCTTGCTGTGTAAAATCTAAAGAAAAATGACAGCAGAAATGTAAACCTTTCCCCGTTCTAGCAGTAACAACAAGCACCGAGCACCAATCAGCTGCCCCCACCTACTCTACAAAGCCTTCGGGGTCCCTGACACCGACCGTCATGCCTCCGCAGGCCACCAGGGGGCAACAGTAATGACCACCATGCCCCCTGGTGTCCAAACCAAACCTCTCTGATCCAGGCACAGGCCACACACTCTACAGCAGAGCTTTGGTTGGGGACGGGGTGGAGTATTAGCAAACAGAGGTGCATGGAGAGTGTTGGTTGTAGGAGATCAGTGGGATTCCCCCCTGTGTGTGTGGGGGGGGGGTGGGGGGGTGGGGGGTGGGGGGTAAACTCTGGCCTCCTGTGCCTGCCTACAGAGTAGAGCGACCCTGCCACTCTGTGTGTTTCTGCACACAACCACATCTCCCCTGATATCACCCAGACCCACCTTAGTTTCCTGTATTATCACCCTGATGGCACAGTACTGTCCTCTTGTGGTAGTTATAGGTGAAGAGCAGAGCATGTTTTGTAGACTATTGCTTAGCTAAGCCTAGAAGGGGAGAGGTCTGTTACTTATTAATTCTACTGTAATAACATTTTTTAAGTGTTGTAAATTCAATGCATCCCGAGTGTAACATTCTTAGGCCCAATTACTAATAGTATCCAAGCTTTTGACAGACACAGATATTCAGTTTGCATCTACACTGAAGATTCATACAAAGCAACAAAAGTGATTGGATTCACTATGGACACTATAATATGTGTTTTAACTGTCTGGGACAGTGCATTGCTACAATCAAGATTTGATAATAAAGAGGTAAATAATGTGAACTAACTTTAAACAAACCAGTGTATTTTAATTGATAGGAAATGCCCATTAGGACCTCGGCTACATCTCATGTAATCTCATGCAGGTATTCACTGCTGATAACTTGCCCAAGGGAGCATTATTAATTGTTCCGTTCGAAGTGATGATCCATCAATGAACTCATTAGCAGTGTAACATTACTAGGAGTAGGAAATCTCATAGTGGCTCTGATTCTGGGCCCTGGAGGAAGGAAGATTAAAAATAGAGCTAACATTATAAGCATGTAGAATAGTCAGCTGTGGTATTTTACATGCACAGCCGGAAGTAATTGTAAAGGGGTTCCTCCACCAAAGACCGTCCATCCGTCCGTCCATGAAATCCGTCCAAAAAAGCACTTTTTTACCAAAAACTGGACGGATTGATGGACGGACGGACCAAAACCACTTCCACCAAGGTCCGTCCGTCCATCCGTCCATCAAATCCGTCCAGTTTGTGGTCTAAAAATGGACAGATTGGTGGACGGATTGATGGACGTAATCCGTCCGGCCATTCCGTCCATCAATCCGTCCAGTTTTGACCAAAAATTGGACGGATTTGATGGACGGATGGACGGACGGACCTTGGTGGAAGTGGTTTTGCTCCGTCCGTCCATCGAATCCGTCCAGTTTTTGGTAAAAAAAGTGCTTTTTGGACGGATTTCATGGACGGACGGATGGACGGTCTTTGGTGGAGGCACCCCTTAAGAAGTGTGCATGTTGGGGGATTGGCCAGGGGCGGGGCCCTACATGGCATGTTCTCTTTGGTTGATGTTTGTAATGTTTTGGTCCATGCTAGCCATATATATAACTGCAAACGTCAATCTTTACAACCTAACCTTTGAAGTTCAACCCTGTCAAGTGGTTGGTTCTTTATTTATAACTACTTTTAACCAATTTCATAGATGCGATCTACACAGTATACAGAATTGTATTTAGATCTTGAGGGCAGGAAAGCACACTAACTGACGACAGCCCTGATTAGGATTCTCCTCATGGGAATGTTTTTATTCATCCCTGACCATTACATACCATAATACCCGAATTAGAATTTTTCTTAAACATTGAAAACAAAACAGATGAAAAAAACATCTGCATGAACAATAAATCAAAAAAATGTATGGGCTGAAGTAGCAAAGGAGTCAGCATGTTGTCTTACTCTTTCTAACCCTTGTGTGTGCCGTCCAAGGAGGACCGGCAGACGAGGACAGGTGTGGGCGACCCTGTTGCTAGACCGAAAATATGACACAGACCAGGGTGAGATTCTCCTCCACAACTTCTTCTGTACCATGTTACACCACCAGGACAAAGGTATCCAGGTAGGTGTTTACCAGCTACGAAGGTGTGTCCAGAAACTAGGCCTGTCATTGGTCCTAATACTGGGGCAAGGTCAAGGCCAAGTGAGAACATACCCACGCTGTAGACTTGCATAAGTCCTATGGTTTTTGAACTTATTTGTACACCTTTAGTATGAGTACACTGTAAAATATTTTGGGATTATACCAGCATATTTTAAAAGTAACTGTAGCTTTTCGGTTTCGTCAATTGACTCATCAGTAGCATTTTAAGGGTGCAAAAAACGTTTGCAAATTTTTTATTTTTCATTCTAACCTTTATAACACATCATGAGGCCTGCAGTTCTACAGAATGCCAACATCAGCAGCCGCCAAGCCAAACACCCCTGTCTAAAACCAGAGATGTATTAACCCTTTAAGGACGGCATCATGCCTTAATGCATCATGCCCATGGATATCATGATGCCTGAATGTGGCCCCGGCAAGTAACTCATCAGTGCTGCATTCAAGTACCATGACGAGCCTCCAGGGCTGAGACACTCCCATAGAGTCGACAAGTCCCATCTTTTACTGACATGCGGTCCTTAAAGGGTTAATGTGGCCAGGCCTGGTCTACATCTATGGGTATGTACACATGGGGGATGGGGAGGGTCTTTGTTGTCACAACTCAATACTGGAACATTTTCAGGTCAATTCAGTAATCTGAAGAGAGTGTGAAATCTGTATACATTATACATGCTTCTGTATGTGCAGGAGAAATGTATAAAAAGGGAGGGTTACATACTGTGGCACGTGCCTGAACTGGGTCATTACAATCGCCTGCCTGATGTTCTGATATATTTCTAATAGTGAAGCAAACTATTTGTCTACCACCTCCTGTGAAGGGGGGTAATTCAGGTAATATGGGCAATCTGAGCGGAATTAGATGTCACAAACGGTGCAAACCATAGTTATATTGATACCCTAAGGATGCAGGAAACGGGGATTGATTTACAATTGAGATTTAAGCACTTTCGGGTTTGTCTACCACTTCCTATGTAGTCACAGGGGTCAGTGCAAAAGAAATGGCTGATATGCAGAGTGTCCCATACTGTACCTTACTATAGGGAACCTCAGGGGTGAGAGTGTAATGACCCGGTTCATGCACTTGTACTGTGGTGAAGTATATGGGAAGGAAATACAGTGAACATGCCAACAAGGAGTAGAGGGTGGAGGGTAAAAGAGGCCAGATCCAAGAAATTACTAGTAATGGCACCTCATACTAGTAGGCATACCAACTTATCTGCCTATTAGTGGACCTGTGTGTTCAATGGTGGCATGTCTAGGGTACATCTTAGGTAATTGATGCGATAATGCCTTTGAGCCTAGAATGTGTGGTAAGGTTTAGTGGTGGCAGTTTAGGGAAACTGCCACCCAAAGTTCTAGCATTTACTTTCTGAATATCTAACCAGAAATAAATGTTATTATTGTTAGCCCTTTCTAAAACATTACAGTTATGGCCGTGGCCCCTGGACGGTCATTAGTAAGCTGGGTCCAACAAATACAGACCACCCAAACATCAGCTAAAGTTATATAGTTGATGTTCTGCAACAGCAAGGCTGCAGAATTCTAGAAGAGGGCTAATCATCTGTGGGACTGTATAAAACCAAGCAAATGTTTTGGATGCCCCTTTTACATACAAACATCTATTCCAATTTAACATTAATGGAATTGGAAATAAACATTGCTCCTTGAGCATTAGGTTCAAACAGCAGAGATAAATGCTCCATCTGGCTCTGTAGCCTTTTCATGTATACCCCACCCAGAATTACATACACAAGCAGCTATCTACCAACATACCACATAACTGTTAACACGCTCCTGATATCTAGGATCAGAGACCCTGGAGGAAGAGTGATTATTATGAGATGGAGGCTGCCGGGGGCGTGGCACACCTGAGATCACCTGGGTTTCCTCCTGTACCTCCCAAACACTACCTCACCTGCCCTGCCCTACCTGCCCCCTACCAGCATCTCCATGTGATGTGTGATGTATGTGTACCCACATGCAGAACAGGTTGAGAAGAAATGGGGATGGAGCGGGAATATGGTTGTGTCTCACCAAATCGATCCAAGTTGAAAGTATATGACTGGGTGTGGTCTATGAGCATGTGCAATGAATGACCAAATGCAACCTATGACCAGCTTGAAAGAAGAAGGTTTATTCAGGGCAGATGTAGTTTCATATATATGTTCTACATCTTCCCTTAATAGACCATTTTCTTTCAAGCTTACCATAGATTGCACCCGGTCATAGACTATAAACTGTGATTGATTTGGTGAGAATGAGCCATACAGACGAGGCAGGGGAGATGGTCATAGGTAGAAAATGGTTGGGAAGGGGCATGCGGAGGGGTAGAAGCCATGAGAAAGGGAGAACACATTAGAGGGATGGAGGCAGGATTAAAATGTACACTCTACCTAGCCTGGAATGTCTAATTATTTAACCAAAAACCAATTTGTCATCTTTGTTGCCTTGGTCTGGAAGATGCTAGTAATTCCAGGACTCTTCAAAGGCTGTTCATAAGCTTGGTGCAGACCCACAACATATCAGCTAAAGGGATATAGTTGATATTTTCTATCATACAGAATTCTAGACGAGGCCAAATCAGTATGGCGGATCATATACAGGGTCTTAATTACAGTACAAACACTGGAAGAAAATTCCTACTATGTGAATCATCTCCTTCAAATTGAAGTCACAGGCTATTCATGATTTGAAAAACGCATGACCTCATCACAATGAGAATGAAATACATTAGATACCCATTTTATATTACTCTCCAATGCTGCAAGTTCAATGGGATTGGAAATAGACATTAGTCCTTGAACATCAGCTTGAAAGTAAGTCTGGTTCCCTTTACAACCCTTTCATGTAAGCCCCACCCAGATTTACATACATAAGCAGCCACCCAGCAAAATGCCATCCGTATCTGTGAAGATACTTCAACACACTCTGTGTCAATTGGATCAAAAACCTTTCAAGAAGAGTTTTTTTTAATAAATAGAGATTTCTGGGAGTGTGACACACCTGAGATTACCTTGAGTAGGTTCAAATTCCTACCCGGCCCCTATATTCCGAACTTAAACGCTATCTGATATCTGTGGTCACACATGCAGAGTTAGTTAGATTAGGACATCAAGGTATGGAGGGAGGCTTGAAAGAAGAGGTGGGAGAGAGAGTAACAGCACCCAGGAAAATATGAGCGTCAGCCCATGTCGCCATTAGCACTCTCATACATGGGTTAGGCACTGCTTAACTATGATAGATGGGTCATTCTAGTGAGGGTCAGGCTATGCTGGACCTTCATTTAGAGCTTCTATTCACCCGTAATTGCTTGAGAGTCTGGCAATGCTGCATCCTCATGCCAGAGCCTGGCAATGCTGAACTCTGGAGAGAGTCTCTTTCAGCCTGCAAGAGCCCAGCATCGTCAGACTCTGGCATAAAGATCCAGCATTGCCAGACTTTCAAGCAATTTTGCAAAAGTCCAGCCTGTTATTGAAGGTCCAGCATAGCCTGACCCTCATTAGAATAGCCATTGACCCATCTATTATAGTCCAGCAGTGCCTGGCCCTTGTATGAGAGTGCCAATGTCGACATTGGCTGCCGCTGATATTTGCCTGTGTGAGGGTGGAAATTTGTTATTTCGGCAAATAATTTGACATTTACTGATCGTGGTGAGACTTGGTGCTGTACTCCTACTTAAGTATATATGTGTACTTTTCATGAATCAATAAAATATTTATAATAGATATATGAAATCTGTATTTGCAAATAATAATTTACAAAATGTTGAATGTTACTAATCTCATCACTTCATCTTCATTATTATCAGCTGAGGTAGATTAGATAGGTCTTACTTTTACTTTGACCACTCTAAAGCACTCTCTTAGAAGGCCCCGACTACAATGAATCCCTTCTTCCTCCAAACCCATTAACAACCATCCATTGCACCTGCTGCTCCATTTATCGAGCCCCAACATTGACCTGGAGTTTACCCAACAGGACACATCGATGCCCTACATCTTCCTTCACCTTATGGAGCGTCTATGTCATCTGTCCTACAAGGTCATTCCATCATTGTGGAGGGCGGTTAGGAAGAGAACAAGGTAAAGCTCATAAATGTAGAAGACATAATCAATGAATCAAATGGATGGATGAGTAGTTAATATAATTCAATTTTAAATTTTTTTTCAGGTAACCCAAACATCCATGTAGGTAAAGAGGAAAGCAGAACAGACCTATGTGTGAGATGCTCCACCTATACACCTCATTCGTTCACACCTTTACCTTAGGTAACTTTACAACTTTACATTGACGTCTCAAACTTTTCATGATTTGAAAAATGGATCACCTGATCCAAGATAAAAGGAAATGATGAAATGAATTAGATACTCCTTTTTACAATACTCTTCACTGTTGTAAGTTCAATGGGATGGGAAATAAACATTACTCCTTGAATATCAGCTTGAAAGTAAATATGGTTCCCCTTACAACCCTTTCATGATAGCCCCACCCAGATTTACATACATAAACAGCCATCCAGCAACATGCCATCCATATCTGTGAAGATACATGAACACACTCAGTGTCAATTGGATCAAAAACCTTCCAAGAGGAAGGTTTTTCTATTATATAGACTGTAGGGGGTGTGGCACACCTGAGATAACCTTGAGTTTCTTCCTGTAGGTTCAAACTCTTGCCTGGCCTCTATATTCTGATTTAAACACTACCTGATACATGTGTTCACACACACAGAGCAAGTGAGATGGTGGCAAATTTACCATAAAACCTCACATAGAAGCCGCGGCTAGTACCCAAGTCAGATTGGCAGTGCGGCTTTTAGGATCAGCCCAGCATGAGGGTGAGGTTACTGTTTGGCTCTAATGTATGCAACGTTTTACGGTTCTCACCATGGTGAGAAGTTTACTCCTTTATACATATATATGCATGTTTTGGAATGACAGGGTAAGAGCCAACTATTGTTTAGTCATAATGATGAGTTAGACTTAGACGCAAGGTTTATGGTACTCAGTGGGGTGAGAATATTACTCCTTTGCACATATGCATATTCTGAAATGGCAAAGTGAGAGCCAAATATTGTTCAGTCATAATGAGTATTGATCAATGGTATGTTGATAACAGATATATCAGATCTGTATTCGCAAATAATATAACTGACCAACTTTTGAACAACCACACCGCTTCATTTTGATTATTATCAGATGACATAGACATACACTTTTACTGTGGCCACTCTAAAGCAGTCTTAGAAAGCCCCAACTACAATGAATCCCTTTCTCCTCCAAATCCATTAACCACAACTACAATGCACCTGCTGCCCCATGTCCTAACATTGGCCTGGGATCTACTCCACAGGACATATTGATGCCCTACATCTTCCTTCTCCTTATAAATGTGGTAGCTATGTCATCTGTCCTACTAGGTCAGACCATCAGGGTGGAGGATGGGTAAGAGGAGAACCAAACAAAGCTCAGGCTGAACACAATCAATGAATCAAATGGATGGATGATTAGTTAATGGGGTACCACAAAGTAGGTGCTTATCAATGTAATTCAATAAGAGAAAAGATTTAAAAAAAGGTAACCCAGACCCCCATGTAGGTAAGGAGGGAGATGGAACACATCTCTCTCTATACACCTCACCTAACATACCTTTATCTAAGGTAATAGGACCTTACCTTCCTATGCCAGGTATGTATTTTGATGTGAGTGTGTTGTATGTAGGGATAATGCATACTTCATTGTTAAAAGTCTTTAGTTTAGTGATACCTGTTTGAACTAAGTATATCAATGCACCCCAATATGTAGCATAAATGATAGTTAGCTAAGGCCTTCAGCAAATGCAGCAAATTGATTCAGCAAATAACCATCGTGAGTTGCAGAACAGCAGGCCGTCTCCCCAACCAACATACCCCCAATACCCTCTAAACCACCAGGGAGGGGCAGCATGATGTAAGATAGACTTGGTGCTTTTGGGAGGTCTAGCAAACTTCATGATACTACCTGTGATGAGAGCTCAACCTAATACCCCTGACAGCAGGATTGGCATGCCCCTGCTACATGAATACACCACACATGTGTATAGGTCTCAATGTCAGCGGGAGAGATACAGGGTTGGGTGATCACATAGAGGCAAATATAGAGCAGGCATTCCCTACACACATGGTGGCATGTATCAGTGTCAAAGGGAGAAGTGGGATAGTGGTGACAGCAGTATGTGAAGTCTGTGGCAAAAGAGTATAATATACTTGGGTGCCACGAGAATATTTTTCCAATACTCCATAACCCCCCCCTTAGGGTTGGCACAAATTTCAGACTTTTAGGTCACTATGTGCCGGCTCTTTAAGATATCATTTCATCATAAAAAAGGAGCCAAAGTCAGACCAATTATAGGAAATCTACCTTTTATCTAGAGCGCTACTGAGGAGGGTGTGTTATTGACCTTTGATGCTGTAAAAGACAAATAGCATCTGTTATAGCAAACTGTGTGTGAACCTCCTCACAACCCATCCAGAACCAAACATCAGCCTCACTGATATATCTATGTCTACAACACACGTCAGGCATGAACCCATGCTGTAATACCTACTCCACCACATCAGTGGTGCTATTTGGTGGCAAAATCTCAACCCCTACCCTATAGACTGATTACACATGGGCAATAACCTTTATCATAAATCTCATGAAGTAAAATATTTGGTGTGATAAGAATTTGCATGTTTACCAAGTTCTAAAACACAAATAATTTGGAAGAACTATAAACCAGAAGGGTAAATGCCTGTTCGATTTCTTTCTTTTTAACATACACTGATGGTTCTACTTACGGACATCGTTTTCTGTAGTAAAGAGATTTATAGAGCATGGTGCTAAATATATCACTGAGTGTACAGGTGCAGCAAAAACTCAAGGAAGTTAAACAGAAGATGAATAGCTACAGGATTTGGGGTGTGAGATGCCACTTAATGGCATGCACTTTTCATTAGGAACATGTAAACCTTTTCACACACAGCTGCCTATGAGAACCAGGGGTGTAGCTAGAATGCTAGCCTCTTAGAGAATTGAGAACTATGTCAGTGCCAAACTCATACACATACCACATGAGCCATGGTGGGCTTACATCTAACTTCATTATCTTGAAACCAGGTGCATAGATAAATATAGCAGAGGGAAAACAATGTATTAGAAGCAAGGTCAGATTTAGAGGACGCACACAATTGTGTTTTCCCCACATGAGA
Organism: Harmothoe impar; assembly: GCA_947462335.1. Taxonomy (NCBI): domain Eukaryota; kingdom Metazoa; phylum Annelida; class Polychaeta; order Phyllodocida; family Polynoidae; genus Harmothoe; species Harmothoe impar. The sequence continues at coordinate 9,483,789 of OX381711.1, read as the reverse complement.
GGAAACTATGCATATCGTGTTTCTTAATTGAATAGAAGAGCGCCATACAAACCAATTCATACGTCTCTGTCCTTTTAAGGCCAACAAATTGTTTTCATACATCATTTCACTTTTACGCATGCAAGAATCCGCCACACATAGTTTAACACTGCATCATGCCAACCCCATATTTTGATCCAGCATATTGTACAGTGCAATAGACCAACAAATAAACATACTGTCCTCAAGGGTGTAAATGATGACACTTGGCCCTTACTTAGCAACATTTACTGTGAGTCAACTTGTATACTTGCTCCTTTTTACTCCGGAGGGCTGGAGTTATTGAAGGCTGGCAGTGTGCCTGGTACAAAGTGAGTTAAGATCAACTAAAACATGCCACATGGAATTCCAAGGTGTATGTATGCAAGCTGAGGTGGGAACGTCACCTGTCATTTTTCAAGTCATGCTAAACTCTGAATTATCCACCCTTTCTTCTGACAAATAGAAAATCAAGCATACCCCCTGTAACAATACACTTCGCTACTGTAAGTTCGTTGGGATGGGAAATAAACATTACTCCTTGAACATCAGCTTGAAAATAAATATTGTTACCTTTACAACCCTCTTGATAGCCCCACCCAGATTTACATACATAAACAGCGATCCAGCAACATGCCATCCGTATAGATCCGTGAAGCTACATAAACACACTTCATACCAATTGGATCAAAAAGCTTTCAAGAAGAGTTTTTTTTTCAATGAATAGAGATTGCTGGGAGTGTGACACACCTGAGATTACCTTGAGTAGGTTCAAATTCCTACCTGGCCCCTATATTGCAAACCTTAACGCTATCTGATATCTGTGTTCACACATGCAGAGTTAGTTAGATTAGGACATCAAGGTATGGAGGGAGGCTTGAAAGAAGAGGTGGGAGAGAGAGTAGCAGCACCCAGGCAAATATGAGCGTCAGCCAATGTCAGCATTAGCAGTCTCATACAAGGGTCAGGCACTGCTTGACTATAATAGATGGGTCAAGACCCATTCTAGTGAGGGTCAGGCTATGCTGGACCTTCATTTAGAGCTTCTACTCACCCATAAATGCTTGAGAGTCTGGCAATGCTGGATCCTCATGCCAGAGCCTTGCAATGTTGGACTCTAGAGAGAGTCTTTTTCAGCCTGCAAGAGTCCAGCATTGTCAGACTCTGGCATGAAGATCCAGCATTGCCAGACTTTCAAGCAATTTTGCAAAAGTCCAGCCTGTATTTGAAGCTCCTGCATAGCCTGACCCTCATTAGAATAGCCCTTGACCCATCTATTATAGTCAAGCAGTGCCTGACCCTTGTATGAGAGTGCTAATGTCGACATTGGCTGCCGCTGATATTTGCCTGTGTGAGGGTCGAAATTTGTAATTTTCGGCAAATAACTTGACAATTACTGATCGTGGTGAGAATTGGTGGTGTACTCCTATCTAAATACATAGACAAAGGTTGACAAGTTTTAGTCTGTTGGCTGGGTTATTTCACAAGTTGACTGTCAGGCCGTATTTCACAAGGCCGTAGGCCGAGTGAAATGCTGCCTGACAGTCAACAAGTGAAATAACCCAGTCAAAAGACTAAAACGAGTATTCCTTTGTGTTTATTTTTTACCTTTTTCGATTCAAATTATTAGGGCCTCTAGGGGGGTGAAGGGCTTAAACTAGTCTTTTTCTACATCGTTCAAATGTAAACAAACCGCCATTTTGATGATGTCACAAGTCCGTGAAATACGGACATGGGTTATTTCACTGGGGTGTGAAATACGGCACTCTTTGGTTAAATCAATGGCACTGCAGTATTCCATAAAAAATAAATATGTGTACTTTTCATGAATCAATAAAATATCTATAATAGATATATGATTTCTGTATTTGCAAATAATAGTTTACAAAATGTTGAATGTTACTAATCCCATCGCTTCATCTTCATTATTATCAGCTAAAGTAGCTTAGATAGGTCTTACTTTTCCTGTGACCACTCTACGGCACTCTCTTAGAAAGCCCCGACTACAATGAATCCCTTTCTCCTCCAAACCCATTAACCACAACCACCATGCACCTGCTGCCCAATGTATTGGGTCCTAACATCGACCTGGGATCTACTCTTCAGGACATATTGCTGCCCTACAACTTCCTTCCCCTTATAAATGTGGTATCTATGTCATCTGTCCTACTAGGTCAGATCATCAGGGTGGAGGGTGGGTAGGAAGAGAAGCTTATGCAGGAGGCATAATCGATGAATCAAATGGATGGATGAGTAGTTAATGGGGTCCCACAAAGAAGGTGTTTGTCAATGTAATTCAATAAAAGAAAAGATTTTAAAGAAAAGTAACCCAGACCTCCATATAGGTAAGGAGGGAGATGGAACACATCTCTGTCTATACACCTCACCTGACATACCTTTATCTAAGGTAATAGGACCTTACCAGGTATGTTTACGGTAACAAGGGAGGGGAAGGCCATCCGGGAATTTTATCCTTAGTACTTTGATACCTGTCTGAATTAAGTATATCAATGCACCCCAATCTGTAGCATAAATGATAGTTAGCTAAGGCCTTCAGCAAATGCAGCAAATTGATTCAGCAAATAACCATCGTGAATTGCAGAACAGCAGGCCACCTCCCCAACCAATTCAACATACCCCCAATACCCTCTAAACCACCAGGGAGGGGCAGCATGATGTAAGATGGAATTGGTGCTTTTGGGAGGTCTAGCATACCTCATGATATTACCAGTGATGAGAGCTTAACCTAATACCTCTGACAGCAGGATTGGCATGCCCCTGCTACATGAATACACTACACATGTGTATAGGTCTCAATGTCAGCGGGAGAGATACAGGGTTGGGTGATCACATAGAGGCAAATATAGAGCAGGCATTCCCTACACACGTGGTGGCATGTATCAGTGTCAAAGGGAGAAGTGGGATAGTGATAGCAGTATATGAAGTCTGTGGCCAATAGAGGATACCATACTTGGTATTTTTGTAGCCACGTGGGGTAAAACCTTTGCTACCCACACATCCCCTCCCTCAAAATACATGAGTGCCACAAGAATATTTTTCGAACCCGCCCCCCATAATACCCTCCTTAGGGTTGGCACAAATTTCAGATGTTCACCATGCCTCAAAAGCCTTCATATTGGACCCAAAAAGACAATTTAAAGTCATATTGCATTAATTATACACAAATTCCTTATGAGTGTCTACCCTATAAGATAGCATTTTCATCATAAATAGAGAGGCAGAGTCAGACCAATTATAGGAAATCTATCATTTAGCTAGAACACTACTGAGGAGGGTGTGTTATGACCTTTGATGCTACAGATGACAAATAGCCCATGTTATAGTAAACTTTGGGTGAACCTCCTCCCTACTCATCCAGAACCGAACCCCTGCCTCACTGATATATCAAGAGTTTGTAACAGTTGAAACGTCTTTGACCGGTCAAAGACGACACCCGGTCAAAGACTACACCGGTCAAAGACGACACCCGGTCAAAGACGTTTCAACTGTTACAAACTCATGAGACTGAGCCTCATGCTGTTATACCTACCCCCACCACACCTGTGCTGCCATCTGGGTCCACATTACAATTGCTTCGACCAAGTAGGATAAGACATACATAGATCATGTGGCAGGGTTCATGTAGACTTGTAATTGGTGGCTTCAAGGATATATCCTTTACTCTGATCATTATTGCTTGTGAAATAAACATCATCATTAATCACACCTAGTGACAAAATTACTATTTAATAGGCTGCCATTCGATCAAAGTTTTGGTGCATTTGGTCTTATTATAGATGTCTACTACAATCTAAAACAGAGATGATATTCAATAACTATAAACTAGAAGGGTTGATGCAGAAGAGGCTGTTTGACACGGCCAGGTGGTTCTACTCGTGGATATTGTTTTCTGCAGTAATGGTATTCATAGAGCATGCTGCTATATACATCATTAAGTTCACAGGGGCAGCAAAAGGTTACAAAAGTTAAATGGAAGACAGATGGTTGTAGGATGTCGGGTGTGAGATGCCACTTAATGGAATGTAGTTTTAGTAGATCCATGAGAGCCTTTTCACACATAGCAGTTTATGAGTACCAGGTGTATGACGGAATGCTGACCTCTAAAGGGAGCAGTCCACTTCACTTCTACATGCAACACAGAAGCATGTTCTGCTTTTACATAACTTCAAATTGAATCGTGAGACTAGGTCCATAGGTAAATATAGCCAAAAGGAGATAATGCATCTTTTAGAAACAAGATTAGAATAAGTATGCTTATCATTAGGTGTTTCCCGCTGCATAAAATATACTTTACATTGAGACACCAGAGCTTCAGTTAATTTTTTAATTCTCAATTACATAGAGCTAATTGCAAGCTAGTCCATGAGTCACTACCCTTTCAAGGGCAACATACTTAATACACTGTGTCACTTTTACTCATGCAATGATGTAGCACACATAGTTCTACACTGCATTGTGCTGACCCCTTTGACTTGATATATCATAGGTAATGTACAGTGCAATACTCCAAACAATAAACATGCTCTCCTTAAAGGGCTTAAAGGATGACAGTCAATATTCACTAAAGCGTCAACAACAATCCAACTTACTTGCTCTTACTTCAAGAAGCTGGCATTATAGATGTCTGGCAGTGTGCCTGGTACACACTGAGTCTGAGATTAGCCAAAAAGAGCCTCATATAATTCCAAGTCATGTACAGGGTGAGCTGGAAACCTCACCTGTCAGGTTATGCTAAGCTTTGAAACATAAGGAATTTCTATTGACAAACACAAAAGCAAGCTTTAGTAATGCTGTTTTTATTCCCTTATGCTTAGTATTCTGCAATGTAGTGCCCAAGGGGGAATTACTTTGAACCATCAATCATTTAACAAAATACAAACTTAACTCACAGAGTGAAATGCCTGCCATTTACATTTGTATATATACCAGGTACACGCCCCTGAGACTGGGTACAAGGGTACACTCTTCCCACATGTAAGTGCTACCCTTTCTTAAGCTTGTATCTTGCCATTCCCATATTGGCCACCCATTCAATTACATCCCCCTTCATGTGGCCAGAATAACAAATGGAATGAGTGGGACAGGGTGGAGTAGGAGGAAGTGGTTCCTTTACTTAGACCTTCCCCCCTGCAGGCTGCACAACCTGATTACTAAGGCTGCAGCCTGGACTGAAAGCCAAGTCAGACTTCCATTACTGTCCAGGTACCAAAGCCAATAGTGGAATTGAGCAGTAATGCAGTAATTGTGTGACATGCTAAACATGGTATACGTGCAACTATCTTATATCATTGGACACATTGTAGTTTGGACACATTGCAGTTTCCTGCAGCCCGTTGAAAGAATTGACACAGTCTTCAGACTTTGCCCCATCTAGTCAATCTTCAGTATCCTGTCCATCTTGGTTTACCGTACCTCATTCACCTTAGCAGGCAATAGTTGCACACATGCACTAACACCTACCCCTTAGGCTGACACAAATGGAAATGGTCTTGGGTGGTAATCCATCCTTGTCTACCATTACCAGGTAGGAGCTTTCAATTAATGCCCAGCCACTTTCCAATTCCAATTCCAAGTTTTTGTTTTCTGTTTTCCGTTTCCACAGTGCAATCACATGTAATTACCCAAAGATGTATCATAGTGAATGATGAATAGGATACGCTTCTATACCCTACCTAGAGCAGAGAGTTGGTAAAATAACAAGATCCTTGATGACAGAGAATGCAGATGGGCCTAATAGAAAAAGACCAGTTTAAAAGAAAACACTGAATAGTTAAATCAACTTATTGTAGAATATGGAAATATATAAGATTATATCAACTGACCTGAAAACTATATTTTACCCATCTCCCTGTCCAGAATGCCCTTGGTGGGTTGATTACATTAGATGACATCACTAACATGACGTCAGAGGGATAGGGGGTGGACAGCCGGGGCTTATGGGTGTTGAAGAAATCAGCACCTTTCCTTAACAACTGCCAGCCCCTCCTCCTCCCCTGCCACCCTCAGCCCCTCCCCCTGCTGCTACCCGGCCTGACTGTAATCACATTATGTCACTGCCCACCCAGCAGTTACCCACCTGCAGGAACCAGCGACTAGTGGGAAATGTCACTTTCAAACATGAGAGAAGGGGTTGGGGGTTGTCTGTCTGACCCCTAAAATCTGATTTAACCCCCAACATTTTTTTTCTACTATACGTCTGCCCCAGTACATAACACTCATTTGACCCCCTAATATTTGTTGAACTAACTAGCATGTGTCTGTCCTGCTAAAATGTATTCTGACAATTTTCACAACAGGGAAAGGAGAGGGAGTATTTCAGTTTTGATATTTGTGGATTTTAGTATATTACTATTTTACCACATAACTCTACAAAGACACCTGATACTTAGTTCATACCTGTATGAGTTAAGCCAATATACTTGGTAAAAGAAGAAGAATTCCTTTACATAAAGATATTCTTCACTGCTTTAAGTATTCTATAGAAGTTGAAAAATTTGCCCCTCAAACATTAGGTTCAATGAAACAGAAATAGATGTGGCTCCCAATGTATCCCTTTCATGATAGCCCCACCCAGAATTACACACATAAGCAGCTATCCACCAACATGCCACCTGTACCTATGAAGATAAATGAACACATTCCAGGTATATATAGGATTAGATACATGGGGAAAGAGGAGAAGCAGTTGGGGGGAGGGGGACAACACATCTCAGATCACCTGTAGCTTCATAGTCAGGGTCAAAAACATGACCTTACCTGCCCCACCCTCTCAAAAGCCGGACCTGCAGCTGTGCATCATATGTGATGTATCTATACTCTAACAGTCAGGTATTGCTAGATATTTTACTGTTAACAGTAATGCATGGATTAAAGAAATCATTTTATATAAATGATACATCAACTGTTGAATAGATATGATATATAACCAAATTGTTTTGGTAAGGCCCCATGGTCCCCAATAGACTGGGGGCCAGTGTGAGAAAAGGGGCTTAGAAATGCGATTTTGTAGCACCCCCAACAGAACAGGCATAACATGGTATCAAATGAAAGGGGAATCTCATGGCTATCACCTAAGCATGTGTATCACTCTGTAACCCTACAGACACATACAGTAAAATGCTGATTTCCATGGCAACTTGTAATGGTACATTGAAATAGCTAAAGGCATTAGTGTGGCTGTTTGACACAAGGGGGCATACCTGTTTCACAGGGGAGACCATCTGTGGACCATAATGACGGACATGGCATCATTTCAAAACCTGTTGGAAGTTTTCCAGGGTTAGAGCATATCAACCAACAAGATCCTTTTCCCCATTCACTCTATGGACCTTATATAAAAATGGTCTGACTATCCAAGTAGCAGCCTATGTTCCCAGTCTATACTGAAATTAGGTCCTATGATGAGCTATCTGTGTATTGTGGAGTGCAAGTTGCCATGGAAACCAGCATTTATCTGTATGTGTCTGTAGCGTTACAGGGTGATACATACTCTTATCTGATAGCCATGGGATTCCCCTTTCATTTGATACCATGTTATGCCTGTTCTGTTGGGGGTGCTACGAATTTCAAATCTAGAGTTGCGGACCCCAGTCTACAACAGCAAAGTAAAAGAAAGAATCAAAGAGAAATACTCAAACACTATCTCTGCAGCATCTTAGTCATAACTAAGCATGGATAAGGATTACTACTTTCCTCAAAGATAACGGAACATCAATGACCCTAGTGTAACTAAAATCAACAATTAAACTATGCCTACAATGTATATAATGCTCATAGGGCTAGGATTTGGGTAAGAGCCGTTGTGGTGCAACAGAGCTACTCAAAGAGTGGGTCTCTTCTCCTTAGGCTTGTGATATTAACAGTGATGAAAGCTACATGTATGGATGTATCAGTGCGAGAGGTGAATGTAGATTAGTGATAGCAATATGTTTGGGTTAAGATGAATATATACTTTGGCTTAAATGTAGCTGCATTGAGGAGATATATTAGAGTAAGCAGGTCTAAATATAGAGATTAAGGAGAGGGCAGGATGATAGCACTATCAGAAGTTTGCTACCCAAGCATCCCCTCCCCCAAAATGCATGGGTGCCATTGGAGAGATATGCATCTCTCAACTCATGAACCTAAGTCAACCATACCCCACCGACGGATAGGAAGTGACAGTGATGGAACTCCACCATGTGCTGGCCTGTTCACATGAAAGGAGGGAAGTACATCATGAAAATAGTGAATTAGATAATCTAAAAGGACCAATTTCAAAGAGTTGCACTTTGAAAATACTTTTGAAGATACATTAAGCTTTACATTTTAGTAGTATAGTCTCATCATTACTAGAGAGGGCACCAATTCAAACCAATTATATAGGGGCTCTAACTTAGGGTTCACCTCAGTATTAACAAAGAGGATACGTTCTGACCTTTAGGGCTGTGGATGACAAACAGTCTTTGTTATACCAAACAGTGTGTGAACCTCCTCCTTACTCATCCAGAACCAAACCCCAGCCTCACTGATATATCCACGTCCATAGTACAGCCTATAGATGGATGACAGGAACTCATGCTGTTATGCCTGCCCCCACCACACCTGTGGTACCGTCTGGCAGCAAAAACTTGAGCTCTAAGATAGAGTCAGGTTTGGCATATGTGGATGATGAAGCAGTTTAGATGTAAACTCAGGGGGCTTCATGATGTAATTGTCATATGAGCATATATTGCTGGAGAAATAACCATTTTCATTCATCTTTCAATGGGAAAAAGGATTTGGTATTGCGTGCCTTTTATGCCTTTTTCGAACAAACACAGCCAGTGACGAGAGGTCAGCAAATAACCATTTCATGTCTGCCATTATAGATGTTTATCAGGTTCTAAAACACTGTATGAAATAACTTTAAACTAAAAGGGTGCTAAATATATCAAAGAGGTTACCGGGGCAGTAAAAGGCTACACACATTAAATGGAAGACATAATATGGTTGCAGGACGTTGTGTGTGAGATGCCACCTATTGGAATGTAGTTGTAAGAAGAATTGCGGTTGTTGCTGCGTATATGCCTCAGGCATTTTTATACGCGGCAACAACTGCAATTCTTGCATTGGTAGGAACATAATGTCTACATGGTTGGAATGTTTCAAGACACCAAATAAGCAGGGCTGGAGAGGGGTTATCAGGGGGAAGGATGATATTACTTCAAATAAAAGGCAGTTCCTTGGGTCCATGTTAGGGGGTATGGAAATGTGTGTTGCTAGGCAGATAAACAATTGAAATATATGTTGCCAGGCAACCAGCTGTATGAGGAACAAACTAGTAGAACCATTGAGTTCCTTGGGTCCATTATAGGGCGGGTAGGCATCATTATAATCAACCTCGACACTATGGAAAAGTGTGTTGCTAGGCAAATAAACAATAAGAATAGCTGTTGCTAGGCAACCAGCTATCTTAGTAACAAACCAATGGAACCATTGAACTCCTTGGGTCCATATTAGGGGGGATAGGTATGGTTATAATCAACCTTGGGACCATGGAAATATGTGTTGCTGGGCAGATAAACAATAAGAATTGCTGTTGCTAGGCAACCAGCTTTATTTGCAACCAACCAATGGAACGATTGAATTCCTTGGGTCCATATTAAGAGGGGAAGGTATGATTATTATTAACCTCAGGACCATGGAAATGTGTGTTGCTAAGCAGATAAACAATTAGAATAGCTGTTGCTAGGCAACCGGCTAGATTAGCAACAAACTAACAGAACCATTGAATGCCTCTGGCCCATTTCATGGTGGGTAGGTATGATTATAATCAACCTCAGAACCATGGAAATGTGTGTTGCAAGGCAGATAAACAATTAGAATAGCCGTTGCTTGGCTACACGTGTTCTTATGGGTACTAGTGGTGAAAAGGGAATACTAACCTCTAATAATATAGGTCCACTCATATACAACACAAGAAGTATGTTATGCTTGCATTTAACTCCATTATCTTGAAACTAAGTCAATAGGTAGATATAGCTGTGGGAAAGCGATGAATCTTTTAGAAACAAGATCAACTGTGAACCATCAATCTTTTAACAAAAACACAAATGTAGCCCACAGAGGTGAGCGCCTGCAATCTACATATGTATGGATGCCAGGTACAAGGCCTGAGACACAGCGTACAAGGAAACACTTTCCCCCCAGGTAAGTGCTACCTTTTATTAAGCTTGTATCTTGCCACTTCCACCTTGACCAACCATTCAATTACATCCACCTACACGAGGCCAGAATAACAAATGGAATGAGTGGGACAGGGTGGAGTAGGAGGGAGTGGTTCCTTTACTTAGACCTTCCCCCCTGCAGGCCGCACAACCTGATTAACAAGGCTGCAGCCTGGACTGAAAGCCAAGTCAGACTTCCATTACTGTCCAGGTACCAAGGTTTTTTCACTGAGGCAATTATGGAATCGGGTGGAAATGCAGTAACTATTTAACATACCTAGGCTGCCATCTTGTATTCTTGGACAGTTTGCTGGTACCTGTGGCCCATCTGTCAAATCATGACTAACATATATCTTATCCTCTATTTACTTTTAATCGAGAATATGCTTATATCAGGCACAATTCTATTCCTATGTTTTCATTTTTAATCTGCATGTATATCTGACCAACTTGTCTTATGTGAACTAATAATATGTATTGGCAGGCTTGCAATGAATATGTAAATAAGCTCCATTCATGAATAGTCTAGCAGTGTGTGCTTAATCCTGCTTTCCTATATTTCATTATTTTTCATGTTCTCTGTCTCAATGTCTTTTGTCTCATCAATCTTCTCCATTCAGAGACTGGTATCTCTGGCAGAGCTAGAGGACAAAAAATACTAATTATTTTAAGCATGATCTGAAAGTAGCTTCAACAAAGGTTATAGTTCTTGTGGAACTGTGCAAACCCCCGTAGTGACACCTTGGTTCTCTGTGGTAAAACATATATAAAAATACATGGCACAGTCTTCAAACTTTGCTCCATCTAGTCCATATTCATTAAACTGTCTGGCTTACTTCACCCTGCTGTATAGCAGGTAATAGTTAGACACAGCCTCTAACACCTACCCCTCAGGCTGACACAAATGAAGCCACGTCTTGGGTGGTAATCCACCCCTGTCTACCATCATCAGGTAGAAACTTTCAATTAATGTCCAGCCACTTTCTAATGCCAAGTTTTCCTTGTGTCGGATTCCATTTCCACAGTGCAATTACATGTAATTATCCAAACATGTTTCATAGTGAATGATGGATAGGATAGGCTACTATACCCTAGGGCAGAGGGTTGGTTAAATAACAAGATGCTTGACAACACAGAATGTACCTGGGGCTGGTAGAAAAATACCAGTTTAAAAGAAAATGGTCAAATTACATTACTGCAGAAAGTCAAAATAAATTAGATAATATCAGCTGACCTGAAACCTGTAACTTTCCCATCTCCTTGTCCTGAATGCCTCCTTTGGAGTTATTACATTATATGACATGACTAACATGACGTCAGGGGGACTTTGGGTGGACAGCCTGGACTTATTGGTATTGAAGAAAATCTGCCCCTTTCCTTAAGAACTGACAGTCCCTGCTCCTCCCCTGCCACCCTCAGCCCCTCCCCCTGCTGGTACCCGGCCTGACTGTAATCACATCATGTCACTGCCCACCCACTTGTTACCCACCTGCAGGAACCAGCTACTAGTGGGAAATGTCACTTTCAAACATGAGAGAAGGGGTTGGGGATTGTCTGTCTGACCCCTAAAATCTGATTCAACCCCCAACATTTTTTTCTACTATATGTCTGCCCCAGTACATAACACTCATTTAACCCTCTAACATTTGTTTAACTAACTAGCATGTATTTGTCCTCCTAACACATAATATTCTGACAATCGTTACAACTGTAAAAGGAGAACACCCAATCACCAGTTCACACCCCACCTCAGCTTTATGAGTTAATACAATATATTTGGTTAAAAAAAAAAAGCAGATATCGTTTTAAATAAAGACATTCTTCAATGCCTTGAATATGCCATAGAAGTAGAAAACATTGCCCCTTGAACATTAGGTTCAATGAAACAGAAATAGATGTGGCTCCCAGTGAATCCCTTTCATGTAAGCCACACCCAGAATTACAGACATAAGCAGCTATCCACCAACATGCCACCTGTACCTGTGAAGATACATTCCAGGCATATAGGATCAGATACCCGGGGAAAGAGAAGAAACGGGGGGGGGGGCAACACACCAAGGGTCACCTGTAGCTTCATAGTGTAGGTCAAAAACATGGCCTTACCTGCCCCACCCTATCAGGACCCAGCACTGCAGCTGTGTGCGATATGTGATGTATGTGTACCCAGACAGCCGGGTGTTGCTAGATAATTTACTGTTAACATAATTTAATTCAATGTCTGGGTAAAAGAAATAATTTAATATCAGTGATAAATGAACAGTTTGAATTGATTTGATATATGACCAAACTGTTTTGACAAGGATACATGACCCTCAACTGCAAAGTAAAAGGAAGAATCAGAGAGGGATATAATTGCCATATTCAAACACTTCCCCTGCAGCATCTTAGTCACATCTATATGGATATGGATTATCCCTTTCCTCAAACTTTACAGAATATGAATGACACTAATTGTAACTAAAATCAACAATTACAGTGTGCCTACAATGTATATATATATAATGGTCTAAGGGCTAGGGTAAGGGTGAGAGCAGGTGTGCTTAGATACTGTAAAGCAATAGGGCTGCTCACAGAGTGGGGCTCTTCTCCGTAGGTGGTTCAGCAGGAGCCATTTCAGATATTTACTTTTCTCTTCTAACACACCTTAGATACCAAGAGCTTTACATTTTAAGTTGCATGTATATATGTATTCTCATCATTACTAGGGAGGGCAACAGCTCACACCAACCATAGGGGCTGTAAATGTTTACCTCAGTATTGCTGAAGAGGGAATGGAAGAGGGTGTGTTATCACCTTTGATGCCATATGAGACAAAAAGCTATCCATTATGGTAAGGGGTCTGTAGACTTCCTCCCTGTTCGTCCAGAACCAAACCTCAGCTTAACTTATTTATCAACTTCACAGATACAGCTTGTGGCAAGTACTCATGCTGTTATACCTACCCCACCACCATCTGGCAGCAAACACTCAACCTCTAAAATTACTTTAGGCTAGGTATAAGCGGATCATGCAGCAGGCTACATGTAAACTGAGGGGGGGGGGCTTCATGAATATATAGTCCTGTGAACATTTATTACTGGTGAAATACACATTTTCATTGATCACTTAAAGTAAGAAATTAGGTTTAATTTCCTTAAGGGATTTTTATATTTCTTTATGTAATATTTTTAAAAAGATGAATAAAATACTATACTGCAGATGTTATTACAGTGTGTCTTCTTTGGCTTCTATACCTTATAGATGGATCCAAGATGTGTATGAATCCAACTTATTTATTTACCTTGTTGCATTATGAAAAAGCATAAAGACAGATAGTATTTACGAATATGGACATTTGCATTTGCACATTCCCCATGGGCTGATGTACGATTTTGTGTCTGCCATTATAGATGCTCATCAAGTTCTAAAACACGGTATGAAATAACTGTAAGCTGAAAGGGTTAACTATTAAGTTCCTGACAGCTGCAATTCTTTCCGAACATTGTCTTCTCATGGAAGTTGTTTTCTGCAGTTGAAGTATTTATAGAACAAGGTGCTAAATATACCAATAAAGTTACCGGGGCGGTAAAAGGTTACACACATTAAATGGAAGACAGATGGTTGCAGGATGTTGGGTGTGAGCTGCCGCTTAATGGAATGTGGTTGTAGTAAAAACAAAGGAACCTTACAGAACTGCTTATGGGTACCAGGGGTGAAAAGGGAATACTAACCTCTGATGGAATAGGTCCACTCATATACCTCAAACTACACACAACCTAAGAAGTATATTCAGCTTGCATTTAACTTCATTATCTTGAAACTGAGTCAAAAGGTAAATATAGCTGAGGGAAAACAATGATTTTTTTAGAAACAAGACCAACTGTTAACCATCAATCTTTTAACAAAAATTGCAAATCTAGCCTGCAGAGGTGAGTGCCTGCAATCTATATCTTTATAGATGCCAGCTACAAGCCAACATTTCCCCTGAGAGACAGGGTACAAAGAAACACTTTGCCTACAGGTAAGTGCTTCCCTTTCTTAAGCTTGTATCTGGGGACTTCCACCTTGACCACCCATTCAATTACATGGCCCTACACAAGGCCAGAATAACAAATGGAATGAGTGGAACAGGGTAGAGTAAGGGGGAGTGGTTCCTTTACTTAGGTCTTCCCCCCTGCAGGCAACACAACCTGATTACCAAGGCTGCAGCCTGGACTGAAAGCCAAGTCAGACTTCCATTACTGTCCAGGTACCAAGGCCAATAGTGAAATCGAGCGGTAATGCAGTAACTGTGTGACATGCCAAACATGGTATACATGCCACCGTCTTATATTATGCGACACATTGCAGCATCCAATTTGTTGTATAAACAAAATGGCCACCAAAGTCTGGTGGTTTTAACAGTTGAGAGATAAAGTATAGAGTAGAAGGGAGATAAAGACAGCAGAACATGAACCAAGCATAGATGACAATCAGACTTTTAGTTTCCAAAGTCAATGATGTATGAGCATATTGTGCCCACTTTTACAGTAACAGTCATCTGTACTAAAGATTTTATATTTCATATGGATATAAATCATGTGATACAAACCAATTTAAATGCATGTAACACACAACATCTTAACAAACTTTGGTCTTCTGTATCAGGAGGTAGACATGATGGTGGCAGATACAACTATAACTGCCCTACGTGAATCGGTGGTCGACTGCACCGTCCATTTCTTTGAGAGTCCATTAGCTGTTGTTACAGAAGTACCCTGGTCATATATATTAGACCCTCTACAGGTAAGACCTTGTGTACTCTGATCAAGGCATGATGCGGCATGTAAGGCAGTGCTTTTAAACATTAAGTTTGAGTTGTGACTATTTTATTCATTTTGTCATTGACACTGTCTACCTACCTAGGAATCTTGGCCAATCATTCCTTTCAGATAAACTAGCATATGTTATGTTGTGAATTATGATATTAATAGGTAGGACAACGCTTTTTTTTAAATGATCGGAATTCATCATATGGGATCATATCATCCTAGATTAACTGTAAGGCATATACAAAATTACTGTGTTTCTTGATCTTCACTGGTTTTCGAAACAAACGGTTGCACAACACTTTTTTTTGTGCAAACTTTCAAAGTCATCTGATTCTAAAGTGTGTCCCTATTGACTGTATCAATCCAATCTAGCATGAAAACACATGAGAAAATACGTTGGATCAGTTTGCAGACTTTGGCCAGACCTAGTCCATCTTCATTATTTCATCCCTTTACTACGCTGTGTGCACCTCAGTAGGCAATAGTTAAACACGGCCTCTAACACCTACCCCTCAGGCTGGCTGACACAAATAGAGCTTGGGTAGAATCCAATCATGTCCCCCTTAGTGAAAGAGAAACTCACAACTTATAATGATGTCCAGAAAGTTGTAAGGTGTAGGTTTTCCTCATTATTGCACTATTACAGCGATTATTTTTAGACAAGGATGTAATTAAGTTCCTGATGAGTAAAGGGTTACTTTACACCAATCTGACCTTAGGGCAGAGGGATGCAGAGTAGCGTATGGCTAGTATAGAGGGGAACATGGATAGGAAGCATAATTATACATTGTTATAAACTATTTGAAAAGTATTGATCAGAATGAATAATAAGATGACAACAAGCTGGAGAATTAAAGGGGGTCAGACTTTTAAAGACTTTATCCCAAGAATATTGCTACAGCACTGTGTGGCATTTAGATGCATTCCTACGATTATGACTCAACCTTTCAGCCCTCCAAATGATTTATTGAGTCGAAAAAATGACCAAATAGTTTAAATGGTTATAGTCACTATGTTGGCCTTGTGGGATAAAGACTGGTTACTGTATGGCCATATAAAGGCACCATATAGGCTTCGTTGGATAAAGCCTGTAACACTGGCTTTGAGGGATAAAGACATTTGTGGGATACTAATTTGAGGGAGAAAGACAGTTTGTTGGATAAAAACCCCACAGTGGCATTATTGGAATGAGGAAATTGTGCAAATGTAAAAGGCTGAAATATAATCCAAATTTCCACCTGGCCTCGAATCTCTTTTTCTTTTTCTCCCTCCCAAGGACGCCCTTTTTGGGGTAATTAAATTTAATGAAACCACTACGATGACCTAAGTGGAGAGGGGTGGACAGCTGGAGGCTTATTGGTGGTATTGGAATTTGGCATTTCCTTAACCCTTTCAGGACGGTATAGTGCATTAATGTAGTATGCCCTTTGTTGACTTGTAACTTGTAACCAGTAACTTGCTATGGCTGCATTCAAGTTTCATGCTGAGCCTATCGAGGTGATGATCTCTCCAGGGGTCGGTATGATACACTGAAAAAATAAACTTGCCTCAACACTGGTCGAAGTGACTATCATAAAATAAACGAGTCAAAAGTTGTCTAACCTATCAGGTAACCATCCAACAAATAGAATCTGGAGCTGGCAAATGTTGGGTATTAGGCTGCCAAATGCCAAATGGGTCTTCTCTCTCCAGCTAGAAGACCTGCTTCCTTGTCACTTAGACAAGGTTTTGACTCGTCTATTTTGTGACCGTTACTTGGAAGAGTCTGGAGACAAGTTTACTTTTTGAGTGTACTCAAATGCAACACCGGTTAGCTACTGGCTGCAGCTGCAGCCATGCATCATGAAAACCAAGAACATTAGAGTAGTCTTTACAGGGTTAATAACTGACAGCCCTGTCGCCCTCAGCCCCTCCCCCTGCTGGTACCCGGCCTGACTATAATCAGATAATGTCACTGCCCACCCACCAGTTACCAACCTGCAGGAACCAGCTACTAGTAGAAGCTGTCATATGTAACCACAGGGCCAGGTGATGCCTAGGTAAGAACTTAGTGCAAAACCAACACAAAGCATTTGGTGTGAGTAAAAGGATTTGTGGATTTATTGAAATGATTATCAATCACACTCTATTCTAGTGATTTCGGGAAGCGTCCAGCTACTTTATATCCACTGCCCTATACATGTTCATGGACACATGCACCTCTGCTTCAACCAGATTCTTCAGATCAGAAATGGAAAGAATTCTTCACCTATTTATGAAATTTAACTAGATTTAACTAGATAGTTTTGTATCTCCAAACATGAGAACAGGTTTGCCGAGTACTTCAGGTAGGGGTGTGATTCCCAGGCCGGGGCTGTCGGGGGCCACCATTGTACCATTCACCAACTTTGGAGCACCATCAGCCACCTTCAGTGGAACATAGCTGGAACAAAACATGTACAAATACATTACCCTTTACATTACGCGAGACGTTACATTACATCGGCCACCTTCAGTGGAATATAGCATCAACGGAAAATATACATCAATGCTTATTCTATGTGTATGCCAGAAACAATGTGTCACATTGTCAGTACATTAGATAGACAGCTTATATCTGTTTGATGATGGACGGATTGGATAAAGCAGGTCACCTTGCTAGAAATCAGCTTAAATTTAAATCATTATATTTCTAAATTCTCACCGAAAAAATCTACCGATTATTGGAGCAATCATCTTGTTTGGTGGCAGATATAACATATGATACAATTCATCCTAATGTGTAGATCTAAATTACATTCATTTGATATTGCAGTTCTGCACTATGCTGGCTCTTCGGACCCTGTAAATTCAGCATGATGCATACATGCATCCCTTGTGCCTGAAGTTCTTTAAGATTTCTGACCCAGGAAACAGTGCTTTAGCCGAATCAACCTGAACCAGGCTAATACTACAGTCCATATGAAAACTTTTTCACCATGCAGGACATTTGGTCCTGCAGTTTTTTTTATTTACAGGCCCAGCTCAATTTTTGCAGGTCCGGATATTTGACTACAATCTTGCTATTTAAAAATGAAATATAAACTAAGTGATTGTACTGGCAATGATAATAAATAGGGTTCCCCCTACATATTACAATTATATTACCATTCTAATATGTAAACTATTGACAAACATTACAGACAATATTCACACTTTCTGTTTTATGCTGTACAAACCTTAATAATGGTCCTATTAACAAGCCATAATAAATAGCATATATAAGCAAGAATCTCTGGAATACAGCCAGCCATTCAGGCCTGCAGTAGCCCGTATTTTTGCACACTTTTTGCAGACTTTTTGCCAGCTATAGCCGGTGTCAGCCAGGTTTTTGTATAGACTGTAATACCTACTTCTTTCCCAGTGTAGAGCAAAATGTAGTTACCTGCTGAAGTTGACAGAACTGAAGAGTAACCTTGATGGGGTGCTCTGTGCGAGGTGCGCTAAGGTGGCAGTTGTTATGTCAGAGCCCCAACCCTCCTCTATACTCACAGCAATACCATGCTCAACGCACAAGTCACGCGCCTGTACAAAAAACATTAAAGGTGTCAACTGAGTCTCCCACTTGGCTCTGGCAAAACAGAGTGTCAAACTGCTAAGACTGCTAGTATTAAGGGTCAACTTGACTCTGTGTGTGTGGTTTGACACTCCGGTTTTACCAGAGCCACGTGGGAGTTGCAGTTACTTTCTGTGGGTGTGTTCTAATGGGGACAGAGAAAGAGAAATCATCCCCAAAAAAAAGTGGGTCAATCAGCTGAACCGAACACTTCTAAAGTCGGATGGTGCTTGTTTGGTGACAATGAATCCCATATTTTCCTGTTTGAGGTTGTAGTCAAAGACAGATTCAATAGCGGATCACGACTTTGTAACAATTGGATCGTCTTTGACCGGGTGACGTCTTTGACCGGGAGGCCAGAAAAGGTATTTTTTATTTTTTTCCTATACCTCTACTATTTTTTCCCATATCTCTACTATTTGTAAAAATATGTGGATGGTTATTGCATGACACCTTGGACAGTGCAGCTCTTCAAATTACACAAGTAGTATAGTATGTATCGGAACGGGACTATAGTTAACTACTGTTTATTACTCAATCGACATGCAGCCAATCAGAGGCCTCCATTTGGTCACGTGACCCCCTCATTTGCATAATTACGTAATAGGCCACGCCCCCTCATTTGCATAATTACGTAATAGGCCACTCCCCCTTGATCACCAGCCAATCAGAGGCCACCATTTGGTCACGTGACCCCTCATTTGCATAATAGGCCACGCCCTCTTGATCATGTGACCCTCTCATTTGCATAATAGGCCACGCCCTCTTGATCACCAGCCAATCAGAGGTC
Organism: Harmothoe impar; assembly: GCA_947462335.1. Classification (NCBI taxonomy): domain Eukaryota; kingdom Metazoa; phylum Annelida; class Polychaeta; order Phyllodocida; family Polynoidae; genus Harmothoe; species Harmothoe impar. The sequence goes on along the minus strand of OX381711.1, from coordinate 9,464,409 downwards.
GCCATTTGGTCACGTGACCCCCTCATTTGCATAATAGGCCGCGCCCCCTTGATCACGTGACCCCTTCATTGGCATGATAGGCCACAACAACATCACGTGGCTATCTTTGTTTGTAAACAACACCACGTGGCTCTCTTTGTTTGTAAACAACACCACGCGGCTCTCTTGTTTGTAAATAACACCTACTAAGTTTAGTCATAGGCAGCAGTAGTATCAGCTCTCTTTTGTTTGTAAATAACTCCTACTAAGTTTTAGTCATAGGTGTCTAGAGCAGCAGCAGCAGCAGCATCTTCAGCAGCAGCAGCAGCCGCGTCATAGGTGTCTAGAGCAGCAGCCACGTCATAGATGACTAGTGCAGCATCAGCAGCATCTTCAGCAGCAGCAGCAGCGTCATAGGTGTCTAGAGCAGCAGCCGCAGTAGCAGCAGCGTCATAGGTGTCTAGAGCAGCAGCCGCAGCAGCAGCAGCATCTTCAGCAGCAGCAGCGGCAGCAGCAGTAGCATCTTCAGCAGCAGTAGCAGCAGCAGCAGCATCATCTTCAGCATCAACAGCATCTTCAGCAAAAGCAGCAGCAGCTGCGTCATAGGTGTCTAGAGCAGCGGCAGCAGCATCTTCAGCAGCAGCAGTAGCAGCAGCGGCAGCAGCATCTTCAGCAGCAGCAGCGTCATAGGTGTCTAGAGCAGCAGCCGCAGTAGCAGCAGCGTCATAGGTGTCTAGAGCAGCAGCCGCAGCAGCAGCAGCATCTTCAGCAGCAGCAGCGGCAGCAGAAGTAGCATCTTCAGCAGCAGTAGCAGCAGCAGCAGCAACATCTTCAGCATCAACAGCATCTTCAGCAAAAGCAACAGCCCGTAACTTAGCATCATGTGCATCAGCCATAGCCGTAACAGCGACACTGCGACTAGCATAAGCGAAACAGGCTATTTTTTTAGCAGCTGTACAAGCATTAATAGCATTAGCCCTAGCAGCAGCCGCAACAGCGGCACCTTTAGCAGACGCTGCAGCATCAGTAGCAGCAGCATCGGTAGCAAGAGCGGAAACAGTAGCAAGAACATTAGCAGCACGAGCAGCAGCGGCGAGAGTAACAGCAGCGTTGTTAGCAGCATTGGCAACTTCGCATGCAGCATGTGTAGCACGAACAGCGATACGAGCTTCACGTTTTGCACGAGCAGCAGCAATAGCTGCAGAAGTAGCCCTCACACTTTCCAGCCACCCGTACGAATCTTGATAAAAACCAACCTCCACGTTGCTACTTGTTAACTCATCAGTAAACATGGACGTCTCCTCGTGTGGTGTTGTCGCGGCTCTGTAGTAGTGTTGGGATTGCTCACATTTGGTAGAACGTAGAGTGATTCCTGATGACGCCATGCTGAAGGTGGTAGAAGAAGTGTGTGGGACCCATGTTTCACTCTCGCTTATGTACTAGGCTCCGAGATAAGCTTCTTATCTCAAGAGGAAAACTCTCACTAGGAAGGCGACCAGCTGTCTACCTGTGTAGGTGCGGGTTCGTTACATCTTTAATCCTGTTCGACTCCCCGAGGAAATAGATGAAAAAAACAAAAGACCATCTTTCAAGCACTCGAATCCGCAGTCAGTAGGAAGCTATAAGGAGCTTAACTTGTGTTTGATTTAAGCTGTCTACCACACGCACACGCTTGTAGTCACAGCTAGAGTGGCAGACTTCCGTCCGCCCGCTGGCGCATGACAATCGACTTTAGACACCCCCTGTAGTTGTTTTTTTTGCATACACAGTTGACTAGCATCTTAATCTCTTACCCAGCTATAAGCCCATATACATGTAACGCGCATTACTCCTCTTTATGGTAATTATCAGATCGATTTAAGGGTGGAAAGGGCTTAGGTGATTTAGGTCCCTCTCTAGCTGAAAACAGGCTTAGACCATTGCATGTAGGCAGCCGGCCGCGTTAAACACCCCCTGTAGGTTTTTTTTTTGTATACACTCTCGATCCCCTCTCTAGGTGAAAACAAAGCTTAGAAGATGCGGTGATCCGGCCACCGGCTGGCGCGTCACACCTGTCGTTAATCACCCCCTGTAGGCTTTGTATACACTCTCGATCCCCTCTCTAGGTGAAAACAAAAGCTCCGTCCACGGGCTGGCGCATCACACCTGTCGTTAAAACGCCCCCTGTAGTCTTAGTATACACAGTTGTCCCGCCTTATCTATTCACCAGCTATAAGCCCATATACGTGTACATGTGATTTTTGATACCCTCTCTGGAATAGGGTGGGGACTCAAGGTGAAAACAAGATTAGGCCATTCGCTCTCTCAGCTATATAAAGAGCCTCAATTGTTCTTGCAACAGCACTTCACCACCGGTACACTATCAGTCACGAGGCAGATGTTTGCGGTATGGGTCATACAGGTTACCTACTAATAGCGGTTTGGGTGAGTAGATCACTTTTTTTCCCTAAAAAAAACAACAAAAACCCCCCACTTATGACTCAGGTATGTATATGTAGCACTGTTAGTGTAAGTACACAGTAGAATCTACTGTACTATAGACTTAACCCTCTGAAGACGGTGGAGCGCGTTAATGCGCAGGTCTGTGTCGGCGTCACTGGTTTTTTTTGTTTTTTATTCTAACTAAAAAAGAAAAAAAGTCAGAAGTCAATCTTCGACCTATCAAAGACAAATTTGTGATAAGTTCAAACTAAATAAGAGACAGTTTGAGCGTCTCTTAGTCGCTGTCAAAGATGCGAATAACGAACGCGCTAGTATAGTTCCCCGCTCTTTCGTCAGATGGCGCCACAATAGGGGTTTTGTACATTCCTACGATGCTCGCGAACATTTCAACGCATAATGAGCTATATAGGCAACAAAGTGTGCTTCTAAATATATTAAAATATAAAAAACAATTCAATATTGTGTATTTCTGATAGAAATGAGACAGTTTCTTTAAATACCAACTAAACTATAGCGAGATGAAAAATACCACACCATATCTAAGGCTTTATAAAAGATAGACATAGTCAGAAACTCTCGCCGAGTCGCTAATCTGAAAAACGGATCAACTCGTTTTGACTCGTTGTGCCACAAGGGCCCCCATCCAACGGGGGCCCTTTGAGGTCAGTCTGTCAAACCACAGTGATCCATGCTGCTTAACACCAGGCGTGATTAATTACGCCCATGTTGTGCAGCATATAACCAACTGACAGCGTCAGTTGGTTGGCCCCTCTTTAGGGGCCACACAATAAATAAAGAATAGAGGCCTAAGGGAACGTTCACAAGCGTCTCCCCTTCCTACGGGGTGGGTGGGTCTTTGGGTTTAGTGACAAAACAGCGACATGTGAGTAGGAGGGGGGGAGAGTCGGAGTTTGCGTGTCAGCTCTCTTTTTTTTTTTTTTTCCAAGTCTACATATTATTTATGATTAAATTTTTTTTTTTAAAACCACGATAATATAGTGCGCTGATCAAAAACTGAATAGAAAAATAACCAAAATAGGTTGGGGAAATCTCTGCTATGTAGCTGATCGGTCGTTGTCACACGGTGCAGAAAATTTACTTTTTAGAAAATCTATATTAGGACCACAGACGGGGCACATGTGTCACTTGTCTAATATAAGAGATGCCAATGGGCCTTGTCGAATTTAAGAACTAGGTCTTGGCCATTGTCATTGTCTATTTTGAGAAGTAGTCTTGCCCGTCTTGCCCCTTGTTGCCAACTCCCAGCACCCCCGTGTCTCTTTGTCCATATTGGCTAAAAACAGGACATTGTTGCCTTGGCTATTTTACCCCCCATCTGGGGATCTTATTACTTAATCACCTCGTCTTGACCCTGTGGGGCAGTGGTTATATGGAATAACCGTGTCCAGGTGTACTCTATCTGACACATAACCGAAGGTTACTGAGTTATGTAATAATAACTGACCTATGAGGCCGCCAGTCAGTTTGCCGTGATTATTTTGACACACTCTCAGTTACTCGTAGGACATCTAATACATAATTAGACTCAGCATCATATAAGACAGTCTCGGCCACGCCGGCTGCATATCGGACCAGGGGGATAGTCTGGCAGCGACCCGCAATCCCGTCCACAAGCTGTGTACAGCACCCCGTTTCTCTTTGTCCATATTGGCTAAAAAACAGGTCATTGTTGACTTGGCTATTTTACCCGTCTGGGTCTTATTATTTAATCACCTCGTCTTGACCCTGTGGGGCAGCGGGTATATGGAATAACCGTGTCCAAGTGTACTCTATCTAACACATAACCGAAGGTTACTGAGTTATGTAATAATAACTGACCTATGAGGCCGCCAGTCAGTTTGCCGTGATTATTTTGACACACTCTCAGTTACTCGTAGGGAATCTAATACATAATTAGACTCAGCATCATATAAGACAGTCTCGGCCACGCCGGCTGCATATCGGACCAGGGAGATCGTCTGGCAGCGACCCGCCATCCCGTCCACAAGCTGTGTACAGCACCCCGTGTCTCTTTGTCCATATTGGCTAAAAAACAGGTCATTGTTGACTTGGCTATTTTACCCGTCTGGGTCTTATTATTTAATCACCTTGTCTTGACCCTGTGGGGCAGTGGGTATATGGAATAACCGTGTCCAAGTGTACTCTATCTAACACATAACCGAAGGTTACTGAGTTATGTAATAATAACCGCCCTATGGTCCTATGAAGTCGCCAGTCAGTTTGCCGTGATTATTTTGACATACTCTCAGTTACTCGTAGGGTATCTAATACATAATTAGACTCAGCATCATATAAGACAGTCTCGGCTGAGCCAGCCGCATATCGTACCAGGGGGATAGTCTGGCAGCAACCCGCCATCCCGTCCACAATCTGTGTACAGCAGTCTGGACCAGACCACCAACTCTGGGTATAGCATTCGGGATGACTGGAGCAAGACTGGATCTAACCCTTTAATAGTCGCATAGCGCTTTAATGTGCAGTGCCCGTTGTCGTCATAAGCCATGAATGCAGCACTCAGAGTTCCTCACCAGGGCTGCATGCATGCATACACTGGCATATCGACAAAGGGCGTAGCGCATTAAAGCACTATGCTACCTTTAGCATTAAAGCGCTGAGTGGTTATTTTTTGATAGTGTAGAACCAATATCTGTCTAATTAAAACCCTTATCAGTGCTGTTTTTTTACATACAAAAGAATTAGGTAATGGCACTCCGCCATGTATTGGATAACCACTGCAGCACGACTCTGAAAAGCGGTGGCGGTGAATTTCCATTAGATCCTGAAAAGGGGGGCGGTCAGATGTCGTCAAGGCCCTGATAAGTAGGGCAGTTAAAATCATATGATTACATTGAGCTAATTTTCTTGCTGAAAGGAATGAATAATTGTATTTGTATAAAATTCACACACACACACACACACACACACCCACACCCACACACACACACACACACACACACACACACACAGACAGACAGACAGACAGACAGACAGACAGACAGCACACAGGACACCTGATGACCTCCACACGATGACCTGATTGCCCTTCCTAAAAAAAAAAACCAACCCGATCTACCTACTCAACAGGGTTTCAGTGTAGAGCCTATTAGGGGTTTTTCTGATGCGTATATTATATTGAGATTGATTTTCAACTTTTGTGATCAGTGGTTGGTCCTTAAAAGGATCGTTTAGTAGAGAGGGTCGCAGGGACCTTGCTGCTGAAGCAGAGGGCGTGGTCATAACGCGTGGTAGTCCTGCAGCAGCTCCCCCAGCACGGCGGTTGGTAGACCTTCCTCCATGCAGACTTGCTGCTTGACTTGTTCCATGCACTGTCGGATGAGTTGATCAGTGACGTTCGTGATCAGCTCATCGGCCACACCCTCTGCTTCAGCAGCAGTCCGCTGTCTCTCCGTCTCCTCTCTCTGTAGCGCGGCTACGAATTCCTTCTCCACGGCCGCATCGATCATAGATCGAGAAACGGCCACGAAGTTCTGTCTCTCCGCCTCCTCTCTCTGTAGCGCGGCTACGAATTCCTTCTCCACGGCCGCATCGATCATAGATCGAGAAACGGGCACGAAGTTAACTCGGTGAGCCATTTTTGTCGAACTGACTTCCTAGCCGCCTGAGAGAAGCTGACGTCACACTATTTTCGACGACGCTATGACGCGCACGAGGTAGACAGGCGACGTCGTTTCACTTCCTTATTTGGAGTTTGGGACCTTGTGACACCGAAGTCATACCGTACGGTCGCGATAAAGCAACTAGTGTTGAAAGTGCGCCGGTCTTGTATAAGCGCCGGAGTACAAGAGCCTCCAAATGTTTTTTCTCAAGCACTAAAATCGCGACTTTGAATAAGCGCCAGCGCCTGGCTTGTATATAGCTCCTGAGTAAGAACTTCACCGAATTGAAAAGCACTCCCTCAGAGCCCTTAATCGCGACAGTACGATACAAATCTGATGTCAACCCGCGCCAAAACCAAAAAGGGTGTTCCGGTCACACGTACCTACGACGAGTGACCTTCAGCTATCACCACGTGAAGAGTGGGAAATAAATTTTGTACGGCAAGAAAACTGAAAACTGATAACGATTCCATTAGATAAGTATTTGGTTCCAATCTATGGCGAGATATTTCCGACACTTGTCTCCACCAGAGCGATTGATTTATATGTCTGTAAGGTTCAGCTCTCCAAAACTCTCCAATATCCGCCGGTGCACGATGGTCGCCGCCCATAATTAGTGACAACTAAACTTCTGCTGGAGAGTGAAAGCTACGTTGAGTCTTGAGGTGCGCAGAGATACTATCTGCCGCAGCCTGATTTTAGTTCCACGCTATTTAGATAACCGCCCCATTTAAAATCTCTCTCTCGATCCTAGAAAAGAAAAAAAAGGCTAGAGTTTATCATGGACGCGTCTCAGTTTTAGTCAAGCCGTAAAGTGAAGAACCCGAGCTTGTACATATACCCACGTGAGGGGTGACCTCGGGGGGCGTTCAGTTAGTACTGAGTCTATAGTCAAGGTCAAGTTCCACTCTCTAAACAGAGCTTTAGCGACTCCGTCATCTAGACTAGACCGCGCGCGCGCGATTTTTTTTGCTGAAGCAGCTAATCAATGGAAAAGTAGAGAAGACGTACTCGATCAAAAACTGCTTCAGAGGCTTGTTATCAGGTATTAACAGTTAAATCAAAATATTTCAAAACATCCAGAAAAGCAGAATGACATGTCCTACGGGCTACAGCCGGGCACTGACGAGCAGACGCCGCTGACGTCATTTCAATCAGGTCACAGGGCTTTTTAGACACCTTTTCTGTAAGACCTGTCTCATACCTTAGTATATAATACCGTAAACGCCGGTGATTAGTATATGATCACATTGGCAGTCGCGGATCCACGAAGAGGCTGGATAAGCCACGAGCGGACCCGCGACTACAATGTGACATAATCTTACCATGCGCTTTGTTTTGTTTTTGTTTCTATTTACAACAGCAAACATTTCAACAGACTATTGTTTTTTTAAAAATGATGAAAAATCGGCCCAAAAAAAAAGTAAACATTTTAGAGCTAAATTTGTGGAGGATAGCCGGACATGCTGATGTCACTAGACCCCTAAATTTGATATGGTGACATGGTCATTTTCTTAAAATGCGATACGACGACACAAGCACGGACATCTAAGTGACATGGGACATGTGGCATTTCTTGAGTCCGACATGTGACATGGACCATAGTGCAATGAGGAAAAAAAATGTTCGAAGAGTGCATCAGAAAAGTACCATTTCAAGCCTAAACATTTCGCCCAAATTTTTATTTTATTTTTCTTGGATGGTACCCGGCTTTGCAGTGTCTGGGTCCTTAAAAATGTACCAGAATGCTCAAATTCGGGTTCTAAATATTTTCAAAAAACGTTTTCTCCCTTAGTGACGTGTGACACGGGCATTTCTTAAATTCGACATACGGCTGCATGGGGAGGACCCACCCGTCAAGGGCCCCATGGTGACTCATACCCGCCGCGTTCAAACTAGCGTGGTGGTTATAGGTAGACCTTCTTTCAGTATCCACGTGACCAGATGCATCGCCGTCTCTTGAGCGACCGCAACGTAACATGCTCCGGTCATTTTGACAAAAAAACACTGTCTGGCTAGCCGACCGCTGACGTCAGCTTAATTTTGACGACGTTGCTCATTACGCGTCATCAACAGTAACCGAGGTAACTAGGGTTATTGTTATCCGGTCCGTAAGACGACAGTCTAAGACGGCGTGTAGTCGCGTTTTGCTCTCCCTAATACTCTAATTCAAGTCGAGTTACCGCTAACCCCTACAAAAAGAGGGTAGTCACATTTGTGTAATTCAAAAGTCGTTCCTTTGTTAGCAATAAGAGGGTCGTTCTATTCATTGATTTTTTTTTGTTTACAACAACAAGTCAAAGTACAGTCAATCAACCGAGATCCTTTCTGTGGTGGTGTAGAAGGATCTCCCCCCTGAGGTTACAAAGTCACCTCTTTATTTAAGGGGCTACGGGCCGCAAAGTCGCTTTCGCTTTCCCTTACAAGTCGCAAAGTCGCAAGAAATATTCAAGTCAAAAAGTCAAATTTATCAACTATCAGCACAGTCGTTTGAAAGTCATCAAGTCACCGAAAAACTCCTCTACAGTCACCTCCGACTCGCCTCCTCCCTACCCCCCTAAAGGGGGGTAGAGAGGAAGCGATTCCCTAGAGATCAGATAATTTTATTTTTTTCTCCAGAGCAGACCCCAAAGGCCCCCCCTCCCCCCCAAGTGCCCGCCCACCCCATAAATAGTGCCCCCCTCCCCCCCTCCCCTCCCCATGCATCTTAAAGTGCCCCCCTCCCCCCCTGCCCTCCCCCCTTATAGAAGCCTCCCATTGGCTAGTCCAAGTCATGTGACCAAAAGGGGAGCGTGGTCTGTCTATTATCTATATTATGCAAATGAGGGAGGGGTTCAGGTCACGTGACCAAGGGGGTGTGGTCTATTTTCCAAATAAAGAGCGCTTCCGGTCACGTGACCAAGGGGGTTTGGTCATATTATGCAAATGAGGGGGTCACGTGATCCATTATTATGCAAATGAGGGAGTCACGTGACCAAATGGAAGCCTCTGATTGGCTGGTGATCAAAGGGGTGTAGTCTACTATGCAAATGAGGGGGTCACGTGATCAAGGGGGCGTGGCCTATTATGCAAATGAGGGGGTCACGTGACCAAATGGTGGCCTCTGATTGGCTGGTGATCAAGGGGGCGTGGCCTATTACGTAATTATGCAAATGAGAGGGCGTGGTCTATTACGTAATTATGCAAATGAGGGGGTCAAGTGACCAAATGGAGGCCTCTGATTGGCTGCAGGTCGATTGAGTAATAAACAGTAGTTAACTATAGTCCAGTTCCGATACATACTATACTACTTACACATGACATAGAAAGTGAAGTATTTGACCCGGAAGAGGAAAAAATGTAACACTATGCTATAATGCATGTTAAAGGGGCTACATATACATATGAAAAACTTCAATTATATTTCATATGGTGTGAAAATATCCGTTGACTTTTTCCACCCATTTCCTACTATATAAGTCGAATTTATGCTATAATAACGTTTCCCGGTCAAAAAAATCACCCGGTAAAAGACGTCACCCGGTAAAAGACGTCACCCGGTAAAAGACGTCACCCGGTCAAAGACGTCATCCGGTCAAAGAAGATCCAATTGTTACAAAGTCTTGAGACTGAGCCATCAGTGTATGACCCTCCACCTCTATAACATTCTCTTCGGGTGACAAGGTGTGCTATTGTATTGGGCTTAGAGGTGGAAGTCACCAAGTCACATGAAATACCAGAAAACTGTTGGGTTAATATAAAAATCCAACTAAAAAGATTCTGAATTATTATATTTGATGTCATAGTATACATGTTGTATTCAAAGCACAAGTGCCAGCAATTGTTATAATAGTTAACTTATAGCCAAATATCTCAACATATTCAGCAATGATATAACAGTATTAGTGATAATGGACTGAACGACACCTGTTTCAGTTTTGTTATTCCTCCTAAGGCACTCATCTTTAACTTGACCACGTCTGCAGCTTTGTCGTTGATGATGCGGAGAATCATCTCAAAGTCTCCAGCACTCTCATCCAGAATGATAGGCCTATAAACAGTGTATGGAAACCAAATGTCAGACATATCAAGGGATTTTGACACCCCATTTTGTGGGACAATAAGAACCCTCAGGTAATACAATGTGGTACCATGTGGGATTGGTAATGAGTGAAGGAATATATGAAAAAAAGATGGTTATGGTAAAAATTACAAATTTGATTAGTGAGAATATTCATATAATATTCATCATTATATATTAAGTTTAGGGGAGTTGTTTGAGTGATAAGCTTTCAAGTAAAAAGCAATGATTTAGTGCTCATTTTATTTTTCGGAAAATGCTTCCTTTTCCCCAAAATGCCAAAGGTTTAGATAATGTCATTGAAAAAGGAGAACTACCTACAGTTTTGTGTGCGCTCTGAGTGTAAGAGTGCTCTTGGTTTATAAGGAAGGACTCGTCAGTCTTTATAATTTGATTTTCATCAAAACTGGTCATTAGTGTAATTATTGGTGCTGACAACCACAGCAAATGTATGGATCCTAAGTGGTCGTCAAATGATTTTTGAGGCCATTTCAGAATATAAACTATAAACTAAACAAAAATGGCATACACTATATACTATACAAAAATGGCAAATATGTCCAATTCTATTTTCTGACAATTCTATCTTCTGAAAAACCTTTTCCTGGTGGTCGTCAAGCAGGCTTTGTCACGTCACCAGTTCCCTACGACCACGTCGGTTGTTCTGAATGAGCCTCCCAATCATATAATTACAGTAGCTTGTGATCGGTGTTTGTGAGGTGGTCCTTATAAGTCAATTCCACAACAGTATTCCTACCAAAGCTGGTTAACCGTGGCAACTTTTCATTTCAGCTTGAACCTGGCGCTATACGACCTCTGAGTAATTATTAGATTTGTTAAATGTATTTACCGTATTCGACATAATAAGCGCCCTCACCCTAAAAAGCGCCCCCCCCTTTTCAACTTGCATGATTTAGGTGACAATTAAACTTTCAAGTACTAAGAATGCCATGAAAATAATTTCATAAGCGCCCAGGGGGCTTATTATGTCGAATACGGTATGTGGAATAGTAATATTTCATATCATGTTCATGAATGTGGCCCGGGTCATATCGGGCCTATTGATCCTGAACACTTACAGGCTTGTATGGGCTTTCAGACTCAGGCACTCCTGGTAGGTTCTACAGGGTTGTTCTAAGTAGACGTCCAGGTCCTTGACTGCCTCAACCACCCGCAGTGCTTCATGCACCAACCAGCCTGCAGACAGAAGTATGGGGTCAGTTCACAACCCGGGGGGGGGGGGGTACTCAAAATTCTTTGACACAGGTGTGAGGCTAGCCCTTTGACAACCCTTACCCTTGGTGAGGGGGATTTTGGTCAGAAGTGACTCTTGCTGAGGGGGATTTTGGACAAAAGTGCCTAGGTTTTAGCAATTTTCCCCGTAGAGTCGGCCTTAGTGGAAGAATTACGAAAGTGACCCTTGTTGCGAAGAATTTTGGCAAAATGTTACCCTATTAGGGGGGATTTTTTTGAAATTTCCGATAAGTGACCCTGGGTGAGGGGGATTTTGGTAAAGACTGATCCTTGGTGAGGGGGATTTTGGCGAAAAGCAGACCCTTGGTGAGGGTTTTTTTGCTCAAAAAGTACCCTTCCCAGCCGCACACCTGTGTATACAAAACACACCAAGTTTCCCCCCCCCCCGGGGGTTCACAATCAAGCTTTTCGCTGAATGGTAAAATCTTTTGAGGCCCTGACAAGTAACTTGCCTGTGGTACATTAGTTCATCATACCGCAGCTGCCACATAGGGTTGGCATGATACTTGACGACAGTAATGGCAAGTTACTCACAGGGAGTTGGTATTGATGCATCATTGCATTATGCAGCCCTTAAAAGTAAGATGATTGAGGGATTCTACTCTCGGTCCCAAATCCTTCTGAAGTCGGGAAGGCTACGACTACCCCATATTAATCAATACCGGTACTATCTAGTTAGTCCATTCCATTTCTTAGAAATCACCCACAATAAATGATGAGATAAACTGGTAGTTTAAAAATAGAAAAAGAAAGGGAGTCAAAACTGAGTCGTACTAGAGTCATGTGTATGCCACCATACTGAGTTTTAAGAGTCAGCTAGCCAGGCAAGGATAGAATATCCTCAAAATGTCAATGTATTATGATCTTACTGTACCTCCATTTGAGTCAGCAAAAAGTTTACTTGTTGGCGGTAAAGCTTCCCGAACCATTCTGATTCTCCGGATATCCTCATTGACATTTCCAGTGCAAGCCTTCAGCTGGATGATACTAGAGAAAAAGGTGACCTGAATCTAACTATGAAAGGGAGTATTTCTGAATTCATGTTATAACTTATAACTGTAATTAGTTCAGACTCTGCCCATAGGGGGCCATTGAGAAAAAAAGAATAATATCATGCACTGTACAAATTTCCATAAATTTCATGGAAATAAAAAATCTGCATACTTATCATTTTCAGTGATATTTCTTTTTCATCATTTTCATGCACAGGGCCTATAGTTCAACCATTTCATGTGAGAGATCCATTAAATTTAAACCCACAAAAAGATTGCCTTTTTGAGTAAATTCACGAAATCAACTATGTTTATAGTAGTTAGAGGCTCGATTGAAATTAATAATGACAGTTTTGCCTCATGTAATGACTGACCTGTATCCTTGCTGAGTAAAGGCAGCTATGTCTGCCCTTGCCTCTTCATCTGAGCACTGTCCGATGGTTTTGTAGACAGGCAGGGGTTCTCCGTAATTTCCACCGAGCAGGGTGTACAGGGGTAGGCCACTGTGCTACTCACAACAAAAATGATAAATATACTAAAAGTCGAAACATTTAATGAGGGATCTCAAAAGTAGATTTTCTTTAAAATGAGTCAGGTTGTTCACAAATAACATACTTCAGTCCTCCTTATTCCCTACTGTTTTGCTCAAATTGTATTTCATTGCTCGATGGTATTTTGGTTACAAATTAAATCTTTAGATTTACACAACAGCTAAAATGTGATTGCCATAAGTTCTAACGTTTTAACTCATATATCAGCCACATCTAGACCTTGAGAAAATCCTAAAAGTGGCACACAGGGTATCATTATGGCGACCTAATTACTGTAGTCCACATCTAAAGACTTGTGTATAAGTCGCACCCTGAGTTTGGGCCCATCCTATAGGCTGCACCGGCAATTGGCCTTGTGTTCTAGCCACCACTTTATGCAAAGGGTTCATGTCAGCCCAATATTGCACTTTAATAACATGTAAATGAAAGTTGGCAATAAAATATACAAAAACTCAAAAACTCAAACTCAACCTCAAAAATGTACAGAATCCATACTGCAGAGTGGCACTACTTACCTTGCCCAGGATGTCCCAGCAGGCAATGTCCAGGCCTGACTTGATGTAGTTGTGCCCCTTAAGCTGGGAGTCCATCACCCCATTCAGCTTACCAAGCTCCAGGGGGTTAGCCCCCAGTATACGGGAAACCAGCTCCTGGAGGCCTGCCCGCACCCCACCTGCAAACCCTGGCAGGTAGCTAGGGCTGAGTGGACACACCTGCAGCGGAGAAAAGGATAATATTGTACCGGTTGCGGAAAAATCATCTGGAGAAAGCGGGACGTGAACCCACGACCCTCAGATCACGTAACCTGCTGCTCTACCAACTGAGCTACTTCCCCGTCTAACAATTTAACCGCGCCGTACCATACTGGGTGGGTTCGGTGCGTGGAAGGGGGTGGTAACCATTTCCCTTACAATATCATGAAACCTAATGTTGGACACTTCCCTGGGAAGTACCACTTGGTGCGTTAGTCGGACAGTAGTAGAACTCTTCACTCAGAGAGTCCAGCAAGCAGCATGCAAAAGAGCAACTTTGACATATCAAATAGGCCTCAGAGAGGGTGTGACAATTCCTAATTTAGTATTGTAGTACTGTAAAACCTCGCGTATAAGCCTAATTCGCATATATAAGCCGCACCCCGAGTTTGGTGCGATCCTATAAGCTGCAGAGGCCATGTGAGAATTGTTAATTTGGTACTGTAGTATACTTATAAAAACTCTCATATAAGCCGCACCCTATGTAGGCATGTTTGGTATCAAAAGAAAGCTGAGTCTGATTCACGTACAAGCCGCGGCTTATACGCGAGGTTTTACGGTATACATCATAATCCTTACTTATCAGTCGCACCTTGACTTTGCCTTGAATGAATAAGATGTACTGGCAACTAGACTTGTGTATACGCAAGGTTTTATGGTAATTAAAATGTATATATTCACCTCTCCATACCCACGGAGGCCTGAGTCGGTGAGCACCTCTACGACCGTGCTGTCCCTTGAGCTGGCTGCTTTGACACAGCTGAACTTCAGGACACAGTTCAGGGGGAGGTCCACCTGGTAGACGTTCACTCCCGTAATCTTCATGTTCTCTGCGATTTATATCTGTCAACGAAAATGAAAAGAAAACTTCATTAACACAATATATCATGATTGAAGAAGAAGAAAAATGGTGCATCATGCCGACCCTTGAGGAGTGTCTAAATCCCAAAGATTTGAAACGATGCTTGAAAACGACACTAACAAGGTAATCGCCAAAAATGTACAAATGTAACATGCAATGAAAACATAATAGGTGTATAAAAAATATAGAAACTATAAATCTCGGCTCACCTATAGAATGCTGCAACAGCTATGACATAGATCTACACATGTGTGAATATATATTGATATGGTCTATCTTGACTGGTTTGTCTGCATTATCAGAATATTGATTATGCCAAAGATCAATGTGTGGGTCAGTGTAGAATCCAAACCTAGCAAAAAAGTCATTTCTATTTAATCTTGAAGATATCTTCAGGGTATTAGGTGCATTTACAGTTCATTCTGTATTTCTGTATCTTTGTGGATAGTGTATTTTTCTTAGTCTATTTCTGCCATAAAGGAGTGGTCATCATTTATCCACAGGAAAGAGGCATAGTTCAAAGAGGGGGGTTTTGGAAAACTGCCAACCCATCTCAAGGGGGGGGGGGCAGAAATATTTTGATCGGTATTGAGGAGTTGGCTGGAAAAACGTTTGTGCACGTGGCGCAAAGCCCACTAACCCCCCCTGTTAAATAATGACCACTCCCATAAAAGGTCAGTAGATGGATATAAATACTGAGAGATATCTCCCTCTGCGGTTGTAATCTGTATTTATCAGACTCTCAGATTAAACAGGGCACTACAACCACCATAGAGCCAGGCTGCAAACAATTGTGACATTTTGGAAATAATAGTTTGTGCCTCTCAGCGGAAACATTGACAAGACAACTTTGAAATTATAGACAAAGAGACGGACACATTCTGCACATAATTTGGAATATACTTGCCTTATAAAATGTTAGTATGAGAGGACATGACTGGACAATGTTCACTCAAAGGGAATTCAGTCAAATCTGTGATTTAAACAACTTTACGACACGAAGTAAACATTTGTTACAGTATGAGTCTATAGGTGTGTTACAGTAACCACCAAAGGTCACGGGAAGTGGGAGGGACATGATCAGAATGCCCCGCCTCCGGGTAAACCTTTAAGGACCGCATAGTGCTTTAGGTAATGAACTTCGGCCTTTGTCGAATTCATGTATAAATGCAGCTCGGGCTAGGAAGCTGCTTGTGGTGCATTGAAGTACATTGTTGATGCTACAGGATTTATTCACTTACAAGTCATCATTATGAATGAATTCAGGCCTGGCGAAGTAATCGCCAAGGCTGCATTCATGCATCATGCTAGTTGGGGGAATGATGCAATAAAGCACAATGCGACCGTTTACAGGTTTAACCTTCTGGGTAATTCGGTTATCCATCCTAATTGGACGTCGACTACTGGTGACAGATTCTGTTAGCTACTGTTACCTTGGCAACACAGGTCACGTGCCGGATCTCACACGTGTCACGTGATCTCGCGAGACACAGGCGGCTTGGGGGGGGGGGGGGGGGAGAGAGCATGATGGGTATTGTTGCATTCTCCGCCAGAAGTGGGATTACATTCAGATGTTATTGAGATCAATTGTTGATTGCTGTATTTGTACATGCATGGACGTAATGCATGGATGTGGCTGTGTCTCACGACCTGTGGCCAATGTTTTTGTCTCTGACCGTTTGCCATCTCTGACCAGGTGCTGTCTCTAACAGGCTTGGCTTGATAAGGTCAAAATGCCAACAGCAGGAGGCTAATTATAATCATATAACCACCGCCATAACGTTTTTACAAATCCTTATATAAATGAGTGCATAATTCTTTTAAAAACACCTTTTATCTGACACCTGGTCAGAGACGGCACCTGGCCAGAGATGGCACCTGGTCAGAGATGGCACCCGGTCAGAGACAAAAACATTGGCCCAAGGTCTTGAGGCACAGCCATATAATGCCTAAAGTAATGCAAAACTATATTTAACAAGGCTATGATGTTTGAGGAAAGTGTGGCATTCTTAAGAGTATTTTTTAGCAATCCATGGTGTTTATAAACTACTCTTAGGCGGAGTATGATGGATGGAATTGCTCACTCAGGCTGCAGTAACCCATTCAGCTCATTATTCCATTTTTATTGGGAAAGTAATCGTTTTTTTATTTCCAGCAACCTAACCCCTTTCACATATGGACCAGATAGCCTGAGTCAAAGCTATTTATCTTTATTACAGCCTAAGTCATCTCTCCATGATAAACTCTCCTCCAATACCTGTAGCAGGGTCAGACCACTGACCTATGTATAGTGTAGTGTGTGTTATATATACCCCACCCCTGCTGTCTCGTCCGAGGGGGGGTGGGCACTCCCTATACTTTCTATAAAAACTACTGTAAACGTATATATTTTCACATGTATAAATTTTCATGAATTTGCTAAAAAGTACGATTTCACATGTATTTAAATTCAAATTTTTTGGGATATTTTAGTAGTGGAACAATATTAGATAAATAATCATGATGTACATGTTTTCGCGGATTTTTCATTTCCCCGAAAATCGCAAAAATATGTCCACTACTAAAATACCTACGTTTACAGTATGTGTGAACATTGCTGGAACTGTTATTGCTCGAGAAAACAAATAGCACTCTGTTTTACAGAAAATTGAGCAACCTTAATCAACAAAAACCAAAAAATTGATACCCTTATCAGGGGAGGCCATAACAATTTTTACAATAGGTGGTGGCAAAAAAGGCAAAACCTTCGCTTGTCAATACTCAAATAGTCTTACAATGTACTGTTTTCCCTCCAAAATTGCCTAAAAGGTACCCCTTGTCAAGGGTAACAGCAGCTCCAGGCCTAGGGCTCCAAAGTAGAACCAGGGTATTAGCACATGATCTCCTTTTATAAGAAGACATTTTGAGGTGAAAAATCCTTGTTTTAGAAGGCCAGAGACATGTCTCTGGTCTCCAGAAACACTAGCCTCCTCTTTTAAGAAGGCATCATCAACAAAACAATCATGATTGTTTCTCAGAATTTGGAGAGAGACGAACCCTAACCCTAACTGAAGTCTCTTAGAAAAAGGTATGGCTCAGTCTTTATTGTAATTTGTAGTCAAAGATAGTGGTCATGTGACAGGATTTGTTTGTCCCCAGGTTCTGACTACAATTCCAGAGGTGATAAATCCTTGTTATAAAAGAAATGAATATGTCTATGGAGACAAAAGACATGTCTCTGGGCTTTTAATAGAAGGTGTTTTCAACTGAGAATTTGTTCTTGGAAAAGGAGACCATGTGCTAGTGGGGTGCACCTACCCTTCCCTTGAAAACGTGGTATCCGAGTCTGGAGGAGTGCCCCCCCCCCCTGCTGCCTGGTGGTGTGTGAGTGCAGGGAAGGCTGTGAATACCTGGCCTACATCTAAGTATAGAGACCCACAGATGGTATGCAGACAGATATAAAACAAGAAGAGGCTGATTTATGTGTTTACTAGACCCAGTGCTGATGTACCCAGGGGCTGAGGATGTGCAGGGTTTGGTAGGCCCACTAGTTCCCAGTTAACACTGAGATATGTAAGGTAGATTTTCAGCCATTAGCAATGTCAGTGATTTCTGAAGAAAGATTTGATGTTTTCTAAAGAAAAATTCATGTTTTCGCTGAAAGAGGTATTTGTTCAATCTTAAAAGGGGTAGAATGTGGTAGACAACAGGCCCCGGGCTGGGGATGACTGAGTCTCTGATGGTAAATAAGAACTGCTGGCCAACCCCATCTTTACTAAGAGGTTTGGAGATTTAACCATACCACTTTTTAGAGGTTGGTAGATCTGGTCACCCCACTTTTCAGAGGTTTGGAGATTTGACCGCCCAACTTTTCAGAAGTCGGGAAATTTGGCTGTTCTATATGTGTGTGGGTAATCTGCAAATGGACTGCCCAACTCCAACCCACCACTGCTGTAGGGATAATTTAGAATTTCATTTTATTTATCACTCTCAGTAAGCAAACTTTCTTGATTTTACGTAATGTTATCGGGCCTTGACAACATCTAACCGCACCCGCCCCCTTTATCAGGATCTAATTGAAATTCACAACTACAGCATTTTGGAGTCACGCTGCAGTGGATATCCAAAACATGGAAGATTGCCCTCCCGGGACTACAGGCTATTTACAGTTTTTACTGTTTACCTACACTAAACTGTACACATACAGTGTATTCCACTGCACACCTACAAAGAAATGGCAACCAACCTCTTACAGTGTATAGAATACACGTGTGTGTTGTGTGGGTACAGATACCACTACTAGGTTATAGAAATTAAGTGTAAGATCCTTTGCTGAAAGCATTTCACTATTCTCCATCCGTGTCCTTAAATCTAGCATCGTTAAATTAAGATATTACCAGTACACACCGACAAGGATACTGTCTATAACTATGCAAAGAGTAAGCTGTCTATATCTTCAAGCTAGTTTACCTGCTCTGGTTCTCTAAACAGATTACTTTTCCCCTCTCACAGTCATAACAAATAGTTCCTGGGTAGCTGGCTGAGGGTAAGTTATGGTGTCCTCTAATTAGCAGTGGTTAGGTGGTTTAGATGGTAGATAACAGAGCTAACCCTTCAAGGATGGATGCCGCTAAAATGATGCACCAATTCAGGCCCAGCGAGTTACTTACTGGTGCTGCATTGGCACATCATGCTGACCCTACAGGAGTGTCTCAAACCCGTAGAGTCGACATGATGCTTGAATGCAGCCCTAGTGAGTTACTCATCATAGCTGCATTCATGCATCATGACAACCCAGGGCATGATGCATTAATGCATTATGCTGTTGTCAAAGGTTTAAGGGGAGTACATGGCAGCTATTGGCCTGCGCTCTGCCCCTCACCCCATCAACCCCCATTCTCTACACTCTCCTAGCAGATCCTCACACATCCTCTACACTCTCCTGACAGTTTACGGAGGGGGGGTACATCGCAGCTATTGGCCTGCACCCTGCCCCTCACCCCATCAACCCCCATCTACAGGTGTTGTCTCTGTGCTGTCATGTCGGGCACCGCGCCAACCCAATCTATATCAGCTGTACCTGGGGACTAGAAACCTCCTCTACACTCTCCAAGCAGATCCTCACACCTCCTCTACACTCTCCTAGCAGATCCTCACACCTCCTCTACACTCTCCTAGCAGAACCAAAGCAATATCAGCTGTACCTGGGGACTAGATACCTCCTCTACACTCTCCTAGCAGATCCGTACCCTCCTCTACACTCTCCTAGCAGATCATCTCACCTCCTCTAGACTCCCCAAGCAGATCCGTACCCTCTTCTACACTCTCCTAGTAGGTCCTTACACTTATCCTACACTCTCCTATCAGATTGTGGTTACTCCTCTACACTGTCTTATCAGATCCGATTCTAGCATTGAATCAACATTGAAACAGGATGACACCACCCCCCGCCCCACACCCACCCCATCCCGAAATCTCATTAGCTCCCCCCATGAGTATTGAAACCTGTCATTTACATTATTGATATAGATGTCTATGTGTTATAAAAAATGTGCATCGTCATTACACTCAATTATAGTATATTAGTCAGTCAGGCATTATAGAAGGACCGGATGGAGGATCGGCGTGTTGCCGTAATCCAGATATCGGCTGTACACAATTTAGTATACTATGCTGTATATTACCTTAATAAAAATCTATAAAAAACAAAACCAACTAGTTATCAAGTTGATATGATGTAGACTCAGTGTTAATTCAATGTTGAACTGAATTTTGTGCTCACTGGATGTAGACCCCTCCTCTACACTCTCCTAGCAGATCGCAATCTACATTACCTGTACCTAGGGACCAGATAATCTTCTTATATAGTATATTGTGACTTTGAGTGAAATATTATGTAAATAACTAGAAGCACTGATGCTGGTGGGTAGCCCAGTATACTGGTACGTCCTAGATTGTGAGTACAGGTGCCGCTCCTTTTATTATTATTTAGGGCGTACTAGAATAGTGGGTATGTTCTCAACCTGTTCTACACTCTCCTAACATATCCCAAACTGGATCACCTTCAGCTGGGGAGTAGACCCCTCATATACACTAAGATCCCCACCCCTCCTCTACACTCCCCTTGCCGATCGCTATTTACATCATTCCCCACCTTTCCTTTACACTCTCCTGGACCATTTCATGTAGACCCCTAATTTACACTATTGTAGCAAATCTGCTTTCCCTGCCCTACAGTGTTTTACCTCCTCCCAGCAAAGTATATCTAAAATTTGACTCTGAAGTATTGAAGTATTGACAATTTTATTGAACACATCACCCCAATGAGGTGTTTTTCAACGTACAACTAATGAGACGATACATAGCTGTTAATCAAATAGTATTACTATAAGATAATTTTCATATAACCAGTTTACGTAGCTCATGCATCAGTCACTGCTGCATCAACAATACCTCACCAGACAACACAACGTTAACAAGGACTGACAGGAGTCCAAGTCTATCATTTACAGCCCTTTGATATGCTGTGTGTTGGTATGTGTCAACCTGTCGGTGTATACACTGTAAAAAGTTGGTTGCCATTTTTGTAGGTGTACAGTAGATTCTACTGTAGGTGTACAGTCTATTGTAGGTAAACAGCAGAATCTACTGTAGAGTTACAGTCGATTCTAATGTAAATCCATTATACAGTAGATTCTACTGTAGATCTACAGTAGATCCTACTGTGTACCTACACTAACTATTTACAGTGTAGACTTTGTGATAGGTAGTTAGGAAGTGGTCAGCTTTTAAAAACAGGGAGCAGGTGCTAGCGGGTTTTGAGGGGGGAGGGGTAAGGTTTTGGCCCTGGATGGCGAGGAGGAGGGATGGAAAAATTTCACTTTTTTTTATAGTGCAAAAAGTCTGTGCATTATTATAGCTAATGTGTGTCGGCAGTGGGGGACTCTAAAACTCCCCAATCTCTCCCTGCTCTTAAAACATCAAAACTACTCTTGATTCTTGATATCAGGCATCGATATGGCTTGTCTGCAGAATAGGAAATGAGAGTTGTATTCAATACAAAAGGAAAAATGATTAAGCAGTTTATTTGATATAATATCATTGAGTATTTTCAATTTTGAACACAGACTTCTTAGAATATGAAAAATGTATAACTAAACTAAATGAATAACGCCCTCTGCGTATAATAAGATATGTTTATATAGTATGGTGAATCCTTGCTGCAAATTCAAAATAGCTAGATAGGTTAGCCATATGTTGCTAATCAAGTCTGGCTAATATCAACATAGAATCTGTTGCCTGTCTATTTGTCTTCTTTTATCTTGGGGCAGTATGGGGAGAAGTCATGAATAGGGTAGACTGACCTAAAGGTAACCACGTACCATGAGATGTCCACCTTAATTATGTAGTTATTTATGTATGGTATTGTCTTTATTTGTCCTTTGCTGAAAGAGGATCACTTAAAATGTACTATGACACACAAAGACAGTACTTAGTATGCATGAATGACTACAAAATTAAGGTGGATATCTCATGGTACGTAGTTACCTTTAGGTCAGTCTACCCTATAGCTTGTTGTGAGACTGAAAGTGACAGGTATGCTGAGACCAAGCTGTGTCGCTGTATGTTGTCCTTTGTAAACAAATGGTGTTGTCATGTACAGGGTCAAGGTATCTAAACCTACTAATCTAACCTTGTCAGTCTCATTTTGCTTGTGATGTCAATGGAGATATCCTCTGAATATTTCTATATGGCTTAGTTTGTGGCTTCTATATGGCTTAAGTTCAGGTACTTGTACAACCTATTTGGATTCTGGGCGGTCCGAGCTACCTCTTTTATTTGTAAGTTTTCTGAAAGTTAACAGAGATGTTCAATTTTCCAATGAAACACATTGCATTCAAATATTTCAAATTCAGAATCACAAATGAGAATTTCAATGGTCCATTCAATCAGGAAACGTGACAGATTTTGTAACGAACGCTGGCTCAAAAGGCATTGATGAAGTACTCCAATCAACATAACAATGAAAGAGACTGATGGATATTTGCCAAACAACTCAAATAAGAAGAAATAATGCACTGCGATTTCTCAAATCTGAGAGAAAATTTACTAAACCATGGAAGCCTATGCCATTTTTCAAGGCATACACTAATTCATGTCTAGAATGAATTAAGCTTCAGTTTTCCACAAGTGATATCCAGATGTATTATGTTTATTCTGCGAAGTATATTAATGAAGTGAAAGAAATGATTGTTCTCTGCATTGGCTTAATGCCAATGTCAGTCATAATTAAAATCTTCTCAAAATTAAACATTTCTTCAATTTCTTCCAACCGTGGCACAAAAGCTGGCCCCCATTGGCATAGGAAGTCATTACCCAGGTAACATTAATGGTTTTGATTAATCCAATTTCCAGGTTTCCTTTTATTTTGGTGATTAAAAAATAATAATTATATTGATCATTGCCCATGGCGCTTAATTTTGTGTGCTGTTTGGCTTTTGTATCATGGTAGGAGATTGAATTGGGCGATCTGTTGCCGAGGAAACCCGTTAAGGGTGGAAAGTACTTTTTACATCCGTCCTTTTGTGGCCATGTTGTATGATTCCAAGTATCTGCTAGCCAGTACTTCATGCAAGCATCATGATGACCATTTTGGTTTGATAATTTCTCCTATGGCCATTACATTAATGAAGCACGGGTGAGCTACCCACTAGGGCTACAGTCAACAACAATGGGTTTGGCAGATTAAATCCTTGTGCAGCCCTTAAAGGTTAAATCTTGGACCTGAACATGTTCAATGTAAACATCATTACAGTTTGCGAAAGAGATAAAATCTTATTGGAATACCTGATGAGTTTATTTTTGATATTGCAATCATAGTCGGTTTAATACTACAACAAGCCTTCTTACTATTGTTAGTTAACAACATTAACAACTACAAATCAAGAAGGTAACATATCACCATGAGGCGTTTACTATAAAAACTTTTGCTTTCATGAAAGTTTAAAATCTAATTTTAATGATGTGTGATGCAATGCACCATAGCTTGCATCAGTATGTTATGTCCATGGCATTAATTTGCATATCAGACCTACATTTCTCTATGGTGCTATCCCAGGAGTATAGATCTCAAAGTAGCTCCCAAGAACATTACACTTGAAAATGAAAGTACTGGGTTTGGCAAAGTACGGGATTGGTTTCTCTGAAACAGTATCTTGGACATGTGCACCCATTCTGAGATGAAGGCTGGCTGACTTATTCCTTCTGTTATGGATAATGATCTGTGGCAGTGCTATCACTGTTCAAAGATACCACTAGTCTACACTCAATAAGTTAACATATACAAGTTGTTGCCGGCTCACATCCATACAGAGAGTTTTTTTTTCATTCAAGTGGTGCCATCTCCTGGTACAGAATAAGATGCAACAAGGATTTAGAGGTTCTTGCCTCGTACTTTGGTGTCTGTCTAAGACTCAGAAGATTGCCTGTCATTTCCTTAAAGTGGCATTCTCACAGAGCGAATCCCATTGATAATTCTAGTACTGTTCTAGGCTTATATGTCGTTAAGTGTTAGTGGTGAGGATGCCCCTTTAAAGGCCGCACAGTGAATTATGATTTTGTCCTGAAAATGCACGGATGCAGCATTGGTGAGTACACTTGCTAATGCTGCATTATGTATCATGATGTCCATGATGCAGTGCAAACGCATAAAGCAAGATGCAGCCCTTAAAGGACCTTCATGGGCCAGAAGAAGACCTTGTCCAATTGGTGTCCCCATTTTCAGTTTGCCTAGTATAACGAAGGACAATGAAACCATACATATGGAAGGCCAGGCCATACCCAAAAATCTATTTAGACAACGGTCATCGGATTGAGATAAGCTGAGATACAGGTGGTTAAAACTGCTTAGATATATTTTATTTTGTATAGCAACTATGGCGATGACAAAAGGGCTAAAATATTAATGCAAAACTTTTATTGTGGCTAAGTACTAGCCAGTTAAAGTCCTCTAGGAAAGTAACATTTTCTAGACGAATCAAATGTTGGCTATATGTGGCTAATCAAGTACAGCTGACATGAGATGGTATGAGCTTCTTCTCCCTGTTCCATTTTTTGGTCTCATTTTGCAGGGGGGTGTGTCATCAATATAACAGGCTGCAAGAATCAAGAGTGACAGGTATACTTGGTCACAGTGTGCCGTCCTTTGTAAATAAGTGGTGCTGTCATGTGCAGGGTTGAGTTATCTAAACCTACTAATCTACACCTGTCTGTGGTGCCAACATATTTCTATATTTACATACCTTAGTGGGAACTGGGTAAGTTCAGGTTCAACCTGTTTGGATTTTAGGATGGTTGGGGTGACTGCTTATGTACACGGTATGTGTAAGTTTTGCAGTTTCATTTCAACAGAAGTGTAGCAGAGAGCCAATTTCCATAGTGTCCAATGACACACATTTCATTCAAGTACTTCAAATTCAGAATCACCAATGAGAATTTCAATGGTCCATTCAATCAGGAAGCGTGACAGAATTTGTAACGAACACTGCCTCAAAAGGCAATA
This sequence comes from Harmothoe impar, assembly GCA_947462335.1. NCBI lineage: Eukaryota > Metazoa > Annelida > Polychaeta > Phyllodocida > Polynoidae > Harmothoe > Harmothoe impar. The sequence goes on along the minus strand of OX381711.1, from coordinate 9,439,339 downwards.
GTGAAGTATGCCAATCAACATCACAATGAAAGAGACTGATTAGTATTTGCCAACCAAATCAAATGAAAAGAATGCACCGCAATTAATTCACTGAAACATACAAGCCTCTGCCATTCTTCAGAGCATATAGTAATCTATGTCCAGAATGAATTATGCTTCAGTTTTCCACAAGGGATATCCAGATTTATTGTGTTTATTCTGGGAAGTTTATCAGTGAAATATTTCCTCTCTGCATTGGCTTAATGCCAATGTCAGTCATAATTAAAATCTTCTCATAATTAAACATTTCTTCAATTTTTCCAATCTTGGCACAAAAGCTGGCCCCCCTTGGCGTAGGAAGTCATTACCCAGGTGACATTAATGGTTTTGATTAATCCAATTTCCAGGTTTCATTTTGTTTTGATTATTAAAGAATCATAATTGTATTGATCATTGCCCATGGCGCTTAATTTTGTGTACTGTTTGACTTTTGTATCATGGTAGGAGATTGAATTGGGCGATCTGTTGCCTGGTTTAACTCCTTAAGGCTGCAGAGTGCTTTAATGGATGGGTCCTTTTGTTGTCATGTTCCATTCCAGAGCTGCGTTCAAACATCATGATGACGGTTTGGGGTCAATTAAATCTCCTAGGCTCGGCATGATGCAAAAATGCAGCACTGGCGAGTTACTCACCGGGGCTACATTCAAGGAGCATGATAACAAGGGTTTTGGCACCTTAAATCCCCATGCAGCCATTAAAGGTTTAATTTCAGACCTGAACATGTCGAATATAAACATGATTACAGTTCCTACAAGAGTTAGGTTCTCAGCGGAATGCCTGATGAGTTGTTAGGTTTCAATTGCTTTTTATGTTAGTTTCATATTACAACAATCCTTCACACTACTGTTAACATATCTTACATTAGCAACAAATCCTATTGGTATGATGTGCTCACAATAACACCTTTTGCCCTTCGTGAATGTTTTAGATTAGAATTTAATGATGTCTGATGCACTTTAGCATCATATACATGATAATTTCATGTTGATTGCATCAATTTGGATAACACATTTCTGCATAATGTTAGCAGCACCCAGGAGTAAAGATATCAAGGCAGCTCCAAAGAACATTAGACTTACAAAGGCAATGTACAGGATTGGTGTTGCCACCTGGAGGCAGTAGTGGGAACTATGTACGCCATTTGCACCCATTCTGAGTCTCAGGGATGGAGGCTGACTGACAAAATTCCCTCTCTGATTGGTTTAGATCTGTAGCAGTAATATCAGCCTTCAACGAGATCACAAGTCTACATATAGTAGGTTATCTTACATTAGCTACTCCCAGCCTACAATGGCTGTATCCATACAGAGAGGTACCTTGCCCCAGTGCCATCTCTCATTGCAGAATGGGGTGTATGAAGGACAATAGTGATTGAGTTTGAGTTTGTTTATTATGCGAATTGTCCACAATGGACCGTTTAATCGCACACACATGGGATTGACAATTGATCCTGGTTCACCATGCAATGCTTCTAACTCAATCTCAAAGAACCCATATAAAATTGAAAAAGCTTAATCTTGTGAAAACAATCATCTCACATTATAAGAATTACATATACCTAGATATTACCATTATATAACCATGCAGAATGATGGGGTTTCTGTATCATGGACTTGCACAATTTTTCGCACTCATGACTGCTTTGATTTAGATTTGAATGATGTATGTCACTTTGGCTAATCATATGCATACTCAGATGGGGATATGAATGGGTGGTGAAGTTTTGTCTTAAAGGCAGAAGGGAGTTTTTATACTGTTAGGGTTGGATAGGCCTTACCCGCGTTATCCCCTGTGTTGCTATAATGCATGACTTTAGTGCCGGTAAGAAGCTTCACTAATGCTGCATTCATGCATCGTGACGGAGAAGGGCATTGAAGCAAGATGCTAATAATAGAGGATTATATCAGAAGGACATTCTGTAGAAGACTGGCCTATGGCTGTGTCTCACAAACTTCGGCCTATGTTTTTATCTCTGACTGGGTGCCGTCTCTGACTGGGTGCCGTCTCTGACTGGGTGTCGTCTCTGACTGGGTGTCGTCTCTGACTGGTCTGGCATAATGAGGTCAAAATACCAACAGCACCCAGTCAGAGACGGCACCCAGTCAGAGACGGCACCCAGTCAGAGACAGAACCCGGTCAGAGACGGCACCCAGTCAGAGACGGCACCCAGTCAGAGACAGCACCCGGTCAGAGACAAAACCATTGACCCAAGTTTGTGCGACACAGCCCTATATCCAAAGTTCAATTCAAACAGGCATCACCGTGATAAGACAAGTTAGAAACAGCTGGTTAAAGCATTAAACTATATATGCAATCTTAATTAGATAGTAAACTGCAAACCCACAGACAGTTACCTACTATACTCCTCAGAGCACCCAAGACTAATAGTTCGAGCTTTACCCTACTCTCAATTTATCAGAGTCAAGCGTATCTGCACTAGAGCAGTCTTTGCGAAAACTTTTTCATCCCACAGGACATTCGGTCCTGCAAATTTTCAATGTTGAAGAACCGGCTACTTTTTTGGAGGACCGAAGAGCCACATATCTGATAATTTATGCATTTTAAGTATAGAAAAGCCCAAAATGTAATTGGACATTCGGTCCTGTTATGCCTGTGAATCAGCTGGACCGGTGGCATTTTAGAAGGACATTGCCACTGTCCTTCATGTTTTCGCAAAGACTGCTAGAGAGTCCAAATTCCTACGCAATTCCCTAATGCTCTGCACACATTTCCTACATCGGAAGTACCCTCGGAATCTACTCATAGATTCATTAATGAGGGCAAAACTACAACCCCGGGCCGAACTAATCAAGCCCGAACAAAAACCTGCCGCCACAGGTAAACGGAAAGCATTTTATTGCATCACTACCCACAATCCTCATAACCCCCCAATAAAACAAATTCTCACAGAGAATTGGGACCAAATGAAAAAGACCAAAACCACCAGAGAGTTTCATGAGCACAAACTGGTCTTCAGCAACAGGCGAAATAAAAGCCTGAGTGATGAATTAGTGAGAGCCTCCATCAGCCAAAAGACTCCCACCACTAAGGTCCCACGCATTAGAAAGTACCACTCCCCTTAACTGCAGATACTGCCCAAAAATTAACAGAAGTGGCTTCATTCAATCAACCACTACAGGCAGAAAGTTCGGGACATTGACCTCTGTCAACTGTCAAAGCGCAAACATAATCTATGCCATAACTTGCAAATCCTGTGGCATACAATATGTTGGTCAGACCCTCGAACGGATAATGGACCGATTCTAGGGTCACCATGGGGACATAGACCACAACCGGGACAAACCGGTTGGCAGACACTACAACCCAGCAAATATGCGTGTGTGTGCTTGTATAGGGGTGAGCCTGCGTTTAGTGTTTTTGCGTTCAGACGCAGGGCGTGAGGTTGAGACTACTGTGCGTGAGCCTGAGACCAGTGTGCGTTGGGGTGCTCATCATGACGCACACCAGACTCAACCAGACGCAGGTAAGTAGTATAGTATGTATCGGAACGGGACTATAGTTAAGTACTGTTTATTACTCAATCGACATGCAGCCAATCAGAGGCCTCCATTTGGTCACGTGACCCGTTGCCATGGTAACGTGACCTACTTAGGGCTCTCAGCCAATCAGAAGCCAGCATTCTGGGTGACCTACTGACCTACTTAGAAGCTCTCAGCCAATCAGAGGCCGGCATTCTGGTAACCATGGTAACGTGACCTGCTTACGTCACGTGACCTACTTAGGCTCAGCCAATCAGAAGCCGGCATTCTGGTAACTAGGGTAACGTGACCTACTTAGGGTTTGTTTGTAAACAACACCACGTGGCTCTCTTGTTTGTAAACAACACCACGTGACACGTGACTGTTTGTAAACAAACAACTTATATATAGAAAATAAACACAACAAGTTCCATGTTATGTTAAAATTATATTTTCAAAAAAAAAGCACATCTGTTACAGCGTCTATGTGTAACTACGTGCGTTCTCATTCAAACACTATAACACTATCATACCGTAGCAGCAGCAGGTAGGACTGGAAGAAAAGCAAGCGCACGAGCAGAAGCGACGACACCAGTTGCACCATCCGGCCGTCGCGTTGGTAGCCCTACTACTCGTCGCGCGTTCAACTGGAGGTTTAAGAGTGACAAATGACGATTCTTTGTCGACGCGACTGCTAACATCAGCATCGGCAGCAGCATCGGCAGCATCGGCAGCAGCATCGGCAGCAGCGGCAGCAGCCTCGGCAGCAGCGGTAGCAGCAGTAGCAGCAGCTGTAGCAGCAGTAGCGTGAGCATTAGCAACAACAGCAGCAGCGACAGTAGCAAGGGCGGCAGAGCGGGCACTAGCAGCGTTATCAGCGGCGTCATCGGCAGCCGCAACAGCATCAGCAGCAGCAGCGTCGGCATCGGTGGCATGAGTAGCTGCATCGGCGGCAGCAACAGCAGCAGTCACAGCCGCAGCGGCAACAACAACAACGTCATCACAACCAGCGTCACTAACAGCCGCAGTAAATGCAGCAGTAGCACGCTGAGCAGCACTAGCAGCAGCAGTAGCAGAGGCTACAGCATCAGCTTCACATTCGCGCGCCGCTTCGTCATTCCGCTTCATGTCACGGTAGCAACTTTCCATCATGGGGATCTGCAAATTGAGGCGCGGTGCTGGTGGTGGTAGTAGTAGTAGTAGTAGTAGTAGTAGTAGTAGCGTGAACGATGATGACGATGCCGAATACGGTTTCACTCCCCCTTATATAATCTTACTCCCCTCCCTCCCCCCTTTTTTTTTTCAAGCTACTGGCCAGCTGCCCCCTCACGGCAGGTCTTTAGATCAGCCTTAAGTCGCTTACTACGCGGCTCATCATCCCTCTAATCGCATTTTCCAGCCGCCGGCCGGCTGACTGCTGACGACAGGAGAGGGTGATTTGTTTTTCTTTAGATTTAAGCCGCTTACCACACGCACACCCTCTAGTCACAGACAGAGTGACAGAAAGGGAGGGGGTCGCTTTGTTCACGCTACCTGTAGTTGTTTTTCTATACACACGCTGAGCCCATGACCCGCTAATCCTTTATACAGGTAACACGCGTTCAACTAATTACTCTATTGTATGACAGTCGGTACACGGATTTAATTTTAAACCACCTTCCCATCTGGATCCATGTCTGGCGGGGTGGAAGGATCCAGCTGAAAAGCGTGATTAGGGCTTTTGTTTCTCTTATGATAGCAGCAGGTCAGCATGCGACAGCTGAAAATGTCAGACTCGCCGCTCCTATAAAAGACTGAGATGCGTCTCTCTTTCCACACACCCTTCTACCATCGCCGCCGACACCGCCACCGCCGGCCAGCCGACCGCCGCCACCGCCTGCAGTCACCGCCATCACGCCAGCAGGGAATTTCGAGCTGAGTCTGCTTATTGCTTATTTTTTTTCTTTGAGCTTTTTGTTTTTTTTAATTTTTATTTTCACTCAGTCTTTTTTGTTTCGGAGGAAAGAAATATGGCGCTGCAGAGGGCGCGAGTTTCTAAAAGACGGTCGCGCGAACAAAGTGCTCTCCTCAACTGCCCGGCTATTTTTTTATCTCAAAGGAGAGAGCGTCACGTAGTTGAGGTTCACGCTTCTCTTGAAGCGTACCGAATTCTCGAGAAATGCAAAGCTGAGCGCCATCGTCGTTATACAAGAGCGGAAAATGAAAACGTAGCGACATGGCCGAGAGCCGTCTTCTCAGAACAGCATTTACTCTACTATTGCATAACAGCTGCTCTCAGCGCCCCCACTCGTTGGGCGTTTCATGAAAAGAAAGAGCGCCGCTACTCTCCTCACCCTGCCTCCTCTTATAAAGTGAGAATAAGTGCTATGAAACGATTCGACAAGCCGATCGGTTTCTTGGGAGCGACTGCAGCTCCCACTCGGTGGGCGCGCGTTGTGGCCGACGTGAACACGGTCTCTAAACGTTTCGACGTCGTCACTTGTTATCCCGCATATTGCAACGCAGCCGAATTGAAGAAGATAGGGACGCACTATTTTAAACCATACGCTCCAATATGTATTTGTCACCGCCGCGCTCACACGCCTTATTGCTTTTTCGAGACGATCGTGTCACAACACAGAAATAGAAAAAAAAACAGCAAAGCGACGAGCTTTGCCTAAATGATCAAAAAAAAAAAAAAAAAAAAAAAAAAATTAATCTCCTCCTCCTCCTCTTCTTCCTCTTCTTCTTTTTTTTTTAAAAAAAAATAAATATTTGTATCAGACTCCTCTGGAGTCTGATACAAACATTTATGACTATTGAGTGAAAATAGAATTTTATCGCAAAAAAAGTCACTTCTGCCGCCGCTACTGTGACACCGGCCGGTATCAATAAAAAGGTCGGCTGACTTTTCTCCACAACCATTCACTACCGACCGTTCGAGTGAGAAACACAGCAGACAGTCAGACACACAACCGCTCTCTGACGCGTCCTGAAAAAAAACAAAAAAAAATGTCCAGTAGTAAAAGCAAACTCTTCACAGAAATTCATTTCGACGCTCGACTACAAGGACCCTTTAGTTGTATCATTAGCGGTCCGTCGGGTTGTGGAAAATCGCGCTTGGTGGATCAATTTCTGAGCGACGTGAACAATTTGGTCACGCCGCCGGTGGAAAAGACTTTTTACCATTACGGCGAGTGGCAACCTCTGTTTGAAAAAATGCAAAATCAGTACGGTGTGGAATTCAGAGAAGGTCTTCCTAGCAAAGAGTCTATAGCGGGAGACGTGGAAGTAGCAGAAGACGCTTTACGACCCCACACTCTACTGATATTGGACGATCTGATGAGCAGTTCCAATCAGCAAGTGGTAGCCGACATCTTTACTAAATACTCGCATCACTGGAACGTGAGCGTCATATACATCACTCAGAACCTATTCCAGAAATCACCCGACTTTCGAACTATGAGTCTGAACGCTCACTACATGATCGTTTTCAAGAACCCGCGCGACATGGGGCAAATAGCTAGTCTGTCTCGCCAGGTGTTTCCGTCCAACGCGGCGGCCCTCTCTAGTATATTTACCCATGAACTCAAGCGACCTCACTCATACCTCCTTCTGGACTTCAAGCAGTCAACACCTGACGATCTGAGAATACGCTCCTCTTTGACGTCCATACACTCTCAGCTAGTGTTCGTACCGCTAGACAAAAAAAAGAACAAGAGAAAGCAGTAGCAAAAAAAATGTCTTCTCATCTACTCGAAAGACACTTTGGTACTCTCAAGCACTTAGCTAAGTGCTCGCCAAAGGACTGCTCGCATCTAATAGACTCTGGAAGCGACGATCTGATCGCAGCGTTAAGTGAGATCTGTCACAATTTACTGGTAGGGAACATCCCGCTCAGCGACAAACAACTGGACAAGCTTCGAGAATCGGCTGACGTGTTGAGGGAGGTTGGCAAAAAATCTACGCCCATCAAAAAAAAGAGACGCGTCTTGGTACAAGAGGGAGGTTTCCTCATTCCGGCTCTCATAGGGATGGCCTTACCGCTTATAAAGAGCATTCTCCGTATGTGAGACACCTCATTCGACACCTACTCGCCGACAGCACCACCACCACCACCACCACTACCGCCACCACCAGCGTCATTGCCACCGTCGTCCCCATGACGGACTCAGAGCAGCAACAACACTACAAACGTTTAGCGCTCGTGGATCCTGAGACGCTCTACAAATCATCACGAGCAGGTCTACTTCATCATGTGCCCGCTGCTGCTGCTACTACTAGCGCTGCTACTACTGCAGTCGCTGCTGCTAGTACTTCTACTGCTCCAAACCTTCCTCCTCTTCCTGATGAGCGCACTGAAAAGAACGAGAGTTCCGCTCCTGCCACCGCCGCCCGCCTACCTGCCGACATGGCCTATTACCACAAGCAGGCAGAACAGTCCCTTCATCCCGACGCGGCCTTGCACCAGGTGCTACAGTTTATCTACAGGGACTTGGATTTAGTGTTGAACGACCCCACTTTGGAATCGCGCGAGAAAATGTTGAAATACCGAAGGTTGTTGAATAGATTGCAATTTTTTCTCGCAAATCCCCACAACAGCAACATCTCTTCGTCCTACTCTTCTTCGCCCCCGGCTCACCTCCGTCAGTCTGCTGAAGAGGCCAGCGCGTCCCTACTCGAGCGGTTGGTGAACCAAGTTCCCAAGAGGAATCGCACTCGGACCGTGGCGCTGTACAAACAATTGGAGAAATCCGGTGTGATCAAGTGGAACGAGGACGGTGCGGTGCGCGAGATGTCGGGTCGGAGAATACCACCTGAGCATCGCATCAACATAGTGGACTTACTGAACGACGCTGCCAGGTTCAGGAAGACGGCGCCCAGACCGGCGGGCTACTCGCCGTTCACGAAAGCGCTGCGCGAAGCAGTTCCCACAGACTCCTTGATCGGAAACCATCTGTATAAAGCGAGCGGACCTGGCCGAAGTTTGGACACACGGCTTGCTGACAGAGGTCGGAAACGACCGAGCTTCGACTCGGAAGAAAGAGAAGCAGCAGCAGCAGCAGCAGCAGTAGCAGCAGCAGACTCTTCTCTCCAGGTGGACGATCAATCCTCTGACGACGAGGAGGACGACAGTGAACTTTTCCAAACTCCGACTTCCTATAGGAGCGTGGCGAGTAAGAAAAGGAGAGGGCGCAACCGCCTAGCGGCGAGCTCGTCGTTCACGCCCTCAACAGGCCCACCATGGGCAAACCAGTGAAGAGACTGACCAAGAAGGAAAAAGAAAAGAAGCGCGTAGTAGCTAGATATACCGACGTCAAAGCGCCCTCCAGTTTCACTAGCGTGACTAAACTCCAGAAACATCATTTTCGCCACCTGAACCCGGCCGTCATCCGAGATGCTTTAGTGTCGCTGGACGCCTACACTAAACATAAACCCATTCGGAGAAAATTCGCAAGGAACAAGACTATAACCGGCGCAATCGATCAGCAGTGGCAGATAGATCTGATGGACATGCAAGCTTTGGCGTCTCACAACGACCGCTTCCGGTACGTGGTGACGGCGATCGACGTTTTCTCTAGGTACGCGTGGGCCGTTCCCATTAAATCCAAGAGCGGCGCTGATGTCACCGAGGCCTTCCGAGAGATGACAGGCACTGGCGAGAGACGACCGCGCACTGTTCAGACAGACAAGGGGAAAGAGTTTTTGAACAAGATCTTTCAAGATCACTTGAAGAGCGAGGGCATAGAGTTCTTCACTGGCGAGAACGACGACATCAAAGCTAGTCTAGTGGAGCGCTTGAACCGCAGTCTGAAGGAGAAGCTGTGGCGTTATTTCACACACAAGCGCACGTATCGCTACGTAGACGTACTGCACCATGTAGTGTCTTCTTACAATCGCACTCACCACAAGACGTTGAAAATGGCGCCGGCTCAAGTCAGCTCGGAAAACAGCGAAACAGTTTTCTACCGACAAGATCTCCCAACTAACAAACAAATCGACGAAATATGGAAAAAGAAGAAAAAAACAAAGACGTCCGCCGTCGACGTCATCGCTCCGGGTGACAGAGTGAGGATGTTGAGAACTAAAGGCGCCTTCGACAAAGGGTACGAGGGAAACTGGCGCGAGGAAGTGGTCGACGTTGCTAAGACGTTGGGAAGCAGAGGGTTCGAGCTGAAAGACAACAAGGGCGAGGAGATAAAAGGCGTCTTCTACCCGGAAGAGGTTCAGAAGGTGTACAAGAGTCGTTACGACAACAACTACCTGATAGACGAGGTGTTGCGCCGCAAGACCGTCGACGGTAAAGAGTTAGCTTTCGTACGTTGGTTAGGTTACGACGACAAGTTCAACGAGTGGATCCCCGTCAAAAAAATAACGTAGAAAAAAAAAAAAAAAAAAATGAACATCACTCTACCTAGCAACAGCTCTATGGAGTATTATCCTGACAACAGCTTGACGTCTTTCCGAACTCACTTCGACTCGCCGCTCCTTCTGCCCGAAGCGTGCGAAGCGGCTCTGACTGAGATCATCCTCCCTACAGAATGGACTAACGTGCACGACGACGACTTGATCATCGTTGTTCCTCTGCGCACCAAAGGTTCGCTAGAGGAGGCGATCCAGGTTTTAAAAGAAACTAAATTCTCCGAAGGAAAAAAACCACAGGTAGACTGGAAGAGAATGAAAAACGCGAACGGTCTGAGCAAGCTAACGTTCAGCTCAAAATTCCCGCTGAGCTGGAAGGAAGCGAGCTATGTAACGGTGGAAGAGATATCAGACACGTCGGAAGAGCAGCAATTGAAACCGGAAACAAAAAGGTTCAAGAGAGAGGTCGACTTGAGACAGACGAATGCCGTATACAAGCAGTTCTTGTCCCCGGCGGTGAAGAAGAAGACGATCAGCCATCAAGCAAGACAGATGATCGAAAAGATGGAGAAGGACATGGGAGTGCGCAGTTTCATGCCAAACATATTCGAGATACCTCCTATTTTCACCGGAAGCAACCACACCCTAATCGAGCCCTTGAGTGAGACGTTGCGAGATGACAGACTAGAGGGCGACAGCTTCTTGCTCAAACCGATGCGGATCTTATCGTACGACGCCAAGACGAAACGCGTCACCATCAAACCGCCGAGACACTGTGCTGTCCTGCTGAGTCAGCATCTCGCATGCGTTCTAGGCTTCGGAGAGAAGACGTGTTTCGCGTCGCCGACTACCGGCGCCTACTCGATGGATGTTTACGGGGACGTGCACTCTGTGTACATATACACCGACATGATCCAGGAGAGACGTGTGGGCGACATGCAAGTGCCGCTGTTGCGCTGCGTGGCGGTGGACAGAGGCGGAAAGCGTCGAGGTGGCGTGCAAGCTATCAGTTTTCCCCATTTGGATTATTTCCCCTTGAAATCCAAGAGGTTTACCGAGGTCGGCATCTATTTAAGAGACCGATCCGGTCATTCCATCCCATTCGGTAGAGGCGAGGTGACCGTGACACTTCATCTGAGACCTATTGAGCGCTGAAAGAGAGAAAAATGATGCGTCAACGCGTTCCGTACTTTCCACCCAGGCGCACCGTCGGCAGAGGGTACAGCGATTACTACAACGCGCAGCTGGGCAACGGCGTCAACGTGTACAGCGGGCGCTCTTTCCAGAGCGGGCACGGTTTAGGCGGCGCTCTGTTAGGTCTGATGCGCTCGGCTACCCCGCTATTGAAGTCGGTGGGAAAAACGCTGCTCCGCGCCGGTGTGGGCGTAGCTAAAGATGTGCTGGCGGGTCGGACTTTAAAGAGCAGCGTGAAAGACCGAGGCGCAGGCGCTCTGAAGAGACTGGCGAGTACGGCGTTCTCGGGAGGAAAGACGCCTGTCGCGTCTAAGAAAGGGTCGAAACGTCGCCGGCATTCTCCTCAGACGGGCGGTGGCTCTTGCAAGAGACGTAGAGGGGATGTATTCGACCGGTAAGCGCCTAGGCGTTCAGGTATAAATAAAAAGACTGGAGGCGGCCGGCGTCAGTCTGTCGGCCGCATGAAGAGAGAACACAATGGCTTACGTACACGAGAGCAGTAACGAGTGCGCGCTCTCTGAGCTCGACTTGCACACCGTAGCGCCGACTCAGACTACTATCTTAAAGTCGTCTTTCCTGGGGATAGAAACAAAAAACTCTTTAGAGGATGGAGGTAACATAAATTTCACCATCAACAAGTCGCAAGAGTACACAGACCTGAACGAGAATTACCTTCATCTGGAATGTCAAGTGCTAAAGGACGGAGCGGCGATCGAGGACACCGACGCGGTAGCTCCGGTGAACAACTTGGCTCACTCGCTCTTCAAAGACGTCCAAGTCTCCATCGGCGGTTTCAAAGTGTCTGGCAACACCGAGACCTACCCTTACCGAGCTTACTTGGAAGGGTTACTCAACTACAACAAAGACGTGAAGGACGGCGTCATGAGCGCCCAGGGGTGGCATGAAGATACGCCCGGTCAGTTTGACACGTTGACTGACGCGAATGCGGGGTACAAAGCGCGCAAGAAGCTAATCTCCAACAAGCGCTTTTCGCTGATGGCGCGACTGCACTTTGACCTGGCTCATCAACCGAAGCTCATCGTTGGAGAGACAGAAATCAATCTCACTCTGAAACAAGCGGCGCCCTCTTTCTATCTGATGTGCGCCGCTGACGGAGGCTACAGCTTGAAGATCTACAAAGCAAAGCTCTACGTGCGACGCGTGCTGGTGGCGGACGCTGTAGCGGAAACGCACGAGAGAGCGGTGATAGAACACGGGCCCTTCGACTACCCGGTGAACAGAGTGGAGGTGACGACCTACGCCATCCCTCAAGGTAACAGAGATCACAGCTACACGCACTCCAACACAGGCCAGCTTCCCAAGTCGATGATGATTTGCTTCCTTGACCACGACGCCTTCAACGGTAGCTACACCAAGAACCCGTTCGAGATGAAGCATTACGACATCAGCTCGCTTCAAGTGATAGTGAACGATCAGAAAGTGCCGAACGACGCCTACGTGCCCGACTTTAAGACCAAAGCGGCCGTGAGAGAGTACTTGGCGCTACACACGGAAACGGGGATGTACGAGGGCGCGCGCTCCTGCGGTATTTCATACGATCAATTCCTGAACGGTTACACGGTGTTCCCCCTCGACTTAACCCCAGACAGATCGCACGACGGGTGTCGCGTGAACCTTATAAGAGCGGGTCAGCTGAGGGTGGAAGTCAGTTTCCGCTCGGCGCTACAAGCGACAACAACGGTGCTACTCTACTTGGTGTACGACAACGTCGTCGAGCTGACCCGAGATCGACACCCCGTCACCGACTACTACATGAACTGAAGACAAGACGGCGGTACTTGGCGTATCGTATGAACACGCTTGAAATAAGCAGAGTGTTGAAGGAAAACGTTCACACAAAACATCGTTTCCTGGGCGTTTTCTCTTGTGACACTATTCCGAAGCACCCTATCAAAGACACTTGTTTCGTGAGCAACACAGATCCGCAACATTTACCAGGTCAGCATTGGGTGGCGTTTTACGTGTCGAGCACGGGTGAAGTGTACTACTTTGATTCCTTCGGCTTACCGCCGCTGAGTGCGGAGTTCTTGTCTTTCGTGGAACGCTCTGCTCCGTTCAAGTGGCAAAGAAACCGCATTCAACTACAAAACACTTCTGCTGACACCTGTGGACCTCATTGCGTTCATTTCCTAATTGAAGCATGTCGAACAAGAAACCCCAAGAAGTGCGTCATGCGCATGAGCAAAATCCCAAAGCTGAGCGACCGGGCCGTGAGTCAGAAGCTATCGATGATGCTGTTGTGACGGGTTGTTGCGATGGCGGCCGTTTCATGGAGGCAAAGATTCTCTGCCTTGCCGAAATGGTGTTGGATTTATCCAAAGTCGTGCAATGTCTATTGGAGAGAAGTCGTCCGGGGTGTGGTGGTGCGAGTGACGGCGGCGTGAGACTTTGCGGCCTGTTGAGTTGCTGCAAATCGAAGAAGCAAGCTAAAAAAGCATAAACTTGTGTGTTTTTTCTGATTGAAATGAAAATAAAGAATAAAATGAAAAGAAAAGAAATTATCTTGTTGTGTTTTTATTTCTATATATAAGTTACATAACTTTTTTTTGTTTGTTTGTTTACAAACAGTCACGTGTCACGTGGTGTTGTTTACAAACAAGAAAGCCACGTGGTGTTGTTTACAAACAAACCCTAAGTAGGTCACGTTACCCTAGTTACCAGAATGCCGGCTTCTGATTGGCTGAGCCTAAGTAGGTCACGTGACGTAAGTAGGTCACGTTACCATGGTTACCAGAATGCCGGCCTCTGATTGGCTGAGAGCTTCTAAGTAGGTCAGTAGGTCACCCAGAATGCTGGCTTCTGATTGGCTGAGAGCCCTAAGTAGGTCACGTTACCATGGCAACGGGTCACGTGACCAAATGGAGGCCTCTGATTGGCTGCATGTCGATTGAGTAATAAACAGTAGTTAACTATAGTCCCGTTCCGATACATACTATACTACTCAGGTAGGAGCAGTGCGTACATGTTCACACATATACACGCATGTTCACGCCTATACACTCAGAAAATATGGGGTGATCTTATCCTTCTCTCTGATTGGTCCATTTCAAAAGTTTCAAACCTCTTTGTTTATGAGACATCCTGTCAGTTAGACCAGACAGCTGCTGGAGGAAGGATGTGAGGTAGGTAGACTCCTCTCCTACAGTACATGTACTTTGAACTTTGCAGAATATAGTTCACATTAATATCATGGGCCTACCATATGTATACTCATAGATATTGTTCTTACAGTAGTAGTGGTAATGACATTATATCTCCTTTATTTAAACAATGTACATTCGATTTTGTTCTCTTTTCAAAAAAGGCCACTCTCACCTCAGGGACATCATAGGTAAAAAAGACACGTGTATACTATACAGAGACAAACAGCCTAGGCTCTGGCAGTTCGTATACAGGGTGACACACTCGGTCATATACCAATCATCAATATAGTAGGCCTAGATACATGTACCACAGGGGGCCATCCCACCCCACCCCGGCCTCCGAGGGTAGCCTGGGCGGGGTCTGCTTCCTTGTCCTGCCCCTCTGACAGTGCCACGTGCTCTGACAGTAGGTGCTGTCAGAGCACATGCTGGTCTCTCCTCCCTGGTAGCCCGACCTGTGATGATGACCCCAGGCAGAGCACCCCTTGACCTCCGGCCACACATCGAAGTTAATAACTTCGATATCAGAGTTTATAACTTCAATATCAGAGTTAGAAACTCCAATATCAGAGTTAGAAACTCTGATATCGGAGTAAGAAACTCTGATATCGAAGTTACAAACTTGGAGTGAACGTATCGCTTGCCATAGGCCGCTGGCAGCTTTGTGCTGAACGGTGTCCGTGTCGGACTCCAACCATCCCACATGGGGCAACCCTGCATCCTGTGCCCCACAGGGAGAACACCACATATCAATTCGACCCATCATTCCTACACATATTATTACGTAGGCTTAATGTGGAAACATGTTCCTATTCAAACTAAACCATAATAATTTCTATTTTCAGAAACCAGTGACGGATCCAGGAATTTTTGAAAGGGGGGGCGCTGTAATACCTACAGAATTGGGAGTGTTAAACCATCTAAATTAAAATGTACAGAAAAAAAGCCCCCCCCCCCCCCGGATCCGCCCCTAGACCAAAATCAACCATGTGCCTGGTTTGGTTTGCTACCACTGAAGTATAGCGACTAAAGACAAGAACAGATAAAACAAAAATTGATGTGACCAATAAAAAAAAATATACATGTATCCCAGTTAGAATGAGGATAAGGGAAAGTTGGGGTGGTGGGTGGGATAAGGCTAGTGGGTATGTGGGAGGGAGAGGCAGGAGCAGCACCCCCCGCCCTCCCCCGCATGCCCTGAACCATCTCACGTGACTCACGCATATGTGTTAGTGGGTTAAGCTGAGTCAGCACACCTGCGTGAGTTGGGGTGAGTTGGTGTGATAACTCACAGCTCAACCCTACTACACGTTTCTAGCGCAGTGAGTTTAAACTCGCAATGTAAAACTCCAGCACACCCCAGTTTGCTGGGAACCTATGCCCCCCTCCTCCACAACAACCATCCAGATAGAACGGCTTGGTAATCACAGTCTTGAGTTTCATTTTTTTTCAAACAAGATCCCCTGCTGGTATCATGGAATTGAATGTGGAAGAAAGACGGTGGATGCACCGCCTCTGTAGCATCACACCGAATAACTTAAATTTACTAGACTAATCTAGGCCTAGGCCCACGACTCTCAATTATCCGTCATCCCAACTTAATTAGATAGTATGGCGATGATGTAAACTCTTAACACTCTACTCAAATCTTTCTTGCACATGGAAAATATCGCATTCAAAAATCTCACTTACTTCACAAATGTATAAGGCTGGCAATATGATGCTAATCAAGTACAGTTGAAATGAGGAGTAGTCACTTTTCTCTATTCTCTTCTTCTTTCTTGATTTGTTTAGGGGGGGGGAGCAATTATCAATATAACGTGTTGCTAGACTCATTAGTTCAGGTACCTATGCCAGGCTCGGGCGGGGTCATTGAGTGCTGACCTCTACCAACAAGTAGTCTTGTCATGTACAGGGTTAAGGTATCTATAAAGGATACTAATTTAGACTTGTAAGCTTTGTTAAGTATGTGGTATCAAAATGTGTATCTACATATTTTATCGCGTGTCAGGTAAGTTCAGGTGCGAGCTGTTTGGATTTCTGATGGCTAGAAGGCCTTTAATTCCCATAGTTTTGTACTCATTTTAAGCAGAAGTGCAACAGAGACACTCAATTTGCATAGTGTCCAATAAAACAAATTGTAGTCATTATTAGCCACTTAGATTCACAAAATGAGGACTTCAATGGTCCATTCAATCTGGAAATGTGACAGATTTTACAACAAATCCCTGGTTCAAAATGTGTGCCGTTCTTTGTCAACAAATGGCAGTGTCATGTACAGGGTTAATATACCTAAACCTCCTAATCAAAACTGTTAGCTTCATTAAATCTGGAATCAAAACTGTTAGCTTCATTAAATCTGTACTGTCAACATGTTTGTGAATATATGTAACCATACCTGTGGGTGCTATTAAGTTCAGGTGCAATCTGTATGGATTTAGGATGGTTCATATCAGTGTTTTTATATCTAGGTTTTCTTTTGTTCCATCTCAAACATAACAGGGACAGAGACTGATGGGATTATGAAATAAATTTTCTCAGAAATTTTAATACAAGGAAAAGTTATCGAAACTGCTGTTATTTTTTATGCAATCGAAAATATGTTTAAAATGGATGAGGCTTTAGCCTTCGAAATGTGATATCCAGATTGTTACCTGTCGGGGAACACTGAACTCTACATTCATGGGAAAGTATACCGGTAATATATTAGAAATTAATTTTTACATATTTACCTGGCAACTAAACCTGTAGTTTTAAACCAACAGTAAAGGGCAAATATCAGTTACACATTACAATGTTTCAATAGGAATATACAGTAGAGCTGTATTCATCTGATGTAAATGATTGCTTTATCTGTCCTGCATGGTGAAAAGGTTTTGACGGAGACTGGCTGTTTTAAGAGTGAACATATACATAGAAATATGACACTTTGTTTGTTTACAGTGATAAAGTGCCTGGTCCTGAAAGAGTGCCTGTAAATAAGTGCCGGGCTAAAGGGGCACTTTAAATTAATGAGCACCTTGTTCTGTTATGGCCAGTTATTAACAGTGTAAAGCCAAGTTTCCTATATAATACCCGATTGCTGAACAATTAACAGTCTTAAGCATTGCTGTTACCTATCACTTGTTCTTACTGGTATGATAGATGACCATATAAACCAATAATAAATAGTGCAATGCAATGTAATACAAAGCAATAATAATTATTTGAGCCCTTCTGCTGTCCATGGTAACCAATAAGGTATTGTTATTCTATTATTTCTACTTTAACGTTCATAATGAAAAGTTAACGGTCATAGGTTTGATGAACAAAAAAATCTTCCTTAGATCTTATTGTTGTTGTTATTTCGTTTATTTTTATCCTGAGGAAGTACAGAACCTTATAGATTGTTTTCTTGTATTCCACAGCTTCGAATGATATATGAGTCCGTTAAGCGGGTGTTAGACCACTTGCCCTAGTAAGGGGAGTGGTAATGGGATGGAGGACTGTTCAAACATAGTTTGGACAGTCCCACTACCCTTTTGTTAATTTTAATAATGGTGGTTACTTAAGATTTTGAATAGAAAAATAGTGAGCATGGCTCGATTGAGGCAGGATATAAATGTCTGTGTCAATTGTACTTAAGGTACTGACAGCCTCAAGAGGGGTAATAATAGAAGTAAGATAGGAAAGTAGAAATTGAAAGAGTAAAATATAGGGAGAGAAAAGAGGTGAAGAAGAGAGTTAGAATGAGACAGAAAGAAAGAAAAAAAGAAAAAATACAATGGATGAGTGGGGGCCACATTAGTGGCGCCCACTCATCATTTATGCAAGTGCCTCGGATGTTATGCCACAGGGTAGGAACATTACTTTCCATTTTTATTACATAAGGGGTTACGTGTGTGTGTGTATGGGTTTACTGACCCCACCTTCCCGGGGGGGGTGGGCGAGCGAGGAAGGGGGCGGTTATCATTCAAGTATTCTAAATCTGTATCTCAAGATGATCAATACAACTACAACAACTGAAGTGTAATTTACATGGTGATAAGGCCAAATTTAAAAAAAGGTTCGTTTCCAGTAACCCGACCGGGTCTAGCAAAACAGTGCCGGGTCCCCCTATTTTTTTTTCTGGTAAATTTAGCCAGTTTTTACGGCTTGTAAATCGGACAATTATTAAGGTTTTTAGGGCAATATTGCTAAATCCAGGCATAAAAATGAGATTTTTATTTTTTAAAGCAAAAAAATAAAAAAATCCGACCGGCCGGGCCTGCTGTGTCAGACCATGTTACTGGAAACTAAAACCTTTTTTTTAAAGTTTTATTTCGTAAATCAATGATCACATCGTTTTGCCAAAATTAGGCTTCATCATTATTCAGTTCGGTAGTGCATTCACAGATTCAAAAAAAGGGGGTCACACATAGGCCCTGACAACAGATGAATACCCATACATTAACAATAACAAAATCCATTAAATGATGATAAATCGCAAGGCAACGCCACATAATTGTGCCTCTTACTAATTATAACACAAGATACAGATAAACACTATAATATAATATACAGAAATTATATAATTCACAGAAATTAACTTTTAAAATTCTTGACAAACATTTCCAATTACCGATATTGGTAAAAAAAAAGAAATATAAATATATGGGACTGACTGTTGCAGATACAGTTTCTCCGGTATGTGCCGTCAGGCCAACTACCGGGGACAGAAGCAACTCTCATTTACAATGTACAAAATAAGCAGTCCTAAAACTGATCCCTGGGGAACACTGTAGATGACATTAGGACCAAACAAGGTTCCTTCATTCTATAAATATATATTCGACAAATAGTCTTCAAACCTCTTAACCTTATCATAACAAAGGCATTAGGCAACAATCTTAGCTAACTTAGTAAATTACACTTTTAAACACTTGATCACACTCCTTTGTAAAATGGTATAAAGTGTTCATTCCACTGATGTAAATTGGCTGATATTCTGTCGTCGGACGAGATTCATCTTTAAGTTTAACACTATAGACTTTCATTGTATGACAACATTTTGGCCAACTGACATTGATTGATTACACGCTTAAGGCTGCACCAACAGCATCACCAGGCTTCTCCGATTCTTATAGATGACCATAAAGGTTTTCACTAAAGTTAACACTTTTGGTTCTAACTTCCTCTTAATAATTGTCTAAAACCTGAGGCACCCAATTTTTCATTCATTGAATTTTCCATCTCTCACAATTGTTTTGATTAGAGCATTGCCAGACATAAAGGAGTAAACAATCGCTCAAACACTATTCAAAATGATATGACCTTGAGTATATAGTTAACCCTCTACATGGTAAAAGTTTCAGTGCCCGCCTTAGTTCTTCACTCCTGGCTAACACAATACATGGGTAGAGTGCACACTCTATCAGTGCTAACCCTGCTAACTGAGGCCGGATTGAGCTCATACTCTCAGCTGAAATGCCTAAAATGTCGCATAGTGCTGTAACCAGAACAATCACATTTGAAGGCAGAAAACATATCAGTGTGGTACATAGTGATATTGTGAGAATCTTCACAAGCCTATATTGGCGGCTTTTACGTCTGGTTACACGGTCCAAGTTCACTTGCTCGCGGCTTAAGTTGATCTGGTGTGCAATTGTGTTTACTCGTGGATCTTTGGCAAGGCTGTTTGTGAATCGGGACCTCAGCAGATAAGTGGCATAACCCTGTAGAACTGCTGAGCTAATCATCAACAAAATACAAATGGTACTGTTTATCAAGACCATCACAGGCTGCTGTTCACCGTCGTTAACTGAGCATGTTTCAACTTTACGAAGGGTCCTCTGCTTCCTGATGCTATACGACACAGAGCTGATGGTCACCCAATAACTGATAACCGAGATGACCATCAGCTTAGCCACACTAGGTGTAAGGGTCCTGTGGTGGGTGTAAGGCTTCAGTATGGGCAGGAGAATGTCAATGGACAGCAGAAGGATGCCGGTGAAGGTTATGCCAGCAAATACGGAAAGACTCATGATGACAATCCCACAAATGTATGCAGAAGTTATATGTGGACGCAATATGAATATTACTCCCAGAAAGCAATGACTCATAGCCTCCAATGTAATGAACATGCTCGTTGATTTCTTGAGGTGCTTTGACTTCAAACGCTTCAATGAGACCAGTAGGAGTAAGTTCCCAATAATTGCAACTAGTGAAATAGCAGTCTGTGTGATGATCAGGAAGTAGAATCTCAGCTTACTATTGTCCAGTGATGAAGAGGTGTCAGTAGTGTTTGACATGTTGACATTGGTAGGCAGGGTTGTCATACTAACTGTGTGCTCCATTGTCACTAGTTACCGTAAATTCTCGCGTATAAGCCTAACTCTCGTATAAGCTGCACCCCGAGTTTCGGGCGATCCTATAAGCCGCACTGGCCATCTGATTATGGTGGCTTTAATACTGTACTATAGAAACAAAAACTCATGTATAAGCCGCACCCAGACCATGGGCTGATCCTATAAGCCGCTCCAGCGATCTGACCCTTGTACTAGCCGCGGCTTCTACGCGAGAATTTACGGTAGTAGAAATGACCAGTAGAGTGATATATATTTACCACTAGGCTACCATTGCAGTATAGCGTAAGAGATCCTTGTGTATGTATGTCTGTAGCATGCATGTGACACCTGCCTGAATGAGTTGCTCTTATATAGGACCAATGCTGCTGATGACCATAGGCTAGGAGTGAGTCTCTGCATATACCCGGAACCGTAAGGGGAGTGGTCATGAAGACAGCTTGTTGTGAGACTGAGAGTACTGGTATACACGGTAAAGGTAATGAACCATCCATACCCATTAAGGGAGTGTTCATTTATTAATTACAGGGGGGGTGGTGAGACTTCGCGCGTAGGAGCAAAATTTTTTTACGCCCCCCCCTCGAGAGCGCATGGAACGTTTCGCGCCCCCCCTTCGGAAAGATTTTCGCCCCCGCCTTTGAACTATAGTAACACGCTGGCTTCTTTGCTAAAAAGGGGCTTAAATTTTTACGCCCCCGGCTCAAGAGGGGTCAGAATTTTTTACGGCCCCCCCCCTCAGGAGGGGTCGGAGATGTTGACCACCCCCCCTGTAATCAATAAATGAACACTCCCTAAGGTATGAATAAACATGTTATGAAAAATAGTAGTGAATAAGCAGGTCATGAAAAGTATTAGACACGTATATATATTATGTTCAATATTAAAATCATACAATTAGATATACCACAATAACCAGCAGTCATAGCTGCCCATTTGTACCTTAACCTCCTAATCAAAACTGTCAGCTGCATTAGGTCTGTGGTGTCAACATGTTTGTGAATCTACATAGTTAAGTAGAAGCAGGGTTGGTTCAGGTGCAATCTGTTTGTATTTAGAACAGTCAGAATGCTTTTAGATGCAAGATGTGTACAGTCTCATTTTAAGCAGGGGTGCAATAGAGACACTCAATTTGCATAGCGTTCAATAAAACACATTGCATACAATCACTAGCCACTGAGATTCACAAATGAGAATTTCAATGGCCCATTCAATTAGGAAACGTGACAGACTTTGCAAGCGATCCCTGGTTCAAAAGGTAATGATGAAGCTTTACAATCAACATAACAATATTAAAAAGACTGATGGATATTTGCCTAATTTGCCTAATAACCCTAATAAGAAGGATACAGATATGCACTGCAATTTCTGAAATCTGGAAGAAAATTCACTGAAACATAGAAGCCTCTGCCACTTTTCAGAGCATACAATGATACATGTCTAGAGTGAATTAAGCCTCAATTTCTCACAAGTGATATCCAGATTTATTACATTAGGGGAAGTTTACTAATAAGGTGAAAGAAATATTTCCTCTCTGTATTGGCTTAATGCAAATGCCATTCATATTTGAAATCTTCTCAAAATTAAACATTTCTTCACTTTCTTCCAATCTTGGCACGAAAAAGCCGAGCCCACTTAGCGTAGGAAGTCATTACCCAGGTGACATTAATGATTTGATTAATCAGGTTTCCAGGTTTCCTTTTGTTTTGATGGTTGAAAAATAATAATTATATTGATCATTGCCCATGACGCTTAATCTGTGTGCTGTTTGACTTTTGTATCATGGTAGGAGACTGAATTAAATGATCTGTTGTCAAGGCAACCCGTTAAGAGTCGGAAGTGTTTTAATGCATTCATCCTTTTGTGGTCATGCTGCATGATTCCAAGTACCTCCTAGCCAGTACTACATTCAAGCATCATGATGATCCTAAAACCAGCTCCAGATTTGTTTCAGACCAAATGTACCAAAGTCGCCAATTTGGTCAAAACCAAGCCTGACCAAAGTTGGCCAATTTTTGTTTTTCTCCTGTTTTTTTCTGTTTTTGTTTGGGGGGGGGGGGGGGGAAGGCCCGTCGTCCCCCCTGGATCCGCCAATGGAAACAGGTTTGTTGATTCCCTGTTGTCAACTTCAAGCTCATTCAACAAGGTTTAATATATGCTACCTAAATGCATAAGAGGGCTCAGTTTTTGTGCCCAGATTGAGAGAAACTGAGGACATGTTCAATTTTGAGTGCATTTTGATTTGAAGCTAGCATCAAGATTAAGCCAATGCAGGGAGAAAACATTTCCTTCAAATCATTGATATACTTCCTAGAATTACGGTCATTAATCTGGATATCACATGTGGAAGGCTAAAGCTTCATTCATTGTAAACATAGATATGTCATTGCATAAAAAAAACAGCAGCTTCCGTGGTTTGATGATTTTTCCTGTGTATTTAAGATATTGCAGTGCATCGAAGTATTCTTCTTAGCTGATTTATTTCATGTTCCTAAATGTAAAAGCAGTGATTTCAACCATCCTAAATCCATGCAGCTTGCAACTGAACTAAATAGTACCTACTAAGATGGTTATATATTTACAAACACATTGCAGCGCATAATTTATGAAGCTGACAGGTTTTGATTAGGAGGTTTAGGTACATTAACCCTGTACATGACACCACCACCTGTTTACAAAAACCAGCATCTAGCGACCCAAGCTGGCCCCAAGTCGTGCTTGGACAAGTCCGAGCGACATCGCTGGTATTTAGGAGGCCATGACCGCATCACTTCCCCCGTATATTGGGGGGGATTCGTACGCGGTACCCATCTGCACTTTTAATACAACAGCACCAAGCGCACAGGAACTATTTTAACCAGCAAGCTTTGGTGCCAGCGATGACGCTCAGGAAACGAGGTCGAGGTGGTGCGAGCTTGCTAGCGACCCAGTTCAGGCAGCTCTCACTTCCTGTTTCCCGACAAGCTATAGCAATGACTGAAACATAATATCTAAGGTGTTAAGGTGATAATATAGGGGGCTGAGATGGAAGAAGTCCCAGACCGCTGGGTTCAAATTCACAGCCGATCTCTTTCATCTAATACAGAGATTTATTTTTAAAAAAGGGGTAAATATATATGTATATATATATATATATATATATATATATATATATATATATATATTCCTTTCTTTCTTTGCATGGTCCCTTATCTCACTATCGCGGGTCCAAACTTCTCCCACCCTCCTCCAAATTGACCAGCCCCTAACCACTTATCACGTAGTCGATACACAATCAGGATGACACATACTAACAAACTGATTATCAAAGGGTTGTAGATTACATTCTATAACCTACATATCTATAATCTACAACCCTTTGGTATTTAGTTAAACCTACAAGTTTGATATAAGGGTTAACAGATGACAGAGTAATGCAGACACTTCAGTAGACTATTGGACAGAGAGCTTCCCCACCCGAAGGTCTATTGCTATCAAAGGCTTAAACTGAGTAGCATGTTCATCCTTGAAGTATACATAACACAAGGTATGACAGAGCTAGACGCCCATCATCTTTCAACCCTAGATGGCCCTACCTACCATGTGTTTGGCCATAGACAGGTGGCACCATCTGAAGTATGAAGATAATGGTGTACTAAGCATATTGTTTACTAGATGACACCACCCTCTATGACCACACACATAACACTGTAGGGCCAACCCGGTTTTGAAAGATGATGGGCGTCTAGCTCTGTCATAAGCGTGCTATCAGTTTAAGCCTGTGATTACTGCCCTCATACTAGCAGGGTGGTTATCTAACATGTCGGCATCTGAGACCAGCTCTATACAGGCTCCTACTTCACATCCACACATCACCACTAGGGGCAACATAATTGCACTTCCAGCACAACAAGATATAATGTATATTTCTGTATACTAGATGCCTACGTTTATGTATTTGCAACATATCATTACAGATCCTGTGCTCCTGGGGGGCCCTGCTGTGCTTATACAGCAAGATGTTCCTCACACACAGAAAGGTAGAGGTGTCAACAGTGTCTCCCACGTGGCTTTGGTAAAATAGAGAGTCAAACTGCTAATGACTCTGCTTA
Source organism: Harmothoe impar (assembly GCA_947462335.1). NCBI lineage: Eukaryota > Metazoa > Annelida > Polychaeta > Phyllodocida > Polynoidae > Harmothoe > Harmothoe impar. Next base: position 9,414,710 of record OX381711.1, on the reverse strand, counting down.
CATGAAGGGTCAACTTGAGTTGACCCTGTAAGATCAGTATCAACTCAAATTCACTCTGTACTATCAGAGTCAACTCAAGTTGACCCTGCATACAAGCAGAGTCATTAACAGTTTGACTCTCTATTTTTACCAGGGCCACGTGAGAGACTCAGTTGACACCTTTACTTATCTGTGTGCAGCATTCAATGATCAAACTTCCCAATACTGTAATATCACAATCAGGTACACCATCTGTAACAGCCTTGTATAAGTTGTCTTTGGGTTCTTTGGGTTTAAAATATGTTAATCTCTTCCACAATAGTTGAAATAGGCAGTTCCCAGTAGCCACATACCACTTATACAGGACTTATATTTAGGTCCTGAATATTCGAATCGGTTGACGAGGATTGGGTTTTCCCTACCACTACTCCTTCAGTACTAAATCAAGTAAGTCCCTCCAGCTCTTTTAAATGGATTTCTGGGGCTCATGACCTCAATCTGTCACAGGGCTTTGCTCTGATTGGTTCACAGGAATTCAGGTCACATCCTGGTATTTTATTTTTCAAACTTTTTCAAAATTACAACTTTCACTTTTCAAAATTGAAATTTTAAGTTGTGGATTTTGCAATCCTTTGTACCCACCAGGGGTGTTTTGTTTAGTTTGAAATATTTCTAAAGAAACTTCAGAAAAATATAACCAATCATCAGTCCACTGTTTAGTTGAGTATGAGTACTGAGGAGTTTCAGCTGTTCACAGCTTCATCAGGTGTATTGCAGGGAAATAACATTTTATAAATTGTGCATTTATATAAATGATATTTTATTTGCATTTTAATTTGGTTTTTCTTAAAACCAAATATTACTCACTTTTTGTGACCTTTGTGAGTCTTGGTCATGGCTGTGTTTACCATAGGGAGGAGGGCCACACAAGGTGGGCCTGTTAGAAGGTGGGTCTCCTTCTTTAGGTCTTATTATTGGCTTGATTTAGTTCATTTGGGATAGCATTTAGGTATAGACTCGGAGATCAATCTATAATTGATATTGCCCCTACTTTATGTTATTTACTACAGGTGTCTACTGCCAGGGTTGTTCTCAAAATTAAATTCTAAGAAGTTACCGGTACTTGTTAACCATGGGCGTAGCTTAAGTGCGGGGAAAAAATGACGTGGCCTTTGGGGGGCAGAGTCTAACCATAGCGATTTTCCATTATGTTCATCCCTGACGGGACGAGCGTTTTCAACCGCTGTACCCATTTCCATTCAATGGTTTTCCTCAGTTTGTTGGCTCGTTTTGACAGTGGGTGTTCATAGATGAACTCCAAGATGTACACTTTCATGTCTCGGTCTTTTTTATGACCAGGTTTGTTGAAGTGGTAGGCCACTTCACTTTTGTCATATCTCTTGTGTTCCACATCCGCGATATGTTCGGCAATGCGGTCATGGAGAGGTCTCTGTGTCTCTCCGATGTATCTTTTTCCACAGCATTTGCATTCAATGCAGTAAACAATGTTGGAGCTTCCGCAGAAGATGTTCTTCTTTGTCTCCTTTGAACATTGTTTGTTGATTCTGATTTTTCCAGAGGTGTCCATTTTTGGGCACACTTCACATACTGGATGTTTTTTTGTCGGTATGTGAACGCATTTGTTCGGTCGTGGGGGTCTTGGGGTTTCCTCAGACTCCCCCTCCTCCGGGTGGTAGTCCACCTTGGCCCTGACTAGATAGTCTAGATTTTTTGGTCTCCTGTGGCCTACAACTACTTTCATCCTTTGTATTCCCCGTGTGGTGCAAGACTCACTCAGGTCGTCCCATCTACCCTTGATGATTTTTTCAAGTTTGTTGTAGTTGGGTCGGAATGTGGTGGTCAGGAATATTCTTTCCTGTTCCGCTTTGTCTAAATCCTTCTGTTTTTTCACCAGAAGTTCATGCCTCCTTTTTTCAGTGGCTTGCTGTTTTGCTTTTGTCAGCAAATCTTCAGGGTAGCCTTTGTCCCTGAATTGCTGCATTTTTATTGCAGCGTGGTTTTCAAAGTCTACTTCCAATCTACAGATTCGTCGTAGGCGTAAGAATTGGCTGTACGGTAGACTCCTTTTCACACTTGGTGGGTGTGCTGAGTCATACCTGAGGTAACTGTTGGTATCAGTTGGTTTTGTGTACAGGTCAGTGTACAGTTTCCCTTCTGCGTTTCTTTTGACTTTTGTGTCTAGAAAACTGATCTCGTTGCTGGAGTGTTCAGAAGTGAATTTTATGCTGTGATGTTGTTGGTTCAAGTAGACCAACCACTCTTTGAGTGCATCATATCCATGGTCCTAGACAAAGAAGATGTCGTCGATGTATCGTAACCAGACCCTTGGTTTCTTTTCATGGTTTTCTAGAAATTTGTTTTCTAGAACTGTCATGAAAAGATTGGCGTATGATGGGGCCACACGGGTCCCCATCGCCGTACCACTTATTTGTAAGTAGTTTTGACCATTGAATTGAAAATTGTTACTTTTGAGAACCAACCCTAGAAGCTGTATCAGAGTTTCATTTTTGGGATTTATTTCACCAGTCCTGGTGCTTTCCAACATGGAAGAGATGCTGGCTATGCCTTCATCGTTCGGTATGTTGGTGTAAAGAGAGGTCACATCTAGTGTGCCTATAATGCTCTGTGTTGAGAGTCTGTCCAGACCCTCAACTTTGTTTATGAAGTCTGTAGTGTCTTTTACATAAGAGTTACTCGGGTGAGTCCATCTATAATCGACCAATGGCTCCCGGATGACCATCTCAGAATTCATTCTTATTTGGTAGGATGATGGCCCAATATCTCCTGAGTAACATCTGTAAATATGGACTCCAAATTCCAAGCGGTTTGGATGTGGCAACCGATTTAGTGGAGGGTAGTGGGCTCATGAAAAGCAGATCTTAAAGCTGGTCCATTTTCACAAGTGTCTCATGTGAAAACTATGGCAACTGGGAACCCACAACTGTAGCAATGAAATATTCTATATATGGACAGGGGACACGACATATAACATTTAAGATATCCCTCAACTTGTAGGGGCAGGACGACTCCAAAGTCAGTCGGAAATGAGGCAAACATTAGAAAAGTCCAACATTTGAAATGTCACCTAGATCAGATTACTGATCAAAACTCAACTATATATTCAAAAATTGTGATAACATATACAGTTCTATTGGACATAGCAAGATATGCTCTAGAAATACAATACAGAGGGCACTGGGGGTGATCAAAGTTGGGTCACTTATTAAAATGACCCAACTTTGGTGGTCATTTCCTATGTGTGCAATAACTTGAAACACCTGGCTTTATTTTTTTCTTGAAAAATCGCATCAGTATCTTTCAATTGAGTATAGTCAAAATCTCTTTCCGGACTTTATTTCCATTGAAATCGCATTATGAACATAAGAGAATTGGCTTATTTATGAATATTACCTAGCTTTGGAGGCCATTTTGGCTTTGTCCAACAACATTTTTCACTTTGGAAAATATTTTCCTTGATCCAAAACATCATTCCCCTTCAAAAAGATATAGCAACAAAATGTCTCTGCATTTTCTCATGGTTAAAATAAATATCTAAATTAATTAAAAATACACATTTCTGCAATATGATTATTTACTTGTTATGATGCACTGTGAGTTCTTACCCCTAATTTTGCTGTCATTAGCTCACGGTCAAGGCTAAGTCTGGGCATTTGAAGGATTTTAAAGACACATTGCCCTGTATTACAGCTCTAATAGTCATGGACTTTGCTGAGAATTATTCCATAATAGTACAGGACTCAGATCAAGTATTGTATTTGGATAACTCCCTGCCAACGCTTCACCCTACAGTTCTAAATATACTATCGAGAAGGTGAAGAGCTTAAAGATAGTATCTCAGCTTGAATGAACCAAATTTCCCTTTTCATATTGTGCATGTCTCAAAGGACATAGCTCAGCTATTTGTAAAGTCTCTGAAACCTCATAGATGGTCTCTAAATTATGTTGAAATAAACAGAATTCACCCAGAATGAGTTACCAGTCTTAAATGCCCCTGACCCTATTATACCACGTAGGGCAGGGATACCAGCCCTTGTGGCACTGATAAACCCTTGATAGCCTGTTCAGTTCACCCATGAGTGCATTGAAAGGGCTAATTTAAGACTCAATCTGTTAACATTTCAGCCTGGGTACCTGGGTATGCCCATGTGGTGAAATAGGCAGATTTGCCCCCTACCCACCACAGATAACCTAAAAAGGCAGGTATTTCCCCGCAATAAGGTATCTCAAGTGAAAAACAGGTAATGCAAGAGCATGTGCAAAGAGCATAATAGTGTTGTCTGCACTGCATTAGGTGCAATACTATTAAGGCACTATGTACTTGCTTTGTCAGTGACTATCTCAAACACGACAAAGTGAGTGTCTATTCATTCCAGGAAATGTGTCTAGACATTGAAGACTACAATGTTAAACTAATGTGGCCAAAGGGACCATTAAATTCCTTCAGATAGCCTGCCAGAGAAGACATACGGGTCATGCCACCCACCCAAAATCGTCATTTTGTGTGCAACTGCAGCCCCAAAAACCACTGATAGAAGTACCTTCAAAATGCAACAGAGGGCATGCAAAGACATCTGTGACAAGTCTACTAAGTATAACCTTAGCTAATGACAGCAAAATTAGAAGTAAGAACTCACAGTGCAACATAACAGGTAGATAATCATATGGCAGAAATGTTTTTTTTAATTTATTTAAATATTTATTTTAACCATGAGAAAATGCAGAAACATTTTATTGCTATATCTATTTGAAGCAGAATAATGTTTTGGATCAAGGAAAATATTTTCCATAGTGAAAAATGTTGTTGGACATAGCCAAAATGGCCACCAAAGTTAGGTAATGTTCATAAATAAGCCAATTCTCTTATGTTCATGACGCGATTTCAATGGAAATAAAGTCCGGAAAGAGATTTTGACTATACTCAATTGAAAGATATTGATGCGATTTTTCAAGAAAAAAATAAAGCCAGGTGTTTCAAGTTATTGCACACATAGGAAATGACCACCAAAGTTGGGTCATTTTAATAAGTGACCCAACTTTGATCACCCCCAGTGCCCTCTGTATTGTATTTCTAGAGCATATCTTGCTATGTCCAATAGAACTGTATATGTTATCACAATTTTTGAATATATAGTTGAGTTTTGATCAGTAATCTGATCTAGGTGACATTTCAAATGTTGGACTTTTCTAATGTTTGCCTCATTTCCGACTGACTTTGGAGTCGTCCTGCCCCTACAAGTTGAGGGATATCTTAAATGTTATATGTCGTGTCCCCTGTCCATATATAGAATATTTCATTGCTACAGTTGTGGGTTCCCAGTTGCCATAGTTTTCACATGAGACACTTGTGAAAATGGACCAGCTTTAAGATCTGCTTTTGATGAGCCCACTACCCTCCACTAAATTGGTTGCTACATCCAAACCGCTTGGAATTTGGAGTCCATATTTACAGATGTTACTCAGGAGATATTGGGCCATCATCCTACCAAATTAGGATGAATTCTGAGATGGTCACCCGGGGAAATCTTCCATTTCTGGTCGATTATGAATGGACTCAGCCACTCTCTTTTACCATGGGTTTGAGAAAAATATCCACAAAAGCGGATATTCTCTCTGTGGGGCAATTGTTTGCGGACACAATGGGCCTACCCGGGGGGTTCTCGGCATCCTTGTGGATTTTTGGAAGAAAGTAAATCTGTGGGGTTCTCACCTTTTGTGACAAAAGGGTTTTGGCCACCTTTTTACTGATTTCCTTTTCTTCCAGCATTGTTTGCACCCTTGATTCTACCCTGGCTTTGTATAGATCTGTTGGATCCTGGTCCAACTTCTGATAGGTGGAAGTGTCATCAAGTTGTCTGTTACCTTCCTTGAGGTACTTCAGAGTGTCCATGACTACTATTGCTCCACCTTTGTCTTTGGGTTTTATTGTTAGTGATTTATCTTTGGATAACTCTCGGATGGCTTTCCTTTGGTTTGTGTTTATGTTGTGGGTTTTCACATCTTTGGGGTAGCTAGACCTGGTAAGACTTTTGATGTTTTCATGGCACCAATTTTCTAAAGGGATGGATCCACTGGGTGGAGTCCATGCAGATTCTTTTTTTATCTTTATGGAATTTGCCTGACTGAAGGGGGGTGCAGGTTTCTTTACCGTAGATAGGGCCTCTACTATTGTGGGTTGCCTTAAACCTGCTTTGTCCCTGTTGTTGGACTTTTCCCTGCTGTCTAGGAGTTGTTTCCCTTTACCCTGGGACCAGTATTGTTTGGTACGTAGTTTGTTGTGAAAATTATCTAAGTCTTTTCGTACTTCAGCTAAGTCTACACTGTGTTGTGTTGGACAGAACTTCAACCCCTTATTGAGAATTTCCACTTGTGGATCACTGAGTGTTTTCCTGGAGAGATTTATTACCCCTGATTTGTTATCACTATCAGAATTATTATCAATAATCGAATTATTTTGTTCGAATGATTTTTCAGAATCTGGTATTGATCTATTGAATGAAGACACATTGACATCATTTTCAAACAGAGTTTCTTTACTTTGGTTCAAGTTTAATTCATTTTCAAGGTCATATTCGTTGGACAAGGTCAAGTTCAAGTCAGCATTTTTATCAACGATAGTTTCAGAGTTCACTTCTTGTTGTCCCCACGTCCTGGGTGACGCGGGTAGGAGTTTCCCCGGGATTTCTTGTTGTAGCTGTTGCCCCGGCTGTTCTTGCCCCGGCCTCGGCCGCGGCCACGGGAATCGGAGTCCCCATCGAACTTGCGTTTCAGTGCATTGCGTGCCATGGCTGGGTTCAGCACCTGGGCCATGGTTGGGTTAGGGACCAGGGACTTGGTCTGCTGGTCCTTTTCTATGTTGATACGGTTGTTACCTAGCATCTCGTTCTGAGAGGTTGCGGCTGCGGCCAGCTTGGCCGCGGCTCCCTCAGTGCCTTCAGCCAGGGTGGCCGTAGAGCTGTTGTGGATGTCAGCGACCCGGGTGAGACCCAGGGAGCGTTTCATCAGACCCGCTCTGACAATTTTGATGCTCTCGGTGACCATGTTTTGTCGTAGGTTGTACAGTGCCTTACACACATAGGGCATGGACTGGATGAGATCCGGGGTGTGGTCTATGCCCACCGTCCACAGGGGAGTGTGTTGAGTGTCTGGTCGTAGACAGTCACTATACCAGTTGGACCACATCATAGCGGTCTGTGACTCTAAGGCGGCCTTGTTGGCAGCATCCCAGGTGTTTTTAGCCTCCTCCGGTAGTTTCAGGTTGTCCGGAATTGAGGCCACCTGTGGGGAAGAAGGTAAAGCATTGTTACATTTAGCAAAGGTTGACTTACTCAGTCTGTTTGAAGGAAAAGAGCTTGTATCTTGATGTAGGTTGGTGTTTTTGTTGACCGATGCCGCCATGACACTTTGTCGTGCGGTTTCAGTCACAGAGTCACCACCTTGTTTCGTATTTTCGGAAGAAATGACGATTGTTGTATCGGTATCGATCTGTGAATTGTCTGGAAATTCATTCTGTGTATTCAGACTGATATTCAGGCTGTTTTGAGAATTCTCTAAGAGATCAAATCTGTTTTCAACGTATAAATCTGTCAAAATGCGAAAATTATCGCTGTCCGGGCGGTTGGCTTTGCTCGGTCTGTCGCTGGTTGCCGGCGCCCGGCGCTTCACACTAAGAGAGCGGTCGGGGCCGGCTTGGGTACCAGCGAGTGACTTCGCAGAAGCGGCGCTTGCGAACAATTCGGATAATCGCAACTGTTTTAAGCCTTTGCTTGTCACAGTTTCAGTTTCAACAACAATGGAATCATGTACAGGAGTACTTACAGTGCTCGTTGTCGCAGTCTCATCGTTGTTGTCGGTCGTGCGGCCGAAGGTCGCGGTGCTACGTCGTGCCTCACCGGCTGCCGGCAACATGCCCGCGCCGTCGTTCTCCCCCGGCATCTTGTGCAGGATGGAGTTATCGCTGGGTCTTCGACCTCTGGATATTAGTGTTTCTCTAGGAAACACAGTGAATCACTGGGAAACACTGGAACAAAGTCTTTGCAGACAATGTGGGTTGTGAGAACGATTGGATCGTTAACACGGTAGCAGCTGAAATCAGCGTAATGGAGGTGGGAATGCTGTCTGCGAAGACTAGAATCGGTTGACGAGGATTGGGTTTTCCCTACCACTACTCCTTCAGTACTAAATCAAGTAAGTCCCTCCAGCTCTTTTAAATGGATTTCTGGGGCTCATGACCTCAATCTGTCACAGGGCTTTGCTCTGATTGGTTCACAGGAATTCAGGTCACATCCTGGTATTTTATTTTTCAAACTTTTTCAAAATTACAACTTTCACTTTTCAAAATTGAAATTTTAAGTTGTGGATTTTGCAATCATTTGTACCCACCAGGGGTGTTTTGTTTAGTTTGAAATATTTCTAAAGAAACTTCAGAAAAATATAACCAATCATCAGTCCACTGTTTAGTTGAGTATGAGTACTGAGGAGTTTCAGCTGTTCACAGCTTCATCAGGTGTATTGCAGGGAAATAACATTTTATAAATTGTGCATTTATATAAATGATATTTTATTTGCATTTTAATTTGGTTTTTCTTAAAACCAAATATTACTCACTTTTTGTGACCTTTGTGAGTCTTGGTCATGGCTGTGTTTACCAAAGGGAGGAGGGCCACACAAGGTGGGCCTGTTAGAAGGTGGGTCTCCTTCTTTAGGTCTTATTATTGGCTTGATTTAGTTCATTTGGGATAGCATTTAGGTATAGACTCGGAGATCAATCTATAATTGATATTGCCCCTACTTTATGTTATTTACTACAGGTGTCTACTGCCAGGTTGTTCTCAAAATTAAATTCTAAGAAGTTACCGGTACTTGTTAACCATGGGCGTAGCTTAAGTGCGGGGTCCTGAATATTCTCTTTCGGGCTTAACCCTTTCACTGCTGGCGTTGAAAAATGTCATTTGGGTCTTAACCACCGGCCCTATGGCATGGACATATGCAAATTTGCAAGTATGTGCTCCCTGGGACAGTGGGTAAGGAGTAAAATAACTTGTACTGGAGACAGAATTTACACCTCTTTGACAAGGGGATGTTGTATTCATGTTAAATAGTTGTAAGTTAGTGGTATTGCTGCCCTATGGCAGCAGCGGTTTTGCAAGGGTATTTTAGATGCTGCCCTCAATAGCTTAATAATACTTCTTCACCTGGGCTGTACACAATGAGCACCTTGTTTGTAAAGAGGTGGTTAACCTGAATTTTAAATTGGAAAAGATAAGTGTTGTGGAACGGGACCCTAGACAGACTTCTTTGTTGACATAAGATGGTGCCCTCAGAGCAAAGCTTGGTTGGTTTGAGGTCAGATTATGAACTCAAGTCAGGTTAAATAGGAAATTGAATTGGCAACAATACCTACTGGTGACCAGGCATGACCTGACAAACAGTCACCAAGCAGAGACTTAGGCCATCAGTGCTTATATGAGCAGTGCCATAATGCTTGGAGAGTGTAACAGGCAGGGTACGATTTAGTTGTTCAGTCAGAGTAATAGTAAGTACAACATCACATCTTTTCATGCAAGGTAAGGTAAAAACGTCTACAGCCTCGTACTCTGAAAGATTTTATTTGATGTAGGGCTATAAATTATTGGAATTCAGTTGATATTTCCCATAACTCAGAGGATGGTGGAGCTAAGTGAGTGTTACGGTACATTAATTACAGGTCAACATCAATACATTTTATTCAATATCAATTTACAAGGTCTTTATTCTGCGATCTCAAAAAATATAAAAATACTTACAATTATACTTGATTCATCAAATCACAGAGAAGGTTGATACTTACAATAAATAATAATTTATTTTTTTTGTATATTCGTCAACAGCACCTCCATTTCATTATTACCGCATGAGAACTTGCAAACAAATCATGCAGTCATTACATTACTTGGGAATACGGGGAAATGTCCTTTCTATTATTTAAAGAGGTTGTGGCGCATGCTATTCAGTATTCTAGAAGTGATTTGTGAGCCTAAATGATTTTCCGATAGGTGATGAGGTGACCAGATATGCAACTTATTTTGAGCAAGACACATTCGGAAAGCTCTCATTACTAACTTGCCATTGTCTTTCAGAAAAGCAAATCTGAAGGATGGAAAAGGCAAAGGCAGCGCATCTTCTTGCTGAGAAGCTTGAAAAAACACAAAAAGCAGTCAGTAAATATGATTTCATCCGCTTCATGCCTGTGGTATCAATATGAGTGGTCAGGTGAGGTAGAAACGACACCATGTATGTTTATACCAGTTGCACGTGTCAGTAGGAGATACATCACCACCAGGTCAACACAGGTAAATATGGTCTATCTCACTTTTGGTTGGAATAGTATGCCCATAGTTTCTTTGGGTATGAATTAATATTACTGTAAAACCTTACGTTTTAGCCGCACCCCCAGCTTTGACAATTCATATAGGCCGCAGGGGGGGGGGAGTGTTTTTGGCAGTTTACCATAGTGGCAAAACTCGCATATAAGCCGCACCCGACCCTGAGATGATCCTTTTAGCCGGACCACTGATCATACGAGCGTACTAGTCGCATCTTCTACACAAGGTTTTTTGAGGTATCAACATTTCACATGCTCATCAACAGTATTGCATAGGGATGTAAGAGGGGGATTTTGGCATAGTTAGTTTAAACAGCTTCCTATGGCCAATTCCTTTTTTTCAGAAATTCAAATTGGTATCATATTTTCTCCCAGGTAGTTTAAAAACCTGGTTCTCTCACTTCTCACCTGGGGTGCCACACAAGAAGTCAGGAGAGATACTAACCTTGAGAAGATGGAGAGTCACGTGACACAGAGGCGGGTGGTGCCCCCTGCCGACGCTACACTGGAACTAGCACAGGTAATTTATAGCTATATATATAATGTTATGTAAGTGGTGTACATGTAGTGCAGTACTGTCAACGTTCGCAGGAGATCGTTTGCCTAACCCTTGTCTTGAGCAGTTAAATCTTTTTTCATCTCCCCTCAAGGTTTTCCCCTTCCCTCTTTGCATTATATTAGAGACATATAGGCAATCCTTAAAATCGACATACGACATTGCAAAATGAGCATTTCTTAAAATTGACAGGGAACATGGGGACCCCCTCAATGGTCATTTCGAAATGCGACCCCCCCCCCCCTATCTATACCCCCCTCCCCCCCCCCCCCGCATATAGTGCCTCTACATGGATACCAGCAAGGCCAAAAAAAAAAAAAGGTGTGTTTCAGGTTACCCGACCCTACCTAGGAAAACAGGGCCGACCCTAGACATTTTTATCCAATTTTGAAAAAATATTTATACTTTAGGTTATTTTAGGGCAATTTAAGAGTTGTTCTGATAATTCACGAGTCGAGGCGGTCGTCGGCGAGTCGGCATTAAAATTCGCGAGTCAATTTCTAGGTACTTTTCAGGCCAAAGTAAAAAAAAAAATTAAAAAAAAAAAAAAAATCCGACCTACCTACCCTAGATTTTCAGACCATGTAACCTTTTTGGCCCAATTTAGACCGTGTCGCCGGGTCGATTGTTTGCTATATAAGTACATAGAGAAAATCCCTTATGAGTCGATTTTTTCCCCCGATTTTCCTGTGTCCGACCATTTTTAAAAGGGCCTAAAAGGGCCGTGTCGCCGTGTCGCCTGTGTCGAACTTTTTGGATATATAGGTCCGGAATACGGCAGGTGCCACATGCTTCTCTCTACTTTAGGAGCATTGCCAGAACAGTTCTGCCGCCTAGTGCCTCACCCCTACACTATATCCCCACTCCTCACCTGTCCACGCTCCACCTGTAGTCTAAAGGCACACCTTGACCTACTTCCTCTCCCCCTGTGACCCAGTAGGCATGCGCCGTGACCACTTCCTGTGACCTATTTACCTGCACACATGGACATCATAGAGCACCAAAACAAACCACCCTGGGAGTTTTACTGACCCAGTGTGTTGTAGCAGTTCTGTATAACAAGGAAATACAGATACTGTAACGCATATGGACATCCATGAGAATATGGACACTTGCTTTATATGCAGGTGACACGGTGCCACAGTGTAAGGTTATACCTGGACTTCACAAGCAGCCTTTTGGACCCAAGGCTCCTGGATAGAAACACTAGACCATACTACCATACTAGACACATACCACATATATGGTAGACACTAGAAAGTAGAGAGTGTGAAATATACGCTGTGTATAGGATATAGATACACAGGATACTATGGACACTTGTTACAACAGGTGACATATGTTGTCAAGGTGTGAGGGTACACCTGGACTCCTCAAGCAGCCTGTGGAGCCCAAAGCTACAGGATAGAGACTATACCATAGAATAGGCACAGATACAGTAGCCACTGGAGAGTAGAGGGTAGGGAATACACGTTCTGTATGGGATATAGAGTTGTACAGGAGACTATGGACACTTGGTACAACAGCTGACATATGCTGCCAAGCCGGGTCCCAAGGTGTAAGGACTCTGTAGACAGCATTTGGAACCCCAGGCTACAAAGTGCAGGACAGAGAGACTAGAGTCTGGACCATATACTACTACCAAGTACCTACCACATACTGTAGACACTAGAGAGTAGAGAGTGGCGTTGCTACTCTCTCTGTTTGACTGAATACGGGGCACACATCAGTCACAGTGTAAGACCTGGCCCTGGGCCCGTGAGCACCTGTGGGGTCATGTGGAGGATTCTATGTTGCCCTATGGTATTTGTTGTGGTATAGGTGAAAGGTGTCACTGAGATGACTATATTGGTGCTCTGACATTTTGTGTATATTCAACACTCAGTCAGCGATCATTATGAAGTCGCCATTCTCGCTGTGTCTAGGTCTCCTCCAGTATGTAAGTATATGGATACACTAACTACCACATACTTAGGGAGTGATCATTTTTTAACAACAGGGGGGGGGTTGGTGGGTTTCTGCGCGGAGCGGTCAACATTTTTTACACCCCCACCCCGGTCGAGGGGTCAAAGTTTTTACCCCCCCCCCCCCTTACGGCCGAAAATCGGCTCGCGCGCGGGCCCTTTGAAGCATAGTTATGCGCGGGCTTTTTGGCTCAAAACTGGTTAAATTATTTTGACCCCCCCCCTGTTGTTAAAAAATGATCACTCCCTTATTGTGTGTACTTTTAGTATCTGAATGCTTTACAGGATAAGTCTATCTATTATATCATTCTGAATACACTATCTAAGTAGTGTATATATACACTGCTTAGATAGTGTATGAATACATGTATGTGCACTCAACACTGTCTATCTATTGTACATATCTGGATACACTCCATATCTATTACATGTATATGCCAGACAACTGTTATATATGGGTCCTAGTTATATAACTAATTATTTGGAGTGGCCTTATGTAGACAAGATGCAATCATCCAATTGTATATTCCGTAACTACAAGAAAACAATCAAAATGGGTACTGGTATTATTGACAAGTTGCACAAGCACTAAATAGACCCATTAAGGTAGATGTAAAATGCATAAGGCCCATTGTATTCCCACTTACACACTTACAACGTGTCCTTACTAACCCACTATAAATACTGGATGTATCTGGGAGTTAACCCAAATTTGTGTAGATGGACCAGTCAATGCTTATTAACGATTTATGTCGTCATAAAGTATGAATGCAGTCCAGGTTACATTCTTTGCAAAAACATGCAGGACAGTGGCAATGTCCACCTAAAATGCCACTGGTCCGGCAGATTGCTGTGTCAAATGTACCGAATGTGCATTTATACATTGGGCTTTTCTTAACTAAGTTCAGATTTAGTTGGGTTTTTAAGCTGAAATATATTTGTCAATAAACTGTGTAAAATTATGCATCGATCCTGATATTGCCATAAAGGATGACAACTAGTGTACCTTTAATGGAGATTTCTATTTTTACTATTGAAAATAGGCAGGACTAAATGTCCTGTTGGGTGAAAAAGCTTCCATAAAGGCTGAGGTTAGTACCGCATTCATTCATTGTGCAGACCATATGTGTTGGGGCATCATGCTGGCAAAAACGAGCATGAAACCATGGCATAACAGTTATACCCTCCGAAAAAGGATAACCATGATAATTATACTGTGTTCTCTTTACCACATACAACTGAGGAGCACACAGTGCCATGACGATGCTGTATTGAGGCCTCTCAGCCATTTTCCTAAAATATACGTAAAGAGAAAAGGTAAAGACCTTGTGGAGAAAGTTTCCTATGTTTCAATGGAATTGATAATGATAATGATTATGGGTATAACGATTGGTCCATATTTAATAGACCAAACATGTTGCGGGCACTGGATGAAGCAGGAAAACATATCTTAGTTTTGATTCCGAAAATATGAGGAAGCTACATCTATAAGTGAAAATTACCGGTCCCTTAAAAAAAGTAGTTCTTTTTCTGCACCGATAAGATGAGTTAGTTCTATAAATACACACCAGGGGGCGAAATATAGCACCCACCAGAGGGCGTGGTAGAGAAACCATTTTATTAGTTCTTCATCCTCTCCCCAGGTGGCGTCTTGGTGCAGGCCGTGTGTTTAGTTCTTGTTTCTCTCCCCAGGTGGCGTCTTGGTGCAGGCCGTGTGTTTAGTTCTTGATTCTCTCCCCAGGTGGCGTCTTGGTGCAGGCCGTGTGTTTAGTTCTTGTTTCTCTCCCCAGGTGGCGTCTTGGTGCAGGCCGTGTGTTTAGTTCTTGTTTCTCTCCCCAGGTGGCGTCTTGGTGCAGGCCGTGTGTTTAGTTCTTGTTTCTCTCCCCAGGTGGCGTCTTGGTGCAGATCCTGTGTTTAGTTCTTGTTTCTCCCCCCAGGTGGCTGCAGTAGCTAGGAGTGCCTCTAGACTCGGTGTGGGACGTTTGCTGCGTCTGTGCCGGTTTCCCGCCAACTTTCTGCTCAAGTCCTTCACCTGGGACGCCCTCCTCGTACTGGTATGTGGTGCATGATGTTTGTATCTTAGTGAAATATTGTAATTGTAATTGTCAACCCTTTAACGGCAGCATGGTGCTTAAAAATATGTTGCCCTTTATTAGAAATATAATACTGTATTACATATGTTGATCCTTTGGCAATATATTTCTCTATGATATAGATATGAACAGTACTGATTCATTACACAGATGTGTCCCTATAAATATGTATACTCCGTAAAAATATAAGAAAAAGACAAGAACAATCTGATGTTAGGGAAAATGTTCACCCATCTAGTTGAGACATGTAGAAGGCCAACGCATCCCTACGTATGGTGCCTCGGTTGGTGTGATCTGTCATTTGAGTCCATCTCATGGCGATTGAGCAAGTCAATTGAGGCAGAAATAAATTGATGATGCGCTTGCATGAGGGGTATGCCATGAAATCACAAATGGCGGAATGAACTATATTGATGCAAAATTGGTGAATGAGAGGACCAATCAATAGCCGTAGAGCCAGGTATAGATTGAAGATTATTTCCATTTAAGTTTTTCTAATAGTTTTTGCCCCCTTGTGGCGCTGAGGGTTGAGAGAGGTCAGGCCGCAGTGTTTGCTCGCACTCTCCCTGCGCCAGCCCTTCAAGTACTTCAAGGGCAGCACCGTGCTTTAATGCAGTGTTCTCTTTGGTCAGAATAATACATGAATGTAGCACAGGCCAGTAACTCACTGGTGCTTACTGTATGCATCATGTGGCCCTGCCAGTCTGATAAACTTCTGAAGAGTGTAGATATGATGCGCAAATGAAGCGCTAGAATGTAACTCGGGAGTTCTGCATCGGTATTATCATAACGACATATATATATATATATATATATATATATATGGACCTCGAAGTATTATGCCAACCTTAACCATTTAAGGGCCAAATCATGTATTGATGTATCATACCTCGATCGTCACGATGCACGAATGAAACCCTTGTGAATAACTCGCCATTCAAGCATTACGCTGATCCTATGGCGTTGATCTACCCCTGAGCAATCGGCATCATTGCAGGCCGGCAAGTAACTCAACCGGGCTCCATTGGTATCAATCAATGCCGACCACAATGAAGCCCTGGCGAGTTATTCACCAGGGTTGCAATTGCTGCAATGGCTGCACGGGTGCATCATGACAACAAATGTCACCTTTAAGGGACATGCCATCCTTAGAGGGTTACTAGATGGGAGACAGGAGGGGGCATCAATAATACATCCTGATCGCCACCTGGCGTGTGGTGTTGTGGTTGTAGACTGCTGCTCAAGGAGAAAAAGGCGTTTTTGTACATTAAATCAGACTCCTGGTCCCTTGATGGTCTATGAGTGTGTGAGCAGCTCAGATAACTCACAAGAAGGCATCTGGGCATATGAGCTGAAATATACTGACTCCAAATGGGATACACCGTAAATTCCCACGTATAACTCACAGGTTATACGCGAACCGAACCTCCAGTGCGTGTTCTATAATATTCTCAAAGTCTAGGTGTGGGTAATAAGAGGGTTTTTGTTAGTACAGTAATTACTAAAACAGCGATTTTCAGACCCAAAGTGTGGGTTATAAGATTCTCCCAAAATCGGGGTGCGGGTTATACACGAGGTGCGGGTTACACACGGGAATTTACGGTAATAAAGTCTAAATCTGCTCCTCAACGATATCATGGGAATGATTTGGGACAATCATTTGCTCTGCCCAGTAACGTATTGACCCTATTTTAAACCTTATTCTGACCAGCATAATGCGCTGTCTTTGTGTTATCGCCGTGAAGCATGAATGCTGCCATGGTAAGTATTTCTCCAGGGCTGCATTCATCCATCATGACCACCTAACGGGGTTAATACGCTACTGAAGGACCGAGACCACATGTGGCTCAGTCTCACGACTTTGTAACAATTGGATCGTCTTTGACCGGGTGACGTCTTTGACCAGGAGGCTAGAATAGGCAATTTCCCTTTTTAATTTTTTTCATATCTCTACTATATGAAAAAGTGCATGCAGATGGCTATTGGATTATATTTGGACAGTATAGCTCTTCAAATGCATGTGATACAGAAAGTGATGTATTTGACCGGGCAGAGAAAATGATATAACATATGGCTATAATGCATGTGATAGGGCCTACATATAAATCAAAGACGTCACCCGGTCAAAGACATCACCCGGTCAAAGACGTCACCTGGTCAAAGACATCACCCGGTCAAAGACATCACACGGTCGAAGACGATCTAATTGTTACAAAGTCGTGAGACTGAGCCATATTCATGCTGCCAGAGTTGTATCTGAAAAAACTGTATAATGAGCCAATGCGGTGCAGGCAAGTTATTCGCCACAAAGTATGAAATTGAAGATGTATGTGATTAATATGTAAATATTACGATGGCTGACAAGGGCCATCCAAAAAAAATGGAAACAAATGAATTAAAAGAAAGAAAGATCGTTTTTGTCCAATTTCCCAGGATGAAATATTTCATTTAAAATTTGTCCTTGCTGCCAATGCAATCTAGCCTGCTGTGACTATCAATTACATCTCAAAGATAGCTGTCAACACCGTTCTGTTTCTGTCCGTCCTGATGACATTGACAGTAAGATTTATTATTTTAATCCTGGGAAATTGGACAGAAAAGATTTTTTTTTCTTTGTCCCTTGTTGGCTTCCATAATATATACATATTTATCCATTCTGTTCGCCAGGTGCCGGGCATCATGGGTCTGGCTACAGGGTTCCGTATGCGGACAGACAAGAACGCCGCGTCCTACCTAACCGTCACGTGCTACTCCATGACGTCACTCCCCCAGCACACACCCACCCTCCTCCTGGTCTGCGCATGCGCCGCCATCTTCCTGGGCGTCTTCCGCTTCTCTGTGATTGGGCTACACACCAAGACCACCATCAACTATGTAAGCCCTTTGGAGTTTTGTGTATTCTTTTTGTACAATTTGCCGATATTATGTAAAATAATTATGTTATTTTTTCAAAATATAAAAAAAAAGGCAACATAGGATAAGATTATCAAATATCTGTATAAACCCTAAAGTAGATTTTTTTTTGATAAACTTCATTAGTTTTATCATTTATTCTCATCTTGCATGAGCGCTCTATGACATGTAATATACATGATCTAGCCCTCTGTAAATGACAGCTTCCGTGGTATTGCTGTTAACAGGTAAAGTGACTAATTATAAGTTACAGTGCATTTTTTTTTAACTGAAAATTTGTTAAAACAAAATATTAACGTAGGTTTGATCCATTGCCCAATTCATCTGTTTCCTTCTCCCTACCAGTACATGGGTGCCATACTACTGCTAACCCTGTGTAACCTCCTGTCTGGAATAGCTACAGTGGTTGCTGGAAACAGGGTGAGTGTAGACACATTCAAATCACACATGGGTAGGCTAATTTCTTTTGGTGGCATGAACCGCGTAATATTTCTACTGCATATATTATATATATATAGGGATCTAGTGGTGCAAACCTCCAGCTATATTCTGAATTCACATTTGTCTTGACTTTAAATAATTCTTTTGGTCAGTGGACAGAATAATAATCTGACTTCAGTAAATAGATTATTAAGGGGAATGTCTTACAACCTCTTTATATTCCTAGTTACTGGAAAATTAGTAAGTCATATTCAGTTGAGCCTAATGAATATGAAGCCTTGAGGTGGCATGCCACTATTAAAAAGTCACAGCATCTCCATATGTATAACCTCACAGAGAGAAGAAGTAGAATCACTGTAACTCTCAAATGGGAGTCAGGCTCCGATCACTGAGGTAACTCTCCCCATGACTCTAAAGTGACTCCCAATCATTACGGAGTCTTAGAATAGGAGTCATTATAGAGTTATTATAGAGTCCTGCTAATGTTAGGGAGTCACTTCAGAGTCCTGGGGAGAGTTACCTCAGTGATCAAGTCGGGAGTCACAGTGATTCTACTTCTTTTCTCTGTGTACGTAGATCCGCTTGGGGCTAGAGAGGAACACATTACGCCACATCCGTAACATGTACGAGGACAACTCCCCGCTCCAACTCAACTCCCAGCTCCAGGAGGCCTGGGACGTGCTGCAGATACAGGTAGGGCCAAAAAGAAGCCAAAAAAGGCCCAAAAAAGGCAAAAAAAAATGCCAAAACGGGTTTCAAAAAAAGGCAAAAAAGGCCAAAGAAACCCCCAAAAATGTATAGGATAATTCTTTTTTTGTGACCAAAATTCACACTTTATTAGTTAATAATTAATTGATCTTTAAAAGTGGAGAAGAGTTATTTCTATACTGCTGCATTTCTGTAGCTTTAGTTTGAAACATTACAATTTTATCCATTTTTAACAGGTTTTCATAAAAGATTTACACAAAAAAAATATTTTTTCTCAAAACCTGATTTTCATGATGCACGCGGTGATGAGAAACCATTTTAATTTTTTGAGTGGCCTAAGCCCACATCACATAAAAGCCACAACCCTAACTTCGACAAATTGTATAAGTCACACATGGGGTTTGAGATTTGCTAATCTGGTACTGTATGTAAATATAAGTCGCATCTTGACATTAATATTATTATTGTCCGGATCCTGTTAGGCTCTAACACGTTATTGGGTGCTGCCACCCAGTGGCACACAGCATATCTAAATGGAAGGACACCCTTGTACTAGGTCTCGTTGTATAGTCTACTTTGGCAACTCCTCACAGTATATTTTGATTAATAAATTCATGGTTTATGTGTATTTATATATATAATCCTTATATCACAGTCTATGCATCTACCAAATATAATTTATTCATTTCTTATCTATAATATGAAATGATAATGAATTAAAAGTGTCTCATTCTCCAAGCAGGAAACACAACTATGCATGGAGAGTAAGGGGGGAGTCAATGACCCATGACTGAGTGGAGCCTGTTTGAGAGCTAATTCACACCTCTGCGGCCCTTATCTTGCCCAGAGACAATGGGATCTCATGAATTCACGTTCCTAGCTAGAGAATGGGCATGAGGATGGCATGAGGATGGCTGCTTCCATGCAGAGGCTTCACTGGGCCATCATGTTAGAGCCTAATAAGCTGCACTGGCAATCTGACTTCAGTACTAGCTGTGGCCTTTACGTGAAGTTTTACGGTAGTTATTCCTGTAAGTGCTAGGCAGTCCATTAAGTCTCAAATGAATAATGATGATTACTTTTCGTGGAAATGATTAATATTTAACCCACGGGTAGAAATAACTTAAAAGAAGACAATAGCACAGTTATCGAATTCAAAATATGTGAGATCAATAGAAGGCGCAAAAGCTTATTTATATTAAAGGGCCAGCAAACTCAACCTAAATCATAAAATTCTCTGGCAGGGTTGTTGAGTTTATATAACACTCCAGTTATATTTAGAATCCCCCAAACAGAATCCACCACATGCAGGTATATCCTAGCCCTGTGAGCCTGTATTCCCCAGCACCAGTACCCCATGTATAAAGGCTCAGGCAACCAACAAATAGTTTGCTTGTTGTTCCTTTCCAGCAGTCCTCTGGTCTAGACAAGTTGCACTGGTGTGACCAGCAGTTGCACTCTGCCAGTGGTATAGTATTGAGTACTAGTGATACCCACCAGTGTACTGACTGCCATCAGTGTGCCCACAGAAAACGGTATACTCCCCCTTGAATAGGCCACATGCTACTATTTTGGGGAAAAAAGGAACATCTATACACAATGATACCATTGCACAATGTGTATACCTAGAAGCCAATATGTAATCATAAAATCTAAGAGGGTGCCATAGTTTTATCATTCTTTTATAGACTATTTAATTCCAAGCAAAGCCTGACTCATGGTCCCCCTACTAAAGTCACCTGGCCAGGACAGCATGATCACCTGGTCCCACTGCTCACTGCACCCTTCACCCATACACTGTAAAAAATGTGTATATAATTTCAACACTTTCACTGAAACATATTGATAGCAAAATCTTTTTTTTCGGTAAACATGTGCAGGAATATGGCCGCCAGTGATGGGTGAGCTGCAACAGTGAAAAATGGTGGGCGAGGGCAGTTTGGCTAGCCCACTGGTATTATTCTCCTACTCCTTCTACAGGCTCTTCCCCATATACTGGCTCTTCTTAGTCAAATACAGTATCTATACCGTTGTTTAACATCCATGGTAATTTAGATAATGTCAACAATAATGAGTAGATAGTGCTGTCCAGAATATTCCAGTGAGCCAGCCAAACTGGCCTTGCCCACTATTGTTTCACTTTTGTAGGCCCACCCATCACCAGCAGCCATATCCCTGTACCTGCTGACAGAAGAAAGTGCTTAAATGCTGAGATTCAGTGAAAGTGTTAAACTTTAATGTGTTTGGGTAAATTTATGTGTTTAAATTAGAAACACTTTTTACAGTGTATGTCTTAAGGCTGTTAGCACACTCAGTCTACTAGCAGGCATTTGGTGGGTATGAGGCCTTGTTTACAGCCACATCTGAAGGGTCACTTGGATTGGGGTCAAGATCAGCTGGGTCACATACTTTTGCCCTCTGGTGTAAAATTTGTGAAGTAAAAATCGATCTGGAATTTGAGTAGCACAGTTTAGTGGCAGAGTTATGAACTACATGCTCTACTCCTAGAGCTCCTACCCTTTAATGTGTTCAATTCTATGTTATGGGGCCGCTAGCTAGAAATAGATGGAGACTCTTTCCGCAAATTGATCCCTTTTGATATATATGTATCATTTTAGAAGTCTTCTCGCATGACTTCCATGGTGAATGTAAAACAAATAGTACCGGATGTATTCAATGCGACCCATGGAATACGATATTCACTTACAAATGTCATGTGATGTCTTGTAAATTAAGTTTCAAGGCTATTTCAAACAGTCTAGACTGTTTTTACATGTAATGAATGCAAAGGCCCACTCGGCATAGTCTGTTCACATAGTTTTTCTCCTACACCCTTTAGAAGCTGGACAATTGAAGGACCATCCCTCCAAACAGAACTCAATAATGACACAAGTTAGAAATGTGTGAATTTCCCGGGAAAAGCACAAGCCGCCAACACAAGATAGACATGGGAGATTCTCAGGAATAGTGAAGTTCCTAGAGACATGTTCAATGTTGACATGTATTTCCAGAGTTTTACTCATGCAAATAACCAGAAGTAAAATGAAGACCTGTATTTCACAAGTTTCACTACAAGAAATGACAGCGGATATGACACAAGAAAATTTCCAAAAACATTCAAAAAATGTTCCAGAAATGTTCTAAAATTCTCGAGTTTTGACAAGAGACTGGCACCAGTTCTGCTTGAGATTATGTTTGCAGGGATGACACACATGGTTAAAGGGTTAAACTCTTTTGTGCTTTTAGCTGTCCTTAAAAGTTGACTGTTTTACCACCTCATACTTTACAGCTGAGTTGCTGCGGCAGTAACGGCTACAGTGACTATGCTACAGCTCCCTCATTCAAAGAGAAAAAGGTTGGTGCATCATGGGCTAGTTTAGAAATCCTTCAAAAAGAGAAGTGTGATGATTTGTTTTAATGCACCCCTGCATAGCGCGGGACATTACATATGATAAATTGGGGATATCCACTCATTATGTTGAATTCAGTATTGCTTATAGCTGAGGTCAGAGTTTGTCAATTTTATTCAAGTATATGCGGCATTTTGATATGAATTTGTATGATTTCATTTGGTTAGCAGTTTAGCAGGACCCCAAAAAGGATATATATATATATATATATATATATATATATATATATATCATTTGTGTATATTCTTAATATAAAACCAAACAAAGGATGTGGATTTATCATGCCTCAAACTTTATTACATAAATGAGGTCAGGATTTGAAACTTTTAATAAAGTATGTTCTAGTTATTTCATAATGAATGCGGACTTTCAAGGTTAAATCAATGGGGGATCCGTTCCCCAGGGAGCGTGCAATAACCCTAAGACGTATTGCACGCTGTGGCCGTATTGCACGTTCCGATGACTATTTGTAAATTCAAAACAGAAGTAAACAAACACCACGGAAGTAAACAAACACCGTCATTGGTTACTGCACTCAGCATGCTTGGGCCGTATTGCACTAGGGCTATGGCCAGCTTATAATACAGCCCAAGCACAGCTCTTGCAGTAACCAGTGACTCAGTCACTTTAGCGTGCAGCTCTGTCTATCTATTAAAGTTGGTACATCCGATGCATTGGACAAAAAAAATCATTTCTCTAAAAATGAAGCAGAATGTTCACAAATGATATATTTGACTTCCCATCTGTTCCATTCCCACTAATTCACTCTGAATTTGCTCTAATAAGATTTTATCGGTCAATCTATAATGATTTTTTATAAATCGTGCGCACTTTCATTCCCACCATTGAAAATACACTGGAAAAGCCCATGGTTGGGGTACACTGGTTCCCTTCGTGACCTATTCAAACTCATTGATGACATTTAATTTACCTCCATACTATAAATATTATATTTTTACAGTGTTTGGAATACATTTTAGTAAGATTTTGAGGAAAAATCGGATATGTACCCACTTTAATATCAAATGTCCATTTTGCTCCCCCAGGAGCCGCTGCCCCAGAGTTGCTGCACCATCCGGTGGTACGAGGAGATGCCGCGCATCAACAACCCCGCCCAGTGTCAGCTGGACGCCAAGCTGGGGGTCAAGGGGTCAATCTACATCAACATGCCGGTAGGTGGCAGCACTTAGTACATCAACATGCCGGTAGGTGGCAGCACTTAGTACATCAACATGCCAGTAGGTGGCAGCACTTAGTACATCAACATGCCGGTAGGTGGCAGCACTTAGTACATCAACATGCCGGTAGGTGGCAGCACTTAGTACATCAACATGCCGGTAGGTGGCAGCACTTAGTACATCAACATGCCGGTAGGTGGCAGCACTAAGTACATCAACATGCCGGTAGGTGGCAGCACTTAGTACATCAACATGCCGGTAGGTGGCAGCACTTAGTCCATCAACATGCCGGTAGGTGGCAGCACTTAGTACATCAACATGCCGGTAGGTGGCAGCACTTAGTACATTAACATGCCGGTAGGTGGCAGCACTTAGTACATCAACATGCCAGTAGGTGGCAGCACTTAGTACATCAACATGCCAGTAGGTGGCGGCACTTAGTACATCAACATGCCGGTAGGTGGTAGCACTTAGTACATCAACATGCCGGTAGGTGGCAGCACTTAGTACATCAACATGCCGGTAGGTGGCAGCACTTAGTACATCAACATGCCGGTAGGTGGCAGCACTCTCTTAATGTATTCATTTAAATAACAACAATTAATGTCAGCTGGACGCCAAGCTGGGGGTCAAGGGGTCAATCTACATCAACATGCCGGTAGGTGGCAGCACTTAGTACATCAACATGCCGGTAGGGTGCCAGCACTTAGTACATCGACATGCCGGAAGGTGGCAGCACTTAGTACATCAACATGCCGGAAGGTGGCAGCACTTAGTACATCAACATGCCGGTAGGTGGCAGCACTTAGTACATCAACATGCCGGTAGGTGGCAGCACTTAGTACATCAACATGCCGGTAGGGTGCCAGCACTTAGTACATCAACATGCCGGTAGGTGGCAGCACTTAGTACATCAACATGCCGGTAGGTGGCAGCACTTAGTACATCAACATGCTGGTAGGTGGCAGCACTAAGTACATCAACATGCCGGTAGGTGGCAGCACTTAGTACATCAACATGCCGGTAGGTGGCAGCACTTAGTACATCAACATGCTGGTAGGTGGCAGCACTTAGTACATCAACATGCCGGTAGGGTGCCAGCACTTAGTACATCAACATGCCGGTAGGTGGCAGCACTTAGTACATCAACATGCCGGTAGGTGGCAGCACTTAGTACATCAACATGCTGGTAGGTGGCAGCACTAAGTACATCAACATGCCGGTAGGTGGCAGCACTTAGTACATCAACATGCCGGTAGGTAACAGCACTTAGTACATCAACATGCCGGTAGGTGGCAGCACTTAGTACATCAACATGCCGGTAGGTGGCAGCACTTAGTACATCAACATGCCGGTAGGTGGCAGCACTCTCTTAATGTATTCAT
Organism: Harmothoe impar; assembly: GCA_947462335.1. Lineage (NCBI taxonomy): Eukaryota > Metazoa > Annelida > Polychaeta > Phyllodocida > Polynoidae > Harmothoe > Harmothoe impar. The sequence goes on along the minus strand of OX381711.1, from coordinate 9,389,681 downwards.
TTAAATAACAACAATTAATGTCAGCTGGACGCCAAGCTGGGGGTCAAGGGGTCAATCTTCATAACATGCCGGTAGGTGGCAGCACTTAGTACATCAACATGCCGGTAGGGTGGCAGTACTTAGTACATCAACATGCCGGTAGGTGGCAGCACTTAGTACATCAACATGACGGTAGGTGGCAGCACTTAGTACATCAACATGCCGGTAGGTGGCAGCACTTAGTACATCAACATGCCGGTAGGTGACAGCACTTAGTACATCAACATGCCGGTAGGGTGCCAGCACTTAGTACATCAACATGCCTGTAGCTGGCAGCACTTAGTACATAAACATGCCGGTAGGTGGCAGCACTTAGTACATCAACATGCCGGTAGGTGGCAGCACTTAGTACATCAACATGCCGGTAGGTGGCAGCACTTAGTACATCAACATGCCTGTAGCTGGCAGCACTTAGTACATCAACATGCCGGTAGGTGGCAGCACTTAGTACATCAACATGCCGGTAGGTGGCAGCACTTAGTACATCAACATGCCGGTAGGTGACAGCACTTAGTACATCAACATGCCGGTAGGGTGCCAGCACTTAGTACATCAACATGCCTGTAGCTGGCAGCACTTAGTACATCAACATGCCGGTAGGTGGCAGCACTTAGTACATCAACATGCCAGTAGGTGACAGCACTTAGTACATCAACATGCCGGTAGGGTGCCAGCACTTAGTACATCAACATGCCTGTAGCTGGCAGCACTTAGTACATCAACATGCCGGTAGGTGGCAGCACTTAGTACATCAACATGCCTGTAGGTGACAGCACTTAGTACATCAACATGCCGGTAGGGTGCCAGCACTTAGTACATCAACATGCCGGTAGGTGGCAGCACTTAGTACATCAACATGCCGGTAGGTGGCAGCACTTAGTACATCAACATGCCGGTAGGTGGCAGCACTTAGTACATCAACATGCCGGTAGGTGGCAGCACTTAGTACATCAACATGCCGGTAGGTGGCAGCACTTAGTACATCAACATGCCGGTAGGGTGCCAGCACTTAGTACATCAACATGCCTGTAGCTGGCAGCACTTAGTACATCAACATGCCGGTAGGTGGCAGCACTTAGTACATCAACATGCCGGTAGGTGGCAGCACTTAGTACATCAACATGCCGGTAGGTGGCAGCACTTAGTACATCAACATGCCGGTAGGTGACAGCACTTAGTACATCAACGTGCCAGTAGGTGGCAGCACTTAGTACATCAACATGACGGTAGGTGGCAGTGTTGGGCGCTATTCGCCAATCGGCGCAGAACGCCAATATTGGCGTTCTGCGCTGCGCCATTTACAAATAGCGCAGGATCAGCGCCGCGCAGAACGCCAATCTGCGCGGAATACAAATTTGAAGGAATGTGCGAGTATCTGTTTCATTTGTAAGTCGTTTAATCAATTAAAACCAAATTAGTTAAAACACAACAGCGGCGCCATGATAATTGGTGGATTGTGTACATTCATCGCTCAAAATGGGGAAAGGTACAACAATCTTAATCTATATCAAATGATTTGATTACGATCTCGCATCTATTTGTATACCGCGCACTGCAGATTGGCGTTCTGCGCCGATTGGCGAATAGCGCCCAACAGCAGCACTTAGTACATCAACATGCCGGTAGGTGGCAGCACTTAGTACATCAACATGACGGTAGGTGGCAGCACTTAGTACATCAACATGCCGGTAGGTGGCGGTGTTGTGCGCTATTCCCAAATCGGCGCAGAACGCCAATCCGCAGTGCGCTGTATACAAACAGATGCGAGATTCTTATCAAATTCTTAAATAGTCCAAAAATATTAGAGCTGTCACATTCTTGACTGATGAATGGACTTGATTCATTCATCATTATAGTGCCAGTGTTGTGTTTCAATAAATTTGGGTTATATTGAACGAGAGACTTACAAATGAAACAGTGCTCGCATCTTCATTGATATTTCTATTCTGCGCAGATTGGTGTTCTGCGCGGCCATGATTTTGCGCTATTTACAGATTGCGCTGCGCAGAATGTCAATATTGGCATTCTGCGCCGATTGGCGAATAGCTCACAACAGCAGCACTTAGTACATCAACATGCCGGTAGGTGGCAGCACTTAGTACATCAACATGCCGGTAGGTGGCAGTACTTAGTACATCAACATGACGGTAGGTGGCAGCACTTAGTACATCAGTATGCCGGTAGGTGGCAGCACTTAGTACATCAACATGCCGGTAGGTGGCAGCACTTAGTACATCAACATGCCGGTAAGTGGCAGCACTTAGTCCATCAACATGCCGGTAGGTGGCAGCACTTAGTACATCAACATGCCGGTAGGTGGCAGCACTTAGTACATCAACATGCCGGTAGGTGGCAGCACTTAGTACATCAACATGACGGTAGGTGGCAGCACTTAGTACATCAACATGCCGGTAGGTGACAGCACTTAGTACATCAACATGCCGGTAGGTGGCGGCACTTAGTACATCAACATGATGGTAGGTGGCAGCACTTAGTACATCAACATGCCGGTAGGTGGCAGCACTTAGTATATCAACATGACGGTAGGTGGCAGCACTTAGTACATCAACATGCCGGTAGGTGGCAGCACTTAGTACATCAACATGCAGGTAGGTGGCAGCACTTAGTATATCAACATGACGGTAGGTGGCAGCACTTAGTACATCAACATGCCGGTAGGTGGCAGCACTTAGTACATCAACATGCCGGTAGGTGGCAGCACTTAGTATATCAACATGCCGGTAGGTGGCAGCATGCCAGCACTTAATTTATTCAGTTTAATATCAACAAAACATGAAATTTATATATAAAAAAATAGCTGATTTTCAGGGGAGTTTTTTAAGCTTTAAAAAATTATAGTTGAAAAAGAAATCTTATTTAATGAGGCATAAATTGCAGTCAAATAACTTTTGAAGAAGTAGAATGGTTTTAAATTTAACTGAAGCACTAAATTCTGCCTCGTCATAGCTCCCGGGGCTTGAAGGCTTACCCCTTTTAACAGTGCCAAGTGCTTTATTGCAAAACTCAAATAATCTATCACATATTGTTCCCTAATTTGTGGTAACTGTTTCATTGTTGTGTTGCAGGGTTGTCTGCACCCCCTGAAGGCCTGGTTGAAGCACTATCTGCACGCACAGGTGTTTGTTATGCTGATAGCTGCTCTCTCACAGGTAAGGGGTATAACCCTCATAGGGCAGCAGACTGCCTACACATGTGGCTGTGTCTCGCGACCTTGAGCCAATGTTTTTGTCTCTGATCGGGTGCCGTCTCTGACCGGGTGCCGTCTCTGACCGGGTGCCGTCTCTGACCGGGTGCCGTCTCTGACCTGGTGTCAGAAGGAAGTGTTTTTTTAATTTTTAACATATACTCATATATATTATGATTTGTAAAAACGTTATGGCGGTTGTTATATAATCATAGTTATAATTATGATTAGCCTCCTGCTGCTAGTATTTTGACCTTCTCAAGCCAAGCCGGTCAGAGACGGCACCTGGTCAGAGACGGCACCTGGTCAGAGACGGCACCTGGTCAGAGACGGCACCCGGTCAGAGACAAAAACATTGTCCCAAGGTCATGAGACACAGCCACCTGCACATATTAGGTGAATATAACCCTCTAAGGAGAGCAGAGTGTGTTAATACACAGGTGTTCATCATGCTGATAGCCGCGCTATCACATGTAGGGTGTATGGGACAGGTTAGGGAATTATTGGCCAAAAGACCCACGACGTCCACCTGGCATTCTAGATAATCCTTTATCTGAATAGTCTCACTGTTTCAGTGGTTATTGCAGAGGTGGGGCCTGGCTCGTTCTGCACGCTGGTCACAGGAATATCCTGGAAATATTCTACAAGGTCATGCGATAAACTGCAAATGCCACTGTTAAGTTATTACCGTATTTGACGTAATAAGCGCACAGTGCGCTTAAAAAAATATTCTGGACACCTTTTAGTAGTTGAGAGTTTGATTGGGGTAAAAAAGTGAGATACTTTTGGTTATTTCTAGTTTTAAAATCGCCCCAAAACAGGGGGTGTGCGCTTATTACGTCGAATACGGTACTAATAAATTCTATATCTCACTCACTCACTCTCTCTCTCTCTCTCTCTCTCTCTTTCTCTCCCTGTTCCTCACTCCCTCTTTCCATTTTTCATCTCTCTCTGCCTTGCTCTTTGCCTCTTATTACCTGCCTATGATTCTGCCCCCATCAATATAACTAAATGATATTTAGTGGGTCAGCACAGTATTATCTTTATTTATATCATAATGTAAATAGACAACAGAGTTAAGCAAATACGTTGGTTTCTCCTGGGTATTGACCCTGATTACAGTTGACGGATTTAGAATACTGCCATGCTTCACCAGACTACCTCTCTTCGAAAACAAAATAATACATCAATAATTGATATTTCAACACGGGGCTTTGGACAAGTCTACTGGGACACACTCAAGAGAGCAACTCACATTCTCCAAGCAGAGCCTTAGTAGATGCAGGTAGACTGTGTAGGTAGCAATAGGACTAAACATGTGGTTGGAGAGCTGATGCTGGTGGCGTGTTGACATGACATAGGGGTTTGGCTCACTGCCTATGATTCGCCAACGCACACTGAATGTTTAGAGGGGATTTGGGGGACGGGGGGGGGGGCATGGGAGGAGAGGGGTTCCCTACCCCTGACTCTGCCCAGCTGCCACAAACATAATGAGCATAACTGTTTACCCCTAAACACCTTAAATAAACTATTCAGCTTAGTTATATAAATATTCAAATTCAATTTCAAAAGTCTTTATTGTGGACATAAAATTCAGGGTTCTAGGACAAGTCCCCCTGGATATCTACCCCCTGCTATTTACCCCCCTAGGACATCTACCCCCTAGGACTTCTACCTAGCTGGAGATCTAAGCTTTGGACTTTTACCCCCTTAGACATCCGCCCCCTTGGACATCTACCCCCATTGGCCTTTTACCCTCCAGGACTTCTACCCCTTGGGGCATCCACCCCCTCCATATGTCAATATGGTTGAGCCACATCATGTGGAGGGGGTAAAAGTCCAGGGGGTAGATGTCCAAAGAGGTAGATGTCAAAAGGGGTGGATGACCTATGGGGTAAAAATTCTAAGGGGGGTAAAAGTCCGGGGGGTAGATGTTCTAGGGGGTAAAAGTCCTAGGGGGCGTAGAGGTCCTAGGGGGCGTAGATGTCCAGGGGCAGATGTCCGGAGGAAACTTGTCCTGACATCAAAATACAGGGGTGATTTACTCCTCAAGGGTTGTCATGATGCATCAATGCATTGCCTACAAAGAACTTGCAGGTGCTGGGTTGGTGCACCATGTCAACAACTGTGCTTTTCAAGCCCATAAACCATTTCCTGACACACTTAACATTCTACTTTCAGTGTATAGCCCTGGTGTACTCGTACGTCATCTACTACAGACCCATCACCATGTTTGAGACACGCAGATGACAGACTGAGAACTACCACCCTACAAGACACATATAACTCTCGGATCACGATGTTCTGCAGTTCAGCGTCCTAGTGGTTAAAATACATTTACAATGAATCTTTGCCGGGTAGCATACTCATGGGGAACCGCACGACGAGGACTACTCTGCGACACCAGCTGTATGCCTTATTTGGACATATAGGTCAGGACATGCGGTTAGCCTATGTAGGTCAGCTCAAGTAGGTCAGGTCACGCAGGCAGGCCCTGGGTAGAGATGCGACCCCAAGTTAGTGATCCCTATTGGCACTGCTGTATAGTACGCCCGCTGTGTATCATTAGGACCCGGCTACCAAGTCAGGATGATGCGACCCGCCAGAGGCTAAAGGCCTCTGGTTGAGTATGAGCCGTGCATGCAGGAGGCTGGCGGTTTAACTTTCCACCCAGGCAGGATGGATGCCATCCAGTAAAACTCTACCTACTCTCGAATAGGAGAGTGTGATAGGCACTGGATGGACACTGGATGCCTCTGATCTCTAAACGGTCCTTGGCGAGTCTCCTCGATAGGACAAACCTATGGGATTGTATCAGCCCTTTATGAAGTGGACAGGATATGCATTGCATTGTTTAGCTCTCTGTTATAATGGTGAACATTCCCATATACCGTAAATTCCTGCGTATAAACGGCAGGTTATACACGAACCAAACCTCTATTGAGGGTAATATGAGGGTTTTTGGTATAATACAGTACTTAATCAACAATTTTCAGACCCCAAGTCTTATAAGCGAGGTGACGGTTACACGTGAGAATTTACGGTACATTCTTTTGGCAAAAATTGATTTTCTCTGTAGGCAAGGACAATGTTGTGTTCAAGAAATGAAGTGTAATCACACAGAAATATCATTGACCATGTTCATGCCACTTGAAAAGACTAACAGGGGACAATAACTTGTATAGCTTTATATTGATCTCAGGTATGAAAAATGCACTTTCCTGCCTTGTCTGATGTCAATATTATGTTGACTGCAACAATATTATGTATATATGCTAAGGGGGTGGTCTCTTTTTCAACAATGGGGGGCGGTGTAAACAGTTTTGGCTACCCCCTCCCCATCATCGAACGGGTCCACATTACGGCCCGCCCCCCGCTGTTAAAAAACGATGACTCCCTAGTAGATAGCGTTCACAACTGGTAAAGTTTATATAGGGTAACTCTGGTGTGTATGTTTTACATTGTATGCATATTATGTATGTACTGTAGTATATTGGTATAAAGGGCTTTATTATTTAGAGGATGGTTATATGCACACTATTATGGCGCGATGTCATGGTTGGCAATAAGGGTATCTCACATTGCTCTATTGTGCTTGTGCATTAAAAATGCTGCAAGCAACAACTTCGCAATTGAGATGAGCAAAAGCCATTGACATTTTTATATGGAAATAAACTTGCTGCTCCAAAAATAGGGTGCGAGAAATCTACAGACCAATTTTTCTGGAATTGTCATATCAGTACGTCGTGTGTGTATATTCAAAGGCTCTACACGCGTCAGTGTTCAGGTGACAGATTATATTGAAACACGATAATGGAGTTTAACCGGTTCCTTAAAGGTACATGATAATAGTGTTGTTACTTAAATAAAAAAAGAAAATTGACCGCCGACTATGTTGTATTCTTTCTACAGTCCGTCTTTATATATCTACATATAATATGTTTGGTGTCGTATATATCTATCCTTGTTTCTCATTTCCCCTTCTCCATAATAAATAAACAATTCATCCTTCTTTTATAAATCCCCCCTTCCTCCCACACTAAACATGTTTATGCCTCATGCTGCCCATCACACAGTGTTGTAGCACCAGTAACCAACAACACCCTGCCCATAACACAACACTCTGTCTATAAGTGGCTGAAGCAGCCTGAATTATTTAATTCCCAGGTAGGCGTCCTAAAATAGTGCCTCTAAGGCTGCACAGCGGAGGAATCCAGAAGCAGCCTCGGGTAGTAATCATTATTTGACAATATGGGCGTTTTTTTCCCAAGGGGAACCAAAAAAAGTTTAACTCCTTCAGAGGGGTAACCATAAAAGTTTGTACCCCTCTTAGGAGCGGGGCTAAGACAATTTCAGCAAAAAAGCCATCTGGGGTTTGGACCGAAAAAGGATTGACTTCTCTTGCAGAGGGTCCACAAGATGTTCGACCAGCTTGTTCAAAAGTCTACCAACCCCCGTGGCTGTTGTGAATTAAAACACGTTTATCTAAGGTTACACGGAAGATGGAACGAAGCCACAGCCTCTGCACCTGAGGTAGTCATCTTGCCATTAATGATGTCATTGTCCTCATTGAATCGGCGTGTTCAGAACCCCCCCCCCCCCTTCCCCTTAAAGGAACACTTTATATCATATAGAAATGAACTTTGAAAATAAAATTGAGGGCTGAATTTGAATTTGACTTTGTCTGTAAGTGCTTGCACAAGGCTGAATTAATCAAACACCAGTTAGACGTCCTAAAATAAGCTCGTCAGTCCATACTCCAGTGGGAACATGGACAAGAAAAACGTTTTTCAAGATTGGAAAGATTTTCCTGTCCACGTTCCCCTGAGATGACATCCACTAGTGCTTAATTTAAGATAGTGCCTCGAAGGAAGCAAACAGAACGAATCCAGAAGCAGCCTCTGCACCTAAGATAGTCGTCTTAAAATAGTCATGTAAATCCTACAACCCAAAGTCTCAACGTCTCGGAACTTCTGCCATTCATGACTTGAGCATTTCAGAATATTTCTGGAATGTCTTTTTGGACATTTTCGCTGTGGACGCCGGCAAAATAATGGCAAAATAGAGGCGGCAGGGGCGTGCTAGGCTATCGTTTTAACGCAGGATATGAAATATTCCTGCCACCGTGGACTTATGGGCTTATGGGCTTATGCTTGGGTCGACTTTAAAAAGAAGTAGCTATAGAGTTGTCTGTAGCACGTTCTATTGGTCTTATGTTGATCATTTATACATTAAGTATCAATACTTCACGCCTCCTCTAGGTGCAAGCTTCCCACGATGGTGACAGATAAATACTGGAGACGCGCCACGGGGAGTATTGGAAAACCATCTATAGGTGACTGGATTATAAACCTTTAAGGGCCGCATAGGGAGTTAATGGCTCACTCTCACCAAATCAGTGCAACTAAAAAAGTGACGTACATGATCGGCGGACGTACATGATCGGCGGACGTACATGATCGGCAGAGTCCAAAATCCGTCTTTTACCCCCTGCACTACGATGTTTAACTCTCCCAACCATACCTACAGGCTGTAATGTATCTTTGGGGAGTTTATTAGAAAAAAAAACCTCCCAAAATATTTATAGGGGCCGGAGGGGGGGGGCTCAATGTGTAACCGATCATGTACGTCACATGACGTACATGATCGGCTTGGAATGTCATGTAAAATTTCCTATTTACCCACTGCTTGACCTGTCTATGATTACACATATTTAGACCTACATCATATGTACACCTCACTATGATTGATTTATGTTTTAAATATGGTCAGAAAAGGTAATTAAAGCAGTCAATAAATAATGGCCGATCATGTACGTCACATGACATACATGATCGGTATTGAAATGTCATTTAAAATACTCTTACTAGACTCATCTACACATTTAAACCATTTGAAATACCAAGACAGACATTATATGTACACCTTGGTAAGGTTTATAAATCTTTTATTATGGTCAGAAAGAGTAGGGCAGTCAATAATCACCGATCATGTACGTCACCGATCATGTACGTCACATGACATACATGATCGGTATTGAAATGTCATTTAAAATACTCTTACTAGAATCATTTACACATTTAAACCATTTTAAATACCAATACAGACATTATATGAACACCTTGGTAAGGTTTACTTATGTTATATGATGATCAGAAAGACTGGGGCAGTCAATAATCACCGATCATGTACGTCACCGATCATGTACGTCACCGATCATGTACGTCACCGATCATGTACGTCCACCGATCATGTACGTCCACTGATCATGTACGTCACTTTTTTAGTTGCACTGATTTGGTGAGAGTGAGCCTAATGCGCTGTTTTGTATATGTTTTCATTTACAAGTCTTTAGGTCTACTCACTAGGGCAGAATTGATATATATAGACAAAGGTGCACGAGTTTCAGTCTGTTGACTGGGTTATTTCACGAGTTGACCTTGGGCCGTATTTCACAAGGCCGTAGGCCGAGTGAAATGCGGCCCAAGGGTCAACAAGTGAAATAACCCAGTCAAAAGACTTAAACGAGTGTACCTTTGTGTTTATTTTTTTATCTTTTTCGATTCAAAATACCAAAATTATGGTAGGGGGGAGCCTAAAAGGGCTGAATTGGCTTCTTTCTACACCGTTCAAATGTAAACAAACCGCCATTTTGATGTCACAGGGCCGTGAAATACGGCCATGGGTTATTTCACGGGGGCTGTGCACTACGGCGTTCTTTGGTTAAGTCAATGGGACTGTTGTATTTCATAAAAAATAATATATGGAGCCTATTAGGTTGATGTACTCCTGAGAGGTGGTCATGGTACCCTGGTGAGTCTTCTCACCTTCTCAACTTTCTGGCTCATTAGTAATATCAGTGGGGTGCTTTTCTTGCTGAAAAGTAGGTGGTTTTCCCTGAAGAATCTGCGTTTTTGCTGGAAAAAGGGGTATTTTCTCAATCTCATTTTAGGATGTTCAAGAGGGTTATTCTGGTAACATAGGAATAGGTGTATTTCCTCTCAACACTAAGGTTTATACCCACAGGTTTTTCCAGAAAAAATTGGTCATTTTAGGTGCCTAAGTGTTAACCTTATTCCAGGTAAAAAGGGTATTTTCAGCTTAAAATCCACAGAAACAATAGCAAAAGGGGATGTTTCTGAAAAGGCTGAACGTGAATGATCTACGATTTATACCAGGAGCGTGAATACCAGGCATGCGTCATGGCGACAACGGGCATATCACATTAAAGCCCAAAATCCATGGCGGCAGGATCCTGCGTTAAAATGGTTTCGCAGCCCTGCCGAGTGGCAGGATCCTGCCGCCGTAGATTATGGGCTTATAGCATTACTCAGCCCTTAAAGGATTAAATATGAATAATGAAGACAAATCAATAGTGCGTAATAAACTAAAAGGCTACATGGGCCATCACTTTGCCAGACATGGTCATAACGTGACTACCCTGTTTGTACTACTTTTTAATTATGTATCCCTGCACCCAGCATACCGACACACATGCCAATAATGGTAAAGGGTCCAGGACTGTTCTGGAAGTATTGTATATGTCACACGCGATATCGGAATTTGCACAATATCGGAACTCCTATATGGTCATAAGATATATGATAAAATATATCAATATACCCTCAAACAGAAAGGTAGGACAAGAAAAATATCTGCAAGGAGGTTATTTTGTATCATCTGGGGCCCAGGCAACCAAAGCTCCAATGTTTTATCACAGCAGAGGCATTTATGCCACACCTTATTCACAGCTGCATACAGGTGTGACACAGGTGTATCTGTAGGTACAGTAAAAAAGGTAGGAATTCTGAAACTGTGCAATCTAACTATATGGTGCAATTCCGGAATTGCCCTGCGCAGTTCCGGAATTGTACAGGGGCAATTCCGGAATTGTACAGATTCTGATTCTGCGCCCGACATATACATCACGGCCATATTTATTGCATGAACTTAGCCCATCATGGAGAAGGCTCTTGGCAATTACCAATGTTAATATTATCTTACTTATTTAGATGTTAGCAAATGTTTCATTGTGGTTGTATTCATTTGTACCATTTTTGTAAATTAGGCATATACCCATGTCTACCCTCTTGCCTCTGTCTGTCTCTCTTTTTTCTCTCTGTCTGTAGTGCTGTCTGTCTGTCTCACTCTGCCTCCGTCTCTCCCTTTCTTTCCTTCCTTTAGCCTCCTTGACTGTCTACCACTCCGTGTCCTTCTCTTTCTCTCTTTCCCCCCCTTTATCTCATTCTGTCACTGTATGCCTGTCTCCCTTCGTATTTTTCTCTGTTCCTGTCTGCCCCTCTCTGTCTGTCACCCTCTGTCTCTGTTTCTCTGTCTGTCTGTCTGTCTCTGTCTCTGTCTGTCTCTGTCTGTCTCCCCCTGCCCCTCGCCCTCTCTCCTCTGCCCCGTTTACCTTCCAAGGTGTGTCGGAAATAAAAGAACAAAGAAGGGGGACACGTATACTTTTACCATACGTTACATACAATAATACCCTGAAGTTTGTGTTGACGTTCACACACTGAAAAAGTAAACTCGTCTCCAGACTCGTCGAAGTGACTGTCATAAAATAAACGAGTCAAAAGTTGTCTAATGTATCAGGTTACCATCCCACAAATAGAATTTGGAGCTGGCAAATGTCGGGTTTTGGGCTGGCACATACCAAGTGGGTCTTCTATCTCCAGCTAGAAGACCCGCTTCCTTGTCACTTAGACAAGTTTTTGACTCGTTTATTTTATGACCGTCACTTTGAAGAGTCTGGAGACAAGTTTACTTTTTGAGTGCAGTACTCCCCACCAACGTGCACGATTGTGTTAAAGGGGCATTCTCACCAGTCGCACTTAACCACATAGTAGACTAAAACAGTACTAGAATTGTTAGTGGGATTCGCTCGGTGAGAATGCCCCTTTAACTGTATGAATTGAGTGATAAAAAACGGTCAAATGGCTGGCATGCGCCACATCGATATTTTACTGAATGATTAGTTTGTTGTATTAGACATAAAACCAAGGCTATTTCCCGTAATATATAATTCCAAACTTCCACAATAGTAGTCCGAGCCTTGGCGGATAAACCATCAATAACAGTACACAGTAAGAAGTTCCTATAGTTTAATGGTTATTCAGGCCAACGGTTTTTGGCAAGGGATGTTAGGTTCTAAAACTGTTCTGTTTCTTTCTCAGTGGTTTTACATAGACTTAGTCAGTCAGTGACTTCTATAATAACACCATAATACAGTCTATACGAAAACTTTTCACCATGCAGGACATTCGGTCCTGCAGATATTTTATTTTGCAGGCCCGGCTTAATTTTTGTGTGCCCGGATACTGGAGTACAGTTGTTCTTTTTTTAAATGAATTATAAAGCAAGGGATTGTATTAATAATGATAATACACAGGGGCTCCCTCTCTATTACAATCATATAAATAATCATAATATGCCAATTACTCAAGAATATTACAGAAAATATTCATGCTTTCTGTTTTAGGCTGTAGAAACCTTAATACTGGTCTGATTTACAAGCCGTAAAAACTGGTTTGTGGACAAGGACCTGCAGATTACAGCCAGCCATATGGACCGGCAGGAGCTACATTTCTGCCGGACTGGCAGACAATTTGGCGGCTATAGCCGGTGTCCGGCAGGATTTCGTATAGACTGATAATAGACTAGACTTCAAGGCATAGGTAACTAAGCCCTACTGGAAACGATTCATATATTACCCATCCACTCCTCATGCTGTGCTTTAAAGCTTGACCGTCATGGTTGAAGTGGGGCCAAAAGCACTTTTGGATTTAGTTCAATTTTGATTGACAAGAGGGCTCTTAAGGGCTGGGAGCTCAGCTCTTAGAGGCACAAGATAGGGTGAATATGTTGTAGCTTGACAATGCTCATGGTCCCCTGTCCAAACACTGCTGCCCTCTGGTGGAACTGTTATTTTAGTCCATTTATCCGAAATACTGAACTTATTCCCTGACGGCCCAGCTTTAATAATAGGATCGTTATAGATGTCACGTGGCATATCATAGATAGTTTGCACAAGAAAAAGGAAAAGGAAACTTATTAAAGAGAGGAAATAAAGTGAGGGATTGGAGTACATTTACCAGCTCCACGTAACACGATAACTGCCACGGTCCGGTATGTGTAATTCACAGCCAGTAAAGATCAAATCGCGGCAATACAGTCCTTGCAATTATACCCACCAGGCCAACTTTCAAACATGATGCAGACAAATAAGATTCATCACATTAAATCACTATGCGGCCCTTAAAGGTGCATTGGTGCATAATGCCGATCCTTCAGGAGTGTCTGAACCCTGTAGGGTCTGCGTGATGATTGAATACAGCACTGGCGAGTTACTCGCCGGGCCTGCATTCATGCATGACCAAGGGCATGGTGCATTAAGGCATGATGCCATCCTTAAAGGAGGTTAAACCCCCAGCGCCTCTACATGTATAGGGCTGAGTACCTGTCCCGACTGCACTCTGACTGTTACTGGACGTGCAGTAAGATCTGCGGGTTTAAAGGCCCAGTGCCCCTTTATATAGCGCTGAGTACCTGTCCCGACTGCACTCTGACTGTTACTGGACGTGCAGTAAGATCTGCGGGTTTAAAGGCCCAGTGCCCCTTTATATAGCGCTGAGTACCTGTCCCGACTGCACTCTGACTGTTACTGGACGTGCAGTAAGATCTGCGGGTTTAAAGGCCCAGTGCCCCTTTATATAGCGCTGAGTACCTGTCCCGACTGCACTCTGACTGTTACTGGACGTGCAGTAAGATCTGCGGGTTTAAAGCACTATGCGGCACGTATAGGGGTAACACCTACCTTGGTGCCTCCATAAGTGATGATGTCCTAGTACAACCCTTTAACCCTTTACTGGTCGCACATGGCATTAATGTCGAGTAACTTGCCAAGGCTCCATTCATGCATCAAACCGACTCGATATGGGTTTGCTACTCTCCGACGGGTCGGCAGGATCTATGCATGTATAGCACTGGTGAGTAACTCCCTGGAGCTGCATTCATGCATCATGACAACTAAGGGAATTTAAGTAGTTTGCAGCCCTTAAAGTGTTTAACGCCAGACTAGGCGCCAGGAGGGGTGGACATTCAGAACAGCATGAATCTTACATAGGCTGTACCCCCCCCCCCCCTACACACACACACTTACCTGTCCAATACTCCTACCTAGAGATAGGGAGGGGGTGTACTAGTTTAGGACTCGACCTCCTTCTACATGATCAATACTTTTGCGAGAAAATGAAAGCCAGAGATAGATAGAGATGGATGTAGACATGCAAAGAACCTGAAGAGAGACATAATAATAGACAGACAGAAATCTATACATACAGAAGGAATGCTGCAAGATATTGTTTGGTAGGGCAACATCAAGGAATCTTGGAATATGGAAGGAAAGTTTAAAGGGAAAGCTGAAATCTCCAAACTTTATGTCTGCTAATACCCTTACTCCACATCCTGTATGTATCGTCCCTGTGTTCTTCATTGGAGGATAGCATAACCTAACGTGTTTGTTATGGATTAGATATAACACTAGTGAGTTCCTGTATAAGTGTTTTAAACAAAGTACATCGGAATTGTCCAAAGCGTCAGTTCCAGATAACTACCATTGTTCAAGGCTTATGACGCTTATGTATCTGCTCATGCATATATCCACATCTGACTTAAACCCAGTGATTGTTTAGTAATTCATTTTGAAGGTTTTGTTTGTGCTATACAGCTAGGCAGTTTCTTTTGTTCAACCAGCAAGCCGTGGGATAATATTGCTTACTTCTTCTTGTGTATAGGATATAGACAAACATGCACGAGTAGAGTTCTTCACTGAGGGTTATTTCATGAGGTGAAGCCAAGTGAAAACTCCCTTAGTGGGGAAGTCTATGAGTGCTCCTTTGTGTTTATTTCATGTCATTATTAACAATATTCGTCAAAAATGCACTTAATTGCACTGAAAATGGAAATTTATTGTGGTTAAATCAACAATTTTGATGATTTGACAAGCCATGAAATAAGGGCAACAGTTATTTAAGGTGGGCGTGTTAAATACGGTCTTTCTTGGTTAAGGCAATTTGTTAAGTATTCACCATAAATAAAGTTGGTTATAAATGTGTGCCAGTTCTGATGAAAAAGCTGCAATCAAAATATAAACAAAGCCTGACCTCACACTAGACATGGATCTGGCTACTCCCAAACCAATATGGGTTCGTCAATTTACAGAAAGTGGGTTAATAGAGTGGGTAACGTGAATAGTTCACCTGTTTGTGTTGATTAATTAATGTGGGTTATCGAGGCACCGAGTCGTAAAGCCAGAATAACACACGTGTGGTGGCGTCAGCTGTCCAGGTAGCCGGGCTGCCCCAGTTAATCTATTGATACATGTAATTATGTCGAGCTGCTCTCTCCGATTACCGTATCCAACCTAATAAGCACACATCCCCTAATAAGCGCACACACCCCTTTTTGGGCCAGATTTAGACTGTAAAACCCCCAAAATATGTCAAATGTATAGCCCAAATGTACTCTAAACTATTGGAAATGTGTAACAGAATGCTTTGTTAAGTTCATTGCGTGCTTTTCATGTTGAATACAGGACTACAAAAACGGGGAAAATGTGTGGGGGTGTGCGTTTATTAGAATAAAACTTGCGCTGTGCGCTTATTAGGTCAAATACGGTATGCCATTACACCAATTAAGATAAACATTTAGTCATTTAACTGTTCAAGGGCTGCATGTTCCTAGTAAAATGCAGTTCTTTTATTTATTTGAACCACAAGATTTCCTATGCTTTAGCTCTGAAGAGCCGTATTCAATGACCAGATAGCAGTGCTGACCCAGGTAATGTATTGAGCTGCTCCCTCTGATTATCATGCCATTGGACCAATTATTCACATTGTGAGTCCTTTAAACTTTTAAGGATAGCAGCATGCCTTAATGCATCATGCCTTGGTCTTCATGATGCATGAATGCAGCCCTGGCAAGTAACTTCCCAGTGCTGCATTTTTTTGGAATAGGTTTATTGACCCTAAATCATGTAAATATAGAACACGTTCTTCCAGTATGGTCAGTTAGAAAATATGTACACAATATTTTACAATTAAATACTTCAATCAATGAAATATCCAGTTCCTTGTATTGTTGCATCATGCTGATCCTAGGGGATTGATATACTTTCCTAAGGATCAGCATAATGCACCAATGCAGCACCGGAGAGTTACTTGCCGGGGCTGCATTGATTAAGGGTTAAAAATGGCATGTTGTCCCTATGCACATTAACTATATTAGTAAGCACTTTTAATTAAGTGCTGTTTTATAATTGCACATGTAAACACTTAGTTTTTCTTTCTTGATTTTCTATGTGCAATTTTCCTTTGTCATTTGGTTCAGGTCATCGATCTAAACCTTCCCCACCCCTTTCTATTATAATCATGCACTGCATATCAGCAAAGCTTGAGGAAAGTCAGCGTTTCAAAGCAGTTAAATAGATATCAGAAACTTTAAAACATCAAATCTATCCAGTCTGTGTTGTTTGCTAAAGTCAATAGTGTGTTTTAATAGTCACACTTCCTACACCCAAGTCTGCCCTGTATTATCTAGTTAGTCCCTGTTTATGCATTTAGGGCTGCATGGTGCTTCAATGTGCTATGACTATCTGTCGCCATGATACATGAATGCAGTACTGGTGAGTTACCACTACTGCATTCATGTATCATGTCAACCAAACTGGGTTGATATACTACTAGATGGTCTGCATGACTCACAGCGCTGGCGAGTTACTCGCCAGCTGCATTTGAACATCATGAGCATAAGACCTAATTCGTGAGGCACTAACCATCCATTACCATTCTTCATAATCCACGTAAGGTCGACATGATGCCAGTACCATGTTATGGAGTGGTCATTTCTTAAAACTAGGAAGGGGGAATTGGTAGAAATAGGGGTAGATCAAAGAAGTTCGGACCCCTTGAGAGAAGGGAACCTAATATTTTGACCCCTTGAAGCGGGAGGACTAAATATATTTCGCTCCTTTTTAGCCGTAGCTCAAAGAGATTGGCACCAATCAATTTGAACCCGTCGGGAGAGGGGCCGGAAAAGATTAAACCCAAATCCAATTGTTACTGGCTGTGTCTCACGAACTTGGGCCAATATTTTCATCTATGATTGGGTGCAATCTATGACCGGGTGCAATCTATGACTGGGTGCAATCTATGACCTGGTGCAATCTATGACCGGCTCTAAAAAAACATTTTCTTTCAAGCCGGTCATAGATTGCACCCGGTCATAGATTGCATCCAGTCATAGATTGCACCCGGTCATAGACAAAAACATTGGCCCAAGTTCGTGAGACACAGCCTTCTGTGTTTGTGGAAAAATGCACTAGCGCCCCTGTTGTTAAAAATACCCACTCCCTTCCATGCTGCTAGCAGTGTACGACGTGTACAGGGGGTCAGTGAGCCGTGACTGCAGGAGGAAACGCGCCATTTGTCACACAGTCTACCTGGTCCGGTCTGCGCATGCGTGACGCTGTTAGAGCCAGCATTGTTTATTCAACATAACTGGTTCTGTTTTACGCCACTAGAGGGGGTCGGGCTGACTGGGTCTGTGAGGGAATCCTCTCTTCTTGCAATCTCCATAATTATAGGTCCTTTCTGGCAGCAGAGGGGATGCTGGGCCACCTTGGTATTGGAATGAGTAAATAGTGCTCAAAATTCCTTCATCGTCTTGATTGATGAAAGTAATCATGGAGAGTCTACTTACTGGGGCTGCATGTATGCATCATACCGAGCTAACAGAGTTGAAACCCTCCTGAACAGTGGCATGATGCTTGAATATAGACCTGGCGAGTTAATAGCCAGGTTTGCATTCACGCATCATGACGACTCAGGCCATACCACATCAAAGCACTTAGCTTTTTAAAAGATGGCCGCGATTATAACTAAACATACACTAGTGATGCCCCCTAGTGGCACACAATAGAACTACGCCACAAACATGTAATACATGTATTGTTAATACACTGCTGTGTTAGACTCTATACAACGTCATTAGTTTTATATTTAAAAGCCTTCTCTGGTATAGTGAGTGTGTACCATTCACTGCATCGATACACAACACTGCGTTCAGTGGGTCTCTTTGCCATTTGAATATGGGGTATATATGTTGTCTATGCCTCTGCTATGCTAGATTTGGGCGGTATTTGATTAGTTTCATCTAGTCGTATGGACCAACCACTATCCTTATCATAGAGGACTAGACAATGATTAGCATACATTTAACACGTAGCAACAAATAAAAGGTCTCCTCACGATAATATGGTCAGACTAACGCCGCAGCCATTTCTAGTAGGCTCTCCTTTTAAAACAAAACAAGGAATTAAAATTGAGATTTTCTGCAGTACAGTAGGTCCTATGGACCAGAGTAGCAGGAAATGGTGACTTTTCCATAATAAAGTTGTGTTTACACTGGTTTTAGCAGAACCCTCATAACACTGTCTGCAATGGCTATGTTTGCAAACATCTAATAATTATAAGGAGATTCATATTACAATTATCTTTCACATAGTATATATTAGAATGCAGAATTATATCTAAATAGTTGTCAGTGATGCTTCAGAAATAATAAAAAATCTTTATCAACAACCTGTCTTAGAAGTCACCTTTTCTTGCTGCATTGGTCTATAGTTATTTGATGCTGAAATGATAAAATCATCAGCAGGTATGAACATTTTAAAATGTTACCAACACAACACTACACTGATATTCCTAAGCTCTCTATACGCCCAACCTCTCAGTCACTAGTGCTTAACCTAGTTAGTCATTTTTTGGCTCCCTATACGACCAACCTAGATTAGTTATTATTGTCAGGTTGGTCACTACTGACCAACCCACCTTAGTCTTTTTAGTTCCAGGGGGAGCCACTGAGTGGTCATCACAGATGGCCCCAACTAGTGGTATACAAATACAACACACCAATGATGGACCTAGGTTAGCCACTACTGACTGACCCCTTGGTCATTTTTGAATACAACTTTGCCTTTGTGACAAACACTCATATGACCAACCTGGGTTAGTCTGTACTGACTAACCCTTTCAACCTATGGATTTTCAGTGTAGGGGGTAGTTAATAATCCATTACCTGGAGGGTTGTTGAACAAGTTGCAGCAGCTTGATGATTTCTTCCTACAGCAACTGGCCTTCAGTTAATGCATGGGATTTTTCGCTCAAAACTTTCCCCTCCCAAAAAGGGTTGAGATTTCTAACCCCACTCTCGGTCAAGGGGTCGAAATTATTAATTATCTCCCATTGTAAAAACAATGAACACTCCCTAAACCCTCTTCCACTACCCTTCCCTCTCCCTCTATCCCAGTGGGCACATAACATTGGATCAATATTGATAATTGGTTGTCAATGTTGATACAATGCTGATTCAGCGTTGGTTCAATGTTGGACTGAATTCTATGCCCACTGGGATATCCCAATCTTAATGTTTAATTCCCCATTCCCCCAGGGGTGGCGCTGCAGTCGTAACAACACTGCTTCTCCCGCCACCACCACCCCTTCCACCAACCACCACCCAACCACTGCCACTCAGTGACTAACGGTCCTACACCTACCACCACCACCACCACCACCACCACCACACAGCCGCCACTACAAGTCAGAACTCCAACACCTGGACCTCTACACAGTGGATGATACATACATACATACATACTACCCACCACCTCCTCCTCCTCCTCTCTAGTCAGGACTTACTACCACCTACTCCTCCAGTACCACCACTAGCGGTGTTCCTCACTCGGCTTAAGGTGGTGTAGCGGCGTACAGGTAGGGGGTAGTACCACTGGAGTAAACCACACACCTGGTTGGAGCGGCAATAGGCGGGAGGCGTCCAGAGAGGCAACAGTAGCATTAACACAGCCTACCTGGATACTTGTTATACTCAAATCTACCTCAAATCTACCTCAAATCTACCTCTCTATACCTCCAAGGTGTTAAGTACGATTGCAGTTTTTGGGAGAACACCCTGGAGATCTGTAGCGTGAATTATTAGGAGTTTGTGAGTTTTCTGATTTCTGAGTTTTGGGAAGTACACCAGTCATCATGTGTAACGCGGCCTGTGCCAGGATCGTGCTCTTCATCTTCAACTTCGTCTTCTGGGTAAGTACAAGTGGGTTATAAATGATTTGGGACTTGTCTATACTTTATGTTCCAGATGTTGAATTTCATATACTAGTAGTGAAAAAGGCTACATAGCCCCTTAAGGACCGCAAAGCAGAGGCGTAGGGAGCAAATCTTCATTAGAGAGGAGAGTGGGGTCCAGGGGCCCACCCGAACCAGATTTAAGTGTCGGCTACTATGCATGATGGCGCAAACATACTCGTATGTTGTCTCTTTTTTTTTAATGTCGGAATTATATAGAAAAGTGGTTTTCAAGCCCCATTTCATCCAACTAAGGGGCCGAGACCCCTCGGGCTCACTTTCGCCACAAGTAGTCACACGTATACTTGATGTACCAGACGCTAAAATAGCGAAATGAAAGCTACCGGGAAGTTGGCACTTTAGCCCTTTAAGGACGGCAAGTCGCGAAAAGGCAGCCTGGCAAATGACTCTGCATTAGGAATACGTTCCAGCCATGTATAGGGTCGGTATTATGCTTGATTGGAACGCTGGCGAATTACTAGCTAGGGCTACATTCATGCATCATGACCACCAAGGTGATATAATTGATGCATTATAGCGTCCTTGTAGCGTTAAGGGCCACATCGTGCTTTGGTATGAGATACCCTCCCTCGGTTTGATGCACGAGGAGTACATGTTAATGTTGTACCCTGTGTTTCAGATGCTAACGCTAAATAAGTGAGAAAAAAAACGTAGTTGAGGCTTGTTGTTGTTCCCAACACTACATTCTGTTTTTCCCACAACGCTTTTTCCCAAACGGTTCTCATGTTGTCACATGATAATTATTTATAATTTGAAGTAATTTCTATGGAACCTACCATTACTCTGACTAAGGAGTACAGGGAAAAAGTAGTAAGCCATTTGTTTCCGGTCACCCGACCGGGTCTAGCAAAATAGGGCCGGGTCCCGGGACAATTATTAAAGATTTTATGCCAAAAACCCTAAAACCGGGCCCTAAAAAGGTAAAAAGCAAAAAAAAAAAAAAAAAAAAAAAATCCGACCGGCCGGCCCTTGCTTGTCAGACCATGTTATCGGAAACCAACCTTCTTCTTTTTGGCCTAGGGCCGCATAGCGCTTTGATATGCTATGCCCTCTGTCGGTTTTATGCAAACCCTGTGTATTTGCTACATATTATAAAAAAAGAAAAAAGGTTTGTTTCCGGTAACCCGACCGGGTCTAGCAAAACAGGGCCGGGTCCCCCTCCCTCTTTTTTTCTCTTTTTCAAATTTTCCCCTACATGCCAGTTTTTACGGTTTGTAAATCGGATAATTTTTAAGGATTTTAGAGGGAAAACGCTAAAAATAGGCCTAAAATAGGATGATTTAAAAAACAATTAAAAAGAAAAAAAGATCCGACCGGCCGGGTCTGTGTTGTCTGACCATGTTACTGGAAACGAACCTTTTTTATTTATTTGACCTAACTAAAGAGTCTTCATGATGCTTGAATTAATCAAGCTACTCTACCGTCCAGAGCAGTGCATGAAGGCATTATGACTTCAAAAGGCATCAAATACTAAGGATCCATGCGGCCCTTAAAGGGCTGTTAATTGATTGGTTTACATATGCGTCACTGGCCATGATCAGCTGATCATGGTCAATAAAGGGTTAAGGACAAATCCATCCAAATATCACTCTCTGCAGTACCACCTCCTAAATTGAGACGACTTTCGAAGAGAAACCATTGATATGTTAATTTAGTCCACTCCCTCGTTCCAGCGCACCCCTATCTAAGAAGTTGGTACATTGTGTACCACTTTGCTAGCGAACTAATACTACATGTGGTGGAAAAGGGGAGAAGTAGGAGATAGAAGTAAACCGTCCATAAACCAACCACCTGCTTGCCTTGTTCCGAGAGGCGGGCATTTCTCTCTAAATGAGGTGAAGAAATGATAAAATGAAATAAAATAGAAACAAAGTGGTCATTATCACTAAAATTGTCCATACTAAGTGGGCAACTTGAGGTTATTATGGGAATGGTGTTGGGCGGTTTACTGAATTGTACAAGCTATACTATATCGACTAGTGTAGGTGCTGCATTTTAAGAGGGGGTACTGGGGGGGTGAGCTCATATAGTGTTAGCTTGCAACATGATGGCTAGACTGCAGGGGCTTATTGTATGTTGGTTTATTCCATATTGGATATGGAGCATATTGTTAAGTGTGTACAAGTAGGGCTCCCAGCACTCAGCCATAACACCCATAGTAGTATGGGATTGGAACAGGTGGGTGAGGGGCAATGTATGAGGTATTTGTCCTAACCTGTAGCAATGTATTAATTCACATTATATTGTATATACAGTAGTAGTTATAGGACGAATACCAAGCTGGTTACACCACTAGCTGTATGCAGTATACAAGAGGTGGGAAATGCGTTGTACTCCGTGCCCGCTGTGGTAGAAATTCATGTATAAGAAGGTCCAACACAATTAGGTTTTGAAGGCACCAGGTCTTTAGGGATTGCGGGGTTCACTGTGAGAAGATGGTTGCCATTTTTGTAGGTGTACCGTATATTCTATTAGATTCTACTGTAAATCTATTCTACAGTAGCTTCCACTGTAGATCTACAGTAGATTCTACTGTGTACCTACACTAACTATTTACAGTGTTGGCAATCACCATGCACCGCTGCTTGTCATTATTAGACCCGTACTTTTATATTATTTGAGACGCTACATGCTAAGAAACAGTATAATTAATATACTTTATTTATTGCTTCACATTTAATTGAGTAGTATGTGAGCCCCTGTCAGGTCTTTAGAGCGTCATGAAGTTGTATCTCTGACTGCAAGACATTTGTAAGACTGGGTTAAGACGTGAACGTTTGTCCATGAGACGCTACATGTTAGTTTACAGTCTGATTAAATTACTATGCACGTATATATATATGACTTCACAATTATTTAAAATTTACCAATGAATAGGTTTTTATAGTATGCGAGCCCCTGCCAGGTATTCAAGGCGTCATGGTGCTATAATGTTAAAAGAGAATGGTCATTCTTTGATAACAGGGGGGTTGGTGGGAATTTGTTTTGGTTCCTCCCCTCCAAGGCTGTTCAAATCTACCATGGCTGACCTTTTTAAGCATTTTAACTGAATATTTTGATGGGGGGGATTATTTTGGTGCCCCTTTAGGGAGGTCCAAACTCTTTGACCGGCCTGCCTCCCCAAAAAAAGAATGCACCAACCCCCACCCCCTGATGTTTAAAATGGCCACTCCCTTATTATAATTTAAGTTATATCTGACTCCAAGACACACGCTATGATACACCACAGTCAATCAGACCACCTCTACTATAAGGGCCGCATGGTGCATGAATGCATCATGCCCTTAGTTGTCATGATGCATGAATGCAGCCCAGGTCAGTAGCTCGCCAGTGCTGCATTCAAGCATCATGCCGATCCTACAGGGCTGATTCACTCCTGAAAGTAGGTACCCCAGAGGAGCGCTGCGCTCCCGTGAAATGGACCAAATGTCAGAGCATAAGGGCAATCTTTACATGCTCTTCACAGCCAGACCAATAATCATACAGGAATAGCAGACCACTCACCAGAAAGATATGGATCAGCTGGTGATATCTATTATCAATGCTCTGAATTTTGTGCAGCCTTAGTCTATGAATATTGGTCTTTACTGAAGGCTGATTTTCCATCAGTTAGACACTTTGTCACCTGTTTTCTACCAGGCTATTTTCCTAACTTTCCTTTCCAGTGGTCTTGCCATTCCACCATGGGTTGGACCTATACAATATGAGCACCGTTGGATAGCTATGATTCAAACCTTTATTTGTATCCCCGGCACAATTATGAATAAATTTTATTGAAATTATGGCTGCATTAACAATAATAAAACATCTTAAATGGACAGATAATTCTCAAAAGAATTGATTGTGCCGCACCATGCCATGAAGCTCCAATTCTCTAGAATACCTATATTGAAACAGATATGCAATTCGATGGATGGGGCCGATGTGAGACTAAATCTAGGAAATAATCTTTGTAAAATAAGTATGATAACCCCCTGGCCATGTCCTAAATTGAGTAGGTGTATGCACTGTAAGTCTATGGGAGCACAATTAGGTACAGGTACTCAATACAGACCCACATTCCAGTAAGTGAAGGGAAGAATATAGCTTAGAGTCAACAAAATTGCAAGAAAAGGTTTTTTATACATTTCTTACCTGTTTCGCACCTTTGCATGACAGAAAAAATTATTCAGCCCCAGATTACTATTGACAAAGTGGATTAGATATGACATGGCCACCAGTGATACAAATATGGATGAACCTTATGTGGTGCCTTTACCATGGACTGGGGGAACAATGTGGCAGCCCATGTATAAGGAAAATAATTATTCTCCCAAAGGCAGACCCCATTAAATAACTCACTAGCTCTAAGGATTATATTATAATTATATGATATGATCAATTAGTTGGAATTCCATGGAATTATTTCTTATCAATATTCTGAATATTACTATTTCACATGCTATGGATCTTTATTGAACATACAAACACCCCTTTTCGCTTGAAAATTCCTGGTACCAGGTGTTTGACTCTAGTACATGAATCTCAAAATGTTGTAAAAAAAGATCCTTTCATACATATCTATATAGATGAATTATATGAAAATTATGATTTATCCCATACATGCATTATTCTCTCACTTTGACTTGGATTTGTTGTGGGCATATTGGTTTTGGAGGCACTCCTAGGAATAAATGTGGTGTATAATTTTCTTGCTGCATACTCATATGAAGTAGGTGAAAACCAATGATCAAGCTTTCTTTGCAATTAGTTTGACTGCAGTACCTTTATTTACTGGACTTACAGCTGGGGCCAGGTGTACTCATGCATGGCAGAGGACAGGTGAGTGGGGCTAGCAGCCACCACCACTCCACTCACACTACCTGTGTACATATACAAGTTTACTATAAAACCAAGCTAAACACCACTTTGTGATCTATATTATTTTCTATAGTTTAAGCATTGTGATACTGACCCTGCTTTCATTATGATCTAAAATAGACCCCATAGATATAATTGTTTGCTGACTTCCATGGTAGAGTAAGGGAATAGAGCAGATGGTAGAATCTTAATGCAACTCTTCCCCTTCCTCAAAAGGGGGATCTGCCCCCGAAAATGCAAAATTTATTTGAGTTCCCTTATCCATAGAAATATATAGGCTTTGTCTCTGAGAAATTTGGGAATTTTATTGTTTTTTTGGGGGTTGTGATTCTATCGCCCTTTATATAGGATGGGCCTGCAGGTGACCACTGGCTTATGACTGGGACAAGGCTATAAATAAGTGATTTTGTCATTTTTAAACATCAGTAGGTCATAAAATCTCAATGGGAATGTGATGAAAAAAAATTCAAGACACTCTATACCAGTTGCACATATTAGTGCTGCAGCATTGGAGAGCTAGGAGCATTATTTCTGGCGACACCCATCACCAAAAAAGACTAAAGGTCACTATATACCACTGGAAAGCTCTGATCATGGGCTTTTCAGATATGGCGAGCATAAAAGAAAAGGTTGCGAGGAATCCAAGATGGCCGCCGAAATCCAAGATGGCCGCCAAAATATCAGAATTCCATCTCCAATGACCTAGATATGGCTTAGAATACTTTTTTAACAATGCCTACCCCCCCCTAATTTGGACCCAAGGAATCCAATGGTTCCATTGGTTTGTTTCTAAGACAGCTGGTTGCTTAGCAACAACTGTTCTAATTGTTTATCTGCCTAGCAACACAGTTTTCCATGGTCCTGAGGTTGATTACAACCATACCTACCCCCCCTAAATTGAACCCAAGGAATTCAATGGTTCTATTGCTTTGTTTCTGAGGTAGCTGGTTGCTTAGCAACAGCTATTCTAATTGTTTATCTGCCTAGCAACACATATGTCGATGGTGCTAAGGTTGATAATAATCATACCTACCCCTTTAAACTGCACCCAAGAAATTCAATGGTTCAATTGGTTTGCTGCTAACACAGCTAGTTGCCTAGCAACGACTGTTATTATTGTTTATCTCCCTAACAAAACATATTTCCATGGTCCTGAAGTTCATTACCAACAAGCATGGTAACAACTATACAACTTTGATCCAGGCTTTTCTATGGTTTAAGGTTGATAAAGGAACTAGCTCTGTGGACTCTTCAAGTAGCTCTTGGGACCCCTTTAGCAGCTCTTGGGACCCTGCAAGCAGTTCTGGGGACCCTCTAAGGGGCTTTGTGGGACCTTCCAGTTGCTCTGGGACCCCTTTAGTGACTCTGCAGACCCCTCCAGCTGCTCTGTGGACCTGTTTAGTAGCTAGGGGGTATGTACATAACAGCTAGCTACATGTGGATGGCCCCCAAGAGCCCTTGAGCTTCTTACGGTGGGGGGGGGGGGGTAGCTATTGTAATAAAACTTGGTTGATTAGGGACCCTTCCAGTGGCTCCCATCACCTCTGTGGACCCATTTAGCAGCACTGTGAACCCTTCCAGCGGCTCCGTGGACCCTTCTAGCGGCTCTGTTGACCGCTTCTGTAACTCTTGGGACCCTTCAGCTACAGCCCGGATACTGAGGGAGCTGGTACAATCGACCTAGGTACTAGTCATCCCTGATATAGGGGAAGATGATCTAATTGTCCCTGATGTAGGGGAAGATGATCTAGTCATCCCTCGTATAGGGGAAGATGATAGTCATCCCTGGTATATGGGAAGATGATCTAGCCATCTCTGGTATAAGGGAAGATGATCTAGCCATCCTTGGTATAGGGGAAGATGATCCAGTTGTCTCTGGTATAGGGGAGGAGTCTTCCTTGGTACCAGAGCTTGTAGACATCTACTAATGCCAGGGTATGCATACCCAGAGCCCGTCTGGGTGTTTCCAGGGGTAGAGGTGGTCATAGAGTTAGCAGAGGTGTTCACAGAATCAGCAAAGATGCACCCACAGCCACCGCAGTGTACAGAGGTCCTCCTGGAGCCATCGGAAGGGTCCCTAGAGCCGCTGGAAGGGTCCCAAGAGTCACTGAAGGGGTCCCAAGAGCCACTGAAGGGGTCCCCAGACCCACTGGAACGGTGCACAGAGCCACTGAAGGGGTCCCCAGACCCACTGGAACGGTCAACAGAGTCACTGAAGGGGTCCCCAGTGTCACTAAAGGGGTCCCCAGAACAACTGGAAGGGTCCCAAGAGCCACTGAAGGGGTCCCCAGACCCACTTGAACAGTCCACAAAGTCACTGAAGGGGTCCCCAGTGTCACTAAAGGGGTCCCCAGAGCTACTGCAAGGGTCAACAGAGTCGTTGAAGGGTCCCTAGAGCCATTGAAGAGGCCCCCACACTGATATTCCTAGACTGCCTATACGACCAATCTATCAGTCACTAGTACCTAACCTAGTTCGTCATTTTTTGGCTCCCTATACGACCAACCTAGGTAAGTTATTATTGTCAGGTTGGTCAGTACTGACCAACCCACCTGAGTCTTTTCATTTCCAGGGGGGAGCCACTAAGTGGTCATCAAAGTATCTTACAGGTGGCACCAACTAGTGGTATACAAATACAACACGCCAATGATGAACCTAGGTTAGCCACTACTGACTGACCCCTTAGTCATTTTTGAATATAACTTTGTCATTGTGATTAACACACATATGACAAACCTAGGGTAGTCTGCACTGACTAACCCTTTCAACTTATGGATTTTCTGTGACACTGACGGGGTCCACAGACCCACTGAAGGGGTCCGCAGTGTCACTGAAGGGGTTCCTAGAGTCAGAGCAACTAGAAAGGGCCTCCAAACCCTCTGGGAGGGTCCCCAGAGCTGCTTAGAGGGTCTACATAGTCACTGAAGGGTTGTCCAGCATCATTGAAGGAGTCCACAGAGCAGCTGGAAGGGTCCCCAGAGCTACTGAAAGGGTCCAGAGAGTCACTGAAGGGGTGTCCATAGTCACTGAAAGGGTCCAGAGAGTCACTGCAGTGGTCCCCTGAGCCACTGATGGGGTCCACAGAGTCATTGAAGGGGCTCACAGAGTCACTGGAATGGCCTCCAAAGCCTCTGGGAAGGTCCCCAGAGCTGCTTGGAGGGTCTACAGAGTCACTAAGGGGGTCCTGAGTGTCACTGAAGGGGTCTACAGAGCAGTGTGAAGGGTCCACAGAGCCGCATGTAGGGTCCCCGGAGCAGCTGAAGGGGTCCAGAGTCACTAAAGGGGTCCCAAGAGCTACTTGAAGAGTCCACAGAGCTTGTTTCTTTATCAATCTCACACCACAGAATAACCTGGATCCAAGGCTGTTTAGTTGTTGCAATGCTTGTTGATAATGAACCTCAGGTCCATGAAATATAACATATTATGTTGTTACCATTGAATTCCTTGGGTGCAGTTTAAAGGGGTAGGTATGATTATTATCAACCTTAGCACCATGGAAATATGTGTTGCTAGGCAGATAAACAATTAGAATAGCTGTTGCTAAGCAACCAGGTGTCTCAGAAACAAAGCAATAGAACCATTGGATTCCTTGGGTCCAATTTAGGGGGGGTAGGTATGGTTGTAATCAACCCCAGGACCATGTAAAACGGTGTTGCTAGGCAGATAAACAATTAGAACAGTTGTTGCTAAGCAACCAGCTGTCTTAGAAACAAACCAATAGAACCATTGGATTCCTTGGGTCCAAATTAAGGGGGGTAGGCATTGTTAAAAAAGTATTCTAAGCCATATCTAGGTCATTGGAGATGGAATTCTGATATTTTGGCGGCCATCTTGGATTTTGGCTGCCATCTTGGATTCCTCGCAACCTTTTCTTTAACGTTCACCATATTTGAAAAGCCCATGATCAGAGCTTTCCAGTGGTATATAGTGACCTTTAGTCTTTTTTGGTGATGGGTGTTCAGCTAATTAGCCTTCAATGCTGCAGCACTATATGTTTTCCACAATATAATGGTGCTCAACCTAATACCCTTGAAGTTGTATATGGCCTGAAAATGGAAGAATGCCTATTTTCACTAGCTTTCCCCTTCGCAAAGTAGCATTTTGAGGGGCAAATTATGTCAAGTTGTGTGCAAATAGATGTTATACCAAGATCATTTCCCAAAGGGAGCATATTGTTTATCATGAATTAGCTATCAAACACAATCTGGCTGTGTTATATTTGATGTATAAACAACCTAAAAATGCCCAATTGGCCCATCAGGAAAAAAAGACAAATATAAGGTTAAACTTTTTTTCTTAAAAAAATCATAATAAATCAACCATTCAAAGGATCTGAACATAACTGATGTCCTTCCTTCCCATTCTTTTCAAGCTTTCTAACGATACTATTGCCGAATCTCTAGGCCATATATCTTTAAAATACCTGTGGTACCTACTGAAAGACCAGCATGATTCACCAATGCATCACTCGCCATGACTGCATTGGTGCATCATGATGACAACTATTACCTTTTAGTGACATGCTGCTCTGACAGGTTTAGCCACCCATGCGTGCCGCCACCTCTTGTCTAAACTTCTTTTGAAGCTTTTATTTCCTCTTTGGCTTTTTGTTCCCCTGCCCGTTGCTGCGTGAAGTCAGGACGGGTGGGGTGGGGTGGGGGGGGGGGGGGGTCCCACAATAGGCCAGGTTCCCAGACAGGCCTAATCATGATATATAATATATATATATACCCTAGAGGTGGCATATACCTGTGAAGCCCACCTGAATGGGCTTGGTTAACTCTAAAGGGCAGGATAATGCCTCAAAGCCCCGGGGGGGGGGGCACTTCATAAAATCCCCCTCACCAAGGGTCTGCTTTTCACCAAAATCCCCCTCACCAAGGGTCAATTTTCGGAAATTTCATCAAATATTCCCAAAAAGGGTCACATTTTGCCAAAATTCTTTGCAACAAGGGTCACTTTTGACCAAAATTCTTACACCAAGGCCGACTCCTCGGGGAAAATTGCTAAAACTTAGGCACTTTTGTCCAAAATCCCCCTCAGCAAGGGTCACCTTTGACCAAAATCCCCCTCGCCAAGGGTCACTTCTGACCAAAATCCCCCTGACCAAGGGTAAGGATTGTCAGAGGGCCAGCCGCACACCTGTGTCAAAAAAAATTTGAGTACCCCCCCTGGGCTCAAAGTTCCTGTCCATTTGTCTTGATGATGCACCAATGCAGCGCTATCAAACTGGTATTTCTCAGACGATGCAGTGGTGTATCATGAATATATAGTAGGTCATGATGTACGCATGAGGCGCGGTCTAGTTAGTTACCAACCGGCTCTTCATTGATGCATCATGGAAAAGAAATTATTTCAGTATTAAAGCACTCTGCTGCCCTTACATGGTTAAGGAGTGTGCAATATGAGAGGCAGTGGAATGCATAGTTCAGATTTCTAAGTGTTAAGGGGTACCGTAAATCCTTGCATATACCATAAAACTTTGTGTAGAAGCCATGGCTAGTATGCGAGTCAGATCAGATCAGATTTCTAAGTGCTAAGGGGTCCCATAAATTTATAGGGGAATCTACTGTAGAATGGGTTTTCAGTAGAATCTACTGTACATTTACCGTAGATTCTACTATTTACCTACAATAAACTGTACACATACAGTAGAATATACTGTACACCTGCAAAATGGCAACCAACTTTTTGCAGTGTATTTGAGTATTTACGGTAGGCATTACGGACCTATTCAACCAGAACCCAGTTATACAAGTCCCTTAAGCAACAAAGAACAAAATGCACTGATCAGATTTCGCAAAGTGTTAAGGAGCACCGTAAAACCCCGCAAAGAAGCCCTGGGTAATACGCGAGTCAGATTGCTGGTGCGGCTTGTAGGATCGGCCCTGAGTCGGGGTGCGGCTTATACGCGAGTTTCTAGCTGTATACTACAGTACTAAAGTCGCCATTGCAACTCATAGGATCGGCCCAAAGTCTGGGTGCGGCTTATACCTGAGTTAGGCTTATACGTGAGGTTTTACGGTAGCCATATTGCTCATTACAGATTTAACGTTTACAGACTTTAAAGCTATAGGTTACCAGCGATGGAATTGGGCCTTACAAGAGCATGCACACATGCACTGATGTAGGCCAAATTGGTATAGTGCATTAAAGCACTGTTTAGCCATTAAGGATTAAACCAATAAAGTGTAGTTCATGCACAAATCGCCACATAGCACTGCCCAGCCTTTTTTAGGGGGCAAAATTACCCACCCGTAAGTATATCCCCTGGCAAAATCCCATTCAGATTACACTCATGTATATTGCATTTACATAGACATGGGATATTTCTGTTGTGGTAAGCTATAGCACAGAGAGGTCATAGAACTTTGGCCGTACATTGGAACCTCTGCTGTAACTCCCGCTGAGTAGTAATACGCTAAGCTCTTGGACAACTTGAAGGTTTTAGATTATTGAAGCTTATTGCAGTGACGAGGTCACGTATTATACATACGTGTATAAATGTGTTTCGATGAATAACTTCCTTTTCTACCTTTAGGCTATATCATGTGTGGTGTTAAATGGCATATCATTATAGAATATTATACTTAATTCATCAATTTTGGGATTCAAACAATATATAATTTTGAAAATCGACTAGGACACTATATGGGTCAAATATCTAAAAGTGTACAAATCTGGATAAACTACAAATCTTAAAATTTCTGGAAACGGCGTCATTACATCCAAAAGATGACATCTTTGCTCCATGAGCCCCCCCCCCCCCCTCCCCCCGGTGGATTCTCTCCCCAGTGGGTCAGTTTTTATGACTCGTTAACCGAAAACTATTTTCCTCAATTCTGGGATTTAGAGTAATATATCAAATTCTGAAAGGACTAGCAAACGAAATAACATATCATATACCCACATGGAACTTAGTGCTTACTATGTAAATCGACTCTTTCCATTAATTCTACTATTTAAAATAATATATCAATTTTAGATATACTAGTATACACTATATACCCCTGTGGTTCGTACAAGATACCACGTCAGAACAGACTTCGTGGATGCCATTTTTAGCTACAATTACCTACAAAGTTGTTTTATGTGCATAAATACAACAAAAATAGGTGTACGACCATCATACCACTGACATACATATGTAGGGGAGCGTCTTGTTTGTTTTGGTTTTTCACGTCTTGTAGAAATAGACCAGAACTGGCCTCAGCCGTGACGTCTAGACTTATCTGTGGTATACTTCAACACCCCCCCCCAGCCCACCCCAACACAGGTGTCTCTGGGAATGGGTCAGTGAGTAAAATAAAGAGGGTATGTCGGCTAATGGTTTGATTAGCCGACATCATCCCTCCGAGACAAATTGTGGGACGGGCTAACTGAAATTGCATTCTAAACCATTTGAGACTGGCAGAACGCTTCATGTCCTTATGATGCTCAAACGCAGCGCTGTCGAGTTACTCACCAGTGCTTCATTCAAGCATCATGCAACAATGATGTTTATATGCATTGTGTCTGTCTTAAAGGGTTAACTATAGAATGTAAGCTCATTCTGGGGTGATTTTCTCATTTTTGTCTGATTACATGATCCATATATACCTCTAAGTAGGTATGGAGAGTTTGGAAGTTCTTATTGAGTATTCAACATATTAAAAGCAACCCTCTAGGGTGTATTAACCCATTAAGTCATGTTTATGATGGTTGCAGCCCTAATGCCTTATTCATTGAGGCTGCATTTATGCGAAAAGAAACTAGGAAACTACGTGTACATGGTAAATAGTAAAGCCAAATATCCGTATGTTTAAACTGTAAACCAACATTACATTGTACTGTCCATGTACACTAATACTGTAGTATATACAGGAAAACTATAACAATTTCTACTGCCAAGCTACATAATATATACTTCTGACAATGTAAGACACTCGGCTACTGTTCATGGGAGAGTCAGGTAATAAAGTTACGGGTAGCTTCATCCAGAGGATGGAGAACAGGAGGAGGAGGTGATGGGGGAGGGGGGGGGTAGCGGCAGGTGTATTTGTTCTGGTCCCAGGATTCTGGTAGCTATACTGAAGTAGGTACACCCCCCCCCCCCCTGCCCTAATAACAAACACATGTTAACGGGGAAGTAAGTGGGGGCTGATAACCAGGGAGTGGACAGGGTTACATATTCTATATAGTCTGAATTATTCGAAATATAGAAAACAAATAGACAGAGGTCCACGATAACCTGTCTGTGCGATAGATTTATCCGCAAGTGGTGCATTGGATCGTATCACCCAAGGCGGATTATAGTGGATCTCTATATTTATTTCATGTAATCTTGTTTAATTCCATCAAAATAAACAATTAAAGATTGGTTTCATAGCTATTTCGGTGACATCATCATGTAGAAACAGCCCATGGAGAATGAGTATCAGTTTCTCCAATGGGTTGTGGAGAACGGCCATTTTAGTACTTTAGCAGAGTAACATTGTTTCTCCATATGAAATAAAGGATTTTACACCATAATAAGAACCTTTAAGACAACGTTATAAGGCTTTATCCCTGAGGGCCTTATGTACATTTACATTATCTAATAGGCAGGGTATACAACTTGTATGCTTTCTATGATGCATAAATGCAGCTCTAACGAGTTGTTTGTGATCGCCAGGGCTGCATTCATGTATCATGATGATGTAAAGAGATTTACATGAAACACTAAACTGCCTTACAAAGACATACACTTGTGGTTCTACTGGGAAATCATTTGGCTCTTTTAGTAAGAATTTGAACCGAAAATAGCCTTCAATGATTGACTTCTTGTATTCATAATGAATATTGTTCTTTAACTCCTGAGGACTGCGCACCTGGTAATAAGGGTAGGGGGAGGGGTGTCTTTAGTTGGGCCCAAGTGCATGAACTGGGTCATTACACTCTCACCCCTGAGGTTCCCTATAGTAAGGTACAGTGTGGGACACTCTGCATGTCGGCCATTTTTTTGCACTGACCCCTGTGACTACATAGGAGGTGATAGACAAACCCAAAAGTGCTTAAATCTCAATTATAAATCAATCCCTGTTCCCTGCATCCTTAGGGTATCAATATAACTAGGGGTTGCACCGTTTGTGACATCTAATTCTGCTCAGATTGCCCATATTATCTGAATTACCCCCCTTCACAGGAGGTGGTAGACAAATAGTTTACTACACTGTTAGTAATATATCAGAACATCAGGCAGGCGATTGTAATGACCCAGTTCAGGCACGTGCTTGGGCCAGGTGATATATTTCGAAGAAACCAAAAAACAATGAGAAAGAATATAAAGGTAGATCCATGTGTCCTTATCGATATATTCACATCCCATCTCTACTTGCATGCTTCCATTCCAATTCCCCCTCCCTTAACTTCTCGACAGATCTAATCAAGAACAATCAAAAACTACAGAAATCGATGAGGTTCACTTTTTAACTGCAGGATCTCTAAGACTAGAGATCGATACCATAGACCCAGCTGCAGGCCTTTAGAAAATGGCGTCGCAGATGGATTTAATCTTAAAAAGTGGAGATAAAATGAAAAGCTATTGGATCAGATAAGAGTTACAGATAGACCGATACCTAGAGATATGTACAAAACAGTAAGGAGGATGAATGTACTGACACCATAGCAACTATGGTTGTCCTAGAAAACAATCATTTAACCCTTTGTATAATGTCTTTGTTCATCAGGCGAGTCTAGTGACTAATAGACAAATGTAATGTACTATAAATTGTGTATTACATGCATCACTATGCTGCCCTTCAAGGGATAGTCAGCTAGTAGTATATGTTTTTAAATTATGGACCATATGTTACTAGAAAAGAGTAATACTATAAAATAGCCATATTTATTCTTGAGAAAAAGGAAAGTAAAAGGATCAAATACTATATAAAATATGGATCAAAAGTGACTTGCAAATAGATGGGTATACAAAGTGTAATGCGTAAAAAGTACGGGACGAGTTGACGGGGACACAAGGGGGCAGTATGGATCAGCTGTTCCTGCACCCTTTGTACATCAGAAGCGACTGCTCAGTGCTGTTGGGGTTGGTACAAAAATACACCTCACCCCCTGACAGGCCTACTGCTGCTGGTAGCCTCTGGCAGCCTGACAGGTCACCCCCCCCCACCCCACCCTACAAACACATCCTCACCCCCTACACACCCCACATCCTCACTCCCCCATTACAGCCCTGCCTCAAAAGATGACATTGGGAGCGATAAGTATAACGGGGAATATCCACAGTATGCTGGGGGCTATTAAGGGAGTGAGCGGGGGGTTGTTCTTTTCTTGTATTTTTTTGGGGGGGGAGGGGGAGGGGGCTTACACATTTTGACCTCTCATGGGGGGGGGGAGGGGCAAAATGATTTCACCTGTTTTTAGCAAAAGAAAACTCTACGTAACTAACTTTATTTACCATCCCCTTATCTGGGGTGTGTAAACGATGTTGCATGAGAATTCATTTGTCATTATGTGACCATGTACCATGAGGGCTGCATTCATGAATAATGATGATAAAAAAACACAAAAAAAACATATGCCACTACATATGCTGCATTTAAATGGTTAACAACTCCGATGTGTGAGCATTCACACACACACACACTCAGAAGTGAGCTTCACTGTCGCCAAAAGCACTTCCTGGCTTTCAGCTGAGAGCGCACAAGCTGTCTATCGTTCATGGTGTGAAAGGCGTGCTGATGTAAAAGTCGATGTCACGAGGTCAGAATAATGCAGACAGTTCATGATGGCACTCTAGATAGTGGGAGAAAGAGCACAATGCATTAAGAACAACAATAGGCCCACACCTTGTGATGTCCACTTTATGTATGACACATGACTTATATATTGCTCTATATGGAGCTCTGCATAATGGCCTTTTCGCAAAAAGGGATATCATTTTCTTGGTCCCCACCTCAAGAGCGGTACGAATTTGATGGAGTTTGTTTGGTTCCCCCTCTCGATGAACCTAACCCCCCCCCCCCCCCCCCCCAGAGTTAGTTACTCGCCGGTGGTGCAACCATGTATCATGTCGACCCGGAGGTGTAATACACTCCCGAAGAATCAGCATGATGCAGCGATGCATTGAGAGCTAGTTACTTGTTACTGCTTCATGATAACAAATGAATATTAATGGACCTTAAGGTATCATGCCATCCTTATGAGGAGAATAAGGCCAGTAACTACATGGGTAGGTATGATACACGTGACTTGCTGTATGAGTGTTATCAGCCACAGGTGGGATAACTGTTCGAGGCTTTACGGAGGATATTTACCAATAACTACTCCAATATTCAAGGCTTATAACACTCATGCAGCTGGTCACTCATATATATACATATCTGACTTACACCCAGAGGCTGCTCAATGGACCACATCCGCATACAGTATATGTATGTAAAATATAGACAGGCCATTTATTTAGCTCACTCAGCCCTCTGTGGTGAAATTGTATATATGTGATTGAAAAAAAAGGCACCCAGCATGTAATTCATCATGTACATCCACCTAAGTGGACCTACGTCATACCTCACGTTGGCGCGGCGTTATGTGCATGTTATATTAATGTATAAGACGTCACAGGAGTATTCCTGGCCGCACATGTACATAAAACATCTAGTACCTTAGTCTATAGCCATCACGGTCCACTAGACAGACTGACTTCATGTGACACACACCCCAACAATATTTGTCTCTGGAAAGGTTGAGAGCTTAGCTCTTGCTTCCCTGTCAGCAAGAGTTGGGGCTTTATATAAGGGTTATATAGTTACTCTCCTCCTATATACCGGGGGGGGGGGGCTACCTAGGTATTACATTACTTTACATAGGGTACATGATCTAGAATAGATGTTGTTCATAACAAAAAATAAGTAAGATCATGCAATCGCCGCTCTAAAGCATTGAGGAAGTTAGAATATATAAAACCTATTTTCTTCTTGTCCAATGAATCATCATAATTGTCCTTAAATGCACCTATACCGTCTTTTGTTATGTCAGAGACTGAACATGTAATTGTATGCATTTTGGGGTTGGGTGGCGCTCAAAGGGTGTACATGTCTTCATGAAAACAAAGGTTCCTACATCCCTCCTTATGTAACCGTTAGTTCCCGAGCGTTCCGCCTAGGGGGCTCTGCCGTCAGGGTCACAGGAAGTCAGTGGGGCATGCTACTTCCGGTACAATAGAGTGACCCTTTGTCAGACACTTAAATGCAGTTAATCCTTTAAAGGCCCACACAGCATAATGACCTTTCTTGCCACTAGTCTATACTCACTAGGGCTGCATTGAAGCATTTTGCCGAAAACCATTTAATTCATGCGTTCCCAAAAGTTGGCATGATGCAGTAATATACTTCCAAGAGCTGTGATTATTATGCATTATGTCGACAGCAATTAAATCACTCCGCGGCCCTGAAAGGTTTGAGGGAATTAGAGGGTATACTGGTGTGAGTCGGTATATGTACACATAAGGATGAGGGATGCGGGGAGGGGGGGTAAAACAGGGTGGGAGCGGAAGTCAGTTGAGGAAAGGATTTAATCTGCTAAATCGAGTATAGGGGTCGGGCAGGGTCAGGTAATAATACATGGGAAGAACAAACCCCTCTCTATGGGCAGCATTTACCTTTGGTTGTATATGAATTCCAGCCTAAAAGTCGTAGATGAAATATTTTATGACGCTATTACCATCCGCATCACTTCCCAGAGACACAGCTGTACTGACCACTAATGCCTGTGGATGAAGAGTGAGTGCCTTTAAAACGTTTAAGCCTGTTGAAACTATCAGGCTCTTGGCTTTGTTCAGGACAGGCCAGCGTAATGCACTTCATTGTAAAATATTAGTATGTATACTAAACATGTGGGTAAAGTTGTGTTACCAACATAGCTAACTTTTTATTCCAGTAGTAAATACTGACGACTACAAGTCGACCAAACCTAATTCGAGAAATTGGAAGGGGGTATTACTTAACCCTAGACACAGTTTACTACTTATAGGTGTCGAGGTACATATGTACACAGCCAAAAATAATTTTCTCATTTCAAGAAACTCAGACAAATGACTAGTTTTAAGGAAATCTTTTTTCTTAAAACTAGTCATTTTGTCCGTCAATCAAGTTTATTCATCGTAGTTTCTTGAAATAAGAAAAATATTTTTTGCTGTGTACTTTTAATTTCAATTAAAGCCAGGCCATGACCTTGGCCCCA
Organism: Harmothoe impar; assembly: GCA_947462335.1. Lineage (NCBI taxonomy): Eukaryota > Metazoa > Annelida > Polychaeta > Phyllodocida > Polynoidae > Harmothoe > Harmothoe impar. The sequence continues at coordinate 9,351,131 of OX381711.1, read as the reverse complement.
CTGTACCTGAGCCCCTTATTGTGTGTCGGAACTCTTTAATGGACACACTGCTTTAACCCTTTAAGGACAGATGTCGCTAAAAGATGACATTGGTACCAATGCAGCCCTGGCGAGTAAATCGCTGGTGCTTCATTGGTGTATTATTTCGACCCTCCGGGGGTGTCTCAACTCTGTAGGGTCAGCATGATGCTTGAATGCAGCACTGTCAAGTTACTCGCCAGGGCTGCATTCATGACCAAGGGCATGATTCAGTAAACGGTTAATGCGGTATGCCCTCCGGCAGGCAAACACACCCACACATTGTGGTGATTTTACTCTAAATGGACAATTCAGGTAACCAAAAGCCCTGGGTAGTAAATCGGCAGTGTTACATTTATGCTTCATGTCGAGCTTATGGGGTTGATACACTCCTGATGTAGAGGCATGATGCATGAATGCATGAATGCATCATGCCGACATAATGACACATTAAAGCACTATGCGGCCCTTAAAGGGGTTATAACTCTTGGACGTCATGCACATATACCGGCTTTCCCAGCATGCATTGGTGCCTGGACGCAGCTTGCCGCCATGTTGGATTTGGCAGCGTCCCAGGCCGCCATGTTGGATTTAATGGCATCAATGGTCGTATGAGGATCTACTTGGAATATTAAACGGGTTATTAGTCTGGTAGTTGGATTTAAATCCGGAATGATTGGGTATAAGTGATCCTAAGAATAAGTATTATTAAAGCGTATAGCGTTTAGCCTGTACACTTACAAAAAGAGGGTGCATTCTGCAAGGGGGGTGAAGAAGGCGCAATTAGTTCTTTTCAACTGTAAAGTTGCCATTTCCTTGCCACAGTAGTTTACAGGAAAACGCATTTACAAAGGAATTGAGAGTGACCTTTCTAGTAGAGAACGGGACTAATGCATATGTTTGTTTTGGAGATATTCCCGCAACCTCTTCTAGAATATGTAAGGAGATTCAAATGAGATCTCCAAGAATCACATTAAAAAAAAGAAGCTTATGTAAAGAACCGGCCCTGGCAGACAGAAACGAGTCTCGACTAATAGAAGGACAGATTATCGAGGCCTGTCTGTACGTGTATTTCATGGCAATATTATGATATCATCATATATTTAATATACTATTTGATTTGATCTCATTCGAACCATAGAGTGTATAAATATTTTCTGGAAAGTCTATATTCTGATAATAAGTGTTACGATATGGGTTATTGTTTCAAGCTGTATAGCTTACTAACCATGGCCGGATCATTAGACCCCCCATGAAGGCCCAGAGTACTGGTCCTTGCTGAATTCCAGCTAATAATAAGAGCAAAGAGCAAATAACACTAAAAGGGTTCACTTAGATGTTCACCGATAGGTTAGCACTATTCCTCAGCAATCAGAGTACCTCAAAATAACACAAATGGGTGATAACTGAAATGTGGTTTCATCTATAGTTAAAGCCCCAGCGCCTCTATATATAGGGCTGATTACCTGTCCCGACTCCACTCCGACTGTCGCTGGAGGGATACCGAGATCTGTGCCTTTAAGTAAATAGGTATTGAGTTGGCTATATGGACTGCACACTCCATCCAGCAGGGTGAGCCATGCGCTTTTGAGGGACAAGAAATTGTCCAGTAGACCCCCTTAGTATTCCTTGCTCTTTGGTAAGAGCTATAAGGGCAATAAGAATCAGGCACATTACTCGGCGACCGACCTCGGGGGCATACTACCTTCCAAGACGCCCCCTCAGTAGTATCTATAATAGTACCTACCTTGTCTCTACATGCAGTAGGGTTGGATCAATGCCGCCTTTTGTTGTTGTGCGATGACCTGGAAAACTCACCAGTGCTATCAAGTATTCATTCAGAGACGTGGACCCCGCCATGAAGATTTAATGAGGATCGATAATAACCAGGTGGCAAACATGGTTCAGACTTGGATTGGGCACTTGAAGAAGTCAGTGTATCTGAGGGAATATGGGAGTGGGAGCTAGTATTGAATATAGGTACCAAGTTTAGGAACTACCGGTATTAGATTATTGACAGGGCTTCGGGAAACTCAATATATAAAAAATACTTGTTTTAATGAATTAATATGCTACTTTAATGAATAGGCTCAGTCAGATTTGTTATCAGATTAAATGTAAATCTAAAGAATTACCCCCCAGCAAAAGGAGGGTGTTATGAGGTTGGGCGGTTGGGAGGGGGGGGGGGGTGGCCCTACATTATGCAAAGCTTATTGATCAATAGGAAAATTAATATATCATATTTTAGGATGTAACGGTGCCATAAGAAAAGGTTCAACACTGAGTCAGTAAGCACTTATTAGACAAAATCACTCATCACACATCACAGGGTTGCACAATCTATTTCAAGAAAATAACCACGTCGCCCTTAAAAGTTTGAGAAATGCAGTCCTATGTGACAAAGCCCCAGTAAAGCCCACTTGGCCCTGTCAGTACGTGTCAATTTTAGGATTTGGGACCCACCAGCTCACACAGGCAAATATCAGCGTCAGCCAATGTCACCTATAGCACTCACACATAAGGGTCAGGCACTGCTGGACTATAATAGATGGGTCATGGGTATCAATCACTTTTGCAATATTTCTTGAGAGTCTGGCAATGCTGGATCTCCATGGCAGATTCTGACAATGCTGGACTCTTCCAGGCTGAAAGAGACTCTGCACAGAGTCCAGCAGTGCTAGGCTTTAGATGAAGGTCCAGCATAGCCTAACCCTCACTAAAATAGCCCTTGACCCATCTATTATAGTCCAGCAGTGCCTGACTCTTGTATGAGAGTGCTATAGGCGACATTGGCTGAGGCCGATATTTGCCTGTGTGAGGTAGTAGCAGACACACCACCAGTAGCAGCTGATGAGTTAGCAGTTATCAAACACTCCTAGACTGGATGTACAAACACTCCACATACACCACTCTAATATTACAGGAACATTTGTTCAGCTGCCTCACGTTTGAATTTCCCGCCATTTCTGAAGTGTTCCTTAACCCTTTAAGGACACCATAATGCCTTAATGCATCATACCCTTGGTCGACATGATGCATAAACACATCCCTGGTGAGTTACTTGCTGGGGTTGGGTTGAGGTACCTCCTGAAAGGTCAGCATGATGCATGACTCGCCGGGGCTGCATTCATGCATCATGACAACAAGAGTCATCTTTTCACGACATGCTGTCCTAAAGGAGTTAACAAATGTTGTTTGCTGGCTATCGGCAGGTGAGACTGTAGAGTAGACAAGTTGAAGGAACCAGCGAGAAAGGAGCTGTCAATGTTTGTACTGACCCTTTAAGGGCAGCAGAGTGATTCAATGTTTTATGTTCTTGGTCGGCATGATGCATATATGCAGCTCCTGGGATACTAGTCAGCGCTGCATTCATGCATCATGCCAGCCCATGTAAATTTAAGCAAACATGTCAGGTCGGCATGATGCTTAAATGAACACTGACTCCCCAGAGATGCATTCAGGCATCATGTTGATATAAGGCATTAAAGTGCTATGCCGCCCTTTGAGGGATAAGGTAGGAAGTTGACACTACCTTTTCTAAAGACACTCAATTATCTTTATTTACTGAACCTACAAGTTGGGGTACTTGCTAAACCATTAAGGAGAGCATAACGTTAAATACAGAGCTATCTTTGTAGTTGTGATTCATGAATTCCACCCTGATCGCACACAATTTATTGTTCCCATTAAAAATACCCTGCAAAAACCACGGCGTGCTCCAATGGGAGTCTCTTTTTGGACTCTTACTGGCCATGGAATACATTTGATTGTCCCCGATTCCCAAAAACATATTTACAGAAGTTTAAACATCTTTACCTTGAATTTAGAATTTGGTAAAAATATGGATGTGGCAACTTTAAGTCAATATTTGAGGCAGGTGGGGTACAGCAGGACACAAGGGATTTACATCGTTAGCATTTTCATTGGGTTTAACTTCAATACCTAAACTGAATGCCATATATATCTCAACTGCTCTACTCCACACCTGTCTGGTAAGCTAGTCACAATATGGCCCATTAGAGCTATTTGACACAAAAATAAGTTGTTTCACAGTTATTTGACTCTCTTTACATTTCAGACGTATGCATTTAAATCTTTTGGAGAATTTCAACTCTCTTTTTTTGCCCGAAGGAAAATACACACTGAATAATATTCCCTATACTTTTATTCAATATTGGCCTTGCCAGCTGCGCACGGCAATCACAAATCATATCAGACAGATAAGTCATGCATCCACCAATCGGTGAGATCCACATGCAACTGTGGTATCGATCCGTCCCTGTGTTTTACTAATGGGTAAACCCCTTAAGGATGGCTGTCGTTAAAAGGTTACATCTGTCGTCATGATGCACCAAAGTAGCGCGAGCGAGTTATCCGCCAGGGCTACATTGGAGCATCATGCCGACCCTTCGGGGGTGTCTTAACTTTATAAGGTCGACCTTATGCTTGAGTGCAGCACTGGCGAGTTACTTGCCGGGCTGTGTTTATGCATTATGACGACCAAGGGCATGGTGCATTAAGGCATCATACCGTCCTTAAAGGGTTGATAGGGGCACAGATGGTGACAGAGGGTCACATGGGCAGGGTGTCCGAGAGGGGGGGCACTCAATTCTATTTTGACAAAGGTGTACGGCTGGCCTTTTTGACAACCTTTACCCTTGGTCAGGGGGATATGGGTCAAAAGTTGTGGAAATATGACCCTTTTTGGGGGAAATTCTGTCTTTGAAAAATCTCTGAAAGTGACCCTTGGTCAGGGGGATCTTGGTAAAAAGCAGAGTCTCTGTGAAGGGGCTCAAGAAGAACCCTTCCAGACCACACACTTGTGTATACAAAATATACCAAGTGCCCCCCCCCCGCCTCTCTCCGGGGGTCAGGGTATGTGGAGGTTGACATATGGTGGAGGGGGTGACCAATATGCATGTACACAATACATACTATAATTAGTAGACTATAGATGTATATGTAGCTTTAGGGTCAATCAATTAAGAGCCCCCAGGGTATTATATAACTGACTATACTTTAGCAGAGGTTAGAGTTTCCTCTGCTGCTGTGTCACAGGGTTTGGACTGGGGGGGGGCAAACACAGACTGCCACGTGATGGGTAGTTTCACCATAATAGTACCATTTCCCTTTAATGTACTAAAATTTCCAGTCTTTACTATAATGATACATGGTTTGTGTTATATGACAGTATCCATCTCATTTACAGAGATATGTCTATTTTTATAATACCGTAAAACCTCGCGTAGAAGCCACGGCTTGTACGCAAATCAGACTCAGCTTTCTTTTGACACCAAACATGCCTATATAGGGTGCGGCTTATACGAGAGTTTTTATAAGTATACTACAGTACCAAATTAACAATTCTCAGATGGCCTCTGCGGCTTATAGGATCGCACCAAACTCAGGATGCGGCTTATACGCGAGTTAGGCTTATACGCAAGGTTTTACGGTACTTCCAATCAGTGTATGAATTTAATTGGGTGAGATATGGTTCATATACCCTAAGTAGCCACCACGTGGTGTTTGTTTGCCCCCCCCTACAGTTCTATCATTAGGTGCAATCTACAACTCTAACCTCTGCTATATGAAGGAGGCTGGCTAGTACCTCTGTATTGGCCGCTTTGAAAGATATAACTTGTTTGTGGAACTGAAGCTATGAATATGTTATTCAAGAAGTCATCTATTCTAAATGGATAGAACTATCTTTTGAGGCATCATTTTACCAGCTACACCTCTAGCAACGAGTTCTAGAATATTCACAGATTTCTATTATTAAGAGAACTTGCTGTCTAATGGTAGTTAATGGTATCTCTCAAGATATATACTTTAATAACGATAGTGAACAGAGTGAGTGTCTATCAAAGTCATAGATAATTTAACTTTAATCTATAAGGTTCGTTTTAGATAAAGCATGAATAAATGTATTGATAATATACTACCTTAAACCTTATTATGGAGTAGTTTCACCAATTTAAGCAGTTATATTTTCTACATTACTTGAGAAAGGTTTATTTGTGTGTCATTCTTTGAAAGACATGGCGCACGCTTCTGACCCGATTAAAAAGAGGGCTGAAGAACACTGTGTCAAGGATCGAAGTCCAGGATTCATTCCCCCAATCTGACCCTACCTGCCAACTGAATAATGAAAGTTGGACAGAGTGCAAGACTTGGCCGTCGAGCCCGGGTTGGGTACTGGCTCTTTGATGGTAGGTACCGAAACATAAACTACAGCCCACACATTCTATCATGTGACAGCCCTCTTATTCTCCCCTGATCAATTAACAGCCCCCCACTTTTTCTTAGATGTCATCTGACAGCTTCTTGCTCGGCCAGGATATTGTTATATAAACATTTTGGAAAGCTAATTACAGATTTCTGGGCATGAAATATGAGTACACTTGACTGTATAGCAACAGCCTTGCTACCATACATCTTCTAACAGCCCCCTGCTTTAGAGCCTTTACGTTTGTGACAGCCCCCCTTTTTCTTATCTTATGGAGGTTCACCGCCACAGCTTCCGGGCCCTGTTTTGCAATGGTTACACAAACTGAGTTTGAGTGCCCCCCCCGGGCCGTCGAGTTTTGTTGAATGTCCATGTATCCCTTCACATTAGAGGGTTAGCACGGCAGGTTGGTACCAGATGAAATTGGAGAATATAATGGATGTTTCTATTAAAGGCATGGATAATCTATCTTTGATGAACTAAATTCTAGATATGGAGTAAATAAATGCCTTGATTAAAGTTGATAATATACTACCTTAAATCGTATTTTGGAGCGCTTGTTTGAGCCAATTCATTGCAGACATGGTGCACGATTCTGACCTGATTAAATACAGGGCCAAGAAACACCAAGAGTCATTCCGGGTTCCTGCACTCCTAATGCAAACCTGACACCATCCTCATTAACTTTTTTTTTAATATACCCGCTTTCCATGGATTTCGCAGTGAATCAACTACCTGTTTTTTAAAGCAGAATTTTTAGGTTTGTGGGCCACAAAAAAGCATTAATGAATGCGTCCCTAGTGACTTACTCACCAGGGCTTTATTCATGCATCATGCAGTCAAGAGCGCACAGCAAATTGAAGCACCTTGCGGCCCTTAAAGGGTCTAACACAGCAGGTTGGTATCAGGTGGAATTGGAGATCCTGTTCAAACACCATTTGGCACCAAACAGATCCGTGCTGAGGGATCCAGGCCTGTTCTCCGTCCCTGCCAAGAGGTTCAATGACTCCTTAATGCGTAAAGGGCCGCATAGTGCCTTAATGCTTTATGCCTTTATCGTCAAGATGCATGAATGCAGTCATGCCCAGAGGGCACAGGATTCTGTTCAACATTTAATCAACGTTGAAACCACATGGAATCAATGTTGAAACCACATGGAATCAATGTTGAAACAACATTGAATCAACGTTCAAACAACATTGAATCAACATTAACGACCATTTATCAACGTTCAGTCAATGTCCTGTCTCCACTGGGTGGGGAGTAACTCACCAGGGCTGCATTCATGCATCATGATGACCCAGTGGGGTTGATACACTCCCAACGAGTTGGCATGATGTGTGAATGTAGCCCTGGACGGGATCTTCACTACCCGATTTTGTTCTGAAATCAGATCTATTCTCAAAAGATGGAATCAAGCAGATTTAAACAAATGTAAATATAAACAACCCCTAACATAGAAAATCATTTCTGATCATCTATGTTACCATGATCTGATAGATTGGATTTCGTGAGAATGGGCTAGTGGAGACCCAGCTTAAATGTTCTTAACGAGTTTTAGCAAAGCTCTAAAAAAAACTTACCATTTTCCACAAACACCGTCTCATGGCAATGGTAGGAATCCCCGCACCTACCATCACTCTAGAGAATATAGGGATCATTGTTCTGGTAGGGCCAAAAAAAAGAAGGTTTGTTTCAGGCAACATGGGCAGAAAATGTAGAGTCGGTAGGTCAGATTTTTTTTTTTTTACTTTTTTTTTTTAACATGAAAATACCAGCCAGCCGGTCCGAAAACCCGAAAATTGACCGAAAAGGGTAAAAATACAGAAATTTCTTTAAAATTGCATGCAAAAACGTAGGGTCGGCCCTGTTTTGATAGGGTCGGTCGGGTTACCTGAAACAAACCTATTTCTTTTTGCCTAGTCAACAGTTTATTATTAGAATATTCCCTATACCATTTTAGTTGATTAGTGGAGCCTCAGCTTTACCCACCAGGCTGTATTTATGCGTCATGCTGACTAAGAGCTCACCACATTAATATAAAGGACTATGCGGCCCTTAAAGGGGTTTGACGGGAACCAACACAAGCCAATAATGGGGGATTAGGGCGGATTGTAATATGGATGTTGGCATCAGAGGTAGAGCGGACACTGTGTTAAGGTGAAATCTAGTCCAACTGTAATTTGAGAATTAGGATCATACTAGTATGTGTAGTGTCGCAAGTCCTTCAGTGGAGACCGGTGCTCGATCGTTGTCGCGCGCCCTCGTGCTGCAGTTGGAGCTCTTGGAGCTGGAACCTCCGACTTGACCTTTTTGCAGTCAGGTTCGGAAGTCGCTGGACTCCTGTTCTCACTTCGTTTCCCTGGAAGGGGGTTGGCCGCTCTCCAGTCGTACAATTGCTGGTACAAGGTGTCGTTCAGGTCCAGTCGACCACGTCGATCAGTACGCTGGAAGACAGCTGACTGTTTCGAATTCCGGGTTAATTGGACCTTTCCGAATTGGAAGGTCTCAATCGTAATGGTTTCGAATTTGACTTTGTCCAGGCCTGCCACCAGGGATGCATGGAGATCTCCAACGTTCTTCCTGGCCAACATCATGGCTTGGCCATGACATTGTATCAGGTGCTCGATCATTCGGCCTCTTCTAGGGGTCCACATTCCCGAACACTTTTTGTTTGATTTGCCGATATCAGCGCAGACATACATCGCATGGTGGTGCATGTGCTTCTCCACGAGATGTCGCATGCATCGAAGACGAGTAGGCATGGGGCGGTTCTCGTGTGCGAAGTAGACGCGGCAGGAATCGAATGGGCAGTCCTCCCTTACCCCTTCTTTGTACCGGGCCATCGCCCAACGTATTTTGGGACGGCCCTCATGGTTGTAGTAAGTCTCAGGGAACTGTTTTCGATCCAGCAGCCGACCGAACCAGTTTTCTGTCCATGACCAGGAACTGGGTGAGCCCATATTGGATCTCATCCATTCTTCGTCATCAGACAATCCTTCATGGTCCGGTTCTTTGGGACACGAATACATATCCCTCGATCGTTTGCAGTGTTCCATGCACTCGGGCCTAAATTTCTTGAAGCCCCCACTGGCATTGCGCCAAATCATGTCCTCCACCCGAGAACTTGGGACGTCTGCCGAGGCACCTGCCCCTGCAGCTGGAGCTGGAGGGGGCGACGAAACCACTGGTGGTGTGTTCGATTGCCCTGACTCGGAGGACGTAGACGGAGATGCAGGTACCTTGACCTGCACTGGAGTTTTAGTCGGAGTTGCTGGAGGGGTCGAATGCGTCCGGGTGGGTGCCCTAGGAGGCGTCGAAGGTGTAGAGGCCGTACTGGATACTACGTCCACCAACCTCACGATTGGGGACATATTAATCGCAGTAGTTTGGGGAGGCGAAGGATGGGGTACACATGGCTGTCGTGCCTCATTCTTCTTTGCCTTCCGTTTCTGGCTCTTTGGAAGTTCGAAGGGGACCTCCTCCAGATCCGAAGCGTCGGATACGGACCGTCCTTTTTGTTGCGGATTGGGGTTCTTACGGGACTGGGCTCGAGTCATTGGCGTTCTGGGGGCAGTTTGCATAGCCTCCAGAGTTAGCCGTAACTGTTCATTGGCTGCCCTGAGTTCATCGGATTCTCTAACCACCTGAGCATAACGGGCTTCTTGCTCAACTGATCCTGAGGTATCCGAATGGATCTCCCGCGGAGCCAACTCCACGCTAGCTGAATCTTCTTCGAATGGGACTGGTAAAGGTCCCGGAGCTTTCGGAAGGGATTCGGATGGGGACTCAGTAGTCCCGGTGGTCGTAGTTGGTTCTTCGAATGACGTTGAAGCCGACTGGGAAGTACTCGAAGAGCATTCGGACTGGACTGGGGCAGGTTCGGACACCTCGGACTTAGGCGGAGTATTGGGAGGAGTACTGCCATTAGAAGTTTTAAGACTACCTTTGGTCTTGGAGAATTTCTTCTTCTTCCCCTTCGTACTGGTCGTGCTCCCATCACTTGAGGGCACTGCTTCCTCCCTAGCTTTGGCTTGTTGGAGATGCCGAAAGTTCGTACCACATCGCAGTAGGATTTTTCCAAAGATCTCATTTTGATATGCTCCCCGGATGGCTCCTTCGTAACTCTCTAGCCAAGTACCCTCATGGTGGTCGAATCCATGTTCCTCCAGCTTGTCTAGCACCATCGCCATGAGTGTGGGATGGAGCTTCAGCAAGGTGTCGAACGGCGGGTCACACTCCAGCACCTCCATGAGTTGTTGCTGGGCCAGTGATATTCGTACGAAGTCCTCCATTTCTTCGTCAGACACTGCGTGGATAGGCAATTTCTGGCTTACCTCTTCCAACTCTGGCATCTCGTCCTCTTCCTCATCACCTGCTGCGTTCAGCCGGGTTGACGTCGAATTGTCTATGTCTTTCGAAGCAACACGTTTCGGGACATTGCGCCACGGCAACGGCCCTAGGTTGACTGTAGCCGGGGGTGGCATGGTCATGCTGTTCCGATCAGCCGTCGAATAGGAGCCGATCCCCGCTACACGAACGGTAACCGCACTCCCGGTGGATTCAGAGGCGGATTCATAATCCGACTCACGAGCGTTGTCGAATTGGCCATCGTCCATCCCGAACAGATCTATCTCGTCGGACTGGAGGCCCTCACCGGGGGTGTACTGCTCCTCCATTGCAGTCGAATGTTTTCAGCGAAAACGAAGTTTAATGATCGAAGATTTGCGGAGTACGAAGCTCCGCGTGTCCTAATGACACTAGGAGTGGGAACTAACCAGGTTGGCGCGTCTTATGATGTGGTTTTGGAGACTTTTGGTCGACTACAAGTCCCTTCTTCCTCCTCCTTTGCCCTGCAGCGTCCGTGCGTCTTCTTGGCACTGATCCAATATGGCGACCGCCCTTCTTGTCTCGTGATGCCACGCCCGCCGCGGGAGCGAAGGTCAACCAATCAGCGTTCACGCTTCACCGGATAGCCCTTTTCCGACGGATAACCCGGCGGGAGACGCTCGCGTTTCCCGCCACTAATCGAACGGGTAGCTCACCGGAGTGTAATCCTTATTGAGTCAGTTCCACAGAACCAGGGGTACCGCTAATCATGAATTCTTCAGGAGTGTAGGCAAATGTCATTACGGGTAACATAAGAATACCCGCCGGATAAATCCGTCTGCCACCCTCGGGGACGTTCATGATCAACACCCGCCCTAGTTCCGCTCGCTCGACAGCAATTAGGTCTGTACTACCATCATGGAATCGAAACTTCTTGTTGTGTATACAAATTAGGTCACAGCAGTCTCCGGATTATGCCGTGGACTGCGTCTTAACCCCACCTTGGGTTCTTTAGACCTGGTCGTTCAGGAAGATTCGACAGGATGTCCAGTAGTCAATTGGACAGCCCTCCTCCCCTTCAGACCTTCATTTGCCGAGACTTATTTTCCGCACTTTTTATCCTTCTTGCTAGAAGCTCGAATTGGTAAAATTTTTTTAGGCCTACCCCGGCCCCGCTTTAATTTACCAATACCAGGAGGCATAGGTTTTTTCTCATCTGAGGGTATCACTAGTTTCCTAGGTCTACCAGGACCACGTCGTTCCGGGGTGGTCGCTCTCCACTCAGTGTTATCTGACTTCGAATGCTCCCCTGGCTTCGAATGCGCTGAAGCATCACCCTGCCACCGGCGTAGGCGAGCTACATTGGATTTATACAGGCGTCCCAACAAGGATTTGATCACCACTGTGGATTCAGAAACAATCCGAACCACAGTAAAGGGACCATCCCAGTTGGGTGACAACTTTAGCTGTTGTAGGGGGTCGTGTAGCCTAACTACTTCATCCCCCACTCGAAAGGACCTAAGTTTCAAACCTACGTCATAGCCCACTTTTTGCCATGAAGCAGATTTGCTTAGTTCACATCGAACCATCTCGTATGCGGACTTGAATTGATCCCTCAATGCCTCCACGAACATCACCTGACAGGGTGTTTCAGCGTTTATCCCAGCTACGCCAAACACCAAGTCAGCAGGCATAATCAAATCCTCTCCGAATACCAACAAATTGGGGGAACAACCGGTGGAAGCATGCACCGTACTATTATAAGCATGTACCACAAACTCGCATTGCTCGTCCCAATCATCCATCTGACTGTTGACCAGAGGCTTCAGGGCTTGTATCAAGGTTCTGTTGAACCTTTCTACTTGACCATCAGACTGAGGCCGGTACGGATTCGTTCTTGTTTTGCATATAGCAAGGCTATGGCACATTGCTGCCCATAACTCAGATTCGAATTCTCTGCCTTGATCACTATGCAACATCAAGGGCACGCCTAGATGAAGCACCCAACCCTTTACGAATGCACGAGCACATGTATGAGCCTTGTGATCTTTCAGAGGAAACACTCTAGTATACTTCGAATAGTAGTCGGAGATCACCATCATGCACGTGTTTCCATCAGGAGTGGTTTTTAGGCCACTAATGATATCAACCGCTATGCGTGCAAATCTAACTCCCCAGAGCTCTTGAGTTAGTGGCAACTTCCCCAGGCCTTCACCTGGTTTGCTCAGACAACAATCTGGACAAGTAGAGATCCACCTAAGCAGATCTTTACTCATGCCAGGCCAGTAATACCTTCTGGAGAGTCGCGCAAGGGAGCGCTTCTTTCCAAAATGTCCACTGGTCTGATGTCCATGTACGAAATACATGATATCCCTTCGCATAGCTGTGGGTATCACGATTTGTCGAATTTTGGCCTTGTACGGTGTTATCTTCCACCTACATAAGATACCGTCAACAACAGTTAGCTCAGACCATTGAGCAAGTAGCTGTCTCATTTCCCGGTTCTCAATCGAAATGGTTGGTCTTTGTGGTTGGGCACCACTGGAGACCTGTTCTATTAGTCTCGAAATGACAGCATCACCCTTCTGGAATTGCCTGATGGTTTCGGTGGACCATTCCATTGCTTTAGAATGTCCTACATCATACGGCATTCGAACTCCAGCTATTACAGCATTATGGGCTCCACAATCATCGCAATCCATTCTAGAACATTTCCGTATGGGTCTTCTCGAAAGAGCGTCAGCATTGATATGCTTGCTCCCTGCTCTGTGTTGGATTTGGCTATTTTCCAACCCGAACTCGGACAAGTGGGTCAGCCATCGACCGATTATTCCTTCTGCTTCCTTAAAGTTCAACAGCCACCTTAAGGACGAGTGATCTGTCCGTAAAGTAAAGTCACCTCCCCAAAGGAAGTGCTTAAACTTCTTCGTATACACCACTACCGCCAACAATTCGCGCTTAGTGGTACAGTAATTCCTCTGGGCCTTATTGAGGGTATTACTAGCGAAAGCCAGTGGCACTTCTATCCCCTCTTGCATCTGGGATAGAGCAGCACCTATACTGTCATTACTGGCGTCTGTGTCCAGTATGAAATGTCCATCAGCTGTTGGATATTTCAAAACTGGGGTGGTTCGAAATAGGTTCTTCACGGCTTCGAATGCTAGATCTTGTTCCGGACCCCATGGAAAAGGCTCCTTCCTTCTACCCGGAGTCCAGTGAGCTAGAGCCTGCATAGGCTGAGCTATTCTGGCATACCCCGGTAGGAAGTCTCTGTAGTAGCTACAGAAGCCCAGAAAGGACCGTATGTCTTTAGGTCCCTCTGGCTTTTCCCATTCCGATACAACATCTAGTTTTTCAGGATCCGCCTTAACCCCCTCAGTGGATATTATCCGACCGAGATAGTTAATAGAAGTCCTAAACAGGTGACACTTCCTTGGTTTCAATTTCAAACCATGGGTTATCAACCTCTCGAAAATTTTGACTAAAGTAGCCAGGCACGATTCGAAGGTCTTCCCGAAGACAATTACGTCGTCCAGGTACACCAAACACTCCTTCCATAGCAGGTCACTCAACAGAGATTCCATCATGGCTTCGAATGTTGCAGGGGCGTTACACAATCCGAACGGCATCACATTGTACTGGAAAAGACCGACATGGCTCGAAAATGCTGTTTTTTCCTGATCCTCTTCCTTCATTCCAACTTGCCAGTATCCGGATTGCAAATCCAGCGTACAGAACCATTGGTTTCCGCCCAGGGAATCAATAGTCTCGTCTATACGGGGGAGAGGATAGGAGTTTTTCTTAGTACAACCATTCAATTTTCGATAATCTATGCAGAAGCGAATTGTGCCGTCTTTCTTAGTCACCATCTGAACAGGACTGGACCAGGGGCTAGTGCTGGGAACAATCACCCCTAATCTCAGCTGATCAGCGATTTCCTTCTCGGCCATCAATTTCTTCTTCAAAGGTAGGCGTCTATAAGGGATTTTGAAAGGTACAGCGTCCTCTGTAGTGATGGAATGTAGCACCTTGTCAGTTCGCCCCAAACCAGTGGGCTCCCCGAAGGCTGCATCATATTTCACCAATACCCGTCTCAACTGATCTTTCTGGTCCCCCGTCACCAAGCTCGAATCGTCCACCAACTTTTGGAGTTCCGGACGTAAATCGGACATCCCCTCAAGGTTCGGTTGGGTATCTTCTGAGAGTATACTGGTGCTTGCCTGTGCAACGATCACCTGCCCCACGGGAGTACCTTTCATCAGATAACGGACTTCACCACCAGGATTCGAAATAGGAATTAGATTCCTACTGCCACTGCCTACGAAAGTATCTGCACTCTCGAGTCCAATTGATGCAAGTCTCACCACATCGGGTTCAACCACCGCCATCTGGTCTCGGAAGATACTGTCACTCGAAAACAGGACATCACATGTCTGTCCTGGGGGTATCTTAACCGTCTGTACCACCGAGGCTACAGAAGATACCTTTCTCAACACGCATTGTACGGCCACCCTATATGGATGTTCTATCTTTAACATCCCCCTACAAGGTTCCAACATTGCACCGTACAACGCAGCGAAATCTAATCCGATGATGCCATCATCACTCAGATCAGCAATAGTAGGGGACAGGAGGTAATCCTGCCCACCTATATTGATTTCGAAAAATGCTTTACCAAACGTCTGCATGCAGCTACCGTCGGCCGAATGAGCTGTTACCCTCGTTGTGAAGTTATCTGGCTCATCGACTACAAGGTCATAGAACCTCTTCGAGATCATGGAGTGACTAGCTCCAGTATCCACTAGAAATTCTGCAGACCTTCCCCTCACTGCTACAGTCAAATACCACCTCTTCCCATCCAATGGTGATGGGTTGACGGTGAAACGTTCGAAATCCTTAGTGACACCAAGATCTACTCCCCGTCGTTTCAAGTGCTTCAAACAGGGGTGATCCGGGGACAATCGGGCACTGCTGACTACTTCCAGCTCCTGTATCCAATTCGCCGCTTCCCCAGTACTTCCTCCTCGGACGTCTACTATTCTGGGTTCATTGGACATACTTAGAAGGGACTGATCAGGCCCCTCCTCTAAGTTTCCAATCTCTACTGCACCTCGGACTTCATCGCTTGCACCGCTGGCGATATGTTGGCTTTCTTTCTCCTTAGGGGTTACTACCTTGCCATCCAGAGCAACCCCGTCTAGTTTTCCGTTTTCTTCTCTTCAGGCTTGGGTACCGGCTTTTCAGCTGGGCATTCTGCAGCAAAGTGTCCCAGGACCTGACACCTGTAACACTTCCTAGTGGTCTTGTCCACTCTCGGCTTCGAATTCCTCCCTGTTGATTGCTGGTTTCCAGACATCAAGTCAGTCAACCTTAACAGAAGTTCTTCCATAGAACTGGGAGTTGAGGAAGTAGTCGAAGGTGCGCTTGTAACTCCTGGGGTCACAGGTGGTGTTTTCCTGTCGGCCTTCGGATAGCGCTTCGAATTCGAATTGGAATAAGATTTGCCGCTGTTCTTTTGAGCAACTGCGCCAATATCCTCCTCCCTTCCAGAATCACCTTCCTCTGTATCAGAGGCTGGTGGGTCTTGCACCACACTGGAAGTTCTCGAAAGTACTCTCGAAGATAGCAGATGCCGTTTCCTGTCATAGTCTTCTATGGCCATGAACAAATCAGTGAGAGAAGTTCCAGCTTTCCAACTATCACATGCAGCGGTCCGTTCATCAGAATCCCTTAATCCCTCAATGAATTGCGAGAACAAATCATCTAGGAACTGTGGGTCATCTAACTGCCATCTTGGTCTAGCTCTTTGCAAGAGAGATTGCAATTCTAGACCGAACACACGGTGCGACTCGTTTGGCTTTTGAGTCCGTTTCCGGAACAATCGAAGCGGGTCTTCATTACCCACATTACCTATCAGATAACTGGCGCATTCCACCAATTGGGTAAACGATCCGGCACCATGCATCGTTCTCCATCTCGAAACCGCTAGCTTGCCTGGGCCATTTCTCAATGCCCGTAAAAAATCGTCCAACGATTCCTCTTCTGACCATCGATTATACCTCATATCGTCCATGAAGTCTGCGAACCAGTCCTGCCATGGCTGTCTTCCTGTGAACGGACTCGGAGTGCTGGCAGTGCGTCTAGCAGCGTTGTGGTTGTCCCTGTGCAACAGAAACGACTGCTCGATGCTCCAGTCGACGATATCGGCATTATCAGCTTGTCTGCTAACACAGTCCACTCCCATCTCAGCAATGCAGGGGTTCGTGTCGTAAATCAATTTCATCCCAGGGGACATCGATTCGCGGCGAGATACTCGTCTACCAGCATGTGTAGGAGATCTCCCTGGCCTCCTTGAGGGACCACTCGAACGTTCATTCGGATCAGATCTCGAAGATCTCTCATTCGAACTCGTACGGCTCGGTCTCTCTCGAGAGCTGGAACGACTGGGAGAGTTCGAATGGTCGTCATCATACGACGTTTGGCGTTGGTCACGCCGCGAAGATCTTCCATCCGGATCCCCTGTATCAATGGTCACTCGTTTTGGTCTCCCTCCGGTTGAGGTAGAGGCACTACCCCCACCAGTTGATGAGTTGTATATGCCACCACTGACATGATCGAACCCTGAACGGCTACCTCGAGTTGCCTCTTCATCTCGTTTCTTCTGTAAATCTTCCACCTCCCTGATCAGACGATCCTTTTCGTCCATCATCGCCTTGGTAGCTTCTCGGATCGTATCATGGAGCTCGTCCGAATCATGTATGGTCTTATCCTGACGTTGTTCTAGAGATTCAGTACGTCGCCGCAAGACATTCTGTTGATGAGCGAACTGGTTTTCCATATGTTCCAGTTCTGCCTTCGTTGTGTCTAAGCGGTTCTGTTTCTCCATCGTTGCCCCTTCTAGATCTTCATTCTTGTTCCGAAGCTGTACCAACCGATGACTCAAAGCTTCAAACTCTTCATTCATCCTGTCCATCTCTGCGATCCTTGCTCCTTCGAACCGATTCTTCTCCTCTTCGAAATGACGACGTGTCACTTCCTGTCGCTGGTGTCGTTCAGCATGCAGTATGCTCATGCCTTGTGTTGGCATAGGAGCAATGTGTCTCTTCGAACCACCAGTTTCAAACAAAGAATCATCTAGGTTTGACCCCAGATCTTTTCGAATAGAATCAGGATTGCCTCTCCTTGGTTCTGGTGTAGAACTCGAACGGTTTGGCCCATAATGTTTCTCAAGGGCTGCTACCACCTCCGGATCTGGACTCGAAATAGGATGAAGGGACGCTCCACCCTTTGCCTGTTCAGCCATGTTAACCCACTGACTGTGCTATTCTGTGTTTCACCCGAACTGGTCACGGCACCAATGTAGGGGTTTCATATGCGTACAACACGAACACAGGTTCCAAATTCGGTTTGAATGCAACAGGTCTTTATTCGATCACAGCCTCAAAAGTACACGAAGGTTTCTCACTCGGTTCACTTGGTCTTTCAACCATTCGAAGACACACAGGATTCTATCGATAGTTCGAAGCATTAGCGATACCGGACAGTTAAGCTCTGTGCCAGCATGGCTGGTGCAGAGTCCATAACGTGGGAGGGGTGTAGGTGCCCCTGTCAAAGCGAAGGTACGAAAGGTGCGGGTCAGAGCTCGTCCTAGGACTAACTGGTGAGGTAGCCAACCTCGGCCTCTTATATACCCTGAGCGCGGACCAAGCAGTGTCGACGTGGCACTCCTCCGTAGCGCCGTCTGGAGTGCCCTGCCTGGCTCCGCTACCGGATAACCGAAAGGACATGGCTCAGGTGTTGCCACCTAGTGTCCGTTGGAGGCACTTACCGCTCTGACTCCACGGACCTTATATGTACACGTATTATTCGTGCCCCTACATTAGTATGGGGTGGTGATCACTGAATTTGTAATTTAGTACTTTAGAATTTGAAATAAATCTACAGTCTGAGTAAGCTAAGTCCAGAATGGCGTTTTTCCTTGTAGGAGTATTAATATATTGGGTAACCCCATATTCCTGTTCTATATCCAACAAGGCATTGAATTTATCATCTTCTTTATCTAAATAATTTATATTAATATCGCCTAAAAATGTTAAGTCAGACAGGGGGTCTTGGTCTTTAATTTCTTTCAAAGTTTCAAGCATAATTTTGGAAAATTCAGAAGGACTACCATTTGGAGGTCTATAAATTGTTCCTAATATCATATCAAGCTGTGACGGTAGAACAATGCGTACCCAAAGCATTTCAATATCTTTATTGGATATATTAAGTTGACTTAACCCTGCTAAGGTAAAGGTTATACCATCTTTTATGTATATGGCTACACCTCCCCCTTCCATACGATCACCATTTAGGTTTAATCGGTCTCTATCAACACGAAGGAGTGAGTAGCCATTAACATGCATTAATGCATCAGATGTATCATCATTTAACCATGTCTCAGATACGGTGTACAACCCTACATCTGAATGCCTTATATAATACTTAAATAAATCGGTATCATGCTTTATACTTCTGGCATTATGATGTATGATATGCAGCCCCCTACCCATTACGGGTAGATCACTCATCTAATGTGAGGTGTTCAATAAATAATGAATCTACTGTTCCTCCCCTACCCCTTGAGCCATATGTGACATTATCAGATAGTGGCCGACAAATGGTATCGACATTACGAGTGTTTGTTTCAGCTATAGTTAAGTATAGGAGTGTGCAGGGGAACACAACTATAAGTCATAACCATGGATACAATTCAATTTAAATCAACAAATCATTATTTATTATCTATAATGCAATAATATACCATTATTCAATCAAAATACGAGAAAAGAAACAAAAAGCATTTAGGTATCATCAGTATGTATGTAACAATTTCAAGTCGAATACAACATAGGTAGACTCCAGTAGCGTCCAAAAAGTACAAGATGACGCGGGTCGCTGTAGCAATAGCACTGTGATTTGCTGAGTTCATGCCAGAACGGGCGCTGTTGGTTTATCACTACAGTATTTACCAATTTGTACCTCGACAGTGAATGGACATAATAGTTCTTATGTTAACGTGTAGACTGTTACATAAGTCAAGCAGGCTAGTCTAACCACGCATAATATACATGTTATAATTATGTTATGCTAACTCATGTCATGCCATGTCAAATCTATGTCATATTCGTGATTTCCCACGCAATGCAACATGTATTGATTAGTACGCAAAATTACATAAGTTATTTGTTAGTAGACAATTATAGTCGTATCATGAGTGCCACGATCCGGCTCCCTGCTGCTTAGGACACGCCGTAGAGTTCACTTTATTGGTACAATAGATGTCAATACTCACAGTACTTGAGGTGTATAGCATACAGTTGTACCTGGAGTGGACTTCAAATAGTGTTTACAGCAGATGTAATTAGGCACTCAGCACGAGTAGTCAGGGTTTAATCTGCATTATGTAAGACAAAGGAAGCATTAGGTCATGTATATATATATAAGGAGGTCCACCGGAAAATACAGTGATATTGCAGATGTAAGCATATTTTAATACGTAATGTTATTATTGTAAAGTTTTACATAGGAACATGGCAGTAATCATTAGAGAAATATATATAAATATGTGAGTGTATATGGTTTTAGATTTGTTAACTAGACTGTAAGGGATTGTAGCATCTTGCGTGAGTCACCACACACGTTCCCAATATAGCCTAATTACAGGTAGAGTGGATATTGTTGGGAAAGGTATAAACGATGTTACGGGCATATTTTGCTTTGGTAGTTTCATTGTAATGCAACCCATCGTTCATTGTACCCTTGTACCTATGTCCCATGCGTCCATGTCTGGACTTATGTACGTGTTGTACCATGTGGGGTGTGTCGAGATTATCAAGTGTGTTGATACCCCTAATTAGGGGATTGATGGTAACCATACTATCATTTATAATGACTCGCTCATCCCAAAAGGGTTCACCGGCAGTGTTGTAGATGGGCATACTGATGCCCACTAATTCACAAATTATGACCTTATGGGCATATCGAGATACTACATGCTTCGCCCACATATAGTCAGTCAGTAGGTCGGACACCAAAGTTGCTGAGTCATCATAGTTGGGGACGCAGCAGTGAGACTTCAATAATGTAGTGAGATTGTTCACTCCTGATGAGAAATAAATCAAGTCGTACGGTGGTCTCTCCCTCAGCTTTGGTAAGGCTCTGTATACTGTCTGTGAGATGGTAGCGCCAGGGTAGTAGAGTATACTAAAGCTTATGCTGTCGAGGTGTTGTGCGCTGATCTCATTATGTATCAGATGTGTAAGGCCTCGTGCCCTTGAATCCGCCAATAGTAGTATGCGGAATTTACTTGCTTTGCGCCTTGGGTAAGTACTGCTGGTATGTAGGAAGTTCATGGTGATATTGTCTAAACACCGAGTGTTACCTTGCAGTGTTTATATGGCAACCAGTGTTCAGTCTTCCTCGCCTCTTATGACCCTGCCAACACGTGATAGTATACCACCCATTAGGTCCTCGTGGTCCGGTCTGGGTACTTCAATAGCACCAATCCGTTTCAGGTCACTTAATAGGACTCCGCTGCCCCATTTCCGGTCCTTTGTTCCTTCGTGGTACTCAATTTGGTTGTTGGTCCTTAATTTCTCCGCATAAGCCGGGTGTTGATTGGCTTTCTGCAAGTTGAGGTCATACAGTACAGAGTGCTCCCTATTCTTCCATGCTTGGTTGCTCTGGATGCGTCTGCTAATGGCCATTATAGTGTAGGGATTATGGGTCTTGGCCACTAAGTCCCTGAGTGCTAGGTCCCTATGGAAGTCTGCTTTGCGGTATACAAAACATTGTTCGACTGAAGAACCCTTAAACCCATTGCTTTCATCAATAATTTCAATGTTGAAAAGGTTACTATAGGGGCTGAGGTGGCCTTGAAAAAATAGGCCCTTTGGGGTGATGATGGATGAGGCATTCTCTGTAGTAATGCCTAATGGAAGAGCATCAAAATTGGATCTATCATATGTGTGATTATTAATCACAACTGAGTTCCCTTTAAGCTTAACTTCAGTTCCCTCAATGCGTCTTGCAGCGGCTGCTATCTGTTGGATCTCCTTACTTTTAAGTAGCTCGTCATCTGACATGTCATTAGAGAAAGTAGCCTTATCGAATTTTGAGCCCTCAACGTTTTTCCTCAATCCAAAAATTTCGGATTTCATTGGTGGGGTCGTGCAACGAAGTTTTATGGGTCGGGACCAGTTGTTTGTACGTCGTTGTTGTTGTTGTTGTTGTTGTTGTGGCTGTTGTTGCCTAGGAGGATTTGGGGGTCGTCCCATACGAGAAGCTCCCATAGTGATTGCATATGGGAATGATACTTTCATTATGGTAAAGAGTTCATTCATAGTAGTATGCATCTGTTCCCCAGGAATCTCTGGTATGCCCCTTATAATGACGTTAAGCTCTCGTGCGCTGTCTAAGGCCTTCAGATCTACCTCGTCCCTTTTCTCCAGTCTAGCTTCTAATTCTTCAATCCTTTTATCAGAATCAATCATATCAAGCCTAATACCTGCTGTAGCTGCATCTGTGCTGGTTTTGTTAGTTGAGATAAGGGTCCTTATCTCACCAATCGCTGTATCGGTCTTGACATTCTGATCTAACAGGGTAGTTAGTTTAGAGGCATTTTCATCTAGGGAGGTTTTCATAGATCTCAGCCAGTCGTCTAACTTCACATTACCACTAATCGATTCTAATTTAGTGGGTGCATTGTCCTCCAGGGACTGAGCCATATTACTTAGTGAGTCTTGTGTACTAGTATATATGGGGTCTGGTATAATACCTGAGTCAAGTGTAATACGAGTGTCATGTGTATTAGTGACAGGTGTATGTATACCAGGTGTAGGTATAGGCGTCAGTGAGGGTATAGCAGGGGGAGTGTTGTTATGTGACTGTGTGGCCACCGGTGGCCTAGTGTCTTCAGTATGGGCAACAGTAAAAACACTCCTACCTGGAATTCTTCGTAAATTCATTGAACAATTTGTTGACATGTGAGTGCACCAATGGTTTATAGTCCAATTATTGACATGGGATAGATTGTATCCGTGAGCTAAACCAGTGATATGTCAGTTATTCCCCTTGCGCGTCCTCGAGCGTCCTACCTAGTAGCCGCCATAGCCAGATCTCGGTATAAACCCTATTCTGCATTTTAACCACTATGTATCTATTATTTAACGACTTTGTACTTGCCTTGTTGAACCATATATTTTACTCAATATTTGATTCGTTTTCAGTTTCACTTTCCACCTCGAACTCCTATGGTCTGGTATTATCGATGTGATCAATGGCGCTAGGCAAGCGGAAAATCAGTGCTATTGTTGCCATAAGCCTCTATATTGAAAGTACATTTACAGATGAAATCATCCACTCTGAATGGTATTTATTTATATAGTTTTTGACAACGGTGTCAAATTATGACCACTCCCCTGCATATGTTTGCACAACTATAATTTTTGAACAACCAGAGGTTGCCAACACCAAGCCAGGCTGTATACTCATATATATATATATATATATATATATATATATATATATATATATATATATATATATATATATATATATATATATATATATATATATATATAGTATTACCAGCATGGACACCTCATATAACTCCTCGGGGGAGAATCACTACCTTAAATTCTCACGCACTTATAAACATAACCAGCGTATAACTTCACCCCAAATTCTATGACTCTGACAGGGGGTCTAGAAATTACAAATATAGTACTTTACTCCACTCTGATACAAGCAGCTTGGTATCTAAAGTAGATTTGTGCTTGACTTGTGTATAGGCCACAGCTTGTTCACGATGATTTACGGTATAGTATTGGTGATGCCCCTCACCTTAGTATAGGATGGGCCCACATAATGCTCTAGGTATGTGTCAGATCTACCAGCAGGTACTACAGACATAGGTGGGTGTCTACATGCCTTCTGGTACAGTCATTATAAACCTTTAAGGACCACATAGTGCTTTAATGTCTACACAGAGAGAAGAAACAGCATCAAAAGGGTGTCCTGGTTACCTCCAGAATGACTCCCCTGTTCAGGGGAGTCCAGGTCGCCTAAAGGAGCCTAGGTTGACCTAACTTACCTAAGGAGGTCACCTGAGGAAGTAATACTATGACCCAGAGAGCTATATGACTCCCCCAGATGACTCCCTTAGGTCAGCTAGAGAGTCACCTAGGCTCCCTTAGCGACCTGGGCTCCCGTAGAGGGGGGAGCTATTCTGAAGGCGACCTGGACTCCCTTTTGACGCTGTTTCTTTTCTCTGTGATATCCCTGATGCTGTCATGATGCATTAATGAAGTCCTGCAAAATTACCCACTGGGGTTGATACACTCCCTAAATCAAAACCTGCGTGATCAAGGCCTGGCCCAGTAACTCACCAGGGCTGCAATCAAGTATCATGCCAACACTACAAGTTTGACATACAGAGTCGGCATGATGCATGAATGCAGTCCTTGCATCAATGCATCATGCTGACCAAGCGCATAGAATATTTAAACAATGCGTGGCCCTTAACGAGTTTAAAAGAAACAAAGCCAATAACGCAGGATTAGGGCAGATTGTATTTTAGATGTTGGCATAAGAGGTAGAGGAGACCCTCTGTTAAGGTTAAATCTAGTTCAACTCTGATTCAATTATTGGGATTATTTGGAAAATTAGGATTATCTTATTCTGTGTGATATGGGATGGCAGTCACTTTCCCTTTGGTCTTAATGCATCATCCTGTGCTTAAAGCTGCTAGAGATGAGATTTGTCATCATGATGCACCAATGCAGCTCTGTCGAGTAACTCACCGGACCTGCATTGGTGCATTATGCTGACCCTTTAGTAGTCTCTTAACTTCATAAGGTCAGCATGATGCCTGAATGCAGCACCGGCGAGTTACTCGCCAGGGGTGCATTCATGCATCATGACGACCAAGAGTATGTGATAAATAGATTATGGTTATTATGGTTATGAAAATGTATATAGAATTAATAGCAGTAAGGTTATATTAGGGTATACAATATACCCAAGGTGCAAAGTCCTTTGTCTTTCCCCTCTGCTGTGGGTTAAGATGCATTTTAATGCATCATTCTGTCCTTAAATGGTTAATGAGTACACCTACAGGCAAGTGCATAAACTGGGTCAATACACTCTCACAACCGAGGTTGCCTATAGTGAGATACAGTGTGGGACACTCTGAATGTCTGCACTGCCCCCTGTTAGATGACATAGGAGGTGGTAGACAAACACAAAAATGCTTAAAATCTCAAATATAAAGTACTTCTTAGGTTCTGGAATAGCAGTGTGTCACTGAATCAGGATATAAGTAAGGTCTGCACCATTTGGGGCATCTAATTTCACTCAGATTGTCCCTAGTGCGCCCTACACAGCAGGTGGTAGTCAAATGGTTTCCCACACTGTTAGTAATATATCAGAACATCTGTCTGGAGAATGGAATGACCTAGTTAATGCACGTGCCTACAGGGCTATGTACATAATCCCCCACCCCCCACCTACAGACACACACACACAGCACAGCGTGGGCACATACCGACCCACAGTGCAAAAAGGTGCAGGTATTGTCACTGAGAAATGAATATTATAAAGGTAGCCCTACAGTCATAGCAAACATACTGTTTATATAAGGAAAAATGTAGTGGTCTGATAGTACTCTGTATGGCATATAGCATTGCGGGGGTAGCTTTAACATCTTCATGCCAGACTCAGATGGGAATTCCCCTTTGCAAATACACTTTTTATACAGTAAAAAGAAATGATATTTATTCTATTCTGAAAGTAGACTTTATAGTATAGCACTGCTGGGGTGTTAAGACATGGATGGATGGTCCATTTATATGGAGATGAACCATTAAATTCAACACAGCGACATTGGTATGTATATGCTTTAGTGGCATGCGTCATGAGGAATATGAAATAGTGACATGGGACAAGGGCATTTCTTGAAATCGACAAGGTGACATGGGCATGTCTTAAATGCGACATGGGTAAACTGGCTAATTCTTAAAATCGACAGAGAAAATGGGTAACGCTCAATCCAGTCCCCAAATACATGCATTGCAACACTACTGGAGAGGTGCCTCATCCCCAACGCATCTAATTTGCATATTAGATTGTATACAGGTGTGTGTCAGGTGACACCTTACCTGGGGCAGGTGTCAGGGGTCATGACCTCTGCTGTATGTCAGTGTGTTAGGTGTGTACATTTACTTACTATTCACTGACCCTGATTCTGTACGCTGATCAATCTGTGGGGGATTATGGGTACTACTGTAAAACCTCGTGTATAAGCCACACCCCCAACTTTTACCGCATCCTATAAGCCGAACTGGTGATCTGATTATAGTGACTTTCGTACTGAACTATAGTAGGAAAACCCCTGGTATAAGCTGCACCCTAACGTTATCCTGACCCTATAAGCCGCACTGGCAATCTGATTCGCGTATTAGCCGCGGCTTCTATGCAGGGTTTTACAGTACCGCAAATTCTCATGTATGTAAGCATACTGTATTTGGGCTGAACATATAAGCTGCAGAGAGAGTTTGATTGTGAGGACTTGAGTAATGTATTATAAACCTAAAAAAAACATGTATAAGCCACACCCTGACTTTGTCCTGACACTATAAGTTGCACTTGCGATCTCAGTTGCGTACTATCCGTGGCCTATACGCGAGGTTTTACGGTAGTCAATTTCTACAATAAAACCTGAAAGTGTACAGACCTCAACACTCTAGTGTTTTATATGTACACACTTACTTACTATACACTGACCTTGATTCTGTATGCTAATCACATTGTGGGGGATTTGGTGTACTACCGTAAAACCTCGCGTATAAGCCTAACTCGCGTATTAGCCGCACCCCTAACTTTGGGAAATCCTATAAGCCTAATAGGGTATATGAAAATTGTTAATTTAGTACTGTATTATACTTTAAAATACTCTCGTATAAGCTGCACCCCATATAGGCATGCTTGGTATCAAAAGAAAGCTGGCTCTGATTCGCGTACAAGCCGCGGCTTCTACGCGAGGTTTTACGGTACACTAGTATTCTGACCGTAGTCATTACTGGCTAACAGCTCAGTATTACCGATTACCCTAGTCATTATATAAATTGCTATAAGTCCAACCATGTTTAGTTATAGGCGAAACGCTGGCTGCCCCCTGCTGAGGAGGGACCTATATTTGCCAAACTAGAAATTTGGCAGAGATGGGTGAAAGATTACCATTACATAAATGGAACAAATGTCTATGATAGTAGAAGGACGTTTGAGACATTAGGGTTGGTTTTCAGGTATGTCCTCAGGTACATTTACAGTCAGACTTAGTCATCACGACACTGACAGCATCATCGATTGAGGAGAACATGATCTTATTTCGTTGAATGTGTCGTCAAGGCCCACCAATTCAGGGCCAGTAGCACCTAACGAGTCAAGTTGTATGATGCATGAATGCAATACGATTTTAGGACTGGGGGCCCCCTGGGTTAAGGGCCGCCTGACTGTGGGCCACCTGACCGGGGGCCTCCTGACCGGGGGCCCCCTAGGACCGAGGGCCCCCCATTTTTTTTGGCTTTATGCAATACCGACTAATTACTCACTAGGGCATCGTCTGTGAATCATAACGGCAACAGGATAGAATTGTATTAATGCACTATGCTGTTCTGAACTGGTCAACTCTTTAAGGATGGATGTCGCTAAAAGCTGACATTTGTTTCCATGATGCACCAATGCAGCCCTGGCGAGTAACTCGCTGGGGCTGCATTGGTGCATCATCCCAATACTTCGGGAGTGTCACAACCTCATAAGGTCGTCATCATGCATGGATGCAGCCATGGCGAGTTACTCGCCATGGCTGCATCCATGCATGATGACGACCAAGGCATGATGCATTAGCACACTATGCTGCCCTGAGAGGGTTAAACTGCATGTTATCTGGGCATTATACGTGTATGTTTATAAACATGAGTGCATGTACGGGTAGGGCCTTGCATGCAGGGTTTGGGTATGAGGTTGCGACAAGCGGATAGATGCAGATATAGGCCAGTATAAGACAGGCAAATGGTAGCTCCCACATTCTAGTGTACATACACAAAGGTTCACTCCTCTTTTTTTTTGTGTTTATTTCTTTTCTTTTACAATTCAAATGATCAGATTTCTAATATGGGGAGCCTAAAAAGTGTGTCCTCCTTTACTCATTTTCTTTGGAGGGGAGGAGGGTGTGGTACACGTGGTAAACATATAAACCATAGGGAGTGCCCCCAACCCATCCAAGTCCAGGCTGACGACCACTTTTCTACCTGTGTTAGTCCCATAGTAATGTGTGCCAGCCAGCAACAAAAACGGGGGTTGAGGTGGGGTGGCTTCCTAAGTGTGTCCTGGGAAGCCACCCTTGGCGCTCCATCTTTTGGAGGGTCGCCAACATCACAGACCCTTGTCATACAAAAATATCTCAAAGGAGGGAAAAAAGGTTGCATGTGAAAAATAGTTGAGGTGGCCGTCCTTGACAATGCATTAAGAGTGGAGAGGAAGGTAATAGATAAAAGGTACTAAACTGGAACATAGACAATGACAGCAGAGCTATTTCTGCCACCCCCCTCCTCCCCTCCTGCTTTTGGGTCAACGTCTGAGGGGTGCCTTACTGGCTCGGTCTCACCAAACCGATACAGGTTGAATGTCTATGACTGACTGACAGTACCAGGAGAACTGAAAACGACTTATATAAAGTGAGCGTTCAAGTTTTCTTCCTCAACAAATGAGGACATTTGCATGTTCAGTTCTCTCACTCATAGAGTGGAGCCGGTCATAGAGGTCAGCCAGTCATAGAGGTCAGCCAGTCATAGAGGTCAGCCAGTCATAGAGGTCAGCCTGTCATAGAGGTCAGCCAGTCATAGAGGTCAGCCTGTCATAGAGGTCAGCCAGTCATAGAGGTCAGCCTGTCATAGAGGTCAGCCTGTTATAGAGGTCAGCCAGTCATAGAGGTCAGCCTGTTATAGAGGTCAGCCAGTCATAGAGGTCGTAGAGCTTTAACCTGTATCGATTTGGCGAGACTGAGCCCACTTCTTTTTGCAATGAGTCTGTTAACGACATTACCTTGAGATGTCTTATGCATCTTACGAGAGAGGAAAATAGTATGAATGTTAGATATCAATGTACAGTTACGTCTATGGGGCAATCATGTTGTTAATTCGCTCAGTGTATACAGAGAAAAGAAATAGAATCACTGTGACTCCTGACTTGATCACTGAGGTAACTCTTGCTGACGCTAAAATGACTCCCCAACATTAGCAGGAATCTATTATAACTCTATAATGACCCTTATTCTAAGACTCCCTAATGACTGGGAGTCACTTTAGCGTCATGGGGATAGTTACCTCAGTGATCGAATCCAGACTCCCATTTGGGAGTCACAGCGATTTTACTTCTTTTCTCTGTGTAATATACCCTGGAACTGCAGCTGTGTCGGACAAAAACATATCTGTCTATAAACAGATACAGTTCTGAGACATTCTTGGCCCACTATATAGTCACTAAAAGGGTGACTTGTAAGAAGATTGTTTCTTTATGTGCAAGGTAATGACTATAAAGGCAATGTAGACCTTGGGACAGAGGTAAGTAGGGGTGTTATTGTGATGTCTGCCAGCGTGATCCCTTATATGTATGATAAACCCAAGGCCGATAGACGATGATAGAGGTAGTCCTCAGGCTATTGGCAACCCTTTAAGGGCCGCATTGTGCATTAATTGATGCATTCTGCCCTTGGTCGTAATGATGCATGATTGCAGCCCTGGCGAGGAACTGCATTCAAGCATCATGCCAACCCTATGGGGTTGAGAGGGGGGTGTGAGGCAAGCGCTAAACCCAAGGCCAATAGACTATGGTGGAGGAAGTCCTCAGGCTAGGGTAAACCTTTAGCCCTTTAAGGATGGCATGTCACTAAAAGATTATATTTGTCATCATGATGCACCAATGTGCGCTGGTGAGTAATTCGGTGCTACATTGGTGCATCATGCCAACTGTTCGAGAGTGTCTCAATGCTGTAGGGTCAGCATGAATGCAGAACTGGTGAGTTGTTTCCCAGGGCTGCATTCATGCATCATGACGACCAAGGGCATGATACATCAAGGTATCATGCCATCGTTAAAGGGGTACCAATTTAAGGGCCTAATACTGCTTTAATGTGCTATGATGCCCTTGGTCATCATAACGCATGAATACTATTCTATGCAACTGCATTCTTGCATCATGCCGACCCTTTCGGGCGGGCATCAACACCATTAGGATGGCATGATGCTTGGATATAGCACCCATGAGCTGCTCACGAGCATGGCAATACAGAGCATAATCAACTGAAATACTATGCAGTCCTAAAAGGGTTAGCTATCATGACAGGTATATGAATATTGGTGCAGACCTACATACCCATTGTAAAAGAGATTCTGGCTTTTGATGTCACAGATGTGCACTATCTAATTTGAACCCTTTACGATACTGGCGATTTATACATTAGGACGACCCTTTGGCATGTATGAACCTCATAAAATCGGCATGAGCCATGCATGAATTCAGTTATAAGGAGTAACTTGCCAGGGTTGTTTTTTTATGCATCATGACGACAGAAGACATATGCAAGCGCATTGATGTACAAGTAATATATAGCTTCATGTCACTCCAAATTCCACATCTGACCAGTATATTCACAGAGAAGAAAAACAGAGTCAAAAGGGAGTCCAGGTTGCATCCAGAATGATTCCCTCTCTAGGAAAGCCCTGGTCCTCATGTGACTCCCTTAAGTGAGCGAGGGAGCTATGTGACACGCCTAGGCAACTCCCTAGGTGAGGGGAGTCGGCGAAGGATCTCCTATGGAGGGGTGTCATACTGGAGGACTCCTTTTCTACCCTGTTTCTTTCTCCAGTGTAGCGTTTTAATGGTCATGGGACGTGGCTATAAGGACAGCATCATGCCAGCCTTTAGGGCCCTGTGTGGGTCACCATGATGCACCAAGTGATTGCAAGTGACAGATTGACACACAACCTGAACGCACCATCTTCTCTTCTCAAAGAGATAAGTAGCCCATGGCATGAATGCATGCACCAACCACTACTTTACCTGTCACCTTTATTCGCTGTCTGCGACAGTATTTACCTTCCCTGGGTGGGACTTCCTTCGTGACCCAAATAGGTTTCTATAGTTGTAAAAGAGCAATAGAACAGTCTGAGAATGCATGTATATGCTTACTCATGCCTTTTTCAGAACATTAAACCTAGAATGATTTTCAGAGATATCTTTTTAACTATTGATACACTGTAAATAGTGTAGGTACATAGTAGAATCAACTGTAGATTTACAGTATATTCCCCTATTTACCTAGAATGTATTTATAAAAGAATATACTGCACATTTACAATAGATGCTACTGTTTACCTACAATGAACTGTAAACCTAAAGTAGAATCTACTGTACACCTACAAAATAGGACAACCAACCTTTTACAGTGTCTCTGTTTTATGAGGCTGATGCAAATTATATTTTTGGGTCCTCAGAGGAATAAAGATATTATGAATATCTAAGAGGTGGAAGAAATGTCCCTTTTTTTCTGCTTATGTCTATAAACTTGAGTATGAAAGAGGGTGTGAATTCAATCTCTCTTCTATCCTTTTTTCCATTTTTCAATTCGGAATAATATGACATCTTTACAGGGCCCTTCACGTGCACTTCCTCTTGTAAGTCCTTTATATGAACTCGTGCCACGCCCTCCTCTACCCTGGTGCTATGGGAATTAAGGCACTCTTCGTACAGGGGTCACTACTATCCTTAGGCTGTGGCATCTCTTGTATCTCTGCCCTAACTTACATGAATAAATTAACCATTATGGGCAGCACAGTGCTTTACTGAGCTATACCCTTTCAAAGGTTGTCATCATGAGTCATGAATGACTCAGTCTTTGCGATAAGTTTTTCATTGCACAGGACATTCGGTCCTGCAAATTTTCAATGTGGCAGGGCCGGCTACATTTTTGGAGGACTGGATAGCCACATATCTGACGGCTTATGCATTTTCAGTGTAAAATAGTATTTTCCATTAAAAGTACATTAGGATAGATGTATAGTTTTACACAGTATATTAAAACACATATTTCAGCTTTAGAAGCCCAACCGAATTCTTCTAGTTCAGAAAAGCCCCATATGCAACTGGACATTCAGTCCTGCTACACTTGTCAATCTGCTGGACCAGTGGCATTTTAGGAGAACATTGCCATTGTCCTGCATGTTTTCACAAAGACTGGAATGTGGCCCTACTGAATAACTCTCACCCTAGCGACTTCAGAAAAGGGTTGACAAGTTATTTGTAGGCACCGATTGTACCCACCAATTGATGAGGGGGAGGGACTAGAGTACACTCTCTGACTTCTTCCATCATTCGCAGAGAGCTTGGGGCTATGAACCTCTGGCTATATAGGAGGGTGGTGGTGAGGGTGTGTTCCCTGAAAATGTTCATCTCTCGTGCACTAAAAACTGTTATTTGACAGTTTGGGTAAACAAGGCGGTGATTCACAGATGTCTCACAACATTGTCTGTATGATGTACAAAGTGACGACAGTGCCCGGATCTACTTTGTGTGGAGGTAGATAGTGATTGGGTGTGATGCGGTTCATATAGAGATGAAAGAGTCTTCTACCTTCATGAGTTCTTTCCATTTATCCCATGTATCGATTTTTCGACATGTCTCAACTCTAAAGTTTGTAAGGTTGCAGATTTGTGAATGATTCATCAAAGGAGCAAATGAAGATAAACAATGTTTTATGTGCACTTTGCCTGACTGTAGAAATAGCCCATGAATCTAGGTCTACAGAGTTGTAACAATGATAGATGAACAAGAATACATGCCTGCAGAGTGTGTCTGGGGATCAAGGTAAAGTCTGAAATTTGTATGGATGAGTTTTAGATTTGCGAAAAATACACGGAAAACCGACCAAATCTAGTTTAACAGGCCATGTCGCCCTGTCGATTTCAGGGGTCCATCCCCATGCCACTCGACGAAATTGACTTCAATATTTTCAAATTTGTATCAAGTTTACAGTTCCCTGAAATGCGCCGGTGGAATCATAGTCACGAGTGTCTAAATGGACCATATATTATTATGAGTGCACATAAAACATTGTTTATCTTCATTTGTTCCTTTGCTGTATCTTTCACAAATTTAAAACCTTACAAACACTAGGCTTTATATGCAGACATTACCTAGAAATATCCCAAGAATCTAGGTTTGGGCAGAGTTGAAATCATGCTACATAAACAGTAGAATCTGCCAGGAGAGTGGTGCTTGGTATCTAGGTGAGGGATCGATGCGGCTGGAGTACAGAAGCAACCCGTAATGTGCCCTTCCTGTAGGCATCAACTATTGAAGCTAACCCTGTGAGGACCGCACACTGCTTTAACCCTTCATGGACGGCATAGTGCGTTGTTGCATCATGCCCTTGGTCATCATGATGCATGATTGCAGACCTGGTGAGTAACACCCACCAGGTCTGCATTCACGCATCAGGCCGACCCTACATGTTTGAGACACTCCCTGAGGGTCAGCATGATGCACCAATGCAGCACCGGCGAGTTACTCGCCGGAGCTGCATTGGCGCATCATGATGACCAATGTTATCTTTTAGCGACATCCCTAAAGAGTTAAAGAGGACATGTCACTAAGGAATGACATTGGTCGTCATGATGCATCAATGGAGCCCCGGTGAGTAAAAAGCCAGTGCTGCATGATGCTTGAATGCAGCACTGGCAAGTTATTTGCCAGGGCTGTATCTATGCATCATGATGACCAAGGGCATGAATCATTTAGGCATCATGATGCCCTCAAAGGCTTAATGTGCTATGCCTTGTTGTCATGATGCATGAATGCAGCGCTGGTAAGTAACCTGCCAGGGCTGCATTCATGCATCATAACCAGGCCTTCGGGAATGTATCAACTCAGAAAGTATTAATCACACAGGGTCTGCATGATTGAAGCACTGGTGAATTATTCACTAGGGCTACATTCATGGCTGTGTCTCACGACCTTGGGCCAATATTTCTGTCTCTGACCGGGTGCCATCTCTGACCGGGTGCTGTCCCTGACCAGGTGCTGTCTCTGACCGGCTTGGCTTGATAAGGTCAAAATAGAAACAGCAGGAGGCTAATTATAATTATAATAATAATTATATAACAACCGCCATAACGTTTTTACCATTCCTTATATATATATATATATATGAGTATAATTCTTTTTAAAACACCTTTTTCTGACACCTGGTCAGAGACGGCACCTGGTCAGAGACAGCACCTGGTCAGAGACGGCACCTGGTCAGAGACAGCACCTGGTCAGAGACAAAAACATTGGCCCAAGGTCGTGAGACATAGCCTCATGCATTATGCTGAGTCTGCAGGCAGCCCAGGCAAGCAACTCGCTAACACTGCATTCAAGCATCATGCTGAGCCTATCGGGCTGATGCACTACTTGGAGGATGGCATGAATGCATTTTTTTTAAAGTGTTTTATTCGGGTAAAAGATAACAGTTACAAAAGTAATTGTATCAAACCTAGCATGTGCACATTGCATTACCTCCGCTAGGGCCCCTTTCATGCCATAATAAACATTAATTTCTCTGATTTCGCTATGACGTACACATTTTGTTCATACATAACAAGTATATACAGACTTAAAATACATAAATTATACATAATTGTTCATGACATTCATAATGTCTAGGTCATCATGATACACAATTGCAGCCCTGGCGAGTTACATTCATGTAGCATTTATGTATCATGCCGACATAGCGGATTGCGCATCGAATCCTTCCGCTGTCCGTAAAGGGTTCCCAGTGGGCACAGAACATTGAATCAACATTGATTGATGGTTGTCAGTGTTGATTCAATGTTGATTCAACATTGATTCAACATTGAACTGAATTTTGTGCCCACTGGGTTACTGCACTGCACTGTAGGTTATCAAGTATTTAGTGTTACCACTCACAGAACACAGTGGGGGGGGGGGACTCGCACACCCCACCAGCTCTGGTAGAGTGAACACCTTCTTCTCCACCCCAGACTCCAAACAGATGTGCTCAAATAGTCTGTGTATGCTTGTGGTGAATAGATTGTAACACTCACTTTTAAAATGATATTAATCAATAATATCACCCCATGAACTATCTAATTCAAGCAACTTTAAGCAAAAGTTAAACTTGAAACAACCTTTATAATCAAAATAGGAGAAATTGATATTGTTTAAAGTTGCTCAACGCCGCTTAAAGAAGGACATTATTTAACTTTAACTTTTGCTTATGATTCCTTGAATCTGGTAGTTCATGTAGTATGTATCTAAAAAAGTGGATATTTTCCTTGATTGCAGAATTAGTCACAAATGAAATTGAAAGGAAGGTTTTATTCCAAAAGGTGTTGGCTAATGCAAGTTAGAAAACAGTCCTTTGATAAAAATATTATGTCATATTATCAACTGCCAATCGATTGCGAAATTGCTTTTGGTAGAAGAGATTTTACCATTCTGTCCCCCTCCCCCTACACAAATAATGTTTAAGCTCCAGAACTTAGTCAGTACTGGTTAGCAAATCAGTCAATAGTACCTAAACTGGTTAGTCATTTTGTGGCTCCCTATACGACCAATCTAAGTTAGGTGATTTTGTCAGGTATTTTTAGTTGTGAAATCATATTTTAGTCACAACAAATGGTTATTCTTGACTAATCTATATTCGGTATGAGTGCTGAATAAGGGTTGGAATAGCACAGATAGAATAGGAACAGATGGATTTTTTGAGGTATTTCTCAAATCTTATTCTATTGGGAGGGGTATCCATCACTAGTAAGGTCCCTTTTAGAATATTACTTGTGAAAAAATTCATAAAATGACCATTCTATATTCTACACCGACACATATTCAGCACTCTAAACTCAGACTATTCCACAATAACGATTCCTAAGAGCCGGAGCATGTAGATCAACAGGGCATGCTCATCCCCCCCCCTTCCACACACACAACCAACATGGGATTGATCTGGATTGCACTTGGTCATATGACTTACCTGGGATAGCCACTACAGACTAAGATCAAAGAGCCAGAGCATTTAGATTTTCCATCCATGCTTCCACCCAAACGCCCCTCCCTACACACATTGCCCACCCTACATGGGATTGATCTGTCGTGGTGCACCTGACCGAGCAGGGGGAGATATCAACCATGACAGGACCTCCATAACTGCCTGCCACACAGCAGCCTAAATAGACACCACTGACACCCTTGGTACACACAGGAGGACAAGCGGGGGGGGGGGAAACTACTACTGTAAAGTCTGGTGTAAAAGCCGCAGCTAGTACGCAAGTCAGATTGCCAGTGTGGCTTACACTGAAAAAGTAAACTCGTCTCCAGACTCGTCTAAGTGACTGTCATAAAATAACCGAGTCAAAAGTTGTTTAGCCCGTCAGGTTACCATCCCACAAATAGAATGTGCAGCTTGGAAATGTCGGGTTTTGGGCTGGCACATGCCAAGTGGGTCTTTTATCTCCAGCTTGAAGACCCACTTCCTTGTCACTTAGACGAGTTTTTGACTCGTTTATTTTATGACAGTCACTTGGAAGAGTTTGAAGACAAGTTTACTTTTTAAGTGTATGGGGATTAGGACAAAGTCAAATTGTGGCTTATACCCATGTTTTCTGCTGGCATTGTAAAGTACTATTCAAATCACTATAATCAGATAGCCAGTGCGGCTTATAGGATTGATCTAAAGTCAGGGGCGGCTTTTAAAAGAGTTAGGCTCATACGAGAGATTCTATGGTACATTAAATAGTGTTCACACTTCTCTAGCCTAGGTAAATATATCATCATGCCACAATGTCTTGGACCATGCTTGGTGCCAGTAACACATTCACATCGTAGTGAGCAGTTTATAGTAATTTTGATGAAGAGAAGAGAGGAGTTACCTGCAAAGCTAGTGTTAAAATAGAGTTGTCCAGTTGTGCTATTTATAGCTGATTGGGGATCAAACAAACACAGTGCCCTGTGCTTGG
Organism: Harmothoe impar; assembly: GCA_947462335.1. Lineage (NCBI taxonomy): Eukaryota > Metazoa > Annelida > Polychaeta > Phyllodocida > Polynoidae > Harmothoe > Harmothoe impar. The sequence goes on along the minus strand of OX381711.1, from coordinate 9,314,441 downwards.
TGCAGTCAGTAGGTATAGTCCAGGTAAAATCAGCCAGTGGGAATCACTTCTAAACCATGGCAGAACTGGACAGACTGCTGAGCTCTCACTATGTGAAAGAGTTACAGGTACATCTTAAGGCACTTGGTGTGCCTGTGTCTAAACGTACAAAGGCTCCCCCATAGAGTTGTGTAAGGCTGCTGCAGCAATAGAACTGATTATAGGCCTAGATGGGCTGACAGAGGATAGGGAGGATGTTATTGAGGACTGGGGTCAGCTATCTCCATTAAGCTCATGTACCAGAGACATGAGTTATCTAACTGAAGGTGCATCCATGAGCAGGTGCTCTGTAGAGCATGTATGCATACTGAGTACAGCTGTGTTTTCATTCCCATACTGACCCTCAATTGGCATCATTCACCCATATATATAATTATAGCACTAACTGATCCCCGATGGCTGGTTTTACCTGGACTGACCCTGTTGCCTGCTCCCAGGGCAGTGGGTTTGTTTGAACCCCAATTACCCATAAATAGAACCGACTGGTTACCCTTATTAGAGTGAAGGTGTTGATCTGAGAGGCTCTGAGGTGCTCTGCCTGTGTTATAACCCTTTAAGGGCCGCATAGTGCTTTAATCTAATGTAACCCATATTCTTTTTTTATGCAGCATACAGACCCTATGCGATTAATTCTCTCTGGAAGGATTGGTTATGATGCATGGATGCAGCCTTGGCAAGGCATAGCACATTAACCCTTTAAGGGCAGAATGATTCATGCCCTTGGTCGACATGATGCTTGAATGCAGCCCTGCCAAGTAACTCACCACGGATGCATTCATGCATCATGACGACCCTGCAATACTGAATTAATCAACCCTTGAATATAGGCATGATGTTTGAATTTTGACATCATGCCTGAATTCAGCATTGTTTATGTACTGCGTTCAATCATTATGACAACCAAAGACTGTAACATTAAAGCACAATGCGGCCCTTATAGGGATATTAAAGAGGGCTGCCAAGTAGTATCGACAAGCAGTGACAGATAACAGGTTAGGGCGGGAGTAGGGGGGGAGTGGGGAGGGGGGGAGGGGGAGAGGGGGAAGGGGAGGGGGGTAGGGGAGGGTGAGGATGTACCCAATGACTCCTCCTCTTCCAGGGGAGAACCCATATAGGGGCACGTAAAGGGTGGCGTATGGAGGCTGGTCGTACAGGGGAAGGCTTTGTGTTGGGGGGACATGGTCAATAGGGTATATGTAAATAGGGCAGTGAGTGTATTTTCCAGGTGGAATGGCAAATGTGGACATATTGTGGCTGCAAGACTTTTTCAAAACTGTCTCAACCCTTTATCCCTTTAACTTTGTATGCTGCTGTTGAACTGAAGGCATGACAATTCTAAGAAATCACCCAAATCTGCTTGATCTTAGTTTCATATTAGTCGTTTCAAGGTTTCAAAATTATTTTAATTGGCCCTTTCATAATATAGAAAAGGGTGAATGGCTAGGTCCAACAGTATCAAAAGTACCCAGCATGTAGTTATATATTGGCAGTATAAATAATATAAAAGGTTTGAAGAAGCCATTTACGAGTAATTGGTGATCCGAAACAAAAAACGCAGTGCGTTACTTGGCTATACGACCAAGGTGTGCTCTGACAGAGCCTCGTTCTGGGACAGGTACCCTTTGTGTACTGTAACCATGGTAACCAATCAGTCCCTAACAACAGCAGAAAGCAGCCAGGGTGTGTTTGGGTTCCTGGTGGTGGGTATAGCCCTAGTGCACACACCATCATGGGGACAAGCAACCAAGCGTTAGAGCAAATACTTCATAGGAATAGATGAAAGTGTAGGACGCTTTGTCCTTTTAGATACAGTATATTCATTCACTAATGACATCAGTACTTTTGTCGAATTAAGTAAATGGACTCCACACAACGCAGTTTGAGTCTTGGGTTTGTAAAATTGGGAGCAATGCAGTTAGTTTTTTGAGTTTCTGAAATTGCTACATTTGTCGTAGAATACGAATCAGAATATCTATATCATATCTTGAGATATGGACTGATTGAAGTGACCCATGCTTTTCATCTACTTGTTACATATTTGGTAGAGTCATGGAGATATTGAAGTGACCCATGCATGTAATCTACTTGTCACATATATTGACAGGCTGTCTGTAGACAGTCAATGTCAGGCTATTCCAGGTATAGAACAAGAAGCTATCCAAATAGCTGCGAGGCGCTCAATTCTCTGTCTCTGTCAAACACTTAGCCTTGATGCACCATTAACACTTTGGCGACTGCTTAACCCTTTAAGGACGCATGTCGCTAAAACATAACATTCATTATCATGTTGCACCAATTTAGCCCTGGTGAGTAGCTCATTAGTGCTGCATTCTCAGATCTTACCAAGCCGGTGGTGTTGATAAACTACCCCACGGTTACTGATTATCATGATGCATAAATGCAGCCCTGACAAGTAGACCCACGAGGGCTGCAAGCTATAGCATTATGACGATGAATGGCAGAATGTGCTAAAGCATGATGAGGCCCTCACTGAGTTAGATTCACCGAGGATAGACACTTTTCTGGGACCCGGACAGAGATCTATGGACCTGGAAAAACATGTTTGCTCGCTATAAAGAGAAAATTATAAATATTCATGATTGAGATGTCTGGTTAGATATATAGAATGGTCGTCTCTGTAAAGATCTTTATCTTTCCAGCATATGGTATGTCTATAAAGTGAATGGGTTTATTCATCTAAAATTTTATGGGTACATTTCAATTGACCATCTGGGCCCAGATGAAGTTAATTTCATATAAAACTATGAGCGCGAGCCTAGAATTAGGGTCCATCGTAAATGTCTACCTGTGATCACCCGATGCTAATTGTCCTCACACAGACCTTATAGAATGCCCCCCTTAGGCATCATCTGCTTTGTCCTTCTATCCCAGAATACACCATTCACGTCATTCCTCGTCTTCTATCGCGAGACTACAGAGAAGCCATGACCTTGAGACGTCCTTGAGGCTGGTTCCCGAGGTCAGAGCTCAGCTGTTCAATATGGAGGAGGAAGGGGACGGAGAGTACAAGCGGAAAGGTGTGGGTCGGGGCATTCTGGTGCAGAGGTTGACTCAGGAAGCCCTCTCTGGTGGGTCTAAATCTGTAGCAGAGTTGCCACTCTCCTAGCAGAGGATTGGTTTAGCTCATGAATATCCAGTTAGATGAATTATCATTTATCTAATAGGCACTGGATGGTTAACAATGGCTGTATCAGTACAGAGAGGTGATGGTTTCAGGTGGTGCCATCCCACACTACAGAATGGAGACTGATGTCAGGTGTAGGGAGGGGTAAGGTGGTGTGGTATGGGAGAATGCCTTTAATGTCTTTTATGAGGCTGGACGATAAATAGTGCACCCAGAACAGATAAATATATATATATATATATATATATATATATATATATATATATATATATATATATATATATATATATATATATATATATATATATATATATATATATATATATATATATGACCACAGGTGTGTAGATAACATCTCTTGTGTATTGAACTAAAAATGGCTTCGAAAGGATAATGTCTGGTCACAGAGTGAAAACTAGAGTTATTATCCTAAAGGTTACCTTGCAGATAGATGAGCTGATATTCCAGGAGCCCATGTAAGAGTACCTTTATTTCCTGAAATAGTACAGTGGACATGAATGAAAAAAATCGGAACATTGTCTCATTTGCACCTGACTGAGACCCAATCCCAGCTTCTCACCTTTAGAGGTACCACTCCGTTTTTGAGGGTGTTGCAGGGGTAGTCACTGACTCTTTCAGCCATGGGCCACCAGGTTCTGTAGCATCAGAAATCTACGGGCCCGGACAATGATATGCAGGCCACCCAGGCTCGTAGGAAGGTAATTCTCTAGAAACTGTGGACCCAAACCCAAAACTATTGGCCATTGGCTCCCAGGCCAACGCTAGTGTCTACCCCTGTGTTGAGAGTCACCGTTTCCTAATTTTTGAGACACCGCTGACTCTCCCGAGGATTGTTAGGCAGTGGGTACCCATTGCAGACACGAGTCCCCCCCCCCCCCCCGGGTTAACGTGGTATTAGCGGTCACACATCAGTGACAGTGTTAACACAATATTGGTGCTCATGGAGGCTCAATAGACTAATGCTGATCTTGTGTGGGTTAGCGTATAGCCTTAGGGGGTGGGCAGATAATATTTACTCAAGGGTAACAACACAAGCCTGCCCCTAACCTGTTCAGACCTGGCTAAGTCATAGACCAATACTACCAATATTGTACAGTGCCTAATGTGCGCTGTGCATAATGCATTATACCCTTGGTCGTTATAATGCTTGACTGCAGCCGTTGGGAATTTATACACAGCCAAAATTAATATTTCTCATTCCAAGAAAGTAAGATAATCCTCTTGTCTGACGGACAAATGCCTAGTTTTAAGAAAAAAAAGTTGTTTTTGTTAAAACTAGTCGTTTTTCCACCAGGCATGTTAATTTGTCTTATTTTCTTAAAATGAGACAATCATATTTGCCTGGTTACAACTCACCAGGGCAGCATTCACACACCCTTCCAGGCCTACGGGGTTGATACACTCAAGAAAGGTCGTAATGATGCACCAATGCAGCACTAGCGACTTACTTTCCAGGGTTGCATTGGTGCCTTATGGCAATAAATGTCATCTTTTAGCAACATGCCATCCTTAAAGGGTTGACTATACCAATATAATCCAGGGACCAATGTGGTGTTCTTGTATTACATAAGAATAACATAGAAGAATTGGAGCATGATCAATTATTACATTGTGAAGTTCAAACTCCTGGGACCTATCCAGGCAATTAGTGTTACATAATGGCTACTTTAAATATTGGTGCCGCACTTGAGGTGGGTATTGGTGTAAGGGCCAGACCCAGACTTACAGAGGTGCCCAGACAAAGCTACCAACCCATGCTCCACAGGTTTTAACAAGGCCTCAGCTTGGAGAGTGAGTAGGCTATAGGGTATCATGGAAAGGTGTGCAACTAAATATCCACCCTGATCTCTGCATGGCTCTACAAAGAGGTAGTGTACACAACATACCCTAGATGGCACCACCTCTCTGTAGAGTCCTAGGGCCTGCAGAGATCAGAGTGGATATTTAGTTGCACACCTTCGCATGGTACCCTATAGCCTACTCACTCTCCAAGCTTAAGTCTTGTTAAAACCTGTGCTATGTTCCCAGGGTCCCATAGAGGGGGGAGCAGGGGGGGGGGTCAGAATAGCCTGCTCTACTTTTGAGACAAACATTTCTTTAGGTTCATCATCAATATGTTGGATCGCCCCCACGCCGTGTATGTACATATCCCTCTGCTATAGCACATCACATATTTGGGGAGCTATATATAGAGTCATTGAATCGTATATCTCATCTCTTTCCCTGACCCTATAAAAAGGCATGATACTTAAATGCATCATCTTAACTCAAACAACATTTCGATATAGGTGTGTGTGTGTGTATGCCATCATGCCTAAAGCTAGTTGGAGTGGGACCCCCTGGTACCTTTCAGTGACGATTTTCTTCCTCATACTCTGTACTTCATATATCATATCGAAATGGCGTTAAATATCCATTACTCACTCTCACTCATATATCATATTAATAGTTGAAGGCCCAGCGGCTCCAATATATATAGGGCTGAGTACCTGTCCGCACTCCACTCCGACTGTTGCTGGAAGGGTAGCAAGATGTGCGACTTTAAGCAGGTGTCAACGAGGAAGTTCGGCTTTAAGATTCATACTGTATGCCATTGTGAGGCTGTGACTAGGATTGTACTGTTTTGTCAATCCTACATTGTAACTCATTCTACCTCCTGCATACTCATCCTGACCTTGCAAACCTTCAGGTCCCTTCAAGCCCCCCCCCCCCCCCGCCCCACCCTACTCTCCGGGAGAGGGATATCCACTCTAACCCATATTACTAGACTGTATTATTTGTATATCCTATGTTATCAATGGATGAATAAAAGAAAGACATAAAAAACCAAGGTGACTTAGGCAGTGGATGGAGGATTGATAGGGTGTCACATACCGTGCCCCTTCGGTCAGTGCCTTTGTAATTTACCTCAGCCAGGGTACACATATGTCTCTCAGTCCCTTGATGTTTTTTTTACCTAGTCGCCCCACCCTGCAGTCATCTCACCTTGACTCAGTCCAACTTCACGTTTACACTTGTCCCACAGGCCATTCTGGCGCAGAATAGCACCTGTAAACCCCATTTGACCTTGAACTTGGACCTGTGCTGGGTCTGGACAATCATTGCATTTAGCTTTGGAACCAGTGAATAAGAGCTAGAACGGGAACCAGAAATTTATGATGGAAAAACTCTAATCATACATTCTGGTTTCTGTTCACTGCTTCCACAGTCAGTTCCAGGCTATTAGCAATAATTTCCCAAACCCAGCCAAATCCAAGTTCAAGGTCACAGTGGTGGTTACCAGAGCCTTCCTGTGATGTAGGAACCAGAGTAGTTCATCTTGTGCTACATAACTACGGACACCTGTGATGTTTTTCTGCCCTGTTTACAACTTCCGTGTACGTATTTTTCATTGCCTCTATGTTTCTTACATTCTGCCAGACGGGTCTGGTCTATTTTAGACTCTGTATACCCCCTGTTGCTATACTCCTGCCTGCTATTCCTTGTATACATACACATGATAGATTTGTATTTAAGTGTGTATGTTGAAGGGAATCTACTGTGAGTTGGGTGAATATTTAGCCATAGGAAATGAGAGTCAAATTGAGCCAGTCTGACATACTTTTTTTTTGATTCATGAAATTTCACGAGACGATTTTACAAAATGTATATTTATTTTCATATATACTTAAGCAGACATGTTGTAAACAAAGTTATAGGTTGCATGGATGTATCTAATAGGTACAAATGATATGCCAACAATTAAACGCACAGGGTAACGTGAAAAAGAACAGATCGACATTGCAAAATAAATAACTAAACTGCTGGGAGTGTCGGCTTGTTTTATGAAGCTATATAATGTTGCTCTTTCAATGCAATGTAGTAGTTATATGACGTGTACCAATCTGTACGCGAAATACAGTGAAGCAGCCTTATAAGCTCCTTCACTGAATACCCCTACAGATTGGTGCTAGTCCTATAGCTACTTTATGCCACTAGCTGTATACAGTATACAAGAGGTGTGAAATGCTTTGTTCTCCCTGCCCGCTGTGGTATAAGAAGTTGTTAAAATACATCTCAAGTTTGGGACTTTTGCTTTGCTCAGGCCCAAACCTACAGCTGTTCTATTAAACTTACAGACTCAAACCTTATTTAATGGTTTAACAGCGAAGTGAAACAACAAGTGTAAAACAGCTGGAGAATGCTCGGTGTGGACTGATTTAGTGAATCACTCTACTGATTCTGTGTTTTTTGAAGGAATTCACTTTTTTGTTGATTTGATTTTCTAAAAGTTTATACTCACCTGCCTCAATCCCCAGGTGAATTATGCCTCAACTGCCTAAACATTTATCAAAACTAAATTAACCATTACTTGTCCTTTGTCTATTCCCAGTTGGCGGGCGGGGCGGTGCTCGGTATCGGGATATGGATGAAGGTGGATGAGAAGATTGTTAACTACCTGACGGTGGTGAACATTGACCAGTCGGACCCGCTTGTGGACCACGCGGCATGGCTCTTCATCGTGGTCGGGGCGTTTGTCTTCGTGGTGGGCTTCTTAGGCTGCTGTGGTGCCATGAGAGGCTCCCAGGGTATGCTCTTCTTGGTGAGTAGTTTTTATTTATTTATCAAATGGTGATATGGCCTTGTCTATGTTAAGCCTATGGGACCTCCGTACACCATGCCCGCATGGAGTACGGTGTAGACATACTTCATGTTATTTTTCTTCATTTGAGGAGAGTAGGGTCATGTAATAAACACAAAACCCACTTACTAACATAAATGCACATCATACATCACTCGTTGAAGCTGGGTCATATCACAATAAGCCTTCGGCATCGTGTGATATGACCCAGCTTCAAGTCGTTAGGTATGATGTGCATGCATGTTAATGGCATGGAGTTTTGTCTATTTATCCAATGAAGAATAGCGTACAAGATAATGACTGTGTGCCTGTTTATTGATGAAAAGAATCTTAATAAGAATGTGAAAAGTGTGAAAATGGACACATATGTTATTGATTAATTTGCATCATGTGACTTTAACTATGGATGTACATTAGTAAAGGAAATCGTTGGTAGGCAATTGTAAAAGAGCAGTGCTAGAGTTCCAAATGAATCCCAAATATCATGTCCCTGCAGCTTAAGTAAGCATCAAGGCTGAATACTACTGTATTACACAGGTTGCTAAGCAAATTCATGAAACAAAACTGCTTTTGTTCCTATAGCAACAACAAGCAAAATTAACCCTTTGGTATTGATTTAGTGCAAAGGCTGTGGTTTTCGGTTTCATTTGAGCATTATGTATTTAAAATTCTTGGGCAATCTTGTGATTTAATATGGTTGATAAAAAAAAAACAGTTTCCACGGCAACCTAAGCTGAAATGCAGGTTGGCACACCTGCAGCAAATTGAATGCTTTTATCACAGCGTGATTAAAAGGAAGTCCAAATGTTGATAATATGTAACTAATCTTTAAAATCTAGGCTAATATAAATGAAGCTGGAAATCATGAATGATAACACCACCCTGTAAAGATGCACTAGTTGTGCGGGGCTGGTTCATTGATTACAAGGAGAAGAAGAGCACTCCCTCCTCATTGCCAGCTTCCTTTATGGCATCAAATAGATGCTGGCACACTGCCCAACCCCTCTACGAACCCCTCTCAGGGCCTAGCTTCCTTTGTGACATCAAATAGATAGCTACACCCACAATGTAATGAACGATGGCGCCACCCACCAAGGTCAATAGCCGCTGAACATGTATACCGTATTGTCGCGTTTCAGCATCCCATCGCTTCTAGCTTTGGAAGCATGATTTTCCTGGTGCTTTATCAAAAACAGTCACTAAATATTGTTCAAGAATTCTTGCATACTAGCCGAACCCCTAACTTTGATGAATCCTAAAAGCCTAAAAGAGGCTCTGAAAACTGTTCATTTGCTACTGCAGTATACATATAAACAGTCCTATGTAAGCCCCACCCTATTTTTTTTATAGGCATGTTTAGTATCAAATGAAAGCTGAATTCAACCTCGCATACAAGCCATGACTTCTATGTGAGAATTAACGGTACTGTTTAAAAGATACGTGAAGGTTCCCCACCCCTGCTTATTCAAAACCCGGCACTTAAACACGATGGTACGGTTATGATGCAGTCTGTTACACACAGTAAAGTGAGAGTCATTGTCGCTAAAACTACCCTCACCTGAGGGTAGTTTTAGCGACAATAACTCTCACTTTTCTGAGGGTGCAGCTGAAACTTGAATTTTAATCTAGACTAAGTATCTGCTTGAGGAGTGATGCCTTTGCGACATATTTGAACCCAACAGAGAGGGCTACATGTGTCAATGTGCCGAATGTAGAGATTTGAAACCCCACAGAGAGCCTTTTGATCACTCCCTCCAGCTGCAGAATGGTTGGCACCCTTCCCAACCCCCGTACGAGCCCCCTGCGGGTCCAGGTGCACTCTGGGAGCTGTGTTATTGTGTCGACCAGCAGCGGTTTGTGCCACCTGTGTCCAAGGTCAGACGACTCGGACGACTCGAGCATGGACCTTGGTATCGTCAGCTACCTAGTGCATCGAACTCAGCAAACTCATACTCCATTCTGGGAGAGATGGAGATCTTGAATTTTCTCTTTGATGGATCAAAATCTGATGTAGCAGAGGTCACTCATAGAACACATTCTTGGTCTAGACTTAAACTCATATGCATGAATCTTTGCATAAATTATCAAAGATGGCCGTATCTATACAAAAAGGTAATTGTCTCAGATGGTACTACAGCATGACCATCCTACTGTGTGGTTAGTGTAGTCAACCTGTGGAGCTGCTCCAGAATGTAACCTTGAGGTCATTCTGAGGGGGACGGATTGATTGACCTCCATCTCTGAACAGTTCAGGTCTGTGGTGGAGGCCTCACTCTCCAAGCATAATCCTGCTGTGGAACCCTACTCCTATCATACATTAGGCCACTCCAAATAATATCCTTGTTTCTCATCACTAAGCCATGGTATACATGACGAGGGCGCTTTTCTTTTGTTGCTGATAGTTAGGGGGATTTAGGCTCTCAACAAATTTCCTGTAGCCCATTGTATTCGTGCCACTGTAAGCTTCAATTTGATACTAAATATGCCCACATTTGTCTAGAATTATCACCTTTTCCCATATAAACAACATTTCCAAAACACAATTTTGGTGACATCCGCGGTGATAAGAAACAAGGATATTACATTGGATTAGCTTAACATGTGCTAGCTAAAAAATCTGATTGAGGACACTATCTCCAGTTCCATCATGCCCATGGTTCAGTCTGATCTATAGATTATCAGGTGTGAATGCGCTCAGTCACTAAGTAGGGTGTTCTGTATGCACTAAACTGAATTATAAACCAATATATGATTATATACACACAGATAGGAATGTGACACAGGAAGAGCTTTGAACATTTTCTTCTGTAACATCCTCATGGTTGCTCTCTCTACTTTCAGTACGCAGCGCTGGTGCTGGTCGTCATGATTGTAGAAGTAGCCGGAGCCATCCTAGCCCTCATCTACAGACAAAAGGTAACGTTTCTATACAGGGTGATATGATTGATATTGTGAGGGACGCGGTCTCTATGAAAATGACATTTTTGGAGACACCGAGACTCAAACCCAGGGCCTTCCGCTTGCCAAGCGATTGCTCTACCACTGAGCTACATCCCCTTGTACTATCAGGTAGACTGTGTCTCACGTTACTGGATCGGTATGGTACAGAGGGGGGGGGGATTACCAAGGGGTTTCACCCCTTCAGCCCTTCCACCGAGGCACGGGGAATCCGACCCTACAATATCATATACGGTAATTTTATTCATATTCAAAAAAATGTTACACCAGATGCAAACAGCAAATAATACTAAACCGTCCATTTTAGATGAATGATACTCCGTAGGTTGTCATTATCTGAGAGGCAGAAAGGTGACAATAAAACCTTGTATAAATAGATAAACTCTTATCAGTATTCATGGATTAAGACTTTAGAAAAATGATTTAGATAAAGATTATATTTTGCTTAGCATAACTTGAAATTTATAGTGCTCGATAGCCTGTGGCGTACCTTAGTGGATGGAGTGTACCTCTCCATATCCTCAGTTCTTGTAGTCCCACTTCAACTCCATCTGGAGTCATCCCATGTTACTTAGACATGTTTTTCTAAAGTGTTTTGCATAGATTATAAACGTTACTGTGTGCATGCCTAAATGTAGGTTGGGTTTTGAAACATATCATCATTGTTTAACTTCAGGTTGAGAGCCACCTGCAGGAGTCGATGCTGCGTCAGATTAAGGAGAAGTACGAGAACGACAACGGGGTTGGCGAGGCATGGGACTTCCTGCAAGTCAAGGTAATAACAAGTTTTCTAGATTTCTGAAAATCTGCTTTTTTATGATCACCTGAAGAAGGCCTCTATGGCAGAACCTGCATTGACATGTTTTTTTTTATAGAAATAATATGTTTATTTCTGTCATCCAAAAAAACTGGTGCTCTTGTTGGTTGCATTTATTGATCAATTTAACATTTGGTATGATAAATGTATTCCTCTATATCTTTCATAATACCATTGATATGTATAATAAGGACAACTTAGATTCTGTGTACATACGTTCTGTCATTGTTAGAAGGCCCCTCCCCCTACCTCTACATATACAACTCAAGCTGGCCGTGTGTTGTCCATTGATAGCATAGCAACATCCACACATGTATATATCTTTCCTAGGGGTTGTGTTCAGCGATGTTATCAAATACACTGTAAAAAGTTAGTGTAGGTACACAGTATAATCTACTGTAGATCTACAGTAGAATCTACTGTAGATGTACAGTATAATCTACTGTAAAATTGATTTATAGTAGAATCTATTGTAGCTTTACAGTAGATCTTACTGTTTACCTACAATAAACTGTACACCTACAGTAGAATAGTAGAATCTACTGTATACCTACAAAAATGGCTACCAACTTTTTACAGTGTATAGCATCTCATGTTATAACCCGATTATACAGAGTATATGGATGAGCACTCGATCTGAATGAAGTCCAAACATGCAATATCAGGAAAAGAAACATTTCCATTTTGAAAACGGTCCAAGGAATGGCAATCAATAACAGTCAAGAAAACACTGAAGTACCCAAATAAAGGGTTCCTAAATTATTTAGAAAATCAATTCCACTCGATACAGGATAGTGGAATCAATGTTAAATTGAGTATTAATCACACCTGGATGAACCCGGTGAAGGGAGGGGTGGGTTGTGGTAGAATGGCAGACTCTGAGAAGATAAACAGATGTGAAAACATGACCCGACAGGGCTGTGGAGGAACTCTCTCCGATCAATATATTCACACTTATGGGGTAGTGCACTGATAGTCTAAATGCTCCGGGCCTCTGTCTGTAGTGACTTTCCTAGGTTAGTAATAGTGATATTGGTCGGAATGACAAACTGAAATTCAAAAATGACTGAGGCAAACATAAGGCCTCACCCTGAAAGACAGCCTCATACTAATAAGAATTGAATGACAAGGTGGATTACTCATTACTCACTAGACCTATAATAGTATTTACTAACCATGGTTAGTTGCATAGGGCACTAAAACTTGACCAACTAGGTTCTTCACTATTTACTAAGTTCTGGAGTTCAAAGATTATCTGTGTGGTGGGAAGGGGGGGGGGTGAAGGTGTGTAGTTCAGGATAATATTAACCCTAAGAAGCCGTGTTGAGAATTAAAGCGCTATGCCACCTATAGCGCTATGCCACTTAGCGTTATGAAGCAAATGCAGCCCTATTCATCAGGCCTGCATTGATGCGTTTGGGAGTGTATCATCTGTGTATCATATGCCCTGCATGTTGCTTAAATGCATCACCAGCCATGCTACATTCATTCATAGCATCAACAAAGTGCATGAAAGTACTATGCCAGTTTCTACCATTGTATGCATTGCACATTTGACATATCATTTATTTACGTTGTTCCAGTTGAAGTGCTGCGGTGCCACCAACTATACCGACTACCAGAACAGTGCCTGGTGGAACACCACCAAGGTGAGTACACTGTCAGAATTAGTATTTCTCATGGAATACGACCCCCCCCCCTCCCCCGTGAAATAACCATTGTCGGCTTTCACGGCCTGTGACATCATCAAAAATGCCATTTTAGGCTCCCCCTATCATAATTCGGGTATTTTTTAATCGAAAATCAGTAAAAAAAAATAATAAAAAAAGACAAAAAGGTACACTCGTTCGGGTCTGTTGACAGGGTTATTTCACTTGTTCACCCTTGGGCTGTATTTCACTCGGCCTGCAGCCTCGTGAAATACGACCCAAGTGTCAACTCATGAAGTAACCCTGTCAACAGACCAAAACTCGTGAACCTTTGTCTATGTATCTACGCTATTACTTAAGGATACTAAATGAGTTATCCGTTTAGCCTTAAGCGGGTTGTTAACTGGTTGACATAATTCGATTTCTTGTTTCAAATTCACCTAAATTTGTAAATAATAGTTTATTAATAAAATCTTATTAAAGAAAGGCACGTTGCATTTCTAATAATAATTGAATCATTCACCTCAAAAAAATCGGCCAATAAAACCAATTCTGCTGGATATGTACCTATTTAAATAAACTATTGATATATCTTTACGATGATAAGCCCTACATAATAAGCCCTAATAGTTGGGTTAGAAGTTCCTAGCCTGTCATAGCAGAACATCTAACCATGAATTGCAGTGTTTGCGCCTTGTTTGCCCAACTAATAATGCATCCATAGCCCCAACTCCGCTACTATTCTCCCCTCACCACCGCCGGGTGACCAACTCCCGCGGGACTCATAGCAATCTCGTTAGGTGGTCATGTGATGAGTTGGTGACGTCATGTGACGTTACGGCAGGCTGTAGTTACCATGGCTGACACAGGGGGCATGCTAGGCAGTGGTATGGGGGAGCTGGCAGGGAAACAGAAGTATATAGTTGACATCAATTGTCACTTCTCAAACAATTTGGTGAGATTTGGCCATGACAAAATTCGGCAACTTTGGTGAGGTTGGGTCTTGACCAAATTTGGCAACCCGTAGGCCAAAGTTTGTGAGGCTGGTAAAGTGTGACCACGATTTGCTAGGTTTCTCACGTCTAGGACTTCTCCAACGGCACGTTTTGGTTCTTGTGGGCTGTAGAGAAGAGAATCACTGCCGAAACCCAGAGGTTCAAGGTGTGGTCATAGTGGTGCTTTTGAGTGAATGGTGCATGTGACAAGTAAAATTACCGATGGCCATGTCATCTGCTTTACATTGTGCTGAGCCAGCCCTGTTCATGTATTATCTATTCCCTTGGAGGTAGAGCCTTCTATCGACAGCTAAACCCACAAGACAGCGTGGGTAGTACATTCTATGCAGTGTGGCTGTTTTGACTCTGTCAATTGGATGCTCTACCTGCTAACCGATTGACTGAAAATTGTCAACTTTTGTCCTTATATTGTCATTCTGCCCCAGATGGCGCCCCATAGTGCAGCCTCCATGGCTGCCCACATTGCTCACGTTATGCTGTGTACAGGTCAGCAGCATGGCACCAGTACCTGTCTCATCCCCCTGTCCCACCCACCCTCAGCAAACACGCCTCTGTCACCCGTGATGGATCACCTCCATGAAGCCCGCTAACCCTTTAAGGACGGATGTTACTAGAAGGTGATATTAGTCATCATAGTGCACCAATGCAGCCCCAGCGAGTAACCGCCTTGGGCTGGCTTCTTGCCTCAATTTGATCGTTCAGTGTTTATAATTCTCCCAATGGGTCAGGATGATGTTTGAATGCAGCATTGGCAAGTTACTCGCCAGAGCTAGATTCATGTATATGACAAAGCGCATGATGCATTAATGCATTATGCTGCCCTTAAAGTGTTCAGATCAGACCAGTGCTATATTTGCTGTATGCTCTGTATCATTATGGAACACAGCCATGCCGAGTTACCTGACAGCATGGATTCTTGCATCAGCAGATCCTTCAAAGTTTCGAAGGTCCCAAAGTGTTTGCCTGATGCACAAAGGAATACAGCCGGATTATGTTCAATTTCATTGTGATGACAAAGGCTATGAAGCAAGAAAGTACTATGTGGCCAGGGAAATTGATGCCGGTCAGAATAGAGCGATCCCTTTTTAGGTCTTGTAATCATCTGCTTCTGCTATTTGTGGCTGTGGACCAAGAATGAAAACATGGAACTGTCATCAGAAACATCCATAATGAATTTGACCAGCTTGTCCCTCAACTAATGCACTGTAAAAAGTTGTTTGCATTATTGTAGGTGTACAGTAGATTATACTGTAGGTGCACAGTATATTGTAGGTAAACAATGGAATCTACTTTACATCTAATCTACTTTAAATCCAATGCACAGTAGATTCTACAGTGAATCAACAGTAGATTCTACCGTGTATCTACACCAACTATTTACAGTGTGGTTATACCTTAAGTCAGCCAGTTTTAGGTGCTGACACACATGCATATACACAGAGAAAAGAAACAACGTCATAAGAAAGTCCAGGTGACTCAATATGGTAGCCCCCATGGCCCAACTTGTCTAAGCCCAACTCCTTACTGTGTGATGTTCATGTTATAATATCAAGGGGTTAGGAATGACAGAGGAGGAATTCAAGCATTCTTTGTGTCGTGACGGTGGAAAAAAGGCCGACCGACATCAGTGCATACTCCCGAGCCTCTGTCTGTTGAGAAACAAGTAGTATAGAAATTATAATACAAACTACCGTAAAACCTCGCGTATAAGCCAAACACGCGTGTTAGCCGCACCCTGACTTTGGGGCGATCCTATAAGCTGCACTAGTGATCTGATCATGGTGACTTTTAGTACTGTGCCATAGTAGCAAAAACTCTCATATAAGCCGCACCCTGACCCTGGGCCGATGCAATAAGCCGCACCGCTGATCTGACTCGCGTACTAGCCGCGGCTTATACGCGAGGTTTTACGGTAATCATATCATGAATAATAATTATGATAATCTTTAATGTCCCCAGGTGAACAGCACCGGTGTCTTCGTGCCAGTGTCCTGCTGTGCCTTGAAGAACGACGACCCCAAGAAGCCCTGACTGGTGCTGCATCGGTGCATCATGCCAAACCATTGGGAGTGTCTCAACTCCATAGGGTCAGTATGATGCTTGAATGCAGCCCTGGCGAGTTACCCGTCAGGGCTACATTCATACATCCTGATGACCAAGGGCATGATGCATCAGGCATTATACCATCCTTAAAGAGTAAACAAACTCTACAATATCCTGAATAATAATAATAATAATGCTTTACTCCCCTTGAAATCCCCAGATAAACAGCACCGGTGTCTTCGTACCCGTGTCTTGCTGTGCCTTGAAGAACGACGACCCCAAGAAGCCGATGGCCGAGGACTACAACCTGTGTCAGAAGGACGTCATGGAGGGAAAGCACACCAAGTACGTCAACTTCGAGGTAAGTCATCTTCTCATTTATTATTAACTACGTCACTAGAATCAGTCTGGGTAAAGGTAGTTACGGCTGTAACTCTCAGATGGGGCCATGGGCTGTCTGAGAGTTACGCACAGAAGTGTCAGTTTTCTATTGATTGTCTTTGTGTCAACCAATCATGTAGATTTCTCCACCCAATCAAGACAGGCTGTGAGTGGCTGTTATGCTTCTTGGGGACTTAATCGGATGAGATGAAATGTACAAAGTAGTAATTATAGTCAGGTCTAGACCAATCAACAGGGGGTCCAAGAGGCTGTAGATCATTTGTCTCTACACAGGTTACCTCCATCAAAGTTCCTCACTCTGTGGACATCCATAATTCAATTTATGAATCAATTATAGTGAACATGTTACTCATTAATTTATGAGTATGTATGTTCCATATTAAACCCAGGGGAATGCGAAGCCAAGTCACCTCGCAAATTGTACAATTTTTCCAAAGCTTTCTTGACACTTGCATCCTGTACCCACAATAATAGTGCCCGTGGGTATTGCAGGCTATACTAGGTTAAAGGGTGAATCCACTGAGGCAAATCTGTCGGATCGGATGAACCTTCACAATAGGCAGTATTCCACTGAGACAAATTGGCCGAGATTCCGTCATTGGACGAGATTTGTCCATAAGTTTAACATTATAGACTTTCATCGGATGATGGGATCTCAGCCGATTCATCTCAGTGGGATACTGCCTAATGTTAAACCTATAGACGAATCTCGTCCGATCTGAGAGATTTACCTAAGTGGATTCGCCCCTTTACCAGGGAGGGATTTCCTGGCGACCTTTGCAGAAATGGCTGTAATGGCTTGGGTGCAGGAATTGATGTACTTCAGAATCTTTATGTCAAGCTGACAGTACTTTGCGAATCGGTTAGCACGGCAACCATCTAATCAACTCAAATCAGTATACCCTAGTGACTCATAACCTGTTAAGAGGGATACCTCTGCAAGGTTTAGTTAAATTGTTGAAGAGATTTGTTGGGGAATACATCTATACATACATGGAAATTTTCCGTTGCATATTATTATGAATGTAACTTCACTAAAGACCTTATTATCATATTATTTTTCCATATTAATATAATGTTAAAATACCATATTTAATAAATATCACCAACACTTGTATCAAAAGTATTACTGTCCATTTGGGCTTTGGCCCGATACGAGGAACTTTTTCAATACAATATTAAAATACACTATTAAATTCAAACTCATGTTTCCCATTACAGGGTTGTCATGAAAAGCTGCACGAGTGGTTCAAGACCCACACCCTGGTCCTGGTCATTATCGGGTTCGTCATCGGTGCCATCCAGGTAGGTACACAACACACCTAAAGCTGAGACTCCACTACCCGATTTTTTGGGTAATTCTCACAAACCGATCATATAGGTCTTTACAGTCTGATCAAGTAAAAAAACCACATATTTCCTATCTGTTATTGTGCATAAATCGACCTATTAGAGCCCTTTGAATGGGGAAGCATCAGATAAATTAAAATCAAACCTGTTTGATATGAGATTGGATGCCTAGATTGGTCTGAGATGCAAAATCAGGGCTTAAATCGGGACCTAAATTGTGTTACATAGCCTTGGCAATTCTATTTTCCACATTGTTTATAAACAAAGACATCATTTGTAAACATAGTTCCTGTCTATTGTGTGTAATTGTCATGGTATTTGATTAAGCCAGATTCGTGAGAATAGCCCCGATCTGAGAACAAAATGGGTTAGTGGAGCCCCACCTTAATAAATAGTGAACCCAAAAATCCACGTCCTTTTATGATGTAGATCAACAGTAAATGCCACTGCCCATGTAAACTTATATACTGTAGTATATACTGTAAATATATAGACAAATGCCAACGCCCATTGATGCCATCTCTATTGTATTTCACAAGTGGGGGCTGGGGCCATATCCCACAAAGCTGCAGGCAGAGTGGGACATGCCCCAGCCCCCACGAGTGAAATACAGTAAAACTTGGTTATAACGAATCCCTTGGGACCAGGTGAAAATTCGTTATAACCAAATTTCGTTATAACCAAGTCCAGCATTTTAATGAGGTTTAATGATGTTAAATATGCTTCAATCCCCCTGGTGCATACATACATAGGTATTACAAGGATAGTTATAGTAAGCGTGTAACCAATTTCTGATATAACCTCGTTTATAGCGAATTTTATTTAACAAAATGTAAGAATGCTATGCTTGGCAGGGTACAGTGACTTCTTTATTTGATACCCCCCCCCACCTGTCACCTCCTCTGTCCATACTAATCCCCCCCCCCTCTTCTAGCCGCACAGGGGGAGGGGGAGGCGGGGGAGTCGCCCTACACCTCCCAAAATTCGCATATGGGGAGGGGGGAGGGGGGAGGCGAGAGTGTAGGGACATCTCGCTAGTGATGGGACATCTCCCTAGTGTAAGGACATCTCCTTAGTGTAAGGACATCTCCCTAGTGTAGGGACTTCTCCTTAGAGTGTTGACATCTCCCTAGTGTAACACATCTCGTTTTGGCATAACTTTGCCCAACAAAAGTACTCTTTCTACAAGGGGGTGACTAGAAGTACTGATTTTAGGGGAATTCTGTACCAAATTAGATTAATTTCATCTAGTAAATCGTTGATTATTTTTCTGAATGTAAAAAAATAGTTTGTTATAAACAAGTCGAGGCTAACAGCACTTTGTTATAACCAAGTTACTTTACTATAGAAATGTATGGGTGAAAATCGGGACCAAGCCAATCTGTTTGTTGTAACCAAAATTCGCTGTAAGGAAGTTTGTTGTAACCAAGTTTTACTGTACATGGGAGATGGTATCAATGTAGTTGGCATTTGTGCTTATTTCTTATTTGAAGCCATTTTATGAAGAAAAAACAATCTTTTCCTACCCCATTGAATACTGCCACATTGTATTCCATGCACTCTAAGAACAGTGTGTTGCGGGAACATGCATAGGGATTTACACACACATATTTGCAACACACCTTTACGATCAACACACTTTTGGCAAAGAGCATGTAGTGTGTAGTGTGTTACACCAAAATGTGTGTTAAAAGTGGCTACAGAAAAGTGTGTTGATAAGTGTGTAAACGTAACACACTGTTCTTAGAGTGTGGGGGCATTGAATACGGCCATGCAGTGCTAAAGTATAGGAAGTCTTGTATTTCCAAAAAATAACCAGTAGATTCCACTGGTCAGCTACACTTTTAACAATGTCCATCAATTGTTGTCAATGCTATAGCAAGGAATTATGACATTATGATTTTTATCAACTGCCTCCCCTAGATAGGCCTCCATAATTCTGTAATCTTCGCATTCATAAAAAAATCTACACAAGTGAAAATGAACTCCTAAAGTGTTTTTATTTGTGCTATTGCAATAAAAGAAAATTCCAAACGTATATATACAAGCTCTGTACTCTCGCCCGCAGGTTATCGGCTTCGTGACAGCCTGCTGTCTACGCTCTGCCCTAAAGCGGGATAAGGCCTACGTCAACTGAGTCCAGTGACGTCATCATTAACTGTGCATACTACGTCAACAAAGTCTGTGTGGAACGTCATAACAGCCACACCTTCGACATAGTCATCCTGAGAAGATACGCTCTTAAGCCATCGTATAGGAGAAAATGTGCAACAAGAGAGAGAGAGAGGAACAGCCACGAAGGCAATGCCATGGATTTCTAAGAACGAAAATTGGATTAATTACATGGAATTTATTGAACTACCCACAAAGGAGAGATTTCTATAGGATGCTACCATATGTGGATTTGAAAAGTCATGCAATTTGTTTAAAATCATTGAAATTTAACATTAAGGAGAGTGACGGATACGGATATTACTGGTAACATAAAAGATGAAGGATGTAACAAATCAGATGAAGATATGAGATGCTTGTATAAATATATCTATATATCCTTTAGTTTCCATGGCAACATCAATTGGTATAGTTTGAGTGATGTTGATATTTCGAAAGTCCTGTCCCTAAGGGAT
Organism: Harmothoe impar; assembly: GCA_947462335.1. NCBI lineage: Eukaryota > Metazoa > Annelida > Polychaeta > Phyllodocida > Polynoidae > Harmothoe > Harmothoe impar. Next base: position 9,293,753 of record OX381711.1, on the reverse strand, counting down.
ACTAGTGATTGTCAGAATGACAAGGTTGTAAACTTTGAGGAAGGGAGGAAGAAATCTATGCAGTTATGCAAGGCTCTACATTTTAGAGATGCATTGCCTATAGTCCATTCAATACTAGCTTGGTGTTTTTGGTTAGGTGAAATGAGTAGACCATGCTTTTTAGCAGTAAAATTGATCTGTTACAAATCTGCAAATTGCAAAGCTTGCAGAAAGTCTGATTTGATGAGATGAAATAACCAGTAAGAAAGAGCAATATTTTGGTTTACTATGTCGGACGAAGAACAGAAGAGCTTGCTTTAGTGTTCATTTCACCATAGCCGAAGTGCTCACCATCTCTCAATCCTCCAGATTACCATCGAGAGGCTGTAAATCCGCAAAACTTTTCATTTCAAGAAAATTCTGTGGAATTACATTATCAGGCACATCCTAGATATTGAATTATCCTAAATTCAAAAGAAAAGAGTCCATTATTTTAAATGAGCTCTAGTGGAATGAACTCTTAAAGAATGAACGCTTCAAGAACTCTTAAAGTGTAAGCTAGTGTTGAATGGCCTATACCTACATGTGTGTGATATATTGAGATTCTGTGGTGCACATGGCAGCCTATTTAAAACTGTATATTTTCTACATATGGAGCATTTCTCTCCTGTCCATGTTTGTATATCTGTGTAGGATAATGGTCATGCTATCAGTGCCTGGCTATATTATTTTGCTTTGCTTTTGTAGGTCTGAAATGACTGTTGGCTCCTTTGCTAGTTGTATTTTTTCTTTCTGTATGGCCATTATATATATGTTGCTGAAAAAGATTTGATGTTTGCAGAGTTTTGAATGTAATCTAACCAATGATTTGGGAGTGTATGGTCATCAGTTCTGGAGTTACACACCAGGGCTGCATTCATGCATTATGCGAATAAAAAGGCAAGGTGCGTTAAAGCACTATGCTGCTATCCAACGGTTGAAAATTCCTGAATTCATAAAACTTACAAATTGTGGCTGTTCTTATTATATGAATCTCGCTTTCCATATTGCTTATAAGAATCACATTGGTTCAAAGTTTAGGTCATGGGAAATTCACCAAGGGCCCTATATCTTGCATATCGGTGTGCACCTCGGGAAGGAAGTTTGGTAAATGATTTGAGAATTGGCTTATTAAATTAATTTGTGGGATGTCCAACATCACTTTTCACATTTTCCATCTAAATGATCTGTGCTAAGTGTTGCTGATCACATATTTGTAATTATATTTATGGTCAATAAATGATTGAAAACCTCAAAAAAATAACCAACGATTTAGAAGCACTATTTCACCTTTAGGGATTTCTCATAACCTGTGAGAAGTAAGGCCATCTTTGACGAATTTCTCATGACTGGATTTGATCATTCATTGTTTGAAGAGTTTGTATTGCTTAGAAAATGGGATTGAAAATGGTATACATACTACTTACATTATATGAATGTGTTTTGGGCACTTGCTTTCTTTACATGAGAATGAATGTTTTAGTATAATATGGTATAACATTGTTACTGTACAGTTCTCTACGCCTCACAATACATTGTGTAATAATTACCCACTCTTATAAATACAAATTCAGATTGCTGTATATTTTATAAAGTACAGATATATATAACTTTGATATTGTTGGTAAAAAATACTTTCACATCTAGTACTATTTACATGAAGATATACCCCATTTTCTGTTGAGTGTTATAAAGAAAATGTGACAGATGTGGCAGGAATCTTTTACACTGCTTGTGGGTGAGAATATATTGATAGCAGGTGTGTTGATAAAGTGAATTATACTGAGTGCGACCCGCTTATAGTAAACTGTTACAGTGGTATGTATAAACGTTGTTTTATCGTGTAGATGTCTATTGTGTGAATTAGCACTATTACAGAAATTCTCCAGTCCAGGGAGGGCGGGGGTAGGACTGAACCACAAAACCAGTAGGAAAAAAAAGTAGGATCAAACTGCATGTTAACCTTTTGTCAGCACCCTATGGGATAAAACACCTAGGGGCAGTATTCAAGAAGTAATAGCGCAGTGGGTAACGTGTCATAAAACAACACGCCTGAAGCCTCAAGGCAGCATGCTATTGCTAAAGAAGTTAAAAAACAATCTGAAATGAAAGAAGCTACTGTTACGTTGTCAAAATTTCCTCTAAAAACAGACACCTATAGGTCTGTACTACAGTAAAACCACACAATTCGTCCTTTTCCGCTAAACCGAACTGCAAGTTGGTGGTTTACGACACCAACTTGGCCAAGTGTACATGCCTTATGAAAAATAGATATGTACTCCCAGTCAGCGCGGCGCCCGGTAACAATGACGAGACGTAGGACATTCTTCATGATGGGAAAATGGAAGAACGCGTCAAGGCTTGATAACCATTGCCACTACCTGAATCATCAAACCACCAGAAATATAGCGCATGCACCACCCTCCTTGGACTGGGGAGGACCTAAGACCGAAGTGTTGTACCATTTTAATAAACAGATTGAATTCTTATTAGGTTGTTTTGATCTTGTATTTCTCCGATTTACATTTTTTCTTAACAACCCCAAACCTTTTCCAAATGGAGAACATTATTAATGCAAATACTTTGAAAGAATTATATTTTGAATTTTAGCTACTTATCAATGCCATTTTATGCAGATATGCGCCAAGACAAGATATACAATAATATTACATGGCACTTCAAATTCAATAGAACCTTTAACGAAACCCCTGCGCTAAATAAGGAGAGGGGAAGACTGCATTTATAAACGTATGAGACAGGTGTAGGGCCAAATGAAAAAAAAGGTTTGTTTCAGGTTACCCGACCCTACCTAGCAAAACAGGGCCGACCCTAGACATTTTTATGCAATTTTGAAAAAATATTTATATTTTGGGTCATTTTGGGGCTATTTAAGGGTCGATCTGATAGTTCACGAGTCGAGGCGGTCGTCAGCGAGTCAGCATTGTAGTTTGTGAGTCGATCTCTGGGTACTTTTCAGGCTAAAGTAAAAAAAAATATTAAAAAAAAAAAAAAAAAATCCGACCTACCTACCCTAGATTTTCAGACCATGTAACCTGAAACACACCTTTTTTTTTTGGCCTAACATCAAATGACTATACTTTTCACATTCTGATTTTACAACATAGATTACACTTAGAGCAGGCCCCCCCAGGTAGAAAAATATCATGATAAATATAATAATTTATCATGTTGAACCATGATTTATCATGACTTATCATGATAAATCATAATTAAGCATGTTTTCGTCTACCATAATTAATCGTGATAAATCATACTTTATTATGATATTACCTGTTGACAGGGAAAATTATGATTTATCTCATTTTCTCCTACCATGATTAAATATGGTTAATCATACTATATCATGATCTTACCTCCGGAGGGGCGAAATCATGATAAATCATATTTTCATATATCATGATAGATCATACTTTATTGTATCAATTAGGTTCTGCGTAAGGTATAATTATTGTTATTATATATACGTACAAAGTATTACATTATAACAACGAATGAGACACTATGACTGGCAGTTGTGTAGTATTTGCCTAACTACACTGGTAAGTAACCCTTACCTGTTTAATTATAACTCTTACGCTAGTAACATAAAGCAAAAAATACGAGTTGACTGACATGTAAACATGGCGTTACCAGGGTGGCAACCAAACCTGGAGTGCCGCCTGGGGAGTTGGTAATGAACTATACTCCGATAATTGATATGGATATAAACCATTTATATATTGAGATATTGCCTCTTAGGGGGGAAAATCATGATTAATCCAGTTTTTTCCTACCATGATTAATCATGATTAATCATATTAGATTATGATCTTACCTCCTGAGAAGCGAAATCATGATAAATTATGTTTTCTTTTTTCATGATGTGTTATCATAAACCATGCTTTATCATGATCCAACTACTTGAGAGGGAACCATAATTTATCACAATTTTACCTATTCAAATTTAATCATAATTTCTCATGATGTATCATCATTTTATCCATTGGGAGAGAAAACAGGATTTATCATGATTCTACCTGACCATGATTAATCATAATGTATTATGACTGGTCATGGTCTCACCCATTGAGAGGGAAACATGATTTATCATGTTTTTATTTACCATAATTAATCATGATATTTCATGATTTATCATGATTTGACACGTTGAGTGAGAAAACATGATATATCATGATTTACTATGATTTCCCATTCATAGGAAAAACACAATTTATCACAATTTTAACTGACTATGATTAATCATGGTGTATCATGATTCATTATCATCTCACCCAATGAGAGGAAAACATGATTTATCATGATTTTAGCTTATCATAATTAACCCTAATATTATCATGATTTATCATAATTTATGCATCGAGAATAAAGCATGATTTATCATGACTTTATTTGACCATGATTAATCATAAAATATCATGATTTATTATAACATCTCCCCTTTTTGGGGGAAAACATGCATATATCTTACCATGATTAATCATGATATTTCATAATATATATCATAATTTATCATGACATCACACTTTGAGAGGAAACGATTTAATATCCTCAGACACTGGAGGAGGTTGCGGACAGCTTTGGAAAGTGTAGATCACATTATCATGAATAATCATTATTTTAAGGCTTCCAGGGGTATTGATAGGATATTTTTCAATGGGACAATGGCGCACTCCTTAGCAAGACCAATGCGCCATCTTGAGAGTTGATGGGCCATCATAATCCCCATTGTAAAATTATTTAATATAATTGATATATATCCATGTATTTCCGCATGAACCCAGGAGAATTCAAACATTTTTAATCAGGGGGGGGTGTTACTGCTCAAAGAAAATCTATAATTCTATCTCGGGGGGTGGGGGGAGACATTAAGACTTTTAGAGTGAGAATTTGGGGGCATATTGCGGTTAGAAAATTCAGGAATTTCAGTTTGTTCCATGGAATTTCGGGAGCATATTGTGCCGGGAGAATTGTGAAAGGAAATTAAGAAAATCCTCTGTGGACTGGTGTATTCCGATAAGTTTAGATCTATATGGCTTGTTGATGTTGCTCCAAAAAGAGAAGATTGTCTGTTCTGTGGGCATATTTATCATCATGTACCAGAAAACTTTGGAATTCTAACTTATCCCAGGTAGAAAAATACTAAAGTAAAACTATAGTATTTACTACAGTATACTATAGCAATTTTACTATAGTAATTTCACATACTATAGTAATCACTATAGTGTACTATAGTAAATCCACTATAGCATACTACAGTATACTCTAGAAAAAACATAGTGTTTACTACAGTATACTATAGTTATATTACTGTAGTATTTTCACGGACTAGTAATCACTATAGTATACTATAGTATATGTACTATAGTATACTACAATATTCTCACTATAATATACTACAGTAAATAAACTAGAGTATATTACTGTATACTACAGTAACACTATAGTATTTACTATAGAGTCTAATGGTAAATTTGCAATAAGGGGGGGGGGGGGCTCGTATTTTATTTTGGGAAGTTTCGGATCAATGTCATCATATTCATCACTTGGACATCAAGGGACCGTTCCTTAGGGTCCCTTGAGGCCGACACCTGGAGCCTTGAGCCGGCACCTGGAGCCTCCCGGTCCTATGGACGCTCCTCCCGGCTCCCTGGGCGCTCCTCCCGGTGGCTGGGGAGTATGAAAACAGGTAAACTTGTAGAGAAATTAAATTTTAAAAATCTCAAATTAAAGCAAATCACAAATTGCTAGACGTACAAATAACCATATATTCCTTTACTGGTATTCATTTTGACTAATTATGAGTTTGACCAACATACTTTACATTACAATATACTTCAACTCATGTATATACCAACCATGTATATGGTTTCGTGAATGCTGTTATATTTTGATAAAAAATACTTAGAAAGATGACCTCTACATGTAATATCAAAAATACATACCATTACTTTACAAGTATATAGATGCAGCATGCATGTCCACAGTCCAGTGTGTGGGGGAAATACTAAACCACTTGTGTTGATGGGACTGTCTGCAGCTAGCTGTGAAAAGGCCACCATAACACCCATTGTGATAGGGGCAGAGGTGCGACCATACAACAATGCACCCCTAAGACAATAGCCAAGAACCCTCAATGTGATATTTTTGAACAGGGTGACCAGTACACCACAAGGCAGCAGACAGGCCACATGTACATGTACCTGTATGTGTGTATGTTGCACAAGGTAAGTGCAGTACTATTTAATGAGTTTGATTTGAATACTTTTAAGATATGGTTAAGACAATAAAAACTATATTCATATATGATTCTGTAAGTACATTCCAGTAGTATGAATACATTTAATTGTCTCAATTACCATATCCCACTGTATATATAATGAAAATAACCCTACACTTTTATGTTTTCCAGAGGAAGAATATTTTATTTCACCAGGACAGGGGCTAGTCTTGCATTCCAGGAGCCGTGGTATTAGATAGGGGAGCTAGGGCACCCTCATCCCGTTATAATACATTATTTTAAGGACATCTAGAGGGGTACTACCCGTGATACTAGTCAGGGGATTTAGAGGGTCCTTTATCCCGTTATTATACATTATTATGAGGACATCTAGAGGGGTATTACCCGTGATACTAGTAAGAGGTGTTAAGAGAGCCTCATCCCGTTATCATATATATTATTTTGAAGGTGAGGTTGGTGGATTATCTTAGAATTGCTTTATATTATCACAGGGTGAAAAGAACTTGCATTTAATATATTTTATCATTTTAAAGGTCTAAAAAATTCATTGGGTGGGTATCAGTCCGCTATTCCCCCTTGAGGCACCCCCGGCCGCCAGGGTGTGGGTACCATGCAGTCCTCCAGACCCCCTGGCTCCCCCCCCCCCCAACTACCCCTTGTGGTGAAAGGAGAGTCTGGAGCTAGCTGTGAAAAGGCTACCATAACACACACTGTAATAGGGGGAGAGGTGCGACCATACAACAATACTGGCGGCCTATGTGCGGGGGAGAGGGGGGTGAGGGGGGGGGGTAACCATTGTGATAGGGGTAGAGGTGTGACCATACAACAATGCACCCCTCAAACAATAGCCCTGCACTAACACTACATACACTATACATATTATATACAGTAATGCGTGTTGAGTAAATGTGAATATAATTATGATCTCTTTTGTTTTATTCTAAAGGCAATTTTCTCAGAAGAATAATTGACACTACCTTTTTTTCTCTTCTTCCCAGACTAAACAAGGATAGTTATAGGACAGATAATGAATGTCACTACAAACCAGGGGGTGGGTACCCCTCCCCTAGCTCCCTTGGAGGCTACCCCAAGAGCCAGGGGCGGGTGCCCCTCCCCCAGACCCCCTGGATGCTCCATGTAATCATCAAGTACTTTTCTTTATCCCGCAGGGGTAATTTACAGTAGGAGCCGGCCCTGCCTTCCAGATACTGGCCCTGCCTTCCAGAGACTGGCCCTGCCTTCCAGAGACCGGCCCTGCCTTCCGGACACCGGCCCTGCCTTCCAGAGACCGGCCCTGCATTCCAGAGACCGGCCCTGCCTTCCAGAGACTGGCCCAGGCCTCCAGAAATGAAATTGATGAATGAATGCATTGACCCTATACCCCACCCCCCACAATAAACATATTGTCTATCCATATTGAAAGAAGAAATCGTGATGTTTAAGAATGATTTATCATGATTGAATTATATGTATCATGGTACAGTAAGATAAATCATATCATGATGTTTAGACCATGATATATCATGATAATTATCATACTTTATACAAAAATATAGCAGGTTATAGTAGAATAAATCATGATACCTATCATGTTAAATAAATCATAGTTATTTCACGGAAATCATTATTTTTGTACCATGACATATCATGATAAATATAACATTAAATAAATAATAGTTTTCATGAAAATTATGATTTCTAGACAATGATATTTCATGATGATTAACATGATTATATCATGATAATCAACATGATTATAATGATAATTAACATGATTATATCAAGATAAACCATGACTATATCATAATACATAAAGCATAATAAATCCTGGTAAATCATGGCAAATGTACTGTGCTAAATCACTTTTTATCATCAGAAATCATGTTAAAATTATCATGTTGTTTTCACGGAAATCATAATTTCAAAAACGTGAAATAATGTGATAGTCAATGTGATTACATCATGTTACTTATCATGATGAAACATATTTATTAATGATTAATATTATGATAAAGTATAATAAATCATGATAAATTGTGATTCTTCATGGGAAATGATATCATGGTTTATTATGGTCGTCATCATGATAGATCATAATATTACCATGATATATCATGTTTTAGAAATCATGATATCCGTGAAAAGCGCATGATTTTTTCAATGTGATATAATCATGATATTAATTATGATATTTTTCTACCTGGGCCAGTTCATGAAACTTAGCTGGTTGAAGCAATCAATTTAGCTTGAGTAGATAAGCTCAAGCAGACTCCAGTTCACGAAACAGCATTAATTGCATGAAGATCCAAGCAGATTGCTGATCTGCTTGAGTTTTCAAGCAAGAAGTCAACCATCTGCTTGACTTTGCAAGCAGAACCTCAAGCAGTTCAGGTACTTGCATATACAAGCTGTTTCGTGAACCACAACTTTCAAAAAAGCTGAGCTTGAGCTTAACATAGCAGATGGGATCTGCTTGAGCTTGCATTTTCATGATGACGTTTCGTGGACTGGGGCCTGCTACAGCACTTTGAGTTGGTCCCCCTGCTGTTTGTGCTGCCCCCTGATGTATATCGGTGGTACTAACACGTCAGAGACGTCTATCGTGCTGCCCCCAGTGGACACTGAGGGAATCATAATGCTCCACAAGGCTTCAGTTCTGAATAGACAAGAACGACACTTGCTATAGATAAACTTTCCTGGTATTTCTTGACCAAGGACCTCATCAAATTGCTAACCGAACAGAAAATAAATGTTTTTTAACTTAAACATCTCTTTTCAGATGGATGTTATGTAAAATTACATCACATAAATATAATGCAGAACACCAACTTCTAGGCTTATCTATCAACTTAATCTGAGCAAGATAACCGTCCATGGTGGACCTAGTTGGTTTTTCAATGGTTGACAAGTTTGACGCATTGAAAAAAAAGAAGATGAAACACTGTGGTGGTACACATATATATATATATTTCATTTTATTCAGATTTTGAACAGTTTCATTAAAGATACACTAAATTACATCAAAGACATAATTCATCCGCAATACTACCATACACTGATATTCCTAGGCTCCCTATACAACCAATCCCTCAGTCACTAGTGCCTACCTAGTTAGTCTTTTTTGGCTCCCTATACGACCAACATAGGTAAGTTATTATTGTCAGGTTGGTCAGTACTGACCAACCCAACTTAGTCTTTTAATTTCCGGGGGGAGCCACTGAGTGGTCATCATAGGTGGCACCAACTAGTGGTGTACAAATACAACAGACCAATGATGGACCTACGTTAGCCACTACTGACTGACCCCTCGGTCGTTTTGAATATAGCTTTGCCATTGTGACTAACACTCATATGACAAACCTAGGATAGTCAAACATCAAACCAAAAACAATGCAAATGTCAAAGTTGAAAGTGAAAACTACAACTTCAGTCACTTACCGTCAACTGTCAACTGTCAATTCAGGAACAACAGCTTGTGACAGGTATCTTTAAGCACTGTAGGTCACTATGATATGCTGCAAAGGGTTCTGCAATAGGGTCTGCCACACAGTGTGTGACGAGTTTCATACAAGTGTGTGAAAAGTTTGTGACAAGTGTGTGACAAGTGTGACAAGTGTGTGACAAGTGGTACACAAGTGTGTGACAAGTGTTACCTGGACTAGTGTAGGATTGTATTTGATATTAACAGATTTAATATATTAATTTTAGAATGTGATATCATGTGATAGCCAATGTGATAGTCGGATAGGGTGCCATCTTTGACCGGGTGCCATCTTTAACCGGGTGCCATCTTTGACCGGGTGCCATCTTTGACCAGGTGCCATCTTTGACCAGCTTGATAGAAAGCAGTCTATTTAGGGCAGATGAAGATAAAAAATGGGCTGAAAAGGTTGGCCCACATTATCTCTTATGAGACACAACCTTAAGGCACATAAAAAGTCCGCCGGCCCTGGGCACCCATCATCCTGCCGTCACACGTGACCGCACACACCAGGGGGAGGCACCAGCACAGACAGGAACAGGAAATTAACCACCAGACCCGTTGTATTCTGGGTAAGAATCAACAGGGGACTACACACCTTGCATTTCTACCCCCAACCAGATGCCAAATTTCCCTGTGTATAAGCTGGGGCCCATGTATATAAGCCTGCCCCGTGTATAAGCCTTGGGAAATGCTGCCTTTTGTGACGCATGCGGTGATGCGAAAACAGCATTTTTTGAGTGGCCTTATATTCAAATTCATGCTATTACAGTTTATGCGTTCGCCTATATGAGTGTATGGTCAATAAACAAATTGATTTGTTTTTACATAATTACATCAATCACTTGTGTATAGTAGACTTTATGATTACACCATCACTTGCTATCGGCATGTAGCTGGATGTATTATCAGACCTAGTCAAATAATGACAATTAGAATTCTATGACCAGGTGACGTCTATGATCGGGTGACATTTTAAGACATTTATAACAGGGGGCTATTTTTTACGAAAATTGTGATATCTAATAATTAAATAATTATAGGTACGGGTTATAATAAACCCTTTTGTTATACTTGATAACTTTATGATGTTCATTTTATTATAAGAGATCAGCGAAGTGTATTAGTATTGAATGCTGGTGATATATATTTTCGAGCTGTATAAGTTCTTTATGTTGCCAGGATAAATAAACGGGAATGGTGTATTTACATCTTCTCATACTCAAAAAAAGTCCTCACATTTTATGTATATCAGATAAACCTATTTCTAGGTTCAACGAATAAACATCATACAGCCTTTCAATGGTGTTTTGAAGGCCAAACGTCATTTCATATTGATGACAAAGTCTTTAATCTAACATGGCAGACTTTTGAATGACTTCACATACATTTTAAATCTTTTCCTACGCAGGGACTATTTTGTACATATATATAAGCCCTTTTCAGTGTCTCACGTCTATGACCAGCTAAAAGTGACGTCTATGACCCGGTGACATCTATGTTCTGGTGACATCTATGACTGGGTAATGTCTATGACCGGGGTGTCCCGGTTCAGTGGGTACATACACTAAAAAAACAAATGCTCTCTAAAACCTGGTGAAATAAGTATATTACATTTTTAGGTATGCGAATATAAGCCCTTTTCAGTACCTTTTCAGGACTTAAAATGTGTAAATAACACTTTGAATTACCTATTTCCTTGTCTAAAAATCGCGAATCGAGGACAGGTGGTTGTTAAGAAACATTCTATGGACTCGTTTTCAAGATTGAGCATATTTGGCGCCAAAAGCGACCTACAAACAGCACTTTCCCCTCTATAGTATATATACATACAAATGTTATAAATTTATTTCACCAAGTTATACAAAGTATTGAATCTTAACTTCACAGGCCCTGAATACATATTTTACTTTTCTTAGGGAGAAAATCATAGGTATCCCATGTTAATTTATATCAAGACCTAAACAGAGTGGCCGGTTTCACAGTGATTTTCTCAGTGATTTTAGCATGACTTCATTGGTATAGGCATATTCTACTACGGGCCACCCGGGCCCCTAGGAATGTAATTCATTAGAAAAACTGTGTGCCCGGACGCAAATCTAAGGGCCATTGGCTCCTGGGCCAGCGTTAGTCTCTTCCACTGCAATAACAACCTTGTAATCAATTACACTTCCATTTTAATTGATTGCCTTATAATACCTGAGACAATCTCATCCTTTACCTTGCCAGAGTTTTTCTTAATTTGTACCAAAACAGCTCTTCACCCAACTTCAGATAAATCCTCAGTTTGATATACTTGTAAATAGTTGCTGGCAGCTGGTTCAACAAATGGTCAAAGTTTCCATCCTTCAGAAATAGGACCACAATCACCTTGAATAGTTCATCTCTAGCTGATCGAGTCTCAGCTTCGATGAATTCATGCCGACACCAAGGACTGTTAATGAAGTTTTCTGTGAGGAGTACAAGTACAACATCACTCTCCCATACACCTTCTCTGATACAGTCCAGTATGGGTCTCCCTGGTGTGAAGTCCTGCTGATAGGTCACTACTTTCCATGTGGGTAACTGCTGCTTGAGTTCTAGCAGGAATTCATCCATCATGTCATCATTATCCTCACTGCTGTATGTGACAAAAAGTGTCTTTTTCTGTATAGGCTGAAGGCCAATGATATCTCTCCTTTTATTATGAAGAGCTAACAATCGAATATTTTTTCGACAGTAAACCAGCGATGCGACTACAACCAAAATAATGATTAGTGTAAGTAATGCTGTTACTAGGTCATTCATCAAAGACTTCTGCAAGGGAAGACACATTGGTTCTGTACCATTCCAAGAACCACTATACATGCAGTGCCTTGTCTTATTACCATGTAAGACATACCCTCTTTGACATGAGTAATGAGTAACACTGAGAGGTCTGTAGCCTGCAATGTGTACCTCACCATTCTCAGGTTGGGGTAAAGTTGGACAGTTTACTGCAGTATAAAAACAATCCTCCTCCGTGATTGAGGGAAGACCAATTTCACAGCTTGCTATATGCTGCTCTGCTTTTAAGAGAAGTTCATCACAACCACTCTTTAAGTCTCTACACATTTCTCTGCACGGGTACTTAATAGTCCCATTGTAACACTTTGGATACAAAATATAGCAGGAAAACTCAAGAATGTGCTCATAACACACTCTTTCCTTTAATCCTGCTGCTTTTCTTGCAAGCTCCATGAGGTTGTACGCACCATCACCTTTTTCCATTTGCCCCAAAATATTTGGGAATGAAGTCATCTTATAATCTATAGTTTCCTCACAGATTTGACTTTTAAGGGGTATGCACCGTCTCACATTTTTTGAAAAGTATGATACTTCGAGTTGAATTGTCAAGTTTAGATTTTTGCGTTTTTTGCAATCATATGAGATCTTGACACTCCATCGTAAGGGTTTGTATGCAGATAGACTTCTGGTTCCTTTGCAAATAATCATGTGGTTTGTCCGAGTACAATTTGAGTACTTAAATCCAGGTTTCAAATAAATGAGGAAAGGTGTGTACATGGCAGAATAATCTAGTCGTACAGCAGAGCATATGAGACCATTATCAGTATCAAATGTAACAATTGGACAGCATGTCTCTTCTTGAACGGAAATGTTATATTTCACCTCAAGACGCGGAGAGGGTGGTATATTCATGTTCCATCTAAAGGCTGTTCTACCCGAAATGGTTTTGTTGTAGAAGATTGTTGTGGACAATGCACTGCTTTCACATTCTCCACGTACTATTATAGAAATAAATACACTGACAGCTATGATCGTATACTGCATGGTGTATTCACTATAACAATCCCAGATCAAAGGAATGTTGCTGTTGCAGTACACTATGTAAATAGTAATATATTCCTCTGTAATTTCGAAGGTCTGAAAAAAAGAGATTATTTATGAATGACACATTCTGGTAATAAAAACTCATAATGCCAACTCTAAACTTAATGAAATGAAAGTCAAGCACCAAGCCCATGACAACAGGAACAGGTCATATCCTGCGTTAAACCGGTATCGCTACTCTAGACTGGGGGCCAGTGTGAGAAAAGGGGCTTAGAATTGTGATTCCGTAGCACCCCCGACAGAACAGGCATAACATGGTATCAAATGAAAGGGGAATCCCATGGCTATCACCTAAGCATGTGTAGCATTTTTCTCTATGTGTCTGTAGGGTTACAGGGTGATACATACTCTTATATGATAGCCATGGGATTCCCCTTTCATTTGCTATCATGTTATGCCTGTTCTGTTGGGGGTGCTACGAATTTCAAATCCAGAGTTGTGGGACCCCAGTCTACTCTGCCGTGTCAATTTCGCCCCTGTAATGCCGTAGACTTTGGTGGAACCGACGTGCAAACGGTGCAGCAGAGCGGTAATACAGTTTTAATGCAGGTTCCTGCCACCGTGGATTTTGGGCTTCACTAAGATGTGTGGTCTAGGTCAGAGAATATGATTGGAAAATATGATGTTAACCTACCATTTTAGAACACATATGATTCTATATATTCTTTCATGTGTAGACTTTTAAGAAAATCTTATTTTTTACTCCCACCAGGGGCACAATAATTTAGATTAGGCCATTCAAAAAGAAGAAGTTGTTTCTCATCACCACACACGTATGAACATTGTGAGCATTTTTAAATTTTGAATGAAAAATCTGTTAAAAAGTGGACAAATATTGGGATATTTGCTATCAAATTGAAGCGTTTTTTTTTTTTTTTTATAGAGTTTTATTAAGGTACATGTAGAAATAGTATGTGTAGACATACATTCACAACCCAGACTCGGATAAATCCGTTCTGCCGTCTGGTCCTTCTTTTGCCTGACTGATACTATATATGAATAAATGTGTAATGACGTATGAAATATTTAACTATGGGGGTGGGGGTGGGGGGGAGGGGGGGATGGAATATTTTTACATCATCTGTCACTAGTGTATGCACACTAATGCTTCAAGTGACCGACCTATATGTTTATAATTTTAAATATATAACCTATCTGTACAGCAGTAGTGGGTCTACCCTGTAACAGGTAGGATACTCCTTTTTTATCTTACTTTTGAAATTTGTCAGGTCATTTACCATTGTATACTCGTATTTCAGCTTGTTCCAGTGCCTTATAGCTCTCTCATGAAAGCTATTATATATAACAGGATTTCTGGAAAATCTCTCAATGTATCGTAGACCCATGTTGTACCTTGTATTGACTCTCCTTACATCAATAAAACTAACATTTTCTTCTTCAAAACACTTAATAGTATAGGCATATGATAGAAGATGTATGTCTCTCCTTTCAAAGAGTCTCCTACAATTAGACTTTAAATGGAGCTGGTCAGTATTAAACCTGGGATGAGGCTCTAGCTTGACCCTGTACACTATTCTTAAGGCTTTATTTTGTTATAATTGAAAACGTTCAGAGAACCCTACAGTGGCTCTGTCCCATACAATATCTATGTAATCCATAGAAGGTAATATGGTGATCTTATATAATATTAAGGCATCTATTTCATCTAAATATTTCCTTATGTCAGCAAAACAGTGAATTTTGCATACTACATTATTATATACAGTGTCTTCATGCTTTTGAAATTGCAAATTTTCATCAATATTGATACCCAGATAATCATATGCTGATACTCTTTCCAGAGGGATACCATCCACTTTGGGTATTAAATTTGGAATATTCTCTAAAAGACCTATTTTCATCCATTTTGTTTTTTCAATATTTATTGTCAAGAGATTTAATTTACACCAATTTTGGATAGCATCCACACTGTCACATAATTTTTGTAAATTATCAGAGGAAAAGACAGCATCGTCTGCATATAAGAAGGATTTGCATAGGGGAGCACAATTTGGTAGCTCATTAATATATAATGTAAACAGGATAGGGCCTAATATTGACCCTTGGGGTACTCCATACTCCACACACCTCAGCTTTGAAAGTGTGTTATTAGCGAATACTTTTTGATTTCTATTTGTTAAGTAACTTTTAAACCAGAGACATGTTTTTTTGGAAAGGCCTAAATGTTTTATTTTATTATTTAATAATGGGTGTGATACTGTATCAAAAGCTTTAGAATAATCTATACTGTCAGTAATGCAGGGATCTAGGAATAACTTAAATCATAACAGCTTTTCTGGATCAATAAACACCCTACTACCAATATGTTAAAGTCATGGGCAAAAAGTCTTAATCTCTCTATATATTTCAGCACTCAGTAAAGAAAAGATTTAAAAATCAAAAATGCCCTCGTCACGTGCACATTTCTCACTTTTTTTTAGTAGCTTTAATAAATACCTTTCTGATGCCTACCTTGTTTTAATTTGGTTCATAAATCGGCTTGATAGGGTCCATTTACGTGTAACATCTTTCCTTTCTTATCAATAACAATATCCACCCTTTGCTTGTACCTCGTATCTATGATTATATGAAAACGGTCCAAAAATGTGGCTCACAATAAGATGGTAAAATAAGATGTTTCCTCCAAATGGAATCTCTTACTGAGCAAGTGTTACATCTAACTCTGTACTCCCAGAACATTATATTCGCGGGACCTAAGGGAGTGGTCATTTTTCAAAAAACTGGGGGGGGGGGGGGGGGGAATCAGTGGATTTTCGCGTGATTTTCCCTGTGGTATGTCAGCTATGACTGAGGAGGAACTAGCAGCTCTAGGCCTAGGCTTGGAGAAGGTGCAGCCTGGGACAGGTGGGGGGCAAGCAGGTGGGAGTCAGGAGGAGGCCTACAGCCACAGGTAGGGCCACTACCAGGCAGATTGCTTTATGTAGTGTAGGAATTGTATCCTTTACTGACTTTACTTCTGATTAAACTGTTAGTGTGGTTTAAATCATAGACTCCCATTGTTCAGCACATGAGTCCAATAAATTTGACAAAAACTGTTATCAACTAGTCCTCATTATACGCTTAAGTATAAGTAGAAATAACAGCTAAAACACAATATTTTCAGGAAGACTTTAACGACCAAATTATCATTGCAATAAATTGATATAATTGAAAAATTGAAACCAAAAAAGTGCTAATCGAAGTCTAAATAAATTAGATATCAACGACACTTTACCCATTCCCCACTTCTGGCAATAAAATGACTCCTCCCTGAGAACGATATCTTGTCATATTGACAAACAGGTCCCACCACTAGGACAAATATTCTTCGATATCATAATTTCTTGATAATGATTAATGGTGTTTATAATCCTTTTAAAAGTAAAAGATATATAACTCATACCATGAAATAGATATATTCACCGTAAGTTCTCACATAGAAGCTGAGGCTAGTATGAGAGTCAGAACGCTGGTGCGGCTTATAGGATTGGCCCATGTTCGAGGTGCGGCTTATACACAAGTTTTAGCCACTATGGTACAGTACTAAAAGTCACCATATTTAGATCATCAATGTGGCTTATATGATCTGCCCAAAGTTGGGGTGTGGCTTATATGCGAGTTAAGCCTATACGCGAGAATTTACGGTATATGATAAATAGGTACATTTAGTATGCAGTTATCTCTATGTGTCCAATCAACTCTTATTATTTCTATCATAATCATGATGAACATACATTGTTAATAGTATTTACTGTCATACTGATGGTCAACGTGGGACATTAACATTGATAAGACCAGATGGATATGTGTGGCCTACATGACAGTGGAGTCATTAATATTGAGCAAATGATAATATCACTTCCGACATACCTCATCACATTAAGATTAATTCCGACCATTTTCTAAAATTGGGTTGTCCTACCTATTTCTATATACCATATTTCCCTGTGTATCAGTCAGGGCTTATACAAGTACTAAGTGGTAAACTCACCATGCTTATAGGCTACATGGGCAGGCTTATACACCGGGCGGACTTATATTCCTTTAACTGTAGAAACACCCTGATACCTTCTTTTCAGAATTACTTTCTGTTCCGACACATTTACTTAACATTTCCAATTTTTTACCAATTCAATCTCTCTTTAAAATAGCTGTGGACATAGATGGAGTAAATAGGGGTCACATAGCCGAAAGAATTAAGTAAAGGGCCTGGGTTATACAAGACAAAGTTAGTATTTCGCCAGGCTTATACACGGGGCAGGCTTATACACGGGCCCCGGCTTATAAACGGGGAAATTCGGTACCTAGTTGGGGGTCCCCTATTGATTCTTACCCAGAATACAACCGGTGTGGTGGTTAATTTCCGGTTCCTGTCTGTGCTGGTGGCTCCTCCTGGCGTGTGTGGTCAGATGTGATGGCCGGACGATGGGTGCCCAGGCCGGACTGGTCTTTTTGTGTCCCTTAAAGTGGGTATATCCGATTTTTCTCCAAATTCTAAATGTTACTTAAATGTATTCCGAACACTGTAAAAGTATAATATTTAAAGAATAGAGGTTAATTAAATGTCATCAATGGCTGTTAAAGGGCACAAAGGGATCCAATGCCCCCCAACCATGGGCTTTTCTAGTGTATTTTCAATGGTATAATAAAAGTGTGCACGTTTTTATTCCAAAATGACCACATATTGGGCAATAAAATTGAATTAGAGCAAAATCAGAGGGAATTAGGGGGAATGAAACAGATAGGAAGTCAAATATATTATTTGTGAACATTCTGACTCATTTTTAGGGAAATCTATTTTTTCGTCCCACACATCGGATATACTCCATCCCTATATCATAAAAACCTGAGCCAGGCTTGTTGAGTTTATATAACACTTTATATATTATATTTAGAATCCCTAGTGGATGTGCGTGTCCCATTGGTATCATGCCCGAGTACACAAGTTTTTGTTACTATGATATAGTAGTAAGATCACCATACTCAGATCTCCATTGAGGTATATAGGATCGGCCCAAACTGTAGGTGCGGCTTATATGCGAGTTAGGCTTATACGCAAGGTTTTACGGTACACACATTGCCTTTTTACTCCCAAACCAAGTGTCTAAACATAGTTATGACAACGCAATCTTAGAAAATGGTCGGAATTAATGTGATGAAGTATGTTATAAGTGATATTATCATTTGTCGTCATGATGCACCAATGCAGCCCTAGCGATTAACTCGCCAGGGCTGCATCATGCCCACCCTTCAGGGGTGTCTCAACCCTGTAGGGTCGGCATGATGCTTGAATGTAGCCCTGGCGAGTTACTCGCCAGGGCTGCATTCATGCATCATGACGCATTGAAGAACTATATTGTCCTTACATGGTTAATGACTCAAGTGTCATGAAGGCCCGGGTACCATCTGGTCTTATCAACGTTAATGTCCCATGTCAAACATCACTTTACCAGTAAATACTATTTACAATGTATGTACATCATGATTAAAATAGAAATAATGGGAATTGATTTGACACAGAGAGATAGCTGCATATTAAATGTACCTATTCATCATTACCGTAAATTCTTGCGTATAGGCCTAACTCCCATATAAGCTGCATCCCAACTTTGGGCAGATCCTACAAGCCACACTGGCGATCTGAATATGGTAACTTTTAGTGCATTAGCCTTGTACTAGCCGTGACTTCTACGTGAGAATTTATGATAAACATATCTATTTAATGGTATAGGTTATGTCTCTTTTACTTATTACTAATGGTGTAAATCAATTACAAACCCTATTAATCATTATCAAAAATTATGATATCGAAGAGTATTTGTTCTAGTGGTAGAACTTGTTTGTCAATATGAGAAGATATCATTCTCGGGGTTATATAGATTTATTGCAATGCTAATCTGGTAGTTAAAGTCTTCTTGAAAATATTGTGTGTTAGCTCATTTTTCAATACTCATACTTAAGCGTATAATAATGAGTAGTTTATAGCAGTTTTATATATTGTTCAGATATATTGATATAACTGTTTCGTCAATGCGATAATCGGGATTCCATAAATGTTGGTCTATAGATGTGGGGGGTAATGATGACACTCCTAAGCAGGTCTAAGAGCGTTGGGTGTAACCAGTAACTAGTTTATGTTTGAGGGTAGCTGAAACACAACTTATCTTAGACCTGGGAGATCAAACCAAATTTGTATGAGGCCACACATTCAGCTGCTTTTTGGATATAGGGGGAGGGGACAAAATAGATTTCGACACCTTGAAGGTGGGACCAAAAGGATTTGGACTCCTCTTGAGGGGGTGACCAAAAGAATTTTAGTGAAAAAGCATGCGCATTAGTATAGCTCAAGGGGTTCACCCTGCTCAATTTCAACCTGCCTGAAAGGGGGAACCAAAAATATGTCGACCCTTCCCACGGGGGACCAAACAAATTCCGATCTGCTATCGCAAAAATCCACTTATCCCCCCCCCCCCGGGTTGTTGAATAATGATCACTCCTTTATGCCTCGTGAAAATAAGGCATTGGGATTAAAGGGTTAGTTACATGTAGCACTTGTTCAGTAGGAGATTCCATTGGGAGGAGACATCTTATTTTATCATCCTACTATGAGTCACATTATCTGGACCATTTTCATATAATCATAGATACGAGGTACAAGCAAAGGGTGGATATTGTTATCGATAAGAAAGGAAAGATGTTACATGTACATAGACCCTATCAAGCCGATATATGAACCAGATTAAAACAAGGTAGGCACCAGAAAGGTAATTATTGATCTATTTTGTTGTGCCCCTTGTGTGAGTAAAATGTATGATTTTTAAAGTTTTTAATGGAATATGTGTTTTAACATCACATTTTGCAATCGTATTCTCTGACAAAGAACATACATCTCAATGACTTTAATATCATTAATTTTTGAGTTGACAAAAAGTCTTTATTACCAGAATGTGTCATTTATAATTTTTTTCCCATTTAGATACTGAACTGTCACAGTACCGTTAACTGCCTTTTACGTTGAAACATTATAGTGGATGCACAATGCAGTATAAGATCATTTTGAGCACTGTATTTATTTCTACAACAATACTTGGAGAATTTGGAAACAGTACAGTGTCAACAACATTCTTCTACAACCAAACCGTTTCCTGTAGATCGGCCTTTAGATAGGTAGGTCAATCAGAGAGGGGATCCCGGGCCTGTATGTGTCACCATGCTAAACTCCCTCAATGAAATGATGGTTTTCTCTACAATATAGCTTGGTATCATAAAAACTGTCATAATCATGACAAAGGGAAAGACTATATCTTTCACATCCTGTTTTATTTCTAGATTTCCTATGGTCAAATAATGAGATATTAATTGGTAAAATAAATACAATGCAGTGGTAATAAGTACATTGGAACGTGTTTTTTTTTCTTTTTATAACAGGCATTGGTGCTACCTGCCACGAAAGGGGGGTTAATCACATGAAATTGAATTTGTGTATGTGAGATCTCCTTGAAGGTGTGGTGGAGCTCAAATAGATGTCACCCCTTTTAGCTGAAATGCTTGTGATACATAATAGGAGATAAACACTAATGATAATTATCACAATGGGTACCGGTTGTTACATAATGCACCTTAATAATTCTGCAGTGAATGCAGGGGGTTATCTGATTGGTTGAAAATTAATCCAGCTGTATGCCTATAGCAAGGGATAGTTAATAGTCTACTGTGCACAAGTGATCAATGTGAATATGTAAAAACAAATCAATTTGTTTATTAACCATACACTCAAGTAGACGAACGCGTAAACAAAAAAACTACACATACATTTTGACAAAAAAGAAAGGAAAAAAATGATAATGATAAAAATTGTCCTTGTCATATTTGTCAGTGCTTGGTGATGAGGAACCAAAATAATAGTCATAAAAATCATAATAGTCATGATATATCATTGATGATATATGGATGCAATGCAGTACATGTATAGGCAACTCTCTTTAGATATGAGTGTATTGTGATCTTGGCATAAAACAGTGATTGAGGACATGAAAAGGGATGTCGATGTAAAAATGTAAATGTATGATTAATAGATTATTTTCATATGCTGCTGTGAGCTATATCTTCATTGAGAGGTAATGGTATTCCCTATAATGCGTATACAAGACTCTCTGGCAATCTGTAATTGTATGAAGATCAGCAATCATTTTTTAACATTCCATATATTTGCTGGACCACTTTGATAGATTAAAATAAATGAACTTCTGAAAATGCAGAGGCCTCCAGTAGCCAGTAAATGAACTTCTGAAAATGCCTAGTACACTAGGCTAAAAACTTCCCCAAATCACAATCTTGCCTGGTGAGTGTCCTGGTCCTTCTCTAGAGGATGAACCAGGGTCATGGTGGTATCGGGCCCCTTGCTGGACCTAGCAATTGTCCTGGTGGTATGTTGCCCCCCGGTTGACCTAGCAATTGTCCTGGTGGTATGTTGCCCCCGGTTGACCTAGCAAGTGTCCTGGCGGTATGTTGCCCCCCGGTTGACCTAGCAATTGTCCTGGTGGTATGTTGCCCCCCGGTTGACCTAGCAAGTGTCCTGGTGATATTGTGCCCCCCGGTTGACCTAGCAAGTGTCCTGGTGGTATTGTGCCCCCCGGTTGACCTAGCAAGTGTCCTGGCAGTATTGTGCCCCCCGGTTGACCTAGCAAGTGTCCTGGTGGTATTGTGCCCCCCGGTTGACCTAGCAAGTGTCCTGGTGGTATTGTGCCCCCCGGTTGACCTAGCAAGTGTCCTGGTGATATTGTGCCCCCCGGTTGACCTAGCAATTGTCCTGGTGGTATTGTGCCCCCCGGTTGACCTAGCAAGTGTCCTGGCGGTATTGTGCCCCCCGGTTGACCTAGCAAGTGTCCTGGCGGTATTGTGCCCCCCGGTTGACCTAGCAAGTGTCCTGGTGGTATTGTGCCCCCCGGTTGACTTAGCAATTGTCCTGGTGGTATGTTGCCCCCCGGTTGACCTAGCAAGTGTCCTGGCGGTATCCTACCCCAGAGTTGACCTTGTGAGGGTTCTCGTACGGCCATGTTTTCTGATGCAACAGATAAGTGTGATAAGCCATGTGTCACCATGCTTCCTGAGACACCTGGTAGGACAGAAAGTCCAGGTGATGTAGTGTTTCTTAGTACACCCCTGCTCCCTGGTAGACCTGTTAAAGGGGAGAAACCTGGTGGTGCCGCCCTTGGTACAACCCTCATACTTGGCAGAGGTGATGGTCCTAGTGGCTCCGTATTTCCTAGCAATGAACCCTCTAACAAACCCTGTGGTATCATGCTCCCTGGTCCACCTTGGAAGTTTGAGAAACTCTGAGGTACCACACTCCAAGTTACATTTGGTATAAGTGAGTAACCCGGAAGTACTGTGTTCCCTGGTACGCCTTGTAAGGATGAGAAACCCTGTGGTGTAGTGCCACCTGTCACACCAGGCAAGAATGAGAAACCCGGAGGTATCGTGCTCCTTGTTACATTGGGTATGGGTGAGAAGCCTGGGGGTATTGTGCTCCTTGGTACATTTAGTGATAGAGAGGCTTCCTGTGGTATTATGCTTCCTGCTTGTGATGATCCTGCTAGTGGCATTCTCCCTGGTAAACCTGAACCAGGTCTGTCCAATTGGAGTGAGTGTCCTGGTGGTATCGAGCCCTCTGGTGTGCCTAGTGGGAGTGAGTGTCCTGGTGGTATCGAGTCAGCTGGTCGATCTGGCGGAAACAAGGGTCCCGGATGTATCGAGCCCTCTGGTCTGTTGAGTGAGAGTGAAGGTCCTGGTGGTATCGAGCCCTCTGGTCCGTCCGGCAGAAACGAGGGTCCTGGTGGTATCAAGTCTGCTTGTCCATCTGGTGGGAGCGAGGGTCCTGGTGGTATCGAGCCCTCTGGTCTGCCTAGGGGGAGCGAGGGTCCTGGTGGTATCGAGCCCTCTGGTCTGCCTAGGGGGAGCGAGGGTCCTGGTGGTATCGAGCCCTCTGGTCTGTTGAGTGAGAGTGAAGGTCCTGGTGGTATCGAGCCCTCTGGTCCGTCCGGCAGAAACGAGGGTCCTGGTGGTATCAAGTCTGCTTGTCCATCTGGTGGGAGCGAGGGTCCTGGTGGTATCGAGCCCTCTGGTCTGCCTAGGGGGAGCGAGGGTCCTGGTGGTATCGAGCCCTCTGGTCTGCCTAGGGGGAGCGAGGGTCCTGGTGGTATCGAGCCCTCTGGTCCGCCTAGCGGGAGCAAAGGTCCCAGTGGCATGGTGCCCCCTGGTCCATCCAGCTGTAGCGAGGGTCCCTGCAGTATGGTGCCCCCTGGTCCATCCGGTGGGGGCGAGGGTCCTGGTGGTACAACTGGGTATGGAAGTCGCTCAGGGAGTGAGGAACTCGTCGCTTCATCTGTAGCTGCTGCTTCTTGCTTTTTCCGAAGCTGCTTCACTTGGTACTTTCTGAAATTATAAAGTTTCAAAGTGTCACTCAAGATTTCATGTCAGTACCATTTCATGACTAGCATGCTCTTCTACAACTGTATTCAGTAAGAACCTTATCTTCAATTAACAACTAAATCATACTAGCAAAGTAGTCTTTTAATGACACATAATTACCATATACTAGTTCAGAAATCTCCTTCACTGATGCTTTACCATTTTAACTGTTTTGATTGCAGTAGAGTCTTTTTTTGCTTTTAGTTATCCAATATATTATACACTTGCTAAGGTGCCAAGATGCCCTTTCTGTGTTGCAGAGGCCTCCAGTAACAGTGAAAGCTGAACGAGTACTGGCACTGTGGCTTCAAATAAAGATCACCACTTAATAATAAAATGGTGAGTGTACTCACATCTGCAGGTCAGTAAAGAGCCTCCTCCTGTGGTGTACTCTGTGTTGTAGACTGTGTACTCGTCTCTTCTGTCTCGTACCCCGGTCGGACCCTGATAGCTCACAGGTGAGGTCCACGAGCCACACCTGAAGGACCTTCTGGTGAAGGTACCAGTCGGTCCATGCTACCAAATTCTCACCGTCTATGTCTCCACCCCGTACCTCGATCTGTCGGTAGCCTCCCTCACCTGGCACCAGTACCTGCCTTAGTGCATCCAGAGTACGCTCAAGCTGTAGGCACTCGAGCAAACCTACAACACCATGGGAGAAGTCTTTATCTAATCGAAGGACGAGTTTTTTAGCAGTGCCTGACCACTCAGAGATACTTGATAGTAAGTCTGACCAGGGTGTCTTAGACAGAAATTGTTCATGTGGTGGATCACCCCACACACTGGAGACAGTCATTTCATCTTTACGATAACATAGGTTAAGCCCTATGTTATCCCATTGTATGGTGCCCTTGTCCTTCCTCAGTGTGAGTTTCCCATACTGGTGTGCAGCCTCAGCGGCATCGCTCAGAGAGTAGGGGATGTCTAGCTCCACGGCATTGATGCTGTACTTCCTGACCTCTGTCCATCGGGTTCCTCCCGTGTAGAATACTATGTGTCTGGTACCGTGGTCGTCCAACCTGCAACAGATAAAAAGCATCTTGGCACCTTAGCACATATTATTGTTTTATATCAATTCATTTATATACCGTATTCGACATTATAAGCGCCCTGGGTGCTTAAGACATTATTTTGAGTGGAAAAATCAGCCTCTAAAGTGCCTCAAATAAGCGCCCCATTTCTGTCATATACAGAGCATTTGCCCACCTATAAGGCATCTGCACATCCCTACGGCAACACACTTTGCTTGGCCTTAACACCTGCACAGGTGTGAAGTACTCCATGTCAAACATAGGTTTAAAAAACAGTGACAAAATTGGAGGAACACATTGAAAAAATCTGGAAAAAATCTGAAAAAAGGGGGAGTGGTTATTAGGAGGAGGGCGCTTATTAAGTGGATCACGGTAATAAACTTAATTCATTTTAATTCATTATGTTTTATCAGATGTTTGAGATTGGAGTGACCTTGGAGTCTTTCCAAGAGACTGTCATAGTGTTCGTATCGAATGAGAGATTAACTGTTTTCACACATTTGTATGGAGTTATATTTGTAAATGTAGTTATGAAAATATTTGTTATTTTATGTATATTTCAGATAAAGTTGATTGAAGAGGCCAACCCACGGATTATAGACGGACGAATGATCAGGCATTTATGGAATCACTCCTTCTTTCAGCTATGCAGTCTGTTTGACCTGCATTATTCTAATCCTATATATATATATATGATCAGACAAAAGAGAACAGATTAACCAAACTAAGGCCATTCAAAAAAGAAACTGGTTTCTCATCATCGAGCGCATCATGAAAATAGTGCTTTGGGGAAATTCTTCTCTTTTGTTTAGAGATTTTCAATTAAAAATATGTCAAAAGGTGGACGGATATTGGCATATTCGGTATCAGATTAAAGCCTAGACTGTCAGTAATGCAATGAGCTATTGACTTATAATATAACACTTTTTGTGTGTCACTAAATTCCTTAACTACTAACATGTGAAATTTATTCACGAAAAATCTTAATGTTCCTATTCTTTTTGGCCCTCAATATAAAAAAAGTAAATTTCTTTTTTTCTTAAACGCCCTGGTCATATTGTTCACTGCCGAGTGATGAGAAACAACATTTTTTTGGAGTGGCCTAATAAGAAGACTTTACCATGTTGATGGCATGGTACGACCGATGCTCTCTGCAAATACCAGGCGTTGATGTTCAGGTGGCACCTCATCCAGACAACTGAAGAAGTGTTTGAACAGATCAATACTGGATTTTGATTTGAGAGTATGATAGAAGAAGCCAGCCTTTCCTAGAGCTGGTGCATGGTATTCATAGACGTTTCTGATGGTTTGCCAAAGTCTGGTAGCACTGCTGGTATCTATCCTAATATCCTCTTGCATTCCAGGTATCAGGACAGTCAATAGATTATCCAAGTCAACGTTTGCAGCTCTTGCTTTAGTTTTGATGCTGTCAACCATCCATTTTGTTTCTGCATCTAAACTTGAAGAGTCGCCATGAGTTATCAGGTATGCACGGATCATGTCAGAGAGCTTGCCAACCTGATCAATATCCCGTCCGAGGGAACTGAACAGGATTCGGCGAGTGTTCTGGAATATTGACGTCGAGGAAATGGTCAGAAGAAGGGCAGAAAAAAGGTTGTCTGGTAGAGCCTCCAATGCACAAGTACTAAAATACTCGTGAAAGGTTTCGTGATTGAACTTCCAATAGAATATTGTTTCCAGAAAGGATTTCTCCTTGATTTTCTTCAGGAAGGTGAAGTAGGGATGCTGAGTACTAATTTTGAAGCGATCTAAAAGTTCATCATCAAAGGTTCTCACGTCCTTTAACAGCGCCCATAAACTCATGTCATAGAAGCGTTTTATTTCGTCTTCTAATTGACTTTCATTCAGAACATTTGCTGAGCCTCCTTCAGCCATTTTTTCCAGTTGTCTTCTTCTCATCGACCTTTCCATGGCATCAAACAGTTCTTTCAGTCTCAATCTCTTCCCTTTTTTTAGTTTCAGGGTACCATCGGAAGTGACCACACTGAGAATGTGGGTGCAGAGGGGGTTGGTGAGGATGTGATCTAGCTCCTCTGCACTGTTGTGAATGTAATCAAAGGTGGCGTCATCATCTGGCTTCTGTATTTCCTGATAAAATCTCTTCACATATTCAACCCCCTCAGTAATTTTGAACCCGTCTAGTTTCATCAATCTGTCATAGAGCTTGTCTAGGACAGGGGATAGCCCAGATCTACAGGTAGACAAAACGGTGAACCTCAGCTTTCCTTTGTGACATGTGGAAATGAGCTCCTTTAGCATCTCTAGTGTTAGTGGACTTCGACACTCATCGAGCCCATCGGGTATGATCAGTATGTTGAGTTTTTCATCATCCAGACTCTTCATGATGGCCTCCTTGTCTCCTCTCCCCTCTAGACTCTGCTGTATTGCCTCCTTTATGTGCTCCTTGGGTGATAGGCCTCGGGTAAGTTTCAGTGTGGATACGTTCAGGATGACAATGAGGTCCCAGTCAGAGCTTCCATCTTCCTGTTGACTCCACTTGTACACATAGAACCGGATGAAGGAGGATTTACCGGCACCAGGGGGTCCAGATAAAAGTGCTGTCTTTGGTCTAGCTTTGCCAGGTTTTGGTTTAAGGATGTCGGCTGGCATTATATTTCCAAGATTCCTGTAGAAATACATCATTGAAAATGTTAATAAAGTTCATGCTTACAAAATGTTGTTTATCTTTTTGCATGGATAGTTTTCACTGGGCAATGTAATACCAACAATGCACCAGACTAATACGGCAAGCCTGTTTAGTTACATATGTGCATGTATATGATTCTTACATCTTCCTAATTCTAGAAAGGTTGTTTTGTGGAGATTTTTTAAGGTTTAATTATTTTTATTGTCATAACACAACATTAGCACTAGGAGTAACATGACAACAGATGATTCTTATTCAATTGATAATGCTTAGAATTTGTTAACACATAGAACATGGGTGTAACATAGAAAAATGCCAACAACCATTGATACCATCTCTGTTATATTTCACAAGTGGGGGCTGAGGCCATATCTCACGAAGCCGCAGGCTGAGTGGGATATGGCCCAGCCCCCACGAGATCGTATCAATGAAGTTGTCATTAACAGGTGTTTATTTTTTATTTGAAGCCATTTAATGAAGAATCTTTTCCTAGCCCATTAAATATGGCCACATTGTATTCAAAGGGGGGCATTGAATACGGCCCATCAGTGCTAAAGCATAGGAAGTCTTGTACTTCAAAAATATAAATACAATAAAAGGGCTAATTCATCTGTTCATGAATACAGCCCACATTATATTCACCTTAGGAGTCCATCTTCTGTGGCCACAAGCTGGATGTAAACAACCTCCATGTCGTATGGTCGGTCAAGGGAAGGGATGTCGAACAATGAACCCTGCATCAGTGTGCGGTTGTAAACATCACGGTGGTCTTTGATCTCTGGAAGAAAACAAGGTCTGTTGATATCGAGGGCCGAGGTATGATCAGGAGTAGAGGAAGCTAGGTAGATAAGGTTTACAAATAAGTTTAAAAAAAGCCAATATATGTATTAAAAAAAGGGTAAAAAGCCTATACGTATACGCATATATGTATATATATATATATATATATATATATATATATATATATATATATATATATATATGGCTCACTCTCACCAAATCAGTGCAACTAAAAAAGTGACGTACATGATCGGCGGATGTACATGATCGGCGGACGTACATGATCGGCAGAGTCCAAAATCCGTCTTTTACCCCCTGCACTACGATGTTTAACTCTCCCAACCATACCTACAGGCTGTAATGTATCTTTGGGGAGTTTATTAGAAAAAAAAAACTCCCAAAATATTTATAGGGGCCGGAGGGGGGGGGCTCAATGTGTAACCGATCATGTACGTCACATGACGTACATGATCGGCTTGGAATGTCATGTAAAATTTCCTATTTACCCACTGCTTGACCTGTCTATGATTACACATATTTAGACCTACATCATATGTACACCTCACTATGATTGATTTATGTTTTAAATATGGTCAGAAAAGGTAATTAAAGCAGTCAATAAATAATGGCCGATCATGTACGTCACATGACGTACATGATCGGTATTGAAATGTCATGTAAAATACTCTTACTAGACTCATCTACACATTTAAACCATTTGAAATACCAAGACAGACATTATATGTACACCTTGGTAAGGTTTATAAATGTTTTATTATGGTCAGAAAGAGTAGGGCAGTCAATAATCACCGATCATGTACGTCACCGATCATGTATGTCACATGACGTACATGATCGGCATTGAAATGTCATTTAAAATACTCTTACTAGAATCATTTACACATTTAAACCATTTTAAATACCAATACAGACATTATATGAACACCTTGGTAAGGTTTACTTATGTTATATGATGATCAGAAAGACTGGGGCAGTCAATAATCACCGATCATGTACGTCACCGATCATGTACGTCACCGATCATGTACGTCACCGATCATGTACGTCCACCGATCATGTACGTCCACTGATCATGTACGTCACTTTTTTAGTTGCACTGATTTGGTGAGAGTGAGCCTTATATATATATATATATATATATATATATAGTATATGTCAACATCGAATAAGCCATCAGGAACTAGGGAGCATATTTTACGCACGAGTACACATACTCATGCAGGAGTGTGGACAAGTAAATTTGTCCAATCTTAAGATGCATAATCTTAAAAACGTTAATATCTTAACTTTAAGATTATATTTTTTATTTAAGATTATGCTTCCTACTTCAAACCGCAGGTGGTCGGATTGTATTGGAGGTAAATGGGTTATAATTGTCCATAGTTGTGTTTATAGTTGTCTTTAGTTATGTTTAAAAAAAAAAAAAAAAAAAAAATTGAGGGGGCTTCGCATTTTCACTGTGTCTTTCTGCTTACCCCGTTTCCGTTGTTTGACGTGAGCAGCACGATCCTCGTACCTCCGGTCCCCTTCGTAGTGCTGTGGGTTTAGCTGTAGCACCTGATCCAGAATGTGAGCCTGGTCAGACATGAACAACGCCTTGAAGAACCCGTGCAGCTTCCAGCAAGGGTTCTTCATGAGGTAGTCCAGCATTGCTGCCACCCGGTCCTCATCGGTTGCTCGTCTCTGAAAGAAGCAAATTAATCAAAGGGTTTATACCACAGCTGGCACAGAGAACAAAGCATTCCACACCTCTTGTATACGGCATACAGTTAGTGGTATAAAGTAGTTATTGGCCTTGTACCAAGCTGTAGGGGTATTCAGTGAAGGGACCCTTATCACTGTATTTCGTGTACAGCATGGTACTCGTCCTATAACTACTAAGTATTTACTAATGTGTTGTGTTGGAACAGCTCTTCATCTAAAATATAAAAGTTATTGCATTGTCCTAATTTGAGATTGCGATTGAACAATTTATTGCAAGAATCACCCTAAAAAGGGCGTTCTTCCAGGTACAATGGTTGTGTGAACGGTTGCGTGAAAGATAGTCCGAACTTTGTTCATATACTGAGTATTTCCAAGCACAAATATTATAACATTGAAATCAACAGTAAAAACAGATTCTAGTTGTTATGTCATGCTGGCTTGGATTTGTGGTGTATAGCTTATATTATCATTGCAAAATCATACATCATAGACTTACCAACTGTCTTCTGATAAATAGGCAAAAGTTAACGAGCATAGTTCCCCACTGAGGAACTATACGAGTGCTCCTTTGTGTTTATAGCATGTCATTATCAACGATTATTGTTCAAATTCCACTTAATTCATCTGAAAAAGCTTTTTCATAATGATCAATTTACAAATCATATATTTTAATGACTAAAAGGCCGTGAAACACGGGAGAGGGCTATTCAACAGGGTATTTTGATACGCCCCTCCTATGTTAGGTCAATGAGACTGCCGTATTAAGCATGAAATAAATAGTGTGTGTATCACAGCAGGATAAATATGTTCAGACTTACCTGTAGATCTTCCTTTACATGGTGGTTGATCACACCCAGCGTGATCAGATAAATCCACACGCCTGCCATCCGGATGGTTGTACAGAGTTCCCCCGTGTTCCTCGTTACCATCTGAGAGTACTTCGGGGATGCGTTAACAATTCCCTGCTCCTCTGGGTTCTCTCTTTCCCAGAGTGCGCAGTGGGAATGCGAAGCCATCTGATAAACGGGAGCATACAGACAATGTTCAGGCTCTAGACCCTAGTCAATACAGGTTAACAACTCGGTCAATAGTACCTAGCCTAGCTGGTCATTCATCGGTTCCCTATATGACCAAACTAGACTTCCCACTCAACAAAAAGACGTTATTTAACCCTAGAAAAAACGTTCACTGAAGGATTGCAAAACGTTCGTTTTTTTACGTTTTATTAACGTAAAAACGTTGACTCCAAATAACGTAAATAAACCATTTGGACAAACGTTTGGATGTGAAACCTTGTTGTGATGTTAACTAACATGTTTTAAGGGTTTAAATATCGTTTTTTCATGGTTAAAATAACGTTCTTTTCAGCACCTGAGACACCCTGCCAAGCTGCTAAATCAGCATAGCAGTATTCTATTCTAGTTAATGATTCATTGTTATTTCGATTTTGTTTAATCACATCTCTATCTGTGCATCAGGCCTTAGAGAGTAAGGCTAGAAGGTCTCTATAAGCCCATCTGAAGGTACCTTTCACACGAGAAGGTTTTACAAAATGACATTTGGACTTGTGTTGCTATATATTTTGTCAATACCCAGTAAATGGGTGTCTATGATAGTTGTCCTGCAGGAATGGTGAAATGATCATTTATATCGTTGTGCTTTTGGAAAGCACAATGTAATATGAGATTTTACAATAGCACTGGTTAAGATATGATAGTTTGATAATCATTATGCCACTTTTTAATTGTCATAACGAGGTCAAGCCTAGCTAAATACCGTAGAAGAGTATAGGGGTGCCCTCTTACAGCAGATACTGGAATCAACAGAAACGTTTGTTAACATCAGGAAAACGTTTTATCACTAACGTTTGTCCCCAAAAACCAAGTCAAAACGCTATATAACTATAAGGAAAGTTTGATTTCTACTTCAAACCAGAGTGAAGCATTTAATAACATTTCAGAAACAAACGTTTGCCTATGAACGTTCTGAAAATGTTAAATAACGTTTTAAAAAGCAATGTTTGCATTGTGAACCATAGAAAATTGTAATTGAACGTTCTTAATTTAACGTTCTCCAACAAACCTTGTACAAACGTTTGCGAATGTTCACAAACGTTTTTTGTTGGGTGGGTTTTCCCTTACTAGTTGTTTTATATTATGTGGTTTATAATAAATTCACTCTGAATTTATCCTTGCGTTGGAAAAAAATTCAAAGAGTAAATCACAGCACCTTGGAAAACCCTCTACGATATATCACGGCCTATATGCTCAGTGGATTACAAAGGCAAAGAGATTATAACCTATTCTTCTAAACCTAATTCTATTTTGTTTTTGCTATTACCATAATTCGCTTAGATAAAGAAAGTAAAGGGGTACCAGGAAACAACCACCCCCCCCCCTCCGCTTCCGTCCTTTTGCGTATGATAAAGCTACCAGCAGTCAAGATAACATTCACATTTCTGACAGCAAAAAGCAGTAACATTCCAATGCAATTTTGCTACTCTAGACAAACTATTATTGAAATTTTAGTTTTGACTCGGACACATGCAGTTGATGTATTCATGTATGGCGATAATCCGGTC
The DNA here is from genome assembly GCA_947462335.1 of Harmothoe impar. Lineage (NCBI taxonomy): Eukaryota > Metazoa > Annelida > Polychaeta > Phyllodocida > Polynoidae > Harmothoe > Harmothoe impar. Next base: position 9,260,870 of record OX381711.1, on the reverse strand, counting down.
TTCTCTGTATGGGGGGTGGGGGGGCATGTTATTTCTGAGTTTGCAATCTATCATGAGACTAAGCCAGCGACTTCAATCACACACAACAGGTTGCGAGGAAAAAGCTAAGCAGGGAGAGCAGAACCGGAAAAGGATTTTCTTGCCTATGTCAGTGTATACACAGTGGTTGCGGGAACAAGTCCACACCAGTTAGAGCGCTCTATGGACCATACTCACCTGTTCAATGAAGTGTTGACTGTTATATCTGTGTGCGCCTTCTCTATAGGCCCATGTCGACTCCACGTGGTATCAAGTACTAGTGGAGAGTTACCGGTGACTGGGTTGAATCGGTATTTGCACCTGTTACTTCGCCGGAGTCACCGGAAGAGATACCCTACTTGTGTGTCCTTAACAGTAAGAATAGAGCATTATCAGTTATCTATTACCATCTAAGGTCAACATATGAGCAGGCTATACTTCCTTTAAACCCCAGCCCACATATATAAAGGGCTGAGTACCTAGCATGCCTACACTCCGACTGTTGCTGCTGCGGCACCAAGGTCTACGCCCTGAAGTAGGATAACATCATCACAGAAAAAATAAACAGTGTCAAAAGGGACTCCAGATTTCCTCCAGAATGACTAAGGGAGCCTATGGGACTCCATGGATGACCTAAGGGAGTCAACTATGGAAGTCACAGACTCTCTGACTCACCTAAAGGAGTCAAATATGGAACTGGTCCCTTAAACAGGGGAGTCACTCTAGAGGCAACCTGGAATCCCTTTTGACCCTGTTTTTTTCTCTCTATGATGATGTGTGTAAGGCCACTGCTGCATACATCACTTCACACTACTTCGCGTTACTGACTATGTATGTAGGTTAGGAAGTGGGCATTTTTTAACAACAGGGGGGGGGGGGGGGTCAGTGGATTTTCATGGGAGCGGGTAAAAATTGTTTTGGTACCCCCCACAAGAGGGGTTGACATTTTTTTGGTCCCCCCCTCAGGCAAGTTGAAATTGAGCGCGGCCAACCCCTTTGAGCTATAATAATGCATGGGCTCTTTCGCTAAAAAGGGGTGCATTTTGTTGGTCCCCCCCTCAAGAGGGGTCCAAATGTTTTTGGTCTTCCCCCTTCAAGGGGTCCAAATTTGTTTGGTCCCCCCCAAATCCAACACCCCCCCCCCCCCCTGTTGTTAAACAATGACCACTCCCTTATGTACGTTATACAGTATGCATAGTGGGACCGCTTCTAATACCGTGGTACATGTATATGTGTTAGATAGACAACACCTGGACATGGTTCTTCCATACATATATACCCACTGCCCCACAGGGTCAAGACGAGGTGTTATACACCGAGTCGATGAACAGTGGGCAGTGGGTTTGTGGGAGAACAGTGTCCACGTGTAGATCTGATTTAACCCTCGGTTATGCCAGGGTATGCGATATACCCAAGGTGTGATTCGTTTGTCTTTGCCGTCCACCGTGGGTAAAGTATATGTATCATATATAATAAAGTTCCCCTGCAATACCATATATAACGCTAGGACTTGAGAGATGGTATCAGTCATCAATAACTGAATCAGAGGACCAGCGTTCAAAACGAGACGGATCAGTCTTAATTATGTCAACGGGCATGTGAGGGGGCCCCGTGCACATCTAGTAGTATGCATTATTAGATATATGTATCTGTATATAGATGACCTTAAGTGTATGTTGTGTTCATGATGATGAGACATAAACATGGACTAGTATACCAATGCTTACCTCAGACACTCAAATTCAAAAGACCTGACCGTTAGATAGTATATCTCCGACTCCCATGGTGATCATTGCTATGGAAAGAACCCAGGGGAATCCATAGGTCGTTGGACACCACACTCCAACTGCCTGCCCTACTTTTATGTTTAAGATGCCTGTGTATGTCTGTGTTTTCATGCTCTAGTTGATGGGAACTTTCAGAAACTCTTGGAAAGTTGTGGTGGATGCTTTCGTGTATTGGTGTAAGTGCTGGAAGTAATCTGGTACCTCACGTTGTGGTGGGTACTGCCAGGAACCAGTGTAACAGGAACCAGCAAAACTGGAGTCCCCGCCGAGTATCCATGAATATGGGTTTAGGTCTCAGACAGGGAATTACTCCCCCACTATACTTTAATATAGCATGACATGCAATAAATGGTATTATAAGGAGGTACTGAAGGAAAAGTCTATCATATGTCACTACAATGAACCTTCATACATAATCTATTAAAGTATAAGGAGACTTTGTTCATGAAAATCTGAAATGCTACTCCCAAATGTCTACAAACCTCTATGACCGGCCAGTGCTGCAGTAAATAAATTCATTTCAGACCCAACTCAGAGAGACCCCAAAACAAAGGCCTTTACCTCCAAGAACCATGTTTTATTGCATGTCATATGATTTAGAATCTATATAGGGGCACCTGTGATTTTTAACAGAATTTTAGAAAATCCCCTAACTATTTTGACCACCCAGAACTCATCTGCTATTCTGTGCGGAGTTTGTCTTTCAGTAAGGATGTACCGACTGACCTGGGGGAATTCCCTATTTGAGACCTGCATTTAGCAGCCCGGGGGGGGGACTCTCTCAGCATTGGTTGCTATGTGTCGACACGATTCCAAGGCAAAGAATATATTTTGGGGCCCTAGTCACGGACCGTGAAGGTCCTTTAAAAAGGACGATTTTAAGACAATTGAGGAGGAAAAGGGGTACATTTTATCGTCCAACAACTCTAAAATGACAATCAACCAATAGTACTCGAGTTTTATAAATGTAAGGGTACGTGTGCACCAAAAGAGGATTCAAGGCTGCTGAGGTCACCTATCTTATAAAATGATACAACACTAGAGAGAAAAATTGCAGAGCATAGTTTTATTCTTTTTAGTAATCTGATGTGCTCAACATGTTGTCATCACTCGTGGACATAGACAAATGTTCAGGAGTATTAATCTGTTGAGTGGGTTATTTGTCAAGTTGAATGTCAGTAAGTTTTTCACAAGGCCGTAGGCCGAGTGAAAAATGGCACTCCTTGGTATAATTATACTGTATTTCATAAAGAATAAGAACTGTCTAATGTACCTTTCATGAAAACGGTTTCTTTAGACATGAGATTCTTGAAAGAAATGATGTGTGAGACGTCCCATAATCACACATTTAATGGTTACATTCTGGTTTCAGATGACATTTCACATGTACATGCATGAAGATTCTTCAAAGAGATCATGCGGGAACGAGGGAACGATCTTGAGATCTTGTTTGAGGGAATAACATTACAATATCTAAAGCCATGTACTCTTTGTCTGGTAAGCACTGAGTGCCAAGCTGTGCAGGATCTGGAAGTGGTTGTCACCAAGGTTTTTCAGCATCTGGTAGAAAGGGCCTGACTGGTGCTGCAGGAGAATGTGTGGATGATCGAACTGTACAACCTTTCCCTGCTCCAATACCTGCAAAGTCAGCGTTTACATTTATAAAATTACTCACATGTTTGCCCTTTGACCTACTAAAACTATTAGAAACACCTTTCTTCTTATCTTTACAATGATAATAAATGTGGTCATTATTAAACATTGCATCACATAAAGAATCATCCATCTATTAACATCTTGCAACTCATTGGGGTTGTGTCATGCCTATATCAAATCATCCACGCACATACATAACAATTTGAACAACACTACTCTGTTTATTTTTCAGTTTGAGATTCACACATATAGCTAGCAGTGTCTAAGTTAATCCTGTAAACGAACCACAGTAATAGATATCTTACCAGAACCCTATCATACTTGATGATGGTGTTGAGCCTGTGGGCAATTGTTAAAACTGTCATCCTAGAGAATTCCCTGGTGAGTGTTTCCTGGATGATTGAGTCAGTCCTAGATTTCAAGTAGAAACATAACATACATGAAAAAATGTTTTGAGTAACATTTTAGTGTAGATATTGTCAACCTTATCAATTGATAAAGACTAGAGGCAGTTCTTTATTTCTATTAGACATGAAGGACAATAATGGCAAACGTACCATTGTAATGAAAGCAAAACAGTTGTGTTTTAAAATAATATTGCCACATTTGCCAACATTCTCTCTTCTTTTTCTAAAAACAAAACGACTTGTTGTTCATTTTCTGATAATAAAATAACTTAAGTAATGTAATTCATTTCATATGTATGTTACAATGAACCTATGGTACAAAGTAATTAAGTGAGTAATTCATTACATCAAAAGAATAGTCATCTTCTACCTGTTATCAACGTTTGCTGTTGCTTCATCAATAACAACGATCTTGTTTTTTCTCAGCAGAGCTCTTGCCATGCACAGCAGCTGCCTCTGCCCCACACTGAAGTTGCCTCCGCCCTCCGCTATGTCTGTGTACAACTGTTCAGGCATCCCCTGCACCTTGTCTGTCAGCTGAGCCTACAGAATGTGCAATGAGAGAAGCACATTGAGACACATTTGTCATCATGATGCAGCCTCAGCAAGTACCTCACCGGTGTTGCATTGGTGCATCATACTGGCCCCTTTGGAAGTGTCTCAACCCATAGGGCCAGCATGATGCACCATGATGACCAAGGGCATAGCAATCCTTAAAGGGTCAAGTGAATAGCAAGGAATGACAGGAATTCTTGTGTATACCATTTGCAATCCCATTTTCTCATTTTCTGTTTGTTATCATAGTCTTTTGCCATTTATCATCAAACCAGGAAACACATCTTCGACATATGCTAAAATGTTCAACTAAATTATTACTGCATACACTCAGATCCAAACGAATAGTTCTTTCACCAGGAAATACAATACAATAATGCCTCCTTGTTTACCCTATCAATAATGTGCCAATTATTAGATAGACAAATTAAGAATAAGATTATTTAAGAGTACCTGCTGAAGAACTCTCCAGATGTCTGAATCCTCATATTCCTCAAAGCAGTCCAGATTTCTCCTCAATGTACCCGAAAACAGTAGAGGATCCTGGAATTGAGGATATTACATGACTGAAATTAGCTAATTAACAGACAGACATAAAAAGGTATCAGTAGTCTCAATTGGGTGGATATTTTCCCAAAATTATAGCACTGTGATGTTTATGTATGCTCACAATGAACCCAATTTGACATAAATTGGTTTTAATATTTCAGCAAATATTTCTCGGTAATCCTTAGTAGTTCACTGTGCCTTTACCGCATAGTTGTGAATTAGGAGGGACATCTATCCATGTTATCACACCATGAGTGTAAGTAATTATGCCAACAATTAATCTCATTAATGTGTTAAACAAATGTTGTATTAGGTACCTGTGGGATAACAGATATGTTACTCCTTACATCTGTCAGTCCTAGTGTTTTAAGGTCAATACCATCAATCTTGATACTTCCTGTAGGTTCAACCATTCTCAGGAGACTGGTTATCAGAGATGATTTACCTGCCCCTGTTCTACCAACTATGCCCACCTTCAATGACAAATTCACAAGGTATAAGTATTAAACGAAAGTGCTAGTAAACTTATTTCTTCAACCAAAGTTACATGCAAGATTGATACTAATAAAAGCAAAGTTTTACATAGGATTTTAAAACTAGCCTCAATGAAGGAACAATATGATATAGAATTGTTAGCCAATGCTTTACTGTTGACAGGTTGCTGAAAAGTGACATTTGTCAACATGATACACCAATGCAGCCCTAGCAAGTAACTCACTAGGGCAACATTGGTACATCATGCCGACCCTTTGTCAGTGTATGAATCGCGTAGGGTTGGCATGGTGCTTGAATGCAGCAGTGACTAGGTACTTGTTAGGGTTCATTCATGCATCATGATGACCAAGGACAAGATGTATCAATTCATTTTGCCCCCTTTAAGGGCTTAAGTATACCTTTTGCCCAGACTGGATGCTCAAGTTGATTGGCCCCAGTGCTGGTGTATGTAGACCTCTGTATGTGAGACTCATGTCACAGAACTCGATGTTGCCACAGCTGGGCCAGTGTCGGGGTGGTCTGACAGCGGTGTAGGCCGCTGCCTCCTGCTCCAGGCCTGCATACTGATTAATGCGCTCTACAGACGTCATCTGGAAGAAATGAATTGACTTTTTGACTGACTTTTGTTTATTGCTGGTTTCGGTAATATAGACTCAGATTATAAGGTGGTACTCTGGTTAGTGTTGAGAAAAAAAACAATATGGCCACAGGCAGCTATAGAATTTTCAAAATACCTGTCAAATTTGAATATAGTGGGTTAATGTTGACCTGTTTATATGAGTGTAAATTTACCTTGATTCAGACACATACTTTGAATCAAACATTTAGCCTATAGTTATTCATAAATTAAAATACCTTAGATAGTAAGACTTTGTTGGTAAGAATGATAGTTTCTTTGAGCTGTTATATACACATATTCAGGTGTCCGACCCAAGGTAAGTGTCCAATTCACGTTGAATCTACACTGTGCAAAAACCATTGATGATTATAGGCTAAAACGTTGGAGTATGAAATGTCCCATGTACAAGGGACAGAATTAAGTGTTTTCTTTTTCAAGTTGCATCTAAGTTATTGTAAAAGTGTTGTTTGGTGGTTTTCTATAAATGAATGACCTTACCATGCACTCAATGTCAGCCATCATCTTGATGGAGAGCTGGACCCAGCCAAATACACTCAGCAGGTATATCAGAGACAAGGCGATTTCACCTGGTTCCTTTTCTACAAGGGAAACGTTTCAAAGTCACAGTTTAAAAAATGATAGGCAAATCAGTCAAAATGCTAATATCAAACCTTATTTAGAATAACTACAGAGTGATGTTTCTCTCATGTAGTACACCATTCTACTCTGTCCTCCCTGTAAACACAACGTAATCCCATCATTGCTCATAGGTTTCTATAGGTTTGTGTCTAACCAAAGGTTCAAGTTAAGACTTTCAGAAAGGTTTGTGGACGTCTAAACGTTAAGGTTTAGTTACGTTCAATGAACCTTTTAACCTGTTTTACGTATCTCTACCTCATTCAAACGTAAATAAACATAGTAAATCTATGTAATGCAAGTTTCACACTAGTTGGCAGCACTATAAAGTATGAAGAGAATCGTACAGCTCTTAAGCAAATCTACCACATTCAAGCACTAAATTCTTATGAATTATGAACTCCATATCATATGAATTAATGCACACCAGTGCATATTCATATCATAAGAGACAGTTGATTAGATAGTTACGTATAAAACATGTATTACGGCAGTTTACTGATTAGACACCATACTGGTGGTAATAAATTGAATACAAAGCCTCAGTGGAGCCAAACCAATGTAATCCCTAAGGGACCGGAGTGAAACGCAAGAAGAAGATCCAAAGCATGTATACTTGGGATACTGTGGCTGTTTAAACAGGACAATAAACAGCTTAAACTTAATTGTAAATGTACTACAAAATAATATATAGATTTATTTTAATCAGTAATACTGATGGAATAAATCCAAGTCCGGCTCTTTTTTCGTGTAGGAAAGTAAAAGATCTATTTATTTACATACAGTTATTTGTTTTTTTCTAGGCTTATTAATGTCTAAATGAGGTAAAATGAAGTATTTAAGATACCTACGTTGGTTTGACGTAACTAAACCTTAACGTTTTGACGTTGACAAACCTTGTGAAATTACGTAATTCTGTCCTTAAACCAACGTAAATTTACGTTTGGTCGACGTAGTTATGTTTACAGGGCTGGTGTTTACAGGGTGTATAATTACACTGGGAGTTCTGCAAACTATCCCGATAAATATGCAAAGGTGATTTTGGACCTCAAGACACAGTCATCAGCCAGTGTCTGGGATACTCTGAAGTAACGCTATAAGGGTAGCTATATGGTAGAGACTAGTAATACGTCTCACTATAATATGCTGTTTAGTGGTTGGAATACCTCCTATTTATTTCGGTTTAGCATTCCCCTTACTTCTTTATGTTATGATATTGGTCCAAACATGTGCCCCATGCTCAGAATCTTACTAACCTCCAGACAACAATGTCAGTGTAAGAACTAGATAAACTCCAACAAAGATGAACGCAGGTAGATCGATACACAGCCCCAGGAACTTGCTAGACATGACATACATGTACCAAGAGGATGTGTGATTGTCTATCATGGTGTGCGCCTCTGTCAAAAAGTACTCCTTTTTCCTGAAGGCTCGTATGACTGGAAGTCCCTGCATTGTAGTTGAGAGGTGTGAAAACAGGGGACTCCTCACTGAAATAGAAGCATATCAAAGGTTACAATAGACATTGTGTATGCACAATTTCACATTGCTCTGCTAGCTCAGAACTACAATAACAGTACATCTAGAATATTCTTGATGATCTGTGAGAGCCGCTTAAAAACAGCATCTGGGCATTGAAGATTCACAACTGGGGCAAATCTGGGAAAGTCTAGAACTGCAGAAAAGGCACGTGATATTCTTGAATATTGCGTGCCTTTTCTATAGGTCTGGTGACTTCCTCAGATTAGCCCTGTCCTGAACGTTGAATTCCCTGGCGCTGTTTGGAGGGAGGCGTTGTCAACTAACTGCATTTGACAATTAACGAAGCTCTCTGATGCTCTCTGATGAAGACTCAAGCGCCGTATCAGGAACATTTTGTTAAACATACATTTTAGGCTTAGATAATGCTATATAAGAGCTTACAGCTGGCTTCCAATCGTTTTGTTTGTAAAACAGCTCCAATAATGAAGTGTCCGATGATAAAAATGAAGATAATGTATAGTACTGTTGGAATCAACATCCAAGGATTCAGCACACAAACAAACACGGCATAGGATATTCCGGAACTTAAAATCTGTAAAACATACATATCAAGGTGTCAAATAATATAGTTTGCTTTGCAAAAAGTATAAAAATTACCTTTCCGAAATATAGAGTCTAACCAATCAACACAGACTCCCAAATTGTACATTGAATTGCAAATACAGTTAATTTAAATAAGAACTTTTCCTGAACAAATAAACTTTTAAAAAGGAAAAAGAAATTATTCTTAAACCAACCTGCATTATGTAAGATATTGGCATTTGGAGATGTACATCCATGAAATATGTATCACGTGAAAACCTGTTCAATACTTGCCCTGTGGAACATAAATGTATAGGGGTACATGTATATATTTATGTTAATCTTAGTCATAAGCAACAAGGTAGATTCATAATGCTGTTTGCAGTAGAGGTTGCATTTCCTCTCTGGGTAAGTATGCCATCCCATATGTTTTAATGATTAGTGTAGCATTTTCTATATTAATTTGGAGGTGATTCAAAATTATTGTTTGTAATAAGAGAATATTATAATGGCCATACTACAAGCAAGCCTGATGAACGATGTTAGCACCTACCAACTGGGTTTCTCTCAAAGAAGTGAATAGGTGCATGCATGATTCTATCAAACATCTTGTTGTACAAGTTCCGGCTTGCAAAGGTCAGAATCAGGGCAGGGAATATGTTGTAGAGAGCCAAGAATATAAGGTAAGCAATGACGAGGCCCCATGTAATCATCATGTATTGACGGCTTGAGTTCAAGTCGTCGCCAAATGTTGAGGAAACGTTTGTGCTATCTCCATTGTACCTGTCAAATGAGTATGTCTAGTTAGGGCAGATCTAAGAACAACCCAAGTAGTCCTACAATGTACAATATTTATGAATATATATGGCTACTATTGGCAGATTTGCAACTGGAACTGATACCGTAGTGGCTTGAATAAGTGCATGGTCTCAAATAAGTGCAGGTGTCTCAAATAAGCGCAGGGTAACTGACTGTTTTGAAATGAAAATTTAGGTCTTTTTGTATCTTGAATAAGCGCACGTCTTGTATAAGCGCATGGTAAATGGTAGCATCAAAATTTATTCAAGCCACTACGGTAGATAAAGACTGTTGCCTTTGATCTATATATCTCTTTTTTAGCAAAAACAGTTCATTTATTCAACTTAAAGCAGCAGATATCAGGTTTATGAATATGTAAATTCACTGTGCATTAAGAAACTATTGTATCTAAATGTAGAGATAAACCTATAGCCACTTGCCAGGTTGCCAACATCCAGTCACTTGTAACATCTGTAGCCTGGTATCAAATTAAAAACAGAATTCGACATTAATTAAGGCATCATAAAGCATCATTCTAATCAATTATTAATCTACATCAACACAATTAAATCATGATGTAAAGGACCTTAATACTTGATGCATCATCATGCATATTGATAGATACTGTTTATACATACAATTTTTATACAATGAAACAAATAAAGGGAAATACCATCACAGCACACATGCATATTATCATTGGCGGGAGCAGAAATCTTCCAAAGCCAAAGGTAATAAGTTGTAGGTAGACTTTGTAGGAAACTGAACCAATCTCATTCTTCTCTGTTGGTAATCCCTTGTCCAGACCATCAAGCTGTAACATGTATCAAAATCAGAAATGTGAAGGAAGACAATGCAATCTATATGAAATCATCACTACTTTTTTCCTAAAAATGAAGGGTACCTATTTTGACATCATCAAGTTGTGGTTATGAACCTGACTGGCTTTTTATTAGTTTCTAGGACATGAACAGGCTAGGCTCCATTACATATGCCCCTGGCTCCTGAGAGCCTCGTAACAGAAATAGTAGTTTACAGGTGATTGGCATGTACCAGACAAGATATAACAGTGAATATGTAGGGAAAACGAAGGATTACTATATAACACACATTATTTTGATCTGATTATATAAAGCTGTCAAATTACAGTCTTAGAGAGGCAAGTTTAAATTGAATAATTAAAATCACCTTCTGACAAGTACCTTTGGCTTTGTGTGTTCGTGATATTCCAGTGCATTATCTGAATTTAATTTCTGTTTCCCTGTTAGGGTGGAGGATGTCACAATGTCCAGTTGGGAGACAATCTCAGTATAATTTCCTCTGGCAATGATCACTCCCTTTAATAGAATAGTTCATCACTCAATGCAACAAATCATCAACTATACATTCATAATCAATCAAAAGGAAAATTGAAATTCACATGTACAATAGCTAGAACACACAAGGTAGTATGGATGTATGTTTGTGCAGATCCCCAGCTTAAAGGAATGGGCAGTGATTAATATATGTACTAGACATTTTTGCAAAGAAGCTGTACATAAATAAGAACCCGTTTTTATTTGATACCAAACATACCTGATACATATACGATGCAGCTTATACAAAAGTCTTTACAAGAACAGTTCAGTACCAAATGGGGCAACTAAAATCATACATTCTGGTTCCTGTTCACTGGTTCCAGGCTATCAGCAGGGATTGCTCAGACAGAGCAAAATCGGGGTTCAAGGCCATAGTGGTTGTTACCAGAGCTTTCCTTCGGAAGGGTCTGGGAATAAGAGCACTTACATGCAAGTTATACTAAAATATGAGAAATTACCGTAGTATCAAAATGAGTAAATGCTAGAATAGTATGATAACAAGATAGTTGCCTACCTTGTCCATGATGAGTACTTCATCCACATATGGCAAGTATTGTAGCTGATGGGTGACCAAGATGCGCAGCTTTGACTTCAGTAAACCATCTATTCCCCTTATATATTAGTTCCAAAATTAAAGAAAAAATATCAGCATAGTTCAAGGTTTCATTGATTTAGGCCTATTTTCCATTAGCTGATGTGGACGTACTGTCAGACGCTAATCAGCAGGGAGGGGCACAACAACTACAGGCTATACGAAAACCTGCCGGAATAGCTAGCTCTATTCTAGAGATTCTTGCCTATATGCCATTTTTTACGGCTTGTGAATCGGACCATTATTAAGGTTTCTACAGCATAAAACAGAAAGTGTGAATATTTTCTGTAATGTTCTTCAGTAATCTACATATCAAAATGGCTATAACATGTAGGGGGAACCCTAATCATTATCATTGCCAATACAAACATTTGCTTTATAATTCATTTTTAGATAGCAAGATTGTACTCTAATATCCGGGCCTGCAAAAATTGAGCCGGGCCTGCATATAAAACAATCTGCAGGACCGAATGTCCTACATGGAGAAAAAGTTTTCCTATATACTGCAACTACACAGAGTGTACTACCAGTTAGTTTTTGTGGCTCTATACCTGCCGTTTAGCGGCCGTCAGCACATCTAGATTGGTTAATGGAAAATTCACCTAAAACTGAAACTGATGATTGATATTCTGCGGTAATAATCATGTGATTTGTGTGAAGATTTCAGTGAGATAGATAGCTCAAAAGAGACACTTCAGTTGTTGTTGTTGTCCAATGCTATTGACGAGTACTGAAACACTGTTCTATATATTCATGATTCAATTATAAAAGTACAATACTCACAAGTGGAATACACTCTTCCCAACCTTGGTGTCCAAGGCAGATAAAGGATCATCAAACAGATAAATGTCTGTGTTTTGGTACATTGCCCTTGTACATGTGGGAGAGAAAAATATAGGTATATATTACTCCCCACATTGGCTAATCAATGAAAAACCTCCCATGTTTAGGTAAAGATTTTTGAGCCAAATAAAATATACAAATACTGAACTTGCCAAGTAAATAATTTTCATCTTACATTGTTAGGTGGTGGAATCATAACTATAAGTCGAAGAGCTCAGTTGATATGGCTTTTAGATATTGTACATGTACATATCATAATGAAAACATTACTGTCATAATAATGGACTAGAAGAGCTAGTTTCTGTGAATCGCAGTTCATATATATACATCTGATATTGCACAATGTATGTATGCTATGATCGCTTGATATTGAGATGATGAACTGTTATATAATCTAATATCCTTTTGCCTGTATGTCATAGTTGAATATGCATTATAATCATAGTTATGATTTGCGACCATATTGATTTAATATTCCATCGACAGTATTATGGAGGGCCATATTGAGTCTAATGTATTTTTGTGAAATCACCTTGTGTAATAAAAATACTTTCAAAAATCAAAAAGAGAATCAGTATCAGCATAGCACAAGGATATATCATTGTACAGCTGCTTACCGGGCAATGTTGATCCTAGCTTTCTGCCCACCACTTAAACAAAGTCCACGCTCGCCAATTAGAGACAGATCCTTGTTGGGAAAACTGTTAATGTCCTGAAATTAAACAAATTAAGTAAACCGTCTGAACAATATAGATTTGTAAAGGATTACATTTTGGCTGTAACCAATCAAGTTGAAGAGCCATAAAACCTTGCATATAAGCTGGCGTCTTAGCCTCACATAGACTTTGTGAATGTCCTACACCAGCAATGTACTGCTGTCTCTAGATCCATCATACTGGAGGCTTTAACATGTTTAGATAGATAGATATAAGCATCACAGTCGGTCTGATTATGCTGATTTTAGTACTGTAGTATGCATCTAAAAACTCATATATAAGCCACACCTTGACTTTGTTCTGATCCTGGCAATCTGACTTGCGTACTAGCAACAGCCTATATGCCAGGTTTTACAGTAACTCATTTGAAATCTGGTAAACTTTTGTCAACTTGCGAAACACAGACAATTGAACAACTGATCAGTCCTATTAGAATGTAATACTAACCTCATCCAATGAACACGCTTGCAGCACCTGTAGGTACCTCTCCTCTTCATACTCTTTGTCAAAGATGATATTCTTCCTGACAGTGTCAGGGAGGAGCCATGACTGCTGGGGTACATAGCTGACTGTACCATGAACCTCCCTCTCACCCCTCTGCATGGGCAGTTCACCAAGTATCATCATCAGTAGTGAACTCTGCAGGGTTTATGATAATGATTCGATATAAGAGTACTGCTATTGATATGAAAGATTCAGGAGAGGAAATCAAGATTTTACTATTAGTTTTTTTTATTGAATCTTCATACACTATATCTAATTATTCACTAAATACAAATTAAGATCTACGAGTTAAAAAATTAGTGAGGAAGGTCAGATTTAAAACATCTTATCAATAAAAGGAGGAAGCCATTCTGTGGATATGGTTTACAAAACCAACCTTGGAAGCACCAATCGGACCAACCACTGCAATGAGCTTCCCCTAGAAATGTGTTTGGAGATGTCATGCTATACGTTATGATCTGTCACTTTTGAAATCAGTCACCATGATTACGTAAACATCCACTATTTTCGAGATAGCGATGTTAAACTGAGTGCACTGGGCTATGGTATTCTAGGTCAGATGAATATTTATACGATCTACTGATCTAAGAGTGCAGCTACATCGTGGGATGTCAGAAAGGTAACATATTACTTTGTTTATCAATATCCAACGTGCGCAATGAACTATACTATAATAAAGTAATAATGCATGGATAAGCTAGCTTGAGGTTTGGTTAGCAATGTCTAAAGCATGAGGTATAGCCTAATGCACGCTGGTTATCCACATTCTGAGTGCCTAAACTGGATAACAGTGGTATAAACAAGGGTATCACTACTTAAAATGATAGTTCCTCACAGGGTCCACAGCTAGGTTTATATCACGGAGAGTCCATTCTTCTTTTTCCTGAAAGAGGTTGGAACCTAGAATTTAGCAAAGTATAAAGTGATGTTCATTTAGAGGAGGTAGAGGTGCGATACTGTTCAATGCAGGATATGACGTGGACTTAATCACTAAGTATTTAATTATGTAGCAATCGCAATATAAGAATGTACAATAAATTAGAATCGCTTCATTCATGGAGATCAATTTACCTTTTCTAGTGATGATCTGGGAGTCAAGCTTGCAAAACCGTCTTTAATGCAGACCTTAACAGGTTGGGCCTCTGTGGCGGATCCTTCTTGAACCAGATCCTCGGATATCAGAAATATCTAGGTAGGTATAGATATTAGTGTTTTAGTTTTTCTGTTCATCTCTCAATATGTTTTCTTTGAATGACCACATACCCCTTTTAAAAATACTCCAAGTTACGGGAATGAGCATTTCCCAGTTGTGATTCAAACCGCCAGGGAGAAGAGACAATGCTTACAGTAAATGTATTTTATTTCGGGCTACATATTTTCCAGAATTATGCGAAAATTTAAATCTGCAAAAATATGTACAGTGCAAATATGTATCGAGTAGAGTCATATAATACCATATTCCAAAATTCACGCATTTAATTACACATGGAACTGTGCTTTTTAGAAAATTCGCCAAAATGTATAAACACAAAAATATCTGGGTTTACAGTACTTTGATTCTGTCTGTTGCAATTATAGTCTCGTGCACCAACTGAAGTGCAAGAGGCATCCCATTGAAGATTTCCAAGTGAAGAGCTTTGAACCAGGCTATCAGCTTTATCGTGCTCTGCAAAATATGAAAAAAAAAGACTGTAAAACTTTGAAATCCTACAATAATATTTATCATGTTTTACAGCAATATACACATTAGTCATATTGGGCCCAATTACCATAAATTCTGGCATAGAAGCCGCGGCTAGTACACAAGTCAGATCGCCAGTGGAGCGTATATGACCTATGCAGAGTCGGGGTACATACACAAAATTTTGCTACTGTGGCACAGTACTAAAGTCACCATAATCAGATCACCAGTGTTGGCTTAAAGGATACACCCAAAGTTGGTGTGTGGCTTATATTCGAGTTAGGCTTAAACATGACAATTTAGTAATCCTTTACATAGCTACCCTGAGCTTTAAGTCACATTGATAAAAATTAAAAGTACTTGCTTAACCCCAGATTTATCTGGAAAATATGATTGCCATTCAGTGTTCATCTTACCTCCAGAGTTAATGTGCTGTGCATGAGGTAGACATATACAGTGAGAGTGGCCAGGATGAGGAGTTTGGAGACGGCAAAATTAATGGCTGTCCCAAGGAATTGTAGAAATGCTCTTTTCAGACTAATTCCCATCTCTGAGCTATTGAAATGGAAAAATTTAATATCAAATAATGATGATATTTGATTAAATATATTGAGATGAGGATGTATGTTGATAGAAAAGGATTACTAAATTTACAAAAATGTTTTGGATGGGATTGGACTTTACATCTAGGTGATGAAGTCTATTTTTAGGTCTTATCTGTCTTACATTGCTATGAATTTAAAATTGAAGGCACATTTCCAATAAGGGTGTTACCAACTTTGTGCAGACGATAACAATAACAGTAACAAGAGAGTAAAAATCAGCATTGCTTTAGCCTTTCAGCTAGTTTTGCAGCCTCTACAGGTTTGCCATTTACATTTGTGGCCTATTTCGATAAAGGGTCTTTTATATTTCTTATTTACATGTACCACCTTGATGGTGTTATCTATTGAATACAACAGTGAAATAATAAAGATACTTTTGAAAATTAGAAAATGAAAACATTGCTGTCACAAATTCACCGTCTTATATTCCTCGCTTTCTCGCCATACATATTTTCCCAGCAGAATATTTTAACAATCTTCATTCCTGCAATAATTTCACTCATCAGCTGGGTCCGTTTATCTGTCCATTGTTCTTGGTCTGACCTTCAAGTAGGAAAGAAATATAATACACATTTCTCGCAAAACCTTTAAAGCATGAATCTTATCATTAATGTGCTGTGTCCTATAGCTAATGCCACTCCGAATAATATTGTTGTTTCTCATCACTAGGCAATGAGAAATTTGACAAGGGCACTTTTTTTTTTTTTTGCTGAGGCCTAAATCATAAAGGATATTGCAGGCTCTCAAGGAGCCAAATTCACATCTCCGTAACTAAGAGTTTGATGATCTGCTAAAGTTTTAAATATGCATGTTTCCCCCAGTCCATTACATTTGCTGCACTGTAAGCTTTAATTTGATACCAAGGTTGATAATATTTGTCTAATTTTGTCATGTTTTTCCACTAAAATTTGCAAAATAGACAGAAAAATAGAAGGAGATTTTAGTGACACATGCGGTGATGAGAAACAAATACATTATTTGCAGTAGCCTAATATGAAAGGTTTGAAATTTAAGGATTCAGGGATAAGGAAGGAAAAGGGGATAGGATCGCCCTAAATTCAACAAGTGTAAAATCAATAAGCCTAACCTTAGCTTTCCATTAAACTTGGCCATCCAGTATCGACACAAAATAAAGATTATGATAGACAGAGCTAAGAAAAAGACAAGATTTCCGATTTCTGAGTATTCTGCTGCCAATACAGCCAACAGAAGAAGTACACCAGTAGGAATCATGATCAGAAAGTTCATTACCTGGAAGATGAAAAACAAGGGAATTCATACAGATTAGCAATTAACTATAAGGGTCAATTATAACAAACGTACAATATGCCATTTTCAACAGTGCCATCACAATTAGAACTCATTAGTGGTCAAAGGTCACTGAAATGTTTTTAGACTCAGTGACCTTTTTTTATCAAGCCAACATCCATTTTTTTGAGCTTCCATGTCTCGCGATGGGAAATATAGCTGATTTCTGAATCTAGGGCTCTATGGTCAAGTGAAATCGAACTTATAATTATGGCATAAAGATTACTTAGTACATGTACTCACATGGTGAAAGCTCTCAACATCATTAGACATCAGTGTGACAATTTTTCCACTCAAGGTTCGATGAGACTCCACAGTGCTCATGTTTAGTACCTGTGCACATGACACAATTTTGTAGTTCTTTTTTTGAAATGTTGCAAAATGTTTATTGAATAATCATTTTCTAAATACAACAAATCAAAAAGTGACATGTGTGATCTAAGCGTATAAGGTGTAATATGTAAAGGGGTAAATCCACTAACATAAATACGTCGGATTGAACAAAATTCATCCATAGGTTTAACATTATGAACGT
This sequence comes from Harmothoe impar, assembly GCA_947462335.1. Taxonomy (NCBI): domain Eukaryota; kingdom Metazoa; phylum Annelida; class Polychaeta; order Phyllodocida; family Polynoidae; genus Harmothoe; species Harmothoe impar. The sequence continues at coordinate 9,243,144 of OX381711.1, read as the reverse complement.
TCATCTTATCCGACGGATTCACATCAGTGGATTCACCCTTTAAGACATGTGTATTTATAGTATGGTGATTGGCTTCTACTTGTTATGAGCCTAACTATTATAAGTCCTACTATGCAGACAATAATCTGTAGGGCCCATGATTAACAAACGTTTATCCAGAAACATATTCCTAACTAAACTCTAAATAGCTACCCTCCAAACAGCATCCAGGAATTCAACATTTGCAAAGTGGCGAAATTCAGGGGAAGTCACCAGAACACAAGAAAAGACACAAGACATTCTCAAGTATATGTGGTTCTTTTTCTGGTTTCTGCTGATTTCCCCAGATTTGCCCCAGTTGGGAACGTTCAATTCCAGGGTGCTGTTTGGAGGGTATACATTGTTACAAATGATTCATAATTACTTACCTTCTGGTATATCATAGATAAGCATGTGGACCTCATGTTCATAGACAAGATGCCATTTGTAGCTGTATAGTGAACATTAGCGAACGTCTTAAGCAGCATTCCTAACACTATCAGTGCAGCGTAAATATAGGCGGTAGTGTCAGACACTCTGTCCGTCTCACTCAGTCTCAGGTATTGCAACAAGCCCACAATCAGGAGAGGTTCCACAAACCGTATACATGACTGGAATAAGGTACCCACAAGGAGCATGAAGTGCAAATTAGGGGTCAAACATAGATAGATAGCTCAGCATAGGTATTTCCCCTCAATTATGCTGAATGTTTTTTCCTCTTTTGTTAAGTATTTTTGAAACAAAACGCAATGTATTTTCACTTGGCTCCAGTGATGTCACAACTATAATGCATGTAATCCAGAGCAAACAGCAAAAACATTAAAGCATATAAGGTATCCTGAACATAAGCCTTTGTATATACATACAAATATAAATAAACGTGGTTTAATCAATATTTCAGCACATTCTCCCCACAGCAAGCTCTATGAGGACTTGAGACGACTGTAATGGTCGCGGAAAAGTCATCTGGAGAAAAATGGACTCAAACCCATCACCTTCAGATCCATGGACCAGCTGCTTTACCACTGATCTACTTCCCCTTCTGACTACTTTTTCACACCATACGTTACTGGATGGGTATGGTACAGAGGGGAGCAGGATTACCCAAATGATACCCCCTTGCGGGATTTACCACCGAGGGCTGGGGAATCCGACCCCCACACTACTATTATAATTCCAAAGGAAATGCATCCAATAAGATCCACATGCTGTGAAATACTTTGGATATGATATTATCTGGGGTGAAATAAAATAACTTACTTAAGTTTAGTACTTTTTTGTAATACTCACAACTAAAAACATGAGACAAAATAGCCAGGCCAGATCTGCTTTAAAATGTATCAGTAGATGCTTGAAGAGGCTTCCAGTGGGCTTCCTCTTCTCCATAGACAAACTATTCCATCTCCTAATAAATACATTGCATACATTATCAGCTACATTAGCATCAGTTTGCTCAAGTTGACTTTGAAATATATCATATTGTATTATGAAGGCTGTGCTATCTGAGAATTGTGTGGTTTTACAAGCCTCAATAACCTGATCAAATGAAACAGAAACTTTGTCCAGTGCACATCAAGGGTATGGAATACAAAAGTAGAAAGGGGGTGGGCACATTGTAATGCTCTATATGTTTATTATACCTATATAGTTTTGATAACCTTGAGCTCATTAATTGAAACTATGAGTCGCTAATTTATGCTTTTTATATATCTGCATAGCTCACCTCTCCATCTTCACAGAGTCTAGTTTTTGACTGAGTAGAAAAGGTCTTAATTTCAAACCTATATGATCCAGACTTATTGGCAAAAGTCACTAGAGCATAAAGATCTTCCATCCATCACCATTTGTGGTTAACTGTCTATTTCAAATAAATAAATGTACACATTATACTTACTTTTCAAACTTTGCTGCCAGTTTTTGTGATTTCACCCTCGGTAAAATCTCATAGACATCCTTCGTGGTAAGAGTCTCTTTGTTGGCTTTTGTGATAAGCCCAACTACCCACCTGAAATTGTCACTCGGGCATGCAGAGGACTATCATTTTTTATGTATGAAATGATATGCTAGTCTGACAGTGTTGTTCTTCATACTCGTAAAATGTAATGATTGCTCTAATATATGTTAAGATAGATCAAATGGCCTTAATATTGAAAAGTCCAATGTGTAGTTTATCAAATGATATATGTTAAACCTTTAAGCACCTCATAGTGATTCAATACATGTCCTTAGACGGCATGATGCATGAATGCATTGATCACCCCAATCCTCCAGGATTGTTACATTGTCATTAGGTCGGTATAATGCATGAAACCATTAACATTTTAAACAGTATATCTGTATTCAACTTATAACTTATTAACGTCCACTCACCAGAGTGTCAGCCTGGAGAACCATCCGGCCTGCATGTAGGGTGACTGTGGCTGGCTCGTGTCCATCTTATCTACCGACATCCATCAGCATGAACTGGACCAAGTATAACAGTTATGAATACATTTTTGTCATTAGGTTTACTTTCAAATCTGGTTAACTTTATCTATATGCTATGCACTGTCAGAAGTTAGTGTAGCTTAACAGTGCGTTATTCTGTAGATCTACAGTATAAAAGAATGTATTTTTGGCTTGGAAACCTAAAATACCCGAAGCAGCATGTTTGGACATGAGCAGTTATTGTGAGATCTTATTTCTGTCCACGGAACGCAACTTCTTCCTGGCATATCATGGTGTATATGGGTTTGGCACCGAGCCAAATCTCACTTGATATTCCGAGGACAGAACTAACATATCCGCGCAAATGGCACCACCAGAATTATCGCTAAAGATCTAATCTGCTTCCCTTCAGGTCACAGCATGCATGTACCTCGTAAATGTAATTTAGTGTTATCACTTAGTGCATAGGAAGGATGGGGCTAATTAGTCTAATTATATGTTAGTGAAATATAATACTCATGTTAGGGTCCAATAATTGTAAGTATACCCGTAATTACAGGGCAATTTGACTATTAAACAGGAAAACTGACGGGATATATACATAGTGAATCTTCCATCTGAAGGCTAGAGTCTTGGTTGTTTAATGGTAGCGTCTAGTAATAAGATATCTTGATGGTAATACTCACTTGATGTAGGAATACATGTAGTTAGCTCAAGGTCTACTCCAACATAAGGCAGAAAGCTAGTATCAATTGACTCCTATCTTTCTGTGGCAGATAAGATAATTTATTGTCAGGATCACAGGTGAGTCAAGGTAAAGATGTTACAACGCCAAGACAAAGTCCCAACCAACCTTTAGCTAGGTATTTTCACAAGTTGCTCACTAAAGTCCTCCTAAGCAGATAAGTAACTCCCAGATGTTAAGTCGACCTGATAAAATGAACTGTGTGGTAATAATAACATTAGTGACAGTGGCATGGCAATACAGGGTATACAAGATATAAGTTCTCCATTTTGTAGATCTACACCATGGTTGCCTCCCAGGCCTGGATATATCTTAACATGAAACAGAGACAGACAGATCCTTAGGCCTCCCTGTCTCCCAACCTAAACACCACCCACCATTGTGTGTTGTTCTTGAACCTTCCCCGAAAGGAGAGAGACGGAGATGTTGTCTCCTTCACCTACGTTCTGCCTCTGCCTGAGTTCCTGTCCTCCGTCGTGCTTATATAAGCATGGAGCCTGCCTGACTGTGCCACACCCTAACTCTGTTACAGACATCGTGTTTTGCCTCTTACTGGTTACGGCCAAGATGTTACTTAGATACCAGCCAGACTACCACATGCTTACTAGTTTCCATACTTTGCACAAACACCATGCTCAGATGCTTAATTATTCTCATATCCAACAGGACATTTCTCATCGACTCTCTTTTTGGCTCTAAACTGCCAACCACTCTACACTAGATAAGTGGGACCTGACTTCACTGGGTCATGTTCACACACTTAGACTTATATACCCTTGTCTTGGGTCTCTTTAACACATGGCCCCCTCTCCCATCTACCCAATACCAAATCGTCGCGATTTAGCGCTGGGCGCTGTTCAATTTGGCAGGACCAACAAACCCAAGATAGGTGCTTATTCAAGATTCTATTTTAGTGGCTAAGGGATATTTCAAGACCCCTGTACCCCCAGCGCTTATACAAGACCGGCGCTCTTTCAAGACCGGCTCTTTATCGCGATGGTACGGTAGTACCAGTAAAGTAGGCTTCTATTCAAGTATTCTTGTCTACTTTCCTCATGAATTTCGCCCCACAATTGTCGAATTTAGAACCTAGTATTTCAAATCAACCAATCAATACTCATATTAGGGTCCAGTAGCTACCAGTATTCCCGTAATTACAGGGCAACTCGGTCGGTGTCTAAATCTCATAGACCCCTCGTACAGGGATCTATCCTTAACGTAGACATTTACAATCAGTACAGTAATGCCTTCTGATAGCTGTTATCTTATTAACAGATGATACCATCACCTAACACCAGTTTATAGGCACATTCAACATTGCACTAAGGACTTTTATAACCCCTTCCCACTGAAAGTGCTACATTTTGCTACTCACCCCCTGGAGTTTAATGAATATGTGGTCCCTTTGTCGGCCTCGCCAAATGCTGGGAGATTCACTTTAGTGCCACTGTTTACTAGTGTTTATAAATGGCCAGAATCTAGTCTAGGTCCATTTCCAGATTATGGTATGTAAAAGGTTGAAGCATTTTAGGGTAGAATTTTTAGAGTATCAAGTAGGTAATTTAGGCGTGCTGAATTCAAATTTGCCAGACGCTAAAGTGAAATCCCATGGCTTATGCTCCAAATCCGGGATTCCTGTTAAAAAGCTAAAATTTCATCCTGAATGAAGACTTCAGCATGCCTAAAGTTCAAACTCACAAAGAAATTCTACCTTTAAACGCCTAGCACATATTTACTGCGGCTTTTATGAGATTTATTCCTAGACTAAACTGGCCCAAAGATGGAACAAGTAAGATTACACTATCATGTGCTAGTTAACCTACACCTGTAAAGGGTTATGCCATATAACCACTACCCCACAAGGTCAAGACGATAACACCGAGTCAATGATCAGTGGGCAGTGGTTATGTGATGTCTAGTATTTGCTGTAAAACCTCCGAGGCGTAGCAGAGGAGGTTTTACAGCAGATACTACACCTCTTTTTATTTTTAGAAGGAGGTTTTCTAGCTTACACTCCATCCCTTATATATCCTGTGTCATAACTTTAGGAAAATGATACTATTTCGATAGAAAAAGGCAAACAAAATTAGTATAAAATGTCATCAATCCAGGTTGGGATTCAAACCTAAAATGGATAGGGGTTTCCTTGGTTAAGGGGTTAACAGTATGGGTGCTAAGAGGAGCAATTTAGCCTATGTTATCCTCTTTGGCGCAGTTAATAGCATAATAATAGCTTAATAGTTAATAGCAGGGGCAGGACGGTGTAAAACAGAGGTTTGAATCCCTTGCACATGGTTTTGTATACTGTGAAAGTACTTATTTTTATATATATAAGCCTGATACAAGAGAAAGATCCCTAATGATGCACTATATTTAGTCATAATAGAATAAAATTATTGTTAAATAAACTGAGAATAAGTTCACAATTAGCAAAACAATGCTTTGGGTTCCGAAACCACAACCCATTGATTGAGGGTTCAGATCACTACCACTACGCCACAGCGGATGTGCTTATTGCCAATGGTTAAAATATATATATGTGTAACACATTTTTATCTGTTGTTCATTTGCATCTTCTTTGAATCATTTGATTTCTTTCTTAGGAGCAACACACAACGTTTTCTTTTGATGTTGGCTATATTGTGTATTGTATTAGGCATATACTTTAGCCGTTTGGGGCATTCATATGTTAGCCTTCCACATAGTTAGAGCGATGGCATTTAAGCGGGAAGCATTATTCATGCCTGGGTTCGAGTCCCAATAAGAGCTTGGTTTTCCATCAAAAAGAGTCCACAAAACCTCCTCAGGAGGTTATGTGGCAAAACCTTTGGGCATCGGATACAAAACCTCAGCAGGAACAATAGGACCAACATCTGAACGGAGTATTTATGTGAAATAACCAATGTGTGAGACCCTTTATCTTACCTCTCCACCGTGGGTTTTAGATTGGATGTACAGACAATACGACCTACCTTAGTACATGGATGGCCACAATGACGGGTGAAGCCAAAGAAGGCTCCTACCAACTGTAAAACTTGTCTCCTTCTGCCAATTTGGGTAAAGGTATGATCTCGTCCTTACATTGATGATATGGCCTGTCACCAGAAAATTACTGGTGTGTATGTATGTATTGGGATAGGACTGCATGGATGTAGCCAGCCAATAAGTATACTTATTTCATAATAAGGGAGTGATTATTTTTTAGCAACAGGGGGTCAATGGGGGGATGGTAAGAAATGTTGGCCAATTAACCGCAGGGCTAAAAAAAATCACTTGTTTTAAGGGAAAAGGCCAGTGCGTTACTTTACAACAATGCAACGAAATCTTTGACCTGCCGGGGAGAATGAGTTTGCCATCCCACTTGTTATTGAATTATGATCACTCCCTAAATGGAGCAGATATATAACGTGACATTCTTAACACGCCGTTGTGTTGAGAAAGTAGTTATTACTTATTTTTATTCATAATAAGATGAAGCATGTAAGAAGTAAGATGATTCATGCTTGGACTTTTGCTCACAGAGAAAATTTAAATGCCCCGGCCCTTAAGGTGGATCGCTACCCTTTGATTTCTTCAAATTCTCAAATCTATCAGAATGGGCTAATATTGCATAGCCAGATACATGTATACATTCCCTAAACTGTGTTAAAAATTGAGATCATTTCAAGCAAAATTGTGCATTTTGTAATACTTAGAATATTTGATATATTGGTAATTGATATTTCTTTTTTTTAAACATGAGCTATAGTACATTGCAGATATTTAGTATTTAGAACACTATAGTCTGCTATGATATTGCGCAAAATAACCAAGGGTATAAATCATGACAATTTTGTACATTGATTTTTACCATTTTACCCATCATGCAATGCCATATATATTTAAATTAGTCATTTTCTGGCATTATTTTTCATTTTCAAAGGTCCAAAACCCTAAAAATATGCCTGGGACCCCCCATTAAAATTACTTTTATATGTTAGCAATTGATCTGAACTATTTTCTGAGAGAGTTAAAAAGAATTCTGTTAATACTGAATACTTTTTTTAGCCACTAAGGCTAGAAATAATGACAATTTCTTTGTACTCTTTCCTAAAACCTCATATTTTTACCCAGAATGCCATGGCATAAATTGGTAAAACATTTTTACAGTGAAGGGGAACACATAAGTGTTTCACATGTGATGTTTTACATTTCTGCACATAATGGTTGGTATGAAAAAAATCATGGAAGTTTTCACATTTTTTCTCATTTTCAGAAAAAAACTAAAATACTTAAATTTTTCAAAATTCTATATTTCAAAAAGTAGTTCGGGACCCCCTATTTTTCTTTGCATTTTCCGATTTTATATGATTTAAACTTCATGTAAAAAATAATTTGGCGAGATTCTGTTAACTGTCAGTGACTTTGACCCAAGGGTAGCGACCCACCTTAATCTGTAGTGACTATCCCAGGTTACTCATAGGAACATTGGTGAGACATAGACCAAGTGGTATTCAAAAATGACTGAGGCAAAACAACATATGACTTATGCCTTACTCAAAAGGGCTTAGCGTAATACTCATTGAAATGGAGAAGACTAAGGTGAGTTGGTCAGTTCTGACGAACCTGACATTATTAACTAAGCTAGGTTGGTCATTTTGGAGCAAAAATAATTATGCCTAACTTGGTTTGACGTGTTTGACACTATAGTGACTGAAAGATTGGTTGTATAGGGAGCCAAAGAATATCAGTGCAGCAGGGCGGGTCAAGAATTCGACCACCCACGTTATTAAAAAACGAGCCTGTGATGGGCTTCCTAATTAGAGGACTGATAGGTGTAGAGGTGTTGGTAGCACCAATTACTTCATGTTACCTGTTAGTTCTCAATGCTGAACAATAACATACCCTTTTTGCCGGGAGCACTAGTTAAAGGTATGTCGGGAAGCTCCAGTTAATGTCCCACTTTTACACTAAGTACACGAGGGCACACTGAAAAAGTAAACTTGTCTCCAGGCTCGTCGAAGTGACTATCATAAAATAAACAAGTCAAAAGTTGTCTAACCTATCAGGTTACCCTCCCACAAATAGAATCTGGAGCTGGCAAATGTCGGGTTTTGGGCTGGCACATGCCAAATGGGTCTTCTATCTCCAGCTAGAGGACCCGCTTCCTTGTCACTTAGACAGGTTTTTGACTTGTTTATTTTATGATCGTCACTTTGAAGAGTCTGGAGACAAGTTTATTTTTTGAGTGCAGTCCATTACATTAAAATATATCCTGAAAAAGGGCAAACATACATGAACCTGTAAATGATCAACGATGATTCTCCTTCCTTCTGCTTGGTGTGAACTATGATTCAATAGCACCGACCATCTTCTTGGACATTTCGCTACATTTTGCTGCAATGTCACCCTAAGTATCGCCAGAACCAGGGCGACAAACAGGGCGGCACTGTTGCGAAAGGAGTGAAAAGTATTGAAATGTCCATGAGCATAACATTAAAAGGAAATCGACTAATCTTATAAGCCACACAGGGGGTCTGAAATTTGTTTGCTAATTTAATAGTGTGCTTCATTAGGATAATCTCTCATAAGCTGCTCCCTCTATAGGCATGTTTAGTATCAAACTAATGCTAGTTATGCATTCAAGCCGCAGCCGTGGGAATTGACAGTTCCTGTAATGAATCCAAATGTTTTGGCTGCACCGCAGATAAACCAACTAATCAATGTAACTTTTTTTTTCAAAAAGTCCTTATGATAGCAATGTTACATAGTGAGGTTGACATTGAGGATCTAACGTATAAGAACTTTTGGAGAATAAGTCCAAAAAAAAACATGAATCTGTATGGAGAGTTAAGGCTGAGCACCACGATTCTGCTTGGAGAGTAATGTATTGAGAAGCTCTGAGTCCATACCGGGTGAGCTGTTTACCTGCGGTACCTGGTACAGGAGGTGTCCTCCAGTGGGGTGAGGGCAGACTAGGGTAGATTCATCATGAGCCGGGCACATACCCTGAGACGGACAGTGACATTTGATGTACACTTTAGCTTCTAATGTTTATTTTCCGGAAAGAATAATACTCAAACCTTAGCATAATTCACAAATCGAGAGCTGAAAATGATTGAATAACCACAAAACCAAGTGTCCGTCTCAAGGTATGCGTCCGATTCTAGGTGAATCTACCCTATAGCAGTGTTCAGGAAGTGGTCCTGTATCAATTAAAGGGGGAGGGCACAAATAAAAATCTGATCCTCTCCTAAGAATGGGTTTGGGAACGTAAAGGTTGACGGCCGTTTGAAGCAAAAGAAAAGGCATTATGCTTGAATGCAGCCATGTAGTTAACCAATAATATATGGATAACGGGCACACGAGGGCCTGTATGCGTATATAACGCCCGAGGTGCGAAGCACCGAGGGTGTTATATACGTATACAGGCCCGAGTGTGCCCGTTATCCATATATTATTAGGTTTATTATACGATTATTCCATTCAAATGTCCTTATTTACCTTTAAAACGTCCTAATTTCGCCATTTTGAATGATATATAAGTCGTCTTGTACAGAGGCTGCAGTCGCCATGTTGTGGAACTCTTCAGTAGGGGAGGTGAGGAAGAACGAGCTAGGTGCAGGGAGCGGTCATTATTTCAAATCCAACATACCCTCAGTGTCAGCCTATACGACTGTACTCCCGCGTCGCCACCTGCCGTTTTGGTTACTAACTGCTCCCCTCTATACTTCAATATAGCCAGCGTTTCCCCAGCTTTTTACCATATCTACTGTGGCCGAGCGGTTAGCGCGTCTGGTTCACACGCAAGGGGTTCCCGGTTTGAACCTGAGGGAGGTCTGGTGGAAACGTAGCAATTTTAAAGTGCCTATATGTATGTGAAAAAAATTCCGAAAATTATTTTAACGAATAGGTAAGTTAAGTCCAACTACTACCTTTATAGTAAAAAAAATTAGAATTTTTTTTTGATTGTTGGAGAAGTTATAACAAAAAGTGTAAAAATTGCTGTATCTCTGTTAATATAGGAGCTAGAGGGCTGGGAATGTGTCTGTAGACTTCTTGATTTATACCCTTATTCTGCATGGCCGGCACGGTCTAGTGGATAGGACGTCGGACTCGCAGTCTTGCGGCCCGGGGTTCGATCCTTCGACGAAACGCACGATTTTAACTAAGTCGAAATTTGGAACTAGCAGTACCTGTTATCGTGTGATAACAGAACTCAGTTATCCAAAAAAAAGCATGATCAGAGCCCCAATCGTATAATAACTATGAACTTTGTAAGCATATTGCGACCGGGATACAACCTTTTTCAATAACATCCACCAACCTGAAAAAAAAGCTTCATATTGAAGGACTGCAACTGAAGCTTGTCAAAGAAAAAGCTAATAAAGTGCATATTCCTGACTCACGTACGAGTTTGGGCGAATCTTATAAACCGCACTGTAAAACATAGCTGTACTTTTTACAGGTTTACCATAAATACAATGAAGTATTGTAAATATCAGCCTTTTGATAGTGAATACTTGTTATGTGCTAACCTAATTTGGAATATGATGATTCACCGTGAATTTTTCTTCTTATGTCTATTCCCAGAGGGAGCCACATACACCCTGCAAAAAAGGTGTTTAGATCCTAAACACAATCCTAAACACATTCCTGGCCCGTATTTATCCACAGAATATGCTCCTAAACATGTTTAGAACAATAATATGTTTAGTTCAGTGCTTAGAAATTCATCAATTCTAGAAATGCAGATTATTATGACGAGAGTAATGGCCGACGAGTGAAGACGTGTGTTGGACAGGGCTCCGCGGGATATCACCACTAACAGGGGAAACAGTGTGTATTTTCTGCAAAAACCCATCGCCACAACACAATATTACCACATGGAGTGTTCTAAGCATGGAACTTAACCATTTGGACGCTAAGTTTAAGAGAAATACGAGAAGTCTTACCAGGGCCAGACTCACTCAGGAGGATACTACCGGCACCCCTCCACCCTCACCTGCTACAGTACCAACGGTCAACATGGCATCGAGAGCGGGCTCACCAGAGTCAGGTAGTCTCACATTAACTTTACCACCGGGACAGGGCATGTTGAGCTCAGTCATGAACAAGCTAACCCTTTTCAGTACTACCCCAGATAAGCAAAAAGCTGATATGCCTATGCCTATGCCTAAATGTGAATCTGTAGCGGAATTGGAGATGTCATTTCTTCAAAAAATGCAAAGCGTAGCCTCAACCCTCGAGGGAATTACCCAACACCTAGATACTAATACTAAGGTATCCTCAAAAAACACAGAGGAGGTAGGGAAGCTTATCACCACGGTGAAATCACAAACGGCTAAGATTGAGGGGCTGGAGGCTCGTATAAAACAGCTAGAAAGTAGGAGCGTACCAGACGACCTGGAGCAAACCCTTTCAGATTTGTCGAGGGGGCAGGCTATTACCAACACGAGAGTACACTCTATTGCTGCACACACCGAGCAGATTGATAGGAATGCCCGCCGCTGCTTTATGATTTTCAGAGGGTTAAAGGAACAGGATCACCCCAACCCCAAGGCTGCTATAGTGAAAATGCTAACCGACCTTGGTACAGGCCTAACCAATGGGGACATAGTTTGTGCTCAACGATTAGGCCCTAAGCCTAAAAAAGATGCAAAATTCCACCGCCCCATAAAGGTCCAGTTCATGCAGGCAAACGCCAAGGGGACTGTGTATACCAATATAAGCAAGCTTAAGGGTCTTGACCAGTGGAGGCATGTTCAAGTCACGGACGACTACACCGACCTGGAGGCAGGCCAACAGCGTGATTTGAGGGTGGTGGGTGCCAGAGCCAAAGCACTTGACTACACAGTCAAGTTGAAGGGCAGGAGTGTAGAGGTTAATGGCCAAACATACACCCACAACGACATCGACACTCTTCCAGAGGAGGTGAGGCCGGCGAGCGCCAAGACTCTTAAACTGGACTGTGGGTATGTCTTCCAGAGCCACCACAGCTTTTTGAGCAATATGTATGAAACATTTTTCCTTTATAATGGGAACTGGTATCACTCAGCGGAGCAGGCTTACATGCACCAAATGTCATTGCTGTGTGGTGCTAAGGCTATAGCTGAAAGGGTGATGACCGCAAGGGATGGATATGCGGCGAAAGAGGCTACTAAGCCCCTGATTAAAACACCCATCTGGCTCCAAAACCAAGAGACTGTATTGTACAATGTCCAGAAAGAGAAATTTTCCACACCGACCCTCAAACAAAGGCTATTCAACACACACCACGAGCAGCTCATAGAAGCTGGGCCTGACATCCTGTGGGCATCTGGACGGGCTATCACTGATGGGGAGTTGAATGGTGCAGGGGACAGACCAGGCAACAATAAATGTGGAGAATTACTCATGAGGATAAGGGCAGAACTGAGAGGTGACCCCCCCCCCCCTGCCGCAGACATGCCTCCTCTGGAGGGAGATGACGACACACCGCCAGTACACGCTGCACCAATACCACCAACCACTCCTCCCACCTCGCCACAGCGGCCCCCTCCAGTCGTCGCCCACACACCTAAGAGAGCACAACCCGCAGCAGTAATCCCTAGCACTCCATAGCCAACATGCACGAGGTGCTACTAGTGTCGGACAGCCGCGGCAAAGGCCTGGAGACGAAGATAAATAAGTGTCTGGCTACCAAGGGTTACGAGAGCAGTATACATGTTACAGTCGAGCCCATGGGAGGATTAACGTGTAGCGCCACCCCAGCCAGAATTGATGACCTGCTAAGGACCAAAACGTATAATGTGATCGTGTTATTAGTAGGAGTATGTGACTTGTCGAAAATCAAATGGCTTGGCAACAGTGAGTCTATAATAACTCCCATATATAGAGAAGTCGGCAATCTAGTGGAGGTGATCACAGCCAGACTGGAAAGTATCATGCACCATGTTCAATCTCTGAACCAGCCTATGGCCTTTGCGAAGTTGGTGGGTGTAAATTACTCTCTCTATAATAGCACACATGCTCCATCAGTGTATGATGCCTCTATACATGACTTCCTACCTGAACAGGCCATCATTAACACAGCGATACCCCTGATTAATGAGATAATCACTAAGTTTAACTGAAATTAGATGATGCTGCTCTAACTAAAGCCTACACATATAGGTATTTAGGTATCACTTTAGATACCAATCTTAATTTCAAGGCTCATACCAAAGGCTTGGTTAGAAATGTAAACTACAAAGTTAGACTATTAAGAAGAATAAGGCGAAAGATGGCAGAAAAGTCAAGTGCAAAAGTACTAACCTCTATGATTTTACCTACTATTGATTATGGTGATACCCTTTACAGTGTAACAAACCAGAATATATTGGAAAATTTACAATATGCTTTTAACAGGGGCCTAAAAACTACATACAACAAGGAAGAATTCCATGTTGATGCATGCCTTAAAAAGTGTAGTGTAAATAGATTGAGTGATAGACGTACTATGCATCTGAATACTGCTGCCTTTGACTTCTCCAATGATGTAAATAATGTAGATATTAGAGACATAAGAACAAGGGCACATGATGAACGATTAGTAAGAGTAATAAGACCTAAGAACCCCTTCTACAGGAAAAGTTATGAGTTTAGGGTTTCCTCCCTCTGGAATTCTTTTGATAATGAGATAAGGGCTCACACAGAGAAAGAAAAATTCCAGAGGTGGAACAAGAAGAGGTACAAGGACATACTACACCCCCCTGCAAATTTACCCAGAGTCGGGCCATTGGTTTAAGGGCTGGACTGCCACTCAAACTCCATCTACTACCATCCACAATACATAATTTTTATTCTGTTTTCTCCATACATACTCTCTAGTGGACTAAGATCATGTTCACTCTTGGAATAACATCTCCAAAAATTGTTATTTGATATAACATATTAAGGCAATAACATCAGCCTGGGCACATTACATCGGCCCATAGGAAATGTACTGGTGTCGGACATGCAAGTGTCACACACACGTACATTTACCTCGTATTGTCTTTCTGTATTTTTCTCTTAATGTAACAAGGTAAATTCGTAAATTGGAACCATAAACATCTTGGCTCCAATGGTAAGGTACAGACATAGGAAAGACTGCGCTGTATTACCATCTACAGTCTCTTTTATTTCAATTACAATATTATTACATACAGAACTCTAAAAATCCCTTAAGGAAATTGCTTGTATATATATCATGAACAACATCTACTGATATGTATGCACCGGAACTGCATTACACAAACAGGACCTGGTCCTATGTAAAGCAGGCTAAATAAAAGAATTAACAAACAAACAAACAACAAACATTATCATGTTTAGATATTTATATCTAAATAAATTATGTTATTTCCATATAGTGTCTTGAAGAGACTTCTAGCAGTCCCCCCCCCTTAGGGCAATATCCCCGTAAACACGCTACATAGTTCCGAGGTTTCTCTAGGTAGTTGTCCAACCAAAAAGTTTGAGATTGGTAATTTTGGAAGGTTTGTAGAAGTCCAAACGCTAAAGTTTATTTACGTTCAACAGACGTAGACGTCTGATTAACGTTATTTTGCATGACGACCCTAAAGTCGTCTGCAATGACAACCTTCTTGTAGGGCTGGGTATTTAGTGTGGTGATCTCATCCACGTATTAGCTGCAAGCATTTATGGTAATAGAAAAAGAAAGGTACACAATAGAGCTCAAAGTATGTTTATAAACCTGTTCTGAATATAGGACATGGTTCACCGCCAGGCTTCACTGCCTCTACTCTAAAGATTAAAATAAGTTCCTCCTTTTAACCCTTTATGGATGGCATAATGTCTTGATGCCTTAACCCTTTAGGGACAGCATAGGGCATTAATGCATCATGCCTTGGTCGTCATAATGCTTGAATACAGCCCTGGCGAGTAACTCGCCAGTGCTGCATTCAAGCATCATGCCGACCCTACAGGGTTGAGACACTCCTGAAGGGTCGGCATGATGCACCAATGCAGCATTGGCGAGTTACTTGCCAGGGCTGCATTGGTGCATCATGACGACAAATGTCATCTTTTTGCGACATCCGTCCTTAAAGGGTTAATGCATCATGCGCTTGGTTGTCATGATGCATGAGTGCAGCCCTGGTGATGAACTTGCCATTTCTAGGTCGGCATGATGCAACACAATCTAGCACAGGTAAGTTACTCGCCCAAACTGTATTGATGTATCATGACGACAAATATGTTTTAGTGTAATACCTCCTTAAAAGGTTAAGACAGCCAGTGTGTGATATACAATAAAATAAATGAAACAAATTAGCACAATATAAAAGTGTAATAAACATTTTATGGTACTACGCGTCTCTAGCTCTCGGACAATGCAGTAGCAACTATGTCATTAATCTAAAACCATTTAGATACACCATTGACATTTATTTAATACAGGAGATAAAGAAAAGAATAACTAACGCTTGGAAAAGATTCCCCTCCAGCCTTACATACAAATTCACTGAAGTTGAAAATGATATGCCTCGCAATATTTTGGTCTAAGCCTTTTGAGTTCTGCTTAGATTCATGGCTTCATGTTTATTTGTGAGTTTTCTATTGATATACAAAAACCACAATACCAATTAAAGTACATGAGTCTGATTCAGTTATCGTCACAATGCACGAACGCAGCACCGGCTACTGTCCAGGGCTTCATTGGTGCACCATGCTAACCCTTTATACGTTAGTGTATCAGTACCATAGGGCCGCTATGGTGTATAAACGCAGCACTGGCGAGTTACTCACCAGTCCTGTATTTATGTATCATTACAACAAATTAAATTACAATACGGCCCTTAAAGGCATATGAGTACTTGCAATGCCAAAAAAGGGTGTGTTTCAGGTTACATAGTCTGAAAATCTAGGTAAGGTGGTTTTTTGTTGTTGTTTTTTTCAATTCTTTTTTTTTTAGTCAGTGCTGACTCTGAAACTGCCCAAAAATTACTTAATAAATAAATACTCTTTCAAATTGGAAAACAATTTCTAGGGTCTGCCCCTTTTTGCTAGGTAGTGTAAAAAATTGACTCGCAATCTGGCTCACCCACAACACCTTCTACTCGTTGAATATCAAATCTACTCTGAAATAGCCCAAAAATTACTTGAAATATGATTTATTTTCAAAATTGGATAAAAATGTCTAGGGTCGGCCCTGTTTTGCTAGTTAGGGTCGGGTAACCTTGGCCTGATAAGATAATTTATTTATGTAATAAAGTAAAGAAGGAAACTGAGTGACAGTAGCAGCCAATTCAGGTTAAGTATATATGTCACCCAGTCACGAGACTGGGGCTTATCTCAAGTGGGTCATTATGTCGGAAACCCTTTAAGGGCCGCATAGTGATCTGATATTGTATATACATATTGTTATGATGCATGGCTACAGCCTTGGTAAGTCACTCGCCAGGGCTGCATGCATGCGTCGAAGGATGGACTTCATGCATGAATGCAGTCCTGGCGAGTAGAGGGTTATATTCATGTGTAATGGGATTATAATGACGACAAAGGTGCATTAAATCATCATGCCGTTTTTAACACCTCGAGGACAGATGTCGGTTTAAGATAACATTTGTCGTCATGATGCACCAATGCAGCCCCGGCGAGTAACTCGCAGGTGCTGCATTGGTGCACCATGCCGACCCTTTGGGGGTGTCTCAACCCCATAGGGTCAGCATGATGCTTGAATGCAGCCCTGACCGGTTATTTGCCGACCATGGGCATGATGTATCAAGGTATCATGCCGTCCTTACAGGGTTATCGTGTAGTTTGTTATCAGTTAGCCACCTCATGTGACTCCCTGATATAACAAGGCTAAGGCCAAAATAAAATACCTTTGTTTCGGGTAACAGCCTAGGTTTCAGGTATTAGCGAGCCTCCCAGTAAACAAAAAACGTTATACTACATTTCATAACGTTACATAACGTTTCCCTAAGACTCCTTACTATGGTATAACGTTATGTAAAGTTTTAGGACGTTATTTTGACGTAAAATAACGTTTTCTTGTTAGCTGGGCTCTCTGGAGACCCTAAAATTGACCAAAAATGAGTAGAAATACCATAATTTCTTCAGAATTGCATAAAAAATCGTAGGGTCAGCCCTATTATTATAGGGTCGGTCAGGTTACCTGAGACAAACCTCTGTTTGTTTACCTAAAGCCACTCCAAATAACTGAACTTGTTTCTTATCACGAAGCCATGAGAAATAAAAATGAGGGCGCTTTTCTTTCCTCTTTTACCTGAGACCTAAACCACATACACAGAGAAAAGAAGTGGAATCATGGTGACTCCCAAATGGGAGTCTGGACTACATCACTGACGTAACTCTCCCCACGACTGTAAAGCGACTTCCAATCATTAGGGAGTCTTAGAATAGGAGTCATCATAGAGTACTGCTAATGTAGAGGAGTCCTGGGGAGAGTTACCTCAGTGATCAAGTCGGGAGTCACAGGGATTCCACTTCTTTTCTCTGTGCAGGGTATGTTCCAACTGTGGGCTCTCAGCGAACCAAATTCATATTTTAATGAATAGGAGATCCGCAAAAGGTGTAAGTATGCATGAATATATAGAAATATGAAAGTTTTAATTAGATACCAGGCGTGTGCATAATTGTTCAATTTTGTTTATGTTTATTTATTAAAATTTGCACCAGAAAATATCGCCAAAAGACAATTTTAGTTATGCACGGTGCTAAGAAACAAGTTTATTATTTGGGCTGCCTAAGTGTGTATTTCAGGTCACCCGACTTAGAGTACCAAACAGGGCCGCCTGGTCGAGATGTTATCTTGTTTCATATAAGGTAAATTCTAATCCCACTAAAGGGCATAATCTAACATGTTTTTACAGTCTAACCCAGTGGGCACAAAACCTTGATTCAACGTTAAAAACTGGTTGATATAGGGTTACAGGGTAGATCAACCTGTTTTCAACATTGATGCAATGTTGCAATTTCAACGTTGTCAACCAACACCTGTTTCAACATTGATGCAATGTTTGGATATCAACTTTGAATCAACCATGGGTTTTCCCACCTTTCCCACTAGGTGCCTCCACAACCTACTCCTTAGCATTTCTATCTCCATACTACATCCATTTTCCCTAATTGTAAGCTCTTGTTTTCTCATCAATGTATACAATTGATCAGAATGTCATTCATTTTCATTGACAACAATGGTGTGTGCATTTGGTTGACATTTGGAATTAAATGACAAGAATACATTCATGGTTTCAGTAAGACACCCTTTATGCTGCTAAGAATGATGCATAAAGCCTCAGTCATGACCTGGTCAGTTTGAAATGGATGTGAATGCCTCTTAGCGTGATCATCAGAGGTGATTCATGTACCCCTACCCTGGATAGTGCTAGAATTAGCATTTAATCTTGGAGAAATGGGGATGGGGGGATGTTGTAATGAAAATATATAAATTGAAGGAATGAGTCTACATAATAATACTGTATCTAACATACTGAACTTCAAATTATGCATCAGCAGTCAATATCAAATCAATGTAAATCATTTTATTATGTTTATTTGTTGTTGATTTACAATGGTCATATCAATGTTGAATCACTGATGAATGATCAACGTTGATGACCTCATCAATATCAACATAATGACAACCCTGTATCAACTGTTGATATTATGTTGCTACACACATTGAATCAACATTGAATAAACTGAAGTTTGCCCACTGGGAAGTAACACCTCGCTGTTCGGCGGCAGCTTTCCTGTTGTGCATCTTGCTGGAGAATTTAAAAAAAAAAGAAGGAATTTAAAAAACGAAAGGACCGATCTGGTATTGTACGTATTCCCTCAATGACACGTTGATAAAAAGAAAAGAAAAGTATGGTTTCTAGTAACCCGACTGAGTGTAGCAAAACAGTGCTAATACTCAATACTTTCTTTCTTTTTTTGCTACCTACTGTGTTTTACGGATCGTCTATCTGACAGTTTTTTTTATGGAATTGAGAGAAAAAAAAACTAAAAACTGAGCCATATAACTGGTCAAAGTAAAACATCAATGAAATTGAAAATCGATTTCTATATCTCTGACCAGCCAGGTTGAGTTTGCCAGATCATGTTACTGGAAACCAACTATTTTTGGCCTCTTCTTGTTTTTGCCTGATATCAACGTAGTGTGACTATTACTATGGGGGGGTCTGAATGGGGGGTCCCAATGTCGATTGTTGATATTAAAGAATGGCCGTGTCACATGTCGATGTTGCTTAATAGTGCCCGTGTCTCATGTTGATTTTAAGAATTGCATGTCACTATGTTTTTCAAGCTTCATGTCGAATGCCATTAGGCCTCATGTCCATTGTCGATTAGGCCAAAAAAAGAGAGGTTTGTTTCAGGTCACCCGACCGACCCTATCAAAACAGGGCCGACCCTAGGCTTTTTTATGCAATTTTGAAGAAACTTCCGTACTTTGACCGATTTCTGGTCTTCAGAGAGCCTGGCTAGTACATACATGTTTAAAATATATACATATATGAAAAAGAGGACTACCTAACGACCCTACATTTTCATTCCATGTTACCTGAAACAAACCCTCTTTTTTTGGCCTCATTATAAATAGCCATGTCGCAGTGTTGAATTTGGTGGTCCACACTCATGCTAGGTGAGCCTGGGGGCCCTGGATAGGGTTGTACTATGTTCCATGTCGTTTTTAAGATATGCTCATGTCACCATATCGATTTTAAGAAATTCCCAATGTCCTACGTCACTATATAATTTTTCCTTCTGCCCCATATCACTTAGCCTCAAAATGGTCCATGTTGCCGAGTCGAATTTAAGGGTCTAGGGCCATAGCCTGACCCAGAGCTGCATCACTATGAATCTAGCCCCCTAAATCCGATATGGCGACATGGGAATTTCGACATGTGACATGAAGGTGGGGCTCCACTAACCGATTTTATTCACAAATCGGGGCTATTCTCACGAATGTGACTCAGTTATATACCATAACAATTATATGCCTTAAGCAGGGAGGCACTATAGACCCTGCCATAGGTTTATGTTTGTCAATAATGTTTATGTTTATAAACAAGTGGATAATAGAATTGCCAAGACTATACAACACGATTTAGGTCCGATTTAAGCCCCGATTTTGCATCTCAGGCTGATCTGGGCCTCCGATTTCATATCAAACAGGTTTGATTTTCATTTATCTGATGTTCCCTAATTCACAGGGCTCTAATCGGCCGATATATGCACAAAAACAGATAGGAAATATGTTTTTGTTTTGACCTGATCAGACTGTAAAGACCTATATGATCGGTTAGTGAGAATGACCCAAAAAATCGGGTAGTGGAGTCCCAGCTTGAGGCCTAGTGACATGCGACATGACACTTAAACAGATAGTAACATGGGACTTGGACAGTTTTTAAAATTGATATGGGACATTGGAAATGACCATGTCGCATCTCTATGTCATCTAATATTGCCCGTCTTTGCGAAAACTTTTTCATCTGCCAGGACATTCGGTCCTGCAAATTCTCAATGTTGCAGGACAAGCTGCAGTTTGAAGGACCGGATAGCCACATA
This sequence comes from Harmothoe impar, assembly GCA_947462335.1. Classification (NCBI taxonomy): domain Eukaryota; kingdom Metazoa; phylum Annelida; class Polychaeta; order Phyllodocida; family Polynoidae; genus Harmothoe; species Harmothoe impar. The sequence continues at coordinate 9,222,413 of OX381711.1, read as the reverse complement.
TATGGCACTTTATACATATTAAGTGTAATATAGTTTTGTCCATTGAAAATACATTTTATTCAGGTTTAGAAACCAAACTAAATTACCATAGTTCAGAAAAACGCAACATGTGACTAGACATTTGGTCCTGCTACACTTCTCAATCTGCTGGACTGGTGGCATTTTAGTAGGACATTGCCACTGGCCTGCATGTTTTAGCAAAGAGTGCATTTCTTAAATTCGACATGCGACATGGGGACCCCCCCCCCCATCAAGGGCCCCACCAATGTGTGTACATACCGGGTGTAGGTAGACTCCCAGTCAGACAGGAGGCACAGACACCACAGCAGCTACTGGTAAGTGGAACAGGCATTATATATATAACAGTGATATAGGACTATCTACTGGATTAACCAGTCTTCCCGCCACTGTAACAGAGTATGAGCCATTTAATCACTTACCGTAAAACCTTGTGTGTAAGCCTAACTCGCGTCTAAGCCGCACCTAGACTTTAGGCCGATCCTATAAGTATAAGCCGCACTGGCCATCTGAATATGGTGATTTTAGCACTGCCCTATAGTAGCTAAAACTCGAGTATAAACCGCATACCGACTCTAGGCCGATCGTATAAGCCGCACCTGCGATCTGATTAGCCTACTAGCCGCGGCTTATAGGCGAGGTTTTATGGTACCTCGGTGCATTAACCCTTGAGTAACTCGGCGGTGCTGCATTGGTGCATCATACCGACCCTTCGGGGGTGTCTCAACCCCGTAGGGTCGGCATGATGCCTGAATGCAGCACTGGCGAGTAACTTGTCAGGGCTGCATCCATGCATCATGACGACCAAAAGCATGATGCATTAAGGCAGCATGCCGTCCTTAAAGGGTTAATCCTTTAACCTCGGTGCATTAGCCTTTGACTTGCCAGTGCTGCATTCATGCATCATGCTGATGTTACGGGGTCGATGCACTCACAAACATACAGTGTCTCATACTGCATAGTCGTCATATAATACAGTAAATCCATAGACAAATGCCAACGCCAATTGATACCGTCTCTGTTGTATTTCACGAGTGGGGGCTGGGGCAGCTGGGGCTGGGGCATTGAATACGGCCTTTCAGTGCTTAAGCATAGTAGATTTTGTATTTCCAAAAAAATTATATATATATGTCCTATGGCACAAAATGCCACATATGAATGTATACAGTACAATGTCCAAAGTGTGCAGAAAAAAAACCTTTTCACTGCTTCGACTGATAGTATAGTAATGCCTCGCTACTGTACTACTTTATTTCATTTCCTCAATATCTTACATTTATTTGCCTGTGTTGTTTGCCCTGCTATATTTGTGGAGTTAAGGTCCAAAGATCAGCTACGTGTCTATATAATGACCCATATTCCCTACACAGAGAAAAGAAGTAGAATCATGGTGACTCCCAAATAGCAGTCTGGACTGGATCACTGAGGTAATTCTCCGCACGACCCTAAGTGACTCCCAATCATTAGGGAGTCTTAGAATAGGAGTCATTATAGAGTTATTATAGAGTCCTGCTAATGTTAGGGAGTCACTTCAGAGTTATGGGGAGAGTTACCTCAATGATCAAATCGGGAGTCACAGCGATTCTACTTCTTTTCTCTGTGTAGTTTAAGAGTGGCGGATACCAGGGACCCTGGACCGGTTTCTGTCAAGGAGCCTCACAATGCATCCTATAGGAATCAATGACTTAAATTTGTGTCAATTTTCTCGTGGCTTTTTCCTGGAGAGAGTGTGGGTTATTTTGTGGCCCGATTCAAATTATATTTACTTTTATATCCCTGAACTCAGTGAGGAGGGTAATATACTACTCATATGTACAATCTGCCACACTGAATTAGTAATAGAATGCGTACAACCTTATTTATCATAGACCTTATCATGGACCTGGTCGTCAACACTAGTGACTTTTGAGGAATTTGAGCTGAAAAGTCTGAATTGATTTTGAACACTGTAAAGTGCTTTGAAAAGTCAAAGGAGATATTTTAGAAAACAAGCAATTTTGAATATGGGTTCTGTCTGTCTGTTAACTCATTGTAAGGGAGTGGTCATCTTTTAACAACAGAGGGGGTCGGTGGATTTTCGTGTGAGCAGGCCAAAATTATTTTGGTCACCCTGCGGGAGAGGTCAAAATCTTTTTGGTTCAGCCCCCCCCCCCCCTCGGGCAAGTTGACATTGACCGACCCCTTTGAGCTATAAGTAACACACTGGCATTTTCACTAAAAAAAGGATGCAATTGTTTTGGTCCCTCCCTCTTGAGAGGGTCCAAATTATTTTGCCCCCCTCCCCCCCCCCAATCCACCAGCCCCCCTGTGGTTAAAAAATGAAAAATTATTGCAACGCGAACAATCAAAACTGAAACAAGGACTTCACTTTGAATATGGGTGTTATACTTCTGTCATTTTGATAATGGAGAAAAATGTGTGTTACCTGGTGAAAAGTGGTAAACCACAATAAATTCAAAGCCGGATCGACCCCTCTGTGTTATTAGAAATATACAGTACTGTTGTTTATCTATAAAACATCTAAATTATACAAATGTACATATTCAAATATTCACTAGCTAACATTCCTGTGTCAATATATAGTTGGAAATGCATGTCAAATGGGTCACAAAAATATGGAAAGACAAACGTTTTTCTTATTGTGCAAAGGTTAGACTCGAACCCATGATCTACTGTGTGTGGTGTTCCCCGGGGGGGCACTTGAATTTTTTTTGACACGGGTGTGCGGCTGGACCTTCGACACCCCTTATCCTTGTCATGGCGATTTTTACCTCAAAATGTTACCCTTGCTATGGCATTTTCGGCCAAAAGCTCCTAGGTTTGGGGAAAAAAGTAATAAAATAGACCATGTTTAGTCAAATCTCCTTGAAAATTTACTCTTGTGCAAATTCTTTTCTAAGAAAATATGATGTTTGAGTGAAAAAATGGGAAATACTGGTTAAATCTCTGACATTTTCTTGAAAAGTAGACCCTTGTCATAGGGATTTTCATGAAACTGGACCCTTGTCATGGCAAATTTTCTTGGAAAAGTGGACGCTTGTCATGGGGAATTTTGTAGAAAAGTACCCTTGCCAGCCGCACACATGTGGATACAAAATATACCAAGTAACCCCCCCCGGGGTGGTGTTCTATAGTAGGTCAATGTGATACTGGAAACAGAATTACCGCCTTTTATACTGTACAGCTACAGTATATCTTGCTGTGCAGCTACACTAGCTTCTGATAGTGTAGCTAAGTTACACAGCCAAAAATAATTTTCTTACCCCAAGAAAATACTAGAATCAAGATAAAATTTTCTTGATTCAAGGAATAAACTCATTCTCAGTTTTTACATTTATCTTGTTTTCAGAAAGGGGAAGCTAAAAAAAATATCTTATATTTTTCTAGTATTCTTCTAGAAACAAGTATTCAAGATTATTTTTCTTTAGGAATTTTCTTAAAACTGGTCATTTGTGCACCCAACAAGATTATATCTTATATTCCTGAAATAAGAAAGTTCTATTTCTAGATTTAAAATTGCCATGTCTTGAAAATCTGCTCAGTTAAGAATTAACCTGTAACCATGTGTCTAAAGTGTCAATTAGGCAAAAAAATATGCAAGTATACTCTATTATGTGATGGTTATGACCATGCTTAATGCCTTCACCAAATTCCTTTCATTATTTGGGAATTTTATAGGTGTGGAATGTGAGTTCAGTTAGGTTCCATAGGGATCAGACTACTAAATAAGAATTATTTTCTTAAATTAAGAACATTAGTTACATGTTGTGCCACAAGAGGCCACCACTATGCAATACAACAACTTTCCTATCAAACAGGGTATACATTTCTGCCTTAAATTAAGTCCCAAAGAAACAGAAGAGGGTAAAAATATGTGGGAAAAGGGGAAATTTGTTATGGATTAATTTGATGTAAGAACCCTTGTTCCAGTGAATGAATTATAATAACTATAGGGAGAAATGATAAGAGACACCATTTGCTTGATAACAGCATTTAGATAAAGGGAAGGATTACCTGTCCCATTACATGAAGTGAAATGACTTTGAATAAAGGTCTGTTTGCTTAAACTTCTATATTTTCTTATTTTGAGAAATATGTCAGGAAATATCATCTTGATTCCAGTATAAAATACTTGATTTAAGAATTTCTTTCTTGTTTGTTTTTCTTGTTTGTTTTTCTTACTCTAAGTATATTAAACTCAACCATGCTTTCAAGTAAAATTTTGTTATCCTACGGACAAACTTGTTTTAAGTTTATTTTACTTAAAACAAGAAATATTTTCTGAAAATGAGAAAATTATTTTTGGCTGTGTAGTAGTCCTTAGTTTTGTTCTCATTGGTGTACTAGACAGTTGTGCCCTTTAGAGCTCCCTGATACCAGTGACACTGATAGACTTCTCTGAAATAACACTCGGTGGTCGAGATGTCCACGTGATACACACTGTAATCTAAATAGGAGATAATAAATACAAGTCAGACACTACACCAAAAGTGATATAATAGGTGGTGAGTCATGGCTCATCGATCTCACAGTTTCACTACGCCGTACTCAAGCCAATATATTATAATGTAAGCTTGTTACGAGCTCTGGTTAAAATAGTTAAACAATTCAGACGTGAAATCTGCATTGGCCCTTGATAGGGGGCTCCTCATGTCGCATGTCGGACTTAAGAAATGCCCTTTGTCCCATGTCACTAGAGAAAACCCCATGTCGCTAGTGTCACTAACTGACTGACTATTAAGACTATTAAACAATCATATTAATGAGAAAAACGTACTTGCCTATTCTTCAGAATAAAATTCAGCATTTTGGTGAGTTTTGAGAGCATTATGATATATGTTGCAAGCTATGAGGTTATTCTCACTCATGTCACTAAGGCCAATGTCACATGTCAGACTTAAGAAATGCCCCGTTGACCCATGTCACTAGTATGGCCATGTCCCTTGTCGATTTTAAGAAATGGCCATGTCGCCATATCGGATTTAAGAAATGGCCATGTCACCATATCGAATTTAGGGGTCTAGGGCCATTGCATTCCCCTCTCTTCCTAAAGTTACAAACTTCGACAACGGCATGTATACATGGACATCCATTATATACGTTAATTCATCCTGTATATCTATAGTAAGGCACTCAAAAAGTGGTTTCTCATCACCAATGACTGAAAAATATGACGAGGGAGGCTTTTTTTCTTTCTTTTTTCTTTACTTACGGGTTTAATGTATAGGATAATGTGTCTTTCACAACCTGATTTCACACTTTAGTAGAATCTAATGGCCTTTAGAGGTGGGGAAAATGTAAGTGCTCCTACTGCATTACTGGCAGTATTAGCTTTAATTTGATACAAAATATGCCAATATTTTTCCATTTTTATCATGTTTTTCATCAAAAAGTTGCACAAAATAATAAAAAGGTTTTCCTCAAAAGCCGATTTTTATGATGCGCGCGGGGATGAGAACCCATTTTATTTTTTCAAGTGGCCTAATTAATCTATGATTGAGACAGCGATGCATTAAAAGGTATTGTTTTTATTTATGTATTTAACTGAATTATATTTCAAATTTATTATGGGAGGATTTTCGCACAAGATATGTTTTGGCCGACCTTAGGGAGTGTTCATTTATTAGTTGCAGGGGGGGGGGCGTAAAACTTCCCGACCCCTCCTGAGGGGGGAGGGCGTAACAAATTTAGCCCCTTTTTAGCGAAAAAGCCTGCGTGTTACTATAGGTCAAAGGGGGGTTGGGTGACAATTTTTCGGGGGGGGGACGTAAAAAATGTTCGCCCCTACGCGCGAAACCTCACCACACCCCCCCCCCCTGTAATTAATAATTGAACACTCCCTTAAGTTATGCATATAAAGACAAATTAAATTTAGAAAGAAATACGAAAGAAAATCAAAAAGAAAATATTGTCCTCCCCCATCCCCTACCCCTACCCACCAGCTCACCACCACATCAACACCTTGTGTGGGGGTCTGGATGGGGGGGTCCCAATTTTCCCTGTCGATTTTAAGAAATGCCCATGTCGCCCTGTCGATTTTAAGAAATGCCCATGTCACCATGTCGATTTTAAGAAAATGCCATGTCCCATGTCGTTATCTCTTATATTCCTCATGTCGCATGTCACTAGGCCAAAAAAGGCCCATGTCGCCGTGTCGATTTTAGTGGTCCACACCCATTTGTGTCTGCCTTGTGACTAGTCTGACTGATGTATTTCCACACTGTCCGCAACTCACTGAATCACTCACCTCCCGTGTGACGTCACGCACAGTAGGAGGATCCCCCCATCACGGCTATAAATAGACTACAGAAGGAGTGGTCATTTTCCAACAGGGGGAGTTCGGGGGGGGGGGTCAATATATTTTCAACTTGGGGGGGGGGGGAGCAAAATGATCTAAACCCTCTTAATGGGCGAGGGGGGGGGGGGGTAAAAAACCTTTATAGGGAAATGAAACAGTTTTACTATACCTAACAGGGTCAGCGTGATTAATTTGAAACCACCTAGGAGGGGGGAGGGTAATGAGAAAAACTTAGACTCCAGTTATCCATAAAATCCAACGCCCTCCCCTCTTGTTGTCGAAAATGGTGACTCCCTTACGTCACTATAGCCTAGCTTCCCGCCTTCACCCAGCCATAGCTGAGTGTGAGGCGGCTACAGCCTGTGGCACGTGACGGTGACTGGAGTGTTACACAGATCAGCACTGCCTCCCTCCCCGGTCACACTGCCCCCACCCGCCTCACCTGGTCTGTCTCACCTGCCTACTGTATATAACACCTGGCCACCTCTCTACCCGTACAGAGCAGCATTAGGAGCCGGCGGGGACACTACTACAGGAGTTACTACACGCACAGGACGAGGTAACCACACAGCCAAAAATAGTTATCTCATTTCAAGAAAATAAAATAATTAAAATCGTCTAGCGGACAACCACTTTTTTTAACATTTAGAAGAAATATTTTCTTAAAACAAGTGGTTTGTCCGCCAGTTGAGTTGAATAATCTTATTTTCTTGAAATGAGATACTTATATTTGGCTGTGTGTAGACATAATTCATGGTCACATGCCTCACCTGCCTACTGTATATAACACCTGGATACCTCTCTACCCGTACAGTGCAGCATTGGGAGCCGACACGGACACTACTACAGGAGTTACTACACGAGGTTAGACACTACACATAAGGCACCATGAGTGGAGGATTAGGATGTGGGTCCAGGATGGCCAAGTTCTTCCTGTTCCTGTTCAACATTGTCTTCTGGGTAAGTACATGTGTTGTTTATTTGTATTTATATTATATGTAATGCATTAGTAATAGATATGGTACAAGTGGGTTGCTGTATGAGATGGCTCTAGACCCCTAAATTCGATATGGCGACATGGGCATTTCTTAAAATTGACATGTGACATGAGGCCTAGTGACATGCGACATAAGGCTTAAAAAGATAGTGACATGGGACATGGACAGTTCTTAAAATCGACATGGACCTGAAATGTCGCCTTGGCTGTGCAGTCATGGATGATTGACTTTGTCCCCCTTGGAACTGGCTAGACATGGACGGTCTATGCATGCCCATGTATTCGAGGTACCCGATATGCCTCTAGTATTATATATTGTACAAGTGAGTCGCTGTATATATGCCAAGGATAGGTTAATCGTCTAAGGCACCAGTTGAGGCTTACTACCTTTATTCAAGGCTCATAAAACGTATACAGGTACTTCACTCACGCATATCGTATATCTGACGTATGCCACCACTAATCTTATGCCACACCAGTGGTGATTCGTTTATCACCTTTTGTATGTATCATACAGACAGGCCGTTATTTTGTTCTTTCTTCCAAGTGTGGTATAAATAAACAGGTGCCTGTAATGTCGACCCGCCACCCTATGCCGTCATGGGTGATTGGCTTTGTCCCACTAAGGCCACTTGGCACCGGCCAGACGTGGATGGTGTATACGGACGTGCATACCTAAATTCGAGATGTTTATATGGTCATTTATTAAAATCAACATATGACATGGGGCTTATAGTGACATGAGGTGAAAAACAAATGACGTACAAAGGGTATTTATTAAATTCAACATGGGACATGACAGCTTATTAGAGGCGACATGGGACGTGGGGATTTAACTTTTAAGCGTGAAGTGACATGGCCATTACTGCATTAGAAATGCGACATAAGAACCCCCGGGGGGGGGGGGGCACTCCCTTAGCATTACTGTCTATGTGTGAATATGATTCCAAGGGAAAGGGTCTGTTTTTGGGCCCTAGGCACGGACCCGCGAGGGTCCTTGATAAGGGGTACTTTTTAAGCAAATTTGGATAGAAAGGGGTACATTTTCAGACCTTCAAGGCTTTCTATAAGGTATTTTTTTAAAGGCCGAAAGGCCCCGGAGGGGCCCTGGTGGTGAGCTTGGGAACTACCAGGTTGAGGCATTATATTGTTTTCATTTGACAGGAAGTTAGTACGGGTGCCGCCATTTTGTTTTAAGGGGTGCCGCCATTTTGTTTTAAGGTGTCACAAAACAAATTTATGCATATAATGATCAGGCATATCGGGTACCTATATCCCCTAACATGGACCCAAGGAATTCAATGGTTCTATTAGTTTGTTGCTAAGACAGCTGGTTGCCTAGCAACACCTATTCTAATTGTTTATCTGCCTAGCAACACCCATTTCCATGATCCTGAGGTTTATTATAATCACACCTACCCCCCCTAACATGGACCCAAGGAATTCAATGGTTCAATCAGTTTGTTGCTAAGACAGCTGGTTGCCTAGCAACAGCTATTCTAATTGTTTATCTGCCTAGCAACACCCATTTCCATGCTCCTGAGGTTGATTATAATGGTACCTACCCCCCCTAACATGGACCAAAGGAATTCAATGGTTCTATTAGTTTGTTGCTAAGACAGTTGGTTGCCTAGCAACAGCTATTCTAATTGTTTATCTGCCCAGCAACACCCATTTCCATGCTCCTGAGGTTGATTATAATGGTACCTACCCCCCCTAACATGGACCAAAGGAATTCAATGGTTCTATTAGTTTGTTGCTAAGACAGTTGGTTGCCTAGCAACAGCTATTATAATTGTTTATCTGCCTAGCAACACCCATTTCCAAGCTCCTGAGGTTGATTATAATGGTACTTACCCCCCCTAACATGGACCGAAGGAATTCAATGGTTCTATTAGTTTGTTGCTAAGACAGTTGGTTGCCTAGAAATAGCTATTCTAATTGTTTATCTGCCTAGCAACACCCATTTCCATGATCCTGAGGTTTATTATAATCACACCTACCCCCCCTTACATGGACCAAAGGAGTTCAATGGTTCTATTAGTTTGTTGCTAAGACAGTTGGTTGCCTAGCAACAGCTATTCTAATTGTTTATCTGCTTAGCAACACCCATTTCCAAGCTTGTGAGGTTGATTATAGTCCTACCTACACCTCCTAACATGGACCAAAGGAATTCAATGGTTCTACTAGTGCTGCTGCACTGGTGGCCACCTAGTGGCTGTATATCACACTAAATCCCTGTAATGGCACGTTTTCCCCTGTTGTGTCACATCTGTCAGTTATGTCATCCTCCCGCCCTGTTTATATGGTGTCTTGAATGGGTCCCCTACAAATATACCAACCATGTAGACATTATGTTCCTTCAAATGCAAGAATTGCGGTTGTTGCCGCGTATAAAAATGCCTGAGGCATTTTTTTACGCGGCAACAACCGCAATTCTTGTTACTTTATTTTTCTACAATATTTCTTGGTTACCCTATTTTCTCAGGGTCACCCTGTGATTAGGGTATAATTGTCAGGGTCATTCGTGATAAGGGTCTGTTTTTCTGGGAAGTTTACCTTGAAAAGAGTATGCTTTTTGACAAATTTGCCCCTTGATAAGGATACCAAATTTAGAGTGATGTTCGCAAATAGTGACTATAGAAAAGATAGGGAGTGGCCCCCCCGGGAGCTCTGTATGACCTATGGTATTACCAGTCTCGGCAAGAGAGAACACGCATGGAGGCATGTGACTGTTATTCACGGTTCTTCTTTTTCTGTACTTCCTTTTTTCATTTTATCTTTCTCTGGTCGAGATTAGCAACAGATCCATATTGTGGACATCCTACTGATAAAACCATTTCTTTACTATTATGTCAAAATGGTCGTTGTACACATCTACTTTAGGCCCAAAAAAAAAGTTGTGTTCAGGTAACATGGCCCAAAAAAAAGGGTAGGTAGGTCGATTTTATATTTTTTTTACCAAATAATTTTAAGGATTTTGAGACAAAATTCCTTCCATTTTCCTATAATTTTCGGAAAAAATATATAAATTTCGGAAAAAAAATATTTCAGTAAAAAAAAGTCTTTTTTGGTAGAAAAAACACAAAAATGCCTTAAAAAAAAAAAAATTGGGTAGGGCCAAAAAAATAGGGTCGCTAGGGATACCTGAACACAACTTCTTTTTTTTTTGGCCCGATAGAGTATTCTTTTTACGCAACCATATAGAACTAAACTGACAATGCTTTTCTCTCAAGCAAAGATGACTATATTCATACCAATATTGCAGTTTAGTACCATTCAATCCTTTTTAATTAGGCCTTAATTTGCTGTGTCTGAATATCAATGAATTAACATGACAGAGAATATGGGAGCATTTTATTGGCTATACAGTTGTGAAGGGAGTATGCATACTGGTCTAGGCCTATCGTGAGAAGCAGAGAAACTCATGTGGTATACTCTACATAACAAATGTTCCCTTAGTAACCCTCTAAGGACGGCATGATACCTAATGCACCATGCCCTTAGTTGTCATGATGCATGAATGCAGCCCTGGCGAGTAACACGCCAGGGCTGCATTCAAGCATCATGCCAAACCAATGGGGTTGAGACAACCCTGACGGGCTGGTATGATGTACCAATGCAGCCCCGGCAAGTTACTCGCCGGGGCTGCATTGGTGCCTCAAGACGACAAATGTCATCTTTTAGCGACATGCCCACCTTAAATGGTTAACAAGAAAGGCATGCGCAGTGACACGATTTACAGCAGCTGTTATCGTGAGTGATGGTGAGAGGGCCCTTATCAGTCACATGGTGTCTTAACCATATTACATGGTACACGGATACATGTCATGTACTGTGTACATGCGGGCCAGTAAATACAAGTATTCCCTTAGTATTAGTGACTGTGTGTGAACACGATTCCAAGGGAAAGGGTATGTTTTTGTACCCTGGGCAAGGGCCCGCGAGGGTCCTTGAAAAGGGGTGATTTCTATGCAATTTTGGAAGAAAAGGGGTACATATTAAGGCTGAAACTGTCAAATGGCATATTAATCAAGCTTTTTTCAAAATCAAAGACACATACTTTAGGTATGGGATAAGGGTAAGACCTTACTTTTGGGGGTAACTTTTAAGAGTCACATTTCATAAAGGTATTTCCCCTCGGTCCCCCTCGATTAGAGTATGCATTTTTGTTCAGTTTCCTGTGAAAAGGGTGCTATTTTGCTGAATTGTCTCCCGTGATAAGGGTTCTAAATTTGAGGTGATGTTCACACATAGTTACTATAGGAAAGACAGGGAGTGCCCCCCCGGGGTAATGGGTGATACATGTAATGCTGGAGCTGATAACGAAACCGGACAGAACGTCAGGTCTGATCTAATTCTGTATCTTCACAGGGTGTCTGAGAATAGATGTATAAGATATGCTATGGTCATGAGAGGGTAACTCAAAATAACAACATTATTGTTGTCATGGTAAATGAACGTAGCCCTGGGGAGTAACTTCCCAGGGCTGCATTCATACATCATTCTTACCCTTCAGGGCTTAAAGGGTTAATAACTGCAGTACCATGAGAAGAAATGTGAATAACACCATTTAATACTGTAAGTGTAATGGTATTGTATTAAATTTGAAATTCTCTGAAAATAGTGGTATGATTCTGTCACTTCCTTGTTAGCTTAATAATAAACAGTTTATCGTGTCCAATGGGTGACCTAAGACCAGGAAAGATTAATGTATGATTACAAGCGGCTGTCAAACTTCAAAGTGTATCCTGATATCATGTTCTATAGCTAGATGTAGGTTAGGGGAAGGTGTACAAGAGACCCTTTAAGGACGGATGTCGCTAAAAGATGACATTGGTCGTCATGATGCACCAATGCAGCCCCAGCGAGTAACTCGCCGGTGCTGCATTAGTGCATTATGCTCACCCTTCAGGAGTCTCTCAACCCGCAGGGTCGTCATGATACTTGAATGCAGCACTGGCAAGTTACTTTCCAGGGCCGCATTCATGCATCATGACGAGCAAGAGCAGAACACATTCAAGCATTATGCGGACTTTAGACGGTTAAACCTTTAAGGACAGCATAATGGATTAATGCATCATGCCTTGGGTGTCATGATGCATGAATGCAGCCCTGGCAAGTAACTTGCTAGGGCTGCATTTAAGTATCATGCCAACCCTATGGCGTTGAGAGACTCCTGAAGGGTTGACATGATGCACCAATGCAGCACTGGCGAGTTACTCGCCGGGGCTGCATTGGTGCATCATGACGACCAATATAATCTTTTAGCAACATCCGTCCATAAAGGGTTAAGGTATGTGGTGAAGGAGGCATGATGTCAATGAGTCATACTTCACACAGGTCAAGTGCCTGATAAATGGTGGCACAGAGAGACTTGGACAGCTACACGTACGGACAAGGTACGCTGAAAAGGGCGGGGTCCAGTATAATGCCTCTATATGGGTACCCACATTATTGACCGTGTCGCCGTGTCGATTTTTAGCAAGGGGAGGCATGTCCGTGTGTCGAATTTTACATATATACAATATACTAGAACATTATAAAAATGACTGTGTCCGTCGTTTTTTAAAACCCCCGTGTCGCACGTGTCATTTTTTAAAACTCCCGTGTCGCCTGTGTCGTTTTTTACCCATGTAGAGGCACAGTATAGTGTACATTATGCTACTGTCTAGTAAATGTAGTTGTATTTCAAATGAAGTAAAGGTGGATTCAGTGAAATAACTAATGTGTTAGAAATTAGTGGGGTCCAGTAAACGCCACTGTATGTTAAAAGGGACATCAAGCTGATAAAAACTCAATGAAAACTCAGAGATTGAGAGGGTTTTTGAACTGCTCTAGCCAAGTCACTAGTTGATTTATAGGTCTGTATCTCAATACTAGCACAGCACTGTATAAGTGTATTCTTATACTTAACACTCCTGGCTAAGATCAGATCAACCACTTCAAATAGAACAGGTCCTTAAGTTTAAACATAAAACAACCCTCAAAGTCTTCCTGAATAAATGTTGTCTTAACGTAACCACCCTCCACTCAAACACCTTTAGTATACACTCCACATACTGCACGTTACTACCAGCCTCAAAAGCTATAAGGCATAGGCCGGACTGGAGCTTCTTGCAGCAGCCCGCATTGATAACAGCTGGTAGGGTGGGTACCAGCATGTCCCTGGAAGTGGGTGTTACCCAGGGACAAGGTACCAGTCAGGGGGTGCCTTATCAGTGCATTTCACCGCAACCAGCGAAGTTTTAAATGATGGGCCCACTGGGTATGAAGCCAGACTCCTATAGACCCATGCATCAAGAAAGGATGACTTTTCATAATAAAGTTGCCTTTACATTGGTTTTAGCAGAATTCTAGTCAATTGTTTGTAAACCTTTTCTATCGAAAGATTAATAGGACGATTATCTTTCAAATAGTATACCGGTATGCCTCTTGTACATCTTTTCTTCTGAAAAAATATGTTAAAAATGGACTAATTCTAATAGATTTTGTATCAAATTAAAGTTTATACTGTTAGGAATGCGGTCGAATCGGAATAACTTATATTCTCTCGACTTTTGTGGAACTTTTGTGGAACAATAAACGTATGATATGAAATTCATTTACAGAAAGTCAATATTTTCCTGTATGAGAAAAAAAAGTCACTCATCATATTTTCCAGTGTTTAATGATGAGAACCACTCAGTTTTCAGTGGTCATAGAACTACTACAATGTATTTGCAGTCAGTATTAAGCAGTTAAGTGCACTGATGGTAATAGCATGAACATACAGATAGGCGTCCTGGTAATACTATACCAGTTTACTTTGAACCCAATGAACTAAAGTCCACTCATAGTCACTGGACTAGGGTAGCTTTACCTTAAGATGTCCACCTCAATAATATAGTCAGTTATACATATATGGCTCAGTCTCACGACTTTGTAACAATTGGATCGTCTTTGACTGGGTGACGTCTTTGACCGGGTGACGTCTTTGATTGGGTAGCTAGAAAAGGCAAATTTCTTTTTCTTTTGTGGTTTTCCATATCTCTACAATAGGAAAAAGTTCATGCAGATGCTTATTTCAAAATACTTTGCACAGTGCAGCTCTTCACCTCCATTTTATATAGAAAGTGACGTCTTTGACCAGGCAGAGGAAAAACTTGATAATGCTACGATTCACGTATAGGGTCTACAGTTAAACATAACTAACTTTGAAATAAATTTCCTTTTGTATGGTCAGAAAATCTGCGTTGACTTTTTCCAACCTTTTCTAACTGTATAGGCCTAATTTATGCTATAATGATGTTTCCTGGTCAAAGACGTCACCCGGTCAAAGACATCATCCGGTCAAAGACGATCCAATTGTTACAAAGTCGTGAGACTAAGCCATAATAAGCCCTCTATTTGTGTATCACAGTACACTTAAGTGCTATTCTTTCCAGCAGAAGACAAATAGAGACAAGACCATACATAAATGATGACATATCTAAAGTGGGCATATCAAGGTATGTGGTCGTCTCTAGGTCAACCTACCCTATGAGGATGTGCCCACTCCCCAAATCCAAAGTCCAATCAGTCTATATGTAGTGATATTTACGGTTCTAATTCTATCGATGAGCCCACTTATGACAGTACTTCTGCACCAGTCTTTGCGAAAACCTGCAGGACAGTGGCAATGCCCTTCTAAAATGCCACCGGTCCTGCAGATTCACAAGTGTAGCAGGACCGAATGTCCAGTCACATGTTGGGATTTTCTAAACTACAAGAATTCAGTTGGGTTTCTAAAGCTGAAATATGTATGTCAATAATTGATACTGTGTAAAACTCTATATCTATCCTGATTAGGCCATAAATGATTAATCTTTAATGGACAAAGCTCTTTTATATTTAAAATGCAGAAATCATCAGATAAGTAGCTATCCGGTCTTCCAAAAATGTAGCCGGTCCTTCAACATTAAAAATTTGCAGGACCGAATGTCCTGTGGGATGAAAAAGTTTTCGCAAAGACTGCTGCACTTGTCCATGTTTAATCCAAAGTCCAATCAGTCTATATGTAGTGATATTTACGGTTCTAATTCTATCGACGAGCCCACTTATGACAGTACTTCTGCACTTGTCCATGTTGGGAAGTGTTTGAGGAAGATGATAATGTGTTGGCATAACATGTTAGCAATCAATTTGTCAAGTACATCTCCCCAACGTATCCATTGGTCGTAGTCGCCCAAAGAATATTAAGCTATATAAGCCTTCATTGGTTTCCGAAAATGCTCCATGGCCTTGGTCTTCATAAATTCAGCCCTGGTGAGACACTCGCCAGTTCTGCATTGAAGAATATCAGAGGCGTAAGAAGCAAATCTTCATTGGGGGGCCCAGGGGCGGGGGGGCCCACTCCAACCAACATTAAGTATCGATTTTTATGCATGATGTATCATATACATACTTATCTCAGATTGTATGGAAAAGACGTGTTTGAGCCCCCTCTAGTTCTGATTTGGGTTCCCGGCCCCCTCTGTCCTCACTTTTTCCCATGCGGGAAAGGGAAGGTTTGAAAACTGTGTGCATTATATTATAGGTCTTTTACAAATTTTGGGGGGCCCAAACATATTCAGCCCCCCCCCCCTCCTCAGTGATGGGGGAGGGGGGCGGGCCCCCCTGACCCCCCCCCCTATTCCTACGCCACTGAATATTGCTAACCCTGAAGGGGTAATACACTCACGAAGGGCATTGCAGCCCAGGCAGGTTACTCACAAGTTACTCGCCAGTTCAGTACTGCATTGATGCATTATTACGACATCAGCAACAGGTGTCCTTAGGGAGTGCTCATTTTTTAACAACAGGGGGGGGGGCTGGTGGATTTGGGGGGGGGGTAAAAAATTTGGACCCCTTGACCGGGGGGGGGGGGTAAAAAATTTAGACCCCTCTTGGGGCGGGGGTGAAAAAAATTCAACCTGTTTTGAGGGAAAAAGCCCGCGTGTTACAATGCTACAAAGGGGCGCGAACGCGCGCGATTTTCGGCCTGCCGGGGGGGGGTAAAAAATTTCGACCCCTCTAGCGGGGGGGTGAAAAAATTTCGCGCGCTCCGCGCGAAATCTCACCACCCCCCCCCTGTTGTTAAAAAATGAGCACTCCCTTAAAATGTTAAAGCAGTATGCAGCCCTTAAAGGGTTACAGTAGCATGTAACATGGAGTGCTATAAAACGCTATGTTACACTATTTACAGGTGTAGAAGATCATTCAGAGCATGCCCCGATCCAAGGTTATTCTAACATATTTAACCTATAAATGCACAGAACAATGCGCAGTGATCAATTCCGAAATACCACTGACCCACCTTATTAAGGTTAAAGGCCACATGTGGCACCAGAGAGGCCCCTGACCCGGGTACAGAGTCCAGTGCCATTGTTGCCTGTTTACAAGTTTGCTGTTGTTACCAGGTGCTTGTATACGGAGTTGTTGTTGTACTGAAACCGTTCTACATTCTGCAGCAGAGGCAGTCATCAGAAGGCCTCTCTGTGGGGTTAAAATCTCTCCAGCTAATTATCTGATAGTGCACTCGACATGCATCATACCGACAAAAGGGCACAGTTTATTAAATTAGTATATTGTCCTTAAAAGGGGTTAAACACAGCTGTGGATAAGTACACTGGGGTCAAGCAAATACGAGTGTAGATCTTACTTTAGTCTAGGGGAGGGGTCAAGAAGCTAATGTAAATATCAATAGTACCTACCAGGAGTTTCTGCCCCATCCAAAGGTTTGCACAGTGTTGTCTCCACCAGTATTTGTGCACTACTTTTACCGAATATACATCGTTTACTACATGTGTGTATAAATACATGCGTCAAAATAATGCAGGTAGAGATTGACCATTAATAGATGTGGTAAGACATCCTCATTTGTTGTATTGTTCAGCTTTATACAGAAGACCTGAACGGCAGAGCGGTGTATGCTGTAGTTTGGGATGTGGCTGTATGCTATTGAGCATACTACACTGAAAAAGTAAACCTCCTGACTCGTCTAAGTAACTGTCATAAAATAAACAAGTTAAAGGTTGTCTAACCTATCAGGTAACCATCCCACAAATAGAATCTTGAGTTGTTAAATGTCAGATGTTGGGCTGGCACATGCCAAGGGGGACCTGCAGCTAACAACTCCAGCTAGAAGACCCGCTTCCTTGTCACTTAAAGGAGTCTGGAGACAGGTTTGTGGGATGGTAACCTGAAAGGTTAGACAACCTTTGACTCGTTTATTGTATGCACTTAGAAGAGTCTGGAGACAAGTTTACTTTCCAGTGTATGCTGTCAACTTCCATTAATAAATTCTATAGAAATACTTATTCAGTACACAATAGCCTACATTATCTATTATTTCATAATCACCCTATGCCATGACCCACAGGATCCAGTTGCTAAATTTAAAAAGAAGCAATATATTTTATTCATTCAAGGGAATTCCCCTTCTCCGTCTTGCCAGATACTGGACTAGTGTGCTAATCACACGTTGCATGACTTGAGCCGATTGCTGACTGGCACTTGCTATGGCAACCTAAACCGTTGGCATGCTTGTTTTCTTTGTAACCGTTTTAATCACCCGTCTACCTTATTGCCCTCTCGCCGCCCCCGCCTCTCCTCATGCCACGTAGATGTTGTTACCCCTTTAACCCTTTAAGGACAGCATGATTTTCTTTTTAAATCGCTTTATTTATACTGGAGGTACAAGGTTGGTCCTACGGACCCCTTACCACTTGGGTCCAGTTGGGCCTGTGTTTCATGAAAAAATATAAGGAATGACTGGTAGTGTGGCATGATATTATTCATGGACAATCATAGTAACAATGATGCATGACTGCAGCCCTGGCGAGTTACTCGCCAGGACTGCATTCATGCATCATGCCGACCATGGACATAGCACTAAGCGGCCAATAACGGTCAATAAATGAAGCGTGGTCTTCCACGGCGGTCTAGACTGTAGACACGTTCACCTCAATGCCAAGGTGAGCCATTAAATATGTATTATGTTTACCTCCAGAATGAGTTACTGTTCTCTAGATTGTTCCTCCGTGCATGTGACTATCGGGTAGTGGAAGATGTCCTGAGTCAAAAGGGAGTCCTGGTTGCCTCCAGGATGACTTCCTCTCTTGACACTCCTATTGGAGTTAGGTGACTCCCTTACGTGAGCCCTGGCTCACTTGGAAGTCACGTGTCTCCCTTATTGAGTCACCTACACATAGAAAAGTAAAGGAGTCAACTGTGTCTCCCAAGTGGCTATGGTAAAAATTGAGAGTCAATGGAGAGACTCTGCTTATATATACATGTATGAAGAGTCAACTTGAAACTGATTGTAGAGGGCCAACTCAAGTTGACCCTTCATATTAGCAGAGTCAATACTGTTTGGTTCTCTATTTTACCAGAGCCATGTGTGAGACACAGTTGACACCTTTACTTCTCTCTGTGTTGCTCACTTAAGGGAGTCACATAACTCCATAGCTCAGTTAAGGAAGTCACATAACTCCAATAGGAGAGTTGGACTCCTTTCTTGACTTCGTTTCCTTTCTCTGTGAAGTCATGCAACTCGCAGATAGATTGACGCTGGGTTTCTACCAAATAATGATAACTGAAAATGAAAAATATGTCAACATATATGTGGTTGAGACCAATGGGTATAATATGCAGAAACATTCATCAGTAGATCAGCATATAAATATTTACATTGTTTATTTGTTTTGTCCAGGTAGATATACACAATAATTTATTATATCAGTTGTGTATGCTCAGTATGCACGCCAACCACCTTTTGTCGTCCACCGGTTGAAAGCGTACTACAATGGCGGTATTCTACGCGGCATGCCTATCGGGATTTCCTGTCAATAATTCAAACCGCACCATGCATAATTCACCCACCTCAGATCCGCTTGATCGGCAGAATCTGGTGACAAGCTTAGGGAGTGCTCATTTTTCAACAAAAGGGAGGGTGATGCCATTTTGAGCGGAGCATGCATAATTTTTTCACCTACCCTAGAGGAGTTGCAATTTTACCAAGCCCCCCCCCTCCCCCGGCGGGTCGAAAATATTTCTTGCTCAAAACAGGTGGAATCCCCCGCCCTAGTCATAAGGGGTGAAATCATTTTTACCCCTCCCGCCCCCCCCCCCCCCGTATCTACAGACCCCCTGCGATCCACCCCCCCCCCCCATTGAAAAAATGAGCACTCCCTTTGGCTGAAATATATGGGAAAAAAACAACTGATCGATTTTATCGATTGCACACGCCCAGCCAAACATAAGGACAACCCAGGTTGTCACGTACTGGTGGCACTCTCCCAGCACAGTCCTAGGGGCGCTGGGTAGGGTTAGTGCAGAGTAATGATGTGCTGGGAGAGTTGTGGTTGGTCCACTATACTTCCAGTGGAGTTGATGAGGGGGTCGATAATAGGAGATGTTTACTACGACAACGTCCCGGGTTAGCCGATCGGTGACTGATCAATAGGAGATAACTCTCTCACGGCAGCTTACTGCTTTAATATGGGTAAAAATATATATGGGTAAAAGTATATATGGGTAAAAGTAATTAAATTTTCACCATTTTTTACTATGAGGTGCTAAATACATGTCCATTCCAGATAATATGTAAAACAAATAGGGGGGTCCCATGCTAATTTCTGAGATATCTCACCTTAAGTTTGTGGTAGGATCGTATGGATTGCAGCATATTGCTTTAATGTGATATACACTTGGTCGTCATAATACATGAATGCATCCATGGTGACTGTACTCCTAGGGTCTACTCACCAGGGCTGCATTCATGCAACCCCTGCAGCGATGGTGAGTTACTCCTCGGAGATAAGGTTCAGAGGGTTCCAGCCGCAGGTCAGAAAGTCGCCAAAATAATGAGCCCAAGGTCATGTTTTCAGACCATTTATACTCTCACCAAAGTTTTCCAAAGGTCGCCAGGTCGTCCTAATCATTATACCAGGTTGAAAGTCGCCTAAAAAAACAGACCAGGTAATCAGGTCGCTTTTGACCCACCTGAAGCCACAGGGAGGTATTCATGCACCATGGGAATAAAATCCTGGGGGGATGAAATGCATGCTACATTAAAGCACTATGCAACTTTAAAGGGACAAGTACAGGACAAACCTATAGTGCTCTTGCCTTCAGCTCAGATTCAGGGGATCAGAGTTTAATCAAAAAGTGTACCTTCTGCTAGTCTGCTTCTTACCAGGAATGAGGACATTCAACAGGGGCTAAACATTCTACAGCATTAAGCAGAGGCTAGAGATCCATGAGCAAATTACAACGCAATTGCTTCTTTTCATCCAGGATTATACCATTGTGATACCTTCAACACAGAAGTTGACAGCTTCCTTAACCCTTTAAGTATGGCATGATGCCTTAATGCATCATGCCCTTGGTCGGTATGATGCATCAATGCAGTCCTGGCCAGGGCTGCATATACGTATCATGCCGATCCTACAGGGTTGAGACACTCCTGAAGGGTTTGCATGATACATCAATGCAGCCTGCTGAATTAGTACATCATGACGACAAATGTCATCTTTTAGCGAACTGCGTCCTCAAAGGGTTAAATATATTCAAAAGGTGCGCTTCTTGCTGACGGACTTGCAGATGTTATCACTAACATATAAAATATATGCAAGAGGAATAGAATGAAAGAAATTGAAATAGAAACAGAAAAAAAGGGAAATAGCAAAATAACCTGTCGAAAGGGAACTGCTGTGTAAGCAGTTGCCATTCAAATGAACTGATGTGGCACCTGGATGTGGTGGAATTCAGATTTGACTTTATAGCATTCAAATGTAGTCGTTACAATGCACTATCCCTAGACCTAATATACTGTGGAAAAAGGATATAAACAGAAAGATGTAAAAGCTATGTTTCATCTCCATCTGAATAAAGATAAATTCAGTTGATAGTTTTCTCAATAGAGTTACGTTTTGTATGAAATGAATGTGCCAGTATGACATATTGTGTGAAGGCAATACACGTTATCTAAAGCTGTGTATTGTACATACCTACATTCATGACTACCTTTGTCGTAAGATGACATCATGATACTGTATGTTCAGTTAACCCTTTAAGGACAGCATGATGCCGTAATGCATCATAACCTTGGTCGTCATGATGCCTTAATGTATCATGCCCCTGGTCGTCATGATGCATAAATACAGCCCTGGTGAGTAACTCGCCAGGGCTGCATTCAAGCATGATGCCGACCGTATGGGGTTGAGACACTCCCAAATGTCGGCATGATGCACCAATCCAGCACAGGCAAGTTACTCGCCAGGGCTGCATTTGTGCATCATGATGTCATGCGTCCTTAAGGGGTTTTTAAATGA
This sequence comes from Harmothoe impar, assembly GCA_947462335.1. Classification (NCBI taxonomy): domain Eukaryota; kingdom Metazoa; phylum Annelida; class Polychaeta; order Phyllodocida; family Polynoidae; genus Harmothoe; species Harmothoe impar. The sequence continues at coordinate 9,200,764 of OX381711.1, read as the reverse complement.
TAGGGGCCCGTAATGTACATACATGTGGACTTTGTATTCCTTATTATCATGCAGTACAACCAAATGAGAAAATTCTGCATTCAAACAGAATCTCCTATTCAATGTCTGAAACAGAATATATATATGTGAATAATTCTACTTCCCATGATGTATTACATGCATGACACTTAATGCAGGGAATGGGAGGCTGCTAGAGATGCACGTCCGTGATAGCTCTCCTAGGTGCGCAGACAAACGTTCAGAGCGTTATCTTAATGCTATCTTAAAGTGACATGGTTCGATTTTCTTCATATTTTAAATCCTGCTTTAATGTGTTTCAAATGTTAGTACAATATCATATTTTGAGGATAGGGCCAAATAAAATGTCATCTATGGGCAATGATAGCTGAATTCTAGGGAAAGAGATAAAATAAAGTATCTAGAACATAAAGTATGGTCATAGGGAACATTCTGGTACATTTTTAACAAAATTGATTTTTGAGCCCTAATCATCGGACCATGTCACTTTAAACTATCTTAAAAGTATCACCAAGCAAATGAAGATGGCGCCACTAGTAGCAGTAAGTCCATTGTGGGATAGGCTAGTTATTAGTATGTAATGGGGGGCTCTATATGTTGTCTCATCTGGGTGTAGGGTATATACTTTACTAAGGCAAACCTCAGGTAGCATAGTTTGGGTATGTGACACTAGGTGGAAGGAGCTACACATTCAGATCTTAGTAATTAAGATTTAAGATTAAGATAATGCTCTAAACGTTTGTCCGCGCACCTAGGAGAGCTATTCCATATTTGAGTCAGAAATTCGAAAAATGTACCAATCTGGGGCCTTAAGGATTTGAAAAAAAAATTCCAACAAGTTCATGTTACATTAAAATGAGTTTATTACATTGGAAGACTAGTATCTTGGGTCCTCGAAACCACTCGAGGGAATCCTTAACTCCCAGGATGTCAGTTTTTATCACCCTGCGAACATAACCTAGAGTAAAAGTGGCGGAGGTTACGACTAAAATGTATGTGAGTTCATAGAGTGTCAAGAAAATGCCCCAGTAACTTCTTATTACATGAGCAAGCAGCCATGATATGTATGTCCAAGAATATCAAGTTTGAACATCATCGGCCAAAAACTTTGGATTTCGTGGGCTGTCAAACTTTGCGGAACCCTTGAATAATTCTAAATTTTCACCCTGAATCACCAACTTTACTCTAGTTTGCTCAAAAGTGTCCTGATTAGCCTCAAAATTGCTGAGCACTATCTGCAATATGTATACTTTCAATTGCATGTAAGATTTTATGGCTAAATAAATAATATCTTGGGGTGATAGCGCATGTCGCGAGCCTTAAATCACGAGTAAAAGTGGCGGAGGTTACACGTACACTAGACATTCTCTTGGAGCTATGCCACATCTCTCAAACACCTTCAATACCCTTCTATTAGGTATGCCCTTGTAGGAAACAGGTTGGCCTTGTGTTTTAAACCCTAAAACCAGCAGTTATCACATTTTTTCAATGTGCTGGCTCTTGCGGGAAGACGGAAATCTTTTTTTTTTCCAATATTTTCACACTACAGAGGCTCCCAATTATCAAAAAGAACCAAAAGGGTGCTTATTTACCCTTATTCTATCAGGCCAACATGTCTACAATTCATTTAAACAATATTAACCATCATTCTATAAGTATTAGAGCCACAGTGAGGCTTCGACTAGACCCATACCGACCACGAGTAAAAGTGGCGGAGGTTACACGTACACTCTACATTGTCATTGACTCACGCAAACCTCTGCCACATCTCTCAAACACCTTCAATACCCTTCTATTAGGTATGCCCTTGTAGGAAACAGGTTGGCCTTGTGTTTTAAACCCTAAAGCCAGCAGTTATCACATTTTTTCTATGTGCTGGCTCTTGCGGGAAGACGGAAATTTTTTTTTTTTTCAATATTTTCACACTACAGAGGCCCTCAATTATCAAAAAGAACCAAAAGGGTGCTTATTTATCCTTATTCTATCAGGCCAACATGTCTACAATTCATTTAAACAATATTAACCATCATTCTATAAGTATTAGAGCCACAGTGAGGCTTCGACTAGACCCATACCGACCACGAGTAAAAGTGGCGGAGGTTACACGTACACTCTACATTGTCATTGACTCACGCAAATCTCTGCCACATCTCTCAAACACCTTCAATACCCTTCTATTAGGTATGCCCTTGTAGGAAACAGGTTGGCCTTGTGTTTTAAACCCTAAAGCCAGCAGTTATCACATTTTTTCTATGTGCTGGCTCTTGTGGGAAGACGGAAATCTTTTTTTTTTTCAATATTTTCACACTACAGAGGTTCCCAAAAATCAAAAAGAACCAAAAGGGTGCTTATTCACCCTTATTCTACTAGGCCAACATGTCTACAATTCATTTAAACAATATTAAACATCATTCTATAAGTATTAGGGCCACAGTGAGGCTTCAACTAGGCCCTGAGTAAAAGTGGCGGAGGTTACACGTACACTACAACATTCTCATGGAGCTATGCCACATCTCTCAAACACTTACCATACCCTTCTATTGGGTATGAACTTGTAGGAAACAGGTTGGCCTTGTGTTTTAAACCCAAAAACCAGCAGTTAACACATTTTTTCACTCTGTCGGCTTCCGCTGGGTGTCGGAAACCATTTTTTTAGTCATTATTTACACACTACGTAGGCTCCCAATTATCAAAAAGAACCAGAATGGTCCTTATTTACCCTTATTCTAAAAGGCCAACATGTCTACTACTCATTTAAACACTTTTAACCTTCATCCTATAAGTATTAGAGCCACAGTGAGGCTTCGATTAGGCCACGAGTAAAAGTGGCGGAGGTTACACGTCCATTTATGAGGATCTTTAGCACCTGTATACATGCAGCTGTTGAGTCCTAACTGACGAGATCTATTTCCTGAGATTATAGAAGGCACTTACAATGCCAATAACACTACCCCAACTGTTGTTGGGTTCCTATCTGCCACCACACGGGTCCACACCCGATATCCAGTGTGCAGGTCGGTGAGGTCATATCTGCCGCCACACGGGTCCAAACCCGATATCCAGCGGCAGGTCGGTGCACAGGTCCACCCTGTGTTCAGCGGTGACGGCTGCTCCGTGGCCTCCTTGCCTCCTTCAGTGTCTCCACCTCTAGCAGCACTTCACGTGGCAGGGCATACTTTTCAGCAAGCCGACCGCTGATGGCCAGAGGCTGTGGAGGGCAGGTCTTGCAGAGGATGTCCTCTGGAGGCATGTGGGCGAGGTCCTTCCGGGGGTTCCACCTGAACTGGTTGAGGGCTGTGTTGCGGCGCTCCATGAAGGACACTTCAAAGTGCCCCTCGGTGTTGGCACCAGTGACGACCTGTCCAAGATACCACGCCTCGTTGTACATGCAAGCCACATAGTCCCCAACCTCGAAGGCCTCCTCCGCTGCTTCCTCCTCCACCTCCTCCCGGTTGGCTGCTGGGTTGGGCCCTCCTGCAAACAGCTGGTGTTTGGTCCAGCCAGGACAGAGCCGCAGAGACTTGTTGTCCTCCCAGCAGCAGGTGGCGAAGCAGGAGGTGTCACGTACAGCGATGGAGCGGTCAGGGATCACGGGCACTGCTGCATGTACCTGCATGGTACCGGGGACACTGTTGGCACAGGCCAACCCCTCCAGTCGGGTGCACGCCTCGGCCACATCATCAGCAGAGACATGGTGGTAGTGAACAGCGCTGCCTTGTTCGTTGCCTTTCAGCACAAACTGGAGGGCATTGTCTATCCTTTGGCCACACTTGATGAGGAGGTCGGCCATTCGCTTGACTGCTGCACCCACACCGTCACACGGGCCTTTACCATGACCCGCTTCGAAGTAGGTCCAGGTGCAGCGTAGGGCGAACAGTTGGAGGTGCTGGCATATGATGGAAAAGATAGACTTGTTCCTGTACTGAGACGATGGTGAGTCAGTACAGTAGTGGATGGTAGTCACGTGCGGGAGGTTTGTCTGAATCCAGAGGCAGAGAACTGTTAGGAATGCGAGGATGGCACCTGCGTCATGTTTCCTGTCATCGGAGGTCAGAGCGATCGACTTGTGCTTGGTCGTACCGTCTGGGGCCTTGTAGTGGATCACAGCCGGATGGACTGTGACTGGCTCCTTACCCCAGAACGCGCTCTGTGCCTCCTCTGGATAGTTCACTAAGCAGTTCTCAGCGAAGTCCATCTGAATGGTCACCTCCTTCTCTGACATACTCTCCCGCAGTTCCCGCACAACGCGATGCTGGTTCTGCGCTCTGTGACTGTGCTCACGCATCGTCTCAAACTCAGTCTCCATCATCGTGATGAACGCCGACCTCGACAGGGTGTTGGGGACGAGGCGCAGCTTCTTCACAGTCTTCCGCTTCCCGGTTTCTGGGTCAGCCGGGCCGTAGGGGACATCCACCATCTGCCAGGTGTCACAGGTGACCGTGGGTGTAGTGATGGACTCACTGAGCTTCTCTGTGAACTCTTCCACGGTACTGTCACGGACGACCGAGTCGGGGGTTCCAGATAGCTTTGCAGCACGGAGACGGAGGGTGAAGTTTTGGTGCTTCTGGCACAAGCAGATCTGGGTGTTATTACACCTCACTGGTAGGATCCACCGTGCCAGCCTCCGGACTCCGTTGAAGAAGTTCTGGCTGCATGTCCGACCCGGGTACCGCTTCAGGTAGAGCTGTCGCTGCACAGAAAGGATCTCAGTGAGGATCACCTTCTGGTGCTTGACACCACACACGGTCACTGTGTCCTTCTTCCCTGGTAGAGTATACGAGTTGCAGGGATCCATTAAGAACTTGATGATGTCGTCCTTCTGCTCCAGGTAAGCCCGTTGCCGGTCGGACAACTGGCGAGGGCCAAGGTTCAGAAGGCAACGGCGGTCGAGCCCGATGTCCTTCGCAAACCTGGTGGTAAGGCGCAACCCCTTCAGCTTGGCGGCACAGGTGAACTTCCTCACGACACGCATCCGTGTCATCCGAGGGAGCTGCCGCATTCCCGAGGAGAGTGCGCGGTACAGCTTGGCGGCTTTCTTGTCGTTCACAAGAGGCCGGGGTCCGTAAGGCACCTGCTTCCGCCGGGGCTTCCTCTGACACTGTCGTGCAGCTCGCAGCCTGGCCAGCTCAGCCTCCATGGCCCGCAGAGCCGACCTGTTCTTCTTTGATGCCGCCTTGTGTTGTCGCTTTTCCTCCTTCAGCGTAACCTCCAGTGTTCTGAGGTCACTTTTCAGATTGTCCACTTTGTATCGTAGTTTGCGCTTGGTAGGTGTGACCACTCTCTTTGGCCCCACCCGCGTGCGTGGTACCTTCAGTCTGCAAGTAGTAGGCAAGGATTAAAACATTGTTACAGTGCATGATGCATGAATGCAGCACTTCTAGGGCTGCATTCATGGATCATGCTAATAAAAGGCAGTGCATTACAGTGGTTAAGTTGTATGCAATTTCAAATAAATTCAGGAAACATAAAATGCAAACAAATAATAACTAAACAGACAACTAACAATAACTAAACGGACAACAACAATAACTAAACAGACAACTAACAGCAACTAAACCGGCAACTAACAATAACCAAAACAGACAACAAGGGAGCTATTGCTATTCTATTCTATACAATTACAATTTCTCTCTCTTTTTGCCCTCCTCCACCCTCCTCCACCCTCCTCCTCCCCCTCCTCACTTATGTCCTCCTTAGCCCTCTGGTTCAGGCGGGTGAGCCTTTAAGGCGTACCTGTAAATCACCAGTAAGTCACACAAATAGTACAATATCAATCAGTTATGGAATTTCTAATAACTCTAGGGACAATACAGGCAATATTTCAAAGTTATCATTAAGTTTATTGCAAAAGTTACTTAGATCTCCAATTGTTCAGTATGTAATACATGTATTTAGATCTATATTCATGAGTGTACAATGAATCCATTTAGATAAAAATTTACCTATCTATACTTACACATATTCCTCCATGAACGCGACATTCCCCCGGACGTGGGAGTGGGTCGGTCGTGGTGGGGGGGCGGCTACCGTCGCCGCGCGACGTGGCCTGGTGGTCTGGCTGGGGACGCTGGCCTCCAGCGGCAGGGGTCGACCAGTCCAGGCCGACGCGCAGGACCCAGGTGGTGTCGCCTCATAACTGTGCTCGCCTTCGTTGCGTCGTCCTTCGTGGGATGGTCGTGGGCGCAAGGCGTTGGTCGGACTGCCGGGGATAGAAGCCCGCCTGCCTTCGGTCCTGGCACAGGTAGAGGTACTGGTGCGGGTGTCTGGCGCCTGTAAAAATTTACAGGCTGCATTTATAAATGCGACCATAAATGCAACCAGCTGAATTAGTACACAAAACAGTGTTTAACTATTCTAAATGCCCTGGAAGTCTAGAGTCCCTGGAAGTAATTTATTTACTCTAGAGGAAGACCTCTATTGATGTATACATGATTTAAAATTGACATCCATTTTATTTTATTTACTTGAATCAAATTGAAGAAGTTACTTTTTCAATATTAATTGTTGAATAAATCAAGAACATCCAAAAACTTACGCAAAGTCCTGGGGCTGGCGCGGAGTCTGGTGACTTGGAGGCGGTGTTCCTGGTGGTGGCATTAACCAGTCGCCCAGCACTTGAAGGTCGTTTGGCGCTGGTCAACGGGGCAGCCTTGGCGCTTGTCGACGGTGCAGCCTTGGCGCTGGTCAACAGGGCAGCCTTGGCGCTTGTCGACGGTGCAGCCTTGGCGCTGGTCAACGGGGCAGCCTTGGCGCTGGTCAACGGGGCAGCCTTGGCGCTGGTCAACGGGGCAGCCTTGCCGCTGGTCAACGGGGCAGCCTTGGCGCTGGTCAACGGGGCAGCCCTGGCGCTGGTCGACTGTGCAGCCTTGGCGCTGGTCAACGGGGCAGCTTTGGCGCTGGTCGACAGGGTAGCCTTGCCGCTGGTCGACGTGGCGGATCGCTTCCCCCTACCTTTGCCCCTCCCTTGATAGGGAGCCAAAGGTGGTGGACGAGGTGCCTGTAGTATAAGCGAAATTTATAAATATATTTCGATTCAATTTATTGCATGGTGAATACGATGACTACTTGGCATTTACCTAAGCATGCTATATTTACAGTCACTTTTTAGTATGAGGTAGTGTTGGGAGAAAGATATCATATCAGAGGTTAAGGTTAAATAATCTACATTTAGCTTGATCAGGGTTGTCCCTCTACACATGTGGACTTTATACTTACAACTGGGGTCATCTGGAGGGGTTGGGCCAGGTCCTCTTCCTCGTCAGAGGAGGTCCTTCGGGCCGGGGTGAACAGAGTTGGTGACACTAGCAGGCGCTTAGGGGTACGAGAGGCTGCCGGTGCCGGTTCCGCTGCGGGTTCCGCTGCCGGTGCCGCTGCAGTTTCTGCTGGCGGTTCCTCTGCTGGCGGTTCCTCTGCCGGCTCGCCCTGACGGGCACGCCAGCACGCGACCTTTTTTTAAAGGAAAGGAACAAAGCGAGGGGTTATTAATAAATTAACAAGAAATGCTGTCCATTTAGCGAAATGTTATCAATATTTTAACAAGAATTGCTGTCCTATACATTTCTATATATTTTCTATATATTATCCACTATTTAACATTGATCTATATGATAAATATATCAATACATAGACATATATATGATATACTCACTTTGAGGGTGCCTGCGGCAGTCCACTGCTTCTTCTCATCGTCGTCTAGGGCTGCGAGGGTACGATGGTATGACAGCTTCTTGCGGTCCCTCTCCTCCTTAAGGTATTTCTCCTTGTCCTCCCTTTTCTTCTTTTCGCGCTTCTCGCGCGACCGGAGAGTGCCGGATTTCTTCAGTGCTGGGTCCAACCGTGGTCGACCCATGCTGCAAAAAATTGTACCAATATAAGTAAGATTAAACAAACTGTGTACAGATTAAGGTGATTTAAGGTAAAATATGAGAACCTCCACTATAACTCAAAAAATAAAGTTCTAATACTGGCCAAATGACTAGGTGGGATGATAGTAGTACCATAGGGGCATGTTCAGTTAAAATATGGAGCAGATCACATGAGCGGAAGTACTTTTTTTTTAAAGAACAAGTAAAAGTGGCGGAGGTTACGCGACAGTCAAAACACCCTAACTTATAGAATAATCATAGCAATTCTAAAATTCTCTGCATGGGGTGATAGAGTATCAGTCCCTTAAACATACTGAGGAGCAGGTGCTTTGATATTGTTAATATTAAGGTTAGTATAGGACGAAACGAACTTCACGTGTAACCTCCGCCACTTTTACCGGGGAGGCACTAAAGATGGCTCTAACCACCAGAAACATGATTCTAGGGTGCCTTAAATAGGCTAAAATGATGAAAGGGGGCTGTAGGTACCTTTTAAACCACAGTTACCCCCCCTAAACAGTAAATTTTTAGGGTCTGGAGAGAGATTTCTTCGGAATTTTGGAAAATTTTGCAGTTCCCAACACATTTAGAGTCCCACAGAGTAGACTTTAGGCTGAAGAACCAATCCAAAACACATTTCAGTAATGTAGCAGGGCCCAGTCTATCATTCTAGGGGGATATTGAAGATACCAAACCACTATTATGTCGCCCAGGAGCGATAGTCGGCCGAAAAGTAAAAGTGGCGGAGGTTACATAAAAGTGGCGGAGGTTACGAGCCAACCGGGGTATCGACCATAGCGAAGGCACTATTGCGTGTCCGATTGAAATTTCGCCGCCCGCCGACGGAAAAACATCGATCCCAGCGAATATGTATCATTTGAACCTACAAAAAGACGATGGGGGGGTGCTTTAACCCTTCATACATCCTAACATTTAAGAATTTTTCGCAAATTTCTTACCTTTGGGGGTGATTGCGGCGAAATTCGCTTCCTAATTCTCAAATCTCCGGCTTGTTTTCATACGTAACGGCGTCCCACTGCCGAAAACGGGCTCGTGCTTGCCGACAGTCGGTTCTAGTTTGCAACATATGTCGCAAAGCTTTCCCGCGCCGAGACGGCGTAAAAGTGGCGGAGGTTACCGCGAAAGCGCCCAGACCAACCCACAGACTCAAGTTTCTGCTACAAAGAGTGGCCAGAATGATGGAAAATGTACATTCCCACAATATCCAAAGGTTAGAAGCGTGAGTTTCGATGTATTTGTGTAGTTATTGAGGAATAACCGTGTAACCTCCGCCACTTTTACTTCTGTAACAAAACCACTCATCGGGGTCTGGCTCGGTAAATATTAGAGTTAGCTCCTCAATTTTTTTTTTGCGTTTCACTACCCACCAGCCCCCATATATTGAGTGTAAGATGAATATAATATGGTTATTCTTAACAGGCACACATTAGTCCCAAAAGTAAAAGTGGCGGAGGTTACACGAGTGCCATTTCGGACATAAGGGGCCATGCCAAGGAATTTGAGCAAGATATTCGGATAAAACTGCTTGAGTCTTCCAGTAAACACATATAAGTCATATTATTTGATGAATAGGAAGGGTTCAGATTGCAGCAGTAGTGATGGGGGACATTTGAAAAATATAAAAACTGCCTGGAACCCCGTTTTTGGGGTATTTTTCAACTTTGGGGGGCCATAAAACCTAAAATTTTGGTCCGAGACTTTTTTTTCTTTTTTTTTCTGAAAGCCTAGAGTGTTCCCTCTCACCTAAAACCACCAAGACCTAGTTTGGTGCAGAACTCTTATTTCTATAGCCTCAGGAGGGTGAAAAACACTGAAAAACACGACTTGGTACACTTATGTGGGGTCTGACTCATTTGCGATCATGCATCAGTTGCAATAATGGCTGCGAGTTGCTCGCTATGAAAGTAGAGCTGCATTCATGCATCACGCCGACCTAAGGTTCACTGTCAGTAGTGAGTGTAGGTACACAGTAGAATCTACTGTAGCTCTACAGTAATATCTACTGTAGAATGGATTTACAGTATAATCTACTGTATATTTACAGTAGATTATACTGTTTACCTACAATAACCTGTACACCTACAGTAGAATCTACTGTACACCTACAAAAAGGGCAACCAACTTTTTTTTACAGTGTTGACATGATGCATGGATGAAGCACTGTCGTGTTTCTTGCCAGGGCCCCTCACTTTTAGCCCCACCTGTTAGAGCTCCACAGTAGCCAGCCATACTTGAGTTCCCCCCACTCCTCCCACTCCTCACCTCAGATTAAATCACTTTTGCCCTTCTACACTGAAAAAGCAACCTTGTCTCCAGACTTGTCTAAGTGAATGTCATAAAATAAACTAGTCAAAAGTTGTCTAACCTATCAGGTTACCATCGCACAAATAGAATCTGGAGCTGGCAAATGTTGGGCTTTGGACTGGCACATGCCAAGTGGGTCTTCTATCTCCAGGTACTTAGACAAGTTTTTGACTCGTTTTTTTATGACAGTCACTTGGAAGAGTCTGGAGACAAGTTTACTTTTTGAGTGTAGGGTAAGAACAGGCAGGGACTTGCCCTACGTCTATATGTACCTGTAAACACACCCTGGGGATTCCTGCAATAAGGAGGCAGCTCAATGAGTCGGACACACGGGGGAGACTTTTCTGACAAGACCAGTGATTCATGTTGCACTTTGTTGCAAAATCCATTTTCTTGTGCTTTGGTGAGTGATTCGCTGATTTGTATTCGTGCATCATGTCAGCTGATACACTCCCGAAGAGTTAGCCTGATGCATGAATAGCATCATTTGAAGGCCACATGGGTGTTGACCACTAAATTCGACATGGCGATTTGGGCATTTTTGAGCTTAGTGACATTCGACATGAGGAATTTAAGAGTTAGTGACATGGGACATGACCTTTTCTTAAAATCAACAGGGGAAATTGGGACCCCCCCCATCCAGACCCCTACATGTTGGTGCCCTGGGGGGGGGGGGGTATAGGGCACCTGGCCGTAATAGAAGCGCCGCTTGTGGTTAATTGAGAACCTGCAGGAGGTGGTATTTTACCAAATGAATATGTCTACTCTATTCTAGATGACAGGGTCTGAAATGTAATATTTCTTTACTGAAAATCCGGGGTGAACTACCACTGAAAGAATGCTTTCAAAAAAAAGTAATGAAAGGATCAATAGTGATCTAGCTATCGGCTAGTGCTATTGGCAGTCCCATTTGGACCGAGTCCCATTTGCACTGATAAAATGAAGGGATCCAAACTTGTCAAAAGGTTGTCTTATAAGAAGAGTTTAGGGTCTTTAAAGTGACGGTCATAAAATAAACGAGTTAAAGGTTGTCTATTTGATGAACTGTCCGGTTACCATCCCACAAGACAAGACTAGGGTCATCTAACTGACAATGTTAGCCCAGGCAGTGGCCCACTCTAAGTGACAAGTCTAAGGTTGTCAAGTTGACAACCCAGAATAGTTAACCCTTTATTGGCTGCAAACTGCTTTAAATGTGCTTGAATGACTTTGTCAGCATGATGCATGAATGTAGCCCTGGTGAGTCTATTCGCCAAGCCTGGATTCATGCACCTTTGGAAATGAATCAACAGTTAGGCGAGTATACTTGCCAAGGCTGAATTCATATATTATGATCACATAGAGCATAGCACCTTAAAGCACTATGCACCCCTTAGAGGGTCAAGCTGTGCACTATAACCTCTACTTCACTGCAGGTGGAGCTAACTGGGTTCTGCCTAGGCATAATTGTTGTCCATGTCTGTCTATATTTCTGAGGTTTATAATAGCTAATTCATACAAACATAGAGGTATGTAGGTTAGGGGAATTCCTGCCATATCCCCAAGTCTATATTGAGAGTATTTCTACCCTTTAGTTACAGACTGCTAACACATATGTGGATGTCATACCAATGGGAGTTTCCTTGCAGCTATTGTACCATAGAAATAACCACAAAAGAGGTGTCTGGGCCCTACACATATTTGTTTTGTCTCAATTATATCAAAACATTGATTCCTTTACCTTTTCTAGCATCTCCAATAGATAAATCTCAGGATTCTCCATAACATGAATGTGTATTCCCATAAATATGATTAAAATCAGCATAGAAATTATGCAATTCATTCCCCAACTTTATACAGAATGCATGTTATACTGATGCCACCTGCAGGGAAAATCCTGAATCAGACCCTGGTTGACGAGTCTAGGGCTGGCATGAGTCAGGTTTTGGGCTGGCACATACCAAGTGTATCTTCTATCTGACAACTATAGCTAGAGGACCCACTCTCTTGTCACTTAGAAGAGTCTGCAGACGAGTTTACTTTTTGAGTGTGGGTCCTAATGCTTTCAATGTGTAGGGTCCAACTCATATAAACTTGTCTACAGACTCTTCAAAGTGACGGTCATAAAATAAACGAGTCAAAAACTTGTCTAAGTGACAAGGAAGCGGGTCTTCTAGCTGGAGATAGAAGACCCACTTGGTATGTGCCAGCCAAAAACCCGACATTTGCCAGCTCCAGATTCTATTTGTGGGATAGTAACCTGATCGGTTAGACAACTTTTGACTCGTTTATTTTATGACAGTCACTTTGACGAGTCTGGAGACGAGTTTACTTTTTCAGTGTACACACCTACAACCCTGTACTGGTGACAGCTGTACCATTAACACCAACCCTCCTACACCTAAACAACAACAATAAAACACCCGTATATATCAGGCCCTAAGGGCCATGGGGGCCCACACCATATGACAATAGGCCACCACTGACCACCATCATCCCTTCGGTTTCTTCCCTTCTTTGGCCAGCAAGCAGTATAATTGAGTCATGACCTGATGACGTCATTTTATGAATCAGGGTTAACGACATGTTGGTAGCTTAATAACACTCTTGTTGAAAAAGGGGCAATGCCCAAAATTGGAATTCCCAGAAGTCTTGAAATAATTATGTTAGGCTACTTATGTAAACAAACCAACAATACCTTTATGTTGGGAGCAAAATAACCATCAATGTTCTCACCATATCAACTGCACCAATGGGGAATGAACTGAGCAGAATAGCCGACCACAGCATTGGCAGCTGATGGGGCTGTAACCTTGTACAGTTGGCAGACTGGACCTAGCACAGGTAGCACTTGGTACTCAACACAGTCTAACTAATTGTAGGTCGACCAACATTAATTTTTCCTTCAAGATGATCATATTTTTCTATATTACTTGACACAAAAAGAAATCCCCTAACAAGTTCTAAATAAAAATGCAGGCATGCATTTAAATGATAATTAGGAACATGTTAAAACCAATGAAAAAAGCAATTATGCTGAATTGTTCAAAATAATTTCTTATCTATTCAATGTATAACCCTATGGGCATGGCAGATAAATATAGTGATCAGGATGCTTAGAATACCATGGTGTGACACTAGGATGGCAGATAAAGGACACTCCCAAAGGGTCGGCATGTTGCACCAATACAGCCCCAGCGAGTTACTAGCAATGGAGAGAGCATTTGTGTGTCCGAGTTTGATTGTGATCAGTAATAATTGATGCTGAATATCTCTCCAGCTGCCGCGGCTGCCACTCGATTGATATCTAGCTTCCACTTTTGTATATTTCATATTCAAACTCATGAGCATGGACTAGAAGTAGGGGTGGTGGTAGTGAGGCTGGGGGGGGGGTGTTCGCCCACGCCCATGAAAAGCATGTCTGGGCATTTCCATAGAAGCATATTTCATTTTAATATCATTGCACGGTCAAAAAAATCTTGATTCAAGATTGCATATTCTAGATACATGAACAAATCTCACTTTGAGTTCGTACAGACATCTAGTTTTAGTACACTGTATAAAACAGACCAGTGCTATAACACGCCATGTTTTTTTGTCATCATTATGCAAGTAATTCGCCAGTGCTGCATTCATGAATATGCCGACCCTACAGGTTTGATCTACTTCAAAAGGTTAGGCGTGATGCGCTAGTTTGTTGGTGAATTAGTCCCCAGTGCTGCGCTGGTGAATTACAACGACAAATGCAGCCTTAAGTTAAGGCATTACGCAGCCATTACTCTAACATCTGACTAAATTATGACTTGTCAATATTGTAGATTGTTTACTATCTGTCTGGCCTCCAACTTCCATTCTGTAGTATAAGCTGGTACCATCCCGATTTACGCAGTTGAATTTGAGTCTAGAGACTAGGAGCTTGATGCTTCTGGCTGTGTCTCACAAACATGGGCCAATGTTTTTGTCTATGACCGGGTGCAATCTATGACCGGGTGCAATATATGACCGGGTGCAATATATGACCAGGTGCAATCTATGACCGGGTGCAATCTATGACCGGGTGCAATCTATGACCAGGTGCAATCTATGACCAGGTGCAATCTATGACCGGGTGCAATCTATGACCGGGTGCAATCTATGACCGGGTGCAATCTATGACCGGGTGCAATCTACGACCGGTGCAATCTATGACCGGGTGCAATCTATGACCGGGTGCAATCTATGACCGGGTGCAATCTATGACCAGGTGCAATCTATGACCGGGTGTAATCTATGACTGGGTGCAATCTATGACCGGGTGCAATCTATGACCGGGTGCAATCTATGACCGGGTGCAATCTATGACCGCCATGAGAGAAAAAGGCTTATTTAGGGCAGATTTACATAGGCATTTTTAATAAAAAATGTTCTACAATATGTGATGCATAAATCAATGTGGATGGCTGTCACTATTTCCCCTTCCTTTCGACAATGTAGGTGTTTTAAATGGATGCTACTTATAAAGTGGTCTATGGCCTTATAAGATGGAATTTTATATGTGTTAAAATAGAGATATAATTATAGAAACTATGAAAATAAAATTAGCATCATAAAGGCTCAAAACATCCATTAACTTTTTTCAGCCATTTCTATGTACATCTGCCTTAGATAAGCTGTTTTCTTCCATGCCGGTCATAGATTGCACCCGATCATAGACGAAAACATTGGCCCATGTTCGTGAGAGACGGCTTTCTGCTAGAGATGTAAAGCTTACAGAGAGGCCTTCTGAGCACCCCCTCTGCTGCAGAATGTCCAAATTCAAAAACAGGCATCAAAAACTCAGTCCTGCCAGTTCTACCTGTGCTAGCTGGCCTCAGTAGTCCTACCACAATCACACAGCTCGCCCGGGGGCAGAAAGACAGGTATTGATTTTAGACAAAGTCTATGTACATTTGGTATTTCTGCAAACACTGTGAACTGAGCGGAGACAGGGGAGTTTGGGCTGTAATCAATGTGAGGCGGCATAGTGCTTTAACACGCTCTGCCCTTGGTCGCCATGATGCTCGAATGCAGCCTTGGCGAGTAACTCGCCAGGGTTGCATTCAAGTATCATGCCGACCCTATTGGATTGAGACACTACCGAAAGTTCAGCATGATGCACCAATGCAGCAACAGTGAGTTGCTCGGTAGGGTTACATTGGTGCATCTTGACAACAAAATGTCATCTTTTAGCAACATGTTATCCTTAAAGGACTAATCAATGGGATATCACATAGTGCTTTAACACGCTGAGCCCTTTGTCATCATGGTGTTTGAATACCGCCCTGGCGAGTAACTCACCAGTGCTGCATTCGAGCATCATGCCAACCCTGTGGGGTTGAGACACCCTGAAAGCGTTGGCGTGATACACCAATGCAGCAATGACGATTGGCTTGACAGAGTTGCATTGGTGCATTATGATGACAAAATGCCATCTGTTAGCAATATGCCGTCCCTGAAGGGTTAATGAAGTTGGTACTGCAATGTGCTTTAAGGCGCTATGCCTTTAGTGACCATGATGCTTTCATGCAGCCCTGGTTAGCAACTCAAAAAGCCTGATCTCACGCGTCATGTAGACCCTATCAATACATTCTCGAATAGTCGGTTGTGATGCATGAATGCAGCACTGGCGAGTCACTCACCAGGGCTCCATTTCTGCATTATGACGACAAAAAGCATGACACATTAAAGTGATATACTGTCCTTACAGGGTTAGTTGATGTCCGCCGGTCTCTGTGGGCCCCTAATGGAGCCTCTGTGTGCACTATTGCACCTGTTACAATGACAAAAAATGAAAGAAATTCAAGAAATAAAAGAGGAAAATAGACTAAAATCATTCTATACAGATGGATTTGACAGAATAACTGATAGGTGGGCGGATTGCAAACACATTGGTCAATATGGTGAAATGTGGCATCATGCCACAGTAGGTAGAGTGTAGGGTACACTAAAGCATCTCCCACTGCATAAATGTTTGCATTTAAGTAAATTGAATATGCAGACATGAACACTTTGAGGAACACTTTTGAGCATATTTAATTTGGGTTAAACACCCACATAATCTTTCAGGGATATTGACATGGCATTACTGAACTTAAAGATACTTAAAGTGTCCCTTAAATTTTCTTAAATGCAAACAATTGTAGTGGTTCGGAATCTCAGAAAGAGAACAAGAACGTCAGTTTCCAAGTGCGAAGTAGAAAGCGTGGTTTATTCAACGTATCCCTATTACAATTGAATCTAGTCTTAACCCGAAGGGTAAGACGAAGCAGTCCTGGTTCAATCTAGCGATTGGGGTAGGGTAATGCGGGGAGTCAGCCGGGCCTGCACTGACTGGCGACTATACGAGGAGGGGAGGTTTATATACCCCCTTTGGATGTGAAATGAACATGGTCACGTGTCGGTTGGCTCCCGCCTGAAACGTGGTGCGCAGTACCCGAGAGAGGACAGTCGCCCCCTCTGGGATACCGCCCACACTAACGCCAGGCGGGAACAACCCGAACTTAATCCTCCTCGGTCACCTGGATATAAATGATTACCGTAGTAAACCCCTACACTACCCCCCCTAGACAACACTAGGTGTGGTAAAAACCTGAGTAGTAGACTCATAATAAAATAGTTTGACAACCAGAAGTAGTTTGTCTATACACTATACACAAAGGGTTTTACTACCATTAGTCATATGTAATATATGTTGAACAATATTAATGGAATTAAGGCATTACACTGTCATAGAAACCTTATGATATGACCTTTACGTTAAGTAGTACCCGAAGTAGTTACTAACAGATTGTAACTATCTTCTGATAGGAAATACATATATAGTCCTGATAAGGACCTTTACAAATATAATCGGCAAGTGTACCAATTCCGAAGAATTATTACCAGTCCTAAAAAGGACTCACAAGCCTAAAAAAAAATAATTACATAGGGATACATGATAACTTTTCTTCGCACCAGAATCAAATTTTCATCACCTCCGTTTTCCATAACAAAATATATATACAACTAGATATACATACTCTTATTTACACCCACCCGAAGTGGTTAACGTTTGAACACAGTCATGGTTTATACAGATCTTTGGTATTATCCTGAGTATCATAAACTATCGTAGTGTATCAGCACCATAAATATATATTAGTAACATGGACGAGAATGTACGTTTTAATAAATAATCTGGAACTGCAGCGGTGTACTGCAGAACCTCACAAAAAGTGCTATGTTGACTTTATAAGAAGTCGGATACTGGGCTGATCTCCGGATCTGCTTCGGGACGAGTACGCGAGGTGCTCTCCTCTTCATCTTGGACGACTGAGTGAGTTGCTCTCCTCTTCATCTTGGACGACTGAGTGAGGTGCTCTCCTCTTCATCTTGGACGACTGAGTGAGGTGCTCTCCTCTTCGGGTCTACCAGCAAATGGTAGACTCATGTAGGTGCGATGTATGTTAAAACGTTTACATATGTGGAAATATTATTAACACTTGGTATGGATATTATTACCTCAGAACCTAAAGGTTCTTTTAATATGAAGGGATAGTCCCTTCATATTCACCTTCAGCTTCCGTAGCCGAAGAGTTCCTGAAACAACTACAGCTGTATTCAGTTATCCCGAAGGAGCTTCGTTTCAGCCTTCGGGTACCTCCTTCTTCTGGATGGCATCTTTCAGCTGATCCATGCTCCCATCCCAGTCCGAGAATTTCATCCCGAGGCAAATTTTAAATTTGGCCTTCATCTCCCGGATTTCTTCCTGGAGCTCCTTACACTCCTCTCGGACTGTAGCTTCCAGCACAGCGGCTTTGTCACGCTGTGCTTCCAAGAACCTGGTCTTGGTAACCACCTCATCGGCAGTGTCCTTCTGAAGGCTCTCCTTTTCCTTCCGGTGACACTTCCTCACCCCTTCTATGAAGTGTTGTACCACCCTCTTGTGGTAATCCTCAGCCATCACCCGCTGTTCCTTCTGGAAGTCATCCAGAATCTCCTGTCCTATCTGATTGGACAGCGGAGCATCCTTAGGAAAGTAGGATGCTATCGGCGTTACATTAAGAGTGGCCGCAGGCTTCTCCTTCTTGGGTTTGACCTCCTGTGTTTTAACAGGAGGATCCATGGTTGGTTTCCCAACCTCAGTCGGCTTCCCTGGTGGTGGAGCCGGCTTCTGGGGTGGTATCGCCGGAGCTGGTACTGGACCTTTTGGTGGCGGAGGAGGAGGTCTCATAGCCTCCCCATCCGGCCCAGTGATCCGGTGAGCAGGCTTAAATGCCTTGTGTGATGGCGGCTGTTGTTGGTGCCGCGAAGCATCCCTACTGGCATGCTTTAACACCTGCTGGTGTATTCCTGTAGGAGCGGATGGTTCCGTCCGTCCCGAAGCAGATGAAGGTCTGCTTGTCGGGCCTCCTCGGTAACCGGCGTCGGGTAGGACACCTCCCTGGGCAGACGAGGTGGACGCCACATGTCGCACCAAGTCGTACCAGGTCCGGGAGGGTTCCTCCCCAGGACTCCTGCGTCCCCGTCGGGCCAGTTCCCTATCAACCTCCCTCTGGCGAGAGAGTTCATTCTCACGCCTTCGGGTGTCCTGGGGGGTCTGGCCGAGCGTCTGGGACTCCTGTCCAGGCGCCAAGTCCATCTCCGGATAGTCAGTATGTCTATCCGCAGATGCCTCATAGCTACGACCACTATGAGAGGACTCCGTGTAATAACGGGAGTCAATCTCCTCAAGGCTGAGGGTCCCTCCTCTTCTTACGTGAGTAGCCGGGCTGGTGGACCGAGAAGGTCCCCGATCACCTTTCGGCTGCTCCCCCCGACCCCGGTAGTAGTCCCTCGGGTCGGGTTCTCTCCCACCTCTCCCCCGGCCTCGATTGGCAGACCGACGGAACATCTCGGGTGGGTATTGGTCCGGATCCAAATCAAACTTCCGTGAACCCGGGACCTTCGCAAACCTAGCTACTGTGAGCTTTGATTTGCTTTCTGCCACCTCGCAGAAATACGCCTTAGAAGAATTAAGGCTCTTCGGATCCTTCTTCAGGACATCTCTGAACGCGTCTATTACGCGTTCATGCAGGGCCATCACCTTGGCTCTGGCCTCACCACCTCCAATATTATGGAGTATGGTCATGTGTTTTATCAATCGTCCACGCCTAGGATGCAGGTGACCCGAACAGGTAGTAGTACCTGCCCCCTCCGGATCGCACTGGTACACCATATAGTGATGGGTGTGGTTTTCCACTAAGTGGCGTAGGTACCTCGCCTTAGTGGCGAAGGACACCTGTAATTCCAGAGATGACTGGCATTTCTGGAATGGACACTGAAGGTGGTCCCTGTCCCAATGTCGGACAGCCCAGCGGATCTTTGCCTTCTGATCCCTGGTATAATAGGTCTCTGGGAAGAAATCTATTTTCTTAAGCCAGTCCTCGTAGAACTCGCTCACGAGAGGATCCCTTTGGGTCGCTCTGCACCAATCCTCATCGTCGGATTTCCCATTTAAGTTGATTACGGGCGGGATGGAGAAACGCCCCGTTCCTTTTGCGCATTCCCCCCAGTAGGAGGGAATGAATCCCTGAAATCCACCTCTGGCGTTATTCCAGATGTGTTTTTCCAGGGCAGTACCCGACTCGCTCCCCGAGCTGGCGTCAGACTGATGTCCAGCAGCCACCTTCGGGTCGGGTGTCGGGTCGGTTTGGGTGACTGTGGTCACTGGGTCCTTCGTCTCGGAAGGAGATTTTGGAGCCGCAATGTCCATATCGTCCTCCCCTGTAGCAGACTTCCCTTGGGAAGTACTGCTCGTATCAGATTTATCCGATACTGACCCATCGGTCACAATCCGCTGGGCGTCTGGTACTCTCTTTAACCGGGCTGCCTCATTCCTCAAGGCTTGGCGACCCCGAGGCTGGACAAAAGGGGATTCACCTTTTGTAACTACCACAGTCCGGATATCCTGACCATGGGGACTGCTAGTGCGCGTTGCAGGGTCACCCCTTCGGATGTCCCTGCTGGCTTTAGCTGCAGCCTTCTCCTCTGCCTGAGTCAAACTCTTAGTCCGAGTCTTGACCATTTCCTCCACCGTCTCGATGATGGCCTCGTGACGGCTGAGGTCCTTCTCCGCCATGATTGTTTTCATGCGGTTATAGTCTATCTGATAGACCTCGTAGGATAAGTTGGACCGTATTAAGTCCCTATATCCTTCAACCGATCTCGGTTCCAACATCCCTACCGGGTTGTATCTGCGGTAGCAACCTACCGCGAGGGTAGTGGCGCCGAATGCCCCACACGAAGTGTCATCAGAGATGGGTGTCATCCGAGGCACACACATCCCGACGTCAGCCATCTCGGCGTCAAACAAGCCCTTCCGAAGTGCTTTACACACTCGGAGGCCTTGCTGTAGATTTTCCCAGGTGGCGAACCACTCTGGGGGCATGATGCGGAGAGCTCCCGCATCAATAAATTCCTGCAACATATCCACTATGTCGTTAGGGATAGGTCTCGCTAGGCCTATCTCCGTGGCGCACATCACGTCTGGATGGAGATTCATCTCCCTTCCATCGTAACAACTTTTATCAGTTGTCTTCACCAGGCTAGCTGGCTTCTCATCCTTCGGGTGGTTATCCGGGTCGATGTTCGGATTACCACACCTATCCCACGTATCCTTCAGATGTTGGGCCTCCTCCTGCTCTATTTTCAGAGCAAGAAGACGATCTTTTTCATGAAGATTCCTTCGTTCAGCCTCAGTGAGGGCTGATTCAGACGTGGATACATCCATGTCTTCCTCTCCGAGGAGCTGCTCCTCGGAGAGAGTAACAGGGCTGGCGGCACCAACCCTGTCTTCGTGGGGCAAATCGGCCATGTTGTGTGGCCGTTCCCCTCCGCCCAACTCGAGCTGCCGTGAGGCCATGCTGGGTTGGGCGCTCTTATTTATACTAAATAAGAGTCCTAACTATTACTACAGGTCTTTGTGGAGGACCTGTTCTCCTTTTGAAACGTATTCACCTACTTTTGACGCTTGAATTCGGTTCTTATTAGATCCTCCTCGTTGGCCAGCACGCGGTGCCGGCGAAGATTCGAAATCTAATGAACCAAAACGACCTCTTTGCGCAGAGGTCACGCGCATCCACGCGCGTCTCGGGCCCTCCGCGAGACTGCCCTAACTAGGTCACTCATTGACCCAGTTCTTTTCCCGCGCCCTCAGGGCGCCGGTGCTTTTTATTATAAACAGGTGCTTCGGGTAGTAGCCGAACCATTCGCAACCAACAGCTCTGCTGGAGTATTAGTGAGGTTTTTATGGGAAGCATGCCCGCAAACCCACCGGATTATCCGCTCACCACCCACTGGTACCCTGCTGGGGGGTTTACACGCTCCATACCCGGTCACTCGTGTATATTCCAACATTTAACAGATGACAACACAAAACAATTTCTCGGAAAAAGAGGAAATAAATTTATAATTTTTCCCGCCAGGAATTTCTTCCCTCCCTCTCCTAACATAGTACAGGACAACACACTCGTTGTGTACTAGCTTAGGTTACCGCAGCCCTTTCTATCAGGCGGGGACTGCGTCGGGTACCTCCCATGGGTATTTTCTTTGACCTAGCTCCCGAAGGCGCCTTTTCAGAGGCAGGGTTAGCCGTCCCCTTTCTCTTCCGCCTAGGTTTGCTTACAGCTAGCGAGACTTTTTCCTTCTTCTGCACCTTCGGATCACTGCCCCCCAACTTCCTAGGCCTTCCTCGGCCACGTTTCGGGGTTATTTGATCCATTCTCCTGTTCTTTACTTCTTGGAGTAATTCATCTACTCCTAACCCATACGTTTCTGTGGTCAGATCCCTCCCCTTCCAGGGACGGAGCCGAGCCACGTTGGATTTATAGATCCGCCCAATTAAGGATCTAATCATGACAGTACAGTCACTTACTACTCTAGTCACTACAAATGGACCATCCCAGTTGCTTGCTAACTTTAAATTGGATAGAGGTTCGTGTAGTCTTACTACTTGATCCCCTACCTTGAACCGACGGACTTTTAGTCCATGGTCATAACCAGTCTTCTGCCATTTCGCATTCTTTTGTAACTCTGTTCTAACAAGTTCGTATGCGAATTTGAACTGGTCTCTTAGTGATTCCACAAACATCACGTGACAGGGTGCGTCCGGATTCAACCCGACCACTCCAAAAACAAGATCGGCTGGCATGATCATGTCTTCCCCAAACACTAATAAGTTTGGGGTGCAATTGGTGCTTTTATGAACAGTGCTGTTGTATGCATGGCATACATATTCACATTGTTCATCCCAATCTGTCATACTCTCATTCACCAAGGGTTTCAGAACCTGAATCAGCGTTCTGTTGAACCTTTCCACCATCCCATCACTCTGGGGTCGGTAAGGATTGGTTCGGGTCTTACAGATGGCTAACCCATGGCACATTTCCTGCCATAGATCCGACTCAAATTCCCGGCCTTGGTCACTATGCATCATCAGAGGCACTCCTAGGTGTAATACCCAACCTTTCACAAAGGCCTTCGCACAGGTCGCTGCTTTGTGATCGGGTAAGGGGAACACCCGCGTATACTTAGTATAGTAGTCAGTGACTACCATCATACACGTGTTACCATCAGGGGTTGTTTTAAAACCACTGATGATGTCGATTGCTATTCTCGCAAACCTAACTCCGAACAGTTCCTGGGACAAGGGCATTTTACCCATCCCAGGGCCGGGTTTATTTTTACAGCAATCGGGACACGTGGCGATCCAACGTAATAAGTCCGTGCTCATTCCTGGCCAGTAGTATCTTCGGGACAGTCGTTCTAATGAACGTTTCTTCCCAAAGTGACCACTGGTCATATGACCGTGACAATAATACATTAAATCCCTCCTCATACCGGAGGGGATCACCACCTGTCTGATCCTTCTTCCCGAAGGATTGATCTTCCATCTATATAGAACACCTTCGGATACTTCAAGCTCTGTCCATTGGGCTAAAAATCTCCTCATCTCTCTATTTTCTAGTGAGATTTCAGGTCGAACAGGTTTGATCCCTTTAGGAATCAACCCGAGCAACCTCCCCACGTTCGGGTCCTTCTCCTGGAACCTTCTGATAGTCTCCATAGACCATTGGAGGATACCAGTTCCCCTGGATTCCAGTGGCAACCGGACTCCAGCTAGGACCGCCCCGTGGGCTCCACAATCATCACATTTCCCATTTCCACAACTCCTGATGGGTTGGCGGGATAGTGCATCAGCATTTACATGCTTCACACCGGGTCGGTGTTGGATCTGCTTCTGTTCCAACCCGAACTCTGATAAGTGTGCTAACCACCGACCTATCATGCCTTCAGCATCCTTAAAATTAAGTAACCACCTCAAGGAGGAATGGTCAGTCCTCAGCGTGAAATCTGAGCCCCACAAAAAATGTTTATATTTCTTTGTG
Source organism: Harmothoe impar (assembly GCA_947462335.1). Taxonomy (NCBI): domain Eukaryota; kingdom Metazoa; phylum Annelida; class Polychaeta; order Phyllodocida; family Polynoidae; genus Harmothoe; species Harmothoe impar. Next base: position 9,177,153 of record OX381711.1, on the reverse strand, counting down.
TAAACAATCACTGCCAATAGTTCCCTCTTGGTGGTACAGTAATTCCTCTGTGACTTGTTCATGGTGTTGCTAGCAAAAGCAATGGGAACCTCCTTTCCGTCTTGGACCTGACTCAAAGCAGCTCCAATGCTCTCATTGCTGGCATCAGTATCCAGGATGAAATGACCGGCGGCTGTCGGATATTTCAACACTGGTGTTTCAACAAAGAGTCTTTTGATGGATTCAAAAGACTCGTCTTGCTCTTTTCCCCATGGAAAAACTTCCTTACGCCTACCAGGTGTCCAATGAGACAGTGACTGGATAGGATAGCTCACCTGGGCATAGCCTGGTAAGAAATCTCGATAATACGAGCAGAACCCGAGGAATGAACGGACATCCTTGGGACACCTGGGTTTTTCCCACTCCGTCACACTTCGGATCTTCTCCGGGTCTGCTTTCACCCCCTGTGTGGAAATGATTCTTCCCAGATAATTAATATCTTTCTTAAACAACTGACATTTCTTAGGTTTTAATTTCAACCCATTACTCATTATCCTCTGGAGGACTTCTTCCAGGTTGTCTAGACAACCTTGGAATGTTTTTCCGAAGATAATGACGTCATCTAGATAAACTAGACATTTCTTCCATAGTAGATCGCTCAGTAATGTCTCCATCATGGCCTCGAAGGTGGCTGGCGCATTGCACAACCCGAAGGGCATGACGTTGTACTGGAACAATCCTACATGGCTCGAGAAGGCCGTCTTCTCCATGTCGGCAGGCTTCATTCCGACCTGCCAGTACCCAGACTGTAAGTCTATGGTACAGTACCATTCATTCCCTCCTAGGGAGTCAATGGTTTCATCAATCCTCGGTAGAGGATATGAGTTCTTCTTTGTCATCCCATTCAGTTTCCTGTAGTCAATACAGAACCGTATGGTCCCATCTTTTTTTGTGACCATACAGACTGGACTGCTCCAGGGGCTGGAACTGGGTACAATAACATGATCCTTAATCATCTTATTGATCTCAGTTTCTGCTACCTCCTTCTTCTTCAGAGGTAGCCTACGGTAAGGAATTTTAAAGGGGGAACTTTCCCCCACGTCAATTCCGTGTAGGACTTTATCAGTTCGTCCTAAGGGTTCTCCGGGGAACGCGAAGGCCCTTCGGCAACGTTTTAACATTACCCGAAGGTCCCTCTGCTCCTTCGGATCTAGTTCCGAAGCATCTAGAATTAGCTTTTCTAATTCCTCTTCGATTACGGCCGTACCTGGCGGCTCTTCGGATGGCAACCCCAGAAGGCTGCTGGTGACCGCCTCCGCGAGTACCACACTGCCTACTTTAGCGCCTTTCTGGAGATATACCATATGAACACCAGGATTGGAAATGGGGACAAGGGTCCATTGGGCATTTCCCACCAACGTATCAGCAGATTCCAACCCGAGGGATTGGAGATAAGCTACGTCGGGTTCCATGACCCCGGCCCTTCCTCTTAGTTCAGAGGAAGCGCTTATTAACACATCACATGTGGTTCCCGGTGGAAGTTTCACCGTCTGTGCGACACTTGCTACACAACTGATAACTCTCAGCACACATTGTGCTTTGATATTATAGGGACTCTGTATGGACAATTCACCTGTCTTCGGGTTCAACATCATCCCGAACAGGTCGGCAAAGTCCATCCCTATAATGCCATCATCCTCGATCTCAGCAATGGTTGGGGAGAATACAAACTCCTTCCCCACCACCGAGATACACAGGAAAGTACGTCCAAACGTCCGCAATCTGCTACCGTCGGCTGTGCACGCATTTACCCTCATTTTAAGGTCATCATTTGTGCCCAGCAGAAGAGTGTAGAACCTCCGAGAGATGATGGAGTGGCTGGCTCCAGTATCTATCAGAAATTCCCCGACTCTACCCTTCACAGAAGCGGCTAAATACCACCTTTTTCCTCCATTCAATGAAGGGTTACTAGTGAACTTCTGTAAGTCACTCTCAGTACCTAGATCTAATCCACGCCCTCTTATGTATTCCAGGCAAGGGTGATCTAGGGGGAGCCTGGTTCCACAAACCATTGCACTATACTCCTCCGCATCAGCACCGGGTTTCCCCGACTCACTTCCCGAATGTATGACTGGAATGCTGATGGCCCCGGCCCCAGGGTTCCCAAGCTGCGCCTGCTTGTCCCCCATATGTCCGGGCGTCACTACTGAGTGTGAACTTACTCCCATTCCGTCAGGAGTATCATGGCATATTTCCTTCGGGATCTCTGAGTCGCCTTCCTCAGGGATCCCCTTTAATTTTCCGAGTTCTTTCCGGAGAATCGCATCACAGGTTTCTCAGCTGTGCATGAGGAGGCGTAATGCCCCTTCTCCTGACATCTGTAACATGTTACAGTACTCAGTTCGGGTTTAACCCTCCTTTCCTCTTTCTTATCAAACATCGCCATCATACGCTGCATCATGGCTTCTACCAATCCGAGGGACTGGTCAGGCTCCGATTTCTTCGGAACATGGGGTTCTGGTGGACCCGAGGGAGGTTTGGAAGGGATTTTTGAATGGTCCCCTGGAGGTTTCTCTGGCTTTTTGCTAGAGGATGATTTGTCAAAAGGTTTCCGCCTTTTGTTATCACCGGACTTTTTGTCCCGGCGCTTCCCACTGAAGGTTACCGCCCCAATGGTCTCCTCTCCTTCGGTATCCTCACCCGAGGATCCCCCGCTGCTACTATAGTCAACTACCGCTGACGTTCGGGATTGGTTAGGCACCAATCCGGCAAGAAGAACTTTCTTCTTCTCATGACCATCTATGGCTAAAAATAGATCGGCTAGGGAGGAATCGCTTTTCCAAGCTTTTCTAGTTAGTTCCTGATGATCAGGGTCGCTCAGTCCGCTAATAAACCGGACAAAGAGAGTCTCGATGTAGTAATCGGCGTCTCTAGCCCATTCGGGTCTGGCCTGATGCAGAATCCGTTGAAGCTCTAGACCATATATCTTTGGGGACTCTTTTGGCTTCTGGGTTCTTCCCTTGAAGACCAACCAGTGATCCACGGTCACCAGGTTCCCAAAGATATATACAGCAGTACTTTCGAGCTGATCATATGTACCCGAAGGGCCATATGTACTTCTCCATTGGGAGACTGCTGACTTACCTGGCCCATCATTTAGCCAGATCACGAAGGCTCCTAACGAGTCTTCTTTAGACCACCCATTGTATTTGCAGTCATCCACAAATATTTGGTATTCATCCTTCCAGGGTCCTTTCCCTTTGTAGGATTTAGTGATCCGGGCGGTCCGTCGGGCACCCCTGGTGACCCCTTCTATCAGCTGATCCGATAGATTCCGGCTCCAGTCCATTATTTCAGTGGCATCCTGTCCCCGGCTATAGCTATCTAAGCCAAGGCTCTTGATACAAGGATCAGTATCATAAACCTGTCTCAATCCGGGAGCCATTGAGGTTCTTCGGGTCAATGGTCGGACTGGAGAGACTGGTTCGCACCCGGGAAACCGGGTAGGTCGAGGGCGAGAAGTGGTACCCGGATAAGGGGGAACACTCCCGGTGGTTGTTTGGTCATGGGTTTGGGGTCTAGGCCGACTTCCCTGACCATTTGTGGGTCTAACAGGACTATCAGTACGGGGGTACTGTCGGTTCTGATCCCTAGACCATCCAGCAGAAGGTCCTTCCACTGCTCTCCTGCCTTGGGTGGCATGCCCCCGGGTTTGATTTCCCGGAGTTCTCCCTTCTCGGGTCTCTGCCTCCTGGTTATGATGAAAAATCAGGTCACCCCAATGATCATAACCATACCACCCCCCCTGTTGATCCTCATGGGTGGTGGTGTTCTTGCTCGTACCCGAAGGGGGTGGAACAGCTCCATACTGAGATGGACTATCCCCAGCGAAGGGGTTCAAGGTGTCATAACTATCGACTCCCGGCGCACTTCCCGCGGAATATGCCGTCGGATCGATGGTTACCGAAGGTCCCGTCGGAGCAGGGGGAGCAGATGTATAGTAGACATCTTTCTCTACCTGTCCTCCGGAAGGGTATCGGGTGGCGGGCTTTAGAACTCCCTGGAGTGGAGGGTTCTCCACTCCTTCCCCAGGGGTGAGGGTCACCTCTGGGTCAGGTACCTTCTGGTTACCTAGGTAGAGTTCCAACTCTACTCGTCTAGCTTCCAGTATAGATACCGCCTTCATGCCCTCTAGTTTCTTCTGATCTAACTCTTCGTTTGCTTCTAGGATAGCGGTTCTTACTGCCTCATTGTCTTCCACCTGCTGGTTGCGAGCGTCCTTGGCGGCGTGCCATTCCCTAGAGTATCTTTCTAGGTCCGCCTGATACTGTTGTTGACAGGCATAAGACTTCCGGTTAGCTTGACCTAACTCGGATAATCTTTTCTTTTCCGCTTTCAGGGTTTCCTGATTTTTCTCCATCTGGTCTTTCACCAGTTGGTTGTCACGGGTCAACTGATCCGTTCTCCACTCCATATCCTGATGGACCTGTCTACTCTCTAGGATGTACCTATTCCTTTCAGAGATCAACGAAACCAATTCGTCGTGCAGAGCATCGTACTGCTTGTTCATTTCTTCCTTGTTCCGGTACTCGTTGTCCCGGTCCAAGGTGTCGTCCTGATCAAGATCAGGTTGGGTCCCGACGATGGGACCTCCTTCGGGTACGACCCGAAGGGGTTGTGGCGGTATTTCTAATACCGTCGGGTCCAGAAAGGAGCCCTTCTGGTTCGCCCTTTTCTTTCCTCCGGGGAAGAAAACGGAGTCAGTCGTGTTGAACAAGGAACGCCCAGTGTTCAACATGATTTGGCCCTGAGTGGCAATGAAGTTCGGTGTGAACCCCCTTGCTTCCTCCGGTTCCATCTGGTCCACTCGGGTGGACTCCAGTTCTCCTTCTTCCAAAGTCGCTCCTGGATTTAAAGCTCCTTCGGTTTCACGCATGAAACCCTCGAAGCTGGTCGGAACAACTGGGTTGTTCCGCTCCGGGACGTTACCGTCCCCATACTCTCCTACTCCGGCCAGGTTCACCTGACTGCTACTTCGAAACTGATCCTGGTCACGGCACCAGTGTAGTGGTTCGGAATCTCAGAAAGAGAACAAGAACGTCAGTTTCCAAGTGCGAAGTAGAAAGCGTGGTTTATTCAACGTATCCCTATTACAATTGAATCTAGTCTTAACCCGAAGGGTAAGACGAAGCAGTCCTGGTTCAATCTAGCGATTGGGGTAGGGTAATGCGGGGAGTCAGCCGGGCCTGCACTGACTGGCGACTATACGAGGAGGGGAGGTTTATATACCCCCTTTGGATGTGAAATGAACATGGTCACGTGTCGGTTGGCTCCCGCCTGAAACGTGGTGCGCAGTACCCGAGAGAGGACAGTCGCCCCCTCTGGGATACCGCCCACACTAACGCCAGGCGGGAACAACCCGAACTTAATCCTCCTCGGTCACCTGGATATAAATGATTACCGTAGTAAACCCCTACACAATCATTCAATGTCCACTATTTCACCCATGTTACCATTAAACGCATACCTTTAAATCCCAAAGGTTCGGCATGATGCATGAATACAAATACAAACACTCTTCTAAATTCCTGAACTCCCCTAGTTTATTCCGGACCCAGATCGAGGCAGAATATCATTACAAACCTCAACAGACCTCAATAAACCTCAACAAACCGACCACCCCGATTCAGGCAAAACATGGCTGGATGTTGAAGCAGCTAGAATGAGGGTGCCGGACTATTGAAGACTGGCTAATTTAGGCCTGACAGTGTATTCCGCATTAGCGAGATACAGTGGCTCCACCTTTTGGACCACTGGTAACAAGCATAACCCTTTGCTCTGCAAGGACCAGCTCAGCCAAATCTTGTGGCCGAGATTAGGGTACAAACAGGGCTCAGGTATTGTGAATAGGTTGTACCTGGACACTCCTAATGTCACCTGTGTCCAGTATACTATAGTGGTTAGCACTGTGGACTCATAATACTGGGAGCCCAAGTTCAAATCCCTACCAGGCCAAATAACACTATGTCCTTTAAATACATATTCCTAAATTTTCTTTAGTATTGTGAATAATGTATTCTGTTTCCAAAATTGCTATACTTATGAATTTGATTACCAGGCATTGCCTGGAAGCGAATTGAACTCAGGTACTCTGCATCATGAGTCCACAGTGCTAACCACTACACTATACTGGACACAGGTGACATTAGGAGTGTCCAGGTACAACCTACTCACAATACCTGAGCCCTGTTTGTACCCTAATCTCTGGCACAAGATTTGACCAAGCTGGTTGCTGTGAGTATTGGGAATAGACCTAGTACCAGTGGGAATGGCGCTATCCACTGATCATCTTGCTAAGGCCCTATACCTCCCCTCCACCTGGAATGGGGTTTCTGGCATGGATCCAGTTCCCTCTGGTAGCTTTAACCTTTTAAAGACATTGATGCATCATGCCCCTTGTCGTCATGATGCATAAATGCAGCCCTGGTGAGTAGCTCGCCAGTGATGCATTCCTGCATCATGCTGACCCTAGGAGGTTGAGGCACTCCCATAGGGTCGGTATGACGCACCAATGCGGCACCGGCGAGTTACTCACCAGGGCTGCATTGGTGCATCATGATAGCTAATGTCACCTTTCAGTGACATGCTGTCCTTAAAGGGTTAACAGCACCCACACACCTGTGTACCCTAATGTCTAAGTACAATATACTCAGGTAAGACAAACTCACACATGTTACCTGAGTGTTAGGGAGTGGTCATTTTTTAACAACAGGGGGGGGGGGGGTTGCTGGATTTTCACGCGAGCGGGTTGACAATTTTTTGGTCCCCCCCCCCCCCATGCAAGGGGTCGAAATGTTTTTGGTCATCCCCTCAGGCCGGCTGAAATTGAGCGCAGCCGAACCCTTTGAGCTATAGTAATGCGCTGGCTTTTTCACTAAAAGAGGGGCCCAAATTTCTTAGGCCCCCCCCTTCAAGGGATCGAAAATTGAAGTGTTTTTCCTATTACAACTTTTAACAGGGTTGAAATTATTTTGCTCCCCTCTCCCCCAATTGGGATATCAGAGATGCAACTTTTCCTATTTCTTTCATTTAGGAATTTTACTTAATTCTTACTGGAATTTCTGTATTGACATATACATATATGCATATTAATTGCCTACGAAATATTGACCAGGGTTATAAGATTCCCTACATTTTATCAACAATATATTGGGATCTCTTGGGAGGTACATTTGCACATTTCTACCATCCTCCCAGAAAAGAAAATTCAAAAAGAAATCCACTGCCCCCCCCCCCCATGTTAAATAATGCTGAGTCCCTAGCCCGGTGGCCTGAGGTGAGTCCACCTGGTGGTGCTGGGCTACACTAAGTGTTAATTAAACAAACACCAACACTCAGGGCATGTAGGGTCACGTGACCAGCAAGGGGGACTCCAAGGTTAACCTGTTAAGTATGCATGCCGCTAAAAGATGACATTTGTCATGATGCACCAATGCAGCCCTGGCGAGTCATGATGCGTGAATGAGGGTGATCTTCAACTGGTTTATACAGTTCCTAAGGATTAGCATAATAGAGAATGTGGTTACATAGAATCAATGATGTATGTATTTCATCAGTGTCAAAAAAATCAACACAATCTTGTCAAAAAAAAAGGAGAAGAAAAAAAAACAAGAAAAAAGAACAGCATAGATCTATTTCTTTATCAGTAGAGTGTCCGGTGAGATACGTATGGGTGTGGACCACTAAACTCGACATGGCGACATGGCCGTTTTTGGGCCTAGTGACATGCGACATGAGGGATATCAGAGATAGCGACATGGGATATGATCATTTCTTAAAATCGACATGGGAAATTGAGAGCCCCCATCCAGACCCCCATACGTGTCTTCTGCACAGTATGAGTAGGGTGCTGCCCCCTACTTTAGGTCACATTGTGCTTACTAACTTACTCTTCAGATTGATAACAGTTACCGCCAGATACAAATCTAAAAGATTAGGGGCAGGTTATGATTGAACCAAAACAGTGGGTGGTTTTTGGAAGGTATTCCAAGCCGTTATACATGATGATCATCTATACACTCCCCCAATATCCTGTTCATCGCAGGGGCGAATTCTGTTAGTTTGGGACAAGAAAGTAAGTTATGGGGATATTACTTGAGGGATGTGGAGGGGGTAGATGAATATGAGACAATACCAAGTTTATAAAACAAAACATTGATATATACAAGCAGATGTACATATATTTAAATATATGTATACATGCGCAAGGGATTATACTTGTATGACGCAAGGCATTGGTGGCAATTAATTGACCAGTATACTGTTACATAGCAAACTTCCCTTCTATTATACCACCAGACCACGGCAGTTAACATTAAAAGTACCAGGAGCAAGAATGTGTTATCTATAGAAGTGTATGGCACACGATAACAAAGGTGAAACAGGACACTGGGCTAGTTGTGACTGGGTGTATACCTACACGAGATAAAGATATTGATCAAGCTGTAATCAGGAATATCAAACAGGGAAGAAATGTGTTGAGATAAGCAAGTACACTCAAAAAATAAACTTGTCTCCAGACTCTTCAAAGTGACGGTCATAAAATAAATGAGTCAAAAACTTGTCTATGTGACAAGGAAGCGGGTCTTCTAGCTGGAGATAGAAGACCCACTTGGCATGTGCAAGCCCAAAACCTGACATTTGCCAGCTCCAGATTCTATTTGTGGGATGGTAACCTGATACGTTAGACAACTTTTGACTCGGTTTTTTTATGACAATCACTTTGACGAGTCTGGAGACGAGTTTACTTTTTCAGTGTAGAGTCTTGGTAGACTGTCACTGTAGACTATGTCCCATGTTATATGGACCAACTACTACTAGTGAACATGCAGAGTAACTGAGTTTGAGTTTAATTGTTTTATTAGGCAAAATACATCTCAATTTACGTGAGTTCTCCCCGTATCGCCATGTATATCTCTATTACATGTAGATTAAACTAAACAACTATTTTAGGGTTTAGTATAGTTTTAAGATTACCTTCGTGGACCAATAAACTAACTGGTTTGATGCACCCTTTTAAAAATAATTAATCTCTCAGGGTGTCCATATTTCAGATGATATGGTTGACCTTTCCTGTATTATTGCTTTTTACCATGTTGCTTTTTGCAGGTTGCAGAACAATAATATCCTCTGACAACGATTAGAAAGAAAAATATGTTGTAATTTCATGTTTTTAAGTCATTATTTTTATCAACAAACACTTCCCTTTGAAGCTTGGGAAATTTTAACTCCCAGTTTGATTATAGAATACCCTTTTTTCAATGTAAAATAAAACTCACCATCCACTCTTTCTTCCATTGCAGTTGATCGGTGCGGTCGTCCTCGGAGTCGGTATCTGGGTTTTGGCAGACGACAGAGCCTTGAAGCTACTGGAGGTAGCGTCAGTCGACAGTTCTGACTCGCTCGTTAAGGGGGCGGCCATTACCTTCATCGTGATCGGTCTCATCGTCTTTGTCACCGGGTTTCTGGGATGTTGCGGAGCGCTCAAGGAGAGTGCCTGCATGCTGCTTATGGTGAGTGTCATCAATTCTCACCAATATGGTCACATAGAATTAAGTTTATTTGATTGGTCAAGGTAACCGTGGAAAAATATAAAAAAGAAAGTGGTCAGGGAAAGGCAGGGAATTTTGTGAAATGTTGTTGTCCGCCTGACAAAATGGAGTACCTTGTAGTTTATCACGGCAGACAATAAATATGGCCAGGGGAAGATAAAGTCGTGGAAAGTCATGGAATTTCAATCTTGAATAATTTCCTTACTGAAACTATGTAATGCATGATTTTGTATAGTGTATTATTATAATTATATCATTTTTAAACAGTTAATTTCTTGTAAATTTTCAGTATGCGATCATCGTCGGATTCATCCTGTTCCTACAAGTTGTTGCTGGTATTATGGGCGCAGTTTTCAAAGACAAGGTAGGCCTACTTCTAACATATAATGCAATGATATGGTCACATAATGGTCTTGGTACAATAAATGATATCTATGTTACTAAATTTGATTACCATAAATATATGAGCCAAAACTTGTACATGAGTCAGATTGCCAGTGTGGCTTATAGGATCGGCCCAAAGTCGGGGTGTGGCTTATACGCGAGTTAGGCTTATAAGTGAGAATTTACGGTACTCAGCATAACAGGTCTGTCTATTTCTGACATGTATTGCACTAAATACTGAGGGGTTATTTCTTACTGCCAACCACAGCTCCGGCTGAGGCTTGCTGTGTAACCAGGCACCCCAGCATGCCAAACACCACTCCCCCACCACCTAGACTGGTGCTGGGAGAGTGAATACTCCACAGGAGAGGTGGCAGGTCCAGTGCCCAGTGCTGGTATAAAAGCAGCAGTGGTCTTGCTGTCAAATCAGACGCAGGTCAAGCAGTGGAAACAGCGCCTCGTTAACTAGTCCTACGACTAGTACCGATGTATTGCACTAAATGTCATAACTCTAAAGTGGCATGGGAGCATAAACACTGTAGGAACACTGGGCCTGGAATATATAGTTAGCCAATCAAAGATGGTGGATGGTGAGCAAGCAATGCTTAACAGATTTAGTCTATTTGTAATGTAAATACTTGATATTCTTACATGATAGTCGGTAGAATTTTTGTTTAAGTATATGAGGTCATGTAGGCAATTGCTAGCCTCCTTACATCGATGCAATAATAGAGAAATCAGCCTGAAATACATATTGAAGCCTAGGCTAACTCTGCTTATGCAACTAGGCCAACTCAGTATGTAGTTAGCCTAGTCATCCATATCAAAAACATTATAACTATCCTGCTCCTACAGACCATTATATCCAAAAACCATTAGAGCCCTACATAATACATGGCCATAGCCACCAACACATAACTTTATAATGTTCAACTCCCTATAAATACTGTGCAATCACCCCCTGTAGTTTTGCTTACAAACACAACCATCCGCCATCTTTGATTGGCTAACTACAGATTCCAGGCCCAGTGTTCCTACAGGTAGGTAGTTCGGCCAAAAATACAAATATCCGGATTGAATATGTAAAATTTGTATTGGACATAAGATATCATGCAGATAATGCATATGCTCTAATATGATAATAATTAAATGAGAATTATGGGGTTTATGAGACATAATTTAACAATTTAGTACCACACAGTTTCTGTCAATTGCCCCTTTAAGACCCTTTAAGAGGAATGACCCCAGTAGAGGTAATCAACACAGCAGGGGTCCTAACTGACCACCCCCGGCCACAGGGAGCAGGGAGGGCCGTCAGACAGGCTGGACAGGGCCTGGTCTTACCTTCCCCCAGTCTGTTTTTTTGTGGGGACCTATGTTCATGCCCTTTGGAGGAAAATGGAGGAATAGATATAGCTAAAGTATTATTTTTTTATGCCGAAGTGGTGGCGTAGCCACCTGGTGGTGCCGCCAGGCACCACCAGAACGAGGTATATGATGTTTGCACTTTGCCAGAAGTCAGAACGGGCGCCGCCATCTTGGATTGTGCCGCCATCTTGGATTAAGGTGTCACAACACAAATTTATGCTATGGAATAACAAAAATATAAATCAACCTTTGATAGTTCCTGAGGTTGATTATAATCATACCTACCCCCCCTAATATGGACCCAAGCAATTCAATGGTTCTATCGGTTTGTTGCTAATACAGCTGGTTGCCTAGCAACGGCTATTCTAATTGTTTATCTGCCTAGCAACACACATTTCCATGATCCTGAGGTTGATTATAATCATACCTACCCCCCCTAATATGGACCCAAGCAATTCAATGGTTCTATGCATTTGTTGCTAATACAGCTGGTTGCCTAGCAACGGCTATTCTAATTGTTTATCTGCCTAGCAACACACATTTCCATGGTCCTGAGGTTGATTATAATCATACCTACCCCCCCTAATATGGACCCAGGGAATGCAATGGTTCTATCGGTTTGTTGCTAATACGGCTGGTTGCCTAGCAACGGCTATTCTAGTTGTTTATCTGCCTAGCAACACACATTTCCATGGTCCTGAGGTTGATTATAATCATACCTACCCCCCCTAATATGGACCCAGGGAATTTATTGGTTCTATCGGTTTGTTGCTAATACACCTGGTTGCCTAGCAACGGCTATTCTAATTGTTTATCTGCCTAGCAACACACATTTCCATGGTCCTGAGGTTGATTATAATCATACCTACCCCCCCTAATATGGACCCAAGGAATTCAATGGTTCTATTGGTTTGTTGCTAATACAGCTGGTTGCCTAGCAAAGGCTATTCTAATTGTTTATCTGCCTAGCAACACACATTTCCATGGTCCTGAGGTTGATTATAATCATACCTACCCCCCCTATTATGGACTCAGGGAATTCAATGGTTCTATGCATTTGTTGCTAATACAGCTGGTTACCTAGCAACGACTATTCTTATTGTTTATCTGCCTAGCAACACACATTTCCATGGTCCTAAGGTTGATTATAATCATACCTACCCCCCCTAATATGGACCAAAGCAATTAAATGGTTCTATCGGTTTGTTGCTAATACAGCTGGTTGCCTAGCAACGGCTATTCTAATTGTTTATCTGCCTAGCAACACACATTTCCATGGTCCTAAGGTTGATTATAATCATACCTACCCCCCAATATGGACCCAAGGAATTCAATGGTTCTATTGGTTTGTTGCTAATACAGCTGGTTGCCTAGCAACGGCTATTCTTATTGTTTATCTGCCTAGCAACACACATTTCCATGGTCCTAAGGTTGATTATGATCAAATCTACCCCCTTAATATCATCCTTCCCCCCGATAACCCCTTCCCGGCCCTGCTTTTTTGGTGTCTTGAATGGGTTCCCTTCAAACATACCAACCATGTAGACAGCATGTTTCTTCAAATGCAAGAATTGCGGTTGTTGCTGTGTAAAAAAATGCCTGAGGCATTTTTTTACGCGGCAACAACCGCAATTCTTGTTATTGTAAGAGTAATCCATATAGAATATGTTGCCACTCTTCCAGACTTTTCTAGCAATTATTTAAGGAACAGTGGTTGTTGGAAGTTGGGTAAATTCACGCTATATTTGTGACTCAATGACTTACAATTACCCTATAAAAGTTATATATATGGAAGGTATATTGTGTCTACTATATCCTCCCAAGAAATGGTGTATCTATATTGAAATTAGACCTTCTTTTCCCCTGAAGGCAAGTACCATGTCTGCCCTGTTGGTTGCATTGCCCAGCCCACTATGTCAATATTCTCAGCAGTACCAAAATGTAAAATGTGCTAAAACAATTTTTAAAATGCTTATCAAACATATATATTAACATGGTGGAAAGAAGAAGAATGGATGTTTCCAACAAGCTAACACGTGTAATGATGAACATAGGGTAACAGGTAAACTAATGCAATACAATACAACCTTCTTTAGCACTGTGACAGATAGGGAATGGCCAAACAGGCCGGTCGCCGAACTGCCTACTACAGGCATAAACTCACTTAGAATAGCCGTCATCCTCTGGCCATCAATAGATTACCATCATGAAACACAAGTCCGAAATTCGGTGGAATTTACATGAAAGTAACATATATATATACAATGTGTTAATATTTCTCCGAAGATTCTGGCACAGCTTGATGACTCAATGAACAAAACGGTGATGGAAAAATACGACGGAAAGTCCGGACTCTCGACGGCCTATGACTTCGTACAGAAAGAGGTAGGTTTTTATTGAGCTCTTAAAAAGTGGAAAAGAAATATATGGAGAGGCGGGGGTAAAAAGTGTTGACTCCTCCTGTAGGTCTTGCGGGGTGGGGGTAAATAAATTTCACTTGTTTTCAGTGAAAAAGCCAGTGCTAGGGTGTGTCCGGGCCCGACTTTTGAATTCTCCCTTCTCTAATCTACTGCTGTCCTCCTGTTGTTGGATAATTAGCACTCTCTTGAGTGTGACATGTTCTTCAACTTAAAATTGGCTTTTTAAATCAAACAAGACAGGTTGACTATTTCAGGGTAGATTTCAAATTCCTATATTAATTAGATCAGCAATAGTATATTTTCCTTGTTATAACATGTTACGGTAAACTATAATGCAGTTGTGACTTCCTTATTTGGTGATTTACCTAATCGACATTCTACGTTGTTCCTTATAGTTTAAATGCTGCGGTGCATATAGCATTGATGATTGGCAGAACAGTGCCTGGCGAGAGGCCCAGAAGAAGCCCAACGCAACCGTAAGTAACTAGAGTAAAACCTCACGTATTGGTCGCAGCTAGCATACAAGTCAGAACGCTGGTGCGGCTTATAGGAGCAGCCCAAAGGACAGATTGAGATATAAATGGGCTACTAAATACTAATGTAAAGTGTTGTAACATCCAATAAATCAAATTTAAAAAAAAAACACAAATGCCAACTACATGGATACCGCTCTGATGTATTTCACTCATGGGGGTTCGGGCGCATCCCACTCAGCCTGTTGCTTCGTGGGATACTGCCCCAGCCCCCACTCGTGAAATACAACAGAGGTGGTGTCCATGGACGTTGGCATTTGTCTATATATCTATAACATTGTAAAAGGAGTATTCTACTGACGTTGGTCGGCTGAGATTCCATCATCCAATGAAAGTCTACAATGTTAAACTTATGGAAAAACTTTGTCTGAAGATGGAATCTCGGCCGATTTACATCAGTGGAATTCTGGTTTTACAGTACAAATACTCCCTACGGAGATGTCTTGCAATAAAAAAAACAAAAAAAAAAAAAACTCAACTCACCCCCCAATGAGAGATGCACTGTATGAAACCATGATCTTTGTTGCAGAACTTGGTGGTCCCCCTGACCTGCTGCCCCCTGAAAGATTACAACACAGAGATTCCTGAACCAATAGACCAGACCAAATGTATGGCCGCTGCAGGGGACTCCAATTCTACTCTCAGGGGAACGGACGTCTGGACTAAGGTAGGAGATATACATCAGGATTTCGAAATTAGTTAGGGCAAGTGGATAGAATAAATTATTTTGGAATTTTTTGTGTGATATGAATCGCTTTATACCCAAACGCTGGTGAAGCGCCACTGGTGGTGATCGTACACGCTAATTAACAAAATCTAAACATGCATTGTGCTCGATGTTAGTCGGCGATCATATAATGTTATATGTGTTATCCCCGATATGTACATGTATATTAATAGTGCTTAAGTCTTCATAATATCACCGTATCACGCATTTAAAATTCAAAATGTTTTAACCTCTTCCAGGGCTGCAGTCCCCAGCTGAAGGATTGGATTAAGGGACACGCCGGCCTACTTATCGGGATCGCCTTCGGGTTAGCCGCCATACAAGTAAGACTACTTCCACGCTCATTACATTTAACAATGATTTTATCGGGGTTATCCGCTGTTGCCTTTTCTTGTGGTTTATTCTTGTGAAATGTGCAACATGAGCAGGCACAATAGGCGTACTAGACCAATGTAGCAAGGAATTGTGACTTTTGAGAAAAGTTGTTGATAATTTTTTTGAACATTTCTTTGATGTGTGAATGACAAGTACACAAATATAACCTCAAAATCCTGCATTCTATTATATACTCGCCCTTTCTTGCTCCATTGGTCTATATAAGTTGTTAAGTGTCACCTACACTGGAAATACAACAATACCAGCACAGGTCAATCATATTTGACTTTAGTGAAAGCTCTCATGAGGTCACTCAATAAAATCGAATAGTTTCTCATCACCATGTGCGTCATAGAAATGAGGTATCGAAGAAAACTGTTCTTCTTTTCTTGCAAAGTATGATAATTAAAGACCGATATTGGCATATTTATGTAAAAATAAAGCTTATACTGCAAATAATTTCCCCAACTCCAAAGACCAATGAACTATAAAATACTAAAATGTAAAGAAAAGCATGTATTACCCAAAATATTTTAGCCCGCAAGTAGGCGAAAAAAAGCCTCGTCATGATTTCCAGTCTTTGGTGATGTGAAACAATTTCGCTTCTTTTAGTGGCCTCAATTTTTAAATCACAAGACTAAGGCAGCAGTGGATTACCCTATTTTCTTGATATTGTAATAGTACCTTATTTGATTCATTATGCTCATGATTCTGATTAGCTTTAAATCCTCACGCATATTTCTAGTATATTGTAATTAGTATCACACACATCTTTATTTAATAGGCAATGTCAAATATATACATGCTTGAATCAATTCAAATTGTTACCTCAAACTTTCATTTTTTTCTATTCACTCACCCCAAGTAATATTTAGAATATATTTGCTAACTCCAATTGATACTTGGTTGTTTTTCAATTGAACTGATCTCTAGCTCACTATCATTTTTGTACATTTATTACATTTTCGCTCTTTACTCAGATATATAGTCATAGTCCCTTCTCTTAGTTCTAGATTATGTAAATATCTATAACTGTAACGCATGACATACTCACTATTCCACCTATATGATTTGCCAACAGTCAGATCACCTTTAGTAGACGTGTATAATTTTGTTTGCTTTTCTTATCGTGCGTCGAATCACTTTCCTTGTTTTCAGGTGTTTGGTATCCTCATGGCTTGTTGCCTGCGCTCACATATCAAGAAGGGATACGAAACTGTCTAGTCCCCTGTGTACAGGTAGATACCAGCCCATGACCCATATCCCAGGGTTTTAACCAGTTAAACATTTAAATGCTGCAATAAGTGCTTATGCATTATGTCAATTTGTCGAATAAATGCAAACTCATTTGTCATCTTGATGCACCAACTCATGCATGCACTGGCTAGTTCTCCGAGGTGAGAGGACAAACATTTAGAGCGTTATCTTAATCAGACTGTTCAGATGATATTAATTCTTGTCTTTAATGGGGGGGGGGATCTGCCCCCCCTCACCCCCATTTTTTCTTCTTTTTCTTCTATTTCAATCCTATCTTAAACGATCTTAATTCTTTTAATTCTATTTCAATCCTGTCTTAAACTTCCTTGATCCCATCTTAAGGTGGGTCGCTACCCTTTGATTTCTTCAAATTCTAAAATCTATCAGAATGGGCCAATATTGCATAACCAGATACATATATATATTCCCTAAACTGTGATAAAAATTTAGATTATTTCAAGCAAAATTGTGCATTTTGTAACACTTTGAATATTTGACTTAATGGTAACTGATAATATTTCTAATTTTTTAAAAAGTGCTAGTAAATTGCAGATATTTACTATTTAGAACATTATAGATGCTATGATATTGCTTGAAATAACCACGGGTATAAATCAGGACAGTTTTAGATATAGCTTTTTACCATTTTACCCATCATGCAGTGCCATATATAATTAATTTAGTCTTTTTTTGGCATTATTTTTCATTTTCAAAGGTCCAAAACCCTAAAAATATGCCCGGGACCCCCATCAAAATTACTTCTACATGTTAGCAAATGATCTGAACTATTATCTGAGAGAGTTTAAAAAAAATCTGTTAATACTGAATACTATTTTTAGCCACTAAGGCTACAAATAATGATGATTTATTTGTATTCTTTCCCGAAACCCCATATTTTTACCCAGAATGCCATGGCGTAAAATTGTAAAATTAATTTTTCCAGTAAAGGAGAACATATAGGCGTTTAACATGTGATGTTTTACATTTCTGCGCATAATGGTTGACATAAAAAAAAATCATGGAAGTTTTCACATTTTTTCTCATTTTCAGAAAAAAATTAAAATACTTTAATTTTTCAAAATTCTATATCTAAAAAAGTAGTTCGGGACCCCCTATTTTTCTTTGCATTTTCCGATTCTATATGATTTAAACTACCTGTAAAAAAAAAAGCGAGATTCTGTTAACTTTCA
This sequence comes from Harmothoe impar, assembly GCA_947462335.1. Lineage (NCBI taxonomy): Eukaryota > Metazoa > Annelida > Polychaeta > Phyllodocida > Polynoidae > Harmothoe > Harmothoe impar. The sequence continues at coordinate 9,159,309 of OX381711.1, read as the reverse complement.
GTCACTTTGACCCAAGTGTAGCGACCCACCTTAAGACTATCTTAGACTATCTTAAAGCATTTTTTGTATGGCTTTTCCTGTAAGCCGAGGGAACATACTGACAGTGTCCCTATACAACACACTGCTGCCCCAAAATAAAACACTGAATTAGGATATTAAGATTTAAGATTAAGATAACGCTCTAAACGTTTGTCCTCTCACCTTGGAGAGCTATCCCGTATTTGCCCAACTCATCACTGAGGAGTACCTCACCGTATGGGCATCATGCCAACCTTTTGGGAACGTATCAATCCACCGGATCGATAGCCCGGGCAGTATTCATGCATCATGCCGACAACTGATATAGAACATTAAAGCACTATGTTGTTCTTAAAGGGTTCAGCCACACAAATTAAAGCAGGCCGCAAAATCTTTCATGAGAAAGCAATTGATTTTATTTACCGCAATGTTTTCAATAATGTATGTCACATTGACAAGGTTGTGATATTATTTTTCCTCCATTGAATATAAGGTATGTGTCCAGGGACAAATTTCACTCCATTTTAGGCCTATACAGAAATCTACTCACTCTGAATCTTAGTTGATATGATAATGTTTTGCTATCCATCCCAATTTTCTTTAATTGGAAACTACAACAATATTTATTATGTGTGTGCCCGTAATACAGTATGACATGTGACCCCTTTCTTCCCTAGTGTATAATTCTATGATTTGTATATTAAAATAATAATTACCAAAAAAAACCATCAATATTAAATGTCTTATTAGTTACTAATATAGTTAATATCATAAGACCCCCTTTCCCAGATCTCTATTATACTTGAATACATCACCAGATGTATTTAAAATCATAAAAAGTCTGTTATTGAATTGCAGTTTAAACAATTAATATATATGACTAAATTTAATTTTAAATTTTGACAATTTTATTCCTCACAGATCATCACAATCATAGCTGCCTGTGTTCTGCATTATGAAGTAAGAAACCATGGAGTGGTTGCCTAGTTACGGCGGGATCGGCAACCGGAGAAAGAAACAAATAAAAGTAATTGTGGATATTTTCGTCGACAAATGAAAAGTTAATATTTTCTAAGTCTCATTAACTTGTTACTGTAAGTGACTTTCTCTTTAGTGTAGATTATTTATATAAGAAGTTAGGGGGAGAAAAAACTAATAATTGCAAGGTTTTCTGCGACGGATATGTTGTAAAGTTTTCTGCGACTGATATGTTTTGATGGTACAGAGAAGAAAAGTATTTCTCTTGGAGAGACCTTGAAATGAATGTATTCATTGGTATATGCTAACTAAACACAATTATGTATTTATAATCATAATACCATTCCAGTGGTCATTGATAAAAATGATACAGGATAGAATTTCGTTTGTGGATCATAAGAAATCTTCATTTTTTTGTAATGATTATTTCACTATTGACTGTGAATGTTCAGGCTTGTAACCAGTAGTAACTTCAGTCATGATACTTGTATTATAAGTAAAAAGAGGCCTTCATAAGGGTAGGGGTGAATGCCAAAAACGTGTATATTTTTGTGCAAAGGGGTAGTAGGGTGCTGTAAAGGATATACATTGATTAATATCCTTCATTCTTTAGCGCGTAGAGATATATAATCTGGGGGATGCGTCGTTTGATGAAGCTTGGTACTATTTTTCTCCAGGTGTTTAGCCATGTACGTTTTTGACACGATCCTTTATCAAATGTATCCAGTGCCCATTCTACATTGGCAATTGCTAAATAATGGATAATTAAAATCCTATATTTATTAAGTAGATAGTTAGTCGTGATGGCCATGTTTCATAACGTATGTTAAAGGTGCTATTACAGCTTGTGGAGAAATTATCTTCTCAAGGCCAGACCAAAAAAAAATCTGTCAATGGATTTCACTCGCCTTTTTGTTGAAAAATTGAGAATTTTCTCTCATTATCTTGTTGATTTATTTCATATATTGATCTCCAAAATCGCCACTCGCTCTACTTTTCCATCTACAAAATCCATTGACAAATATATGCTCAAATTTTTCTTAGAAAATGTTCTCGCTTGCGCCATATTTTCAAAAGTGAAATCCATTGACCAACTTCTTTTTTGGTGTGGCCCAAAGACCCCAGAAAGTGGGTCCAATGTACTGTCATAGTATTCTGTGAAATATTTCGAAAGAAGCATAATATTATCTTTCTAAGTTAAATTGGAGAGCATCCAGACATTTTTCAAGTAGTCTGGTTTAGGTAGAGATAATAATACAATGATTAGCTTGTGGATAAAACACTTTTTGCTGAAGATTTGTAGAAGTATTGTTTAAAAAAAACTAGCTTCCAATTGACAAGTTACGCTTGTGACGCTTAATACATTTTGCATTTGAATCAATTCATAGTCTATTTTGTGACTTCCAAGCATTTGAACATTCCCAATACAAATGGTGATATAGATATGAGTGTATTATCCGACCGTCCAAGTACTTATATCCTGCTTGTCCAAGTTTCCAATCTACTCCAAAAAAGCTGGCAGTATACTGTCTATATTCGAGGCCTTAAGTACTAGTAGAAACGTCGGTGCCGTTGTTAATTATTTCTGAAATGCTTAGCGACATTTAGAAGAATTGCAATCAGATGAAATTGCCGGTGGCTATTGCTATACGATTTGGTGATGTGTACATATGTTTGGAGCATGCTTTGTAATCCTTTGATATAAACCCAAAGGCTGCTGGGTAGGTAGTGCCTTGCTATGTATCAGTTATATTGTGGGCATTCTGTATTGGTAGATCTTTAACCCTTTGAGGACGGCATGTCACTAAAAGGTGATGTTTGTGGTTATGATGCACCAATGCAGCCCCGGTGAGTAACTCACCAGAGCTGCGTCAGTGCATCATGCTGACCCTTCTTGAGTTCATGAACACCATAGAGTAGGCATGATACTTGAATGCAGCCATGGCGAGTTACTCGCCAGGGCTGCATTGATGCATCAGGAGGGCATAGACAATGATGAAAGCCGAGATTACGTTTTGACTGCCTTAGCTAATCATCAAACTATATATCCTAATGTGACAACTGCAGAATACCTGTTATATATCTAGCTTTGTCTCTTATTCCTTGATGATTTTGTAGATTTTGGAGGTCGTCCGTTTCTGGTGTTATTTATGCCATGTGTAACCTAGGATATATCTCACAGTTAAATCAGCATCACAATAAAAGGATGTGGGAAATAAACCCAGGGTCTGTCTTATTTCACATATATATTTACATTAAATACACAGTGGCAGTTGTAGACTCATTGCAGGTGCACAAAATCTGTAAAACATGTTGATTGCTATATATTTCTGAAAAAGATCGAACCTAAACCTTTGAGCTTTTCCTCTATGTAAAGGAAATTCCAACGAGTATGATACATTGTGTATGTCCATGCAGGAGGGTTTTGACGGATGTGGAGACACCTAGTGGGTAGAAATGCACTTGGCACTGGGCTCACTAGCTCCACCTAGAATACAATGGGCCCGTTATCAAGAGCCGATCCCGAGAATAACATTGAGTGGAGGAAAATGCATGACTGATTTTAATTCCCCTCCGTGGCTGCATGAATGTCCATGCTGGCTAGTTTGGGAGAGGGTCCGGCCAAATAGAAGAAATGTAGGGTTTCCGTAACATGAATTCCATTTGAGGCTTTATCAATATTATTATTTTGAGATGAGTTGAAAAGTCGCCGCCCCCCTTAATATTGCCTTGGTACCTTTTGGAACTGCTTGTTGTTGACAACGATGCTGGCGGTTTGTTGGTGCCAAGGGCGTGGCAGACAGTTTCAAAGTAGGGGGTTTGGCGCTTTATGACTTTATTCTGCGGTTAGCCAAAAGTTGGGTGTTTGTGGGGGGGGGGGGGGGGGGGACATGTACGGCAAAATTGCTATAATGCAGGCTATTCCTAGATGACTGCATTACTGACAGCATAAGCTTCAATTTCATACAAGGTTGCCAATATTTCTGAAATTTTAACATATTTTCCATCGAAAATACATGTAGGGGAAAAAAGTTTCTCCAGCTCATGATTTTTATGATGCGCGCGGTGAAGAGAAACAACTTCTTTTTTCAATTTGGGGGTTTATATATTCCCTAAAGCCCCTGCTATTATTATTATTATTATTATCCTCTGTTTAAGATTCATGTGTAACCTTTCAGAATATATATCTCAAAGAAGGTGACCGACACTTATAATTTTAGAGTCATATGGATCCACCTTCATCAGGGATAACTCTTTTATTGCAAGAAGTAGACCGAGGTATGGTTGGGAGTGGTTTACAGAGCAGAAATGTCATAGATGTAAATGTATGATATTTTGGCAAATGCAGGTTTTCTTTGATACAGTTTCCAAGCGCTTAATCAAGTAGAACATGTGTGTTTTGATTAGGTATGGGCTTTTTATAGATCATTTTAAAATATATCAAAAAAACATATTTGAAAATGTGCTGGTGCAGAATACTATAGTGGGGTGATCAATGATTCCAGATAATTAACAGTCAATTGTAGCCGGGTTTTCCACGGGGGGGGGGGATTTTTTTTAAAGTGACCTTCAACCCCCAGCGTCCCAGATGACTGAGTACCTGTCCCGACTGCACTCTGAGTGTTGCTGGACGTGTAGTAAGATCTGCGGGTTTAAGAGCGTTAATCCCGTTATGAGATGGACATACATAACAACATGTCATTAGATAACGGCTACATATACCCGGCAACCCCCCCACCACCAATAGGTGTAAAACAGCTTATTAGCACTAATCCCGTTAGAAGCCCTTATCGTATACATACAGCTCGTAACGCCTTGACACGTGACCGTCTTCACACCTCGGGGGTAGGGAGCGTGAGGGTCGCCTGTGAATGGCGGAATGGTGAATGGGGGGGGGGGGGGGGGGGCGCGTCTCCCCCATGCCCCTTCACACCTGTGGCGTGCAGGTGCGACGGAGGGTGTGTGTGTGTAGGTGGGGGGGGGGTGGGGGTGCTTGAGTAGATCCACTCATAGGGATGCCACTTCAAAACAATGCTGTAGCCGACAATAGGGTGTGGGGTGGTGCCGAGAATCTACCATGTCCCGGTCAAACCTGGGGGTTTGGCGTGCAGGTGAGAAGTCAGGCAGGTGTGTGTGTGAGTGGGGTGGGGGGGGGGGGGTATGTAATGACATCCACTGCTCAACATCTCAACCATTATCCACAACTCAGCTCTGACCTGTTTATGCATTATATACCTTATGTATTGACATAATGTATCAGTCTACTCCAGTCCCCTCAAGTACCCATATAGACTGGCCGTCTGCCGAATTTAGCCGGTATTGTAAAGTAGGCAAACTTGGTTTAGTTTAGTAGCCACTGAGGGGTCAGAAGACAGAAATCTACCAGCTGGGATATACACGGACATTGTACACCATATTAGTTTATATACAATTTGAGAAAATCGATCTATTTTTCTTTTTTAATTGTAAACATCGGACGTTTACAACCCAAACCCCTGTGGATTTATTGTTTTATCACGATTCATCAATGTGCATCGTCCAACAGCCGCCTGGAAAGGACCAGAATTGCTGAGGAAAATATAGACATTTTGGAATTGTACACATCGGACTTTTATCAAACCAAACTGTTTATTGTTATAACAAGCCTTCAATGTCCATTGTTTAACACTTTGAACGGAGGTTTATAGCTGGACACAATACTGACGTTCTGCATCGACATCATAATTATCACATTTAGTTTGTATCGTGTGTAACTGTTTACACCTGCCAAACTAATAAGTGCTCTATAAACAAGAATAACCTGATTACCTGCGACCAGAGGCATCCCGTCAGAATCATAATAAGTGTTTGTGCATCACATACCTGCCACCCCCCTACCTACCTACCCACCCACCCACCCACGGGTCCCTCCCCCCCCCCCCACCGCCACAGCACATAACTATCACCCCCCCCCCCCCCACCTCCCACACACACATACAGTACACTACCGCCGCAGAAGCATATTATACAACGCATCCATGTTGGTATAAGACACTTTTTTATTGCCGCGCTCAAATAGCCGCGCGTGTCAAACCAATATAGGGGCTGCTAATTAACATACTTAATTACCATACTTAATGAGTGGCACTTGGCGTAGCACGGCGACATTATAATTACCTCCCCCACCACCCAGTACACATTCAGACAGGGGGACCACTGGGACAGGGACAGAAGTGGTGCCTGCGGATTGAGTCCTGTCTATTAAACCAGGCTGTTAAAGTTTAGTGTAGGACTATATGTGATTTAAGTGGGCCATTGGGAGTGAACGAGCCTCTTTTACATTAGCCTTTCTGTGGTGAGACAAGGGGAGAACTTTCAGACCAAGCCCAAGGACTACTCCTGATATCCAGACATCAAGCTAGAGGAGCCATACCACAATCAAAGGATAGCTTCATTGTATTCAGTTTACAATTAGCCTTTCTGGTGGGACAACTGTCGAAGAACGAGGGAAGAACTTTCAGACCAAGCCCAAGGACTACCTACTCCAGATATCCGGACATCGACTCAGATAGGAGTTACATTGACCTCAGTGGATAGTTACCATTGGTTTGGAGGACTTCAGGATTGAACTCAAGATGGAAGCAAAGTGGATTTTATTTGTGGTGGCTGCGTTGTGCAGTTTGGTGATTGGTGACGGCAGAAGTACAGGAAAAGGTGAGTACATATTGTAAAAAACAAATTATGTCATGTTGTGCTTGTGTGTATACCTATGTTTGAGCCCTTTGATGGCAGCATTGGTGATTTAATGTATCGCGCCATTGTCGGGAGCAGAACCTACGTCAAAGAGTACAGTGTGGCCCTTATCACGCTTATCTCCCCTAAGATAACACACTCCCAAAGGGGTCTAAAAACATCGACAATGTACTAGGAAAATGTGTTAAAATCCTTATCGCAAGGGATCTAATTTACCTATAACAAAAAGGATAGCAAAATCTGAAAGGTATTCATAATGCCCTTTACATGTCAGATGTGCTTTATTCTAATGCCATTATTTGCTGAGAAAATGGCAAATATGTGACCTTTCTTAGTACATTGCCTACGTATCTAGACCCTTTGTCTCTCCCTAGCAACCAGAACTTCTGCGCTCCAGAATTTTAGTAGAAGTGTCGAACTACATTTTTGAAGTAATGATGCAGGAATGCACCCCCAATGGGTAACTCGCCCGGGTGGGGGGTGGGTACTCTTTCCTATAGTAGCTATGTATGAACATCACCTCAATGTTGGTACAAGGCACACTGTTTTTGAACTTCCTGCCTTTAAGGCACCATGATGCCATTGAAGGGTTAAAAATCGTATTCTGTCTGCATTTTGTCCGTCGCACTCTGCATTCCATGTCTTTATGTTTCACCCAGTTTCTATCCCCAAAGCATGTTTTCAATGTCCTATCCTGTTTTTCTCTTTTCCTTAAAAGGCGATTTTAGTCACGGCTATGGAAACAGCCTACAGTTAGATCAGGGGACGTTGAAGCACCGAGCTACGGCCAAGTCCATTAACAAAGGAGACCTCCTGTTGGCTGACTTATTCGTGAAAAACGGTAATTAGGATAGATATAAGTTATAATAACCCTAGGTTGAAGGCGGTGGAAGGCTAAGTGTAAGAGCTGAGTGACTCAGTGAGGGGGCAACGGGACCGTCCATGCTTTTCCATGCAGGTGCCAGACATAACAATGGCAAACTTGTCCCATACTTGCTGGTAAGGGCCAGACGAGGGCGAAGCCCAAGTCGCCCTACCAGCAAGCTGTGGTTAATTCTAATACCCTTTTCATAACCATTGTCTATCTGCCTTAAGGTGGGTCAATGTGATGCCTTTTTTGTCCACTGCACCGTTTTCTGCGCAGGTAAATTCTCTAGTTTGACCATAGAACACCAGGGCACCCTTGTTTCAAATTGGCCTAAGTAATATCAAATGGTCATAAAATAGTGTATGAATTTTCCCTGACCGGGGCGAGAACCACCAACCTTTGAATATGAAGGCATCCATTCTACCACTGTGCTATGCAGTCTGTCGTGGTTGATCCCATACATATGTAGCCCTCAGTATATTTCTATTTCTTTTCAACTTTTTTATTTTGATGGGCCTAAACCTTAGAAATGTGTGCGGGACCATGTGTTAAAAATACATTCTCTAGATAGAAAACATCAAAGCCTATACTCTGAGAGAGTTGTATAGAAATTTAGCTACTTTTCAATACAATTTCATGCAGATATGTGGCAAAACACTGTATAATACATCACATGAGACATTAACTTAAGGCTTAAATATCTCAGAAAGTAGCCCGGGACCCCCCTATTTTCTCAGTTTCTTTGGAAAGTGTATGCTATCATGGTCTTATGGTGAAAACCTGACGAAAATCTAGCTACTTTTACCCCGGGGGGCCACTCCCTCAGATTTGAAAACCATGTGTGAACACGATTCCAAGGGAAAGGGTCCGTTTTTGGGTCCTAGGCACGGGCCCGCGAGAGCCGTTGATAAGGGGTGCTTTTTAGGCAAATTTTGGGAGAAAGGGGTACATTTTCAGAGCTTTAAAGGGTACTTTTTACTTTTTTCCCCTATAATATTTCTTGGTCACCCTTGAGAAGGGGATTTTTTTCAGGGTCACCCGTAATTAGGGTATATTTTTCAGGGTCATCTGTGAATTGGTCCTGTTTTCTTGCTAATTTCCCCTTGAAAAGGGTATGATTTTTGAAAATGTCCCCCCTTGATAAGGGTACCAGATTTGAGGTGATGTTCACACCCAGTGACTATAGAAAAGATAGGGAGTGGCCCCCCCGGGACTTTTACATCAAGGCATTGACCCACCTTAAGGTGTTTGCCTACCTTGAGGTTTACGTTCAAAAATCCAGAGGGCAGTACTGTGCCATGGTTGATTCACTCTCCTAGCAGAGGCCACCTTACTTTACCCTTGATGCTGCCACTGCCCAGGCTTTCCCTGGAGTCAAACTGATGAACTAATGGTCACTCTCACAGCATAGGGCTCATTTAGTGTAATGTTGTAGGTATAGGGCTAATGGAAAATGATCCAAAACTCTTAAATAATGCGCGGGACCCTATGTCAAAATTACTTTTGATAATTGACAATTAATCTGACGGATGTTATGGGGCAGTTTAAACAGAATCTAGTTACTTTTACTACTATTTCTCATCAACTAACACTGATTTCCCTCTTTGGCCTTACCTAATGACTTTTAATTTTCAAAATTCAATAGTTAAAAAAGTAGGTCGGGACCAACTATATCTCTTTTGGCCTTTGAGTTGAGGACGAAGTAAGGTACCTAGAACAACATTTTGGGGTAAATCTAGATACTTTTGATACAAAGTAGGCAACCACCTTAACCTTCGGTTATGTGAAAAAAACCAAGGTGTGAAATGCTTTGTCTCAGCCCTCCACCGTGGGTTAACTGTTTTAAACCACAGCTGTGAGGGTAATGTGAGTCTACACAGAAAAAAACAAGGTGTGAACTCCTTTGTCTTAGGCCTCCGCTGTGGTTCAAACACAGAAACCTCCACTCAAAAGTTAGACTGGCATGCCTGATCCCGCGTACCTACAGTGGGAACGCTAGTGGGAGCTGCCAGGGCAGGTAGTCCCGTCTACTCAAGAGTATGTAGGACCCTTCTTTTGATGATATAAGGATGTGCCTCTACATGGGTACCCATATAATTGACTGTGTCGCCGTGTCGATTTTTAAACAAGGGGGCCGTGTCAGCGTGTCGATTTTTATATGTATGGAATATACTATGCCCTTATGGAAATGGGTGTGTCCGTCGATTTTTAAAACCCCCGTGTCGCACGTGTCGATTTTTAAAACCCCCGTGTCGCTGTGTCGCATGTGTCGATTTTTAACCCATGTAGAGGCACAAGGATGGGGGGGGGGTCTCACCACCCGTCCTTTTCATCCCAAGAAGGGCTGACCGCCCCTGCTTTTTCATCCTCTCACACGCTGGTTAACCCACCGCACCGCTCCTGGGAGAGGTGCGGCAGTTGTTATCTAAAACATATCTCGGTGCACCCCCGGGTAATTTTACATAACTCAGTTAGTCGTGGGGTATCTATTACATGGACAAATAGCGTCTAGGTATTGGGGTCCTTCGTGTGGTTTAAGAAAAATGTACTGAAAAGTTACTTCATATTTTGTCTGTGTCTCTATCCCCTACTCTACATTCCATGTCTTTGTTTTTATGTCTACACATTGTTGCATGCACGAAGGAGAACCCACATATAACTTATTTTCTGCTGCAAGCTAACAATATAGGGTAGATTCACCTGGATTCGGACACATACCCGGAGACGGACACCTGATTTTGTGGTTATTAAAGCGTTTTAAGCCATTCATATGTGAACTGAACAATAGTGAAGTTAAAGTGTTAATCTTTAAAAAAAACACTAGAAGGATGTAGTAAGTAGGGTACATAAATAACCTAACATTTCACTGTCCGTCTCAGGGTATGTGTGTGACTCAGGGTGAATCTACCCTATTATATTGCTCATGGGTGCACACTGATGCCGTAGTAGGGTAGACTAACCGTGAGTCGGACACACACCCTGAGACGGGCAGTTTTACTTCTAGTCACGTATGGATGATAATACTTGTACTGCTTATTTATGGCAAAAAATACACTTAAACTTTACCATCATCACAAATAATTGTATTGGATTAGAATGCTTGAATGAGCATGTATACATTGAAGTGTCCGTCTCAAGGTATGTGTCCGACTCAAGGTGAATTAACCCTATGATTAGAGGTGCACCGAGACATTTACAAAGGGGATCCTACAAACCCAAAACTAATTCAAAGCGTCACCAAGTACAACTACATTACATTATACAGCCCATCTTCACTCACTATCTACGATATACAACAGCATGAAAAGTTTTGTTTTAATGTCTCATGATGTGTCACACGAGATATGCGCGATTTGCGCCCTGCCTGGGGGGGGGGGGGTAAAAAATGTTGAGGGGTGAAAAAATATCTAACCACCCCCCCTCCCCTGTTGTTACAAAATGAGCACTCCCTAACGACGACACAATGCATCAATGCATGATACCTTGGTCTTGATGATGTATACATCATACACCAAAACTTGATTTCACCAATATGTTGTGAAACCAATGAAATCATGTTATTGTCGTTATCCACTAATTGAAATGCTGGTTAACAAGCTGCTTAAAAACCCTGTAATTTCAAAAGAAAAATATGGGAAACTTAATATCAGGGGCGGATCCAGGAATTTTGGAAAGGGGGGACGTGATAAAGGCAATGTACTGGGGGTATTGACAATTTTTACATTAACATATGTATACTTACAGTAACGCGCGGGAGTGTTGGTCATATTATATCCCCCCCCCCTCTGAAGTCGCCCCTGAATACGAATGTTTGGCAGCATTTTTGAAGAAACACTTCTTTTTTCCTAATGATATTCCAATAGTTTAAGGCTTCCACAGCTGTTTAAAACTACATAGCTACCAAAAGAATCAATGACTTTCAATGAAAAACACCGAAAATCAAATAATATAGATATGTTCTTTCTCTCCTCCAGCTGCCCGTAAGGGAGAGTGCAGGCACCTGGAGAAGGCCATGTTGAAGTTCTCAAGGTCATCCAAGAACCACAACCCCCTCCTAGAGGTCATGGGGCTGGAGGCCAAGGTCAACCGGCACGCCCTCCAGCGGCTGGGGGAGGTACTGCACCTGGATATGTACAACTCTAAGGGGGTCTCACACCTAGCCGATATTCTGTGCAGTAAGTATTATCTTTTTTATAATATGTAAATATCAATATTGTTGATCAAAGCAAATTGGAAGTTTTCAACGGATACACCGCAGTTGTATGGTTGCAAGACAGGCCCTGGTCCTAATATTTTACAGTGAAAATAGAAATAACTCTAAATTCGATAATTCAGAAGTAAATCAGTATTCTACAAAAAAACAACCAAGTAAGCGATTTTTCTTTGAGAAAAATAGGCCCGACTACAACCAAAAATGACCAATCAAATCAGTTTGGTGAACCCCCCTCCATTTACAAGTTGCTGGGTACATATGGTGTGCTTCTACATGGGTACCCTCAGTTGTGACCGTGTCGCCGTGTCAAATTCTAGCAAAAAGGGCCATGTCATAGTGTAAAATTTTAAGAATATAGAACATACTGGAGCCTTATAAGAATCCCTGTGTCCGTCGATTTTTAAAGGGGCCGTGTCCCAGTGTCGCACGTGTCGATTTTTACCCATGTAGAGGCACTGTAGTGCATGCATACTTTTATAGAATCAAGTTTTATTCTCCATTATCCCCAATTTTAAATTACTATTTGACATTTTCAGAGAGCCGTAGCCGTGCGTACCTGGCGTACTCGCTGCGTGTTGACATCAGTGAGGTGGATGCCTTCTACGACACCTACATCACACCGGTCAAGTCTTATGGCAGAATCACGTCTCTCAAAAAGGTACAGGGTCTACTTTATATTATTAAACTTACAGAATAACTCGTGGACTGTTAGTTTTTTAAGCTTGATATATAGTTCATGAAGCTGCACCAGAGATCTGATTATGGTGACTTTTGTACTGGATTATAATAGCAAAAACCTGCATATAAGCCGCACCCCAACTTTGTGCCGATCCTATAAGCCGCACCTGCTATCTGATTTGTGTACTAGCCGCGGCCTATACGCGAGGTTTTACAGTAGATAAGCCACACCCCTACTATGGGCCAATTGTATGAGCCGCATTGGCTATCTGACTCATGTACTAGTCATGGCTTGTATGCGATAATTCATGGTATTCAGTATAAAAATTAGAAAAATTGAAATTAAAAATTATTTATTTTACCTCTGTATGTGGCTACTTTCATACTGTTCTATAGTAATAAAAATGTCTTGTATGACCCGCACCCCATTTAGGCATGTTTGTTATCAAATGAAAGCTGACTTTGTTGCTTGCAACCCGCGGGTAGTAGGGGAGTGGTCATTTTTTGACAACATGGGGAGGGGGGGTCGGTGGATTTCCGCGCGAGCTGGTCGAAAATTTTTTGGTCCCCCCACGGGAGGGGTAGACATTTGTTTGCCCCCCCCCCCCTCAGGCCAGTTGAAATTGAGGGTGGCCGATGCATTTGAGCTATAGTAACGCACTGGCTTCTTTACTACAAAAGGGTCCAAAATCTTTCCGCCCCCAAATTAACCAATAAAACTAATTTTCCCCCTTGACCCCTGTATAGGTGGCCAAGTTGACGGTGGAGCTGCTGGAGTGGACGCTGAGGACGGGGTACCCGGTAGCACCCCTCCGTCACGTGACCAGGAACGCCACCCAGACCTTCCTGCAGCACATCCAGCAGGAGATGACGTCAGACCCGCGCGTGCGCCGTGCTCTACGTGATGAGCACTTCCCACTGGCGTATGACCCTGCCTACGCCGCTGTAGCACTCACAGGTTAGTACTTTGTCATACTAGCGCTAGATCCCGGGGGGGGGGGGGGTACTCAGATCTGAAATGACTACCCACCTCCAAACGCCCCACGGAAGCGGTAGCGGTGGATCTCAAAATTGATGGGCGGTAACTCGCAGTACCCTTAAATATAGGGGGCGGTAACTCTAGATGAGTGGCAATTATAAGGGTGTAAATGGTAAAATGCAATGAGAACAACTATTATCCATGTTTACTCTGCTATTTGCATCAGGAAGTAAAGGTTGAATTTCAAGGGTCCCTGCCTCCCCCCCCACCCCCCCCCCCCCCCCAACCTTCAAGGTGCGACATCCGCGCTCTATTTATAGCTTTCCTATAGATGTATGCCTCAGAGTGCACCGTAAACATGGCGCCCTCCATGCAGGTTGGCCGGCCACAGAACCGCTGTGCCATCATTGCAAGTGTTCCTAACCATAGGATATTATTTAAAATGGGGGTGGCTGGCTAAATTCGAAATGGCGACATGGCCATTTCTTAAAATCGACATGTGACATGAGGCCTAGTGACATTCGACATGGGGTTTGAAATGATAGTGACAGGGGACATGAGCAATTCTTAAAATCAACATGGGACATTTTAAGCGACATGGCCATGCGACATGTCCATTTCTTAAAATCGACATGCAACATTGGGGCCCCCATCTACACCCACATTAAAGGGGGTCCACTCTCTTAGTAATATTTTGCTCCTCGGTCATACTCTTCAAGGGGCTAGTTCAATACAGCATAAGTCTAGTCGGTTACACGCCATGCCTGAATTATTTTACTACGCACAGAATTTGCTTTGGGATCAAATATATTAAGGTTAACTGGCAAATTTGCAACCCCGTTAGAAGGCCGTAAAATATTTTCTCATATTTTCCATCCTAAAATTATAATGAAGATAGGATATCAAAAATGGATTTTCGACCTATATACCCTACTTAGGTTATGTTACCAGAAAGCAAAGTACAGTAACAAAGTTTATATTTATAGGCACATGCCCGGGGGGGAGGACACTCCCTCAGCATTACTGACTATGTGTGAACATGATTCCATGGGAAAGGGTCTGTTTTCGGGCCCTTGGTCACCCTATTTTCTCAGGGTCACCCTGTAATTAGGATATATTTTTCAGGGTTATTCGTGATTAGGGTCCGTTTTTCTGATAACTTGACCTTGAAAAGGGTATGCTTTTAAAAAATTTGCCCCTTTATATTAAAGGGTACCAAATTTAGGGTGATGTTCGCACATAGTGACTATAGAAAAGATAGGGAGTGGCCCCCCGGGGGCACATGGTATGCAGAGAATGGTGCTGTCTTAGGTTCAGAGGGTCCAACTGCCTTTAGTGTTCCTGGCACGTTGGCAATTTAGTTTGGTATTTGGTTATTATTGGATACTGACAGTAGTATAAGTGGTTGTAGATGTGTGTAACATGATACTCCAATTATGTTAGTAAGATATTTTTTGTCTGGGAGATTATTATGAAACAGACAACACACAGATGGGGGAAAAGTCTGGAAAAAATGACGCATGAAGTGCAAAGCTAACACAGTATGGTTAAGGGGGAAACATCCACTATTTACCCTATTTGTTTTTTGAGGGCAAAATCTAGCCCTTTTCACAGAAACATCCTTGAGGCAGCATTCTTAACATGGGTCTTTTTATAGATCATCAAGTTATGTTCTAGTGAACCATTGAGTGGTACATCTTATAGAGATCAGAGTGAGAGATCACACCTTTCTTTAGTGCGCTTCTTAAAATGTATAGTGTCTGAATAAAATCACAGATTTATGCATTTAATAAATAACCACTTTATGATACCTTGATACTTGCGTATTAGAAGATAATATATATTTCTTAACTCATTTATTCCAGAGGCGCGTTCGTTAGCAGACCTGGCCAACATGTTACAAGTACCAGAAGTGTGGCTCAGAGCGTTCGCTCGCAAGATGCGGCCACGAAGAATCGCCAAGTCCATCCGATCTGTACGAGCCACCTTACGACTCTTCAAAATAGCCGACAAAATGGGACTCTTGAACATCGAGTAGATTGTGTTATATATTTTGTTATCAGTTTTTGTATGTGTTTCTTTGTCTATCATCCCTCTAGGTGAATTCGACAAATTTCTTCCTCGTGGATAACTGATCCAGATAATTGCATATCTTTATGCGGCGCTGTGGATCAGCCACCAAAGTTTTTTGTCCACACATGTCATGATAGATGCCAGAACATTTTTTCAGTTGTATCAATTGAGCTCTTTGTAAAATGCATCAGCTTAAAATAAATGCTAGGGTTTATTTGAAAAGTGTGAAATAGTAAATGATGAAGTATTTATTGCTGAACTTTGTAAATAATTATTGTACATAATTAGCTTTGTATATTGCAAGATTAAAGCTTGTTCGCTTAGAACCAAATGAGTGCGTTATGCGGTCCGTAAAATGGTAACCAACAATGTATATATATATGATGCACATATAGAGAAGAAAGCCTGTTTTTGCCCAAGATTAGGTCACAATGAATGTATTCAGCCTTTTATATCCACGTATGTGCTTCATGCAACATCATTTTGGATATTATGATCTTCAACATGGTTGTTATCTTGTATTATCCATGGCTCCCGAACCTGCATACATGTAAAGGTTGTAACTACACTGAAAAAAATGTGAGATTCAGCCTGTTGCTAGCCTTGTCACCTAAGGGAGTGATCATATTTTTATCAACATGGGGGGGGGGGGAAATTCAGACCCCTTGACCGGGGGGGTGTAAAGAATTTGGACCCCTCTTGGGGGGGTTAAAAGAATTTAACCTGTTTTGGGCCAAAAAGCAAGCGCGTTACTATGCTTCAAAGGGCCCGCGCGCGCCGATTTTCGCCCCGAGGGAGGGGGGGGTAAAAAATTTCGACCGGGGGGGGGGGGGGCTGAAAAAGATTTCGTACTCTCCACGCGTAAACACCCCCCCCCCCCTTTGTTACAAAATGATCACTCCCTAAACCACTCACTCACACGAGTCAAGGACTTTGCTGAGTATCAGACGATACTGCATGGACCCCCATTTAGCGTCTGGCAAGCCTGGATCGTCTTCACAGAACTCTAGGAGGCTCCAATGCTCCTGGCTTTATCAGACTCTGAGAAGAGGATCCAGGATTGCCTGACCCTCACCAAAATGCCCGACAGTTGTAAGTGGGTGCTTCTGGCGACATGGTCAGCGTCCGGCTGACGCTCACATTTTTCTCAGTGTAGTTGTTCCCCATGGGAATATACACGGTTGCAGTGATTACAATGATATAATCAATACTCAACTGTCCCAGAGCTCAAAATACAAATTTGGACATTTAGCCTCAAAGGAGTAGATTGTTATTAAGTAGATAACTTGCTGGGTTTGATATAACGCTATTGTACATACTTGTTAATTCAACGTCTACGGAAAATATGGCCATATATATAGATACATGTCACTACGTTAATCAAAATATCATTTAAATAGAGTATCAATTACGCATACGTATGCCCATAAAAAAGTCACAATACCCATATGATCATATTTTTTGGAGGATTTGCATCTCAATTAGCAGTATCCATAAGGAATATATATATTGAACCAATCAAATCCCTACGTAGGTCCCGTGTATGATATAGCCTAGTTGTATTGACAGCTAAAATAGATGTATTTATAAGGTCGTTGCACATATATTTATGACAATGCATTTGTATGAGAAGAGAATAAATAAATGATTATTTATGAACTAATGTAATTAATCCTTGCCTTTTATTGCTATTCGACTTTGAAATAACTATCTAATACACAGTCACACCAATTAAATCGCTTCTGTGTTGGTAAAAAAATTAGATCTATAATGCAATATATAATCAGATAATAAGTCTCAAAATGACATTGCATAGTCCAAAAAATATATATAACAGCTAATGTAGTCAGATCAGCATTTAAAGTCTTCTATTATCCAAATTATCTAACTCGTAGGACCATGAATCTGCTGAAGTTAAATTTCATCCTCACAACTGACCGAGCCCTATGGCATGAGGCAGGCACTGGGAGGTACAGGCTAATTAGGTTACTTACAGATTGGCACACTAATTAGATTTAATTACCATTGTGCCAGACATAGACCTTCAGCATCAGTAAGTGCAGATGGTTGACATTCATCCCTTTAAGGACCACAAATTGGTCTTAATGCGTTTTGAAATCATAATCTAATAGTTAGTAGTTGTGAAATGTATTTGTGATGCTTGGTAAAGATTTTCAACATTTTCAAGAGGTTTTGGATGGTGAGAATCAAACCTGGAATTATGTGGTGCAGGGTTCTCCCCACACTGCAATGACGCCGGCGTGCCGCCGGCGTCATTTTCACTGCCGCCGGTGTCAAATGACCCCAAAATCGCCGCCGGTGTCATTTTAGCTATCTATAGATTTTTGAATTTTGAAAATCCATCAATTATTAAAGAAGTTATTGGCATTTTAGCACTTTCCTATAAAAAAATGTGTTTTAAGCCGCACATGGGGTCTGTAAATTGCTATTGTACACTATAAGTTGCACCAGGTTTTGGCTCTCGTACAAGCCGCGGTTTCCACGCAAAAATTTACGGTGTGATTTTTGAGTCTGTGGAGAACCCTGTGGTGTATGAACTGAAAGTTGTATTCTAAGGTGTGGTCGCCAGTCGGTAAATGAAGATTTTTAGGGACTCGGGATTCTAGTCTTTCAATGTAATCTGCAGATTTTAAGTTGACTTGGGTTTGCCAATTTTCTCCTTACTTTCACCAATCTGTACATTTTTGGAAAATCTGCCCTTACAATGTTTTGTATGACCCTGGAATTATCAGATGCATGATGCATATGTAACAGTTGTGATAATTTAGATTATCTAAGTTCTAGTTCACTGATGGGAGCCGGATATGTTTAACCTCAGAGTTGTTAATTACTGGTGCTGGTATGGATAAGCCCAAAATCCACGGCGGCAGGATCCTGCGTTAAAATGGTTTCGCGGCTCTGCCGCCGCTATTTCGCCGCCATTTCGCCCTGCCGCGTCTTTTTCGCGGCTGTGCCGCCCAAGTCCACGGCGTTACAAGGGCGAAATATGCGCGGCAGGGCGAAATGGCAGCGAAAAAGGCGCGGCAGAGGGGCGATACCGTTTTAACGCAGCTTCCTGCCGCCGTGGATTTTGGGCTATAGCCCTGCACACTCTGACCACAACGTACAGGTCTCGGCGCCAGTGGCTGCATGTTCCCGGGGGCCACTCCCTCAGAATTCCTGACTGTGTGAACACAATTCCAAAGGAAAGGGCATCTTTTTGGGCCCTAGGCAAGGGCCCGCGGGGACCATTGAAAAAGGGTGCTTTTTAGGCAATTTTGGAGGAAAAGGGGTACATTTCAAGGCAGAGCGACTAGAAAGACTCTCAGATAACAATTTAATCTACCATTTCTCAACTTTAAAGACAGATTTGTATGTTTCTTGCAGATTGGGGCAAGGTTTAGGTTTACATGTTGTGGGTCATTTCTACTATTTACATTAATCACTTTTGAATAGGGGAATGTCTCTTGCGGTCCCCCTTGATTAGGGTACGATATTTTGCTCGATTTCCTATTAAAAGGCTGTTATTTTGTTAATTTGCCTCCCGTGATAAGGGTCCTAAATTAGCTGATGTTTACACATAGCTATGATAGAAAAGACAGGGAGTGCCCCCCCCCCCCGGGCTGCATGTCCTACATGGTACATTTTGTACACTGTAAGACATTGCCCTTGATTCAGTGTATTTCACTGAAGTGATCGCGTAATTGGAATTAGTCCCGGGGGGGGGGCACTCCCTATCTTTTCTATAGTCACTATGTGCGAACATCACCCTAAATTTGGTACCCTTATCAAGGGGCGACATTTTAAAAAAGCATACCCTTTTTAAGGTAAACTTACCAGAAAAACGGACCCTAATCACAAATGACCCTAAAAAATATACCCTAATCACGGGATATCTGAATCAAGGGTGACCAAGGAAAATAAAGTAAAAAATACCTTTTAAAAAACTATGAAGGTCTGAAAATGTACCCTTTTCTCCCCAAATTTGCTTAAAAAGCACCCCTTATCAATAGCGTGCCTAGGACCCAAAAACAGACCCTTGCCCTTGGAATCATGTTTACACATGGTCAGTAATGCTGAGGGAGTGCCCCCCCCCCCCCCCCGGGGAATTAGTTCTGCATGGCTCAAGAACCCTGATACTTGAAAAAGGATAAATATGTAAAAAAATAAAATCCTCCCCACCCAAGATATTAAAAATGAGCACTCCCTAAGGACGCAGGCAGGGTTTGTCCGTCGGCCCCTCCCCTGTACCTAATTCTCTTTAATGACAATCCCCTCATGCCCGGGGGGGGGGGCACTCCCTATCTTTTCTATACTCACTATGTGTGAACGTCACCTCAAATCTGGTACCCTTATCAAGGGGCGAAATTTTCAAAAAATCATACCCTTTTCAAGGGAAAATTAGCAAGAAAACAGACCTAATTCACAGATGACCCTGAAAAATACACCCTAATTACGGGTCACCCTGCAAAAAATCCCCTTCTCAAGGGTGACCAAGAAATATTATAAGAAGATAAAGTAAAAATTACCCTCCAAAGCTCTGAAAATGTACCCCTTTCTCCCAAAATTTGCTTAAAAAGCATCCCTTACCAGGGGCCCTCACGGGCCCGTGCCTAGGACCCAAAAACGGACCCTTTCCCTTGGAATCGTGTTCACACATGTTATCCAAATCTGAGGGAGTGGCCCCCCGGGCCCTCATGGTATCACTGCCTTGGTAATCACCCAGTGCCTTTGGTGCACTGCTCTAGTGATATTAGTGTTATAATAGCGGCTGAGAGGAATGTAGAGAGAGGCGTATACTGACCGGGTACTGACACAGTAAACAATGATGGAGCTACACAGGAGGAATGCAGTCCATCTATGTACTATTGTTATGGCTGTTGCCATGACAACCACACTAGTAACAGGTAGGTGCATTAGGATGTTTGCAGCTTTTTTTGTGAGATATATATCAGTAATTCCAATATTTCCCAACATGTATAGTAACCTCTAAATAATGAAACCAAAATTATGTACACTGTTAGAAGTGAATTTAGCTTAGCAGTAGAATGTACAGTAGCTTTACAGTATTATGGGTCAGGCCCCGCCAAAATGGACTACCGTAAAACCTCGCGTATAAGCCTAACTCGTGTATAAGCCGCACCCCGACTTTTGGGCGATCCTAAAAGCCGCACCAGGGATCTGATTATGGTGACTTTTAGTACTGTGCAATAGTAGCAAAAACTCGCGTATAAGCCGCACCCTGACCCTGGGCCAATGCTATAAGCCGCACCGCCGATCTGACTCGCGTACTAGCCGCGGCTTATACGCGAGGTTTTACGGTAATTGGTGTTTTTTTGTCCTTTTCACCTTTCAGCAACTATTACATGGACATATACCTGATCATCACCAATACATCTTGATTTCATGTAAGAGAAATATGTATATTTAGTACGGTATCAGTGTACGTGAGCATTAGGGGTATATTAGAATCTACTGAAGTTTTACAGTATACATATGCTACGGTATGGTTCATATTGTCCGATACATCCATACCACTACAATTCCAGCTCCCAGTGTGGTGAATGCCAGCCGCAAAGATGAGTGTGACGACAAAATGGCCGACGCCATCAGAAAGTTTGTCACATCCTCTGTGGTAAGTGTTACTGGCTGTGTCTCACGACCTTGAGCCAAATTTTTTGTCTCTGATCGGGTGCCGTCTCTGACCAGGTGCCGTCTCCGACGAGGTGTCACAAAACAGGTGTTTTAAGAAGAATTATACTCATATATATAAGGATTTGTAAAAACGTTATGGCGGTTGTTATATAAATATAATTATAATTACAATTAGCCTCCTGCTGTTGGTATTTTGACCTTATCAAGCCAAGCCGGTCAGAGACGGCACCCGGTCAGAGACGGCACCCGGTCAAAGACGGCGCCCAGTCGTGCAGGGTAATGTGAAACTATTTTTCAAGTCGACTTATATATGGTGATATATTTAACAACAGCGTATGTTTCTTCATTGACCGTGTCCTTTTTTGTAATCAGGTTCTTCGTTGTACGCTATGCCATGTGGAAAACATCCACTTTCAAAACATGTAAGAATGGACAAGTGCAAACATAATTGTCAAAGACACAAATAGCTGACTAATGTGTTTATAATAGTGTATCATGCCTCATCCATGTGTAAGTACATACTAATATCCTACACTGATATTCCTAGGCTCCCTATACGACCAATCTCTCAGTCACTAGTGCCTAACCTAGTTAGTCTTTTTTTGGCTCCCTATACGACCAACCTAGATTAGTTATTATTGTCAGGTTGGTCAGTACTGACCAACCCACCGTAGTCTTTTAATTTCCAGGGGGAGCCACTGAGTGGTCATCACAGGTGGCACCAACTAGTGGTGTA
Source organism: Harmothoe impar (assembly GCA_947462335.1). Classification (NCBI taxonomy): domain Eukaryota; kingdom Metazoa; phylum Annelida; class Polychaeta; order Phyllodocida; family Polynoidae; genus Harmothoe; species Harmothoe impar. The sequence continues at coordinate 9,137,378 of OX381711.1, read as the reverse complement.
CAAATACAACAGACCAATGATGAACCTAGGTTAGCCACTACTGACTAACCCCTCGGTCATTTTTCAATATAACTTTGCCATTGTGACTAACACTCATATGACCAACCTAGGTTATTCTGTACTGACTAACCCTTTCAACCTATGGATTTTCAGTGTACGACAACCCAATACAAGGCTAAATTACCTACATTCCATTTTCGACCCCCGTTACGTGACATAAAATTGCAATGTGAACAACAATTCCTTTCATAACCTTTTCGGAACAGCATATTTCTATACATATGTACATACTTTTTCGTCTTTATGCATGAATGCAGCATCGGTGAACTACTCTTTCTTGCATCATGCCAACCATCATTCGTTTTTATTTTGTCATTAAAGGGTTAATTTTCACACAACATGAAGGGGTGTACAACCGTGATGTGTATCAAGTAACGTGATGTGTAGTACTACACATCACGGCTGGCCATGCAAACGTGATCTGTATCAAAGCAAGGTGATCTGTATCAAAACAATGTAATCTGTATCAAATTAACGTGATCTGTATCAACGTGATCTGTATCAAGTTTTTTTTTTTAATCCCCTGACCTTATCTTTATCAAAACGTGTTCTCTTTATGTAGTTAGTAAATATCTATGTTTTAGAAAAAGTATGACATCTGTGGGAATATCTTATTAACAGATCTAGGTAAAATCTGAGATTTATTTCACTATATTCCTCAAGTTAAAAGATACTAGAATTTAGTTTATTATTTTTCTCCTCTCCAGAACTTAACACTAAGGTGCAAAAAGGTCTAAAAAGCCTACACACAGAAAAGAAGTAGAATCACTGTGACTCCCGACTTGATCACTGTGGTAACTCTCCCCAGGACTTTAACATGACTCTTTAACATTAGCAGGACTCTAAAATAACTCTATAATGACTTCTATTCTAAGACTCCCTAATCAATGATTGGGAGTCACTTTAGAGTTGTGGGGGGAGTTACCTCAGTGATTGGGGCTGGTTCCCATTTGAGAGTTACCGTGATTCTACTTCTTTTCTCTGTGTACCCTGCCTCTCTCCCAATGGGAGCATAGAACATTGAATCAACATTGATGACTGGTTGTCACTGTTGGTTCAATGTTGTTTCAACATTGATTTAATGTTGAACTGAACTTTGTGGCCACTGGGCTGTCGATCCCCATTAGTTAGAGGAAGGAGTTGATACACATCACGTTTTTTGATACATATAACGTTGGGAGGTGCCTAAATTCAAGTTGCTCTGGGTTACTACACATCACGATAGTTACTACACATCACGGTTAGATTGTCACTACACATCACGTCTTTTTAATACACATCACGTTTGCATGGTCAGCCGTGATGTGCGGGGTGGGTGTGTCGTGTCGTCACTAAAGGGTTTTTGTATTTAAGCATCATGCCCTTGGTCGTCATCATGCGTGAATGCAGCCCTGGTGAGTAACTCGCCAGTGCTGCATTCAGGCATCATGACGAACCTACGGGAAGGATCGGCATAATGCAGCAATGTAGCACTGGCGAGTTACTCATTATGACAACAAATATCATCTTTTCTTTTTAACATTGTTCTTCCAGGGACACAGCCACAACCCCCTCCTGTACATGTTGGGTATAGAGACTCCAGGCGGGGTGGGTGGGTCGTGTCGTCACTAAAGCGTTAACCATTAATGTGTCATGTCTGGCGAGTAACTCGCCAGGGCTGCATTCATGCATCTTGCCGACCCTTCGGGGTTGATATGGCATTATAACTTGCAATGCGCTACCAGAATTCTTGTTAAAATTGCATGAATATTATTTATCAAATCTGCAATAAATGCAATTAATGCTATTCTTGCAGGGACACAGCCACAACGCCCTCCTGTACATGTTGGGTATAGAGACTCCAGGTGGGGTGGGGGTGTCATGCTGTCACTAAAGGGTTAACCTTATATGTCATGTTATATCAACATGTTGCCATTAAAGGGTTAACCCTGTTGTTTTACAGGGACACAGCCACAACTTCCTCCTATACAGTAATCCATAACACCCTTGGTCATCATGATGCATGAATGCAGCCCTGGCGAGTAACTCGCCAGTGCTGCATTCAAGCATCATGCCGACCCTAAAGGGTTGATACATCCCCAAAGTTTTAACATTGTTCTTCCAGGGACACAGCCACAACGCCCTCCTGTACATGTTGGGTATAGAGACTCCAGGCGGGGTGGGGGTATCATGGTGTCACTAAAGGGTTGAACATTAATGTGTCATGTCTGCCGAGTAACTCGCCAGGGCTGCATTCATGCATCATGCCGACCCTTCGGGGTTGATATGGCATTATAACTTGCATTGTGCTACCAGAATTGCTTGTTAAACTTGCATGAAAATTATTCAAATCTGCAATAAATGCAATTAATACTATTCTTGCAGGGACACAGCCACAACCCGCTCCTGTACATGTTGGGTATAGAGACTCCAGGCGGGGTGGGGGTGGACGCTGTCACTTAAGGGCTAATGTGTCATGTCTAGCGAGTAACTCACCAGGGCTGCATTCATGCATCATGCCGACCCTTTGGGGTTGATATGACATTATAACTTGCAATCTGCTACCATAATTGCTTGCTAAACTTGCATGAATACTATTCATCAAATCTGCAATAGATGCAATTAATACTATTCTTACAGGGACACAGCCACAACCCCCTCCTGTACATGTTGGGTATAGAAACTACAAACGGGGTGGGTGGGTCGTGTCATCACGGGTTTTTGTATTTAAGCATCATGCCCTTGGTCGTTATCATGCATAAATGCACCAGTGCTGCATTCAAGCATCATGACGATCCTACGGGAAGGATCGGCATGATGCAGCAATGTAGCACTGTCGAGTTACTCATTATGACAACAAATATCATCTTGTTTTTTACATTGTTCTTACAGGGACACAGCCACAACGCCCTCCTGTACATGTTGGGTATAGAGACTCCAGGCGGGTTGGGGGTGTCATGGTCTCACTAAAGGGTTAACCATTAATGTGTCATGTCTGGCGAGTAACTTGGCAGGGCTGCATTCATGCATCATGCCGACCCTTCGGGGTTGATATGGCATCAGAACTTGCAATGTGCTACCAGAATTTCTTGTTAAACTTGCATGAATACTATTCATCAAATCTGCAATAAATGCAATTAATACTATTCTTGCAGGGACACAGCCACAACCCCCCTCCCCTGTGCATGTTGGGTATAGAGACTCCAGGCGGGGTGGGTGGGTCGTGTCATCACGGGTTTTTGCATTTAAGCATCATGCCCTTGGTCGTCATCATGCGTGAATGCAGCCCTGCCAAGTTACTCGCCAGTGCTGCACTCAAGCATCATGCCGACCCTAAAGGGTTGTTACACTCCTAAAGGGTTGGCATTAGGTACTAATGCACACACACAGAAAAGTGAGAGTCATTGTCGCTAAAACTACCCTCACCTGAGGGTCAGGCACTGCTTGACTCTCAGGTGAGGGTAGTTTTAGCGACAATGACTCTCACTTTTCTGAGGGTGCAGCACTGGTGAGTAGCTTGCCAGGGCTGCATTGGTGCATTATGAGGACAAATCTTATCATTTGACGATATGCCATCTTTAAAGTGTTGAATGGGAAACTTCTTATTATATTACAGGGACACAGCCACAACCCGCTGCTGTACATGTTGGGTATAGAGACTCCAGGTGGGGTGGGTGTGGACGCTGTGAGGTACCTGGGGACCCAACTACAGCTGGACCTGGTGGACCCTGGGCAGCAGAAGGAGCTCGCCATCACACTCTGCCGTAAGTTACTGGCTGTGTCTCACGACCTTGGGACAATGTTTTTGTCTCTGACCGGGTGCTGTCTCTGACTGGGTGCCGTCTCTGACCTGGTGCCGTCTCTGTCCGGCTTGGCTTGATAAGGTCAAAATACTAACAGCAGGAGGCTAATTATAATTATAACTATGATTATATAACAACCGCCATAACGTTTTTCCAAATCCTTATATATATGAGTATAATTCTTTTTAAAACACCTTTTTCTGACACCTGGTCAGAGACGGCACCCGGTCAGAGATGGCACCTGATCAGAGACAAAAACATTGTCCCAAGGTCGTGAGACACAGCCTACTCATCATACTATCACTCAGAAAGATCGTCAGACGGACGCTGGGTTTGGGGGGAAAAAATAGAAGGTTTGTTTCAGGTAACGCGACCGACCCTATCAAAACAGGACCGACCCTACGTTTTTTTATGCAATTTTGAAGAAACTTTTGCTTTTTTAACATTTTTTGGTCAATTTTAGGCCACTCTAAAAAAAAGTTGGATCTCGTCACCCGGCACTGAAAATTATGACGAGGGCGTTTTTTATTTTACTGGGGGCCAAAATACGTAGGGAAATTAAGACTTTCCACGCACCATTTTCACATTTTAGTAGTTAACAGTTTATTGATCCATACAGATTGTTAAAATGCAATCTATTCCTATCTCTCTGCGCTACTGACTGTATAAGCTTTAATTTGATATCAAATATGCCTATATTTGTCCTTTTTTGACAGATTTTTCATTAAAAATCTAAAAAAAAAAGAAGAAAGTTTTCCCTGAATCACGATTTTCATGATGCGCGCGGTGATGAGAAACAACTTTTTTTTTGAGTGGCCTTAGGGGTTTCAAATAAATTGGCTAGTACATTCATGTTAAAAAAACAAATTAAAAAAAAAAGAAAAAATCCGACCTACCGACCCTACATTTTCCTCCAATGTTACCTGAAACAAACCTTTTTTTTTGGCCTTGTCCCCAAAAGCACTCACATGCTAAAGTCAACCACTTGAGTAAGAGTCAGGCTATGCTGGACCTGCATTTAGAGCCTGGGCTTAATCAAAATGACTTACGAGTCTGGTAATGCTGGACTGTTTTCCCAGAGTCTGGCAAAGCTGGACTCTTGGAGGATGAAATAGAGGGTCCTTAAAGTCCAGCAGTGCTAGTCTCAGGCAATCGGGTCCAGCATACTAGCATTGTCAGACTCATGAGGCATTTTGGGTGAGTCTAAGCTCTGAATGAAGGTCCCCCTAAAGTGCTTAACTTTGGTATGTGGGTGATTTTGGTGATGCTCATGTTTACGCTCATATTTTTCTGGGTGCTGTTGTCTGTTACATATCACACTCTACTGTCTGTTACATATCACACTCTGCTGTCTGTTACATATCACACTCTGCTGTCTGTTACATATCACACTCTGCTGTTAGTTACATATCATACTCTGCACAGGTTGAGGGGCAACCGGAGGTGTTGATGATCATGTTGAAAACCTCCCTAGACTCATGGGGGAAATAGATTTGAGTGAAAACAATAACATTTAACTGCTATTATGATTGTACTTTTTCTTGGGTTGTGTATCGAACAAAATCATATTGCATCCCTGAATGTGTACTTTCGTTAATAAACAAGTATGTTTAACACTTATTGAACCAAACACTCCTTGAGTATAAATTGTTGAATATCTTCATTTGATCCAGATGCTCCGTCGCTGACATTTCTGAGCAGGACATTTGAAGTGGACTTTGAGATGCTGGACAGCTTTGTGGAGACTTACATAAAGGGGGTGTACACTGACAGGAAACTAGATGTATTATTTACGGTAAGACCTACATTTATTTTACATCAAAATCCTATTTTAAACCTATAAGGGAGTGGTCATTTTTTAACAACAGGGGAGGGGGGCTTTGTGGATTTGGGGGTGAACCAAACAAATTTGGATCCCTTGATGGCGGGGACTAAACAAATTGCACCCATTCTTAGCAAAAAAAGCCTGCATGTTATTAAAGCTCAAAGGGGTCGGCCGAGCTCAATTTCAAACATTTTCAACCCTTCCCATGGGAGGGACCCAAAAACATTTGACCCCCTTGCGTGAAAATTCTCCGACCCGCAAATGTTGTTAAAAAATGACCACTCCCTAAGGACAGGATCACTGCAACTATACATATGATCATGATGAAACAGTTATATATCCTGCCTTGGGAGATAACAATAAGAAATATTCAGAGAAGATACGTAAAACCTTGTGTATAAGCTTAACTTGTATATTAGCCGCAACCCAACTTCTGTAACTCTATCAGAGGACCTACGAATTGTTAATTTAGTACTGTAACATACTTATGGAAACTCGCACATAAGCTGCACCCTGACTTCACCCTTATACTATAAGCCGCATTGGCAATCTGATTTGCATAGTAGCTGCGGTTTCTACAAGAAATGGTTCTACTACAACTTTAAATATATACATATTTTTTAAACATAAATGTACTACCCAGCCTCTCTGCAAACCATACAATAGATTAAAAAAAAGGGTAAATATACAAAAAAATATTCAAAATTGCATAAAAAACGTAGGGTCAGCTCTATTTACATAGGGTTGAAACTCTTTTTTTTGTGCCTTACAATGGTTGTAAAACCCTCCCTTACAGCTTGGTGACGTCATCATGGAGATGCTGCGGTGGACAAAACTCACCGGTTACCCGACAACCCCGCTACAAAACCAAAATGGCGACCAGCTGCTGGACTTCCTGTATGACATGGAGGAGCGTCTTGACGTCATCGATGACGTCAGAGAGTTGTGGACGTCACATAATGCACATTACCCAATTGGACTTGACGTCGACCTCGGGGAAGTGGCACTGCTTCTCACCGGTGAGCTGAATTATGCTGATTTGACAAAATCTCATCCTGTTTTTTTAATGGCACTTGTGGCAGCTATGAAATAGCTTAAATTCTTTTCTATGTTACAAAGAATTATGTTGATTTAAAAAAGTCTATTCCTGGGTATATTTAATCTTTAAGGGCCCTTTTGACAGCTACGAAATCGATTAAATTCTTTTCCATGTTACAAAATGACATCATAAACACACACCAGCTGCATTATCATTAACCCTTTTATTGTGGCATCATGGATGAATTACTTGCTGCTTCAAACACTCCTCAAGGGTCAGCATGATGACAAATCCTTCTGTTAAAAGGCCAGAGACATGTCTCTGGTCTCCAGAGACACTGCCCTCCGGTTTGAGAACTAAAAAGTTACAATAGGGGCTCAGAATTTGGAGAGGGATGAACCCACGGTGGCCCCAACTCGTCCTCAGACGCGCCTGAGCGACATCGCTGGTGTCTGAGGGACCATGACTGTGTCACTTCCCCCATATACTGGGGGATCCTTTTGTCATATCGGGCCATCGTCAATTAGCATTGGACTAATATCTGAGATTTGATATGCACGAAAGTAAGTAACACTACAATCAGCGATTAGGTCTGTAGTTTGGGTTTATTATACAATAGGTATGCGATATTGTGCACCTAGTACCCTACCCAGCTCTCCCTGAGTAGCAAGTGGTGTGTGCTCCTTATATACAAATACAGTGGTGCAGGGCCACTAGTGGCAGCCCAGCTAACAAAAAAACGTTATTTTACGTCAAAATAACGTTACAAAATTTCATATAACTGTAGGGGTTTACTACGGTAATCATTTATATCCAGGTGACCGAGGAGGATTAAGTTCGGGTTGTTCCCGCCTGGCGTTAGTGTGGGCGGTATCCCAGAGGGGGCGACTGTCCTCTCTCGGGTACTGCGCACCACGTTTCAGGCGGGAGCCAACCGACACGTGACCATGTTCATTTCACATCCAAAGGGGGTATATAAACCTCCCCTCCTCGTATAGTCGCCAGTCAGTGCAGGCCCGGCTGACTCCCCGCATTACCCTACCCCAATCGCTAGATTGAACCAGGACTGCTTCGTCTTACCCTTCGGGTTAAGACTAGATTCAATTGTAATAGGGATACGTTGAATAAACCACGCTTTCTACTTCGCACTTGGAAACTGACGTTCTTGTTCTCTTTCTGAGATTCCGAACCACTACACTGGTGCCGTGACCAGGATCAGTTTCGAAGTAGCAGTCAGGTGAACCTGGCCGGAGTAGGAGAGTATGGGGACGGTAACGTCCCGGAGCGGAACAACCCAGTTGTTCCGACCAGCTTCGAGGGTTTCATGCGTGAAACCGAAGGAGCTTTAAATCCAGGAGCGACTTTGGAAGAAGGAGAACTGGAGTCCACCCGAGTGGACCAGATGGAACCAGAGGAAGCAAGGGGGTTCACACCGAACTTCATTGCCACTCAGGGCCAAATCATGTTGAACACTGGGCGTTCCTTGTTCAACACGACTGACTCCGTTTTCTTCCCCGGAGGAAAGAAAAGGGCGAACCAGAAGGGCTCCTTTCTGGACCCGACGGTATTAGAAATACCGCCACAACCCCTTCGGGTCGTACCCGAAGGAGGTCCCATCGTCGGGACCCAACCTGATCTTGATCAGGACGACACCTTGGACCGGGACAACGAGTACCGGAACAAGGAAGAAATGAACAAGCAGTACGATGCTCTGCACGACGAATTGGTTTCGTTGATCTCTGAAAGGAATAGGTACATCCTAGAGAGTAGACAGGTCCATCAGGATATGGAGTGGAGAACGGATCAGTTGACCCGTGACAACCAACTGGTGAAAGACCAGATGGAGAAAAATCAGGAAACCCTGAAAGCGGAAAAGAAAAGATTATCCGAGTTAGGTCAAGCCAACCGGAAGTCTTATGCCTGTCAACAACAGTATCAGGCGGACCTAGAAAGATACTCTAGGGAATGGCACGCCGCCAAGGACGCTCGCAACCAGCAGGTGGAAGACAATGAGGCAGTAAGAACCGCTATCCTAGAAGCAAACGAAGAGTTAGATCAGAAGAAACTAGAGGGCATGAAGGCGGTATCTATACTGGAAGCTAGACGAGTAGAGTTGGAACTCTACCTAGGTAACCAGAAGGTACCTGACCCAGAGGTGACCCTCACCCCTGGGGAAGGAGTGGAGAACCCTCCACTCCAAGGAGTTCTAAAGCCCGCCACCCGATACCCTTCCGGAGGACAGGTAGAGAAAGATGTCTACTATACATCTGCTCCCCCTGCTCCGACGGGACCTTCGGTAACCATCGATCCGACGGCATATTCCGCGGGAAGTGCGCCGGGAGTCGATAGTTATGACACCTTGAACCCCTTCGCTGGGGATAGTCCATCTCAGTATGGAGCTGTTCCACCCCCTTCGGGTACGAGCAAGAACACCACCACCCATGAGGATCAACAGGGGGGGTGGTATGGTTATGATCATTGGGGTGACCTGATTTTTCATCATAACCAGGAGGCAGAGACCCGAGAAGGGAGAACTCCGGGAAATCAAACCCGGGGGCATGCCACCCAAGGCAGGAGAGCAGTGGAAGGACCTTCTGCTGGATGGTCTAGGGATCAGAACCGACAGTACCCCCGTACTGATAGTCCTGTTAGACCCACAAATGGTCAGGGAAGTCGGCCTAGACCCCAAAACCATGACCAAACAACCACCGGGAGTGTTCCCCCTTATCCGGGTACCACTTCTCGCCCTCGACCTACCCGGTTTCCCGGGTGCGAACCAGTCTCTCCAGTCCGACCATTGACCCGAAGAACCTCAATGGCTCCCGGATTGAGACAGGTTTATGATACTGATCCTTGTATCAAGAGCCTTGGCTTAGATAGCTATAGCCGGGGACAGGATGCCACTGAAATAATGGACTGGAGCCGGAATCTATCGGATCAGCTGATAGAAGGGGTCACCAGGGGTGCCCGACGGACCGCCCGGATCACTAAATCCTACAAAGGGAAAGGACCCTGGAAGGATGAATACCAAATATTTGTGGATGACTGCAAATACAATGGGTGGTCTAAAGAAGACTCGTTAGGAGCCTTCGTGATCTGGCTAAATGATGGGCCAGGTAAGTCAGCAGTCTCCCAATGGAGAAGTACATATGGCCCTTCGGGTACATATGATCAGCTCGAAAGTACTGCTGTGTATATCTTTGGGAACCTGGTGACCGTGGATCACTGGTTGGTCTTCAAGGGAAGAACCCAGAAGCCAAAAGAGTCCCCAAAGATATATGGTCTAGAGCTTCAACGGATTCTGCATCAGGCCAGACCCGAATGGGCTAGGGACGCCGATTACTACATCGAGACTCTCTTTGTCCGGTTTATTAGCGGACTGAGCGACCCTGATCATCAGGAACTAACTAGAAAAGCTTGGAAAAGCGATTCCTCCCTAGCCGATCTATTTTTAGCCATAGATGGTCATGAGAAGAAGAAAGTTCTTCTTGCCGGATTGGTGCCTAACCAATCCCGAACGTCAGCGGTAGTTGACTATAGTAGCAGCGGGGGATCCTCGGGTGAGGATACCGAAGGAGAGGAGACCATTGGGGCGGTAGCCTTCAGTGGGAAGCGCCGGGACAAAAAGTCCGGTGATAACAAAAGGCGGAAACCTTTTGACAAATCATCCTCTAGCAAAAAGCCAGAGAAACCTCCAGGGGACCATTCAAAAATCCCTTCCAAACCTCCCTCGGGTCCACCAGAACCCAATGTTCCGAAGAAATCGGAGCCTGACCAGTCCCTCGGATTGGTAGAAGCCATGATGCAGCGTATGATGGCGATGTTTGATAAGAAGGAGGAAAGGAGGGTTAAACCCGAACTGAGTACTGTAACATGTTACAGATGTCAGGAGAAGGGGCATTACGCCTCCTCATGCACAGCTGAGAAACCTGTGATGCGATTCTCCGGAAAGAACTCGGAAAATTAAAGGGGATCCCTGAGGAAGGCGACTCAGAGATCCCGAAGGAAATATGCCATGATACTCCTGACGGAATGGGAGTAAGTTCACACTCAGTAGTGACGCCCGGACATATGGGGGACAAGCAGGCGCAGCTTGGGAACCCTGGGGCCGGGGCCATCAGCATTCCAGTCATACATTCGGGAAGTGAGTCGGGGAAACCCGGTGCTGATGCGGAGGAGTATAGTGCAATGGTTTGTGGAACCAGGCTCCCCCTAGATCACCCTTGCCTGGAATACATAAGAGGGCGTGGATTAGATCTAGGTACTGAGAGTGACTTACAGAAGTTCACTAGTAACCCTTCATTGAATGGAGGAAAAAGGTGGTATTTAGCCGCTTCTGTGAAGGGTAGAGTCGGGGAATTTCTGATAGATACTGGAGCCAGCCACTCCATCATCTCTCGGAGGTTCTACACTCTTCTGCTGGGCACAAATGATGACCTTAAAATGAGGGTAAATGCGTGCACAGCCGACGGTAGCAGATTGCGGACGTTTGGACGTACTTTCCTGTGTATCTCGGTGGTGGGGAAGGAGTTTGTATTCTCCCCAACCATTGCTGAGATCGAGGATGATGGCATTATAGGGATGGACTTTGCCGACCTGTTCGGGATGATGTTGAACCCGAAGACAGGTGAATTGTCCATACAGAGTCCCTATAATATCAAAGCACAATGTGTGCTGAGAGTTATCAGTAGTGTAGCAAGTGTCGCACAGACGGTGAAACTTCCACCGGGAACCACATGTGATGTGTTAATAAGCGCTTCCTCTGAACTAAGAGGAAGGGCCGGGGTCATGGAACCCGACGTAGCTTATCTCCAATCCCTCGGGTTGGAATCTGCTGATACGTTGGTGGGAAATGCCCAATGGACCCTTGTCCCCATTTCCAATCCTGGTGTTCATATGGTATATCTCCAGAAAGGCGCTAAAGTAGGCAGTGTGGTACTCGCGGAGGCGGTCACCAGCAGCCTTCTGGGGTTGCCATCCGAAGAGCCGCCAGATACGGCCGTAATCGAAGAGGAATTAGAAAAGCTAATTCTAGATGCTTCGGAACTAGATCCGAAGGAGCAGAGGGACCTTCGGGTAATGTTAAAACGTTGCCGAAGGGCCTTCGCGTTCCCCGGAGAGCCCTTAGGACGAACTGATAAAGTCCTACACGGAATTGACGTGGGGGAAAGTTCCCCCTTTAAAATTCCTTACCGTAGGCTACCTCTGAAGAAGAAGGAGGTAGCAGAAACTGAGATCAATAAGATGATTAAGGATCATGTTATTGTACCCAGTTCCAGCCCCTGGAGCAGTCCAGTCTGTATGGTCACAAAAAAAGATGGGACCATACGGTTCTGTATTGACTACAGGAAACTGAATGGGATGACAAAGAAGAACTCATATCCTCTACCGAGGATTGATGAAACCATTGACTCCCTAGGAGGGAATGAATGGTACTGTACCATAGACTTACAGTCTGGGTACTGGCAGGTCGGAATGAAGCCTGCCGACATGGAGAAGACGGCCTTCTCGAGCCATGTAGGATTGTTCCAGTACAACGTCATGCCCTTCGGGTTGTGCAATGCGCCAGCCACCTTCGAGGCCATGATGGAGACATTACTGAGCGATCTACTATGGAAGAAATGTCTAGTTTATCTAGATGACGTCATTATCTTCGGAAAAACATTCCAAGGTTGTCTAGACAACCTGGAAGAAGTCCTCCAGAGGATAATGAGTAATGGGTTGAAATTAAAACCTAAGAAATGTCAGTTGTTTAAGAAAGATATTAATTATCTGGGAAGAATCATTTCCACACAGGGGGTGAAAGCAGACCCGGAGAAGATCCGAAGTGTGACGGAGTGGGAAAAACCCAGGTGTCCCAAGGATGTCCGTTCATTCCTCGGGTTCTGCTCGTATTATCGAGATTTCTTACCAGGCTATGCCCAGGTGAGCTATCCTATCCAGTCACTGTCTCATTGGACACCTGGTAGGCGTAAGGAAGTTTTTCCATGGGGAAAAGAGCAAGACGAGTCTTTTGAATCCATCAAAAGACTCTTTGTTGAAACACCAGTGTTGAAATATCCGACAGCCGCCGGTCATTTCATCCTGGATACTGATGCCAGCAATGAGAGCATTGGAGCTGCTTTGAGTCAGGTCCAAGACGGAAAGGAGGTTCCCATTGCTTTTGCTAGCAACACCATGAACAAGTCACAGAGGAATTACTGTACCACCAAGAGGGAACTATTGGCAGTGATTGTTTACACAAAGAAATATAAACATTTTTTGTGGGGCTCAGATTTCACGCTGAGGACTGACCATTCCTCCTTGAGGTGGTTACTTAATTTTAAGGATGCTGAAGGCATGATAGGTCGGTGGTTAGCACACTTATCAGAGTTCGGGTTGGAACAGAAGCAGATCCAACACCGACCCGGTGTGAAGCATGTAAATGCTGATGCACTATCCCGCCGACCCATCAGGAGTTGTGGAAATGGGAAATGTGATGATTGTGGAGCCCACGGGGCGGTCCTAGCTGGAGTCCGGTTGCCACTGGAATCCAGGGGAACTGGTATCCTCCAATGGTCTATGGAGACTATCAGAAGGTTCCAGGAGAAGGACCCGAACGTGGGGAGGTTGCTCGGGTTGATTCCTAAAGGGATCAAACCTGTTCGACCTGAAATCTCGCTAGAAAATAGAGAGATGAGGAGATTTTTAGCCCAATGGACAGAGCTTGAAGTATCCGAAGGTGTTCTATATAGATGGAAGATCAATCCTTCGGGAAGAAGGATCAGACAGGTGGTGATCCCCTCCGGTATGAGGAGGGATTTAATGTATTATTGTCACGGTCATATGACCAGTGGTCACTTTGGGAAGAAACGTTCATTAGAACGACTGTCCCGAAGATACTACTGGCCAGGAATGAGCACGGACTTATTACGTTGGATCGCCACGTGTCCCGATTGCTGTAAAAATAAACCCGGCCCTGGGATGGGTAAAATGCCCTTGTCCCAGGAACTGTTCGGAGTTAGGTTTGCGAGAATAGCAATCGACATCATCAGTGGTTTTAAAACAACCCCTGATGGTAACACGTGTATGATGGTAGTCACTGACTACTATACTAAGTATACGCGGGTGTTCCCCTTACCCGATCACAAAGCAGCGACCTGTGCGAAGGCCTTTGTGAAAGGTTGGGTATTACACCTAGGAGTGCCTCTGATGATGCATAGTGACCAAGGCCGGGAATTTGAGTCGGATCTATGGCAGGAAATGTGCCATGGGTTAGCCATCTGTAAGACCCGAACCAATCCTTACCGACCCCAGAGTGATGGGATGGTGGAAAGGTTCAACAGAACGCTGATTCAGGTTCTGAAACCCTTGGTGAATGAGAGTATGACAGATTGGGATGAACAATGTGAATATGTATGCCATGCATACAACAGCACTGTTCATAAAAGCACCAATTGCACCCCAAACTTATTAGTGTTTGGGGAAGACATGATCATGCCAGCCGATCTTGTTTTTGGAGTGGTCGGGTTGAATCCGGACGCACCCTGTCACGTGATGTTTGTGGAATCACTAAGAGACCAGTTCAAATTCGCATACGAACTTGTTAGAACAGAGTTACAAAAGAATGCGAAATGGCAGAAGACTGGTTATGACCATGGGCTAAAAGTCCGTCGGTTCAAGGTAGGGGATCAAGTAGTAAGACTACACGAACCTCTATCCAATTTAAAGTTAGCAAGCAACTGGGATGGTCCATTTGTAGTGACTAGAGTAGTAAGTGACTGTACTGTCATGATTAGATCCTTAATTGGGCGGATCTATAAATCCAACGTGGCTCGGCTCCGTCCCTGGAAGGGGAGGGATCTGACCACAGAAACGTATGGGTTAGGAGTAGATGAATTACTCCAAGAAGTAAAGAACAGGAGAATGGATCAAATAACCCCGAAACGTGGCCGAGGAAGGCCTAGGAAGTTGGGGGGCAGTGATCCGAAGGTGCAGAAGAAGGAAAAAGTCTCGCTAGCTGTAAGCAAACCTAGGCGGAAGAGAACGGGGACGGCTAACCCTGCCTCTGAAAAGGCGCCTTCGGGAGCTAGGTCAAAGAAAATACCCATGGGAGGTACCCGACGCAGTCCCCGCCTGATAGAAAGGGCTGCGGTAACCTAAGCTAGTACACAACGAGTGTGTTGTCCTGTACTATGTTAGGAGAGGGAGGGAAGAAATTCCTGGCGGGAAAAATTATAAATTTATTTCCTCTTTTTCCGAGAAATTGTTTTGTGTTGTCATCTGTTAAATGTTGGAATATACACGAGTGACCGGGTATGGAGCGTGTAAACCCCCCAGCAGGGTACCAGTGGGTGGTGAGCGGATAATCCGGTGGGTTTGCGGGCATGCTTCCCATAAAAACCTCACTAATACTCCAGCAGAGCTGTTGGTTGCGAATGGTTCGGCTACTACCCGAAGCACCTGTTTATAATAAAAAGCACCGGCGCCCTGAGGGCGCGGGAAAAGAACTGGGTCAATGAGTGACCTAGTTAGGGCAGTCTCGCGGAGGGCCCGAGACGCGCGTGGATGCGCGTGACCTCTGCGCAAAGAGGTCGTTTTGGTTCATTAGATTTCGAATCTTCGCCGGCACCGCGTGCTGGCCAACGAGGAGGATCTAATAAGAACCGAATTCAAGCGTCAAAAGTAGGTGAATACGTTTCAAAAGGAGAACAGGTCCTCCACAAAGACCTGTAGTAATAGTTAGGACTCTTATTTAGTATAAATAAGAGCGCCCAACCCAGCATGGCCTCACGGCAGCTCGAGTTGGGCGGAGGGGAACGGCCACACAACATGGCCGATTTGCCCCACGAAGACAGGGTTGGTGCCGCCAGCCCTGTTACTCTCTCCGAGGAGCAGCTCCTCGGAGAGGAAGACATGGATGTATCCACGTCTGAATCAGCCCTCACTGAGGCTGAACGAAGGAATCTTCATGAAAAAGATCGTCTTCTTGCTCTGAAAATAGAGCAGGAGGAGGCCCAACATCTGAAGGATACGTGGGATAGGTGTGGTAATCCGAACATCGACCCGGATAACCACCCGAAGGATGAGAAGCCAGCTAGCCTGGTGAAGACAACTGATAAAAGTTGTTACGATGGAAGGGAGATGAATCTCCATCCAGACGTGATGTGCGCCACGGAGATAGGCCTAGCGAGACCTATCCCTAACGACATAGTGGATATGTTGCAGGAATTTATTGATGCGGGAGCTCTCCGCATCATGCCCCCAGAGTGGTTCGCCACCTGGGAAAATCTACAGCAAGGCCTCCGAGTGTGTAAAGCACTTCGGAAGGGCTTGTTTGACGCCGAGATGGCTGACGTCGGGATGTGTGTGCCTCGGATGACACCCATCTCTGATGACACTTCGTGTGGGGCATTCGGCGCCACTACCCTCGCGGTAGGTTGCTACCGCAGATACAACCCGGTAGGGATGTTGGAACCGAGATCGGTTGAAGGATATAGGGACTTAATACGGTCCAACTTATCCTACGAGGTCTATCAGATAGACTATAACCGCATGAAAACAATCATGGCGGAGAAGGACCTCAGCCGTCACGAGGCCATCATCGAGGCGGTGGAGGAAATGGTCAAGACTCGGACTAAGAGTTTGACTCAGGCAGAGGAGAAGGCTGCAGCTAAAGCCAGCAGGGACATCCGAAGGGGTGACCCTGCAACGCGCACTAGCAGTCCCCATGGTCAGGATATCCGGACTGTGGTAGTTACAAAAGGTGAATCCCCTTTTGTCCAGCCTCGGGGTCGCCAAGCCTTGAGGAATGAGGCAGCCCGGTTAAAGAGAGTACCAGACGCCCAGCGGATTGTGACCGATGGGTCAGTATCGGATAAATCTGATACGAGCAGTACTTCCCAAGGGAAGTCTGCTACAGGGGAGGACGATATGGACATTGCGGCTCCAAAATCTCCTTCCGAGACGAAGGACCCAGTGACCACAGTCACCCAAACCGACCCGACACCTGACCCGAAGGTGGCTGCTGGACATCAGTCCGACGCCAGCTCGGGGAGCGAGTCGGGTACTGCCCTGGAAAAACACATCTGGAATAACGCCAGAGGTGGATTTCAGGGATTCATTCCCTCCTACTGGGGGGAATGCGCAAAAGGAACGGGGCGTTTCTCCATCCCGCCCGTAATCAACTTAAATGGGCAATCCGACGATGAGGATTGGTGCAGAGCGACCCAAAGGGATCCTCTCGTGAGCGAGTTCTACGAGGACTGGCTTAAGAAAATAGATTTCTTCCCAGAGACCTATTATACCAGGGATCAGAAGGCAAAGATCCGCTGGGCTGTCCGACATTGGGACAGGGACCACCTTCAGTGTCCATTCCAGAAATGCCAGTCATCTCTGGAATTACAGGTGTCCTTCGCCACTAAGGCGAGGTACCTACGCCACTTAGTGGAAAACCACACCCATCACTATATGGTGTACCAGTGCGATCCAGAGGGGGCAGGTACTACTACCTGTTCGGGTCACCTGCATCCTAGGCGTGGACGATTGATAAAACACATGACCATACTCCATAATATTGGAGGTGGTGAGGCCAGAGCCAAGGTGATGGCCCTGCATGAACGCGTAATAGACGCGTTCAGAGATGTCCTGAAGAAGGATCCGAAGAGCCTTAATTCTTCTAAGGCGTATTTCTGCGAGGTGGCAGAAAGCAAATCAAAGCTCACAGTAGCTAGGTTTGCGAAGGTCCCGGGTTCACGGAAGTTTGATTTGGATCCGGACCAATACCCACCCGAGATGTTCCGTCGGTCTGCCAATCGAGGCCGGGGGAGAGGTGGGAGAGAACCCGACCCGAGGGACTACTACCGGGGTCGGGGGGAGCAGCCGAAAGGTGATCGGGGACGGTCTCGGTCCACCAGCCCGGCTACTCACGTAAGAAGAGGAGGGACCCTCAGCCTTGAGGAGATTGACTCCCGTTATTACACGGAGTCCTCTCATAGTGGTCGTAGCTATGAGGCATCTGCGGATAGACATACTGACTATCCGGAGATGGACTTGGCGCCTGGACAGGAGTCCCAGACGCTCGGCCAGACCCCCCAGGACACCCGAAGGCGTGAGAATGAACTCTCTCGCCAGAGGGAGGTTGATAGGGAACTGGCCCGACGAGGACGCAGGAGTCCTGGGGAGGAACCCTCCCGGACCTGGTACGACTTGGTGCGACATGTGGCGTCCACCTCGTCTGCCCAGGGAGGTGTCCTACCCGACGCCGGTTACCGAGGAGGCCCGACAAGCAGACCTTCATCTGCTTCGGGACGGACGGAACCATCCGCTCCTACAGGAATACACCAGCAGGTGTTAAAGCATGCCAGTAGGGATGCTTCGCGGCACCAACAACAGCCGCCATCACACAAGGCATTTAAGCCTGCTCACCGGATCACTGGGCCGGATGGGGAGGCTATGAGACCTCCTCCTCCGCCACCAAAAGGTCCAGTACCAGCTCCGGCGATACCACCCCAGAAGCCGGCTCCACCACCAGGGAAGCCGACTGAGGTTGGGAAACCAACCATGGATCCTCCTGTTAAAACACAGGAGGTCAAACCCAAGAAGGAGAAGCCTGCGGCCACTCTTAATGTAACGCCGATAGCATCCTACTTTCCTAAGGATGCTCCGCTGTCCAATCAGATAGGACAGGAGATTCTGGATGACTTCCAGAAGGAACAGCGGGTGATGGCTGAGGATTACCACAAGAGGGTGGTACAACACTTCATAGAAGGGGTGAGGAAGTGTCACCGGAAGGAAAAGGAGAGCCTTCAGAAGGACACTGCCGATGAGGTGGTTACCAAGACCAGGTTCTTGGAAGCACAGCGTGACAAAGCCGCTGTGCTGGAAGCTACAGTCCGAGAGGAGTGTAAGGAGCTCCAGGAAGAAATCCGGGAGATGAAGGCCAAATTTAAAATTTGCCTCGGGATGAAATTCTCGGACTGGGATGGGAGCATGGATCAGCTGAAAGATGCCATCCAGAAGAAGGAGGTACCCGAAGGCTGAAACGAAGCTCCTTCGGGATAACTGAATACAGCTGTAGTTGTTTCAGGAACTCTTCGGCTACGGAAGCTGAAGGTGAATATGAAGGGACTATCCCTTCATATTAAAAGAACCTTTAGGTTCTGAGGTAATAATATCCATACCAAGTGTTAATAATATTTCCACATATGTAAACGTTTTAACATACATCGCACCTACATGAGTCTACCATATGCTGGTAGACCCGAAGAGGAGAGCACCTCACTCAGTCGTCCAAGATGAAGAGGAGAGCACCTCACTCAGTCGTCCAAGATGAAGAGGAGAGCAACTCACTCAGTCGTCCAAGATGAAGAGGAGAGCACCTCGCGTACTCGTCCCGAAGCAGATCCGGAGATCAGCCCAGTATCCGACTTCTTATAAAGTCAACATAGCACTTTTTGTGAGGTTCTGCAGTACACCGCTGCAGTTCCAGATTATTTATTAAAACGTACATTCTCGTCCATGTTACTAATATATATTTATGGTGCTGATACACTACGATAGTTTATGATACTCAGGATAATACCAAAGATCTGTATAAACCATGACTGTGTTCAAACGTTAACCACTTCGGGTGGGTGTAAATAAGAGTATGTATATCTAGTTGTATATATATTTTGTTATGGAAAACGGAGGTGATGAAAATTTGATTCTGGTGCGAAGAAAAGTTATCATGTATCCCTATGTAATTATTTTTTTTAGGCTTGTGAGTCCTTTTTAGGACTGGTAATAATTCTTCGGAATTGGTACACTTGCCGATTATATTTGTAAAGGTCCTTATCAGGACTATATATGTATTTCCTATCAGAAGATAGTTACAATCTGTTAGTAACTACTTCGGGTACTACTTAACGTAAAGGTCATATCATAAGGTTTCTATGACAGTGTAATGCCTTAATTCCATTAATATTGTTCAACATATATTACATATGACTAATGGTAGTAAAACCCTTTGTGTATAGTGTATAGACAAACTACTTCTGGTTGTCAAACTATTTTATTATGAGTCTACTACTCAGGTTTTTACCACACCTAGTGTTGTCTAGGGGGGGTAGTGTAGGGGTTTACTACGGTAATCATTTATATCCAGGTGACCGAGGAGGATTAAGTTCGGGTTGTTCCCGCCTGGCGTTAGTGTGGGCGGTATCCCAGAGGGGGCGACTGTCCTCTCTCGGGTACTGCGCACCACGTTTCAGGCGGGAGCCAACCGACACGTGACCATGTTCATTTCACATCCAAAGGGGGTATATAAACCTCCCCTCCTCGTATAGTCGCCAGTCAGTGCAGGCCCGGCTGACTCCCCGCATTACCCTACCCCAATCGCTAGATTGAACCAGGACTGCTTCGTCTTACCCTTCGGGTTAAGACTAGATTCAATTGTAATAGGGATACGTTGAATAAACCACGCTTTCTACTTCGCACTTGGAAACTGACGTTCTTGTTCTCTTTCTGAGATTCCGAACCACTACATAACGTTATGCTACAGTAAGGAGCCTTAGAGAAACGTTATTTAAGGTTATATAACGTTATAAAATGTTGTATAACGTTTTTTGTTCACTGGGAGGTGTAGGTACCAGGTAGCAGGTGTGGAAATGCATTGTCCTCGACTTATAGGTGGCAACAAAGCAATCGTATATGATATTCTTGTAAAGTACAGGTTGATTAATAGCGGTTAAGCATTCATAATATCACACTTTTGCCACACCTGTCCCCATTTACAACACTACACCACCAAACACAACTATTTTTACCATTAACCTTTGGTGCCAGCAATGATGCTCGGAAGCAGAAGTCGAGGTGGTGCCTGCTCGGGATGAACCTAACTCTAACCCTAACCCAAACCCTGACTGTATTTTCTTAGAAAAAGGCCTGACCCAATCTTTATTGCAATCTGTGGTCAAAGATGGTGTTCATGTGACAGGATTCTCTAATCTCCAGGTTCTGACTACAATTCCAGAGGTTATTATATCCTTGCTGTAAGAGAAACAAATATGTCTCTAGAAACAAAAGAGATGTATTTTAATAGAAGCTGTTTTCAATATGCAATACTACATAAAGTAGACCTTGTTTGTTTTTGAGTGATGTTAGCTCTCTAATTCACTCCCTGACCAGGGGGGCAGACAGGCTAGGGCTGCCTGCCCTGGATGGGTAGTTTTTCTTGAACCCCACTCAAATTTTTTTCCGCTAACCAAAATAATTTACCAACTGACCCCCCCGCCATGTTGCTAAAAAATGATCACTTGCTTAAGCCCAAAAAAGAGAGTTTTGTTTCAGGTAGCATGGCAAGAAAATGTAGGGTCGGTAGGTCGGATTTCTTTTTTCAACTTTTTTTTTCAACATGAAAGTACTGGCCGGCCTTTCCGAAAACCCCAAAATTTACCAACAAAGAGTAAAAATACAAAAATTTCTTCAAAATTGCATAAAAAAACTAAGGGTCGGCCCTGTTTTGAAAGGGGCGGTCGGGTTACCTGAAATAAACTTCTTTTTTTTTTGGCCTTATTGACTCTGAAATTCTACCTTACAGGAGAGCACTCGCTGACCCGGGTGGCAGACAGGCTGGGGCTGCCTGCCTTGGAGCTGCAGACCTTGTCCCTGCTGGATGACACCATGTTACACCAGTACACGGCTAACGTAGCCGCCACACTCAGACTGTATGATGCAGCCAGGGACTACGGGCTGCTGGATCTAGACTGGGACTAGTAATACATAGACAAATGCCAACGCCCATTGATACCGTCTCTGCTGTATTTCACGAGTGGGGGCTGGGGCCATATCCCATGAAGACGCAGGCTGAGTGGGATGTCGCCAGCCCCCACGAGTGAAAAACATCAGAGTGGTATCAATGTAGTTGGCATTTGTGTTCATTTTTTTTATTTGAAGCCAAAAAACTACCTTTTCCTAGCCCATTGAATACAGCCACATTGTATTCAATGGGGGCATTGCATACGGACACACAGTGATTAAGCATAGGAGATCTTGTAATTCCAAAAAATTAAATGTATGATACAAACCATCAAATACCTTGGCCCATTGGCACTACTAAGATTTACAATTGTGGTCGAAGTTTATTTACTGGGTATATATTTTCGCGGAATTCGCATGAAAGGACAAAGCTTTGTAATTGTTATATGTTACAGTATGGAATAAATACCCACGAATTTGCCAATCTTAATAATTAAAGTACATATTTGCCTGCCCTGGAATTGGAGACCTTGTCCCTGCTGGATGACACCACACTACACCAGTACACTGCCAACGTAGCCGCCACACTCAGACTGTATGATGCAGCCAGGGACTACGGGCTGCTGGACCTAGACTGGGACTAGTAATACATAGACAAATGCCAACGCCCATTGATACCGTCTCTGCTGTATTTCATGAGTGGGGGCTGGGGCAGTATCCCATGAAGACGCAGGCTGAGTTCATTTTTTTAATATTTGAAGCCTTTTGCTAGCCCATTGAATACAGCCACATTGTATTCAATGGGGGCATTGAATACGGACACACAGTGCATAAGCATAGGAGATCTTGTAATTCCAAAAAATTAAATGTAGGATACAAACCATCAAATAACTTGGCTAATTGGCACTACTAAGATTTATATCTGTGGTCAAAGTTTATTTACCAGGTATATATTTTCGCGGAATTTGCGTGAAAGGACAAATCTTTGTAATTGTTATAATGTTACAGTATGGAATAAATACCCGCGAATTTGCCAATTTTAATAATTAAAGTACACATCTGCCTGCCCTGGAATTGGAGACCTTGTCCCTGCTGGGTGACACCATGTTACACCAGTACACGGCCAACGTAGCCGCCACACTCAGACTGTATGATGTAGCCAGGGACTACGGGCTGCTGGACCTAGACTGGGACTAGTAATACATAGACAAATGCCAACGCCCATTGATACCGTCTCTGCTGTATTTCACGAGTGGGGGCTGGGGCCATATCCTATGAAGACGCAGGCTGAGTGGGATGCGCCCCAGCCCCCACGAGTGAAAAACATCAGAGCGGTATCAAAGTAGTTGGCATTTGTGTTAATTTTTTTTATTTGAAGCTATTTAATGAAGAAAAAACAACCTTTTCCTAGCCCATTGAATACAGCCACATTGTATTCAATGGGGGCATTGAATACGGACACACAGTGCTTAAGCATAGGAGATCTTGTAATTCCAAAAAAATTAATGTATGATACAAACCATCAAATAACTTGGGTAATTGGCACTACTAAGATTTATATCTGTGGTCGAAGTTTATTTACTGGGTAAATATTTTCGCGGAATTCGCGTGAAAGGACAACTCTTTGTAATTGTTATATGTTACAGTAAGGAATGAATACCCACGAAATTGCCAATTTTAATAATTAAAGTACATATTTGCCTGCCCTGGAATTGGAGACCTTGTCCCAGCTGGATGACACCGTGTTACACCAGTACACTGCCAACGTAGCCGCCACACTCAGACTGTATGATGTAGCCAGGGACTACGGGCTGCTGGACCTAGACTGGGACTAGTAATACATAGACAAATGCCAACGCCCATTGATACCGTCTCTTTTGTATTTCATGAGTGGGGGCTGGGGCCATATCCCATGAAGACGCAGTGGGATGTCGCCAGCCCCCACGAGTGAAAAACATCAGAGCGGTATCAAAGTAGTTGGCATTTGTGTTCAATTTTTTAATTTGAAGCCAAAAAACAACCTTTTCCTAGCCCATTGAATACAGCCACATTGTATTCAATGGGGGCATTGAATACGGACACACAGTGCTTAAGCATAGGAGATCTTGTAATTCCAAAAAATTAAATGTATGATACAAACCATCAAATAACTTGGCTAATTGGCACTACTAAGATTTACAATTGTGGTCGAAGTTTATTCACTGGGTATATATTTTCGTGGAATTCGCGTGAAAGGACAACTCTTTGTAATTGTTATATGTTACAGTATGGAATAAATACCCACGAATTTGCCAATTTTAATAATTAAAGTACATATTTGCCTGCCCTGGAATTGGAGACCATGTCCAAATATATATACTATAGCTGGATCTAGACTGGGATTAGTTGTGAGAGAAAGGTTTTAACTGAGCAGCAATTTTGACTGCTAGGATTGGATGCCTGTATCTACTATAAGTTATGACAGAAGAAGACGCCCATCATCTTTCAACACTAGATGGCCCTGCTGTACCATGTCTTTGCCCATAGACAGGCGGCACCAAGCTGAAAGATGATGGTGGACTAGGTAGTTTGTAGACTGCTAACCAGTCAACGCTACTGTCTATGACCAAGCACATATATACCTGATAAAATATGTTGAATAGGAACGGTTGTGATTGCTTCAGTTAAGGTGGGGGACTTATAAAAAAAGTAAAAATGGCCTGGAAAACCCGTTTTTGGGCTATTTCTCAACTTTGAGGGGCCGTAAACCAGACGAATTTCACTCGACACTTGAAATTGTACATTCTTCTGAAAGCCTAGAGTGTCCCCTCTAACATGAAATCAAGAAGAACCAGTATGGTGCAGGAATTTTTATTCTATAGCCGATGGAAGGTGAAAAATACTAGGAAACACCCAAAAGTGGCATTTTTCAAAATTCTGCCCCATATATACTAGGGCCACCTGACGATGATTAGGTTCTTGCTGTGTTGTACCTTGTGTTATATACAGGCATCTACTGCTGGACCTAGACTGGGAATAGTAATACAATGTAGCAGTCTATAATACAAACCATCAAATACCTTGGCTAATTGGCTCTACCGTAAAACCTCACGTATAGGCCTAACTTGTGTATAAGCCGCATCCTGACTTTGGTCTGATCCTATAAGCCACACTGAGTAGCTGCACAAGTGTTACATGCCTTGGACAATTACTCTGTTCTTGACTTATATAGTGACTCACTTGTACCATATCTAAACATTGACAGAGAGAGACTTCAAGAGTCGAGCATTGTCAGACATAAGCAATGCCTTTGCACAGGAAATGACGATATCATTATCCTCAGAAATGCTTGATGAAGATCTCCTTTACCATAAAACCTCGAGTATAAGCCTAACTCGCGTATTAGCCACACTTAGACTTTGTGCCCATCCTATAAGCCGCACCAGTGATCTGATTCGCGTACAAGCCGCAGGGTGTTACGCAAGGTTTTACGGTAGTGTTCATGTAGATTAAGAAATGCCCACTTATAATGTGTACGGCGATCTCTAGCCCATCCTTTTAAATTGCTGTAGACTTACAAGTTGCCTTACACGTTGTGATATATACCAGGAGTAGACACTAACGCTGGCCCGGGAGCCAATGGCCCGTAGTTATTGGCCGGGCCTGTAGTTTTCTGCAAAATAGCATTCCCACAGGCCCGGGTGGCCCATAGGAGTATTTGGAAAACATTTAAAGAAAGTCATGCAACATATTGTTGGAAAGATGAAAATGTGCCCGAATCAATAATATTGATTTCAGTCTTTCATAGAACAATCAGAAATATACTGTTTTTTCTCTTAAAGAAAACATAATTTTGACCATTGGCCCACAGATCTTGGTCTGGGCCCGTAGTTTTCTAGCACTACGGGCCCGGGTGCCCACAGCTGAGAAAGTTAGTGTCTACCCCTCTATACAATAACTCATGATGGGCAGTTCCTAAACCGTTATGCAAGTGATAATGAAATAAAATTATATTCAGGCTGAGAAATCAAAAATCACAGGCATGGGCGATGAACTTTACAAAAACCCAAGAAAGCAGCTTCAGAAGATATCTGCCCTCAAAGTTGCTGACCACATCATTTTCCAACGCAAGGTTTATGAGCACCATGGTATTGTTGTTGCGGTTGACTTTGATGAGGGAACATTTGACGTTATTGAATATGATGGAAACAAGCAAAAAGAAGAAGCAAAAGTTCAACGAATCAGACACAAATTCTTTGAGGAACCCGAAGGTACGCTGTACATTGTGGAGTATAAAGAGGGGAAATGCCTGCCTCCTGCCAAGGTCATTGAATTTGCAGAAAAAAGGCTGAACGCTGAAGATTATAACATTTTGCTGAACAACTGTGAATGCATGGCTCAGGCTTGTAAGACAGGGCAGGCAATAACAGAACAGGCCAGAAACCTATTCAAGTTCATTCTCAAGGCAGCAGCACCTCAAGCTGTCTGCGGTGCTGCAATGGTCACTGCGAGAAAAGTTTTAACCGTTTTAGGAGAAAAGGGTATCATGACTGGAGCTACACGCTTTGGCACGGTTATCACCAAAATTGGGGGACCTATGGTGGGTGCAGGACTAGGAGGAGCTGTTGAGGTGGGGCTAGCCACCAATGATATCCACAACATTGGGCCACTCAAAAAAATAAAATGGTTTCTCATCACCGCGCGCATCATAAAAATCAGCTTTTGAGGAAAACTTTTTTTTTATTTTTTGCTAATTTTTGATGAAAACTATGATAAAAATGGACAAATATTTGGATATTTGGTATCAAATTAAAGCTAATACTGCCAGTAATGCAGTAGGATAGAAATAAATTACATTTTCCCCACTTTTTAAGATCCATAAATTCTTAACTACGAAAAATGTTACTTTTGGTCATGAAAAACGTATATCATCCCATAGTATCCCATACATGTTAGCCCGCGACTAAAAAAAAAAAAAAAGAAAAAAAAAGCCTCCCTCGTCACATTTTTCAGACCTTGGTGATGAGAAACCACTTTTTTTTTTTGAGTGGCCTTGTAGTGCTGAATCAGGAAGGGAAGGTCAACGACAGAAGACAGGATGCAATGATCGGTACTCGCGTGGCGACTGCGATATAGGTATGGGAGATATAGGTGGAGGTGTTGGGCAAATGGTAGTGGGTGGACTTGTGGCCGGCCCACCCGGAGCCGCAGTGGGAGGGTTGGTAGGTTGTCTTGGAGGGAAGCTTGTAACCTAGGCTGCTTCCACAGGTGTCATCACTATCATAGAGAGGAACTCAAACCACTTTGAGGATTAGAATAATATCATTGTGAAATATAGAAAGGAAAACCATGTCATTGAGATTATTGTACATGATACTTCAGGAGTTGAAGATGAGGTATCACCCGAGCCCGGGCCGAGGCCAAATGCTGAGTGTGATATACCCCAGCTTTAATGAGTGAGGTATGCTGTACATGTATGTTAACCCTTTGAGGACGGTATGATGCCTTCATGCATCATACCCTTTGGTCGTCATGATGCGTGGATATTGTAGCGGCGTATAGAAAGGATATATATAATGGAATTACAATATACATAAATGACATTATAACTAGACACAGTGATAATGGGTGCAATATGCGTATGGCTGGATTTACCTGCCCTTTTTATTCATAACAATCGTAAATTTTGAAATCCAACTGTGGTGGGGATTAGCGCATCCTTAGCGACAGCCCACCTTCCCTCTGGTGAGTATACCCAGCACTACCAAGACCCCTGCGTCAGAGCGTCCTATATAAGGGGGCGTGGTCACCTATACTATACAATATACACCTATAACCACCAGGGTTCTTATATAGACAATTATTCTCTAGTGCTGCATTCAAGCATCATGCCGACCATACGAGGTTGAGACACTCCCAGAGGGGTTGCCATGATGCACCAATGCAGCACCAGCGAGTTACTCGCTGGGGCTGCATTGGTGCATCATGTCGACAAATGTCATCTTTTAGCGACATCCGTCCTTAATGGGTTAATAAGTGGGGTTTGTGTTTATTACATGGCCCTATCATCTTAAAATGGAGTCAAGAAATCAATAAACCTAGAGGCCACGAAGTATGGCTGCATAGTACTCAATGGGGGCATGGAGCTCCCATATGTTTAAGATAGAGAGGGTAGTATTTGCCATGTAATAAAAGTGAAAGGGCTCATCAGAAAGCTGTGATCAAGGGATGAGGAATGGCACAAGTTGATGTCCACTTTAACCAAAGTTTAATCCTGCTTATCTGTGAACAATACTCCCCGGTAATAGATAATACATCAGAATGTACATTTTTGTAATTGTAAAACTTCTTTTGATAGGACATTGAGATACTCTCTGTGAATACAGCAGTAACATCTGCCCACCCTGTATGATACATGTACATGTGTAGTGTGCTAGATACCTATATATGGGTATCTTTAAAGTTGTTTGCTGTGTATATATAAATATATATATATATATATATATATATATATATATATATATATATATATATATATATATATATATATATGATTATATATACATGTATATATATATAAATATATATATATATATATATATATATATATATATATA
The DNA here is from genome assembly GCA_947462335.1 of Harmothoe impar. Classification (NCBI taxonomy): domain Eukaryota; kingdom Metazoa; phylum Annelida; class Polychaeta; order Phyllodocida; family Polynoidae; genus Harmothoe; species Harmothoe impar. The sequence goes on along the minus strand of OX381711.1, from coordinate 9,109,358 downwards.
TATATATATATATATATATAATTGCATCAATACTGGTATTGGCACTCCGTGGCACTCTACTATCTAGCTTATAATCGAAGATTCAAAAGCTTCATGAAGTATAAAACTTAAAATGATCCATCAGAAGAAACAGAGGTATATGTTTTACACAATGTCGGACAAGATTCACCTGAAAATATGTGTGCTCAATGTTAACGAATGGCCACAAAATTGTAAACTAGGTGTATAGTTTTAATGACGTGATACTTGATGGATCTGACACTGAAGGGATTAACATCAAGGTTATATTGTAACAATTGATTGCCATGGAATAAATGACTTTAGCCCTTTCAAAAGAAAGCATGTCAATTTATCTGCATGTATACAACCATTGCATGAGCACATTTCTCTATCGGCTAGAATGGACCCTAATGCAGTAACTTCCCCCAAAGCAGCCTTAACAGGTCTGAGACGCGGCCAAAGAATGACCCAATTCCTATTTCTATTGTCAGTTTTATTTCTAGGGCTCACCTCTCAACTCCCCCCCCCCATTAGTGCACTAGAATGGTCTAGAATGTATACCATCTTGATCATTAGTGACAATGAAGCTTTAAAGGATATGTCAGGGTCGAGGGGGTGGGGGTGTGCCAAAATTGATTTTCTCATTTAAAAAAATAAAAATAAACTCACTGGCGGACAAACAACTAGTTAAAAGAAAAACAATGATCTTAAAATCTCCTTGAAATTAGTCTTTTATCTGCCAGGCTGTTTGTTCATTGCCTCATGTTGACTAGTCATGATATCAAGAGATTAAGAGAGGTAATCAGCTGTGGAGGTCAGACGGAGGATGGATTGCTCAGAGCTGCTCCTATCAGGGTCAGTCATCTACTCCACACACCTGCTCTCACCATACCTGTATCTGGCAGAAGGTGTACCGTAAAACCTGGCGTAACTTGTGTATGAGCCTAACTCGCGTAGTAACCGCACCCCTAACTTGGACAGTTTACAGAGAGAAGTAAAGGTGTCAACTGTGTCTCCCATGTGGGTCTGGTAAAATAGAGAGTCAGACAGCTAATGAGTCTGCTTATATTATGAAGTGTCAACTCTAAGTTGACACTCTATTATCAGAGTCAATAGCAGAGTCAATAGCTGTTTGGCACTCCGTTTTTGCCAGAGCCACGTGGGAGACACAGTTGACACCATCACTCTTCTGTGTGTTCATATAAGCTGCAGAGGGGATTTGATTTTGGAGATTCTAGTACTGTATTATACATCTACAAACTTATAAGCTGCACCCCTACTTTGTGCTGATCTTATAAGCAGCACTGGCAAACTGATTTGCCTACTAGCCTTGGCCTATAGATAAGGTTTTATGGTAGCTCTCCTAACCCTGTAACGAAGGCATACTGATTTAATTTTGTAAACCCTATGTTGTCATGATGCATGGCCGCAGTAACTCAACCATAATGTATTCATGCATCATGCCTATCCTATGGGGTTGATACACTCTAAAAGTGTTGACATTATATTTCAATATGCTATGCGATTGCTTTACCCGTCGGTCACACATACCTGCACCATGATAACAAATGCTGCATTTAAAGGGTTAAACCCTTTGAGGGTGGCATAATGCAGTAATGTAGTGTAGCCTTGGGTGACATGATCGCCAGGGCGCCAGCGCTACATTCAAGCATGCCAATCCTTCTGGGTTGATACAGTCCCTAAGATTCAGCATGAGGCACCAACGCAGCCCCGGCGAGTAACTCACCAATGAGGACGGCATGTCGCCCTTTAGCGACATACTGTTCTTAAAGGTTTACAACTGCACTGATGAGCCCATGCCAGAAACACTCCATCCTGAGCACCATTCAGAGGCTTCACATTCCCTTGGGCATCGCATGGAGTAGGTGTCCTACCTTTCTACCTGTACCCACGGGTAGATGCTAGGCTACAACTACAAGATATTGTTAGGGGAAACATCTTCAAACATATTCATCATTCACACTATCAAAGTGCCAAAAAACCATTAAGGTAAGCAAGTACATTATAATACATTTTACATAGTTTCTGAGCCACAGGTAACAGACTATTCCGCAAAATAGTGTTACTCTAAACATAAAGTTGTGTTTAATCCATTGGGTCACCCAGAAAATCAAAATCATTTAACTTTTAACACTTTTTGGCAGTCCTCTCCATATCTATCATTTAGCGTACCCATATTTTAAAACAACATTCAGAATTTGAACAAAGAATATGTTTGCACGCAAAAAGGGCCATGCTCTAAAAAAAAGTTCAGGTATCATGGATACAAAATCTATTTCATACAGTTTGAGATTTTCAAGATCTCTTTGTCAGTTAATGGAATAACAAATTGTTGTACTTACTCGTGGACCTCAAAATTCACTTAGTCTAAATGATGTGATAACGCTATTATATGAGTATATCTATTGGAACACTTAGTGGACAGAATGGGCGGTTCTGCGTCCAGACGTCGCCGTTCCTCAGTGTTCCCGACCGGACCTCTGGGTGTCCGAGCCTCCATAACAACCCGCACCTCCACCAAGTCAGACGCGGGCAGCGAGGCCGAGGTCGGGGAGGCATCCGACATCAAGTCCCACCTGTGTGGGGCCGACCCCATCACAAGAAGGGGAAAACAGGTCCAGGTAGGTCAAAGCTATCCCTCCAAACAGAACTTGGGAATTGAACGTATGCAACTGGGTAGAATCCGGGTAGGTCACAATGACACAGTCTTGAAAGGCACGAAATATACCCAAGAATTGTGAACATATCCTCGTTACAATCAGAACTTGGGAATAAAATGTTCACAACCTACCCGGATTCTACCAAGTTTCTTGTATCATTGTGACCTACAGGATTCCACCCAGTTGTGAATGTTCAATTCCCAAGTTCTGTTTGATATAAATAATGTGGAAAAGCTGTTCACATATTCTCGTGCCAAGTACGTGCACAATTCTCGCAGGGATCCCGAGTCGTGACTCAAGAAACGCACAAGTTCTGCCTGAGATCTTGTTTGCAGGGATATCGCCATCATTGTATGACTGTTTGCATATTTATGTAAATTAGATATGTTTAAAGGAGCACTTTTTGGAAATTTCTATTTTTAAATTCCACATAAAGCCACTTAAATGCCGTTATGACCTGTGACAGTTACATGGCATTACAGAACTTAAAGCATATTAAAGTTCCTTTAAGGCATTTTAAATTTGCTTGAATGCAAACAATACTAAAAAAATGTGCCATGCTCTTACATGTACTCTGTGTGTGTTAATGAATCAAAAGTAGCATGGTGCAGCATTAAGTGCTCTATATGGAAAAATGTTTTTGGATATTCTTATTTGTAAAGCAGTCACCTAAAAAATTATGGAAACCAGATATTTGGATTTGGCCTTGAAATGTCACCTTGATTTGACCTACAACTTATATACACATATTGCCTAACAACACTGCCTCCACTGCCTCTGTTAATCTATAGAATCCTGCGTCTCGTATGCAATTAGTCAGTTTTTGACCTTACTCTGACTCTCAGTCAGTGTTTGACCTTCATTTGACCTTGAGACAGTGTTTGACCTTACTCTGACCTTCAATCAGTGTATGACCTTAATGCCTAGTAAGGTGTAGTCAGTGTTTGACCTTGCTCTGACCTACAGTCAGTGTTTGACCTTACTCTGACCCTCAGTCAGTCTTTGACATTACTTGGACTTACAGTCACTAGTTAATCTTACTTTGACCTTCAGACCTTCAGATGATACAGATGTTGACCATACTCATGGTGCCTGCCCTCTACCTCTCCTACAGCCTTAATCAATGTTTGACCGTACCGTGAACTACAGTTAGTGTTTGACCTTACCTTGACCTTGAGTCAGTGTTTGGCCTTACTTTGACCTTGAGTCAGTGTTTGACCTTACTTCGACCTGCAGTCAGTGTTTGACCTTACTTTGACCTTCAGTCAGTGTTTGACCTCACTTTGACCTTCAGCCAGGGTTTGACCTTACTTTGACCTTCAGTCAGTGTTTGACATTGCTTTTACCTTCAGATGATACAGATGTTGACCATACCCATGGTGCCTGCCCTGTTACTGCTGATACACAGTACCCTCTACCTCTCCTACACGATGGGAGTACAGTCCAACGTGACCATGGCCGCCTTCAAGGTATGGTGACATTAACACATTCCTTTCCATTCATTTTAATTCAATTAAAATTCAAATAATTAATTTGTGACAGTATTCTCTGAAGATATATTATACAACACTACCAACGTTTATGACCTGTTTCTGAGGTGTCAGACTATGCAGCAACACAAATAGTTTTTTTTTGCAATATCTGCTTCCAGAGATGCCTTGTATTAAGAATCTATAACAGCAAATATAAGGTATTGTTGTATTATCTATACATCATCTATACTATAGATACACAGACAAATGCCATCTCCCATGTATTTCACAAGTGGGGCCTGTAGGCTGAGTGTGTTGCTCCTCCCACATTGTATTGAGGGGGGGTGGGGGGAGCAGTACTTCCATTACTTAAGCATAGTCAATCCTGTACCTCAAGAAAACAAAGTCTTCTTCCCCCTGTAGGTGATGACTGTCGGCCACCTGGCGGGGTTGGTCTCATATGTGCCTAGTGGTAACTGAGTTAGACACCCTTTCTGTTGGCGACATGGTTGACGCTCATGTTTGCCTCAGTATATATATACTATTGTGAAGGACACAGTTTCTCCGAAAATGACACTTTTGGAGACACCGGGACTTGAACCCTGGGCCTGCCACTTGCCAAGTGATTGCTCTACCACTGAGCTACATCCCCATGTCCAATCAGATAGACCATGTCTCACGTAACTGGATCAGTATGTGAGGGGCCCAGTGATTACCTGAATGGGTCACCCCAGCAGGCCTCCCTCTCAGGTGCAGGAATTACTAAGCCTCTACACTCTTCTTCCCCCTGTAGGTGAGGACTGTTGGCCACCTGGCGGGGCTGGTGCACATCATGCAGGAGGAGCGGCTAGCCTTGGTCCTGTACTCGCTCAACAATGACACCACCATGTGGAACGCGGAGCCGGCACAGAAAATAAACTACACCTACCGGGTAGGAGTCTTAGGGAGTTTTCATTTATTAGTTACAGTTGGGGGGCGTAAAAATGCTGACCCCTCTTAGGGGGGGCCCTTTTCAGCAAAAAGGCCCGCATGTTACTATGGGGGGGGCCAACAATTTCCGGCGCCTTCGGCAAGGGGGGAGCACTGTTGAGGGGGGGGGCGTAAAAAATGTTCACGTCTCCGCGGGATATCTCCCCCCCTATAATTAATAAATGAACAATCCCTTATGTGCAATTGAATGAAACTTTCCATTTAGGCAATAAGGTAGTCATCAATTATCAAACAGATTGGGGCTTACCCAGCTAACAAAAAACGTCTTCAGAACGTTTTAAAACGTTTGTATATGGTTTGTAAGAAAACGTTTGTTTCCAAACATTATAAAACGTTTATGAAACATTTGGAAACAAACATTTTTGTACAAACCTTGTCTAATGTTTTTTTAGGGCTATATTTTATCTCTCTTACCTCTAAGCCTAAATACATTGATAACTATTTACATATCAAAACGTACATTTCCAATTGATTAAGACCACTTTTTTTTAAAAATATAATAAAGCACTTATTTACAAAACAACCTCGTGGATTCGAACCTACACAAGTTGTAACAAGGCACCTAACCTATGTGGCCACGAAGCCGAGATGTCTGTAGAGTGTAATGGAAGGGAGTCCTTATCCGAGTGAGGCTGGGATCAAGTTTGTCCCTATACTTTGAAGCCCTTATTACGAGGCCCTAAAGGATAAATAGGCCTAGTGCTTTAATGGGCTATGCTCTTATTGTCATGATAGGGATCGATTTAGGCTTATAATTATGCTCCCTCCAGTGGTAGATACTAACATTTCAAGCCATGGGCCACCCGGGCCCGCAGCCTTAGAAAGTTGTGGGCCCGGAGGTAAAACTGTTGGCCCGGGATTTGTTATATCAAAGTCAGTACATGGCTGTGTCTCACGACCTTGAGCCAATGTTTTTGTCTCTGACCGGGTGCCGTCTCTGACCAGATGTCACTTTGAGAGTCTAGTTATGTTATACCAACAGCAGGAGGCTAATAATAATTACATAACAGCTGCCATAACGTTTTTACAAATCCTTAGATGTGTGAGTATAGGTTAAGATTTAAAAAACACTTTTTTCTGACACCAGGTCAGAGACGGCACCCCGTCAGAGACGGCAACTGGTCAGAGACGGCAACCAGTCAGCGACAAAAACATTGGCTCAAGGTCGTGAGACATAGCCACATACATAAAAATGGCTAAAAAGGCCAGGGCCGCCGCCAGGGGCGTGGCAAGCAGTTTCAAAGAAGGAGGGACTGACGGGGGGACTGAGGTCCCCCGTCCCCCCCCCCCCGGTTGCCATGCCCCTTTAAGGACGATACTTCAATCTGGTTACCTTGTGATCTCTCCTAGTATACAACTAGTATTTTGATACTAGTTCTTACTACCAATGAATCCCCTAGGTAAAGTGGAGATACTGTAATACATAATGTGTGGTAAAAATTAGGAATGTCCTGTATTTGTTTTTAATATCATAATCTTTGATTAAGATAACAAACGTCAGCTGCATACTCTATTGACCAGCATAGGTGATATGGCCTTGGATTTTTCTTTCCAACGATATGTTACATGCCTAGGATGGATTTAATGTCCATGTTGGCAGTTATAAGTACCTGTAAACTAGGCTTCTATATAGCTACGGGCCACCCGGGCAATGTAAATATTTAGCCAGGAACTAAAAGTATGGGCCATCCCACTCAACTAAAAACGTTATTTAACATTTGCAAACGTTTCTACAGGGTTTGCAGGAGAACGTTTCTTTAAAAACGTTGTTTAAACGTTTCTATATAGTTCATATTACAAACGTTGTCATCTAGAATGTTATTTAACCTTTCTATAAGGTTTAGAGGAGAGTGTTTGTTTCCATGACGTTATATGATGTTTCTACAGGGTTTAGATAAAAACGTTGGTATTTAAAATGTTATTGAACATTTCTAAATGGTTTAGATGAAAACGTTTTTATCCAATACATTATTGAACATTTCCACATGGTTTGGATAAAAAACGTTTGCATATAAACGTTATTTTGATGTTAATTAACGTTTAGAACTCTTGATGCCAGTATCTTCTACGAGGAGACAGCACTATCCATTGAATGGTATTTTGCTGGTCCTTCAGCACATTACCTCATACAAATGGTGCCATAATGACAATTATCCTAAACTATTCTAATCAGAAGTAGTTGCAAAATTTCAAATCAAATCATTTTCCACAGACTAGCAGCAAGATGAATAGTATTTATGTAGCCTAGGATTGGAATATATATGTATACACCCATTTCGTGGGTATTTGAAAGATATATAGTCACATCAGTTCATATGAGGATTTGTAATACCTAAAGGTATCAAAGGCTCCTGACTGCTCAAAGGTAGTGAATGGCTTTGAATCTTACTGTTGGTTGTATGTATGATCTACTATTACAGCCCCAGAACACGGTCTCTATGGCTAAACAAAATGAAAAAAAATACAAAATGAATCAAACCAAAAATATATGATGCTGGTATGCTCATTTTTCAGCTTAGCTCGGTGCCCTCTAGTCAACAGAAAAAAACAGTTATCTTGACCCTTAAAAAATGCTATTTTGATCATCGAAAAACGTTATTTAACATGGGGATAAGGTTGCACATCCAAACGTTTTTATAAAACGTTTATTTACGTTATTTGGAGTCAACGTTTTACGTAAAACAAACGTTAAAAATGAACGTTTTTCAATCCTTCAGTGAACGTTTTTTCCAGGGTTAAATAACGTCTTTTTGTTGAGTGGGATTGGCTCCCGGGCCAGCGTTAGTGTCTACCCCTGCCCTCTACACCAGCCTCGTTACCGCAACCTATAGGTTATGGGTTCGACTCCCTGCCTGGCTTTTAGATTGTTCACCAAATTCGTCTGCAAAAGTTTGCAAACAAACCTTTTGCAAACCTTTTTCAAATGTTTTTTTCAAACCTTTTGCAAACGTTAATAAAACGTTTTCTTGCAAACGTTTTTTTCTGTCAACGTTTTATAAACGTTTTTCCAAAACGTTTGCAAACCTCCAGCAAACGTTTTCCGACCGTTAGGAAAACGTTTTTTTGTTAGCTGGGTAACCCTTTAACCGTTAAAATATTTTGCAACAATGATTGGGCTTACAAGTTCATGATCATTTTCTTTAAAATGAGCCAGTATGTTCACAAATGACACATTCTTTCCAATTTTTGCCTCTCCTTCCCAATCACCTTGCTTTAATTCGATCCTATTGCCCAATATAATGATCAATTGGGAATAAAATTGTGCATAATTTTTTCCCACCCTTTGAAAGTACACTGTAAATTCTTATGACTGGGCCACACGGGACCCCTATTCTGACCTCTCATCACCCATGGATAGTATTTGATTGTTCCCCATCTCCTTAACGTTGTGTATGTACTATCAAACTGTTTTGAACACATAAAGGTAATATTAAGAATTTGAAGAAACTTTACCGATACCATCTTCTTTTCCAGTTCCTGCGACACCTTAACCCGTGGCCGGCTGTCCTGACCACATCTAACTTCACCCATGAGGCCCTCCAGTCCCGCTCCTACATTCAGTATGTACTAGACGAGACCCGCGACACGGTGTACCACCTGCAGATGGGACCCGGGGATGTACTCGGGTTCTACACACCGGTTATAACCTCCGCTATAGCCATGGTGGATGAACTCATACGGGGAATCAACACTGGTGTAAGACATGAAGAGCCCTTTCATTAAAGTTCCACCTGTATCAATTATCATTTTTTGGTTTCGCTATAAATAAGGGAGTGCTCAATTCTTAAAGACTGAACTTTTTTGGAGGAGGGTAAGCATTTTTGACCCTTTAACTGGCGGCTGGGGGAAATTTTTCAACCCCTCCTAAATTTGCCCCGTTTTCAGCGAAAAACCCTGTGTTGAACTTGAGCGGAAATAAGGTCCAGATGGCTCAAAGCAATTGCTTATGTTTATTCGGGATATCATTTTAAGAAAAACAAATCAGGCATCGATTATATCATAAAAAAAGATGTTGTTGAAATTACATAGATCTGTTATAAAAACTAGATGATTTTTGTCTGAGTAAATTTTAAGTTCACTCGTAAAAGTTTTGATGGCAATATTGTTTCTTGTCAACGGTTCTACATACAAGTATAAAACATCAAATTAAAGTTCTTGGTACATACTATCTGAATATGTGGCCAACACAGTTTTCATATTTTGCGACTTGTGCCTCAATTTTTAAGAATGGGTCACATGTGATGAATTTATAATTTACTTCCAGTCCATCTGGAAGCTTCTTGTAGCACAGAACAGCCTCATCAAGTGTCAGGAGACCCTGAACCTACTCACCATCCTGGGTAACATGATGTTCTATGGTAAAGCTGACCTCCCTCCAATACTCTACCGCAAATTTATCGCCGGCGATGTCATCGCTTCCGATTACATCAAGAAAGCCAAACTCCTGTCATCAACAATAAACAGGTTATACGGTGCACTGCCTACAAACCTGACTAAACCCACACCATCCAGTCAAGTAGTGAAACTACAGATTGAGGGATCATTAACTGGCAGTATACAAGGCAGAAGCTGGTTGAATAAAACCTACACATACATCGCTGCTCTTCGCACCATCGAAAAATCAGCCGAGAAAGATATTCTTGAAGTTGCAACCAGCGAGAAGCGCTCTGTGGATAATCATGTCGCGGGTGCTATAACGCTGATGGTGTTGACCCTGCTGCTGACACCGGCGGTGCTGGGGCTGCTACACAAGATGGTTAATGCGGTATGTTTTATAGTTAGCCACAAGTTTTCTTTATTTCAGAGCAAAATGTATGTTATCACCTATTAGATGTATGTTAGCTAAGTCACTGTCAGGATGCAGTAGAAAGTCTAATCATACAAACTACACTATACCCATCTTCGATATCATTATAACCTTGGATTTATTGGTTCTATTTGCTAATGCATATTATGATACTCTCATGATATAACAGGTTTTGTATCTATTTACTTATATTTTTACTTTTAATATAATATATATATTACATTATGATACTCCCATGATATAACAGGTTTTGTATTTAATTACTTCTATTTTTACTTTTAATATAATGTATATTATATTATGACCCTCCTATGATGTAACAGGTACAGAGTTATGTGCACGGGTTGTACAAGAAGGGGGTTCAGATACGGAGGGAGAAGAAGAAGTCAGATGACCTCCTTTACCAAATGCTGCCCAAGTCTGTTGCACTGCAACTCAAGGTGAAGGTCAACTTCTGAAATATCATTTACTTAAGTTCCTATGATTTTGTTCATAACCTTTTAAAGGGGGTTATAATTTTGAAGGATTCTGATCGTTGTTCCCAATTATGCACAAATGAAGATAAGTAATTAGGCAACAACACATTGGTACATCATGCTTACCCTTCGGCAGCGCATTAATCCTGTATGTTTGGCATTGTAATCACCAAGGCTGCACCATCACGATAATTGGTAATCAAAGCAATAAAATCGTTCAAAAAAGTAATTCTTCCTTCTAGATACTAAGTATGTAGTATGAAAGCACTAGTGAAATACCCGTACCTTTTTCACCATAGACTCTATATCTAGCTTAGGAACATATTCCGAGTCATCATTATATCTAAGTTCTGAAACCTATTACTGATTTAATGATTCTATGTAGACCATTAAACCACTTTGGCATTGGCTGTAAATGCTGTAAATGCTGCCTGTCTAAACAGGCAACCTTTCAGGCTTTCAACTATAATAACTACATTGAAGTGAGGTCAAATATTATCCGAACTCAAACATTGATTCCACATGACATAACAGACGGCTTTCTGCTTTCCATGGCAGGTGATGAAGAGAACCACCCCGGAGAGTTTCCGCTCGGTGACAATCTTCTTCTCAGACATTGTTGGCTTCACGGCGCTCTCCTCCCGTAGTTCTCCCCTACAGGTTGGTGTACAATTGTGATATTATGAAGGCTCAAAACCACTATTAATCAACCTGTACTTTACAAGAATATTGTATGCCATTGCTTTGTCTCCGCCTGTAAGTCGAGGACAAAGCATATCCACACCTGCTACCTGGTACCTACACCTGCCACCAGTGGCGCTGCACCACCGTATTTGTATATAAGGGGCAAGCACCACTAGCCAGTCAGAGAGAGCTGGGTAGGGTACTAGATGCACAACATTGCATACCTATCGTACAATAAACCCAAACTACACACCTAATCACCCATTGTAGTGTTACTTACTTTCGTGTATATCAAATCTTAGATATCAGTTCAATGCTAATTGACGATGGCCCGATATGACACAATAGGAAGGAGGGGGGGGGGGGGGGTGACTGGAGGGGGGGGGGGAGCAGAACCTCAGCAGTCATTATTTTCCTTTTTCAGTGCCAACACAAAATAACTCAAGAATTATATAGATTAATGCCAATTGATGCCCATTGATACCGTGGGGGCTGAGGCCATAGCCCACAAACCGGCAGGCTGAGTGGGATGCATCCCAGTCCCCACGAGGGATATGTCAGAGACAGTATCAATGTACTTGGCATTTTTATTTATTTTCTTATTCAAAGCCATTTAATGAAGGAAAGACAACCCATTGAATATATTGGGGGCATTGAATACAGCGCTTCAGTGCTTAAGCATAGGAAATATTGTTTTTCCAAAAAACAAACATGTGTAGTGGTTCGTAATCTCAGAAAAGCGAACAAGAACTTGTTGTGACTATTAAACTTTCAGTTCAATCTCTCTCACCAATCAAAGCATGGTAACGTAGGCCATATGTAGGTCAGATCTTCTATTCAAAACTTTAAAATTACATCTCTTTATTCACCAATTACATCAGGCATGTGCCACAAAATCAGGCAAATATTGAGCCCTTACGGCAAGGGATAACATGATTCCTTTCATATTTCAATCATTTCTGAGTTTGTGGCACTGTCATATTCCCTTATGCAGCACACTCTACATAGTTGGTTACCTTTTTTTTTATAGGTGTACATATTATGATGGGTGCACAGTACAATCTGCTGTAAAGCTACAATAGATGTTGTACAGTTACAGTACACCCTCAGAAAAGTGAGAGTCATTGTCGCTAAAACTACCCTCACCTGAGAGTCAGGCAGTTTTAGCGACAATGACACTCACTTTTCTGTGTGTGTAGGTTTTAATGCTTACTTAGACTTACTTTTTACAGTGCAGTTAATTTTTAATGACTCCTATTATAACAATCTGTGTTTTGTCTGCAGGTTGTTGACTGCCTGAACTCCATGTACAACCTGTTTGACTCGACCATCGCTAAGTACGACGTCTTTAAGGTGGAGACCATCGGGGACGCTTACATGGTGGCCAGCGGGGTACCCCAGAGAAACGGTAAGTAGCTCAGGTTTTAACAAGACCTCAGCTTGGTGAGGGAGGACACTGAAAAAGTAAACTTGTCTCCAGACTCGTCTAAGTGACTATCATAAAATAAACGAGTCAAACCTATCAGGTAAACATCCAACAAATAGAGTCTGGAGCTGGCAAATGTCGGGTTTTGGGCTGGCACATGCCAAGTGGGTCTTCTTTCTATCTCCAGCTGGAAGACCTGCTTCCTTGTCACTTAGACAAATTTTTGACCTGTTTATTTTATGACTGTCACTTTTTGCGTGTAGGCTATAGGGTAGTATGGGAAGATGTGCAACCAAAAGCCCACGGTCATCTTTGCATCTCCCAATAGACTCAACAAAGAGGTAGTGTCCACAACATGCACCAGGGTATGCATTAGTGCCATCTATTGCATATTTTGGACACTACCTCTTTGTAGAGTCTATTTGGAGGTGAAAAGGTTAGCAGGTGTTTGTGGGTTTTTGGTTGCATACCTTCCCATAATACCCTATAGCTTACTCACTCAACAAGCAGAGGTCTTGTCAGAACCTATGGAAAGAGTGCACCGTTTAGTGTGTTTAGTGCACTGAAAGTGGGTTATAGGCAGTCAATACGAAAACCTGCTGGACAACTGCCATAGCCGGCAAAAAGTCTGCTGGTCTGGCAAAAAAAGTAGCTACTGACAGCCAAAATGACTGGCTAAGATTTGCAGATCTTATCCTATAATTATATGCTAGTTATAATGGCTTGTAAATCGGACAATTATTAAGGTTTTTAGAGCATAAGGCATAAATATCAATACAATTTTCTTTAAAATCTAGACATTGAGATCTATATGGGCTGCATTCATGCATCATGAGGACCAAGGGCATGATCCTTAAAGAGTTAAAGTTTTATTCCATGTGGAGAAACAAAGTTACTATGCTTAAGAACTAGAACGGCCGTTCTCCACACCCCTATGGAGAAACTGATACTCATTCTCCACAGCTCCATTCTCTACGGTATAGTTGTGAAGCCAATTTTAAAATGTTGTTTTAAAATGGAGTTGATCAACATTCACATGAATGAAATACAGAGATCCACTTAAATCAGTCTGAACTCCTTGTTTCTCCACTCGTGAGACCTTGGGTAACATCACACTCGGCTGTGCCTCGTGTGATACGACCCAAGGTTCCACTCGTGGAGAAACCTGTCATTCAGACAGATTATCGTGGACCTCTGTCTATGTATATTATGCATTGAAATGTCTCCTAAATCTGATACTGTCCCCCTATTCCCCCATCAGGTATGCGTCACGCGGGGGAGATAGCTCAGCTGTCCCTGGACCTTGTAGAAGGGATCCGCACCTTCCGTATCCCACACCGCCCCGATGAGAAACTCCGCGTCCGTGTCGGCATTCATACAGGTTTGTTTGCTTGTTATTTCATTTATTTTTACCCTGAGGTGGTTCATATCCTTAAAGAATGCCTTTTTTTAGTACACCACATCATTTCATGTATGAAGCCTATTAAGCGGCCTGTGATACATAGACAGAGGTCCACGATAATCTGTCTGAATGACAGGTTTCTCCATGAGTGGAGAATGGAGCTGTGGGGAATGAGATTCAGCGTCTCCACTGGGGTGTGGAGAACGGCTCTTCCCATAATAAACAATGGTAAAGTTGTTTTTCCACATGAAATAAAGTGGTTTATGCACTGTAAATAGGATAAGGGGCTATGCTTGGGAAGCTTAGTCCTACTACTTTTGTTAATTTTAATGTGAGGTTGTTAAGCATATTTCTTTATTACATGATGTAGATTTAAAATGAGGCGTACAAGTGTCTTTGCCATAGTCATAGAGACTATAGAGCCTCATAGTGACTAGTGGTCACTAGTACCTTTATGGATTTATTTTGACAATATCCCTAGTTAGGGTAGGGAAAGAAAATAGTATAAGAGAAAGAGGAGAGTTGGGGAGAAAGAAATAAGAGTTGATATGAAGGTATAGACCTGGGCTCTTCAAATACTATTCCCTTTTGAAGAAGCGGACATTCTTGGTATGTTCTTTACTATGAAGGTGATTCCCTGCATTTTGGCTTGTAGAATATTTCTAAAGATGTCAATTTTACATTCTCACGGTTTGGTTGTAAAATGTATAGTTGATTATCGATGACCCAATGTGTGAAAAAATGACATTTCAACAAACTTGCTTCTTCTAATTTAAAAACTATTTTCTAGAATGGCCATATCATGAAAGTTAGACCTTTTATATATTTCTTAGTAGGTGATTTTCATAAGTAATAGAATCTCAAGTTGTTAAATGCAATTAACATCGCACTATAAATAGGGTTTCCCTTGACCTTGCAGGTTCTGTGGTGGCGGGGGTGGTGGGCGCTAAGATGCCCCGGTACTGCCTGTTTGGTGACACTGTGAGTTACGCCTCCCTCATGGAGAGTATGGGTGTCCGTGAGTATACATGATTCTGCTACCATAACATGATATATCACTTATACTATAATTTTCAATAAATGTTGTCTACTAATGCCACGACAAATAATATACTTGTTTCTCATCGCTGTGCGTCTGCAAAATCATCCTTCCGAGATTTTTTTTTTGTGCAAATTTTAATGAAAAAACATTACAAAATTAGACATCTGTGAGCATATTTGGTATCAAACTAAAGTCTACAGTTCAGGAAATTTAATGGGAAGGAGAAAACATGCATATTTAAAACTTTCGCAGATCCTTAATCTTTTAATTACTAAAATGTGAATTTTGTTCTCTGACAGCCTACAATACTTTATATGATTTAACCCTCAATAAAATTTTAAAAAAGCGTGCCCTCATCACATTTCTTATGACTTAGTGATGAGAAACAAGCATATTATTTGGAGAGGCCTAACCATCTGGGGGAAATGTTGATTAAAGTTAGTATTTTGTAGTCTTCCAGAAAACATGCCAGATGCACTGGCTATAGCCTGTAATAAGGTGTATAAATGAGACCATTATAAAGGGTCCTATAGAGAGGAGAAAAATTTTGCATTGACTTCTGTGAGATGGGAAAGATGCCCCCAGGTATCCGAGCCTGTAAAGATTAAGCCGGTCTTGCCAATTAAAAGATCTGCAGGACCGAATATCGCGCATGCTGACATTTTTTTGTGAAGACTGTATTTTGCTTATATTACCAATATTATTCCTATAGACATCAGCAACAGTTCTATATAGAGGACATTTTGTTAGACCAATTTTGTTCTAGTGACAAGGAAGTGGGTCTTCTAGCTGGAGATAAAAGACCAACTTGGCATGTGCCTGCCCAAAACCCAACATTTGCCAGCTCCAGATTCTATTTGTGGGTTGGTAACCTAATAGATTAGGCAACTTTTGACTTGTTTATTTTATGACCATCACTTAGACAAGTCTGGAGACAAGTTTACTTTTTCAGTGCAGATACCTTATGGTTTGTGTGTATTTCTGCTGTAGCTATGAAGATCCAGATGAGTCCTGCCACCAACGACATCCTGACCCAACTGGGCACCTACCTGGTCGACTCCCGCGGCGTGATCGACGTCACCGTAAGTTGTTGCAGAATAATTCTTACCAAATGGATACATGTTTGAATTGTGACACAAACTGACGTCTATGACCTGCTGACTTCTATGCCCGGCTGACATATATGACCACCTTGCAGAAGAAAGTAATGTGAGGCCATGTAGAGAATGTAGTATGGCCAAAAACCACATATTTAGTCAAAGCCCTAGCATGACCTGACACACCGTATAGTCGCTTGTTGAAGCGCCCCTGCACGCATAAATCTAGAGTCTGTGTTACCCACTGCACTTATCCATCCATGTACAGTGTAATTTACATACTTTACATCTATCTTGTAACCCTGGAATCCAGGTATACATTTTAAGCATGTACCTGGATGATGAGCAAAAGGAGATTTACGGTTTGAGAGGGGTCCCAGACCTGCGCTTATACAAGACATGCGGTTATTTGAGACCCCTGCGCTTAAATGGGCCATTATGGTAGAAAAAAAAAAGATATTATAATCATGGTTTCTCATTGAACAGAAGACTTTATATCCAGTCATAAATGCATAAGACAGTCATAGACATCAGTCGGTCGTATATTTTGAACCTGTATAGTTTGGGGAGACCATATTGATGCACTAACGGCTTGATGGGAAATATGAGGTATATCTGGCAATAAAGCATGAGCTGAAGGCGAGTGCATTATTAGGCAGATATAGCTAGGCGGTAAGTCGTTCGCTTATGGCGTGCTCGGCAGGGGTTCAGTTCCCGGCCGAGTCACACTGATTTTTTTTGCCAAAATGGCTGTGCATATCTTTCATTACCTTAGAATATATAGAAGCGGCTTGGTGTAAAAAAATAATTCTGAGCGTGCATTAGCCTGAGATAACCGCACTGCGATTATCCACTTTTGGCACGGAAGACAACAGAATCGTGGTATAAACAGTGCTACAGATGTTATATCTGCTCAATCTGATTTTGACCAAAGTCTAAATTTTAGCTAGTGATTTTAAAAGACACTAAAAAGCTTAATCTTATTCATGGCCAGTGACAGCTCAGAAAGGCGGTTTAGAAAGGGATTATCTCAAAAATCTATCTTAAACCATTGAATAACATGTCAAACAAAAGTCTGATGTTGATGATATTATATAGAGCCATTAATCTATGGAATACCCTCAACGCCTCCTGTAGGCTGTCATGCGATCGAAATGCTTTCGAGGCCAAGGCCAAACCAACTTTGATCAAACTATTTCGCGCCAAATCTGAGGCCTAGTGTTGAAGTAGTATTAGGTACCCCATCCTATCCTGTAAAATATAACTATATATGTATGCTAAATGTAACTAAGCACATTGATGCAATATTGTTAAACGCCATACTTTACGTGATATTGACATGAAACATTGTGCCTTGTGCTATGTAACTATATCATTCACTATGCCGTATAGAACTAGTTGCTCTACTGTGACTTCGATGATATACCCATGGATTGATCGATATGCTCATTACATGTAAATTCAAATATCTTTGAACTCCAATGAGGATAAGAATGTTATAATTATGAGACTACAACTTACATTGACTTGTATCGTATTATAACATCACTTTGTAAATAAATACATTATAAACTCAGAACACTAACTTCAGCACCATGTGCTATTTTTTCAGGGCTACGGTGAGTCAGAGACCTTCTTCCTGAGAGGCCGAGTGAGGACGATAGAGACAAGACGTGCCTAGAGACTGAGAGAACCCTGACCATCAACCCTGACCATTCTCTGAAAAGTCTCTTCTATAATGAAAATGACAATGTAAAATTAGATTTACTTTTCATGGGGTTACTCTGTAAACACATTATTCCGAATACAGCGAGGCATCCTAAGTTAGGCTCTAACACGTTATGGGGTGCCACACAGCAGATCTAAATGGTAGGACAACCATCTACTCGGCCTCTTTGTATAGTCTACTTTGGCCACTTATCACAGTGTACTTTTTATCAATCAATGTGTGGTTTTTGCATGTGTAGGGGCACGAATAATACGTGTACATATAAGGTCCGTGGAGTCAGAGCGGCAAGTGCCTCCAACGGACACTAGGTGGCAACACCTAAGCCATGTCCTTTCGGTTATCCGGTAGCGGAGCCAGGCAGGGCACTCCAGACGGCGCTACGGAGGAGTGCCACGTCGACACTGCTTGGTCCGCGCTCAGGGTATATAAGAGGCCGAGGTTGGCTACCTCAGGGAGTTCGTCCCAGGACGAGCTCTGACCCACACCTTTCGTACCTTCGCTTTGACAGGGGCACCTACACCCCTCCCACATTATGGCTCCTGCACCAGCCATGCTGGCACAGGGCTTGACTGTCCGGTATTGCTAATGCTTCGAACTATCGATAGAATCCTGTGTGTCTTCGAATGGTTGAAAGACCAAGTGAACCGAGTAGAAACCTTCGTGTACTTTTGAGGCTGTGATCGAATAAAAACCTGTTGCATTCAAACCGAATTTGGAACCTGTGTTCGAGTTATACGCTTATGAAACCCCTACATTGGTGCCGTGACCAGTTCGGGTGAAACACAGAATAGCACAGTCGGTTAGGGTGAACATGGCTGAACAGGCAAAGGGTGGAGCGTCCCTTCATCCTATTTCGAGTCCGGATCCGGAGGTGGTAGCAGCCCTTGAGAAACACTATGGGCCAAACCGTTGGAGTTCTACACCAGAACCAAGGAGAGGCAATCCTGATACTATTCGAAAAGATCTGGGGTCAAACCTAGAGGATTCTTTGTTTGAAACTGGCGGTTCGAAGAGGCACATTGCTCCTATGCCAACACAGGGCATGAGCATGCTGCATGCTGAACGACACCAGCGGCAGGAGGTGACACGTCGTCATTTCGAAGAAGAGAAGAGTCGATTTGAGGGAGCAAGAATTGCAGAGATGGACAGGATGAATGAAGAGTTTGAAGCTTTGAGTCATCGGTTGGTACAGCTCCGAAACAAGAATGAAGATTTAGACGGGGCAACAAGAGAGAAACAGAATCGCTTGGACACAGCGAAAGCGGAACTGGAACATATGGAAGACCAGTTCTCTCACCAGCAGAATGTCTTGCGGCGACGTACTGAAGCTCTTGAACAACGTCAAGATAAGACCATACATGATTCGGACGAGCTCCATGATACGATCCGAGAAGCAACCAAGGCGATGATGGAAGAAAAGGATCGTCTGATCCGGGAAGTGGAAGATTTACAGAAGAAACGAGATGAAGAGTCAACTCGAAGTGGCCATTCAGGGTTCGATCATGTCAGTGGTGGCATATACAACTCATCATCTGGTGGGGGTGGTGCCTCTACCTCAACCGGAGGGAGACCAAAACGGGTGACCATTGATACAGGTGATTCGGATGGAAGATCTTCACGGCATGACCAACGCCCAACGTCATATGATGACGACCATTCGAACCCTCCCAGCCGTTCCAGCTCTCGAGAGAGACCAAGCCGTCCGGGTTCGAATGATAGATCTTCGAGATCAGATCCGAACGAGCGTTCGAGTGGGCCCTCAAGGAGGTCAGGAAGATCTCCTACAAATGCAGGTAGACGAGTATCTCGCCGCGAATCAATGTCCCCTGGGATGAAATTGATTTATGATACGAACCCCTGCATTGCTGAAATGGGAGTGGACTGTGTTAGCAGACAAGCTGATAATGCTGATATCGTTGACTGGAGCATTGAGCAGTCTTTTTTGTTGCACAGAGACAACCACAACGCTGCTAGACGCACTGCAAGCACTCCGATTCCGTTCACAGGCAGACAGCCATGGCAGGACTGGTTCGCAGACTTCATGGACGATATGAGGTATAATCGGTGGTCAGAGGAGGAATCGTTGGACGAGCTTTTACGGGCATTGAGAAACGGCCCCGGCAAGCTAGCTGTTTCGAGATGGAGAACTATGCATGGTGCCGGATTGTTTACCCAATTGGTGGAATGCGCCAGTTATCTGATAGGTAATGTGGGTAATGAGGATCCGCTTCGATTGTTTTGGAAACGGACTCAAAAACCAAACGAGTCGCACCGTGTGTTCGGTTTAGAATTGCAATCTCTCTTGCAAAGGGCTAGACCAAGATGGCAGTTAGATGACCCACAGTTCCTAGATGATTTGTTCTCGCAATTCGTTGAGGGATTAAGGGATTCTGATGAACGGACCGCAGCATGTGATAGTTGGAAGGCTGGAACTTCTCTCACTGATTTGTTCATGGCCATAGAAGACTATGACAGGAAACGGCATCTGCTATCTTCGAGAGTACTTTCGAGAACTTCCAGTATGGTACAAGACCCACCAGCCTCTGATTCAGAGGAAGGTGATTCTGGAAGGGAGGAGGAGATTGGCGCGGTTGCTCAAAAGAACAGCGGCAAATCTTATTCCAATTCGAATTCGAAGCGCTATCCGAAGGCTGACAGGAAAACACCACCTGTGACCCCAGGAACTACAAGCGCACCTTCGACTACATCCTCAACTCCCAGTTCTATGGAAGAACTTCTGTTAAGGTTGACTGACTTGATGTCTGGAAACCAGCAATCAACAGGGAGGAATTCGAAGCCGAGAGTGGACAAGACCACTAGGAAGTGTTACAGGTGTCAGGCCCTGGGACACTTTGCTGCAGAATGCCCAGCTGAGAAGCCGGTACCAAAGCCTGAGGAGAAGAAAACGGAAAACTAGAGGGGGTTGCTCGGGATGGCAAGGTAGTGACCCCTAAGGTGAAGGAAAGCCAGCTTATCGCCAGCGGTGCAAGCGAGGAAGTCCGAGGTGCAGTAGAGATTGGAAGCTTAGAGGAGGGGCCTGATCAGTCCCTTCTAAGTATGTCCAATGAACCCAGAAAAGTCCGAGGAGGAAGTACTGGGGAAGCGACGAATTGGATACAGGAACTGGAAGTAGTCAGCAGTGCCCGATTGTCCCCGGATCATCCCTGTTTGAAGCACTTGAAACGACGGGGAGTAGATCTTGGTGTCACTAAGGATTTCGAACGTTTCACCGTTAACCCATCACCACTAGATGGGAAGAGGTGGTATTTGACTGTAGCAGTGAAGGGAAGGACTGCGGAATTCCTAGTGGATACTGGAGCTAGTCACTCCATGATCTCCAAGAGATTCCATGACCTTGTAGCCGATGAGCCAGATAACTTCACAACGAGGGTAAAAGCTCATTCGGCCGACGGTAGCTGCATGCAGACGTTTGGTAAAGCATTTTTCAAAATCAATATAGGTGGACAGGATTATCTCCTGTCCCCTACTATTGCTGATCTGAGTGATGATGGCATCATCGGATTAGATTTCGCTGCGTTGTACGGAGCAATGTTGGAACCTTGTAAGGGGATGTTAAAGATAGAACATCCGTACAAGGTGGCCGTGCAATGCGTGTTGAGAAAGGTATCTTCTGTAGCCTCGGTGGTACAGACGGTTAAGATACCCCCAGGACAGACATGTGATGTGCTGTTTTCGAGTGACAGTATCTTCCGAGACCAGATGGCGGTGGTTGAACCCGATGTGGTGAGACTTGCATCAATTGGACTCGAGAGTGCAGATACTTTCGTAGGCAGTGGCAGTAGGAATTTAATTCCTATTTCGAATCCTGGTGGTGAAGTCCGTTATCTGATGAAAGGTACTCCCGTGGGGCAGGTGATCGTTGCACAGGCAAGCACCAGTATACTCTCAGAAGATACCAAACCGAACCTTGAAGGGATGTTCGATTTGCGTCCGGAACTTCAGAAGTTGGTGGACGATTCGAGCTTGGTGACGGGGGACCAGAAAGATCAGTTGAGACAGGTATTGGTGAAATATGATGCAGCCTTCGGGGAGCCCACTGGTTTGGGGCGAACTGATAAGGTGCTACATTCCATCACTACAGAGGACGCTGTACCTTTCAAAATCCCTTATAGACGCCTACCTTTGAAGAAGAAGTTGATGGCCGAGAAGGAAATCGCTGATCAGCTAAGATTAGGGGTGATTGTTCCCAGCACTAGCCCCTGGTCCAGTCCTGTTCAGATGGTGACTAAGAAAGACGGCACAATTCGCTTCTGCATCGATTATCGAAAATTAAATGGTTGTACTAAGAAAAACTCCTATCCTCTCCCCCGTATAGACGAGACTATTGATTCCCTGGGCGGAAACCAATGGTTCTGTACGCTGGATTTGCAATCCGGATACTGGCAAGTTGGAATGAAGGAAGAGGATCAGGAAAAGACAGCTTTTTCGAGCCATGTCGGTCTTTTCCAGTACAATGTGATGCCATTCGGATTGTGTAACGCCCCTGCAACATTCGAAGCCATGATGGAATCTCTGTTGAGTGATCTGTTGTGGAAGGAGTGTTTGGTGTACCTGGACGACGTAATTGTCTTTGGGAAGACCTTCGAATCGTGCCTGGCTACGCTAGTCAAAATTTTCGAGAGGTTGATAACCCATGGTTTGAAATTGAAACCAAAGAAGTGTCACCTGTTTAGGACTTCCATTAACTATCTCGGTCGGATAATATGCACTGAGGGAGTTAAAGCGGATCCTGAGAAACTAGATGTTGTGTCGGAATGGGAAAAGCCAGAGGGACCTAAAGACATACGGTCCTTTCTGGGCTTCTGTAGTTACTACAGGGACTTCCTACCGGGGTATGCCAGAATAGCTCAGCCTATGCAGGCTCTAGCTCACTGGACTCCGGGTAGAAGGAAGGAGCCTTTCCCATGGGGTCCGGAACAAGATCTAGCATTCGAAGCCGTGAAGAACCTATTTCGAACCACGCCAGTTTTGAAATATCCAACAGCTGATGGACATTTCATACTGGACACAGACGCCAGTAACGACAGCATAGGTGCTGCTCTGTCCCAGATGCAAGAGGGGATAGAAGTGCCACTGGCTTTCGCTAGTAATACCCTCAATATGGCTCAGAGGAATTACTGTTCCACTAAGCGCGAATTGTTGGCGGTAGTGGTGTATACGAAGAAGTTTAAGCACTTCCTTTGGGGAGGTGACTTTACTTTACGGACAGATCACTCCTCCTTAAGGTGGCTGTTGAACTTTAAGGAAGCAGAAGGAATGATCGGTCGATGGCTGACCCATTTGTCCGAGTTCGGGTTGGAAAATAGCCAAATCCAACATAGAGCAGGGAACAAGCATATCAATGCTGACGCCCTTTCGAGAAGACCCATATGGAAATGTTCTAGAATGGATTGTGATGATTGTGGAGCCCATAACGCTGTAATAGCTGGAGTTCGAATGCCGTATGATGTAGGACATTCTAAAGCAATGGAATGGTCCACCGAAACCATCAGGCAATTCCAGAAGGGTGATGCTGTCATGTCAAGACTAATAGAACAGGTCTCCAGTGGTGCCCAACCACAAAGACCAGCCATTTCGATTGAGAACCGAAATGAGACAGCTACTTGCTCAATGGTCTGAGCTAACTGTTGTTGACGGTATCTTATGTAGATGGAAGATAACACCGTACAAGACCAAAATTCGGCAAATCGTGATACCCACAGCTATGCGAAGGGATATCATGTATTTCGTACACGGACACCAGACCAGTGGACATTTTGGAAAGAAGCGCTCCCTTGCGCGACTCTCCAGAAGGTATTACTGGCCTGGCATGAGTAAAGATCTGCTTCGGTGGATCTCTACTTGTCCAGATTGTTGTCTGAGCAAACCAGGTGAAGGCCTGGGGAAGTTGCCACTAACTCAAGAGCTTTGGGGAGTTAGATTTGCACGCATAGCGGTTGATATCATTAGTGGCCTAAAAACCACTCCTGATGGAAACACGTGCATGATGGTGATCTCCGACTACTATTCGAAGTACACTAGAGTGTTTCCTCTGAAAGATCATAAGGCTCATACATGTGCTCGTGCATTTGTAAAGGGTTGGGTGCTTCATCTAGGCGTACCCTTGATATTGCATAGTGATCAAGGCAGAGAATTCGAATCCGAGTTATGGGCAGCAATGTGCCATAACTATATGCAAAACCAGAACGAATCCGTACAGGCCTCAGTCTGATGGTCAAGTAGAAAGGTTTAACAGAACCTTGATACAAGTCCTGAAGCCTCTGGTCAACAGTCAGATGGATGATTGGGACGAGCAATGCGAGTTTGTGGTACATGCTTATAATAGTACGGTGCATGCTTCCACCGGTTGTTCCCCCAATCTGTTAGTATTCGGAGAGGACTTGATTATGCCTGCTGACTTGGTGTTTGGCGTAGCTGGGATAAACGCTGAAACACCCTGTCAGGTGATGTTCGTGGAGGCATTGAGGGATCAATTCAAGTCCGCATACGAGATGGTTCGATGTGAGCTAAGCAAATCTGCTTCATGGCAAAAAGTGGGCTATGACGTAGGTTTGAAACTTAGGTCCTTTCGAGTAGGGGACGAAGTAGTTAGGCTACACGACCCCCTGCAGCAGTTGAAGTTGTCACCCAACTGGGACGGTCCATTTACTGTGGTTCGGATTGTTTCAGAATCCACAGTGGTGATCAAATCCTTGTTGGGACGCTTGTATAAATCCAATGTAGCTCGCCTACGTCGGTGGCAGGGTGATGCTTCAGCGCATTCGAAGTCAGGAGAGCATTCGGAGCCAGATAACCCTGAGCGGAGAGCCACCACCCCGGAACGACGTGGTCCTGGTAGACCTAGGAAACTAGTAATACCCTCAGATGAGAAGAAACCTATGCCTCCTGGTATTGGTAAATTAAAGCGGGGCCGGGGTAGGCCTAAAAAAATTTTACCAATTCGAGCTTCTGGCAAGAAGGATAAAAAGTGCGTAAAAAAAGTCTCGGCAAATGAAGGTCTGAAGGGGAGGAGGGCTGTCCAATTGACTACTGGACATCCTGTCGAATCTTCCCGGACGACCAGGTCTAAAGAACCCAAGGTCGGGTTAAGGCGCAGTCCATGGCATAACCGGGGGACTGCTGTGACCTAATTTGTATACACAACAAGAAGTTTCGATCCCATGATGGTAGTACAGACCTAATTGCTGTCGAGTGAGCAGAACTAGGGCGGGTGTTGATCATGAACGTCCCCGAGGGTGGCAGACGGATTTATCCGGCGGGTATTCTTATGTTACCCGTAATGACATTTGCCTACACTCCTGAAGAATTCATGATTAGCGGTACCCCTGGTTCTGTGGAACTGACTCAATAAGGATTACACTCCGGTGAGCTACCCGTTCGATTAGTGGCGGGAAACGCGAGTGTCTCCCGCCGTGTTATCCGTCAGAAAAGGGCTATCCGGTGAAGCGTGAACGCTGATTGGTTGACCTTCGCTCCCGCGGCGGGCGTGGCATCACGAGACAAGAAGGGCGGTCGCCATATTGGATCAGTGCCAAGAAGACGCGCGGACGCTGCAGGGCAAAGGAGGAGGAAGAAGGGTCTTGTAGTCGACCAAAAGTCTCCAAAACCACATCATAATACGCGCCAACCTGGTTAGTTCCCGCTCATAGTGTCATTAGGACACGCGGAGCTTCGTACTCCGCAAATCTTCGATTTTAAAACTTCAAAACATTCGACTTCGATGGAGGAGCAGTACACCCCCGGTGAGGGCCTCCAGTCCGACGAGCTAGATCTGTTCGGAATGGACGATGGCCAATTCGACAACGTTCAGGAATCGGATTATGAATCCGCCTCTGAAACCACCGGGAGTGCAGTTACTGTCCGTGTGGCGGGGATTGGCTCCTATTCGACGGCTGAGCGGGACAGCATGGCCATGCCACCCCCTGCTACAGTCAACCTGGGGCCGTTGCCGTGGCGCAATGCCCCAAAACGAGTTGCTTCGAAAGACATAGACAATTCGACACCAACCCGGCTCAACGCAGCAGGTGATGAGGAGGAAGACGAGATGCCGGAGTTGGAGGAGGTAAGTCAGAAATTGCCTATCCACGCAGTGTCTGACGAAGAGATGGAAGACTTCGTACGAAAATCGCTGGCCCAGCAACAACTCACCAGTCCCATTCGAAAAAGAACCAGCTATCGTGGAGATGACTCCGATGGAGATCAATTCGGATACCTCAGGATCAGTTGAGCAGGAAGCTCGTTATGCTCAGGTGGTCAGAGAATCCGATGAACTCAGGGCAGCCAATGAACAGTTACGGATAACTCTGGAAGCTATGCAAGCTGCCCCCAGAACTCCAATGACTCGAGCCCAGTCCCGTAAGAACCCCAATCCACAGCAAAAGGGACGGTCCTTGTCCGACGCTTCGGATGTGGAGGAGGTCCCATTCGAACTGACTAAGGGCCAGAAACGGAAGGCAAAGAAGAGTGAGGCACGACAGCCCTGTCTCCCTCACCCTTCGCCTCCCCAAACTACTGCGATTAATATGTCCCCAACTGTGAGGTTGGTGGACGTAGTATCCGGTACTGCCTCTACTCCTTCGACGCCTCCTAGGGCACCCCCCAGGACGCCTTCGACCCCTCCAGCAACTCCGACCAAGACTCCAGTGCAGGTTGCCATGCCTGTATCTCCGTCTACGTCTACGTCCTCCGAGTCGGGACATTCGAACACGCCACCAGTGGTTTCGTCGCCCCCTCCAGCTACAGGGGCAAACGCCTCAGCAGACGTTCCGAGTTCTCGGGTGGAAGAGATGATCTGGCGCAATGCCAGCAGGAGCTTCAAGAAATTTAGGCCCGAGTGCATGGAACACTGCAAACGATCGAGGGAGATGTATTCGTGTCCCAAAGCAACGGACTATGAAGGGTTGTCGGATGACGAAGAATGGATGAGGTCCAATATGACTTCACCCAGTTCCTGGACATGGACAGAAAACTGGTTCAATCGGCTGCTGGATCGAAAACAGTTCCCCGAAACCTACTACAACCATGAGGGACGCCCCAAAATTCGATGGGCGATGGCCCGGTACAAGGAAGGGGTAAGGGAGGATTGTCCATTCGATTCCTGTTGCAGCTACTTCAAACACGAGAACCGCCCCATGCCTACTCGTCTTCGATTTATGCGGCATCTAGTTGAATGCCACATGCACCACCGTGCGATGTACGTCTGCGCTGATACTGGCAAAGCAAACAAAAGGTGTTCGGGAGAGTGGACCACCCGAAGAGGCAGAATGATCGAACACCTAATACAATGTCATGGCCAAGCCATGATGTTAGCCAGAAAGAATGTGGGAGACCTCCATGCATCGCTGGTGGCAGGCTTAGACAAAGTAAAATTCGACACCATCACGATTGAGACCTTCCAATTCGGAAAGGTCCAGTTGACCAGGAATTCGAAGCAGTCAGCTGTCTTCCAGCGTACAGATCGACGTGGTCGACTGAACCTGAACAGCACCTTGTACAAGGAGTTGTACGACTGGAGAGCAGCCAACCCCCTTCCGGGGAAACGAAGTGAAACCAGGAGTCCAGCCACTTCCGAACCTGACTGTAAAAAGGTCAAATCGGAGGTTCCGGCTCCGAAAGCTCCAACTGCAGCT
Source organism: Harmothoe impar (assembly GCA_947462335.1). NCBI lineage: Eukaryota > Metazoa > Annelida > Polychaeta > Phyllodocida > Polynoidae > Harmothoe > Harmothoe impar. The sequence goes on along the minus strand of OX381711.1, from coordinate 9,081,902 downwards.
CGAGGTCGCGCGACAATGATTGAGCACCGGTCCCCACTGAAGGACTTGCGTCCTGACTATGGTCCGGACTTCTCAGCCCCCAAGGGTCGTTCCCAACTACAAACCCTTCGTCCTCTGACCCCTGGTAACCTGGCTAGCAGGGCTGAGTACCCTTCAATGGCCTTTCCTGGTCCGGAAGTACAGACTGAGAAGGATCCGTACAAAAATCTCCCCACGGGTATCTCTGTAGGGGATGCCCTTCGCCAACCGGACTCCCGGAACGTGGAGATGGGGGATTCGGATCACTTTGTGCTGCCTGGGAAGAAGGACTTGGTGGTGACGACCACCATCCTCACTCCTCGGGCAGTAGATGAGGTGAAACCGAAGGCTGACAGTTCTACAAAGTCGGTGGGGCGTAAAACCCCTGCCACTAGTGCGAATTCATCATCCATGAAGACTGAGCCTGTGGTGGACCCGGTTCCAGTGACCACTTCGAACCCAGTTACCACCACACCAACGACAACCACTGGAGGAGGGAAAGCAGCAACTGCTGCTGCCACCATGCTCACCACCACTACCACCACAGCTACCGTGCCCTATAAGCCCAACGTTCGTGAAGAACCGGCAGTTGATCCGGATAGGTGGTATGACCTGATGATAAGTGGTGAGAACATTCGGCCGAGGGTACAGTTTCCAAAAGACTACTTCGAGCCTGTGAAGGCTCCGGATGCAGTGTTGCATAAGGAGCTATATGAACGATGGTTGCAGGAACACTTAGCTGGCATGCAGCGATATGCCGCCTGTGTGGCAAGGGCATCAGCCGACTATGCCATCACCATGCAGGGCAAGGAGGTCGAAAGACTGAGGAAGATCTTCGAACGACAACGGATTGACGAACGATCGGAGCCAGATAAGGTGACCGAACTCACCAAGCAGCTGGCACAATCAAAGAAGGAACTCTCAACAGCTCGTGCCTTCCAAAAAGCTGCGGAAGACACTTTGGACGATCAGGCCAATACTATGAAGGCGCTGAACGTTAAGTTCATTCGAGTATTCGGGATAGGACTCACCCAATGCAGTGGGTCCCTCGAAGAGCTCTTGAGCTTGGTGAAGGACTTATAAGATAACTTGAGTGTTCGGTTGTTCAGTTGTGTGTTTGATGACTTGTGCATATGATGTTTCGATGATATTGTAATAATTGTGTTGTTATTATAAAAAAAACAATAAAAAAACGTCCATGATTAAGGTCATGATTCGAAAAAGAACCATAAGCCAGGTGTAAAATGCATAATTGTCAAGAAATGTCTTCGTTGTCTGAAAAAAAAAGAAAAAAGGGAAGTGTTCATACTTTAAGGAGTATAACTTATGCTATATACTATGATTCGAACCAAAACTGTACATAGTGTTCGATACCTACCTTTATCTCCAAAAATTTTCTTTTTGGACATGACAACTGGTATTCGGGTTTCGAGAGTATATCTATTTTTAGGATAGAGCCATATATCGGTTGCCTCATGTGGAGGCTAATATTACTACATTCCTTGGTTATAAGAGTTAATGTCACACCTATGTTGGTTCCATGTATTTCATAATTTTAATAGTTCACGTAATTACCTCTCCAGGGACGGTTCGCCCACATAAATATTTTCGAGCCATTACTTCTGTGTCATTCCGTCCTAAAAAGTCACATATCGTGCACTCTTAACCTACCTTAATATGATTAATGTAGTAATCAATATTGTATCTCAACAAAAACCATACAGATCTGTGATCACTGTAGTTAGAAATAGTATAGAACATATATATTCGTATATATTCATATCTTTATTAGAGATGGATACTCACGTATCTATCTTGTCGTTATAGTGTTGGATCTGTAAGATCCCTGTTATGTACATAGAGATGTAAGTGTTGTTTGGTGTAACAGGTCAGTCTAAATCTAAAATTGTACTTTCTACATGTATGTGTAAAACGTATATCGTACCTTTAAATGTACCCCGGTATTGTCATCATGTACACTGATATTATTCTCCTATATTCGAGTATATTATATTATATCAGATGTATTTCGACCCTTGTTATAATCTGGTGGGGGTGGAGTCAGAGCGGCAAGTGCCTCCAACGGACACTAGGTGGCAACACCTAAGCCATGTCCTTTCGGTTATCCGGTAGCGGAGCCAGGCAGGGCACTCCAGACGGCGCTACGGAGGAGTGCCACGTCGACACTGCTTGGTCCGCGCTCAGGGTATATAAGAGGCCGAGGTTGGCTACCTCAGGGAGTTCGTCCCAGGACGAGCTCTGACCCACACCTTTCGTACCTTCGCTTTGACAGGGGCACCTACACCCCTCTCACATTATGGCTCCTGCACCAGCCATGCTGGCACAGGGCTTGACTGTCCGGTATTGCTAATGCTTCGAACTATCGATAGAATCCTGTGTGTCTTCGAATGGTTGAAAGACCAAGTGAACCGAGTAGAAACCTTCGTGTACTTTTGAGGCTGTGATCGAATAAAAACCTGTTGCATTCAAACCGAATTTGGAACCTGTGTTCGAGTTATACGCTTATGAAACCCCTACACATGCATGGCATCTGAATATCATATTGTATGCATCTACCAATTCAGACTTTTTAATTTCTAATTATAAAACTGAAATAAATAAGAATTAGATAATTGAATTCTGCTTGGAGAGTGGCCAAACATCTGTGTGGAGAGTACAGGGAGAGTCACTGAACCATGACTGAGTGGAGCAACTTCACACCTGTGAAGCTCTTATCTCTCACAGCTTGGCCCTTATCTCCACTATCTACCCTAAGATAACACTGATAAGCTGACCAGAGACAATGGGAATCTCATGGAATCTCACTCCTAGGATGAGAATGGGCACGAGATTTGGTGTCATGTTAGAACCCTATATATCAAGATTTGCTCTTGCACACTAGGTGGTAGACTGGTTTGTAAAAAGATTTTTTTCTGGAGAGTGTGAGCCCTTAAAGTAAAATATAGTTGATGAAATAATGGTAATTTTCAATCAACAATATATGTTTTACATATTTAATTCAAGCTCACAAAAGGTTTGACAAAATAACCACGTCGGTAATTTTTCAGTTCCCGTAATGTTGCGCAGTCGGAGCAATTATCACCTCTTTTAAATGCAAATTGAATATAAACCGAAGATCAAATTGCATCTGATGAAATAGTCATAATGGAAATCTGTTGATATTGTAACATGCTTGTATTAACAAGTGGTCAGTCAGTATCATTAACATGCTTTCTGCCAGATGTGTTTAGTAAAATCCTGATTTTCAGTGTTCAGTGGCCATAGTGTATTTGACCAGAATAGGCAGTAAATGTTAATCCACTAATTTCAAAGCTATCGGTTTAACACATCTTCACCGTGTAACTAATCCACTATTATATAAGGGAGTGACATCATGGTGTGTGTTTTTTTAATTGATGCAAAAAAGTCCTAATCAGTTTTAGATTTTAGTTTGAATATGCTTTATTCATTTTCATGATATTCGATAAAGTCGCTACTGTGAGTACAGTTAATTCCTTGAACATAAACTGGAAGTAAGTGATAAATAGGTATAATAAATATTATTAATTACACAAAGTAGGCTGCTGTCAGCTTTTGGAAGATAGCAAGTATTATTAATTAGATCTTAATATGTCCTAACACAGCTTTTTGTCAGGAGGCTAGTGTTATGTCACCTGGTATCATTGTACCATTTAGTTGAGAGGGTGATAAATGAGTGAAATATGGATCTGAAACATACAGCTTGTAGCGAATGTGCGGGGAAAAAACTAGCATAGGGTACAACTACAGAGGTGGAGAAAAAGTACTGGTATATCCCATACTGCCTGCAGCATCTCAATTTAAGATATTCCAATATTCCAATATGCCCAGGGGGTGATATTATACATGTAACTAAGGGTTGGTATCCGGGTCTAAGGGCGTGTTCAGGAAGAGTCTCTTAAATTCTGTGCTTGTTTTAGCTTGTTGTACATTTGGTTTGATCCTGTTCCAGAGCCTGATACCCCTGGCCTGAGGGCCTTTTTTTATACTTTTGTAGATGCACTGCTCTTTTTATTTACTGGGTTTGAAAAGTCCCTTGGAGCTCAGGTGAGGGCATTCAGGCTTGTAGGCTTATGTAAGGGTGCGGCGTATACAAACGATTCTATGAGTATATTGTATTACTAAATAAACCATAATCATATATCCCCTTTGGCTTATAGAATTCCTTAAAGGTAGAGGTGTGGCTTATACACGAGTTAGGCTTATATGCGGGAATTTACGGTAGTTACAGTAATAGGACAGCACCTGATCAATCCAGTCATTTTCTGTTAAGGTTAGTCGCTACTCTTAACTTTGTATCCATGAAATTTCTTTTTTTTCACAGTGGGGTAGCTTATATCATTTAGACATGTAAAATGTAAAAATATTGGGGTGGCCCCGAGCTACTTCTTTTTATTACAGATGTTAGAAAAAAAAAATTCTTAATTTTTGCTAAAGATTGCAAAAGAAATGGGAAATTTTCATGATTTATTTCTTAGTGAACCACTGCCCACATTAATCTTGTATTGCACATGAATAATCCTAAGTTGTGCCCTTTAATGGGAAAAATAAGATCATGGTAAATAAATGTACCCTTTTGTGAAAAATCGTGATGGTTTGAGGATGATTATTCAAATTTAATGCATACCTCCTAAAGGGGTGGCATGATGCACAAACGCTGCTACATGCAAATCATTAAATAAACATTGTCCTTATGTAACACTGAAATGTGGATTTGCTGTCACTTTAATTACTAGCCTCGATATTCCTCAAACACTGGATCAGGGGTGGTGCTGGCGGTTCTGGTAGTAGTGGTAGTATCAGAGGCCTGAACCTGTACAAATAGAAATAGTAGTCATTAAAACATGTGTAATTATGGGCTAGGGGCTACTTCATGTTAATTCAGACGTCAGGTGGCCAGAAAGAGTTGCCCTAAGTGGGACTTGAGTACAGCCTGGAGGTTGGGGAGTAAAGTCTAAAATAGCTAGAGTAAATATATGTAGAGTCAAAACCAGACACAGTAAATTATGATTAATAACTATCTATTGTTCAGAAGTGGTACACTCTTTGAATACAAGCTAGTCACAAGTCAGCAGTAATAAAAGATTGTTTACCTAAACTGTTATGATTCCCACCAAAAAGAGCACACTTGGGGCTTACCTTCTTGATTGGATTCCTGGACAGTTCGGAGGGAGAGGGCTTTCTCAGCCCCCTCACCATAGCACCAACCATCATGGTGATTGTTCCAGGAACCCACCCAAGAGAGGGAATTTGGGAACCCCTTCCCATTACACATGCATCCTGTTTCGTTGAATTTAGCATGGTTATAAGTTACAAATAGGTTGCTATTCTACCAGAACGCTCTAACAAGCAGACTCTGGCAGAAAGTGAGATATTTATCTTTATTTCACGTGGAGGAAAAATCTACTATGGTTAAATAATAGAATAGCCACTCTCCACACCCCCCTGGACAAACTGTTTCCCTTACTTCATGGCCATATTCTCTATGGTTACGTCATCAAAATAGTTAAATCATTCCTTAAATGTTTATTAATTCCTAAAACTTGGTGAAATACATTTATTAAATTTCTGCATACATGTGTCCGATCTTAGGCCCTTTCTTGCTTGCCAGTCATAAGGCCGGACTCCACTACAACGACACTGGTCGCTGCGAAATGTGGCGTTCTTTTAATCCTTTGTTCTAGAAAACATTGCTTCATTTCGCTTCATTTCGCCTGTGTTTTGCCCTGAATGTCGCCCTGTTCCTGTGTACATTCAGGGCGAAACACAGCAAAACAGGGTGATCTATTTGAGAACAAAGGATTTAAAAGAACGCCCTGTTTCGCATGTAGCTGTGTCGCCCTAGTGGAGTCCGAGCTATAGATGTCAACTGGTCACAGAGCCAAAGAGGTCACCCGGTCAAAGAGGTAACCTGGTTATAGACCATCAACTTGTACCTATCTAGTTAGGCTTAGCCTTATATTCCAGGGATGAATGAGATCCTATTTTATCATGCCTTTTTTAAGAATGAGTCGCCTTACACTTGACAGTATAGGGCCTCTTTGCATGCAGTAAAATACTTGTGGAGGAACAAAGGTACTATGCTTAAGTACTAGAATGGACATTCTCCACACCCCGTGGAGAAACTGATGCTCATTCTGTTAGGGTGTTTCTCCTTGATGACGTCACTAAGATAGCTATGAAACTAATCTTTAAATGTTGTTTTTAAATATAATTTGTGAATGATTACATGGAATAAACAAAGAGAGCCACTCTAATCAATCTGAATTTTCTGGTTTGAGCCGGGTGTGATATGATCCAGCGTACCACAAGTGGAGAAACTTAGGTTAAATTGGTTATTACCTGCCCTACAGATAGACAGTTTACTGCATGCAGTCAGTGTGTGGTCACAGTGGACCAAGAAATAGTCCCGTATAAGGAACTTCTTTTTGCAAAAAGGTTTCTAAGCTATAGTGGACTAAACAGCGCCTTGTCAACTACCAGCTACGGGTGGTCCCACATTCTGACAAGTCAAGGAACTTGTCATTCAGATCATCGTTAAGGGAGTGATCATTTATTATCAACAGGGGAGGGTGGTGGGTTGGGGGGGGGGGCAACAAAATTTGGACCCCTTGACCGGGGGGGAGCAAAAAAATTTGGACCCCTCTTAGGGGGGGGGGGGGCAAAAAAATTTAACCTGTTTTGAGCCAAAAAGCCCGCGCGTTACTATGCTTCAAAGGGCCTGCGCGCGAGCCGATTTTCGACCCTTAGGGGGAGGGAGTTAAACAATTTTGACCCCTTGACCGGGGGGGGTGTAAAAAATTTCGCGCGCTCCGTGCGGAAACCCACCACCCCCCCCCCTGTTGTTAAAAAATGATCACTCCCTAACCTCTGTCTACATCGTAAAAATGGTCACCAAATAATCAAGTCACCTTAGAGTAGACGGCCCAGTCTGTAGAAGCTGGAGCTTGCAGTACATCAGTCTGCATCTCACATCCCTCTGACGGTGGGTGGTAGAAGAAGCCGACACAGGCATCATCCATGCTGCAGGTTAGGGCACAGTGTACTGCATCCGACTCTGGACCCAACCTCACAGAACCAGGCGTCACCCGCTTAAAGTAGGATCCACGCGTAGAGTGGACAGAGGCTGAGAGGAGGTCTGCAATGTATGTTTGTATAAATGTATATGTGTTAATTTTTATTTTATTTAGTTTTGGGGGAGAGTCTACAAACCACCCAGCTAACAAAAAAACGTTATTTTAGGTCAAAATAATGTTTTAAATTTTATATAACGTTATGCCATACTAAACAGCCTTAGAAAAACGTTGACATATAACGTTATAAAATGGTGTATAACGTTATTTGTTTACTGGGCAACCTTCCCTACTTACATCAGTCGTGAGGGCCCCTTATGATCATGAGAATAAATAACTATAAAAATGGTTAAAACCAAGATAACATCCTTCAAGATCTAATATAACTACAAAAATAACAACCCTAAAGATACTGCCCCTACGCTGTATAAGTATTAAGGCTGAAAAAGTTTTTTTGTTTTTTTTTAAATTTTTTTTTTTTAATGATAGAAGCGGCCTTCTCAAAAAGTACCTAGACCAGGTAGGTCTCTAGGAGTTCGTCTTTGGGTGTTGAGGTCAAGGACCTGGAAGTATGCCACATGGAGTAGGCCCTAAATGCTCTATTTTTCATTTGTTGTCTTAACATGTCCAAAGAATGAAAAAAAAAGGGTAAACAAGAAAAGTAGGAAGGCTAATTCCTAATCTGAGAGTAATTGTAAAAATGTTAGTTTTCAATTGTGGGACAGGTCTTAGTAAACCAATTATGACTAAATCTATCAACAGTCTTCAGAAATTGTCCCGAGGAGAATACTTTTCTGGATGGTCATATTAATCTGCATAAATCTCCCCTTTAAAATTACACTTGGACAAACGCCACCGTCCTTATTATAGGCTGCAGGGTAAATAAATGAATATCAAATCGATTTTTAACTGATTTCAGAGTGAAATTAATGTTTTTTACAACAAGAAGAATGATTTATATTAAGGGTTTTATCAAAGCATATCTCTGGGATTGGGCGGACAAGTGTTATCATCCTAAATAGATTTCACCCTACTTATTCTCCTGTACTTGGGGTAGAGTGACCCCCTTCCTTATTGATACTATCATTCTGGGGCTTCTTGGCCTCTTTTGTTCCATTAATAATAATTTTGATTATGATTTGAATGACATCTCTGTGATATGGCATGACATTTTTAACATAATATTTTAGATTATGTAAATGATTTGAATGTAAACTGAGTTTTTACCTGCTAGAATACAGCCAGCCACGAGTACCCACGCTGCCACCATCGTCATATCTCTAACCTGGTTTCTGCACTGAGAAACTGACACCTGCATCGGTGGCCGTGGGCTATAGACCCATGCATCAAGATAGGATCAGTTTCTCATGATAAAATTGTGTTTACTATCATTATAACTTTGTCTGCAAAAGCTATATTCGCAAACATTTAGCGTCAGGAGATTCACATCGGAATTATTTTTGAGAAAACTAGTATTAGAAGGCAGAATTCTGAGGGTATATTTACATATTTGTCAGAAATGTTCCAAAACTTTATCAACTACTTTTCTGAAAAGTCACCCTTTCTTGCATCATTGGTCTATAGAACTACCACAGGGTGAAGCAGTACAATCTTAACCACAGCACGGTTTTCAAGAACCAATCTGGGGCAGAGATAGATATGAAAAAGTAGTCTCAGATTTGTGTAGAGCTGAATATATAAGATGTGCAACATTTTGGGGGTTCTGAGGCTTAGCCCCCAATTTGTCAAGCAATTAGGAAAAGGCCGATGAAGTCCTTTCCAGCCAGAAACTGTACACACAGAAAAGAAGTAGAATCACTGTGACTCCCGACTTGATCACTGAGGTAACTCTCCCCAGGACTCTAACGTGACTCCTGAACATCAGCAGGACTCTAAAATAACTCTATAATGACTCCTATTCTAAGACTCTCTAATAATTGGGAGTCACTTTAGAGTTACCTCAGTGATTGGGGCTGGACTCCCATTTGCGAGTTACAGTGATCCTACTTCTTCTCTCTGTGTAGTGACAGTTTATTTAAGAAATAAATCATTTATTTCTGTCAACTTGAACGACTTTGGTTGTGTTTATAGATCAATTTGTTATTGGTATAATACATCTATCTCTCCCTAATTAAAAAAAAGGAACCAGCACTATGCTTGGAGAGTTCAAGTAGTACACAAACAGAGACTACAGTTGTTACCATTGCCACCTCTGGCCTCGTGACAGAATGGCACACATCACCTGCTGGTTAGGTCCGTAGAGTCTCCTCCTGAGTGGAATAATCAATGGGTAGTGCACTGAAAATCTATAGGTTGAAAGGGTTAGTCAGTGCAGACTATCCTAGGTTGGTCATATGAGTGTTAGTCACAATGGCAAAGTTATATTCAAAAAGGGGCCAGTCAGTAGTGGCTAACCTAGGTTCATCATTGGTGTGTTGTATTTGTATACCACTAGTTGGGGCCACCTGTGATGACCACTCAGTGGCTCCGCCTGGGAATTAAAAGACTAAGGTGGTTTGGTCAGAACTGACAATAATAACTTACCTAGGTTGGTCGTATAGGGAGCCAAAAAATGACCAACTAGATTAGGCACTAGTGACTGAGAGATTGGTCGTATAGGGAGCCTAGGAATATCAGTGCGGTGGGGATGGTAAATACATCCCCTTCATTATATGGTACACAACATGGAGTTGGCATTCACCCTCAGCAATAGTGTGATGTAAGTTATTGACATGCAGTGTTTAAACTCTGATGGTGAGTCCTAGACATGTCTTAATGCTTTAAGAACGGCATAATGCTTTAATGGATGGCATGATACCTTAATGCATCATGCCCTTGGTTATCATGATGCATGAATGCGGCCCAGGCAAACAACTCGCCAGAGCTGCATTGGTGCATCATGCTGACCCTCTGGGGTTGAGACACTCCCAAAGGGTCGTCATGATGCACCAATGCAGCAGCGATGGGTTACATGCTAGGGCTGCATTGGTGCATCATGCTGAGAAATGTCATCGTTTAGCGAGTTACTCACCAGGGCTGCATTCATGGATCATGACGAGCAAGGGCTTGATGCATTAATGCATTATACCATCCACAAAGTGTTAAAGCACCATACAACTCTTAAAGGCTCAAGAACATCAAGCAATCCTGAGCAGTTTGCCTGATCGAGGAATGCTAATTCATCCCTGATCGCTCACCATGACTTGACTTAGTCACCTCTAGTGATCACAACCTCATACCTACCATATAAGCTGCGTCTGGTAAACGAGTCAGATCGGCGGTACGGCTTATAGGATCAGCCCATGTGTGGCTTATACATATATACATGTTAATACAGTATAAAAGTCACCATATTCAAATTGCTTTTTAGCAACCTGAGAGGGGAGGTGGTGACAGAATCACACAAATCCTTTTTTACCTCCCCCCATCTATACGGGACTGGCGCATTAGGCTATGGGGGCTGCCTTCTTGGCTCAGAGCAATGCATTGTGGTTAGGCCCCAGACTCCAGAGCAGTGCATCATGGGAGAATTTCTTATCAGCCCCTTTGTTCTAGGTGTGAGGAGAGGGGATTAGCCTGACAAGAAGGTGGAGTTTAGCCCCCGACTACCTCAGGTACCAGGAGTGGCTAGTCCTGTATAGGGGCTGAAAATCTCTCTCCCCAGGCCCAGAAAATTGCAGGGTTCAATAATACTCAGGGACAGTTTAATATATAAGCATGTGAACATGCAGATCATTAATCTGGCAGATCCAATATCCAGCCATGTAGGTTGTGCCTACACGTTAACTGTGGGGCAACGCACGTCTGAAATTGAAAATCATGAGGCCCAAGAAAGCTATGTATGAGAAGAGTCCGCTATATTGTGGCATCGGCCTTTGGAATGACATTGACTCTGAAACACAGCACTTGGCTGACCAAAGGAAATTCTTGGTGGCAATTAAAAATGCCATATAAGTAGCTAACATCTCTACATTGAGACTGTATATTTATATAGACCAGTGAATACTATAATTGGGCGCGCCCAAACGAACTAGACATTGGGACATTGAGACAGTGAACTTGTTTAACTTTTCTATCACACCTTCTCTGTCAGATGGTGCCCTATTAGCTAATTGATGAAAAACTTCCCATACTTTGTAAAGATCTCTCAGCAAAATAAAAATATCAAAATACAATACATTTTCCTGACGGAGATGGTCGGATTATGTAGGTCAAACTGCAGTGACTGCACTTGAATAGCATAATTCAATGTCTAGTTTAAACTATGTATTTTTATTTTATTTTGCAGTGTGTATTTATTTCATAAATGATTTTCCAAATACAACGATCAAAAAAATGTATGTGAGCTTCATGGTATACAGTGTCCAGATTTGCCACAATAATAGGGGTCTTATGCCCAAACATAGAATTTGATTGTTAATATGCTACATGATATCATATTCAGATATATGGCAGAGATTACTACATCTTCCTTAAACAAAATAGTTCATTGTATATGCAGAAACTTAATGATTTCAATATTTCCCGACTTCCAAAATACAGACAACATACTTCCACTAAGGTAGAAGTCGAACATTGGCCTACACGAGGTGGCCTAGGTGATGAACTATAAGCTGAGCTTCATCTGATGTTTCAAGAGTAGACACATGTTATTTACATATTATGCAGGAGTTAAATATAAAGGTTTTACCAGTCCAATATATCAATTATATATTTCTGTATATATGATAAAATGCATATTAGTACATTGAATATAACAGATATTTCCCTTGACAAGTGATGAATACCATGTGTAAAAATTGACTACTCTGAAAAGGCTACTGCTAGGAGTCTACCTCCGGTTTCAGTTTGCCATGTGATGATTTATTGATTTTTAATGTATTCCCAGTGTAATTTGTTTTATATTTAGTTATAAATATTGTAAAAGCTATTATGAGATAAATGCAGTCTTTTATGATTTACATATGATTTAAATTTTGTATAATTTACATTCATCGATCATTCATTATAAACATTTGAGTATAATTACAGTATATCTCATTTCCATATAACCAATCATATTTATCTTATTACAGCTTTACATTATATGTATCTAATCTAATCATGATTAGAATTATCAAGATATTTACAACAATTTCAATCTTTAGAATTACAGTTTGAGTAGGGGACATACTCTTTTCTAATTGAAAAAAGTAATAATATGATATAATGTACATTATATCACTTTTTTAGTACAGCCATTATTAGTCACTTAGCTGTCAGCATTGATAAACCTATTTGCTTCCTCAGACATGTTGCCTTGCATTTTCAAAAATTCAGGAAGCGACGAGTGGCTGCACTTGTTATTTCTTACCCTGCATCTAGCATCAAAGAGAGTTCTGAAGAATCGCTAGTGAGGGCTCAGACTGATAATGGCACAGTCTCATGAGTTTATAACATTTCAAACGTCTTTGACCGGTGCCGTCTTTGACCGGAGCCGTCTTTGACCGGAGCCGTCTTTGACCGGGTATGTGATTAAAATGAAGAAAAAAGTAGTGTATAGTAAAGAAATGGGTAAATATTTTGTATAATATGTTATAACACATCATTTCGAGGCATTATCTAAAATTGATATATTTCATATATTTATGTTACTGGCTCAGTCTCATGAGTTTGTAACAGTTGAAACGTCTTTGACCGGCGTCGTCTTTGACCTGTGACGTCTTTGACCTGCTGAAGAAAAGAAGCCCAAAAGGAACCCTTAATATGTGCATTAAAATATATTTTTTTAATTGGGTAAAACAACCATAGACTGTTTATTACATGAAGAAGTTGAAGCTTAAATTTCTTTACTATATACTACTTTTTTCTTCATTTTAATCACATACCCGGTCAAAGACGGCTCCAGTCAAAGACGGCTCCGGTCAAAGACGGCACCGGTCAAAGACGTTTGAAATGTTACAAACTCATGAGACTGAGCCTAATGTCAGCGACCTTTTTTATTCCATTTTTGCCGAGTAAGTGCATCGGTTAACTACTAGAATAAGTAAGTGGGTAATCACTTCCCGCGTCTGTTACACTTTAAAGTAGGTCATGTTATGTAAAGTAGGTCATGTTATTTCAAGTAGATCACAGGGCTTATCGCAGCGAAACAGAACTTATCACAGCAAAACAAAGCTCATACTAGTTTTTATAACATTTACTAGATCATAATATTTTAAGTGCTTCTTTTGTCAAGGCCATCTTTGGCAAGGAAAGGGGTGCTTTTCTGATAATATCACTTTAAAAATGATGATTCTTACTGGATTTCCCTCGTGAAATCAAACTATATTGCAAAAGAATTCTTTTCCCCAATCTCTTTCTAAGGGATACCTTTTTCACAATTTCCCGCAGTTATAATGGTACATAATTTGGGGGTGATGTACACATAGTTACCATAGAAAAGGTAGGGGGTGGACCCTCGGGTACTTTTGTCAAAACATGGAATAAGAAGGGTCCCTCCCCGGACAGATATTCGCACGTTTGTCATTGTAGGCAGCTCCCTGATAGTCTTCAGTCATCCTTGCACTCCCACCTCCCAAACTTTTCTCAAGTTGATCGTCCATTGTAGAGGTAGCAGTTATAGGACGAGTACCGAGCTGTACGCAAAATACAAGGCACCCTTCACTGAATACCCCAGCACCTTTGTACAAGGCCTATAACTTATTCATACCACTAGTTTTATGCAGTATACAAAAGGTGTGAAATGCAATGTTCCCCGTGCCCGCTGTGGTATATAGACTGAGGTCCACGATATCTGTCTGAACGACAGGTTTCTTCACGAGTGGTGCATTGGATCGTATCACACGAGGTCGAGCTGAGTGTGATGCGATCCAATGCACCATGAGTGGAGAAAGCAGGAGTTCAGACTGATTAGAGTGGTTCTCTGTATTTATTTTATGTAATTCTTGATTAATTTGATTAAAATATACATTTAAAGAACGGTTTCATAGCTATCATTGTGGAGAAACAGGCCATGGAGAATAAGCATCACTTTCTTCACTGGGGTGTGGAGAACGGCTATTTTAGTACTTAAGCATAGTAACTTGGTTTCTCCACATGAAATAAAAGTTATTACTCGATGCAGTCCTCTGCCACCCCCTGCTCCTGTGCAGGGTTGGTACAGCCTACAGTGTCGTTATCAGTATTACCTGAGTCAAGTGAAACCGACGGTCTCTCCACACCCCCTCCTGTCCCTATACATATGGATCTCCCACACAGTGTGTTCCTACAGAGCTGGGATAAGGCCTGTCTGAAGGGTCTCAGGGTGAGCATGTAGATGATGGGGTTCCAGGCAGAGTTGGATGCTGCCAGCTGAGGGCCGATGAAGTCAGTCACTGGGTGTAATGTATGGCCTGTAATCATCTCTGGAAGTCCCATGGTTATGATGTACGGGAACCAAGCAATGTAGTACCCTGTAAGAGATTAGGTTGTACCTTTATGAATTGTGACCTGTTTTAACAAAATGGGTCGGTGGTTGAGATATTGCCATATTGTGTTCAGCTTGTCAACAGCTTTCATTTGACATATGACAAGTAGTATGTTAGCCAATAGTTGCCCCATGACGACATTTTTGATACTTTTTTGTTGATTTAAATGAAAATGAATTGAACAAAATACCGTATTCGACGTAATAAGCGCCCAGGGCGCTTATAAAATTATTTTTATGACGTTTTTAGTACTTAAGAGTTTAAATGTCCCCAAAATCGTGAAAATTGACCCTTTGTTCTAGTCTAAAAATGCCTCAGAAAGGGGGGGGGGGCGCTTATTAGGGGGAGGGCGCTTATTACGTCGAATACGGTAATCAACATAATATATATAATATAATACAATTTTGAATTCTTTGGCCATCATTTAGGGGAAATGGGGGTTGAAAACTGGTTTGAAAAATTAGTATTCCAGAAGATAATAATTCAGTTCTGTTAAACACTCCTTTTTCAAAACTGATGCTACTTAAAGAGCCCATAGCTAGGCTCTTTAAAGTGTGACTTCCGCCCCATTTCATTAACATGGGTCACAGATTTCTCATTTCCCTCTGAACAAAACATCAGTAGCATGACTTAAATGAAATGCTCCATCATGCTGATTCATTTATAAGACCTAAATATAGTTCTTTTTTGGGATCCCAACTGATCCTACGTAGATGGGTTGAACCCTAGTTTTTTGTCCTTTTTTTGATTCTTGAGAATTCCCATTTGAAGTTTTTACTGCTAAAGTAATTTCCTTTCATTAGAAATAAAATGCCTCTACAAGCCCTTTTAACTTTGACAAGTTTGCTGGCTTTTAAGACCTAGGCCTATAGGCTTTAATTGTTGTCATGGTGCCTATCGGCAATTCTAATGTGACACTCGAAAGTGTATTAACCCTGAAGTAGAACATGATGCCTATTTTCTTTTTTATGCAGCCTCAAAGAGTTGCTTACAAAGCCTGTTTCATGCATCAAGTGCATAATCTTTACAGTACATGCAAGAATAGGGCCACTCTTTTTTTATTCTTTGGGTTAAGGGCTGACCGCACTACCATGAAAAGCCCTGCACTAAAAATGAATCTCCAATTAAAAGACAAAGTTATATTTTTATTTTCTAAATTTTGTCCTCCGAACCTGAGAACATTTTCATGGTGTCCGCAACCCAAAGAATAAAAAAAAGTGTGTCCCAAAGAGAATTACGGAATGGCTATAAGCAGATAACACTTACCAAATGACATGATGGCAAGTACTTTAAATGTCCTTTTATCACGGCTCCACTGGGAATCAGGATTGTCCGATGCTTGTCTCCCATAATGAACACGTACAGAGGATGACCTCGTCGACAGACTTCTGTGTCGAGAACGAATCAAATAAAAACTCCCACAGAAACATACAATGTTGACGATGGTTGATACAACAAAGGGTAGCCCAAGCCAAGCAAATTTATACACTGTATTTCTGCTCCAAACGGGAAGACAAACGAATGAATATTCACTGTATACATAATCCATGGTCACCAGTGCATTGGGTAACTGTGATGCTAAGATCACTACCCAAATAACTATAATGATAATTATAGCTCGTTTTCTCGAGAGTTGATAACTGAGTGGATACTTAAATGTCAGGAGTCGGTCTATGTTAAGGTATGCCAGCATTACTATCGAGACTCCCCCAAAGAGTGAATAGCAAGCGCTGGCGATGGTACATATTGGGTGATTAGTCTGTAGTTGGTAGCCTGAATAGATGTTGTAGAGGTGGTTAATCATGCCTGCAATACCAAAACCAAAGTCTGTGACGGCCAAACTGAGCATCCCGACCGTGGTGGAGACCCTGAGTGTCTTTATCCTTGGTACCACCACAAACACCAGCAGGTTTAGAACTATGTTGAGTGTTGGACAAACCCACATGACCACCTCCTGGGCAGGGTGGGGGTATGGCCTTAATGCCCGGGTCCTATTATCCTCCTGAGATGCCATTATGGACTCATTTGGCATAGTCATGATTAGATTGTATTCACAGTGTAAAGCCTAATCCAATAACGATTAAATCCTCTCTTTTCACAGACTGCCGACAACTTTATCCTACGTATAGGTCTGAGTGTTTATTATGCTACAGCTATAGACCCCTGCAGTAAGAAAGGGTAACTTTTTCAAAATAAAGTTGTGATTTTATGTACGTTTTAGCAGAATCCTCATAATATTGTTTGTAAGGGCGATGTTAATGTCATATCACTTGATTCACAGGACAATTATCTCTCAAATTAGAATTCAGGACTTTGAGGGTATAATTGTGTCTTCATTTGTCAGTCACGCTCTAGAAATGATGAAAAAAACTTTATCAACAACTTTTCTGAAATTTCTTGCTGCATTGGGCTATAGTTTATATACAACATCTCAGGGAGTCACATCGTGTGATGCTAGAAGGCTGTGTCTCATGAGATTGTAACAATTGAAAATTATTTTACCAGGTGTAGTCTTTAACCAGGTGTAGTCCTTGACCAGTGTAGTCTTTGACCAGCAAGCTTCAAAATGGCTGAAATGGGGGCACACAGCAATGCGGGAAATTTGTGTTCTAATATCCATTAACATTTTCCCGGCATTTCTGTGTGCATAGCCCCTATTTCTGCTGTTTTGAAACTTGCTGGTCAAAGACTACACTGGTCAAAGACTACACCTGGTGAAAGACATCTCAATTGTTACAATCTCATGAGACACACCCAGAGGCAGGTCAGTAGCATCGTGCAGGGAGTAAACCTCTCAGTAAACCTGGCAACGGGCCATCAGGAACAAGAACTCACTGTTATTCATGTTAGTAAATAAATAAATAAATAAATAAACAAATAAATAGATACAAGAATAACAGTGGCACCTTAAGAACTTATATATTACATCAACCTATGTAATATAAGTTCTTTAGGTGTCGCCTTTTGCTCGGAAATGATTTATGCAGGCCACCTCAGTGATTCTGGCAAGGGGTCACCAGGAACAAGAATTCACTGTTATTCATGCTCTATATGTTAGTAAATAAAGAAATGAATAAATAACTGAATGAAAGAATAATAGTAGCACCTTAAGAACTTGGAGATAATTAATGCTGGTGTTCTCAATGAACCAGGAACAAGAATTCACTTTATACCACACGGAGAACAAAGCATTTCACACCTCTTGTATACTGTATACAGCTAGTGGTATAAACTAGTACAGATCTGTAGGGGAATTTCGCGTACATATTGGTACACATCCTATAACTACTACGTAATTCATGCTCTCTCTCAATCTCTCTCTCTCCCTCTATCTCCCCCCTCTCTCTCCCCCCCCCCCTCTCTCTCTCTCTCTCTTTGTATATATTTATATATAAATAGATAAATAAATATCTGATTAAAGGTGGCACCTAGAGAACTTACATTGTAATATAATATAAATTATATGATATATTATGTCTACATATATATGTTATATAAGTTATTTAGGTGTAGCCTTTTGGACCAGGTGGCTTGGAGATGATTTACGCTGGTGTTCTCACTTAACCTGGCAATGAGCCACCAGGAACTAGAACTCACTGTTATTCATGCTCTACATATTAATAAACAAATAAATAAAAGAAAAAATATCACGCCCTAAGAACATAAATAATATATCAACACACGTTATACGTTTTTTCGTTGTAGCTTTTTGGACCAGTTGGCTTGGAGATGATTTATTGCTGGTGTTTTTACACAGCATAAACTTCCTTTAACCCTCTATGGCCAAAAGAAAAGAAGGTTTGTTTCAGGTCACCCGACCGACCCTATCAAAAGAGGGCCGACCCTACGTTTTTATAAGCAATTTTGAAGAATTTTCCTTATTTTTAGGTCAATTTTCGGGTCTTCAGAGAGGCCGGGTAGTACTTTCATGTTTGAAATAAAAATTAAAAAAAGAAAAAGAAACCGACCTACGGACCCTACATTTTTATGCCATGTTACCTGAAACAAACCCTTTTTTTTGCCTAAGCAGGTATGGTCCACGGCATCATTAGCATGTACACTGTCTCTACATATAACGTAGTGGTATAGCACGACGCCCTGCATGCCCCCTAAGTGTGAAAGCTGAGCTGTGTGTGTGTGTGTGTTGGGGGGGGGTACCTGCCTTACCTACTTGTACCTACATGTAGTAAAGGGAGAGGAGGGGGGGGGGGGGGCTGGGCAGAGATACACATCAGATTTAACTCTTTTTTTTCTCTTAAATGCAACACAGCATCAACCTGGTACACCCACAGGCCTTTAGATGGAATATCTATCTATCCTGTTACATCAACAGTATATTCCACTAATTTGTAAGGAAGATCACAAATTAGTTTTAATTCAAGGTCTAGGTACATTGACTCATGCATCTCAGTCTAGCACTACGCTGTGACAACTGTCCGTGAGTGTATGCTAAATAGCAATACGGTGCAGTATCCCCCACCGACAAGGGAATGCTGGTTAGCTGCCACCAGCTAAGATATATCCTTATCCCTTGTATTTATTGATGATGAGAAATAACCTTTCTGATATTTTGAAGGTATTTGCTACATGATTTGCAACTTAAATCAACATGGGAGAACGTGGACATAATTTTAAGCGTTATCTTAAATGCGTTGCCTAACAATATATTTAAGACAGGGCAATTATTCTCAGCATTATCTTAAAAATAAAAACTGATTCTGTGGTAACACAATGATTATTGTTTGAGGTTACCGATCCTGTTCCAGCAATATCTAGAGGGACAACTGTTAAACTAGCAATGTATTCGCACAGGACAACCCCAGAGAACATTGCAGTGACGACCAGGTGCTCCTCCCTCTGCCCCTCCCCCTTTGCCTGCCCCAGTGCAGATAGTAGTGGTACCAGTGTGTGGAGGGGAGGGGGTAATTATCATTTTTCTGAGCAGGCTATAGCGGCTTAGGTTTGTCCCTCTCTCCTCACTCAAGGTCTATGGGAGTGATCATTGTTGGGAGGTGAGGGGTCTGCCCCAGTTATAATAACATAAGATAGAAAAGTGTGTCCTCCCCAATTAAAGATGGATACAAGAATATCCCCCCTCCCCCAGCAAATTGACATGCACAGCAGAGAATTTGGGAGCAAAATAGAGGGGGTGCCCGAATAATCAGCACACAGAATGTATAAAGCCCCCCACCACCACCCCTTTCCAACGAATGACCTCTCCCTGTGACCAAGAAGGTGCCACAAGCAGGGCGATTACTCAAGTGTGGTGCATGCCCCACTATGCACTTGGTACACTTGCAGCCCCCCCCCCCCAGACACACACACTGTGGTACTACAATTGTAGCAGTGTGAGGCCGCTCTGGGGTCGTTATGGTAAGAATATTAGTGGGTGGGAGGGGCATAACACAACCTGTGGGCGGGTCCTAATGTCACTGTCGCAACACTGATGTGCTGACCACATTTCTGATGTGCTGACCACATGGTGGACACTCCAACAGGGAATGTAAGGTTTCCATACTTCTAGTGAGTTTGTAACATTGAAATCTACACCATATATTCATAATCCTGTAACAAGGCTATATCCCTTCACCTTTCACAGTGATTGCCAGTAATTACTGAGAAAAAGGGAGTTTGTGTTTTTCATGGTGATGTCCCGTAACACACTGCCACTGATGCCCGTAACACACAGGTAGTGTGTACTAGTGATGTCCCGTAACACAAGCAGGGGGGTGCAGAGGGGGGCCCCCCTCAGGTCGGAAAGTCGCCGAAATTAAGGTCCCCAGGTCGCAAGGTCGTTCTTTTAGACCCTATACCTATAATCAATTGTGTAAAAGTCGCCAGGTCGCTTAAATTATTGCCCCAGGTCGAAAAGTCGCCTGGAAAAAGGCCCAGGTCGCCAGGTCGCCGAAAACCCCTCTGCAGTCACAAGCAGTGTGGGGAGTTAGGGCAGTTAGGGCGGGGACGCACGTGGCAAGTGGCAAGTTGTGGTAACTAAAGTTGTTTGAAACGCAATGATATAATAGAGTTCTTTCATGTTCCGACCTATAGTGAGGTTAATTAGTGTGTATTCAATGGTTTCTGAAACTTTCAAGTCTCTAGGACGAGAGGCACTACCCCGGGGGGGGCACTCAATTTTTTTTTGACAGGGGTGTCCGGCTGGACCCCTGGCAACCCTTGACCCTTGCCTAGGGAGATTTCCAAAATGAACCAGTTCATACGGAGATTTTGGCCAAAATGATTTTCTGCTAAGAGAGATTTGGGTGAAAATGAACCCTTGCTTAGGGAGATTTTGGTAAAAATGGTGTTGATTCAGAGGAATTTAGGCCAAAATGACCCTTGCTTAGGGAAATTTTGCAAAAGTTGACCCTTGCTTAGGGAGTGTTCATTTTTTAACAACAGGGGGGGGTTGGTGAGTTTAGGGGGGGGGCGTAAAATAACTTGACCCCTTCCGAGGGGGGGGCGTAAAATAACTTCACCCTCTTGTGGGGGGGGGCGTCAAATAACTCAACATCTTTAGAGGGGGGCGATTTTGTCACGACATGACGCTGAATACTTTCACTCTTCACTTTTTCTGTAGAAATGCCTTAAAAGGCAGCAAATTTGCTCTTAAATCAAGAAATTTTCTTGCGACACTTTACCCATTGAATCTAACAATTATTCTCTGTATTTTCTTTGGAGCGCAGGCAAACTCCTCGGATTTCTCAGATTTCTCTGATTTATTTATCAAATTGGTCATTCTTGTGATTCGTCCAGATCCAATGAGAACTCATGTGTCAGACAAGAATATCAAAATACATCAAATTTCACCATTTGCCTTCTAGATTTTCAAAATTCTCTTGGGGGGGGGGGGGGGGGGTCATGCTCCCAAACCTCCCTAGTACTAATGTGACATGTGATTGGCAAATGAACACATAACTATTTCAGTGATGGTTTGAGATGGGGGTAGACATGCCAGATGTGCAAAAATGCATCAGATTGCACCATTTGAAGTAAAAAAAAAAGACCTTTCCATCCAAAAAGCAAAGTTCCATCCCCAATTATAAAGGCTGGCTAGTACAGATCTTAGCTTTGGTACAATCCTGGCCAAAATGCACCAGAATGCCCCCTTTCAGGTCTAGATTTTCAAATGTTTCCAAGCGTTTCCCACTAAAAATAGACTTCATAATACAGTTGGCCAAGAGGAAATAGAATGCACCATTTCAGGTATAGATAGTTAAATCTTCCGAAACCTTTCCGCAATCATAGAGGCTGAAAAATACAGATCCGAGTTGTAATATATTTTTGGCCAAAATGCAGCAGAATGCACTATTTCAAGTCTAGATTTCCAATTTTCCTAAAAACCTTTCCTAAAAAATAAACAGGTTTCCAGCCCCAAGCATAAATTTGTAACTCAGAGCTGAGCCGTAATATATTGTATGCTAAAATGCATCAGAATGCAGCATTGCTAGTCATAGGATTTCAAATTTTCTTGCAGTGGCATTCCCCCCAAAAATCCTGGGCTCTGATTTTTTTCTCTTCAGAGTTTGCATGTCTGGTATGCACTGTAGTCCCACATTTGCCAGTTAGGCCACACTTTTTTTTAAATTTGGGTTACGGACACTTCAAAAATTTATCAACGCACGGAGGACGAAATAAAATAAATAAAAGATAAAATAAAAGTTGCACTCTGGGTATTTTATTTATTGTATGCACCAAAATCTTGGATATCCCACTGTCGGAGGGAATAATAAAATAAAACCACCATCCACAATAGAAAGGATGATCCGACAATAGAAACACAATACATTGTATTTACATCAATAGATTTAAAAAAAAAACGATTTTCAATATTCTAGAATATTTTGATGTCCCATTTTACCTTAATGAAGGGTAAATAGCTGTTTTCCTGTTGATTTCAGCTTTCCATCGGTATATTATGACATATATCTTTATTTTTTTCTTAATTTTTTTTTACTCTGGAATACACATCGGAGGGAATAAAAAAAAATAGTTTAAAATCCAAACTTTATTTTTATTCTGATTTTGGGCTTTCCTAGTGCGGCGGGCCTGTAACCCAAATAAAAAAAAAGTGTGGCATTAGATGTGTGTTTTCAACAGGCCAGTCTACCAGTTGATTGTTTTTGCTGGTATAACAGAGCAGACCACACTGCAAAAAAGAAATATTTGTGGAGTTTGAATCAAAACGGACATGGTTGGGCACCCCCCAAATTGATATTCCAAAACTTACAGAATTCCCATAATTGCATCAACAAAATTGTTCTATCAATGCACCCTTTGAATGGCAGGCAGAGGAACAATTTGCTTATCTAATATTGAAAAAAGTTTGTAGTAATTCCAACTAAAACCGAACAGATTATTCAGTGTAAAAAAGGGAACCGGTTGTAGGCCTATTATATGTTGGATGAAATGCTAGTGTGGTTTGGATCACACTCCTGTAATTCAGTACATGGACCTATGCAGTTGTGCCGAAATGACTACCAAGTGTTCATCTTTTTACAACTTTCTTTTCTGGCAGATTTTATCTGCTGCTATATCATTGATGACTAAAATTGTGACCATCAAATCTACCCAGGATGCTTGATCATTCCAGATAGGCTTTTACCAACTGTTTGTTTCAAACTAGGACTAGACTGCCCTGTTGGTTGACCAGGCCGCCAGCTTGGATCAAGGCCATTCATTTTTAACTTGACCTTGAGAGCAATACTTCCAAGGAATGATTGAGCCGTAATGTTGACATTTATGAAACATGATACTGGACAGTAATAGATTATATTAGAATAACATGAAGGTTATTCAAAATTGTCAACTTGTGGGCATACAATCCATTCATGATTCCACCAACAGATTAGATTAGAGTAACATAAAGGTTATTTAAAATTGTCAATTTGTGGGTATAAAATCCATTTAGGATTCCACCAACCCTTTCTATAAAGCTTTCAAGGTGTACATGAATACACCACTTGACTTCTGGATTCTGAAATGTTCCAGTTAACAGGAGACAGATATGCTGGTCTGACCCCCTTCTGAAACACTGCATTTTGAATATGGCTGCGATTTCCTGGGAGCTGGGTAGATATTGTGTCCCTAATATTCACGCTTAAATTTGATGAATCCATAGATCAAAATCAAAACTTGCAATTTGAATATTTAATGGCCTTTTCTAGGAGTACATTTACTATAAAACCCCTTCCTTAAGAAATCCCAACCTTTAAGACGACCCCCTAGTCAGGAAAAATATACCCCAAAATAGGTCTCTTAAAGGAGAGATTTTATGGTACATGCCATGAAGAAACATAGGGATGGCATTGCAAATAAGGCCTATATCCTATATATCAAGTATAGATTCATTTCTAGGTAGCACTGATGCGACACAGCGATGCAACGCAAATTGATGCAGAAAAATTGAAAGGGGGGGGGGCGCAAAATAACTCAGCTCCTCCCGAGGGGGGGGCGGATTTTAACTTGGCCCTTCCCGAGGGGGGGGCGCAAAATAACTTGCGTGTCAAAATAAAAACTCACCAACCCCCCCTGTTGTTAAAAAATGAACACTCCCTTAGGGAAATTTTGCAAAAGTTGACCCTTGCCTAGGGAAATTCTTCTCAAAAGTGGACCCTTTTTGTAGCATAGTAGCGGGGGGCTTTTTCCCTCAAAACAGGTTGAAATTATTTCAACCTCCCCCCAAGAGGGGTCCAAATTCCCACCCCCCCGGTCAAGGGGTCGAAATTTCTTACCCCCCCCAAATCCACCACCCCCCCTCTTGTTAAAGAATGAGCACTCCCTAAACTAGCATGACTGTGTGGCTGGTCATGCTTTAGTGAACATGGTGACACCATGTATATTTCAGAGTTATGTAATTGGCTTGACCATTAGGAACCTACCCTTCATCTACTGCCTGCAGTAGGGAGGGGTGGTAACCTGACCACTTCAACTTACATTATTAAAACAGGATTTTGTGCTGTGAAGTTGCATTAAACTGTATAACTTATAAAGAGCCTCCTCAGTTCAAAATTGTATCACTAATTTCACAACCCCAAATGCCTGCTCCCCACCTCCCCCCAGACCAGTCATTAAATCTTTCATTTAGTTTATGTATGGTTGTATATTTTGTAATTTTATAACTAAATGTATATGTATTATGTACAACAGAGAACCGTGTTACGGGCATCACAGAAATGTGTTACGGGACATCACTACAACAACCAAGCAGTGTGGTCAGCACATCACTCATTGTTTTGTACGGTGCCCAATACTGACATATCTAGGCTCCTATCATTGTTGAATCAATATCCACTTGGTGTAAATAGATATTGTAGCTATCTATTGTGAAGTGTACATTCTAAATAGCCCAGGAACACCCTATTATCACCAGTTATCACCCTGTTACCGCCAGCGTGGTCAGCACATCAAAAACGTGGTCAGCACATCAGTGTTCTGACAGTGAATGTGTGGTAATCATAGCATAGGGCACAAGATGGATGCGCTCTGGCGAGGACAGACCTCCTTTTACAGAAGAGATATATGTCATATAAAATCGTTAAACCTACAGATTGATCTTCAAAGCTTATAGCTGGGGCTCCACTACACGATGTTTTGGACAATTCTCACGATCTGATCATATGAGAACCCCATAGCTTTCCCTTTAGAAAAGAATAACATGAGAAACCCAATGCGAGGGTTTGTTTATATTTACATCTCACTATAAGTTTATACAGTTTAATCAGGTATAAACATAGGCCTAGAGATCATACTGTTCAGATAAACAGCTGATAAATAAAAATCAAACTAGTTTTATATGAGATCGGGGGCCAAAAATCGGCCTTGGTTGAAAAATCGGGACCTAAATCGGGATCTTGGCCATGTTGTATAGCCTTGGCAAATCTATTTTTCACTTGTTTATAAACATAAAGATTATATACAAACATTAACCCGTAGCAGGGTCTACAGTACCACCCTGCTTAAGGAATGTAATTGTTATGGTATATAGGTGAGTCAGATTCGTGAGAATAGGCCCAATTTGTGAATAAAATCGGTTAGTGGAGCCCCACCTTTTAATTGGTACATATTTAAGATCTCTGTGGTTGCTGGTTGTAGTGTCTGTATTCAACACCAGATGGCATCCTGACTGCATGATCCAGGGGGCTTTTGCACAGCAAACAACGATGTCGTTACTCATTAGAAATGCTATGATTACGATCTCATCTTGGTGATCGTTGCAAGTGTATCTCTCACTAAATATCACATCTATCCTATGGAACACTTTAATAATGATTACTTTAAAAAAAAGCATTATGATCTTCAATTTTCTAATTGTTTTTGAAGATATCATTATCATTTTGCTGCGCAACAGACCACTGTGGGTTTTTGCACAGCTTTAGATAACGATTTTTCGATTTAGAAAAATTATGATAACGATCTCTTTTCGGTGATCGTTGCAAGTGTATCTCTCACTAAATATCACATCTATCCTATGGAACACTTTAATAATGATTACTTTAAAAAAAAGCAATCGGATCTTCAATTTTCTAATTGTTTTTGAAGATATCGTTATGATTTTGCTGTGCAACAGACCACTGTGGGTTTTTGCACAGCTATAGATAACGATTTTTCGATTTAGCAAAATTATTATAACGATCTCCTTTCGGTGATCGTTGCAAGTGTATCTCTCACTAAATAACATATCTATCATAGGGAATGTTCTGATAACGATTGGTTTTAAAGATATGATGATAATCTTCAAACTTGTAATTGTTATATTTTGAAGATATCGTTATTAGCTGTACAACAACCCACTGGTGTGTTGCAGGGACTACTGCGCAGGTATAGCAAGTATTACATTGACAGGAATCAGCCGGAATTTCGTGTGTGTAACGAGACTCGGCCGAACATCATTTGTGGAATATAAGCTTACGTCATTCTGGTAACATGGCTAAAAATGAGTAGGGTCTGTAGCTTGTTCTTTTAAAACCTATTTTGTAATTTTTTGTTAGTAAAAACTGAGAAATTTAGTAGTAAAAATACCAGAACACAGCCTTTCTTCATTATCCATCATCCTCAACATATCAATCCTTCTGTGTAACAATTAAAAAATAGGTGTAAAGAACAAGGTGTTCCAATCATACATTAATCTATTCTCTGGTATACATGGTTCTGGATAAGACTTAATCTTACTCCAAAATGTTTCCTGAGGGGCAGAGATGACACCCACTTACATCTGTCTGACGAGCTGCTGCTGCCACCTGGTGAGAAACGTGGTACTAATTGAGCATGTAACAAATGTATTCTCTCAGTAATTTAGGTCAGCCGGTCATAGGGTTTTGACCTGCATTGTTTTGGTGAGACACAGCCATAACAGTAGAACTTGAAGTTTAAAGACTATTTTATTTTGGTATTTTGATCTATTTTACAACTAATCATCCGCTGAGATAAACATCGCGCTGATTTACATTACATTCACTACTTCAAGGGTTGATATCCTGTTTGTTTCCAGTTGTTCCTTATCTAGTGTTATTAAGTAGGAGAAGATCAAAGGGGAACTTGTCAATGATACAATGGTTGTCTACATTCCACTTGTAGGCGTTGATGTAACCGCATCGAGCCATGTGGTTTCTATTGGAATATGGATTCAATCCACCAGCTTCGCCCGTGCACGGCTCATTTTGGTCAATGTCGTGTTCCCTTTGTTTTACACCATCCACATAGCCCTTAAAATTTGTCAGAAACAAAATGAATAAATTTGACTTTAATTTGTTCAACACACTTTTACAGTAGCGCTTTAAAAAATGGATAAAAAGTGTTCACATTTAGATTGAAATTTATCTTAAAAATACATTGGCTGTTTTTAACAAGCAGTAAGGGCCTGTTGTTCTAGGTATTTCTAATGGGTGAAACTTAATTGAGGCATGCCAAAATGTACATCTTGGTCTTATTACATCTAAATTAAAGTGAGTATATCCGATGTATGGGACAAAAAAATAAATTTCACTAATAGTGAGTCAGGATTTTTTCTAAAATATAGTCATTTTTGAATAAAATTGTGCACGATTTCAATGCCCCATCGTAAAAACACTAGAAAATGTACCCCAACCCATTAATAATACACTTTTAAAGTATTTGGAACACACTTATGTAGGATTTAGAATTTGGCAATAATCGGATATAGCCACTTTAAGGCAAAACCAGAAGCACTGAGATTCCATAGCAACTCATTTTTAAAGACATTGAACTTTGATACCTTATCATCACATCTACTCACCCTAAATTCAAACCAGCCGGTCTCTTGTTGTGAACAGTCCATGTTGAAATCTGCCATGTACCAGCCATTTCCATACCTGGCAGATGAAATATTGAACAATAATTTCCGGTATTTTATTTCCAATTTCAATTTGATGTCAACAGATTTAACAAACTGATCATAAATTCTATATGTATGCATGGTTTTAAGCTTTCTGCCAAATAGGCCAATACCTTTCACACATGTTCTAGATTAGAAAACAGGAGATAAAAAATGTCCATAGCAGTATTATGTACAATATAATAAGTAATTTGCAGTATTAAGGCGGAAACATACAGGGCGCGTAAACGTCTGTGCGTAGCCGCGTAGACAACGCCTCAAAGGGCATTTCTTACGCTCTACGCGCCCTTCACCATGGCAATTTCCGTCCGCGCATAGAAAATGCGTCCTGTTTGTTTTTGCCTTTAAGGAGCCCAATACTGCTTCAACACAGTATACCCTTAGTCACAGTAATGCTTAAATGTAGCACTGGAGAGTAATCCATCAATGCAGCATGCTTGTATTGTATTGACCCTACTGGGATATTGCATTGGATTATACACCCGAGCACTTGTACTGGGGTTCCTACCTTGATAAATCGGTCTTTGATAAGTCGTTTGTCTCAATAAGCGGTCATAAATTTAGGGCAATAATTCTGGTAATATCTACTCTGTCCATATGTAATATTGATTTAGAAATCCGGCCGTTTTAGTAACCGGCCGTTTTTCATCCAAAACGGAGGGGTCCGATATATCAAGGCGTCACTTACGTATTTAAGGGTTGGTACCCAGGATGGTTGCGGTCAGTCATTGTCATGACGGCAGGGGTGCCAGATGCGGGACGGCCCTTGTACATTCCCTGTTAAAGTAAAATGCCAAATAATAAGAACATATATGTTTAGATAAATAGATAAAGGTGCATGAGGTTTAGTCTATGGTCTGGGTTATTTCACGAGTTGAATGTCAGGCCGTATTGCACAAGACTGCAGAACGAGGGAAATGTGGCCTGACATTCAACAAGTGAGATAATCATGTTTAGAGGGTTTACTTGGGTTGCATGGAACCCTCCATCTGGGTCCATTTTACCAATGGAGAAAATTCTATTGTCTAACATCTACCAAAATCATTAAAATAATGCGTTGGGAGATTGGTGACAATGTAATAAAATGTGCATATATGCAGATAGGACACACAATGGATGAAAACAAAAGCTCTAAATAAGACAAATGACAGTGACTGGACTAGGGAGCTATGACGTTAGGGAGCATTCTGGTTTATTTTCAAGAATGTTGATTAACTCTTTAATAGACACATTGTTCTTTAATTTGTCATGTCCTTTATCATGATCATGCTCAAATGCAGTCCAGGTGAGTCTTCTCACCATGGCAAGACAGTTTCACAATGCCAACTTTTCGACTGGGTACATTTGGTTTTCAGGATGATTGAATAAGCCCTGGGGAGTTACTCCCAAAGGCTGCATTCATTCATCATGATGCATTCATGTACTACGCAGTGCTTATAGGGTTTACATCAAATATATCTCATGTAGTTCAATGCGACCTTCAAGGTGACTAACCTGGCCTTTCTGTGCGCCGTACCAGTCCAGTTTAGTGTCACCTACTCTCCAGGCATTGTGTGCAGCATAGTATGCCGTATCTCCCAAACTGTTGTGCCGAATGTCTATTGCACAGCGACTAGTCTGGGCATTATTACCCTTGCACTCTAGTACAAGTAAAAGCATTTAATCAGTACGGGTAACGAAGGAAGTACATATTTGATGAATGTGATAATGAGATTTTGGGTTCAGAATAACCTTTACTGTACCCGTAGTACAATACATACCTTTTTTGTTCATATTGAATAGCTTTAGGTGTGACAAGCTTATGTACAACATTTTAAGTTATGGTTCAATAAGCGGAAGGAAAATGGCAGAAGGTGAATCACACAGCCTTTAGTTGCTCTAACCCATTTACTAGGCTTACTCACATCAGTTTCAGAAGAAACAACCCTATCCTTAAGAAATAATGCTCTCTCAAATTGATAAAGATTGTACCTCTATGTTCAACTTCATGTCCGATTCCACCAAGGAAAAACATGCTGTTGGGTGCTCTTACATTCGCTTTGATGAATACAACAGTCCTCCGCCAACCTGGTGGTAGTGTTGTTGTTGTTGTGGGTGTTGTTGTTGGTGTTGTTGTGGGCGTTGTTGTGGGCGTTGTTGTGGGTGTTGTTGTGGGTGTTGTTGTGGGTGTTGTTGTGGGTGTTGTTGAGGGTGTTGTTGTGGGTGTTGTTGTGGGTGTTGTTGTGGGTGTTGTTGTGGGTGTTGTTGTGGGTGTTGTTGTTGGTGTTGTTGTTGGTGTTGTTGTGGGTGTTGTTGTGGGTGTTGTTGTCGGTGTTGTTGTGGGTGTTGTTGTGGGTGTAGTAATTGATGTAGTTCTGGGTGTAGTTATGGACATTGTTGAGGGCTTCGTTGCGAGTGAAGTTTTACTGTTTGAGGGAGATGTGGGCGTTATTAGGCTAGCAGTAGTGAGTTTAGTGGGTGGAGTCGGCCGGGATGAGGGCATCTTAGTGGACGGGGCTGGATGGGAGGAGGCGGCAGGCTTGTGAGTGGTGGATGTCCATGGTGTGGTTGATAGTGTGGGGAGTGGCCGTGGTGTAAAAGGTGGCTCACATGTTCCACTTGCCCATCTTGCCTCTGCAGAAGAATGATAAATACAACATGTAATGAATGTTAATGGTATAGCTAGTTCATATCATAGCACAACATGAAGGAATATATAAAGTAAGCTGAAGTTGAACTTGGCCCTCCCTCCTGACAAGAATGACTGGATACTGAAATACATGGATGGGAATGAATGGATCCTGTTGACATACGTGCTCATAATGATGTCCATCACCAAGGAATTGATGAGGCATAATTCCTAGCATAAATGTATATGAGTAACTTGTCAATAAATTATTTCCAACCGATGAAGAAAGACAAATATAATAGAGCTGGATACTGACCGAGATGGATGGCAATGTAGGGGTCCTTATGGCCTGATACTGACCCACATGGATGGCAATGAAAGGGTCCTTATGACCTGATACTGACCTACATGGATGGCAATGAAGGTGTCCTTATGACCTGATACTGACCTACATGGATGGCAATGTAAAGGTCCTTATGACCTGATACTGACCCACATGGATGGCAATGTAGGGTCCTTATGACCTGATACTGACCTACATGGATGGCAATGTAGGGTCCTTATGACCTGATACTGACCTACATGGATGGCAATGTAGGGGTCCTTATGACCTGATACTGACCTACATGGATGGCAATGTAGGGGTCCTTATGACCTGGTACTGACCTACATGGATGGCAATGAAGGGGTCCTGTTGCGGGGTGATGTTTATCTCAGCTGTCCCGTTGGCTCCCACGGTGATGACGTCCCCTTCACACCCGGAGTCCGTGGCACAGCCCTGCACCACGTTACAGTAGTCACCAGGGGGCAGCAGGGTCTGCAGCACCTCAATCAGACTCCCCTGGTTGGTCATCGCAAAGAAGCCCTTCTTACCTCGGGAAAACGCAATCTAAAGAAGAAATTAAGACATGATTTTCGCATCACTGTGTGATTGATACATGCATATTCATATTGTATGTTGATTACAAAGAAGCCCTTTTTACCTCATGAAAATACAAGCTGAAGTTCACCGAGAGATTATATTTCAGCTTGCACGACCATGTGTGATTGATGGATAGACAGAGATGCACAGGAAAGTGACTGAGTCAGTGGTTAGAATAAAACATTGTTAGAAAATTATTCACCATGAAATAAATGTGTACCATTACAATATAATGCCACAGTGTGTTAATCATGTTGGATCTGTGTTAAGGATAGAAACCTGTATGTTCAAGAAACCAGGTTCTAAACATTCCAAAAAATGCTTATATATATAACATGGTACATTACTGCTCCTGGTCTTCCCCTTCTATAGATAATATAAGACAAATATAGATGAGATAACATATATGAAATAGACAGACTGATTATTTTTAAGAATCCTGATTTTTTTAAGTCTAATCATTTGTCTGCCAGGTAAGATTATTCATCTTCTTTTTCCTGAAAAATGCAAGTTATATTTAGCTTTTTAAACCCTACCTGGTCTCCCTTCATCCACCAGTTGGTCCTGTCTTCACCTGATGTGGCCCGAGCAAAGCTTGCCATCCCTGAGATGGCGGTCCACCTGTGTTCACACACCCAGCCGTCTCTACACGTACCATCCGGGTTTATCCTGACATGTTTAGTGCTGAGGTCAGCATGATGAGGGGGTCCTTCATCATCTGATGTAAAGTTATAACTGCTCATAACACGGGGATACCCATAGCTGTTAGCCATGGTAAGAGCCTGCAAAGACATATATGGTTATATGTCTATTATTGTGAGGGAATATAAAACATTCTTTTAAAATTTCTATTGTCCCTTGGCTTTGGAAAATGTGTAATACAAGAAAACATATAAGGGCAGTTGCCAGGCAACTGCCAGGAAGTACGGGATCCAAGGTAATTTATCTTCAAGGTAGTGAAGATGTATCATATGACATACAATTAACCTTTAAGTAGTGCTTTAAGAAGCAATGCCCTTTGGTAGCTAGCTACACTCTGGAAAGGTCAGGATGATGCTCCGATGCAGTACCAGCAAGTTACTCGCTAATGCTCTGTTGCTGCATCATGAAGGCTAATAATTGTTCAATATTGATTCTATTGGCTTCAAAACATTTGAACATAACAATACATACATCAATACAAAGGGAATCAATGACTGACCTGTGCCTTCTTGTAGTCATCCATCTTCCTGAAGGTCAGAGGGTTGTCTGCACTACCATAGCCTCTCTGGTTGTCATGGTTATCCACAAAGATGAGAGCATCCTTTGACGGAAGCATCCCTGGGGCCCCATCCTTGATTTCTAACACCTCCTTTAGATTGTCAACAGCTTGTTTAATTTTTGTGCCATATCGAAACTCTGTGACAAGCCCTAGGTGTGTGTACTCACTTGCTCGTATTTCATTCTTTTGAGATGTGTCCATCATCTGGAATTAGATTATAATAATGACCAGGTCTCACCAAATTGATACAAGTTGAAAGTCTATGAGTGGGTGCAATCTATGACTAGGTGCAATTTATGACTGGCGAGTGTGAATAAAAAAATCATAAATCTCTTGTACCTCATGCCAGTCATAGATTGCACCTGGATATAGACTTCACTTTGTATCGATTTGATAAGACACAACCCTATGTATTTTTTTGCAAAAGTGTTTATTGAGGTGTAAAATAAATAAATTTGTGTAACACATCTGCTTATTATAGCATGTCATGCTCTAAATTTGTGTAACACATCTGCTTAACACATATCATCAACATTTCATCATTTACAAACTACATACTCTTCCAAACTCAAAAAAAACTGGTAGGCTACGATGACTGATACTCTATGCTTTTATGTTATATTAGGAATGATGAAATTCAGGAAATGTTTACATAAGGTATTAGTTATGTTATTAGCAACCAACAACAAGCTCTTAGCAAGAAAAGATCTCACCTCAAGA
This sequence comes from Harmothoe impar, assembly GCA_947462335.1. Classification (NCBI taxonomy): domain Eukaryota; kingdom Metazoa; phylum Annelida; class Polychaeta; order Phyllodocida; family Polynoidae; genus Harmothoe; species Harmothoe impar. The sequence continues at coordinate 9,048,462 of OX381711.1, read as the reverse complement.
TACATGAAAGGTCTCTTCTCGGCTGGGAAATAATCAGTGTTCAAATTTTCTATTCTGCTCCATATTTTGGCCAGGTCTTGGGGCCACATGTGTTTAGCGTCACCAATCCTGAATCCAGCCACTCCGTACCAAATCAACTTGTTCAGAAACTCGACCTTGAAGAAGAGAAAATATATTTGGTCTACAACTATGTTGATAAATCATGTTCAATCAAATAAATAGATGTTTTTGAAAATATTAACTTGACCTGCATTAGTATGGCCATGAGGATGGCAAATGTGATCGTGTCCCAACAAATCCATACAAGTCTAAAGAAGAGTTGGCTCAAAGGACTGCATCCACATACAGTGACAAAATACAGTCAGAACATTTCTTTTGTTCTCTCAGCCAACAGTGGTGTAATCATGCATGACACAGGCAAAAGTGCATAGCAGTAGGCAGCCCTTAAAGAGTAAACTCGTAATAGTATCTACATCAGTTAATAGAGGATTACCTGTTTGTCCTGAACATATTGCAATTTCTGGTTGATGTCAATCAGATTGCTCACACGGCATTCTCTAACACTTGAATGGTCAGTCCAACTATGTGACAAAATTCAGATACAATCAGATAAACATAAACAAATTATGATGGTCTGACCTAAATATTCTTTTTTTGCTCATACGGATATGCCTACATGATTTCTCAAGTACAATGAAAGTTAATAGATTTTTCAAGGATAAACATAACACATTTGAAGGACTTCATTAACATTAAACATTGATTATAGACTGTAATAGGGTATATATTTATTGAACAGATAGCATTATCTCCTAGCAGGGTCTGAGCCCATAATTTATCTAACACAGATTGTGTTCTTTAATCAAGATCTGTATTTACTCTTTGAGAGTGCAGTTCTTGGAACATTTGGAGCAATCATGGAAGTCCCCCTTGGTGAATGGTACTCCTGGGAAACTGCCGTTATCAGAGTTGAAGTAGGAACCTCCAGAACCATAGCCTTTGTTATCCATACTTGCCATGTGGTTCAGAACGACATCCACATAAATCCTGAAAGTAGTTGACATACCCTGCATGAGCCATCCTATTTAAACAAACTTTAACCAAAATTCAAGCTGATTAATGGCCTTGATGCAACTTCAAGGAACTTTAATCCTGAAAAAAGTCAATCTTAACTTGTATGGTTCTTGCAGTGATACTCTTGACTTATTACACACTTACTGATGAATTGAAAATATTGCTGGCACCATATGCTTCAGACCAATGCAAATAGCGTTACCTTTTGGCATTCTTTTAGTTTTTTTCAATTGAAATTATTTTGCAAATCCCCAAAATACATAATTCTGGACACATGCCGTGACGAAAAAGAGTCACATAATTTGCAACATATGTTGGATTACTGACAGAAATGCTTATCAAGACCAATTCCCTTTGATCATATGACATTGCATAATTATTTCTTACCTGACTCCTACACTGTTACAACGATCTACCATGTCCTCAAACTGTCCTTCATTCCCCGAGCGGGACTGCAGTTTGTATGACACGGGTTGGTACCGCTGCCACCACGGCTGGTCGCCATCTTTGTTAATCACTTCATGCTCATAGGGTGGGGAGATCTGGAAGGCAGTTATGAATAGTTGATATGGGTATAATCCAGGAGGAAACGAATTGAACCAACACTTAATCAATATTGAATCAATGTTCACAACCCTTCATCAATGATGTTTCACTATTCTGTGTTCAGTGAGAAGAGGCATCTATTTCACATTTTTGAACACATATTTGGAACAAAAGAGTTAAGTTTTAGTTACAAATCTACATGTGGATTAGGAAATAAAGTTAAGTAGGAGTAACCATAAAGCTAATGTTACAGCTTCATTGCCACCCTTGTACACTGATATTCCTAGGCTCCCTATACGCCTAACCTCTCAGTCACTAGTAGTCTTTTTAGGGGAGCCACTGAGTGGTCATCACAGGTGGCCCCAACTTGTGGTATATAAATACACCACACCAATGATGAACGAACCTAGGTTAGCCACTACTGACTGACCCCTTGGTCATTTTTGAATATAATTTTGCCATTGTGAATAACACTCATATGACCAACCTAGGTTAGTCTGTACTGACTAACCCTTTCAACCTATGGATTTTCAGTGTAGTTGACCTCGCCAGGGCTGCATGCTGATCTCATGGAGCTGATACACTGCTGAATCATGCATGATGCATGAATTAAGGCCTGGTGATCTTATTCACCAGGGCTACTGCAGGCATGGCGACAAAGTTCATAGTATACCTGATATGTATGCCTTAAACCCCAGATATAAGTGCCATGAGAACAACAGTTGAAGCAAAGCCTGGATAGGTACTGTATCGTGTATAAAGTCGTACGCAAGTCAGATTGCCAGTGTGGCTTATAGGATTTGCTATGAGTAGGGGTGTGGCTTATATGAAATTTCTTTTTTCTATGGTCCGATAATTAAATCACCATAATCAGACTGCCAGGGCAGTGTATATGATCTGCACAAAGTCAGGCTGCGGCTTATACGCAAGTTAAGCTTCAACGCGAGAATTTACAGTACTCAATGCTTTTCACTCCACTTGTGGCTTGAAAGTCTTTAATCCGTAAACGTAAGTTGGCTCCCTTGCACATAAGAAAATTAAATTTCAAAGGGAAGCAGCTACTAATGGTAATATTATGTTATCATCTAAAATTGATGTCTTTTTATTTTATTTTACTAAAATGTTCACACCGATCCGGTTTACCCATCGTCAAAAGCACCCCCCCCCTAAAAAAATGGCAACCAACCTTTTACAGTGTCTGGCTCTGGTGATTTTACTCAGCAAGGCCTCATTTATGCGTAATTAATCAGTAGTGCATCAGCCTAGAGAATCAGCCTGAATTCAGTCCTCACAAGTTGAACTGCCATAGTACATAAATCAGTAGAAGCAGATTGCCCATAATAGGTAATGTACAAATATGGATCTCCCTTACCTGAACCCCACAGTAGCCTCTTGGTCCCAGGTAGAGCTCACACTCTCTAGCAACATCTATCCACGTCCACTCAAACAGGTGCACAATGACCACTCTGTTACCCACACAGTTAGAGTCATGGTAAGGGCTCTGTGACTGCACTAGGCCTAGCAAGGGAGACAGAAATAGTGTATCAGGTTTTAATCAGGAAAAGCATGTATCCAGGAACATATACGTGTATATGCTTTTCTATCAGATAAGCGCATAGTCTGGAGTGCCCGGAATACTTCATTTTCTAAATTTAAACGGTATTACACCTCTACCTCCAATATTTCCTGCCGGCTTCACTTACTTGTTGATGTGAGGTGCAGCAAAGGTCTGAAACCGTCTTAATTTTGAAAATGATGTTTTCTGTAGGCCAGGGACTTCATTCTTTTGTTGGACTTTATTTGTATAAACAAAACCTCTGTTACCCGAACAGTTAGAGTCATGGTACGCTATCTGTGACTGTGCTGGGCCTGGGAAGGGAGATGGGAATAATGTGCAAGTTTTTATTGAGAAACAGTATATATACAGAAAATACATATATATATTCATGCCAGTAATTCCCTTATTACACATCATTTGTACAAACAAAACCATTTTCATTGTGCATCAGAAATTTTCAGGATCTTTCTAGATTCTTAGCATTCTGATGAATTTTAAAGAACGTGTCAAACAGTTTTAAAAACAATTTGAATGAATTAATTACTACAATTCCTGAAGTGATAATTGAACCTCAACTGTAACACATCACAAAAGAGTAATTTTTTAAAAGGATGGGCTTCCTCTTATCTCTGTCTAAGATTATGTGTAATACAACCTACACTGAAAACCCAGGGAAACTGAAACTTGTCATAGTGACGACCTATGTTGTCATCGTGAATTATGGCAGGTGGTAGTCCTATTGAGAGTGGTCTATGAATGTGGTCTCTAACCAGTGCCCCACCCCTCCAGCAGGGTACCCCTTTTATAGTCTTGGTTTATTCTTGGTTGATGCGAGTAGCATAACTTGTTATAAATCACTTGTTATAAATCACATGGCCACTACCCCAACCCAATGGGTTGGGGTAGTGGCCAAAATTATTTACTTTAAAATGGCCGCGAAAAATGACGAGCAAAAACATCCTCACAAAAAACGAACAACAAAAATGTAGTGACACGATTAGAACAAGTTTACTGAGGTGGTATGGACATGTAGAGAGATTGCACGAGGAAACACCAGCGAAGCAAGCGTTAGCAGAGGCTAGACGGAAAGTGAAGAAACCCAGAGGAGGCCAGACAACAACGTGGCTTAACAGCCTGGAGAAATACCTAAAGCGACTAAACTTGACAACAAATGAAGCAGAAGAAACTGTGAAAGATATAGAAGAGTGGCGAAAGATAGTCTGAAAGTCAAGAGTGCCATGTGTCAGAGACACTTGGTGCGTTACTGAAGAAGAAGAAGACAGGACTTATGCAAGCATCATACTTTTCACTTATCATAAAGGTTTCAAACACTACACTGCACATAGCCTAGATTAACACTCTATCCTGCTGCTATCATATCTATGGCTATGTTCATGATAAAACTGACATATTTAGTTAAACAGTTGTAATATTTCTTTAAACAGTTAATATATCTATACCTTTATAATAATGGTAACATTCATACTTACAGAATACTGTACAAAGCATCACTATCAAAGTATGCATCCTGCTAGTTTCCACTACCGTGATCTATTATATGAAAGTCATTGATATACAGATAGACATAGTACGAGTCTGTCATGCCTTATCTCTGTCAATGGCGTTGTATACGTTCGGCCTTGCTTATGTTGTCATACAATCTACAGTAGATTCAATATAACTAACTTCCATTCTACCACATTTATTACTATCTGCCATCTACCATATTTGGACATATACTTAAGTATAATACTGTGAAAGTTCTGATGAATTGATATTTCAATGTAGTGAAATTGACTCCATAATAGTTACTAAAATGTGCAAAGTCTGATTGGAATGTGATATCCTATCTATATATAGACCTAGGTACATAATACGCAATGATAGAAAGGATCACAATCAGAACCGCTATCCACAAATCAGCTACATGCCCGGACATCGCATTGATAAAGCAGAGTATTATATTCCGCTTTAGAAGGATGACCTGTGTACAGCGCCATGTTTATCGATACCAGTGTACTGTATATCCTATAACCTCCAGCAACCAGCTCAACCAAATATCATGTCCGAGATTAGGGTACAGAGGTGGTGTAAGTATTGTGAGTGGGTTGTAGTTAGACATTCCTTATGTCACCTGTCCAGTATAGTGTAATGGTTAGCACTATGGCGTTGTGACACAAGGTGCAGGGGTTCTAATCCCTGCCAAGCCATATGCATACATTAATGTTTATAGCTTTTTAGGAAATCAGTTAAATTGAGTTACAATCATACGAATTGAAACAGAATTGCACTCATTTAACGATATAAAATTACTATAATATATGGGTCATATAAATGGTTATATAAATTATGTCCAAAATTTCGTGATAGCTAAAACAAGTAACATTGGCATGGATTCGAAATCAGGACCTTTGTATTGAGATGCCATGGTCCTAACCACTAACACATACATAACAACTACATAACAACCACCCATTGAAAATACTAATTATGCCCTGTACCCTGATCTCGTTTACAAGATTTCCCTGAGCTGGTTGCTGGTGACCTGGGAATACAATTGGTACCAGAGCAACACATGGTGGCACCACTAGTATCTCGCTAGTGCCTAATAGCAAATAATCCGTTCCGTCTCTCCACATCAATCTTTGCCCCAACCCAGTGCAAAACAAGCCAATGGACTGAAATAACCCAATACGCAATATGGATTGAAACATTTGATTTCACGTAATCCATTTTAGTTTAGTTTGAAACGAATTTATTCATTCACATGATATTCTACAAATTATTTCTGTAGTTACAAGTTGATTCTGATGGCTGTTACAGTAGTTATATATAAATATATATGTAATCAGGCATAAACTTATCAGTCCCCTATGAGTCCATCATCCCGAATCTTGATATCTACATGGAATGATTCAGTATAGATACTAGGGGGCAATGTGTACAGATGTCAGAGGAGGGACCCAGTAAAAAAACACATTATACACTATTACATAACGCTCGTGCAAAAACCCTTTGAACCCCCTCCCCCCTGTTAAAGAATATATACTCCCTAAGGCCTGAAAAATCTTGTGTATGGGTAACATAGCCAGTTCCTTTTAAGGATTAGGATAACTATGTTCTGGGTCAAAGATGTTTTAAGGTGAGTCTAGGCAAAGCCTCACCGAAGGCTGTCAGAGCAAAGGCTACGCTTTGCCAAGCATTTTGTAAAGCAGCCGGAATTTGTTGGGATTTTGCAGATTTCAATTGAGATATATTTGATCATGGATTCCTAGACAGTTCAAAACTAATAAACAATTTTTAAATTAACAAGATATATTTTTTTGAAATACAAGCTTTACTAAGCTTAAGTACTAAATGTTCAGTACTATTAATCAACTCTTAAATTACCAAGATGTATTCATTTACAACAAATTCTCAAATGATTTTAGACGTACACCAAAATGTTATATCAAATGTCATTAAGATAAGTTGTTAAGAGAAATACAGCATTGCCACAGGATGGTACCTAAAATATAATCTATAATTACGATCAAATATGTTAGACAGAAGTCAGCTATGATAAATGTACTGTAGATAGATTGCGCAATACATTAAATAGAGCCCAAAGTACACAACATCTATCTGTCTGCTATAAGTCTACCCCAAATAATATCCTTGTTTTCCATCACCAATCCACTCTTGATATGATGAGGGCGCTCTTGTTTTGCAAATCTTTTTACTGAGATCTAAATAGGTAGGGCAATTTGATCCTCGTTGAACTGAATTTATGTTTATGTAGTTAAAAGATAAATGTTCTATGCAATTTGTGAATATGCATGTTTTCTCTATCCCATCTCATTCGCAGCACTCTATGCTTCAATTTGATATAGATGTTTTTTGTCCATTATCATGTTTTTCCATTGAAAGTCCCAAAAGGGAAAAAATGAATAAAAATCTTCAAAACACAATTTTTGGGATGTACGCGGTGATGAGAAACAATTATTTGGAGTGACCTTGAGATAACGCATGGGAGTAAAACAGCACCAGATTGTGGTAAATCTCTCTATATCAATGGTGTTCATGTAACACCTCGTGGGAGTGGAAACTGGCAGGATGAAAACAAGCGCAGTGATTCTGTATACATTGATTTGTAAGTATTTATGTTACCATTATCATAAATATAGATCCCTAATAGTAGCCTTATATATTTATAGAGATAACAAACATGGATTGAATGAGGTAGAGGGTCATTGTTCAAAGCTGTACACAGCGGATTTATTGAAAGTGTACATCCAACACCAAGAAAAGAAACAGAGTCAAAAGGGAGTCCAGGTTGCCTCCAGAATGACTCCCCTCCCTAGGGGAGCCCAGGTCTTTATGTGACTCCCTTAGGTGAGCCAGGGAGATATGCGACTCCCTTATGTCAGTCAGGGAGTCATCTAAGCTCCCTTAGGCAGCCTGGGCTCCCCTAGACAGGGGAGTCATCCTACAGGCAACCTGGACTCGGTACATGAATTCAATGATCTATAGTTTGATGAGTTCTCTTCAGAGAAGTACATAATAGACATAATTATGTCCGTATAGAACCATAAAACCTCGCGTATAAGCCGTGGCTGGTCAGATCGATGGTGCAGCTTGTAAATCGGATTGTCCCTGGGTCAGGGTGTGGCTTATACGTGTGTTTTTGCTGCAATGGTACAGTGGGAAAGTTACCATAATCAGATAGTCATTGTGGCTTACAGGCCCCAAACTCTAGGTGAAGCTTATATGCCTTAATTGGATTAGAAGGACTTAAGAACAGAGAGGTTTTATGGTACTCATTATCTAGACCAACCATTGTCCCTGTAACAGTTCACGATAACAGTAACAAAATCAACAGTAACAAAATAGAGTAATAAACTTGAAGTTCTTCTTAAATGGGTTTCTGTGAGATATCAATTTTAATTATCACGTTTTAGTATACATACTCTTCCTGAATAACCTTATACATTATTTCCATACCTCTCCCAATCCTAGCGCAATTACAGAGAGCTTATTAATAAAACTGCATAGACCTGTACAAAACTGTTTGTGAGAATTTCCTCAAAAGAAATATAGTAGTGGAGCCCCAGCTCATCCCTTTTACAGCTGCATAGTGTATCAAAACAGTATGCCATTTGCCCATTCCATTTTAATTGTTTCTCGTGAGGTTTACCTCGGTTGAATCACACAACACTTTAAGCTAAATGGAAGGGTGGACTATCCTGAAAAAAACATTACTTTTTTTTAGATGTGTTACAGTTAGGGTAAAATCATAGCTTCAGGAATGGTGTGTAATTGATTAATTTCATTCAAATGTTTCTAAAATGTTTGATCTGTTCTGCAGTGTTTATCAGAATGCTAAGAATCTACAAAAATCTAAATGTTTGTACAAACGATGTGTAATCAGAGAATTACTGAAATACATATAAATACAATCTCATATACAAACTGTTTCTCGATAAAAAACGTATACATTATTCCCTTCTCCTTGCCAGGCCTAGCACTGCCTTGTCACTTACATCCATAACTAAGTTAAGGTGGAAGAAAATATGGAAGGTAGAGGTTTTTAATTCAGAAAATGAGGATTTCCTTCGACTGTGGAGGTCATCGGAGAGAGATATAGATATATTCCTGTATACATAGTGTTTCTCAATAAAAACATTATTATTGTCCCCCTTGCCAGGCCTAGTGCAGTCACAGAGCCCTTACCATGACTCTAACTGTGTGGGTAACAGAGTGGTCATTGTGCACCTGTTTGAGTGGACGTGGATAGATGTTGCTAGAGAGTGTGAGCTCTACCTGGGACCAAGAGGCTACTGTGGTGTTCAGGTAAGGGAGATCTATATTTGCACATTGCCTATTATAGGCAATCTACTTCTACTAGTTTATGTACTAAACTTAGCAAATGGTAAACACTGTGTGAACATTTTAGTAAAAGACCCGATATAAAGAATGACAATATATGTAGACATCAAATCAAGATGATACACATAATATTAACATTAGTATCTGCTTCCCTTTTAAATTTAGTTTTCTAATATGCATGGATGCCTCCAGTCTATAACTAGCATACTCTATTGATCTAGTCAAGTGCTCTAAGGTAGTGTTCATTTATTAGTACAGGGGGGAGCGTAAAAGTTCTCACCCCTCCTGAGGGGGGTGTAAAAAATTAGGCCCCTTCTTAGCAAAACAGGGTGTTACTATAGTTCAAAGGGGGGAAGAAATGTTTTCGCTCCCTACGGCGAGGGGGGGTGTGAAACCTTCCACATACTCCACATACTCTAGAGGGTGGGCCATAAAAAATGCCATATTCCCTGTAATTCATTAATAAACACTCCCTCAGTTTGTTGAAATATATCCCTCTCCCTCTTATTGATGCGCAACTGCCTTCCAGATTTCACCACCCAATGAGCATGCAGTGATTAACAAAGATGGCGACCAGCCGTGGTGGCAGCGGTACCAACCCGTGTCATACAAACTGCAGTCCCGCTCGGGGAATGAAGAACAGTTTGAGGACATGGTAGATCGCTGTAACAGTGTAGGCGTCAGGTAAGCAGAACAACACTATTATAGTCATCCTTTAAGGGTCACAAAGTGCCTAAAGGGGATTGCCTTCTTTCAAATCTACAAATGTCTTGGTGAAGATCCAGGAGGCAGTACTTTGCAAAGGTTGATTCACTCTCCCAGCAAAGGACACTATTTTATTGGATCTTTCTCACCCTTGATCCTGTCACTGCCCAGGCTTTCCCCCTGGGGTCAAACTCATGAACTAATTAATACTCTCATAGCATGAGACTCATTCAGTGTTGTTGGTATAAGGCTAGTGAAAAATGATCCAAAACCCTAAAATAATGGCCCGACCCAATGTCAAAAATACTTTTAGTAATTGACAAATGATCAAATGATCTGACTGATGTAATGGACCAGTTTAAAATGAATCTAGTTACTTTTACTGCTTTTGCTTATCAATGAACAGCGATTTTCCTCTTTGGCCTAACTGAATGACATTTAAAATTTCAAAATTCAAACTTACTTGTTCTAACAGTCTAGGAGTCAGGTAAAATGTAATAATGCATATCATACGATCAAAGGGAATCAGCCTTAATTGATTGACTGAGTTTCTCATATTTGTACTTTGACTTAACATTGACCTAGATAAATTGTGAGAGCTAAATGTTGTGTCTCCCCCATTGATATCAAAAAGGCATGTCGTATTCGACGTAATAAGCGCCCTGGGCGCTTAAAATATTATTTTAAGTGGAAAAATCGACCCCTAATATTTATTTTAATAAGCGCCCCCCATGGCTGTATTTTTCCACCTCAGTAGCCTCTACAAGGCTTCTACTCAGCCCTATACCTTCACACCTGGCTTTGCCCTAACACCTGCACAGGTGTGAAGTGTTTCAATTCATACAACGTGTGAAAGACAGTTACAAAATCGGAGGAACCTGTTAAAAAATCTGGTGGGAAAATCTGAAAAAGGGGGGGGGGGGCGCTTATTAGGGGGAGGGCGCTTATTAGGTCGAATACGGTAATTATAATCCTTATCCACAATCTGAATTTTTTTTCTCATCACGCCATGTGTAAGGAAAAAAACTGATCCAGGGGGTTTAGAAAGTAATTCCAGCAAATAGATACTGAAAAATGACGAATGGCAGTCATATTTGGAATAAGAATGCATGTAACTACTGGTGCCAGCAATCAATTAAGTTTATCATAGAGTCTTCTGATAGTATCAAGAGTATCAACTATTTTCAGGATTTATGTGGATGTAGTACTGAACAACATGGCCAGTATGGAGAACAAAGGCTATGGTTCTGGAGGCTCCTACTTCAACTCTGATAATGGCAGTTTCCCGGGAGTACCATTCACCAAGGGGGACTTCCATGACTGCTCCAAATGTTCCAAGAACTGCACTCTCAAAGAGTAAATATCAATCTTCACTCAACCTTCCTGATTAATTTCAGAATACTATGTTATTCTCAGAACCCGTATAGAGACAATGATATGTGTACAATGATAATGTCCTATTACTATATAGTCCAATTGTACTTGACAAATCATGTAGATATATCTTGATGAGATGTACAAATGAATATCTATATCAGACTTTTATGAATTATATATGTTTATTTAATTGTATCTGAATTTCTTTACATAGTTGGACTGACCATTTAGGTGTGAGAGAATGTCGTGTGAACAACCTAATTGATATCAACCAGAAATTGCAATATGTTCAGGATAAACAGGTAACACTGTCAAAATATATAAGTAGTGATCAATAAGAATAAACATTTCCACAGTCCTCTCTTTTTCCTATTCAATGGAAAGCTCCGCAGATTTTGGTAAGCAATCTTAAAATTCAAGGTAGTAAAATAAAAGGCAATCATAGTTGTTTATATATATATATATATATATATATATATATATATATATATATATATATATATATATATATATATATATATTCAGGTATACTTATATGTTTTTAAATTTATTTATATATTTATACTTTTTTTACTTCAAGGTTGAGTTTCTGAACAAGTTGATTGGGTATGGAGTGGCTGGATTCAGGATTGGTGCCGCTAAATATATGTGGCCACAAGACCTGAAAGAAATCTGGAGCAAGCTAAATCATTTGAGTGATGATTATTTTAAAGCTAACAAAAAGCCTTTTATGTATCTTGAGGTGAATATTGGTTCTCTGTTTCTATGCCCACAATAATACTACATATTATTGAATCCTTTTGGCTTTTTTTCAATATATAAGCAAAATATGCAAATATACCTATATATTCTGATATTAACAATATTACCACATAGTAGTAGTTGATAACCCCCCCCCCCCCCAACAAAATTTAGAGGATAAGGTAAATGTTATATCATTCAAGTGACATTCAAAACATAGCATAGGATATAGCTTGTATACATATTAGAAATAACCATAGAAACCACATAGATTGTCTGATTTCAGATGCTAGACACATCTCAAAAGTATGAAATACCAGCAAGTGAGTACACACACTTAGGTCTTGTCACAGAGTTTCGATATGGCAAGAAAATCAAACAAGCTGTTGACAATCTAAAGGAGGTGTTAGACATCAAAGATGGGGCTCCAGGCATGCTGCCATCAAAGGATGCTCTCGTCTTTGTGGATAACCATGACAACCAGAGAGGCCACGGTAGTGCAGACAACCCTCTGACCTTCAGGAATATGGATGACTACAAGAAGGCACAGGTCAGTCATTAATTCCCTTTTTACAAATGTATGTAGTTCTATGTTCAAATCAATATGAAAGCATTGTTAGCTACATCGGGGGTAGGCACTAATATTTTCAGCCATTGGCCACCCCCGGCCCAGAATTCATTTATAATTTACTTTTCCTAGAGACAAAGTTATGAGTTATATCAAAACCTAACCAGAATGACAGGTGATCTTCCCAAAGACATACAACATGACAATATTGACGGAGAAATTTCCCTCATTCAGTCCTTGGGGCAACCAAGGCCCATAAGAAAGTTATTCCTGACAGAGCTGTGCAGGCCCAGACTAAAAACTACGGACCATTTATGCCCAGGCCAGCGTTAGTGTCTACCCCTGCTACATGTTGCTTCGCATCTTCATGCAGATATGCCTTCATAATGCACCAACGGAGCACTGGCACTGCATTAGAGCATCATCCTGACCTTACCAGACTATATCTAGCTACCAAAGCCCTTAAAGTATCACTTAAAGGTTAATTATAAGTCATATGATACATATTTGTACACTGTCAACCCCCACTACCTCAAAGACTAAGACCTTGGATCCCCTTAGTCCTCACACAGTTGCCTGGCAACTGCTCTTATATGTTTCATTATATTTGGACTTAATTCCTGGGAAAGTTTAAATTTTTCAAATTCGAAGGAGTGAGGGTTGACTCTATCTCAATTTAGTTTTCATGTATGAACAGTGGAAATTTACAAAGGATGTTTTATATTACCCCACTATTCATATATATATATATATATATATATATATATATATATATATATATATATATATATATATATAAATAAATATATATATGGCGCCAATAACTACGCAGGAGTTGTTGGGATATATTACACCAGGGGGAGTAGTAGTTCCTACCCTCCCTCTAGGGTGACTCCGCTCACCTGTCCATTGTTCTCAGGTAACCGCCATGTTCGGTCGTCCATGTACTTGCTCTAATGTTTTTTGATCATGTCTAAGTTTTGCGATACTTGCAATGAGAAATACGATGGTAGGAGGAAAAGGTGCCCGGAATGTGTGAGCACCAAGGAGGCTAAGCAGGACTTTGACACCGAGGAGATACTTTATGACTTAGAGCAAAGTTTACATGAACTGAGCATGGACGCCAAGAAGGAGATCGCCTTGGAGGCCCAGAAGCCAGCAAAGGCTCAGGAGGCCCGTCGGAAGGAGGAGGCGGCCAAACTGGAGGCCAAACTGGAGGCGGCCAAACTGGAGGCGGCCAAAGCAGAGGCGGCACTGAAAAAAGAACAGCCAACGAAAAATGAGCCTGGTGAGGGAGGCGCCCCACCCGGGGGGGAGCCTAAAACCACTGGCCTGCAGAAGTTGATGGGTAAATTAGATCAAACTGTTGATCATATGAACAAACTGTTTGTGTTGTTGGCGTCTAAGGGCAGCCCGGGAGAGGAACCCGAGGAGAAGAGGGAGACCAGGCAAGATGGCGCGGGCCAAGATGGCGCCATCCAAGATGGCGATGGCGCGAAACCCAAGTTTGATTTCACCGGTCATGCTACTACAGCAGGTCGAGGGGGACCTAGACCCCCTCTACTAGGCATGCCGTTACACCAGCAGGCGCACATGTACGCCCAGGGTTGGCCTACCCAGCCCATGACACGGCCCGGTGGATACAACAGGGGCTACGGCGGGGGCTACGGCGGCGGACACGGCTACTATACGGGTGGCTACGGTGGGCCGCACGGCGGACACAATGGAGGGGGTGATTACGGCCATCATGGAGGCCCAACCAGTACCCCTATCCATGATCCACATCACCAACAGTCACCTCATCTTCCACAGGTGGATTACCAGTCTCCAGGAGGACATCACCCACAGGCGCACCAGGCACCTGGAGGAGGTGCAGACAACCACTGCTGTCGGGGGACTGATGCGGAGATGAGTATGTTTGACTACCGCAGGTACCTTCCTGCTAGTGAACGCAAAAAACAATTGTATATTAATGACCCTTCAGAGCTATGGCATTACCAGAACTGCTTACTACGTGAATTGTTGTGGTGGGGTGAGGATGTGAGGGGCTATGTGGATCATATTAATTATGTGGCGGAAATGTCTCGCACCAATATATATGATGTGAAGGCTTTAGTAGCCTACGACGAGGCCTTTTTGGAAATGGCCAGAAAATGGGGTGTGGGGGTTTTCCATGGGGCTGACACTGCCCTAACCAATTCCAAATTGGGGTTTGCTGGCACCAAGGCAGCAAAACAAGCATCCGATTTCAATCGTAATAGGGCGGGGAGTGGCCCAGGTGGTAGGGGTAGAGGAAGGTCTAACTACTCAAATAGGGGTGGTGTGGGTGGTAGGGGTCCTTTGACCGGTTGGAGGAAATTGGCGGCAGAAAGGGGGGTTTGTTTCAAGTTATGTCAAGGTACCCCTTGTGATCCCAACCACTGTCAATTTAAACACCAGGGTGTGTATTGTGATAGTCTCAATCACGCCATGCCTGACTGCCCTAACAAGGGCCCGGCAGGGGGTGATAACAGGGCGTGACTTGTCAGTGGGTCAAAAGCTACAGGTAGTCTAATCCATGTCAATGTTGATTGTCTAGATTACATAACCAGTCCAATTGATTTACCTGTGGTTGTGGACGGCGGCGGTATTGGTGTTGACCCAGTCCTCGGTCTGACTAATATTGTAGGTGACCGGGAGGTGGGAGATGTTCCAGTTATTGACCCACAAATGTTGTATCGGCGAGATGGCGAAATATGTGACGCATTTATTGAAGAAAAGGTTGATCCTTTTATGGTGGCAGGATCTGAAGATCTTATTGGTATTATTTGTGATGAAGATATAGTTGTCCCAGATCTGTCTGGCAATTATGAGGTGGACTGGCTTGTTATAGGCGAATTATTCAAAAAGGTTGATGTAAATAAGATTAATTTTGGAGTCGCGCAGGTCACAATAGGGTGGAAGTTACGGCTGCCAGAGATGACTATTGGGATAATCTTCCACAATATGTGAGTATTGATAGTGAATTAGATACTGTGACGACTTATGCACAGAAATATAATATTGATGTCCCGGTAGCTGTTGTGGAAGTGGGACCTGGATGTGTTACCCCGGTGTTTCAAACTTGCATTGAGGGCGTGTGTAGTTGTAAATATGTTCTGTGTAAGGCTGTGTGTGACTTGAAACCTTGTCGTTTTGCTGCGGCAGTGATGGGGTTTGGCTATGACGTTAGTGCAGCAGATGCATATGTGGTTACAGCAGCATACAGAGGCGCTAGGATTGTAGACAATGACTGTCATAGTAATTATGAATGTACCAATTACTCAACAATTACCTGTGCCGAGGCAAGGGCAAAAATGGACACAATCGTCAGTACTGAGCTATGTGAGTCCAAATTGCGGGTTGTTAATTCAAAACCTGCCTGTGTTCATGCATTGGGTGGGGTGGAAAAAGCGAATGGGGACTTGAGACCCATTACTGATTGCTCCAAACCGGATGATGTCAACATTAATGAATATATGGAGACCACATGTGAGAAGTTCCGTTATAAGACTATTGATACGGTGGTTGGCATGTTGGAGCAGTTTGATAGGGGTGCTATCAGTGACATCAGCAGTGCTTATAGGACAATACACATCCTTCCAAGCCATAGGACATTCCAGGGCCTACGCTGGGAGGTGGCATGAGTACATGGAGGATTTAAGGCTCTGTTTTGGGTTGAAATCAGCTCCCTACTGTTTCACTCAGTTTTCAAACTTTATCACCAAGTGCTGTGATAAGATGGGTGTTCACAGGATAGTCAACTACCTAGACGACTTTGTGGTATTGGGCAAGAGTGATGAGGAATGCAGTCAGGGCCAGGACACATTACATAACATTCTGTATAATTTTGGCTTCAAAGTGGCGACGAAAAAAGTTACCAAACCCAGTCAAAGTTTCAAGTACCTGGGCATTGTGGTGGATTCCAAGAAAATGACACTGAGCATCGATGCTGCCAAGTTAAGTAGGGTTAAAACCGAGGTCCTAGAACTACTCGACAAGAAGTCATGTAAGCGTAAGACCCTGGAGGAAGTATCAGGCTTACTTGCACACTGCGCCACAGTAGTGAAGGGCGGTCGTACCTTTGCTCGTAGGATTTATGATGCACTCCGAGACACTAAATGTGATATCATCAAACTAGATGAAATTCCCCATAAATATATCCAAGGACCCATAAATATATATATATATATATATATAATATATATATATATACATATATATAATTTGTGATTTCAATACCTTTGCAGGCTCTTACCATGGCTAACGGCTATGGGTATCCCCGTGTTATGAGCAGTTATAACTTTACATCAGATGATGAAGGACCCCCTCATCATGCTGACCTCAGCACTAAACACGTCAGGATAAACCCGGATGGTACGTGTAGAGACGGCTGGGTGTGTGAACACAGGTGGAAGGCCGTCTCAGGGATGGCAAGTTTCGCTCGGGCCACATCAGGTGAAGACAGGACCAACTGGTGGATGAAAGGAGACCAGGTAGGGTCAATACAGCCAAAAATAACTTTCATATTTCAAGAAAATAGGATTTATAAATGATCTTGTGACTAGCTTTAAGAGAATTGTGAATTCTTAAAACTAGTTAGTTCATCAGCTACATGTAAATGATTACAGTTGTTGTCGCACAGGTATCTCCATACCACAGACCCTCCTTGACTGAAGCTGGCCCTAGCATTATGTGTGATGATATGCATGTGTCAATCACTCAAAGTTGTGAAAGCTATAAAATTATTTCACAGCCTATTTCAGACTGCATAAAGCTTTAAACAGATGGGACTTGTAAATGCTTCTCTAGTGGTACACAGCCGAGAATAACATAGATCACACATGTAAGCAACAGTTTAAATCTGAATTTCTTGGTCTTCTTCAGATTGCATTTTCCCGAGGTAAGAAGGGTTTCTTTGCGATGACCAACCAGGGGAGTCTGAGAGAGGTGCTGCAGACCCTGCTGCCCCCTGGTGACTACTGTAACGTGGTGCAGGGCTGTGCCACAGACTCCGGGTGTGAAGGGGACGTCATCTCCGTGGGAGCCGACGGGACAGCTGAAATAAACATCACCCCGCAACAGGACCCCTTCATTGCCATCCATGTAGGTTAGTATCAGGTAATAAGGACCCCTTAATTGTCATCCATGTGGGTCAGTATTAGGTCATAAGGACCCCTTTATTGCTATCCATCTCGGTCAGTATCAGGTCATAAGGACCTTGTCAGTGGCATCCATGTTGGTCAATGTCCAGTCAATTTAGGTTAGGAAAGCTTACCCATTGCAGTGCGATTTTGAGAGTTACAACATTCTTTGATTCAGGAAAGCAAACCAAGGCCTCAGGTCAGATCTGTTATGGGGAGGATACAGGCTAGACACACATTTATGTCAAGGTATTTCCAGTAGATATCTTTCTCTGCTTCCTGTTCTGATTCAAGGGTACTTGTAAATTCGATGCAATAGGTAAACTTTCACAAGAGGTTAGTAAATTTGAATTTGACCACAACTATTTGAATAAATGGAGAGCTAAACCAAGTTTAGACTTCTCTATGGGGACGCAAATGTACTTCCTTATTTACAACAATTAGAATATTGTTGCTATGAAATCATGAACTAGGAATGAATTATTCATCAATTACATGTTATATTAATCTTTTTTCTGCAGAGGCAAGATGGGCAAGTGGAACATGTGAGCCACCTTTTACACCACAGCCACTCCCTACACTATCGACTTCACCATGGACATCCACCACTCACAAGCCTGTCACCTCCTCCCATCCAGCCCCGTCCACTAAGCTGCCCTCATCCCGGCTGACTCCACCCACTAAACTCACTACTGCTAGCCTAATAACGCCTACATCTCCCTCAAATAGAAAAACTTCACTGTTGACAAAGCCATCTTCATTACCAACCAGTATCTCCACAATCATACCATCACGTACACCATCGCATAAAACCACCACTCATAAAACCTATACAACTTCTAAGGGCTCGACTGCAACCCAAAGTGCAACTCCAAATATGACTACCCAAACTCGCAAAACACCAACAACAACACCAATAACCACAACAACACCAATAACAAAAACGAAAACACCAGCAACAACACCCACAATACCAGCAACAACACCCACAACAACAACACCCACAACAACAACACCCGCAACAACAACACCCACAATAACAACACCCACAACAACACCCACAACAACACCCACAACAACACCCACAACAACGACCACAACAACGGAAGCATGTTGGCGGAGGACTGTTGTGTTCCTCAAAGCTTATGTAAATTCTCCTAGCCAGTTATTCTTCAAAGGTGGAATTGGACATAATGTTAGAGGTATGCTCTTCATTTCATAAACAGTAAATCATGAAACAAATATAGAAAAACATAAAGACTTCAAATGTAGATAGTATTTGCTGTGAGTGAGCCTAGTATATGTCTTTTTTACAGCTTGACTTCAAAGCTGTGAGATTACCCATCTACCATTTTCCTGCTGCTCATCAGACCATACAATCAATGACAATAGTCTAATCACACTTTATGCTTTATACTTAATCCCACCCTGAATAGCCTAGATGTGGGCCAATATACTAGTTGTCCTATACCAAATGAAAGCTTGTGATGAGCTGTACAAAACTGTGTCCCGTTTAAACGAAATGGGCCGGAAGTCACACTTTAAAGAGCTTAGATATGGCCTCTTTTAGTAGTATAGGGTGGAAAAAATACATTTTTTGAAAAATGATTTTTTGACATTTTTCTAACATATGAATAGTTATCTTATGCAATGATTAGGAACAAACCAGATTTTAACTCCTATTATTCCCAAAATGATGGCGATAGGATTTATAATTGTATTATATAATATAGTTATTATCTGATTTAAATGTTAATTAACTCATTTAAATTCAATTCCATTTAATTCAACAAAAATGTGTCAAAAATATTGTCAAAGGGTCAAAACTGGCCAATATATTACATGTCACATACCTAATGAAAGCTCTTGATGAGCTTTACACGTATATTGCAATATCACAACATTCTAAATATGCGATTTCCGACCCATTTTGTTAAACGGGTCACAAATATGGCAGTATCACAACATTTCATAAGTGTGACTTCAGAACCAGTTTGTTATAAACGGTCACATCTATAATTTCCATCACATTCATCAAGCATGTGTTTCCTTTGCCTCCCATACTGAATGCATGTATTTACTTATACTAGGATGCAGAGGTACGAATGCCGAGACTAGTCCCTGTGCAATAGACATTCAGCACAATGTTATTGGAAATACAGCATACTATGCTGCCCAGAATTCCTGGAGTAGAGGAGACACTAAACTGGACTGGTACGGAGCGCAAAAAGGGCAGGTAGGTTACCCTTAAGTTGACATTGAATTACATGAGATATTTTAACCTTATGAAAGCTGCAGGTGTTATTCTCTTTTCATTTATTTTCAATGTGGGGACCTGTAGGCTAGATGAAAATTATCACTTTCTACTTTACAATCAGAATTATAGGAAATGAGATCAAATAAAATAGGGAGCACAGGAAGCTTGGCCATAGTGAACTTTTTGGTATATTAACAGGGATATTTCCAAAGGACTCCAGCATCTGGCACACCGGGTGTCATGACGATGACTGACCGTAACCATCCTGGGTACCAGCGCTTAAACACGTAAGTACACTCCAACAACAGTACCTGGCGATGGATTTTGTAAAAAAAAATTAAAGAAGGTATGTTTTAGGTAACATGGAAAGAAAATGCATGGTCGGTAAGTAGGATTATTTTCTTCAGTTTTCTTTTTTAACCTAATCGGACTAGCCAGCCTTTCTGTTCAAATACCCTAGAAAACATTTTTCCCCGCGATTGGGCAGTCATCTTTAAAGTGTTATTTTTATACATTGGATTAGAGTGAAAACCATTTTAAAGTTTATTTTGTACAAGACTTTTCCCCCAAAGTGAGGGGTCGTCTTAAAGATGGGGTCATCTTAATGGTGGGGTTTTACGGTAGTTCTTTTAGAATGAGCTGAATCTATATCTAAGAGGGCAAAACATTTTTCACTTATTATCCCCCTCTCCATAATTTAAAGAAAAAATGAGTTGGAAACTAACATCTTATCTTCTATCAACCAGGTTTGGAAATGGCTGGTTTATGGTGGATTTTGAAATGGACTGTTCACAACTAGAGATCGGCTGGTTTGAGTTCAAAGTGAGTAGATCCGATGGTTAGGGATCAAAGTTTAATCTCAAAAGTCTTTGCAAAAACATGCAGGACAGTGGCAATGTCCTTCTAAAATGCCACCGGTCAAGCAGATTTACAAGTGTAGCAGGACCGAATGTCCAGTCAAATTTAGGCTTTTCTGAACTAGAAGAATTCAGTTGGGCTTCTAAAGCTGAAATATGTATGTCAATATACTGTGTAAAACTATGTATCTATCCTGATTTGGCCAGAAATGATTACAATTAAAATATATTTTTAATGGACAAAACTCTTCTATACTCAAAATGCAGAAATCATCAGATACATGCCTATCCGGTCCTCCAAAAATGTAGTTGGTCCTGCAACATTGAAAACTTGCAGGACCGAATATTCTGTGGGATGAAAAAGTTTTTGCAAAGACTGTATTCTATAACGTAATTCCGGTGCGTTTTAACTGATATTGTATATTTAACCTCCAGGGCTATATGAATCGTGTGAATCAAGAGGAATCAAATATTTACCAAACAGACCAGTGCTCCGGATCGGCTGGTGGATTGGCACCGTACACAAATAAACACCACATGGCACGGTGCGGCTACATCAATGCCTTCAAGTGGAATGACAGCAAGTTTTGTATCATTGACAAGTTTCCCTTTGATCTTACTCAAATTGATAACACTGGACAATAAACAACCGGGATCAAATAGGATATCAACCCTTAAATTATGGAACTTGGAGCAAAGAGTGTATTGATCATTAGCTGATATTTTGTTTTCAACTAATATTTGATGTAACTCGCTATATACATGAATGTAATTACTGCCTAAATCATTAAACACCATGCAGGGTGGCATTGGGATGGACTTTTAGAATTAAACCCACGGATCTTACTGCACGTCCAGCAACAGTCAGAGTGCAGTAGGGACAGGTACTCAGCTCTATATATAGGGGCGCTGGGCCTTTAAGGAGGATGGATATACAAGGAGCGGACGGTCATAAGGAGTAGATTTGCTTTACCCCAATACTTTTCTACAGTCAAAAAACATGCTAAAAGGAGCAATTCTTATGAAAATTCAGGATCACAAATGGGATATTTTTCTAGTATTATTAGCTGTCCTGTCTTCCTCTAGGATGTTAGGAAAGCCAGTAGCATGAGTTACCCACCCCCGACCCTTCATGTGAGGTGGGAGGGGAGCTGGTTTTGATAATCAATTAACATGTATTGTTTCAACTGTGTGTGACTGTAGCAAAATGGTGCAAAGTTGATCATGTCTCTGGTGGTTTGTTTCTCTCATGGTAATGATATAGCTATATATGACTAAAATCGGTTCAAAGGAAGGTTGGTTAAGCGTGTATTCCACCAACGTTGCTCGGCCAAAATTCTGTCATACGATGAAAGTCTATAATGCTTAACTTATGGAAAAATCCCATTCGATGACCGAATTTTGGCCGATTTTCGCCAGTGGAATACATGCTTTAGAAGGAGCAAATTTCCCCTGCCAAACTATGCTCCTTATATAATGTGATTTTACTGTGCTACTCAAGTTGCTATAATCAAAACCTCTGTCGGGGGTATGGAGTTAGCTGATACACAAGTTAGGCTTAAATATGTATGAATCTAAGGTACTAAATTAATAATTGAATAAGGGATACCAACATGGACAATACACAGGTTAAGGAAGGATTTCTGGCTGCTTCTATTAAGGTATTTGAATTAGGGATGTCATCGATATCCCCAGAATCGATACAACGACATTTTTAAAATTCTGATTGTTGCATCAACAAACCTGTTATATCAATACACCGTTCAAACCACAGGTAGTCCCGGAGTTTATTTTTCTTAATATGCAAAGTTTATGTAAATATTATATAGAAGTACTTGTTATTCAGTGTAAATATGATGTACTTTGTAGACCTAAAGTATTCTAGTGAAATGGTTTTCAGATTATGCTCAGAGTGCTACCTATTCCCTTTTTATAAACATGCAAGTATGAGGTGGGGAAAAAAAGATATCCTTTTTTAAAGCAAATATTTACTGTTATAAAGTAAAATGAACCGATATGATCGAGAAAGCGAGACCTAAATAGTGATAATCGAAATCGAAATAAATTGAATACCAATAACTGGATATTGTTTAAATCCTTCTTTAAATCCTTCTTTAATGTCCACCATACCGCAGACACCACACCCAGTAAATACAATTAGGTAGCTCAGTTATAGATCTACGTTGATTTTTGGTCTGAACTATGTAATTTTAGAAGGTTTATTAACACCAAAATATTAAGGAATATTTACCAATCCCAAACCGGCAGTTCAATGACAAATGTTGTGGTCCCTATGGAACCCTGTTAGCATCTGTGGTGACGCGGGGAATAGAAGGTGTGGGTAGTTGCCCCTGGTGAGGAGCGGGGGAATCAACTAAGGTGCCTTCCAATCAATATATATCCATATTCCTGTGGCGGGAATATTGTGCACTACATATAATTTTACATCTTGTGATTCAGACAAAGCTTGTCAGATATTCCAGACAAATTTACATTAATAAACAATATTTATACAAAATAACTACTAAATTTTCATTTCATTCTATATAGTATAATTTTGTAGTTTAGTTGAACAGCCTTACAGTATTAACGTGTAGTTTTGGCTGCAGAGAGGCTTTGTATTTTATCCAATACCACCAATGTGGTGTCTGCTCAGTAAAGTGCTGCGATGCACACACAAATGTCCAAAATGGTGAACATTGTCACATTTCTTGAAAGTAGTCAATTTGCTGAGAAAAGTGGATAAAAAAGTGAAAACAACCCCCTTGAAATATAGTAAACTCATAGTACCTATAACGTAGTCGTGCGGACTAGAGATGTAGTCCTCGGGACTAAATATATAGTCCCGAGGACTAGAGACGTAGTCATGAGGACTATAGACTTAATCCGGAGGACAGGAGGAGACCAAAAAAATATAGACCTCTCTTGAAGGGAGAGACCAATAAAATACCATCCCTTTTTAGCGAACAAATCTGAGTGTTACTATAGCTCAAAGGGGACGGTCGCACTCAATTTCAACTTACCTGAGGGAGGAACAAAAAAAATAATTTCGACCCCTCCCATGGGGGGGAAACAGAAAAGTTTCAACCGACTTGAAAAAAAATTCACCAACCTCCCCCCTGTTAATAAATGACTCCCCAACGTTCATTGAGGCAGATAATGGTTGGATGTGCCATACACTAGTTATGCAGGTAGTGTTAGTTACTGCAAATAACAGTAGTACAGTTGATGCAGATGAAGTTTTGTTGATGCAGATAAAGGTTAACCATTCCTCATCATCCCTCTCCCCCATTTCTGCTAGAGTTTCCTTCACACAGTTACAACATTCTTTGCTAGAAGTATCAATATTCACAGAGAAGCATTATTGATATGCTTATCCTCTGTATAACGACGGATTGTCTATTCATCCATTTGTCATGCCCTGGTCACGCACCTACTGATAGAGTTATCTCCTAGTGTTCACTCTTACATCACTTGTAGTCTTTGAACCTGTATTGTTAGTCCTGACTATAACCTTTCCAAAACTAAATACCGCATTCGACGTAATAAGCGCCTTCCCTCTAATAAGCCCCCCCCCTTCCTTTTTCAGTTTTTTCCAGATTGTTTTTATATATTTCTACGATTTTGTGACTGTTCTCCACACCTCTGTGTGGCCAAGCCTATTATGAAGGCAGACGGGTAAGTAGATGTCTTCTTAAGGCCATAGCGGTCTGTATCAGACAGAAGGGGTTGCGCTTATTAAAATGAAAAATCCAAGGCTGATTAATAACAGTTTTATGCGCTCAGGGCGCTTATTACCTTGAATATGATAGTTCCACTACTCCAACCTGAGTACTGCTCTGTATGGTACGGAAGATTCACTATTTTCAAACGGTCTGGTTTATGTTTTATCATGAGCCAACGTTAAGGCCTGATTACTCCTATAGGACTTTTTTCATGGCCTTCATAAATGTACCAAATTCCAGGCATTGCTCTGGAGAATACCACGCAGAGTATTAGGCTGTGTCTCACGACCTTGGGCCAATGTTTTTGTCTCTGACCAGGTGCCGTCTCTGACCAGGTGCCGTCTCTGACCGGGTGCCGTCTCTGACCGGATGCTACTTTGGGAGTTTAGTTATCTTCTACCAACAGCAGGAGGCTAATTATAATTACATAACAACTGCCATAAAGTTTTTACAAATCCTTATATATATGACTATAGGTTAAAATTTAAATTAAACTAAATTTTGACACCAGGTCAGAGACGGCACCCGGTCAGAGACGGCACCCAGTCAGAGACGGCACACGGTCAGAGACAAAAACATTGGCCCAAGGTCGTGAGACACAGCCATTATATAAGGCCATACTAGTTTAAGATATTTTAGTTTCATCATTTATGAAAACCAATCATAGAACACACTGAGTTAGTGGTCTTATTTCATCAATAAGGCGCTTGGTGGATTTGACATGAGCATTTGTTCCCTTTCCTCAAGAGAGGTTTTAATTTTTTCCTGTCACGTACCCCCATGGCTAGAAGGTTCTAAATTAGTTTCAGTAATGTGTGAATTTCTCATAATAAATAGAGGCATTATTTTGTCAAACCCTTCACAAGGGATCCAAATCTTTTGGTGTTTCCTCCCAAATTCTTATGGTCTCCCCCCAAAATATGTCACCACACCCCATTTTAAAGGACCGCTCCCTTAGGGAGCAGTCCTTTTTTACCAACGGGATGGAGGGGTTGGTTGATTTGGGGGGGACCAAAAAGATTTTGCCCTGTTGAAGGGGGGGAACCAAAAACATTTGGCCCTCTAGAGCGGGGATCCCCCCCCAAAAAAAGCACCAGATTTTAGCGACTAAAAGCCGGTGCATTACCAAAGCTCAAAGGGGTCGCCCACACTCAATTTTAACCTGCCTGGATGAGAGAGAATAAAACGAATCCACCCTGTGACTTGCATAAAAAAATTGTGACCTGCTGAAACCACCCACCGACTCCCCCCCTCCCCCTGGTGGCTGAAAAATGATCACTCCCCGAGACAGGATGGCACACTTAGTGCCACTGTATAGGCTCTGTCTGTGTCAAAGGGTGCCTTCTGTGTGTACTTTTACTTTTGCTTAGAGTCCAGGCAGTGACCACTGGACACCATGGCTGGAGGACTGCTGTACCTTCTGCTACTGACTGTAGTAGCTCCAGCACTAGGCTTGCCTCTCAGTGAGTACAGCAAATAGCTTTATTTCATTGTGAATATGGTCTATCAATGCTAGAGCAATCACTGCATGAATATAGGCATTTAGGCAAAGATTGGTGTGTCTTAAAGTCACACTTGAAGCATATTTAATTGCATTAAATGCCATGTAAAGCCACTTAAATATCATTATGACCTTTTCATCACATTTACATGACATTTACTGAAGTCAAACCCCCTCAGATGGTGACTTTAAGTAATAAAAGGTTTGCTTAAATTCTAACGTTTATGCAGTGAATGGGGGGCCCTTCCCCAGGGCAGCGTGAAATAGCCCTAGCCCATACTTTACACTGTGGTCGTAATACAAGCTCCAGAGGGTCACTATGCTTAATTACTAGAAATCCTGTATCCCATGCCCCTCATGGGATACGGTGTTCCTGTATCCAATGGCCTGTGACGTCATCATTTGTTCAAATTATTATGGCCATTTATATGCAATTATACATAATCAGGTCCGGTAAATGGAGGAAAACCCTCCCTAGAGCCGTTATTTACACCAGTGTTAATTTTCACAACGCTGGTAGGTGTGAAAACACTGCAGGGCTAGAATTAGCAACGGTTTTGCTTGTAGCATAGACACTGCAGGGCAAAAATTAGCAACGGTTTTCTTATAACCCATTTGCTGAATTTTCTATTAATTTGCTGTTAAATTTATATATCCCATAAGATAGATTAGTATATATGCTCTTGAATCATACATGGGGAATAGTGAATCATACAGGTGATTGCCATGAAATCACATATAAACAAGCTTTTTCTATAGAATTTTCCTCTGTGCTCCTCCATTTCACCCAGTGGGCTGTGAGCCCTGCAGTGTTTTCACACCTACCTGCGTTGTGAAAATTAACACTGGTGTAAATAACAGCTCTGGGGAGGGTTTTCCTCCATTTCCCGGACCTGATAATGTGGGGAGCAGGGGCTACATCCCACTCAGCCTGCAGCTTCATGGGATACGGCCCCAGCCCCACCTCGGGGGGAATGATGCCAAAATATCCTCTGGCCATTGGCCTTTGTCTATTTATTTCATGGTGAATATGGTCTATCAATGGGAGGACCATTTCACAGGGGAGCATGAAGTAACCCTAGCCCGTACTGCACACTGTATTGCCTGTATTGCAAATAAAGCTAGTTTAGATTTGATATACCCTGAAATAAATACAGAGCATCACTTGAAAGTACCCTAGTCAATTGTTATGGCAACACAGCCCAACCACCACTCATGTCATTGCCACTGACTCAGTCACTTTACCGTGCAGCTCTGTATATATACCGCATTCAACGTAATATACGCAAATATATATTAAGCTAGATAAACCTTAATAAAATTATCTTCTACTAAGCACGCACCCCTCACCAGTTTTTCCCAAATCATGTTGCTGTTGTAAGACCGCATTCAAATTAATATGCACACAAATCATTCTCGACACATTTTAGATACAAGTCTGTTTCAGGTCAAAATTTGAATACTTTGGGCCTTTTATTATGTCTAAAATTGGTCTTAACCCTGGGATGTGCGCTCAACAGGGCATCATGTTGCTTTAATGCATCAATAAACAAATCAAATCAGGCACCAATCTCATACAGTTTAGCCAAGTTATATGGAACATCTATGCATTAAGAATGAACTTTTTAAACAAGCCCATGTAAAAGGAGACAATATTAGAAAATATTGCCATAAAAAAGTGGCGTATCAAGTCAATTCAAGTCAAATTTCTTTATCATATTACATCCAGCGGATGCCAGTTGTCCAAGTTGTCTGATTATAGTCCATTCAAATATACTCTTTATTGTCGTTTGGTCACTATAATTGAACTTAAAGAGTTGTAGTTTGAATTGACATTCGTATAACTACAATCTTTTTACTTTTATATCTGCATAGCTTTACTGTTACTAACCCACGACTACCTGAGGTACCAGGATTCGCTAGTCCCGTATAATTGTATATTTGCGTGAAGGAGCCCTGAGACCTGTTCTTATTGCAGACGGCAGCAGTCCCTGTCAGGAGGTCCTCATGGGGTCCTGCTTTGACCCCATCTCTGAGCAGTGTAGGGGCCGCATCATGTTGAACCCAGCCGAGTACTACTTGTGTTCCAAGAATGAGCTCTGCTGCCTCATGCCTACAACTCCTGTCCAGTCTACCATCGTTACACCAACCACAACTATACCTCCCACTACTACACCTACCACTACTTCCACACCAACAACAACAATAAAAACAACAACAACACCAACAACAACATCCACAACAACACCAGCAACAACACCCACAACAACACCCACAACAACACCCACAACAACACCCACAACAACACCTACAACAACACCCACAACAACACCCACAACAACACCCACAACAACACAATCAACCATCCCACCCGGTTGGCGGCGAACCGTTTTGTTTATCAAAGCAAATGTAAAGTCACCTAACCAGCTATTTTTCCAAGGTGGAATAGGGCATGAGGTAAAACATAGAGGTAGGGTCTTCATTTCTTCAAATCTAGAAAACCATAACTAATAGAGTAGATGATTCAGTCTGCCATTTGCCTTCTGCTTATCAGACAATGAATGAAAATGTTGCATATTGGCTTATATCACCTTAAGCTTATGCAATATGAATGAATATAATACAAAGCAAACATAAAGTATAGCAATGGTTAATCTTAATCTCTGATTACCTCTATCACATTCATCAAGCATGTACTTCCCCTGCTACCCATCCTGAATGTATGTATGTACTTCTGCTAGAATGCAAGGATGATAACGCCGAGACTAGTCGCTGCGCCATAGACATTCAGCACAACAGTTTGGGAAATACGGCATACTATGCTGCACACAACGCCTGGAGAGTAGGTGACACTAAACTGGACTGGTACGGCGCACAGAAAGGCCAGGTTAGTCACCTTGAAGCTCACATTGAACTACATAATATATTTGATGATAACCTATTCATAACGTTATAGTACATATTCTTTTCCAGTGAATATTTAATGGGGGTCTATGAAGCTCATAGGGAATGATATTGTATAATCTAGATAGCATCAGATAAAGGAGATATCTTTAACATGTAAATCCCTATGTAATAGTAAAAAAAGCATGTGTTTCTTAGATAGCTAGTAATGCCATGGTCAACATTTTGGTTTATTACATACACTACTATAACGGCTCTGTGAAACCACGTGACCAGATTCTGTATGGGGGCCGCCATTAAAGCATTGGTTTGTGGCAGAAAACGCTGGCAACTAGGTCAAGGGACAGCTATTAATAGAGAGCGGACGTCGCACCCTGACGATGGGGGGATGCGACTCACCAGAGGCTGAAGGCCTCTCTTTCTAAAGATTTATATATTTTAGCACTGATCAAAAGTCATTTTCACTTTAACAGGGATTCTTCCAAGGACGTCCAGCCTCTGGCACCCCTGGTGTGATGACTATGACTGACACCAGCCATCCTGGGTACCAGCCATTGAACACGTAAGGGCTGAAATCCCCTGGCTATACAGTCATCCTGACTATTAAATAGGCTGATAGGCTGCTGGACTAGCTGGATTGGTCCTAATGCTGGTCCAAATAACTGGCTGGGTCTTGGGCTACATAACATGTCAGTTTTTACGGCTTGTAAATTGGACCACTATTAAGGGTTCCAGAGGGAAATACATTTTGCATTAATATTTTCAAAAACAATCATCAAAACTGCACAAGTTATAATGTTTCAATCTGAATATACCTTAACACATATTTATTCCATGTCAATTCTTGCTTTATACATTTTTTTACGAGATATGAAAATTGCCCTCTTGTATCCCGGCGTGCAAAAGTTAAGCCGGGCCTGCAAAATAAAAGATCTGCAGGACCAAATGTCCTGCATGTTGAAAAGGTTTCAGGAGGACTGGCTTTAGAAAAATGTGTTGACATGATTTAGCAACTTCAAACATGAAATATACGTGACCGAAAGAATAGTAGGACTATTAGCAAGCTGTTGCAACACCCTACTTCTGAATTGATAATGAAAATACAAAGTTCGAAATTAATGTTTAATCTTTAATTTGCCAGGTATGGAAATGGCTGGTTCATGGCAGATTTCAACATGGACTGTGCACAACAAGAGAGTGGCTGGTTTGAATTCAAAGTGAGTAGAGTCTATGATTAGGGATCAAAGTTCTGTCTTCTTGAAAATGAGTTGAGATGTTCTGCTTTTTGCACATCAGTGATAAATGTTAGATTTGGACTAGGGTGCACATTTTGGCATGCTTCAACCAGAATTCACCCATTATAAATACACTAGAATAGCAGGCTAGCTAGAGCTTAAACTTCGAATCCAATGTATTTCTAGGATAAAAATAATTAATGATTCCAATTTCAATTACAATAATTTGACTATCACCCAATTTTGAATATGATATTGTGAAAGTGTGTTGAACAAATTAGAGTGAAATTGATTTTTTTATTTTTGGATGTACCAACTTTAAGGGCTATGTGAATGGGGTAAATCAACAGGAACCCAACATCTACCAAACAGACCCATGCACTGGACAGGAGGGTGGATTGACACCGTACACCAACTTAAACCACATGGCTCGATGCGGTTACATCAACGCCTACAAGTGGAATGTGGACAATCATTGTATCATTGACAAGTTCCCCTTTGATCTTGTTCCACTTAATAACACTGGCCAAGGAACAACTGGAAACAACCAGGATATCAACCCTTGAACGAGTGAATGTGATGTTAACCGGTAAAATGACCTTATTACAGAATTAGTCGTAAATCATGCAATAAAGAAAATTCAAAATATGTGAATGAGATATCTGACATTTGATGATTTTATGATAATAAGCTGTGCAAAAGCCTTTTTTTTTAGAACAATTTAACTTTATTTGGCTTTTTTTGAATGTACAGTTACAAATTTTCCTTCGATAAATATTATCGGGTATCCAAATACATGATTCGTGATTTTTAACACCACGTTTGACCAAAGAGGGTCATTTTAGCATTAAAAAGATATTTTTGACATGACAGTTAAGTTTTGTTTCAAATGTGGTGAGGATCATAAGCTACCAGTAGGCAAGGATTGTGCTGGTCCAATTGTGGGATCCTTGGAGGAGAGGACTTGGACTTCTACAGATACCACCACTACTCCTGCACTCACACCTGTAGGTCAGGTTAAACCTGGAGCTATACCAGCACCTATATTAAACAATAAACAACTCCAGCACTTGGAGTGTGAGGAGATTAAGTCTATTCTCATGGAGAAGGTCAGGATCATGCAGAAGAGGGCCAAGAAGCCCCCTCCAGGGGCGTAGGAAAAGGGGGGGGCAGGGTGCCCGGGCCCCCACCCCCAAATCACTGAGGTAGGGGGCCTGAATATGTTTGGGCCCCTCTAAAATTTGTCAAGACCCGTGATAGGATACACATAATTTTCAATCCTTAACTCTCCTGCATAGGAAAAACTTGGGACCCCAAATCAGACCTAAAGACCTTTTTGACTGGTGTAGTCTTTGACCAGCAAGGTTTAAAAGGGCTGAAATGGGGGATATGTACACAAAAATGTCGGGAAGTTTGTAGTATATAGTGTTAACATATCCATTAACCTTTTCCCCCCATATCTGTGTACATATCCCCCATTTCAGCCCTTTTGAATCTTGCTGGTCAAAGACTACACCGGTCAAAGACGACACAGGTCAAAGACTACACCCTGTCAAAGATGTTTCAATTGTTACAAACTCATGAGACACGGCCATATGTGATGTGTTTTCACAAAACCGGTCTGAAGTGGCAAAAATGTGCTCCTATTAGGCCAGTACTGTGCCAAGTAGGTTCAACGAAGGATTCTAATGGTCCATATTTCCTAAAGTATATACCATCAGGATATTGTAGAGTGATTTTGATAAAATTTTGATATTTTTGATAAATCTTCAATATTCATCGCGCTGTATCTCAAAAACCGTTTTTATGAGGGTATCCATTCTTGGTATGCCTTAAGATATATGTTGTCCCAGTTTGTAAACAAAGTTATTAGTTGCTGTTATGTACTTTAAGACATAATGTACATAATCACCTTATTTTGGTCTCGGAGTCACCCGAAAACGGACAATCTTGTTCGTGAGGCAATAAAAAATGAACCGCTAGGGTTAGAGATGTATCAAAAAGTGTTCCAAGGAGCCGAGATATACACCTTTCAATAATATGAACTTGTTTAAATATATTAAGAACTTTCTGATTTGTCCTTTCTCTATCCTAAAACAACATAAGTCAGGAGTTTGAGCCATATATCTTTTACTTGGACCAGCTTGGCTTGCCCATATCTGGGTTATGTCATTTTTGTGGGAGTCCAGATGGGCCAGCCCAGGAAAAAAGAATTTCCCATAAATAACATTGTAAATATTTCAAAACATGCTGACATCTGATTTTCCTCCAGAAATCACCATTTATTCTACACAACTTATGGTTTATTTATTGTGATATGGGCAAATCAGCTTGCCCACGTAAAAACATGTATAAGTCCCACTCAGCAATGTTGTCTTGGGAGGAAGCATAATCATCTAAAATAATGACTGTTTTGCATGTGTACAATTCCTTTATTTTTCGACAAAGTTTTCCCCATACGCTTTTAAGGTTTATCATCCTACCTTTGCGAAACAGGGCCTACCTTCAAAATTTGTATCTTATTTTGAGGCTATTTCCAAGGCAGCAGTCTCGTCGTAGCAGCCATAGTTTGAAATCTAGGATATTGTTAGGTCAAGTTTAAGCCGAAAGTTAGTTTAAGGACAAAAATTCAGCTTATCGGAATTATTTTGACAAGTAAGAAAACCCCACCTATAAGCTGACGACATATTTTTATAATCTTGGGAACCTTTAGGCCCCATCTGGGCGCCTTCCTCAACCCAATTATTAACTTTTTTTTAAAAAGATTTCATTAGGTAGACGGCACCTTGAACCATACATACTTATAGAATCTGACAATTACTTGTGCCGTATAAGAAAATGTATAAAATGTATAATTATGGTTGTTTATTGATACTGCGGCAGATTCTGGCGTATGATAAAGAGCACAAGTCAAGCAGGGATACAGATGATTGGACTTGGGCCTAGAAAATACATCCGGCCTATTTATTCATTGTTTAAACATCAAAGCAATCAAAAAGAAAAAATTCTTATAATTGACAAGCAAGCGTAAGCGTGGCCTCTCGGGCCGGTATCCAAGCAGCAATGGCAAACACACGCCTGCGCGGCAGATGGCGCTGCGATGAATTAGTCTAGTTCAAGCCATACCCACGGGGGTCTCCTTGTACCAATAACCAAAACACCCCGGGTTGTTTTAACCCATTGATACTGCGGCAGATTCTGGCGTATGATAAAGAGCACAAGTCAAGCAGGGATACAGATGATTGGACTTGGGCCTAGAAAATACATCCGGCAAAGTCCCAGAATCCAAGTTGTATCAGTATAAATATATATCTCAGTTCCTATTGCAAATGCTGTCCGAGACGAGCTGATCCAAGTTAATCCTAGACGACAAAGGCTTTGCTAGGTAGATGAGCGCCGTCATACTAACCCAATCCCCCGCCTGTCTAATATCCTCCAGAGGGACGCCACAATGATGAAGGAACCCTGCGCCTGCCTGGCGAAGGGAATGACAACCTGAGCCGGGTACATCCAAGTCTATTAGTTTCATCAGCCTTTTTAAGTATTTAAGTAGCACAGGATAAGTCAAAGGGACTGACTTCCCCTCAACCATTAACAGGAAGGCTGGAGAGTCCGGGGAGTCAGCTGGTGCGTCATTAAAATGATCATGAAGTAGTTTAGCAGCACACAAGGGAGAACCCGCTGCAAAAGTTATAGGCACCGTATGTGTTCGCTGACCATATTGGACAGATTTCGAGCTGGAAATGCTCAAAAGAACACCCCACTTGAAAAACTTGAAGGATTTTCTCCTCAGATAATGACCTTCCAATTTAGTATTATCAGGCACCAAATTACACTTACGCAGAAGAGACCTGAACCCGGTAACAATGCAGGTCCAAATGGTCCTATCATTAACACACAACCAGTTCACAGATAATGACATTTGTAATAAATTTTCTAGAGTTAAAGTTAGGCGACGAGGCTCAGGATCTCCCAACAACCTCCTGATACCCTTCAAGGTCGTAGAAAATACAAAATCTAGGCGTATGTGAGACACAAAATACTTATTCAGACTTATAACACCTGAGACATAATTATTGATGGTAACATAGCACAGCGTGTCAGATAAATAAACAACAATCCGACACATATTATTAACTGTAATTGGAATTACCGGTAACAAGAAAATAGCACAGAAAGTTATATATTTTTCCACTGGGAAGCTTTTGTTTTCCACGTAGACTCGGCCCAACAGTAGGCCCTAACATGAGCTGCTCTTCTATCCAGGTCTAGTAGCAATCGGTTGGCATCTGCAACATAAACCAATTGGAAATTGAGTACCCTTCTCCAGTAGTCTGGAAATTGCATCAGCTTTTACATTATCTCTACCTGCAATATGTACACACACTATATGACAATTAAACAATACCGTCAACCAAAAAACTCTACGCAATAGCGACATAGCTACAACATTATCACTCTTGCCTGAGTTAACCCCGGCTACCACTTGAGTATTATCAGAGTAACATGTTATTTTACAGTTCCTCCAAGAGGGGCCCCATCTCCAGAGAGATTCTATTAGGGGATAAAGCTCCTGAACATTAATATTGTCAGGTATCTCAGGGCCTGGGGAATGACACAAATGGGTATGTAAGTCACTGCTAGAATCCAGGTCAAACTCCCAGGCACCGGCTAACCAGTCTGTGCCATACACCGCCCCGAAACCTGATCCTGAGGCATCCATAGAAAAACACACATTTTCCTCAAATCTACGCCCCACCATTTTTGCTTCTCCGTTAAACCAGTTGGCGTAACTCTTCCACCAATTAAGATCTTCAAAGAAACCCTTGGTTAAAGTTATTCTTCTCTTGCTCTGGGAAAAACAACCCAGCATAGAAATAACTCGGTGAGAAAAAGTTCTACCTCCACGTACGTACCACCGTTGAGCAATGTCCAAGTATACCACATAAGCGCTGTAACTGTTTGCGTGTCGCCTGCCGGCGACCTTGAAAAAACGCTAGCCCAATGCCTAATTTCTGTAACTTGTCTTTTGGTAGAAGTAGTTTCATGTCCACCGTATCAATGTCAATGCCCAGATATCTCTGAACCTGTGCCGGGGATCTGACCTTCTTGTAGGCAATGTCAAAACCCACCGCGCGTAAGACGGAGTGTAGGGCCAACTGTGCCTCCTTACAACTCTCATAATCATCACCTACTACCAAAAAATCGTCCAGGTAGCTATAACACTGATAACCACATCCCACCATATATCTAGTCACTGCTTCCGATAAGCAGCTAAAAATATAAGGTGAAGACCTGGCCCCAAAACATAGGAAATTATCCTGAATGTACATTTCATAGCCATTTACAATCCAACTTAGGCCTTGATAAACCCTGTCACACAGGCGAATCATGCAAGATCTATAGGCCGCCGACACGTCTGTTACAGCCAAAAAGCTAGAAGGAGTTAAGCTCTCACAAATATCATCAATAGTACAAAACTTGAAATTTTGAAAAGTCTGAGTCATGTAGTTATTTATAGATGCCCCTTCTGGACGACTAGCATCAGTGATTGGGCGATAGCCCCCTGAACCTTTCTCAACTGCTCCCAGTGAGTGGACACAATGAGGTTTCCTATTAACCACCGACAATTTTCCCCTAGCAATTTCATCAGTAATTATACCATTAATTTCACAAAAAGCATCTACCGTTGCCGATTTATAATTTACACAGTCATACGGCTCAATATCAACATGTGGGTCTACTACTTTAAACCCATGTAGAACACCATCCAGTAAGTACAAACTGTTAATATCCACATGACTACCATCTCCTATTAACATTTCCCTCCAACCTGCTGGTTTAAATTGAGAAACCACACCGTCTACAACATGTTGATACTTTGAATCCCACAATGGCAAATAAGTAGCATAACTTGAAAGCAAAACACCAATATCCTGAAAACATGTCAACTCCTCGTTCCTATAGAAACCGAGGGAATCAAAATCAGTGGTGTAACAAATGTCTAGCTCGGCCGAAAATTCCCGCCCTGTTGTTGGGAACCCGGCTGTTGTTGCTGCTGTTGCCATTGTTGTTGCTGTCCCTGATTGTACCTCTGTTGTTGCCAGGACTGCTGCTGTTGTTGCTGGTGTGGAGAGTCATACTTTTGTTGCTGAGAATTGCAACCACCTCGTGCTCTGTGATTACCCCTGCATATGCAACAACAGTGACTCTTGTGACATGGGTTGAAATTGCATAAGGTAAAGTTCCATGAGGTGCATACGTCATCAGGGCAGAAGATTCTAGGAGCTCAACCCCCTCTACCACCTCCACCTTGCTGTTTGCCCTGATGCCCGGGGGGGTTGCCATGGTGACCTGGCTGCATCATCTTCATCGCGTCTACGTACGCCCGAGTGCTCTCAATGCCAAAATGAGTTGCATTGGCCGTATGTTCAGCTGCGGCGAACTGACACTCACCACTAGCTACCCTCGTGGTTACATCATGCTCATATCTGGTTACAGCCTTTGCAGTATAGGTAGGGCGTATTTCTTTTAATGCAATGTACTTGAAGTGCTCTAAGTAACCATCTAGAGAAAATCGAGTGTCCTGAGCCTTCCTGATCCCCTGTATGACACATACCATGCCAAACACCAACTCACGGTATGACATCTCATCATATGCTTTATCATACGGTAAATGGAAGTCAGGGCGTATCCAGTTCCTAGACCGTTTCCTCCTAAGATGTACGCCCAGTAAACCATCCTCACCTGGAACATTGTGCCCCGACGATGCCCCTGTGCCCGACAGGCCCAAAGCCTGAAGACCAAGGCCCACAGACTCTAGGCCCACCTGAAGCGTAGAAGTGGCGAGAGCTGCGTCTGGTGTAAACAAACCGGCCTGAGGCGTGTACGGTG
The DNA here is from genome assembly GCA_947462335.1 of Harmothoe impar. Taxonomy (NCBI): domain Eukaryota; kingdom Metazoa; phylum Annelida; class Polychaeta; order Phyllodocida; family Polynoidae; genus Harmothoe; species Harmothoe impar. The sequence goes on along the minus strand of OX381711.1, from coordinate 9,011,490 downwards.
AACCATCCGCGTAGTAAAGCTGACCCTGTTGTGGTGTTGATGCACCAGCTTGGTGCTGAGCTGCATTGCTTGCCGCATACTGCCGAATTAACGATGAGAAACCCGGAATCTTGCCCGGCACTCGACCCGCCTGGCCCGAACCGGAAGTGCCGCCATGTTGGCTTGCTGAAGCTGATTCCCGAGTTGCCGGTTCCTCCGGATTAGTCACCAGCGCAGATTCGATTTTTTCGTTCTCCAGATTAATATGTGCTAACCTTTGCTCCAATTTCTGAAGGTCCTGCTTCTGGAGAAGAAGAGAATGCTTCTCCTCTGCTAAATCGAGTCGCTGCTTTACCGTCTCAAGACGATCCATGCTTGGTGACGCCGGTGCCGTCAGCCCCTGGTTGCCCGCCCTGCTTGGCGAAATGTCAAATTGCTCCTCCGAGTCTAATTCCTCCTTAGATGGGGTGTGTGGGACTCCGCATTGAGGACACTTCCTCTTCCTTAAGTCAAAATCAAACCCACAGTGCTTACATTGACCCACCATGGCCAAAAATTCTTATAATTGACAAGCAAGCGTAAGCGTGGCCTCTCGGGCCGGTATCCAAGCAGCAATCATGCATTGCGCTGCGATGCATTAGTCTAGTTCAAGCCATACCGACAGGGGGGCGGCACCTGCGGGGGTCTCCTTGTACCAATAACCAAAACACCCTGGGTTGTTTTAACCCATAATTCTTTCTTTCCCAAGCTCATTTTTGTTGGACACTTTGTCTAAATCCCGCCTATCAGCCAAATGTGAGTTTGAGGAGGAAAATTGAGGAGTTTGAGGAGGGAAACTTAAAAAAAAACTCCTACTCTAGATTATCTGACCTTGAAACCTGAAGCGCACCCTTTTATCACTCAGTATCTGCTACGCTCTGGTCTACAAGCACCTGCTCTCTGCCAAGCCGACCCTGACCCTCCTGCAGGCGGGCAGTCAGATGACCACCACCAGGGTAGGGATGTCATTCACATTCGCTATATTGAGATATTGCTACAATGTTAATATTTCAATATATATGTCAATTTACTTATGTCAATATATATATGTCCTATGAGAAATTGATCTTTGCCAGTGGAGAAAGCAAGGTGTACACTTGTATCATGGTACTTGAATTTGCAGACATCCAGTACACCCTCACAGAGGGTGATCATCACTATGTGCAGAAAGGGATGGGGGTTGTAGCTTACAGGTCATACCTTGCAGTACCAACTTCTAAGTTTTGCAAGAGTCAAGTTTTTGATGTGTGGGTGATGCAGGTAGATCAGGTAGGCACAGTGGCCACAAGCAGAGTGAAGTGGGAATGGGGTACCCACACTGTCCTGCAGACGGTCACATGACCAAAGGTCCCTGGCTCACCTATAGCTGACCTGCACCTGGTCCTTATTAGACTTGGCAGTAGAGTTACAATTAGTCTTTGCTGTGAGTTATGTAATTATACTAAAATAAATCCTTGATTTATTTTGCCCGTTCATGTTATCCCTCCGTGCAGGACTTGAACATCATGAAGCAGACGCGTCAGCTGACCAGGATGGTGTTTGTCAGCTTCGTGGTGTTTGCCGTGTGCTGGCTGCCGTACGCCTTTGTCGTGGCCCTGGACTACAACGACGTCTACCCACTCGAGGTACATCTCTATGTTTTACTCATCGCTCATTTCAACTCCAGCGTTAACAATATCGTCTACGGGATTTGTAACGAGAGCTTCCGCCATGCGTATTTCCGTCTGTTGGGCCTCCATCGCTGCATCCCTTCAGTGGAGTCTAAGGACTTGGATGCAGAGACCACAGAGCTGACCACTACTTCAGCTGACCCCACTGTGAGCAGGGATGTGGCCACCACTCAGCCTGGGATCTAAGTGCACCAGGTTCCGAATTTTTTTCATGAGCAAGATAAATTAGGACCAACCTGCTTTCACCAGGGAAGCATTCGACTGACGCTGATGCTCCCCCTCACCACCTGTATAAACTCTATACCTCATAACTGTATGTGATAAATGATTATATATTGTTTCTCTCTGTCTGTCTCTTTTGTTTGTCTCTGTCTCTCTTCTTCTGTATGGCTGTCTCTGTCTGGCTGTCTCTATGTGTCTGTATCTCTGTCCCTCTCTCTGCCCCTCTCTGTTTACATATATGGATATATGGATATCTGAACCCGTTAGACCTTGTCACTCCAAGAGGTTAGCTCATCCGTTCATAGATGACTAGAGCAGACACCATTTGTTTTGATAACCGTCATCTCAGAGGATGTATGGCCACATTAACTTACAATAACCTTGTACTTACACCGGATAAATATTTTGATGATATTATAATAATCATAAAACATATTATTTTGTATAGCTAGCCGTACAGAGAGGTTATTATGGTGAGGGAGAGACAGGACAGGTTGCACTACACAAATATTCTGGCACTATAGGCCTATATAGTGTATGTGCAAAAATAAGATATACCCATGCTGTCCGTAGGGCTAAGCCATTGCTAATTTCTTAAAGATGCACATTTTCTTCAAATATTTAGGCCCGTTAGATATGGTACAAAGTGACTTATTTTGTTGGTACAGTTCTGCAGTAACAGATTTGGGATATTTCCATAACCTACCTAACATAAAATTCTGTCCTTAATACTGCCGGAATCAAGTAGTATAAAGTCTAAGAATTAATTTGATGCTTTGTGTACACACCTACTATTGAATTTAGACCAATAAAGCACCATACTGTGCAGGACTGCAAGGGCGCCGCTGCTGCCACCTATCGCTGATTTAGTGTGGTACAACCAAAAAAGGTGAGTAGGTGTGGGCATGAGCTGCCACCTGGTGGGGAGAACAGCTTGGAACTACAGTTGGAGCTGTTGGCTGGCATGTCCTAAATGTGACCATCTGAGTACGTGGTAGTTGAATAGTCCATGTCTTGTATTGCTGTATTGATTGGTTAAGTGGTCAAGGCACTGACTATCAATCCAGGGGCTATGACAGGTGCAAATCCATGCCAAGGCTTCAGGGTTAACACACCATTCTTTTTCTAGTTGACATCGTGATATCATTTGTAAATATTTGAATATAGAACATAAATCTAGTTTGTGGTTTTTGGGATAACAGTATATCTTTAATTTTGAGGAACTTGTGAATTAAGAGTCATTTTTATTCAATTACTAATGATCAGTGGGCAATAAAGTAATACCTGGAAACAGATCTTTGAAATCCTTTTTTTTTAATTTAAAGAGAAATATATAAATTCATTCAATACTTCAACTTTTTGCAAAACAGCGATAATCCAAAAGTAGATTTTCTGTATCTGTCCCAAGCAAAGACTTTTGTGTCCATATTTCATATTTATTCACAATAAATACAAGCTGAACAACTGTTGCACATCAACAATATAATATTCACAATAGGAATAGGACTTTTGATATTCTTCTACCATTTCTTGTTGATTCTCCTGATTTAGTCTGAAGGAGCTTATCATTATATGTAACGTCATAGAAAGGCTCCTCCCATCATAATTTTGTTATTTTGAATGGAGCTAGCCTGGTACTGCATAATATGCAATAGCAGTTTTTGCATATGTATATGCAGTATCGCTTTCATAGTGTTACTGCATATATGCAGTGCCATATATACGTTGAATAATCACTCTGCATGCAGCTATACACACTTAGAATTGAAAATACATGAAATTCAAGTTAGGATTTATCATTGTGTATACAGGCTAGACATTTAGTTATTTCACCAACATATTATATGATTCTATGCCTTTCAGTACATCTGCCAGTTCCTTAAGAGACAAACAATGTTTACAAATATGACCACAACTATTCCTAATCCCTGGAAGAGGAACTATTAGAAATGGAAAATCTACCACATAGGTTCCATTATTAAATAGCATAGCTATCAACAGTCAACATTTCTGCTTCAATGTCTTGAGTTCTTTGGAAATATGTTTTTTTGCAATGGGTATTTGACTAGTGGGACTATTGAAAACGTTCATTCAATAGGATGTGCCCCAATATCCTTAGAATCATCCTGCATTGACTTTTTAATTATGTAATAAATATCCTCGTCCTGACATGACATTGGCGGAGGTGGTGTATACTGCATTTATTGCAACTCTTTGTGCCTGAACCTGGGTATTCATGTGTGCGGTCTATGTAACACCCAGCATTATCATATTGACCTTTGGGCTGATCTATAGCCAGACATTAGTTAATGTGTCTATGGTGAATATATAGCTCAGCCCTATCAATGTGACTCAGCAGTCATGGAGCGCTTTGTAGATAGGGATCAGATTGTGACCCTTTCTATCTTGACATGCCTAAGTCTGATAGGGTATCACATTCCAATCCTACTTTGGACATTTTTGTGAGGCCTAAAAAGAGATGTGTTCAGGTAACATAGCCTAATAGAAATAGGTTCAGTAGATCTATTATTTTCTTAGGTTTAGAAGAGGATATTCCTGTTCTTTTCATCTTTGCAGTCTGAAGAATTGTTCAGGAAATCGATGAAGCCTGATCTAAGGTCGTCAGCAATCGGAAATTGTGGAGAATTTGCAACTATCAATTGAGATCATTGATGGTTAGTTCAGCGGGGATTCACTTTCTTTAATAATAAAAACTTATCAAATCGTCAAGGGGTCTATATATTATGTCAACTTTCTACACACTGTTGTAAAAGGCTGACTTAACTGACAAAACTGCTTACTGGATGATTGTTTTGATATTCTGTGAAAAGATACACCACACACAGTACATCTTCAATCAAAGTGGTTAAAGCTCTGTATGGAGGGTTTTGTCTGAGTGAAGTCAAAGTAACAGTTATTCTCGAACGCCAAACTTTCCTTCCAAGGCAGCAACCAGGAGGGGGGGAGGGAGGGTCTGTCAACGAGACACTAAGAAACGGTAAGGTCATAGCAAAGCAACAATACATAGCAACATGGCAACATCACCTGGCAATGTCATTTCTTTTCGGACACCCCCGTGTTGTTTTGAATCCGAAACAATGGTTAACTGTGAGAAATTACCATATTTTGCCATGACAAATGGCCAAGGTTTGTTAGAAGAAATTACCATGTTTTTCTGTCAGAAATAGCCGTATTTTGCTATTGAAACAAGCAATGTTTTATCGTAAGACCTGGCCATGTTTTGGCATCAGAACGAGCCCGTCGCCTGCCACATTTCACCCTAAGAATCAATTCAATTCTATTATATTCATACTAAGCATAAATAGGTACCACAAATAGATTTAATAAACCCTTCCCTGTAGAAGATCATTATACTGGTAAGGAAGCTGATGAAGAATGATGAAGAATGGTGGTAACTATGTTAAGATCTTTTCAGTAGTTAATTTTATATGAATTTTCAAAAAATGGAGGTTTCAGCCATTTAGCACCTTTCATTATCAATAGCCAAATGGGCCAATGGGATAATACATCCATTTTAAAGTCAATATGCATTTGAAAAAAAAAATTTCCCAATCAAATATATATATATGAACATTGTATGTATGTCTTCAACAAATTTTTAGACTATGCAAAAGTAGTATCAACCATTGAAAGCAATGATTTTACCTCAAATTGACACTGGTCTAGTATTTTTATCAGGTATTAGACAAACTGATACGGCCACTCTCCAGGTCCTACACAATATAACTATAAGGATTTTCCTAAAGATTTATGTGCCAAGGGATGTTCATGTAAGAGTACTTTATGTCACAGACTTATAGCCAGGAATGGTCTTGTCATGATTGTAAATAGAGTCACTAGGGCTGCAGACGGTCCCCTGATACACTGAATAAACCCCTGACTTGTTCGGCATTCAAAAAAAAAACACATACTAAGCTATAGATAAATGGAATAATCTGCCTCCACAGATCAGAATCATCAAGGAAAAAGACCCATTTAAACACCAAGTAAAGACCCACCTGAAAATCAGATTCTCTTTGTAGGTACTGGATGAGGGTGGCTTACTTGTTGATCAATTAGACTATTTCCTATGGATCAAAATCCAACATTGATTTCTTTATCTCGGGACATGGTGCTAACATTGTTTATATATAACTGACGAACTGTATCAAGTTTTTAAACAAACGAAACTATTTTCATGATTTCAGATATAACACTCATCTCATTTCGTCTCATCATTCTCAAACGGGATTTACTGCTATTGTTGATTGTTGTTCTTTATATGATGCATGTTTATAATAAGCCCAGTGTGAGGTACCCATCATATGGACAATGAACTGGAAAGACTTTGGTGCTTGTACCTATAAATTCATCCATGCTATCCTGGGCAGTATGTACCTCTCAGCCCACCTGGTGAACGCAGGAGATCAGTGGATCTTAGCTTTAAGATGCTGTTTGTACCAGGTTACCAAATAAAATTCAATCAATCAATCAAATACTGAACTGTTGTGGTGGTTCGTAATTAACTCTAGGTTAAAGAACAACGATCACGGCAGTTTCCAGGTGCGAGAATATATCTATCTTTATTCACAAGAATAACAACTCTAGTTCCTTTACTAGGGAACGATCAGTGTAGAATGAATACACACAGGTAGATCAGGTTTCTCTATAAATAGAGGAAACGGTCAGTATACAACTCTTAGCATACAACTCTGTCCGCACGGTTGGACATGTGAAGTCTCTCGTCAGTCGGGCCTGCACTGACTGCCGTTCCAGGTAAACACACGGGTCTTATATAACACCGGCTCTTAGGTCACGTGGCCAGGTGGGTGGGTCGGCCGCCCACCTGAGAGCGGCACACGGTCACCTGAAGAGGACCTGCGCCCTCTCCCGGGAACTGTGTGCACTAGCTCCAGGTGGAGAAGCCGAGTAAACAGACGTTACCCGGAAATACCGTGTATGAGATTAATATGTAATATCATGCCCCTACACTACCCCCCCTAGACAAAACTAGGTGGTAACGAACATATATACTGTTTTCCTAGTACATAGAAAACCTTTTAGAACAACGACTTTTATAGTTATTGTCTATACAGTAACTAGGGGCGTAACATATTACACGACATACTACACAAGCGAGATCATCAAACTCAATATAAATATGGCATTACACTGTAATAGCAACCATAATAGATGATTTAGGTATGTTTTATGACAAGTGAATATAATATCATACATACAATCGAACGGCTTGACACATTTCGATATGACTTCCTTATGAAGTTTCCTTACTCGGTTAAAAAAATGCGCGTGGGGTGTGTATATATTTAAGTTGAACAGAAAAGTTATTAAAAAAACCAGTCCTGATAAGGACTCACAACCACCAGCGTCTTACATTGATTTGTGATTTAATGAAAACATTCACACAATGGATAACAGTAACCACAGCCTTTGTTTTAAGCCGGGTAATCCGATTATATAACCGGAGTATTAATATCTCTCGCAACATACAACAGAGTCAACACACACGACAATACCTGGCGGTATATTTAGTATATACACATAGTCTTAACGACTTCATATAAACATTACGGGTAGCCACGTTTCCTAGCTTATCAGATCATACAATCTTCATATATAGCATATTATGAAACCTGATTCATAAGGTAAATATGAGAATACCTTATTGGAACACCTGAGGTGATATGTATCACATAATAATGATATTTTATATATTCAAAACGTTTTAATGAGTAACCTGGCAGTGTACCCGGAAACCCTTACAATTAAATATAGCTTACTGGTGATCTAGTTGTGGTCAAGGTGCTCTCCGCTTCTAATAGACGAATGAGTGAGGTGCTCTCCTCTTCTTAATACTGTTTCTTGGATAAATATCACCCGAAGGTAAGTTCATATATATACAGCTCGATAAGTATCCCGTCCTCGCTCCAGTAAAGTTCATGGCATATATAACTATAATCCGGCTGGAAACCACGAGTACTGTCCGTTTAACACGTAATCCTAGCTCCAGGAATGTTCATGAAATATATAAGTAGATCTGGAACCACGAGCATTGTCTGTTTGACACGTAATCCTTTGGACGGGAACAGTTTATAACTCAGCATAATAGTATCAGGAACACATCATGGTAACGTATCCCAAAAGTTAGTTTCAGGGACGTTAGTTTGGTAGCTTCCCGGTGGAGTCCTGATTCCCAATCGGTAGGCTATAGTTGAGAGTTGAGTAGTTAGGTAAGTCCAGAGCTTCCACGGAAGGTTCCCCCCGCGTTGATCCATATGCCTCTAAAAAGATGCCCCTCCCCCCAAAAAGGGATACCCCGTCATAAACAATTTATGACGTCAGATTAAATGAAACAACAATTAATCTCTCCGGAAACTATTATAGTTCCCTCCTCTATTCCTAAAAGAATTAGAAATAGACTCAGAACCTTTTATTAGTTTTTTTAACCTAAAGGTTCATCTCTTGCCCTCATTAAAGCAAGCGCGTGCTCAGTTGTGCCATCCCAGGTATCGATAGTCACGCCGAACACCCCGTAAAATTTTACGTTCATGTCCTGTAACCGTTTGGTTAACTTCTCGTTCTCTTGCTGAACGAACCCTGCGGCGGCCTCAGCAGTCTTTTGGCCTGAAGCAGCTTCCCTTGACTTTTAAGCCAAGTAGTCAGCATTGCCGAGAGCGACCAATGCTTTCTCCTCCCGGTGGGCAATCTTTAGGCCATGCGTGAACAGGCCTAACATTTTGGTGTTATACTCCACCGCCAGCTCGCGTTGGGACTCCTGGAATTCTGTTACAATTCTCTGTCCCACTTCGCAGCTCGCCTTCTCTTCCCGAGAGAAGTAGTTGACTATCGGGACGTATTTTAACTTTACGCCACCGGTAGTTTCCGTGCGGGAGGTGCCCGCGACTGGCTGGATGACAACCGGCTCCTGGGCTGCAGGAATCACGGGTTTGACATCCGCTTGCGGCGCTTTCGCAACCGCTGCAGCCTTCGGGACAGTTATGCCCCGAGGCGTTACCACTGAGATTAGTGATTTTGGTTCAGCTTTCACGGTCAAGCCCTGCATGTCCCGAGTTGGGGTAGTGGGTGACCGGACGTCCCTGGGGGTTAGCTTTGCAGTTGTCCCCAGATGGTACGTCAAAGGCAGGGAAGCCTTTGTTCTGGTAGCCGGTTCTTTAGGCCGGGCACCTCCACAGTCAGGTTGACTGTTGGCACTGTCTGAACTGCTCAGACGTCTAGAACGGTAATCCATGTTAGTCGCCGCCGCTTGACCACCGGAATCACGTTTCCGATCTTTCCGGTCTGTAAACAACGGGTCTGGATACTCGCGATAATAGTCGCGACCTTCCGGGGCATGATAAATCCCATAGTAGGAATTATCGAGATCCTCCAAATTGGATCCGGCATGTCTCCGTTTTGGTCCAGGTGAGACCGCAGGAGATCGAGAGCGGTCGCGGGCGGACCGGCTCTTCCCCCGGGAACTACCCCGGGTTTCCGGCTGACGGAAACTACCGCCACCTCTGCGGGAAGTACGGGTAGTGCATAACACCGTATATTCCTCGTCATTCATGGCGAACTTATGTCGTCCGTCCACTCTGGCAATCCTGGCTTTGAACTTCCCATCTGCGACCTCGCAGTAGAAGGGAGTTGCCGGCCGGATCTTAGCCTTCTGTTCCTCCGTGAGTGACTTGTACTGGTCACATACGGCATCATGTAGCGCATTCACACGATTGCGAGCTACACTGATTCCCATGTTATGGCAATCCTTCATGTGGCGCATGAGCTCACCTCTCCGGGGTTCTAAACACCCGTTACACAGCTGGGACTCCCTACCTACTGTGATATCACAGTGGTACACCACACAGTGGTGCATGTGATTTTCACAGAGGTGACGCAGAAACCGTTGCTTTGTTACAAACACGGTTCTGTCTGTGCCAATCGTGTTTACACATGTAGCGAATGGGCACCAGTTTCTTTCCCGTTGGCTATACCAGCGGTTAATCGCAAAAAGAAGTTTTTCTTTCTGCTCCTTACTATAGTAAGTATCCGGCAGGATCCTGAGTTGATCTAGCCACTGCTGATAAAAAGCAGACGGAGGACGGTCCCGGGGGGTATTCCGGATCCAATCCTCATCGTCACTCTGACCTTTACAGTTGATCGCAAGTGGACATCCGAAATTGGTAGGACCAATCGGACACTGTTCCCATGAATTGGGAATAAACACGCGGAACTTATTGTTCGCGTTCTGCCAGATCCGCCTCATCACGTCATTAGGCGGGATGGGGTCCTCTGGGGCATTTCCTGGTTCCTCAGCGTTAGCCGGAACCTCTCCCTCTTCCGGATCCGAATGAGCCGGACTACGGAGAGGGCTGAGACGTGCTGGATTAAATACCAGCGCAGCCGCCACGGCGGCCGCTGCTCCCGCGGCGGCGGTCATATCTGCCACAAGGGCCGGGGTGGTGGTGGTGGTGTTGGTGTTGGAGGGCTCCGGAGTATTGGCTTCGTTTATGTCCATAGCCTCATCCGTTACCTCCTCAGCCCGGGGAATAACAGGCTGTCCTCCGGAAGGTTGTTCCGGTAATCCCTCTGCTAATACAGAGTCCGGCAAGTTAGCTAATCTTGCCTTCTCGTTCCGGCGAGCCTGACGTCCTCTCTCCTGGACAAACTCGTCCGACTGGTTGCTGTCGGCCGAGCTTGACCGGTTTGAGGCCCCCCTCTCACCTTTACTGCCGCGCCCCCTAGGTGTGGCTTTCAGCGCTTTTATTCGCGCCTTCTCCTCCGCACTGGAAGATCTGGTTCGTACTGTACGAACCGCCTCATCAACCAAACAAGATATGGCGATATCTCGTTTGACGTTGTGAGAATCCATGTAGTCTTCAATAGTGACTACATCCAGGACATACGAAACTACCCCCTGCGTATTAGCGGCAGCAATCTCGTACTCCTTCCGGGTTTTCGGCTCTCGGAGTTTCCCGATTCGCGCCCGGTATCTGTTGACCCCAGTCAACAACATCCCGGCAACTCCACAATTCGGGTCCAGAGACAGAATTGGGAGTGCGGGCATTAACCGCTTTATGTCTGCGATATGCAAATCGAAGACAGCTCGTCGTAAGCAGTAGCATACGCGTAGTCCTTTCTGGAGTGCCTCCCAGTACACAAACCAGTCCGGGGGCATCTCCTCCTGCTCCTCCACTAACAGGAAGAGCAATATCGCCTGGCTCGTGAGCGGGTCTATCCGGCGGGGAGCTCCCTCCGCCGTGAGTCTTAGCACGTCCTCGTGCAGTTCTACTTCACGTCCATCGTAATTGGACATGAAGCCTCCTAGTGTTGGTACGGCCGGGCGGGGTTTTTCAACGTCCCCCGGCGGTTCTCCATGGTACAATAGACCCGGATCCTGATACTCAGCTTCACCGGTATCAGCGCGACCGTCAGCAGGGCTGATGGCCTCAATGTCTAGACCTTCCAAGTAATTGGCGGCGACATTAGCAGTGCGAAGCGGTGACTGAGAGTCAGCGTCGACGTCCATTATCTCCCCTTGTCCCAGGAAATCCAGAGATTCCTGGTCCACGAGGTCAGGTTGATTAACAACCTCATTTCCTCCGCTAGCGGAGTCGCCCTCTTGAAGAGGGTCCACCTGTTGGTGGTCTGTCTCGGAGGACATGTTTTTTTGTGTCACACTCAAGAAAAGTGTTTGTTGATGGATTTATAGGGGATCCACCTCCCCACAGCGACAATGGTCGTGTCCGAGCTCTCACGTCTGCTCTGGACCGCCTCTCAACCCCAACTGGCGATTCCCGCCGCTCCGCGGGCCTTATATAAGGCGCGCCACCGCGCATGCGCAACCCCGCGCGTCCCGTGACCCAGTTCCTTGGAACCAGGTCACAGCGCGTTCAATTGTAAACAGGTACCCTTATTCCACGTGTTAATCCTTACGCTCTGTCAACTCGTCGAGAGTATCAATGAAATATATATGAATGGCATAATAAAGCACATTCACCGGATTATCCGTCCATCACCCATGGGATCCTTGACAGGGAGACTATCACGATCATTCCGACCGTACTTACTTCCACACATAACTGATTACAACATTTAAATATTTAACAAGATTACAGGACACCACACTCGTTGTGTACCGGCTTAGGTTATACCGTCCCTGGCTAGTAACCGGGGACTGCGTCTTATGTTTTTAGGCATAACATTAGACCTGGTTCTAGGACACGCTTTTTCCAGAGTGGATTTAGCCTTAACCACACTCTTCCGGGTCCTTTTCCCTTCAGCCAGCGAGACTTTATTAGCCGCCTTCTTCCCGGATCTTTTTGGGATGACGGACTTCTGCACCATTAGTTTCCGGGAAACCTCCTTCCGCGGCCTCCCGCGTTTCCGGGGAGGTTCCTTCACTAATTTCCGCTGTTCACTTTCCTCTATCAAAGTATCAACTTCCAACTCATACGAGTCCAGGGACAAATCTCTCCCCTTCCACTCTCTTAGTCGAGCTACATTAGATTTATACATCTTTCCTTGTAATGAACGTATCACTACAGTACTGTCACTCACTATGCGGGTAACCACAAAGGGGCCGTCCCAATTACTAGCAAGTTTCAGAGTCGATAACGGCTCATGTAATCTTACTACCTGATCACCAACTTTGAATCGTCGCGGCTTAAGGCCTAGATCATAGCCGGTCTTCTGCCAGGTAGCATTCTTCTGCAGTTCAGTTCTCACCAATTCATAAGCATATTTGAATTGATCTCTTAATGACTCCACAAACATCACATGGCAGGGGGTTTCCGGGTTCATTCCAACCACCCCGAATACCAGATCCGCGGGCATTATCAAATCTTCCCCGAAAACTAATAGATTCGGGGAACAGGAAGTACTAGAATGGACAGTGCTATTATATGCATGGCATACATAATCACACTGCTCATCCCAGTCATCCATTCTATCATTCACCAGGGATTTCAACACCTGAATCAATGTACGATTGAATCTCTCAACCATTCCATCACTTTGTGGTCGATAGGGATTTGTTCTCGTCTTACAAATCGCCAGTCGGTGACACATTTCCTGCCAAAGATCAGATTCAAATTCCCGACCTTGGTCACTATGCATCATTAGGGGAACCCCAAGATGCAATACCCAACCTTTAACAAAAGCTTTCGCACAGGTTGCTGCTTTGTGATCCGCTAATGGAAACACTCTCGTATACTTAGTATAATAGTCAGTGACGACCATCATACAAGTATTACCCTCAGGGGTAGTTTTAAACCCACTGATAATATCTATGGCGACTCGCGCAAATCTTACACCAAACAACTCCTGGGACAAAGGCATTTTACCCATCCCAGGCCCAGGTTTGTTTTTACAACAATCCGGGCAAGTAGCAATCCATCTTAATAGATCACTACTCATCCCTGGCCAGTAATATCTCCTTTTCAGACGTTCCAGGGAACGCTTTTTCCCGAAATGTCCACTGGTCAGGTGTCCATGGCAATAATACATAACATCCCTCCTCATACCGGAAGGTATTACCACTTGCCGGACTCTCCTACCGGATGAATTAATCTTCCACCGGTAGATGATTCCGCTCTGGACCTCTAGCTCTGCCCATTGAGCTATTAGTCGTCTCATTTCCCGATTCTCCAGGGAAATCTCAGGCCGCGGGGGCCGTATCTTCCTAGGTAACAATACCAACAACCGGCTAAGGTTAGGATCCTTTTCCTGGAATTTCCGGATGGTTCCCATGGACCACTCCAGAACCCCAGTTCCCTTGATCTCAAAGGGAATCCTTGCTCCGGCTATGACAGCTTCATGCTGACCACAGTCATCACAGTTGGTGTTTTCGCACTTCCTGATAGGACGTCGGGAAAGTGCATCAGCATTTACATGCTTTACCCCAGCTCTATGCTGGATCTGACTTTGCTCCAAACCGAACTCGGAAAGGTGTGCTAGCCAACGCCCAATCATTCCTTCCGCATCTTTGAAATTCAATAACCATCTCAAAGAGGAATGATCTGTTCTTAGCGTAAAATCGGACCCCCAAAGGAAATGTTTGAACTTTTTAGTATAAACTATCACAGCCAACAATTCCCTTTTAGTGGTACAGTAATTACGCTGGGTCTTACTCATAGTATTACTAGCAAAGGCAATGGGAACCTCCACTCCGCCTTGGACTTGACTGAGGGCGGCCCCAATACTCTCATTGCTAGCATCTGTATCCAATACAAAATGACCATCCGGGGTAGGATACTTTAACACCGGGGTCTCTACAAACAACTTTTTTATTGCTAAGAAAGCTGTGTCCTGTTCCCTCCCCCATGGGAACTCCTCCTTCCTACTTCCGGGTGTCCAGTGTGACAAACACTGGATCGGATAGGCTACCCGGGAATACCCCGGCAGGAAATCCCTATAGTATGAGCAGAATCCTAGAAAGGATCGCACATCTTTAGGACCCCTGGGGACTTCCCATTCAGTCACACTCCTGATCTTTTCCGGATCCGCCTTAACCCCCTCGGTGGAAATAATCCGCCCTAGGTAGTTGATATCCTTCTTAAACAGATTGCATTTCTTTGGTTTCAATTTGAGACCGTTGGACATGATTCGGTTTAAGACTTCTTCCAAATTACTTAAACAATCCGCAAAGGTCTTTCCAAACACGATTACGTCATCCAAGTAAACTAGACATTTCCGCCATAATAAATCACTTAACAGCGTCTCCATCATGGCTTCAAAGGTGGCCGGCGCGTTACATAACCCGAACGGCATTACCTTATATTCAAACAACCCAATATGGCTAGAAAACGCGGTTTTCTCCATATCTTCAGGCTTCATATTACTTGCCAATACCCGGACTGTAAATCCAGGGTACAAAACCATTAATTCCCTCCCAGGGAATCAATCGTCTCATCTATCCTAGGAAGAGGATAGGAGTTCTTCTTAGTCAACCCATTCAGTTTCCGGTAATCAATACAGAACCGTATGCTACCGTCCTTCTTGGTTACCATACACACAGGGGAGGACCAAGGGCTCATGCTGGGAACAATAACATTATCCTTCAGCATTTTCGCTATCTCTTCCTCAGCTACAATCTTCTTCTTGAGGGGTAATCTCCTATAAGGAATCTTAAAAGCGGGGTTATCCCCGGTTTTAATTTCATGCAATACCTTATTGGTTCTCCCCAGGGGTTCCCCTGGGGCCGCAAAAGCTTGCCTGCATCTCTTCAGCATAGCTTTTAGGGCTTCCTGATCATTCTCATCCGTTATGGACGATCCTGTTAACAACTTAGTTAACTCTTCATGCAATTCCTCTTCCCCTCCTTCTTCTAACCTCAGGTCTTGGTGGCTACCGGTGACTGCCTCCGCAAGTATCACTTTCCCAACTTCAGTGCCTTTCTCAAGATATACTGTGGAGTTTCCGGGGTTGGAAATGGGTGTCACTGTCCATCTGGAATTCCCTACTAGGGTATCCGCAGATTCCAATCCCTTCCGGGATAATACAGCCATATCCGGCTCGATTACCGCTAATCCTTTCTGGATTAGCCTCCCTGAACTGACTAACACGTCACAGGTCATTCCCGGGGGAATCTTCACAGTCTGTGCCACACTAGCGACACTACTTATCACTCTCAACTTACAGAGTATGGTCATATCATACGGGTATTCAATTTTCAACTTCCCACTTTTCGGATTCAAAGTCGCACCGAAAAGCGCCGCAAAATCCAAACCAAGAATACCATCATCTTCAATCTCAGCTATGGTCGGGGCCCAAACAAATTCTTTCCCGGCCACAGAGATTATCAGAAAAGTCCGTCCAAATGTCCTCATTCTGGTACCATCGGCCGTATATGCGTTTACCCTCATTGTGAGGTTCTCACACATATTCGGCAATAAGCTGATGAATCTCTTAGAGACCATGGAGTGGCTAGCTCCAGTATCCATAAGAAACTCCCCAGTCTTTCCTTGTACAGAACAGGAAACGTACCACCTCTTGCCATCAGTTACTGAGGGATTCCTAGTAAACCGATGAAGGTCACTATCAGTGCCCAGGTCGAATCCACATCCTTTCAGGTGTTCCAGACAAGGATGACCCGGGGGAAGCCTGGTTCCTCCAACCTTAACCAACTCTTTGGTTATTGACTCCTCTAAACTGGCACTAGGTTTCCCATACGCGCACCCCTGGGCGCCTGTTGTACCAGTCTCCCCAGCCTCATGGTTTCCGGGATGTACGGTCCCATCTCCCTTCTTGCTGGACGCATTCACTGCTAATGAATCTTCACCGCCAACGTCGGTGATAATCTGACATATTTCCTCAGGGGTTACCGTCCTGCCATCCCCGGTAACCCCCTCTAATTTCCCGAAACCTCACTTCTTAAAACAGGTTTCTCGGCTTTGCATTCAGATGCAAAGTGCCCTTTGACTTGACATCTGTAACACTGGACGGTGTTACGATCGACCCTAGGGCGGCGCCTGGTTTGATTATCAAACACCTCGTTCATGCGTTTAATCATGGACTCCATTAAGGTATTTAATGAGTTTCCTGACGCATTTGTTTTATCCGGAGTGGTCGTCTCCGGGGTCTGGGTTTTCTGACTGGGTTCAGTCTGAGGCTCCCGAATGTCGGGTTTCCGGGTGGTTTCCGAATAACCTTTGTTACTAGGAAGTTTCCCGGAAGCTGGGGTTGAGTTAGATTTCTGTCGACCCTTGAATTTAAGGGCGTCTACTCTCTCCTCCCCTTCAGATTCTTCCGCGGAAGAATCGTCTCCATCTAAGGAATGTTCAATTCCAGAGACGCGCTGCCCCCTATTAGCGGGTATCATACCAGCCAACAGTATCTTCTTTTTGTCATGTTGATCAATCGCCATGAACAAATCTGCTAAGGAAGACCCAGCTTCCCAAGCTCTACCACAAACTTTAGCATGTTCGGGATCACTCAATCCACTAATAAATCTTACAAATAGGGATTCTATGTAATATTCAGCATCCCTACTCCATTCTGGCCTAGCCTGCCGCAATAATCGCTGCAATTCCAGCCCAAAAATTTTAGCAGATTCCTTCGGTTTCTGCGTTCTTCTCTGAAACAGAGTCCAGTGATCTACTGTCACCATTTTCCCAAAGGTATAACAAGCTAATACTTCCAGCTGGTCGTATGTAGCTTCCGGCCCGTAAGTGTCCCTCCATTCTTCAACCACTATCTTACCCGGGCCGTCACTCAACCATATCACAAAAGCTCCCAAGGATTCCTCCTTGTTCCAGCAATTGTACTTACAATCATCTAGAAGTGATTGATATTCTTCCTTCCAGGGTCGTACACCCCTGTAAGGCTTAGTCACACGTGCAGTTCTTTTAGCGGCATAATTAGAATGCACTAATTGACCCGACATGCGTCTACTCCAAGCCAGTAGGTCTGTACCGTCTTGACCTCGGCTAGAGCAATCTAGTCCCAAATTACCTATGGCGGGGTCTCGATTATGTAATCGGTGCTCCGCCGGGGTCATTGTGACTCGCCGGTTCAAAGGAACCTTTCTCTTGGGTACATCGTCAGATGATTTATCTGATTCAGATTCTGAACCCTCATCAAAGCGTGGGCCTTGATAGCCTGACAATCCCTTAGTGTTTATATGCACCGGGTTTGACCTTCCCTTTGTTCCCGGTTGGGTCCCCTTATTCATCCTATCCCTCGGCCTAATCTCAGGATCTTTATTGACTCCCGAGTGTGTTTCCGTGGCCGGAGGTGGGTACGAATAAGTTGCATCTGGGCAATACCTATAATTACCCTTGCTATCATAACCTCCCGGATTCCCATATAGAGCCGGGTCATCTCCCGCAAAGGGGTTCAATGAGCCATAACTATGATTCACCACTTCATCTCGAAATTTATTTTTATAATGTCGAGACACTTCCTCCTCTGGAGACATTTCCCTGTTAACCGGACCAATACTGGCATGATTAACTGGTTCCCATCCAAGAGAGCGCCCGGTAACATTCACTCTCCTTGAATCTTTCTCTCTGTTCTTATACACAGAGTCTTCCACATTCCTCAATCCATTATCATTAATAAATGGATCGAATTGAGGTAATGCTTCCCCCTTACTAGTAGTAGGAGTACTATCCGGAACAGTTTCCGGCCTGCCAGCTGGAACTTGTTCCTCCCCCTGCTGTTCCATTGCCTTCGACAATTCACCCCGCAGGAGAGTTTTCCTGGCTTCAAGGGAACAGACAGCCTCCACCTCAGCTTTCCGTTTCCTTTCTAACTCTTCCGTTTCTTCCAGGATTTGTATCCTGGTGGATTCGTTATCCTTGACCAACTGGTCTCTGCCCTTCTCGAGCTCTTCTGTCCCCTTCTTCAAGGCATACCATTCTCTAGAGTATTTTTTCAACTCCCTCTCATACCTCTCCTTAAGAGATTCGGAATGTTCATTCTCCTTCTGGTTCTCAGCAATCTTTGCCTGAATCTTTTGGTATTCATGCGATTCCTGAGCAACCTTCTTTTTCATATACCGGTTGTCCTCTATCAACCGTTCTCTCTCTTCTATCAGAGTTCCTTTTACCCTCTGATTCTCAGAGAGGATCTCGTCCCTTTCTTTTACCAGGGAAGTCAATTCCTCAGTCAATGCAGCATACTGATCTTCCATTGACTGCTTGTCCAATCGGACATTTTCCCAGTAGAGGTCATCCTCTTCCCGAGCCAAACGCTCGTCATATTCCCTCTGGAATCTCTCATCCCCTACATAGGGTTCTACCCAGGAAAGATCCTGCAATTTCCTCTTCTTCTGTTCCGGCTTCAAGCCCTCCCCAGGGTCCATCCCTGGCACCTCCAGGCGAGTTGATTCCAACTCCCCTTCACTCAGCTCTGGGCCAGAGCCGCCCAGGCTACCACCGGTAGCCATTGTCCGTCCACTAAAGGACTGTCTGTCCACTCAAGGACTTCCTGTTCAGTATAACCCGAACATATTCTCGAACAACTAGCTTGTTCTGCTACCTTTACTGCTACTGGTCACGGCACCAGTGTGGTGGTTCGTAATTAACTCTAGGTTAAAGAACAACGATCACGGCAGTTTCCAGGTGCGAGAATATATCTATCTTTATTCACAAGAATAACAACTCTAGTTCCTTTACTAGGGAACGATCAGTGTAGAATGAATACACACAGGTAGATCAGGTTTCTCTATAAATAGAGGAAACGGTCAGTATACAACTCTTAGCATACAACTCTGTCCGCACGGTTGGACATGTGAAGTCTCTCGTCAGTCGGGCCTGCACTGACTGCCGTTCCAGGTAAACACACGGGTCTTATATAACACCGGCTCTTAGGTCACGTGGCCAGGTGGGTGGGTCGGCCGCCCACCTGAGAGCGGCACACGGTCACCTGAAGAGGACCTGCGCCCTCTCCCGGGAACTGTGTGCACTAGCTCCAGGTGGAGAAGCCGAGTAAACAGACGTTACCCGGAAATACCGTGTATGAGATTAATATGTAATATCATGCCCCTACACTGTTAACACTTCAGAGTTGCCTTTCCCTTACAACTGAAGGAGAAACCATTCCACCATTTTGACCCCATAGCCATCTTAAGGAATACATACTTGAGGACTGTAGTATTACGTATAATATATCAACATGTTACATAGAGAATGAAAGATATTTCTCAGATCATGTCCAATATGTATTTATTAAGCCATATGTGTTTAATAATGGCAAATACTATACGACAAGTGATGCCATGGATTGTTAACTAACGGTCCAATCCTCTTGTAATTAGAAACACATATTACCAATAGCATTTCAACACTAATATCATAATAATTTATTATGGGAATTAACTTTTTTAAGCTTACCAGCCCCTTTGGGGACTGGGATTGTGGGTTGGGGCATAGTGTATAGGCCTACAAAGCTCCCTCCCCACCACCCCTTCCCGCCTTTACCATTTCAGAGCGGCGACAGCCTGGCGAGGGGAGTGCACAAAACATTGCCGCGTCCCTCTGCCTCAGATAACCTTTCGTGATCACCATAGCTACGCATGTCCTTATCGACCCTCCCAGCAGATACTATCTCTGAATATGTGATGCATTATAGCCAGGTTGCATATAGATAGTAATTGTACCTTGGACAGCTAAGCTTTGGCCCTTAGCTGCTGTATGTATGTCTCACGACTTTGGGCCAATGTTTTTGTCTCTGACCGGGTGCCAGCTCTGACTGGGTGCCAGCTCTGACCGGGTGCCAGCTCTGACCGGCCTGAATAAAAACGGGTTATTTAGGGCAGATGATGATAAAAATGGGCAAATAATTACTAGTTTAAAGAGTTATAACCTCCATTAACACTTTCAGCCAAATTCTATATATACAGACCAAACCTGGGACTACAGGGTCCATGGTTATGCCCAAAATACAGCTAATATGGCAGGAGCCATAAATTGTATCTAAGATAAAAATTGTTTATAATGTGATTAATACAAATTTGGTGCTGACATGCGTGTATCGCTAAATTAGTCAATAAAACCTTCTTGAATCTTGAATATCTATACTCAGAGGTTTAGGCTTATGTATCTGAATAATAACAATAACTTTCAGTGAAAGATCATATAGGTATTTAATCTAGAATAGCACTGTTTTTATCGCCTTTGATGTGAAATAGTTTTATAAAGGTATAATGTTGACGGCCAACAAAATGGCAGATTTATTTTGTCAGTTTTCCCTTGTTGTCAGGCACTCTGTGTGAGATTATGAGTATCCTCTTAAATAAAGCTTGGATCTCAATAGGCCAGCAGATCCATATCTTTTTGATGGAGGGTTTACTATTACCTAGAATTAAGAATGAATATATCTATGAACTGGACCAAGAATGTCTTAAAATCTATACGCTTTTTGTATCTACCCTATTAACTCCCTTTCAA
This sequence comes from Harmothoe impar, assembly GCA_947462335.1. NCBI lineage: Eukaryota > Metazoa > Annelida > Polychaeta > Phyllodocida > Polynoidae > Harmothoe > Harmothoe impar. Next base: position 8,990,672 of record OX381711.1, on the reverse strand, counting down.
ATTAGGTATATGTTTAGAAGAAGTAGAGAAACTCTGAGATTGTGTTACTGAGGATGGAGGGTTGGTGAGACGATGTATTGATTCAGATGTATATTTATTCGTACCAACCAAATACTTCTTTGATACAGAGTATGAATATTCTTATCTATATTTGCAAACCTATTATCATATGATAATATAGATTTATGATTTATATATTTATGCTTTACAACAAATTATCAGGAGATTTTAGGTCAACACTAAAAAGTAATATCAGATTACATTGGAACAATCAATTAGAAGAAATACAGCATAGGCAGTACCTATACTATGGTCAAATATAATAGACGGAAGTTATGATAAATGTACTGTAGATTGCACAGCAGCATAAAATATGTATCCAATACTTGTGTAATCATATGTAATCGATAATGTTATATATTTGTTGCAAAATGTCAGCTGGTAGGGAATGGACTATAATCTAGTTCCTCCCATACTCACTAGGACTGCCCTATCACCCCCTCCCCCCCTGTTGTGGTAACCAGCCAGTCACCTGCATTGTGCTGGTATTGGGTTGGTATTTTTTGGTCATCATAAAGTATATCCCAAAGTACACAACATCTATGACAAAGATAAAGATTGCAGTAGATCGTGCTTTATCTGTCTGTATATTAACAGTGTTCATGTGATAGCTCATGTGAGCGGAGACTAGCAGCATGAAAACACACACAGTGATTCTGGTTACATTGTTTTGTAAGTATAAATATTACAAACCAATATTCCATGCAACTTTCTATGTGAAGGTGTCAATTTCACCATTAACATAGATAAAATAAAGTAGAAGGTCATTGATCTAAATTCTATGCAAAATTGACAATCTGCTGGAACAAATGTCCTGTATTTTGAAAAAGGCTTTGTCAAAGACTGAAGATAACCTGATTCTTTCTGTCCCACTTGCCAGGCCTAGTGCAGTCACAGAGCCCTTACCATGACTCTAACTGTGTGGGTAACAGAGTGGTCATTGTGCACCTGTTTGAGTGGACGTGGATAGATGTTGCTAGAGAGTGTGAGCTCTACCTGGGACCAAGAGGCTACTGTGGTGTTCAGGTAAGGGGGCTGACTTAACTTCATGGACTTTCCCTTTCAAGCCACAAGTGAATTCTAATAGCATTGATAGCTTGACATCTTGCGTATGAACTTAATTTAACTTTGACCCAGAAGCCACCGTCGTGTTCAGATAAGAGGGTCAAACTTATACCCTTTAGTGTTAGTATATCCGATGTGTAGTACAAAAAATAGATTTCCTTAAAAATGAGTCAGAATGTTAATAAATAGTAATGCTTGACCTCCTATCTGTTCCATACCCCCTGATTCCCTTAGATTTTGCTCTAATTTGATTTTATTGCACAATAAATGGTCATTTTGAAATAAAAGGCTACACACCTTTTTCCCTACATTGAAAAAAAACATTAGAAAAGCCCATGGGTATAATTAAATCACTTTGTGACCTACTCAAACCCATTGATGACATTCAAAATTGATCTCTATTCTTTAAATATCATACTTTTACAGTGTTTGGAATGCATTTAATAAGATTTAGAATTTGAGGAAAAGTCAGATGTAGCCACTTTAAGGGCTGAATGAGGCATCAATCTGCTGCGCCAGGGATTCATGTGTGTATAAAGAAAACCCTTCCCAAAGGCATCAGCCCAGTTGGGTTGTCATGTTGCATGAAAGTAGCCCGAGTGGATTGAATTACTTTACCTTCCCTTTAAAACTTGATTCCTTAATTGTGTGGATGTTTTTTGTCTATAGCTCCAAAACACTCCATTGATCTTATTATGTGGTCAAAGCATGTTGGGATAGACACTTCTCTCTCTGGTAACCCCATAACTGCCTTCCAGATATCCCCACCCAATGAGCATGCAGTGATTAACAAAGATGGCGACCAGCCGTGGTGGCAGCGGTACCAACCCGTGTCATACAAACTGCAGTCCCGCTCGGGGAACGAAGAACAGTTTAAGGACATGGTAGATCGCTGTAACAGTGTAGGAGTCAGGTAATTGGAGCAATGCCATTATAATAAACCTTTAAGGACTGCAACTAGGGATTTAATATAATGTGGCCTTTGTTATCATGATGCATCAAGTCAGCTCTGTTTGTTGCCCTGATAGATCAGGGTAATAGTCTAGAGGTCAGGTACAATATGATAATGTAATATCAGATAATCGAAGGGAATCAGTATTGATTGATCGATTGAGTTTCTCTTATTTATACTAAAAACATTTTTACATGAATTATAAGACCGACATGTCATGTCTCCCCTACTGATAACAAAATGAAGATATGAATCCCATATCAGCACTGTGAACCTATTTTCTCATCACTGCATTTGCAAGGGAAAGCAGATTTCGGGGGTTTAAAAAGTAATTCTCTTTGATAAGTACTGAAAAATGTCAAAAGGTAGTCAGATTTGGAATAGCTATTGGGCCCAACCTTATGGTGCAAGCAATCTGTCAAGTTTATCATAGTGTGTCTTGATGTTTTGCAGAATATATGTGGATGTAGTTCTGAACCACATGGCCAGTATGAAGAACAAAGGCTATGGTTCTGGAGGCTCTTACTTTAACTCTGATGAGGGCAGATTCCCAGGAGTACCATTCACCAAGGGGGATTTCCATGACTGCTCCAAATGTTCTAAGAACTGCACAGTCAAAAAGTAAATATTATTCTTCACTCAAACTGCCTGATTCATTTGAAAACACATTTTTATGCTATAAAGGCTTTTTTCTGTGCTATGATTATGTCCTGTTACTGTCTACTCCGCTTTGTTTATGCAATGCCTCAAGTCTTTGCGAAAACATGCAGGACAGTGGCAATGTCCTTCTAAAATGCCACTCGTCCAGCCGATTCACAGGCATAGCAGGACCGAATGTCCAGTCACATTTTGGGCTTTTTTATACTTAAAATGCAGAAATTATCAGATACGTGGCTATCCGGTCCTCTAAAAATGTTACCGGTCCTTCAACATTGAAAATTTGCAGGACCGAATGTTCTGTGGAATGAAAAAGTTTTCGCAAAGACTGCCTCATGATTTACTAACTATAATTGAACTTGACAAATCATGTAGCAATATCTTGATAAGATGCACAAAAGAATATTTAGATCAGACCATCCTAAATTATATATGTTTATTTAATTGCATTTCTTTGCATAGTTGGACTGACCATACAAGTGTTAGAGAATGTCGTGTGAACAACCTAATTGATATCAACCAGAAATTGCAATATGTTCAGGACAAACAGGTAACAGTCTAAATTTAGATATAGTGATCAATAAGAGTGAATTCTTTAAGAGCTGCAAGTTTTGCTCTTTTTCCTAATTATTACCAATGGAAACCTCCCCTTATTTTGGTAAACAATTGTAACATTTGCAATCACCCTGTTAGAATGAAATGGAAGATATTAATAGTTATATTGAATGCCTAAAGTGTCTGTGCATATATATAACACATATATTATAAATATGTATATAAACATATATATATATATATCCTGAATCATGTATGTATACATATATATATATATGCATATATATGTATATATATGCATACATATTTGTGTCTATATATGTGTGTGTTCCTAATATATTTATACTATCTTCAAGGTTGAGTTCATGAACGAGTTGATAGAGTATGGAGTGGCTGGATTCAGGATTGGTGCCGCTAAATATATATGGCCACAAGACCTTAAAACAATCTTGGGCAAACTAAGGCATTTGAACCCAGATTATTTTTCAGCTAACAAGAAGCCCTTTATTTATCTCGAGGTGAATATTGTTTCTTTGTTTGTATATCCACTCAGTTGATAACTACTACTACATATCAGTGAATCCTTATGAACATTTTTATTTTATTTTAAAACATGTGAACATACCTCTCATGTATTTCACTATTCACAATATTAGCACATAGTAATGGTGGATAAAATCTATGACAAGCTACCCAAAAAGACATGAGGTTAATAATAATTATATTCTTCAAGTGACATCCATAATATAACATAGCATACATATCTATTAAAAATAACTTTCAAAGAACCAAAATAATTGTCTAATTTCAGATGCTAGACACGTCTCAAAAGTATGAAATACGAGCCAGGGATTACACACACTTAGGTCTTGTCACAGAGTTTCGATATGGCACAAAAAATCAAACAAGCTGTTGACAATCTAAAGGAGGTGTTAGACATCAAAGATGGGGCCCCAGGGATGCTGGCATCAAAGGATGCACTCATCTTTGTGGATAACCATGATAACCAGAGAGGCCATGGTAGTGCAGAGAACCCTCTGACCTTCAGGAAGATGAATGACTACAAGAAGGCACAGGTCAGTCATTAATTACCTTTGTATTGATGTATGTATTGTTATGTGCAAATGTTTCTAAGCCAATAGAATCAATATTAAACAATTATTAGCTACAAGTTGCTTCACGTCTGCATGCAGGTTTGCCTTCACTATGTACCAACAGATCATCAGCGAGTAATTATTTTTGCACTGCATAGGAGTATCATCCTGACCTTGATCACCAAAAGACATAGCTTATTAAAGTATCACTTTAAGGTTAATTATAAGCATATGGCACAGCTTTGTCATGTACATGAATTTTGTTCTAATGTACAGTGAGAAAAATTGAAATGACAGGTGTATGTCTATTCACTGGCAATACAGTCATGTACATAAGCTTTTATATCAATGTCCCTGCAGGCTCTTACCATGGCTAACGGCTATGGGTATCCCCGTGTTATGAGCAGTTATAACTTTACATCAGATGATGAAGGACCCCCTCATCATGCTGACCTCAGCACTAAACATGTCAGGATAAACCCGGATGGTATGTGTAGAGACGGCTGGGTGTGTGAACACAGGTGGACCGCCATCTCAGGGATGGCAAGCTTTGCCCAGGCCACATCAGGTGAAGACAGGACCAACTGGTGGATGAAAGGGAATCAGGTAGGGTTAAAATGGCCGAAAATAACTTTTGTGATTACAGAAAGATGAAAAAAATAATCTAGCTGGCAGACTAGACTTAAATGAATTAGGATTCTTAAAATCAGTTAGTTTGTCTGCTTCATATATGTATTTATCTATATTATATTTTTGAAATGGAAGGGAAAAGCTGAAAGCAGTAAAATACCATAATATTATAAGCATTTCTTTGGACAGTTAGAACCTGGTTTCTTGAGCAAACAGGTATCTATCCTTACCACAGACCCTACATGGTTGAAGCACTCCTGCATTATATTGTAATGATACACATTTATATGTGCATAATAAGGTTTCATACTAACCACTGACCTCGTCACTTTCGTGAGCATCCCTGTCTATGTATCAATCACACAGGGTTTATGGCTAAAATATCATATCTCTGTTTACTTAGTATTTTTACAAGGTAGAAAGGGCTTTTTTCTTATCAACATGCAACATGCATATGAATATATCAATCACACAGGGATGAGACAATTATGTTCAAATTTCTTCTTCAGATTGCATTTTCCCGGGGTAAGAAGGGTTTCTTTGCAATGACCAACCAGGGGAGTCTGAGTGAGGTGCTGCAGACCCTGCTGCCCCCTGGAGACTACTGTAACGTGGTGCAGGGCTGTGCCACAGACTCCGGGTGTGAAGGGGACGTCATCACCGTGGGAGCCAACGGGACAGCTGAGATAAACATCACGCCGCAACAGGACCCCTTCATTGCCATCCATGTAGGTCAGTATCAGGTCATAAGGACCCTTACATTGTCATCCATGTGGCTCAGTATCAGATCATAAGGACTGCCCTCAGGGTTTAAAAATCCCCCAAATCCCAAAATTGAGTAGTCAAGTTTAATTCAGATATCCTTCATACAATATCAAGTCGACGTCCCTCAGGGTATCAAGTAATTCGACGCAACACTCAAGGTTTTACCGAGTAGTATATATTCTTACAAACACCCATATATTGTTGCTTTAAAAAAAACTAGATATGAAATTGTCAACCATTTCATTTTGTATTCATTCTCTTTGCAGAGGCAAGATGGGCAAGTGGAACATGTGAGCCACCTTTCACACCACGGCCACTCCCTACACTATCGACTTCACCATGGACATCCACAACTCATAAGCCTGCCGCCTCCTCCCATCCAGCCCTGTCCACTCAGCTGCCCTCATCCAGACCAACTCCTCCCACTAAACTCACTACTGCTAGCCTTATAACGCCCACATCTCCTTCATATAGTAAAACTCCACTTACAACCAAGCCTTCATTACCAACCAGTGTATCCACAATCATACCATCACGTCCATCATCCCCAAAGATGACCACCGTTAAAACCCATACAATTTCAAAGACGTCAATTGTGACCCTAACTTCACCCACAACTGCCACCCAAACTGCAACAACACCCACAACAAAACCCACAATAACACCCACAACTACACCCACAACAACACCAACAACAACACCCACAACAACACCCACGACAACACCCACAACAACACCCACAACAACACCCACAGCAACACCCACAACTACACCCACAACAACACCCACAACTACACCCACAACTACCCAATCCCATTGGCGACGTACCGTTCTATTCCTCAAAGCGAATGTCAGATCCCCTAACCAGCTATTTTTCCTAGGTGGAATTGGACATGAAGTTAGACATAAAGGTATGCTTTCCATTTCTTAGACAGTGCATTTTGAAAACAATCTAGGATAATTACTTGAGTTGATAGTATTTCTTCATAATCTGCTCTGAGTAATTCTAGTAAATATCTTTGTAGCAGCTGGACTTTTAGGCTGTGAGATAACCCATTTGCTATTTTCTTGCAGCTCATCAGACCCTAAATGAAAGTCAGTATCTAGTCATGGTGACCAAAAGGCTAACACTGCTCAATCAGCGAAAAAACATATGGTGATTTAAACACAATATGATCTCTATTGCATTCATCAAGCATACACTTTCTTTGCCTTCAATACTTAATGAATGTATTTACTAGGATGCGAAGATGATGATGCCGAGACCAGTCGCTGTGCAATAGATATTAAGCACAACGTTATCGGATGGAAAACATACTATGCTGCCCAGAATGCCTGGAGTAGAGGAGATACAAAACTGGACTGGTACGGAGCGCAAACATGGCAGGTAGGTCACCCTAAAGTCTACATGATATATTACCCTAAAAGAACTGCATAGTATAATTAGATTCTTTTTTACAGTTTATTCTAAAGGAGGAACTATAGATGAAATGTATCACGATCTACATTAAAAGCTCAATAATAGAGAATGAGATCAAAAACCTTTAATAGGCAGCAAAGGAGTCTTGGTTATAGGAAATTGTTTGGTGTATTAGGCTTCCTAGGCTAGTTTGGATTATGGGCCCTGGGAGCAAATATTTTTGGAAAGAAAATAGCTGCCTGTAAGTGAAAGCTGGGTCCTGACATTTTCCAGGGCCCGGAGGAAACAAATCAGAAAGTAAAGCATGGAAAATTCTTCTGTTGGCTATCATACAGAGGTATATTGAGAAATATTTTTAATGTGGAGGTCTAATTTTTCAGTGTTTGCCAGTCAGGATATACATTTTTCTTTTAATTATCTTTTTTCGGTTAAATTCTTTAAAAAATCCCAGCAGGGAGGGGTAAAAAAGTACATGCTTATATGAACAGGGATATTACCAAAAACGTCCTGCATCTGGCACACCGGCCGTTATGACTATGAGGCACCGTCGGCATCCTGGGTACCAGCCCTTAAATAGGTAAGTTTACTAAAAACAAAAACACCAGGCAGTCAGTCTATTCAACCCTATAAGGCTGTGTCCAAACTTGAAGATCATGACCCAATACACTCTATAACTAGGTGCAACATATGACCAGTATGCATGAATTTGAAAATCATTATCAAAAATTAAAAAAATTGGAAACTAAAATGTAATCCTCTATTGGCCAGGTATGGAAATGGCTATTTTATGGCGGATTTTGACATGGACTGTTCACAGCAAGAGAGCGGCTGGTTTGAATTCAAAGTGAGTAGAATCCATGATAAGGGATCACAGCTCAATATGTGGATGTAGTTACTAGATTTGAGTTCATGGTGCATATCATGTCTGAATTAAGTTTCTTCCATTAGAGACACAGTAGAACAATTACCACTTGCTGCCTTTGAATAAAGTCAGATGTACTCTTAAGGAAAAATGAAGATTTCGATTCAAACAAATTGACCATCACCCATCTTGTGATATTATCACAGTATGTGGAACATATTTGAGGCCATTCTAAAGAAAAGTTGTTTCTTGCCACCAGGCAGTAACAAAAATGATGAGGGTATTTCCATTCAATTTTTTTTTAAATTTTAATTGGGCCTAAAATATATAGGAAAATATAGACTTTTTGCAATCAATATTAAACTTTTAGTAATTCAGTATCTATTGTTCCCCAAGAGTGGTTTTCATGCAAGTTATTAATAGGTGACCCCATTATTGACAGCATAAGTTTTATTTTGAGACAAAATTTGCCGATAATTTCCCAATATAAATAATTTTACTCAAAAACTAAGAAGATATATTGAAAAATCAAAAAGATGTATTTAAGATTCCCTAAATCATGATTTTTATGACGTGGTAATGAGAAACAACTTGGCCAAAGTGATATTGATTCTTTCCTTTTGAATACACCAACTTTCAGGGATTTATGAATGGTGTGAATAAACAAGAGCGCAACATCTACCAAACTGAACCTTGTCGTGGATCGGCTGGTGGATTGACTCCATACACCAACAAAAACCACATGGCACGCTGCGGTTATGTCAACGCCTTCATCTGGAATAACCATAATTATTGTATCATTGACCACTTTCCCTTTGATCATGATCTATTTAATATCACTGGACAAGAAACAACTGGAATCAAACAGGAAATCAACCCTTGAACAAGGTAGCAATATGGCAATAATGCAAATTGGTGCAGTGAGTACATGTATATAATTAAATGATATTTTATATTCAAATAATGTAACTCACTTTTGGCATAACTGTATTGGCTGCCCAAATTATTAGATACCATGCAGGATAGACTTATTGGATTTTCACTGGGTAATGCTTTGAATTTAATTAACTTAAAGCAAAATATGTATAATAAGTATCCCTCAACACTGCATGAGCATTGCCCTTTACATTGGATTTACATTTGGGGTAAAGGCCGATTTTACAGTCGATGACAGACCATCACATACATTTACATTGCAAGCAACTTTGATTGTAGTATTTTTTTCAGATTAAAGTTGCTCCTTAGATTGTTTAGAAGCACCAATATCACATTGTATTTGGGTTTCAGTTGAGTTGGGAAAGGTCAAGAAACCTACCCATGGAAGCACCTGGCCGTGTCTTATGAGTTTGTTACAATTGAAACGTCTTTGACCGGTTGTCGTCCTTGACCTGTGTCGTCTTTGACCGGTGTAGTCTTTGACCAGCAAGTTTTGAAATGCTGAAATGGAAGCTTTGTACACAGAAATGGGGGAAAAGGTTAATGGATATTTTAACACTATATACTTCAAACTTTCCAGCATTTCTGTGAACATAGCTCCCATTTCAGCCATTTTAAAACTTGCTGGTTAAAGACTACACTGGTCAAAGATGACACCGGTCAAAGACGACACCCGGTCAAAGATGTTTCAATTGTTACAAACTCATGAGACAAAGCCACCTATGGTGTCGGGTCTGTATGCTGCTATCCGGTTTGACTAGAGTATGACAGGTGGCGACACTTGTCTGCTTTGTCTTCCCACCGCTGGTTTTCCGGTGGCCCCCTACAAACACCTGTATCTAATGAGTTGTACATGGCTACCTAAGGGAGTTCGTCCCAGGATGAGCTCAGACCTTGTTTGCACCTTTTGTACCTCAAAGGGCCCCTACAGCCCTTTGCCACCAGTTTGAAAAAGCCTTTGCGGAACACTCCATTGTTCTTTGCCCTTGGGGCCATGTTCATATGTTGTGCATAAGACATGTACCTATCTGGACAAACCATAGTTGTTTGAGTAATAAAAGCCTGTTGCATTAAAAAAAAAATTGGAACTTCTCTTCGCTTCTTACTTTCAATACCCTTACAGGTGGCTATTGATCTACTCCACTCTCTGCTTACTTGTTTTCCAAAGGGCAGGTCACTGTCAGGTGTAGGATATATCTTCTTTAAGTATAAAAGAAGTGGCTAGGATCAGCCCAAAATCAGCCCTGCTTTTTATTACACAACCTAATATTATTGGTACCATCCTGCACTGATATTCCTAGGCTCCCTATATGCCCACCCTCTCCGTCACTAGTGCCTAACCTAGTTAGTCTTTTTTTGGCTCCCTATACGACCAACCTAGACTAGTTATTATTGTCAGGTTGTTCACTACTGACCAACCCACCTTAGTCTTTTTAGTTCCAGGGGGAGCCACTGTGTGGTCATCACAGGTGGCCCCAACTATAGTGGTATACAAATACAACACACCAATGATGGACATAGGTTAGCCACTACTGACTGACCCCTCGGTCATTTTTGAATATAACTTTGCCATTGTGACCAACACTCATATGACCAACTAGGGTTAGTCTGTATGGACTAACCCTTTCAACCTATGGATTTTCAGTGTGTGCTATGATAATGAAGGAAAATATACCAACCAGGGGGGGGCGGTATGTTTTTGCATACCGCCCAGGTGTGTGTTATGCTTTTTGGGGCTCTGGACCAATCAGAAGGCAACATTATGGATCATATGATATGGCAATGGTGGCGATGTAACAAAAGCGGATGACGATGTGAATAATGGCATGGTAGGGTCAAGCATCTTGCTCATAAAGCCAGATGCCCCTCAGTCTGGTGCAGGGCAGATGTGACCCCATTACACAATACTGGGTGTGTAGATTTTTTAGATATATACTACAATACTGAATATAAAGTACTGAGTTAATTCCAGATATGCAGATACTTATTGGATAAGGGATGCCAACATGCACAAAACAGAGGTAGAGCCGGGATTTTTGGATGCATCCATGATTTATTTGCTTGTTAAAGACACATGCTTGTGGCTGGGAGATTCTGATGTTGCATTGATTTGTTCTGATAACTTTGTATTATATTCCTTATGTATATCTTAAAATTGAAAATGCAAATAAATCTGTTCGACACTGTGCTACTTTTTATGGTTTGCCCATCCAAACAAAAATGATTCTATCATGGGAATGATATACTGTTTTTAGCTTATCTATGATTGGTAATCTCATTCTGCTGATTTATGTACTAAACTTTGCAGGTGGGTAGAGAACATCTTTGTAAACAAGTTCAATGAAGAAAAGGGGGCAACGGTTGAAATGAAAAAGTTATGATATTTTCAGAAATATCTTTATTTCCTTAAGTGTAGGATTATATTGGCCCTCAGACATCTTATACAGATGAAATATTTTGTCATGATTACAACAATTTGCCTAAAGATATGTAATTTGGCAACGCTGGTCCTTGAAGGGATCTAAATTAAGTAGAAATCTGAAAATTGTGCAGTTTTTGCCACCAGGTGGCTTTTGTGCACTCACCGGCATTTGTTTTTTAAACTATGTTTCTTATAGTTTACTTAATAACGAGTATAATTCTTGAATATTTTAATTCAGTAATTTGTCATTCAAATGATTAAGAAAGTAAAAACCAATGAAGTTAATTGTTGTGAGGATATTTCAAAATATTCAATATTGATTAACTAGTATTTCTTAATTTCATTTAAGAGAAATGCCACTTAAAATTACGGCCTGGTGTAAAGGCTTCCTTCTCTGTCCTCTCATTATCTGTTTACCCACCTTCCTCCTGCCAGAGTTTCCTTCCAATATTTTCTCATTACTTGCAAGAGATTCTGTAAAACCTTCCGTTGTAGCAGTGGCTTGTATGCAAGTCAGAGTCAGCTTTCCTTTGAGTACAAACATGCCTGTATACACAATTTTCAGAACCCCTCTGAAGCTTATATAATTTGTCAAAGTCAAGTGTGTGGCTAATACACAATTTAAGTTTGTACCAGAGGTTTTACAGTACCAATATTTGAAAAGAAGTATTATCAATTTTTATTTCTTTTAACATGCTTATCCTATATACAATAACAGATTGTCTGTTCATCATTTTGTCATGCCCTGGTCACGCACCTACTGATAGAGTTAATCTCTCAGTAATCACTCTTACATCACTCGTAGTCTTTGACCCTGTATTGTTGGTCCTGACTGTGACCTTTCCCTAACTCAGTGTGATCACTTTCAACAAAATGGGTTGGAAGTCACACTTTTAAGAGCCCAGATATAGCCTAGACATTAAGTAGCATAGTGTGGAAGAACCTTATTTTTGAAAAGTGAGTTTTTGAAATTGTTCAAACATTTGAAGAGTTGTCTTCTGGAATACCAAGTTACAAACCATATTGTAACCCTCATCATTTCCCAGAATAGTGGCCATAGGATTATTAATTGTATTGTACAATATAGTTGATTTCCAATTTAGGTGTTAATTATCTCAATTTAATTTCCATTTAATTCGACAAAAAAGTATATATACAATATCCCCTCAGAGTGAACATTGGCTGATGTATCATTTGTCATGAACCAAATAACAGCTCTTGATGAGCTATAAATGAAAATGGCAATATAACAACATTTTACACGTGTGACTTCCGACCCCTTTTGTTATAACCAGTCACAAATTGTTACACTTCTTCAACCGTTCTGTATGGTAGGGTAGATTCCCTACTTCCAGCCAGTCAGATCCATGTTGCTTTATGAGCTGATATTGATGCCCAATTGATCCTAGGGGATTTTGTCCAAAGCTTTTATAAATGTCACTGACTTAACATATTGCTCTGGAAAATAACATTCATTTCGTAATACGAGGCCACATATATGAGGTTTTTGTATTTTGAGTTCATGATTTATCAGCACTTTTAGAATAGGCCCATAATAATAATTAACTATAATTAAGAAATGATTGAATGTGGGGAAATTGTAACTCATTTCTACACCACTGCAGTGCTGTCATTATTACCTTTAATTTGATACCAAATATGACAATTTCTGTCCATTTCTATCAGACTTTTCATTACGAAAAAAGCTCAGGTATTTCTGATGTATAAATCCTGAGAGTCTTGGCGGGAACCACCCGATAACCGGGCGCAATGCATGTGCGCAGGTTAACACTTCCGTCTTCTCCGACCGGGTAGTCGCCATTGTTGTTGTGGTAAAGGAGTAAGCGCAAGTGTGATGAGAATTTTATTTTTACGTCCTATGTTAATGCCCCATTAACATGTCTGATTGTATTAAGGTGGCTGTCTAGAATGGATCAAAAGTTTTTGAATTCCCACCAAAACGTTTCTCCATGTTCTTTGCATAATTCTCAACCCAATAGAAAAAAGAAATATGGCTGGTCCCGGGCTACTTTTTTAAATATAGAATTTTAAAAAATAAAAGTATTTCCCTCATTTTCAAATTAATTAAAGTAATTGTGTCCCATGCATTATTAGATTTTTTTATCATTTTGCCCTGAGGCCTATACTTCAGGTGTTCTGTGAAAGAGCCCTATGCTGGGAGAGTACATGTTGATTTACTGGCCCACTACTGCCCCCTTGTGTATTGACAGAGAAATGCCTGTATAAGTTTATGAGGCTATGCACATCATGTTATCCGGCTAGAGGAATATATGCTGCCCTGCCCTCTAGTATGTGCAATGAGATGCGCAGTGGATCCGTTTTTTATCCTAGGCAGCTACATTGAGTAAGTTAGGCTCTCAGGTGCACCTCTGCTACACCTGGGGGAGCTTAGCAGGTCTGTAGTACTCTTTATACACACCAGGGTGCAGGACTGTGGTTGTCGCTGTCCGGGCCAGTGCCTGCACAGTTGATTTTTTAACTAACTTGTATGCTTTCTTGTATGACGGAAGTTTTTTAGTATTTATAATTAAAGGGCAGGTTAAACACCATTATATATATGTCTCATGTTATATTATTGTCATGTCATATATTACTATAGGGTAAGCTCACCTATTTCCGACCTAGTACCATGAGTCGACCACCTGCTGCACCATATTGTCAAGTATCTGTGCTATACTGGGTAAGGGATATTCATTGGGATATAAATTGACATGTTATTGCCCCCCATTATACCATTATCATTTACATATTTATTCATTTTCATATACATATAATGCGTTTAAGTGACACTGCATGACCTGTTTTGAGATGAGAAAGACCATGAATTCTCCATCAAAATCAGTTTTCTTTGCATGTTTATATCTATTTGTCTCATTCAATCCACTGTTTAATGAGTTCATGTGAATTAAGGTATATCTAATAAACAGGAATCAAATGTATTTTTATGAAAATATTCATATGGGCACATTTGACAAGTAACCCATCTGGACTCACTAATTTCACCATAAGTCGACCATAATTTCACCATGAGACGACCTCAATCTACAGTGTGTTAGCTGGTCTCCCATGGTAGTTTTGACAGTGCACAAAATCCTACGTACTGTGCCTACTTTAAACAATTCCCCAAGATCAGGAAAATTACATTTTCAAGGCAGAATGGCAATCTAAAACAATTCTGCTAACATTTTACTAAGTAGTTCCAGTTTGTATAGATACAAATTCAGGGTGCTCTATGATGTTTAGATGGAAATAAATCTGGTCGACTTTGGATGCATTTTGGTCGACATTGAGTGAAATTAGGCTATTTGAAATTCTTAGATATAAGGCCAAAGATGTATATATAATCATCTTTAGGGCTTTATAAGATATGATAAGTAGGGCTGATTGGAACGTCCTCTTTTCTTTGATACCTTAAGCATGATGCCATGATGATTCTATGTCACCCAAACTGACTTCTCCTAATGGTCATGAAAAACTGTGACGGGAAGGGTCGACTTATGGTAAATCTACCCTACGTTAGATACAATATCTAGCCTAACCCCAATTACAGTAGCCTCCGTATTGGCATAACATTATTATTTTTATTAGACTTTTAATTATGAGAACACGAGTCTATGTTTTTTTTAAATATGACTAGTCGTAACATCAAGGTTTATATTAAAAAGGTTTTCCTCAAAACCTAAATTTTATGATGCACACGTTGATGAGAAACCATTTTATTTTTTTGAATGGCCTTAGTAGTAGAGTAAAGTACCCTAGTTCCGGACATTTAGTGGATATCCTCAGATTTCTCTGGGTAGGAGTTATTTGTTAAGGCCCAACTAGTGGCATATAAAAGGCAAACATGTTGTTGTAAAAGTACATTGGGTTTGAAAATGATCGTTTGGTCAGCAAGATGGATCAGGCTTGATTGATTACTAGTCAATTTGGCACCTAATTCCGGACAAAGGTACCTAATTCCGGACACATTTCAAAGCACCTTAATTCTGTACAAGGGGACATTCTATGTGAAAATCAGTGATTACCATAAAAGGTCAATACTATATGTATCCGTTTCTGCTAGAACTATACATGAATCGTATGTTTTATCAACAATATAATCCCCTTATCTTTCTCTCTGTGCTTAACATCACTGCTTGGGAAAGTGATCTATATAGACTTGGGTATACCAACAGTAATGGATTTGATTATGTTTATTTGTGTGCAACATTCCAGAGTCTTGGGTTATAGTGAGGTCAGGGTTCGCTGTAGCCACTCGCCAAATCGCCAATGGCGAAACAAAGTTGAATTTGGCTAATGCCCTCCACTAAGAATTCGCCAAATTGGCTAATTGTGGCTGTAGGACAGTTTTTACTTATTCACTATACACATGTTATATATCATTGGAAAGGAGAAATTCAGGGCAAGCCAGCTGGTTTAATTATATTCTGATGTATTAAACGTAATTATGAATATTCTCGAAAGAAAGTAAAATCATGATTAAAGGACAACAAAATTATTAGCAGGTCTCCCAGCTACTGTTCAGGGTTATAGGAAATGTGAGTGTCTACCCGTAATGATAGTTTATGATAAAGGAAAGGTGCAATCTGATCTATTGTACAAACCCTAAATTCATGATAAGACTTCATAGCAAAAACGGTTTGGCTAATCAATGCTGAATTTGGCTAATCAAAATGGGTACAAATTCGCCAAATTGGCTTATTGAATCCAAGTCCTAGCGCTGACCCAGAAGGTAATATGTAAGGCATTCACAAGGAATTGTCACATAACCAATTATCTATGTATTTAGTGCTAGAATTATCATGTTATTGCAGGGTGTCCGGAATTAGGGTCTGTCCGCCTTTGGGTGCCTTTACTCTACAATCTCAACGGCTAACATTCATACGATGTGTACAATATCAGCAGAAGAATGGCCCAGTCAATTTGGACATACAATGTACTTTCAATAGATATATCTTAAAGGGGCATTCTCACCACTCGCACTGCCCAGTAAACAAATAACGTTATACACCATTTTATAACGTTATATAACGTTATATGTCAATGTTTTCCTAAGGCACCTTAGTATGACATGTAAAATTTGAAACGTTATTTTGACGTAAAATAACAGTTTTTTGTTAGCTGGGTAGCTACATAGTAGACTAGAACAGTACTAGAATTGTGAGTGGGATACGCTCGGTGATTATGCCACTTTAATAATCTCAAGAGATAGAATGGGCAATAGATAAAATCCTAGAAATAGATTTTTGAAATCCTTGGTTTATATTGAAAGGGAAAGATGACTTAATTCAATATAATATTCACAATAGGAATATGATTAGAGTTTTGATCTTCGTCCATTTTCTGTGATTTATCCTGATGCAGTCTCGGCCTGTGATTGGTCCTAGTTCTGGGGCAAGGTGAAAGCCAGGTGAGAACGTAAAGTCTTTATCATGTAGATCCTATTTGAAACCCTTCAGTGTGAAAACATCATCAGTAGCATTTTTTGCGAAAGGCCACTCAACTCCATAGAGAGGGCTCGATAGATGACTTCCTCGGTGCACTAATATTCCTAGGCTCCTTATACGACCAATCTCTCAGTCACTAGTACTTAACCTAGTTAGTTGTTGTTTTTGGCTCCCTACATGGCCAACCTAGGTAAGTTAATATCGTCAGGTCGGTCAATACTGACCAACCCACCAAGTATTTTGATTTCTAGAGGGAGCCACTGAGTGGTCATCATAGTATCTTTCAAGTGGCACCAACTAGTGGTATACAAATACAACAACTAAAGTCCACACCAATGATGAACCTAGGATGTCAGTACTGATGAACCCTTTTCAGTGTACCTGGTACCATCGTAGGAAGTCAGACATACAGCGTGAGAGAGTGAGAAATTCTCACCAAAAAATGTACCCAGCTTCTCATTATATTGGATAACATATACCCCATGAGGTGCTGCACCGGGTCAGTTTATGTCTGATAAGGCAGACCCCATAACACAGAATGTCAAATATCTCAAATAGAGTGATAAGACTGGCTCCCACAAACAAACCTGCAGAACCTCCAACATCTCCTGTGGAATAGAGACATAAATCAGTGAGAAAAAGGGATCTTTTTTGAGGTACAAGTTTTGCTATGCTTAAGTATACAAAGGGCTGTGTTCGATGCCCCCATGGATTACGATGTGTCCGTATTCAAAGGCTCCAAATTGAAAAATAAATGCAAATTCCCAATTACATTGATACCTCTCTGATGTACTTCACTTGTTGGGGCTAGGGCCTGCGGCTTCATGCATTTTGGTCCCATCCCCGACTTGTGAAATATGGTAGAGACGGTATCAATGGGCATTGTATTTGTCTATATATTCTTTACTTAATAACGAGTCTTACTCCGGTGGCACAAACCTGATTTGGAACCCAGGAGGTTTAACCCTTAAAGGGCCGCTGCACTGCCAAAAGATTGTTTCTAAATACTGGGGGCATTGCGGATCAATATTTATATACTACTAAAGCCGGCACTACTTCACAGATTGTAGCATAACTTGCTAATATTTATACAAATCTAATTTGAAGCATTCCTTATATGCCATACTTGAGCTATCCCGTCACTGTACATATGCAGTGGCGATTTTGGGTACTGAAAAGACATTGATTTCACCAAAGAGCTCTGTATTTGACTCCCCCCTTGAAATAACCCATGTCCGTATTTCACGACCCTGTGACATCATCAATGACATCATCAAGGGCACTTTGTTTTCATTTGTACGGTGTAGAAAAGAACTATTTTGGGCTCCCTCCACCATAATTTTGCTATTTTGAATCGAAAAAGATGAAAAAAATAAATATAAAGGCACACTCGTTTAAGTCTGTTGAAGGGTAATTTCACTTGGTGAAGGTGGGGGCCGCATTACATGAAATACGGCCCCACCTCCACCTCATGAAATAACCCTTTCAACAGACCAAAACTCGTGAACCTTTGTCTATGACCTTGTTAAATGCATTTTTATTTATTGCTAGTTAATTCAGGATTAATCATAAAATATAAACATGATGCAAAATTTGACATCTGTATTCATAAGTGGTCAGTGTGATTGGAAACTTCACTCTGTCGTGGAGGGTCTACTTCACTGTGAGCCTGAATAAATTGATACTATATAGCCAATATGCAAATACTTTTCCTAAGAGTTTTTAAAGAACTATATGATACTATCTACTTTTTCATACTTACCCAACAGATTATTAAAGTCATAGGCAATTTGTTGCTTGGTTTCCGAGTAGCTCAGCTCACCAAGAAAGATGTCCATCTTCAAGAAATTCTCCCTGTGAAATACAACATAAAGGTACAAAGATGTTAGGGCTGAGTCATTTATTGCCACTTGGGGGGGGGGGGACTCCGTGGATGCAGGGGGGGTCATCATAGGAAACAGACCCTCCGGGGGGGGGGGCTAAACTGGAAGAGCCTCCATGTTGGAGGGCGGGGTGATGATAAAATATGGTCCATTTAGATACTCATGTGATTCCACAGGTGCATGTAATGTTCTTTTTTTTTTTGGGGGGGGGGGGGGGGGGTCGCTTTAAAATCCGAACGTAGTGGCAGGGTTGAGTTCACTTTCCCCTGATTGTTGTGGGGTTTGAAATAAAAATTGCCGTTTTGGGAAATTCCACCAAGCCCCCCCCCCCCTCAGTTAGTAATATATGACTTGGCCCTTAGTTTCACTGTATATAGAGAAGAGTTGATGAGTGCTATACTGGTCACCTCTCTACTACCCTAGCTATGTGCATCCAAGTAATGATGTTGAAAAATTGGGTGGTTTACATCATAGTAATTGTTGTAGTTTCCTTTTTCTCATATTATGTATCATAGAGTATTATCCTTAGAAACGAAAATGTTATCTTATGCATACATGCCAGCACAATCAAGCTATTCTATCGATCCTCTTATATGAATCTTAAACATCTAATAGTTAAGGTGCATACGAATAGACTTATGTTATCATTGAAAAGGAGCCCTCTTTCACTTACCGAAAGAAAGCTGTACCAATATGATTTCCTTCTACAAAAACAGCAAGATCTGATCTCAGCTTACTAGCTGCTGCATCAAATTCATCACCAACATTTCCTATTATGGTGGTAAAGTCACTTTTTTTCTGCAATTTCTTTAACACTTTTGCCGCTTTCATTTCATCTACTGTTGTATTCAACTGTACTAGGTCCACATTTAATAAGGGAACTAGTTGGAGGTAGTCACTGACGTTGACAGGGTGGCTTAGTAGATGCTCAAATAGTGGCATATAGTATGATGCTTTGGAGTTATCTGCAATAACCTCTGTCAGTTCAGCATCTAAACGTGTGTAGAACTTTTTGGTTGTGTACTCGTCCATCATACTAGTAAAAACAGTCATGGCTGAATTCTGAACTCTGTGGAAGCTATCAGCAAATTCCTGCCCCCTGCCTCTCAACTGCTGTAATAATTGGTCAGTGCTAGCAATACTCTCAGTCAGAAGTTTTGATCCAGCCTCAGATGCCAGATCTGTTTTTCTCAAAGTGATATTTTGCATATGTATCCTTGCGTTCTTGCTCAAATTTCTTATGTTCATCCAAAATCCAGACCTTGCATTTACAAGCGTATCCTTTGTCCAAGATTCGATATCTTTGAGTGCATCAAGATCTTCTTCCATCTTCAGATTATGTTTGGTGAAATTACTGATTCTCAGATCCATCAGTTCAAGTGGATTTCCAATTACTCTGTCATTCATGAGGAAGATATAGTAGTTGTACCTTGTACAACTATATTCAAAATCTGAGACTATCTTTTCTAGAGATGCAGAGTCACAAGTTATATTGTTAACACACAACTTCCCAATATCTGTCATGGCCGTGATATATCCCAAAGCATTCCCAATGTGCTTCAGTAACTCTGAAACATATTTATGCAGAACATTATGTGTGGGTCTAAAAAGCTCCAAATTAAGGAAGCTCGAGTCATATATTCTATCTTGTGTGGCTTTGTAAGTTCCCATTGGTGTTGCAGTGGTGTATGAATAGTTCACTTTAACCAGATGGTCGACGGCTCTTGACATTAGCATAGCTTTATTAAAAAGTTGATCCTCAACTGGCGCCCATCTTGAGTCTCTACGGGAGAAATCAGGAGGACCTGTGGTATTGGCTTCACTTGCAATCCAATTTACCAGACGCTTTGCTGAATCACCCAATGAATAGTAATCCAATGTCACATGATCAAACACCCTTTCAGAGTAAACTGTCCATGTACGCTTAAAGTTGTACTCAATCATGTAATGCACCTTATTCATCGCTCTGCCTGCATGAAAGTTAGCTCGGGTCCTAATCTCCTCTATTACATCATAAAGGCCATGACCAATCTCCTCAAGACGTTTCTCGATAAGATCATACGTCTGATCAATCCGTACCACTACTGTCTCCAGTGCTGATACAAGGCGCTCATCAGAAGCTACCTTAATTTCATCGACTCTTTGGTTTATTTCTCTTGCATGCACATACTTAGACTGCAGGTTTGTGATATTACCAGACAACATTGCGTCACTGTCAAAGTTGGAGATGCTGCCATAGGCTAGCGTTGTATCAACTGCTATGTACTCGCATGAGATGGGGCAGTTGCATGTTGTAGCCCACACTCTCTCAAAGTTTTCTGAAATGGATATGGGTATGCATGTTTCTATTACTTTTTTTACGGTATATGATTTGTTGGATGTCAGATCACATTTCACTTGGCCTGCAACCACCATAATATTGGTACTAATATTACTTTGTATAATGGTAGGTACAGTGCACAAGCACTGCTCCCCCCTCTTTAAATATACACTGCATTTCAGACTAACAACATAGTATGGTAAGTACCGCTCATCACCTTACCATGAATACTGCTACAGTGAAGACCTAGAAAAATACCCGGTCAACTGAATGACGCAACCCACTAGTCTTGGTACAGCCCACCATTGCTGCCCAGCTAGTGTAGATTAATATTGCCACACTGACATAATTAGATTATTCCCTTGGTCATTGATCATGAGACAGGTACAGTGCACCAGCACTTCCCTCTCGTATGTTATTTATTTATTTTATATTGTTATACTATTTAGTTTAGTTTCATTAATAATTTGACACATGAGTTTAACCAACACTCATTGATACCCCTAGTTTATGTACCATCTCTATTAAAAGTGGAACTGAAAATTGCTTTTTTATGATATCACTACTACTTGCCTCCAACAACATTTGGGTTGGCAACACCATATTCCTGTGTATCTGTGTGTCTAGATTTATTTACATATGTATGTACATAGTTGTATCAATTTCAACTGCAAAAAATCGCAGTAAGAGCCGCAATTTGGATTGAATAAAAAATCTTGCAATCTATCAATCCTCCAGCCTCATAAAATACGGCCTGACATTCAGCTTGTGAGTATTCAACAGACTAAAACTTCTGCACCTTTGTTTATTTATATCTGCTTCTTACTAATGTGGCCTGCCCAGCTGCTTTTGGTCTTAACTCCTTGAGAAATCACCCTATTTCCAATTTGAGAACAGTTACAAAAACGCAAAACAATCTGCATTGACGAAATGCATGTAGGGCTAACAAAAAAACTCAATCCGACCAGTGGTTGCACAGTTATTGCATTTTGAATCTTTCCAGGATGAGGCAATGATTTTCTCTTTCCTGATTGGATGAGAACATGTTGAACTCTATCAAGAGAGATGAGGATATTTGACTATTTGTAAAACGGGATTGATTTGAGTCAGAAACTAGTTTTAGAAAGTTTACAAGAATTTTTGGCAGGTCGCCTTATATCCCCATAGATCTCCAAAAATATCACCAAATTCCCAAAATAAGAAGGATATTTGAAAGCCAAGACGTTCTACTTTACGTACGGAAATCCCATTCAATACGATGCGCCACATTAACAGACATCATGCAATGACACACTATTGAACATTGTGTCGGGACAATAGCACCTGCCCATCTATCTTCTTAAGCCCTATCTTATTAAACCCCCAGAAAAAAAATCTGGAAGAACAACATTGATTTGGGTAAAAGCCCTGTCCCACAAGCCCCAAAAACTAACGTACCCTCCCAGTAAACACCCTACGTAATTCCAACGTAGCTCTGAGGTTTCTCTAGGTAGTTTTCCAACCAAAGGTTTGAGATTGGTAAATTTGGAAGGTTTGTAGACGTCAAAACATGAAGGTTTATTTACGTTCAACAGAGGTAGAAGTCTGATTTACGTTTATCTACCTCATTCGAACGTAAATTTACGTAACAAATCTACGTAGATCTACGTTAAAAAACGTAATTTTTCAACTTCAATTGGGTATATAACTTCTCAGTTTCACACTAGGTGGCAGCACTTTCAACTGTGGAGAGAATATGACAGCTCTTTAATGAATCTACCACATTCAAGCAGTAATTTCTCATTAATTATGAATTAAATGTTATGCAAATGAACCATATACAATTTAATAATTATATACTATGGACAGCAGGTAAAAAAATTAAGCATTGATATGCACATTAAAGGACTTTACTGGGCAGACACCACATTGGTGGTAATGGAAGAAATACAAAGCCTCTCTACAGCCAAAACTAAGCAATAGATCTATACTGTCAGGCTGTTCAGTTAAACTATAAAGATGTACTATATATATATATATATATATATATATATATATATATATATATATATATATATATATAGAAAGAAATGTGATTAAGAATGAGAGTAGTTAGTTTGTATAAATATTGTCTGTTAATGTAAATGTGTCTGTGATATCTTTGTCTGAATCCCACTATGTAATATCATATTAATGTGTTTACAAAGTTGGACGTAGATTTACGTCTGAGCTACCTAAGTCAGACCTGCAGGTTTGAGATTGGTAAATAAACCTTATTGTTTTAACGTTGATAAACCTTCCAAAATTACGTAGTTCAGACCAAAAAGCAACGTTAATTTACGTCTGACCAACGTAATTGTGTTTACTGGGCTGCTACTAATGAAGCAGATTTCCGTCAACAAAATACAATAATTTTTCATCTTATTTACAACGGATATGTCATTGTCTCCCCTATGGCAACCACAAGTTGATTACTAAATGGGGGACCTCACAGAGTAGTATAATGATTACTCAAGGAAATTGTATCTTATCCACAAAAGTGGATTCAATTACTCTGATTAATACTGTATGTAGCAAACAGGATTTGGGGCTATCTTACACAGTCCAAAAAAACTCAGCATGCAGGATAGGCCTAGGCCACAAAAAAAAGAAATTGTTTCAAAACAGGGCCGACCTTACTAGGGTTTTTTATGCAATTTTGAAGAAATGTTTCTATTTTAACCTTTTTTGGTCAATTTTAGGGTCTTTGGAAAGGTGGCTTAGTACTTTCATGTTTAAAAACGTTTTAAAAAAAGAGAAAAAAAAAGACCTCCCAACCCTACATCTTCTTGCCATGTAACCTACCTAGAAATTGGATGACACAGTTGAAGTGTTGATGAACAGTACAGATAGGAGGGTGATCTGGAATGAAGATGATAATGTTACACCATTTAACATTTATACATTGGACTAAGGCCACTCAAAAAAGTAAACCAGTGCGCCGTGAGCATCATGAGAATTGTGATTTGATGAAAACCTTTTTTTCTTTTTAAAGATTTTAATGAAAAAAATATCAAAACGTGTTCAAATATTGCAATATTTGGTGTGAAATTAAAGATTATACGGTATTTTGTGGATCAACAAAGTCTTAACTGCTAAAATATGAAAATCTATAGTTTCCCTATACATTTTAGCCTTTAGCTTTGTAGAGACTGTGATGCTTGAATAAGGCCCTACTGAGTAATTTTTAGCATTTACTGTGTATTTTGAATGGGGGAATTACAGTGTACACTAGGAAATTAGTAAATTGAGCCATGATCTAAGCTAAATCCTAGGGAATGACATTGAATAAATTAGGTAGCAAATTAAGTATGGCCGTGAGGAATATTCTGGTACATTTTTAACTGAATTAATTTTTGAGCCTTAATAAACGGACCATGTCACTTTAAAGGGTAAGAGTGGTAGCCACATTAGCCAACAATCTGTTCAGTACTTACCTGGGTTATTGAGACTTGGAGGCATGTAGAATTCTCTGCATCCACATTTTTCCACTAGATTGCGTTGGTAGCAGTCAATGCTGCAACTGTGCTTGGAATATTGGGTGTGGAACTCAAGTGGTTGATCCTCTTTACACTTGCCATATGGCTCTTTTAGATTCTGAATCTGTAGAAATAATTAGCACTGTTGACACATAGTCTTCCTGCTTGAAGAACTGTTTAACTCTTCAAAGCAAGATACAGTACACATTAGATTTTGTGCTATACATACTTTTGCGGATTTCATGGATTTTAAAGTATTTTATTTGGGTTTATATTCAAAATTTTAAAATATGCGAAAATATGAGCAGAGGTCAAATTGATCCAAAACCGCTGCATAACTACCACTTCTCAAAATTCCTGAATCTAAACCCAGCAAAATTGCATTTTTTAACAAAAACATGAAAATTCATACCAGCAAAAATATGTTTACAGTAGTACTTTAATGCATGATGCCCTCCACCAACAGGATACATGAATGCAGCCGCATACAATAATTCACCAGACCTGCATTGAAGCAATGTCTATACTTCTAAGGCAAACAAAATGTATGAAAGCAGCCCCAGTGAGTCGACTTACCAGGGATGCATCACATTGAACTGAAACATTGAACTGATTTCACTTTCACCAGCTAGAAAATATTATATATGATGAGTTCTTAGTCTTTTTTTCAACTGTGATTTTTTTTTTCAGTTTTGCAATGTGTATTCATTTCATAAATGATCTTTAGTACACAGACATCAAAATAATGGTCGAGCATAAAAATGACACAGTCATGTATGTAACAACTTGATACATGTGGATGCTATATGCTTGAATCCATGCAATGCTCTCGAATGAAAGTATAAGCAGCACCAATAGTTTTCAAATATCTAGAATAAATATGTGGATGAATCTGTTTTTGACTATATATCAGTTTTTCAATATTTTACTCATTGAGGATTTACTTGTACAGTGTTTATCCCCGTTTATAAGCCCAGGCTGGCAGATTTCTACACATGGCAAGCTTATGATGTATTACAAGGGAATGTTCTCTATAATCTGTTATCATTTCACTATCTATCAAGGTTCTTGGCATAGAATAGTCCCATTAAAACTAAACAACCTTTGTGAATATCACCATAGTGTGGGAAGGTTTGATGGATGCAGCACTTGTTCGTGGTCCCAACACTAAATTCCTTATGACACAGGAGGTTCAATCTTGCCACTCTTTGGCTTTCCCAGGTCATGTGATACATATTCCCCATTGTGATTGGCTGAGAGCCTTTGAATTAGGGGAGCTCAAAAAAATGAACACATTTTTAGCAATAAAGCCTGCACATAACTATAGCTCAATCGGGTCAGCCACGCTCTATTTCGACCTGCCTGCTGGAGACACCCAAGAATTATTGACCCGCTAGCGCAAAAATCCACCGACACCCCCCCCCCCCCCCATTTAAAAAAAAAAGACCACTCACTTAAATTAATAGATATACTACTACATCAGAATCGAGTAAATACTCAAATTAAAAGCAGAAGTATGACTAGATAATCTCAAATTAATGTTCTTGCTACTCCTACCCTGCCATTATTTGGGGCCAGGTTTATATAAGACCTAGTTACCCTTTTGACAGGTGGGAGAGGCTAATATTCAGTGCCCTCCATACAAACTACCAAAATACAGTTATCATTGATATTACTAGGTGACAGCTGACCAGGACTCCCTCGTCATTGTGGTACACAGAGCCGCATTGGTATTTTGTATACGATCACAGACAAGTTGTCAAGGCGTTGTGTTATAATGTGATGCATTAGCCATTGTATATACAATTTAAATTAAAACGAATTTGTGATCTCTCTTATGAATTAGTGGAGTAAAGTGATAATGTAAGCTAGTAGATGGATACCCGTTCTAAATGCCTGTGAATGTACCCAGTAAGCCAAATTTCACAAACTCACATTTGGCTTATCAGGTGGGTTTTCTCAAAAGATAATGGTGAAGAAAAGTACGAAAACATACTTGTTAGTTTTACTGATTCTATATTGAATTCGGGAGAAAATACATGTATATCTCTGACAAGGAACCCCCTCCTCCCCTTATATACTATACTATACTATACTATATATAACTGGTGTGTGTGTGTGTGTGCACCCCCCCCCCCAGCTCACTCAGTATCAGGTACAAAGGGAGGGTTGGGAGAGGGGCACACAAGGGGTTGTGCTATACACCTATGTTATATATAGACACCTAAGGCCGAGAAAAAAAAAGTTGTGTTCCGGTAACATGGCCAAAAATAAATAGGGTCGCTAGGTCATGTTTTTTTTTCTTTTTACAATCCTTTAGCAGTAAAATCATCAAAAATGTCCTAAATTTTGTCAAAAATTAAAAGAATTAGGGTCGGCACCTAAAACGTAGGATCGGCCGGGATACAGGAACTCAACCTTTTTTTTCAGGCCTAATGTAGCCATGGCCCATACCTGATAACTTACCAGAGTGATGTGGCCTTGGACAAGTGCATGAGCCCCAGGAGGGACTGGTAGGCTCTGAGCTTTCATGGGAACACTCTTCTCTTGGTCGTGCAGAAAAACCCTCACCCCGGCTCCCTCATTAGGTCCAGCCGTGTATTCATACTGCTCTATGTTGATAAACAAGCGCAGGGCATTCTGGGATCCTTTTTGTGGTATGGAAGAGATTAAGAAAAAGCATATTTTAAAATAATTTTAGCTTAAATTATTTGAAACAAAAAGTCATTGCCTATGAAACTATGCACGTTATTATCGTTTGGGTCAAAGTTTTCTTGAGGAGGATGGAGTTGAAGATATGGTCACAAATATCACCTTCTATAGTTTTCTTAAATTAAGGGTTTCCCATCCAACAAAAATATGTTGTTTAACATCAAAATAATGTTCTTAACATTATATAATGCTATGCTATGATGAGGGGTCATACATATGTACCGTTGTATGACGTTTTTTGTTTACTGGGTTAGCTTTTGGTTGAGGACAGTGTACAGATTATATTCAGGGCCTACTTTACAAGAATAGAGCTAGCAGACGTTTAACATACCTGCCCTACTGCTATGTTTGACCTTATTACCGTTTGCTGCCATGTTAAAGACATAACAAACCCCAAAGTCAGTCAAAGTTTCAGTGAAGTCATCAGGAGAGCACTCCCTCTCATCCCACGTACAGCTGTCACAAGAATAAAGCTGTGTGTCATGAGATGGGGCCAATGTGATAGTCTGTGACCGGATGTCATCTTTGACTGGGTGCCATCTTTGACCGGGTGCCATTTTTGACCGGGTGCCATCTTTGACCTGGTGCCATCTTTGACTTGCCGGTTCAAAAAGGGTTTATTTAGGGCAGATGAAGAAATAAACCCTTTTTTATATAGCAGGTCAAAGATGGCACCCGGTCAAAGATGGCACCCTGTTGAAGATGGTATCCGGTCAAAGACTATCACATTGGCCCCATCTCAGCTTTTGTTTGTTTTTATAGGACAAATTCTATTGTGAATTTTGTATCTCAAAGATGATTGATTCAAACATGTTAAAAAAAAACATGTTAAATGTTAATGGGTGTAATAAGACTTTATACATGTATCACTCATTTTGTTTCAATTTATATCTACATCTGCCCTAAATAAACCGTTTTCTTTCGAGCCGGTCATAGATCGCACCCAGTCATAGATTGCGCCCGGTCATAGACGAAACGGCATGGCCCATGTTTGTGAGACACAGCCAGAATTGATTTGTACTAGGGAACCCCGGAAGTGTCAGTCCAGTATGTATTAGTTATACTTTTTCCAATTAAGATTTATCTCAAAAGGTTTCCTAAGGCCACTCAAAAAAATAAAGTGGATTCTCATCACCAAGCGCATCATAAAAATCAGGTTTAGATGAAATTTTAGATGAAAACATGATAAAAATAGACAAATATTGGCATATTTGGTATCAAATTAAAGCTTATACTGCTAGTAATGCAGTGGGATAGAAATAACTTACATTTTCCCCACTTGTACAGATCAATAATTTCCTAGCAACTAAAATGTTAATTTTGGTCATTAAAAGCGTATATTATCCTATACACTCTAGGCCACGAGTAAGAAAAAAAAAAGTCTCCCTCGCCATATCTTTTTAGACCTTGGTGATGAGAAGCCACTTTTTTCTTTTTTGATTTTTGAAGTATTACGATAACATTTTGATTTTGCCAAGAAGACACCTATTGAACTTACCCTACAATCATATCAGACAGACTGTGGGATGTGGCTTTGTAGAGTTCATGTAAAGTCATGTTTGCCAGTTTTAGTTTCTTTTGTCTCAGATTTTTCTCAGGAGAACGATACCGTCCCTTGGTATACAGAGCAGCAACAGCGCCATACAGCCTCATCTCAACTAACTTAGAGGCTCTGAATTATAATGAAAAGAAGTAAGTACCATAAAACCCTGGCTATAAGCCAAATTTCCCGTGGCATTTTTATTTTCTATAAGCTAAATTATTTCCATGAAACTCACGTTCCGCTTATAAGGGGGTGTTTCTCAAAAGATAATGGTGAAGAAAAGTACGAAAACATACTTGTTAGTTTTACTTAATTCTAAGGCTTTGTAGAGTTTAGTATTTTACGGTCGCAGAATAAACAACTCGGAAGGTTCTTTATACGTTCTGGATGCAAAGAGAGAGAGTTTTATTCACGTTTCCTACTATAGTAATCTAAGTTCGGTTCTTGTTCGGGACGAGACCTGATGAGGTCTGTCTACCACGGAGCCTTCTGGCCTTATATATCCCACCCTACCCGATCGCAGCGCCCCCTTTATCAACACTCGCGCCCTCTGTATACGGGTCACGAACTAGCATCTTATGGTGGTTTACATAACTGCGATCCGAGTGGGATTCGAGTCCCCTACATAACCCCCCCTAGACAAAACATACACATTTTTTTTTTTTTAAACGGATACCTTCTAGGTATACACTAATATATAAAAAAATGACGTTATGTCTATTATACACATAGGGGTATGCAAAGCATACGACTCGAATAACACTATACACACATTTGTTGTACATTAAACATGGCACAAGTATTATCAATACGAACGGCTTAACACGCTTCATATTAACTTAGTAACACTCGTGGACCCACGTGGGGATATATATACATATGACACATACCGAAAATATATACTATCACAGCTCTACTCTTTATCCAGAATAACAGTTTATACAATATATACACTGCTCCCTGATCAATGTACTAGTATTGATCAGGCACGCTTGTCAAAAAAATTTAGACAGCGGGTCCGTGGCGCTCTCCTCTTCAACAGCTTTCCTGATCGTTGTTGGCTTCGATCAGGCACACCAAGAAGAGCGAATCTTATGGTGGGTGTAAAGGTGCTCTCCACTTCTTTCCCTCGAGTTTTTCCGGGTCCGCATCATATCGATTGTATCATCTCTCATCTCCAGTCGTAGCTCCTCGTTCCCTGATCCTTGTTGGAATTGATGGATCAGGCACGCCTTCAGACTTACGTCTGTCAGCGGGTGTAAAGGTGCTCTCCTCTTCTTTTCCTCGTACGTCCCATTCGATTCTACTACCCCTACCATTCCGATTCAGCCCCAATACGGTTCATCACACCCTATCCGTCTAAAGCGTCCTTCTCCTCCAGGAGTTTTAGCGCGGCGGATCGGGTCCCATCCCATTCGTCCAGAAACACTCCGAAACATTCAAGGAACTTAACGTTCATTGCCTCATTTTTGGCATCGAGATCAGATAGTTTCCTCCGCAGTAAGGCGGTGCTGGAAGTAACGGTTTTACGATCCTGCTCTAATTTAGCCTTTTCTTCATTCAACATCTTTTCCTTGTCAATGTAGACCTTCTCTAATTCAGCCCGAGCCTCCTCCAATGCCTTGTCATTCTCTTCTTTATAACGGTCCTTATGTGTCTTCTGAATGGCGACCACCGAATCAGCAAACAGGTTAACGACCCCGGCGTTGAAACGGATCGCTAACTCCTTCTGTGCCTCCTGAAATTCATCTACTAATTTCTGAGCACCCTCACATTCAACTTTCTCAGCCGCTGCGAAATAGTGTGCTACCGGTTTCGTAGACATCCGGAGCCGGTTATCAGGCACAGTGGTCATCGGAGTTGCTGGTGGTTTCAGCGAACTCTGAGGTAGCTGTAATTCCGGGTAGTCCGTTGTATCATCGGACGGAACCGACGGCTGTCTCCATACTAACGGATCAGCTGGACTCGGAGTGGGTTTGCACGGAGCGGGTTTAGACGGAGCGGGTGGGGTAGGTTTGATCGGGCCACGGTTCAAAGGTGACTGATATGCAGTCGTGGCGGATCGGTTGTGGGGTACCCGGAAGGTTGAAGGTGATTCGTCCCGGCCCCGTTTTGCATCACCCCGTGCCGGACTTCGGCTTGCCTGACGTTTAGTGTCAGTTCGATTCCTAGGTGGATCCCCTCGGAACTCCGCTACCTGGTTCCACATTTCCTGGGGCATATCAAACTTCCCCCGATCCAGTAACAAGGCGGTTCGAGCACTCAGTTTACCATTACGGGCATCGGCTACCTCACAGTAGGATTCCGTCATGGTCGATATCCCCTGAAAATCTTCCCTGCCCATTCGGTCGTATTTCTCTCTCCATAATCGGTGCAAATTATTGATTCGGGCCACAGTAGCACTCATACCCGGAGTGTGACAGGTTTTTATAATGGCGAACCATGTTCGCCCTCCGAGTCGTTACACAGCCATCACATTTCTGATTCTCTCGGGTCGCCTCCGTCTTCTGACATTCGTACACCACCGAGTGATGCATATGTCGTTCGGTTAGGTGCCGGAGGAATCTACGGGCCGTTGTGTAATGTTTCGGTCTCGGATTCTTTAAGCACAAGGCAAACGGACAGATGGTTTCCCCCTTCACCAAATACCACTCTTTGTAGGCCCATCGGATTTTCCAACGATGATCCCTACTGTAGTATGCATCCGAATGATGCCGGATCTGGTTGAACCACCATTCGTAGTGGTCAGACGGTAGCGGGTCTTTGATAGTCGGTCGGAGCCAATCTTCATCATCCGATTCGTTTTCCATGTTATATTCCGTGGGGCAGCCATATTTGGTCGGTCCTTTGGCGCATTCCTCGAACGAGGCGGGTACGAACAGACGGAACTCGGTGTTTGAATTTTTGTACACCTCCTGCAACCGCTCAAATTCCTCCTCTGTCATTTTCGGTTTCGGAACTTTCTCCGTCGGTTCATCCCCCTCCTCTTCCTGTTCACCTTCCCCCTCACTCATATTCTCATCCTCCCCCGATCCGACGTTATCCTTCAGCTTCCTTTTCTCTATTATGGCCCCTACCCCGGCACTTGCAGCAGCCTGTATTGCCTTCATCTGTCCGGACGTCGGTTCCTTCTGTTTCAATCCTTCAGTTACCTTCACTACTGTCTTCGGGTCAACTGTTAGATCTCCTATTGGCGTTTTCGGGTTCTTACACTTCCCCCCTTTCTTAGCAGCTCGTTTCTCTTTCGGACTCAGAACTTTCTCAAAGTCGGACGAATCCGTGTCCGTCAGACTTTACTCACTCTTGTCCTTCTTTACTTTCGATTTCCGGAGCACTACCTTTCCTTTCTCTACCGCGTCTTTCCTTAACTTTTCTGCTATCCTCTCCTTCTCGTCCTCTTCGGACGGGTCTCTGTTCATTTTCGGATCATATCCCTTGGTTTTCTTTCCTTCTCGGATCAGAGCACTTATGATCTCGTCTCTGCGAGACGGATCATCGTCGCTCTCCTCCAATCGATCATAAAACTCATCGATGTCGATACTGTATAATTTAGTTTTCCTTTTCCGGTTCGCTAGCTTCTCCCAACATTCTACGTTTCGAGGCAAGATCTTCTTTTCCGGTTCTCTAAAATATATATCCGCCTGGATGTCGAGTCCGGTTATTCCTACTCGAGTCGTTCCCGGAACACTGACTGGGATTACCGGCATTCGTTTCTCCCGGTACATCACCTCGCAGTCAAATACCGCCTTGCGAAACCCTTCGTGCACGTTCAATCCCTTCTGCATCTCGGGAAAGAATAGCAGCCAGTTTGACGGTAACGATTCATAAACATCAGCCCCCAATATAGAGATCAAACAGTCCCGCAGTTCATTCGGAAGAGTTCTCGGTACTCCTCCTTCCGGGACTACGGTCAGTTCATCAGCCAGAAATAGCTCCCGGCCATCGTAACGGCTCACGAATCCCTTCTTGTCGGGTTCGGTATGTTCGGTGGTAACAACTTTAAAAACAGACCGGCCATTCTCGTCGTACTGTCCCGTTTCCTCCTCCATACTCACGTTGCCTAATGCAGCGTCTTCGGTTCTAGTGACGGGTGAGAGCGGTTCATCCATGACATCGGTCATATCGATACTGTCATCTACGGGTTGGCAAGAACTCGCCATGTTTTCGGTCTCTTTCTCGGGGTACGGTTCAAATAAATTTCAGTTTCCTGGTCCTCACCGGGTACCTGTGGTCACAAGCAACCCGGGTCTCCCACTAACCTTGATTTACAACTCTAATTCGCTTTGAAAACAACTGCTCCTCGTGCGCTCGCTGTTGACCTTTGGTCCACCAAAAATCAATATGGCGGTTCTTTCACCCGGAACGACCTTCCGCGCATGCGTGTTACCCCATGAGATCTCGCTCGGGGCGTGACCTCATGACCTCGTTCCAGATGTAAACAAAGGGGTTTTCGCGCCATTCATTACGGTACTAATTGCTGTCTGTCGGAGTCTTTCATTGGTTCGGAGTGAGCTCGTCAGGAGTATAAGTAGATGTATTTACAGGTGGCATATGCTCAACCCGCCGGATTATCCGTCCACCACCCTCAGGAACACTCTAATCCGGTTAATTAATCCCCTCCTCCAGTGCCTGGGTATCGTTCCAACACATAGGACAGATATACCCGGTCTGCCCACCGGATAATCATATGACATAACATAAAACTGGATTACATTCGTTGTGATTCAGGCTAGGTAATTGCAGTCCCTGGGTTCAATCTAGGACTGCGTCTCACCCCTTCTGGGTGAGGTTTTAGGTACCTGGTGACGACAGGGGCCTTTTCGGACGGTGAGCGGGCCACACTCAACGTCTTCCCCCTGCGCTTCCCTTCGCCTGCCGAGACTTTGGATTTCTTACCCACCGATCGTTTTGGCGAGTTTTCGTCCTGCACCTTCTGTTTCTTCGGGCGTCCCACCCCACGTTTTACAGCCATATTCTTTATTTCTTTCTTCATCTGATTTAATTCATCCGTTCGCATCTTGAACATTTCCGCGGAGTACTCCCTTCCTTTCCACGGTTTCAGCCGATCAACGTTGGATTTCTGATTCCTACCATGCGTATCCCTCATTAGCACAGTATTGTCACTGATCCGCTGTGTGATCCGCCAAGGTCCATCCCAATTATCACTTAATTTAATCCCTACTAACGGTTCATGGTACCTGCCTACCAATTCTCCCACTTCGTATCTTCTAGTCTTAAGATTCGTGTCATAACCGACCTTCTGCCATTTAGCATTCTTCTGTAACTCTTGTCTAACCAATTCGTATGCATTTTTAAACTGTTCTTTCAGAGCCTCCACAAACATTATCTGACATGGTACCTCCGGGTTCATTCCTACTACCCCAAAAACCAGGTCCGCGGGCATGATCAGATCCTCCCCGAACACTAGTAAGTTAGGGGAACAGTTAGTGCTAGCATGTACGGTGCTGTTATAGGCATGACATACAAAGTCACATTGTTCATCCCAGTCATCCATTCTCTGATTTACTAGTCCCTTCAATACTTGTATCAGGGTTCGATTAAACCTTTCTACCTGTCCATCACTCTGCGGCCGGTATGGATTAGTACGAGTCTTACAAATCGCTAACTGATGGCACATCTCCTGCCACAAATTTGATTCGAATTCCCGTCCCTGATCGCTGTGTAACATTAGTGGTACACCCAGATACAGGATCCAACCTTTCACCAGCGCTCGAGCACATGTTGCAGCCTTATGGTCCTTCATCGGAAACACTCGTGTATACTTAGTGTAATAATCCGTCACCACCATCATACAAGTATTACCTTCGGGAGTCGTTACGAATCCGGTTATAATGTCTACAGCCACTCTCGCGAATCTCACCCCGAATAGTTCCTGGGTTAGAGGCATCTTACCCATTCCGCTTCCCGTCTTACTAGTGCAACACCTGGGGCAGGTCTCTATCCATCTCAATAGATC
Organism: Harmothoe impar; assembly: GCA_947462335.1. NCBI lineage: Eukaryota > Metazoa > Annelida > Polychaeta > Phyllodocida > Polynoidae > Harmothoe > Harmothoe impar. The sequence goes on along the minus strand of OX381711.1, from coordinate 8,955,854 downwards.
CGTACTCATTCCTGGCCAGTAATATTTCCTTCCTAATCGTTCTAAGGATCTCTTTTTCCCGAAATGTCCACTGGTCTGGTGTCCATGGCAGAAGAACATTATGTCCCTCCGCATGGCTGTTGGTATCACAATCTGTCGGATCCGATTTCCTAAGGCATTTACCTTCCAACGGTACAGTGTATTCTGTACAATTTCAAGTTCCTCCCATTGTGCAATTAGTCTACGGATTTCCCTGTTCTCTAATGAAATTGCGGGTCTTGCCGGTCTTCCTCCTGCCTCTAACAATTCCTTCATTCGCTTACAATTCGGATCCTTCTCTTGAAATGCTCTAATCGATTCATCTCCCCATTCTAATACACTTGGTTCCATATTCCTATACGGATGCCTCACCCCAGCTAAAACAGCATTGTGTGCCCCACAATCGGTACAACCAGTGTTCTGACATTTCCTAATAGGTATTCGTGACAAAGCATCCGCATTGACATGTTTCGCACCCTTCCTATGTTGTATCTGACTATGATCCAATCCAAATTCTGACAAATGAGCGAGCCATCGTCCGATCATTCCTTCTGCATCCTTGAAGTTCAATAGCCACCTCAATGATGAATGATCCGTTCTCAACGTAAAGTCCGATCCCCACAAAAAGTGTTTGAACTTTTTAGTGTATACAACCACCGCTAGTAATTCTCTCTTGGTCGTACAATAGTTCCGTTGCCCCTTATTCATCGTGTTACTTGCAAATGCTATGGGTACCTCTTCCCCATCCTGTACCTGAGAAAGGGCTGCCCCTATACATTCGTTACCGGCATCCGTGTCTAAAATGAAATGGCCATCCCGAGTCGGATATCTGAGTACCGGGGTTTCCATGAAAAGGTTCTTTATCTTTCGAAAAGACTCCTCCTGCTCTAAACCCCACGGAAACACTTCCTTCCTTCTCCCCGGCGTCCAGTGTGACAGACTTTGAATCGGATAACTCAGTTTTGAATAACCGGGCAAGAAATCCTGATAGTATGAACAAAAACCCAAGAACGAGCGCACCTCCTTTGGACTTCTAGGTGCCGACCATTCCATTACCGTTCGAATCTTTTCCGGATCTGCCTTCACTCCATCCGTTGATATGATTCGTCCCAGATAGTTGATACTCTTATGAAACAAACTACATTTCTTCGGTTTTAGTTTCAACCCATTCGATATAATCCGCTTCAATACAACCCTCAAGTTTTCTAGACAATCTTCGAATGATTTCCCGAATATTATGACATCATCCAAATATACTAAACATTTCTTCCATAAGATGTCGCTCAATAAAGTCTCCATCATTGCCTCGAATGTGGCCGGGGCATTACATAACCCAAAAGGCATCACATTATATTGGTATAAACCAATATGGCTCGAAAACGCGGTCTTCTCCATATCATCCTCTTTCATTCCCACCTGCCAGTATCCGGATTGTAGATCAATCGTACAAAACCATTTATTTCCGCCCAGGGAATCAATAGTCTCATCTATCCGAGGGAGAGGATAGGAGTTCTTCTTGGTCAATCCATTCAACTTACGATAATCGATACAGAATCTGATGCTTCCATCTTTCTTGGTTACCATACATACCGGGCTACTCCAAGGGCTCGTACTCGGGACAATCACCCCTTCTTTCAACATCTTTCCGATTTCTTCCTCAGCCACCACTTTCTTGGCTAGAGGCAGTCGGCGGTATGGTATTTTGAAAGGTTCCGCATCCCCAGTCTTTATACAATGCAATACTTTATCAGTCCTCCCCAATGGTTCTCCTGGTTTTGCGAATGCCGTCGCACATTCCTCCAATACGTTCCTTAATAAACCTTTCTGCTCGTCATTCTCCAACGCGGAATCCTTCAACAATTGATTCACTCCCTCTTCCAGTTCAGGTTTTTCACTTATACTGCATATGTCCATTCGACTACCGGTGACCGCCTCCGCGAGTACAACCTTGCCTATTATAGTGCCTTTATTTAGATATACAGTCTTCAAACCCGGATTGCTCACAGGAGTTACTGCCCATGAGGCATTTCCCACCAAAGTGTCTGCTGACTCCAATCCCTTCTCCTTCAACATTTCCATGTCCGGTTCGAATACTCCCGCTTGACCCCTAAAACATCGGATGGATGACATCAAGACATCACAGGCCGTTCCGGGCGGTATTTTTACGGTTTGTGCTACACATGCCATTCCACTAACATTCTTGGCTATACATTGGATTCGGTCTCTATACGGATGGTTCAACTTCAATTTGCCCGTAACCGGGTCCAATATAGCGCCATATAATGACGCGAAGTCCATTCCTAAGATTCCAACATCCTCTATCTCCGCCACCGTCGGTGAAAATACGTATTCCCTTCCTCCCAATACTACTATCATACAAGTCCTACCAAATGTCGGTATTTTGCTTCCGTCGGCCCCACATGCATTTACCCTCGTTGTGAGGTCCTCATCCATGTCGGACACCAAATCGAAGAACTTCTTGGAGATAACGGAGTGGCTAGCCCCACTATCTATCAAAAAATCTCCCAACCTGCCATTCACAGATACCGACACATACCATCTCTTCCCGTCCAACACAGACGGATTACTAGCGAATCTCTTGATATCAGTTTCCAACCCAAGATCGAATCCATGGTTCTTCAAATAATTCAGACACGGATGACCTCGGGGAAGGCGGATGCCACTTACTCTGGTCAACTCCTCTATCCACCCGTCCTCTGTACTAGTGTCCGGTTTCCCGGTTCTGCTCCCCATGGCAATTTCTTCACTAGTCCCCCCAGCCCCACACGATTCTGGCCCTTCTTCTTGACCCGTGCTGCTGGGCGATTGGTCGGTACCTGATTCAAATACATTCGCGTCGAAGGCCTTTTGGCAACTTTCTACAGGGGTTATCCGTTTGCCGTTACTAATAACCCCCTCTAATTTCCCGATTCCTCCTCCTTACGTTCTCTCCATACGGGTTTCTCTGCAGTACAAGACGAGGCGAAATGCCCCATTTCTTGACATCTGAAACATTTAATAGTTGATCGGTCCGTTCTCGGCTTTCGTTTAACCTCCATCATATCTTTCATCTGTTTCATCATGGCCTCCATGATCTTACCCATACTCGTTTCTTCCGGAGCATTACTGCTGGTGGATTCAACTTTGTTTTCTATGGGTTTCTCAACGGATCTGACGTGAGTATCTGTTGGAGTAGACCTTTTCTTCCATCGATTTTTGTTTTTCCCGTCCACTTTGACCCCAGCAATATGTTCGTCTTCCGAATCACCGGAGGAATCATCCCTGTCCTCCTCATGTACTGCATGTACCCGACTCTGCGGTACGAACCCTGCTAACAAGCGACGTTTCTTTTCAAACTGGTCCAATGAAACAAACAGATCAACCATGGATGTGCCTCGAACCCATTCCTTTTGTACTAATTTTGCATGTGCCGGATCCCTCAATCCTTTAATGTAGTGCGTGAATAATTCGTCCAAAAAATATTCATCATCACGCCTCCAGTTCGGTCTAGCCTTCTGGAGCAATCGTTGCAGCTCGAGTCCATAAATTTTCGGAGATTCCTTCGGTTTCTGGGTACGAGATTGAAACTCCTGCCATGGGTCAGTTGCCACTAGGGTGCCGAATAGATAAGTCGCCGAATTGACCAGTTGGTCGTATGTACCAGTGTCTCCATATATCAACCGCCACTCATCAACAGCAATCCGACCCGGGCCCCCGTTCAGCCATTTTATCAATGGTCCCAGTGAAGCATTCTTATCCCATCCGTGATATTTGTTATCATCACAAAAGTCCTGATAACTCTCCTTCCAGTCCAGCCCATTAAATTTCTTCGTTTCTCGGATCGGTTTCCTCGCAGCATTGGCACTCCAAACCAGGCGATCCGACTGCCTCTGACTCCAGTCCATTATTTCCGCTGCCTCATCCCCCTTTCGGCTACAACAATCTACGCCCATGTTTTGGATACAAGGATCCGCGTCATAAATCGCTGCTGTGGCGGGGGACATTGAAGCCCGTCTCATAAGTCTTCGTTTCTCAGCAACCGATCCAGCATTCCCGCCACCACCCGTCGTGCCTGTTGTACCCCGATCGGTAACATTACCGGTGGTGCCCGTATTGTTTCTTCCGGGATGCTGAGTCTGACTAGGGTTTGTGGTCTGGCCGGAGTTAAAACTGTGCGGGTCTATCGGTGCTGCACCTGGCATAGCGTACTGGTACGTGACGTTATATATCGGGGCTCCACTTGGCGGTTGCGGACCACTTATTGTGTCATCCGCAAACGGGTTCAACGATCCGTAGCTGTGATTCACCCGGTCCTTCGGAACTTCCCGCGGCGTAATGTCCCTCGTGTCGGTATGACCAATGGTCACTCGTCTATTTGAGTCCTGGTCGGTATGATATCGGCCTTCCGTTACATTTGACATGCCTTTCTCACTAGTAAAAGGGTTGAAACCTTTCAGAATAGGCTTCGGAGTCGATTGGGCATCAACCTCCTGCTCCTTTCGTTCCTCCTCCAATGCCATCTGGTAGGCCAGAAAAGAATCGGTAACCTCCTCTTTCCTTTTTCTCAACTCCTCCAACTCCTCTTTCGCTAACCTTCGTTCCTCCGCAATTCTCTCTTTTTCTACTTCATAATCTTTAAAAAATTGCAGCGCGTCCGCCTCTTTTTCCTTACGTTCCTTTATAATGGAATTCATTTTCACGGACTGTCGATTCACCTCAATTTCATACTGGTCTCTCAGACTTCTTGACTTCTTTGCCTCTTCTCTATCCTTCTCTAAAATCATCCGCTCCTGCTCCATTAGTTTTCGAACGGAGTTCTCCTCCCCCTTCTGTATTGCTAGAAGTCTCTGTTGCTCAGCCAGTTGACTAGCGATGTAATTTTTGTCACGGGATAACTGTTCCGTTCCTTCCTTCAACCCCATCGTGATCCTTCTGTTCGCTTCAATCTGATCATCCCTATCTTTCATCAATTGTACCAACTCGTCATTCATGGCACTATACTGTTGCTGCATGATGCGTTGATCGGCCCGTACTTTCTCCTGGTATATCCGGTCCTCCTCTAATCGTCTCTTCCGATCTCTATCTTCTGTCTTCTGACCTATATCGAGTATGCCCGGCGTAATCAAGCCTAACGAGTCCATTAATTCCCGTCTCGCGGTTCGTTTTTCAGTTGGGGTTTGCATTTTTGATGCACTGGCCCATACTCGATCTATATTCCTCAGACTGCAATCTAGTTCCCCATCCTCTAACGATTCCTCAATTCTCGATTCCCCCTCCCCCTCTTTTGGTCGGGCCTCCGCCACGATGACCTGCTATCTCGACTGGTCACGGCACCAATGTAGAGTTTAGTATTTTACGGTCGCAGAATAAACAACTCGGAAGGTTCTTTATACGTTCTGGATGCAAAGAGAGAGAGTTTTATTCACGTTTCCTACTATAGTAATCTAAGTTCGGTTCTTGTTCGGGACGAGACCTGATGAGGTCTGTCTACCACGGAGCCTTCTGGCCTTATATATCCCACCCTACCCGATCGCAGCGCCCCCTTTATCAACACTCGCGCCCTCTGTATACGGGTCACGAACTAGCATCTTATGGTGGTTTACATAACTGCGATCCGAGTGGGATTCGAGTCCCCTACAGCTTTATGAGTAGTTTTCACGTGAAGTATACATGTCAAACCATGGTATTTCAATGAAACAAAGGGATCAAAACCAGTTTTAAAACTATTTTTGGTTGGATGAGTTTGGGGGTCAGGGGGCCCGTAAGACATCAAAATTTACATTCAGCTTATGGCCGGGTTCTCTTAAATGTTAAAAAAGTTTCATATGAGCCAAGTTGTTATCCTTATATTCCCTTTCCACTTATAGGCGGGATTTTATAGTAGCAGTAAGGTAAATGATAATATCGATAAAATAAGACCTTATGAAAGAATTATAATTGTTTCTGATCATTATATACATCTCTGTTATAATATTGACTTTGCTATATTCGATCAAGTTAAGTAAAAAGCACATATTTTTGAAAATGAAGCACAAACTATATTAAAACTATCGATAAAATAAGACATTGTGAAAAAGAAATTATGATCGTTTCTGATTATTATAGACACCTCTGTTGTAGTATTGACTTTGCTATATTTCATCAAGTTAGGTAAAAAGGCACATATTTTTGAAAGTGCAGCAAAAACACTTGATAAGATCTTTACCTAAATGCATTCTGGTTACAGATGGTAACAGCCGGGAACCTGATCGAGTCATTGTAGTCAATGTTTATACTTATTGTCGTCTCTTTTTCTAAATATTGCATCGTGCTATCAAAGGTCTGCGTCGAGAACATGGCGAATCCAGCAATCAAGATAGCAATCCAATACAACCTGATGGCAGAAATATAGATGTGTATGTGAAGTGCACAACAGGTTTAAATATTTTGTGTTGATATAAGAGCAAGTGTGTGGAGTCTGGTTTTGTCCACATGCTACGAATTCTCTACATCACGTTCTGTCCACACTTACCTCTCACAAAGTGTCCACAAAAACAGAGTTTGTCCGCAGTAATTTATCACAAAGTGTCCACAAAGTACAGTTTGGTCCCACCCAACCATCCCAAAGTGTCCACAACACACAGTTTGTCCACAACCAACCATCACAAAGTGTCCACAAAACACAGTGCTTTGTGGACACTTTGTGATGATTGTGTGTGGACAATATGTGTTTTGTGGACACTTCATGTCACTTCTGTGTGGACAAAATGTGTTATGTGGACACTTTGTGCTAGTTGTGTGTGGATAAACTGTGTTTCGGGGACATCTCATGCTAGTTGTGTGTGGACAAATTGTGCTTTTGTGGACACTTTGTGACAGTTTCATGTGGACAAACTGTGATTTGTGGACACTTTGTGATGATTATTTGTAGACGAATAGTTTTGTGGACACATTGGGATGGTTGGGTGGGGACAGAACGTGACGTGGACAATTCGTAGCATGTGGACAAAACGAGACTCCGCACCATGTCTATGCAGAACTATAGACCAATGCAGCAAGAAAGGGTGACTTTTCAGAAAAGTTGTTGATAACGTTTTTGAACATTTCTGACGCTTGACCAACAAAAACATAAATATAGCCTCAAAATCTAGTCTACCTACAATCCCATGTACAGTGCTGCCGCCTTAAGTGGATAGATGACCGTATTGCATTGTATTTATAAGAAGGAAGAACACCTCAGCTTTCATCTCTCCTTAAGGATGAAGATTACTGCCAAATCCCAACCACTTGACCGATTGTTATGCTACCCATACCTTCCAAGCTGAATAGGGGCCTGCACTCTGTATGCCAACTTTATCATTCCTTGTGTACGGTGGCCAAAAACGGTCAAAAAGTGATCTTAAAAACCCGTTTCTTTTTTCGGGTGGGGGGGGGGGGGGAGAAAACCTTTTTTGGAGAATTTTTCTTTTAATCATCTGAAAAATTGTTCAGCAACCATTTGGAATTTCGATTATCATCTTGACTGTTGAAAAAGAAATTGAAAATGGGTGCTTCCAACTGTCAATTTACAGAATTTGCCTGTCACAAACTGTTCTCTATAAGTTGAAACTTGACAGTAACCATTAAGAATTTCATTGGTCATCAGAACTGTTCAAAAAAGAAGAAAGTGGGTGCTGTAAACTGTCAATTTACTATATTGACAGTTGACAGCATAGACAGCATCCATTTTCAATATTTTTTATGCAATTTTTTGTTTTCAAACTTAATTTTTACAATTTTTCAAAATGATTTTTTCAAACGATTTTCTTTTTTAATTTCTCAAAAATGTTTTTCCCCAAAAAAAGATTGTTCTTTTTCAAAATCACATTTTTTCCCGAAATCACTTTTTGACCCTCTTGGGCTACTGTTCTTGTGCTGATATTGGCAGGAGACGTGTGTTGCCCAATATGTTTCATGTTATGCCTTTATGCCCATGTGACGAGAGGGCTTATATTTCCTGGCTATTATCATTTCTTAACTGAGGTCTTACGTGTAAGTTTTTAGATGTATTCTATAGTACTAAAGCAGCCAAAATCATATGCCCTGTGAGGCTTATATAACTTTCCAAAGTTAAGGGGATGGTTTAAATGCAAGATAGGCTTATAAATACTTAAGGATCTGGGGTAGTTAAGAACACATACCATTGTGATGCAATCAAACACAGTCTGGGCAGTGGCATGCTACTATGTTTAGCCCACAATTTACCCTGAGAATAGGCCTACTAAACCCCTATTGAGCCTACCGTTTGCCACACATCAGTAAACGCCCTCCGAATACAGATGAAACACAGTATATTACCCGAACGTCTATGATGATTTGATAGTAATAATATAATACAATAATATAATACTGATATAATAATATGATGACCAAACACATGATAATGGGTGCATTAAGCATATGGCTGGATATACCTGCCCTATTATTCAATAACAACAGTAAGTAAGGCAGCGGCGTCCTTAGCGACCACCCACCTGCCCCAGTTGGGTAAATAGAGAACTACCACGACCCCTGCGTCAGAGTGTCCTATATAAGGGGGCGTGGTCACCTATACTAGGCAATATACTTATATAACTGCCAGGGCTCTTATATACACACTATACAATTCGAGCTCCAAACGCTTCTGGTCTATAGTGAAACCCGATCTATATTTAGGCAGGCACATAACGCTAATGAGGATATGCAAAATAGAGTGTGTGCTAAGAAAACCAGAGGCTGACATGTTAGTAGTTTTTTTTTTGTCTAGAAACTGGTTTTCAATAAATATCTCCATAATTTATTAGAAAGTTTGAATTATATGTATTAAAAATTAGTCTTTGCATTGTTACCAAAAGGTGGTGATTTGTTCCCCTTTCCACGTTTTGGTAACTATGCATTTCACATTTAATTTTTCATTTGAAGCCATTTAATGAAGAAAAAACTACTTTTTCTTAGCCCATTGAATACAGCCACATTGTATTCAATGGGGGGCATTGAATACAACTCTTCCCATAGTTAAGCATAGCAAATCTTGTATTTCAAAAAAAATAAAAGATACTCCCTTAGCCCTTTAAGGAAGGCATTATGCCTTAATGCACCATTCCCTTGGTCTTTATAATGCATGGATGCAGGCCTTGCGAGTAACTCGCCAGTGCTGCATTGTATCTTGCCGACCCTATAGTGTTCAGACACCCCCAAAGGGTCAGCATGCTGATGAGTAACTCGCCGGGGCTACATCAGTGCATCATGACGACTACTGTCATTTTTTCAGGACATCTGTCCGTAAATTATACAACTTAGGCCAAAAAAAAGAGGTTTGTTTCAGGTCATCCGACTGACCCTATCAAAACAAGGCCGACCCTAGTTTTATTGTTATGCAATTTTGAAGAAATTTGCGTATTTTTACTCTTTTTTGGTTAATTTTAGGGTCTTCGGAACGGCCGGCTTTCATGTTTAAAAGAAAGAAGTTTTAAAAAAAAGAGATCCGACCTACCGACCCTACATTTTCTGCCCACGTTACCTGAAACAAACCTTTTTTATGGCCTTACCTTCTGACTTGGTAGCGTGAGGGTTCGACTATCTGCCTCAAGGTGTACACTCCTGTATTGTTACAGTAGTCAATAAGGAAGCCCTTAAAGGAGGGGGCCTCCCTCTCCTCCTTTGCGTCATCTGCCATTACATCAGCACGATCTGTATCTAAAGATGATAAGTCGTAGATGAGTTCCAGTATAATACCATAGAGCAACACAGCACGAAAGGGTGACTTTTTCATCTAAAGTTGTGTTTATGTTGGTTTTCTTGCTGCATCATATGGCCATTTCTTTAAATCGGCAGGTGACAGGGTGACACCCCTCTAGACCCCCAGACAGGTATGGTGCAGTGTAGCAGCAGTATCGTCTTATAATCACAGCCTTTACAATTCCTAAAATACTGTTCACATCATTAAAATGAGTACATAAATTCGGGCATGGTGTAGTGAAGCGATTGATCACCTCTCAGTCAATTTTATTTCCGCCTATATCTATATATCACCTTTCATGGAATACAGCAGTCCCATCGATTTAAGCAAAGAGGTCCAAATATCACCCCCCCCCCCCGTTAAATAACCCGTAGTTGTATTTAACAACCCTGTCACGTTATCAATGGTGTCATCATTTGCAGTTCTTTACATACATACAGTACAGTAAAGAGCTATTTTAGGCTCCTTCTCTTATATAATTTTGATATTTTGATTCGAAGACCATGAAAAAAACACAAAGGAAAATACATTTTAGTTAAATGTCAGTTGAATATCAGGCCGCATTGCACCCGGCCTACGTCCTAGTTAGATAAAGCCTGACATTCAACTTGTGAAATAACCCTGTCAGATGACTAAAACTCGTGAATATTTTTCTACATGCTGTAGACTATCTAATTTGCAAATATGGCATACGCTTAATTACAAAGTAAGCTCTAATAATGAAGAATCTATTTTTCAAAAAGTGTACGATGACAAAAATAGTCCTACCTCCTACCACAAAAGTTGAGCGCAGTGAATGCTTTTGTGTACACTAATCTGACTGGGGCACCTGCTTGGGAATGACCTGAGCAAGGGCCTTAACTGACACTCTTGACCTACTTACACGCCCTACTGCTATTAGTAGAAGAGGGTGCGTCACTCCACGTACTACACTGGCGACCTGTCTGTGTTTCTGTGGACTGCTTTACATCCCCACTATGCTGTGGCTATGAGGGTCAGTCCCGTAGCAAACTTGGTGCAAGGCAGAGCGGGGACTTTGCTTAAATGGGCAGTATTATTAGTTATACATTTGTTTGCAAATTCTTGATACCAGGAATATTCTTTATATTGCCTGATAACAAATATGGGACCTTTCAATATATTTAAATGCATGTATTCTAGCCAGAATGCGATGCTCGAAGGAGAGGAGGGACTTCTAGTGGCGGACCCTTATTCTTTATTTCATGGTGGATACGATGACCACTGTGCTTAAGTACTAGAAATCCTGTATCCCATGCCCCCCATGGGATACGGTCCTCCCGTATCACATGGCCTATGACATCATCATTTGTTCAAATTCTTATGGCCATTTCATATGCAATTAAACATATTTTGAAGAATAAAAACCATGAAATAAAGGCAAAGGCCCATGGCCAGAGGATTTTTGGTACCGTTCCCCCCTCGGTGGGGCTGGGGCGCATCCCACTCGGCCTGCGGCTTTGTGGGATACTGCCCCAGCCCCACCTTGGGGGGAACGATACCAAAATATCCTCTGGCCATGGGCCTTTGTCTATATATTAACCACCCAACCACTAAGGCTATACTTGGAGATGTAGGTTCGCACCCTTGGACCTGAGTGAGGTATAGTCCACTGTTGTCCCCAGGACCTACCAGAAAGGTGCACATTCAGGAGGTGTATTTATAAAGTCTGGCTATTTGGGATATGTAGCTTAGGAAAACTTGTTTGGCTGGTTAGTGAAGGTTACATCGATATTCTGTAGGCTCCGGAGGTTAGTAAGTAGTGACTTGATCAGTTGTGATCAACATAATGTCTTTAGTTACTGATGGCTCCCTATATGCCCAACCATGGTCACTTAATTTTGCTAGGTTGGTCAATACTGACCAACCCACATTAGTCTTTTCATTTCTATGAGTTCTGGGGTTAGTCTTTTTGACTTAGTTACTAGTCATGTTTTGTTTCAGCTTAGCCATTTGTGAATATCTGTCCGTCATAATATAGTCATATCAAAAATACCCTTAGATTGACCTTGAAATGCACCAAATCATGTCAGATCCTCCAAATGCTCCCCGGGGCCAATGCCCCCCAATCCCCATTATTTGTCAGTCTGCCATTCTTAATGCTCACGACCGCCGCCCTTCTAAACTTCGGTTGATTTGGTTGTGCCCACCCCCCCCCTCCAATGCAGCCAACCCACCAATGCGGCCACGTTTTCATACTCCCTAAGGTGGCAACATTAGAGGGAGTTCTTGGTAGCTAGCCGCTAGCCTTTAATGTATGCATATATCCTTGGGCTAATTCTTTTTTTGCTCAATTCAAAGGTATCGTAGAGGGCTGTAAAAAAAAAAGGGGGGGGGGGAGAAATCGGACCTACCGACCCTAGACTTTCTGCCCATGTTACCTGAAACAAACCTTTATTTTGTATTTGGTCTTACACAAGAAGATATTTTGGTTTAAAGAGCGGTCAACCGTATAAAGGATCTTTATGTCGGCCTGCCATTTATAGATGACCTCTTTGCCAAACTCCAAGTCTCTGAAAGAAGCCTATGGGTCTGCCTTTCTCAGCATCTCCTAATGTCGAACCTTCTGCTTATCTAGGTGCCACTTTAGACAGTGAGCTTACTCTTTCTAAATATGCTGATGATATTAATAGGAAGATAACCAACAGCATTTTTAAACTTGCTAATCTCAGGTATTTGATGGATGAATTTAAAGCAATTGTCATGTATAAGCAAACTATTCTGCCATTTGCAGACTACTGTTCATTCATATTAGATTCTGCAAGCAATACAACTGTAATGATTAGGATACAAATTGTACAAAACCAGGCTTTGAGAATTTGTTTGAGGTGTAAAATGAGGGATGAGAATGTGGATGGGTTACACTTTAGATTTGAGGTATCTAAGCTTGAATATAGAAGGAAGGAGTTGTTAATCTCACTTGTTTAGAAAATCAAAGGAGATGCAAAGTACTCATTCAGTTGTCAATACCAGAAGCAGTGAGAAGTGCAGATAAATTCTTTCCACTTAAGAGAGCAAGCTCAGTTTTTTATGCTAAATTTCAATGGATTGATGGCAATCAAGCTTGAGTTCAGTGGACTATTTGCAAAGATTTTTTTCAAATTTGAGTCTCTACAATGTATGATTAATTAATTGCAAGCCGGTAGGTACAGTGGACTGACAGCTAATTTTACTTCATTTCAATCCTAATTAATTTTTCCTTACTTTCAGTTTAATTACATATTTATAATAAGGCTTATCATTTATAGATGTTTGCTTTGGTTGGGTTCCTATAATGTTGTATGTATACCATAGTCTTGTAAATACCTCACATAGTCAAAAAATCTAGGTACTAATACACTTTAGTACTTGTGCATTAGAATGAAGAATGCTGCATAAATGCTGCATAGTAGTATCCCAGTGGGCACAAAATTCAGTCCAACGTTGAATCAACATTGCATCAACATTGAATCAACATTGACAACCTTTTAACAAGGTTGATTCAATGTTCTGTGCCCACTGGGATATATAACAATACTTTATTTCAGCTTTACCAGCCATGCTAGATGATTATTTCTTAGGATTAAGTGGTATTTAGATTGACATAGTTTTGACATGTCCTTTCAACACTCTTACTACCTTTTATGGACACTATTTGCATGCTAAAAGAATGAATGTGTAGGGGCATGATATTACATATTAATCTCATACACGGTATTTCCGGGTAACGTCTGTTTACTCGGCTTCTCCACCTGGAGCTAGTGCACACAGTTTCCGGGAGAGGGCGCAGGTCCTCTTCAGGTAACCGTGTGCCGCTCTCAGGTGGGCGGCCGACCCACCCACCTGGCCACGTGATCTAAGAGCCGGTGTTATATAAGACCCATGTGTTTACCTGGAACGGCAGTCAGTGCAGGCCCGACTGACGAGAGACTTCACATGTCCAACCGTGCGGACAGAGTTGTATGCTAAGAGTTGTATACTGACCGTTTCCTCTATTTATAAAGAAAACCTGATCTACCTGTGTGTATTAATTCTACACTGATCGTTCCCTAGTAAAGGAACTAGAGTTGTTATTCTTGTGAATAAAGACAGATATATATATTCTCGCACCTGGAAACTGCCGTGATCTTTGTTCTTTAACCTAGAGTTAACTACGAACCACCACACTGGTGCCGTGACCAGTAGCAGTGAAGGTAGCAGAACAAGTTAATTGTTCGGGAATATGTTCGGGTTATACTGAACAGGAAGTCCTTGAGTGGACAGACAGTCCTTTAGTGGACAGACAATGGCTACCGGTGGTAGCCTGGGCGGCTCTGGCCCAGAGCTGAGTGAAGGGGAGTTGGAATCAACTCGCCTGGAGGTGCCAGGGATGGACCCTGGGGAGGGCTTGAAGCCAGAACAGAAGAAGAGGAAATTGCAGGATCTTTCCTGGGTGGAACCCTATGTAGGGGATGAGAGATTCCAAAGGGAATATGACGAGCGTTTGGCTCGGGAAGAGGATGACCTCTACTGGGAGAATGTCCGATTGGACAAGCAGTCAATGGAAGATCAGTATGCTGCATTGACTGAGGAATTGACATCCCTGGTAAAAGAAAGGGACGAGATCCTCTCTGAGAATCAGAGGGTAAAAGGAACTCTGACAGAAGAGAGAGAACGGTTGATAGAAGACAACCGGTATATGAAAAAGAAGGTTGCTCAGGAATCGCATGAATACCAAAAGATTCAAGCAAAGATTGCTGAGAACCAGAAGGAGAATGAACATTCCGAATCTCTTAAGGAGAGGTATGAGAGGGAGTTGAAAAAATACTCTAGAGAATGGTATGCCCTGAAGAAGGGGACAGAAGAGCTCGAGAAGGGCAGAGACCAGTTGGTCAAGGATAACGAATCCACCAGGATACAAATCCTGGAAGAAACGGAGGAGTTAGAAAGGAAACGGAAAGCTGAGGTGGAGGCTGTCTGTTCCCTGGAAGCCAGGAAAACTCTCCTGCGGGGTGAATTGTCGAAGGCAATGGAACAGCAGGGGGAGGAACAAGTTCCAGCTATCAGGCCGGAAACTGTTCTGGACAGCACTCTTGCTGCTAGGAAGGTGGATGCATTACCTCAATTCGATCCATTTATTAATGATAATGGATTGAGGAATGTGGAAGACTCTGTGTATAAAAACAGAGGGAAGGATTCAAAGAGAGTGAATATCACCGGGCGCTCTCTTGAACGGGAACCAGTTAATCATGCCAGTATTGGTCAGGTTAACAGGGAAATGTCTCCAGAGGAGGAAGTGTCTCGACATTATAAAAATAAATTCCGAGATGAAGTCGTGAACCATAGTTATGGCTCATTGAACCCCTTTTCGGGAGATGACCCGGCTCAGTATGGGAACCCGGGAGATTATGATAGCAAGGGTAATTATAGATATTGCCCGGATACAACTTATTCATATCCACCTCCGACCACTGATACACATTCGGGAGTCAATAAAGACCCTGAAAATAGGCCAAGGGGTAGTCTGAATAAGGGGGCACAGCAGAAAACGAAGGGAAGGTCAAATCCAGTGCATAAAAACACTCAGGGATTGTCCGGTTATCAAGGCCCACGCTTTGATGAGGGTACAGACTCGGAATCAGATAAATCTTCTGACGATATACCCAAGATAAAGGTTCCTTTGAACCGAAGGGTAACAATGACCCCGGCGGAACACTGATTACATAATCGAGACCCAGCCATAGGTAATTTGGGACTAGATTGCTCCAGCAGAGGTCAAGACGGTACAGACTTACTGGCTTGGAGTAGACGCATGTCGGGTCAATTAGTGCATTCTAATTATGCCGCTAAGAGAACTGCACGCGTGACTAAGCCTTACAGGGGTTTACGACCCTGGAAGGAAGAATATCAATCACTTTTAGATGATTGTAAGTACAATTGCTGGAACAAGGAGGAATCCTTGGGAGCTTTTGTGATATGGTTGAGTGACGGCCCGGGTAAGATAGTGGTTGAAGAATGGAGGGACACTTACGGGCCGGAAGCTACATACGACCAACTGGAAGTATTAGCTTGTTATACCTTTGGGAAAATGGTGACAGTAGACCACTGGACTCTGTTTCAGAGAAGAACGCAGAAACCAAAGGAATCTGCTAACATTTTTGGGCTAGAATTGCAGCGATTATTGCGGCAGGCTAGGCCAGAATGGAGTAGGGATGCTGAATATTACATAGAATCCCTATTTGTAAGATTTATTAGTGGATTGAGTGATCCTGAACATGCTAAAGTTTGTGGTAGAGCTTGGGAAGCTGGGTCTTCCCTAGCAGATTTGTTCATGGCGATTGATCAACATGACAAGAAGAAGATACTGTTGGCTGGTATGATACCCGCTAATAGGGGGCAGCGCGTCTCTGGAATTGAACATTCCTTAGATGGAGACGATTCTTCCGCGGAAGAATCTGAAGGGGAGGAGAGAGTAGACGCCCTGAAATTCAAGGGTCGACAGAAATCTAGCTCAACCCCAGCTTCCGGGAAGCTTCCTAGTAACAAAGGTTATTCGGAAACCCCCCGGAAACCCGACATTCGGGAGCCTCAGACTGAACCCAGTCAGAAAACCCAGACCCCGGAGACGACCACTCCGGATAAAACAAATGCGTCAGGAAACTCATTAAATACCTTAATGGAGTCCATGATTAAACGCATGAACGAGGTGTTTGATAATCAAACCAGGCGCCGCCCTAGGGTCGATCGTAACACTGTCCAGTGTTACAGATGTCAAGTCAAAGGGCACTTTGCATCTGAATGCAAAGCAGAGAAACCTGTTTTAAGAAGTGAGGTTTCGGGAAATTAGAGGGGGTTACCGGGGATGGCAGGACGGTAACCCCTGAGGAAATATGTCAGATTATCACCGACGTTGGCGGTGAAGATTCATTAGCAGTGAATGCGTCCAGCAAGAAGGGAGATGGGACCGTACATCCCGGACACCATGAGGCTGGGGAGACTGGTACAACAGGCGCCCAGGGGTGCGCGTATGGGAAACCTAGTGCCAGTTTAGAGGAGTCAATAACCAAAGAGTTGGTTAAGGTTGGAGGAACCAGGCTTCCCCCGGGTCATCCTTGTCTGGAACATCTGAAAGGATGTGGGTTCGACCTGGGCACTGATAGTGACCTTCACCGGTTTACTAGGAATCCCTCAGTAACTGATGGGAAGAGGTGGTACGTTTCCTGTTCTGTACAAGGAAAGACTGGGGAGTTTCTTATGGATACTGGAGCTAGCCACTCCATGGTCTCTAAGAGATTCATCAGCTTATTGCAGAATATGTGTGAGAACCTCACAATGAGGGTAAACGCATGTACGGCCTATGGTACCAGAATGAGGACATTTGGACGGACTTTTCTGATAATCTCTGTGGCCGGGAAAGAATTTGTTTGGGCCCCGACCATAGCTGAGATTGAAGATGATGGTATTCTTGGTTTGGATTTTGCGGCGCTTTTCGGTGCGACTTTGAATCCGAAAAGTGGGAAGTTGAAAATTGAATACCCGTATGATATGACCATACTCTGTAAGTTGAGAGTGATAAGTAGTGTCGCTAGTGTGGCACAGACTGTGAAGATTCCCCCGGGAATGACCTGTGACGTGTTAGTCAGTTCAGGGAGGCTAATCCAGAGAGGATTAGCTGTAATCGAGCCGGATATGGCTGTATTATCCCGGAAGGGATTGGAATCTGCGGATACCCTAGTAGGGAATTCCAGATGGACAGTGACACCCATTTCCAACCCCGGAAACTCCACAGTATATCTTGAGAAAGGCACTGAAGTTGGGAAAGTGATACTTGCGGAGGCAGTCACCGGTAGCCACCAAGATCTGAGGTTAGAAGAAGGAGGGGAAGAGGAATTGCATGAAGAGTTAACTAAGTTGTTAACAGGATCGTCCATAACGGATGAGAATGATCAGGAAGCCCTAAAGGCTATGCTGAAGAGATGCAGGCAAGCTTTTGCGGCCCCAGGGGAACCCCTGGGGAGAACCAATAAGGTATTGCATGAAATTAAAACCGGGGATAACCCCGCTTTTAAGATTCCTTATAGGAGATTACCCCTCAAGAAAAAGATTGTAGCTGAGGAAGAGATAGCGAAAATGCTGAAGGATAATGTTATTGTTCCCAGCATGAGTCCTTGGTCCTCCCCTGTGTGTATGGTAACCAAGAAGGATGGTAGCATACGGTTCTGTATTGATTACCGGAAACTGAATGGGTTGACTAAAAAGAACTCCTATCCTCTTCCTAGGATAGATGAGACGATTGATTCCCTGGGAGGGAATGAATGGTTCTGTACCCTGGATTTACAGTCCGGGTATTGGCAAGTAGGCATGAAGCCTGAGGATATGGAGAAAACTGCGTTTTCCAGCCATATCGGTTTGTTTGAATATAAGGTGATGCCATTCGGGTTATGTAATGCGCCGGCCACCTTTGAAGCCATGATGGAGACACTGTTAAGTGATTTATTATGGCGGAAATGTCTAGTTTACTTAGATGACGTAATTGTGTTTGGAAAGACCTTTGCGGGCTGTTTAAGTAATTTAGAGGAAGTCTTAAACCGAATCATGTCTAACGGTCTCAAATTGAAACCAAAGAAATGCAATCTGTTTAAGAAGGATATTAACTACCTAGGGCGGATTATTTCCACCGAGGGGGTTAAGGCGGATCCGGAAAAGATCAGGAGTGTGACTGAATGGGAAGTACCCAGGGGTCCTAAAGATGTGCGATCCTTTTTAGGATTCTGCTCATATTATAGGGATTTCCTGCCGGGATATTCCCGGGTAGCCTATCCGATCCAGTGTTTGTCACACTGGACACCCGGAAATAGGAAGTAAGAGTTCCCCTGGGGGAAGGAACAGGATACAGCTTTCTCAGCAATAAAAAAGTTGTTTGTAGAGACCCCGGTGTTAAAGTATCCCACCCCGGATGGTCATTTTATATTGGATACAGATGCTAGCAATGAGAGTATTGGGGCCGCCCTCAGTCAAGTCCAAGGCGGAGTGGAGGTTCCCATTGCCTTTGCTAGTAATACTATGAGTAAGACTCAGCGAAATTATTGTACCACTAAAAGGGAATTGTTGGCTGTGATAGTTTATACTAAAAAGTTCAAACATTTCCTTTGGGGGTCAGATTTTACGCTAAGAACAGATCATTCCTCTTTGAGATGGTTATTGAATTTCAAAGATGCGGAAGGAATGATTGGACGTTGGCTAGCACACCTTTCCGAGTTCGGTTTGGAGCAAAGTCAGATCCAGCATAGAGCTGGGGTAAAGCATGTAAATGCTGATGCACTTTCCCGACGTCCTATCAGGAAGTGCGAAAACACCAACTGTGATGACTGTGGTCAGCATGAGGCTGTCATAGCCGGAGCAAGGATTCCCTTTGAGATCAAGGGAACTGGGGTTCTGGAGTGGTCCATGGGAACCATCCGGAAGTTCCAGGAAAAGGATCCTAACCTTAGCCGGTTGTTGGTATTGTTACCTAGGAGGATACGGCCCCTGCGGCCTGAGATTTCCCTGGAGAATCGGGAAATGAGACGACTAATAGCTCAATGGGCAGAGCTAGAGGTCCAGAGCGGCATCATCTACCGGTGGAAGATTAATTCATCCGGTAGGAGAGTCCGGCAAGTGGTAATACCTTCCGGTATGAGGAGGGATGTTATGTGTTATTGCCATGGACACCTGACCAGTGGACATTTCGGGAAAAAGCGTTCCCTGGACCGTCTGAAAAGGAGATATTACTGGCCAGGGATGAGTAGTGATCTATTAAGATGGATTGCTACTTGCCCGGATTGTTGTAAAAACAAACCTGGGCCTGGGATGGGCAAAATGCCTTTGTCCCAGGAGTTGTTTGGAGTAAGATTTGCGCGAGTCGCCATAGATATTATCAGTGGGTTTAAAACAACCCCTGAGGGTAATACTTGTATGATGGTTGTCACTGATTATTATACCAAGTATACGAGAGTGTTTCCATTAGCGGATCACAAGCCGGCAACCTGTGCAAAAGCTTTTGTTAAAGGTTGGGTATTGCATCTTGGGGTTCCCCTAATGATGCATAGTGACCAAGGTCGGGAATTTGAATCTGATCTTTGGCAGGAAATGTGTCACCGATTGGCGATTTGTAAGACGAGGACAAATCCCTACCGGCCACAAAGTGATGGAATGGTTGAGAGATTCAATCGTACATTGATTCAGGTATTGAAATCCCTGGTGAATGATAAAATGGACGACTGGGATGAGCAGTGTGATTATGTGTGTCATGCATATAATAGCACTGTCCATTCTAGTACCTCCTGTTCCCCGAATCTGTTAGTTTTCGGGGAGGATTTGATAATGCCCGCTGACCTGGTATTTGGGGTGGTAGGAATGAACCCGGAAACCCCCTGCCATGTTATGTTTGTGGAGTCATTAAGAGATCAATTCAAATATGCTTATGAATTGGTGAGAACTGAACTGCAGAAGAATGCTACCTGGCAGAAGACCGGCTATGATCTAGGCCTTAAGCCGCAGCGATTCAAAGTTGGTGATCAGGTAGTAAGATTACATGAGCCGTTATCGACTCTGAAACTTGCTAGTAATTGGGACGGCCCCTTTGTGGTTACCCGTATAGTAAGTGACAGTACTGTAGTGATCCGTTCATTACAGGGGAAGATGTATAAATCTAATGTAGCTCGACTAAGAGAGTGGAAGGGTAGAGATTTGTCCCTGGACTCGTATGAGTTGGAAGTTGATACTTTGATAGAGGAAAGTGAACAGCGGAAATTAGTGAAGGAACCTCCCCGGAAACGCGGGAGGCCGCGGAAGGAGGTTTCCCGGAAACTAATGGTGCATAAGCCCGTCATCCCAAAAAGATCCGGGAAGAAGGCGGCTAATAAAGTCTCGCTGGCTGAAGGGAAAAGGACCCGGAAGAGTGTGGTTAAGGCTAAATCCACTCTGGAAAAAGCGTGTCCTAGAACCAGGTCTAATGTTATGCCTAAAAACATAAGACGCAGTCCCCGGTTACTAGCTAGGGACGGTATAACCTAAGCCGGTACACAACGAGTGTGGTGTCCTGTAATCTTGTTAAATATTTAAATGTTGTAATCAGTTATGTGTGGAAGTAAGTACGGTCGGAATGATCGTGATAGTCCCCCTGTCAAGGATCCCATGGGTGATGGACGGATAATCCGGTGAATGTGCTTTATTATGCCATTCATATATATTTCATTGATACTCTCGACGAGTTGACAGAGCGTAAGGATTAACACGTGGAATGAGGGTACCTGTTTACAATTGAACGCGCGGTGACCTGGTTCCAAGGAACTGGGTCACGGGACGCGCGGGGTTGCGCATGCGCGGTGGCGCGCCTTATATAAGGCACGCGGCTCGGCGGGAATCGCCAGTTGGGGTTGAGAGGAGGTCCAGAGCAGACGTGAGGGCTCGGACACGACCATTCTCGCAGTGGGGAGGTGGATCCCCTATAATCCATCAACAATACACTTTTCTTGAGTGTGACACAAAAACATGTCTTCCGAGACAGACCACCAACAGGTGGACCCTCTTCAGGAGGGCGACTCCGCTAGCGGAGGAAATGTGGTTGATAATCAACCTGACCTCGTGGACCAGGAATCTATAGATTTCCTGGGACAAGAGGGGATAATGGACGTCGACGCTGACTCTCAGTCACCGCTACGCCCTGCTAATGTCGCCGCCAATTACTTGGAAGGGCTAGACATTGAGGCCATCAGTAGTATAGTATGTATCGGAACGGGACTATAGTTAAGTACTGTTTATTACTCAATCGACCTGCAGCCAATCAGAGGCCTCCATTTGGTCACGTGACCGGAAGTGACCTACTTAGGGGATTAGTGGTGACGTCACGTGACCTAGTTAGCCAATCAGAGGCCGCCATTTGGTCACGTGACCGGAAGTGACGTCATATGACCTACTTATGGACCGGAAGTGACGTCATATGACCTACTTAGGGGACCGGAAGTGAGGTCATATGACCTACTTTAGGATCACGTGACCGGAAGTGACCTGATGAGTCACGTGACCGGAAGTGACGTCACATGACCTAATGGCCAACCGGAAGTGAGTGACCTCATTGAGGATCACGTGACCGGAAGTGACCTGATTGATCACGTGACCGGAAGAAGAAGAAGTGACGTCACGCGACTTAATGAAGAGATGAGCGTCTTTAAGGGGTCACGCGCTTTAAAATGTGATATCTTTTTTTTTTTGGAGGAGGAGGAGGAGGAGGAGGAGGAGGAGGAGAAGGAGGCGAGTCTCTTATTTTTTTCGGTAAACTAATAAAAAACACTACGATATAAGTTTGTTTTTTTTTTCATTTTTTATTGTTTTACGAGCGACTGGAAGTGACTTATTGAACTAGGTAGAAGCGTTCTTTAGAGTGTATAAAGGGGGGGGAGGGGAGGGGAGGGGAGGGAAGGGGAGGGGGGCTTCTTTAAGATGCATGGGGAGGGGGGCGCTTTTAGGATGCATGGGGCGAGTGGGGGGGGGGGGAGGGGGGGAGGGGGGAGGGGGGCACTCTAGGGGGGTGGGGGGGCACTCTAAGGGGCGTTTGTCTCTTTTAAGAAAAAAAGAAAAGAAAAAGATTTCAATCGAGAGACACGCTTCTTCCTCTCGAGAGGAAGAAGCGTGTCTCTTCGTTTTTTTTTGTTTATCACGTGCTTCGATGAGGCGATCAGCTGCGACTGGAGGAAGTGACACTTTAAGAGGGCGCGTGTCTTAATTGTTATGATATTTTTTTTTTTACTTACTAATAAAGAAGACGTATGAAAATAAAACACAACAATTCACATGTCCGTCGTTCTCGTTGTTTCTTGCTTGATAAAGTCAAGTAATATCGCGATGCCGAGGTCAAACTTTCCCATGTCCTCAGTCAACACTCAAAGGAGTTCAAAAGGTGTACCGCCGGCACCGTCAGCTTCATCTTGCCACATTTTCAACACTCGGAAGGCCCACTCAGCGGGACTTCCTCCGTATTCGCATTCTTCAGCGATCTTATCTAACCTCTCAGGCGACAATTTTAAATGGTCCCCCACCTCTTTCCACCTGCTACCTAGACGTCTGCCGAGGGTGCCCAAGTGCTTATGCATCGCGCGCGAGTCGGGGTTTTCGAAATCCAACCCCTGTCTGTGGAGAAGGGACATCCACTGAGCCAACAGTTCCACGCGTCTAATGCGGGTGAAGACGCGATCGAGCTCTCCCCATCTATGACGATGCGGGGTTTCACCCCACCAGACTCGGAACATCGCCGTACACAGCTCCTCCGGTGTCTTGACACTGCGCTCTACTAGAGCATCCATACGGGCGGCGGTAACTTTTAAGCTACTGCCCAACTCTCTCCAACAGCCGCTCAACTCTTTACCTAGTTGAAGAAGCAAGGCGTCGCTATAGGCTAACCGCCGCTGTCCTACCTCTCTGTTCTCCCCATCGGTCTGCCTCGCGCGTCTCACGTCGTCAAGCTGCATTAACTTTTTTTCAGGTGGACAAGGCGGTGAAGGCGAGCTTGAAAGTGGAATAGCTTGAGCCATCTCGTCTCGTCTTGGCGGTGGCGGCGGCGGCGGTGGCGGCGGCGGCGGCGGCGGTGGTGGCGGCGGTGGTGGTAGTAGACGTTACTGTGGTCAGAGGCGATATGGTTTTTTTCCAACAGAAATCAGAGCTTTTTATACAGAGGGAGTTTAATCCCATTTCCAACAGCACTCCAGCTGTGTAGCGACCTGTCCGCATGACGCTTTTTCAACCGCTCCGCTCCTTAAGAGCTTAGATGACGAGGGGTGTGTCATCGCTATCCGTGGAGACCAGCTGAAAACGGTGTTTCTTCCTCATCCATAGCCTTACCTCCTACCCCCTACCTGAGGACGTCTCCCTCCCTCTGACATTCATTGTAACAAACGTCAGAGGTCAGGTGAAAATCGGATTTTTTTCATGCACAGCCTTAGTCAGCTGTCACCCCTCCCTATTGAACTAGCCGGCCGCCGCCTGGCCGGCCCGGTCTACTCACCACGGCAGGAGGTGGTGATTTTTTTTTTGTCTTACACTTAAGTCGCTCACCACATGCACACGCCTCTACTCACAGACAGACACGTTCGTCTTAGGGGGGTCCTGCTTCACGCCACACGCCTCCTGTAGTTTTTTTTTGTATACACACTCTAAGCTCATCACCGTTAATCCTTTATACAGCTAACGCGCGCTGAATGGCTGAACAGGGTGGTAAGTGGCTTAGCTCATGACAGTGGATCCCTCAAAAAAAAAGAGGGGAAAGGGATCCAGCTGAAAACGTCATACCTTATGTCTTTGTGAATGGCCGCCGGTCAGTCGACGGCAGCAACCACTTAATCCTTTATACAGCTAATGCGCGTTGAATTGCTGAACAGGGTGGTAAGCGGCTTAGCTCATGACAGTCGATCTCTCAAAAGGGGGGAAAGGGATCCAGCTGAAAACGTCATGCCTTATGTCTTTTGTTTCTCTTTGTGAATGGCCGCCGGCCAGCCGCCGGCAGCTGAACAGGGTCAGTAAGTAGCTTAGCTCTAGAAGCGAGAAGGCGTATATAAGGGGTCTGGAAACCTCCATTCACTCACTCATTCTTTTGCTGCTCTCTACAGTCACCACCATGAGCAAAAGACAACACCTAGCGCCGTCCAAGAACAAGAAGACTACGCGGAACAGCGCTCGTTTAGCGTCAGTGCCTCCTCTTGCTACTGAAAATGAGACTACCGCCGCAGCCGCTTGGTCTTATCACCCTCCCGCTGTAGCGAGCGCTCGCGGCAGTAGTAGTAGTAGTAGCAGTAGTAGTAGCAGTAGTAGTACTAGTAGTAGTAGTAGTAGTAGTAGTAGTAGTACTGGTAGTAGTCGTCGTGCTAGCGACGTTGTTACACTCGCGACGGTACACGTTGCTGCTAAGCGCGCTGCCGCTGCTACTGCCGTCCCGCCTGCTGCGGCTGCTGCTGCTGCTGCACCTGCTACCGCTGCGCCTGCTACTGCTGCGCCTGCTGAGGCTGCTGCGCCTGCTACTGTTGCGTCTGCTGCTGCTGCTGCTGCTGCTGCTGCTGCTGCTGCTGCTTCTGCTGCACCTGCTGCTACCGCTACTACTACTGACGACAACGCTCCTGGCACAGCGCAGTACTGGCAACCGGGTTTTTACCTCCCCACTACTGTTGATGACTTTGATGACCTGCCGCACGTTGCACAGCCCCTCTCCTCCACCACTACATCGACCGACGCCCTCGACGCCGCTCGCGCTGAGAGTGACAGCTATTCGGACACTCAGCCCCTAAACCGAGAAGAAGAGGAGGAGGAGGAGGAGCAGCAGCAACAGGGTGAGACAGAGAACGACGCTGACGACGAGGCGTACGAACAACCCGAAGGGAAAGGGGTGGGCGGTACGTTTTTCGGCTTCCCTCTTCGACCTTTCGACCTCACTTCCACTAGTAGCGTCCCGTCCGGTCCGTGGCGACTGCCCTCACCGCCACCTTACGAGGGCGGCGGCGCTTCATCTTCTACCGCTACACTCAGCACCGACGGCGTGTGGCTGCGCTGTTCCAACAACGAGGCCTCGGATACCACCAGCGCTGACGCTGCTCCTGCTATCGGTTCTGCTGCTGATTCAGCTCACGCTGATGGTGTTACTCATCCTGCGGGTGTGAAACGTTCTAAGGTGAGTTCCAGAACAACAAGGCCTAGTAAGAAGAGAAAAATACAAGAAAAAGAACGAGATGGACGAGAAGAAGCAGAGAAAACCTTCTCCCGTCTTCTCGGGTTAGAGTTCTGCTTAGACGGAGCTTTGACGCTGGAGATCTGGGAGGACGTGGCTAGACTGTCTAGGAGGCCGCGCTACACAAAAGACGGCCAGGTGAAAGAGGCGTCTCTGACCAGAAGCAAGCGAGTGCACTTCACGGCCGACGCGCTGCGCGAGCTAATAGCACGCATCGCCGATATCCGCGCAGTGGTGCGCATACGCGACACAGCGGCCGCGCAAGGAAAACCTAATCACACCCCCTGGTTCGCAGTGCTGGATGAGGAGGGCGAAGTGTACGCAGCTGTGAGCTACTACAGCGGTAAGAACCTCGTCCACGTGCGCAAGTACGAAGGTCCTGACAAAAAACCCACACAGCAGGGAGTGACGCTGTCCGCCAGAGCGCTCAAAGAGTTGGATGACAAAACAGAGATCATTCTGAAATATCTCGGCATAGATTCGGAATGAGAGACGCTCAACGCTCACGCGCGCACACACACACACACACAGCGTTTGACGTACGCTGTATGAGACAGACAGACGGATACACAGACAGCAGACAGAAAGATAAATAGATAGATAGATAGACAGATAGATTGATAGATAGATAGATAGTTAGACGGCTAAGTAGTTGGTAACTGAGTGAAAAAAAACATGACACAGTACGTATGCGAAAAGTGTTTCAAAATGTTTAAAAGACCGTACAACCACGAGAGACACGTAGAAAATTGTAGAGTAGTACCTAAGTTTTGCCCTCTATGCGGCGAAGGCGATTGCCGAAAGATCGCCTGTCGACGCGAATCTCTGGACGGGGTGACCGTCCCTCCGCGCATATGTGCTGTACCGAACGGGGAGGAAACGTTCACGGCGAATTGGCCTGCGATACAAACGGGCGTCAGGATGCACGGGACTCGCGTGAGTGTAACAAACTTCAGGCTACCAACCGGCGAGTTGAGTGACGCTGTAGATACTATGCGTCGCATTCACTTGACACAAAGATTCAGATACAAAGTGGGTTTCTCGGTAGGCTTACTCTTACAACACAGAGAAGACAAGAGCAAACTGCGCTACTTTCACGCCTCCTAGAACAACGCAACTCTCATACAACCGCTCCCTACTATAACTAATTCAGAAACTTTGGAAGAGCTCCTCTCAAAGATGGAAAACACCGTCGCTTGCTAGGAAGTACGGAAACTTTGCGACGCTGACACCAAGTGGCACGTTCTTTTTCCTACCAATTTGAACATTTGCGTTTACATGGGACCGGGGGAATTCCCCATAGGCGGTAGGATCACTCAGGCCGGTCGAGTTGGAAAGAGAAGCGGCGTGTTAGATTTTCCCAACAAGGACAACCTCTGCATCTTCCGCTGCATTTCCTTTCACTTATACAACACCAGCAAGCGCGCTTCAGATTTGTTACGTCAGTTCTGTCCCGCTGCCACACCTGAATCCTTTCCGGGTCTGAACATCCGCGACTTACCCGCGTTAGAGAACTTGTTTGACGTACAGATAGCGGTTTACACCGCGTCGCGTCAAGTGCCGGGGCGGAAGTTGAGAAGACGCGTTACTCTGATCAGACCGCCTTCCAGAACTCTGGCCGCCCGAGGTAAAGTCAACCTACACCTGACGGCGAAAGGCGGTTTGCACGTCTCTCTCGTCACGGACTTCAACGCGTACGCGGGCATATACGAATGTTGCAAGTGTAAGGCGGCGTTCACCACCGAGCTCTTGCTGAAGAGACACAGGAACCAGCTTTCCTCTTGCCGACAAGTCAAGTTGCGCTACGTAGGTGGCATCTACCAAAATTCGAGAAAGATTTTCGAAGCGCTAGCAGACTTCTCCATTTTTCCCCCCGACGGACATTCCGGAATCTACCCTTACAAGATCGCCTTCGATTTCGAGGCTTTCTTCAGACCGTGCAAAGAACCGTCGACGGAACACGTGTCCCTGCTGTGGGATCACGTCCCTTTGTCGGCTAGCGTCGCATCCGACTTTCCGGGGTGGGAGGGGCCCGTCTGCTTCGTCAGAGAATCCGACGCAGATTCCGACCCCTTGTTGGACCGAGTTTTAAATCACATAAACGAGAACGCCAAAGTCATCGGGGAAGCTGTGCTAGAACTTTACCAACCGACCTTAGCGAAGTTAGATGCGGCGATAGGTGAAGCTCTCCTGCTGGAGGAGGCGACGTTCACCCCTTCTCCAGGCGGCTTCGCTGCGGCTCAGACCAGACACCCGTTAGTTCAACTGAAGAAGCGTCTTCTGAGATACATCCGTCAAGCTCCAGTCGTGGGCTTCAACTCGGGGCGTTACGACTTGAACCTGATCAAAATACGCCTTCACTCGTTCTTCGCCTCCGGAGACCGAAGAAACCAAGAATTCAGCGTCATAAAGAGAAGCAATCAATACTTGGCGGTTTACACACAGCACACGGTTTTCTTGGACGTAGTCAACTATTTGGCACCCGGTTACAACTACGCGACCTATTTGCGAGCTTTCACCAGGAACGAAGAGAAAGGTCACTTTCCTTACGAATGGATGACGTCTACCAGGAAACTGGCAAACAGAACGCTGCCACCGAGATCGGCTTTCGACAGCGAGCTGACGGGCGTCAAAATGTCCGAATCCGACTACGCCGCATGTCAGAAAGTTTGGTCCGACGAGAAGATGCAAACTATGGAAGACTACTTGATCCACTACAACAACAAAGACGTCAAACCTTTCATAGAAGCTCTGAAAAATCACGCTAAATTTTTCCAAGATCGCGGCATTGACATGTTGAAAGACGGAGTTTCTCTCGCCGGTTTGACTTTACGGTTCCTCTTCCAAAACCTAGAAGACGCGTTCACAACGTTCCCCCAGTTCGACGCCGTCCTCCACGCTCTGATCAAAGAAAATCTAGTCGGCGGTCCTTCCATCATCTTCCATAGATTTCACGAGAAGGGCACCACGCGGATAAGGGAGCACAAGTACAGCGAAGAAGCGAGACCGTGCCAACACATCCTAGGACTAGACGCTAACTCTCTGTACTTGCGCTGCATGAGCGAAGCGCACTGCACGGGCTATTACGCGGTGAGACGGCCCGAGACCGAGTTCAAGCCCGAAATTAGGCAAAGAAACTCTCACAGCGCTTTGGAGTGGTTACGCTTCGTAGAGCACGACCGCGACGTGAAACTGCGCCACGCTCTGAACGGCGGCGAGATGGTTGTAGGCTGTCGGAGAATTCGCGTGGACGGGTTTCACGCGGCCTCTAATACGGTTTTCCAGTTTCACGGGTGTTGGTTCCACGCTCACGAGTGCATACCGTCGCACCGATATCAGTGCGCTTCACTGAGAGAGGAGAGACGCGACAGAACGACCAGAGTAAGCGCTTACTTGAAAGCGCTAGGTCACAAGCTGGTCGTCGTGTGGGAGTGCGAATGGCGAGAGATGAAGCGTCGAGATGAGCGGGTCAAGGCCTCCCAACAACGCTGGAAGGTTGACGCTTTGAAAGTGTCTCGAAACGGGATGAGCGAGAGCGACATCCTTTCCGCTGTGAAAGAGGAGAAAATGTTCGGTTTAGTTCAAGTGGACATCACTACGCCGCCTCACCTACGAGACTACTTCGAAGAAATGACCCCCGTTTTCAAGAACGCGACCGTTTCAAAATCGGACATAGGACCTCACATGTCAGACTTTGCGCAGGAAGAAAAGCTGTTGAACACGCCTCAGAGATGTCTGATAGGGAGTTACCACGGAAAAAATATTCTCTTGGGAACGCCGCTTCTCAAGTGGTATTTAGAGCACGGTTTGATAGTCACCAAAGTGCAGCTGGTGGTAGAATACCTACCTAAACGCTCCTTTGCCAGTTTCGCGGACGAAGTAACGGCGGCGCGAAGACGTGGCGACGTGAACGAGAACGAGAAAATTCTGTCAGACTGTTACAAGTTAATGGGAAACGCTACGTACGGTAAAACAATCTGCAACAAAGAAAAACACACGGCGGTGAGATACACTGACAGTCGGAAGTTCGAACTATTGGCCAATTCGTGGCGCTTCAAAAAGGCGTCCGATCTGTTTGAAGTCGAACTACAACCGAAAACAGTCAACAACAACCTCCCTATTCAAATAGGGTTCATGGTATACCAGTACGCGAAGTTGAAAATGTTAGAGTTCACATACGACTTCTTGGATAGATTCGTCGATCGGCGCGATTATGCCCTTTGTCAAATGGACACCGACAGTCTTTACATGGCTCTCAGCGGTGACACGTTGGATGACCTAGTCAAACCTCGCCTGAGAGAGACGTACTTCAGAGAGAAACGAAAGTGGCTTCCGACAGCGGTGTGCGACGATCACTTAGAGCTTTTCGTGAAGACAAAAACGGAAAGAGTGCGAGAATGGTGTCCGCCGCCCGGCGGATGTTGTGAGAGACGGTACCTTCACGATCTGAGAACTTCGGGGCTTATGAAAGCGGAGTGGGAAGGTGACGGGATCCTAAGTCTCAACCCTAAGACTTACATTTGCTACGATCGAGTCAGCGACACCGGTGAAAGAAAATCCAAAAAATGGAGTGCAAAAGGCGTACAGAAGAAACAAAACCCTCAGGAACCAGACGACTTCTTGGATGTTCTTCGCCAACGAAAAACTCTCATTGCTGTAAATGGAAACTTCAAAGTGGTGCGAAACAAAATGGTCACCTACACCATAGAGAAAGACGGCGTGCGCTACTTGTATTATAAGCATCGCGTGCATTCTGACCGTGTGACAACGAGTCCTTTAGAGATATGAAAAAAAAAAAAATAAGCGTGTGCATCTTTTCAAAAATAGAGTGTTTATCAAGATTGAAAAAAAAAGAAATAAAAAAAATAAAATAAAATATTGTTGTGTTTTTATTTTCATACGTCTTCTTTTACTAGTAAGTCGCGCAGTCTCTTAAAGCGTCACTCATGTGACGACGTCGCTTCCAGTCACGTGATCCTAAAGACCCTCACTTCCTAAACAAAAAACTTCTTCTTCCGCTCACGTGATCAATCAAGTCACTTCCGGTCACGTGATCCTCAATGAGGTCACTCACTTCCGGTCGGCCATTAGGTCATGTGACGTCACTTCCGCTCACGTGACTCATCAGGTCACTTCCGGTCACGTGATCCTAAATTAAGTCATATGACGTCACTTCCGGTCCCCTAAGTAGGTCAGTAGGTTACCCAGAATGCACCACTAATCCCCTAAGTAGGTCACTTCCGGTCACGTGACCAAATGGTGGCCTCTGATTGGCTGCAGGGTTACCCAGAATGCACCACTAATCCCCTAAGTAGGTCACTTCCGGTCACGTGACCAAATGGAGGCCTCTGATTGGCTGCATGTCGATTGAGTAATAAACAGTACTTAACTATAGTCCCGTTCCGATACATACTATACTACTGCCATCAGCCCAGCTGACGGTCAGGCTGATACCAGCGAAGCTGAGTATCAGGATCCGGGTCCATTGTACCATGGAGAACCGCCGGTGGACGTTGAAAAACCCCGCCCGGCAGTACCAACACTAGGAGGCTTCATGTCCAATTACGATGGACGTGAAGTGGATCTGCACGCGGACGTGCTACGACTCACGGCGGAGGGAGCTCCCCGCCGGATTGACCCGCTGACACGGCAGGCGATATTGCTCTTCCTATTAGTGGAGGAGCAGGAGGAGATGCCCCCGGACTGGTTTGTGTACTGGGAGGCACTCCAGAAAGGACTACTCGTATGCTACTGCTTACGACGAGCTGTCTTCGATTTGCATATCGCAGACATCAAGCGGTTAATGCCAGCACTCCCAATTCTGTCCCTAGACCCGAATTGTGGAGTTGCCGGGATGTTGTTGACTGGCGTCAACAGGTACCGGGCACGAATCGGGAAACTCAGTGAACCGAAAACTCGGAAGGAGTACGAAATTGCTGCCGTTAATACGCAGGGAGTAGTTTCGTACATCCTGGAAGTAGCCACTATCGAGGACTACATGGATTCTCACAACGTAAAACGGGATATTGCCATATCGTGTTTGGTTGATGAGGCGGTTCGTACAGTACGAACCAGATCTTCCTGTGCGGAAGAGAAGGGGCGTATAAAAGCGCTGAAAGCCACACCTAGGGGGCGCGGCAGTAAAGGTGAGAGGGGGGCCTCAAACCGGTCGAGCTCGGCCGACAGTAACCAGTCGGACGAGTTTGTCCAGGAGAGAGGACGTCAGGCTCGCCGGAACGAGAAGGCAAGGTTAGCTAACTTGCCAGATTCTGTGTTAGCAGAAGGATTACCGGAACAACCTTCCGGGGGACAGCCCGTCATCCCACGGGCTGAGGAGGCTACGGATGAGGCTATGGACATTAACGAAGCCAATACTCCGGCGCCCTCCAGCACAGGCATCACCATCCCCACCCCGGCCCTTGTGGCAGATATGACCGCCGCAGCGGGTGCAGCGGCCGCTGTGGCGGCTGCGCTGGTAATCAACCCAGCTCGTCTCAGCCCTCTCCGTAGTCCGGCTCATTCGGATGCGGAGGAGGGAGAGGTTCCGGCTAACGCTGAAGAACCAGGAAACGCTCCAGAAGACCCCATCCCGCCTAATGACGTGATGAGGCGAATCTGGCAGAACGCGAACAATAAGTTCCGCGTGTTTATTCCCAATTCATGGGAACAGTGTCCGATTGGTCCTACCAATTTTGGATGTCCACTCGCGACCAACTGTAAAGGTCAGAGTGACGACGAGGATTGGATCCGGAATACCCCCCGGGACCGTCCTCCGTCTGCTTTTTACCAGCAGTGGCTAGATCAACTCAGGATCCTGCCGGATACTTACTACAGTAAGGAGCAGAAAGAAAAGCTTCTTTTTGCGAGCAACCGTTGGTATAATCAACGGGAAAGAAACTGGTGCCCATTCGCCACGTGTGTAAACACGATAGGCACTGACAGAACCGTGTTTGTAACAAAGCAACGGTTTCTGCGACACCTCTGTGAAAATCACATGCACCACTGCGTGGTGTACCACTGTGATATTACAGTAGGTAGGGAATCACAACTGTGTAACGGGTGTCTAGAACCCCGGAGAGGTGAGCTCATGCGCCACATGAAGGATTGCCATAATATGGGAATCAGTGTAGCTCGCAATCGTGTGAATGCGCTACATGATGCCGTATGTGACCAGTACAAGTCACTCACGGAAGATCAGAAGGCTAAGATCCGGCCGGCAACTCCCTTTTTCTGCGAGGTTGCGGATGGGAAGTTTAAAGCCAGGATTGCCAGAGTGGACGGACGCAACAAGTTCGCCATGAATGACGAGGAATATACGGTGTTATGCACTACCCGTACTTCTCGGAGAGGCGGCGGTAATTTCCGTCAGCCGGAAACCCGGGGTAGTTCCCGGGGGAAGAGTCGGTCTGCCCGCGACCGCTCTCGGTCTCCTGCGGTCTCCCCCGGACCAAAACGGAGACATGCTGGATCCACTTTGGAGGAACTCGATAATTCCTACTATGGGATTTATCATGCCCCGGAAGGTCGCGACTATTATCGCGAGTATCCAGACCCGCTGTTCACAGACCGGAAAGATTGGAAACGTGATTCCGGTGGACATGCAGCGGCGGCTACTAACATGGAGTACCGTACTAGACGTCTGAGCAGTTCAGACAGTGCCAACAGTCAACCAGACTGTGGAGGTGCCCGGCCTAAAGAAAGCTCGGCTACCAGAACAAAGGCTTCCCTGCCTTTGACGTACCATCTGGGGGCAATTGCAAAATCAACCCCCAGGGACGTCCGGTCTCCCACTACCCCAACCCGGGATATGCAGAGCTTGACCGTGAAAACTGAGCCCAAATCACTGATCTCAGTAGTAACTCATCGCGGCATATCTGTCCCGAAGGCTGCAGCGGCTGCGAAAACACCGCGAGCGGATGTAAAACCCGTGATTCCTGTAAGCCAGGAGCCGGTTGTCATCCAGCCAGTCGCGGGTACCTCCCGCACGGAAACTACCGGTGGCGTAAAATTAAAATACGTCCCGATAGTTAACTACTTCTCTCGGGAAGAGAAGGCAAGCTGCGAGGTGGGACAGAGAATTGTTACAGAATTCCAGGAGTCCCAACGCGAGCTAGCGGTGGAATACAACACCAAGATGTTAGGCCTGTTCACGCATGGTCTAAAGATTGCCCACAGGGAGGAGAAAACATTGGTCGCTGTCGGCAATGTGGACTACTTGGCTAAAAAGTCAAGAGAAGCTGCTATAGGCCAGAAGAATGCTGAGGCCGCAGCAGGGTTCGTTCGTCAGGAGAACGAGAAGTTAACCAATCGGTTACAGGACATGAACGTAAAATTTTACGGGGTGTTTGGCGTGACTCTCGATGCTTGGGATGGCACGGCTGAGCACGCGCTTGCTTTAATAAGGGCAAGAGATGAACCGTTAGGTTAAAATACTAACAGAAAGTTCAGAGTCTATTTCTAATTTTTTTTAGAAATAGAGGAGGAGACTATAATAGTTTCCGGATAGATTAATTGTTCTTTCAGTTAATCTGACGTCATAAATTTTTATGACGGGGTTTCCCTTCTCAAGGGAAAAAGAGGGGCATCTTTTTAGATGCATATGGACCAACGCGGGGGGAACCTCCCGTGGAAGCTCTGGACTTACCTAACTACTCAACTCTCAACTATAGCCTACCCGATGGGGAAGCAGGACTCCACCGGGAAGCTACCAAACTAACGTCCCTGAAACTAACTTTTGGGATACGTTACCATGATGTGTTCCTGATACTATTATGCTGTGTTATAAACTGTTCCCGTCCAAGGATTACGTGTCAAACAGACAATGCTCGTGGTTCCAGTTCTACTTATATATATCATGAACATTCCTGGAGCTAGGATTACGTGTTAAACGGACAGTACTCGTGGTTTCCAGACGGATTATAGTTTTCTATGTCATGAACTTTACTGGAGTGAGGACGGGATACTTAGCGAGCTGTGTACATATGAACTTACCTTCGGGTGATATTTATCCAAGAAACAGTATTAAGAAGAGGAGAGCACCTCACTCATTCGTCTATTAGAAGCGGAGAGCACCGAGTCTACAACTAGATCACCAGTAAGCTATATTTAATTGTGAGGGTTTCCGGGTACACTGCCAGGTTACTCATTAAAACGTGTTAATATATAAAACAAGTCATTATTATGTGATACATATCCCCTCAGGTGTTCCAATATGGTGTTCTCAAACTTACCATATGAATCGGGTTTCATAATATACTACTGTAAACGTATTTATTTTCGCTCAGTACATATTTTCGCGCATTTGATATGATGTGCGCGAAAATATTGCACAAAAAAATAGCTTTTCAATGATATCTGGCATTCTATATTGCACTCTATATCAACATTTCTAGATTTCCGATTAGCGCATCAACAAAAGCCTCATACCGATACACCATTTGTATTACAGATAACCCTTTAATTCACCTTTCTAAAACTGCAAAAAAATGTAAAAGTATTCCATCTAGAACTTGCTTTTTACTCAGTTTGAATATGGTGACTAATGTAGGCCCATAATATTAAGGGGAAAAGGACTTCAGATTATGCTCAAAAGGCTACCAAGTTTTCATCTTTAGAGACTCAAGCATGAGGAAGGAAATAAACAGATGAAGGTCCTCTTTTTCAAGCAGACATTAACTGTTTACTAGTATGTCATATCGAAATAAGGGAGTGCTCATTTTTTAACAACAGGGGGGGGTGGTGGATTTGGGGGGGGGGGTAAAAAATTTGGACCCCTTGACCGGGGGGGGGGGTAAAAAATTTAGACCCCTCTTGGGGGGGGGTGAAAAAAATTCAACCTGTTTTGAGGGGAAAAGCCCGCGCGTTACTATGCTACAAAGGGTGCGAACGCACGCGATTTTCGGCCTGCCGGGGGGGGGGTAAAAAATTTCGACCCCTCTAGCGGGGGGGGGGGGTGAAAAAATTTCGCGCGCTGCGCGCGAAATCTCACCGCCCCCCCCTGTTGTTAAAAAATGAGCACTCCCTAAATCAACATAATCAAGATGTCATAAATTTGATGTCAATGACATCCCTAGTAGGCCTATATACCTATAATGATGATGTCTAAATTATGATAGCATGGATGTTATGTGGCCCCCGATATGACCATAGACTATAAAGTCTGTGTTGGAAAAGGCTTGGGGGGGCAAAATATTTGAACAATAGTTAATAATTGTCCGATTGAAAAACCGTAAAAACTGACACGTAGCTAAAGATCCCCTGATTGCAGCTGCGCGAAAATATGATTGCGCGAAAATGCCTTTATGTGCCAGGTGCGCGAAAATTTAGGTGCGCGAAAATATCTACGTTTACAGTATATATGAAGATTGTATGATCTGATAAACTAGGAAACGTGGCTACCCGTAATGTTTATAGTAAGTCGTTAAGACTATGTGTATATGCTAATTATACCGTAAGGTATTGTCGTGTGTGTTGACTCTGTTGTATGTTGCGAGAGGTATTAATATTTCCGGTTATATAATCGGATTACCCGGCTTAAAACAAAGGCTGTGGTTACTGTTATCCATTGTGTGAATGTTTTCATTAAATCGCGAACCAATGTAAGACGCTGGTGGTTGTGAGTCCTTATCAGGACTGGTTTTTAATAACTTTTCTGTTCAACTTAAATATATATATACACACCCCATGCGCATTTTTTTTAAATAACCAAGTATGGAAACTTCATAAGGAAGTCATATCGAAATGTGTCAAGCCGTTCGATTGTATGTATGATATTATATTCACATGTCTTAAATCATCCATTATGGTTGCTATTACAGTGTAATGCCATATTTATATTGAGTTTGATGATCTCGCTTGTGTAGTATGTCGTAATAATATGTTTACGCCCCTAGTTACTGTATAGACAATAACTGTAAAGTCGTTGGT
The DNA here is from genome assembly GCA_947462335.1 of Harmothoe impar. Classification (NCBI taxonomy): domain Eukaryota; kingdom Metazoa; phylum Annelida; class Polychaeta; order Phyllodocida; family Polynoidae; genus Harmothoe; species Harmothoe impar. Next base: position 8,919,450 of record OX381711.1, on the reverse strand, counting down.
CTAACGTGTTTTCTATAAACTAGGAAAACCGTATATATGTTCGTTACCACCTAGTTTTGTCTAGGGGGGGTAGTGTAGGGACATGATATTACATATTAATCTCATACACGGTATTTCCGGGTAACGTCTGTTTACTCGGCTTCTCCACCTGGAGCTAGTGCACACAGTTTCCGGGAGAGGGCGCAGGTCCTCTTCAGGTAACCGTGTGCCGCTCTCAGGTGGGCGGCCGACCCACCCACCTGGCCACGTGATCTAAGAGCCGGTGTTATATAAGACCCATGTGTTTACCTGGAACGGCAGTCAGTGCAGGCCCGACTGACGAGAGACTTCACATGTCCAACCGTGCGGACAGAGTTGTATGCTAAGAGTTGTATACTGACCGTTTCCTCTATTTATAGAGAAACCTGATCTACCTGTGTGTATTAATTCTACACTGATCGTTCCCTAGTAAAGGAACTAGAGTTGTTATTCTTGTGAATAAAGACAGATATATTCTCGCACCTGGAAACTGCCGTGATCGTTGTTCTTTAACCTAGAGTTAACTACAAACCACCACAAATGTATTTGCCTTCACTGGGCTATATCTCTGCTGAGTACTACACTGAAACTGAAGGCTATTACCATATCATGCACCATTGCCTGCTTCTCAATACACTTTATACCTCCTCTCTTATCTAATCATTTAATCAAATCTAAGGCACTTCTTTCAGGTGTTTACCCAGGATGCATAGAGTGAATTGTGAGTGACAATGTACTGGCCACGGACGTGTATGTTGTCACCAGAGTGTTGGGTCGCTGTGCCCGGCGTCCAGAGTGACTATAGGAGGAGCCTTTGAGACTGCACCACACGAGGACGCTATCCGTAATCTGGCTAAATGGATGTGGGGGTGAACATTTACTGTGACAGTTAGGCCACTCCAAATAATATCCTTGTTTCTCATCACTAAGCCATGGCAAATATGACGAGGGCGCCTTTTTTTTGGGGGGGGGGGGCTGAAGACCAAATAGATTTCAGCGAAATTTCTATTCACATTTTAGTGATAAAGAAATGGTAATCTGCAGACGCTTTTTAGATATGTATTCCGTTTAGCCCATTGTATGCGTTATCCAAAACACGATTTTGGTGACTCGCCCGGTGATGAGAAACAAGGGTATTATTTGTAGAGGCCTTACTATGAAAACTTTTTTTTGGCCTTTCATAGTAATACAGCTTAGGGACAGTATCCTTAGTGTTCTCCTTTTTGTAGTTATAATTGATCTTGAAGGATACAATCATGGTTCTGTCCATTTTCCATAGTAAGTGACACAGTAAATGGTCGCCCCTACATCCATTTAGCCAGATTACGGATAGACTTAACCGCACTTCATGTGGCTGCTGGCGCCACCTGCTGGGTTGTTTGACTTGTGGTAGTTGAGGCATTTGCCACCAGGGCTGTGCAAGGGGGTGCAGACCTATAGTTTATGGTCGATTTCTAGTGTGGTCAACATGCAGTCTCAGGCCCCGACTCTATAATAGTAGAGTCTGGGCAAACTCATGTAAAAAACTTGTTTGACTAACTTGTCTTGAGGAGTAGGCCCATCAATCCTGTGCACAGCCTTGCAGGAAGTAACAATCTCAATATATCAGTTCCACCAGTCGCATTTGGAGCCCTTGTGGTGGAAAAGGGTACTGGTTGGGCGAGTCTGGTCAAAATGTGCACAACGATGATTTCTCCACAGCTGACCTCTATGACCTTGCATAGAGCTGTAGTTAACATTTTGAAAGGTGGCATGACAATGGACTGAACTCAGGCCTAAAAAAAAAAAAAGTTGTGTTCCGGTATCCCGACCGACCCTACGTTTCAGGGGCCGACCCTAATTTTTTTGGACATTTTTTTAATTTTTGAGAAAATATATGACATTTTTGACGTTTTTACTACTAAAATTGACTTTTTTGACCACAAGAAAATTGTAAAAAAAAAAAAATCCGACCTACGGACCCTGTTTATTTTTGGCCATGTTACCGGAACACAACTTTTTTTTTTTTAGGCCTCACGTCCTCAGTGTCCAAGTCCTGCATGGAACACTTGTGCCACACAACCACTGATAGAGCTAGCCTCATAGGGAACCACCTCTAGACTATGTGTCAATTTAAACTACTGAATTTTGCACGGGACCATAGGCTGAAATTTCCTTCCTTCATTCAGAAATAATCTAAAAAATCTTTTAGAAGAATTTAGATATGACGACAATACTTTTATTACAATTACTCACAAGATGAACCATTTGTCACTTTAGCCTTACAGAGGTAATTTTTATTTTTTGTATTCTGTATCATATAATGTTGTTCGGGACCCCTACATTTCTTTACACTGCTTCCAAATGATGTAAGGGTATGTTGAGATGAGGTTTGGAGGAAATCTAGAAACCTTTGATCCATCCTAGACCCCAACGGGCGCTTACTATGTTTAAGGTAATTTTTCCACTTGAAATAATATTTTAAGCGGTCAGGGAGCTTATTACGTGGAATATGGTACATGTTATATGTAATGCCTTATAGCCCTCCTGAATGATGAAAGTGTAATACAGGCAAAAATAGCTGACAATATTGCCTGGAATGTAGCTTCTTAACGAATTTGACATTTAGTATCAGCGTATAGTTAAGGTACTTTGAATAATGATTGAGAATTTTTCTTTTTATTGGTTTATGCAAAATATTTCTGCATGATTTATTAAATAACAATCCCCCGTAGCTACTGTTTAGTCCAAATCCAAATCTGGTCTGTTGTTGTAATTACATGTCGGTAATATAATCATAGCAAGGGACAATTACCCATAGAAAGGAATTAGTAGAATATGGAATAATCTTTGATAGAAAAGATGGGGTTTGATTGTGCTATATGAGCTCTATTCAGCAACCAATTGTGCTAGTGGACTTTATTAGGCCACTCCAAATAATATCCTTGTTTTTCATCACAGTGCGCATCCCCAAAATCATGTTTTGAAGTGTGTGTTTTTTGTAATTTCATTGGAAACACATGAAAATAATGGACAAATATGGGCATATATTATATCAAACTAAGCTTAGAGTGCTGCAAATGCCATGGGAGAGAGAAAACATGCATAATTACAACTTGCATAGATCATTTATCTTTTAATTACTGAAACATGACTGTAGTTTGGTGGCAGCTCAGATTTCCCTGCCTATTTAGCCTTCGTTATATTTCTCATTGCTTAGTGATGACAAACAAGGATATTACTTTAAGTGGCCTTAATACCATAAATTCCCGCGTATTACCTGCATCTCGCGTATAACCCAGTGGGCACAGAACATTGAACCAACATTTATAAATGGTTGTCAATGTTGATTCAATGTTGGATCAACGTGGATTCAACGTTGGGCAGAATTTTGTGCCCACTGGGAACCAGCACCCCCAACTCAGGAGAATCCTATAACCCGTTTTTGGTTATGAAAATCTCGATTTTAGTACGGATCTATAGTAATAAAAACCCTTGTACAACCCGCACCCTATATAGGCATGTTTGGTATCAAATGAAAGCTGAGGTTGATTCGCGTACAACCCGCGGGTAGTACGCGGGGATTTACGGTAGTATATATAACAAGGACCCGGATGTAATTAAAGACACACTTTACTTATTCCACAACAGTAACCGTACAGCAGGCTGTATGCGGTAGTCCAATAACCCAATAAGTCCGCAAACTGTAGTAACACATTATCTCATGGTGAATACGGTCTATCAATGCTAAAGCAATCGGAGGGCCATTTCCCATACAGGGGAGCGTGCAATAACCCTAGGCTGTATTGCATGCTGTGGCCGTATTGCAGGCTCAGAGGGTACCGTTTAATTTCATTTTTTTTGTATGTAATTTACACATAGATGTTGTCATATATAGATATTTTCATGGAGAACCATGAAATACATACAGAGCGTCACTTAACGGCACGATGGCCGCAGGTCTAGTGCAGTACAGCCCAGGCACCGTGAGTGCAGTAACCGCTCTGTCAATTTATGCCCTCTTTGTCAGTAATGTTTTCAAGTATATTGCCGACCCAACGAGGCTGATACACTCACCTAGGGTGGGTGTGATGCATTCATGCAGCACTGGAGAGTTGTTGCCAAGGCTGCATTCATGCATCATGACGACAAAAGAGATATTGTATTAATGCAATATGCGACCCTAAAAGGGTTAAATTATACATTTATATTTATAGCCCTTTAAGTATGGCATGATGCTTCAAGGCAGAATTGTCGACATGAGGTAAAGAGGAATTCTAAGTGAATAATGTACTGGTGCTGCAATGGTGCATCATACCAACCCTTTATGAATGTATCAACGCTGGAGGATCTGAATGACAAAAGCAGCACCAGCGAGTTACTCTTCATTCATCATTACGACAAACACTCAAAAAGTAAACTTGTCTCCAGACTCTTCAAAGTGACGATCATAAAATAAACAAGTCAAAAACTTGTCTAAGTGACAAGGAAGTGGGTATTTTAGCTGGAGAAGACTTACTTGGCATGTGCCAGCCCAAAACCTGACATTTGCCAGCTCCAGATTCTATTTGTGGGATGGTACCCTAATAGGTTAGACAACTCTTGACTCGTTTATTTTGTGATAGTCACTTAGACGAGTCTGGAGACAAATTTGCTTTTTCAGTGAAAGGTGTTTAACATTAAAACACTATGCCATCCCTAAAGGCATGATACTAAGCAGTACACAAAATAATAATTTACCGACTGTTTCACAGTCCTTGTGCCCAACCAACACATATACACCACAGTGGCGGTTGGCAGCTAGATAGAGGGGATTTGATGAATATATATATAATATATTTGAAGACTAAGTCATCAGAATCTATTTCAGAAATACATTAATGTCAGAGTAATGCCATATACAGTGCAAATGCGGGGAGTTGGTAAGAGCAGTGTACAAGTCCTACTAAGTATGTTGCATAGAAATTTAAAGAAAGTGTCATTTTGAACACCACATAGCCCGTCGGTACAAAATTCAGTTCACAATTGAATCATCGTTGAATCAACATTGCATGAACATTGACAACCAGTTGTCAATTGTCTTTTATTTGATTGTTTATATTGTAGTGTCTTAGTGGAATATGATGAAGGTACGTCACTTGTATTTGGGGAAACGCTAGAAATAAGACTTCCAGGTACGACATGGCTATTTACCCTTTGACATGAAGTTGATCCGATTCTTTATTAGGGAATATCTCAACTTGTGGGTTTCTATACACACAAATAAAAACACAGTAATAGGCCTACGTATTCTTCAAATGATTACACATATGTACATAATATAATTAATGATAGCTCGTCAACGTATTTAACACCGGCAATCCCCTCCTTGGTGAGGGGACGGGTCAGATAGCTCATGAATTATATTTGATATTTGCTCTACCAAGATCAGTCTTCTCATCGTTGTTTTTTCTGAGCTCTTTTTTCAGAATAGCATGAAGCCGACTCTATGAAGTCGCGGGACTCCTGAAGAGTCGGCATAATGCATTGCCATGAGTTATTTATAGGCCCTGCATTAGTGCATCATGACATGCCAATGTTGTTTGAAGACAACAAGCTGTCCTTACTCAACGTACATGTGTATTGCATCACTAACACTAAACACTGCAAAACTGAGGCCTCAGAAACCTTGGGCATAGAGTCCAGGATAGATAAAAAGACAATGATAAAATCACATTGAGTGGCAGCATTCGTCAATACATAATACATTCTCTCCTCAAATATAAGTATTTTCTAATTCAGGAGCACCTAAGGGGCCACTTCTGAGCAGGGGTTAGTGTGAACCAGTTGTGGGAGTCTTTGTCCATGTGCAGTACTTCCAGTGAATTCTTCCCTCAAACCGGGTTCAGTTACGACAGATTCCATAAAGCCATAGAGTTCATTGTGACAATATGGATCAAGAGCAAGCAAGAAGCATCCGACCGATCAGTATTACGCTAAGCTTGGTTAACCATGCCAATGCAGCTCCACACATGCCCAAGGTAGAGACAAAATAACTTAGACATCACAGTATCCTGGGGCAAGCATTGTTCTTCTGAGCTGTATACATTGGTCTTAGTCTGTGAGTGGCTTAGTTTTGGTGGATGATTGCGTCGGAGTCTAGTCGTTTGCCATTAAGTGGCTTCCGCTATCATATTAGGCTGAGTGGGAAACCATTAAAGTTCATGGTGCCAACCTTAATGTCATCAACACAAACATGTCTAGCAGCCTAGTGCTCTGGATGCCATCAGGATGTCCCAAGGCTTGTCGAAGCAGCCTGGTTTATGAACACACATGTGCAGATAGGAGTCAGTTGTCACTTCAAAACGCATGAATGGATGTACAAACTATAAGTTCCCCTCGGCTTCAATATAATATGCAAGCAATTCATTCTCCCATTTGTCAGTATGCACAAAGAGGAAGGTCATCGTTCATCCTTCGTACACGTTATGCTTGCCGGGTACCATACTGCAGTCTTCTCATGCCGTAACCTACTCACACAGTTTTTTGACTTGCCAAGTAGTCCAACTGTTATGAATAATCTCCAAATCTGCTCCCAAAGACAGAACCAACTGCACTGCCCTCTGTCTGCTCTGTGAGGAACTACTCACTCTGATGACGTCATTATCGTCATTGTGACGTAGGAACCGGAAGTGAGCCCCTTAGCCATTTAATGGCCGTACAGTGCTTCAATGCGCTCTACCCTTCGTCGTCATGATACATGAATCTACTCCCCAGGGCTGCATTAATGCATCATGCCGACCCCTTGGGAGTGTATCAAACCAGTAGAGTCGGTATGACAAGGGCAGAGCACACTAGCTCACTATGCGGCCATTAAAGGGCGAGTGCTTCCCTCTAGCGTCAGTCGAAGAAGCGGCGTACTTTGGAGGTGAGGAGCCGGATGAAAGATTCTGGGAACATGGAGCGTGATTGGTTGGCGTAGTTAAAGTAGTTATACGGCTGAGCGATTACCTCCAGCAACGCAGCCAGCAACTTCCGGTCCTGCATCAGGGCAGGAGAAAATGAGAAAAAATAAAGTAAATAATTAAAGTACAGTAAAGTTAATAATTTCTATGTGTTTCAGAGGGAAAGAGAAAAGTAAGTGAATAATCTCTACAGTAACCCAAAAGGTATCAATCAAAAGATAATGCAAGCTTTCAATGTCTTGAAAGATTATAAGGAGTGACTTCAATGTTTTGTGGTTGTTATGACTATTTGATCGAAGAAAGGTGGGGGAAACCCCAGCAATTGTGGAATATTTGTTTTCTGTATCCATAGCAACCAGCAAATATTTTTTCCGAAAATCTTAAAAGTTATCTCAACAGTATGATTCCTTGTTATCTAATCTTTAAAACAATGTCTAGATATTGAATTTATATGAACTGACCCCAGAGAAACTAGAGGTTGTATTCAAAATGTGTGAAAATATTTTTTTGCAATTTGGCAGCAGGATCTGTTGTGCCTCCAAGTGCCCCCTAGTCCCCCCTAGCGCCCCCTAGTGGCCCCTAGTGCCCCCAAATGCCCCCTAGTGCCCCTCGTGCCCCCTAGTGCCCCCTGTTACCCCCTAGCACCCCCACACCGCCTAGTGCCCCCTAGTGCCCCCTAGTGCCCCCTAGTGGCCCCTCGTGCCCCCTAGTGCCCCCTTGTACCCCCTAGCGCCCCCACACCGCCTAGTGCCCCCTAGTGCCCCCTAGCGCCCCTAGCGCCCCTAGCGCCCCTAGCGCCCCCACACCCCCTAGTGCCCCCTAGTGCCCCCTAGTGCCCCCCAGTGCCCCCTAGCGCCTCTAGTGCCCCTTAGTGCCCCCCTAGTGCCCCCCGTGCCCCCCAGTGCCCCCAGTGCCCCTTAGTGCCCCCTAGTGCCCCCTAGTGGCCCCTAGTGCCCCCTAGTGCCCTCTAGTGCCCCCTAATGCCCCCTAGCAACCCCTAGTGCCCCCCAGTGCCCTATTGTGCCCCCTAATGCCCCCTAGCACCCCCTAGTGCCCCCCAGTGCCCCCTAGTGCCCCCTAGTGTCCCCTTGTGGCCCCTAGTGCCCCATTTGTGCCACCATATGCCCCATGTGTACCCCCATATGCCCCATAGTGCCCCCTAGTGCCCTTTACTGCACTCTAGTTCCCTGTAGTGCCCCATATTGCCCCTAGCCAACCTAGTGCCCCCTAGCACCCCCTAGTACCCCTGGCGCCCCTGGTGCGTACCTTGAGAACCTCCTGGTGTTGGTGCGTGCTGTAGAGGCGGCTGTCCCGGACTATGTCTTCTATTAACTCTTGATATTCTTCTGAAAGCAGAAACACGGTCAAGTACCCTGCATATTAGTAGGCTAGCATGTGGAAGCGAAGCAAAGCAACAAACACAAAAGTAAAAGAAGAAGTTATTAACATAAATTGATAGTAGGAACCCTCACACAAGGCAGTGTTCAGCATATACACATCGAGTTACCCTAAACAGGGCACTGTGTGGGAATGCATATAAAGAGGAAATAGTTTTATTTAGTTTTGGATAATTAAAGAGTTGGTATGAAATGTTTCCCACAGGAACATTTCTGTTTAATTTCAATTGTGTTTGACTGCATGATGCCACTAATAAATTATCAGTCATACCACTTTCAGTTCAGTATATTTCTGTTCTGATTTGAAAAGGTTTCAAATTGTTTCAATAATACCTAAAGAGGACACTCCAGTCCTGTTGTGGCTGTGTTTGCTGCTGCATGCCAGTTATGTACAAGGATTCCTCACATTATAATAATGATGTCATATTTTATACAAAGGTTAGTTGTTTCGGCCACTTTAGACACAGCAACAAAAGAAGTACGCACAGCCAACGCAATCTCCTCAGCAACCGTTGTAAACAGAAAATATCAGTCAAGCAATAACTAATGAAATACAAGTTCCCAAAATGATTTTCTATTCATTTACTTGGCAACGCTAAGACATAAATAAACAGACAAACTGAGACTGTATGTATACAGATATTTCTCTATATAGTAAATGGAAATATTTGGTTAGTAATACATCACCGAATATTTGAAAATAAAACCAAAAAAAAGTATATACATTTGGCATTTGTACAAGGTACACTTAGGGAGTGTTCATTTAGTAATTGCAGGGAGGCGTCACGCTGAGGTACACAAAGTTTTTATACATCCGCTCAAGTGTGTGTGGACAATTTTGCACCCCCTACTTTGAACTATAGTAACGCGCTGGCCTATTTACTTACTTTTTGCATACTTTGTTTTTAAGTTTGGGGATGGTCTCAAAGTTGGGTTGTCTTGAACTTTGGTTTCTACAGTTGCAGTATGAACAATTTATATATATATATATATATATATATATATATATATATATATATATTTATAGGTGACGTAGGGGATATGAACATTAATACACAATTATAGCCTACCATTATAGGTGACGTAGGGGATATAAACACAAATACATACAATTACAACGTACCATTATAGGTGACATAGGTGATATACATAAATAAACACAAATAAAACCTACCATTATATATGACATAGGGGATATAACATAAACACACACAATTACAACCTACCATTATAGGTGACGTAGGGGATGGAGAAGCCGGCAGCCGAGTTGCGGCCGTTTGTCTTAAATTGGATGTAGAGGCGTTTAGAGCGTGCTGTGAAGGCGATGGGTGTTTCTGTAGACTCACATGTCTCATATGTGGTCAGCGAGTAGGGAGACTCTGCACGGTAAGGGTACATAGTGGAGAAGAGAATTTTATTTCATGTGGAGAAAAAAAATTGCTATGTATAAGTGCTAGAATGGCTGTTGTGCACGCCCCATTAGAGAAATTAATGCTCATTCTCCATGGGGTGTTTTTCTATGATGGCGTTATATAACACACATAAAATTACTTTTCAAGATTGATTCAATTCACAATAAACCAAATACTGAGATATACTTTTATCAGTCTTAACTCCTGGTTTCTCCACGAGTTAAGATACCTTGTATGATACGGCCCTGATGCATCCCTATATAGCCTTATGGACTCACATATATCTATTAATATGTGGTCATCGAGTATAAGAAGACTCTGCAGGGGAATGATATACAGTGGAGTGTACAATCCCAAGTGGCTTATAGGGTTTGCTTTCAAATTCAAATATAAATAACATTCGCCTACGTTGTCATAATGTATAAATGCATCAAGCCAACCTTAGTATGATGATACATTTCAAAACTCAACATGAGTTTTTTGTACTGGCCAAATGAAGTAAAGTCACTCACCTGACTTCCTCATTGAGAGAATGTCACCGCACCTGTCCTGTGAGGCCAGAAAGATCTCGGGGATCACGATGAGGATCCTTCTGCCCTTCTCCCGGTTGATGCTCCAGGTGCACTCTACGTCTGCCGGGTAGTCGCCCGGCCAGTTGGGGCTCTGGATGAAGCCTTGGAACTGGCCGATGTGACCCCCGCACTGACGGTCTGTCAGGGGAGAGGAGAGAATTGATACATTTTACACACCATAGTCAGCGTGATAATACACGTGATAATTGTTAAGGGCCCTCATATAATAGTTTTACACTTATTTTGAAGTTAATTTTAATCAAGGTAAAACTTTCAATATTGGAAAATGACACTTTGAAATGTAGACAGATTTAATTGGGAGGGTTTTCGCAGTGCTGTCTGGGGGGAAATTCCCACTAGATTTGGCTGCATCTATACCAAAATTTGGGGCAAATTAGGGTTGGAAGAAAAACGCAAATTTTCCTTTATAATTTGCCCTAATTATGTTACTTATGCTTCTTTGGGATATAAAACCAAATTGCAGAGTCATAGATCAATGTCTAGGCTACAATCCTTCTTCAGCAAATTGTTGATGAAAAACGTGATGAACTTGTGATGAGAATAGGCATATTTGGCTTATACTTTAAGTGTTGAAGTTGGCTAGGAATAACTTACATTTCTTTGGCAATCTTTTGACTACTAAAAGGACAAATTATTTTGTAAAAGCCTATGCTTTACGTTTTGGCCTCTCATATCAGTAAAGAAATGAAGAGAGTCATTCTTTTAATTAAAACATCAGCCTGCAGCTCTCAAAGGTCTCATCAGCTCTCACCAGTCCTCAAATCGCAGCCCTCACTATGTTTTTCTGTACTCTGTCCGCAGGTGCTGTTGACAATGCCGGTACCATCAGTGCAGGTGTTGTACATACTTTTACACGGGATAGCGTTGAGGGCACCAGCCCAGTAAACAAAAAGACGTTATGTAACGTAGAAAAAACGTTTTACCAAGGTGTGAAAAACGTTTGAAAAAACGGAAATATGACGTTATTTAACGCAATTTCGTTGACTCCAATTAACGTATATTAACGTTATAACAAAACGTTTGAATGTGTAACCTTATTATAACGTTATTTTACGTTTTTTCATAATGCTTTTTGAATCATAATTAACGTTATTTTACGTTATAAAATGTAACCAAAAACGCTTGCAAAGCTGTAGCATTGGGGAGCTATTTGGAATTGAGAAAACAGGGACTGATGTAAGACTCGAACCTGTGAGGGTGAGATCCATGTACCAGTCCCTAGACCACAGAGCCATGGCATCTACATGTGAAACATCAGCTTAAAACCATATCTCATCAGACATGGATCCTAGGAAATATACGGCCAAGTATGACCAAATATACTCCTGGGGGCCGAGAGGCAATATTGTTAATATAAGCCAAGGCCGAAGGCTTATATCAATGATATTGACTCCAGTACATAAATGGGCCGCTCAATCTCAATGTGGCAATATCGCTTTCAGCCACATACTATAGCATCCTCCATGGAGTAGGGGTAACAGGTTAGTCTATCATGCAGAAGATCCTAAGTTCAAACCCAAGACATGTCTCTAACAGGACGTTCTTGACTATTAGCAAAGAACTTAATTTGGGGATAATTTTTTCACTCAATGTCCTTCTCTGCTGGCTGCATTCGCAAAAAAAGGAAAATACAAAAAGAAGGCCACTCCATAAACTTTCTATTTATTCATTAGATATATGGTATTGGTTTCCATCATTTGTGTGGTAAAGCATAGCCATATAAAACCGTTAAATGATGTTAAATAACATTATATAACGTTGTAATTACTAACGTTTTTGGTGAACCATGTAACAATGTTAAATAACGTTCTACATATAACGTAAAATAACGTTATACTTTGTAACGTTTCAGAACGTTAAAAAACGTTCTTTGTTCACTGGGAGTCCCGTCGGTGGAGGTGTCTGTACCTACCTTTACACTGGGTGGCGTTGACAGCACCGGTCCCGTCGGTGGAGATGTCTGTACCTACCTTTACACTGGGTGGCGTTGACAGCGCCGGTGCCGTCGGTCGAGGTGTTTGTATACATACCTTTACACTGTCTGACATTGACAGCACCGGTCCCGTCGGTAGAGGTGTCTGTTTACATACCTTTACACTGGGTGGTGTTGACAGCACCGGTCTCGTTGGTGGAGGTCCCTGTTTACATACCTTTAAGCTGGGTGGCGTTGACAGCGCCGGTGCCGTCGGTGGAGGTGTCTGTATACATACCTTTACACTGGGTGGTGTTGACAGCACCGGTCCCGTCGGTGGAGGTCCCTGTTTACATACCTTTACACTGGGTGGCGTTGACGGCGCCGGTGCCGTCGGTGGAGGTGTTGCCGGGACACTGGAGGCAGTGGTCCTGTCCCTCCAGGCTCTGGTACTGGTTACGAGGACACACCTCACATCTACCAGCCGTTCGACTCCAGAACTGTCCCGCTGAACATTTAACTGTAATAATTGTAAAAAAAACGAAAGGTTATCACTGGTGAAGTTTTGTATATTAATAAACGTATATATGGTATTCAGTAGAATGAGGGTCAGTATAGCTCTAGAATAGACACTGGTCCTTAGACGTTTTCTGAACGTAAATTTCTCTTTATTTTATAATTATCTGGTTTTTATCCTCTGAAGCATTTAAAAAGTAAGACTTCAGTTAGACATTATGATCACATATACTGAGTGTAACTGAAGTACAAATATCCCCCAATATCAACTCCTAAGAAATGTATTAATTACTTAATTCAAAGCCTAAACTGTATTTTTTTTGTATATTGAACTGTACTTTCATCTTTCTCTCACCTGTATAGATTCTCATCTTTATACCATGCACTTCGTGCTTATAATCAGATTTTGAAAAATTGACAAAGATTCTTCATTTTATTTTTCATAACATATATAACACATGGTTTTAACCTGTAATATGACAAATAAACACATTTTTTGTTATTAATGTGTTTATTAGGTAATTAATTACTTAAATTGCAAGCTATTGGTGCATTTCCGTTCTTCCATCAGGACCTCTTTCTTTTAATCGTTGACCATTAAACATTTAAGATGACAGTGTATACTGACCGGTGACCTGACATTGGTGGAAGCCGGTGCTGCCGGTGCCGGCGGTGGTGACCCGGTCCCCACACGGCTGGCAGGAGGCCCGGCCGTGGTCCGGCTGGTACGTGCCTCGTGGACACCGCGTACATGGCTGGAAACCCGTCTCTGAATAGGTACCTGGCAAGCACTGACCTGAAACCAAGGTCAAATCAAGGTCAAACCAAGGTCAGTAATTCTACACACATTATACAGTAGATACCCGGCAGGTACTGACCTGACACAAAGGTCAAACTAAGGTCAAACCAGGGTCAGTAATTCTACACAATATATACAGTATGTACCCGGCAGGTACTGACCTGACACAAAGGTCAAACTAAGGTCAAACCAGGGTCAGTTATTCTACACAATATATACAGTATGTACCAGCCAAGCACTGACCTGAAACCAAGGTCAAACTAAGGTCAAACCAGGGTCAGTAATTCTACACAATATATACAGTAGGTACCCGGCAAGCACTGACCTGAAACAAAGGTCAAACTAAGGTCAAACCAAGGTCAGTAATTCTACACACATTATACAGTAGGTACCCGGCAAGCACTGACCTGAAACAAAGGTCAAACTAAGGTCAAACCAAGGTCAGTAATTCTACACACGTTATACAGTAGGTACCCGGCAAGCACTGACCTGAAACAAAGGTCAAACTAAGGTCAAACCAAGGTCAGTAATTCTACACACGTTATAAAGTAGGTACCCGGCAAGCACTGACCTGAAACAAAGGTCAAACAAAGGTCAAACCAAGGTCGGTAATTCTACACACATTATACAGTAGATACCCGGCAAGCACTGACCTGAAACAAAGGTCAAACTTAGGTCAAACCAAGGTCAGTAATTCTACACAAATTATACAGTAGGTACCCGGCAAGCACTGACCTGAAAAAAAGGTCAAACTAAGGTCAAACAAAGGTCAGATCTTTGCTTATTTTTCTTTTCTTTTCAACCCATTTTTACGCCTCCTTTGTCTCTAGAATGTCCCAAATTGCCGGTGTCTCTTCCCCAAACAGAGGTTCAAATACGTTTTTTTGAAATGCTACAGAGGCCTGAAACATTTTCACGCTCCAATCCCTCATGATAAGTTGAAAAATATAACAAATGCCCGCCCACTATCTATGATTAATGCACAGCCTCTTACCTTCGCACTGTGAGACGTGGCTGGCGCCGGGCGTGCCGACTCCGGGCGTGTTGTGTGGACAGTCCTTGCACCCCGCCTGTCCCTCCAGGTCCTGGTACGTCCCAGGGGGGCACAGCTCACAGACACCGGGGGGGTTGTAGTAGGTGCCCAGCCCACACCCCACTGTAACATGTAACACAGTATGTAAGTATGGGGGGCACAGCTCACACACACCAGGGGGGTTGTAGTAGGTGCCCAGCCCACACCCCACTGTAACATATAACACAGTATGTAAGTATGGGGGGCACAGCTCACACACACCAGGGGGGTTGTAGTAGGTGCCCAGCCCACACCCCACTGTAACATGTAACACAGTATGTAAGTATGGGGGGCACAGCTCACACACACCGGGGGGGGGGGGGGGGGTTGTAGTAGGTGCCCAGCCCACACCCCACTGTAACATGTTACACACAGTATGTAAGTATGGGGGGGGGGCACAGCTCACACACACCAGGGGGGGTTGTAGTAGGTGCCCAGCCCACACCCCACTGTAACATGTAACACAGTATGTAAGTATGGGGGGCACAGCTCGCACACACCGGGGGGGTTGTAGTAGGTGCCCAGCCCACACCCCACTGTAACATGTAACACAGTATGTAAGTATGGGGGGCACAGCTCACACACACCGGGGGGGGGGGGGGTTGTAGTAGGTGCCCAGCCCACACCCCACTGTAACATGTAACACAGTATGTAAGTATGGGGGGCACAGCTCACACACACCGGGGGGGGGGGGGGGGGGGGGGTTGTAGTAGGTGCCCAGCCCACACCCCACTGTAACATGTAACACAGTATGTAAGTATGGGGGGCACAGCTCGCACACACCGGGGGGGTTGTAGTAGGTGCCCAGCCCACACCCCACTGTAGCATATAACACAGTATGTAAGTATGGGGGGCACAGCTCGCACACACCGGGGGGGTTGTAGTAGGTGCCCAGCCCACACCCCACTGTAACATGTAACACAGTATGTAAGTATGGGGGGCACAGCTCACACACACTGGGGGGGGGGGGGTTGTAGGTGCCCAGCCCACACCCCACTGTTACATGCAGCATATATATATATATATATATATATATATATATATATTTATAATAGATAATGATAGATTGGGTGATACACTCGATACTGTCAACCCCTCTTCAGTTTAAAATGCTCAAAACTAATTTTGACTGATCAAATTTTATAAACATTCTGTTTGGCATATGTTATTGCAACACAGAGAGACCACATTAAGAGCATACAGCCTGCAGAAATATTTTAGTCAAGAGTTAAGTTTACTTTGACTAACCCAGATTTTGTTACACTATGCGATTCTTACTGAAAATCAGAGCCATTCCCCTTAAGGGTCGCAACAAGCGATGCCAAACTATTGAGTAGGAAATCCTAAAACATTATCTAGATATGTCTTTGCTGACATTTCACCAAAATGTTGTAACTGCATGAAAGGATACATACGTTGTCTCAGGTACAACAGTACCACTAGTTTAACAATCACACACCAGGGGGCAATGCTGAGCCTGGCTGTAGTTGTAAGAAGCCCCACCAGAGGGCAGTACATACCACACTTGTTGTTGGCTAGGATGGTTCCCGGTGCGCACATGTCTGCCGTCCTGAACAGTTTCATAGAGCGTCCCTCCACCGTGTAGTCTATACCGTCATACCTGCCGACAGAATAGTCACTGTTAGACACATACATTAGACCCCCGTGTAGTTTATACTGTCATACCTGCAGTACAAGGGCTAGTGTTGGACACATACATTGACCACCTTAGAGTCTATGGCTCTGTCTCATTGGATCAGGCCTTTGTAAACGTCTTTGCCTTTGTGAACGTCTTTGCCTGGGTGCCAGCTTTGACCGGGTGCCAGCTTTGACCGGGTATCAATGAAACTTAACTTTTAGGGGTATGAGGGGAATTTTTGGGTTCTATTTTGGTCTTTTTTTTTTTACTTGCCGCAAACGTGTCCTTAATTTTCAATGGATTTTAACATATATCATGCAAATAGTATTGCCTTATTGCATGCTTTCAATTAATGAAGCACTCTATACTCATATTTACATAGGCTACCCCCTATCTTTAACATTTCCTTTCAATCCGGTCAAAGCTGGCACCCAGTCGAAGCTGGCACCCCGTCAAAGCTGACACCCGGTCAAAGACGAAAACATTAGCCCGATCTCATGAGACACAGCCCTATACCGTCATACCTACAGGACAATGGTAACTGTTTTACCACGGTTATCTGGAAGAACAAGAAATACTGTCTGCCGGTATAATAATAATAGGAAGATTTTATATGATTCATGCTAACCCTATTCCAAAATTGACTGTATACTTTAGCACTGGTGGATACCCATACTCAAAAAGTAAACTTGTTTCCAGACTCTTCCAAGTGACTGTCATAAAATGAATGATTCAAAAACCCGTCTAAGTGACAAGGAAGCAGGTCTTCTAGCTGGAGATAAAAGACCCACTTGACATGTGCCAGCCCAAAACCTGACATTTGCCAGTTCAGGATTCTATTTGTGGGATGGTTAACTGATAAGTTAGACAACTTTTGACTCGTTTATTTTATGATAGTCACTTCGAGGAGTCTGGAGACAAGTTTATTTTTGCACTGCAGGAGGTCTGTAACCAGACATCATGGTAATTACAAAAGGGCATAGTGTATTAAAGCACTCTGCTGTCCTTAAAGAGTTAATCCCCCCTGAGCTGACCCTTACCTGACCCTGAACTGTCCCTTGTTGATCTCCCTCCGTAGCCTCTTGGTGGCCCGCTTCAGGAACTTGATGGTCCTCTGTCTGACGCAGTTCACGTCACAGCGCGCAGGGATCAACCTACCATCAGCTGTAATGGAAAACACACTTTTTTGAAATACAAGATTTATTATGCTTATCTATAGGGAGGACTGTATTCAATGCCCCCCATCAAATGAAATGTGGCTGTATTTAATGGGCTAAGAAAAAGTATTTTCTTAATTGAATGGCTTAAAACCCCAAACTAAGCTACATTGATACCTGTCTGCCATATTTCATGAGTGGGGGCTGGGGCCATATCCCACTCAGTCTGCAGCCTGGCGGGATATGGCCCCAGCCCCCACTTGTGGAATACGGCAGAGACTATATCAATGGGCATTGGCATTTGTCTATTTATTCCATGGTGGATACGATGACCACTAGAAATCCTGTATCGCATGCCCCCCATGGGATACAGTGTTCCTGTATGCCATGGCATGTGACGTCATAATTTGTCCAAATTATTATGACCATTTATATGCAATCAATCATATTTTGAATTATGTAGAAACCATGAAGTAAAGGCAAAGGCCCATAGACGAAGGATTTTTGGCATCGTTCCCCCTTGGTGGGGGAATGATACCAAAATATCCTGCCATCAGCTGTAAGGGAAACAAACTCTGTAAAAAGTTGTTGTTCATGAACAGCAAACTTTGCTGTAAATGTACAGTACTTTAGCTGTAAAGAATAATACAGCAAATTCTACTGTACATGTACAATTCTGTTACTGTACATGCAGGTGACTTGTAGATCTACAGCACTTTTTCCTGTAACATGTACATGAGAGGTCATGGGATCGATCCTTGGTCTAGCCACCTCTCATTAGGAATCTAGCTCATTTAATAGAGACATGAATCTAGCTCATTTAATAGAGACATGGCAGAGGTAGCCATATCCCAAACCTTTTGTAACACCGGCCCTGTGGCGCAATGGTTCAGGGCCCGTCTGCAACACCATAGTTCGTGAGTTTAATCCTTGGTCGGGCCACTTTTCTTGTTTTGCCTACATCCACCTAAAATTAGTTTTTCCCTCGCATGGATGATTAAAAATATAACATGCACTGGGAGGTGAACCCAAGACCTGTAGTAATTATAATCAATCAGTTGAGAAGTAGAGTAAATATCCCACTATGAATGTTTGTAACACTGGCTCTGTGGCGCAACGGTTCAGGGTCCGTCTCCCACACCACAGTTTGTGAATTCAATCCTTGGTCAAGCGACTTTTTTTGTTTTACCTACAAAATATTACCAGCACTGGGAGGCGTGCCCAGGACCCTCAGATTTGGTTTAACAATTGATTCTGCTGTACAGTAACAGTAGATTTTTCTGTTACTGTACAGTATATGTGCTGTAAATATACATAAGCTGACTTGCTGTAGGTCTACAGCACAATCTATTGGAACCAAAGTTGCCCCAAGTATTTGCTGTACAGGAACACTACTTACTTCTAACAGTGTATAGAGTATTATACACATCTATATGGCGTGTATATATGCGGCGAAATTAACATGTCATATTGAAGGGGTATAGGCAAAACCTCACATTGGTCCCATTGTTATGCATGGTGTTGCTACGACCAGTTATTTAGCAACACACAGTTGTTACTGGGTCCCTAGCTCAATTCTAATTATACCCACGCCCATTAAATATGCCCACAAGTCTTCAAATGTGTAGCTAGGACATGTGGATGGCTAGCAATAGTCAGTGGAAATCAAAAAATTAAATGACATGATAACCACATCATTGATTTTTCATGACTTATTATGCTTCGGTACTTCAACGGTGAGATTTTATATGAGTTTTGGTACATCTGTTTGATAAAGCATTCATAAATTGATGGCACATGTCTCTAGAATATAGTCTTCGTAGCAACACACTCCCATGCGTTCAAGATTAAGTAATAGATCTAAAAACAATTAGATTCATATTCATATCAATAAACTATGTATCAAATAACCCTTACTAAATGATTTCTTATTTTACACCAAGAAGTCAGTTGTAGTGTGCTATTCATAAGGGACCTATCCCATAAACAATTATGAATGATATATCATGTGTATACACTACAATGACTTAATAGTTGTTACTCTATAACTCGTAGAGGAAGGCCTACGTGTAGATACGTGTAGTATGCGGCACAGACCGCACAGAATGAGGTCCTACCCTGTGTACCACCAACCGGTATGTCACATGACCAGTCAGCATGTCACGTGACCACGGCCACATTGCTACACGCTGTCACCAAATACCGCACACATAGGGGACAATCCTGGAGGTCCACGGTAGGGTGGGGGAATTAACCTGTTAAGGGCTGTATACCGTAAACCTTTGTGTATACGAGTAACTCAATTATTAGCTGGACGTTAAAAATATCCTATACGCCGCAAAGGGGCTCTGATTATGACGACTTTAGTACTGTAGTAAACATTTTGACTCTCTGATATCAGCGGCACTCCTGGACCTATAAGCCGCACTGGCTACCTCACTTGCAAAGAAGCCACAGCCACGGGTTTTACTGTTGTTCTTTAATGTATTATGTCGTTTATCGCCATGAAGTGACCCAGTATGTAATGCTGCATCAAGTATATAGATGCCCATACAGATTTGATACACTCCCAAAAAGAGTCACCACAATGCATCAATAGAGCACTGGTGGTTAGCTTTCCAGGGCTGCATTGAAGTATCATTATGGTCTCCTAGCATAGATACACTCCCAAAAAAGGTTGTTACCGTAAAACCTCGCGTATTAGCCGCACCCCTAACTTTGGGAAATCCTATAAGCCTGATGGGGTATATGAAAATGGTTATTTTAGTACTGTATTCTACTTTTAAAAACTCTCGTATAAGCCGCATCCTATATAGGCATGTTTGGTATCAAAAGAAATCTGGCTCTGATTCGCGTACAAGCTGCGGCTTCTACGCAGGTTTTACGGTACTGGCGATCCCGGCATGATTTGTATGGGTCCAGTTCCCTTCGGTAGAGCCAGATTTAAAACCAGTCATCATCATCATCATCATCATCAACATCATCATCATCATCATCATCTTGACTGGTTAGTTATTCACCAAAGCTGCATTAATGCATCATGACAACAAAAGACACAGTTTTTCTAAATGGCATCGTCATGAAGGGTCTATTGTCTATTGTTCTATATCTACTACAAGTAGTTCAATGTATCCATTTAAGGACGTTTTACCCGTTGTCGATGCTGTGGGATGGGGGGAATGCAATTAGCCCTGGGGAGGATCCAATAAAGATACAGTGTTGTGTATATTGGTCGTCAGTGTCTGCATTGGAAACAATGATGTTGAGTCTCCCTAACTCATGTGAACTGCTCTTTTCTTAGAGCAGCTAGTATAATGCTGGCTACACTGTACAATAGTTGTCCCAGTGTGTGAATGATAAGTATGTAGTTGGTCTAGATTTGGGACGTGATCACCATATTGTAGGGCGTTCAGGCCATTTTTATTGAGTGCAGCACTAGAACATAGTTAAATTGGGTATTCTTTGCAAAAAGTATGGTGTTTTGGGAGGACAAGAGAGCCCTGTCTAACCATGCAGTGGATTGCTCCTGAAATAGCACTCCCTTGCCACAGTGTGAGTGGCAGGGATCCAGGTGCAGTGGAGGGTGACTTACATAGGGAATGTACTACTCCTAAGAAAAGGTAGATCCACATAAGTCTAAATCTGGGGGCCAATTCCTTTCCAATCACTTTGTTCTTCAGACAGGAGATAGTAAACAAATATGGGAATTAAATGTATGATCCCACACTTTTATGCCCCTCTATTTTAAAGGTGATTCCATGACTTTTAGGAAATATTTTGCTGTAGATCTGGATCTGGTAGTCCATATAACATGTGGGATATATGTAAATGTAGGCCTATATCTAGCATTACAATCCAATCCTTTAGGAATTGAGTGCACAAATACCCTCTCCCAGAAACCTATTCTAGTACAGGGCAGTTGCTGGGCAGCTATCAATTACTAGTGCCAAAATGTGGGCCTGCACAGGGAGCACACACTCCCCACTTTCTACTTACTCATTCATATAAAACCACAAGTGGAAATGTCTGTGCCATGGCAGGCCGCTCTGAACACCCTACATATTGGCTTGGGCTGTTAATTGAGCCCAAACGGGCTCAGCCCACCTGGTCAAAATTAGTTTAATGTCATTTGTATTGCGTTTAGTCAATTTGGGCCGTATTTGGATATTATATACATCAACCTGTTGACCCATAGTGCAGTAAAGCATCATGCCACTGACCGCTATGATACATTCATGAATGTAGCCCTGGCTAGTTAGTCGTCAGTGCTGCATTCATGCCGCCCATATAGGATTGAGACACCCCGCAGGGCTGGCATGATGCGGCAATGCAGCTCTGGCAAGTTCTTGCGGCTGCTGCATTGGTGCATCATGATAACAAATGTATTTTTTTTTGTTACACCATCATTAAAGGGTTAAACAACTCGATCAAAATAATAACAGGTTGATTACATCTTATTTTGACTATATGCTTTCTGTATAAATAATATCATTTACATATATACATTAAGGTCATGTGACTCACCTGGGGGTGCCCGTGGCGCCACCACCAGGTCAAACTCAGCAGTAACGATCTCCTGGTGCCGCGTCTTGGCCACCTGCCGGAACTTACGCCTCTTGGAGCCGCACAGTATCCTCACGTTGTCTATGGTGCAGGCGTCCGTGCAGCGGTACCGGTCTGTACCTGCACATAAGGCCAAAAAAAAAGGTTTGTTTCAGGTAACATGGGAGGAAAATGTAGGGTCGGTAGGTCGGATGTTAGTTTTTTTTAATGTTTTTTTTTTACATGTATGTACCAGCCAATTTTTTTGAAACCCCTATAATTGACCAAAAATTGGTGAAAAAGCTAAAATTTCTTCACAATTGCATAAGAAAACGTAGGGTCGGCCCTGTTCTGATAAGGTCGGTCGGGTGACCTGGAACAACCTTTTTTTTTTTTGGCCTAGGCACAGAGGATCACGGATAATATGAGATGCAAAATCCACTGAGCTTACATATAGGAAGCACCGTATTCAATGCCCCCCCCCCCCCCCCATTGAATACACTGGCTATATATTCAATGGGCTAAGAAAAAGCTTTCCTTCATTAAATGGCTTCAAATTATGATGGCATTTAAAGTTAGTATATCCGATGATACAAGGTCAAAAATTGAGTCATAACGTTTAAAATGATCATACTATATTTGCTACATATGCTATTTAACCTCATTCCCTTGTACTCTTGTATTTGGCTATAGTCCTCAAATTTATGGCCAAGGAGCACCTTTTGGAGGGCATGGATTAATTTGCAGCCATGGCAAATACACTAGAACAAGCCTCTAGAACAAGGCTACGCGAGTACATCTACAATGTCACCCCTTATTTGAGCCATCACAACATGAAGGAGTTAGAAATTTAATGGTTTCTATTGGCCTAAGGTCATGACACACAGGCTATTCATGATTCATGAAAACATAAGTGGCTTATCAAGTCACATGTGATCACAAGTTTATCTTGGCCATTTAATTATTTGATGTACTAAATGGTTTGGCTGTCACCAGGGCAAAGATATAGCGATCACCAAAGTACTTTTTATTTTTGCTAAATGTTTCACACTTGCCGAGCTATGATCATGACTGCAAGAAACATCTAATTTGAGGACGAGAGCTACATGCGCCTGGTGGCCGTTTTGTGAACTACAGCTCAATTTACATTAAGAGGGTTCTGGCATTTTTTAAAGCTAGATCCTATCATTATTAGTTCAAAAGTTAGCCCTATATATATAAATCTGCCTTCTAATGAAGTATAAAAGAGTTTCCACAAAAAGTACTTCCCCCCTTGAACCCCCCCCCCCCCCTGTTGTGCCCCATAGGCTTAAGAATTAAGGGACCTGTCTCCCTGTGTTCGTAGCCAAATTGTGCAAAAAGTAGCCCTGCAACAATATGATTTTACTTCATAATCCTGATTGTTATATATTTTTAAGCTTAACTTTAGTTTTTGAAAGAAATTGTTTGGCTAGTTTGTGATTTATTCACAAAAACACACCAGATATAGCTACTTTCACTGGCCGAGCCCATACAATTCAATGATATAGACATCCATCTTATGTGGCCAGTCCTGGAGAAACTAGCCCTGGGACCCCACTTTTTTATTTCATATTTTGATTGCATATGATATAAAGAACAAATAATTTGAGTTTAAAGAAAATTGTTTGTCAATTAATTTTTGGGTCACCTGTAGCCCTTGTCCTTAAGCAACTTTAAGCAGAAATTAAAGATGATTAATGGCCTTCTTATAGCAATTTCATAGCAATTTTTCCCCTGATTAAAGCTGTTTAAAATTGCTAAAAGCTGCTGAAAGAAGAGTATTCATCAACTTCAATGTTTGCATGAAATTGCTTAAATCGGATGGTACATGCAGTGAAGTGCCTACATACCGACAATGAGGTGGTTGAGGTTGTACTGGAACTCCTTGAGGCTGCGTTTCCTGGCCTTACACTGGTCCGCTATGAACACAAACAGCCCTTTACGCTTGATGCTCGGGGCAGACACCGCATCTGGGGCAAGAGCAAATTATATATTCTTTAGGTTTAGACATATTTATTGACAAATCACAGGTATAAATTTACGTTAGGAATTATGCCAAAATAATCTTATCTGTTCATATGGTTGACGTAATCATAAGCGCTTTAGATGATGTAAAGATGAAATTGTTCAATGTTATAAGGATGAACAAGTTAAAAGCCAGACTATGTAGACTGAAGATAAACAGTGTCACACATAGTATAGACATACAATGAATGGACGGCAACGAAAACGTATTACTCACACTCAAAATTGCTGTCTCGTATTCAACATGAAATCTTAAGATATTTGGTACTGAAATATGGCAATCAAATAAATTCATAAGGTCCTTAATAAGCCAAATACGTTTTGCATATCAAAACAATGTTAGGCCCACTTTCTCAATTTCTGGGTGCTGATAAGCCCCCATGTTATATACCATTCAAAATGGGCCTTAGTCCATACCGTACTGGACAATGAAGAGGGGGCGGATCCCCCTCCCATTATAGGAAAATGACACTTTCAGTAATTTGGCACCCTTTCAAATTCCTGGGTTCACCTCTGACAATTTGATTGGTCTATACCTGAGCAGGGAGGCAGCGTCTCGTTGGCTGACTCAAAGGACCACATAAAGCTGGTGTCAGCCCCACATGTGTAGACGTAGTTGGTGCTTGACGACGACGTAAACTGTGAGTTACCAAGGCAACTTAACGTGCAGCGCTGCTTGTTCCTGACGTTCTGACAGGAGAAAGACGTCTTAGGGGGAGCAACCAGCGTCTGGCAGCGGACCGCCTCTGGAAACCAGCAAAAAACATACTTAATCTGGAGTGTTGTATTGAGTTTAGATTTCTTTTATTTGGCATTAATACTTCACAGTCTTAGGGCGCTTCTAAATTAAAGCCAATGTTTTGGCAATACGCACTAAGGCAATTGTAGGGAAAGTTTTCCTCCCACCATCAGCATGCCATAAACATAGGAACGAGAATGTCCTTCTCAATGAGAGTTATCATCATTGAGATGTCTTTGTAAAATCTGACTTTTAATCAAATCTGAAAACTGAAAATCCGAAACTGAAAATATCAGCTCTAAGCAGTTAGACAGTAGAAGCTTGCTTTAATTTGCAGATTTGTATGGCCTAATAAATAGCTCTTGTCAACGCAATGTCCTATTAAAAGTTTGGTTTTACTACCATGAGCTTGGCAGCTTATGAAAACCCAATCAATCGAAATGAAAATGAGATATTCTGCGGACATGGGCCGACAAGAAAGGCAAACACACTGCATGAACATTGACATTTAAGCAAGGACTAGACTGCTTAAAGTCACACTTTGAGCATCTTTACTTCCAGTTAGTGCCACTTAAAGACAGTTGAACGTTATTATGATCGTTTCTTGGTATTTACTGAAGTCGCTTATAGAGTGACTTTAAGTAATAACACGGTTGATTAAAAAGGGACAAAAACAAGAAAAGAGAAATTTCCTTAAAAATGAGTCAAAATGTTTAAAAGTAATATATCTGACTTCCTACTTGTTCCGTTCCTCCAAATTCCCTCCGATTTTGCTCTAATTAGATTTTATTGCCCGATACATACGGCTTTTTTTGAATGAAAGTGAGCATGCTTTTATTCCCCCATTGAACATATACCAGAAAAATCCATGGTTTCGTGGAAATTAGATCCATTTGTGACCGAGTAACACCCCTTTAAGACATTGAAATAGCCCTTAATCCACAACGTAATTTATGTGTAAAAATCGGCAGTGTTAGGTCACTCAGTGGTCCTTTCTCTGAATATTGTATTTTTACAAGGTTCGAAGTACATTTAAGATGGGTAAGGAGCTAATTTGGGGTCGACTTTTATTCTTTTCATCTAGACAACTTAGTTATGTTCATAGTGTCCCTATTTATTAGGATGTATGTAGCCATTCTAATACTTATGAACCCATGAAATACGGAGAGAACCACATTCAGAATAGTCTAGGGGAGCCGTCACTTTTACAGGAAGGGGTCTCCTCATCTAGTTTTCTCTATATGTTGTGCATTAAATGTCATCAGAATGATTTTAAAAGTTACTCACATACAGATATGGACCTTATGAACACAGATATGTTGTTTAATTGAAAAATAAAAATCGACCCCAAATTTAATAGCTCCTTACCCATCTTTAAATAAGATTTAGAATCGGTAGAAAAGTCGGATATACCCACTTTAAATGCCAATGCCCATGCAGTGCAGGTCTAGGTAAGGAGAGGATCCTACCTACACAGTCTTTCTTGTTGGAATGGAGTCTGTAGCCGGCGCGACACGAACACTCAAAACCCCCGTTCTGGTTTCGACAAATGTGCTGACAACCGCCATTGTTGTCAAAACACTCATTTTTATCTAAACACGAAGAAGAAGAGAGACAAACAGGTGTAACAGCGTAAAAATATAATATAAAGTGGAATGAATCTTCATTAACTCTTTAAGACGGCTCGATGTTAACTTAAATCAACATTGATCAACAAGATGCACTGCATTAATGGATCGTATCGAGTGGATATAGTGTATGTTTCAGGCATCATGGTCCTTTTTTTTATACTTCTGTGAGACGAGAAGAGTGTGTTTAGGTAGGTAGTTCAATTTTTTTTAAACCAGGAATGCATTACAGTTAAGCACATTGACTCGTGAGTCACCAGAATGGCTCACTTATTTCTCCATTAATTAGAAATATTCATATGTTGTATGCTCTTTTGGGATCTAGTGTCGCGTTGCCTGAAACACACCTTTTTTTGGGGGGGGGGGAGGAGGGGGAGCCTAATGAGAAATGCACAAAGGTCCATGGCCAGAGGATATTTTGTTATCGTTCCCCTTGAGGTGGGGCTGGTGCGGGATCCCACGAAGCCACAGGCTGAGTGGGATGCAGCCCCAGCCCCACCAAAGGGGGAATGATACCAAGAATCCTCTGGCTATGGGCCTTTGCCTTTATTTCATGGTTTTTACTCTTCAAAATATGTTTAATTGCACATAAAAGGCCATAATAATGTTAAACAAATGATGATGTCACAGGCCATGGGATATGAGAACACCGTATCCCATGGGGGGCATGGGATACAGGATTTCTAGTACTTAAGCATAGTGGTCATTGTATCCATCATGACATGATGTTCCTTACTACCTACCTGCGCAGTGGGTGAGTCCGTACGACTGGTAGCCCCGTCTGCAGCCACAGCGGAAGTGTCCCGGCATGTTCAGACACACATGGTCACATGTCGTGTTCACGTAACACTCGTCAAAATCTGAAATAATTCAGGAAAAGTAGGAAAAAAATGAATACCTTTGTTTTGGGGATGTTGAGTACTTCTATGGGGGTTAGAGTGGAAAGCTAATAAAAACCAGTGTAGGAATACAGTGACCATTGGCGGATCCAGGGGGCGGGGCTGCCGGGCCTTGGCCCCCCCCCCCAAAAAAAAAGAAGAGAGGAGAAAAGTGGGGGGGGGGGGGGAGAGAAGGGAACAATACCATATAACTACAGTCTAGACCATCAGCCTTTTCTTGGGGGAGGGGCATGCCCCCAAACCCCCCTATGGTTGCTACACTTCGTTTGCGCTGCGCGCGGGAACGTACAGTCACTCCCTGGTTGGCCAGGTTTGGGCCCCCTCTCTCTGGAAACTCCTGGATCCGCCATGTATTACATGACAGAGGTATACACACATGTTTTGTTCAGAGTTACTCACTGGGTACAACGAGGAAATACAGGGTACGTTTTAACAGTTTGGTTGTTCTGACAACCATTTTAATTGGCACCAGTCACAGCTGATTTTGGAAACTGAAACTTCACAGCAATCTGTCAATTCTGTGTACTTGATGATCACTTTTGCATTATCAAAATCTAAAAAACAGCTACCATATTTCCTGAAATAGTCACAATTGACTCAATTATAGCAACATTTCCCTGTGCCATTGACCTTGGACGCTAACCTTGACAAAACCCCTCGCAGTATCTTTTTTAACAAGCGCCATATCAATAATCTCCAAAACTAGAGCTTTCCGGTGATATAGGGTGTTCTGTAGTATATTTTAGTGATGGGTGTCACCAGAAATAATGATCTGAGTTTCCTGGTGCTGCAGCACTATATGACATAATGAGCTGTGCCAGGACTTACCCACACACGTCTTTTCGTCCTCCTCGACCCGGAAGCCCTTAGGACAGATGCACTCATAGCTGCCGTGCGTGTTGACACAGTCGTGGCTGCAGCCGCCGTTCACGTTCTTACACTCGTCCACATCTACAATAAAAACAGGAAACTCGTCCACAACAAGTCACAAATTTGTAGCCAACTTATCATGTGATGAAACCTGCTTTACACTTGACCCTTGGTGGTCTTTCATAAAAATCCTGTTGAAATATGACAATATTTTCATGTATGTACAATCTATTATCATTTTCGAGAACCCTTGTCAATTGCAAATAGTACATTATTGATAAAATGCAATTTCATGAGTCACAAATCTGTTCTGAAATACCTTCAAGGTCTCATATAAAAGTACTTGCGGGGGAGGGGGCAGTCTTAAGGAAACTTGGTTGGGGAGGGGCACCAAGTTTTTGCAAAATGAAAGATGTGTAACACTAGGTAAATCTGAACTATATTGAATGTTTCTTTCTGTGAAAATGCAATCCTAGGGTGTTTGAAATATGTATGATTGGGAATGTGTCTAAATAAGGTGATGAAGAGAAATCAAGAGCAATCAAATAAAATTAGGGAGCAGAAGAGTAAAGGTGTGAGGGTTAAATACAAGGCGGAAGAGAGGAGTGGAGGGTAAGAAGGAGGGAGGAAGGAAGAGAGGAGGAAGGGAGAAGGGAAAGAGGAGGAGAGAGAGGGGGCAGAAGAGGAGCGGAGGGAAGGAGAGGAGAGGAGGGGGCTAGCAGGCGAAAAAGAGAAGAGAGAGGGAGGGAGGTGGAAAAAGATGGAGGGAGGGAGGGGATAGAAGGGGAGGAGCCGAGAGAGGAAGTGAAGAGGAGGCTAGGAGGGCAGGCTGGGAAGGAGTTGAGGACAGGAGGGGAGGAGGGGGGAGGGGAGTGAGGGATATATATGCAAAAAGGGAGGTGGGGGAGGAGAAGACCGGTGGACTAAGAACTGCGTGGGAGGGCTTGGAGAGGGGGAGGGGCAGGGAGGGGCAGGGAGGGGCCATTGATACGGCTACATTGTATTCAATGAGAGGGGCACTGACTACGGTGCATCCAAATGCCTTGTATAGGAGGTGTGGAGGTGTGGGGGAGGGGAGGGGGGGAGGGTGTGGCGGCTTATTGCGCGTCTGGCACGTTATTGGATGTCTAGCCCATTATTGGATGTCTAGCCGGCTTATTGGTTCTGAGGTTAGTCTGAGCACGGAGACCGACAGCGAGGAGTAGCGCCTATATCAGAGGATGTTTCACATATCAGGAACTTGTCATACCATGAGTCATGCTTATTGCCATAGGAAAGCTAGAAGTTGTATATTTCTTTATTTAATTGATGTATTTGTACACTAGTTGGCTTTATGTTATACTGTAGCAACAGGTATAATTGCACTGTTCAGATTTTCACTCAAAATGAAATAAAAACTGTGACCATCAACTCATGTTGTGACAATGTACTTGACGAGTTGGGCTATAAAGGACACATATACAATGTATAAATATGCCATATTTCATGAGACATATGCCAATGCCCATTAATACTGTCGCTAACATATTTCATAATTGGGACTGAGGCCGTATCCGTTTGCCCCAGCCCCTAAAAGTAAAATGCGTCAAAGACACTATTGATGTAGTTGGCATTTCTTTTTATTGAAAGCCATTTAATGAAAATACACCTTTTCTCAGCCCATTGAATACGGCCACATTGAATTCATTTGGGATGGGGGTGGGGGCACTTTCTTTGATGCTTCCACCCAGGTAAAAAAATACCATGGTTTTCACAGTGGTAAACCATGGTTAATTTACCCTGGTTATTTGGCCAAACCATGGTATATTCACAACAGTATACCATGATACTTACTATCATTTACTATGATATTTATTATAGTATACAATGATCTTAACTATGATGAAATTAAATGTTTTACTATGATTTACCAGTATATATCATGATACACCATGGTTAATATCTGAATATACCATGGTATCAATACCATGGTTGGGCCAAATAACCAGGGTAAATTAACCACAGTTAACTATGGTAAATACTATGATTAACCATGGTCAAAATACCATGGTTTGTCCAAAATACTGTGGTAAATTTACCATGGTTTACTATGGTGAATACCATGATATACTATACTATTTGTTATCATAGAATACAATGGTAAATATCATGATATATACCACAGTTGATATCATGATAAACTGTTGTCCGGATAGTATTGCTTGGCCAAAATGCCATGTCAAATTAACTATCACTGCATCAGCCGTCCACTTTCTCCTACTTTAATACTAGCGGAAAGTTGACTAAAATCTGCTTAAAGTAGGACCAGCAACTTTCCTGCAGCTTTAAGCAACTTCCATCGCCTTTATTATTTCCAAGGACTTTGCTGTGTGCCATAACTTGCTTAAAGCAGGACTATCAACTTTCCTGCAGCTTTAAGCAATTTTCATCACATTTAATATATCCAGAAAATGTAATCTGTGCCACAACTTGCTTAAAGAAGGACCAGCAAATAAAGGTCGGGAAGGTTCGGTTGTGAGGCTGGGAGAGGTCGGGTTGTGAGGCCGGGAGAGGGAGGGCTGTGAGGCCGGGAGAGGAAGGGCTGTGAGGCCGGGAGAGGGAGGGCTGTGAGGCCGGGAGAGGGAGGGCTGTGAGGCCGGGAGAGGGAGGGCTGTGAGGCCGGGAGAGGGAGGGCTGTGAGGCCGGGAGAGGGAGGGCTGTGAGGCCGGGAGAGGGAGGGCTGTGAGGCCGGGAGAGGGAGGGCTGTGAGGCCGGGAGAGGAAGGGCTGTGAGGCCGGGAGAGAGAGGGTTGTGAGGCCGGGAGAGGGAGGGTTGTGTCTAGGGCACTGTAGGCCGCCAGGAGGCAGTGTACGACACCTTGTCCGCGCCCTTGGAGCACAGGCAGCTAGAGGAGAGGTGTGGCCGTGTTTGCTGCACTGTAGGCCGCCAGGAGGCAGTGTACGACACCTTGTACGCGCCCTTGGAGCACAGGCAGCTAGAGGAGAGGTGTGGCCGTGTTTGCTGCACTGTAGGCCGCCAGGAGGCAGTGTACGACACCTTGTACGCGCCCTGGGAGTACAGGAAGCTAGGGGAGAGGTGTGGCTGTGTCTAGGGCACTGTAGAGCCGCAAGGATAGGGTATAGCTCCAAAATACATTTGTAGCTGTAGCTCAAGAACGGCTAAGAGCACAGCGGGATTCTTAGTCAGGGGGGTAGAGGGGCTCGGGGGCTTTCTTTTGGCACCTATTAGAGCTTTCTAGCCCCCATAGAAGCGCTACAATCCGCACCCATTGGCGGCCACTGCTACACTGATCCGCTCCAGTGCACATCAGAGGTCACGTGACTCCCACTAGCCAATCAGAGAGAGGTCTCACAGTGGTCACGTGACTGTGACAGCACCCCCTTTATAATGGGGGGTGCTGCTGAGGGAGTCCTCACTTCACTAGTGCCTGGCCTACTGGATACACCTCCTGCTGCTACAACCTACCTGCTGCCTGCTGAACATCTGCCCGACTGCCCAGCTGCCCACCAGACTGCCCACCTGTCTACCCAAGCCTCCAGTACCCGGCCCTACCTCCAGTACCCAGCCCTACCTCTTGTACCCGGCCCCAGCCTCCAGTACCTTACCCAGGCCTCCTTGTTTTCCAGAAATATCCCCAAAAATGATGACCCCCCCCTTGAAAAAAATACATAGACCCCTGTCCATATTTTTCCAACAAAAGCAGATTTTCTGCAACTTTAAGCAAACCTCCAAGCCAGGGTATTATCAAATCTCTGCAGCTGTAAGCAAACCTCCCAGTCAGGGTATAATCAAATTTCTACAGCTTTAAGCAAACCCCCAAGTCAGGGTTAAATCAAATTTCTGCAGCTTTAAGCAAACCTCCAAGTCAGAGTATAATCAAATTTCTGCAGCTTTAAGCAAAGCTGCAAACCCGAGTTTGATCAACTTTCAGCAAATTTTATTACGGCCATTCAGCGCGCCACAAGTTGCTTAAAGCTGCAGGCTAGTCCGGGTTTTTGCTCCTTTAAGCGTTGCTGACAAGTTTGCTTAAAGTTGCAGAAAGTTGATTATTGCTGCTTAATGTCGGACATTAAGCAAAATTAAGCAAAGTGTAAAGCTGTCAAAATTAGATGGTTTATGCAGTGTATCACTTAATAAAACATCTTATTTTCAAGATGTCTTTGACATGCTAGTGCATGAAATCTTCCTAGGTACTTTATTTGTGTGATACACAATTAGAAGTTACTTTAGGATTGATACAAATAAAGTCATACATCAGTGTGGCTATATGTAAATCCTATTAACGGGAAAGTGGTGTTTACATAGTTTTAACCACTTTCTGATGTATAATTATTATCAATTTATCAGGAATATTTTGGAAAAAGTTACTTTAGATTGAGCTATTCTCCATTGCATGAGAAAGTTGAGAAATTATGCTTTATTTAACACTTATAAGCATCAGTGACATGTAGAACCCCCAGGAGAAATCCTCTCAGGAACTAGACTGCCACCTAGTAGGAAAAGGTTGAACTATGCACAATGATAAACCAGGGTTGCCTCACCATAGTATATCATGATATATCATGATAAACCATGGTAACATCAAGGTAAACTGTGGTAAACCATGATGTTACCATGGTATAATTAGCTAAACAATAGAATACTATGATATTGTGGTGGTTCGTAGTTAACTCTAGGTTAAAGAACAACGATCACGGCAGTTTCCAGGTGCGAGAATATATCTGTCTTTATTCACAAGAATAACAACTCTAGTTCCTTTACTAGGGAACGATCAGTGTAGAATTAATACACACAGGTAAATCAGGTTTCTCTATAAATAGAGGAAACGGTCAGTATACAACTCTTAGCATACAACTCTGTCCGCACAGTTGGACATGTGAAGTCTCTCGTCAGTCGGGCCTGCACTGACTGCCGTTCCAGGTAAACACACGGGTCTTATATAACACCGGCTCTTAGATCACGTGGCCAGGTGGGTGGGTCGGCCGCCCACCTGAGAGCGGCACACGGTTACCTGAAGAGGACCTGCGCCCTCTCCCGGGAACTGTGTGCACTAGCTCCAGGTGGAGAAGCCGAGTAAACAGACGTTACCCGGAAATACCGTGTATGAGATTAATATGTAATATCATGCCCCTACAATATTAATGTATATATACATCATGTGTGCATCATGACTGTGTGCATCATGTATGCATCAGTTCTGTCCCAAAGGAGAAATGTCTACACTTTTGCATCACGTGTGCACCATGACTGTGCATCATGTGATGCACACATGAAGACATTTTGCCTTTAGAATGACAAGGAAACTATAAAAAATGAGTTCTGGTGAAGGATGATGTACACATGACACACACATGATTTACTATTGTACATCCCGCACACCTGGACACTATAGTTAACTGTAGCATGTTTCACTATAATTTACTATGGTATTTCCTGCTCACCATGACACTATGGCACCTACAGCTCACTCCCTGCATCCCCAGGCACCCCTCAGGCCGCACACACCTCTGTAGGTGTGAGTGCTCGGTGTATGGCACCTACAGGTCACTCCTTTCATCCCCAGGTACCTCTCACTCAGTCTCAGGCCGCACACACCTCTGTAGGTGTGCATGCTCGGTGTATGGCACCTACAGCTCACTCCCTACACTCCCAGGTACCCCTCAGGCCGCACACACCTCTGTAGGTGTGTATGGCACCTACAGCTCACTCCCTACACTCCCAGGTACCCCTCAGGCCGCTAACACCTCTGTAGGTGTGAGTGCTCGGTGTATGGCAGTAGTAAAGTATGTATCGGAACGGGACTATAGTTAACTACTGTTTATTACTCAATCGACATGCAGCCAATCAGAGGCCGCCATTTGGTCACATGACCCGCTGCCATGGTAACGTGACCTACTTAGGGCTCTCAGCCAATCAGAAGCCAGCATTCTGGGTGACCTACTGACCTACTTAGAAGCTCTCAGCCAATCAGAGGCCGGCATTCTGGTAACCATGGTAACGTGACCTACTTACGTCACGTGACCTACTTAGGCTCAGCCAATCAGAAGCTGGCATTCTGGTAACTAGGGTAACGTGACCTACTTAGGGTTTGTTTGTAAACAACACCACGTGGCTCTCTTGTTTGTAAACAACACCACGTGACACGTGACTGTTTGTAAACAAACAAACAAAAAAGTTATGTAACTTATATATAGAAATAAAAACACAACAAGATAATTTCTTTTTTTTTCATTTTATTCTTTATTTTCATTTCAATCAAAAAAACACACAAGTTTATGCTTTTTTAGCTCGCTTCTTCGATTTGCAACAACCCAACAGGCCGCAAAGTCTCACGCCGCCGTCACTCGCACCACCACACCCCGGACGACTTCTCTCCAATAGACATTGCACGACTTTGGATAAATCCAACACCATTTCGGCAAGTTTTTCATCTCGCTATAGTTTAGTTGATATTTTAAAGAAACTGCCTCATTCTATCAGAAATACACAACATTGACATGTTTTTTATATTCAATATATTAGAAGTGTGCTTTGTTGCTTATATAGTTCATTATGCGTTTAAAATGTTCGCGAGTATCGTAGAAATGTACAAAAATCCTATTGTGGCGCCATCTGACCAAAAGAGCGGAGAACTATACTAGGGTATGGCGAGCTAGACTAGAGCCTGTAATCACCAGGCGGCAGAGTGGTCAAAAGACAATCTCGTAGTAGTAGGTCTACTTGGATCTTGAGTAGCCACCCTTGTGGTTGCAATTACCTAGACTAGTTGACCCTGCCAGCCTGGTCAAGTGAAATTAGTAAGGAGACCGCACATTAACGCGCTCCACAGTCTTTAGACAGTTAAGACTATAGTACCGTAGATTCTACTGTGTACTCACACTAACTATTTACAGTGCTACATATTCATACCCGAGTTCTAAGTGTTTTTTTAGAAAAAAGCGATCTACTCACCCATTTTTTTAGACAAACTCCTATTAGCAGGTAACCCCTGTATAAACCATACTGCAAAGATCTGCTACTTCGAGCGTCTGCCTCGTGACTGATAGTGTACAACAAGACGAAGTGGGCAGAGGTGAAGTACTGTTCCAAGAAAAATTGAGGCTCTTTATATAGCTGAGAGAGCGGCTAATCCGGATGTTCTATGCTTGTTTTCACCTAGAGCCCCACCCTCTTCCAGAGAGGAATCAAATTGCTTTTCACCTGGACCCTTCCACCCCTAATCCATCAGCATGAAAAGAGGGATAACAAGTGTAACGTGCGCTACATGTATATGGGATTATAGCTGGTGAAGAGATAAAGCCAGGTCAACTGTGTATACAAAGACTACAGGAGGTGATTAACGACAGGTGTGACGCGCCAGCCCGTGGACGGATTATCTTCTAAGCTGAAGCTTATTCAACTAGCCAGCCGCCGTCTGCTCCACTCACCACGGCAAGAGGAGGTGCTTTTGTTTTACACTTAAGTCGCTTACCACATGTACTCGTCTCTACCTCACAGACAGACACACTCTCGCTTGCTTCACGACCCCTGTAGCTTTTTTTGTATACACACTCTAATCTCATAACCCCCTGATCCGTTATACAGGTAACGGGTATTCTCTTTTAAATAGCTGCCAGTCAGCCTGCGGCAGCTGAAAACGACAGTAAGTAGCTTAGCTCTAGAAGCAAGAAGGCGTATATAAGGAGGCTGACACGTGTATAGGCGCCTTATAAGTCGGCAGGGGGTAAATACTAGTGAAAAAGGAAGGCAGGTGTGCAGGTAGCTTTCTAACAGACACGTGTGCACTAAGCTGCTTAAGTCTAAACCCACCTGCAGTAGTCAGGTAGCATGTGAAAACTTACTTAACAGATCTCTTAATTGAGTAGAGACTCTGTACTGAGAGAGTCTTTTCAGCTGTTTAAGAGGATTATCTAGGACAGGGTACATAAGGAGTGAAACGACGCTCTCACCCATCACACTTTCTCGACCCGCCCTTCATCATCGTAGCATCGTCCACTCTACGCTCGCTCAGAATGTTTGATGGTTAGTTCTGCTATTTTCAGCTACTTTTCTTATCGAAGTGTTGACGCTACAGAGCATCGAAACTCTCTCCAAATGAGTCCAAGAAAGAAAAAGCAACTTCCACTTGAAGCAGGAAGAGAAACAGTGCCCTATGATGCATGTGAGGTAAAGAAACATTGGAAGGACGTCACCAAGGAGCAATGGATAGAAGCATGCTTCAACTTCATCGGAACGGAAGTAGTTTCATTTGGACAGAGGGAGAAGATTTTGTTGGAGCTATTTTTCTTAGCTCCGTATACTTGGCCTGACTGTGGTGAAATTCCTTCAGGTATTTGTTCAGTCTTCGCCATAGAAGTTATCAGGTCTTTGAAGGAGCTTCGATATATGCAAGGCACTCACGAGGAGATTGTTCAGAAAATGACGGAATTCGAAACAGGAGAAGACACAATATGGTGCGAGGAGACGACATATACGGATGATGATCTGGAGTACATCATTTGTAGCCCGTTGGAACATTATGTTAAAGACTTTGAGGACATGCTAGACAGCACTGAGATGAACCCAAAAGAGAGATCCCTTACTGCACAGAAAGAGGCCAAAGCTGTGTTGGAAAAGCTCAAGTTTGGTCAAGGATTCACTCTTCAAAGCAGCTGTGTGAGTGTGATAAAAAGACCTTGTGTTGAAACATCCAGACATGAAGTTTTCGCGTGCTGTCGACACACTTCCTTTGCCTGAACTGATGATGAACATGATCGATCCCATCGTACCAACATGTTTCGACTCTGCCAATTGTCCCATGTATAAAATGGTTTCAAGTTTTGCCCGTGGCCGATGGCTAAAGGATCCACTGAAGTCAGAAAACCTCCTTGATTTAATCAACTGACTAAATGTATTTTCTCATACTAGTATTAGTAGCATTAGTAATAGCAGCTACTCAGTCTCGTGCAGCACAAGCAGCAGCATCTGTCAGCAGCATCCGTGACATCGTCAGCAGCAGCAGCAGCTGCACGAGCAGCACAAGCAGCAGCATCTGTCAACAGCATCCGTGACATCGTCAGCAGCAGCAGCAGCTGCACGAGCAGCACAAGCAGCAGCATCTGTCAACAGCATCCATGACATCGTCCGCAACTGCAGCAGCTGCACGAGCAGCACAAGCAGCAGCAGCTGTCAGCAGCTGCAGCAGCTGCACGAGCAGCACAAGCAGCAGCACCAACAGCAGCAGCAACAGCAAATCAGCAACAGCAGCAGCAGCAGCAGCAGCGGCGGTGTGGACCACTAAATTCGAGATGGCGACATGTCTGTTTCTTAGAATCGACATTCGACATGAGGCCTAGTGACATTTGACATGAAGCTTGAAAAACATAGTGACAGGTGACATGAGCAATTCTTAAAATCGACATGAGATATGAGCATAATTAAGCGACATCGACATGTGCCATGGCTATTTTTTTTTAAGACAAACGCCATAGACTCCTCATCCAAACCCCCACTAGTAGTACTCTATAAGCGCAAGCTTTGCCTTAAGAGAGCTGTGGCTGTGAACCCTCTCCTCCCCCCGTACACACAGGTAAATATCAGAGTCAGCCAATGTCGCCAATACTACTCTCATACAAGGGTCAGGCACTGCTGGACTATAATATATGGGTCAAGGACCATTCTACTGAGGGTCAGGCTAAGCTGGACATTCAATAACAGGCTGGACTTTGGCAAACTTGCTTGAAAGTCTGGCCAGCAAGAGTCCGTTGAAGGACTATACGGTAAAAAGGCTGCTGTTACAGTCAAGATACTCATATTTCAAGCCCAGAAAACTGTAATTAGCTTTCCAAGTAGTTTATTTAACAATATCCTGGCCTAGCAAGAAGCTGTCAGATGACATCTAAGAAAAATGGGGCTGTTAATTGATCAAGAGAGCTACATTGTTACAGAGTCCTATTCCTCTTTTGAGGTGGGACCAAATTTGAAAAAAGAATAAACTCAAAGCAGCAGCTGACACTAGTGTCAGCTGCAGCAGCTGCATGAGCTGCTTGTGCTGCTCGTGCAGCGGCTATTTGTAAACTAATTAATACGACTTCCTCACTAAATTTGTCATCTACAACTGTTTCAATCTTAAGGCTTTTTTTTGAGTTTATTCTTTTTTCAAATTTGGTCCCACCTCAAAAGAGGAATAGGACTCTGTAACAATGTAGCTCTCTTGATCAATTAACAGCCCCATTTTTCTGAGATGTCATCTGACAGCTTCTTGCTAGGCCAGGATATTGTTAAATAAACAACTTGGAAAGCTAATTACAGTTTTCTGGGCTTGAAATATGAGTATCTTGACTGTAACAGCAGCCTTTTTACTGTATAGTCCTTCAACGGACTCTTGCTGGCCAGACTTTCAAGCAAGTTTGCCAAAGTCCAGCCTGTTATTGAATGTCCAGCTTAGCCTGACCCTCAGTAGAATGGTCCTTGACCCATATATTATAGTCCAGCAGTGCCTGACCCTTGTATGAGAGTAGTATTGGCGACATTGGCTGACTCTGATATTTACCTGTGTGTACGGGGGGAGGAGAGGGTTCACAGCCACAGCTCTCTTAAGGCAAAGCTTGCGCTTATAGAGCACTACTAGTGGGGGTTTGGATGAGGAGTCTATGGCGTTTGTCTTAAAAAAAAATAGCCATGGCACATGTCGATGTCGCTTAATTATGCTCATATCTCATGTCGATTTTAAGAATTGCTCATGTCACCTGTCACTATGTTTTTCAAGCTTCATGTCAAATGTCACTAGGCCTCATGTCGAATGTCGATTCTAAGAAACAGACATGTCGCCATCTCGAATTTAGTGGTCCACACCGCCGCTGCTGCTGCTGCTGCTGCTGCTGCTGCTGATTTGCTGTTGCTGCTGCTGTTGGTGCTGCTGCTTGTGCTGCAGCTGCTGACAGCTGCTGCTGCTTGTGCTGCTCGTGCAGCTGCTGCAGTTGCGGACGATGTCACGGATGCTGTTGACAGATGCTGCTGCTTGTGCTGCTCGTGCAGCTGCTGCTGCTGCTGACAATGTCACGGATGCTGTTAACAGATGCTGCTGCTTGTGCTGCTCGTGCAGCTGCTGCTGCTGCTGACGATGTCACGGATGCTGCTGACAGATGCTGCTGCTTGTGCTGCACGAGACTGAGTAGCTGCTATTACTAATGCTACTAATACTAGTATGAGAAAATACATTTAGTCAGTTGATTAAATCAAGGACGTTTTCTGACTTCAGTGGATCCTTTAGCCATCGGCCACGGGCAAAACTTGAAACCATTTTATACATGGGACAATTGGCAGAGTCGAAACATGTTGGTACGATGGGATCGATCATGTTTATCATCAGTTCAGGCAAAGGAAGTGTGTCGACAGCACGCGAAAACTTCATGTCTGGATGTTTCAACACAAGGTCTTTTATCACACTCACACAGCTGCTTTGAAGAGTGAATCCTTGACCAAACTTGAGCTTTTCCAACACAGCTTTGGCCATATTCTGTGCAGTAAGGGATCTCTCTTTTGGGTTCATCTCAGTGCTGTCTAGCATGTCCTCAAAGTCTTTAACATAATGTTCCAACGGGCTACAAATGATGTACTCCAGATCATCGTCCGTATAAGTCGTCTCCTCGCACCATATTGTGTCTTCTCCTGTTTCGAATTCCGTCATTTTCT
Organism: Harmothoe impar; assembly: GCA_947462335.1. NCBI lineage: Eukaryota > Metazoa > Annelida > Polychaeta > Phyllodocida > Polynoidae > Harmothoe > Harmothoe impar. Next base: position 8,879,615 of record OX381711.1, on the reverse strand, counting down.
GAACAATCTCCTTGTGAGTGCCTTGCATATATCGAAGCTCCTTCAAAGACCTGATAACTTCTATGGCGAAGACTGAACAAATACCTGAAGGAATTTCACCACAGTCAGGCCAAGTATACGGAGCTAAGAAAAATAGCTCCAACAAAATCTTCTCCCTCTGTCCAAATGAAACTACTTCCGTTCCGATGAAGTTGAAGCATGCTTCTATCCATTGCTCCTTTGTGACGTCCTTCCAATGTTTCTTTACCTCACATGCATCATAGGGCACTGTTTCTCTTCCTGCTTCAAGTGGAAGTTGCTTTTTCTTTCTTGGACTCATTTGGAGAGAGTTTCGATGCTCTGTACCGTCAACACTTCGATAAGAAAAGTAGCTGAAAATAGCAGAACTAACCATCATAACATTCTGAGCGAGCGTAGAGTGGACGATGCTACGATGATGAAGGGCGGGTCGAGAAAGTGTGATGGGTGAGAGCGTCGTTTCACTCCTTATGTACCCTGTCCTAGATAATCCTCTTAAACGGCTGAAAAGACTCTCTCAGTACAGAGTCTCTACTCAATTAAGAGATCTGTTAAGTAAGTTTTCACATGCTACCTGACTACTGCAGGTGGGTTTAGACTTAAGCAGCTTAGTGCACACACGTGTCTGTTAGAAAGCTACCTGCACACCTGCCTTCCTTTTTCACTAGTATTTACCCCCTGCCGGCTTATAAGGCGCCTATACACGTGTCAGCCTCCTTATATACGCCTTCTTGCTTCTAGAGCTAAGCTACTTACCGTCGTTTTCAGCTGCCGCAGGCTGACTGGCAGCTATTTAAAAGAGAATACCCGTTACCTGTATAACGGATCAGGGGGTTATGAGATTAGAGTGTGTATACAAAAATAGCTACAGGGGTCGTGAAGCAAGCGAGAGTGTGTCTGTCTGTGAGGTAGAGACGAGTACATGTGGTAAGCGACTTAAGTGTAAAACAAAAGCACCTCCTCTTGCCGTGGTGAGTGGAGCGGACGGCGGCTGGCTAGTTGAATAAGCTTCAGCTTAGAAGATAATCCGTCCACGGGCTGGCGCGTCACACCTGTCGTTAATCACCTCCTGTAGTCTTTGTATACACAGTTGACCTGGCTTATCTCTTCACCAGCTATAATCCCATATACATGTAGCGCACGTTACACTTGTTATCCCTCTTTTCATGCTGATGGATTAGGGGTGGAAGGGTCCAGGTGAAAAGCAATTTGATTCCTCTCTGGAAGAGGGTGGGGCTCTAGGTGAAAACAAGCTTAGAACATCCGGATTAGCCGCTCTCTCAGCTATATAAAGAGCCTCAATTTTTCTTGGAACAGTACTTCACCTCTGCCCACTTCGTCTTGTTGTACACTATCAGTCACGAGGCAGACGCTCGAAGTAGCAGATCTTTGCAGTATGGTTTATACAGGGGTTACCTGCTAATAGGAGTTTGTCTAAAAAAAATGGGTGAGTAGATCGCTTTTTTCTAAAAAAACACTTAGAACTCGGGTATGAATATGTAGCACTGTAAATAGTTAGTGTGAGTACACAGTAGAATCTACGGTACTATAGTCTTAACTGTCTAAAGACTGTGGAGCGCGTTAATGTGCGGTCTCCTTACTAATTTCACTTGACCAGGCTGGCAGGGCCAACTAGTCTAGGTAATTGCAACCACAAGGGTGGCTACTCAAGATCCAAGTAGACCTACTACTACAAGATTGTCTTTTGACCACTCTGCCGCCTGGTGATTACATGCTCTAGTCTAGCTCGCCATACCCTAGTATAGTTCTCCGCTCTTTTGGTCAGATGGCGCCACAATAGGATTTTTGTACATTTCTACGATACTCGCAAACATTTTAAACGCATAATGAACTATATAAGCAACAAAGCACACTTCTAATATATTGAATATAAAAAACATGTCAATGTTTTGTATTTCTGATAGAATGAGGCAGTTTCTTTAAAATATCAACTAAACTATAGCGAGATGAAAAACTTGCCGAAATGGTGTTGGATTTATCCAAAGTCGTGCAATGTCTATTGGAGAGAAGTCGTCCGGGGTGTGGTGGTGCGAGTGACGGCGGCGTGAGACTTTGCGGCCTGTTGGGTTGTTGCAAATCGAAGAAGTGAGCTAAAAAAGCATAAACTTGTGTGTTTTTTTTATTGAAATGAAAATAAAGAATAAAATGAAAAAAAAAGAAATTATCTTGTTGTGTTTTTATTTCTATATATAAGTTACATAACTTTTTTGTTTGTTTGTTTACAAACAGTCACGTGTCACGTGGTGTTGTTTACAAACAAGAGAGCCACGTGGTGTTGTTTACAAACAAACCCTAAGTAGGTCACGTTACCCTAGTTACCAGAATGCCAGCTTCTGATTGCCTGAGCCTAAGTAGGTCACGTGACGTAAGTAGGTCACGTTACCATGGTTACCAGAATGCCGGCCTCTGATTGGCTGAGAGCTTCTAAGTAGGTCAGTAGGTCACCCAGAATGCTGGCTTCTGATTGGCTGAGAGCCCTAAATAGGTCACGTTACCATGGCAACGGGTCACGTGACCAAATGGCGGCCTCTGATTGGCTGCATGTCGATTGAGTAATAAACAGTAGTTAACTATAGTCCCGTTCTGATACATACTATACTACTTATGGCACCTACAGCTCACTCCCTACACTCCCAGGTACCCCTCAGGCCGCACACACCTCTGTAGGTGTGAGTGCTTGGTGTATGGCACCTACAGCTCACTCCCTACACCCCCAGGCACCTCTCAGGCTGCACACATCTTTGTAGGTGTGAGTGCTCGGTGTATGACACCTAGAGCTCGCCACTTGTGGCCCCAGGTACCTCCATGACAATGTAAATACATGTGTATAACCATAGTACACTAGGCCTATAGTTATAAATGCTCAACTAAACAATAACTATAGTAGCCTACCACAACCAGAGTTTCCTATTATTCAAAAGAATTGATGTATACCTTAATGAAAAAATAGTAGTATACTGTGGTTTCAGATAGAGATTGTAAACCAGTTTGCCCAATTAAACTATGGTAAACTATACTAAACTATAGTAGTAGTTTCAAGACTAGGTTACAACCGTAAAAAAACATTATGGTATATCATAATCTGATAAAACTGTAGTGTGCATGTATGTTAGGCGTAAATACAGCATTGTGCCCAAATAAACTGTGGTAAACTATGGTAGTGTGATATCTACCTTAATATGTTCTTTTTCTCCTGATGTAGACACTTACGCAGGAGGGGTACATTTAGCTTACCCCATAATGGTATTTATTCTGGAGCTATAACCTTCCAAACGTTTTTCTAACCTTTTATTTAATACCTCTCTATGTGTGAACAACAGTATAAAAAACTGAGTTTACCATGATTAAAGAATCTGTGGTATAATGTGGTGAAATATTACAATAGTATACCATAGTTCCATATGTTAAGTGTAACTACTCTAGTATGGTCAACAAACTATGGTAAACCATAGTATCGAAACTATAGTTAGCTATCATCCAACCCCATTGTGGTATACCACAGTTAAAATAATACTATAGTATATTATAGTTGCATATATTAAGTGTAACCACCCTAGTAAACCTGAGTTAACCATGATATACTATAGTATATAAACCAGAGTTTAACATGATATTGATATACCATGGTAGATTATAGTGGTGAGAATCATTATATACCATGATAAGATGTATAACCACGATATATCATGATAAACCATGGTTAACAATTAACCAATAATCATGATAAATTACAAGTTTTATCCTTGCAAAATAGTTTGTGGTAAAAAATGGTATTCAATGATGCTGTTTTAATCATCTAACTATTGTTTATAATAGTAGTAAATGCAACTATAGTTTATCATAGTGTACAGTGGTAAATTAGAGTTACACATACACTGGTTTACAATAGTATATGGTAGTATATTCTGGTAAACCATGGTATACTATGGTGCTGAATTGTAAACCATGGTATTGACCATGGTATTTTTTTACCTGGGCAGTACCAAATTAAAAGAAGCAATATATAGACAAATACCAATGCCCATTGATACCCTCTCTGTTATATTTCACGAGTGGCGACTGGGGAAGTATCCCATGAAGCCGCAGGTTGAGATGCGCCCAAGCCCCGAAATTGTGAAATACAACAGAGTGGTATCAATGTAGTTAGCATTTGCATTTATATTCTTGATTTGAAACCATTGAATGAGGAAAAAAAATGCATTTTCTTAGCCCATAGAATACGGCCACATTGTATTCAATAGGGGTATTGAATACGGCCCTTCCTATATTTAAGCAAAGTGAATCTTGTATTATAAACAAATAAAGTGGTTTCCCCTTACCTAGACATGTCTTTCCGTCCTGGTGGAGAATATATCCGGGTGGACAGGAGCAGACCGGGCCGCGCTCCCCGTCCTCACAGCGCCGGTCACATCCGCCATTACTCACGTTACACGTCGCTACACACCGGCAAACACAAGAAAGGACGAGATATGAGATCAGATTTGGCAGCTCATTTAGAACAGGTCAGTAATTTGTGGGAACTTTATCATGCGATTAGTAGGGTAACTCATGATAACTGTATCAAGAGATATCTTGTTAAAATCTATTAAGAATATTTGCAAATATCACCTATCAATGCTGATGAGTGTCTTCGTCCATTGCAAATAGTGACCTATAAAAATATCATTATGAAGACTAACAACTCGTTCTGAAAAAGCCTAGCTTGAAACAACAAAGCTCACAGTGCATTAAAGCACTCTTATCTTTGGCCTTTAGAGAGTCAAAGCTACAATAAAACCTTAGATATAAAGATATTTCAAAATCTACATAGACAACCCCCTTCCTCACAGCGCAGGTCACACCCGCCATTATACTCACATTACACATGGCTAAACACGGGGAAACACAGGAAAGGACGAGATATACAGTTGTGGCTTGTCATTATTAAAAATATCTGTCCATATTTTACTCAATTGATCTGAAAAAGCTATTTCATAATGGCGAGATCACCAATTATAATGATGTGACAGGCCTTTAACACTGACAAAAGTTATTTCACAGGGGGGAGGACGGCATTCTTTGGTTTGGGGCTGCTGTATTCAATAGCTAAGGTGTAGAGCTATCAGTCATAGTTTTCATGTAACATGTGGTTACAGATCATCAAATGCGAGAAATACAGGTTACCAAATGGAAAATTAAAAAGGTAATAATAAAGCTCAGATTAACAGGTTGCAGACAATAGAAGAAAGGTTGGGGCTTGGATACACTGTCTCATGTATAAGGAATGGTGACACATCCATACACTTGATGACATCCCTACTGTCTATTCACCTGATTAAATGGCCCATACCCATAGAGTATACGGCTGGTAAACATCTAAAGTAAAGACCTAGCTGGAGAACCCTTTCAGCACTAAGAGGATGATACCTTACATGTAACGCCCATTCCTGAAGTTCCGAAGAGTTTTCTTCGATTCATGATAAAGTATGATAAGTTATTATTTTATGCTAAAGTGGTGGCGTAGTCCAGGCACCAACAGGACAATGTTTGCACTTTACTAGAATTCAGAACAGGTGCCGCCATCTTGAATTAGGTAGTTACAACGCAAATCTATGCTATGCCATAACAGTAATACTAATTAAACTTTGATAGGTCCTGCGGTAGATTATGATCATAACCACCCACGCCCCCCTGAAATGGACCCAAGGTATTCAAATGGTTCTATTGGTTTGTTGCTAATACAGCTGGTTGCGTAGCAACAGCAATTCTTATTATCTATCTGCCTAGCAACACACATTTCCATGGTCCTAACTTTGGTTTGTTACTAATACAGCTGGTTGCCTAGCAACAGCTTTTCTAATTGTCTATCTGTCTAGCATAGCAACAGGTTAATTAATTAAAACAGAATGACAGAGCTGTGATGTCACACTTTGTAGCACCGAAGTCACGCAGTGCCAGAGGCATTTTTCAAGCGGCAACAACCGTAATTCTTGTTATTGGTATAGCGGCATAACTTTCTGTTGCTTGAATTCAGATTATTTGGAAAATGAAAACTATTCGGATTGGCTCTGTATGGGGGAAGTATCTTCCTAATTCAGGGACATGTGCCAATGATGTAGGTGATGACATGGACTTTTAACACTCCCATGTTTCATACACCTCCACTGCTGCTACCTAAACATGTACACACCTAATAGGTAGAACCTGGATATCGACAGACATATGGAGTTAATGCCCTCAGGACCACATAGTACTTTAACCCTTTAAGGTCGGTATTAGGGCATCATGCCCTTGGTCGTTATGACGCATGAATGCAGCCCTGGCGAGTAACTCACCAGTGCTGTATTCAAGTATCATGCCGACCCTTTGGGGTTGAGACACTCCCGAAGGGTCGGCATGATGCACCAATGTAGCACTTGTGAGTTACACGCCGGGGCTGCATTGGTGCATTATGATAAGAAATGTAATCTTTTAGCGACATGCATCCTTAAAGGGTTAATGCGCTGTGTAGTCTTTGTCTTCATGATGCATGGTATATTCCGACCCTACAGGGTTAATTTACTCCCAATAGATCAATATGATGCATGAATGCAGCCCTGGGAAGTATGCTTACTCAGGCTGTATGAATGCATGATATCAACAAACCGCTTATTACATTAAAGCAGTATGCGTCCCATAAAGGGCTTACACCATAAACTAATGACATGCCTCAGTTTAACCTTCCCTCCCCCGGGTGACCTCTGCACCTCAGGTGTACCTCAGGTATGCAGGGTGGATACGGTGTTAACAGCACCCGTCTACACCACACCTGACGGGTGGGACCCGTGTGATGACAGCTAGCTGTGTTATAGCCAGGGAGCTAATGGGGTTACCGTGCACCCCCGCCCCCGCACATACATAATTCGGGCCAGTATTTTTATGTCCTTCAATCCCATAAGCTATGCATGGTTCTTAAATGTATTATACTACTATCTCCATGTTTCATGTATGAAGCCCTCAGGAACTTACTTATTACTTCATATGTATCATAAGATAGTATATGGCTAATGGCTAGGAGTTAAAACTAAAGACGCATTACTAAATGATGAATTTGAACCCACCTATACATGTTCTCCGGTCGGTACTGAGACGATACTTTGGGTGACAGCTACACGTGACACCGGCCGTCGTATCCGCACACTTATGTTGACACCCTCCATTACCTGCCGCACACGTCACTGACAATAGGAGAATAATGGTCATATATAGCTATGCACAAAACTTTTAAAAACATTTAAAGAGCACATACTGTAAACTTAGATATTACTGTATGTATAAATTCTCATAAATTAGCTAAAAGTACTATTTCGCATGTATTTTAATTGACTGAAATTCATCAGAGACAATATCAGGGGCATTGGCATTTTTGTTAATTTTTTCCATTTAAAGCCATTTAACATGCAAGAAAGACAATCTTCTCTTAGCCAATTGATTACAGCCACGTTCTTTTCAATGGAGGGCATTGAATATGGTTCGTGCAGTACTTAAACATGGTAAGGCCATACAAAAAAAAAAGTGGTTTCTCATCACCAAGGTCTGAAAAATTTGACGAGGGAGTTTTTTTTTTACTAGCAGGCTAATATGTGTGGGATGATATACATTTTTCATGACCAGAATCCACATTTTAGTAGTTAAGTATTTATGGACCTTTAAAGGTAGGGAAAATGTCAGTTATTTCTATCCTACTGCATTACTGACAGTATTAGCTTTAATTTGATACCAAAGTTCCCAATATTTGTCCTTTTTGTTCATATTTTTCATTAAAATAATACATAGGTCAGTAATGACCTCCTTTTTGTTGTCAATAAAAGCTATTATTGTTATTATTATTATTAAAAATTAGCAAAAAATAAATAAATAAAAATGTCCTCAAAAGCTGATTTTTATGATGCACGCGATGATGAGAAACCATATTATTTTTTTGAGTGGCCTAAATCTTGTATTTCAAAGAAACAAGAAGGGTGATATAGCAGTTACCTATGCAGTCCCTGTTGTTGGGGTGGAGGCGGTACCCAGTGCGACAGGCACAGGCGGTGCGGGACCCGCGGGGGGAGGTACAGTGGTGCGCACAGTGTAACCGGTCCTGGCAGTACGTACCCACTGTAACACAAAGCACAACATAGCTAGAGATCAACATAAATGACCTGACTCTCTATTGCATACACAGAAAAAAGAAGTAGAATCACTGTGACTCCCCACTTGATCACTAAGGTAACTCTCCCCGGGACTCTATAGTGAGTCCCTAACATTAGCAGGACTCTATAATAACTCCATAATGACTCCTATTCTAAGACTCCCTAATGATTGGGAGTCACTTTAGAGTCCTTGGGAGAGTTACCTCAGTGATCGGGGCTGCACTCCCATTTGAGAGTTACAGTGATTCTACTTCTTCTCTCTGTGTACATGCTTTATTACACGACCTAATGTTATTGGTATGATCCTTTGTACAAGAACAACGGAGGGAAAGCGTACCTCCAGGAGGTGTAGTACATTTTGCCGTACCACCCCGAAGTGTGGTATGCTTTTTGCTGCTCTAGACCAATCAGAAGGCAGGATTTTGCTCACGTAACAGGGCAATGGCGATGATGTAAACAAAGCACCGAACAATGTGAACAATGCAAATTGACTATAAAAACAATTAAATTTGTGATGTAACCGCCAACTAAAGGGTAGGGGAGTTAGATAAATGTCTTCTCGTTATGTAATACATATTGTTTTGCGTGCTAGGGTCACACATGCCCCCCCCCCCCACCTTTTGTTCATCTGCCTTTGGTATGGGGCAGACGTCTACCCATCATACAATACTGGCTATGTATGTGGATGTAAGCCAGAAGAGCTTAAACATAGCTCACATAGAAGCATAGATATTGTATCTTAAAGGAAATCACTAGAACTGCATCCATGCATACCCTTAGCACTGCCATAGCGGGCCAATGTCTATTGTAAAAAGGGCCCCCTTTAAGCCAAGATGTTGCGTTTGCATTGGAAACAACACCCTATGGCAGTGCCCCTCCAGAAAGTACCGGCAGTAATTATGACTTACTTTACTTCAAGGGTAAATCAACAAGATCATAAACTCACGTGAGCAGGTTCGTCCGTCAGGTTGTAGGGCGTATCCCGCGTTACATCTACATTCAAAACTCCCTATAGTATTTATACATTGGTGCTGGCAGCCCCCCTTATTTAGAAAACACTCATTTCTGTCTGCAACAGAGAAGGACATCAGTGTGAGTTATAAGACAGTAAGCCGATGTAGAAGTAAGAGAGATGCAGATTACTGTGTTTTGTGACACAAAAGAACAGAATAAGGGAATAATTGTCTTTAGTGATGTATTATTAACAATGAAGGGGTTATAGTAAATATGATAGATGATGAAGGTTAAAACATTTTATAAGAATAAAAGATTATGAATATAATCAATGAATATAACCAATTTGTGTGATTCAATATGTTTTATAATTATGAGAAATATAAATATCTTTATGTGAAGTCATATGATAAAACATGATAAATTATGAATTATATATTGAAATGTATAATTGAATATATGAGAATTCTAACTGAAATATGCGGTCTCACCTATACAGTTGTGTCCGTCCCTGTCCTGCTGGAAGCCGCTCATGCAGCTGCAGGTGTAGTTCCCGTTAGTGTTGGTGCAGGTGTGAACACAGTCCCCGTCCTCACACTCATCCATATCTACAAGGTATAACATGAGGTATGGTCTATAGTATAGTAGTCTATATAACATGGGGTATGGGGTAGTGTTGGTGCAGGTGTGAACACAGTCCCCGTCCTCACACTCATCCATATCTACAAGGTATAACATGAGTATGGTCTATAGTACAGCATAGGGTATAAGTTGATATAACATGGGGTATGGGGTATAGTCTATCGTAGAACATGGGGTATGGGGTAGTATTTGGTGCAGCATGGGGTATGGGTTAGTGTTGGTGCAGGTGTGAACACAGTCACCGTCCTCACATTCATCCATATCTATAACGTATAACATGGTATATACAGGAACATGGGGTATGGGGTAGTGTCTATAGTACAGACAGCTTACATGGGGTATGGGGTAGTGTTGGTGCAGGTGTGAACACAGTCACCGTCCTCACATTCATCCATATCTATAAGGTATATCATGAGGTATAGTCTATAGTATAGTAGTCTATATAACATGGGGTATGGGGTAGTGTTAGTGTTGGTGTGCACACAGTCCCTGTCCTCACATTCATCCATATCTACAAAGTACAACATGATATATACAGGAACATGGGGTATGGGGTAGTGTCTATAGTACAGACACCTTACATGGGGTATGGGGTAGTGTTGGTGCAGGTGTGCATACAGTCACCGTCCTCACACTCATCCATATCTACAAGGTATAACATGATATATACAGGAACATGGGGTATGGGGTAGTGTTGGTGCAGGTGTGAACACAGTCCCAGTCCTCACACTCATCCATATCTACAACATACAATGTGATATATACAGGAACATGGGGAATGGGGTATAGTCTATAGTATAGTAGTCTATATAACATGGGGTATGGGTTATAGTCTATAATATAGTAGTCTATATAACATGGGGTATGGGGTAGTGTTGGTGCAGGTGTGAACACAGTCACCATCCTCACATTCATCCATATCTATAAGGTACAACATGATATATACAGGAACATGGGGTATGGGTTAATATAACATGGGGTATGGGGTAGTGTCTATAGTATAGTAGTCTATATAACATGGGGTATGGGGTAGTGTTGGTGCAGGTGTGAACACAGTCCCCGTCCTCACATTCATCCATATCTACAAGGTATACCATGGTATATACAGGAACATGGGGTATGGGGTATAATACAGTATGGGGTATATCTTAATATAACATGGGTATGGGTTATAGTCTATAGTATAGTAGTCTATATAACATGGGGTATGGGTTAGTGTTGGTGCAGGTGTGAACACAGTCCCCGTCCTCACATTCATCCATATCTACAAGGTATAACATGGTATATACAGGAACATGGGGTATGGGGTAGTGTCTATAGTATAGTTAGACTCTATTTTTCAAAGAAGGTGCGATCGCCAGAAGTGGGCTCCGGAACTGCCAAAACGGACGTTGATTTCAGTGACGAGTTTGACATTTTCTCCACACATATTTTTCGTAAATTAATATCTGCTTCGTTTGCTATATTAATATCATATCTATCAGTGGTGTTTATATTGTTTGATGTGGAGGTCATAGGTATCATGGCCGTAACCTCTCTCGCTCTCTCAAAAATGAAAGCGTACTGAAAATATTAAAGATATTGAGAATCACGTTTCTTTGCTGGATCTGCCGAGAACCAGCTCATACGGGAGCTACCTGCACGCCCCCGTGATTAAAACGGGAACTAAAACTTGGTCATATTTTCGTAGGATAGGCCTACTGAACTACAGAACTGAGCCACTTTGATACCTCAGAAATGGGGGCCACCAATTTCTCTTGCAGTCGGCTTGCATAATTTTGGAAACAAATGACACCGTTACTAGCCTACGTCGCACTTTGGCTACGTCATACCTAGTCTTTGGCAACGGGCGTTACCATGGTGACGTAGCTTAGTGACGTCATCAGCAGACGCTGCTCGCTGCATTGCGCACTGTTTCCCGCGCTCCTGGGAGATAGGGTTGGTGGGCTAGGCCTATTTGGTTAGATCCATAGGCCTATAGGCCCTAACTCTGGGTGGGGGAGGGGGTGGGGGCTATATGGTTCTAACCCATCACTGTTTTGATGGACTTTTTGAGTTTCCTGTCAACCAATGCCGCTGTCACCCTGTCAATTTTAAGAAATAGGCCCTAGAATAGATGGGAGATAGGGGGTACAAATGATTTAACTGAAGAAACGCCAATGTCACCCCGTCGATTTCAATAAATGCCCATGTCCAATAATAGGACTACTATAACCTAAGCCCCTAAATGTTCATCTCACCCTGTCAATAGGCCTATTATCCCGGCCCCGAAGGGGCTGGTAGTCTATATAACATGGGGTATGGGGTAGTGTTGGTGCAGGTGTGAACACAGTCACCGTCCTCACACTCATCCATATCTACAAGGTATAACATGGTATATACAGGAACATGGGGAATGGGGTATGGTCTATAGTACAGCATGGGGTATAGTCTATAGTACATAAGGTGTATTGCATGGCATGTATTGCTAGAATTAGAACTGATAATGCTATTGAAAATACTCCGTCCTGTCACATACTCCCTCCAAAATGTTATACTCTATAATGCCACCACAAGAAAAGCGCCGCTTCCACTGCCATCAACTGACGGACCAATCACTTTTTTTGGATCAGTGGAAGCAGATTTAGCCCTAAAAAAAGAAAAAAGTGACGTTTAAATTCACTCCCTCTTGAAGGATCCATAAGTAGACGGATCAGAGGAAGCCAGAATAAGGGAACCCGTCTGTCAACAGCTGATGGATTTGGGCGGATCCGTCGACGGACGGGAAAATCAAAATTGTTTAATATTCCTGTCTGTATCAATAATAAAGTTTCTAATGACCTCGCAGTCAGGGGGCTCGCGAGGTCCTGCCAGACAACGTATACAATAATGACCCTCATCTGTGAGCTTACTATAACATCATTTCTGGTTATGGTTTATTTTTACATCAGAAGCGCCTCCCTTTTGATGATCAATCAGATCCTTGTAACCAATCGCTATTGGCTGTGTCTCACGACCTTGGGACAATTTTTTTGTCTCTGACCGGGTGCCGTCTCTGACCAGGTGCTGTCTCTGACGGGCTTGGCTTGATAAGGTCAAAATACTAGCAGCAGGAGGCTAATTATAATTATAACTATGATTATATAACAACCGCCATAACGTTTTTCCAAATCCTTATATATATGAGTATAATTATTTTTAAAACACCTTTTTCTGACACCTGGTCAGAGACGGCAGCCGGTCAGAGACGGCACCCGGTCAGAGACGGCACCCGATCAGAGACAAAAACATTGTCCCAAGGTCGTGAGACACAGCCTATTGTGTACTGTAAACATATTATGTTTTGCACTGCACATATCTTCGTTGATTTCGCGGATTTAAAAAAAGTGTAGAGTTAAAAATTATCCAATATAGCTGTGTAACACATTTCAAAATCTGCGAATTCAAATCCCAGTGAGATTGCAATCATTAACAAATCCGCAAAAATGTGTACTAGCGAAAATATCTACATTTACAGTATTCATCATTGCCACCTATAGAAAAGTAACCAAGGGAATTTGCAAATGAGACCATAAGACAGAAGGATAGTCTTTTCTTGTCTTACTGATCACTCATTAATCTATGCCTGCTATTTCAAGAAATACAAGGGCCTGCAAACTATTTCAGCTGTATTTCTAACAATATGTAGAACATATAGGTTATTATACGTTTTAACTCCAGTCATAGATATCATAACTCAAAGGGCCTTGATTCAACTTTGCATTCAGTCACACTACTATGAAGGTGCCTCTACATGGGTAAAATTCGACACGGGCGACACGGCGACACGGCCCCTTTAAAAATCGACACATGCAACACGGCCCCTTTAAAGATCGACAGGCATTGGGAAATAAAGTTTAAAAATCGACCCACCGGGATTTTCCACTAAATTCTTATATAGCTAAAAATCGACCCAGCGACACGCCCCTTTTGCTAAAAATCGACACGCCGACATGGTCAAAAGTTTGGGTACCCATGTAGAGGCCCATGAAGTAGTGTTAGAGACATCTGGCCACCATACCTACCCCTGCTTGTTACTCCAGCAGTCGGTACAGCACCATTCAGGATACATCCCCCATGTTACTAATGTAGCGACAAGACTTTACCAGGTAGGGTTACAGAAACACCGTCCCCTCCCAAACCTGCACCACATGTCACCTGCCACCATAGCTGGTCAGCATCAGGCTAAAGCTTTCCATCAGCAGCTTACACAAATTACACAACCCAAAACAGAATTCCTACCAAACTGCACCACTTTAGTAGGAATGCCAAACAGTCCTATAGTGTATTGTGTTATCACTGAGACTACCCTTACAGTGACACCCCCTGTACAGGACAGTTTGCTGTCTTATCAGCTTCCTCTTCTAGAAGAGATGCCTATCTTCCTGCCTCCTGGAATGTAACTATTGGTCTTCCCTGCTCATGTTTGTTATCTGACCATGCTACAACGCCCGCTGGGGTGTGCCAGAACCATGTATGGTTGTTTAGGTTGAAGTCTGAGACAACAGAGGGGTGGGGGACAACTTACAGGGAGTATGTATACATCCTTCTCTTTGTGTACACATTCTTAATCTGTTTCAGAGAACAGGTAGGGAACCTCTTCCTCGTTTTTATACTTTTTTTTTGGCTTCGAGGCAGTACATCATCCTCAAAGCGTTAACATTGAATCATCATTTGTAGTGTGTCCATTTCTAAGAAACTGTTCTTATTCAAATGTATATTGTACTGAGATGGTTTTCTCTATGTTCAAAGGCTATAGCAACGTAAATATGTTCTACAAAGAAAAGATGATCGTACTATAACTAAAGCAAAATAAGTCTTACTGTGGCTAGGCCTATAAGTCGTTTTTCTAGTAAGCACTGTTTTTGTTTTTGTCAAAATGTGACAAAAAATAAAACAGCACAACATAAGGAGTATCCTGCTTTTATTACGAGTGTAGCTTTGATAGCTAAACAGATCCACTCATCGGGGATCTTACGGTATTATAATAAGTGGAAGGTATAGTGGTTAAATAAATGTTAAATGTTTGAAATGCAGAAATCTCTGATTCTGACCTAGATCCTCAATTTCACAGAGAGATGTGCAACGAATGTGACTTTACAGGATTATAGGTATTCCGATGTGTCTGGCAAGCTCCTAAAATATGCAGCCTTGTTTTTGAGTGGCACTTTTGAAAGTTTCAAATGGCCCTCTTTATGTATAACTTTAAGTCTATCAAAGTAGCTAACTAACCTGATGTAAGTTTCATTAGGTAGTTATGTAGTAGCTTGAATAGGGATAAGTATTAATCATTAGCATTTCCATCATTTTGGGGGAGGCCAAAACATAATGTGGCCCATCCCCATGTCAGAAATTTGCCCTGCCCCCCCCCCATTCCGACATCCCTGCGTACCTCTGTGGTAGATACACTTTTGAATGATGATCATGATACCCAAATGCCCCACCAGGGTTATATCAGGACAAGAAAAATTCAATCCTGATGGGGTTAAAGCGTTAATTTTTTTTTTTTTGTAAAGATGAGTTTAATAGATCGTTCCACTGCAGAAGCTGTGATAGGAAATACAATCAATTAACTGGTATCAGTTTGCGTTAGCACTATATATAAAATCCATAATGAGCGTATAGACTCATGTTGTCGACTTACCTACACATATTTTTCCGGTGCCGTAGAAGCCCGGCTTACAGCGACACCTAAAGGACTTGCGTGTGTTTAAACAGCGAGCGTCCCTGTGGCACTGGTTACGTCCCTGCTGACACTCGTCCTCTGTAAGGACAAAACAATATCACATCAGGTAGGATAAGCAATAAGGACAAAACAATAACACATCAGTAATGGGAAAGAAAAAACAATAATGCATCAACAGCAGGAAGCACAAAACAATGACACATCAGCAAGAGGAAGGACAAAATAATAACGCATGAACAATAGGAAGGACAAAACAATAACGCATGAACAATAGGAAGGACAAAACAATAACACGTCAGTTACAGTAGATCTGCGGAGAAGACAAAAAGATGTCAGTGATAGTAAGGACAAAACAACAATAGTCAGTAATGGAAAGGACAAAGCAATAACACATCAGTAATAAGAAGGAGAAAGCTATAACACATCAGTGACAGGAAGGACAAAACAATAATAGTCAGTAACGGGAAGAAGAAAACAATAACAGGTCAGGGAACAGGAAGGAGAAAAACTATAATAGTCAGTAACAGGAAGGGGAAATAATGACACTTCAGGTACAGGAAGGACAAAACAAGGACACTTCAGGAACAGCAAGGAGAAAATAATCACATGTCAGTAACGGGGAAGAAAAAACAATAACAGGTCAGGAACAGGAGGGAGAAATAATGACGCGTCAGGAACAGCAACACACTCAGGTTAACTCGTTGAAGTGACATGGTCCTATATTAGGGATCAAAAATCAATTTGGTAAGAGAAAAGCCAGAATGTTCATAGAGGACTAAGGAGTCTGAAGCTCTCAGATGGCACAGTGCATTTATAAACCTCACCTCCTCTCTATATATAGGCCCAGAGTGGCGGTAGTCACTCGACTCTGACTATTACTGGATGGGTTGCAAGGATTGGGCCTTTAATGCTTTATGCTGTCCCTACAGAGCCCATTGGTCGTCAAGATGCATGAATGCAGGCCTGATGAGTAACTCACTGGTGCTGCAGCATGCCAACCTTTCCCGAACTTCTGAACCCTGAGGGGTTGGGATGATGCCAACTCAGCACGGGTGAGTCACTCGCAAGGGCTACATGTGTGCATTATGATGAGAAACTCCACCTTTTAGCCACACACCATCCTCAGTGGGTTATGTGATGGAAAACCTCCTTGAAGCTGTAGAATATGGTACTTAACCTCTGGGGCGCAGCGGAAGAGGTTATGTACCATGTTCTACAGGTCCAAGGAGGTTTTCTCACTTATGCTCCGCCCGCTTTCCAAAGTAGATCAAGACAATGATATATATCCATCTTTTGATATAGATTTACATGATTTTCAAAATTCGTTTTCATTTTCATAATGTGGGGTTCAAATCCACACAGCCTTGCAACACACAACTTTGCAAGTTACCTGGTGGAAAAACAAATGGGGCACAAGATAATGTGGTCAAAGGCACCCCGGTTCTAACCACATCCTGGTCAACATCATACATTTTGTCATTTGAAATCATTATGTCAAATCATTACTCACAAAGTTTAGGTGAAAAATTGGAAAAATGTTAAGAAATACAGAAAGTCCTAACCCCCTATGATACCAATGCAATCTTGCAATAGTGATCTCTTTCCTCAATGAAATGGTGAAAACAGTTCTAAATATTTCCACCTACTATTCCTGTGCTAACCTCGTAATATGGCAACCTATGTAGGAGGGCTGATTGTTTGCCTGTCTTTGGACTTGCAAGTAGACAATCATTGGTTCAAATCACCATAAGGCCGAACAGGTTTTAGGCAATGATATCTTATGAGCATGAAAATAGATAAGTAGCCAGCAATTCTTATATTATGAGTTCCTTCATAGGTGTTCTTCTGTGGCCTACCTGTTAGGGCAGAGTTGATCAGATTGGAGTATTTACCAGCCTAAGTTCAAATCCACTAAAGGCATGGTTTTAAAAGGTATACCATCCCCATGACCACCTCCCAGACATAGTTTATATAACCTCCTGATGAGGTTATACACGAAACCTCCTGAGCATGCAGGTTATATGAGGTCACTCCCCTCAGGCAGTTCAAGATCATCTGATGATCTGAGAGAGGAGTATATGCCATATAACCTACAGTAAGCACAATAGACCAGAAAACCAGGCGGAGTATAAGTAGCATAATGCTAGTAGCGCACATTATGTTGCCCTAAGAGAGGTAGGTATAGCATGGCGCTATAGTCAAGACCGGAGACTTTGGCGAGACTCCCCTCTGGGGGGTCCTAATCCTCAATTTTAGATGTTAGCTCATTAACATCAGATACCATCCCCTCACGCCATTTAAACAACCCATTTAAATGTTCATTTAAGAGCAACTCACCCTATTCTAAGAATCACACTCACAGACATCACAGGTTTACATTGGTCATTTATGACAGATAGTGGACCCTGGAGGTGATAAAGTTTACCACAGGACACTTAGGGTTACTCCCCCCTGGGAGGGTTACACTCTCTTGATGACCCCCTGCAGTTTTATCAATTAAGTTCCTCTTTGGTGGCTTCGCCAAATTCTCCGGTCTTGACTATAGTAGAGAGACTACAGTGAGCAGACAGACAGTTGGCAGCCGTAGATCTGCTGCAGGCTGCAGGGTTGGGTGGTCTGTCAGCTAAAGGTAGCTCCAGCTGACAGCTCTATAGGGACCCTGCCAGCAGCCCTCTCCACTGAAAATCCATAGGTTGAAAGGGTTAGTCCGTACAGACTAACCCTGGTTGGTCAAATGAGTGTTGGTCACACTGGCAAAGTTATATCTAAAAATGACCAAGGGGTCAGTCAGTAGTGGCTAACCTAGGTCCATCATTGGTGTGTTGTATTTGTATACCACTAGTTGGGGCCACCTGTGATGACCACTCAGTGGCTCCCCCTGGAACTAGAAAGACCAAGGTGGGTTGGTCAGTAGTGACCAACCTGACAATAATAACTAATCTAGGTTGGTTGTATAGGGAGCCAAAAAATGACTAACTAGGTTAGGCACTAGTGACTGAGAGGTTGGGTGTATAGGGAGCCTGGAATATCAGTGTGCGTGGTGCCTGGGAATAGGTCTAGGGATGGGCAGATAGCTAAGTAAGGGCATCAGCTGCACAATCGGTCGGACACATACATTGAATCAGGCCCTTGATTTTGTATCGATCCAAGGACAACAACCAGTCCTCAATGACAATGTTGATTCAATGTTCTGTGTCCACTGGGATTTAGTTGTGTGTATAGCATTAGGTGTTATTTTAACAAACAAAGACCATCTAGAAGACTTATAATCCAAGGTTAACTACACATGTAAGTGTCTGGCCCAAGGGGAATCTACCCTAACTTATAGCAATAATACTATGTTTAACCCTCTTGTCTCAAAGCTGCATAGACACAGATCTAGCATGTACCAGGCCAGTGCTGCATAGAGAAGATAACATCGGAATTCAGAAAGTCAATGTTTTGGTCTGTAAGTAAATACGAAGGTCAAAAGTTGAATACCATAGGTACCTCCGTATGTCAAATTGTGATACACATAACATAGATTTGCAGACGATAAGGCCTGAAACCTTTTCCTCCAGGGGCTTTGGCAATGGCTATGTCTCAAATCAGACCGATGGGCAGTAAGTTCTCAGAAAAGGATTGGAGAACATTGCCTATGCAACCGGTAGAATAAAAAGCTGTCGTGAACACAGAATCTTGTTCAATATCTTGGCTACAAATTTAGAAAGAACTTCAAAATTTGAGCAAGAATAAAAAATGAATGGAGTAGCGTCCTACACTGATAATAAAAGCTATAGTCAGTAGTGACTATACCCCCCTGCTTCAACCCCCATAGTCAGATGACGATATATCTTAGTCACATATTAGTCAAAAAGGTAGTCATGGTGACTGCCTGTAGCACAGCAGATGTTGATGACGTCACTGAGATGTGTGCACAAAAACGTCACCAGCAAGGAACACATCCTTTTTAATGCATGGAGGACATCACCCAACTTCAGGTAGGTCGATATATTAAGGTTATCCTTCATAATTTCCACCTTATCTCGCCCATCTGACACAATCATCAATGATTGCACATACATGAACAGCTAGAGCACCTGTCTGTCACAATTTTGATGGGGATTGAACCGACAAAGAAGAATATTTAATGGACTTTGACTGGGTACCTTTTAGCCAGTGGCTTATAGGCCTAGGCTATAGGCTACTGCGTAATTTAGACTGAATGGTTGTGATGATTTCTACAAATGAAATCTAGGTGTATTCCACCCCCCAATGGTAGACCCCTCCCATGGCCGCAGCAGCAACACTTTCCCGTGAAATGGGGGGCAATTCCTAAAATTGACACGGTGGACCCTTCCCACACGCCGCCCGTCACCAGTCACTGCCTCCCCCGGGTACGCACGGCGGCAGGCCGGGGATGCTCTAGCCGGCGTGTCTGGCCCGTCCTTCCAGTAGGGCCAGAGGGAAATCCCCAGGGATGCGTTCCACGGACTGCCATAGATAACGCCGCCCTCAATCATCTGTGGTGGTTTCATCTGTGGGACATGAGTCAGTTGACGTTCCAGAGAAAGTCCCACAGCCACATATAATTACCCATGGTACATTTGCGGGAGCCCCGCAAATGTAATCGCGTTCCGTCTGTCTAACAGTGCTGGGACACCTTGGTTGCTAAGTAGCATTCCATGGTGACCACCGTATCGTAGCAACTAGCTAGGCTACTGTTGGCAAGTTGAGTGTT
Source organism: Harmothoe impar (assembly GCA_947462335.1). Classification (NCBI taxonomy): domain Eukaryota; kingdom Metazoa; phylum Annelida; class Polychaeta; order Phyllodocida; family Polynoidae; genus Harmothoe; species Harmothoe impar. The sequence continues at coordinate 8,859,403 of OX381711.1, read as the reverse complement.
GGTGGTGCTTTCTTTATGCAACCCTGGTAATGTCAAAGACATGGATGAAACGATCGATGTTGAACGGCACTAATAGCCAACTCCTGCCCCAGACTGGAAATAGAGTAGGAATAATCGCCAGGATGATAAGATAATTATAGTTTAATCTGGACATGATATATATAATATAGCCTACCCGGGGCCGGAGTGGGGCAGCTAGGAGGGAGACTGGGAGTGCACTGCGTAATGTAGGCTAGGCCTAGGCTATGCCGACATTAGTTAATGTAGGATCTTTTTTTGAGTGGGTGGAGAAAATCCACCAAGCTAGAGAAAAACATCCAGGAGGGGCCAGGTCAGGCGGGTGCCGGGCCGGGTGTCATTTCTCACTGTCGCCGTGGTGTTAGTTTGGGAGAGGATCGTACGAGTAGGCCTTACATGGAGCTGCTTACAGGGTGGGGGGGAGGGGCGTTCTGCAACTTCTGGATCCACCCCAGTTTAAAAGTAGTAGGCCTATTTTAGTATAGATTGGCTAGTCACGGGACTAGTCACTAGATGTAGGGCCTATGGGCTAGCTATCCATCCGGTATACAACCCCTATTATTTAAAAGTAGGTGACTGTAGAGGGGTTTCCGCCGGGGGTTTCCGGGGGGGGGGGGGGTTTCGGCGACCTGGCGACCTGGGCTGTTTTCCAGGCGACTTTTCGACCTGGTGCCTTTTGGACAAATTTGGCTAGAGTAAAAATAGTCTAAAAAAGCGACTTTCCGACTTTAGGCCCTTAATTTCGGCGACCTTCCGACCTGCGTGGGGGGGGGGGGGGGGGGGGGGGTAGGGCCTACCCCTCTGCACCCCCAAGTAGGCCTACCCCCTGCACACCAAGCCAACACCAAGGCAAACCAGACACATGGCTCCCCCGGGAAGGCTCCCTTTCCCTCGGTGGTCCCCAGCCCCGGTCCCCGGCCCTTCTCCCAAGGTCCATCCCAAACTCCGCCCCCTCTCTCTCAGCTCGCTACAGTTGTGACAGCTAGGCCTTTGTGATAAAGCCAGGGATAAAGTTCTCTATTTACAAACCCCTTTCGACTGTAGCCTACAACCAAAAGCTAGATCTATGTGTATGGTCGAACTGCACGTCACATGACCAAATGTCAGGTTATAATAATGTCCCATAAATTGTTCACCATCTATGATATGGCTCCGCAGATGGCATTCAACTTATTTCAGCTCAAATTGAAGAAAAATGCTTTTAGTCCGATTTGAATGATTTTAATTTTATTTTCTCACTCCAAAAATTGCTATCTCTCAATACTGTTACTTTTATCACTGTAACGTAAGGCTTTCTTGTCAAACTGACGTTTACAACCACCTAAATAGGAGGTGATAGATTAGGCCATATTTGCGAGGCTTTTGATACTACGGAGCCTGGTCGCAGACGGTGCTGCGTCTGTCTGGAACGCCGATCCATCTGCTGGAGCGTCTCTGGAACGCCAAGTCGCCCCCACTTGTACTTGTACATCTGCGGGCGGCTCTGGAACGCATCCCAGGTCGCTAGGGGTAAAAAATGTGGGGCAAATTGCCCCGCAAAAAAGTCACCTAGAAAACCTCCACCAAATGTTTATCAGCTCCCAAAAGTAAAGACTTAATGTATTGTCCTAACTGATTCAGTAATAATATTACAACCGGGTCCTAATTAAATGGTTACAAACAGGTCGTATTTCAGACTAGTTGTTTCCAAAAAACTGACAAATTTTGGACGTCTCGGACATCCGACGGTCAAGCATTCACAATGCACTTATGCCCGGGACTTATGCAGACTCGTGCTGGTTGCTGGTATGTAGCGTTAACCAGCGGAGCCAGGATTTCGTCTGCAAGACGTGAACAGTTGGTTCCTCGTTTAAGTGGAATGTAGACTAAACTGTGAGTCATAACGGCATTGTTTTATAGAGAGTGAGATCTGGGACTATTCTCCCGAGTTTTGCATTCTTTTGTCAATGATTAGCCGACTCCATAATCACTTTTATCCGTGTGATCTATAAGCGTCCCCATTATCGCCCATGAATTCTGTCCGAGTGTCACTGAGAGAGTGTCAGGAAAGTCTAGACTAACTTTTCTACTAGGCCTACATAGTACATGCAAAAGCAACAACCTTTTGTGTGCCGGGTTGTGTGTGAAGGTATTGCCGGGGTTAAATTTAATGTAGGTAGGTCTTGTGCAAAAAATAAATCCCAAATTTAATCCGTTCTAAAGGCAGAGTTTTACGGTAGGCTGTCCGGCTGTCTTTCAGTTTTGGAAACCGACCTATGTCTATGAGGCTGTAGTGTAGGCTAGTGTGGATCTATTCAGTGACAAGTGATCGTTTTAACTGTGAGAGAAACGCATATCAGTTAAAATTTACTAGTCAAGAAGTTCTGTCAGAAAGTGGAAAATCATAATCGAGTTCTATGAAAGGTAGATGAAATTCGGGTAACATAGGCCTACAGATATTAGACATACCTAGGCCTGCATATCCGTAAGCCCAGGCCTAGTTCTTATTTTTCATAGAATATGACAGGGCCAAAGACTTTAGTATTTCATACCTCCCTTGAAATAAGCCATGGGTGTATTTCATGGACTATGACGTCATAAAAAATGGTTGTTTGTTAACATTTGAACAGCATTGTAAAAAAGCCTTTTTTTTAGCCCCCCCCCCTCCATCATAATTTATGGTATTTGAATCAGAAAATAAACACAGAGGTACACTTGTCTACCGCAGGGTTATTTCCTATTGCAGCATCGAGTTTAGTCATTCCTATGAGAATGTACATGGGATAAAATTGCCTGCGTCCTCGTGAAATACGGCCCAAGGGTCAACTGGTCAAATAACCCTGTCAATAGACCATACCTTGTAAACCTTTGCCTATTTATCCTTGTAGGATCGCATGTCTTTACACACTGGCCTAGCTATAGGCCTATGACCATGTGAATTAAGCATCTACTATGTAGGCCTGGATATATTTGTTGTAATTTCTTTTGACCCCTCTTGGATGGGGAGCAAAACTGTTGACTTTTTTCTTAGGGGAAGGGGTTAATATTTTATAGAGCGCATTGAAGCGGGGGGGGGGGGAGGGTTAGGCTCTATGTGATTTTGTATACTGGTACAGTGGTAGTCCTGAAATGAGTGTGATTGGATGATTAGGCCTAAAAGTATATATGCCCCAACCCTAGTAGGCTAGCTGATATTATAGGGAAAACACTACAACTTCAACACAACCTCTGTTTATATTAAAGCGTTTTAACCCCTTCACCCATGGATTTCTTGTAACTCAATGCAGTCTTCTGCAATATATACGGAATCTTGTTGCCAGGTAAGCTGTGCGAGAACATTGTGTTCTCATTGAGCTGCCTACTTATGGCCAACACTGACCTGTCATACCCCCTCCCTGTCACACTCGACACTTACCTCCATCTCCCCTCCCCTCTGTGGCTCCTTCTCATAAGGGACCAGCCTAGACTTGCTCAAGTCTTAGAATTTGAATAAAGACAAAAACGGGTTTTTTCTATGATACTTTTCTCAACTGTATAATAGTCTAGTAGGAGCAGCTCAGGGAGGGGAGGAGGGGGTGGGAGTTGAATGTGGCTGGGAGGAAGGCTCTTGCTTAGCGTTCCATTTAGTTCATTATTGGTGTGGTTTAGACACTTATAAAATACAGCAGTATATAACTTTAAGTGAGTCCCGGCCTTGGCTGCTGCTCCTGGTGTCTGCCCCGCCTGTGTGCGCCCTTCCTTCGCCGTAACTGTGAGAGGACACATTAAACGAGACACAGAATTTTGAGTGTGTGTGTTGTCGGGGGGGGGGGGGGGGGCAGCTCACAACCAGGCAAGGCGGGCCATACAAGTTCAAGGTCATAGTAGAAACAGTGCTGTCCATGATACACAAGCGCTACTTGTAACAAAAGCACTAACGGCAATGCACAACCGCTACTTGTTACAAAAGCGCGGTCACAGGTGCATCATAAATGGATATTTGCAGACTTCTATGAACTTCTGTGGACCTTCAATAGACTTCTATAGACATAATAGAATTATGGAATTCATCGGACTTCTATGGTTGTATGGAATTATATGCAATTAAATTGACTCTCATTCATTAACAATGATAGTAACATGTTTTTGACATACATGTATCTATCAGTGGACCTGCTAAGGTCTCTTCAATATTAATTATGATTACAGAAAAAAGGGAAAAAAGTACATTCCAATGACACAAATGTTTTAGGCATACATGTAGACTTGGTGAGGTCTCTTGAATCTAAAGTATGATAGAATGCATGTACGCAATCTTTTTCATTGAAGTTCACTGCTACAGAGCATTTTCTCACATTTGTTCACAAATGCCGCAAATCTGCTGACTTGCTACTTGTTCAAATAGGGATGTAGATCTCCATTAATAGATAAATTACTTCTATTATTTTCAGACACCTGTATATGATCAAGACGCTTGCAACTTCAAGCACTGCACAAGAGTATAGACCATATCCTGTGGATGAATATTTCAGGGAACGATCTAAGCTGTGAACTAAGCATCAGGTAAGCAGAGAAATGTTTTAGTCAGACTAAATTTGCTTAGCCACAGGCTATCTTGATAACTTAAATACTGTCATTTAGCCTATTTTTGGTTTGAAATATGTTTATTGTCTTCCACAATTAAAAATGTGATTACAGACAATCTATAGAAAATTCCATCGTTTGTTCTATCATATGTGACCCATCCTTACAAAATGAGGCACAAGTCACACATATTGGAATCTAGATGTGGGCCCTCAAAGGCAGAAAGGTCAAAATGTTTAAAAATGACATTTTACTTTTTTTTTGAAAAATAAATGTTAATTTATTTGGAAATATGGTATTTAGACTGAATTTCGGTCCTAAAAGTCCATTTTTATCAACATAATTTAGCATATACTAGGTAATCCTATCTACTGTCCCCAGCTTATCAATTTTAATCGGAATGTCGTTTGATAACAGACAATAGAATGTTCTGGTTGCCATGGTAACAAAAGTTAGAATGTTCTTAATAATAGTAATAGAGAGGGCAGTCCAGCAGCTTTCAGGAAATGTAATATGTAAATAGTAAAATACTTCCCTGAACCCTACATACAAATGTAAGATATCAAATGAAAGCTCTTGATGCATACTATCTGAATATGTGGCTAACATAGTTTTCATATTTGGCGACTTGTGCCTCATTTTGTAAGGATGGGTCACATATTACCAATTAATGACAAGTAAATTATATTGGGCATTTGTTCAACTGATTACATAAATATAGAATACAGATTTCATACATACATGTCAATGAAAAACAACAAGAACCAAAAACATACATAAAACTATACAGCAGCAGGTTACACCTGGTTGCATCAGATTTAGGTCCTAGCATTAGGTAGTTGAAGTCCTATAGATAGTTGGCCAGGGATTTATATTCCTATTGAAGGTCAAGTCTATATGATTAGCAAAAACTTCCCTTCCTCATACTAGATTAACAGAGCGATATATTGGTTTTTCCTTTCTCCACTGAACACACAATGTGCCGAATGAGAATTCAAACCCTAATGAAAACTTATCTTATTTTTCAGAATGGAAAAAGAATTGAACATATCCGAGGAACTGGTACCGACAGATTATTTCTCCCCAGACTCTTCAGAGGACAACACAAGCAAAGCATCTGAAGAAACCACTTCAGGCTTGGTGTAGGTAGCAGAAGAACCATCTTGTCTTAAAGACTATAATATAATGTTCACTTGTGAGTTTTGTGAGGTTGATATATATTCCCTTTTTCATTTCTGGAGGCATCTAAAGATTCATCAAGATGTCTCTCGCTTCACTTTTCAATGTCTGCATGAATCCTGCCCAAAGCGCTTTGGGACAGTGAAAGCAGTCAGGCGTCACATGTCAAGTATGCACCCAATACTTTATGAACAGTTGACAAATAGGCACACCCATAATGAATCAATGCCTCCTCCAGATATTGATGCTGAGATACCTTCTGAAGAAGCAGCTGGCCAGGCTGATGTGGAAGTACAGGATGAACATGCTAATATTGGTTTGGAAGAGCGAGAATGTGATGCTATGATTTATACAGATGATACAATGAAGAAACATATAGCTAGCTCCCTAATAGGGCTGCGCGAAAAGCATAACTTACCCTCAACTGCAGTTACTGACATGGCATCTAGGCTTGCTGCAGTGGCAGATATGGAAAGACAATCCCTGTTTGAAAATGTAGAAAGGGAATTCCATAAAGATGGTTTGGTAATCACAGATGGTATGAAGGCAATCTTCGAGAATGAATCAGCAGTATCAACAGCATGCTCCTCTTTGAATTCACAATACAAGTTAGAAACTGCTGCTAAAAAAGTTCTTGACTACATCCCCCCAGTAGAGGTTGTGCTTGGTGGTGATGAAAATGACAAAACAGAGACAATGCAATATATACCCATCAAAGAAACATTGCGAGCACTACTGAACTTCAACGATATTCAAACTCATATATCTAGTGATAAAACTGCTCAGGACTCCTTGCTGCATGATATACATGATGGAGAGTTCTATAGGGACAACCCCGAGCTTTCATGTCCAAATACAATCGGAATCATATTATATATGGATGAATTTACTCTAACAAACCCTCTACGTAGCCAAGCCAAGCAGTACAAAATAATGGCAACCTACTTCCAAATAGCCAACCTCCCACCTCAGCTTCGGTCAAGATTGGATACTATTCACCTGGTCTCCTTGTGCAGAACTGCGCTAGTGAAGAAATTTACCCTTCAGGAAACACAGATAGAACTTGTAGAAGAGTTACAGGAATTGGAGAAGAATGGATTTAATTGTACCATCAACGGTAGAGAAGAAAATGTCAAATGCCATTTTGTTGCTTTTGTTGGAGACAACCTTGCTGCGCACCAAATAGGAGGTTTTTTTGAGTCATTTTCAGCTAACAGATCATGTAGGTTCTGTAGAGTAACCAAGGAAGAATTGCAAGATGGAAAAATGGGTGAACCAAGAAACCCAAGAACTCATGATCAACATCTCAGATTGATTGAAACCACACCTCACTTATCATCTGTGTATGGTATCAAATCCAAATCAATTCTAAACGACTTGAAACTTGGTCATGTAACTACAAATCTACCAAGTGACATAGGACATGACTTATTCCAGGGTACAGTGAAAAATGTTATTAGATTAACATTGGGACACATAATACAGAACAACTTTTCAACACTCGAGGAAATCAACACAGCGTTGTCAAGCTTCCAATATGAAGGCACAGACAAGGTCAACAAGCCCACAAAGTTACCATCACACCTGGATCCTAAGCAGACCTTCGCAAAGATGTGGTGTCTATTCCGCCTGCTTCCCTTCATCATAGGGAACAGAATCCCAGTTGATGATGCTGTGTGGAATTGGTACGGTTTGTTTCGGACGGTGGTAGAAATCATTTGTGCTCCTACTCAATCAGAAGCCAGTATTGACCAACTCCAACAGCTACTTCAGCAGTTCATTGAAACAAAAAAGGAATTGTTTCCTGAATGCAAACACACACCAAAAGATCACTACATGCTCCATTATCCATCACAAATCAAGCGGTTTGGGCCACTAATCCACATGTGGACCCTACGGTTCGAAGGTAAACACATGTACTTCAATCGTGTATGGAAATTGAGCACATGCAGCAAAAACCTATGCAAGTCCCTAGCAGATAGGCATCAATACAAATTTGCGCATGACCTTTCCCACAAAACCGACTTCTTCACCCCAAGTGATTCCATAACTGGGGCCAAAACCATGAAAGTGAAAGATCTGCCATGTCATATTCACAATGCTCTGCTTGAGATCCCAGCAGAAGTAGATGATGAGATCACATTGGGGAAATCAATCAAATGTTGTGGAATTACATACGGGAGAAAAGATGCAATCGTTGTGAAAGCAGATGAAAACCAACCAACATTTGCTCTAGTGCTTAAGAGTGCCTACTACAAAGAGAAACCTCTCTTAGTTTGCCAAAAACTAAACACGGTATCCTTCAATAAGCGCTACTGCTGCTACATTGTAGAACGCACACCAGCCACCATTGTCATCCGAATCAAGGAGGATTTAGAGGACCATCATCCTGTTAGCTTGTACCGTACCCCCTGTGGGAGTATAGAGGGTGTTATTCTGAGGCATATGCTGATGAGTAAGGCTTAGACAACTGGAGGTATGTCAAGAATAAACCAAATAGAGAAATGCTACCGCCTACATTGACTTAACTTTGCAGTATGTCTTACAAAACAACTTATTCTATTATCCAAAGTATATCTAATCAATTGCTAAAAGCTGTTTGTTACATATATCATGAGAAATTTACCTTGATGTTAGGGAGTGATCATTTTCTGACAACAGGGGGTGGGTGAATGTTGGTGGATTTTTTGTGGAAACATGCTGGCTTTGTCTGGCCCTCTCCCGGCAAACAAGAGGAACAAAACAGGTTCAAATTGATCAGAGCCAACCATTTGAGCCATAGTAACGTGTATGCTTTTTTGCTAAAAAGAGGTGAAATTGTTTTGAGCCCCCTCCTTTCAAACTGGGTCCCCCTGTTGCTAAATAATTACCACTCACTTATTGGCTGCTTGTATAATTGGTGAGATAATGTATGTTCATGTAGTTTCCTCTCTTGTGTTCCAGGGAATATCGGTTTCATGTGACATATGGAGAGAGTAAGAAACTGCTTAAAACAAAGCACCCTATCTTCCTTGAAACTGAGATCCGGGAGGCATTTGGCACCAATGAGAAGAAGTTCCAGATACAGTACTACCTGAAAGAGGTCGAGGATTATATTGATTGGGAGGGACAGATGTTCCACCTCCTTTCAAAATCTGATATTAATAAACTCAAGATTATCTCCCAAGTACAGGAAGTAGAAGTGGCAAGTTCAGAACAACCTGCAAGCACATCATCGGCAAGTCGGTAAGTTTATCTCAGATTCATTGAGAATTTTCTTTCTCACTCTCTTGCCTTTATATCTCAGGAAAATGATTCAGTAATGTATGCTCAAAACTCATTATTATCATTTGGTAAAAATGTTTAAAAAAGGAGTAAATATCAGTGTCAATGGTGTCAATAATTTCCTGTAATAAACTTGGTGATGTCGGTGACATTGAAATATCAAGGATATGCGAAGCCTGGTACATACAAGAACATCCAAATTTAGACCTGTGAGTAGTACATTTGATTGCACTTCTAATCATCAGGTTTCCTACATTTCATACAATTTTAAGTAGTGCAGAATCATGTGTACAATAAAGCTAGCAGTTCTCAGCCCTTGTTGTGGCAGTGACTTTTATACATAGACCCTTCCAAATGTCACCTTTTGGCTAAGAAAACTAGTCCAATTCTCACATACTCTGATGTGTGGTGCATAGTAGATTGCAACTTGTTATGTGATGTAACTTAATTCACAGCTACCCTGGATATACATTTTACCGGGAGATGGCAACTGTCACATTGGAAACATTTGAGTGCCTTGAGCGAGCCATGGGAATAGTATATATATCTTTTGATTTATCTGTTGCGTTCATTCCCAGTTTGTGTTCAATTCTTTGTTCCTGCTGATCAATATTTAATTGCCATTAAGTGCTACAAACAATTTACATCTAAAATACAAACACACCAAACAATTGTTGTAACGTTTGCTACAGAATTAATTGGTTCCAAGTACATATAGTACTAAGGGTTGGAGAAGCAGGTAGCCCAAGCTAGGTGGCTGATGGCAGGCAAATGAGGCCTGGCTATCTTCTTGCTGACCCAGATAAAGCCAATGCTGATTAAACTGAAGCATACCTGGTGACCATTGCTTAGACACTAGTTCCACCCATATAGATAAGATGAATGTTCAAAAAACTTTAGATATTGTAACATTTGATATGTTAAAATGTGTTGATCCTTGCCTGTTTCACTAGAGCAAGTGAGGTTGGATGACATGTTGGTAGGCGGGGGGGGGGGGGGCTGGACAAATAGCAGTTGCACATATGATGGATGGATGAGCTGAATATGTAGTTGGAGTAATAAGCAGTGTTGATTGGTCATCAACATTAATGTGTGGTTGATAAATGTGCATGAACTGATGTCCTAGGGGTAACTTGAAGCACCAATAGAATAATTTAACAATAATTGAATAATAATACTGTTGCAGTTCCAGGCTGAGTTTGGAAGGCTCGTACCACCGGTGAACTTTGACGAAAACATCAAAAAGGGGTTAAGGGACCAGACGGATGTCATTCTCGAACGACAACACAAAACAACAAGGCTTGAGAAAGACCTACTTGGGGCATCTATAAGTGAAGTTGACTCAACCATGAAACAGAGTGAGTATCTCATGTTATAAGATTCAAGAATTGAAACAACTTGACAGCTTGATTGATTGATCCATTAAGAAATTCACATGTCCTTTGGCAGGTCCCATCTTTCTAGAGCTTTTGATTTTAGAATTAGCACAAAATTCAATAGAATTTAGTTTCTATCAATTCAATGACCTGCTATCTTTGTTCTGACCTGTATAGCGCTCCGCACCTATGCTGCGTTGATGGCCCTGAGTCACATGCTAAAAGAGGACCCAGAGATTATGTTCAACAACAAGGTAGGTTTTATTTCTTTGATCATTAAGTCTGGAGTTAAATATGTAATGAGCCTAACATTTCAAAGTCTAACTCTGCAGATTAAAATTATTTTATATGTGGAAAGTTACTGTCAAATGTGAATTGATGAATGAGATGTTATAGACTATTACTTTGATACCCAAAATGCTATTATTGACTGAACCTCAGGAAATATCTTCTCATTTTCTAGTGCAAGGAGCCAGGTCCTCATTTGCTCCATAATGGGACAACTCTTAAGGAGGCAACACTCTTTACAGTGATGGTCGAGGGACAGGCTATCGTTAAGGAGAAGGAACTCATTAAGTCAGTGACCAGTCTCCTAAAGGCGTGCTATATGTACAACTTAAGGTACACCGTTGGGACAGTGAAGCTGCTCACCTACATACAGACTGTATACTTAGGTCTAACAAAGTCAGATATGACTAAAGACATCAAGTCACTTGTGGAAAAACTGAAGTAGAAATAGGATGCTTCATGTGGAAGTTAGTTCATCTTTAACTGAATATTATAAACATGATTCTTACTTGCTTTACTAAGCTCTGTCAGAGGTCTGATATGACTAAGAACCTCAGGCCATTGGGGGGAAAATGTAGGTTTAATTAAGGGTGCTTTATGTCCATTTTAGTTCATTATAAGTAAAGCAAATGTGAATATTCCATTTGTTACTCTGAAGAGTAATATTGTACTGTGGCTTGAGTTAAAAAGAGTGATTAGATAATGTACAATAGATAGTGTGTGTTGGATAAAACATGTCAAGGTGTGACACATGACATCAAGGTGTTCGGAGAACAAGCATGTGCAATATAAATATATACATAATCTCAACTTAAATGAAGGAGAATTATGCTACATACTGAGGTATTCCCAAGTAAACAGGACGTTTCATGTAGAATATATTTAATGAAAATGTTTCTATGCTTTTAAGTTGTAAGGAAGAGTTTAATGGTAATACTCTTTGTACTGTAGCTTGAGTTAAATGATGCAAATCATTGGATAGTGTGTGATATATAGTACAGTAACTGCAATTATCTAAATCTAGCAGATTATATGAAAGTGCAAGGGAATCAAACAAGTGCAATGGAAATTTATACATGCTTCACCTTCTATAGTAATAAAGCCTTATATTCAAGAATGTTAAATAAATAGTGTTTTCTGTTATCTTTCAGAGGCAAAGACACACTGCCAGAGTTTCATGTACAGTGAAGCTCCAGCCAGTGTTTCTCTGCCTACTTCTTATAGCTGGAAAATATAGTCAGTAGTGACTATACCCATTAGTCAGGATGACTAACTTAAAGCATTAATGCATTAAAAACTTAGTCATTTGACTATAGCCCAAATCAGCTCTTTTAATGCATGACTATAGGTTGACTATATGACTAACTTACTATAGACATAGGTGACTAACTTGGTATAGTCGTTTTTGCTACATTCATGTGACTATAGAAATGTAGTCCGTAGTGACTAACATTTCCAGGGCCATTATTATCAGTGTAGTGAGGTATGGCTTTGGTTAATATCTTAAACCAATTTCAAGAAAAATGTGACATTTTGAATCCTTATTATTGCATCGATATACCTAGTATAGCCTGCAACACCCATGGATACTATCATTGTGGGTATAGGATATAAGAGTCTAAAAAGCTTTGGGAAAATAGTACCGTTTGCGAGGTGAATCTGCCTCGCATTCCCCTGGGTTTAATATAGAACATATTGACTCATAAATCAATGAGTAAAATCTTATTCATGTTTACTATAATTGATTCATAAATTGAATTATGAAAGCAGTTTCAATTACACACATTGTATCACTTTGGCAGGCAGACAATCTCCAACCCCTTGAAAACCACTATTGATTGGTCTAGACATGGCTATCATTATGTGGTTGTACATTTCAGCTCATCCAATTAAGGCCCTAAATAGCATAAACAACCACTCATAGCAGGTATTGATTGGGTGTAGAAATCTACATGATTGGCTGGCGTAAGGACAGCCAATAGAAAAATGACCCTTCTGTCTGTAACTCTCAGACAGCCCTTTCTCCATCTGAGAGTTACAGCCGTAACTACGATATACCATCTTTAGTTTATCTGAAGGAGTACTAGTATAACAATTGAAGACATAGACTCAGGTTTTACGTTGTTATGCTGTAGCTTACCATGTAATGTACCGACCCTACTTGGGGCACTTCTGACATCTAACCCTTTAAGGACCGCATATTGTTCTACTGTACTACTGTACTATCCATTTGTTATCATGATACCCCAATGTAACCCTGGTGAGTTTGCTTGCAGAAGTTGTATTGGTACACCATGCCTACCGTGATTGTATCAATAATTCAGGGCCGGTATGATGCACTCATGTAGCACATTACCAGACTGCATTTCTGCATTATGGCGAAAAGGGGCAGGATTCACCAAAGCGCTATTCGACCCTTAAAGGGGTTTAAGAGACTAGTACAATAACAAGTCAAGGGGCACCTCCTCAAGTTAACCCTTTAAGGACAGCGTAACGCCTCAAGGCGCGTTTCCTTTGCGCTATAAAGCATAGCGTAAGGGAGTAACTCGCCAGCGTTACATCGGTCCACCAGTCCTTGAGACGGTCAATATCTCCTAGGTCTATACACTTGCTCATCAGGGCCATATTCATAGAGAATGGCGAGAAAAGGTCATAGTACACTAAAGCCCATGCCAACCTAACAAGGTTGGAGCCATCCACAGCAGTGCCAACCTATCCCTCACCAGCCTCAGCCATCTGTAAGGGGTGGGGGGGGGGGGCTTGTCTATGGGGGACTATGTGCCACCACTAAAGGGCTATCCAATGAGAGGGATTGTCTAATGATTTTTAAGTTTGATGAGTAAACAAAGGTTCACGAGTTTACAACTGAGCGTTACCTTAAACAGTGAGTTCTTTGTTTTCCTGTTTACGTCTTTATTGACAATACTTTTTTTTTAAAAGCTACTTTCTAATTGTTACATGTTCAATTTTGAATGGCGGGACAGGCTGGGGAACACCAAAGCGGGTTATTTCGTGGGGGGTGGGTTAAATGCGGCCGTCCTTGCAAAGAGCATAGATATAGACAGAGTTGCTTAAGGCTGTGTCTCACGAACTTGGACCAATATTTTCGTCTCTGACCGGGTGCAAAGCTTAATGGGTGTTATAACTATTTAAACTAGTAATTAGTTGCCCATTTTTATCATCATCTGCCCTAAATAACCCAATTTTATTCAGGCCAGTCAGAGATGGTGTCCGATGAGAGATGGCACCCAGTCAGAGATGGCACCCGGTCAGAGACAAAAACATTGGCCCAAGTTCGTGAGACACAGCATTAAGTGACCGAGTCAGTGGTTGCTGCTTGAGCAGACTCTGGATCGTTCTATTGGATCGTTCTGCACGATGGCTACAGGCCTACGATCCAGGGTACACGAGTAATAGAGAGATGCTCCTTTCTAGACTGAGGGTCTGGCCATGCTGGACTCCCTTCCCACGGTCTACAAATGCTATACTCTTGGGGGTTGAAAGAGAGGCTCTTCAAGTCCAGCATTGTCAGATCGGAAAGAGGGTCCAGCCTTGCCAGCCTTGCCAGCCTTGCCAGCCTTGCCAGCCTTGCCAGCCTTGCCAGCCTTGCTAGCCTTGCTACCTTTCAGGTCAAGCAAAAAAATCCAAACAAAAGAAGAAATCCGACCTACCCTACCTAGATGTTCAGACTATGTAACTTGAAACACACTTTCATTTTTGGCCTAATAATAGACCAATTCGACATTGCATAGATACTTGTAACATGAGAAGGATAGCACTTATTAAGAATAGTATAATACATAAAGTACTCCATAGTGAGCCTACGCTATAAGTAGCTTGGCTGTCACCTTTTTTATGCCTTGACACAACACACCCTACCCCCTGACATGTGTGAGCAGGGCACAATAGGATGGCAACTTATACTATACACGATATCATAATACACATAGTACCCCATAGTGAATGGTATAAGTAGCTTGGGTGACACAACACACCGCACCCCTTGACATGTGTGAGTAATAAACAGGCCCCTTTGTCTGCTAATTGGGGGCCAGCTTTTACAGGGTGATGTATATCCCTTCTCAGAACTGATGAAAAACAACAGCAGCATTCCACTGAGAAGTCCTGTTTATTTGCCTAATGGTTAACCCTTTAAGGGCCACCTAGTGATTAACCCCGGGGGGGGGGGGGGCACTCTACCATGTATTGGATAACCACTGCAGCAAGACTCCAAAAAGCGGTGGTGGTGAATTTTCATTAGATCCCAAAAAGGTGGGCGGTCAGACGTTGTCAAGGCTCTGATAAGTAGGGCAGTTAAAATCATAGAATTAAATTGAGAAAGTTTTCTTGCTAAAAGGACTGAATAAAATTGAATGTGTACAAGATTGTGAGCGATATAAGCTTGCAATAACCCATCCAGCTGTCCTCAAAACTCCCAACCTCTGAAAAGTAGTGCGGTCAAATCTTCCAACTCTTGAAAAGCAGGGCGGTTAAACCCCTAACCTCTGATGAGTAGGGCGGTCAAATCTCCAAACCTCCGAAAACTAGGGCGGTAGGGCGGCAGTTGCTATCTACCCTCAAAGACTCAGTGACCCCACGCAGGGGTAGTCGATGGTAGCTGGGGATGCTAGGCTCAGTGACGCAGGGCAGTCTATGACCAGGGTTTCACTCATGGCTCTAGGGGTAGGGTGGCTGGAGGATCGGCCTGATCGCCCAGTCTGTATCTGATCCTATGTTAAATGGCCCTTTTATGATATGTTTCCATTTTAGCTAGGGGGAAGATTTAGTGTTCTAGGAACTTGGTATGAAGAGATCTTGAATGGGTCTATCATATATAGGCTGGAATAAGCATATTAAATTATATTACATAATGTTATTCAGGGGCAATGTTGACAAACCTCCAGATTTCGAGTCTTTTTTGAGCTCTATAGCTGGGTAATCTCTTGAACCTGTCCTTTGGGAGAATTTGCACTGCTGGATTGCATATCCATGTATCAACGAGATTATTTTTTTGTTCGAAGCCTCTAATATGCAGGTATCCCATGGGAGGTCTTGTTATCACCTGATAAAATCATATCTTTTCCAGATAAGCTATCTAAAATAAATATTTTTATACTTCAATATTTTTATAGAAATCTTAAATTGGCAATTTACGGCAAACTACTGAAGATAAGGCTATATCAAGTGAAAATAATGCATTTGGAATGGAAACAAAGCAGCCTACCGCCTGCCAGCGTCAGGCAATCTCCTGGGGGTCATGTGAGGGTCCTAATCAGTTTAGACACATTCTAACACCAGATGACAGCATTGTATACTTTAGGTTTCTATTGGGTCCAATGGTACATGAACGGAGCTGAGGTCATTAGTGTGGCAATTTTATCCCAGGTGGCATGATGGTACAGTGAATACACTGTGTGTAAAGGCTTCATTGAGGAATGGCATGATTTCAAAAGCTGTCAGAAGGTGTATTAGAGTGAGGGACTTTCAACCAACAAGATCTTATCTCCTATTCATCCTATGAGCGGTATCAAAACAGTTTTCAAAATGTGAAGAATAAGGCTATAAGTAGATATGTATCACTTATATGTTGTATCATTATATAAAAATGGTCCGGCCACCCTACTAGGGGCATGCCATGTGTAGGCACTCTGCGGCCCTTAAAGGGTTGATACAGCTAAGCACGTCGGACTCTGCCAGGAACCTCCTTCAGCGGTCCATAGGCCAGAAAAGGGTTTGTTTCAGGTAACATGGGATAAAAGTCTAGGGTCGGTTGTCGATTTTTTAACTTTCCTTTTAACAAGGAAGGTGCCGGCCCCTCTATATACCCCAAAATTGACCCCCCCCCCCCTCAAAAAAAAAAGTAAAAATCTAGACCTTTCTTCAGAATTGCATGAATCTTCATGTACCCTGCCACCTGTCTATTACAAAATTCGGGTGACCTGAAACAAACCTCTTTGTTTTAATTGTGTCTAAGCAGCGTTTTGTTGTTTATATGTCTGGGTGCAGCACTAAGTCAGAATACAAGTACGCAGAGAAAAGAAACCTTTACCCACTCTGCTAGTGAATCCGCTAGTCAAAGGTAGGGGGGCATATCTGTGATCACTCAAAGACTGGGAGGTAACCAAAATCTCCTTAGAATCGACAACGGACAAGACCCATTTCTTAGGATCGACAAGGGACATGGTCCTATTGACTACAGTGGTTACTTTGCCGTATTCAACGTTATAAGCGCACATCCCTAATAAGCGCACACACCCCTTTTTAGGTCGATTTTAGACGATAAAACGCCCAAAGATATATCAGATTTTGAGCCCATATGAGTTCCTAAATACTAAAAATGTGTCTAGGATAAATTGTTAACCACACTGTGTGCTTAATACATTGGATACGGCATTCCAACAGCAAAATAATTAATGAGGATTAAAATTTGTTTTTGTTTTTTTAGTTCAAAATAACAAGAGCGTGCTGTGCGCCTATTACATTGAATACGGTATACCTTACACACAGAAAAGTAAAGGTGTCAACTGTGTCTCCCACGTGGCTCTGGCAAAAATGGAGTGTCAAACAGCTATTGACTCTGCTATTGACACTCATGGTAGAGAGTCAACTCAAGTTGACACTAATAGTAGAGAGTCAACTCAAGTTGACACTGATAGTAGAGAGTCAACTCAAGTTGACCCTTCATATGAGCAGAGTCATTAGTTGTTTGACTCTCTATTTTACCAGAGCCACGTGGGAGACATAGTTGACACCTTTACTTCTCTCTGTGTATGCATGTCATATTGTGCCCCATAACACAAAATATTTTCGCAAATAGCACTATGTTCATGTTCTTGACTTCTTGAAGTAATTTCCTTAATTATAGCCATCTGTAACAATGTTTGTTTATCTGAGAGGGACATTCACCTTTCAACAGGACACCAGATCTATCGGTGCCACAACAAGTGTTGTAACTTTTCTTTCTGACCCCACACATTGTCAGCCCCCCCCCCCCGTGCACGTGGGTCCCGCCTCCCAAGGGGGGAACCGTAGGAGTAGCCCAAGATACACTCTATGAATAAACAGGCATTAAAAAACGATATGATTGCTTAAAGTCACACCCTAAGCATATTTAAGTCCAGCAAATGCCACTTAAAGCCGCTCAAATGTCATTATGACTGTTCCATGATATTTCTTTGTCATTTACTGAAATTAAAGCGGCTTAAAGGGTGACTTTTAGTAATAGAAAAAATTGCTTAAATGCCAAAGTTCATGCAGTGATTGGATCATCATATTATGATACCCCGAGAGGCAGTATGTCTCAGGAATCATTAACGTTAATAAATGAGTCCGAACAGAATAACTATTTGGCCTAGGTATTGTAGTGCATCTATTATAGATTGGCTGTAATTTTGTGTCTTCCAAATTAGACAGCGGGCAGGTCATCTGCATGAATCTTGCATTCAAGCACATTTAAACAGTTGTTAAATGAACCCTTTGAGCAGCTTTAAGTTCAGTAATGCAGGGTCAAATGTCCAGTAATGGTCATAACGGAATTGAAGTACAATTTACTCGAACTGAGTATACCTAAAGTGTTTCTTTAATGAATCTACTTAAATACAGTGATAAAAGCAATGTAGTGTTTTCTCTTAGTCTAATACATCAAACCTCTAAGAGCTCTACGGAGGAACAATGATACTTTGTAGCAGTTGGGTGCAGACGGTTCAGATATAACCGAATGTGGAAAAATCAAGAAAGAACATCTGTTCCACACTATAAGATATAGTAGTTATGTCCAAAGGGGATTCTAATACTAGTGATCTGTCCAGGCTTGTGAGTCAGTATAGAAGGTGTTTCCGTTCCATTGCATGACGACCCTAAAGTCGTCTGCAGTGACGACCTTCATATAGGGCTGGGTTTTCAGCACAGGTTTTAACAAGACATCAGCTTGGCGAGTGAGTAGGCTATGCAGGGTAACATGGGAAGGTGTGCAACTGGAAGTCCACCCTGGTCTATGGACATAACAAATAGCCTCTACACATCAGTAGTGTCTACAACAACCACTAGGGTATTAGCACCATCTAGTGGTTGTTGTAGACGCTAGTGGTATGTAGAGTCTATTTCACGTCTTTGTCACGTCCATACTTCACTGTGGACTCCTAGTCGCACACCTTCCCATGATACCCTATACAGCCATCTCATTCGCCAAGCTGAGGTCTTGTTAAAACCTGTGGTTTTCAGTGTAGTGATCTGTCCTTTTCTGCCTCAAGCTGGCTTGTGACACTGTATAGAAGGTGTTTCCCTTCTAGATTCAGTGCAGACTAAATGCATTATGATTATGTCTCAAGACATCATAACGTCCCATCAAATTAGTGCCAGACTTTGTGATTATATCTAAGCAAATATGTGTGACATTGTGTCACGTTGTGTGACTTTGTAGCATCCTAGAACATTGCCACACAGCATTGAATACACAGAAGATGAGTGCAACAGTTCCATTGTGTGCCAGTCTATTACCTTATGTACAGAGTATTTATTATATACTGTAAACGTAGATATTTTTGCGCATAGATATTTTCGTGAATTTGGTGGAAAGTAAAATTTCTTGTGTACTTGAATTTGCAGATCTTAGAAGATGGTAGTTATAATGACTATACTGGATCAATATTCACGCTGTACACATTTTTGCAGATTTTCAAACAAGATTCACAAACAAAAGTACAGCACAAAATAACATACATTTACAGTATTTCTTGCTGGGCCATAGATCATGGGGTCAACTAACCACTCTTGCAGAACGTGCTATACCTTCACATGATCTGCGGTCAATAAAACTTTTCAAAAGAAATCTGCTAATGGCACGTGTCGAATTCAAGAAATCGTGGTTTCGTCTGTAACTTGAATACCCTCTCTCATACAGCATGTTGAGTTAAAGAAATATCCATGTCACCTTGTCACATTTTATGGCCCAGACACATAAGATTTGTAAGTGGCCTATTACTTAAGGTGCAATGGTGCAAAATGACATTTTGGGGTTACGAGCACCCACTATGTGGCAGTGCTCATCCTATAATTCAGATGACATGGTTTCTCAGACAGGGTCTTGTCAAAACATGTTTACAGCCTCTGCCGCTAGATGGCGTTACCTGGGCGATAATAGGGGAGGACAGGGGGACACAGGTCACCGGAAGTAAGTCTGGAGGCGGCAGTACAAGTCATCATTGGCGTTTGTCTGGTCAGGCCAAAACAGGCCAACAACGGGAGTAACACGGCCCCTGATTGGCTGACGGCCTGCAGCGTAATGTAAAGAGAGCCCTGATTGGTTTAGGGGATATGATCCAGGGATACACATGTTGTCGTCTGGGTAGGAAGCCGCTGTCATTTACTTTAGTTCGGATGGAAATATTGTGGGTGGGAACGTGTTTATCATGACCATAGTCACAACTATGAGGTACTAATAAACACTTAAGTACTCGTGCATCAGTAAGAAGAATGCTGCATATTTGAATATGATGATAATTTAAAATAAGATTTACTAAGATTGACATAGCTTTGGTAGAGATAGAAATTTATTCCTTATATAACTGTTCTTTATAACCACATGTACATTGATTTATATAACCCGGATATCTATGTTTAACCTTGATGTGCATGCTTATCTATAGTGATAAACCACTCAATATGACCTACAAAAAATATTCAGCAATGTGAATGAATTATATGAACTGTATTAAAGAAATAAAGTGAGCATTGCTCTGTTTAAAAAAAGAAAAAGATTGACATAGCTTGTGATATGTCCTTCCAAAGATTTTAATACCTTTTATGGACACTGTTTGCGTGAGATTATAATGAATGTATTTAACTTGTATATCACCATGTGGATGTTAAATAAAGAAATTAAAATGAATACGCAAGATTTTACGTTTTTACATACTGTTAAGAAGCCATAGCCAGGGTATGTATATACACTCAGCGATGTATGGAGTGCCCTGAGAGTAGTATAGTATGTATCGGAACGGGACTATAGTTAAGTACTGTTTATTACTCAATCGACATGCAGCCAATCAGAGGCCTCCATTTGGTCACGTGACCCGTTGCCATGGTAATGTGACCTACTTAGGGCTCTCAGCCAATCAGAAGCCAGCATTCTGGGTGACCTACTGACCTACTTAGAAGCTCTCAGCCAATCAGAGGCCGGCATTCTGGTAACCATGGTAACGTGACCTGCTTACGTCACGTGACCTACTTAGGCTCAGCCAATCAGAAGCCGGCATTCTGGTAACTAGGGTAACGTGACCTACTTAGGGTTTGTTTGTAAACAACACCACGTGGCTCTCTTGTTTGTAAACAACACCACGTGACACGTGACTGTTTGTAAACAAACAACTTATATATAGAAAATAAACACAACAAGTTCCATGTTATGTTAAAATTATATTTTCAAAAAAAAAAGCACATCTGTTACAGCGTCTATGTGTAACTACGCGCGTTCTCATTCAAACACTATAACACTATCATACCGTAGCAGCAGCAGGTAGGACTGGAAGAAAAGCAAGCGCACGAGCAGAAGCGACGACACCAGTTGCACCATCCGGCCGTCGCGTTGGTAGCCCTACTACTCGTCGCGCGTTCAACTGGAGGTTTAAGAGTGACAAATGACGATTCTTTGTCGACGCGACTGCTAACATCAGCATCGGCAGCAGCATCGGCAGCATCGGCAGCAGCATCGGCAGCAGCGGCAGCAGCCTCGGCAGCAGCGGTAGCAGCAGTAGCAGCAGCTGTAGCAGCAGTAGCGTGAGCATTAGCAACAACAGCAGCAGCGACAGTAGCAAGGGCGGCAGAGCGGGCACTAGCAGCGTTATCAGCGGCGTCATCGGCAGCCGCAACAGCATCAGCAGCAGCAGCGTCGGCATCGGTGGCATGAGTAGCTGCATCGGCGGCAGCAACAGCAGCAGTCACAGCCGCAGCGGCAACAACAACAACGTCATCACAACCAGCGTCACTAACAGCCGCAGTAAATGCAGCAGTAGCACGCTGAGCAGCACTAGCAGCAGCAGTAGCAGAGGCTACAGCATCAGCTTCACATTCGCGCGCCGCTTCGTCATTCCGCTTCATGTCACGGTAGCAACTTTCCATCATGGGGATCTGCAAATTGAGGCGCGGTGCTGGTGGTGGTAGTAGTAGTAGTAGTAGTAGTAGTAGTAGTAGTAGCGTGAACGATGATGACGATGCCGAATACGGTTTCACTCCCCCTTATATACCCTTACTCCCCCCCCTTTTTTTTCAAGCCACCGGCCAGCTGCCCCCTCACGGCAGGTCTTTAGATCAGCCTTAAGTCGCTTACTACGCGGCTCATCATCCCTCTAATCGCATTTTCCAGCCGCCGGCCGGCTGACTGCTGACGACAGGAGAGGGTGATTTGTTTTTCTTTAGATTTAAGCCGCTTACCACACGCACACCCTCTAGTCACAGACAGAGTGACAGAAAGGGAGGGGGTCGCTTTGTTCACGCTACCTGTAGTTGTTTTTCTATACACACGCTGAGCCCATGACCCGCTAATCCTTTATACAGGTAACACGCGTTCAACTAATTACTCTATTGTATGACAGTCGGTACACGGATTTAATTTTAAACCACCTTCCCATCTGGATCCATGTCTGGCGGGGTGGAAGGATCCAGCTGAAAAGCGTGATTAGGGCTTTTGTTTCTCTTATGATAGCAGCAGGTCAGCATGCGACAGCTGAAAATGTCAGACTCGCCGCTCCTATAAAAGACTGAGATGCGTCTCTCTTTCCACACACCCTTCTACCATCGCCGCCGACACCGCCACCGCCGGCCAGCCGACCGCCGCCACCGCCTGCAGTCACCGCCATCACACCAGCAGGGAATTTCGAGCTGAGTCTGCTTATTGCTTATTTTTTTTGTTTGAGCTTTTTGTTTTTTAAAAATTTTTATTTTCACTCAGTTTTTTTTGTTTCGGAGGAAAGAAATATGGCGCTGCAGAGGGTGCGAGTTTCTAAAAGACGGTCGCGCGAACAAAGTGCTCTCCTCAACTGCCCGGCTATTTTTTTATCTCAAAGGAGAGAGCGTCACGTAGTTGAGGTTCACGCTTCTCTTGAAGCGTACCGAATTCTCGAGAAATGCAAAGCTGAGCGCCATCGTCGTTATACAAGGGCGGAAAAGGAAAACGTAGCGACATGGCCGAGAGCCGTCTTCTCAGAACAGCATTTACTCTACTATTGCATAACAGCCGCTCTCAGCGCCCCCACTCGTTGGGCGTTTCATGAAAAGAAAGAGCGCCGCTACTCTCCTCACCCTGCCTCCTCTTATAAAGTGAGAATAAGTGCTATGAAACGATTCGACAAGCCGATCGGTTTCTTGGGAGCGACTGCAGCTCCCACTCGGTGGGCGCACGTTGTGGCCGACGTGAACACGGTCTCTAAACGTTTCGACGTCGTCACTTGTTATCCCGCATATTGCAACGCAGCCGAATTGAAGAAGATAGGGACGCACTATTTTAAACCATACGCTCCAATATGTATTTGTCACCGCCGCGCTCACACGCCTTATTGCTTTTTCGAGACGATCGTGTCACAACACAGAAATAGAAAAAAAAACGGCAAAGCGACGAGCTTTGCCTAAATGATCAAAAAAAAAAAAAAAAAAAAAATAAAAAATTAATCTCCTCCTCCTCCTCCTCCTCCTCCTCCTCCTCCTCCTCCTCCTCCTCTTCCTCCTCCTCCTCCTCTTCTTCTTTTTAAAAAAAAAAAATAAATATTTGTATCAGACTCCTCTGGAGTCTGATACAAACATTTATGACTATTGAGTGAAAATAGAATTTTATCGCAAAAAAAAAAGAAAAAAAAGTCACTTCTGCCGCCGCTACTGTGACACCGGCCGGTATCAATAAAAAGGTCGGCTGACTTTTCTCCACAACCATTCACTACCGACCGTTCGAGTGAGAAACACAGCAGACAGTCAGACACACAACCGCTCTCTGACGCGTCCTGAAAAAAAACAAAAAAAATGTCCAGTAGTAAAAGCAAACTCTTCACAGAAATTCATTTCGACGCTCGACTACAAGGACCCTTTAGTTGTATCATTAGCGGTCCGTCGGGTTGTGGAAAATCGCGCTTGGTGGATCAATTTCTGAGCGACGTGAACAATTTGGTCACGCCGCCGGTGGAAAAGACTTTTTACCATTACGGCGAGTGGCAACCTCTGTTTGAAAAAATGCAAAATCAGTACGGTGTGGAATTCAGAGAAGGTCTTCCTAGCAAAGAGTCTATAGCGGGAGACGTGGAAGTAGCAGAAGACGCTTTACGACCCCACACTCTACTGATATTGGACGATCTGATGAGCAGTTCCAATCAGCAAGTGGTAGCCGACATCTTTACTAAATACTCGCATCACTGGAACGTGAGCGTCATATACATCACTCAGAACCTATTCCAGAAATCAGCCGACTTTCGAACTATGAGTCTGAACGCTCACTACATGATCGTTTTCAAGAACCCGCGCGACATGGGGCAAATAGCTAGTCTGTCTCGCCAGGTGTTTCCGTCCAACGCGGCGGCCCTCTCTAGTATATTTACCCATGAACTCAAGCGACCTCACTCATACCTCCTTCTGGACTTCAAGCAGTCAACACCTGACGATCTGAGAATACGCTCCTCTTTGACGTCCATACACTCTCAGCTAGTGTTCATACCGCTAGACAAAAAAAAGAACAAGAGAAAGCAGTAGCAAAAAAATGTCTTCTCATCTACTCGAAAGACACTTTGGTACTCTCAAGCACTTAGCTAAGTGCTCGCCAAAGGACTGCTCGCATCTAATAGACTCTGGAAGCGACGATCTGATCGCAGCGTTAAGTGAGATCTGTCACAATTTACTGGTAGGGAACATCCCGCTCAGCGACAAACAACTGGACAAGCTTCGAGAATCGGCTGACGTGTTGAGGGAGGTCGGCAAAAAATCTACGCCCATCAAAAAAAAGAGACGCGTCTTGGTACAAGAGGGAGGTTTCCTCATTCCGGCTCTCATAGGGATGGCCTTACCGCTTATAAAGAGCATTCTCCGTATATGAGACACCTCATTCGACACCTACTCGCCGACAGCACCACCACCACCACCACCACTACCGCCACCACCAGCGTCATTGCCACCGTCGTCCCCATGACGGACTCAGAGCAGCAACAACACTACAAACGTTTAGCGCTCGTGGATCCTGAGACGCTCTACAAATCATCACGAGCAGGTCTACTTCATCATGTGCCCGCTGCTGCTGCTACTACTAGCACTGCTACTACTGCAGTCGCTGCTGCTAGTACTTCTACTGCTCCAAACCTTCCTCCTCTTCCTGATGAGCGCACTGGAAAGAACGAGAGTTCCGCTCCTGCCACCGCCGCCCGCCTACCTGCCGACATGGCCTATTACCACAAGCAGGCAGAACAGTCCCTTCATCCCGACGCGGCCTTGCACCAGGTGCTACAGTTTATCTACAGGGACTTGGATTTAGTGTTGAACGACCCCACTTTGGAATCGCGCGAGAAAATGTTGAAATACCGAAGGTTGTTGAATAGATTGCAATTTTTTCTCGCGAATCCCCACAACAGCAACATCTCTTCGTCCTACTCTTCTTCGCCCCCGGCTCACCTCCGTCAGTCTGCTGAAGAGGCCAGCGCGTCCCTACTCGAGCGGTTGGTGAACCAAGTTCCCAAGAGGAATCGCACTCGGACCGTGGCGCTGTACAAACAATTGGAGAAATCCGGTGTGATCAAGTGGAACGAGGACGGTGCGGTGCGCGAGATGTCGGGTCGGAGAATACCACCTGAGCATCGCATCAACATAGTGGACTTACTGAACGACGCTGCCAGGTTCAGGAAGACGGCGCCCAGACCGGCGGGCTACTCGCCGTTCACGAAAGCGCTGCGCGAAGCAGTTCCCACAGACTCCTTGATCGGAAACCATCTGTATAAAGCGAGCGGACCTGGCCGAAGTTTGGACACACGGCTTGCTGACAGAGGTCGGAAACGACCGAGCTTCGACTCGGAAGAAAGAGAAGCAGCAGCAGCAGCAGCAGCAGTAGCAGCAGCAGACTCTTCTCTCCAGGTGGACGATCAATCCTCTGACGACGAGGAGGACGACAGTGAACTTTTCCAAACTCCGACTTCCTATAGGAGCGTGGCGAGTAAGAAAAGGAGAGGGCGCAACCGCCTAGCGGCGAGCTCGTCGTTCACGCCCTCAACAGGCCCACCATGGGCAAACCAGTGAAGAGACTGACCAAGAAGGAAAAAGAAAAGAAGCGCGTAGTAGCTAGATATACCGACGTCAAAGCGCCCTCCAGTTTCACTAGCGTGACTGAACTCCAGAAACATCATTTTCGCCACCTGAACCCGGCCGTCATCCGAGATGCTTTAGTGTCGCTGGACGCCTACACTAAACATAAACCCATTCGGAGAAAATTCGCAAGGAACAAGACTATAACCGGCGCAATCGATCAGCAGTGGCAGATAGATCTGATGGACATGCAAGCTTTGGCGTCTCACAACGACCGCTTCCGGTACGTGGTGACGGCGATCGACGTTTTCTCTAGGTACGCGTGGGCCGTTCCCATTAAATCCAAGAGCGGCGCTGATGTCACCGAGGCCTTCCGAGAGATGACAGGCACTGGCGAGAGACGACCGCGCACTGTTCAGACAGACAAGGGGAAAGAGTTTTTGAACAAGATCTTTCAAGATCACTTGAAGAGCGAGGGCATAGAGTTCTTCACTGGCGAGAACGACGACATCAAAGCTAGTCTAGTGGAGCGCTTGAACCGCAGTCTGAAGGAGAAGCTGTGGCGTTATTTCACACACAAGCGCACGTATCGCTACGTAGACGTACTGCACCATGTAGTGTCTTCTTACAATCGCACTCACCACAAGACGTTGAAAATGGCGCCAGCTCAAGTCAGCTCGGAAAACAGCGAAACAGTTTTCTACCGACAAGATCTCCCAACTAACAAACAAATCGACGAAATATGGAAAAAGAAGAAAAAAACAAAGACGTCCGCCGTCGACGTCATCGCTCCGGGTGACAGAGTGAGGATGTTGAGAACTAAAGGCGCCTTCGACAAAGGGTACGAGGGAAACTGGCGCGAGGAAGTGGTCGACGTTGCTAAGACGTTGGGAAGCAGAGGGTTCGAGCTGAAAGACGACAAGGGCGAGGAGATAAAAGGCGTCTTCTACCCGGAAGAGGTTCAGAAGGTGTACAAGAGTCGTTACGACAACAACTACCTGATAGACGAGGTGTTGCGCCGCAAGACCGTCGACGGTAAAGAGTTAGCTTTCGTACGTTGGTTAGGTTACGACGACAAGTTCAACGAGTGGATCCCCGTCAAAAAAATAACGTAGAATAGAAAAAAAAAAAAAAAAATGAACATCACTCTACCTAGCAACAGCTCTATGGAGTATTATCCTGACAACAGCTTGACGTCTTTCCGAACTCACTTCGACTCGCCGCTCCTTCTGCCCGAAGCGTACGAAGCGGCTCTGACTGAGATCATCCTCCCTACAGAATGGACTAACGTGCACGACGACGACTTGATCATCGTTGTTCCTCTGCGCACCAAAGGTTCGCTAGAGGAGGCGATCCAAGTTTTAAAAGAAACTAAATTCTCCGAAGGAAAAAAACCACAGGTAGACTGGAAGAGAATGAAAAACGCGAACGGTCTGAGCAAGCTAACGTTCAGCTCAAAATTCCCGCTGAGCTGGAAGGAAGCGAGCTATGTAACGGTGGAAGAGATATCAGACATGTCGGAAGAGCAGCAATTGAAACCGGAAACAAAAAGGTGCAAGAGAGAGGTCGACTTGAGACAGACGAATGCCGTATACAAGCAGTTCTTGTCCCCGGCGGTGAAGAAGAAGACGATCAGCCATCAAGCAAGACAGATGATCGAAAAGATGGAGAAGGACATGGGAGTGCGCAGTTTCATGCCAAACATATTCGAGATACCTCCTATTTTCACCGGAAGCAACCACACCCTAATCGAGCGCTTGAGTGAGACGTTGCGAGATGACAGACTAGAGGGCGACAGCTTCTTGCTCAAACCGATGCGGATCTTATCGTACGACGCCAAGACGAAACGCGTCACCATCAAACCGCCGAGACACTGTGCTGTCCTGCTGAGTCAGCATCTCGCATGCGTTCTAGGCTTCGGAGAGAAGACTTGTTTCGCGTCGCCGACTACCGGCGCCTACTCGATGGATGTTTACGGGGACGTGCACTCTGTGTACATATACACCGACATGATCCAGGAGAGACGTGTGGGCGACATGCAAGTGCCGCTGTTGCGCTGCGTGGCGGTGGACAGAGGCGGAAAGCGTCGAGGTGGCGTGCAAGCTATCAGTTTTCCCCATTTGGATTATTTCCCCTTGAAATCCAAGAGGTTTACCGAGGTCGGCATCTATTTAAGAGACCGATCCGGTCATTCCATCCCATTCGGTAGAGGCGAGGTGACCGTGACACTTCATCTGAGACCTATTGAGCGCTGAAAGAGAGAAAAATGATGCGTCAACGCGTTCCGTACTTTCCACCCAGGCGCACCGTCGGCAGAGGGTACAGCGATTACTACAACGCGCAGCTGGGCAACGGCGTCAACGTGTACAGCGGGCGCTCTTTCCAGAGCGGGCACGGTTTGGGCGGCGCTCTGTTAGGTCTGATGCGCTCGGCTACCCCGCTATTGAAGTCGGTGGGAAAAACGCTGCTCCGCGCCGGTGTGGGCGTAGCTAAAGATGTGCTGGCGGGTCGGACTTTAAAGAGCAGCGTGAAAGACCGAGGCGCAGGCGCTCTGAAGAGACTGGCGAGTACGGCTTTCTCGGGAGGAAAGACGCCTGTCGCGTCTAAGAAAGGGTCGAAACGTCGCCGGCATTCTCCTCAGACGGGCGGTGGCTCTTGCAAGAGACGTAGAGGGGATGTATTCGACCGGTAAGCGCCTAGGCGTTCAGGTATAAATAAAAAGACTGGAGGCGGCCAGCGTCAGTCTGTCGGCCGCGTGAAGAGAGAACACAATGGCTTACGTACACGAGAGCAGTAACGAGTGCGCGCTCTCTGAGCTCGACCTGCACACCGTAGCGCCGACTCAGACTACTATCTTAAAGTCGTCTTTCCTGGGGATAGAAACAAAAAACTCTTTAGAGGATGGAGGTAACATAAATTTCACCATCAACAAGTCGCAAGAGTACACAGACCTGAACGAGAATTACCTTCATCTGGAATGTCAAGTGCTGAAAGCGAACGGAGCGGCGATCGAGGACACCGACGCGGTAGCTCCGGTGAACAACTTGGCTCACTCGCTCTTCAAAGACGTCCAAGTCTCCATCGGCGGTTTCAAAGTGTCTGGCAACACCGAGACCTACCCTTACCGAGCTTACTTGGAAGGGTTACTCAACTACAACAAAGACGTGAAGGACGGCGTCATGAGCGCCCAGGGGTGGCATGAAGATACGCCCGGTCAGTTTGACACGTTGACTGACGCGAATGCGGGGTACAAAGCGCGCAAGAAGCTAATCTCCAACAAGCGCTTTTCGCTGATGGCGCGACTGCACTTTGACCTGGCTCATCAACCGAAGCTCATCGTTGGAGAGACAGAAATCAATCTCACTCTGAAACAAGCGGCGCCCTCTTTCTATCTGATGTGCGCCGCTGACGGAGGCTACAGCTTGAAGATCTACAAAGCAAAGCTCTACGTGCGACGCGTGCTGGTGGCGGACGCTGTAGCGGAAACGCACGAGAGAGCGGTGATAGAACACGGGCCCTTCGACTACCCGGTGAACAGAGTGGAGGTGACGACGTACGCCATCCCTCAAGGTAACAGAGATCACAGCTACACGCACTCCAACACAGGCCAGCTTCCCAAGTCGATGATGATTTGCTTCCTTGACCACGACGCTTTCAACGGTAGCTACACCAAGAACCCGTTCGAGATGAAGCATTACGACATCAGCTCGCTTCAAGTGATAGTGAACGATCAGAAAGTGCCGAACGACGCCTACGTGCCCGACTTTAAGACCAAAGCGGCCGTGAGAGAGTACTTGGCGCTACACACGGAAACGGGGATGTACGAGGGCGCGCGCTCCTGCGGTATTTCATACGATCAATTCCTGAACGGTTACACGGTGTTCCCCCTCGACTTAACCCCAGACAGATCGCACGACGGGTGTCGCGTGAACCTTATAAGAGCGGGTCAGCTGAGCGTGGAAGTCAGTTTCCGCTCGGCGCTACAAGCGACAACAACGGTGCTACTCTACTTGGTGTACGACAACGTCGTCGAGCTGACCCGAGATCGACACCCCGTCACTGACTACCACATGAACTGAAGACAAGACGGCGGTACTTGGCGTATCGTATGAACACGCTTGAACTAAGCAGAGTGTTGAAGGAAAACGTTCACACAAAACATCGTTTCCTGGGCGTTTTCTCTTGTGACACTATTCCGAAGCACCCTATCAAAGACACTTGTTTCGTGAGCAACACAGATCCGCAACATTTACCAGGTCAGCATTGGGTGGCGTTTTACGTGTCGAGCACGGGTGAAGTGTACTACTTTGATTCCTTCGGCTTACCGCCGCTGAGTGCGGAGTTCTTGTCTTTCGTGGAACGCTCTGCTCCGTTCAAGTGGCAAAGAAACCGCATTCAACTACAAGACACTTCTGCTGACACCTGTGGACCTCATTGCGTTCATTTCCTAATTGAAGCATGTCGAACAAGAAACCCCAAGAAGTGCGTCATGCGCATGAGCAAAATCCCAAAGCTGAGCGACCGGGCCGTGAGTCAGAAGCTATCGATGATGCTGTTGTGACGGGTTGTTGCGATGGCGGCCGTTTCATGGAGGCAAAGATTCTCTGCCTTGCCGAAATGGTGTTGGATTTATCCAAAGTCGTGCAATGTCTATTGGAGAGAAGTCGTCCGGGGTGTGGTGGTGCGAGTGACGGCGGCGTGAGACTTTGCGGCCTGTTGAGTTGCTGCAAATCGAAGAAGCAAGCTAAAAAAGCATAAACTTGTGTGTTTTTTCTGATTGAAATGAAAATAAAGAATAAAATGAAAAGAAAAGAAATTATCTTGTTGTGTTTTTATTTCTATATATAAGTTACATAACTTTTTTTTGTTTGTTTGTTTACAAACAGTCACGTGTCACGTGGTGTTGTTTACAAACAAGAGAGCCACGTGGTGTTGTTTACAAACAAACCCTAAGTAGGTCACGTTACCCTAGTTACCAGAATGCCGGCTTCTGATTGGCTGAGCCTAAGTAGGTCACGTGACGTAAGTAGGTCACGTTACCATGGTTACCAGAATGCCGGCCTCTGATTGGCTGAGAGCTTCTAAGTAGGTCAGTAGGTCACCCAGAATGCTGGCTTCTGATTGGCTGAGAGCCCTAAGTAGGTCACGTTACCATGGCAACGGGTCACGTGACCAAATGGAGGCCTCTGATTGGCTGCATGTCAATTGAGTAATAAACAGTACTTAACTATAGTCCCGTTCCGATACATACTATACTACTCCTGAGAATATCAGCCGCTACTAAAATGTTGTCTGAGGTCCCACAACTATGTAGGAGGATGTGTCTATTTGATTTATATTTCATACCAAAGATGGCTGTCTGTGAATCTCCTGATATGGGATGTGTGTATGTGTAATGCTGACCTTGCACAATAAGTCATTCTTTATTGCTGCGTTGATCCATCACAGATGAAACTATAGTACAAACAATGCGATTAGACAGATCGTAACTCATTCAAATCTTCTCCAATCATTTCATATGGTGTCCTTACCACAAATCTCTCTAGTTTTGTTTACTCAACATTTTCAAACATGTACCGCTACATGGGTAAAGTTCGACACAGGCGACACTTCATTTTTTAACTCGACAGACACAGCAAAATTGGAGATAAAATTCGACCCACAGGATTTTTTTCTATGTGTTCCTATATATACATATACAGTGACACAGTGACATGCTGTCTCTCATAAAGGTGACACACTGACACCCTCAGAAATCTGAGGACCCATGTAGAGGCATACTAGTGCCATCTAGTACTCACATGGGCAAACCGCTCTGCTATGGTGTAAATCAGTTTTAGGTTCAGAGTTATATCTTCACAAGACTGCTATAACAGGAGATTGCAGATTTGAGAACACTATCCCAAAATTGGTTTTCCAGGAAGAGCCACTGCAGGCTGCACTTGTAACCTTGAAGACACATCACAATATGACAAGCTACAAGACTAGCATCTCGTTTTTTTCTCCAGCGTGGTAGACAATTCTCTCACCCTTAAGAACCACATGGTACATTTGGCCCTATGCCAGACTGTAAGGGCATTGAACTACTAAAATGATGCACCAATGGGGCACTGGCAAGTACTCGATCCCTTGTGCTGCATAATGCTTGATACAGTCCCAAACGGCCAGCATAATGCATCAAGTTCATTGCAACCCTGAGTAGCTAACATTGAATTCATACATCATGTCTAAAAGGGAACAATGCATTAAAGCACTATGTTTCCCTTAAAGCGTTAAGTAGAGAAGAAGTGTAGGTGCCTCCCTGATACAACCCCCCTGTCTGCTTCCTCCTGGTAGGGTCAGACCCTGGTCTCTGCTCTCAGGCTCCCCTCCAGGCACCATCCGCGTTTGAGAAAGCCCTAAGAATTGGCAGATTTTCAGGTTATTTGCATAAAAGTGTGTCTGAAAAGGATATTTTCCGTGGAAAAATGAGGCTTTTTCTTTACAGAATAAGGCCCAAAAAAAGGTTTGTTTCAGATTACCCGACCGGGCCTATAAAAACATGGCCGACCCTACTTTTTTTTATGCAATTTCGAAGAATTTTCATATTTTTACACTTTTTTGGATTTAATTTTAAGGTTGATCGCTACTCATTGAATATGGAGCACTGCGCATATAGCTCAAATGTATCAGATTGAGCTAATATTTGACAACTAGATACATATACATGCTTACAAAGCCATATTAAAAGATGAGCTAATTTTGAGCAAAATTGAGCATTTTATTGGACTTTGAATATTTGATACATTTATAGCCAATAATATTTGCTATTTTCAATAAACGTTAGAATATTGGACTTATTAATCAATAAATCATTATCTAGATAGATATAGATCTCATCAGGTTCTTTGAAATAACTAAGGGTAGGATATACAACCATTTTATACCCCCATTTTTGCCATTTTATCCATTATTTTAGGCTTTAAATATGAAATTTAGTCCAGTTTTGCATTCTTTTTTTAACTTCAAAGGCCCAAAACCATAAAAATATGCCCGGGACCACCTATCAAAATTCCTTTAAAATGTTAACTATTGATCCAAACAATTTTTTGAAAAAATGAAGAAAAAAGTTCATGGATTTTTTTGAGTGATATTTAGATATTGCTGAAGAATTATGCATTAAATTTGAGTAATCGTCATAAAACCATCACGTTTTTTCATACAAAAGTACATTTTTGGACCATGATTTTATTTTTCTTATTAAAGGACATAACCTAGGATCATTCATGTGCAATATAAAATTAATGTGGGCATTGGTTCACTAAGAAAAAAAATCATGAAAATTTCCCATTTTTGTGTATTTTTTGGCAAAAATTGACAAAACTTCTTTTTTTTCAAAAATCTGTAATAAAAAAAGTAGCTCGGGACCCCCTCATTTTTTTTACATTTTCCATTTCTAAATGATATAAGCTACCTTTGGGGGAAAAAACAGGACATTTCATGGATACAAAGTTAAGAGTAGCGATCAACCCTAAGTTTACAAAGATTTTAAGAAAATCTTCCTAATTTGACATCTTTTTTGGGTCAATTTTAGGGAATATAGTGGGCCTGTAATAAACAAAAAAACGAAAAGAAAAAAGAGAAAAAAACGACCTACCGACCCTAGTGTTTCTTCCCATATTATCTGAAACAAACGTGGTTTTTTTAGTTGACCTAAGGGGGCATTTTATCAATCTGATTCATAATAATTCATTAGGGGTATATCGGCAATATTCAGATACATATGTTCTCTACCTAATGTCTTTCAACAAAGGGGACAGTGGTCCTTTTAAGAAAGATTTCAAAGAGAAAAACAAACTGGTATTCCTCGCACTAAGATACAGGGTAAAGCCTAGTTAAGGAGGTGTCTATGAGAGATCTGAACATGAATGGTGCCACCTTGGTACCTGGAGTGCAGGGACCAGGGATCAGACGTAGTGCCCCCCCCCCTGCCCCCTGCCCCCTCCTCCAGGACCCTCTGTGTACCTGTCAGATCCACACCAGGAAGGCAGGTATTGTATGGGGCCTCCTTCAGAAGTCTAATAGCCCTGGAGGAGGTTGTCTTAAGCCATCAGGAAGTACATAGAGGGCTGAAGGGTTTGTTTCTAGGCGCTCTGTCTCACCCTAAGGGAGCACGATAGTAGTATAGTATGTATCGGAACGGGACTATAGTTAAGTACTGTTTATTACTCAATCGACCTGCAGCCAATCAGAGGCCTCCCTTTTGGCGGGAAATTCAAAAGCAGCCAATGAGAGGCCTCCCTTTTGGCGGGAAATTCAAATAGGTCACGTGACCGGAAGTGACCTACTTCCGGTCACGTGACCTTTGGGCGGGAAATTCAAATAGGTCACGTGACCGGAAGTGACCTACTTAAGAGGGTCACGTGACCACCATGTTGGCGGGAAATTCAAATAGGTCACGTGACTGGAAGTGACCTACTTAAGGGGGTCACGTGACTACTAGGTTGGCGCGAATTTCAAAATAAGTCACTTGAGATTTTTATGGATAAATAAATTTTAAAAAAGAAAAAAAGCAAGCTGAAAGCTTGCTAAATAATAATTTAAAAATGTGGCTCTTTTTTTTAGGGGGGGAGGGGCACTCTGGGGGGCACTCTTTAAGATGCATGGGGGGGGAGGGGGGGGAGGGGGGGAGGGGAAGGGTTTTTTAAGAGTGAGACTCGCTTCTCTGCCCTCTCTTTTAGAGGGCAGAGAGGCGAGTCTACTGGTTCGTCTACTTACAATGAAATGTATCATGATTGCGTTTATGATGATGTGCATCATGATGTGACTATCTTACAACTTCATAAGAAATAACCAAGGTCTCTCTCCTATACATGGGCGTACTTACACTGACTATTTGTAAACTAATGAATGGGACTTCTTCGTTAAAATCAGTATCTACAACTCTTTCAATCTTAAGGCTTTTTTTTGAGTTTATTCTTTTGTTCAATTTTGGGCCCACCTCAAAAGAGGAATAGGCCCTCGCTTGCTCATCAGAGCCGGGGTGTAGAAGGCCCCTGCCCTGTCGGGTACGTTCTGAGATAGATCGCCCTCTGGTACGTTTTTGGTTACTTTGGAGCTCTCAGTCGACTGTCTTATCCACCTTAAAAAAACCAGACTTTCGGTGTCTCATGATAAAACTGGTGCCTTATACTAAGTGCTGGATTACTTTCTCATTTTTTTATTGTTCTATCCGATGCTTATTTAATTTTTGCACTGATAAAAACGGTTAGCTTGTACAAACACGCGGTCTATTTAAGCGTTAAGTGTAGAAAATGAACAGAACAGTGCACAGAAAATAGAGCTACCGACTACATTTCGCCCAGTCACTCAGCGGAGAACAAAAGAACTACTGACGTAGTGTACCCGCTATTCCGACAGTTGGCGCCACCGTTATACTTTTCCCGCGTGCCACATGAAGCCCTGGGGTGGGTACTGGCTGTTTGGTTGTAGGTACCGAAACATAAAAAACTACAGCCAGCCCATGTCATGGTGAGACAGCTCTCTTATTCCCCCTTGAGTAGCGTCCGTAGGGCCTATGACAAAACCTAGTCCCGTACACTGAGCAGCTTCAGGTCTGAAGGCTCATACAGAAAAATGTGTGGGTGTGTGGGTGTGTGGGTGTGTGGGTTGCTTTACGCCTTAGTTAACAGCTATGGTCATTTCAAGGGCGGTGATGGTGATCGAATCTATGGTCCTTTTACCGAGACAAGGGTTTCTTTTACATCCCACACTACATAGCAGAGAGACGTCTAGCAGATTCAGAGTGGATAGAATTTATCCACTGACCACGGGAGCCCCAGACAGCCGGTGACCAGTGGTGGTGGTGGAAGGGGTCAGGGGCAGTTTGTAGTAATCTGATACATCCTGGTCAGATACCACCACTAACCTTACCCCTTCTAACTGTGCCTGCAAACCCAAAATATTTGAATACCTGATTGAATTGATGTTATTCTTTAATAAGCATGACATGCATGTCATGTGCTTCACATAGGTACTTTATTTATGATTCAACTCCTACCAGAAGCCAGTATATAAGAAAATGTTTGATACAACGTTATCATGTTATACATTTTTGTATTACTGCTTCTAGAAAGAGTTGAGGCTTAATTAATTTACCTCTGTGGAACACAGAACATGAATAATATATCTATTTTAGAATTTCATCAAATTAATGAAGCCTTTTATCATCTTTGATTGTGAGGCATACGCTTTTCTTACACACAACAGCTGTCATTTATCAAGGGGCTCTGGATGGGGGGTCCCCATGTCGGATGTCGATCTTAGAAAATGGCCATGTCACATGTCAATGTCACTTAATAATGCTCATATCCCATGTCGATTTTAAGAATTGCTCATGTCGCCTGTCACTATGATTTTTGGGCCTCATGTCACTTGTCATTAGGCCTCATGTCGTTTGTCGATTATAAGAAATGGCCATGTCGCCATGTCGAATTTGGTGGTCCACACCCATTATCAAGTGTCAGGGCATGTTGGCTGCTTGACCACATAGTCTGTCATCACCCTTGTTTCTGTGCCTTATCTAAACAGCTAATTAGTGGCCGCTAGCCGAGAGTACCTCCCTGGTCACCTCTCCCAAATCTGCTAGACGCCTCACTGATAGGGGTGTGTGGGTGTGTGGGTCTGTGTGTGTCTGTTCGGTCTGTGTGTGCACGCGTCTTGCACTCTAGTCTTGCGGACCACTGTTAAGACTGTGGTTGGAGAGCGCGACATAGCCGCCCGCTACACTCTCCAAACAGGGGTCCGCAAGACTAGGCCAGATCGCGCTCTTGCTTAAAGGTGCACCTCAACTCAGTGCGCCTTTAACAGCCGTCCCAAATAGGTGAAGTTCTTGACGCGGCACAGCGCCTCCCACCAGTAGTCAATCAGCGCGCCGAACGCCGGACACACCCCCACCGTGTGAGCCTCTAAGTAGGTCACACGAATCATACTAAGATGCCGAGGTCTTCAGTCGGTTCGTCGCGACGGCCGCGAGCGATTGCGCGGTCGTCTAGATTCACTGCCTTGATTGGCAGAGGGGGGGGCTGATTACCCCCCGTCGGATGAATTGCGGCGAAACCATAATCAATTTTTCACTGTTTTAGATAAAAGAGATCCAGAGCTATCCGCTCGTCCAAGAATTATTTTTCTATCAGCCCGGGATCACCCTCAAATTAAGGCCTAAAGTCCAAAAACCCAAAATTTTTTCCCTATGGGATTTCAAGGTCTAAGCGTTTTTTGTAGCCCCAAGGAGCAGCTCACAGGTTCGAACCCTGTAAACGCCTTGACGCGCTTTCGTCGCCTTAGGCGACGTGGCTAGACGTCTTGACTAAAACTTAGTGAGGGTTCGAACCCAGAACGTCCGTATTAGACGCCTAATTTCTACTAGCCCCGAAAACGAGAGTATCACATCTATATAGGTCAACCATGTTAGCCTTGGTTTAAGTGCGTGCAGAACCGTGTATTGTGCATTTATGCAGCATACAGATATGGAGACAGGCTGCTACAGTGTCAAATTGATCGACATTGTATCTAACTGGACATGAAGAAGGATAATTTTTACTTAGTTTTCTAAAAAAGAGGGTAGTTCTCGGTACTCCTCCAGCAGCAGTGGTAGAGGGGTCGGACAGGTACTTAACCCTATTTATAGGGGCGCTAAGGTAGGGAGTTTGATAAATTTTTGAAAAATGAGTTAAAAAATACATATTGGTTCCATTAGTATAGATCCCTATGAGAGCTTTTCAGATCTGTAAAAGATCAGGAGTTTCTATCCTGCCTAGATCCAGAAATATCATGGTGAATGCAACTGAACATATTTCCCATTTCTGTGATCTAGGCAGGAGAGGGGCACTTTCACAGCAGTTAGGGGTTCTGTAGCTCTAGCCCTCCTAGGCACCCTTCTAACTCAGACAGAACAGGTTAACTTAAAATGGCTAGGGACATCATTGGGCAGAGGCACATACATCTGGATTTCACATACGTCTTCAAGAACACAATTACCAACATCCCCATGGTAACAAGTTTTAACAACTCATATTTATTTATTACATTTTGACATGAAGAATGTCACCATAATATTGTAGGCTACAGAAAACAGAGACTCTTATCTTTCTCCACTAATGGTTCCATTCATGTTGACTGCCATGATATTGTGATTAAAATGAGGGGTTTGTGTTTTTTATAGCTCAAGAAATGAGGTCAGGGGGGCTATTTTTATGCAATGCATCAGTGGGGGTGCTATTAGGAAGGGTTCATATTGGATCACAGAAACGGGCAGACTACAGCGTTATTCACATCTTTTGACAGGGACTTGGTTGGTTGTTGGGCTGCTTTACGCCCTAATTAACATTTCAAGGGGGGTGATGGTGATCGAATCTATGGATGCCTGAAGGTGGAAAGCACACACCCTACACTTTTACCGAGGCAATGGTGCTGCTCAAAGGGTGTGGCGAGCTAGACTGGAGGATGTAATAACTAGGCGGCAGAGGGGCCAAAAAGACAATCACGTAGTAGTAGGTCTACTTGGATCTTGAGTAGCCGCCTTTGTGGTAATAATTACCTAGACTAGTTGGCTCTGCCAGCCTGGTCAAGTGAAAATTGGTAAGGAGACTATGAACTAAGCTAAGCTCGGATTTTAAAAATGGTCTATAAAAGTATAATAAAACTATAGCACCCTCTTAGATTTGATGATAAGACGCTGCCTACTAGGTATACGCATTTGTACAAGGGTATCATTGTGTATAAAACGCTCTTTTGGTACATCATCCCGACTCTACACGAGCACCATTTTCAACGACAGATAATGCTGTAGTTAGGGTGGCCGGAGGGTCGGCGTGAGGGCCCAGTTTGTATCTGATCCTATGTTAAATGACCCTTTTATGATATGCCATCATTTTCGATTCAAAGCAGATAGACACTTCTAGTAATTTGTTATCAACAGATCCTGAATGGGTCCATCCTATACAGGCTGGATAATGCATTATAAACTGTATTACATAATGTAATTCAGGGGCAATGTTGACAGACCTGAGGTTTTGAGTCTCCTTTAAGCTCATAACTGGGAAATCTCTTTAACCTGACCTTTGGGAGAATTTGCACTGGCTGATGGCAAATCCATGTATCAACGAGATTCCTTTTCTGTTTGAAGCATCTTGAATGCAGCTATCCCATGGAGGGTCCTATAACTACTTAGGATATTGTTATCTTTTTTGAGATAAGCCACCTAAATTGCGCATTTTCAGGGCTCATTTTTTTTTTATAGAAATCTTTAATTGGTAGTTTACGGTAAATTACTGAATATAGAGATAAATCAAGTTAAAATAATGCATTTTGAATGGAAATGATACAATCTACCGCCAGCCAGCGTCAGAGCATCTGCTGGGGGTCATATGAGGACCTCAGACCCCAATCTCAAGTATTAAAATCATATAAATAACACTAGAGGACACCTTCTGTCATACAGTTAGATAGAGAAATCTTAGTTCTCCCAATAGCCACTATAGCATGGCAGGGCTATAAGTAAGCCATGGGTATGGCATGTCTTCTCTATACAGATCTTCAGATCTGTCAGAAAGGTTTGAGGAGTCAGGTATATGTAATCAGCTACAGTTAGTTACCTAGTTACTCTATCAATATAACAGTGCTAATTTGTTAAATGCGAATATTGAGACATTCTAGACATACATAATACATGTGTGTCTAGTTTATTTTCAAAAATGCTCCGGCCACCCTACTGTAGTGAATTTCCCATCTCAAGGCGAGCCCCGCGCTGGGTGGTGCTTATGTCTCGTAAGAGCTCCATCTCATAAGTATTAGTTACCATCACCTCACACCCGTTTAACAACAGATTCAGGGTCTAATTATGGAGACCCTGGAGTAGGATTAACAATATATCCCAATGTCTGTGGTGGACATTTACGACATGCAGCCTGCCTCCTGGAGGTGATAGATCTGACCACAGGTCCGCAATATGGAGCTCCCCCTCTGAGAGTATCAAGGTTTGCGTATAGTCTCCTGCAGTTTAATCTGTTATCTCCTCCTTTGTCGACCTCGCCAAAATCCTGGGAGATTCACTTTAAACCTAAGTCCTACCCTTTTTTATTCTTTGTTTATTGTGTGGCCCCTAAAGAGGGGTCGCGGTGTTGATTAATTACACCACATGTTAAGCAGCATGAGATCAAACCTCCCTCAAAAGCGTCAAGGCTCAAAGTCCTGTTGGACGGGAACCCTGTGTTGCTTTCGAGGACGAATGGTTGAGTGATCCTACCGATCCGTCAGAGGTTCTGACTTTATATAGCTTTTATATCGCTTTAGATATGGTGTAGTATTTTCAATCTCACTATAGTTTAGTTGATATTTCAAAGAATCTGCCTCATTCTATCAGAAATACACAACGTTGACATGTTTCTTATATTCAATATATTAGAAGTGTGCTTTGTTGCTTATTATAGGTCATTATGCGTTTAAAATGTTCGCGAGTATCGTGGAAATGTACAAAAACCCTATTGTGGCGTCATCTGACGAAAAGAGCGGAGAACTATACTAGAGCATGTAATCGCCAGACCAGCAGGCGGCGGCAGAGTGGTCAAAAGACAATCTCGTAGTAGTAGGTCTACTTGCATGTTGAGTAGCCGCCCTTGTGGTTGTAATTACCTAGCCTAGTTGACCCTGCCGGCCTGGTCAAGTGAAATTAGTAAGGAGACCACCCATTAACGTGCTCCACAGTCTTTAGACAGTTAAGACTATAGTCAAGACTGGAGAATTTGGCGAGACGCCCCTCTGGGAGGTCATAATCCTCAAGGTTAGGTGTTAGCTCATTAACATCAGATACCATATTAACAACCCATTTAAATGTTCATTTTAATAGCAACTCACCCTATTCTGACAAAATCCTATTAGC
The DNA here is from genome assembly GCA_947462335.1 of Harmothoe impar. Classification (NCBI taxonomy): domain Eukaryota; kingdom Metazoa; phylum Annelida; class Polychaeta; order Phyllodocida; family Polynoidae; genus Harmothoe; species Harmothoe impar. Next base: position 8,818,561 of record OX381711.1, on the reverse strand, counting down.
AGGTAACCTCTGTATAAACCATACTGCAAACATCTGCTACTTCCAGCGTCTGCCTCGTGACTGATAGTGTACAACAAGACGAAGTGGGCAGAGATTAGAAAAAATGAGGCTCTTTATATAGCCGAGAGAGCAGCTAATCTGGATGTTCTAAGCTTGTTTTCACCTAGAGCCCCACCCTCTTCCAGAGAGAATCAAATCGCTTTTCACCTGAACCCTTCCACCCCTAATCCATCAGCATGAAAAGAGAGATAACGAGTGTAACGTGCGCTACATGTATATGGGATTATAGCTGGTGAAGAGATAAAGCCGAGTCACCTGTGTATACAAAGACTACAGGGGGTGATTAACGCCAGGTGTGACGCGCCAGCCCGTGAACGGATTATCTTTTAAGCTGACGCTTAAATTCAACTAGCCAGCCGCCGTCCACACCACTCACTGCGGCAAGAGGAGGTGCTTTTGTTTTACACTTGAGTCGCTTACCACACGGTCTCTACCTCACAGACAGACACGCGCCCCCTGTAGCTTTTTTTTGTTTTTTTTGTATACACACGCTAATCTCATAACCCCCTTATCCGTTATACAGGTAACGGGTATTCTCTTTTAAAATAGCTGCCAGTCAGCTTAGCTCTAGAAGCAAGAAGGTGTGTATAGGTGCCTTATAAGTCGGCAGGGGGTAAATACTAGTGAAAAAGGAAGGCAGGTGTGCAGGTAGCTTTTCTAACAGACACGTGTGTGCACTAAGCTGCTTAAGTCTAAACCCTCCCGCAGTAGTCAGGCGGCATGTGAAAACTTACTTAACAGATCTCTTACATTGAGTAGAGTCTCTGTGCTGAGAGAGTCTTTTCAGCCATTTTAAGAGGATTATCTAGGACAGGGTACATAAGGAGTGAAACGCCGAATAGCGGCTACTCAGTCTCGTGCAGCACAAGCAGCAGCATCTGGCAGCGGCTTCAGCAGCAGCTGCACGTGCAGCACAAGCAGCTGGCAGCGGCTTCAGCAGCAGCTGCACGTGCAGCACAAGCAGCTGGCAGCGGCTTCAGCAGCAGCTGCACGAGCAGCACAAGCAGTAACATCTGTCAACAGCATCCGTGACATCGTCAGCAGCAGCAGCAGCAGCAGCAGCAGCAGCAACATCTGTCAACAGCAGCCCTCATGACATCGTCAGCAGCACAAGCAGCCAGCTGCTTCAGCAGCTGCTGCACGAGCAGTAGCACAAGCAGCATCCGTGACATCGTCAGCAGCAGCAGCAGCAGCAGCAGCAGCAGCAGCAGCATCTGTCAACAGTATCCATGACATCGTCAGCAGCACAAGCAGCCAGCAGCTGCTGCAGCTGCTGCATGAGCAGCACAAGCAGCACAAGCAGCACAAGCAGCAGCACCGACAGCAGCAGCAGCAGCGGCAGTGTGGACCACTAAATTCGAGATGAAGCCTAGTGACATTTGACATGAAGCTTGAAAAACATAGTGACAGGTGACATGAACAATTCTTAAAATCGACATGAGATATGAGCATAATTAAGCGACATCGACATGCACCATGGCTATTTTTTAAGACAAACATCATATGTCATAGCCTCCTCATCCAAACCTCCACTAGTAGTGCTCTATAAGCGCAAGCTTTGCCTTAAGAGAGCTGTAGCTGTGAACCCTCTCCTCCCCCCGTGCACACAGGTGAATTATCAGAGTCAGCCAATGGTGCCAATACCACTCTCATACAAGGGTCAGGCGCTGCTGGACTATAATAGATGAGTCAAGGACTGTTCTACTGAGGGTCAAGCAGGCTAAGTCGGACATTCAATGACAGGCAGGTCTTTAGCAAACTTGCTTGAAAGTCTGGACAGCATTGACAGACTGGGGCATAAGGATCTCGCATGGTCAGACTTTTCAAGCAAGTTTGCTAAAGTCACGTTATTGAATGTCCGACCTAGCCTGACCCTCAGTAGAACGGTCCTTGACCCATCTATTATAGTCCAGCAGTGCCCGACCCTTGTCTGAGAGCGGTTTAGGTGCCATTGGGTGCCTCTGATATTTGCCTCTGTGTAAGATGAGAAAAGGAGCTGTTGAAAGACTATATTTCAAGCTAGAAAACTGTAATTGTATAGGAGAGAGACCTTGCTTATTTCTTATAAAGTTGTAAGATAGTCACATCATGATGCACATCATCATAAACGCAATCATGATACATTTCATTGTAAGTAGACGAACCAGTAGACTCGCCTCTCTGCCCTCTAAAAGAGAGGGCAGAGAAGCGAGTCTCACTCTTAAAAAACCCTTCCCCTCCCCCCCTCCCCCCCTCCCCCCCCATGCATCTTAAAGAGTGCCCCCCAGAGTGCCCCTCCCCCCCCTAAAAAAAAGAGCCACATTTTTAAATTATTTTTTAGCAAGCTTTCAGCTTGCTTTTTTTCTTTTTTAAAATTTATTTATCCATAAAAATCTCAAGTGACTTATTTTGAAATTCGCGCCAACCTAGTAGTCACGTGACCCCCTTAAGTAGGTCACTTCCAGTCACGTGACCTATTTGAATTTCCCGCCAACATGGTGGTCACGTGACCCTCTTAAGTAGGTCACTTCCGGTCACGTGACCTATTTGAATTTCCCGCCCAAAGGTCACGTGACCGGAAGTAGGTCACTTCCGGTCACGTGACCTATTTGAATTTCCCGCCAAAAGGGAGGCCTCTCATTGGCTGCTTTTGAATTTCCCGCCAAAAGGGAGGCCTCTGATTGGCTGCAGGTCGATTGAGTAATAAACAGTACTTAACTATAGTCCCGTTCCGATACATACTATACTACTCACGATGCATGGATAGCCATCACACAGAGAAGAGATAGAGTCACAGTGACAGGGCTCTCACTCAGATGACTATATAATGACTCTCTAAATGACTCCCTTAAATTATTGAGTCAAATGGATTGACTTTATCAAGAGAGTCAACTCACCCGACTCCATTCAGAATCTGAGTAAGACAGGTATGACTCTATTCTAACCAGAGTCAAACTCATGTGACTCTCCATGAAAGAGAGTCAAACATAGTTGACCCTGTACATTGCAAGAGAGTCAAGATAGTTTGACTATATAAAAGAAAGTTTACCAGCAAATTATGTCAGTCTGGAATTGAATCTAATAAGAGGGTCAAATTGATTTGACTCCTTAGCAATAAGGAGTCAAATCAATTTGACTCCTTTATTGGTTGGCTTGGCTCCCAGCGCTGCATCCATGTATCATGCCGACCCGACGGGACGATATAGTGCTCACGAGGCATGAATCAATTATTGCATCATAACAAGTGATCAGAAGAATTCATTTGCATTTTTAACGAGCGATATCAGATAATAGGCAAAATCCTTGAGGCCCCCCAGCTAATTCAAATGTTCTTCAAATAGTCCGACCTAAGCCTATGACCTGACACTTTCTAAAGCTAAGATATCTAAGGTTTACTTGTGTTGGCCTTAGATATCATGGTGTTGGGGAGGGTGTAAGTTAAAACACATGTTACATATTACAGAGCTTCACAGGGCAGGCTATGGAGTGGTTAGATAAAACTGGAGATGATAGAAATGTAATACATAGACAGGGGAGACCCAGTGGGGGACTGACTCTGTGAGCTACTCACCCCACCCTGCTACGTACGACGCGAGGTACTCTAGACCCTCCCAATGTTATACCCTTAAAGAACAGCATAATACTTTCATAGTAATTCCTTAATGACTCTAGACCTTTCCCCAATTTTATACCCTTTAACGATAGCATAATCCTTTATAGTAATGCCCTAATGCCTTTAGACCCTTCCTAATGGTAAACACTCTAAGGAAAGCAAACTACTTTTATAGTAATTCCCTAAAGTCTTTAGACCTTTTCCCTAATTGTATACCCTCAAAGGATAGCATACTACTTTTTAAGTAATGCCCTAATGCCTTTAGACCTTTCCCCCCATTTTATACCCTTTAAGGATAGCATACTACTTTTTAAGTAATGCCCTAATGCCTTTAGACCTTTTCCCAATTTCATACCCTTAAAGCACAGCATAATCCTTTTATAGTAATGCCTTAAAGCCTTTAGACCTTTTCCCTAATTGTATACACTTTAAGGAAAGCATACTACTTTTTAAGTTATGCCCTAATGCCTTTAGACCTTTTCCCCAATTGTATACCCTTTAACGACAGCATTATACGTTCATAGTAATTCCTTAATGCCTTTAGACCTTTTCCCCAATTGTATACCCTTTAACGACAGCATTATACTTTCATAGTAATGCCTTAATTACGCTAGACCTTTTCCCATTGCTACACTATACCCTGATCCTTTTATGATACTTTCCCAATGCCAACGCCAATGCTGCATTCAGGCACAGAGTGTATAATGCATCACAGCAATGTGCAGCAGAGGGTTAACCATCAAAACCTCATCTCCATAGAGTCATGCTGTGGATTGCTGCCCCCCTCAACGGGAAAATAATGAGCGAGATTGTGTTCCCAACAAAAGAAAATATCTAGTGAAATACTATATTGAAAAACTTTAAGATTTCTAAATGCGAAAATCCCTTTCTGTTCATACCAGGTTGAATCTATATCTTGTCATCTTTGTGATGAATCCTTTGTGAATGATGTTAATAGTAGAGGGACTAGCTTGGGACTAGCTTGTATGTACAATACATACAATAATAGTGTGTCTAAGGCTAGTGTTTATACAATGTTACTCTATTTAAGAGGATATCCTACTACAAGGAGGTACATTGTGGTGTTGGGCAGCACTTGACACTAGTGATTCATACACGTGGTGTAGACGTGAGAGTCAGGAGTCAGGACGCAATATCTATTGAAATATGTACTATAACCCTGTAACAGCGTGTATAGACTACATGGTGGGTTAATGCATTTGCCCTTTGACTAATGTTCCCTTAAAAGGCATCATATTGACTTATGTTCCTGAAGAGGTTAAAGTGAATTTTGCAAGTAACGTGGGCAGGAAGTCTATTCGTATGTCTCTCTATATATAAAGATATCTATCTGAATCTATATCTATCTATCTTTATCTATCTATCTGTCCATTCCTATCTATCTATCTAACTATCTATTCATCTATCTATCCATATATATATATATATTTGTTTTTTTAAATATATATCTATATCTATACATCCATATCGCTATCTCTCTCTCTCTCTCTCTCTCTCTCTCTCTCTCTCTCTCTATGTATGTATATATATATATATATATATATATATATATATATATATATAGAGAGAGAGAGAGAGAGAGAGAGAGAGAGAGACAGAGACAGAGACAGAGACAGAGACAGAGACAGAGACAGAGAGACAGAGAGAGACAGACAGACAGAGAGAGAAGGTACCTGATGCCACCTGATGGTACCTAATTCTCTGACCATTATTCCCATATATTGTGTTACTCACAAGCCTTATAAGTCTGCCTTTAGAGAAAAAAGACACATAAATGTTAGCTATAGCCCGTTCTACTAGGGGGCACTATATGACGTAACCACACAATGACCCGGGGGCAGAGATCCCACAAACAGGAGTTAGTTCACGAGTCACGGGACGCGGCCATACTGACTCACTACACGAGACCACGTGACCACAGGCCACTACCCAGGGGGCCGTGCGGCACACGTGACTACAGCACTTCCGGATGTCTGAGACGCTAACTCAATAAGGGGAGTGCTTTATCACATAGAGCAGCCAGGGCAGCACACTCACTCTCCTAGCAGAGTTTGATGTTAGACTCTGCCCCAACCACCCTAGGCAGCCATTACCGAACACACTCTCCCAGCACAGGCTAATATAACACTGTGTCCTTGCCACTCTCCCAGCATAGTCTTAGATATCATATGACTGTAAGAACATTTAGGGAGTGATCATTTTTTAACAACAGGGGGGGGTGGTGGGTTTTGGGGGGGCAAAAAAATTTGGACCCCTTGACGGGGGGGGCAAAAAAATTTGGACCCTTCTTGGGGGGGGTCAAAATAATTTAACCTGTTTTGAGCCAAAAAAAAAAAGCCCGCGCGTTACTACGCGTGCGAGCCGATTTTCGGCCGTAAGGGGGGGGGGGTAAAAAATTCTGACCCCTAGACCCGGGGGGTGTAAAAATTACGCGCGCTATGCGCGGAAACCCACCACCCCCCCTATTTTTAAGAAATGATCACTCCCTTATAGAGGGAGGGCGATAGGAAGGCGGCGGGGGGAGGCAGATCAGAAGAATAGAGGGGAAGTATAAGAAAGAGAGAATGGGGGCAAACGGCTCTCATATCTGTATCACAATGTCAGTGTCCCTATATTTTTCCCAGAAAGGTCTTCTATTGCCATCATAACATAGGTACATAGCTGATATTTTTACAGTCATAATACCTGTTCGTCATATTCATTTAAGCATTTGAAAGGTTATCATTTGATACATGATTATATTAAAAGTATGGCATATGTAAGTTGTGGGGGTTCTGGCAGAGATGTAGTATTGGCAGTAGCAGCATGTCGGGAGCGTGCGGCCAACACCGGCTCACAGCCTAACTCTAATATACATCCATCTGTTCACCCAATACTAATGGGAAATATCTAAACAAATGGACTAAGTTTCTCCTACTTCAGACAGCAAGGAAGCAAGCTTGAGAACATCTGTCTGTCTCTGTCCCTGTCCGTATCCCTGTCTCCCTGCCTCCCTCTGCCTCTGTCTATCTCAATATCTCTATATTTCCCTTTTCTCTCACTATTTCCTGTTCTGTGCCTTCACTGGTGTCTACATACGACTCAGATTATAACTCAATTGAGCCTTTATAGTCAGAATGATATGGGTGCATCATTCAAAGCTTTATGTTCATTTCTCGCTGTGATGCAATAATGTGACCGATGTGCACTACTGATTAGGTGCATCATATCGATCTTTCGGGATATGAATGTAAATGAATGCGAGTGCTATGCTGTCCTCAAAGGGTTAAGGTGTCCAGTCAATGGACGTAGCTATGGGGCCCTGGTTATGGGACTGGTGGGCGGTGCACGGGGGGTAATATTCAATCTATAGTCGGCCGTCTGTATACAGCAGTGTATGCTAAGTCACACTGTGTGGACAGTGTCTGAGACCGGCGCTATACCCCCAGACTCCTATAGACTCATATAGACTCCCCCCAGACAGTGAGACAGTGGGGCAGCCACCCCCTGACCCCCCCCCCCTCCCACCTCCAGGACAGCCACCCCTTCCCCCCCAGACATCCCTCCTTCCTACTACCGGTGTTTTACCTATGCCTTTTTTACATTAGGTTTCATAACCCCCCCCCCTTTCCATCTATTCTCCCTCTCCCTACCTCTCTCTCTTTCTGTTCTCTCTCCCCTTCTCTGCATTACCTTCTCTATCTCCGCCCCTCCTGTCTGTCTCCCCCTCTGTGCCCCTTATCCTCCCAATACTCCTTCCCACTGTACATCTCTTACCCTGGTACTATTCTGTCAGTGCAGACATTCTTATCTCAATTCCAATAAGTCACCAGTGATATATCAGTGTGAGACCTCCTCATTAGCTCTCTCTCCGTCAGCTGTTTAATCTTCCTGGCTCATCTCCCTCATTCCCTGCTTCCTTCACGCTCTTATCCTGTCCCCCTCACATGTCTTTTCCATTACTTTATCCTTTACCCTGCTGCCTCTCTCTTCCCTGCCAATTGTCCCTTCCTCTCCTTCCCTGCCTATCTTCTTTCTCTAGCCTACCTCTATCTGTCCTTCGCTATCGTATATCTCCTCCCCTGCCACACTCTCTCTCCCTCACCCTCTTCCCCTCCCCCTGCCTGTCTCTTCTCCTCACTCTCTTCCCCTCATCCCCTGTCTTTCTTTTCCCCTCACTCTCTTTTCCGCCTCCCCTGCCTCTCTCTCCCCCAACGCTATTCTCTTCCTTGCTTGTATCTCTCTTCTCCTCAGTCTAAAAAGACTCCTTCTTGCCTACCAGTCTCTTCCCCTCACCCTTTTCCCCTCTGCCTGCCTGTCTCTTCTCCTGACTCTCTTTCCCTCCTCCCCTGTCTCTCTCTGTCTCCTCACTCTCTTACCTTCCCCTCCTGTCTCTCTCTGTCCCTTCACTCTCTTTCCCTCCTCCCCTGTCTCTCTCTGTCTCCTCACTCTCTTACCTTCCCCTCCTGCCTCTCTCTGTCCCTTCACTCTCTTACCTTCCCCTCCTGCCTCTCTCTGTCCCTTCACTCTCTTACCTTCCCCTCCTGTCTCTCTCTGTCCCTTCACTCTCTTACCTTCCCCTCCTGCCTCTCTCTGTCCCTTCACTCTCTTACCTTCCCCTCATGCCTCTCTCTTCCATAACGCTATTCTCTTCCTTGCTTGGGTCTCTCTTCTCCTCAGTCTCAAAAGACTCCACTTTCCCATGTTCCTTTCCCCTCCTCTGACTCTCTATCCTGTGCCTCTCTTCATTTCCTCCCCTACTTCCGTCTGCCATTCACTAACTGTCACTATTCCCCTCGCTCCCCTTCCAGCACTATTTTCTCTGCTCCCCTGTCCCTACCTCCCTCTCCCTATTGACCAGCCCCACTTCCTCAATCTCCCTCACGTGTCTGCCTGAACACAGGGCACCATCCCCCCCCCCCCTCTCACATCTGTAATTCACTCCATGGTATTACTGGTATTCTGAAAGTGTATAGTTTTGAATAAGCATGGGGCTTGAATAAGCTCCTGTGGTATAGAGGCCTTCAAGTATATTTTGACTCTTTGTGGGCAAGCATCAACTAAACTTGATGCCATTGCTGGGCTAGCATCAACTATAGTTGAATGACCAAAGTGCCACTTGTCGGGCCCCAGACGGTGGCTAGCTGTGTGCCTTGTCCATTTCCAGAAATGGATATTGCCCCTTGTCCATTTTAAGAAAGTATGTTTGTCCCTTGTCGCAAGCATCCACTTCTCCCTCGTCCATAAGGGTTAAAACAGGGGCTTGTCGAATTTACTTGTAGACATATATGCCCTCCCCCCTGCCCCCACACACACCTGCACCCTTCTCAACGCCCCCCCCCCCCAACACCCCGCCCCCTCCTAGTACAATAAAGGCAGGTGTTAAACACCGGTAACATGACACACAAGACCCACTCACCTGTTCGCGTCCGCACCTTCTTCCGTTTGGCGTAAGCACACGTGATCATCAATAGCAGAATTAATAAATAAGTATAAAACCCTAGCTTATATACAGTCTTGCGTTTCATGGTAGTCCTGCACCCTCCTCCCCCCACACCGGTGGGTGCTACTAGTAAGGTGGCAATGGTGAGTGTGTGCTAGTATCACATGGAGGAGCTGCTCAGGGGCTGTGTATGGTGAGCTGCTCACTGTGAGGGTGATGTCTGCAGTAGGAGCAGTGGCCGCAGACTGCCTGTCTGTCTGTCTGTGTGAGGCTGCTGTCTAGTGGCTGCCGTGCTGGTTGAGCTGGTGTAGCTGGCCGGGTATGACGGCAGCACGGGCTGTAGCGTGGTATATATCCCCCTGTACCTCCCCGTGCTCCTCCACCATGTATGTGAGCAGGGGATGATCTAGGGGCGGGCGGCTAACGCTTGTACCGGCGTGTATGCTGCTGGTCCGCAGGCTCTGCAGCAGCAGGCCTGGACACTTAGTGCTCCTATTGGCCCCTGTGTTGGCCTGTGTATTGGCCCCTGTATTGGCCCCTGTATTGGCCCCTGTGCTGGCCCCTGCACTGGCCCTTCTATTGGCCCGTGTACTGGCCCCTGTGTTGGCCCCTGTATTGGCCCCTATGTTGGCCCTTCTATTGGCCCGTGTACTGGCCCCTATATTGGCCCGTGTATTGGCCCCCAGTCCCCGTCTGCAGCCGCTGCATCAGCTGGAGCCTCATGCCGCTAGCGACCACTGAGTTGGATGCAGACATGCATCCTTACTCCTCCTGCTCCTCCTACACGACCCCTCACCCCTCCCGCCGTCACCTCTCTATGTACAGCTCTAGTAGGGCGGGCGGGGAGCAGCTCAGGGGAAGGGAGCAGCTCAGGGGGAGGGAGCAGCTCAGGGGAGGGGGAGCAGCTCAGGGTGAGGGAGCAGCTCAGGGGGAGGGAGTAGCTCAGGGAGACGGAGTAGCTCAGGGGGAGGGAGTAGCTCAGGGGGAGGGAGCAGCTCAGGGGGAGGGAGTAGCTCAGGGAGACGGAGTAGCTCAGGGGGACGGAGTAGCTCAGGGGGAGGGAGCAGCTCAGGGTGAGGGAGCAGCTCAGGGGGAGGGAGTAGCTCAGGGAGAAGGAGTAGCTCAGGGGGAGGGAGTAGCTCAGGGGGAGGGAGCAGCTCAGGGGGAGGGAGCAGCTCAGGGGGAGGGAGCAGCTCAGGGGGACGGAGTAGCTCAGGGGGAGGGAGCAGCTCAGGAGGAGGGAGCAGCTCAGGAGGAGGGAGCAGCTCAGGAGGAGGGAGCAGCTCAGGGGGAGGGAGCAGCTCAGGGGGAGGGAGCAGCTCAGGGGGAGGGAGCAGCTCAGGGGGAGGGAGCAGCTCAGGAGGAGGGAGCAGCTCAGGAGGTGGGAGCAGCTCAGGGTGAGGGTGAGGGAGCAGCTCAGGGTGAGGGGGAGCAGCTCAGGGTGAGGGGAGTAGCTCAGGGAGGAGGGAGTAGCTCAGGGGGAGGGAGCAGCTCAGGGGGAGGAGGAGCAGCTCAGGGGGAGGGAGCAGCTCAGGGAGAGGGAGCAGCTCAGGGGGAGGGAGCAGCCCAGGGGGAGGGAGCAGCTTAGTGGAGGATGACCAGCTCAGGGGGAGGGAGAAGCACAGGGAGGGAAGGGAGCAGCTCAGGGGAGGGGAGCAGGTCAGGGGGAGGGAGCAGCTCTGTGAAAGAGGGAGCAGCTCAGGGAGGAGGGAGCAGCTCAGGGGAGGAGGAGCAGCTCACTATAGTAATGATGAATGACAGACCGTGCCCTTTGCTGCCGTCCCCAGGGGGGGGGACCTGGATGGGACCGGCCAGCATGACCAGGGAGGGGGGTGGGACGTTACAGTCGGACATATCTATATGGGACCAGGGGGAGGGGGTCTGTAGTGGGGTATATGGGATTATGGGGAGGGATGAGAGGGGATATATGGGAGTGGCATTATATGACTCCCGCCACCTACACACACACACCTACACAGTGCTATAGCCTCTCAGACATACCATGTCCCACTGTCCCTGTGTAGACCTATACTATATACACTCAGCCGCCACGCGACACAGCCCCCGCACTAAACTGATATTCCTAGGCTCCCTATACGACCAATCTCTCAGTCACTAGTGCCTAACCTAGTTAGTCATTTTTTGGCTCCCTACACGACCAACCTAGATTAGTTATTATTGTCAGGTTGGTCACTACTGACCAACCCACCTTTTTATTTCCAGGGGGAGCCACTGAGTGGTCATCACAGGTGGCCCCAACTAGTGGTATACAAATACAACACACCAAAGATGAACCTAGGTTAGCCGTTACTGACTGACCCCTTGGTCATTTTTTAATATAACTTTGGAATTGTGACTGACATTCATATGACCAACCTAAGGTAGTCTGTACTGACTAACCTTTTCAACCTATGGATTTTCAGTGTATCGCACACCCACACACCCGACACACCGAGTCATATTAATACAAGACATCCCAGCTCATTCCAGCCCATCCTCATATATCCCTTTTTGCTCCCTCCTTCCCTCTCCCTTTTCATCCCTCCCTCCCTGCCTGCCTCCCACCCTCCCTGCCCCCTCCCTCTCCCTCTCCCTCCCTCTACCTCGCTTCCTCATCCGCTCCCTCCCTCGCTCCCTCCCCCCTTCCTCATGGTCCTGCATCCCTCCCTGCCTTCCTCTCTCCCCCCCTCCCTTCCTTCTTGCCTCCCTGCCCCCTCCCTCCCTCCCTCCCTCCCTCATTCTCTCCCATCCTCCCTCCCTGCTTCCCTCTCCCTCTCTCCGTCCCTTACTCTCTTCCTCTCTCCCTCTCCCCCTCTCTCCCTCTCCCCCTCTCTCCCTCTCTCCCTCTCTCTCTCCCACCCTCTCCCATCCTCTCCCTCTCTCCCTACCTACTCCCTCTCTCCCTCTCTCCCTCCTTCCCTCCCTCCTTCTCTCCCTCATTCCCTCCCCCCTCCCTCCTTTCCTCCCCCCTCCCTCCCTCCCTCCCTCACACCCTGCCTACCTGCCTGTCTGTCTGCCTCCCTCCGTCTTGCTCTGTCCCTCCCTCTGTCCTCCCTCTGTCCTTCTTGTCCCGGCCTCCCTCCCTCCCTTTCCCTGGCTCTTCCCTGTCCCATCCCCCTCCCGTATATACTATAGGCAGAGTATGCACTACGGGCTGAGGTCCCGGCTGAGGTGCTCCCCGTCTGGCCCCTGGACACGAGCTGCTCAGTCAGAGGGTGTGCTGCCACAAAAGGTGTCACGCCAAATAGTGTCACCTTACACATGTAGGCACCATTATTGGGATCTGTACACGGCCCAAAATTACTTTCTCATTTCAAAAAAATAAGATGAATAAACTCGCCTGATGGACAATGGCTAATTTAGAGAAAGAAAATATTCTTTTAAACTAGTCAGTGTTCGCCAGCAAAGTTTATTTATCTTATTTTCTTGAAATGAGATAATTATTTTTGGCTGTGCAGCAACATATGCAGACGCACGGCCTCTGCTGTCTAATAAATTGAGTCTGAACTGGAGGGCATATTTTTGTGATTAGGCATGGAGTACGAGCTTAATAAATTTGCACCCCGATTGCATGTCACTAGTACATGTCTTTTTTAAGATTTGAGATGGCAAAATGATGAAGCTAATATCATAATGAAAAATAAGCAAGAACATAGAGGGGAGATGGAAGGACCTCAGAATTAACACCATCAGCCTGTCTCTGAGAACGGTTGTGAGGCAGGCTGAACTTACCAAACAAATCACTCACCAGAAAACTTTGGAAAATAAGCTGCACTGTGATTTAGCAGCAGCCTGTTTTGTGGCAGTATGAGGTGTATCTCTGCGGGCACAGAACACATCCTGCTTCCACTGTGAGACGTCTAGTGGTACCTGAGTGGTTTATTGTTCTAACTGGGACCACTCCCCGAGTCCCTGCACTCAACGCACATAGAGGGTTCATCTGCGTTATCAAATTTGCAACATATATATATATATATATATATATTTGCAACATATATATATATATATATATATATATATATATATATATATATATATATATATATATATATATATATATATATATATATATATACATGGTTGGCAGGAAATGCAGAAAACCCAGTAGATACTGCGGACTTTAACATATAATTATGGGCAATTTGTTGTCAAGCTGCTAGTTGGATTTAACTAATAGGGGTGTTTTATTCTTACAAAACCAAAGTAGACTCCTATTTTTTTACAACAAGTCGTGTTTTATAGGCTCTATAAATCCATGTTTTGCCTCAAATAAGGAGTGTTTTACATATTCCGCGGATAAGGGGGTATTACGAGTATGGGTAATTGAGGTGAGGTCCCCTGTAGACTCTGAGTGCAGGGACTTGGCCACTCCCCACCCCTGACTGTGCCGGGTCATGAAGGAGGAGCAAGTCACTGCAGGCCAACACAGTTAGCAAGAGTGTTTCCTGCCGTATTCATAAACCTTTTGTAATAACTAGCATTCAAGTCTTATTTGTGTATAAGCCGTCTCTTAAATTTGAGGAATAATATAAGCCTGAATGGGCCGGGGTTCTGGAAATCATTTTTTTAGTACTATACTCTCTTGGGGTGGATGGCTAAATTCGACACGGCGACATGACTATTTCTTAAGATCGACATGCGACATGAGGCCTAGTGACATGCGACATGAGGTTTGAAAAGATAGTGACAGGGGACATGGACATGCGACATGGCCATTTCTTAAAATCGAAATCTACACCCCCTACTATAGTATCAAAACAAGAATGAGCAATATTATAGCCCGCACTGGTTACCTGACTTCAACACTAGCCGCGGATGTATGCAAGAACCTATGGTATACATGTATAGTATTTAAACATCTATGAGACTTTTAGTCGAAACTAGTACATGTTTAACTTAGTTGTTTTGGCCTCTAGCATGAAACGGATGTATTCCTCCAGTACATGAGTACTATAAACCACAGAGAATATGTCACAAGTAACCACAGACCCAGAGTCACATACAATATACAAAACATGTAGTGAGTAAACACGACAGTAAGTGCCACTGGTGGTACTGTATGAAAGTACCAGCTACCTCGTGTGGTGCTAAACCTTTCTGAACTACTCAAATCCATGAAGTCATGTTCAATTGGGCCAAAATATTTAAAAAAAGGTTGGCCTGTTAAGGTTGGCCTGTTAACATGGTCTTACAAACCAGACCCAGCCGGCCGATTGTTTTTTTTTTTTGTTTTTCTTTTTGCATTTCCTCATTTTAGGGCATTTTCCCTCTAAATTCCTTAAAAATTGTCCGATTTACAATCCGTAAAAACTGAGATGTAGCAAAGAAAGTGGAAAGGTGAAAAAAAAAGATGGTGACCCGGCACTGTTTTGCAAGACCCGGTCGGGTGACCGGAAACAAACCTTTCTTATTATTTGACCCTGTCATAAAACCGCACCGATGCTGCACCAGTGACTTAACTCACAAGAGCTGCAGATGCATTGTGCTGACTCCTCAGGGGTGTATCAGCCGGGGGGGGGGCAGAATGATGCAATAACAGGCTGGACCTTTGCAAAACTGCTTGAAAGTCTGGCCATGCTGGATCCTAATGCCAGAGTCTGACAATGCTGGACCTTTGTAGGCTGAGAGAGACTCTCCAAAGAGACTCTGACATGAGGATCCAGCATAGCCAAACTCTCAAGTGATTTTGGGTGAGTAGAAGCTCTAGATATAGGTCCAGCATAGCCTGACCCTCACTAGAATGGCCATCTATCATAGTCCACCAGTGCCTGACCCTTGTATGAGAATGGCGACATTGGCTGACACTCATATTTGCCTGGGTGTGGATATACATCATGCAAAGTAACTCGCTAGGGCTTCATTAATGTATTATGATGACAAAGAACATGGCACATTAAAGCACTATGCAGCTGCCAAAGCACTGTCCCACCTCAGGTGGTAAATAAATGAAGTAGTGCCCAGTGGTTAACGTCCAATGTCCAGGCGCATAACTCGCCCCGACACCACAACACGCAAGAACTGGTGAGTTACTCCTCTCCGGATATATCTAGCCAACTCTGGGTCTACTACCAGGGTCTACTATCATCTATAGATACCTACCTACATACATGTAGCTCTGAATGTCCACCTGCTGTATCTGACTGTTTACTGCCAATCATGCTGCTACACTGCCCCTATCTCCCTGATGGGATCTGCTTCTGGTCGGGGGCGGGGGGAGGGGCGCATATCACTATCAGCTGATCCTCCCTCCCCTCTCTCCCGCCCTTCTCCCCCTCCCCCCGCTGCTCCCCCCCCCCCCCCTGAGCTGCTCAGGAACCGACGTGCCCTGACCGTCCAGGCACCACATATCTACAGTTGGGTATGTAATGCGCGCTGGGACAAAACTACTGAAAGGGGAACTCTTGACAAAAGGCATATCTCGCGACAAGACAGAAAACACAGGGAGATAGAGGATAGGGAGGGAGACAGACAGAGACAAAGAGACAGAGACAGAGACAGACAGAGACAGACAGACAGACAGGAGAGGGAGAGATAGAGGAGAGAGTGATTTACATAGATAGACCAGACAGAGACAGACATATAGAGACAGATAGAGACAGAGACAGACAGCGGCAGACAGAGACAGACAGAGGCAGACAGAGGCAGACAGAGGCAGACAGAGACAGACAGAGGCAGACAGAGACAGACAGAGGCAGACAGAGGCAGACAAACACAACCGGTACAGAGGGAGAGATAGAGAAGAGAGTGCATAGCCCAGTCAGCAGACAGACAGTGGCAGACAGAGGCAGACAGGCAGACAGACACATATACCGACAAACAGACACTGACAGACACAACACACACATACATAAGTTTAAAACACATTTGGATAGGGACAGACAGAGGCAGAAAAAGACAGAGGCAGACAGAGGCAGACAGAAGCAGACAGAGGCAGACAGAGACAGACAGAGGCAGACGAAGGCAGATAGGGACAGACAGAGGCAGAGACAGACAGAGGCAGAGACAGACAGAGGCAGAGACAGACAGAGGCAGACAGAGGCAGACAGAGGCAGACAGGCAGACAGACACATATACCGACAAACATACAGTGACAGACACAACACACACATACATAAGTATAAAACACATTTGGAAACGACCAGTTGTTAACAATAGCGACTGCATGGACAAACTATGTAAGGGCGAAGGTTCAGAACAATTATCTAAAGTGCTGCTGCACCTGAGGAAAATGCACATGCAAGCGTTTTCTGTGTTCTGACATTAATGTCAGCATAGTCGTTAATTTATGTTTGTCGTCATACATGAACACATCCAGGCGATTGCAGTGTCGTGCCTTGTTAATATAGTCCCAAAAGTCCTGATGATGCACTTATGCAGGTCATGACAACAGCTTTACACAAAAGGTTAACTACATGTCTTCATTACTCATACCCCTGTACATGGGAAGTGAATGAGTCTATTCAGGGCTTGACACGGACTCCAACTTGATTCAAGCCAATCTGGCTATCCTTTTAATCAGTCATTCCTTATATCTAACATCCAGTTTCATCTCATCTCATTAATATTCATGAGCTCCCCCCCCCTGGGGGGTAGGGGTGTACCTGCCGGCAGATGTGGCCATGATAATGAGAGCCACACAGTATTGTATCACAGATAGCAGCCATCTTGGGTCTCTATGGTATTTCATAATCAACCTATATCTTGATTTAGGTAATTATACATTACATAATTCACATGACTGTTCATTAGTGATCATAATTTCATAATGATGAAATAATAATAATCATACGTATGACGCAACATTATATAATCACATTTTATGTACTTCAATTATAATATATGTATCATTCTACACCCCGTCCCCCAGAAATACGTACATTGGGTAACAGTAGCTTAGATGGGAGTAAAGATGGGAAAAGGTAGATCGTACTTTATGGGTGCACACTTCCTGCATATCCATCAACATATTAGAAACTTTCAAATCAGTCTGTGAAGTTTAAAAGTAATCGTTCATTATTCAATGCTATACTCCTGGACACCCCTTTTTTCCCGTTAGGCCTTCTAGGACGGCATGTCGCTAAAAGGTAACTTTTGTCATCATGATGCACTAATGCAGCATTGGTGCATCATAGCGACACTTCGGAAGTGTCTCAACCCCATAAGGTCAGCATGATGCTTGAATGCAGCACTGGCGGGTTAATCACCAGGGCTGCATTCATGCATCATGACGACTGAGGGCACAATGCATTAAGCCACCATGCCGCCCTTACAGGGCTAAGTGGGCGATAATTAAGTAGCTCTGTCGGACTAGATGACCATTTAACCTAATATCAGTCTGACAAAGTCCTGCATCAGCAAAACATGGGAGAAATAGGAACGTCCACAATTAGAAAAGCATGAATTTATAATCATACACTGTCTGCTCCTAAACAATATCCCACTACAAATGAGTACAAACCAATTCTCACAAATGTGCCCTAGACAAACACTCACATGATGTGTATAGCAGGGAATGTACTACGGCTTCATCCCTATGTCTCTGTATTCGTAATTAGAGCCCGGAGCTTATAAGAGCCAGGCTCTGATTCTATGATAAATCTGGTTTTGAACAAGCATCAGTCTTGGGTAGGTGCCGAGGTTTAAATAAAAAAAAACTGTTTACGCAGCACTATAAAACGGAATCAAAACACTGCAATTATTTATCCCATCACTTCCCATCGATTATCTGAAAATTATATAATTGTGTCAAGTAGTTATAGAAACCGCCATTGCATACCTACATACGAGAGGCTTCAGACAAAACTTGAATTTTGCTGAAACATTGATTTGCCATCAACCAGTGCAAATAGGTCAGGTTCAAGAGACCACCTAGTTATAGCTCAAAACAGACTTGAATCCTAATTATATTATGTAATACAATTAATTATACTTAATCCAGCCTGTACATGGTTGACTCATTCAAGATCTCTTGATACAAAGTTACTAGAAATCCTTATCTTCTACCTAAGCGAAACGGAAGGCACCATAAAAGGGTAATTTAACATCGGGTCAGATTTATGGACTGAGCGACCATGTGGTCCACAGTCTGTAACTGAGTCCTGCTGCCATTGTATTGTGTATGTATAGTATATGTAAAGGTCTGACACTCCTAGTCCCCGGTCATCTATGCACTTAAGGTGGCACCACTGTAGGTGGGATTGTAGGTAGACAGTGGCACCCTCTGAAGTACAGAGATTTGTAGTTCCTACCTTTCTACTAGATGGTGCCACTGTCTACCTACAATCCCATGTACAGTTGTGCCACCTTAAGTGATTAGATGACCGGCGTGTCAGACCTTTACATACACTATACATACACGATGCTATGTCAGCAGGACTCAGTTACAGCCGGAGGTGTGGGTGGACACTCCGGCCCAAGGGCGTGAACTTATATCTCCAACCACAGTCTTGGTGGTTGGGTGGGTATAGAATGAGGGTGCGTCACCTGCCTGCTTTTAGGATCTCATTCCGGTAAAACTACATGTATCTAAATGCATAAAAAGGCTACATGATAATACTTATGCATAATAGGTAATTTAGCTTGGATCCAGAACACAAATAATTTTTTTGGTGAGAGATAGAGCTATCTTTAACTGAGGGACTGACCTCCATAGCCACAGGATTGTAGGGGAGCAAAATGTTACAGCGAACCATGCACAGGTCCCCAGTGTAGGCCACATAGTGACGCACCCTCCTCCTACTATAATAAGTGGGTCACTGCAAAGCTATAAATAGCATCAGTTGCAGCCCATGCTCCGGCCACCCTACTGCTAGGTGATGACCACTCTGCAGATTATGCTTACATCCTTAATTTCTCTGAACAGAGGGAACCCATCCCCCATGAGGGCCTCATCATGCCTGCATGTGTATCTAGAGACATGATGATGTTTCTGTAGCCCAGATAGATCATACCCCTGCCCCAGTACATTGTTTCATAAAAGGTGGCCCCCAATCTGACTCGGCAACCGTAGAACAATGTAATATCAACCCTTTAAGGCCAGCATAGTACTTTGATGCATCATATCAAATAGACGCATACTGCATGGCTAAAACAGTCCCCGGATATACTTATTTTTTTATGCCGAAGTGGTGGCGTAGCCGCCAGGCACCACCAGAATGAGGTATATGATGTTTGCACTTTACCAGAAGTCAGAACGGGTGCCGCCATCTTGGATTGAGGAGTCACAACACAAATTTATGCTATGTGATAACAATAATAGAAATCAACCTTTGATAGTTCCTGAGGTTGATCATTATTATACCTACCCCACCTAGTATGGACCCGGTTTGTTGCTAAATACAGTTGGTTGCCTAGCAACGGCTATTCTAATTGTTTATCTGTCTAGCAACACACATTTCCATGGTCCTAAGGTTGATTATAATCATACCTACCCCCCCTAATAATGACCCAAGGAATTCAATGGTTTTATTGGTTTGTTGCTAATACAGCTGGTTGCCTAGCAACGTCTATTCTAATTGTTTATCTGCCTAGCAACACACATTTCCATGGTCCTAAGGTTGATTATAATCATACCTGCGCCCCTTATATGGACCCAAGGAATTCAATGGTTCTATCGGTTTGTTGCTAATACAGCTGGTTGCCTAGCAACAGCTATTCAAATTGTTTATCTGCCTAGCAACACACATTTCCATGGTCCTAAGGTTGAATATAATCATACCTACCCCCCTAATATGGACCTAAGGAATTCAATGGTGCGATTGGTTTGTTGCGAATACAGCTGGTTGTCTAGCAACGGCTATTCCATTTGTTTATCTGCTTAGCAACACACATTTCCGTGGTCCTGAAGTTGATTATAATCATACTTATGCCCCCTAATATGGACCCAAGGAATTCAATGGTTCTATCCATTTGTTGCTAATACAACTGGTTGCCTAGCAACGGCTATTCTAATTGTTTATCTGCCTAGCAACGCACATTTCCATGGTCCTAAGGTTGATGATAATCAAACCTACCCCCCCTTATATGGACCCAAGGAATTCAATGGTTCTATTAGTTTGTTGCTAATCCAGCTGGTTGCTTAGCAACATCTATTGTAATTGTTTATCTGCCTAGCAACACACATTTCCTTACCCCCTAACATGGACCCAAAGAATTCATAGGAAATGCCGTATTTGAAGTAATAGCATCCTTCCCCCTGACAACCCCTTCCCGGCCCTGCCTTTTTGGTGTCTTGAATGGGTTCCCTTCAAACATACCAACCATGTAGACATTATGTTTCTTTGAATGCAAGAATTGCGGTTGTTGCCGCGTATAAAAATGCCTGAGGCATTTTTTTACGTAGCAACAACCGCAATTCTTGTTGCTACTAATTTAGCTCCTCTGAAGGTCAATAACTATTAGTTATGAAAGAATATAGTAGAATGTAGGCCTGTAGAGGGTGTTTAATGTGATACTTGCTTAAGGTTATCATAAAATCCTTAGTTACACAGAGTACCAGCATCCTAATATTCTATGGCTAAAACTTATAAATCAATATAGTATTAGCCATTGTATTGTTTGCACAATTATTGGCATAACATAAGATTAACTGTGCTTCAGCACTGAAATGCTGTATTCAATGACCCCCTTGAAAACAATGTAGCAGTATTCAATGGGCTAAGAAAATTTGTCTTTCTTTTATTAAATGGCTTCAAAAAAAAAAAAAAGCAAATACAAACTACATTGATACCTCTCTTACGTATTTAACCCGTGGGGGCTGGGGCACATCCCACTAAGACTGCAGCTTTGTAGGATACTGTCCCAGCCCCCACTCATGAAATACGACAGAGACGGTATCAATGGGCGTTGGCATTTGTCTATGTCTCTTTTGAGATATATATTAGAGATTTGATGTTCAAATCATTTTTTGTAACAATCTTGGTCAAGGAACTCTGATTGAATTTTTTGCCACAGATATATAGGTGACACCCTGTCTATGTGTGTTCCTATTGCTAATCATGAGGTGCACTGGTGCAAAGAGGTGAAAATCCCTAGCCTGTGTCTCCATGTATGCAGTCTTAACCCTTTAAAAGGACTCGCTACTTGTCGCAGAATTTCTGATGTTCTATTGACTTTTGTTTATAACTCAGGATTATTTTAGTTAGCTTTATTATCTTATATTAAATCAAAAGAGATTGCCATGCCCCGGTACTAACTTTCATGATATGACCATTTGAGCAAAGGAGTAAATTCACTATAGAAATGAATAGGAAAACAGCATTGTCACATTATCTCTCATGGATAAACCTCTTCTTCTATTGATATAGCGACCAAACCTTGGGAATGTATAATGGACATCTATACAAACATTTTAGGAGCAATAAAACAGGGGGTCACCGATAAAATGAGAAAGGCATGAATTTTGGAAAAATAGTTCTTTTGCCTAAACTATAGGATCCTATGTGTGTTCTAGCAGTGAATAAATGTGAACAATGGAGGTATACTGTCAAAGTAGCAAATACAAATAGTTGGTCTATGTAGCAATATGAATACAGCTTAAAGAATACAATTTTTTTCCGCCAGGTGGCTTTTGTAGGAACCAGCAAATCCCTTTAAAGGCAGCGTAGTGCTTTAAGGCTGTGTCTCACAAACTTGGGCGAATGTTTTGGTCTATGGCAGGATGCCGTCTATGACCGGGTGCCATCTATGACCGGGTGCCGTCTATGACCGGCTATCTAAAAAAGTTTGTGAGGCACAGCCTTAATCTGCCATGCCCTTGGTCAGCATTATGCACAAATGGAACTCTAACTGTTACTCTCCATGCCTGCATCCAAGCTTGCTTACTCTATGGGGTCGATACATTTTGCTTGAAACTTGAATGTAGCGATCGCGAGTTACTCGCAAGTATTGCATTCATACATTGTGATGTGCATGGGCATACTGCATTAAGGTACTAGGAGGCCCTTAACCCTTTAAGGGCGGCATGATACCTGAATGCATCATGTCCTTGGTCGTCATGATGCATGAATGCAGCTCTGGTGAGTAACTCGCCAGTGCTACATTCAAGCATCATTCAGACCTTACTGGGTTGAGACACTCCTGAATGGCCAGCATGATGCACCAATGTAACACTGGTGAGTTACTCACTGGGGTTGCATTGGTGCGTTATGACGATAAATGTCACCTTTTAGCGGCATATGTCCTTAAAGGGTTAAAGTGCTACTATATCCCCACCCAGCTGTGGACTACAACCCCCCCCCCCCTCATCGCCCAGACACACACAAAGCAACAAAAGAGAAAAGGGAGAGATTTCTGCCCAGACCGAGCCATGTCTGGCATAAGATGGACTGCTCAGACAGAATCATCAGGACTCAGATATTGGTCTGCTACTCAGTCCTGCCATGCCTGCCACGTATAACAAATAGTAACACCCCCACACACACCCCTCCATCCATACCCCCACCACCAACACCCCACCCACCTCCGCATACTCCCCTCAACCCTCCAAAAATCCCTCTACCCCCACACTCCCACCCCCCCCCCCCACCCCTACACCCCACACACCCACACACCCACACACCCATACCACCATCCCCCGACCCCCACCCCCACCCCCACTTCCACATACTCCCCTCAACCCTCCACAAACCCCTCTGCCCCACACCACCCCTACCTCGTCTTTTGCCATTTATCAGTCCGATGATAAAATGTAGATATATTTAACAGCAGTTGAGTATAGTCTAGGGAAAATGATCCTCCAATGAAATCCGCAATTCTGTAATTGGGGTAAGGAGTTTGCTAGCAAAATCAATTAGCAGATATCACTTCCTTGAATATGTGTGGGCATGTTTCCATTATCTAATCATCCCTAATTATGCAAAAAGCTGTATGTTGTTTTATTTCAGAGATATCTCATAATATTAGCACGATCAAATGCATAAAAATTGTAAACATTTGGTCAAAGCTTTTGTTCTTTTTATGGTGACCCCACTCTGTTTCAGTATAAACACCCCCTCAAGCCCCCTCCACCCCATCCACCCCCTCCACCCCCTCCACCCCCCCCCCTCCGCCCCCTCCCCCCCCTCAACCCCCTCCACCCCCCCTCGATCCCCTCCACCCTCTCCACCCCTTCCACCCCCTCCACCCCTTCCAACCCCTCCACCCCCTCCACCCCCTCCACCCCCCTCGATCCCCCCCACCCCTTCCACCCCTTCCACCCCCTCCACCCCCTCCACCCCTTCCAACCCCTCCACCCCCTCCACCCCCTCCACCCCCTCCACCCCTTATTCAAAAGGGGATTTGTGACATCCCTTAAAAGGGTTGTTGGGAGCATTGAGCCAAAGTATGACATGCATATGGGAATATCCAATTTAGACACATACACTTTGTCATTTATGCCATAAATATCTATGTGGGAAAAGTCATCCCCATCAATTTATTATAATGATATGAATTTAAAGTGACCCTGTTGAGCTGTACAGGTTTATAAGACTGCGTGAAAGCCACGACTCTGTAACAACCTTTACCATATCATCTTTACACCTTGGGTAAATTGCTCAGAATAACTCCATCAAGAGGGGTCCGGGAGGGAAAGGACCCCGCTCCATGCACTCAGGCCTCTAACCATACAACAGGCCACTCAAGAAATAAAATAGTTTCTCATCACTGCGCGTTTCATAACAAACAGATTTGTATGCAAACTTTATTTTTGCTAGTAATTTTTTATGAAAACCATGAGAAAATTGACAAATATTGGCATATTTGGTATCAAATTCAGGTAATACATTGGGATAGAAATAACATGCATTTCCCCACTTTTTAAGATCAATAAATTCTTAATCACTGAAATAGTAATTTTAGTCACAAAAACCGTTTATCATCTTATCGATTCTGGCTAGCGAGTAAAAGTGTTAAAATTTTACAAATTAAAGAAGCCTCCTTCTTTATATTTGCTAATCAGAAACCACGTTTACTTTAGAGTGGCCTTCACAACATGAGGAAAATCTGGGATTCGGAGCAGTTTTTAAGTTTTTGTGCTTTTTGGGGGTAAATTCGAAAGGGCATTTGGCAACATAAAAATCAGTAATTACCCTCTCTCTATATATAAGGAGGTTTTATAACCCCTTTAGGTATCGATATTTCACTATTTTCCAAGGAAAAAGGGAGTTGTCAGCGGAAAGTGGGTTTTTTTAAAGCCAGAATTGATACATTTTAAGACCCATCTTGAGTTTATAAGCTATGTCAAAATGCCAGAACTTGGATAGTATCGGTTTGATATCTGGAGTGCGGGGGCTGGGACCATCTTAGTGCATCCAATCTGTAGACGCACCTATACACCAATAGAACTTCAGCGCGGGGAGGATGCTTCATCATAGTTCCACAGTTCTCATTCACACCACCAGGGGGCAGCAGGGTACACACTGTAGCCCCTGCCCTGAATGGGGAACAGTGTTCTAGGAACCACTAAGAGGTAATGGGTGCGCATATATATACACAGAGAAAAGAAACAGCGTCAAAGGGGAGTCCAGGTTGCCTCCAGAATGACTCCCCTCTCCAGGAGAGTCCAGGTCGCCTATAAGGTAGCCTAGGTGACCTGGGGGAGTCATATAGCTTGGGGAGGCAACCTGGACTCCCTTTTGACGCTGTTTCTCCTCCCTGTGTATGGACTTGTCATTAAGGTGAATCGAAGAAAGAATATGCCATTGAAACAACTCAGATACTGATATCCTCATTGGCCAGCCACACTCCTGAGCAGGACAATGCCACACAACTGTTGTGTTTGAGCCACGCTTCACCCACAGTTCTGATATCTCATTATGACCCGTGGTAACAAAACGCACAGTGGCAACTCTTTTCTGTATGTTGAGTGAAACGAACCCAGAAATAAGTTTTCCTCAATCCTACCCTCCCTGATTGTCTCTAGCTCTGTGTGTCTCTGTCTGTCTATCTGTCTCTTGTTCTCTCTTTCTGTATTTTTTTGTCTCACTCTGTTTCCATCTCTATCTCCCTAATGTAAATGTGTATAAATCTCTGCAAATTTCCGAAAAGACACAACTGAATTGGATAAATATCAGTGCCTGTTTTTTTCCCCTAGGGATTCTCATTACCGAGAAATAATGTACAGCCTGAAATACAATACTCTTCTCCTTCTTGCCTACCTGTCTCTTCCCCTAACTCTCTCCCCCTCCCCCCTCCGTCTCTTCTCCTCACTCTCTTCCCCTCCTCCCCTGACTCCCTCTGTCCCCTCACTCTCTTCTCCTCCTCCCCTGCCTCTCTCTGTCCCCTCACTCTCTTCTCCTCCTCCCCTGCCTCTCTCTGTCCCCTCACTCTCTTCTCCTCCTCCCCTGCCTCTCTCTGTCCCCTCTCTCTCTCTCTCTCTCTCTTTACCCTCTGTCTGTCTTTATCTGTCTGTCTGTCTCTGTCTGTCTCTATTTCTCTCTCTCTCTCTCTGTATCTCTCCCTGTATCTCTCCCTATCTCTCTCTCCCCCATCTGATTGCTCACGTGGTGGCAGCACGGTCTGCGCAGTGACTGACGGGAGTGCTGACATGTTACCCGGATGTAGCGATGACGTCTTGTCTCGCGAGGTGCGAGAGTTGGTGTCGAGGTACACGTGGGAATGTGCGGAGATTGGTGGCGGGTATTTGGCGCGTGGTATCTAGTCAGTTCCTGGCAGGCAGCCAGCGCACTGATAGTCTTTAGGCTCCAGAACTTAGTCAGTACTGGCTTGCAAAGCAGTCAATAGTGCCTAGCCTAGTTAGTCATTTCCTGGCTCCCTATACGACCAATCTAGGTTACAGTGCTACGACTACCGGCAGAGGAGGGGCACCACAGGGGGTCACCCCCGGCCACTGTCCACTATTATGATGTTTAGATAAGACCTGAAGGAGGCTCCCTAGGTCTACCCCAGGGGTCTGCCCCTAACACATTCTTCCCCTTTAATGTGTCCTCTGACCCAGTTGTGGCCCTCCTTTCCACTACCACTGCATCACAACCCATACTGGGGGTGCAGAGGGGTCCCCCCCTGAGGTCGGAAAGTCGCCGAAATTAAGGGGTCCAGGACGAAAAGTCACTTTTTTGGACCTCTTAATCTATAGTAAATTTTATCTTAAAGTCGCTAGATCGCTTATATTAATGCCTTAGGTCGGAAGTCGCCTCCAAAACAGGCCAGGTCGCCAGGTCGTTTTTGACCCATCTGGAGCCACCATACTCCAACCCCATCCCCCTGGTAGAGAGCCCCAAACCACAGACCCCCAGCTGTCTGGGGTTCCCATGGCAAGCAAGTGGATAAATTGTATCCACTCTGAATCTGCTAGTCGTAGGCCTGGTTAGTAAATACTCTCAGGGTGGCCAGTACTTGGTTGTCTTAATTTTAATGTGTAAGACATTAGCTATGTGTTGTTTTGCCTCAGCCATCTTTGAACAACACTTGATAATCCCTGACCAATGTTCCTATCACCAACCTAAGGCAGCTAGCCACTACAGACTGAGGGCTGGGGTATTTAGATTATCAGTGTAGTCAGTTGCTGGCAGACAGCCAGTGGGTGAGAGGAAAACCATCCAATAGGAGGAAACTTACTGCGCCATTCAGACTACAGAAGAGTAATGCCAGTCACATACTAGCTCCTCAATCATCCCGCCTGGAATATAGGGTTTCAATATAATAACTTCTAATTGTGAGATACTCATGAAGGGTTATTCCTGTCCTGCCTTGAGCTATACCTTTGTAGAATTGTTTTTAGGCTATGTTATAGGTACTCGGCATGTTTATTAGTTCTGCATTGTTTCTAGACTTTGCTCAGGTCAATATGGGTGTACTTGATTCTGTACCATGTATAGCTATCTATCACCCAGAACGCATAATAACTCCAAAACTATGTTAAAATGAGCTATCGCAGTGAGATCTTTCATTTGAGATATAACATGGAAAATATTATGTAAAGAGATGACAATTCCTTTATTAGGAAATATATTTCGTGTTAAGATCAGCATGTTAGTTGCTATGGAAACACCCAATCATCATGGATAGCCATTGAAATCACTTTATGACTCTGTAAATCCATCTGGCGTGCTCGTTTACTCTGATCTAGGGGTACTACACATGCATATCGCATAAGAATGGACAGCTATGTGATTTCAATCATTTTCGTCATCCATCTTGGATGCCAGGCATGATGCCATCTAGAATTTCTCAAAAAGTTTGATGATGCAAGCTAGGCATCTTCAATATTCTGAATGTACATGACTTCCTGTACCTTAATCAGTCATACCCTCTTTAGATATTTTCCTGCACGGTTTTTAAGCTAGCTGCTGGACCAAAGGTCTACATTCTAGTAGTATATACAAACTACAAGTGGGCTGAAAAAAGCCTGGCTCTCATACGATAAGGGCCTTTTCGATATATCAGCTAAGTTAATGAGTGTCAGGGCCTTGAACTGTTGAACTAGCTAACACGGTTGATCTATCCTTTTTATAATTTGATATTGTAAAGGACAAAATCAATCAGGTTAAAACAGAATACATGAGGGAATTACTCATTAATCTGCGACTGTCACCTTGGGCTTGGCTTATAGAACTTATACATTGACTCACTTGTACCATATCTAATACATATACGGTATAAACGATTTTATTATGATGTGGCTACTTCTGCAACACCCCCCAGCGCTGACAAGTATCATGTGACACTGGGGCAGGGAACTTGTGAATACTTAGAACTATTATGACACACAATACCTGTACCACGGTCCTAGGGCATGCAGGACCTGTCTCTGACCATTTATTGTACCAGGGACTGTGTTTATTTGCCTTCCTTAGTCCTACCCTGAGTCTGTATATATCACGTGACAGTCAGTAACACAGGGATGAGGAGAGAAGGGGGAGGGGGGGGGGGGGAGGGTAACTTAAGCGGATTGCAGTAACTCCAAACTTTGTATGCTCCACCAAGTGTCAACTAAATGCAGGACACCCTATTTTTTGGTTTTTTTAAAGTAGGACATTTTTTGTATTGATGTTTTGATTGGCCAATCGCTAGATGACGCTTTCCTGTACTTTGGTGTTTCGTCCCCAACCCCTTTATCAAAATCCTGGGTCCCCCAAATGCATTAACAGAATGATTGATTGCAGGGTGAATAAAGTCTCAACCTTTGGTTTTCAGGAGTAAGTTTATTAATACAGTTCCTGTAGTGACATTCAGAAGCTTATACTGTAAAACCCTCATGTATATATTTATTCGCGTATTAGCAGAAGCTGCTCAGGGGGTCTCATTATGTTGAAGTTACTACTGTAGTACTTCTAGATGGTAATGCTCCCCATAAGAATTGCAGGGATAGGCTTATATTTCAATGTTCATTTAGGTTCGGTCTGAAATTAACTTATTCACTGCACATATGGTCAATTATGAAGGTTCCTTCATGTTAGGAACCGGCATTTCAGATTTCAGTGAAAGACAACCTGTTTATTTTTTTTATGTAATGTATAAAAGGTTTTCCTATTCATTCCTAAGAGATTTTCCATCAATACCCGGCTGGGCATTTTTTATCGCATGTTACGTTACATTAAACTGTAGTGAAAATTCATTTCCCTGTCTGAGACCTGCAGCAGGCACCCCATACATAGCAGCACCCCTAACGAGATATGATAGCGTTATGTCTGCGGCTCCCGTGAGGGGGCACCACCCGTCAGCACTCCTCACAAGAGCCGCCAACCAGCCGCAGCACAAGGTCAGAACACAAGGTCAAAGGTCACGTGACTCTAGTCTCATCACCTTACTGCGTCTCACCAGGGAGAGGTAGGCATGGCAACACAGCCTCGTTTTGATGTCAACCCTTTAAGAACGGCATGGTGTCTTAGTGCATCATGCCCTTGGTCGTCATGATGCATGAATGCAGCCCTGGCGAGTAACTCGCCAGTGCTGCATTCAAGCATCATGCCTATCCTACAGGGTTGAGACACTCCTGCAGGGATGGCATGATGCACCAATGCAGCCCTGGTGAGTTACTAACCGGGGCTGCATTGGTGCATCATGCCGTGTCATCTTTTAGCGATATCCGTCCTTACAGGGTTAATACACACAGGGTACCAGGTCCTGTAAGTGTTGGGGGAGACCTATCAACTGTTGTACAAATAGATCCCTGTCTTTATTGTGGGTGAGGTGTAGTGTGGATGTGTGTGTAGAGGAGGTGTACAGCATGGGGTGTCCTTTATGTGTTTGTTGTGGCGTCCCCCTTTACGTGGATCAGGTTGTTGTTCTACAGGCTGTCTTGTGGATGTACGTGTATGTCTCTCTCAAACATCTCTCAGATGTCTCTCTGAGTCTCATTGTCTTGCGCCCAGGCTGTCCCTGCCTTTGTGTATCTGTCTCTTTCTGTCCAGCCTCTCTGTATGTCTATCTCCCGCCCAGTTGCTCTCTCTCTGTCTGTCTTTCTCTCCCCAGCATCTCTGTCTGTCTGTCTCTATGTCCCAAACATCTCTATCAGTCGTATGGGCCCTGTGGACCTGCTGACCAGCCTTCGGCTGTGTTGGTTTTTAAACTATATCAGTCTCTGTCAGCATTTGTCCACCTATCCATGTCTTCCTATACATGTCCCTTCTTCTTCTTCCTCTCCCTGTCTATGTCTGTTTGGCCGTATATCCGAATATATCATTCCCTCTATCTCTCCCACTCGCTCTGTTTCCTAGTGTCTCTCGTTCACACCCTGTCTCATCCTCTCCCCTTGTATATTCTCTCTCACTCATTCAGTCTGTCCGTCTCTCTATTTCTGTCTCTGTCTCCCTGTCTTTGTCTTTGTTTGTATGTGTCTGTCTGTCTATGTCTGTGTATGTCTGCCTGTCTCCGTCTCCCCCCTCCCTCTCCTTGACCCATTCCTCAAGCTCCCTGCACCAAGCCCCCACCAGGCCCCAGACGCTGATGTTTCTCCCCACAACACACACACGTCTGCAGTTCCTGCCTCATAGATGGTGGCTCCCCCTGTCACAAGTTATTGGTACTACTCCACTTCTACCAGGGGGCTACACTATCCCGCCGCTGACACCAGGATATCACAGAGCCTACTCTTGTTCCCAAACCCCTTTGAAGGAAGGCTCTGGTAACAGCCACGTGACCTTGAACTTGGATTTTTGCTGGGTCTGGGCAGTCCCTGTCGTTAGTTTGGAACCAGCGAACAGGAAATGGAACCAGAAAGTATGATGGTAAAACTACCATCATACATTCTGGTTCCTGTCCACTGGTTGCAAGCTACTAGCAACCCCAGCAAAATCCTAAGTTCAAGGTCACGTGACTGTTACCAGAGACTTCCTTCGGAAGGATTTGGGAAAGGGATTATCCCTGCCCTGCCCCCCGCACTCCGTAACATATACAGTCACCATCCTCATATCAGCCAGAACATCCCACTAGCTACTTAAGATCATCTCATCATCGAAGTGCTCATCCCTCACTCATCCATATCAAACTATCTCACTTGTCTATTGACAACGGACAACTGAAACTCCCCCCACCCTTTTTTCCCTACAATCCCACCTACTTCACACCTTTACGTTATATTATAGATACTGGGTCCCTACCCATAGTAGTAATTCAGAGTACAAGGAGTTAGTTATTTGGTAAACAAAGGTTCAGCAGTCACGTAACATCCTGAAAATGAGGTGGACAAGTTGAAAAAAATATACCCCTTTCCATAGATTTCGGAGTAAAAAGGTACCCTTTTTTTGGTAAAATCAAGGGCTACTCAGCAACCTTAATTAACGATTAGTAGCTGAAACACAGTTGTAGACTTGTCCACACTCTTCACGCTATAGGGTATACGTTTCCTTGGGGCTTGCTATAAAATGACGTTGACCCACTCCTGTCTGGAATCCCATTCTGGTCATTACCAGCGGTCACCAAGACATTGCAGCATGCTAACTACATGGGTCTGTACCGTATTAACATACCACCCCCATACCACACAACTCACAGCGACCTCGGACATTCTGCCTACATTCTGTCCACAAACAGTAGGTCAATGATGCCGGACGTGGAAAAAGTGAGGTCAGAGTACCTATTGAGAGTTGGAGCATAGGCAGATCAGGGGACTATCAAAAATCAGTCTTATATCGCAATTCCATATTCCAAGTCGGATAGGTACAATTACCAGTTTCAATATATTGGGACAGTCTCCCTAAGGTCGGGAGCATACAAATGGGTACCCAGCACGCAATTCAACGTCATGCCAACGTTGGCATGACGTCGGCTGGCGTTGGCATGACGTCAGTTATTTCCGTTGTCCCAAGTGCTTTTTGGCCGTCCATTTCTACTATGTGCCAACGTCGCCGTTGGTATGACGTTGGGCCAACGTTGGGCCAACGTCATGTTGGCATGACGTTGGGCCAACGTCAGGCCAACGTCAGGCCAATGTCAGATGTTGACATTGTGCCAACGTCTACCCAACCAGTTATAGGCAAAATATGACATTTATTTGTGGTCTAAATCCAATGTGTGACTGGGAGAATTTGTGTAACAAAGTTTGCTCATAATATTGGTCTATTAGCTGTCAATTTTATATAACTATAAAAGACACAGCCATTTCTTTATTTGCATTTCACCTTAATCTCAACTTCAAAAGCCAAGAAGTGATATAGAATCATCCTATTATTTACACCTTATTGACTTGCCATTGCCTACAAAAGGGTGTCCTCATAGGAATATTGCCAGGATTCTGTTATATTATATATAAAGATGATAATTAAGAATATAATATATTACACATGGAGTACACCTGATTTCAAAAGCTTCATAAAACAAATGTGCCCAAATTATGGGCCAATTATGAGGAAAGACAATGGATCTGCTGGTAGAAATATCTACATACAACTTTTGATGCCCTCTGGTGGAGGTTTGAGATACAGTGTTGTACCAACGTTGGCAGGACATGAATTATCTAATGTTATACCAACGTTGGCAAACCACTAAGAGTATTGCCAACGTTGGTGAAACATCAATTTACCGATGTTGTACCAACGTTGTCGGACCAACATTGGCACAACGTTAGAAAATTGCTTGCGACCTGCCGACGTTGTACAACGTTGGCCCGACGTATCCTTGCTTGCTGGGTATTTACACTAAGGTTTATTACCACAATGTCATACTTTTCTAGAAAAGGCATGACTTCAGGGCCCAATTGTCAGTATTTTTCAAGGAAAAGGGGCTATTTCCAAGCCTATGCCAAGGGAGAGGGGGTATTTTGGAAAGGTTTGAACATGGATGGTGTCCCATGTGTACCTATAGTGCGTGGACAGAACCCTCGCACAGGCATCTATCCCAATCGAGCCTATCAAAAAAGGGCCAACTCTGTATTTTCTATGCAATTTTGAAGAAATTTTCATATTTTACATCTATTTTGGTAAATTTAGGGTTTACACGGAGCCGACTACTATTTTCATATTCAGAAAATAATGTAAAATAGAAAGGCAGATTTATGCATTTTGAGGAAATCTGGACATTTCTACACTTTTTGAGTCAATTAAAGGGTATGTAAAGGGGCTCTCCAATGCTTTCATGCAAAAAAAGACAACAGATACAATCACAAAAAATCCGACCTACCGACCCTAGACTTTCTTCCCATCTTACCTGAAAAAAAAACACCATTTTATTATTAATTTTAAGCAGCACCTACCTCTGCCCTTAAGGAGGGTGATGATGACGCGGCACAGGCCTGACCCCTGGCGGTAGCGCCCGGCGATGACCCTATTGAAGGCGGCATACACGGAGTACTCGGTGTTGCCGTAGGTGGTGTTCTGTCCGCTCAGGGTGAATAGGAACTTGGACTCGATGTGGGACCGCTTCCCCTTCTGCGTCCAGTCCACCCGCTCATCGCTCACCTCCATGGTGGCGTCCGTGCCCTTCTTGACAAAGTTATCCACCACCTGAGGAGGCAGAGAAAATTGGATGTTTTACTTGTACTACACCAAGAATCTTTTTTTCGGACTTCAGGTGTGTGGGGGGGGGGGTCCCTCTGCACCCCCATATATATATAGTTGGTGAGAATGTTGCTTTGAGCATTCTTAAGCCCATACAGTATTTACACATCACCTTAAGCAGTAGCCCCCCGTCTATACTGACAGTTACATAGTGGAGGTAGGATGGGTACCTATGTTAAGGATAGATCCCTGTATGAGGGGTCTATGGCATTTAGACACCGACCACAGGGAGGCTGTCTAGATGACATAGTCCCTGAATGGGACCTATTCAACATAGAACCTGGTATTTGATTGCTCTTTTATTACCTTTTAATTACCTATGGTCTATGGGATATAGACACCCTCAAATCCAGCTCTGACATTAGTCGATTCAAAATACCAGGTTCTAAAGGTGTTGGGTGGACAGGGGTTAAACACCTTACCTTAAGCAGTAGCCCCCCGTCTATAGCATGGTCCAGGTGGCCGGGCAGGTTGTTACCATAGATACGGAGCTGCTTGTTGTACACATGCGCCTCGGCCATGTTGGATGTCGTCCCGTTGTCTCCGCCGTACCCGTCACCGAATGGGGAGTCGGAGATGTCCAGGGTCCACATCCGGGGCAGGTCGTACCGCAGCTGGAACCGCGCCGACGAGAAGGGACCAGAGAAGTCAATCTTGACTACCGCCTGTTTAGCGCACTGTCTTACTGAGGTGGGGGTGCGGGACCTGTAGAGTGGAAAAAGGATATGTACACCGATAATCTAAGAGTTTCAGTCCTTAGTCTGAAGTAGCTATCCCAGGTTAGTTATGGGGACATTGGTCAAGCATGACCAAGTGCTATTCAGAAATGACTAAAGCATAACAACATTATGACTAATGCCTTATTTAAAAAGGACTAAAACTCATTGAAATGCTGAAGACTGAGGTGAGTTGGTCAGTACTGACCAACAGAGGCCTGACAGTGTTAATTACCTAGGTTGCTCGTATAGGGAGCCTTATGTGTTTCATCCACTAATGTGCAACACATTAGCATATACCAGAGTTTTTGTGACTTTTACGGCTTCTCTACACTGTTAAGTCGGCCAACTAAATTTAGACTGATTAAAAACTGCTTTTGCTTGAAGGCTTGCTGTTGCAGTACTGGTATGTACTAACCGTGGTTTGGGGTCCTCTATAAAGGTGATGTATTGACTGAAGCCTCTCACTATACCGTGTTGCAGGTCCAGTTCCACCACCTCCTTGTCCATAGCACCGCAACGCGCCAACAACACACCTGCAACACCAAGGGGAGAAGCCAGGTGAGAAAAGCGCCTTATAATGATTAATGTTATCCAGAATGCAGTAAGCAATATTACAGTACTAGTGTTTAGGGGGTATAGATGGATGGGGGGTTCCCATGTCGCATGTCGATTTAAAGAAATGGCTATGTAGCATGTCTATGTCGCTTAATGATGCTTATATCCCAAGTTGATTTTATGAAATGACCATGTCCCATTTTCACTACCTTTTTAAGTCCCATGTTGCACGTCAATAGGCCTAATGTCGCATGTCTATCTTGAGAAAAGGCCATGTCCGATTTAGGGGTCTACCCCAATACTAGACCCGCCACTAACAAACACGGGACGCAACGGGGAAACGTGGGAAAAGATCCTTACACGGCGGATACGACACTCTCCATGTAATACTTATTAGGGCTGCATACTTCATGTGCCCATGGACTATGGTGTAGCCATATTCCATGGCCTCCATAATTTCTATCGTGTAATAAACACAAAATCCCACGAGCGTGGGTGGCGGGATACATGTAGGCCAATAGCATGAACGTTTGTCTATTCATTATTACATGTTATTCAGGATGCATCAAGTTTTGATTCGGTAACGATCCTGTTCTTGGGACTATTTTGTATGACTTTACTTTGCTAGTAGTATAGTATGTATCGGAACGGGACTAAAGTTAACTACTGTTTATTACTCAATCGACCTGCAGCCAATCAGAGGCCTCCATTTGGTCACGTGACCCCCTCATTTGCATAATTACGTAATAGGCCACGCCCCCTTGATCACCAGCCAATCAGGGGCCGCCATTTGGTCACGTGACCCCCTCATTTGCATAATAGGCCACGCCCCCTTGATCACGTGACCCCCTCATTTGCATAGTAGACTACGCCCCTTTGATCACCAGCCAATCAGAGGTCTCCATTTGGTCACGTGACCCCCTCATTTGCATAATAGGCCGCGCCCCCTTGATCACGTGACCCCTTCATTGGCATGATAGGCCACAACAACATCACGTGGCTATCTTTGTTTGTAAACAACACCACGTGGCTCTCTTTGTTTGTAAACAACACCACGTGGCTCTCTTGTTTGTAAATAACACCTACTAAGTTTAGTCATAGGTAGCAGTAGTGTTTGTAAATAACGCTTACTAAGTTTTCAGTCATAGGTGTCTAGAGCAGCAGCAGCAGCAGCATCTTCAGCAGCAGCAGTAGCAGCAGCCGCGTCATAAGTGTCTAGAGCAGCAGCCACGTCATAGATGACTAGTGCAGCAGCAGCAGCAGCATCTTCAGCAGCAGCAGCAGCGTCATAGGTGTCTAGAGCAGCAGCTGCAGTAGCAGCAGCGTCATAGGTGTCTAGAGCAGCGGCAGCAGCATCTTCAGCAGCAGCAGTAGCAGCAGCGGCAGCAGCAGTAGCAGCAGTAGCATCTTCAGCAGCAGCAGCTGCAGCAGCAGTAGCAGCATCAACAGCATCTTCAGCAAAAGCAGCAGCAGCCGCGTCATAGGTGTCTAGAGCAGCGGCAGCAGCATCTTCAGCAGCAGCAGTAGCAGCAGCGGCAGCAGCATCTTCAGCAGCAGCAGCAGCGTCATAGGTGTCTAGAGCAGCAGCGTCATAGGTGTCTAGAGCAGCAGCCGCAGCAGCAGCAGCATCTTCAGCAGCAGCAGCGGCAGCAGGAGTAGCATCTTCAGCAGCAGTAGCAGCAGCAGCAGCAACATCTTCAGCATCAACAGCATCTTCAGCAAAAGCAAAAGCCCGTAACTTAGCATCATGTGCATCAGCCATAGCCGTAACAGCGACACTGCGACTAGCATAAGCAAAACAGGCTATTTTTTTAGCAGCTGTACAAGCATTTATAGCATTAGCCCTAGCAGCAGCCGCAACAGCGACACTTTTAGCAGACGTTGCAGCATCAGTAGCAGCAGCATCGGTAGCAAGAGCGGAAACAGTAGCAAAAACATTAGCAGCACGAGCAGCAGCGGCGAGAGTAACAGCAGCGTTGTTAGCAGCATTGGCAACTTCGTATGCAGCATGTGTAGCACGAACAGCGATACGAGCTTCACGTTTTGCACGAGCAGCAGCAATAGCTGCAGAAGTAGCCATCACACTTTCCAGCCACCCGTACGAATCTTGATAAAAACCAACCTCCACCTTGCTACTTGTTAACTCATCAGTAAACATGGACGTCTCCTCGTGTGGTGTTGTCGCGGCTCTGTAGTAGTGTTGGGATTGCTCACATTCGGTAGAACGTAGAGTGATTCCTGATGACGCCATGCTGAAGGTGGTAGAAGAAGTGTGTGGGACTCATGTTTCACTCTCGCTTATGTACTAGGCTCCGAGATAAGCTTCTTAACTCAAGAGGAAAACTCTCACTAGGAAGGCGACCAGCTGTCTACCTGTGTAGGTGCGGGTTCGTTACATCTTTAATCCTGTTCGACCCCCCGAGGAAATAGATGAAAAAAACAAAAGACCATCTTTCAAGCACTCGAATCCGCAGTCAGTAGGAAGCTATAAGGAGCTTAACTTGTGTTTGATTTAAGCTGTCTACCACACGCACGCGCTTGTAGTCACAGCTAGAGTGGCAGACTTCCGTCCGCCCGCTGGCGCATGACAATCGACTTTAGACACCCCCTGTAGTTTTTTTTTGCATACACAGTTGACTAGCATCTTAATCTCTTACCCAGCTATAAGCCCATATACATGTAACGCGCATTACTCCTCTTTATGGTAATTATCAGATCGATTTAAGGGTGGAAAAGGCTTAGGTGATTTAGGTCCCTCTCTAGCTGAAAACAGGCTTAGACCATAGCATGTAGGCAGCCGGCCACGTTAAACACCCCCTGTAGGTTTTTTTTTGTTTTTTGTATACACTCTCGATCCCCTCTCTAGGTGAAAACAAAGCTTAGAAGATGCGGTGATCCGGCCACCGGCTGGCGCGTCACACCTGTCGTTAATCACCCCCTGTAGGCTTTGTATACACTCTCTAGGTGAAAACAAAAGCTCCCTCCACGGGCTGGCGCGTCACACCTGTCGTTAAAACGCCCCCCTGTAGTGTTAGTATACACAGTTGCCCCGCCTTATCTATTCACCAGCTATAAGCCCATATACGTGTACATGTGATTTTTGATACCCTCTCTGGAATAGGGTGGGGCTCAAGGTGAAAACAAGATTAGACCATTCGCTCTCTCAGCTATATAAAGAGCCTCAATTGTTCTTGCAACAGCACTTCACCACCGGTACACTATCAGTCACGAGGCAGATGTTTGCGGTATGGGTCATACAGGTTACCTACTAATAGCGGTTTGGTGAGTAGATCACTTTTTTTCTCCTAAAAAAAACAACAAAAACGCCTCACTTATGACTCAGGTATGTATATGTAGCACTGTTAGTGTAAGTACACAGTAGAATCTACTGTACTATAGACTCAACCCTCTGAAGACGGTGGAGCGCGTTAATGCGCAGGTCTGTGTCGGCGTCACTTGTTTTTTATTCTAACTAAAAAAGAAAAAAAGTCAGAAGTCAATCTACGACCTATCAAAGACAAATTTGTGATAAGTTCAAACTAAATAAGAGACAGTTTGAGCGTCTCTTAGTCGCTGTCAAAGATGCGAATAACGAACGCGCTGAGGGCGGGGTTCAGGTCACGTATAGTTCCCCGCTCTTTCGTCAGATGGCGCCACAATAGGGGTTTTGTACATTCCTACGATGCTCGCGAACATTTCAACGCATAATGAGCTATATAGGCAACAAAGTGCGCTTCTGAATATATTAAAATATAAAAAACAATTCAATATTGTGTATTTCTGATAGAAATGAGGCAGTTTCTTTGAATACCAACTAAACTATAGCGAGATGAAAAATACCACACCATATCTAAGGCTTTATAAAAGATACATAGTCAGAAACTCTCGCCGAGTCGGCAATCTGAAAAACGGATCAACTCGTTTTGACTCGTTGTGCCACAAGGGCCCCCATCCAACGGGGGCCCTTTGAGGTCAGTCTGTCAAACCACAGTGATCCATGCTGCTTAACACTAGGCGTAATTAATTACGCCCATGTTGTGCAGCATCTAACCAACTGACAGTGTCAGTTGGTTGGCCCCTCTTTAGGGGCCACACAATAAAATAAAGAATAGAGGCCTAAGGGAACGTTCACAAGCGTCTCCCCTTCCTATGGGGTGGGTGGGTCTTTGAGTTTAGTGACAAAACAGCGACATGTGAGTAGGAGTTTGCGTGTCAGCTCTCTTTTTTTTCTTTTTTTTTCCAAGTCTACATATTATTTATGATTAAAAAATTTTAAAAAAAAAACCACGATAATATAGTGCGCTGATCAAAAACTGAATAGAAAAATAACCAAAAATAGGTTGGGGAAATCTCTGCTATGTAGCTGATCGGTCGTTGTCACACGGTGCAGAAAATTTACTTTTTTTTTTTTTTTTTTTTTTTAGAAAATCTATATTAGGACCACAGACGGGGCACATGTGTCACTTGTCGAATATAAGAGATACCAATGGGCTTTGTCGAATTTAAGAACTAGGTCTTGGCCATTGGCATTGTCTATTTTGAGAAGTAGTCTTGCCCGTCTTGCCCCTTGTCGCCAACTCCCAGCACCCCCTGTGTCTCTTTGTCCATATTGGCTAAAAACAGGACATTGTTGCCTTGGCTATTTTACCCCCCGTCTGGGTATCTTATTACTTAATCACTTCGTCTTGACCCTGTGGGGCAGTGGGTATATGGAATAACCGTGTCCAGGTGTACTCTATCTGACACATAACCGAAGGTTACTGAGTTATGTAATAATAACTGACCTATGAGGCCGCCAGTCAGTTTGCCGTGATTATTTTGACACACTCTCAGTTACTCGTAGGACATCTAATACATAATTAGACTCAGCATCATATAAGACAGTCTCGGCCACGCCGGCTGCATATCGGACCAGGGGGATAGTCTGGCAGCGACTCGCCACCCCGTCCACAAGCTGTGTACAGCACCCCGTTTCTTTTTGTCCATATTGGCTAAAAAACAGGGCATTGTTGACTTGGCTATTTTACCCGTCTGGGTCTTATTATTTAATCACCTCGTCTTGACCCTGTGGGGCAGCGGGTATATGGAATAACCGTGTCCAAGCGTACTCTATCTAACACATAACCGAAAGTTACTGAGTTATGTAATAATAACTGACCTATGAGGTCGCCAGTCAGTTTGCCGTGATTATTTTGACACACTCTCGGTTACTCGTAGGGAATCTAATACATAATTAGACTCAGCATCATATAAGACAGTCTCGGCCACGCCGGCTGCATATCGGACCAGGGAGATAGTCTGGCAGCGACCCGCCAGCCCGTCCACAACCTGTGTACAGCACCCCGTGTCTCTTTGTCCATATTGGCTAAAAAAACAGGTCATTGTTGACTTTGGCTATTTTACCCGTCTGGGTCTTATTATTTAAATCACCTCGTCTTGACCCTGTGGGGCAGTGGGTATATGGAATAACCGTGTCCAAGTGTACTCTATCTAACACATAACCAAAGGTTACTGAGTTATGTAATAATAACCGCCCTATAATCCTATGAAGTCGCCAGTCAGTTTGCCGTGATTATTTTGACATACTCTCAGTTACTCGTAGGGTATCTAATACATAATTCGACTCAGCATCATATAAGACAGTCTCGGCCGCGCCAGCCGCATATCGTACCAGAGGGATAGTCTGGCAGCAACCCGCCATCCCGTCCACAATCTGTGTACAGCAGTCTGGACCAGACCACCAAATCTGGGTATAGCATTCGGGATGACTGGAGCAAGACTGGATCTAACCCTTTAATAGTCGCATAGCGCTTTAATGTGCAGTGCCCGTTGTCGTCATAAGCCATGAATGCAGCACTCAGAGTTCCTCACCAGGGCTGCATGCATGCATACACTGGCATATCGACAAAGAGCGTAGCGCATTAAAGCACTATGCTACCTTTAGCATTAAAGCGCTGAGGGGTTATTTTTTGATAATGTAGAACCAATATCTGTCTAATTAAACTCCTTATCAGTGCTGGTTTTTTTTCACATACAAAAGAATTAGGTAATGGCGCTCCGCCATGTATTGGATAACCACTGCAGCGCGACTCTGAAAAGCGGCGGCGGTGAATTTCCATTTAGATCCTGAAAAGGGGGGCGGTCAGATGTCGTCAAGGCCCTGATAAGTAGGGCAGTTCAAATCATATGATTACATTGAGCTAATTTTCTTGCTGAAAGGAATGAATAATTGTATTTGTATAAAATTCACACACACACACACACACACACACACCCGCCCACCCACACACACACACACACACACACACACACACACACACACACACACACACACACACACACACACACACACACACACAACACACACACACAGGACACCTGATGATCTCCACACGATGACCTGATTGCCCTTCCTAAAAAAACAAAAAACACAAAAAGCCCAACTCGATCTACCTACTCAACAGGGTTTCAGTGTAGAGCGTATTAGGGGTTTTTCTGATGCGTATATTATATTGAGATTGATTTTCAACTTTTGTGATCAGTGGTTGGTCCTTAAAAGGACCGTTTGGTAGAGAGAGAGGGTCGCAGGGACCTTGCTGCTGAAGCGGAGGGCGTGGTCATAACGCGTGGTGGTCCTTCAGCAGCTCCTCCAGCACGGCAGGCGGTAGTCCTTCCTCCATGCAGACTTGCTGCTTGACTCGCTCCATGCACTGGCGGATGAGTTGATCAGCGACGTTCGCGATCAGCTCATCCACCACACCCTCTGCTTCAGCAGCAGTCCGCTGTCTCTCCTCTCTCTGTAGCGAGGCTACGAACTGCTTCTCCACGGCCGCATCGATCATAGATCGAGAAACGGCCACGAAGTTCTGTCTCTCCGCCTCCTCTCTCTGTAGCACGGCTACGAATTCCTTCTCCACGGCCGCATCGATCATAGATCGAGAAACGGCCACGAAGTTCACTCCGTGAGCCATTTTGTCGAACTGACTTCCTAGCCGCCTGAGAGATGCTGACGTCACACTATTTTCGACGACGCTATGACGCGCACGAGGTAGACAGACGACGTCGTTTCACTTCCTTATTTGGAGTTTGGGACCTTGTGACACCGAAGTCATACCGTACGGTTGCGATAAAGCAACTAGTGTTGAAAAGCGCGCCGGTCTTGTATAAGCGCCGGAGTATAAGAGCCTCCAAATGTTTTTTTCTCAAGCACTAAAATCGCGACTTTGAATAAGCGCCAGCGCCTGGCTTGTATATAGCATCTGAGTAAGAACTTCACCGAATTGAAAAGCGCTCCCTCAGAGCCCTTAATCGCGACAGTACGGTACAAATCTGATGTCAACCCGCGCCAAAACCAAAAAGGGTGTTCCGGTCACACGTACCTACGACGAGCGACCTTCAGCTATCACCACGTGAAGAGTTGGAAATAAATTTTGTACGGCAAGAAAACTAAAAACTGATAACGATTCCATTAGATAAGTATTTGGTTCCAATCTATGGCGAGATATTTCCACCAGAGCGATTGATTTATATGTCTGTAAGGTTCAGCT
The DNA here is from genome assembly GCA_947462335.1 of Harmothoe impar. Lineage (NCBI taxonomy): Eukaryota > Metazoa > Annelida > Polychaeta > Phyllodocida > Polynoidae > Harmothoe > Harmothoe impar. The sequence continues at coordinate 8,776,712 of OX381711.1, read as the reverse complement.
CTCCAACACTCTCCAATATCCGCCGGTGCACGACGGTCGCCGCCCATCATTAGTGACAACTAAACTTCTGCTGGAGAGTGAAAGTTACGTTGAGTCTTGAGGTGCGCAGAGATACTATCTGCCGCAGCCTGATTTTAGTTCCACGCTATTTAGATAACCGCCCCATTTAAAATCTCTCTCTCGATCCTAGAAAAGGAAAAAAAGGCTAGAGTTTATCATGGACGCGTCTCAGTTTTAGTCAAGCCGTAAAGTGAAGAACCCGAGCTTGTACATATACCCACGTGAGGAGTGACATAGCGGGGCGTTCAGTTAGTACTGAGTCTATAGTCAAGGTCAAGTTCCACTCTCTAAACAGAGCTTAAGCGACTCCGTCATCTAGACTAGACCGCGCGCGCGATTTTTTTTGCTGAAGCAGCTAATCGATGGAAACGTAGAGAAGACGTACTCGATCAAAAACTGCTTCAGAGACTTGTTATCAGGTATTAACAGTTAAATCAAAATATTTCAAAACATCCAGAAAAGCAGAATGACATGTCCTACGAGCTACAGCCGGGCACTGACGAGCAGACGCCGCTGACGTCATTTCAATCAGGTCGCAGCGCTTTTTAGACACCTTTTCTGTAGGACCCGTCTCATACCTTAGTATATAATACCGTAAACGCCGGGTGATTAGTATATGATCACATTGACAGTCGCGAATCCACGAAGAGGCTGGATAAGCCACGAGCGGACCCGCGACTGCAATGTGACATAATCTTACCATGCGCTTTGTTTTGTTTTTGTTTCTATTTACAACAGCAAACATTTCAACAGCCTATTTTTTTTTTAAAATGATGAAAAATCGGCCCAAAAAAAAGTAAACATTTTAGAGCTAAATTTGTGGAGGATAGCCGGACATGCTGATGTCACTAGACCCCTAAATTCGATATGGTGACATGGTCATTTTCTTAAAAATCGAAACGACGACACGGACACGGACATCTAAGTGACATGGGCCATGGGGCATTTCTTGAGTCCGACATGTGACATGGACCATAGTGACATGAGGAAAAAAAAATGTTCGAAGAGTGCATCAGAAAAAGTACCATTTCAAACCTAAGCATTTCGCCAAATTTTTTTTTTTTCTTTTTTTTCTTGGATGGTACCCGGCTTTGCGGTGTCTGGGTCCTTAAAAATGTACCAGAATGCTCAAATTCGGGTTCTAAATATTTTCAAAAAACGTTTTCTCCCTTAGTGACGTGTGACACGGGCATTTCTTAAATTCGACATACGGCTGCATGGGGAGGACCCACCCGTCAAGGGCCCCATGATGACTCATACCCGCCGCGTTCAGTCAATCAACCGAGATCTTTTTCTGTGGTGGTGTAGAAGGATCTCCCCCCTGAGGTTACAAAGTCACCTCTTTATTTAAGGGGCTACGAGCCGCAAAGTCGCTTTCGCAAAGTCGCAAGAAATATTCAAGTCAAAAAGTCAAATTCATCAACTATCAGTACAGTCGTTTGAAAGTCATCAAGTCACCGAAAAACTCCTCTACAGTCACCTCCGACTCGCCTCCTCCCTACCCCCCTAAAGGGGGGTAGGGAGGAAGCGATTCCCTAGAGATCAGATAATTTTTATTTTTTTCTCCCGAGCAGACCCCAAAGGCCCCCCTCCCCCCCAAGTGCCCGCCCACCCCATAAATAGTGCCCCCCTCCCCCCCCCCTCCCCTCCCCATGCATCTTAAAGTGCCCCCCTCCCCCCCTCCCCTCCCCTCCCCCCTTATAGAAGCCTCTCATTAGCTAGTCCAAGTCATGTGACCAAAAGAGAGGCGTAGTCTGTCTATTGTCTATATTATGCAAATGAGGGAGGGGGTCAGGTCACGTGACCAAGGGGGTGTGGCCTATTTTCCAAATAAAGAGCGCTTCCGGTCACGTGACCAAAGGGGTGTGGTCCTATTATGCAAATGAGGGGGTCACGTGACCCATTATTATGCAAATGAGGGAGTCACGTGACCAAATGGAAGCCACTGATTGGCTGGTGATCAAAGGGGCGTAGTCTACTATGCAAATGAGGGGGTCACGTGATCAAGGGGGCGTGGCCTATTATGCAAATGAGGGGGTCACGTGACCAAATGGTGGCCCCTGATTGGCTGGTGATCAAGGGGGCGTGGCCTATTACGTAATTATGCAAATGAGGGGGCATGGCCTATTACGTAATTATGCAAATGAGGGGGTCACGTGACCAAATGGAGGCCTCTGATTGGCTGCAGGTCGATTGAGTAATAAACAGTAGTTAACTATAGTCCCGTTCCGATACATACTATACTACTTTTGCTTATGGGGAGGTACCTGAATCATCTGATCTTGTTGGCATTTCTGAACTTATTTTTGAAGTACGGAAATCTCCTTTATCATCCATGTAGGCCTACTCAGTGGCGGATCCAGGATTGTCTAGAGGGCGGGGGGCACACTTGGCCAACCTAGAGTGACTATCTGTTTCCTGCGAGCGAAGCGTATCACCTGTTGTAGGGGGTTTGGGGGTATGCCCCTCAAGAACATTTTGTTGATCTAGACTTGAAATGTTTCATTCTCACACATTTTGAGACACAATATTTTAAAACTCAGCCTCCTCCCCCCACCCATCCAGATCAGGAGCCCTCGGTCAGGCCCTCAGAACCGTACTCCGTTATCTCTTTTTCCCTCTTTTATTCTCTTTTATTTTCTATTCCTCCTCTTTTTTTCTTTTCAACTTTTTTTTTTTTTGGGGGGGGGGGGGGAGGGGCAAGGCCTGTCGGGCCACCCTCCTGGATCTGCCAATGGTCACTGTACTCTTGGTATTGCTGGTAATCTCAGAAAAGGAACATGAACATGATGAATCGGCTCATCGTCATGAATGTGAGGGCATGCTACTACCGTGCTAAACATTCTGTGCTGATAGTTGTCATTTGAAAGTAAAGTAATATATTTCTATTTATTTTCGATTTGTATTTCAATGGCCCTAAACTCAAGCGTGTGACCATATGTCCAAATGAGATTTTCTGGATATTTTCTGTAGACATGTGGCAAAACACTATACATATAATCACATGACTACTTAAGGCTTGAATATTTCAGAAAATGGCTCAAGAACCCCTGTTACTCAGCTTCGTTAGAAAGTGTGTATGGTCTCATCATCTTATCAGTTATGGCAAAACCTGATGGAAATCTGGCTACTTTAGACCAAGATATCGAGCTACCAAAAAATACTATGCGGCTCTTAAAGTGTTATTTTTGTCTAGTGTCTAGTGTTGCATGTGGAAAGTTAAACTGGGGAGATGGGTGTGTGTGTGTTTTAACTGGGGTTGTTTTCCGCCTCCTGAGTGTACCTATGAGGTAGTGATGGGAGTCAGGTGTCGGCTTGGATTGTCCGGGATGCGGCTGTTTACTCACCACCACCAGGGGGCTGACATGGGGGCACACTAAACTTGTCTTCAGACCCCGGTCTTCAGACTCGTCAAAGCGACTATCATAAAATAAATGAGTTAAAAGTTCACTGTAAAAAGTTGTTGTTCGTGAACAGCAATATGTGCTGTAACTACACAGTACTTTAGCTGTAAAAGATAATACAGCAACTTTTGCTGTACACCTACAATTCTGTTACTGTAGATGCAGGTTCGAATCCCATAACCAGCAACCAGAGGGAGAGAGAGCGGAGAGGTTAAAGGGAGTACCATACTCTACAGCTCAAATATGACCTGGTCTTTTCAAAAGCCTATTGATGCAGGCTACATATCAGTGATTGCCCCTCTAGCTCAGTTGGTAGAGCAGTCGGAGATGTAGTCTGAGGGTCAGCAGTTCCAGTCCCAGCAGGGAACTCTCATACAAACTACATTTCTCCTGATGCAATTCTAAAGTATAATCTATTTTGGTATACTGAAATGTTACTATTGAAAATATGCAGAGGATAAAACCAATGCATCTCTACAATCTGCAGGAAAGATAGTAAAATGTACCTTGAAAACATCTATAGGCCATCAAGATTACACTCCAACTAATAGTAGTTCAGTACTTATTAGTACATTACTACAATAGGTATCAACCCTTAAGACATGAACAGTCTAGTTCTAAAATTAGGGACCTTTAGCAACCATGTAAAAGCTCATTAAACGCAGATGTAGCCTATCCCTTTAGCACTACTATGTCTGCGTTTAATGAGCTACATCGGGTTTGCTGAAGGTCCCTATTGTCCCCAGGGATCCTGTGTTGACCTCTTTACCACTCGCACATAAGTAGGAGGTGCACCTGACATGCAGGATTCACTGGTGCAGTGGTCATGGTTCAGGACTATTGATTGGAACCTGGGGGTTCAAATATCCAAGATGTTGAATATGTGAGCCTTTTTAGAACTCAGGTCTGCGGCTACAGTAGATTCTACTGTAGGTCTACAGCATAATTTACTGGAACCAAAGTTGCCCCCAATAGTTGCTGTACAGGAACACTACTTACTTCTAACAGTGTTGTGTTACCTATCAGGTTACCATCCCACAATTAGAATCTGGAGCTGGCAAATGTTGGGTTTTGGGCTGGCACATGTCAAGTGGGTCTTCTATCTCCAGCTAAAAGACCTGCTTCCTTGTCACTTAGACAAGTTTTTGATGGTCACTTGGAAGAGTCTGGAGACAAGTTTACTTTTTGAGTGCAGCCGAAACCCCCAACACCTACACAGCTCCGACAATCAGCTGGAAGCTACCCCCCTGGGAGGGAGGGGGGGTATTTTTCTGCATAATTTAAGGCCAAACAAAATAAAGGCATATTTCAGATAGCATGGGGAAGAAGATAGGTCGGATATTTATTTTATTTCATCTCATTTTCTTTAACATGAAAGTACTATAGTCAGCCACTGTGTACACGCTTAATTGACAAAGAAAGTGTAAAAATATGAAGATGTCTTCAAAATTACTTAAAACCAAGGGTAGGCATTGTTGTTAGACACGATCTAGTCACCTGAAACAAGCCGGTTTTTCTCTGCTAAATTTGGCCTTTAGCAGGTGTACGCCTCTGACATGGTTAATCCTCAAGCAAAAGTCCCAAACAATGCAAGGGTGTCTACAAAACCTCCCATACATATCATCCTTTAGTTAATACTTGATTCATGGGTGCAAATTCTAGTAACATTTCACCAAGTTCGACTCCCTATTCCAAATGAACTCCCTTTACTTGAAAAAATAAAAGTCTGTTGAAATGTAATTAACAAACAAGAAACATTACATGATCATCATCTATGCCAACACATCATCGTCAACAATAAACTGCTGAATAAATGTTTCACTCCAACTGTTATGGTTTTCGTTGATATACGTTATTTCTTCCAAACAGAATGGTAATCTCCTCCTAAACTCCATTTTGACTGCATTTCCTTTCAATTTAATTCAAATCGGGACTGCTCGGGACTCCCCGGCACTGCTCGGGACTCCCCGGCACTGCTCGGGACTCCCCGGCACTACTCGGCGCTGCTCGGGGCGTGTCCCAGACGTCCATCAGTAAGTAGTTCCCGTGTAGGGCGGCAGGGGGCGGCAGTTGGGGGGGGGCACTTTGAGGGGGAAGCCCGGCATGCCCCGTGACAGATAAGCGCCGATACGGCCGCCGCTACAGGCCCGCAGCACGCCAAATGGTGTCGGGCTGCCTCTCCTTATCTATAGGACGCGTGCCAGCAGACGGGGGTTGATAGTACGGTCAGATGCCGCCAGGTGATGGATGGGGCGGGGGGGGGGGGGGGGGGGAGAGGGGGGCAGGGTGGAGCTTTGGCCGAGGGGAAGGGTGAACAGAAATGTTGTCTCAATAGCAACAAACAGAGATATAGACCACTAGCGGAATACATTTTAGACCAATGAAAGTATTCCTTCAATTTACAGTGTGCATTATATTACCGTGACCATTGCGGCCATTGGAAAATCAGCTTGACCCCTCTTCCTTATTGGCAGGATGATGACTGTACAGTTTGTCTGGTACCAGTGCTCTTTTCTCTGCTAACTATAGCAGCCAGCTGGTTATCTGACCGGTACCCCCACTGCCGTGTCTTCTAGATACCATCCTCGTTAGAGAAAATGCAGATAAAGGGTCATCTTTTTATAACTGTGCATGTCAGCCTTTAAAAAAAACGGTGTTTTTTTTTTCAAGTACAATCAGTGTTTTTCGAAAAAAGGGGTATTTTTTTTCAAGTGGAGTTTGGAGAAAGTGAGGTGTTTTAACACAAGGTGGTTCTACAGTATTAATTTTATCTGTCAACCATAAATATCCTGTATACATATATTTGGGATTAAATTTGTGCATGTTAATATATTTTTTCTTATCAGGGGTTATCTGAAGCTGGTTCCTGTCATGTCCCCTGAGTTTTAGGGGTCATAAACCTTTCAGTTATAGGCCTCTATTGTGGGTCTTTATGTCATCTGATCAGATTGGGGGATTGATTAGGACCCTGGCCTATCGATCGATCGATCATAATCTCTAATCCATGTCAAGGCTATTTTGTGTGAACACAATTTTAAAATGTATATTTGGTAGTTCAATAATCGTGATAGGATGCAATTTAGTTGTAAAGGTCCTTTAAACAAGATAGATATCTATAGTGTAATCCAAAATGGTTTTAGTATTGTTACATCTTAAAGCTCTTTTTTGTAAATACTACACATGTACATGTGGGATAATTTTAGTCTAACTAGGAAAAGACAGCCTTGGTATGGATTCAAACTATGACCCCTGGATTGGTTGGACAGTGTCTTAACCACTTCCCCAATCCAAAAAGGTGACCTAAAGAATATTCAAATACAACTGATTCAAAAGTTGATGATCCCTACAACTTTGATTTTGGACATGTCTGGAACCAGCTTCAGCTAAAGGTCTCACAAGGTAGAAGTATTACATCCCACTTGTGCAGAATAGGAGAGGCACAGAGACGAACAGAGCGATAGCAGATAGAGGGATTAATAGCAAGACGTAACATGTTGAATATTCACCATCAAGTCTGTATATCTTTTATCCAGGTCAGGTCAGTATTAGGTTTGTCAGTTGTAGAATAAGTGAGCATGGACTACTAGTCCAGCAGGTGGCACATCGTTCTGCCCAGGAGCATGGCAGACATGGCAACAGTTACATCTAGTCTTAGGTAACAAGACTGAATAACACTAGGGCGCACCACAGTGTATAATTCCCAGGGGGGTACTCAAATTTATTTTGACACGGGTGTGCGGCTGAGCCTCTGACAAACCCTTACCCTTGGCTAGAGGGATTTGGTAAAAAGGGTCTATGTTTTCGAAATTTTGGCAGAAACTCACCTCTTGATTAAAGCGATTTTGGACAAAAGTGCCTCTGACGAAAATTGACCTCAGTTGGAAGGATTTCGCACAAAATTGACCCTTTTGCATGAATTTTGGCGAAAATTTGAAAAAGTGACCCTTGGCTAGAGGGATTTTAGCGAAAACAGACCCTTGGCTACAAGGATTTAAGCGAAAACAGACCCTTGGCTAGAGAGATTTCGTCGAAAACAGACTCAGAGGGATCTTGCCGAAAGCTGACCGTTGGCTAGAGGGATTTTGTACAAAAACCACCCTTGCCAGCCGGTGTATGCAAAATGTACCAAGTGCCCCCCCCCCCCCCCCGGGGTATAATCAGTCTTGGGAGTAGGAATCAACCAAGGCATGTGCCTGCCTTGACTGAGTAGACTGGCCTGCCTCAGTGAGAACTCTATTCCGCCACGCACTACATCCCCCCCCCTCCTCCTCCCCTCCCCTGATTGTTCCCACTAGAATTAGACAGTTGAGAAAAGTATAGTTGAGAAAATTAATTTTTTGTCTTTATTCAAGTTCTAGGACTTGAGCAAGTCTATTGAGTGAGTCAGCCTCACCAACAGCTCACCGACCTACTGTAGGCAGCCTGTGTCAGCCTCACCAACAGCTCACAGACCTACTACAGGCAGCCTGTGTCAGCCTCACCAACAGCTCACAGACCTACTACGGGCAGCCTGTGTCAGCCTCACCAACAGCTCACAGACCTACTACGGGCAGCCTGTGTCAGCCTCACCAACAGCTCACCGACCTACTACAGGCAGCCTGTGTCAGCCTCACCAACAGCTCACCGACTGACTACAGGCAGCCTGTGTCAGCCTCACCAACAGCTCACAGACCTACTACAGGCAGCCTGTGTCAGCCTCACCAACAGCTCACATACCTACTACAGGCAGCCTGTGTCAGCCTCACCAACAGCTCACCGACCGACTACAGGCAGCCTGTGTCAGCCTCACCAACAGCTCACAGACCTACTGTAGGCAGCCTGTGTCAGCCTCACCAACAGCTCACAGACCTACTACAGGCAGCCTGTGTCAGCCTCACCAACAGCTCACAGACCTACTACAGGCAGCCTGTGTCAGCCTCACCAACAGCTCACAGACCTACTACAGGCAGCCTGTGTCAGCCCAACCAACAGCTCACAGACCTACTACAGGCAGCCTCAGTCAGCCTCACCAACAGCTCACAGACCTACTACAGGCAGCCTGTGTCAGCCCCACCAACAGCTCAGAGACCTACTACAGACAGCCTCAGTCAGCCTCACCAACAGCTCACAGACCTACTACAGGCAGCCTGTGTCAGCCTCACCAACAGCTCACAGACCTACTACAGGCAGCCTGTGTCAGCCTCACCAACAGCTCACAGACCTACTACAGGCAGCCTGTGTCAGCCTCACCAACAGCTCACAGACCGATTGTAGGCAGCCTGTGTCAGCCTCACAAACAGCTCACAGACCTACTGTAGGCAGCCTGTGTCAGCCTCACAAACAGCTCACAGACCTACTGTAGGCAGCCTCTGTCAGCCTCACCAACAGCTCACCGACCTACTACAGGCAGCCTCTGTCAGCCTCACCAACAGCTCAGGCATTTGGTATACGGCAAATCCCATCCTTCGTTGTTAACCCCCCCCCTCCTCCACCCTTGTCAACCTTGACTGAGTATCAGACCGATCGCACCAGTACTAGGTCTGAGGTCGCTTAATGGTAGAATATGGAGTGAAACTGCTAGTATGTCCACTTGACTACCTGCCAAAGATACCTCCTGTTTGCTAATAGAAAGATTACCCATTTCCTGTGTATTTCACATGAATATGATGAGAAAAGAACAACCTGAATGACAGTTTGGGGTTAATTAGAGCAATATTTGCAACTATTCTGTGTCTCAAACCCTAACTCCCTGGTGGGTTAGAACCACTCCTCAGCAGATGCCCCGATTGGGTACAGTGGATGAAGTGGGGAATTGTATGATTGAAGAGTGTGTGAATAGTTATAAACAATTACTTAGAGGCAGTTTAGGGAGCAGTGATCTATGCGGTCACTCCCCAATCATATACCTCTACACCCACAACCATGCCAGTCAAGTCAGTGCCTGCTTGGAGAAGGAGTGTGCACGATAGTAGACAGGATTTTGGTAGTTGAACACCGTAGTTGAACACCGTCGTCTTTTTTTTGTGGGAAGGGATCTTAATTCTCCCCTTCCATTATTCTCATTACACGGTCAAAGGTCATTGACTGTCACATGACTTCTTTTCTGTGTTATTTATAAATTGCCTGCACAGCTTTATCTTAGAAGGGGGTAGGACAGAGGGTCAGTGTATATGCTTTAAGAGAGAGGCTGACCCTGAGTACACCGCCCCCCCCCCTCTTTTATGGGCCAAAATTTGAGTTTTGGCCTGGCCCCTCACCTTATTTTTAAAATCCTGTATCCACTCCCTGATGTCACTTCAAGGTTGGTAATCTCCTACAATGATGCACGACGATCTATAGACTGATACTGAGCTTGTGTAGCACCACCTAGTGGCTACACAGAGAGAAGAAACAGCACCAAAAGGGAGTCCAGGTTGCCTCTTAAGGGGAGCCGAGGTCGCCTAAGGGAGCCTAGGTGACCTTCTAGACGACCTCTGAGAGTCACCTGGGGGACTCATATGACCAAGAGAGCTATACGACTCCCCTAGGTGGCTTCCTAGGTCAGTCACAGACTCACCTAGGCTCCCTTAGGCAACCTGGGTTCCCCCTGGAAAGGGGAGTCATTCTGGAGGCAACCTGGACTCCCTTTTGACGCTGTTTCCTTTCTCTGTGTTACTGTCTGTACTATAGACTAAAGTTGCAGCCTGCCTGGGGCCCAGCTGAGCCTGCTACCTGAGCCTGCTATGTTACAGTGACGGCCAGCTGGTAATTGCTACAAACCCGGATCTGGTTGTGGTAGAGGAGAGCTGCTCTGTGAGGTTTACTGTCAGACCCACTCACCACTCAGCCCTAATGGTAGCAGAGGTGGCTGCAAATAACATGGAGCCAGTCAGCGAGAGATGCATCTTACTCATATGTATCGCTGGAGTACTTTAAATTGCCTGGTGAGCTAGCAAAACAATATACCGCACCGTCACATTTAAGCGCTGGGTATTGAATAAGCGCCGGTCTTGTCGGAGGGATGGGGGTCTTGAAATAACCCTTAAGCACTAAAAATACATATCTTGAATAAGCAGCTGTCTTGTATAAGGACCGGGGATAAACGGCCCTCCAAAGTTAGAAAGCTTTGGGACCCTTAAACACAACAATACGGTAAAACGCTTCCCTGGTCAGAAAGACAAGGTAAGATAAGAGTTGGAATATGTTTTTAATTGTTATTCTTGTGGGGTGAGGTCTATGAACTCCTTGGGGCGGCAAACTGCTAGTTCAACTGTAGCTGTAGACCTGCCGCTTATATGTTTTAGACAATATGTCCAGCTAGAAAATCTGCTTCCTTGTTATTTAAAAGAGTTTGCGAACTTTTTCAGTGCAGCCTTTAGAAATTGTCAGTGTACAAAGAGTGATAATACAGCGAGTTGTTCCAGGTGAGAGAACGTAGCTCAAGGGGCAGGTCCACACCCAACAAGTTATGTGTGTGTGGGGGGGGGGGGGGGGGTATGCTCTGGCCAATTTGTGAGGGAATGGAGGAAGAGGGGCCTGAGGCAGCAGAGTAAACAGAGTGATGAATCTGCATGTTCTCAGCTGTTGTCTGTTGTCAAAAAATATCAATCCATTGAATTCTTTCTTGATACTCAGAAAATTGAATGGACCCATTTTTTATTTTTGTTCCAATCTTGTTGTGGGATTCAATACAACAAATGTGCTTTCGCTTTATACATAGAGGCTTACTTCAACCATCACTCTGTTCTAGGATAATATGTCATAAAACGACCCACAACTTATGTTGACTTGATGCCTGAATGTAGTCACGACTCACCAATACTGAATTCATGCATTATTCTAACCATATAGGATTGCTAGATTACAAAGAGCTCCAAGATATACACCAATAAAAATGTTGTCAAGTTACTTATTAGTGCTGCATCGGTGCATCATGGCTACAAGAAGACATCTTTATCAATAGGTGTAACCCCTAGATTAATTTAGATACTAATATGAAACATGAACTCAACATGAATACCAAATACTTTTTTCCGCAGAACCTTGCGCATAAGCCTAACTCACATGTTATCCACACCCCTATCTATCCTAAAAACAGAAGGGAGTCTACATGTAGGGGGGGTGGTTATTTTGTCAAAATGAGGTTAGGAATGCGGAATGCAGCCTAAAAGATGATACTCATCATGAGAAACAAGAATATGACCTTCATTTTTGATTTTGAAAACTCTAACCCCCCCGTACGCCCCCTCCGAAAATAAAAAGTTCGAAAATAATTAAATAAATCAATCAAAAAATTCCCCCAGGGTGTGCATCCCTTGAAACACTCATTAAATCACTTTGAGGTGAAATATAAAAATATAGTGCACCAAAATGAGCTATTTTGAAGTTTCTGCAAAATTCAAGATGGCCGCCATTAGCGAAAACTACCGTTTTTCACTGTAATTATAGCTATATTTGGTTTTCCACTCATAAATTTTATATGAAAGTACTTGGATATGTAATATGATGAAATACTGCATCAAATTCAGCTATTTTGAAGTTCTGAAAAATCCAAGATGGCTGCCATTTGAGAAAACAACATAGTTTTTCGCTGTAATTTCATCCATAGTTGGTCTACACGAAATCCAAACAAATCCCTTTGGATGAGGAATATAATGATATACTCCCCCAAAGTCAGCTATTTTGAATTTGAACATTTCAAGATGGCTGCCATAGATGGAAAAACATATGCAATTTGTCCATTCTTACCGTATAAGAAATCTATTTATAAACACTTGGCATAGAATTCAAAGAGAAAATAGGTACTTTGAAGTGCCTGGAAATTTCAAGATGGCAGCCATCAGTACCCACCACCCTACCCCTATTAGCTGTATAGGGGTATACATAGGATTACTCCAAGCATCTTGCCAGGAAAGTCAATGATTTATAGCAATGGACTGGAGCAAAATTGTAATACCATGAATTCTCACACATGATCCACTGATTATATGCTAATTATATCCCCACAACAGGTTATAGAAGGCCCTTAAAGTCAGGGTGTGTGTCATAGGAGGGTATTTGAATGGACAGAAGTACCAATTGAGATCCCAAGTGTGGGTTATAGGTTTTTTTTGAGTTATTGGTTCCTGGGATTTCCTGGATCATATTGTATTATTTTTAATCAGAAGATTATTTGAAAATCTAGAATTCTTCTCGTGGGAAAAACTGATGCAATATACAGAAAGTGTCTGTATCCAAGCAGACCGTACTACATGCCGTTTACTCTACAAATTGCTCACAGCATAATGACTGAAGGCAATGCATCATAAAGGAGAGACCGGCTGTATAGACGGGCATTGCAGACTGGGTTAAATTATGATAGAACTAGTTATCCCAAATGCTTTCAGGGAAGATCAATTGCATGATTGAAGCATTGGGTTTTAATTGGGCTGATTATTGTGTACACATGATGTTGCAGATACCCAAACAGTATCTATACAACTTACCAAACCCCCTACCTTCTCACTTCATTTTATTGTACATATTGTACACCTCAACTCCAGATAGAATATCAGATTGGCATCTAAACAATAAGGTAGGCAACAAATAGGTTGGGGTTGGCATTGAATTTGACCAATTTCATTGGGTCCATTGGGAGGGATAGCACTAAGATTTTAGAGGAATCTAAAGGGCAAGTGTACCATATGAGATGATTGATGGCATCTGGTTAAGGAGTGTATATGTCTTATAAGGACCAAAGATTCACAGGTCGAAGATATGAACCTAGAAAAGCTTATGAAGCCTGTGTCAATGCTCTTCAGGGCATATTCTCCCCATTTCTCCCAGCTCCCATTGTGCAGGTTCATAGGGATGCCCTAATGCCCTATTCCTCTGCCTGTTAAGTAATCCCATTCATTACACATCCCTCTATGCCTTATCAGTTGACTTAGCTTTGTCTTACTAGCCATATAATGGGTTTCTGGTATGTAAGTAAAGAATACACATACAAATTTAGTTTAAAATCCAGTTTTCTCAACTGCTATACTTATGGAACCAACATTTCTTTTCCACGTTATACTAGATTACAACTTGGTACTAATGGTGGGGTACTTTTTGAAATACTAAATTGCTTATATGGTTCCCCTTCCATCTAGGATGATTTCACAGTTGGAATATAAAGGCAAATATCTCATATAACCATTATAAAATGCCTTTTCTATGATTAAAAGGGCAGGTTCATTTTCCACCATGGCTTCATTACTTAGCCCTCTATGTGGGATGCAGTGAAGGAAGCCTGGGTTAAAAATGACTACGGACTGAAAGGTCACCGGCATGGTCATTTCTGATTATGCCTTGCCCATAGTGTTGTACACAGGTTCCCATAGCCTTACACATAATGGATCCTGCAGGCAGACTGATGTCTTTGTGTCGATCCAATAAGCAGCACCGGCCATCTGATTATGGTGACTTTTGTACTATCGGAGCAGAAACTTGCGTATAAGCCACATTCAAACTCTGTGTTAAGCCTATAAGCCAAACTGGTAATCTGACTCGCGGAATAGCCATGGCTTATAGATAAGCTTTCACAGTAGGGTTTCTGCACCAATTGATGTTGCTAGAAAAGCTCAAAACTATGTATTATATTACAATCCATGTTGAAGTGTCCTTATTTGGGTTTCATGTGTGGTGGACAAATATGGATATTATTACATCAATAAAGTGAGTTTTTTTGCCAATGGCGGCCATTTTGAAATTTTCAAAAACTTCAAAATAGCTGAATTTGATCCAGTATTTTATTATATTACATATCCAAGTGCTTTCATATAAATTTCATGAGTGCAAAACCAAATATAGCAATAATTACAGTGAAAAACGGTAGTTTTTGCTAATGGCGGCCATCTTGAATTTTGCAGAAACTCTAAAATAGCTCATTTTGGTGCACTTTATTTTTATATTTCACCTCAAAGTGATTTAATGAGTGTTTCAAGGGATGCACACCCTGGGGGAATTTTTTAATTGATTTATTTAATTATTTTCGAACTTTTTATTTTCGGAGGGGGCGTACGGGGGGGTTAGAGTTTTCAAAATCAAAAATGAAGGTCATATTCTTGTTTCTCATGATGAGTATCATCTTTTAAGCTGCATTCCGCAAAATTTTTGCACTAACCACCCCCCCTACTACATGCCTCATTTAGTAATTGAGCATCTGAAAGTTGCTAAACTACTAATAGCTTACAGCTCTCATTCCCACCTTAGGGAGTGGTCATTTTTTAACAACAGGGGGGGGGGGGCTTGGTGGATTGGGGGGGGGGGGACCAAAAAAGAAAAAGAAAAAAGAAAAAAGCAAAAAAGCCTGCGCGTTACTATAGCTCAAAGGGGTCGGCTGCACTCAATTTCAACTTGCCTGAGGTGGGGGACCAAAATAATTTTGACCCACTCGCACGAAAATCCACCAACCCCTCCTCTTTGTTAAAAAATGACCACTCCCGTAGCAGCTGGTAGAATGGCAGCTCCAGGCAGGGGGGGGGGGGGCAGAGTGGCACCTGGGGTGGGGGGTAAGATGGCATCTCCAGGGGTTGGTGCACCCTGATAGAGGTCATACACCTCCCCCCAGGTACTGGAGAAGGTCATGACCCCGGCCCTGCAGGATCCACTACAGTGCATCCATGAGCTGTTGAGGCTACAGGAAATCCACTTTGGCCAATGTTCTCCACAAGGTGAACTCTACATAGCTCTACTATAGTGCATCTCTCAGCTCTAGCAGCATGGGCCTATACACAGCAGATCTACGATAGAAGAGTTCTGGTGTGTTGGTGCACAGCAGATCCACTACACTGATATTCCTAGGCTCCCTATACGACCAATTTCTCAGTCACTACCCAGTAAACACACTACGTATCTTCTACGTAGACTTTAAGTAGGATTATGTTGGTTTTCTACCAGACATTTGATAAACGTACATTAAACGTAGATAAGAAAGTGAGTAAATTACGTGGATCTACGTATATATTTTACGTATATTTCTGGTAATAATTTACGTATCTATAACGTTGAAATGTTTTTGTGTTTCTGGCTGATCTCACCAGGTGGCAGTTTAGCATGTGATAGTACTATGCTGGTAGCTTCATAGTAATATTCTTCTAAAATATGCATCAATAATGCTGATATATAAATACTTCACCCAATCTTGCATCTGCATTAAAATGTTTGAATATGTTTAGACAAAATATTTCTTTAGATAATTATATGGTGCCTGTATTACGATGTGTAGCATGCTGCACACCCATTTCATGGCATTGAAAGATATATATATCCAACCTGTTCCAGGTACCACTATGAATAAATACATGAGCCCTGGTGACATCTGATGGCTGTCCTATAATGATGAACTGAAGGGTTTGCCTATCCCTATAGCATTGGATGTGTAAAACGGGATAAAACTAAAATAATTTGAGTGGAGAATTAAATATTTTCTCTCTGTGTATTTTATAGGTTTTCATTCTTCTACCTAAATATCTGAAAAGAAACGTTTATACAATGATAAAACACGTATTTTCTACATCTTCTAATGTATTTTCTAATTGAATTTCTACGTTGAAAAGACGAATTACTACGTAAAATCTACAAAAACGTTTAATGTACGTAGATCTACATTAACGTTTATACGTTTATCTACGTTCAGTATATACGTATTTCTCCTGAAATATCTACAGGGAAACTACATATTTATCACGTATATGTGTTAACTGGGTAGTGCCTAACCTAGTTAGTCATTTTTTGGCTTTCTTTACGACCAACATAGGTAAGTTATTATTGTCAGGTTGGTCAGTACTGACCAACCCACCTTAGTCTTCAAATTTCCAGGGGGAGCCACTGAGTAGTCATCACAGGTGGCACCAACTAGTGGTGTACAACAAATACAACAGACCAATGATGGACCTAGGTTAGCCACTACTGACTGTCCCCTCGGTCATTTTTGAATATTACTTTGCCATTGTGACTAAAACTCTTATAACCAACCTAGGATAGTCTGTACTGACTAAGCCTTTCAACCTATGGATTTTCAGTGTATAGATCCGCTATTGATACTTCCTGGATGTGGACTACACAATATATGAGCTATGGTTGTTGCCTGCATTAAAAAAGGAATTGGCCTACCTGGCCCATGTTATAGGTTTTATTCTCATGGGTTCAAAGATACTTTTTTATCAACTACAACAGCGACATAATTGGTTTAAATCAATCAATTCCTTTTTCACAGAGCCCATGAAATAACCAATGCATGTATTTCACGTCTCTGTGACGTTATTAAGGTGGCGGTTTGTTTACATTTGAGCGGCATAGCTATTTTTCAATATCTATAAATGAAAAAATATAAATGAAAAATAAACACAAACGAACACTTGTTTATGTCTGATGCCAGGGTTTTTTCACTTGTTCAAGTTGGGGCCATATACGGCACCAACTTCAACTCGTGGAATAACCCAGTCAAAAGACCAAAACCTGTGAACCTTTGTCCACAGATTTTGCCAGATTCACACAGATTTACTTTAGAGTACTAAGAGGGTGGATCTGGGGTGAAAGAGGTCGGTATGAGGGGTGAGTGAGGGCACTAATACATGGAGTCTTATGCTGGTACTCAAATGAATACTGGCCTTGAACAGGTAGGGGACAGGGAGTGAATTTTGGTACGGACTATTACTGTGGTGCAGTCCTGTGTATTAGACCATACCAGTATTCTGGCACGGTGCATAGTTCTGGGGCGTACCATTTAATTGGTATGCTCTGATCATTAAACCATGACCATTAGCCCATGGTATTGTCTGCAGCCCACTCAGTGCCTTATCTGTAATCACAGAACAATGGCGATTATCTATACCAACACTAAGGGTATGGGTTAGAGAGAGAATCCCATATTTTCTCATGATTTTCTCTATTTGTGACTTTACCATCCCATTAGGAGATAAAACCAAAACGCAGTGTGATAGATCAATGTCTATGCTACTACTCTGTATGTTTATTTTTATCAGCAAAACTAACAGAAAATTTGGAAATTGATTTTGCTGGGCTTTATGGGAGGCTTTTAGGGGTGTGGCATTTTCAATATATATCTGAATAAATGTAAATCATTGTAATTTGTAAATCGGCTAGTGTAAAGATTGAAATGTCCTCTTTCCAATGGTACCATACATGATGTTGAATAGGTGTTGGGCTTAGGGGTGGAGTACTGTTACATTTCCTAGCATTGACCTAGGTTTTGAATACATGCCAGGGGCCGCTATCAGGGACTTCTTAGTCAAGACCGGAGAATTTGGCGAAGCCGCCAAAGAGGAACTTAATTGATAAAACTGCGGGGGTCATTGAGAGAGTGTAACCCTCCCAGGGGGGAGTACCCCTAAATGTCCTGTGGTAAACTTTATCACCTCCAGTCTCCACTATCTGTCATAAATGACCACTGTAAACCTGTGATGTCTGAGAGTGTGATTCCTAGAATAGAGTGAGTTGCTCTTAAATGAACATTTAAATGGGTTGTTTAAATGGTGTGAGGTGATGGTATCTGATGCTAATGAGCTAACATCTGAAATTGAGGATTACGGAACCCAAAAGGGAGTCTCGCCAAAGTCTCTGGTCTTGACTATATGCTAATACTATGTTGTAGGGGTCATGTATTGCTGACAGGCTATGTGACATAGCCTCTGCATCCAGTCCCTTTTCGGACCCTGCTTGGAAAGATATATGTAAACGTTTCCAGTTCAATTCACATAGCTCTGTTTACATATTTTGTGGAATTAGTGGAATTAAGATAACCGAGAATTTTTTGTATGCTAGAGTATGCAATAAATACCTGTGAAATTGCAAATTTTCACTTTTCCGCGAATTAATATATTCCCATTAATATGAAAACGTTCGCAGTATCTACTCTCCATTGTCACCCTTGTTATACAATGCGATGCATGCGGTGAAACTTTTTGACCCAATAAATACCATGTAAGTGCCACTTTGTCATAACAGGGACACATAATTTGGAAACCAAGCTCATGTGATATGTACCAGATCCTGAACCTGCCCATTACCAGTGGTTAGCCCTTTAAGGACTGCAGAGTGATTTAGCGTACTCTGCCCTTCGTCGTAATGATGCATGAATGGATCTCTGGCAATTAACTTAAGTGCTGCATTCAAGCATCATGCTGACCCTACAGGGTTGATACACTCAAGAGGGATCGGCATGATGCATGACAGTAGTAGCGCTCAGGGGCGGACACAAGAATTTGATAAGGGGGGGTCCACCGAAGAGTGATGCGCCATGACTCACGGTGGATCAAATTATCATTAAAAAAACTAAACTTTTTCCAAAGTGGGGGGGGGGGGGGGGTCCGGACCCCCAGGACCCCCCCCCCCCCTCGGATCCACCCCTAGCGTTGAGTTTCTGGCCTCACGGCAACAAAGGGCTTAACACAATAAAGCGCTCAGTGGCCAGTGAAGGATTCCTGATGGACATGGAAGTCGTGTTGTTTACATAGTGTAAAAGGTGGTAGTGTAACATAGGTGAACCCTGAGTCAGACCACGCCAACAAACAACCCGGATTCTGCTGCCACACTTCTAGGAAGCTGCCAGACTACACACTATAGCACAGGCTGCAACTGAGTGCCATGCTTATGCTAGGAGTAGATAACTGTATAAATAGCACACACTCAAAAAGTAAACTTGTCTCTAGACTCTTCCAAGTGAGGGTCATAAAATAAACTTGTCTAAGGGACAAGGAAGCGGGTCTTCTAGCAGGAGATAGAAGACCCACTTGGCATGTGCCAGCCTAAAACCCGACATTTGCCAGCTCGAGATTCTATTTGTGGGATGGAACCCTGATAGGTTAGACAACTTTTGACTTGTTTATTTTATGATAGTCACTTTGACGAGTCTGGAGACAAGCTTACTTTTTCAGTGCAAGGTATGACATAGCTAGACCACCATCATCTTTCAATCCTAGATGGCCCTATGGTACCATGTATTTGGACATAGACAGTAGTACCATCTGGTATACACACTTCTTAGTCCACCATCGTCTTTACACCTCAGGTGTAGCCACATGTCTGTGGCCAAACACATGGTACAGTGGGGCCATCTTGGACTGAAAAATGATGGGGGTCTAGCTCTGTCATACCTTATGGTATAAACAGAAAGCTATACTATAAGTAGTTAAGCATGCTGCTCGGTTTAGGCCTGTGTACTAAAGTGTGGTGGGATCTCAATGTGTGTGATGCCTATGCTGTATAATGTATGTATATCTACATCTAGGTCTATATCTATATCATTATCTTTATACAGATGTGTTATAGATTTCCCTACCATTTTACTCCCGTGGCTTTACACTTATAAAAATATAGATTTTAATGCCTTTATTATGTTTGCCACTTGTTTTGACACCCCTGTACCTTAGCAGTTATATTCAACACCGGTGTGGGGTCAACGGGGCCAGTAAAGTAGTCACTGTGAGTTATAGCAGAACTATAGACAGTTTAAAGGGAGTTTACTTAGGAAGGAGAAAGTAGTTTATGAAAAACGAATAATGAATAACGATTGACACCTGATGAGTGTTGTAAAAGCTAGATTGCATCATTGGGGGGCATGAATGCAGCATACATCAAGCATGAATGCATTATAGGTCGTATGATACATGGTTGACGCATTAATGCAGCGTTGGCCCACGGTGTAGATCCCCAGGGCTTCAAGACAACAAGAATAACAGCACATTAAAGCACTGTACGGCCATTTAATGGTTAATCAAAGGCATAAAACGATGCTTGTCTGCATTTCTTGAGTCATCCTGGTTATAAAATCAGGTATGTGTGATGCCCCATAGCCCTTCAAGGACCACATATTTATTTACTGCATTATTACCTTTCCTTTGTCGTCATGATGCATGAATGCAGCCCTTGTGAGTAACTCGCCAGTACGGCATTTATCCATCATGCCAATCTTCCGGGGTTGACACATTCCCTACGGGTAGAATGATACACCGACGCAACATATATCTCAGTCACTAGTGCCTAACCTAGTTAGTCATTTTTTGGCTCCCAATATGACCAACCTTGATTAGTTATTATTGTCAGGTTGGTCACTACTGACCAACCCACCTTAGTCTTTGTATTAGCCAGTACTGACTAACCCCTTGGTCATTTTTGAATATAACTTTGCCATTGTGACTAACACTCATATGACCAACCTAGGTTAGTCTGTACTGACTAACCCTTTCAACGTATGGATTTTCAGTGTGTTATACTTCCTTTGTGTGTGATAATATGACTTTCATTATTAATAATATTGGTAAGGGGTTGCTGCAGGTAATACCCATGCATCGAAACACTTATAGAATAATGTAAAAATGGTAATACTGTACAAATTGTGACAGATATTACCATCCCTTTCCGAAATACTTTACTTTTTTTGGCATCTTTATGGCTGTGGAATGGAAATGAAATAAAGAAATAATTTTGTTCAAGTTTATTTTGTTTGAACAGTTTTATAGTTATGATAGTATGAACTGCCCTAAGTGCAATCATGGAGAGCACCACTGATTTCTCTTGCCGTATTCTGATTTTTCAGGTGTAGGCAGCTGAGTCATTGACATCCAATTCATGTCGATGACAGTTATTGACATATAGTTGTCAAGATATCAATGTATTGCAATATGATAGTTACACTATTACACTGTTAATTACCTCAATAAGCTGAGAAAAATAACAAAAACAAAGGTTAATGGTAGCTGAACACTCCCAGCCTTAAATACTGTGAAATAGGAATCTGTCCTAAGGCCGGTTGAATGGATAAGTACCCCAACTGTAAGCTACACTGTTAGACTTAGGACTATTATCCCCCCCTCCTCCCTCCTTTACGAAATATGGTGGAGAACAACCTTTCTGAGGGTGCACTAGATGCAGCTACCACGATACAAGTGCATACCTTGTTTTCTTCACTGGCAGAGAATAGTTTCTCATGAAAAAAAATATTGACATAATCATATGCAGTGGTGTAGGAAAAGGGGGGGGGGGGGTGGCCAGAGGGGCCCGCCCCCCCCCCCCAATCACAGAGGAGGGGGCCTGAATATGCTTGCCCCCCCCCCCCCCCCAATTTGTTAGGACCCTATACTATGATACACATAATTCCCAAATTGTTCCTCTCCCAAATAGGAAAAAGTGGGGTACAGGGGTCTGGGCCCCTAATCAGAATTAAAGAGGGCTCAAATATTACTTTTCTATATAACTCCTATATAAGCGTGTATATGCACAATCATGCATGAAAGCCGATGATCAAACACTGGTTGGAGTGGGCCCCCATGGGTCCCCCCCAATGAAGATTTGCTTCCTACGCCTCTGATATGGACATATTAAAATTGTCAATATTGACATAGTGATATAATAGTGATATGTCAATATAGTGATCATCAATGACATCCCTAGTGCAAACCCTGTCTCTAGATATGGACCATGTGCATATGGGGTTAGGTGGTGCCTGATGAGAGGAATGAAAACAGAATGCCCGGTGGGGGGATGGAAACTGATGAACTATTGAATTGGTAAAGAGATATGTGTATGAGAATGATAAAGGTATCACAAGGGACACAATAAACATACCACTGTCTTCATGGAATACCTGAATGGCTAGAATCGGACAATAGTACATGTATACATAATATGATACACTGCATGACAGTGCGCCTACTAAAGTATCAAGGTAGAACAAGGTAGAACGAGCGATTGGGTGTCAAACGAAAAGTGTCCACACAGAGAAAAGAAACAAAGTCAGAAGGCACTCCTGACCCTGTCTATATTCTCTGTGCAACCATACAGAAAACAGCATGCTGATCTGTCTAAATTTCACTGATGATATTGAACTCTATTCCTATTAAATAAATATAGAGAGAGTTTAAGCAGACCTGACTACATAATTATGGCCCCAAGCACTAAAAGCATGTTGTTCTCACTGCATATGATTACTACATAGTTCATGTTTACTAAAGGTATTCATAACAATCATACCTTCAGAGAAGGGGAGCCACTGGATCTATGGTTCCACACAATTCAGTATTTAATTATGGTTAAGTATTGTATGAATGACACAGTTTTCTGTCTGATATTATCTAGGTCTATTCCAAACACGAAACCTTATTTCCAAGAATTGCTTTGCCTAAATAGGTCAGAACCAACTTAGGACTATCTGCATGACATGGGAAGGTGTAAGAAGACCCATCCCCCCCCCGTCCCCTAGAAGAAAAGAGCATCTTTCGTTTCGTATTTTTTTAAATTCATTTTATTGAATTATTATTATTATTATTATTTTTGTTTTGTTTACAAAGTATTGAAAGACATATATCAAACAAAATTCAAGACAAAAGTTGGTACCAAATTAAGGCTTATCAGTAATGCAATGGTTAAGACATTATAGGTGCATCTTTACAATTTTTACGTGCCATTAAACTGGATCTTTGGAAACTGCCCAAGAAATATAAATATCCTCATTATATTTCTCATTGCTTATCATCGGGAAATCTTTCCTTTTTGAGTAGCCTAACCACAACTCAAACCAATAAAGGGCAGGAAGAACGCCAGTTCTGTCCTACTTTACCTTTAGTCCAAAAATAAATGAAAGGTATGTTCCAGGTAACATGGGGAGAAAGACTAGGGTCGGATATTTATTCTATTTTATTTTATTTTATTTTTAAATGAAAATGCTAGCCATCCTCCGTAGAAATCCTGAAAATGACCCAAAAGGTCTAAAAATAAGATTTTTTCTTCAAAATTGCACAAAAAAATTGCACAAAAAAAAGTATGGTCGGCCCTGTTTTGCTCGGGTCGGTCGGGTGACCTGAAACAAACTTTTTTTTAAATTTGGCCTTAGCATACATCTAGCCTGCACAGCTGGCCTAGAGCCTTATAATGGGCGCACTGTTCTTTGATACTTAGACACAAAAAGGTAACACAAGGTGAAGCTAGTGGCCGAGAAGAAGAGACTGCCTTTGTTACACATCCAGGTAGCGACATAGGTCACTTCGGGTGGGGAGCTGGGGGGCGTTACGCTATTTTCTTTAGCGATGAAAATGATAGTTCCAAACATGCGCTTGGGTGTCGGAAAGACATGGAGAGTGTGCATCTTTTTAATTATACTTCATTTAGATCCATTTAGTGGGTTAAGCATATGTCATATCTGAGACAACCTACAAGTTTCCTGCATTTATCAGCAGTATTTCAATCAATAGTTTTAAAGAAATGGCCAACACACCTGATCAAGTTTTTTGAGTTAGAGATAGAAATGTTCCCCACATTTTTCCCTAGGTCTATATCAAATATAGCGCTTTTGTCCACCTAAACACTATTGTAACACTTGTATCCTTAACAGACAGATCTAGCAAACTGACGGGTGCTGAATCAGAAATGATGGCCCCGATTCCGAGGGCCCAAGTTCCTGAGGGCCCTATAGTTCATGAGGGTCTAAGTTCCTGGGGGCCCCAGTTCTGAGGGCCCCAGTTCAGGATGCCCCTACTCCTGGGTCCTCTTTCAGAACGACTGCCGTATCTGTCGGGGTACATAAATTAGGGTTTGACGATGACGATCAGGTTCACTTTGTACTGTCGGCAACATATTTTGACGGCCCGACAGATACGGCAGTTGTTGTGAAAGAGGACCCAGAGGGCCTAAAGGCCTGATACCCTGGATCTATACAGCTTGTGAAACGGCCCCCGCAGACATGTGTAAAAAGTAGTCCCCTCACCGAGTGAAGAAAGACTGAGGTAAGCACGTGTCGTGCCGCCCAGACGGGGTCGTTACCTGAGGCACCCAACCATCCACAACAGTTAACCCTCTAAGGGCGGCACACCTAATTGATGCTTCATTGTTTTGAAATACACTATTTCCTATGCTTCAGTATATGGATCGAGCGCCGTATTTAATGCCCCTGATTGAATACAATGTGTACGTATTCAATGGGTTAAGCCTGCAGCTTCATGGAATATGACCCGAGCCCCCACTTGTGAAATACATCAGAGACAGCATCAATGAGCTTTGGCATTTGCTAATGTATGCCCTTGGTCAGCATGATACATGAATTCAGCCCTGGCGAGTTACAGAGCTACATTTGTGCATCATGCCAACCCTTCAGGAGTGTATCAACCCTGTGGGGTCTTAATGATGCATAAATGCAGCCGCAGTTACTCTATCGGGCTGCACAAATCATGAACACTAATGACATTAAAACAACATGCAGCCTCTAAAGGGTTAACTACCGTAAAACCTTGGCTATAAGCCGACCTTGGCTATAAGCCGAATGTGAGTTTGGGAGTAAAAATTCGGCTTATAACCAAAGTGCTTTTTGTTTTCACTATGTTTCTACATTATTAAAACCTCGCCTATAAGCCGATTGCGAGTTTGGGGCTTAAAATTCGGCTTATACACTGATAATAAAACCTATAGTCAGTACTGACTATACCATCATATTTTGACCCCCGTAGTCAGGGGACTATACAACTTAGTCACATATTAGTCATAAAGATAGTCAGTAGTGACTATATGTGGATCACACAAATTGATGATGTCACAGGAATGTGTGCACAGGAAACAGTTAGGATTCAAATTTGAATGGTCCATGGACTTCAGGTAGGCACATCCTTTCCTAAACCACTGTTCTATGGATATCCCTGCTTGTTATATGTTATGTTACAGTTGACTATGACAGCTTAAGATGTTATAGGGTGCATGAGTTCTCATGTTTGATAGAGTTATCATGGTAATTTGTTCCAATTTTGATAACATAGAAATGCATGGACAGTGTATGTCTAGACTGACAGAGCATGATAGGCTTACACAGGAGCCTGTCACCTGCTCTGCCTTATCCTAGCCTGTCCCCTGGCCTGTCTTATCCTAGCTTGTCCCCTGGCCTGCCTTATCCTAGCCTGTCCCCTGGCCTGCCTTATCCTAGCCTTTCACCTGCCCTGCCTTATCCTAGCCTGTCCCCTGCCCTGCCTCATCCTAGCCTGTCACCTGCCATGCCTCATCCTCACCTGTCCCCTGCATTACCTTATCCTAGCCTGTCTCTACCCTGCTTTATCCTAGCCTGTCCCCTGCCCTGCTTTATCCTAGCTTGTCCCCTGGCCTGCCTTATCCTAGCCTGTCCCCTGCCCTGCTTTATCCTAGCCTGTCCCCTGCCCTGCCTCATCTTAGCTTGTCCCCTGCCCTAGCTTTATCCTAGCCTGTCCCCTGCCCTGCTTTATCCTAGCTTGTCCCCTGCCCTGCCTCATCCTTGCCTGTTCCCTGCCCTGCCTCATCCTAGCCTGTCTCTGCCCTGCTTTATCCTAGCCTGTCCCTGCCCTGCTTTATCCTAGCCTGTCCCCTGCCCTGCCTCATCCTAGTCTGTCCCTGCCCTGCTTTATCCTAGCCTGTCCCCTGCCATGCCTCATCCTAGCCTGTCACCTGCCATGCCTCATCCTCACCTGTCCCCTGCATTACCTTATCCTAGCCTGTCTCTACCCTGCTTTATCCTAGCCTGTCCCCTGCCCTGCTTTATCCTAGCTTGTCCCCTGGCCTGCCTTATCCTAGCCTGTCCCCTGCCCTGCCTCATCCTTGTCTGTCGATGCCCTGCTTTATCCTAGCCTGTCCCCTACCCTGCCTTATCCTAGCCTGTCCCCTGCCCTGCCTTATCCTAGCTTGTCCCCTGGCCTGCCTTATCCTAGCCTGTCCCCTGCCCTGCTTTATCCTAGCCATGTCTACACTGCTGAACCTTGACCTGCTTTCAGTACTTAAGTTTCCCTTATTTCTCATGATTGACTATATATATTAG
This sequence comes from Harmothoe impar, assembly GCA_947462335.1. NCBI lineage: Eukaryota > Metazoa > Annelida > Polychaeta > Phyllodocida > Polynoidae > Harmothoe > Harmothoe impar. Next base: position 8,750,486 of record OX381711.1, on the reverse strand, counting down.
TCATAGTGACTACTTTAGACCATGAAACCATTAAATTCATAGTCACTTGACTATATAGCCCAAATCAGCCAATTTAATGGCTGACTATAGGTTGACTATATGACTAACTTACTATAGACATAGGTGACTAACTTGGTATAGTCGTTTTTGCTACATTCATGTGACTATAGAAATGTAGTCCGTAGTGACTAACATTTCCAGGTCCATTATTATCAGTGTAGCAAATAAAAACGCCAAATAAAGTTCGGCTTATAGCCGAGGTTTTACGGTACATCATATATGTGTCATTTTTTGATAATGGTGTATGAATGCAGCCCTGGTTGGAAGATACTCACTGTTGCATCCATGCATCACGGGTTGATGCACTTGGGTATGGTCGCCGTGCTGGCGAGTTACTCGCCGACCCTGTGTTGTGATTATGACACATGGCCATGGCCTACTTACGGGTCACGCTGCATGTCCTTACCCCGTTAAGGACGGATGTTGCCAAAAGATTACATTTGTCGTCATGATGCACCAATGCAGCCCAGGCGAGTAACTCGCCCGTGCTGCACTGGTGCATCATGCCGACTCTTTGAGAGTGTCTCAACCCGCTAGGGTCGGCCTGATGCTTGAATGCAGCCCTGGTGAGTTACTCGCCAGGGCTGCATTCATGCATCATGACCACCAAGGGCGTAGGGCATTAATGCATTATGCTGTCCTTAAAGGGTTAATGGGCTAGTCGGAAACCACAACAATTGGTGTCCGCCGCGAGCATCCTTTAATGTTACACTAAGTGCACATTAGCCCTTTAGGGGCCACAGAGTGTTGAATGTAAGGATATTACGGTTTGGCCATTGTTGTTATAATACTTGAGTGTAATTTACTCATCAATGCTGCATTCAAACACCATGCGCCCCCTTCTTTTTTTTTGTGGGGGGGGGGGGGTACACTCCTGAAGGATTGGCTAGATGCATGAATGCATTGTAGCCCTATCATTTCTACTTGCAAGGGCTGCATTCATGCATACCGACGACAAATGTCACAGTATATCTAAGTTTTGTTGCCCTTAAAGGTTTACTTGTCTGGTTATGTGTAAGAAGTGAGTATTGTCTGGAGCTGTGTGACAGGGGGTGGGTGGGGGGGGGGTAGGCAGGGAGAGAACTATTGGCAGGTAGACAGACAGGCAAGGGGAGAAGTGAAACAGACAGACGATGATAGAGATAGGGGACAGGCGAAGGGATAGGTGAAGGGACAGATATAGAGTGAAAGAAGATCACGGACAGACAAACAGACAGAAAAAGCAGACTGACATACATCAATGATACATCAATGATAAAGTTTGTATGACAGTAGGGAGTAGGCTGACAGAAGGTATGTTCATTTAAATAAACAGTATTTGTATCCATTGATTACTGGGAGAGAGACAGTCAAGCAGGAGCGGGAGGGGAGAAGGAGTAGCGTCAAACTAAGTTGACATCAATTATAACAGGCACAATTTCAGTGTAACTCCCTCAGCCTAATTGATCATTTTCTTTTCATTTTTATCCATGCTCTATTGTTGTTTTTATTTATAATTATGTCTGGACTTAAAAAGTGATGTCACATAGACCCTGACGCCTCCTATCCCCATGTCACTCTTCATCACTAAATCAAAGGTCCCAAGTATTGTCCACTCACCCCATAGCAGGTGATGTCATTTGTGAACCTTCCCTACGGAAGGGATGAGGTATATGAGACAGGGTCCTGTGCTATGTATGGCTCCAGTGCATGGAAGTATAATCAGAATAAACCACCGAAGCCTCCCCTTTGAGGAAGGACAAATGGGGCAATAAAATAAGTATCTACAAAAAAGGTCATCTCCAGTAGCTGCCTTTGTTGTATTCAGACGCCGCCAGGTGTCATGTATACTTAGGGAGTGATCATTTTTTTACAACGGGGGGGGGGGGTCAAAAAAATTCGGACCCCTTGACTGGGGGGTGTAAAAAATGGAGATCCCTCTTAGGGGGGGGTCAAAAATATTTAACCTTTTTTGAGGCAAAAAGCGTGCGCGTTACTATGCTTCAAAGGGCCCAAGCGCGCACCGATTTTCGACCCATGGGGGGGGGGGGGGGATTTGGCCCCACGACCGGCGGAGTGTACTCCGCGCGAATCCCCCCCCCCCCCCGTTGTTAAAAAATGATCACTCCCTTACAGGGACATCAAAGACTGGGTGAGTACTTAAAACATAGGGCAGTCAGTGCACCAAACTCTGTGTACGCCTCATCCCTTTAAAGTCAGCATGTACTGCTTTAAAGTACTATGCCATTTTGTCAGCTTGATGCATCGATGCAGCTCTGGCGAGTAACTTACCTGTGCTTCATGGGTCTGTTTCACTGGTGAGTTACTCGCCAGCGCTACTGTAGCGGGCACGTATCGCTCGGGGCAGCCCGAGTGTGCGTGGAGAGGGCATTGCCCCCCTGTGGTAGCTCAAGTACCGTAGCAGAGCAGTGAGAAGCAGCTGGCCCTGTGGTGTAGCGGTAGCATTCTCAACTCCGGAGCGGAACAAATGCATTAAAACATTGTGCAGTCCTTGAACGGTTTACTCTGTCTGTCTCTGTCTATGTGTCTGTCTCTGTGTCTGTCTCTGTCTGGCTCTGTCTCTCTCTGTTATCAGTATATGTGTACTCGCCGGCATGCATGCATGCGGCATGGTTACTAATGTCCATCAAGCATTGAGTCATACAGTCCCTAGAGGGGTTACTCTGTCTCTGTCTGTCTGTCTGTCTCCCTCTCTCTTTCTCTCTCCCTGTCCCTCCCTCCCTATACTCAGACACTGTGGGTCGCCGGTGCTGCATTAGAGCAGCATATTGTAACATGATGCGTCATGATGCATTCATGCAGCCCTGGTAAGTAACTCGCCTGTGCAGCATTCGAGCATCATGACGACCCCATGGGAGACACTTCTTTAGGGTTCTCCTGATGCACCAATGCAGCACTGGCGAGTTACTCACCATGGCTGCATTGGTGCATCGTGAAGACAAATGATACCTTTAGCGACATCTGTCCTTAAAGGGTTAAAGGGTTTACCAGCAGGGCTATCAGTATATATACACCCAGACACATCATTAGGGTTTAGCATTAGGGCTATCAGTACTTTTATATCCCCAGACACAGAAGCCACAGTTGGCAGTGAGATGTTACTGAGGTGGGTTACTTACCGCACACCAGTGAGATGTTACTACTGAGGTGGGTTACTTACCGCACACCAGTGAGATGTTACTACTGAGGTGGGTTACTTACCGCACACCAGTGAGATGTTACTGAGGTGGGTTACTTACCGCACACCAGTGAGATGTTACTACTGAGGTGGGTTACTTACCGCACACCAGTGAGATGTTACTGAGGTGGGTTACTTACCGCACACCAGTGAGATGTTACTACTGAGGTGGGTTACTTACCGCACACCAGTGAGATGTTACTGAGGTGGGTTACTTACCGCACACCAGTGAGATGTTACTGAGGTGGGTTACTTACCGCAGACCAGCAGCAGACAGAGGAGGTACCTCATGGTGCTAACAGCTGTAGGCTCCTCCTGATGGGGTAAGGGTACTCCTCCAACACGTACACACACCTCCTCACGTTAATCCATGTAGTATCCAGTACTTGGTAGGTACCAAGTGTGTCTGCAGCTGGGGAGGGGTTAGTGGCTACTGTAAGAGTAGATGCTGCAGTAGAAGTCGTAGAAGTGAGTAACTACTATGGCAGTGGTTGTAGAGCTAAGACGTTCTCACGTTAATCCATGCTGTCTGTAGCACTAGAGGTGTGTAGTATCTAGTACTGTAGAGGTACCTAGTGTCGGGATGGAGAATGAGGGTGGCTGGGTAGGTGTTAGGAGATACTAAAGTAGTGGATGCTGTACTGGATGTAGTAGGAGTTACTAGCAGTGGTTGTAGATAGACCCTTGTAGAGGTAAGACCTGTTAATGCATCCTGCCTGTTGCAGCCTGTGTCTATATTATCCAGTATGTTGTAGGTGCTTGGTACCATGTATATGTCCGGTGCTGAGGGTGGAGGATGAGTATGTGTGCTGTAGTAGGTGTAGTAGGAGTCTACTGTGACTACTATGGCAGTGCTTGTAGATGTAAGACAGTCCTTAAGTTAATGCATGCTACCTGTAGCAGCCTCTGTGTGTGTAGTAGCCAGTACTCTGTAGGTGCCTGGAGTGTGGTGCCTGGCCTTATGGCTGCAGGGAGTTAAGGGCTGCTATAAGAGTGGATGCAGTGGTGGATGCTGGTAGCAGTGAGTGGCTACTATAGTAGTGGTTGTAGCTTTTCCACAAAGGTAGGATGTTCTCACGTTAATCTATATCCTCCCTGGTAGTGCCTTCTGTATGTAGTACCCAGGGCTCTGTAGGCACCTGGTGAGGCTACACGTGGGAAGGAGATAGTGGCCCCTGGAAGGGTGTATGTTGTGGTGGGTGGCGACAGTCGTAATGGATGTAGCCTGATGTGTAGGTGTCCAGTGATGATGAATTAGACTTGGTATAAGTCCAGCAGTAGTAGACCCTGCTATAAGGGTGGACACTGTAGTAGATACAGTAGGCGTCAGTGGCTACTGTGGCAGTGGTTGTAGAGATAGGACGGTTCTCATATTAAACCATGCTGTCTGTAGTAGCATCTATGTGTGTAGGTACCCAGTGTTGAGGATGGAGTTTAGGTATATGTCATGTGGTGGTAGCGGCTTCTATGAGAGTAGATACTGTAGTAGGAGTAGTAGGAGTGAGTGACTAGCAGTGGTTTACAGGTCCTCACGTTAATCCATGCTGCTTCCAGTACTTCTCCTGTGTGTGCTACCTAATACCATGTGTCTAGCACGATGTACTACCATGTGTCCAGTGTTGAGGATGCCTCCGAGGGTAGGTAGATGTACTGTGGGAGTGGCTACTATAAGAGTTGATGTTGTGGCTACTGCAGCAGTGGTTGTAGAGATAGGACCTCCTCACGTTAAACCATGCTGCCTATACACGTAGTAGCATCTGTAGGTACCCAATGTGTAGGTGCCTAATGTTGAGGTGTATGTCCTGTAGAAGTGGCTACTATAGGAGTAGATACTGTAGTATGTGTCTAGTTTGAGGATGGAGGGTAGGTATAAGTGCAGTGGTAGTGGCCACTATAGGAGTGCCTGTTGTGGCTACTATAACAGTAGATGCTGTGGTTGTAGCTGTAGGTACTAGTGTGTAGGTTCCTAGTGTTGAGGATGTATATGCAGTAGTAGTGGCTACTATAAGAGCAGAAGTTGTGACTACTCCTGCAGTGGTTGTAGAGATAGCACCTTCTCACGTTGAACCATGCTGCCTATAGTAACATCTGTAGATACTAGTGTGTAGGTTCCTAGTGCTGTTGTATACATGCAGCAGTAGTGGCTACTATAAGAGTGTCTGTTGTGGCTACTGCAGCAGTGGTTGTAGCTGGTGGTGCTGCAGCACTGGCACTACTAGACACTGTCAGCATGGCGGGCCGGGTGTGGGGGTGAGGGGGGCATCATTACTCCTACTGTAGGTGTAGTGTAGTAGTAACTGCTCCACGTGCTGCTGGTGTAAGGTACTCCTCTACTCCAGCAGGCCCCCTCCTCACTCCTCCACCTCCAACCCAACCCAACTCTCATGTATGTCTCTCTGTATCACACTAATCCCCTCTAACTCCAACTCTCATGTGGGTGTCTGTGTGTACTACCCACGTGCATGTGTAGAGAGAGCACTACTTTTATAAGAAGTAGACTTTGACATAGCAGACGACACTTTCACTGATCCTTCTCTACTCCCATGTATGTGTCTGTATATACTACCCACATGCATGTGCAGAGAGAGCACTACTTTTATAAATAGTAGACTTTGACAAAGCAGACGACAATTTCCACTTACCCTTCCTCCTCCACCCTATCAAGCTCTACTCCCATGTATGTGTCTGTCTGTACTATTAAACCACATGTATGGGTAGAGATAGCAGTCACAGAATACCACTTTTATAAGAAGTACTTTAACATAGCAGACGACAATTTCACTTATCTTTCCTCCTGAACCTCCGCTCTACACAGAACCCTGCTCTCTCTGTCCTCTCTGTGAGTGTTGACAGTACCCACGTGGATGCGGAGGGTAGCACCCACACAACAAGAGTCTCATCAGCAGACGATATTTGGGAAGTGCTGAAGAAATCAGCACAAATTGCCCCTTTCACGTAGCAGACGACACAATGGCCAGCTTACTTGGTCTCCACTCTGTCTCTGTGTGTAATGCCCACATAGGTGTGTAGTGATAACAACCGCAGAACAATAGCCTCACAGCAGACGAATTTCAGAAAGCAGACGACTTTCAGAAAGCAGACGATATTTTGACCCTCCACACGACCACTACACACCCTGGTGGTCTCCTGTGTGCACCTGTCTGCAGCACCCACAGGTAAGGGCTAATGACTACCTCTTTGAAGCAGACGACATTCTCACAAATTATCTTTCCTCAAAGCAGACGATAATTGGAGAATCACAGACGCAGAGACTCACTGCTGATGTCACATGGGCCGCTCCTGTTATTCTCCCGGTACTGCTGTACTCTCACAAACTATTTTCCCACAAAGCAGACGATAATTTGACAATCAGACGCAGGAGAGACGCTGGGGATGACTGCTGACGTGTATAGTGTGTGTAGGAGGGTTGTACTTATTATGGCAGACGTCCAGACCTGAGTTCTTCCTCCAGGGTTGTAGGGTCCGAGTACTAGTTCACTCCCCTGCAGTGTGCGTGTGTGTGTGTGTGTGAGTGTGTGTGTGTTGGTAGGTGAGTGTGTGAGTGTGTGTGAGTGGGTAGTCCCCGGCCCCCGCACTCCCAGATAGAAATGACATCATGCTCGTTCCCTCCCCTCAAAATGACCCCCTTTTGCACAGACTTTGGGTCAGAAAATGACCCCTTTTCATGGAAAAACAAGTACATTTCATGGTAAAAAAAGCACCCCTTTTTTCCACAAAATGGTGACATACTTTTCACCCCCCCCCCTTTTCTCAAATTTCAACAAACTTCTCAACCCTCTCTGGTTCTACAATTTCCCTTGTGAGTTGACTTAAGACCACACATTAGGAATCCTCCTACAACCTTTATTCAATGTGGATGTTCAGTCTATGAAATAAACCCCTTTTTGATAAATACCAGAACTTGGCCTCTAAATATACCCATTCCCTTGGGGAACAAGAAATTACCGTAATTCCCCGTTGATAAGCCCGGGCTTCTATTGACTTAAAATGGGATATTGACCCGGCTTATAAGAGGGACAGGCTCATATTCGAGGCAGGCTTATATTATTTTCATACACTCTAATTTTTAGATTTAAAGAGCTACTCTAGCAGTCTGTCTAAAATTCTCGGATAAATTCATCATATTTACACACTTTTTGGGACATTTTTAATAATATCGTGACAATTTCTTTTTCTCCAAATTTTACCCAGCTTAAGGTATGGTACGTTAGCATCATGCAGATGAAAGAAATGTGAAAATACTCCAATTAGAAGTGAAATTATGCCCCTCTGAAGAAATTGTATTGGAGTTTCCTTCATTGACCAGGTTTATATTCGGGTCCCGGCTTATACTGATTTCAAATGGGGCATTGACCTGGCTTATAAACGGGGCAGGCTTATATTCGAGACCCGGCTTATAAACGGGGAAATACGGTATCTAAGAAAAAATACACCTTTTTCTTGGTTTTTGGGACATTGGAAGAGGGTGAAAAAAGTATCCTTAATTCAGTTTTTTGGGAACGAGCATAGGTGTCACTCCTGTCTAAGGGTGCGGGGGGCGCGGGATCCACCCACGTGTGTCCAGCAGCCTACCTAGTCAGCAGTGGCTCCCCCTGGGGAGGGGGGTGAACACTACTTTCGTCCCAGATCATTCACAGAGAAAAGAAGCAGAATCACTGTGACTCCCGACTTGATCACTGAGGTAACTCTCCCCAGGACTCTGAAGTGGCTCCCTAACATTAGCAGGACTCTATGATAACTCTATAATGACTTCTATTCTAACACTCCCTAATGATTCTACTTCTTTTCTCTGTGTTTCATGGGAAGGGTCTGGTTTGGCACTAGATCCCTAAATTCGACATGGCGACATGGACCACTTTTGGGCGTAGTGACATGGGACAGGAGGAAAAGATAGATAGTGACATAGTGCATTGGGCAATTCTTAAATCAATATGGCGACCATTTCTTAAAATCAATAGGGCGACATGGGCATTTCTTAAAATCGACATGGGACATGGGCACCCCCTCATCAAGGGCCCTTCTGGTAACAACCACTATGACATTGAGCTTGGCATTGTTCCTCGTTTAGGCAATCCCTGTTTGTAGCTTGGAGCCAGTCAACAGGAACCGAAATGTATGATGTTAGTTTTTCCATCACATTCTCTGGTTCCATTTCTGCTTCCTGTTCACTGGTTCCAAGTTAAACACAGGGACCACTTAAACCAAACAAAAACTCAAGTTCAATATCATAGTGGTCGTTACATAGTGGGAGCGAGAATAGGTGAACACCAGCACCCAAATAGTGTGTATAAAGTATCAGAAAACTACACCTGCGTTTCATGAATATAATCAGACTAAGCATGGCGGGAACCACCGGGTTACATGTCAACTTGTGCATGCGCGTATGTTCATATTCGCCTTGTTGGTCGGTTTAGCTATATTGGATTTAGACTCCACGAGATGCAGTCGCCAGCGTTCACAATTTTAGAGTAGGTGAACACCAGCACCCAAATAGTGTGTATAAAAGGGTAAAATTTGACACATACGACACACCGATATAGTACTTTTAGAATAGGACACATGCGACATGTTACTTTCGCTCTTTCACTCTTTCGACCCATTTTGTTTAATTAGATGTTGAAAGGCTACCCCCAATGTCAGGGTAATGTGAAGAATTATCCACAGGGTGCATCAGGAAATGGAACAGAAATTCATTTAGTAGTGGCCAGTAAAAGCCATTATACTTTATTCTCATCCATCCAACATTGTGCCTCTTCATGGGTAAAATTCGACACGTGCGACACGGCGACACATCCCTTTTAAAATTCGACACGTGCGACACAGCCCTTTTAAAATTCGACGGACACAGGGGAAAAGGGGTAAAAAATCGACCCATGGGAATTTTTCTCTAAGTTAAATATAGCTAAAAATCGACACGGCGACACACACCTTATGCTAAAAATCGACACGCCGACATGGTCAAAAGTTTGGGTACCCATGTAGAGGCACAACATTGCTTGAGACTGTCTCACGAGATCAAGCCAACGTGAGAGTCTTTGACCGGGTACCATTTTTGACCGGATGGCATCTTTGACCAGCTTTATAGTAGACAGTTTATTCAGGGCAGATGAAGATATGAATGGGCTGGGAAGGTTAATGGATGTTATGATTAGTAGCCCATTAATATCTTCATCTGCCCTAAATAAACCATTTTCTATTAAGCGAGTCAAAGATGGCACCCGGCCAAAAATGGCACCCGGTGACTGGGTGCCATTGGGTGTTGGGGATTGGGTGTTGTCCCAGGCTGCACTCAATGAGGTCCTCCATGTTTAGTTCTGCAGCCAATCACCAGGTGACCACTGACCCTGGCTAGTGGATGAAGCTGCATCCTGTGCTATGAGTTTCTATGACCTGGAGATGTCGGCAGTTCTGCATATTTAACTCGCTCAAACAATGTTACGTATTACTCAATATCTCTAAATATAATACAACTTAACAACGTTTTCAACTAAAGAAAACCTTTTCAACCTCCCGAAATCGTTATTCGCACTGGGAAAAAGAAGGCGCCACAACCTTTGTTAGAATATTACCACTCCCTTGTGATCAGTTTATTCCTGCTTTGTTCAATCCTCCCTTTCATTGTTCCCTCGTCAGGGGCGGATCCAGGGGGAATCTTGCAGGTCTGGCTCCCTTCTTTTGGAAAATAAAGGAGACTTTTCTAATGATATTTTGATCTGCCACAAGTTGCGGTGAGATGCTATTCGGTACTCTGGTGTTTGGTGGACCCCCCCTCTTTTCAAATTCCTGGGTCTGCCCTTAACTCCTCTACCCCCACGCCTCTGTCTCTCTGTCTGTCTCACTGTGCCCACGGCGGGGGCGGGTAGGCCCCTACTTAGGGGTGTGGTTAGGGTGTGTGACATGACAGTACTTGAGTCTATAAGTGGTACTGTACAAGTAGTGTACACTTACAGAGAGGGTGTGGAGACCACTTGTCACTCATATACCCAACACGTGGCCCATGTTTACATAAAGCCAAAAAGAAAGGTTTGATTCAGGTCACCCGACCGACCCTTTCAAAATAGGGCCGACCATAGTTTTTTTATGCAATTTTGAAGAGATTTTCGTATTTTGGTCAATTTTAGGGTCTTCGGTGAGGCTGGCTAGTACTTTCATGTTTAAAAAAAAGAAGTTAAAAATATAAATCCGACCTATCCACCCTAGATTTTCTTGCCATGTACCTGAAACACAACAATGCCTAACCATTTATAGACGGCAACATGCTTAATTGTACCCTGTCCTTTGTTCTCATGATGTATGAATACAACGACAAATGCCAACGCCCATTGACACCGTCTCTGTCGTATTTCACGAGTGGGGGCTAGGGCAGTATCACATAATTCTGTTCAGCGCTAAGACAGCGTTGAACCAACATTGATTCAATATTGATAACCATTTATCAATGGTAATTCAATGTTCTGTGCCCATGTTGCATTTAAAGGGTTAGACGGGATATATACCATTCATCTCGTGGTGACGGAAACACATGTAAAAACTGCTGACACAGAGATTTGTAAACATGTAAACTCACAGTCGTGACTGCAGAGGAGTACTTACCATAGGGCATCCTACCCGCATGGGGTATTATAGTCTATGGCTCAATTTCACACCAGATGGGTTTGTTGCAGAGGCGGGAATAACGGTTATGTGATAACCCTATTTGCTGTTATTTTAACTTGTATTGTAACGAAATAATCTTAGTATCACCACTGAAGCGCGATCACAGTTTTTTTTCTACTTCTTTGATGAAAATGTCTTACATATTGGACTTTTTTTTTACTTTTTGTGAAATAGCCTACCAATGAAAAATGATAATTCCTTTTTAGTCTTGATCTATTATCAACCTGGTATCTCTGTTTAGACACCTTTCTCTGGAAGATGGGACGATGACAACCCGGACGAGATTTAATGTGAATTTTTTGCAATGAATACAGCAATAGTTAAGTTCGAAATCATGAGGGAAGTCATCACTTTCTTTTTTGGTTTAGAAATAAAAATTCGTCTAATGTTTATCATTTTTGAAAAATTCCTTGTTTCCATGGCAACCAAATATTTAAAAAAAAGCATAGAATTAGCTTGTAATAGCAATAGAAGCAACTTTTGCTATGACTGTCACATGCCCAAATTTGAAGTAATTTGAAGTATATTCATCATATATGATTTACTTTAACAGTTTAAGTATGAGATCGAGAAAAAAAAGACATGTGCCTTGTATAAAGGGCCGATACTATACTGTCTCAGTAGACATGCTTGACATGTAAACTAGAGTCAATTTCGGTAAAGATTACATGTTTCCACCATTTTTCAACTTTGAAGTCACCTAAATGTACCTTGACACCAACAATGTTGTGCCCTTCCCTGTTGTCAAGTCATCGCCTTAAGGGGAAAACAAAGGTCAAAGTCAAAGAGTCATACAGGTAGACAAGAGAACGCAAGGGACAAATAAATAATCAGGTCAACACAGGTAGCGAGAGTAGCAGACGGGCGGATAGGTAGAAATTCTCATAAAAACTATCCCAGATATAGAGATGGCAGGGTGGAGGGAGACAGACACAAAGGCACTAGAACGTACAGCGCATGCGCAGTGGCCGATCACGTGACCCTGTTGGTGAGCTGCTCTCCCTATAGACAGAACGTGAGCCCATCAGCCCCCCCCCCTGCTCCCTCCTCACCTCACAGTGGTGCTGTAGACATCACCCCTCCCCCCGGGTCCCTGCACTCTCCATGGTACATGTACACCACCTGCGTTCCCTCTTCCCCATTCCCACTGACCTTTAGACACAAAAAAACACCCCAAAACACTGACATTTTGTCAACGCGTTCCCTTCCCATGATTAAGAGATATTCAACATATGATATAAAATTGTGTGCATTCATGATTTGACAAGGAAACATTTTTGAAAGGATAAACAAGCTTAAACTCCCTCGCATAGGTTAAAAAATACACCCAACACATACAATTTGAAAGCTGAGAAAGAAATAGCCCCTTTTCTCAATTCATGAGATATCATAGAGTGGGAAAATACCCTTTCATCACGTTTTTGGGAACGCAGGTGGTGTACATGTGTCATGGAGAGTGCAGAGACCGCCCCCCTCCCTCCCTTCCCACACAATACTGTGGACATAGTCTGGGCTGCCTCTGGGGCCGGCAGTGTTATCTGTGTTATCGTGGACAACCCTAGCAGCCATGGCAGGAGGACTGAGCACTCAGTACCCACGGGGGACGTCACCAGCGTTTCGAGCCATTATAATATGGACCCTAATACTCAGGAGATTTGAAAAAGTGAAGCAATTCCCCTTTACCCCAAAGGTATATGAATCCATAGAAGTACGAAAAACGACTTATTAGGCAAAGGAAAAAGGTGTGTTTCTGGCAAAAAGAAAGTGGGGTAGGCAGGTCGATTCCCCTGCCTCCTAATTTTGAAAGTCCCTAGTCATCAGGATGACTCACTCACTCTTTCAATAAAATATATAATAAAATTGTTGGATATTTCTGTTCAAAAACAATGCCCTGAGGTCAGACTGTTGATTAGGCGTGAGACCAACAATTTGCACTTCTTATAAATCTAGGGTCCGGTTGCATGAAACACACCTTGTCTTCTTTTTTCTGACCTTACAGGAAACTCCTGCAAGAACAACCCTTTCCTGAAAGTCCATCGCTAGCCTGAAGAAGAAAAACCTCTTATAATAAAGTCCATGAAGTTTCCTATCTATAAATACTGCTTTATTCTGCAACCCTAGGAAAGTGGAAATGCATGCAAAAAGACCCTCATTTCACCTTGTTTTCGAACGTAGGTGACTTCCTCTATTGTAGTAAAGTGCAGGGACATATCAGGGTCCTTCCGGAATCCCCTTTTCTGCCTACCCCCAGCTTCCTGCCACATTTCTATTACATCCTGGAAATAAGGAAAAGAACCATACAAGAGATTGCCAGGGAATCGCGCAGCCATTCAAAGGCCGGGTGTGGGTCTGCATTTCCTTTGTCGGTACTCCGCAGTGCCGCCATGGTGCATCATGCTGGCCCTTTTAGGAAAGCATCAGCCTATCGGCAGGGTCTGTATGATGCATTGATACTGTACAATACCCTTGCATCACAGCAACAATAGGTACAATGTGTTAAAGCAATATGCTGCCTTTAGAGGGTTGGCGATGGTGGCCTGAGGGGAGTGGGGGTGCAGCATTCTCATTACTCTCGTTCCCAGGACCTTCCGGACAGGAGGACTCTGGTAACAACCATTATGACCTTGAACTTGAGTTTTGCTGGATTTGGGCAAGCTGTACTTTGGAACCAGTGAACAAGAACCAGAATGTATGATGGGAGTCCCATCTTACTTTCTGGTACCAGTTCTGGTTCCTTCAATTCAAGGTCAGTCCAAAAAAAATAAATAGGTGTGTTTCAGGTTACAGGCTCTGAGAATCTAGGGGAGGTAGGTTAGATTTTTACTTTGGCCTGAAAAATACCCATAAATTGACTCCCAAATGTCAGCGCCGACTAGCCGCTGACGTACTCGACTCGTGGACTATTAAATTGACTCTGAAATGTAGCCCCAAATGACCTAAAATATAATTAAATTTTCAAAATTGGATAGGAATTTCTTGAGTCGGTCCTGTTTGCTAGGTAGGTAGAGTAACCTGAAACACACCTTTTGTATTTGGCCTCATAGTGGTTGTTACCGAGCCTTCCTGTCCGGAAAGATCTGAGAACTAGACTAGATTCCCATGAGATGTGAGAAGGTGGCTAGCTGAGCTGGGAGCCGGGTCGGATAGGTGGGGAGGGGGGAGTGATGATGGATTGGTCCTGCAGGGGGCGGCAGGGTGGTGTTTGATCATGTGACTAGTGGAGCCCCCTGGTGGTGGAGGTACAGGTGCCGCCAGCTGATAGCGCCACCTGGTGGGTGTCGGGGAGGGGGTGGGGGGGGGGGGGGTGGGGGGAGGGGGGTATGACTGGAGGTAGAATGAATATATAGTTTATCTTCGAGGATATGGCAGAATGTGTATTACTAGTGGTAGCCTGTACATGGTCATGCCATACAACCATTGCCGAGAACACCGAGTTGGTGGGCGGTGGTCAGTGGTTATGTAGCTGGTTATGAGAGGGTATTTAATATACCCAAAGTGTGAGATCCTTTGTCTTAGGTGTCACATGTGAGTTAAATATAAATATAAATAATTACAAACAATGAAAGCGAAAGCAAATTCCCAAAAGGGAAAATTATTGCCATCCAGCAGAAATATTGGAAGTTTCCCTTGAAAAAGTGAGCCAATGATTATGGCAAACTATAGGTAATGATTACGGCAAACTGTAGCCAAAACAGCAAACAGCATACAAATCAAACAACATCATGGACTCAGCAGCATGTGACGTCATTGCTAGGCAACCTAGTGGCGTTGCTAGGTAATGTAACCATGTTGCTAGGTGACGTTGCACTGGTGTACACTGCACACTATACACTGGTGCTATGACGTCACTGACTGCACTCTCCATGCAGAGGTTAACTCAATGTCGGCCTTTTTGTCCCCTGCTGAACCTTTTACAGCATCATGCAGAAATCTGGCATAAACTCAATCATGAACAGAATTTTCCTTCCTTCCTATTTCAATATATCTGAGAGAATCATCTCAGTGTGGGAAAAAACAAAACAAAAAAACACCTTGATTCAGCCTAACGCACCCGCTCGTCCTCCAAACAGAGAATCATTATCTCAGTTTATTTATTCAGTTAGGCATATGAATCTTCTTAAATTATGGCTTTGAAGCTGTCGATTCCAGTGCTGCAAATCCCCCACAAATGTGACCACTGCATGAAGTGCTTGGCGAAGCCTAGGCTCACTTTTAAAATAATGTTTAATTTAGGAAATTAAAGTGTGTTTCAGGTTACATGTCTGAAAACGCAGGTAGGGTAGGTCGAATTATTTTTTAAAGAATTCACCGTGGTCTGAAAAGTATCCAAAAATTGACTCGCAAACTTCAGCATTGACTCGCCGACAACGTCTTTGACTTTTTGACTATCAAATTGACTCTCCAATATTACTTTAAACATAACATCTTCTTCGAAATTGGATAACAATTTCTACGGTCGGCCCTGTTTTGTTGGGTAGGGTATGGTTACCTGAAACACAGCTTCTCAGGACAGACTCAGATTCTGTAGATTGGGTATTAACCTTAGTTTGAACCTGCAGCTCTGGCTATAGGAGTGATACGTCAATGCCAGGCGGTCTGTGCGTTCTAGTTACTTTGGGAGTGTTAATTTTACAAGGGGGTCGTTGTACTTTTCAGTGAACAGATCTAAATTTTTTCTGGTCCCACCGCAGGAGGAGTCGAATTTGTATGGCCCCCTTCTGGGCAGGTTGAAATTGAGCGTGACTGACCACATTGACCTATATTAGTGCACAGGCTTTTTCGCTAAAAAGGGGTGCATTTTTTTTTGTCCCCCCTTGAAGGGATTCACATTTTTGGGCCCCCTAAATCTATCCCCCCCCCATTGTAGTTGGAAAATGACCGCTCCCTAAGGCAAACTTTAGTTCAAAAGGTTTATTTTGTACTTTTGCATCCAACTAATCGACTGAACATTTCTGCCTATACCTTTTTCATGAACTGGTATATCTGGTTTCTTAGTGTAACCACTGTAGAAAATAAAGGTCTTCTCTGTGAAAAAAATAAATATAAAAAAAAGAGGAAACACTGGGAAACCAAACCATGATTCAACCAAGAAACCTTTTATTTCCTGTAGCCTTTGGCAGTTAGTTGGCCCATAGTGCTGAGGGCAGCTATGAGAATAGGAGTAAATATTTGTCGGTGGATGACGATGTGCCATGAAGTGGTCATTGCCAATTTTAGAGCTGCCATGCCAAGGGACTTGAGAGGAAAGTCTTCATGGGGATGGGGGCGGGTGGGGTGTATTACAAGGGGCCCACTCTATCCAACTTTAAGCATCGGTTTTTATGTATGATGTAGCATGTGACACAGCTTTCCCTAAATGTGCTTTACCGTGTGGATCACACATGTACTAAATGGGTAGGTTATAAATGGAATTGGAATAACAATTGTTCAAACAGGTTTAAATACGTTGGCATGCTCAGTTTTTATTGGTCAAACACACAGATATACAAGCCACTCACATTATGACAGTACATCTGCATAGGAAGCCTGGTTACTGCGAAGTCACCCTATGAAAGAGGACCTCAAGCGGCAGTAGGTTCATCACACCGCCTCTCTACACTGATATTCCTAGGCTCCCTATACGCCCAACCTCTCAGTCACTAGTGCCTTACCTAGTTAGTCATTTTTTGGCTCCCTATACGACCAACCTAGGTCAGTTATTTTTGTCAGGTTGGTCAGTACTGACCAACCCACCTTAGTCATTTTATTTCCAGGGGGAGCCACTGAGTGGTCATGACAGGTGGCCCCAACTACTGGTATACAAATACAACACACCAATGTTGAACCTAGGTTAGCCACTACTGACTGACCCCTCGGTCATTTTTGAATATAACTTTGCCATTATGACTAACACTCATATGACCAACCTAGGATAGTCTATACTGACTAACTCTTTCAATCTATGGATTTTCAGTGTATGGGGTTCACATCTCCAACTGAGGTGATCACTCTCCCAGCATATTTTTGGACTAGATTCAAATTGATTGCATAAATTAACATATATTTTCTGGCGTTGTATAAAGATGGCTGTATCAGTACAGAGAGGTAATCGGACCCTGATAGGCTGTACCGTGTCTCGCTGCAGAATGTACAGCAAGAAATACGGATATTAACAATACAGTGATAAAATGTTTAGGGCTCTAATACAAGTATTTTTCCTGAAATCGATTCTTGCAATATATATAAGGTGAAAACACAGTATATCAACTCTTGTTTTCTGAGATCTCTGATGAGGACAGTCAGACCCAATGTATTATGGAATAGGTTCTCAGCGACTACAATTCAGTCTTTAGAGCACTATAACATCTGGACGCTACATCAAGTAGACTGTCTCGATCAACTCTGTCATTACTTTACACCTAGGAAAAATGATGAAACATTGTCGAAAAAGAAAAAGGGTTTTATGTATCCTACTATGACCATTCTTGCGATTATTGTTTTTTCTATGTAATTTTCTGTAGAACAAAAAGTAATGTTATCCAAATTCTAGACATTCGTGGCAACTGTAGGGGACTCTAATCCCACTCGAATCGTTATTTTGTAAGTCGCCAGAGTGTATTAGTTCTCGGCCTATATATAGAGGGTGCTAGTGATAGTGAGAGGGTGCTACGATTGGGATAGGGGTGGATATATAAGGCCGAGTGGCCCAGGTGGTAGACAGACCTGACAGGGTCTCATACCGAACAGAACCGTCTGTAGCTTGAATGTACAGGAAACGATAATAAACCTCTCTTTTGCATCCAGAAATTCTAAGAACCTTCCGAGTTGTCTTTTCTGCGACCGAAAACTCTACACAACCATTATTTAAAGTAGAGCTGTGTGATGCTATTCCTCCTTTTCTCCTCTTCATTCTCACACCCAACTTCATCGCTCTTAGTCATTTGTGTTGCTTGTAAACCTGTGTATAATCTTGACCTCTAATAACCTCATACACGAAGGCAGCTACACCCCCAATTATCCCATTAAAATAGTTAAACTTCAAATTGTCTCTTCTTTCCAAATTACCTCAATATTCAATTCAGAATACCCCAGTGCTGAAGAATGTATTGCCGCAATGGCAATTTATATTGAACTAGACTTTTGAGGTTATCATTTTAGTATAAAATGGTCGTATATACTATTCACCCCTAATGTATGAATGTTTTAGAAATGAGAAGATTTATTATAAACTCTGCCTTCCTTTACCATTGTAAATGTATTGATTGGTTATTTCACAGAGATATTATCACAGAGTCTGCCATCATTTAAATATATTCCATTTCTAACTAAGTAACACACCTACCATACCACTATATAATTCTATAACATTCTATAACAAACCATTTGGGCTCTCATAGTATTGTGAAAATATCCAAATGTCTTCAATATCATAATTCTTTTTGAGCTCTTTCTTCTACTGAAAGTATTTATTTATCAAACAAAATATTGCATCTAAATAATTGAATAGTTTGATTTTTCTTTCCACCTACATGCAACAACCTCAACCTCTTTTCCAGATCACTAACCATGAACTTACCATAGTAGATTTTGGATAGATCTATCCTAGGATTAAAAAGGGTTTTGGTAACATTGTCAATGTCGGTTTCATCGCATCAACCATCACTTTAAACGAATATTTGATAAAGAAGCAACTTCTGACCATTGTTATTGCTAAAAATACATACCGAAAATAATATAATTTATTCCATACTATAACTGTAATATTTATATATACTACTTCTTTATATATTCTCATTTCTAACAAGCGCATGATATGCTTTATTTCCCCAATAACAATTAATCATATTTACCTAAATTAAATAAAGATTTATTCATATCTGAAAAATTAAAACCTCATATTCTGATACATGATTATAAAGTGTCAGGTATTTATCCAATCGGTCAGTCATCCTTTACCTCGTTCCCTCTCCCCCGGACCTGTGTGTCATAGACATGGACGTTACATCAACATGTGACATATCTACACCGTTACCGTAAAGAAAAGGGAAACCAGATGGCTCTCAACTTAAAGTATCTTATTCGATAAGCACCTTGTTATTATCAAAGGAAATTATCTTAAGAAGTTTGGAGATATTCATTTGCTGCAAAAGAGAGGTATGACTTGCCAAATCTATAAATAGTCTTTACTGACAATGGTACTGAATCTACAAATGCAGCGGTATATATAATTCCTGCATTAGACACATAATACTTAAAGTTTATGGTTATTATACTCTCGAGTGAGATCTTCGGATGAGTGACCGATCGATAATACCCCTGACAATTCATTAAAGTGGTACAATCTTCAACAAAAAATTATGTTTTTTAAATTCTAGTTTTCAACTGCATTAGGAACTTAGATGACAAATTGGATAGAAACTAAAATGATATAACATTCTATGGGGATATTGACAAGGTATATGTTCTATAAGTTAACATGTAACAATATCAAGGTGAGTAGAGTCAGTCCGGTTGTCGTTGTTACTCCAGAAGCGGTCGACTTATCGTAGTACTTGATTGGTTTGTCGTTACAGCCTGATTTGTGGAAGCAGCAGTGCTCACACAACTACAACAAAAATACATAATTGTAGAGTTCGTCTTTATGTAATTCGATTAAATAAGGACTCGAACTGCAGTTTTCATGTAGAGATGCAAGAAAACAGGGTTTATTAGTCGTTCACCTGTACAACAATGCTAATCCTTGAAGTATATGAGGTTCGATCAATGTATGTTTGGCTTTCAAATAACTTTCTATATATCACACAGTCAGAGACCTGAGAAGGTCTGCCAGAGCAAGGGGGTGAGGACAGCTTATATACTGTCCGCTTCCGATAGGGGTGCCCCCCGGCTCCGGCCGCCCGAACTACCTTGTAGGCGTTCGATTACAATACTAATATTAGTGTCCCTACACCACCCCCCTCAGACATTACATGTATACGCTTACGCTTTTAAATATATGTACAATATAATATAAACTCATACAACTGAGTTTATTCTAGTAAAGCGTTATGTTACGTCGTGAACACAGTAGGGTATATAAAAATATACAAAACTAATATTATTTACATAGGTGGTAATATATCCGAACGGCTCGACACATTTCGAATTATTAAGGACACTTGTATAGTATACATACAAACATATATAGATTAGCGACTAGAACAACTTGACATCTCTCATGACAAAAAAACAGGAACAAAAACTGAAGATCCGGGCAGCCATCCTAACCTTGTTCAACATTGGTTAGGCACGAAGTACCATCCTTTCGGAAGGACTCGGGTGTGTGGTGCTCTCCTCTTCAACAGCCGTCCTGTCCCAAACTGGACAGGCACGTTCATTCGAACGGGTTAGTGGTGCTCTCCTCTTCATTCTCGTACTGCTGCATCTGTTCTAACTGAACAGACACGTTCTTCCGAACGGGTGAATGGTGCTCTCCTCTTCAGATGTCTGGTCACCGTATACATCCTGCGTACTTCGGTTACTGCTGTTCGATGGTTCAGTAGACGTTCATACTACACTAACTCGTTCTCTTTCGAATATCAAATCACTCATATTTTCTCACTCTCGAATCGTGGGCTCACCCTTCCTCACTCTGGTTCTTTAGCAGTTCCAGAGCGGATTCGCGGGTGCCATCCCACTCGTCCAAGAACACTCCAAATACCTGCTGGAACTTGACGTTCATAGCCTCGTTCCGGTCATTTGACTCCTGCAGACGTTTCTGAGCCAAAGCAGTCCGTGATGCGGCTAGCTTGGCTTCGTTCCGAATTTTATTCGTTTCGGCGGCCAGAAGCGCCTCGTTATCTTTTTCCAGGTTCGTTCTGGTCTTGGCCTCCTGTTCAACCAGAGAGCGGGCAAATAAGTTCGCCACCCCCTGGTTGTATCGGACAGCCAATTCCCTCTGAGTCTCTTGGAAGTCGTCCACTGCCTGCTGGGCTTGGGCGCACACCACTCTGTCACTCGGATCAAAATACAGATCCACCGGTCTCGTGCTCAGTCGGGGCCTATTGTCCGGAATCTGAGTCAATACAGGTTCGACACGTGCAGGAACTTTCTGTGAGCTCAATTCTGGGAAGTCACCCGTCTCCGGCCCACGGGTCGGATCTTTCCGGTCGAACCAAGCAGGTGGATTATCACTCTGGGAAGCTGACGCTGATGCCGAACTTGCTGACGAGGACGGACGTGACTCCGACCCCCCACTCATTGGTGACTGATAGTCAGTCGAATCTTTCCGTTTCTGCTGCTTCGACCTGGAGTCACGAGCCACAGCCAGGGGCTTCTTAAACTCCGAGGTTTCGGGAGAATCGGACCGAGATTTCTTTCCTTTGACACTTGCTGGGCTGCGGCTAGCCCGCCTCTTCTCGTCAATCTTTGCCTTGGGTGGATCACCCCTCCATACACACACTCTAGAGAATAGTTCGTTCGTCATTTGAAATTTCCCTCGAGCTCTCACTAGGGCAATTCTCGCACATATCTTGCCCTTCTTGGACTCATGCACATTACAGAATGAATCCGTCTTCACGCCGATGTGCTTGAAGTCCGAAGGGATCATTCTGTTGTATTCTGTCATCACTTTATCGTGCAGACTCATTACTTTCTCGCGCGCTGCACTCAGTCCGGGGCTGTGACAAAACTTCAGATGGCGAAGCATCACACCCCTTCTGGGAGTAACGCAACCATTGCAGGTTGCGCTATCCCTCTGTCCTTTCGTATTGGCACATTCGTAGACCACTGTGTGGTGGAAGTGCCGTTCGCACAGATGCCTTAGGAACCGCATTGCTGTCGGATATGTCCTGTCCTTTCCTTTCTCTTCTATGCAAATGGTGAACGGGCAATGTCGCTCACCGTCTTTCTGATACCAACATAAGTAGGCCCAGCGCAACTTCGACTTCTGGTCTCTTATGTAGTAACTATCGGGGTATTTCGTTAGTTGTTTAAACCACTCCATATAGAAATCTGATGGCAAGGGATCGTCCTCGGTTTCCCGAATCCAATCTTCGTCATCACTTTCGCCATTCATATTTCGGGGTTCGGGGCAACCGTACGCTTTCTTGCCCTTCGCACATTCCTCAAACGAACCCAGAATGAAGTGTGCGAACTTCGCCTCACTATTCTTCCAGATTTGTTGATCTCTTTCTCGTTCTTCCTCATCTTTCGACCCCTCTTCATCCTCTCCCTCTTCTTCCTCCTCTGGTTCCTCCTCATTTGGAACCTCCATCTTCTCCTCCGGATCCTGTGTAGTTGGATCCGGATCGGTTTCCGGAGGTTCGCCACCCGAGTCCGGTCCAGACTCGTCGTCCGGACTATCTTCGGGTTCACTCACTTTGACGGCCTTCTTAGTGGCTCCTTTAATAATACCGCCGACCTTGGCGGCGGCAGCAGCCTGAACGGCAGCCATCCGTCCTTTCAGTGGATTATCACTTGAAGGATCTTTCCTGCCCACTACCTCTGTGACTTTAGCAATCACTTTAGGAGGCACAGTCATTTTTGTGTCTTTCTTAGATTCCTTCAACTTCTTCTTTTCTTTCGCTGACAGGACCGGTGTGAAGGCACCCTGGTCACTGTCAGATTCGGTGTCGGTCAGAGACTTTTTCTTTGTCCTTCCCTTCACGCCTTTACTTTTCGTTTTCTTTGGGGTTTCCTCTCCTTCGGTTTCGCTCCCTGTTGACAGACCGCCTTTTTGTTTGGCGGCCTTCAGGATTGCTTTGCCCTTTCGGATGGATGCCAGTCGTTCTTTATGTTCAGCAGAGGTCAGTTCTTCCTCTGCCCCGGGAACATATGCCCTAGTGGCGTAGGTCCCCTCTCGAATCATCGTGCTGATGATTCCGTTCAATTTCTCCTCCGGCTCCGAACACTCCTCCAGTCGACGAAGTAATTCGTCTCCATTCAGAGTGTAGAGCCTCGGGGCGTCCGGATGCTCCGCTCGTTCTACCCAGTCTTCTGCAGTCCTGGGTTCTTTCTCCATGTCGGGTTCCCGGTACAGTACCTCTCCTGCGATATCCATTCCGGTAACCCCCATTCCAGTATGGTCAGTCAATACATGGGGTAGGTTCGGAAGGCGATTCTGTCGATATGCGATTTCGCAATCGAACATCGCCCTTCGGAACGGCTGACTCACTTGCAGTCCAGCCTCAGTCCGGTTGTAAAACAGGAGCCATTCGGATGGCAGTGCTGCGTACTCTGTCGGGGATAGGAAGTGTCGAACGCAGTCCCTAGTGGTTGCGTCCCAACACTTTCGTTCTCCTTTTAAGATCCGGTCGTGAACATGGACTTCCCGACCGTCGTACCTGGATTTAAATCCATCCAGATTCGGTTCGAGCAGCGGCTCGTCCGATCGTTCCAGGATTTCTTCAATCTCCATTCCCTCCATTCCCATGCTACTCTCCTCTGCTTCGGAAATATCCTCATTCAATGCACGTTCTTCGTTCTTGGTAACTGGCGACATCGCCTCGGTCTCCATAAATGCTTCGGACACCTCGTCGAGGGCCGATCGTTCGGAATGAGAGCCAGACGCCGAAGCCATCGTGACACTCAAAAAGTTCTTTCACTCGATAATAAATGAATGACAGGTACCAGGACCCTTTCTGCGGGATCCTGGCGACTTCACCCACCTGCTATACACCGAGTTCACTTTCAAACAGTCTTTATCTCCTCGCTTTTGTGCTCTGATACGCTTCCCCTTGCTCTGTCCGGCGAACCGTAAACAAATATGGCGGATTGCTGACCCGCGTCGACCTTTGCGCACGCGCGTCGGTCTCGCGAGATACCGCGCATTCGGCGAGACTTCAGTTTTCCCGCGCTTGCAAAATATAAACAATCATTCACCCTTCCCGCGCGTCACTCATTACGATCAGGTAATTATAGCACTGATACCCTCACCGCCCTGTCGAATTCATCTCGAGTCATTATGGATCTAAATACGGATAGCAACTACTAATCCGCCGGATTATCCGTCCATTACCCACTGGCACATTCACAGGTAAGTTTGTTGGATTTCTGACTTTTATCGTGATCATTCCTACATAGAAGACGAATTACCCGGTTACCCCGGTAATTATGACAATATTTAACTGATTACATCGTTGTGTTTCAGGTTAGGTAACAGCACCCCTCACCCTCAACCTAGGGCTGCGACGAACCCCTACTGGATTCTCTTTACACCTGACATTCGGAGAGGTTTTCGCCCGTTCCCTCGTAGCCACAGAGGGGACAGTCCTTCTCTTCCTGTCTACACCTGCCGAGACATTCTTTGTTTTCTCCGATCTCTTTGGAGATGATTTAATTTGCACCGCTTCCTTCTTCACCTTCCTGGGTCTACCCGGACCCCTCTTCTCGATTACTCTATCTAAATCCCTTTTCATCTCGTCTTTCTCTTCTTGTCCCATTTTGAACATTTCCGAGGAGTACTCTCTCCCTTTCCATGGTTTCAACCGGGCCACATTCGATTTCTGATTCCTCCCGAACGTATCTCTCATCAGGACTGTATCATCACTTATTCTTTGGGTGATCCTCCACGGACCGTCCCAATTGTCTCTCAGCTTGATGCCAACCAGGGGTTCGTGGTATCTCGCTACTAAGTCCCCTATCGCAAACCGCCGAACCTTTAGGTTAGTATCATAGCCCACCTTCTGCCATTTAGCCGTCTTTCCCAACTCCTTTCTTACTAATTCATAAGCTTTTTTGAATTGTTCCTTCAACGCTTCTACGAACATGATCTGACACGGGACATCTGGGTTCATTCCCACTACTCCGAACACCAGATCCGCTGGCATAATCAAATCCTCTCCGAATACTAACAGATTCGGAGAGCAGTTCGTACTCGCGTGTACCGTGCTGTTATAAGCATGGCAAACAAAGTCACACTGCTCATCCCAATCATCCATTTCCTGATTTATCAAACTCTTTAGGACCTGTATCAGGGTACGGTTGAATCTCTCCACCTGACCATCACTCTGCGGT
The DNA here is from genome assembly GCA_947462335.1 of Harmothoe impar. Lineage (NCBI taxonomy): Eukaryota > Metazoa > Annelida > Polychaeta > Phyllodocida > Polynoidae > Harmothoe > Harmothoe impar. The sequence goes on along the minus strand of OX381711.1, from coordinate 8,725,597 downwards.
CGATACGGATTGGTTCGGGTCTTGCAAATGGCCAATTGATGACACATTTCCTGCCATAGATTCGATTCGAACTCTCTCCCTTGGTCGCTATGCAACATCAGAGGCACTCCCAAGTACAGTATCCATCCCTTCACTAACATTCTAGCACAAGTTGCTGCTTTGTGATCCTTCATTGGGAATACCTTCGTATACTTCGTATAGTAATCCGTTACTACCATCATACATGTATTTCCTTCCGGAGTTGTCACAAATCCTGTAATTATATCCACTGCCACTCTTGCGAACCTTACTCCAAACAGTTCCTGGGTTAAGGGCATTTTACCCAACCCAGGCCCGGGCTTGCTCGTACAACATTTCGGACAAGTGTCTATCCATCTCAACAGATCCGTACTCATACCTGGCCAGTAATACATTCTAGCCAGCCTTTCCAGAGACCGTTTTCTCCCAAAATGGCCACTGGTCCGATGCCCATGGCAAAAGAACATTATATCCCTTCGCATGGCAGTAGGAATAAAGATCTGTCTTGACTTATTTCCCAACGCATTCGTCTTCCACCTATAGATCAGTCCATTTACCACCTCTAACTCTGTCCATTGAGCTATTAGTCGCCTCATCTCCCTATTCTCCAACGATATTGCTGGCCGAGTCGGGACCCTTCCTTCTACAAGTAACATCTTCAGACGGATACTATTCGCATCTCTCTCCTGGAAGCTCTTAATGGAGTTCTCGTCCCATTCTAGTATCACGGGTTCGAGATCTCTAAAAGGCTTTCGGACTCCTGCCAACACGGCATTATGCTTCCCACAATCATCACATCCGTCATTCTGACACTTCCTCACCGGGATTCGCGACAACGCATCAGCGTTCACATGCTTAGCCCCCTTTCTATGCTGAATTTGGCTATGGTCCAATCCGAACTCAGATAGGTGTGCCAACCACCGTCCTATCATACCTTCCGCATCCTTAAAGTTTAATAACCACCGCAGGGAGGAGTGATCCGTACGTAAAGTAAAATCAGATCCCCACAAGAAGTGCTTATATTTCTTTGTATATACTACCACTGCCAATAATTCCCTCTTTGTCGTACAATAATTCCTTTGTGCCTTACTCATTGTATTGCTTGCAAATGCGATTGGAACCTCTTTCCCATCTTGGACTTGAGACAAAGCTGCTCCTATACTTTCATTGCTCGCATCAGTGTCTAATATGAAATGGCCATCCGCAGTGGGGTATTTCAAAACCGGTGTTTCCACGAACAACCGTTTAATCAGTTCGAATGATTCCCCTTGTTCTTTCCCCCATGGGAACTTCTCCTTACGTCTCCCTGGGGTCCAGTGCGACAGACATTGTATTGGATAACTTATCCGGGAGTATCCTGGTAAGAAATCTCTATAATAAGAACAAAATCCTAGGAAGGATCTTACTTCTTTCGGTCCTTTAGGAATGCTCCAGTCTGTTACAGTCTTAACCTTCTCCGGATCAGCCTTCACCCCATCTGTTGAGATGATCCGTCCTAGATAGTTAATACTTTTCTGAAACATATTACACTTTTTAGCTTTCAGCTTTAATCCATTCGAGATTATTCGCTGCAACACCAACTTCAGGTTCTCCAGGCATTCCTCGAATGTCTTTCCGAATATGATCACATCGTCCAGATATACCAGACATTTCTTCCACAATAAGTCATTCAGTAAAGTCTCCATCATTGCTTCAAACGTGGCCGGAGCATTACAGAGTCCGAATGGCATCACGTTATACTGGAACAACCCTACATGGCTCGAAAACGCAGTTTTCTCCTTGTCTTCTTCTTTCATTCCCACCTGCCAATAACCAGACTGCAAATCAATCGTACAAAACCATTTATTTCCTCCGAGGGAATCAATGGTCTCATCTATCCGGGGGAGCGGATACGAATTCTTTTTAGTCAAGCCATTCAGTTTTCGGTAGTCTATACAGAACCGGATACTCCCATCCTTCTTTGTTACCATACATACTGGACTACTCCAAGGACTGGTGCTCGGAGTTATCACTCTTTCCGCCAACATCTTCGTAATCTCTTCTTCCGCCACCACTTTCTTTGCTAGCGGAAGACGTCTATATGGTATCTTTACTGGATTCGCCCCTTCTGTGTTAATTGAGTGCAGGACTCGATCCGTTCGTCCCAACGGCTCTCCGGGCCGCGCAAAGGCTGAACTACACTCGGTTAACATCTCCCTCAGGGCCTTCCTCTGTTCCTCCGTCTCTACTCCGGATCCCTCTATTAACTTTTCCAATCCTTCTTCCATTACTTCATTGTTCGGGACTAGTCCACTTCCATTCTCAAAGCTACTGGTGACCGCTTCCGCAGATATCACTTCTCCCACTACAGTGCCTTTCTCTAGGTAGATGGTTTTCGAACCCGGGTTCGTTATAGGGGCCACCCCCCATGCTATGTTGCCTATCAGGGTGTCGGCTGACTCCAAACCCTTCTTTCCCAACACTGCCACATTAGGTTCGAAAACCCCCGGAACGCCCCTCTTCATCCTACTGGAGGCTATTAACACATCACATGCCATTCCGGGAGGTATTTTTACCGTCTGTACCACACTCGCTACTCCACTAACTTCTCGTGCCAGGCATTGTATCCTGTCTTTGTAGGGACGATTTACTTTCAACATTCCAGTGACGGGGTCCAATTTTACCCCATATAAGGAAGCGAAATCCATCCCAATGATACCATCATCTTCTATCCCAGCGACAGTAGGGGAAATGATATATTCCCTACCACCCACCAAGATGATCATACAAGTTTTACCAAACGTTCGTATCTTGCTCCCATCAGCCGCACATGCATTTACCCTCGTTGTGAGGTCATCATCCATGTTCGACACCAGATCGTAGAATCTTTTCGACATAGCGGAGTGGCTAGCTCCGGTATCCAACAAAGTTCTCCCATTCTGCCGTTTACAGATACGGACACATACCATCTCTTTCCTCCCATCATAGAGGGATTACTTGCGAACCTTTTGATGTCGTCTGCCATGTCAAAATTGAATCCGAATCCTTTCAAATACTCCAGACACGGATGACCTTGGGGAAGGCGGATCCCCCCGATCCTGGATAGTTCCTCTACCCAACCTTCCTCTCTATTGGTGATCGGTTTCCCTTCTTTGCTCTCCCTGGCAACTGTCTCACCAATACCCCCAGCCCCACATGTTTTCGGCTCATCAGCATTTCCCATGCTGCTGGGCGGATACATTACAGACTCCTCAATCGCGTTCGTATGGATTGTATCCTGGCATACTTTATTCGGGGTCGTCAGCTTGCCTTCACGGACAACCCCCTCTAATTTCCCGCCTCCTCTCTCTTTCTTTCTCTCCAAACTGGTTTCTCGGCCGTACATTCGGCTGCGAAATGTCCGGTCTCCTGGCACCTGAAACACTTCACCGTTGCTCGATCCAGCTTCGGTCGTTTCTGATAGTCCAACAATCCTTTCATTTCTTCTATCATGGCCATTAACCGTTTCTCATTCTCTGATGACGCTCCTAACTGGGGGGTAGGGATGGGCTTAGAGCTTGCCTCTACTGGCTTCTCCTTCTCGGGTGGTTTACTACCATTTTTCTTCCACCGATTCTTTCGATCCCACTTATCTCCCCCTATTGCTGCAATTCTTTCCTCATCCGAACCATCGTCCGAATCGCTTTCCTCTGGAGCGGCCGTATGTGCAGACGCCACTCTTTGGTTGGGTACGAACCCAGAAAGTAGTCGTTTCTTCTTTTCATGCTGATCGATAGCCAAAAAGAAGTCTACCATTGAGGATCCTCGCCCCCATTCCTTCTGGACGAGTTCAGCATGGGACGGATCCCTCAGTCCTTTTATAAAGTGTGTGAATAGTTCATCTAAGAAATATTCATCATCCCGTCTCCAATAAGGTCGAGCCTTTTGCAACAATCTTTGAAGCTCTAGTCCGAATACTTTCGGAGACTCTTTTGGTTTCTGTGTTCGTACCTGGAACTCCGACCAAGGATCATTCGCGGACAGCACCCCAAAAATGTGTGTGGCGGCTGCCACCAATTGGTCATAGTCTCCATCTTCCCCATACGTCTCTCGCCAATCATCTACAGCTATTCGTCCCGGACCCTCACTCAACCATTTAATGAGAGGACCCAAGGAAGCCTCCTTGTCCCACCCATGATAACGGTTATCGTCGCAAAAGTCTTGGTAGCTTTCCTTCCAATTCTCTCCATTGAACCGTCGGGGAGTTCGAACAGGCTTCCGGGCACTGTTCTGACTCCATACCAGTCTATCAGACTGCCTCCGACTCCATTCCATTATTTCTGACTCATCTTCCCGGGTCCGACTGCAACAGTCTATCCCCATTCCTTGTATACAAGGATCGGATTCCACTATGGCAGCAACCCTCGGGCCCATAGATGATCGTTTTGTCAACCTCCTCGGGGCAGGGACCGGTCTTGGTGCCCCTCCTCTTGGATTTGGCTGGGTTCGTTCAGGACTGGGGGGGTAACCTCCGTACGAACCAGGGTTCGGCACAGTTCCGGCTCCTCCTCCCGGATTCGTTCCGGGGTTCGGAGCACCACCTGTCCCCCTGCTCGGAATCGATCCACCCCCTTCATTATAGGACTGATGTCCTTCGTTCGATCCGGCTCCGGGTAATGGTGCCCGATACTGGTAGGTTATATTATATATCGGTGGTGGTGGCACCGTATAATTATGTCCTGCCAGCGTGTCGTCCGCAAAGGGATGCAGAGAGCCGTAACTATGGTTCATTCGTTTGGGCGGGACCTCGCTCGTAAGATCATGGGTGCTAGAGATCTCTTTCTCTTCGGTTCCCCCATACGTGACTTTACGGTAAGTCTCATTCGGGACAGTTCCCCCATGGGTTCGTTCATACTTCCCCTCCGAAACGACCCCCCGTGTTTCGATTGGCTCTACCGTAGTCAATATCGGACTAGGTGTGGATGCAACGTGTTTAGGTAGCTTGGCTCCCTCATTCATTGATTCCCGGCTCCTAGTCTCTTCTTCTTTGCGGATCTCTTCTATCTGACTCTGATAAGCCAGGTAGGTATCATTGATTTCATCTTTCTTTTTCTGAATATTTTCGAGGTCAGCCTTCATGTCGATTCGAGCTTGCTTCAACGCCTCTCGTTCTTGCTCGAACTGTTCCCGCAGGGCCTGGCCGGCTTTCTCTTCCCTCGAATAATCAGCCTTGATTTTCTTGACCCTTTTGGATTGTCGCTCGATCTCGCTTTCATAGGTATCCCGAAGATCACGACTTCGGCGAGCCTCTTCCTTCTCTTTCTGGAGTTGTGCTTGCTCCTCGGTCAGACTGTGTTGAGCAATCTTAACCTTCTGTTGGACCTTTGCCAATTGAGAAGTTTCGAGAGCCAACTGTTCACTTATATATTTCCTATCCGCTTGGATTCTGGATTTTACTTCACTCAATTCCTCTGCTTCCTTCTGGTTCCGTGCGATTACCCTTGCCTTTTCGTTGGCCAATCGGATCAAGTCCTCATTCATGGCTGTATGCCGATCCCTCATTGACTCCTCCTCTGCTTTCAATTTCTCGCAGTAGGCGTCATAGTCAGGGACCTGTCGACCTCTTCTAGACAAGTCTCGTTCCATATGTCCGAGGTTCGGTTCGGAGGGAAGCATGTCTGCCCATGGGTTCCCTCTGAACGGATTGGTGTTCGGCACTGTTCTGATAGGAGGAAATTCTCCCGGAGTTCGAAAAATCAGACTCCTCTTTCAAGATTTTTTATTCTCTGGGGTATGCATTCGAGAGGCAATATCCAAGATTTCATTTATTGGGGCGACTGTGTAATCCAGTTCCCCCTCTTCCAGCTCGGTTCCCGATCCTTCATCCCCCCCGTTCCTTGACTGAGCCTCTGCCAGGGTCAGTCCGCTATCTTCTACATAAAAATCCTGGTCACGGCACCAGTGTAGAGTTCGTCTTTATGTAATTCGATTAAATAAGGACTCGAACTGCAGTTTTCATGTAGAGATGCAAGAAAACAGGGTTTATTAGTCGTTCACCTGTACAACAATGCTAATCCTTGAAGTATATGAGGTTCGATCAATGTATGTTTGGCTTTCAAATAACTTTCTATATATCACACAGTCAGAGACCTGAGAAGGTCTGCCAGAGCAAGGGGGTGAGGACAGCTTATATACTGTCCGCTTCCGATAGGGGTGCCCCCTGGCTCCGGCCGCCCGAACTACCTTGTAGGCGTTCGATTACAATACTAATATTAGTGTCCCTACATAATCATAATAGCTGTTATAAATATATATGCTTCATTATTACTATAACTATATTTGAGTAACAGTGTCTATTGGACTTTTGGTAAATTTCCCCATGATCAGTTAAGTCATCAAGATGTATGAATAGTAGAGGACAAGTATTTTGCTTTTGCTTATAATACAAATGGATGTAAAGAGCTGGGGTGTTTACAGTGCTAACTTCTGCAAGCTATGTATGTACTCATTCTTTTGTTTGGTCATTAGTATAGGCTTAGCCTATCGTAGCTCATATTCTGACAGAAGACACAATGTGTACTTCTGTTTCGAGAGTGGTTGATAATTAATCTGCCATATAGTTGTAAATTCTATCTGTGCATATATATACATACATACATAGAGACAAAAGGCTGACTAGGATAAGGCCCAGCTACCACAAGTATCAATAATTTTGGCTTTTTATATTTTTTATTTGAAGCCATTGAATGAAGGAAAGACACATTTTTCTCAGCCCATTGGATGCAGCCACATTGTATGCAATGGGTGGGGGGGAGGGGGAAATTGAATACGGGGCTTTAGTCCTTAAGCATAGGAAATCTTGTATTTCAAAAAAAGAAAACCCACCTTAGTCTCCTGTATGCTGTATGGAGTAAAGCACTGATCCACCGTGTTAGCAGGACATGCCTCCGGACAAATGTCTGTATACGGAGCACACCACCGCGTTATGTTGAGTACTTTCTTATCCCAATGGATACGCGTCTGAAGAATAACATAAAAAATGGGGTTTATAATAATGAAAAGAAGGCTCTTTAATTAAAATTGATGTCTATCGGTTAAATATTTTGCACTGGCTATCCGATTTTGTTGCACAGTGTATATATATATATATATATATATATATATATATATATATATATATATATATATATATATATATATATATATATAATGTTAAATTGAGTACTGTGTATTGTTTTTGTTGAACGAGATGCTTGATGGTAGAAAACATTATTTTTACCTAAATTTTTATCTTCTAAATAAGAAGGACATCCATCTTTTCTTAGAGATTCATTGACAAATCAATGCTGATTAAACATACTAGACACTTGCTGACATAGTGTATATGGAGAGATTTAAAGATACATTACCACCTAAATCGACCGAAAATCAAGTTATGAAATAAACCCAATATAGACTTCCATTCATCATTTCCTTTTCAACTGAGAGGCCCTTTATCATAGGAATGCCAAAATTTGAAATCTAGATGAAATACTGAATGTAGGGCTCTCTGGTATGAATTCACTGTGAGAGCATATGTGTTTTGGTTCTTCATAATGCACCCCTTGCATGTTATCATTTGTGATGGCTCGCAATTATATATTTTGCGCCCTTTAATGGTCAAGAGAAATAACAGACTCCAAATTCCTCATATATAGACTTACAGGCACTTGGTATATGGAAACATAAAGAAAATAAAAAATTGCCCAAAATTAGCTTGTAATGTATCTTTAAAGTTATACTCACCCTACACTGGTGAGTGGTGCCCAGGTTGGGGCAGGGGATGAGGTGGTGGGGCATCGGCTTCTCACATCCGAAACCCGTACAGTTGTAGCACGCATCTGGAACACCACAACACAGTTAGAAGGCAATCAAAAATCCAGGAATTATACAATATACACTGACTTATATCCATCTGTTAATGGAAGGAGACCAGCCATTTGTATTAATATCATAGAGAGCTTGAACTGGTTAAGTCTATTCGTAATCTGGCTAAATGGATGTGGGGACAATTATTTATTGTGACACTCACTATGGAAAAAGGTTAGAACCATGATTGTATCCTTCAAGATCTATAAAACTACAAGAACAACAACCCTAAGGATACTGTCCATACACCGTATTACTGTGGAAAGCCAAAAAGGGTTTTCATAATAACTGTCACAGTAAATATTCACCCCCACATCCATTTAGCCAGATTACAGATAGCATCTTTGCTTGAACTGCTGTTCTGCCAGGACACATAGTGGTGAGAGTTGGAACTGCTTGGTGGTTGCAGCATGCTGCTCACCCATACCCCACCTGGTGGACACTTTTTGAACTGCTGTCAGGGAAATCAAGTTCTTTGGTTACCGGCTTGTTGCTTGCTTGAAGCCGCTGGGAGTGGACCACTTGATATTCACCACTTTACATAATTGTGATCGTATAGTATGTTGATGTAGTTTTGTTTTTTTCAAATGAATAAGTCGTGCATTTTCTCCAAGTCCCAATCATACATGACTTGCCTTCACCATTATTGTTAACAAATGCTAGAATTTCCAGTCAGTATTATATGTTATCATTTAATGGTCACATGGTTAAACTGTCCCTTTTTGGCTTATCATATTTTATACAAGAAATAATCAATGATGGACAGAAACAAATACTACATCATATATGCTATATCATACATCGATACAAACAAGACTAAATCTGGTCAATGAAGTCTAATCTGATCAAACGTCTACTGGGGTAGTGCCTTGCAGTACATTTGCCAATAATATTTTGAAACTAGCCCAGTTCACATATTGCTGAGAACCAATCGCTGTTTGCATACATACTTCCCTCAATAAAATTGTCTAAAGCTAACAAGTTGCTGCCTTTTCTAGTTACTCTTTATTTGAAAGAAATACACTGAATTTAATACGACTTGAGTATCCGACTGCAATATTGAATAGACAACCTACCCACACACTCTTCTGATGTTTCATTGTTGGGCACTAGTTTCCCGGTACATTTATGAGCGTCGCATCGTTTTGGCCGCTGTCTGATCACATTGCAATGGTCCAGATTATTGGCTGAAAAAATAATCAAATATGATCCATATCAAGAGTGAGCAACATTCTAAGCAAGACATAATTTTAATTTGTTGAATATCATAAAAATGGATAATACTTGTTCTAAACAAAAAAAAAGAGAACTAAATATAAGTTAACTTACCGACACATGAGAGTTTGTCCCAGCTAAGGGAATAGGTGGCCTGGCATTGTTTACATTTGGGTTTGGTCTCGTTTGGTAACGGGTCATCACATGCAGAGCAGTGGCCGAACCCTACCGAGCACTCTGATATAGAGATAGGAAGGGGTTGAAATAATATTGATATCATGGTTATGAAGTTACAGTATTCAAACTAACAAGATGCATCACACATGACAAAACTGATAGGAATAAAGACATCTACCAAGCCATAGTCTACATATTCAAGCAAAATATATTCAATCAAAGTCAAATAATGGAGTAAGGTACATACAAGTTTATGAGAATGAGGACTGAGGAATGTTTAAAACAATTCTTAAAGATGCCACTTAATTGATCTAAGGTTATTTTATAATGGTTAGATAATCAATCATGGTGGTGTGAACAACCTTGAAATACGGTTATGAAATACAGGATTACCAATGCTTATTTTTGATTAAAGAACACAAACAACCTGCAGCTGTATTTTGCATGAAATTAATCTGTAGCAGATATGTCACTCAAATAGTTTGTTGAATATTGCCATGTTTATCATCAAATTACTAATTGAACTATTACTATCAAATTATTAAAATGAGAACTTTGGCCATGAAAATATTTGTGAAATTTTTCCACCCTCAACGAGCCTAATGTCTAACTCTCTACCATGATGCGTAAGTCACCGAGGGAGTTGTGTATTGAGTCATAAGTGGGAAAGGAGCTGTTTACTGTAAAACAAATAAATTAAAAAAAACAACTGGAAAAATTGAAAAAGATGTGCTCACCCAGACACTGTTGTCGGTTGGGGGTGAGGTAGTGCTGGTCGTCACACTGCTCACAGACAGTGGAGTTAAAGCACTTGGCACAATACGTGACGCACGCTGTAAGAGGAAGTACATGAATGTTTGCATTTAACCCTTTAAGACGTGTGTTGCTAAAAGATGACATTTGTTGTCATGACGCACCAATGCAGCCCTGGCGAGTGACTCGCTGGGGCTGCATCGGTGCATCACGCTGACCCTCCGGGAGTGTCTCAACACCACAGGGTCGGCATGATGCTTGAATGCAGAACTGGCAAGTTACTCACCAGGGCTGCATTCATGCATCATCACAACCAAGGTCATGATGCATTAAGGCATGATGCAGTCCTCAAAGGGTTAAGTAACTTTAAACTGCCTTGAAGCAAAATTTTTAACGGATTTAAGTTCAGTTATGCCATGTACATGTGATGTAAAGGTTATGATGGCTTTGAGTGGCATAAAATATGCTTAAAGTGCCGGCCATAATCTCAGCTTTCCATACAGCTATCATAAGTATATTTCTGTGAATTTAAGCATTTCGACTATATGCGCTGTCATTAAAGAAGCATTACGATTCGTATCCGTTTATATAAAATTGTATTTAATGCGCTATATGAAATCAATATAAACATATATTTATCCCAGGATTCTGCCATTTTGCGTTCTGTTATCCACATTTTGCCGTGCTGATATGTCAAGATAAAGCACGCATATATGCCTGCCAGAATAAGACTTTACTGCATATTGCATTACTGCCTACGAAAATTCATCCAGGAACCGAACCCGGGCCACAGCTGTGGAAAGCACACTTGCTGACCACTCGGCCATGGTGGGATGAACGCATTAAGATGTTGTTATCGAGGCACTTGTTCGGTGTAGGACTGGCTATCTGCACTCCGCCTTGGGCGTTATACGATAGCCGGCCCTACACTTAACGCTTGCCTTAATAACAGCCTATTAGTGCATCAATAAATGGCCTGTGTAATGGCCTGTGTGCGTAAAAAGGTTTTCGGCAGATTGCTTACCTGTGCAGGCCCCGTTGTTGAGCTTGTAGCCCACTCTGCATGTCAGACAGTTGGTGGCCGAGTCACACAGAGCACATCCCCCCGCACATCCTGACATGGGTAAATGAGGAATAGTTTACTTTTGAGAAAGATGACAATTCAGGAACAAAAATAAATTTTGACAAAGATACCACTGCACGTTTTCTGAAATATACTATATATTCTCAAAAGTGGAAAGAAAGGATTTGATGGTTGGAAGAACTGCCAATACAGAGTAGATATTCTGCTCTTAAGCATTGTACAAATTGTATTCCAGCAGTCATGCCACTTATTTTTGTAATTTGGTTTATTTATCCTGGGTATGTTCTATAGTGCAGGTCATGTATGATAATAATATCCCAGTCTAATAATTCTAGTCGTATTTGAGCTACCGTATTTGACGTAACATACGCACAGTGCGCTTATAAACTTATTTTAAACCTAAAAAAATTTTAAACGAAAAAAACGAAAACAAAATTTAATCCTAATAAGCGCACACCCCACATATGTCTTGCTGTTGTAATCCCATATTTGATGTAACAAGCACACAATGCACGTATTCCTTTACACCTTTCTAATAGTTTATAGTTAATTTCGGCTAAATATCTGACATATTCTGGGGTTTTACAGTCTGAAATCGACCCCAGTCGATAGTCGATACCATTTACATAGGAGAACTATAGGAATTGAATTAAGGCCCGTCCTTCTGGGAACTAATGGTTCTCAGAGGTCGCCCCCATGGCAGGCTAAGTATTTTTTGGTTAGGATCCAAAGGGTTAACCAGAGAACCTCGTATTTCATACACCCCGTGAAAAGATCCATAGCCATATTTCACGGCCTGTGACGTCATCACAAATGATGGTTGATTTACATTTGAACAGCATTTCAAAAGGCTATTTTAGGCTTCCCTTATCATAATTTTGGTATCTGGAGTCAAAAACCTTTAAAAAAACCCACAAAGGAACACTCGTTTTAATCTGTAGCCTGGGATATTTAACTTGTTGAAGGTGGGGCTGCATTTCACTCGGCCTGCAGCCTCGTGAAATACAGCCCCACTTCAACTCCTGAAATAACCCAGGCTACAGACCAAAACTCGTTAACCTTTGTCAATATATTTTTCAAGCATCATGCCGACACTATGGGATTGAGACACTCCCATAGGGTCAGCATGATGCACCAATGCAGCACTGGCGAGTTACTCGCCGGGCTGCATTGGTGCATCATGCCGACAAATGTCATCTTTTAGTAACATCTGTCCTTAATTTGTTAAACTAATAGCTTTAAGCCCAAAACCCACGGCGGCAGGAAGCTGCGTTAAAAGGGTATTGCCCCTCTGCCGCCACTATTTCGCCGCTATTTCGCCCTGCCGCACCTTTTTCGCGGCTGTGCCGCCAAAGTCCACGGTGTTACAGGGGCGAAATCGGCGCGGCAGGGCGAAATAGCGGCGAAATAGTGGCGGCAGAGGGGCGATACCCTTTTAACGCAGCTTCCTGCCGCCGTGGATTTTGGGCTATAGTTTGCGGGGTACTCACCGAGACAGATGGTGGCGCTGGTGGTGGTGGCTGCAGGGTTCTTGTAGTATCCCGGCATGCAGGCAGTGCAGCCGGACGTGGTCACACACGTCTTACAGTGACTGCCACACACTGAAACACCACATAGGAAGCACATTCAGTTTAGTTATATATTGTTACAATTTTATTGAGCATTTCATATCTACCCCATGTCAGTTACTGTTATAATATTTTATCTTAGGCTTCACTTCATAAAAAAAGAAAAAGCCAAATTTCGAAATTGCATGAATTCAGATATACGCGGAATTGTAATTTCTGCCAAATCTGCAGACATATATATTTACTTTCACAGTATGTCACTGAAGAATTATTCAGCTCTTTGTATTACAAAACCTAAGGGACAAGGGTACATTATATAGCCTCTTACACATAGCTATGGGATATCCGAAGCAAATACTTTATTTTTATTTTAACAGATTACAATAATAACCTTCCTCGAAGTTGACTTTTTTACAGGCGAGTCAGCGAGTTCACTGACTCGTCTCGCTTGAAGTCCATTTTCCACGACTTATCATTGTTTCTCCTGCCTTAAAAGCTGACAACTTAAAGAAAACATATTATTCTTCGATAATCCGCAATAATTTACTACTTACATGGTCAAATTAAGGAGGATTGATTGATTTTCGGCAAAGTTAAGTCGCCGAAACTTGACTCGTCGGATTCTTGAGAAAAGGTTTCCCGTTTTACGACATCAAAAATGACATCCGGTTTACTCGGGGGTCGGCACGAACATCTTTATCTTCCGAAATAGAGCATATTGCGGACTTTCAAGGTAATATTATTACTCCTACAGGTAATATCTAGGCAGTTGCGGACATTTTGGACAGTATAACCGTCTTTATAAAAAAATAACTTGTTTATCGAGCGCTTCGGCAATCTCCGGTATGTAAATCCAACATGGCGGGCAGTAGAACGCCGAGGGACGATGACACGCTTCCGAATTCAGTGAAATCATGGATTACAGCTAAAATATGAAAGGTAAGTCCGCAATTTCTGTTGATATTGATAGATTAGGCTCCCTCCATTGGGGGGGTGAAATTGCGGACAGCTCAGTAGCCGGGTTGTTCCGCAAAATGATATTGACGAACTCTCAAACTTGTCAAGACCAAAAAACAGAGCCAATGATCAAATGATAGAAGTTTGAAAATGACAGCGTAGTGAAGAAAATGAAAAAAAAAAAAAATGTTCAAAAAATTCTGAAAAATTCAGCGAGTCTCCCATATTTCACAAACATTGTTCCCTCCAAACGGCATGCAGCTCGGCCAAGTACTTATTGAGCAATAGATCATCGAAATGTGGGTGTTTGTGCTTGAATCCAATGGGAAAATGAAAAAAAAAAAAAAAAAGCGTCCTAAAATTCTGAAAAATTCAGCGAGTCCCCTGTATTAGGCCTGGGTTACTGCCTCCAAAGGGCATCGAGATTGGCCCAGTGGTTGCTGAGAAAATTGATGTTTCTGGGGTTGAATTTGTCAATCAAAAAGTAGAATTTCCGAGTACCGCGATGCCCCCGAAAACCCGTGTTCCACTCTGTTTAGGGCTTGGCTGAGGCCAGAAATGAAACCCTGACAAAATTCTGATCGAAATGCACTATTTACATGTCCAAATCGGACAAGATTTCATGTTTTCAATTTATTGCCAGTCGTGTGTATTGGGGTGAAGTAACAAAAAATTGACCCCCCCCCCCCCCACTCGGAAATCACCCTTAGTCATTACCCTGAAAGCCGCATGTGTTTGACAAACATCTGGTTCAGAGCCTTGAAGCAAAAAAAAAATTGCCCCCCCCCCCCCACTCGGAAAATACCCTTAGTCGTTTCTCTGAAAGCCGCGTATGTAGCGACACAGTCCCCAAAGTCATTTCCATGGTAGCCGCATGTAGCGACAGGGCCCCGGTAGTTGTTTACCTGATACTAAGCCGCATGTACTTTTATAAGATGTATAGATCTACCAGTGCTGGTCTCTTCACTAATAGTAGATTGGTAACCCTGGGGGGGGGGGGGGTCCCTTCGCTTAAAGTACATGGTCCGACCCGAGGAGGGATAAAAAATCGCATGCGCTGGTCTCTTCGCTAATAGCAGATTGTTAAACTGGGGGGGGGGGGGGTCCCTTCAACCCGAAGAGGGATAAAAAATTACATGCGCTGGTCTCTTCGCTAATAGTAAATTGTTCACCCTTGGCGAGGGGGGGGGGGGGGTGTCCCTTCGCTACTCATGGGCTGACCCAGGGAGGGATAAAAAATCACATGCGCTGGTCTCTTTGATGTTAGTAGATTTTAACCCGGTTAACACCATTGATTAAAGTACCCTTTTTTTTGACAGGTCAAGATCTAGACTGCAGTGGACAACTTGGCTACCCCCACTCTTTCCTGATACACCATCTGTAGATCTACCAAAAACATGACAGTCACATTCACAGGTTGACCACTTCAATGTTAAGGTAAGCTTATTTCATACTGTCTGGCATTACATTTACATATACCATGCACTTTGACAAGATGTCTAGCATTATAGGACGAGATATTGTGGTTATATTCTGAAAATTGAGTGTCCTGGGGTTAAATTTGTCAATCAGAAATGAAATTTCCGAGTACCGCGATGCCCCCGAAAACCCGTGTTCCACTCTGTTTAGGGCTTGGCTGAGGCCAGAAATGAAACCCTGACAAAATTCTGATCGAAATGCACTATTTACATGTCCAAATCGGACAAGATTTCATGTTTTCAATTTATTGCCAGTCGTGTGTATTGGGGTGAAGTAACAAAAAATTGACCCCCCCCCCCACTCGGAAATCACCCTTAGTCATTACCCTGAAAGCCGCATGTGTTTGACAAACATCTGGTTCAGAGCCTTGAAGCAAAAAAAAAATTGCCCCCCCCCCCCCCACTCGGAAAATACCCTTAGTCGTTTCTCTGAAAGCCGCGTATGTAGCGACACAGTCCCCAAAGTCATTTCCATGGTAGCCGCATGTAGCGACAGGGCCCCGGTAGTTGTTTACCTGATACTAAGCCGCATGTACTTTTATAAGATGTATAGATCTACCAGTGCTGGTCTCTTCACTAATAGTAGATTGGTAACCCTCGGGGGGGGGGGGGTCCCTTCGCTTAAAGTACATGGTCCGACAGGAGGAGGGATAAAAAATCGCATGCGCTGGTCTCTTCGCTAATAGCAGATTGTTAAACTGGGGGGGGGGGGGGTCCCTTCAACCCGAAGAGGGATAAAAAATTACATGCGCTGGTCTCTTCGCTAATAGTAAATTGTTCACCCTTGGCGAGGGGGGGGGGGTGTCCCTTCGCTACTCATGGGCTGACCCAGGGAGGGATAAAAAATCACATGCGCTGGTCTCTTTGATGTTAGTAGATTTTAACCCGGTTAACACCATTGATTAAAGTACCCTTTTTTTTGACAGGTCAAGATCTAGACTGCAGTGGACAACTTGGCTACCCCCACTCTTTCCTGATACACCATCTGTAGATCTACCAAAAACATGACAGTCACATTCACAGGTTGACCACTTCAATGTTAAGGTAAGCTTATTTCATACTGTCTGGCATTACATTTACATATACCATGCACTTTGACAAGATGTCTAGCATTATAGGACGAGATATTGTGGTTATATTCTGAAAATTGAGTGTCCTGGGGTTAAATTTGTCAATCAGAAATGAAATTTCCGAGTACCGCGATGCCCCCGAAAACCCGTGTTCTACTCTGTTTAGGGCTTGGCTGAGGCCAGAAATGAAACCCTGACAAAATTCTGATCGAAATGCACTATTTACATGTCCAAATCAGACAAGATTTCATGTTTTCAATTTATTGCCAGTCGTGTGTATTGGGGTGAAGTAAAAAAAAATTGGCCCCCCCCCCCACTCGGAAATCACCCTTAGTCATTACCCTGAAAGCCGCATGTGTTTGACAAACATCTGGTTCAGAGCCTTGAAGCAAAAAAAAAATTGCCCCCCCCCACTCGGAAAATACCCTTAGTCCTCTCTCTGAAAGCCGCGTATGTAGCGACACAGTCCCCAAAGTCATTTCCATGGTAGCCGCATGTAGCGACAGGGCCCCGGTAGTTGTTTACCTGATACTAAGCCGCATGTACTTTTATAAGATGTATAGATCTACCAGTGCTGGTCTCTTCACTAATAGTAGATTGGTAACCCTGGGGGGGGGGGGGTCCCTTTGCTAAAAGTACATGGTCCGACAGGAGGAGGGATAAAAAATCGCATGCGCTGGTCTCTTCGCTAATAGCAGATTGTTAAACTGGGGGGGGGGGGTCCCTTCAACCCGAAGAGGGATAAAAAATTACATGCGCTTGTCTCTTCGCTAATAGTAGATTGTTCACCCTTGGCGAGGGGGGGGGGGTGTCCCTTCGCTACTCATGGGCTGACCCAGGGAGGGATAAAAAATCACATGCGCTGGTCTCTTTGATGTTAGTAGATTTTAACCCGGTTAACACCATTGATTAAAGTACCCTTTTTTTTGACAGGTCAAGATCTAGACTGCAGTGGACAACTTGGCTACCCCGACTCTTTCCTGAGACACCATCTGTAGATCTACCAAAAACATGACAGTCACATTCACAGGTTGACCACTTCAATGTTAAGGTAAGCTTATTTCATACTGTCTGGCATTACATTTACATATACCATGCACTTTGACAAGATGTCTAGCATTATAGGACGAGATATTGTGGTTATATTCTGAAAATTGAGTGTTCTGGGATTAAATTTGTCAATCAGAAATGAAATTTCCGAGTACCGCGATGCCCCCGAAAAACCGTGTTCCACTCTGTTTAGGGCTTGGCTGAGGCCAGAAATGAAACCCTGAAAAAATTCTGATCGAAATGCACTATTTACATGTCCAAATCAGACAAGATTTCATATTTTCAATTTATTGCCAGCCATGTGTATTGGGGTGTTTATTTTTGGTTTATGACCAGAACGGTTATTAGAGCTGTCTGTGGTTTGATACATGTAAATACCCGGTATTTAACAGTCAGAAAGGCTAATAAAGCTGTCTGTGGTTTAATACATGTAAATACCGGTAGTGACTTTAAATAAAAGGCCATGGTTCTTCAGAAGTTAAAGTTCTTTTTTTGCCATTTTATATGTAAATTCTTATATTTTCCAGTGAACGTGAGAGGTACGAGCGGGAGTCGCACAAACGGGAGCCATGGGAGCGGGAGTCGCAGGAGCGGGAGCCTTGGCCACGTGGACACAGCGTTCAGAACCTTGATCAGGGGCTCTTCAACACGTCTAGGGGCTCCAACCACTCCTCCTTGGGTCAGCATTTTGCATGAATGCTGATTAGGACCCAAATTGTGAGTAGCACAGCTCATGTCGTTTAACCCAGTTAGGCTCCATCCCTCAGTACATCAGAAATGAAATTTCCGAGTACCGCGATGCCCCCGAAAAACCGTGTTCCACTCTGTGTAGGGCTTGGCTGAGGCCAGAAATGAAACCCTGACAAAATTCTGATCGAAATGCACTATTTACATGTCCAAATCAGACAAGATTTCATATTTTCAATTTATTGCCAGTCATGTGTATTGGGGTGAAGCAAAAAAAAATTGACCCCCCCCCACTCGGAAATCACCCTTAGTCGTTTCTCTTAAAGCCGCGTATGTAGCGACACGGTCCCCAAAGTCATTTCCATGATAGCCGTATGTAGCGACAGGGCCCCGGTAGCTGTTTACCTGATACTAAGCCGCATGTACTTTTATAAGATGTATAGATCTACCAGTGCTGGTCTCTGCACTAATAGTAGATTGGTAACCCGGGGGGGGGGGGGGTCCCTTTTTCTTAAAGTACATGGTCCGACCCGAGGAGGGATAAAAAAATCGCATGCGCTGGTCTCTTCGCTAATAGCAGATTGTTAAACGGGGGGGGGGGGGGGATCCCTTCAACCCGAATAGGGATAAAAAATTGCATGCGCTGGTCTCTTCGCTTATAGTAGATTGTTAACCCTTGGCGGGGGGGGGGGGGGGGGTCCTGGGGTTAAATTTGTCAATCAGAAATGAAATTTCCGAGTACCGCGATGCCCCCGAGAAACCGTGTTCCACTCTGTTTAGGGCTTGGCTGAGGCCAGAAATGAAACCCTGACAAAATTCTGATCGAAATGCACTATTTACATGTCCAAATCAGACAAGATTTCATATTTTCAATTTATTGCCAGCCATGTGTATTGGGGTGTTTATTTTTGGTTTATGACCAGAACGGTTATTAGAGCTGTCTGTGGTTTGATACATGTAAATACCCGGTATTTAACAGTCAGAAAGGCTAATAAAGCTGTCTGTGGTTTAATACATGTAAATACCCGGTAGTGACTTTAAATAAAAGGCCATGGTTCTTCAGAAGTTAAAGTTCTTTTTTTGCCATTTTATATGTAAATTCTTATATTTTCCAGTGAACGTGAGAGGTACGAGCGGGAGTCGCACAAACGGGAGCCATGGGAGCGGGAGTCGCGGGAGCGGGAGTCGCAGGAGCGGGAGCCTTGGCCACGTGGACACAGCGTTCAGAACCTTGATCAGGGGCTCTTCAACACGTCTAGGGGCTCCAACCACTCCTCCTTGGGTCAGCATTTTGCATGAATGCTGATTAGGACCCAAATTGTGAGTAGCACAGCTCATGTCGTTTAACCCAGTTAGGCTCCATCCCTCAGTACATCAGAAATGAAATTTCCGAGTACCGCGATGCCCCCGAAAAACCGTGTTCCACTCTGTGTAGGGCTTGGCTGAGGCCAGAAATGAAACCCTGACAAAATTCTGATCGAAATGCACTATTTACATGTCCAAATCAGACAAGATCTCTTTTTTCAATATATCGCCAGCCATGTGTATTGGGGTGTTTATTTTTGGTTTATGACCAGAACGGTTATTAGAGCTGTCTGTGGTTTGATACATGTAAATACCCTTTATTCAACACTCAGAAAGGTTAATAAAGCTGTCTGTGGTTTAATACATGTAAATACCCGGTAGTGACTTTAAATAAAAGGCCATGGTTCTTCAGAAGTTAAAGTTCTTTTTCTGCCATTTTATATGTAAATTCTTATATTTTCCAGTGAACGCGAGCGGTACGAGCGGGAGTCGCACGAACGTGAGCCAGAGGAGCGGGAGTCGCCGGAGTCACAGGAGCGGGAGCCTTGGCCAAATGGACACAGCACTCAGAACCTTGATCAGGGGCCCCATACCACGCCTAGGGGCTCCACAACACGTGTAGGGGCTCCATACCATGCCTAGGGGCTCCACAACAGGTGTAGGGGCTCTACAACACGTGTAGGGGCTCCATACCACGCCTAGGGGCTCCACACCATGACTATGGGCTCCACAACACTGTAGGGGCTCCATACCACGCCTAGGGGCTCCACAACACGTGTAGGAGCTCCACAACACGTGTAGGGGCTCCATACCATGCCTAGGGGCTCCCCAACACTCATACTAGCCCTTTAAATATGGACTTCATGAGAGGGAATTTCAGATACAAGTCAGGCATGAAACCCATCTGGAAACTGTTCCACATATCTAGGAAACTCATCCACATGTTTAGGAACTCTTCAACATGTGTATCTAAACTCATCAATGGGTCTAGAAACTCTGTATCTAGGAATTCCACTAGACACTTAGAAAGTCTAGGAACTCTTCAATATATCAATCTTCATCCAAGTCAATTCATTGCTGCCCTTTTAATTATTAATAAAATCAGTTTCCATTATAACAGAAGGAATTCCTTTGTTGCCATTTATAACCTCATCAAGTAAACAAATTTCCTCACTAACTCTGAAATAAATCCCAAACCCCCCTCCAAATGCCTAAACAACCCTGCATAAATATTAAATCCAGTATCTTCTCAAACAAGTGAGGGCTAGCAAACAGATGTAATCTGTTTGCGCCCTCACTTGTAATCATCAATGATTTTATTGATTTTGGTTGTCTTAATTGAGAAAAAATACTATTTTGACGATACAGCATATCAAATATTACATTGATGAATTCATCCCTAGGGAATGGTAAATTTTTAACCACAGGGGGGTCGGTGGATTTCAAAATTGAGTACCGGCGACCTCTTAGAGCTATAGTGACGCACAGAATTTTTCACTAAAAAGGGGCTAGATTTTTTTGGTCACCCCCCCTCAAAAAGGGTCCAAATTTTCTGCCCCCCCCTTTAAGGGGAGCAGATATTTTGGCCCCCCCCCGAAATCCACCATCCTCCCCCCTGTTGTGAAAAAATTACCACTCCGTGAACACAGGTGGATTTAGGGTGGGGCGGACACGGCGTGCGCTCTTATTTTTCTGTAAATTTTAATGTGATAATTTCCAATTCCCCAAGTACATTGCCCATTTCATGCCCCCCCCCCTTTTCAAAATCCTTGATCTGCCCCTGCTCCCTAGTATAGTTATCTTGTTTGCAGGGTTGTGTACGTACCGCTACACCCGTTGTCCTTGATGTAGTACCCCGCCTTACAGCGCTTACAGGCCGTGTTGTCCACACACGCGTCACAGTGACTGTCTCCACACCCTGCAACATAGTGACATCATGTTAGATTAAGTCAATCTATATCTCAATTGAAATTATTATTTCTTAAAATTAGAGTGAGAGAAATAGACAAATGCCAACGCCCATTGATACCGTCTCTGTTGTATTTCAGGAGTGGGGGCTGGGGCAGTATCCCACAAAGCTGCAGGCTGAGTGGGATGCGCCGCAGCTCCCACGAGTGAAATACATCAGAGTGGTATCAATGTAGTTGGCATTTGTGTTTATTTTTTATATTTGAAGCCGTTTAATGAAGGAAAAACAACTTTTTCTTAGCCCATTGAATATGCCCACATTGTATTCATTGGGGGCATTGGATACGGCCTTCCAGTGCTTAAGCATAGGAGATCTTGTATTTCCAAAAAATAATGAAAGATTGTCAGTATTGAGCTTTGAGCTCCAACTACGAGGAATACCACGCCCCATCAAGCTGCAAATGTGCCTATATGTTCATATAAGACATATGCATCAAAGTAGAAAATATATCAATCACAAGTTGAAAATATAATGATTATACATCATTAATTCTAAGGTGGATATTACTATCTAAAGCATATTGCTAAAAAAAAAATACCCTGTTTTCAAATAACTGATGAATCATTTTCATTAAAAAAACATGTGTATGTTTTCACAAATGCATAAACGTTACGATCATAAGTTAGTCACTTCTAAAGTTGATATTATTTATAAGCTAAAGTACGTAGAAAGAAAATAATACAGGTTCCTTTAATTTATGACAATTAGATACTTATGTATTGCTGTGATGATAAGGTACAACATTCTGTTAAGGCCACTTTAAAAAAAAAGTTGTTTCTCATTACCGTGCGCATCATAAAAATCTTTTGATGAAAAATATGTTAAAATTGGAAAAAATATTGGCAAATTTATGTTTATGTTGTCAGTAATGCGGTCAGCTAGGGATAACTTGCATCATAACAACTTTTGCTGATCAATAAAATCTGAATTACTAAAATGTGAAAATTAATCACGAAAAGTCCGAATTTCTCTATGTATCTAAAGATAAAAACAAAAATAAAATAAAAATAAAACAAAAATAAAATAAAAATAAAACAAAAATAAAATAAAAATAAAACAAAAATAAAAATAAAATAAAACACCCTCGTCATGTTTTTCACTGCTTGGTGATGAGAAACAACAGTTTTTTCTTGAATGGCAGGATTATCAGAAAGATCTGACATGTCCCTCTTGAATACTCACAGACACAGTTATTGTCTTTGGCGACGTAGTAGTAGCCGCTTTTACACTCCACGCACCGGTTAGGGTTGTACCGGCACACTCTGCAGTTGGCCACAGTGCATTCTTGGAGAAATTACAACATCAATAACATTTGAAATAATACTCGTTTGAAATTTGTGTTTTACTTTTTGTGGTTGGAGAGTTCGTTTGAAATATGTGTTTTACTTTTTGTGGTTGGAGAGTTCATCTGCCAGGATCACAATTGCTTTTGTCTTGTTTTATCGTGGTGTCAATGATATTGTAAATATCCTACCTAATGATATTGAGGACTCAGGGAGTGCTCAATTTTCAAGAACAGGGCAGGCGGTAAAAATTACAAAGCATGCAAATTAAATTTCAATTCCTCTACCAGGGTCGAGATATCTCGCCCCCAACTACCCGATGAAAGTGAGTAATAAGGGGGTGCTCATTTTTCAACAACATGTGAAATTTTGCAAAGAACACAATTTAATTTTCACCCCCCCCTTTACAGCATTAAAATCCCCATTTGGAGAGAGTAATTTCTGGTTCAATACACAAAGTGTGTACCTTACCGACACAAGGGTGGAGGTATCGCTCTGCCTCACAGGTCAGACAGCGTATGGCGTTGTTTGAATCCCTCTCACAGCGGTCACAGTTGTAGGCGGTAACTGCAAGAGGAAATAATCTGATCTATCACAGCATTCTTAGGCATTAGGTGAGGGTGAAAATTGATGTGCTTCTCTGGTCATACAATTGCCCCTCCAAATGTTGAAATTATTGTAATAGTCAGTTTTTCAATGAACATAAATACGCCGCACTGAGATTTTGAAGGAGAATTTGTTTACGGGTTTAAGTATGCTTGCTTTTCATACTCATTTCATTGAAATAAGTGAATAAACTATTCATAGTGAAACACGTTTTTCTTTTAGTTTTTGTATTTCTCATACAATTATATCAATGTTGATTTACTTACCTAGACATTTCCCATTTTTCTCATCATAGCATCTTCCTGTCTCACAGAGCTTACAGCTTGTGGCACTGTCATACACCGAACACCCGGGTATGTCGGCTGGGCAGCAAAATGTACAACATTCAGATTAAAGCTTGACTGTTATGGTTGAAATGGGGTCAAAAGCACTTTTGGATGTAGTTCAGTTTTCATTCACAAGAGGGCTCTTAAGGGCTGGGAGCTTAGCTCTTACAGGCACAAGATAGGGTGAATATGTAGTAGCAGGACAATGCTAATGGTCCCCCGTCCAAACACTGCTGCCCTCTGGTGGAACTGTTATTTTAGTCCATGTATGGAAAATTCTAAACCTATTCCCTGACAGCCCAGCCTTAATTGGTTTTTGAAGTCTTCGTTTTCTGCATGAGTTGAAGTGGTTATTGATTTATTGTATCAGTATCAGGACTTGGTGTTATTATGATGTTATTTTAATGTGTAGTAAGAGAATGCAACTTTCATTGTGGTATATTTAACTAAATGAAGAATCTACATTGCTAAGCAAACAAAAATAGAAAATGCTTTCCTTCTTGAATCTCAATGTCTACAGGTGCTATAACCTCTTAGTCCACAGCGACAAGTCCCAAAGTCCAAAGCGACAAGAACCTGCGTCAAAACGCTATCGCACCTCTGCCGCCGCTATTTCACTGCTATTTCGCCACTATTTCGCTGTGTGGCTGTTATTTTGCCAATATATTACCTGTGTCCACAGCAAAACTGATGCGAAATGGGGGTGACAGAGGTACCATACCGGTTTAACGCAGGGTATTGTGTATTCCTGCCGTCATGGACTTAGGGCTTATCCTAAGTTCCTTGGATGTCAGTTACAAAGCACACATCGGTAGCGCTTTCATATAAAGAAACAAAGTCACTATGCTTAAGTACTAGAGGGGCCATTCTCCACCGCTTCCATGCTAAAATTGGATATTGCTCTACATGAAGTGTTTTTCCACCATGACGTCACCTAACTCGCTTTGAAACCAATATTTGAAAATATAGATTTTTAATGTAGATTATTGATAATTACATTAAAGGAATACAGAGCTCCACTCAAATCAGTCCAAACTCCTACTTTCCACACGAGTGGTACCTTTGGTCATATCTCATGAGGTGGAAGAACTATTTACCATAAAACCTCTCTGATAAGCCAACCAAATTTAAGGATTTGAAGTCTAATTTGGCTTATAGCATTATCTTAATGTGCAAATTATAGTTTAACCATATTCAATGGGCCCAAATTCGGGTTATAAATTTGGGAGTTCGGCTATGTAAGGGAGGTTGGCTAATTAGAGAGGTTTTACGCTAGAGAGGTTTTACGCTAGAGAGGTTTTACGCTAGAGAGGTTTTACGCAAGAGAGGTTTTATGCTAGAGAGGTTTTACGCTAGAGAGGTCTTATGCTAGAGAGGTTTTACGCTAGAGAGGTTTACGCTAGAGAGGTTTTACAATAGAGAGGTTTTACGATAGAGAGGTTTTACGATAGAGAGGTTTTACGCTAGAGAGGTTTTACGCTAGAGAGGTTTTACGCTAGAGAGGTTTACGCTAGAGAGGTTTTACGCTAGAGAGGTTTTACGATAGAGAGGTTTTACGCTAGAGAGGTTTTATGCTAGAGAGGTTTTACGATAGAGAGGTTTTACAATAGAGAGGTTTTACAATAGAGAGGTTTTACCTATGCACTTGTTATCCTGAAGCAGGTAGCCGAGGGCGCAGGCTGTGCAGCCATTAGGGTTGTTGTTAGCCGTGCACTGAGTGGGCTTCTCTGCAAGTACACAAAGGTCACAAGTGATGCCATATATTAGGGTTCACAGGAGCAGCCACTAACACTGGTCAGAGAGCCTTTAGGTTGTGGTCAACGAGCCAATGGGGAGTGGTTAATCAATGTTCTACAATGCTGATAAATGACATCTTAGTAAGTAATGTTGGCTTGTCATGGAGGTGCTGTGAACACCGTAAACGTAGAGTTTACAGCGGCAGTGCATGTGCAGAGCACGCATATGTACTCTCGTTCCCAAATCCTTCCAAAGGAAGGCTCTGGTAACAGCCAAATGACCTTGACCTTGGGATTTTGCTGGGTCTGGGCAACCTCTGCTGGTAGCCTGGAACCAGTGGACAGGAACAGGAAATGGAACTAGAAAGTCTGATGGTAAAATACAGTAAAACTACCATCATACATTCTGGTTCCTGTCCACTGGTTCCAGGCTACCAGCAGGGGTTGCCCAGACCCAGCAAAATCCCAAGTTCAAGGTCATTTGGCTGTTACCAGAAGGAAGGCTGTTTGGCTGTTAACTTCGGAAGGATTTGGGAACGAGAATAACGCATATGGAGCTTTGGGTGCTGATCTCTCTCCAGACTCTTCAGCTTTCAGGGGGTGTGCCTCATAGAAACGAGTAACATGGTAATGCTGGTTCTGGGATGAATACACAGTGGCCATGGGGGCCAGCATATGGTCGCTACTCTTCTGTCTCCAAGTTTTGTCACTGCCTGCTGCCTAATTTCACACAATGAGATAAATCTGTGGTGCTCCTTATTTTACCTACCTCTAAACGATGGTCAGCTAAGACAACTCAGGGAGAGACTCAAGAAAATGAGACCTGGCTTAATTGGTTGCGCTGAACAACAAGCCATTGGGATCAGCCATAGAGATCAGCTTTGATCATGATGAAGTGAATACAGGGTATTTTTATTTTTAGTCTTTTTCATCTGAACCATGGTAAATTAATCCCTATTCAACACTGTATCACTATTTAGATTAAATATTTTTGCACAATCATTAGACTGCTACAAAACAACTGGAAACATCAACATTTTTAAGAGTATAAATTTTTGTAAATTTGCTAAAAAATACAATTTGGCGTGTGTTTAAGTTCACAGCATTTTGAATGTGGCAGTTGTATAACTATACTAGGTAAATCATTGCAAATAACACATTTTCAAAAATGTTAATTTCTACGAAATTGCCAGGAATATGTACAGGGTGAAATAAATCATGCTTACAATACACGACTTACCTCTGCATGCGTTAATGTTGGAGTCGAACCACATGGAGTCAAGTCTGCATCTGTCACAACTTGTGCCAGTGCTGCACGCCGCACAGTGCTTCGGACATTCTGAAATTACGAACATAACATGAAGATTTGTATTGAATATTATACACTTAACCTCAAGAATTGGATAGACCAACTATATATATATAATAGCCATAACCTTAAATATCACAGTGTTATGGCAAGCCTGTGAGCTAGTACTGTAGTATGTGTACCTACATAACACTTTACTATATGCACAATCATCCAAATTGTTAGTAAAGATCTACTCCTCGTATGAATGAATTGCTTTCTTCTCATGTTGTTCATGAGTGGGCATTTTATAACAGCAGCCCACATTCTCCAATATATTGCAGCTCTAAATTGACAACCTTGTAGTACCGTATTCGACCTAATAAGCGCCCTCCCCCTAATAAGTGCCCCCCCTTCTTCAGATTTTTCAAGATGTTTGTCCAATTTTGTTACTGTTTTTCACACCTTGTGTGACATGAAACACTTCACACCTGTCCAGGTGTTAAGGCCAAGCCAGGTGTGAAGGCATAGGGGTGAGTAGAAGCACTGTAGAGCCTACGGAGGTGGTCAAGTAGTCTGTATAATACAGCAATGGGGGTCGCTTATTAGAATGGATATTTGGGGCTGATTTTTCAACTCAAAATAATTTTTTAAGCGCCCATTAAGCGCTTATTATGTCGAATACGGTAATCTATAAAATTGATATGAGTATGCATTTAACCTATTCCCCAACAGGGTCATGGCACATAATGGCAACTTCATCTGGGTGAGCAAGGTATGATAACATATACCATGACAAAGTTAAATGATTTCTCAAAGTCATGATATAATCACAGGAAAGTTATTGTATTCTCACCATGGATAACATTTAGGATACTCACCTTTACACTTGAAGTCAGCGCTGGCATCCCAGTAACTGTTCCTGGTGCAGGCCGTGCACTTAGCCGCTGTGTCAAACTGGTCTATACCCGCACACGCTGAAACACCAACGAACACATGAATATATGAGCACATGAACACATAAACACATGAACACATGGACCAGTCTTTGCGAAAACCTGCAGGACAGTGGCAATGTCCTTCTAAAATGTCATCGGTCCAGCAGATTAACAAATAGAGCAGGACCGAATGTCCAGTCCCATGCTGGGCTTTTCTGAACTAAAATGATTTAGTTGGGGTTTTAAACTTGTCAATACACTGTGTAAATTATGTATTTATCTTGACAAAACTATTTTATATTAAAAATGAATAAATTATCAGATATGTGTCTATCTTGTCCTTCAAAAATCTAGCCGGTCCTGCAACATTGAAAATTCGCAGGACCAAATGTCCTGTGGGATAAAAATGTTTTCGCATAGACTGATGGACACATGAACACATGAATACATGAGCACATGAACACATAAACACATAAATACATGAACACATGAGCACATGAACACATAAACACATGAATACATGAACACATGAACACATGAACACATGAACACATGGACACATGACACCTGACACTTAGCCGCTGTGTCAAACTGGTCTATACCCACACACGCTGAAATATCATCAATACATGAACACATGAACACTGTTCAATGGCTGTAATAGTGATAGATTATGCTAGCATTTAAAAAAAAAATTAGCTTTAAAGTGACATGGTCCGATGATTAGGGTTCAAAAATCGATTTCGTTAAAGATTGAACAGAATGTTCCCAATGGGCATATTTGATGTGCTAGCTACTTTATTCAATCTCATTCCCTAGAATTCAGCCTAGAATTTGACTAATTATCAGATTATGGGTCAATTTAATAATTTTGGAGTGCCGCCCATAGTTCTCCCATTAAAAATACACTGTAAAATGCTATACTTTGGCCACATCTGATCCTGTAATTGGACTCTTATTGCCTATAGATGACATTTCGTTGGGCCCTAACCTCCAAATATGATATTGTACTAACATTTGAAACACATTTAAACATGATTTCAAATATGAAAAAAATCTGACCATGTCACTTTAAGTTAGATATGAATTGGGTGTAACTTTAAAGGGAACTCATGTTAGTTATTTTAAGTTCTATGCTACGGCTGTTCTATATTCCACAGAATATTTATATGTAGTCTTGTAGGGAATACAGAATTTTAGAACTGGGTATTTATGGAGTCTGAAGGTCTGAAAGGAGGTTGGTCTTTGCTTTTTTTATGAAGGTTGATGGTACTAGTCCTATCTATTCGTTCGAGAGCCACTTTTATGGCCTTGTTTTGCATTCTTTGCCGTTTTAAAAAGTTTTCTTTAGCTGTACACTTCTAAGGAGGTAGTTCACCCCAGGATGAATAAAGAATTTTTGAAAAAAGCATAGTGAACCTCGTATTCCCCAAAAAAGAGTGCACTTACGGTAGCAGTAGGACTTGGTGGCTACATCCACTCTGTAGTAGTTAGCAGCACACACGGTACACACGTCGTACGCGCTGCACACCAGGCATCCCACCGGGCACGCTGTAATGCAGTAAATGAATGTTATATCGGAACAAAGTGAAATCCGATGTACAACGTTTAGTATGCATATCCATCCTCAAGAGTAAGCTTGGTAGCTGATTGCAACCTGTGACCATATTCCAGTGTGACTATTCTATAGACTCTTTATTGCGTCATATATTTATGTACTCCTCGGAAATACAGTTATTATTTAGTTGCGAATCTCCGTATCTGATTGTGATACTTGATGCTTGTGGGAACCAGTTCTCATTACTCAGCACTCTTTGTCAGAGGTCCACCATTACCCTGTGATGGCCTGCTTTTATGTAAATGCTCTGTTATAGAATCCCTAGTTTGTCGAGTGATTTTGCTGAGCCTTGTTGTTGTGGCTCCTTTCAATGGATCATATCGATGCAATAATTATCGAGCCAATAAAAATCTATCCAACTGTTAACTATCAACATTCACCTTTATACAATACACCAGGCATGCTGTAAGCAATGCAGTGACATATCTTATATAGTATACTGGGTTAGACAACAACGTTGGGTTAGACCCCACTGCACGAAGGCCGGCATTTAATCAAAGATTGGACTGCTGAAAGTCACATTTTAACCACTTAAATGTCATTATGCATTTCCACGTCATTGACATAGCGTTCCCTTAACTTATAGCAACCCACAATACTCACATATAGGGTATAGATTATAGGTGCTCTGGGAGTGTGAGCCCCCCCCCTCCCCCCGCATTCCCCTGGGCTTAATATAAGGGGCTTTGGACTTTTGAAAAGATCACAAGGGGTATCTCATAACTATCTACTATCTTTTAGGAGAAATAACCAATTCAATATAAACATATTATATGTCGTTGGAAAGAAGAAAGTCGACGATTTATCCCAATCAGAAATATTATTCCTTCTTTCTTTATATGTATACATATACAAATGATTTTGGCATAGATTTTTGTGCAGGCCCACATAGTAATTTATAATTCTTATATAACACAATACCATAAGACTTATCAAAAATAAATACCATAGCATTTTGAAGATACAAGATAGTTTCCACGGTCTGACTCTCGACAGCTTTCACATTCATCAGCCGTGTTTAGCAGGCAATCTGTAATCAGAAACACAAACTCAATTGAAAATAGAAAACTGTGTATCAAAATGAAACTGTTTATAGGGCCTATCCGTAATAAAATGAAGGTCATCTATAAGCACAAAGTATATTGTAGCATTGGAATTAACATGCCCAGTTACGCTTCAGTTATGGATTAAATGCATTTTCCGATATATTTAATGTCTTTCCAATCAATGCTCTATCCTTGAGCTTATCATAAAATTTGGGATTTATTGTATATATGCTATTTCATATGAAAATGATTGAAGTTGAGTTCGGTCAATATTCACACTGTACTCAACCTTCATTAAGAATAATGCGTTGCTGCATTAAAGTGCAGTCCTTAAAAGCTTTAACAGAAAATGAGAATAGGTACCTGAGCATTTCATCATGCCTGATCGTCCGTCCCATATATAGGTGTCCTCACACTCGGTGCATGTTGTTGCATCATAACACTTCTTGCAATGTGAGATACAATCTGCATAGAGAAAGTCAATGGAAAATTGAATTTCCTACAAATTGCCACACAGAAAAATAACTAACAATATACTAACCGAATTGTAGTCATGCATTTATATGAGCATTTCAAATGTTTTGAACACAAGAAAATTGGAAACCTGTAAAACTATATAACCTTGTGTGTAAGCCCAACATGGTATTCGTCACACCTAGACTGGGACGATCCTATAATTGGCACTAGCGCGCTGGTTACTTTAGTACAGTATAGTAGCAGAAATTCGCATATAAGCCGCATCCGACTCAGGGGCACACTGGAGATCTGACTAGTGTACTCGCTGTGTCTTCTATGTGAAGCTTTACGGTAATGTAATAGAGATGATTATTCTTTTTATATAACTTATAATGATTTATAAGCAGAAAGAACATACCATCGCAGCTCACACCACCAGCGTTCCAGAACTTGCTCGGGCACATGTTGCAGTAGTCTTTTGTTGTCGGAACTGTAGCTGTGCACGCTGCATGTGGGATGCAAGGACTACCTTTTAGTATCAGAGTTACAGGTTACCATTCAGACATAATAATTATACATACATGTATTGATATGATACGCCAATGTAGTGCTGATGCGTCACCAGCCTTAGTTTGGTGTATATTGCCACCTATCTTATAGTACACCTAGAGTAAACAGTGGTTCACAGTTAAAGCGAAAGTTATGCTAGCCTATAGGGCTCCTAGGGGTTAGGCCATGTGCGCGGCCATGTCCAACCCCGAGTGCTTCCTTTGGTTACCTCTAAATGGGGCCTAAATCAGGATAGTGATTGCCTCAGTCTGTGGTACCCTGAAGACATGTAACTGGCATTGGCCCTCAGTAACTAGGCCTACTCTACTGAAGGGTTAAGTCCTAGGGACCACTTCAGACAGAAGCAATAGTGGCCTGCCCTGTGATGCCCCAGTCAGCTGCTCTAGCTAATGGCCAAGGGCCTATACTGAAGGTTCCCAACGGCCAGGTGCCCTATGAAGATTTAACTGCTACACATATGATCCACCAGAACGCAAATGGGTTTTCTCGACCAAAATCACAATCAAAAGCTTTCATATTTCAAGAGCAATTCACATTTCTACTTCAATATTTGTGTTTTGAGTTTCTATCCATGAACTCCAATCCTCTACGTATACATGACACAGTACAAAAGAGGCTGGCAATGTTGTACTCTCTTACCAGTCCTACAATACTGGACTAATTTGAAAGAGGCTCCAGGATTGTTAGACTCTGGGAAGAGCATCCAGCATTGCTAGACTCCCCAGCCATTTGGGTCGAGTCTGAAATTACAGCCTGCCCGCCCCTTACAAAGGTGTATGGCAAACTCTGACACAGTCCAGGTTGCCTCCATAATGACTCCCCTCTCTAGGGAAGCCCTGGTCTTTATGTGACACCCTTATGTGGGCAGGGGAGCTATGTGACTCTCTTAGGTGACTCCCTTAGGTCAGTCAGGGAGTCACTCAGGGTCCCTTAGTCAGCCAGGGCTCCCCCAAGGAGGGGAGTCATTCTGGAGGCAGCCTGATTGGCTCAGTCTGGACTCCCTTTTGACTCAGTTTCATTTCACTGAGTTGTTCTGCAGACAGGAACAGTGTAAATCTGATACAGTCTTCACCCTCCGGGTAATACATGTGGTACAACTGCTTAGACCAAATAACTAAAACATTTTGTTTCAGGTAACATGGGATGAAAATCTCGGGTCGGTAGGTCGGTTTGTTTTTTTTAACTTTTTTTCTACAGCTCTTCTGCGATACCAAAAAAGTGTAAGAATGCGTGAAAAAAGTTCAAAATTTTTGTAAACCTAAAATTGACCCCAAGAAAGTGTAAAATTTCCTCAAAATTGCACAACAAATATAGGGTCGACCCTGTTTTGATAGGGTTGGTCGGGTGACCTGAAACAAACCTTTTTTTTGGCCTTACAGGGATACAGTACAGTAGGTGAGTTAGTAACTTATTAGACTAGCCTGAGCGTTGGTATTTGAGCAAGTTTATCACTACTTTAAGATGCTATACTTTCAATTAATGCCATGGTAATATAACAGAAAGATTATGATGCCATTTTAGCGGCTTTTAGTAGCATACTGGAATTAAATATGCTTAAATGTGACTTTAAGCAGTCAGATATTTGCTAAAATGCCAACGTTCATGCAGTGTAAGTAAGTAGGTAATTGGTAACTTACCGACACAGTTGAGTCCACTAGGGTAGTACCCCGACACACACGCCGTACAACCGCTGACAGGGTTGCAGCTCAGGCAGTTAGGCTGACATTCTGTAAGGGATGCAAAAGCTTAAAATTATACAAAGTAAGTCTTGTAAAATTATTTATTGTCTATTGGCCTTCAGTTTTCTGTTTGGACCTAGGCACAAAGTATTTTTTTATGATTTTAGTTCTAAGACTGTCTTTGTACCAAATCTATTTTAAACAGCTGTTTTCAACTTATGTGTTTTTGATGTTATTTTCTTAACTTCCGGTGTGTCATAGATACCTTTATTTTGTTTTCAACTTACAACCACGAGAGTTGGTATTTAAGTAAGTAAGAACAGAATGTTAGGGGCGTATCAGCCCCGCGGGTTGGTATTGAAAAGTCGGATTTGTCTTGATGCTCATCGGTATTTGTAAGATTGCCAAGCCAGACACTGCGACTACTGGTTCTACTGCATCCGTTCGCAATATGTGGTTGAATATGTAAGTATACACTTTCTTATTAACATTACAGTACCTAGATTAATTCCTATTTCAGATAGTTTTTGCAACAGGTGTAAAAAGTTTAACCATGCACTACATGAATGGTATTTAAGTCAAACAAAGATTCTAAGAATAACATATGTACATATGTTTAACATATTAATGCACTTTGTAGCCCTTAAAAGGTTAAGACCAGATACATACTCTTACAGTGTGATGTGCCACTGTTAAATATCATGGTAGCACTGGATGTATGTTTCTGCTTAGCGCACCCGGTGCATTTCTCTGCGGTGTCCAACAAGGCCGAGGAGCACGTTAACTTATCTGTGGGGAAAAACAACTGACTTTAATTTTTTTCAGCTGTGAATTTTTTCTTGCAATAAACACAATTTTGAATGTATTTAAATTTGTGAATGTTCAAAACTTGGAACATAAGTTTAATACAATATAAATATTTGCTGGTACATATTCTAAGAGATTTTAATTTCCCAGAAGCTCAGAAGAATATGTGCAGTACAAAATGAAATATAATTACTGTATTATAATGCAAGAATCAAGATTCAGGACATTTTCAATACGTGCATAATTGTTTTAAATATCCTGTGCACCCTTGTAATGTTACAGTGGGTATTGAAAATAGAGAACATTTGCAATTTTCATTATTCTGATACACTTTTTTTTTTTAAAGCTTGCTAATATAATCATCCAATTTCTCTCTTGAAATGCTCCTTGCATTGGTATAAGGCCGAGAGAATGGATACAAAATGGCGAACTTATTGTTTTTGTAAATTCAATTAGTTACCAAAGTAGTTTACCTTTGCATTGGTAGCCATCCCAGTACTTTACGTCAGGGCACTTCTCACATTTATCTTTTCTCCATGGACTTTGACAGGCTGTTAAAATTAAACAAGGACCAATTATGTAAAAACTACTGTTCATTAGGCCACTCAAAAGAAAGTGGTTTCTCATCACCAAGGTCTGAAAAATATGTAGAGTAGGCCTTTTATTTTATTTTATATTTTTACTCATGGGCTAAAATGTATTGGATGATATACGATTTTTATTACCAAAATTCAAATTGGGTAATTAAGAATCTATTAATCTTTAAAAGTGAATGAAATGTAAGTTATATCCATCCCACTGTGTTACGGGTAGCTTTAATTTGATACCAATTATGCCAATATTTGTTCATGTTTTTCATCAAAAATTAGGGGGGAATAGAACATTTTCCACAAAACCTGATTTCTATGATGTGCGCGATGATAAGAAACCATTTCATTTCTTTCAGTGGCCTTACATACTGAACCTTTATACTTCTGCCACGAACCGAGGCGGGCACTGTCTGACTTTCAAATTGTACCTACATCGCTAGTCTATATTCATTTTTTCCTCTTTGTGTACATAATATTATACATACACATTGCATATATATGACAATTTTGGAAGAACATGTTTGTATCACATGAGATATGCCAGTAAATTTACTTTAAAAAACAAATTGGGTGGTTTTGGCGACAGTGATGCTTATATTTCTGTATGTGTATGTAGTACGATTAGATAAAGTAGGTAGCATATGAAGTATGGCCATGAGGAACATTCTGGTTAATTTTTAACAAGATTGATTTTCGAGGCCTTAAAATCAGACCATGAAGTGAGAGTAAACATATAGAGTGGGTCTATTCCACCACGGGTCAAGCTACATTCTCATATCTGGCATTATTTTCATGTATTAAAAATAGGTTAGGAACTAATTTGGGGTTTATTATGATTTTTCAGTTTCACAACGTAGTTGTGTTCATAATGTCAATATGAATATCTGTGTAGCTTTTTAAAATCGTTCTGATACTCATAAATTTATACATAAAATATCGGCAAATCATAGTCAAGATAGGTTGGGGGACCCGTCACTATTATCGAGGGGTCCCCTAACCTGCATGGTTTTCTCTATAGCTCCTAATCATGTAGTATATGGAATATACTATTCCCAAAGTACCACTTACTATGTGATATACAGTGCATTTTGGCGAAGTCCCAGATTGTGTTCGAACAGGCCTCGCACTCCTTCCTTGAGTACCTTCGTATAGCATAGGAGGTAGCGCCGCTACATCGCGCTGAAGTCAAACACAAATAGATTTCACTAAGCTTTCCATGCTTATTCATCCAGTTTGTAAGATTCACATCAAATTGAATTGAACTGACTTTGTTTATTTAGACTACCTCTACCTGTTTGACAAACCCTTTTACTGACTCAATGCCAGAAAATCAGCATGTTTATATATATATGTATATGCATGTATATATATATATATATGTATATATATATATATATTTATATATATATATATATATACATATATATATATATATATATATATATACATATATATATGTATATGCATATATATATATAAATATATACATATATATACATATATATAAATATATACATACATATATGTATACAAATGTAGCCTTTGAGTTTGTAAAGTGTTTATTCATAGAATGATTTTCAAAAACACAGTATATTATCAATGAGATGGTACAATGATGATACATACAGAATATCAATCAAATATACTTCACGATGGTATGTGAACATCTCAAAATCATACCTCGTACAGGACTACAGTAGATACTATTGTATTGAAAATAAATACATAGCCTCGATACAAGCAGGCCTACGCGGGGTATCGATTGATTACATGATCTTACATTAAGTTGCAATTGCTTATTGTTCACACATATAATATTACGGTTATTACAAGCTCGAGACGTATTCAGTCTATTCTATGATAATTAATTACATATTCATACGTGTTGTGTTTGGCACTTCCAGCCAAGACGTTCTTTTAATACAATTAGGGCATATACCATACAGTAATGCAGTGTTCAATCATAATGTATCAAGTGTAGGCAGGATAGACTTTTCAGCCTAGCAATACAGTAGCGCCTCTTTATTTGCCAGTATTGGTCTTAGAGTTGAACGTAGCTACAAGCCAGTTCAATGCCTTATCTCTAAAAACATTTTTGGATGGGGCACACCAAGGCTCCATCTTGGAGTCCGTTAATGTGCAAATACACCAAGGAATACCAACCTGCGGGACCTGCTACCCATATTCGTTCTTCATATTCTTGACAATTAGTAAGAGTAGTTGGATCGACTTGGACATCAGGGCCTATGAAATAGATATTAAATTGGATGTATAAACATTCGCAACGATGCAATTCCATATAACCTCAAAAACAAAAATGAAGTGAAAACCCTCTAAATTCCAACACAATTGAATAGATCATCTGCCTTTATTTACAAATAATGTAAAAAACAAGAATCATTTACATGAAATGTAAATAACACATCTACTGGAATTTGGGCAGTTGGTCAGTACTGACCAACCTGACAATATTAACTAACCTAGGTTAGTCGTATAGGAAACCAAAAAATGACTAACTCGGTTAGACACTATAGTGACTGAGAGATTGGTTGTATAGTCCCGGGAGCCAAAGTATATCAGTGAATAGGGGGTGGTCAAATAATTTTCTTACACTTCTCAAGTAGCAAACACAGTATGGCCCCATGTGGGCTGCCCGGCTTGAGCCAGGGGGATTTCGTCATTGGTTTTTGCTGTGGCCACAAGTGGGCTAACCAATTTGGGCTTAGCTTGGGTTTTGGTCGGGTTTTCCAAATTGGTCATGTGGCTCCACCTTGGAAAAATATGAGTTTGATGGCAATCCAATATATCCCAAACCCACCCTCCCCCAGAAAAAAAGGAAAAAATCTCTGAGAGAGTGGAAGTATTATGTCCTCCCCAACGGCACCCCACACCAAACAACTTATTGACTAGGACGCCCAAGGTGCTGCTAAGTAATGCACCCAAGGCTGAATCATACACTTCATATCCAGTTATGGACAAGTTTTTTTATTTTGCAATGTGCATTTATTGTCATCAGATGATTTTCTTAATGCAACAAGAATAAAAGATATACATACATACGCATGTACAATCATCAGATTTGAGCCATACAGATTAGACAAGTCACACTCATCTGATCTAGGCACATGTTGGCTTTAAATCACAAAGTTCATACCTGCATGAAACTCCTACTTGAGGAAATTTGAAAGTGACAGGATTGGGATCTACGGTTTATTGCTACTTGGAAAACTTAATTCAAATGGTAACCTTCAAATATTTCACTTTTAGATAATCTATTCATTATTATCTATTCTGCAATTAGTAATCTATGTTGGTTTCATTGTTTTAATGAAAGTAGATCCTGCTTCGGATAAAAACTCGACATATTGTATAGGAGGGGCCATCTAGTTTTAAGTGTCAGAACTACACATCAATCTGTTATGTTCAAACCCCAACTCAGCCCACATCGGGTAACCCACTTTGAAACAGATCTGCGCCCACTTCGGGCAGCCCGCATGGGGTCACACCAAACCCAATGACCAAAACCAACGGGCTCAGAACAGGTTCTGATTGGTTTTCCTAATTCCGGCAACCTGTTCAGGCATTGGTGCACTGACGGGCCTTGCCCCCCCCCCAACCCCCCCCCCCCCCCCAAAAAAAAGAAAGAAAGAAAAAGAGAAAGAAGAGAAAAGAAAAAAGAAGAAAAGAGGGAAAGAGATAATGAGATTGTGGAGTATGATTCATAGGGCCTGACTGAGGGCCCCTGATTTGGATGGGGGGGGGTGTCCTAAAAGGCGTGAGAATGCACCATTTCAAGGGTATATCAACAAAATTTTCCTGCAGGGCATGCCCCCATACCCCTGTAATACAGCTGTTGCGTTTCTCCCGTGGGAAACAGATAGTCACTCTAGGTTGGCCAGGTTTGGGCCCCCCTCTAGACAATCCTGGATCCGCCACTGTCAGGCGCTGCCCGAAACGCTGTCACAAGCCCAGGTAAAATCCAGGTACTGAGATCTGCCAAAGCAGAAACCGATTTCGCCCTTTGTGGGCTTGCTACGAGGGTTCTATGCACCTCCAACAAAAGAAAAATGACCACTCCCTATCATAAGATTATCCATAGTGAATGCTGCTTCGCTAGTCAGTGTGGTTCAGTGGTAAGAAAATTCAAGCAATGGTGTTACTTACGGTTGGGGGGTAAAGTAATCCCTGGTACTCCCCCTGGAAAAAGATTGTCAAGTTAGTTCCTGAATTCAATTCTCAAACAAATCAGTCACACATGATTTAAAGGGGCATTCTCACCACTCGCACTTAACTACATGGTAGACTAGAATAGTACTAGAATTGTGAGTGGGATATGCTCGGTGAGAATGCCACTTTAACATGGAAATACAGAAACGGACAGAAGTATATGATAATAGTTCACATCTCAGCAGAGTGAGCTGAGCTAACTCTCTGTGCTGGACTTATTGTGCTACTTCATATGTCATGTAATCATTGATATTAATTCTGTTAGAAATCCACTGCAGAAACTAGTTTTCAAAATTTGACACATTCAACACAACATCATTAAATGATACATGTATAATTATATGATTTGTGTTTTGTGGTTTGAATGTGATCCAATCATTTTAATTATTGACAAGCCTTAATATGTCAAACATGATGAATATTCCTAATAGTAAGCTCTACAGACCCTAATTTTCAATGAGCAAATATGAATGTCTTTCCTATTTCCAATGAACATTTCCCAATTGCTTGTGGTAATACTATTTCATGTAAAGCTTAAACGCTATCTAACTCCTTAAAGGGATCATTTAAAGCTAAAAAGTATTCATTGGAATCATTACATACAATGATTTCTGGGGCATGAAGGCGGTTCTAAACAAATGAACATACTGGTAAACCTTATTATTTATTCAAAAAGCGCATTTAATGTCAGAGATCTGCATAATTTGAAATAAAATAATGTAGGATAAAGTCACTTGTAACTTAACCCCAGGTAACATAAGTACATTGGGCCATGATTGGGCCAATATAAAGGGGTAGACTCTAAAGCTGGCACGGGAGCCAATGGCCCGTAGTTTTGGGTCCGAGCCCGCAGATTTTTGCAAAATAACATTCCTATGGGCCCGGGTGGCCCACTGAAGTATTTAGAAGACATTTTAAGAATGCTTGCCTGACAACTATAGCCATGTAATATATTGTTGGAAAGAGGGAAATGTGCCCAAACAATTGGTCACACTCTATCATTGACAAATCAGAAATAAACATGTTTTTTCTCATAAAGAAAACATAATTATGACCATGGACAATCACTAATATTGAACAATACTATTTTAAGTGTATAATTGAATGTGCAGCCATACTTAAGACATGACTGTCAAGTATCATCAGTTTAGAAAAAGCCATTTCTGTCTTTTTAATCCATCTTGATCTCTATCCCAAATGGTTAGAAAAAATACAAACTGTACTTTTATCATTTAAGACTTATCTAACTCCATTACCCACACATGAGGCGTCTTCAAGTTACTTTTGACAAATTCCCACTGATGTCATGCAGTAAATGGTACTTTTAGATATCAGATTTCATCCATGAACTTCCGCTGACCTATAAACATGTAGAGCACACTGGGGATTACATTTATAACCCAATATGATGGCAAAGTTGGAGCCATCCTGTAAGAAATTCTTCAGGCAACATTGAATCCGCCTGGTGTAGATCACAGCCAATATTGGACAAGTGTAGTATTGATGTTGGTCCAACATCAGAAATAATATGATGGCCCTGAAATGTCCCAACACTGGGCCAACACTGGGTCAATATCAGCATATCAAGCATGGACCAGCTCTGGGCCAGCGGTCAACCCAGCGATGGCCCATTATCAGAATTGCAAGAGGTGGGCCATCATTGTAATTTGTATGTTGAACCAATGTATGCATTACCTACAATGGGCCATGGTTGGTATAACGATTGCGATGGAGTCGATCATTGCCAACATTGGCCCAATTAACCCTTGCTACCTGGGACGTTTAACTAGTCCTTATTATTATCAATATGGCTGTCATATTTTCCATGAAATACATAGACAAAAGTTTAGTCAGTTGCAACGATTATTTCAGATCACGTGACCCTGTGTGGCGACCCCTAGCAGCGTGTAATACAGCAACAGTGTGCAATACGGCCCATGGTTATTGCACGCTGCTCCAGGTAATGGCCCTTCCATTGATTTAACATTGTTTTATCGTATTCACCATGAAATAAATCAATGGAGCTGTATGTCACTAAAAATACAAGTGTTATGTAGGTGGGATGTTAACACGTACCCTGACAGGTGCCGGAGCCTGTGGTGTCCCATTGCCTGTTTCCATAGTTACATGATATACACTGCCTCTGGCTAGTGATGTCCGTGCCACTCGTGCATTCTGAAAGGAAAGGGAGAGTTTCAGAACAACCACCAAGAATTGATGCTGTGTGCTGACGCACGCTGATAATTTTTAATGATTTTCCATGTATTTGTTAGTTTAGGGTCAGCATCAGGTATGTAGCAATAACATGGTTAGTCAAGCTCTCAGATTAGCAGCCAAATCAAGTGTTCATTTTCAAGTGTGTTTTCTATTCATCTCTTTAATTGTTCTGTTATCAGTTCGTACACTACCAGTAGTCATAATACACTCTTATCATTTTATCCTCTTTTTGGTTATGGTCATTTTGTGCAATATAAATGATAAACAATGTATGAGTAAAAAGACCCAAAATATCGATCTTCTGAGAATATACATACCATAGCAGCCACTGCTGTCCCAATAGTGGCCACATAGTACACAAAGAGGCTCTGTCGTTAGTCCCGTGAGAGTGGCACACGTGAGAGGAACTGCAAATAAACATTGCAACCTATTGTAATGTTTTAAAGAATTTGTTATCATTGACTTCATGAAATGTAGTAAGCTGGAGTCAATGCATGTATTTGTGTTGTGTGGACAGTCGTTGTTACTGTACGGCGATGGTCTATTGTAAAATTGTGTTCTTTTTTGTGGGAAGATGGAAAAACAGTAACCCACAGCTCTGAATGATTCACCTATAGTTGGACCACAGCTCTATAGAGTGATTCTTTACTTATATCAACTGGAAATCTTGTAAATAAGCCTTGTAAAT
This sequence comes from Harmothoe impar, assembly GCA_947462335.1. Taxonomy (NCBI): domain Eukaryota; kingdom Metazoa; phylum Annelida; class Polychaeta; order Phyllodocida; family Polynoidae; genus Harmothoe; species Harmothoe impar. The sequence goes on along the minus strand of OX381711.1, from coordinate 8,684,325 downwards.
AAATGCTTCAAATTGATATCAAAGTTTCAATTTGATGGCCGCTGCCTGCAACTGTTTTTAAGTACAGTTTAAAATCGTTATGTATAAGATAGACGACACCTGTACCTTGGTATGCCTTATACCCACTGCCCCACAAGGTCAAGACGAGGTGTTATACACCGAGTTGATGACCAGTGGGCAGTGGGTATAAGGCATACCAAGGTACAGGTGTAGTCTATCTGACTTAACCTTTGGGTATGCGATATACCCAACGTGTGAAGCCTTTGTCTTAGGTGTCACCCTTGGGTTGACTTGATTTACCTGTGCATCCGCCTGCACCGTCTTCTGCCTCCTGACATTGCCAGCAGTCTCCGGCCGCACAGTTTGTGGTGGCCTTTTTGATAGCACACGTTCCAGATGTTGTGTCGTAGATCATGGTCTCAGTAGTAACAACATAGTCACATGCCTCACAGAATGCCCGGGTCCCTGATATGGGTGTTCCTGATGTCACTGGGCAGACAGCGGCTTTCACTAAGAAAAAAAACAGGCACAAAACATGTATTATACTTACATAGAGTCATATGGATTTTCTTTCCTATCGTATGCCTAGCTTTAATGGCAACATCAACTCAAATTATGTATACATGTACCCTAGTCATAAAGGGAAATCAACAAAATATCACTCCTTGCACGAGCAATTGAACAAAGAAATACGCTATTCAGTGAGACCAAGAGCAATGTATACGGCCATTTAGGGAATTAATAGAAATAATAGGAAATAAGAAAATCTAGGCCTTAACACCTTATTATTTCTCACTGTGCAACATAATACATGAATCGTATCTTTACCATTGATGAAAGTTCATTAAAGGTTCCATTGGAAATTTAAAGTCTTTTTCAGTCAATTGACCCCTGAAAGTTTAACATGAGATTAATTGATCTGTAGTATGACAACAATTTTTCCACTGTACCTTTCTTACAGGATCCACTATAATAGTATCCGGCTGACTTGGCACAAACTTCACACTGAGCTTGAGTTAATTCGGATGGGTCTAAACAACTGACCGCTGTGAAGAAAACATGGATATTAATAACAAATAGATTTTTTCCTAATATATAGTCATTTGTTGACATGTTCCAAAAGCGCATATAATATGTAATGTCACATAAGAGATTTGGCTAGATATCATTTAACAATAAAGGAGCTTGATATTTGACAATTTGGACATGGACATTTTAGTGTTATATCAAAAAATGTTTATAGAATGAGTCTTCATATTAGATTTTGGAATTGTAAGAGCCTGCGCTCTACTAGGTAAATTTATGTTGTGCTGTTGATAAACTTAAGGGTAAATATAGCAGGCCCATTGTGCTAACCGAGGAAGGCAGCATCTCACGTACCCTGTTAAATAATTAATCCTCTTTAGTACTTGACAGCCTATCAAGGTATGAAATTACATTATTGAACAGAGTGAGTATTGCTATTATTCTTGATTAGAATAGCTTCATGACACGATTACAAAGTAATACTTGGATTGTTCAATACTTTCTCTACTGAGGGTTATCTCATTTGCCTTAACCGCATACAAACAATTTTTGTAAACCTTCATCTACATGTGTACTTACACTCGCAGCGGGGACTGGAACCTCCAGTCCCAACAACCCATATCTGGGCGAGGCATAGCTGACAGACTGCCTCGCCGCTGATTATATTTTTTCCAGCACAGTCCACATCTGGAATGAAAAAATCATTTGTAAAAAACAACCACCAAAATGATTCAGTTGACTGATGTATTGATTGAAAATGCATGGTGAATAATCACTTTGTGGACATAAGGCAAGGTGTCCTGAGTATACTATAAACTATGGACCTTCTAAATATAGTTGATACCAATGAGAATTTATATTACACATTCTTGGCTTTATGTTAGGTTTTAACTAGAGTCACACCCTCAGGCTTTCCTCACACACACACACACATACACCCTAAGGCTTTCCTCACACACACACACATACACCCTCGGGCTTTCCTCACACACACACACACATACACCCTCAGGCTTTCCTCACACACACACACACATACAGCTTCAGGCTTTCCTCACACACACACACATACACCCTCAGGCTTTCCTCACACACACACACATACACCCTCAGGCTTTCCTCACACACACACACATACACCCTCAGGCTTTCCTCACACACACACATACACCCTCAGGCTTTCCACACACACACACACATACACCCTCAGGCTTTCCTCACACACACACACATACACCCTCAGGCTTTCCTCACACACACACACATACAGCTTCAGGCTTTCCTCACACACACACACATACACCCTCAGGCTTTCCTCACACACACACACATACACCCTCAGGCTTTCCTCACACACACACACATACACCCTCAGGCTTTCCTCACACACACACACATACACCCTCAGGCTTTCCCCACACACACACACATACACCCTCATGCACACACATACAGCTTCAGGCTTTACTCACACACACACACACATACAGCGTCAGGCTTTACTCACACACACACACACACATACAGCTTCAGGCTTTACTCACACACACACACATACAGCTTCAGGCTTTACTCATACACACACACACCTTCAGGCTTTACTCGCACACACACACACCTTCAGGCTTTACTCACACACACACACTCACACATGAAGCTTCAGGCTTTACTCACTCACACACACCCACCTTCAGCCTTTACTCACAAACACATACACACCTTCAGGCTTTACTCACACACACACACACACACCTTCAGGCTTTACTCACACACACATACAGCTTCAGGCTTTACTCACACACACATACAGCTTCAGGTTTTACTCACACACACATACACCTTCAGGCTTTACTCACACACACACACACCTTCAGGCTTTACACACACACACACATACACCTTCAGGCTTTACTCACACACACACATACAGCTTCAGGCTTCACTCACACACACACACACCTTCAGGCTTTACTCACACACACACACATACAGCTTCAGGCTTTACACACACACACACACATACAGTTTCAGGCTGTACTCACACACACACACACATACAGCTTCAGGCTTTACTCACACACACACATACAGCTTCAGGCTTTACTCACACACACACACACACACCTTAAGGGTTTACTCACACACACACACACATACAGCTTCAAGCTTTACTCACACACACACACATACAGCTTCAGGCTTTACTCACACACACACACACATACAGCTTCAGGCTTTCCTCACACACACACATACAGCTTCAGGCTTTACTCACACACACACACACAAATACGGCATCAGGCTTTACTCGCAGACACACATACAGCTTCAGGCTTTACTCACACACACACACACATACAGCTTCAGGCTTTACTCACACACACACATACACCTTCAGGCTTTCCTCACACACACACATACAGCTTCAGGCTTTCCTCACACACAGACAAATACAGCATCAGGCTTTACTCGCAGACACACATACAGCTTCATGCTTTACTCACATGCACACATACAGCTTCAGGCTTTACTCACATGCACACACATACAGCTTCAGGCTTTACTCACACACACACACACATACAGCTTCGGGCTTTACTAACACACACACAAACAGCTTCAGGCTTTACTCACGCACACACATCCAGCTTCAGGCTTTACTCACACACACACACACACACACGTTCACGCTTTACTCACACACACACATACACCTTCAAGCTTTACTCACACACACACACATACAGCTTCAGGCTTTACTCAGACACACACATACACACCTTTAGGCTTTACTCACACACACACACACACACCTTTAGGCTTTACTCACACACACACACACACCTTTAGGCTTTACTCACACACATACAGCTTCACTTTACTCACAGAAACCTCAAAGATCCATGTTTACTTACAGTCACAGATATCTGACAGATGTTCGGCGCATTTTCCAGCCCCTGATGTTAACGTTGCTGTGGTGCAGCCTGCAATAGGAAATTACAGCCAAATGAGTAAGGACGGCCCTGGACATAGATGCTTTTATACATCATGATTGGACGCCAAATGGCTTGCTCATAGCAAAAACCTCTGCTGCGTGTGAATGTTGTAATTTGTTGAGAAGATTGAAACAATGAAAATAATTTTCAGACAATCAATCAAAGCGCATTCTGTAACAGAAGAAAGGAATAAACTCATGTTCAGCAATGAAAAAAAGAGACAACTTAAGCAATTTATTTCATATAAAATCCAAAGTGGCATGCAGTTATTCCGTTCCATGGTATTTATATCAGGATAGGCCTTATAACATCATACAGTGCTAAATGTGCATTATTACATGACCTAACGTTATTGGTATGACCCTGTGTAAGAACAAAGAAGGAAACCCCTACCTCAGGGGGATGTGATAGGTTGTTCCGTACCATCCCTAAGTGTGGTGCTCTATCTAGTGCTCTAGACCAATCAGAAGCTATCACAGTGGTCACATGATCATAGATCAATGGCGGCAATGTAAACAAACCTCTCGCTGATTTAAGAAGAAAACTCGTCAATTTAAGAAGAGTCCCTGCCAATTTAAGATGCAAACTCGCCGATTTAACAGAAAATATGGTACGGGGAGGGTAGGAAAATGTCTTCTGGTCGTGTAATAAAGCTTGTATTGTATGCTTTATCTCTTATAAAGGCAGATGCACCTCAGTTTGGTACGGGACAGACGTGAAGCTATCATACGATACTGGCTATATACTGACTTGTGCATGTTCCCCCCGTCCAGTGATGGTTCGGGCAAGTGTCGCACTCAGCCAGGCTAGATGCACTGCTACATTGTTTTTCTGAAAGAAACAATTCACGGTTCAACAAGTCAAGAGTACTTTTACATACCACATATCTATATTGATTATCTAAGGAAAAATAAATTTAGCCCATGATGTTATGAGGACCCGAGATTTGTTCTACACTAGATGGAGCTTCAAGTAGTCCAGGTAAACGAGATCCCAGTTTTTATACATGTTTTCTACAGGTGGGAAAACGTGTATGAAAACTGGGATCTCGTTTACCTGGACTACTTGTAGCCCCATCTAGTGTAGAACGAATCTCGGGCCCTCATTGGTTCAAGCCATACGCACTATATGTCCTTGCATTCTGCTTTCGCCATTTGAACAATAGTTATGCATGGACTTGCTTGTAAAGGCGCGACATTTTCTGCTCATCCCCCCCCCTCCTCTGGAGGGGTCTAACATTTTTGCAGCAACCCCCTGCACAAAAGGCCACTCAAGAAAAAAAAAAAGGGTTCTCATCACCGTGCATGCGCATCATAAAAATCAGCTTTTGAGGAAAACATTTTTTGCTATTTTTTTCCGCAAAATATTGGGATATTTGGTATCGAATTGAAGCTAATGCTGCTAGTAATGCTGTAGGATAGAAATAACTTATATTTACTTTTACCATAAAGTCTTAACCACAAAAATGTGAATTTTGGTCATGAAAAATATATATCATCCCATACATTTTAGCCTACGAGTAAAAAAAAGAACAAAAGAAGAAAAAATGCCTCCCTCGTAAGATTTTTCAGACCTTGGTGATGAGAACCCACTTTTTTTGAGTGGTCTTGTGAGTAAACAGTCAATGACAAACCTGTGCACTGGTCGGTTAGCCAGTACTGCCCTCTGGTGGTGCTGGGGCAGTTCTCACACGCCTCCCGGGTGCTGGCTGAACTCGCGTCTGGACACGCTGAGGAGGAAAACAACATCCATAGATGTAAATCTTTTGAATTTTAACCCTTTCAAGGGTGTGGTAGACTGGTGGCACTAGTTGCGCAGCATCTGCCCCCCTGTAGGTGCAGCAGCAAATACTGTCAGCTTTTGCTGCAGCAAGTAGTTGCGGCAAGTTGCAGCAAGTTTTGACCCTGTTACACAGGCTGCATCTGCCGCACAGCAAGTTCTGAGGCAGATGGAGAGCGGCAGATGCTGGTAGTGTAACAGGCCCTTCAAGGACCACATGTCTCCAAAATGTGAATTTGTCTTCACGATGCACCAATGTAGCCTTCGCGAGTAACACACCACAGTTGCATTGGTGCATCATGACAACCCTTCAGGAATGAAATGCGGTCCTAGGGTCAAGTGAAATAACCCTTCAACAGACCCAAACGAATGTACCTTAGTGTTTATTTTTTATGGTTTTCGTTTCAAAATTATGATAGGGGGAGCCTGAAAAAGCTTTTATCAATGCTTGTCAAATGTAAACAAACCATCATCGTTGCTGATGTCACAGGCCGTGAAATATGGCCATGGGTTATTTCATGGGGGGTATGAAATACAAGGGTCCTTCGTTAGAGCAATGGCCCTGTCGTATTCCATGAAAAATGAATGTATGATGTATGTGATATACAACAACTAACAAATAATTCTTCTCGTCAAACTTGTAAAAGCTTTTCAAGCAATAAAGTTTTAATTTGTTCACAAAAATCATGATGACCAAGGGCATGATTCATAAATACACTATGCGGCCCTTAAAGGGTTAAATAGGATTTTCTATCGTGTATGTATCAATTTTACAGCAAAGATATTAATGAAACTAACTTTGATAGATGAATTAGAATGAAAAGTTGGAGAAAACACCTCTGTGCTGTCCAGCATGACACTTTAAATCTAAGAAATGAAATGATTTCTTGGTGTGTATTTTGAACATACAAGTAAAACAGTTGACGTAGGGTTTAAAAGTGACAATTTATTTTTAATTGAAGATCACTATAAGAATCCACAGTTAAGTTTCATGGGGTGATAGGATAATTGGGACACTTACATTTGCACTGCAGTCCTGAACCGGCTGTGGAGTCGTAGTACCTGTTCCTGCAGTGGTTGCAGGCCGCCTTGTCAAGGGTAGTCGGGGCTGTGCTGCAAACTGTAACACAAAGAGAGTCTTTTGAGTTTTTGAGTTTTTTGAGTTTTGTAAGATTTATTGGCCATGAATTTGTTACATAAATCGAGTCTTCTCAATCCGCAGCCATGCATAGAAAAAGTATCAGCATACAGTATCACATGAATAAATCTGTGTTCTACGTTTGAACTTAACTACAGAGTCATACATCAGCAATAAACAAACCACTTATCAAGCGCAAAGAGTTGTTACAAGTAGTTTCCACGATCATATAATTGGTTGTTGCACAAAAAGGCTACTTTAGTATTACTATTATTAATTGATACACAATTGTCACGAGGGGACATTCTTCCGCGTTGCCTATCGTTTGCTTTATGTTTAGGTCACCATTAGCTGGCAGATTTACTTTCGCGAGACCAGAGACTCAGGCAGTGGAGCCCTTTAGTTGTACACTGCCACATATATGTATATATACTGTAACGTGCAGGCTTTGTTACTGAAAAGTGGTGACATTCTTGTGTCTCCCTCATAACAGACTAACATTTTTTTAACTCACCCTCCTCCCCCCACAAAAATCAGCTGGCGAGTGGCTTATAACACAAGGGACACCAGAAAGTGCAAATTCCCCTGGACTGCCTTGGTGCATTTCCATTAAGAAAATATAAACAGTGGTCATGTTAATCAACAGAAATAGACATGGCTAACGCATTGGGGGATTTGCCGTGAAAGCAAACAAATTCAGCTTGGTTAGGAAGATTGTTTGCTTAACCCTTTTTGCAAAAGCCCCAGTGCCTTAATCCTACATAATAGGAAGTAAGTGCGAAAGATTTGACCCCTGCCTAGAGTGAGTGGGTAACATCCTACACAGCATTGATCCCTGGGGCCCATAATGTGTTTTACTTGGGCCAGCTGGGCTTACCCTTCGCTGGGTTATGATCCTTTCTATCCGGGTCTTTAGGTTGGAGCCCATGTGGGTCAGCCCAGGAAAACCTTTTGTTTTATAAATACATTGTAAATATTTCAAATCATTAGACATCAGAGTTTCCTCCAGAAATCACCATTAAACTTTATTGTACATTTTTATAGTTTGTGCTGAAGTTAGATAAATCTGGGCTCAAGCTGCGCACTTTGAATCTGGGCTGGCCCATCTGGACTCCCACTTGTAGCCCTGGACAAAAGGACCATAACCCAGATATGGGCAAAGCAGCTCGCCGAAGCAATAACACATTTGGGTCCCACTAAAGCAATGTTTACTTGGATATGACCCCCTCTTGCAGAATTGAGGGACATAATTCTCTCAGATGTACCTACTCGAAAATCCACCACACCGAAGTGAAACAATTGGGCAAAAGAATTACCCTACATAAAACATTGGTAGGCAACTTAAGATGAAATCAACACGCTATGAGAATACGCTTACCACTGCATGTGTCAGTCGCTGCATCCCAGTAGTAGCCTTCAGCACACTCGTGGCAGCTGGTAAGGTCAAAGCACTTCAGGCAGTTCACAGGGCAGTCTAGGGGGAGAGGCAACAGGTAATTAAAGTGACATGGTCCGATTATTTTCATGTTTTGAATCCTGCTTAAATGTGTTTTAAAAATTAGTACTGTACAATATCATATTTGGAGAATAGGGCCGAATAACATGTCAGCTATGGGTAATACGAGCCCAATTAGCCGTTCAGATGTGGCCCAAGTATAGCATTTTACAGTGTATTTACAATGGGGGAATTATATAGCGTGCACTTCAAAATTAGTAAATTGAGTCATCATCTGATAATCATTCTACTTCTAAGCTGAATTCTAGGGAATGAGATTAAATAAACTAGCTAGCATATGAAGTATGGCCATAGGGAATATTCTGGTTCATTTTTAACTAAATTTATTTCTGAGCCTTAATCATTGGAAAATGTCACTTTAAGGCTAAGTCTCACAAAATCGGTAAAAGTTAAAAGTCTATGACTGGCATCAATCATTTCAACCCTTTTCGAATATATTATGTAGGGTCAGCATGGTGCATGAATGCAGCCATTGAAAACGACCACACCAAACCTTATTCCCTCCAATGGCCAAAAACATTGATTTCCAGGATATTAGAAAAACTGACATTATATGTTCCGTCTTCGGTTATCCAGTGGACGATTTTCCCACTATGTTTGAATTCCTTTGTAGGCTCAATACAAGACATGTGTGAGAGCTGTGTGCATACTTAAGTCACCACAATACTGGAAAGGCTTAAACAGGTAAGGTAGCTCTTACCTTGACACCTGAGTGCGTTCCGGTCGAACCACTGCCCCCGGCCCCCGGTGTTACAGGTATGGCAGTTAGCGTAGTCCCTCAGGGGGCACACTGCAACACCAACACGGCATCAATGTTGGCATTTAAGCAAATTAAAGATACCTTAAAGATACCTTTAAGTTGAGAAATGCAATGTAAATGCAACTTGAAAGTAGGAAAGCAGTTATAGCCCAGCAGTGAATAAGGGCTGTTGGAATGATCAAAAATGTTATTTTCTCATTTGGTCACTCATCTGTTTAAATGTTTTAAATATTGAGCTGGGTCACTTTGGAGAAATCCTGAATTTAAATGAAATCAGTATCACAATACCAAAATTCCTACTTTATGGTGGGAAGAGCCTACTTTATAGTAAAAAAATACAGCATTTCCTCTTTGTTTTTATTTAGTATCTAGTTCTTATCTATATAAGAGCATAGTTGTAATAAAAGTATTTTCTATGAGAATGTCCAAGTATAAAGTTGATTTTGATTTTAGATCACAGAAAAAATGCATCCACCGCAGTGCAGGTCTTACTTATATGACAACATATTATGAGGGAATGGAAATTTACACTGAGGACTGACTTATCTCAAATACACTAGATACTTTAAAATGCTATGAATAATTTATGACCGATGTAGACTTACGTTTACAAGTTTTATCGGCGACCAGTCTGTATCCGGCTTCACATGCTGTGCATCCGTCATTTGGCACTGACGTCTGTCCTGGTCCAGGCACACAGTTAGCCTTTGCTGTTAAGGTGCAGAGAGATAACCCAAAATTTATTAATTGTTTGAATCCATCGGTTAGTTTTCAAAACCTACTCGACCAATCATTTTCATGATATTTCAGAAAAACCTTAAAGGTTGTTTGTTTTCACCCGGAGGTGATGCACATATCCTGATAGCATTTCCATAAAACCTAATTTCCCATTTTAAATCGGGGATAAAAACAACACTTGAATATTCTGCAAAAGGGTATTAGGCTGTCCAAGTCAATGAACAACCTCAACCTCATAATAAGGCTGGCATTATGCTTTAATTGCAGCTCTGGCGAGTTACTCGCCAGGGCTCCATATAGAGATCATGACGACCAAGGCATCATGTCGTCCTTAGAGGACTATACTAATAGTTAAGGGCTTAGAACATTCAAAGAAAAACATTCCCCCAGAAAGGTATGAATTTCAAATTTTAAAAATACTGAATTTAAAAAAGATATATATGAGGATGTAGTGGTACGTACAGAGGCAGGTTCCGGTGGATGTCAGGAAGTAGCTGGACGAGCAGCTGGTACACACGGCCGCGGTGCTGCAGGCCAGGCAGTTACTGTCGGTACAGGCTGTAGGACAACAAACATACTATATAGACCATGGAGGTATACACTGCCTATATAAGGCAAAAAAAGAGGTTTATCATCACCACTTGCTTCGTCGTACTCCTGTTTTGAAAAAAACTCATTTTTTCGCTACTTTAAATGGAAAACAGCTTATATTGTAGATAATGTAGTTCGCTGGGAATGACTTTCAGTTTCACATTTTTAGAAGGTTAACATGCTCTATACAACTAAAAACTGCTCGTGAAAAGTTGATGCTTTTGGCCCCTCAAAACAAAAAAAAAGATAAGGAATCACCCTTATCATATTGTTCGGTGCTTAGTGATGAGAAACTATCCGTTTTGGTAACCGGCCAAATTGAGTCAACAGCTTAAGCATAACCACACGGTATATAAGCGCAGGTTTACAAGAACTGCTCACTACTCGAGGTTGTCCCAGGTATATTGTAAAATTGATAATTTGTTAAAATTAGACTTAATTCATGGGCAAACCCGATTTTATAGCGGTTACATTATATCAATCGTGATGATGTTATAGGCTGTGGTAGGCCTATTCAGTTGCGGGTTTATTACACCTAGAGACTGCCAAATCTGGTATTAAACGTAAATGATAATGTGTAAATAGTAACTTACATGCACATGTCGCAGCGTCCCAGAAGCGGCCACTGTTACACGTGTCACACTGGGTGCTCGACGAACACACACTGCACCCACTCACACACTCTGTAAGGATAACATGTCATGTGTTACTGCTGCACTTTGAAAATCAAGTCAATCTGACCAGCGGTTGCTGAGAAATCTCATTTTGAATATTTTTGGGAAGAGGCAAAAGTTGTGCCTAGACTTGATTCGAATAGAACATGTGAAATCCTGAACCTTTGCTCTTCAAAAACAGGAGTAAGTGCAAATCAAAGCTAGTTCCGAGGGCTACCAGCCTGAATGTTGGCAGGTAGGGGGTCGAATTAGCTAACCCAGTCCACACACTATTACATGTTTATGCCAGGAACTGGAGGATCTGTACTGGTAACTGGGGCCCATGCCTTGAGACGGGTTTAGGACCTATGCAATACTACTGATTGCATTGTCTTGACTTCTAAAAATGTAATATCACTTGCATGAGCGCCCATATTGATTATTTGTATGCCTGGCATAGCATCGGGAATCCCACCTGGAACGAAGCACCCTTTGGTGTGTTGCAGTGTGTAAGGTCTCAACTAAGTGTGGACCAAAGTTCCCAGTTAAATCTCCTCAAGTCCCCCGTTCCAAGGTCATTTTTCTTTCGGTAATTCCACCTGGAGCTTGGTACTTGGCAGCCTTCAGTGTGGCAGTGTGTAAGTATGAAAAGTGTGGATTTTTCACACACACACAGTCACACACGCTGCAGCCACTCACAGACAATGTAACAAACGGACGCAGGTAATTCTTTAACCCCTTTCACGCGGTAAGCCAATATATTGCACAGAATAGCATTGAGTTACAAGAAACCCAGTGGTGAAGGGGTTAAGAATGGTGCACGCAGCAATTCAGATAGAAAAATGTCCCTGCGTTATATGACATTGATATCTGTTAGAACTATGTTGCTATGGTAACTTTTTAAAAGCTACTATCAATTATAAAAACGCACCATCACCTTGACAATCGAGCTAGTAGAATCCAGCTATTTGGATGAAGAGAGGATCATAAACGAGTTGCAGTTAACGCTACAAAGGCAGTTAACTTACGTATACAAGCTCCATTTTGGAGGAAGAATTGCGGCTTGCAGTCCAGACACATATTGATATCAAGACACTTTTTGCAGTTTGTATGGCATTCTGGAAGAAAAAAATGACATTAAATGAGCATCAAGAAGGTGACTGATTTTATTCGGGTCGAAAGAAAATCACATCCGATTATCTTAATATGTCTATGATCCCCTTATATCGCTAGTGATTTTGTTGGCCAGTGGACCTTAACACAGCACTTCAAATAAATGTGTCCTTTTGTCTTTCCACCAACTTATATGTACTAATAGGACTCACGTGAACATGGCAGGGCGTTGCGGACGTACCAGCCATCGCTACACTCGCTACAGATGCCTCCGTACGTGCCCTCCACACACACCTTACAGTTACCGGGACATCCTAGTCACAAGGAACACATAGAACACACAGTTTTCACAAGGAACACAGAGAATCAGTTTAGTGGACTACATATGTAGTAATATACAGGTCAACACACTGCAAAGAAGACATAGAATGTATTCACAGTGTCACAGTCTACATATATCTATAGGAGTGCCCAGTTAAACACAGTGAAACCAATAAGCCTTGGTTCCACTCCACTAGGGCGGCGCAGGTACCTGCGAAACAAGGTACGAGGCGTTTCGCAGGTACAAGTGTCGCCCTAATCTCCTTTGTGTTTATTTCTCACCTTTATTGATATAAAACAGGTGATAAAGCTCTACTCTGTAGTACTGGCATGGGTTATACAATGAGGCCGCAAAATACAGTGTTCCTTATTGAACCAAAAAGCTCTGCCCTATTCTATAACAAGAATTGCGGTTGTTGCCGCGTAAAAAAATGCCTCAGGCATTTTTATACGCGGCAACAACCGCAATTCTTGCATTCGAAGAAACATAATGTCGACATGGTTGGTATGTTTGAAGGGAACCCATTCAAGACACCAAAAACGCAGGGCTGGGAAGGGGTTATCAGGGGCAAGGATGATATTACTTCAAATATGGCATTTCCTATGAGTCCATATTCCTTGGGTCCATGTTAGGGGGTAAGAAAATGTGTGTTGCTAGGCAGATAAACAATTAAAATAGATGTTGCTAGGCAACCAGCTGTATTAGCAACAAACTAATAGAACCATTGCATTCCTTGGGTCCATATTAGGGGGATAGGTTTGATTATAATCAACCTTAGGACCATGGAAATGTGCATTGCTAGGCAGATAAACAATTAGAATAGCTGTTGCTAGGCAACCAGCTGTATTAGCAACAAACAGATAGAACCATTGAATTCCTTGGGTCCATATTAGGGGGGGTAGGTATGATTATAATCAACTTCAGGACCATGGAAATGTGTGTTGCTAGGCAGATAAACAATTAGAATAGCCGTTGCTAGGCAACCAGCTGTATTAGCAACAAACGGATAGAACCATTGAATTCCTTGGGTCCACATTAGGGGGGTTAGTTATGATTATAATCAACCTTAGGACCATGGAAATGTGTGTTGCTAGGCAGATAAACAATTAGAATAGCCGTTGCTAGGCAACCAGCTGTATAAGCAACAAACGGATAGAACCATTGAATTCCTTGGGTCCATATTAGGGGGGTTAGGTTTGATTATAATCAACCTCAGGACCATGGAAATGTGTGTTGCTAGGCAGATAAACAATTAGAATAGCTGTTGCTAGGCAACCAGCTGTATTAGCAACAAACGGATAGAACCATTGAATTCCTTGGGTCCATATTAGGGGGGGTAGGTATGATTATACTCAACCTCAGGACCATGGAAATGTGTGTTGCTAGGCAGATAAACAATTAGAATAGCCGTTGCTAGGCAATCAGCTGTATTAGCAACAAACAGAAAGAACCATTGAATTCCCTGGGTCCATATTAGGGGGGGTAGGTGTGATTATAATCAACTTCAGGACCATGGAAATGTGTGTTGCTAGGCAGATAAACAATTAGAATAGCCGTTGCTAGGCAACCAGCTGTATTAGCAACAAACGGATAGAACCATTGAATTCCTTGGGTCCACATTAGGGGGGTTAGGTATGATTATAATCAACCTCAGGAACTATCAAAGGTTGATTTATATTATTGTTATCACATAGCATAAATTTGTGTTGTGACATCTAAATCCAAGATGGCCGCACAATCCAAGATGGCGGCGCCCGTTCTGACTTCTGGCAAAGTGCAAACATCATATACCTCGTTCTGGTGGTGCCTGGTGGCACCACCAGGTGGCTACGCCACCACTTCGGCATAAAAAATAAAACTACTGTTAAACCTAGCAGAAGTTATAAGCAGAATCTATCTTAGGTTTTTCATTTGCTATCATCAGGATTTTAACACTGAGATCCCCATTTGGCCAACACTTATTCATTTTAACATAAACTGAGCTTTTACTCTCAAATCCACCCTGTAAATTACCTGTACATAATTTATATGACTAATTCGGTACAACGTACTTTTCTACATGAGTTTTTAGTCAATAAACATTTTTAAAAGGCAGGTGCTAGTTACTACTCACGGTAGCAGGACATGTCGTTGTTCTTCCTGTAGTAGCCGGGCTGACAGTGCTGACACTCCGCCCGGTCCTTACCTGCCAGGCATACCACGCAGTTAGATGGGCACTCTGTGTGAGGAGGCAAGAATGAAGAAAACTTTAATGCCTATTGCATCTTTTTAAAGGGGCAAAGGAGTCGTTTATATAAGAATAATACCTTGTTAAGGTGAAGTAAGGAAGATGCTACAAGTTTGCTGTGAGTGCTCAATATTTAAAACAGGCGCCCCAAGAAAATGCCCCCTCCCCCAGAGGGTTCAACTTTTTGTTGAACTTCCTTCCCTTACCACTATTGTAATGTGCAACTTTTTCGTAACTGAAAAAGGGTGTACTTTTTTCGAAATCTATGCTGACCCCTCTAGATAGGAGGAGTCAACATAAATTTCGAGTCTCCCGACCCCCTTACAGTCCGTCGAAATCCCCTCAATTACTACTCCCTGATGATTCAATATTCATGCTTGTTTGATGCACCAATGCAGAGCATGTGAGTAACTCACTGGCATTGCATTTTATGAGCATCCTTGAGAGTGGTTTATGAATGTAGCACTCGCGAGTAACTCGCCATGCATTTATCATTGAATAATGAGAACAGATGGGCACTATGGTAAGTTTATGCAGTGATTGAATGGTTAATTATATCCAAGTACTTCAATATTTAGTGTGTTCAATGTTAGATAAAGGGTTAATGCAGTATGCAGTGCTTAGAGGGTTAACAACATCTCAGTACGTACACTGAAAATCCATAGGTTGAAAGGGTTAGTCAGTACAGACTAACCTAGGTTGGTCATATGAGTGTTAGTCATAATGGCAAAGTCATATTCAAAAATGACCAAGGGATCAGTCAGTAGTGGCTAACCTAGGTTCATCATTGGTGTGTTGTAGTTGTATACCACTAGTTGGGGCCACCTGTGATGACCACTCAGTGGCTCCCCCTGGAAATAAAAAGACTAAGGTGGGTTGGTCAGTACTGACCAACCTGACAATAATAACTAATCTAGGTTGGTCGTATAGGGAGCCAACAAATTACTAACTAGGTTAGGCACTAGTGACTGAGAGATTGGTCGTATAGGGAGCCTAGGAATATCAGTATACATACCTAGACACATGGTGTGTTGCCGGTTTGGGATGTACCCGGTGGCACACATCAGACACTCATGTGGACCCTCCACACAGCCGTCACAGCGCTCCGTGCCCAGGTTAGCCGGACATGTGGTCACCGTCACTGAAATGTTGCATGTGAGGTATGAGAAAAGAAAGATGACTTGGTTTGTTAACAGTAACATCTTGATTTCACAAATCATGACGCCGTTTTATATGATTGGGTTTACTTTACAATGACAAAAATAATGAACGACAGATGTAATAAATGACAAATGTAAGATGACCTGATTTGAAAAAAAAAGACTTCTCATGACTTAGTAGAGACTATTTTATGAGATTGCATGTCCTTTTTATGTGAACAAAAGATTATAAAGATCAATTGATGTATCACCTGAAAAAATAATAAACAAATTTCCCGTTTGTTAGCACTAGCGTAATATGCTCTTTCATGAGATAACATGTACTTTATATTTTGAACACAAAATTATAAAAAAAATCAATGTACCATTTTACAGGTTTATATATTTTATTTAATGATTTATGATAATCATAATAGTTTTGTAAAAGAAAGATCCTTACCAGCGTCACTTTTCCCGACTAACAGGCCTGCAAAGGTACAAATGAATCAAGATCTATTATATTGCCAAAGAAGTGGAAGCTCTGAGCCCAATATTTCATAGTGCCAACTTTATTGCTTTAGTAATATAACACGTCATAACGGTTGTAAGTAGAAGAAATAAATTATTTATCTAGAGATGCTAGAGATGCCCTTGATAACAAATTCAAACCAATGTCTGTTCAATTACATTATTAGAAACCTACAGTAAATTCCCGCGTAATACCAAGCTCAGCTTTCATTTGATACTAAACATGCCTATACATGTATATATAGGGTGTGGGTTATACAAAGATTTTTATCACTTTAGAACAGTACTAAAGCACATTTCTTCAGATCCAAAAACATGTTATAGGATTCTCCCTGGTTGGGAGTGTTGGTTATACACGAGATGCGGGTAGTACTCGAGAATTTACGGTAGTTGTAGATGTACTCTTTGTGAATATCATTATAATGCATTAATTAGAACATGGTCAGTCAACTCACAAGGGCTGTTCATGAATACTTACCCTAACAGTTGGCATGAATGCAGCATTTGCAAATTACTCGCTAGGCTTTGATACATGTATCATGGTGATAAAGAGCCTGTTTACAAGCGGGTCAGAAAATATTTTCATGGTTCTTTTATCTAAAACCTTTCAATTTAAAGATATTTGAAAATATATGTAGTCCTTACCTTGGAGCACCAGTAGGAGGATGGCGACCCCGCCACTGGACAAACTCATGGTGCCTCTATAGGTGCTCTCAGAGGCTGAAATGGTAAGGCCAATATTACACTGTAAAAAGCAAGTATAAGACCTACTATAACTTTATAGCATTTACTTTAGCTTTACATCATATTCTACTGTGCACCTACGATAAACTGTACACCTACAGTAGATTATGTATACCCCCAAAAAAGGAAACCAACTATTTACAGTGTATTTACCATGAACCGTGAACCAAGAGTGGCGCTACACCGGGTACTTCTTATGTAAGAATCTAAAGGCCCACCAGTGTAAAATATCAACAATTTGTGAGCACCTGTTGCTTTCTAAGTTATGCTTTCTAGATTACATCTTCTTGGAAAAATGTATTCTATATGGATTCCTTATAGAATATCAATTAACAGATATAAAAGTATTGTACCCCTACCATTAAAAGGTGTGTATGTACCCCACACTTACCTGCGGAGGTTCCGTTGAGACGCGGAGGTCCGTGAAGATGGTCTGAGCTGCAGGAAACCGCTGGTGCTGGTAGAAAACATCTTCAGTGAGACCGACATTAATCATTTACACCGTCCCGTCCTCAGAGAACTTTCTAATTAGGAACAGTTTCTGCTTGATTTGAGCTCAGAGTGGGGATGGGAGCAGCTCAGAGGGAATAGGTGAGTAGCTGGCTGATTAGTTCCCAGAACCTGGCTCTGTGTACAGGAAACACACCTGGATACGTCATCCGTGACGGGTCTGTTTGTATGGTGCTTGGGGTGCTTGGGGTGGGGGAGAGGGGGGAGAGACAGGGGTTGGGGGAAGAGGGGCACAGAGGGGGAATTCGAAGAGAGGGGGAAAGGAGGAGATGAGATAATACCCAAATGTTTGTGTCCATTTGTTGTCGAGATGCATCAAGACAGCACAGACAACGAGTAAAGTGTAACTTGGTGTATATTCTGTGCTAGCGAGTTACTCGCCAGCACTGAATCGATGCATCATGCCAAACCTTTAGGACTTTATTAACCTTGAATACCGTCTCGGGGGCATTTCTCTCAAGTTTGTATGTTTCATTCTGCTTAGATATTGCTTAAGTAAAGCAGTGGACGATTCATGCAACCCTTATATATATAGCAATGAACGATTCATGCAGCCCCTTACATATAGCTGAATCGTCCAGGCGGATCGCACGTTCAGACAACCAATCTCTTTCATACAAAACTGTCATCCAGAGCTTGTGTAGGCCGCAGTACACATGACTATCAAATAACCATTTTGATTATCACCATATCCCTCTCCCTCTGCAGATACTATGTTACTTGTGCGATTTAGCAGCGGATCCAAAATATAATAAAATGTAGAGAATAGATCGCACCATAGCCAAATTACACTGCCGCTTCCAAAAGAGCAACACATTCATAAGACTGTTTCAGAATATGCTGTTACTCGACTTCTGTTTTACATTTCTCTGGCTTCTATGGGCACATTATACAGTAAGAGTTACAATGATTTACTGGATTGCATATTACTAATCATTGCCCTTTTTTCAAGACTCTTCAAATAATACTTCTTTCTTACATATTTCTCACAAAATGCAAAAATAGCAAGATCAATCATACCATTTTTTTACGATTTATGAATACCCAGGATTGCTAAATTTTTCATCTCTGGTTTTTATAAGTTGTTCATTCACTGTCAATTGGCAAGAAATATAAATCAACCACACAAACATGATGCATCTAAAGCCAAGGTTCACCTGTCTGTTGTGCCCTTAAACAAAACAAAAAGACAAAATAATAACAATCTAAAAAGAAAAGATTTGGAGTCTTCACTAATTAAGTTAAATCAGGTGTAAACCCCCTGGTAGGTCTCCTGGCAGCCCACTCTGTGTACACGGGGGTGTATAGCGGTGCAGCTGTATGGTAACCAGGCAACACGCTAACACCACGGTCAGTGCTGAACCCTCTAGGGTAGATTTACCTTGAGTTCACCACGTGCCCGGAGTAGGGCACTTGAACCTGGGCCCATCTTAGCATTCTAAGCCCTCTATTGTGTATATTAGAGCAATTCAGACAGGGCAGGCTGGTGTTGTAACTATTACGATTATTTTCACCTCTAGACCGTGTCTTCATAAGGCTTAGAACCAGAGTGTGTCATAAGACAATAGATAATCAAGTTGAACAAAAGGAGTTATCTATTGTCTTTACTATGTCTAATGTGTTGAACAAATGTTCTTATCGGATACAGCTCCGTTTAGTTCTGTAAAGATAAATGACTTCTCTGAGGCTCAGACCCACGGCCACCTAAGAAATGGTAAGGAATATAATAGATGTTGCATAGCTTGTGGGCAAATCTATTCTGTGTTAGATGTTAACAAAAGACTAGTCGATGACATCCTAGACTTCAGGACAAGTGTTCACGCAGAACGAGCTTAAGGCACTAGTCTTATTTCTAGTCAGTATATCTAAATGCTTTAATTAAGTCGAAACAGTCTATGTCTTCTTTTTCTACACTACACTGATAATAATAGCCCTGGAAATGTTAGTCACTACGGACTACGTTTCTATAGTCACGTGAACGTAGAAAAAACGGCTATACCTAGTTAGTCACCTATGTCTAATGTAAGTTAGTCATATAGTCAACCTATAGTCAGCCATTAAATCGGCTGATTTGGGCTATATAGTCAAGTGACTATGAATTTAATGGTTTCATGGTCTAAAATAGTCATTATGACTATTAGATATAGTCAATCATGAGAAATAAGGGAAAGGCAGGTCAAGCTTTGTCCTGCTCTAGGATAGGATAAGGCAGGGCAGGGGACAGGCTAGGATAAGGCAGGCCAGGGGACAGGCTAGGATAGGTAGAGCAGGGGACAGGTTAGGGTAGGGCAGGGCAAGGGACAGGCTAGGATAAGGCATGGCAATGAACATGCTAGGATAAGGTAGGGCAGGTGACAGGCTAGGTTAAGGCAGGCCAGGGGACAAGCTTGAATAAGGCATTGCAAGGGACAGGCTAGTATCAGGCATGGCAGTGGATAGGCTAGGATAGGTAAAGCAGGGGACAGGTTAGGATAAGTAAGGGTAGAGGACAGGCTAGGATAGGGTCAGGCAAGGTAAAAGCTGGGATAAGGCATGGCAGAGGACAGGCTAGGATAGGTAGAGCAATGGATATGCCAGGATAAGGCAGGGCAATGAAGATGCTAGGAAAAGGCAGGGCAGGTGGCAGGCTAGGATAAGGCAGGGCAGGGGACAAGCTAGAATAAGGCATGGCAGGGACAGGCTAGGATAAGGCAGGCCAGGGGACAGGCTAGGATACGTAGAGCAGGGGACAGGCTAGGGTGGGGCAGGGCAAGAGACAGGCTAGGATAAGGCATGACAATGAACATGCTAGGATAAGGCAGGGCAGGGGACAGGCTAGGATAAGGCAGGCCAGGGGACAAGCTTGAATAAGGCATTGCAAGGGACAGGCATGGCAGGGGACAGGCTAGGATAGGTAGAGCAGGGGACAGGCTAGGATAGGGCCAGGCAAGGTACAAGCTGGGATAAGGCATGGCAGAGGACAGGCTAGGATAGGTAGATCAATGGATATGCCAGGATAAGGCAGGGTAATGAAGATGCTAGGATAAGGCAGGCCAGGGGACAAGCTAGAATAAGGCGTGGCAGGGGACAGGCTAGGATAAGGCAGGCCAAGGGACAGGCTAGGATAGGTAGAGCAGGGGACAGGCTAGGGTAGGGCAGGGCAAGGGACAGGCTAGTATAGGACAGGCTAGGATAGGTAGAGCAGGGGAAAGGCTAGGATAAGGCAGGGGCCCTTTTTTCAAGACTCTTCAAATAATACTTCTTTCTTACATATTTCTCACAAAATGCAAAAATAGCAAGATCAATCATACCATTTTTTTACGATTTATGAATACCCAGGATTGCTAAATTTTTCATCTCTGGTTTTTATAAGTTGTTCATTCACTGTCAATTGGCAAGAAATATAAATCAACCACACAAACATGATGCATCTAAAGCCAAGGTTCACCTGTCTGTTGTGCCCTTAAACAAAACAAAAAGACAAAATAATAACAATCTAAAAAGAAAAGATTTGGAGTCTTCACTAATTAAGTTAAATCAGGTGTAAACCCCCTGGTAGGTCTCCTGGCAGCCCACTCTGTGTACACGGGGGTGTATAGCGGTGCAGCTGTATGGTAACCAGGCAACACGCTAACACCACGGTCAGTGCTGAACCCTCTAGGGTAGATTTACCTTGAGTTCACCACGTGCCCGGAGTAGGGCACTTGAACCTGGGCCCATCTTAGCATTCTAAGCCCTCTATTGTGTATATTAGAGCAATTCAGACAGGGCAGGCTGGTGTTGTAACTATTACGATTATTTTCACCTCTAGACCGTGTCTTCATAAGGCTTAGAACCAGAGTGTGTCATAAGACAATAGATAATCAAGTTGAACAAAAGGAGTTATCTATTGTCTTTACTATGTCTAATGTGTTGAACAAATGTTCTTATCGGATACAGCTCCGTTTAGTTCTGTAAAGATAAATGACTTCTCTGAGGCTCAGACCCACGGCCACCTAAGAAATGGTAAGGAATATAATAGATGTTGCATAGCTTGTGGGCAAATCTATTCTGTGTTAGATGTTAACAAAAGACTAGTCGATGACATCCTAGACTTCAGGACAAGTGTTCACGCAGAACGAGCTTAAGGCACTAGTCTTATTTCTAGTCAGTATATCTAAATGCTTTAATTAAGTCGAAACAGTCTATGTCTTCTTTTTCTACACTACACTGATAATAATAGCCCTGGAAATGTTAGTCACTACGGACTACGTTTCTATAGTCACGTGAACGTAGAAAAAACGGCTATACCTAGTTAGTCACCTATGTCTAATGTAAGTTAGTCATATAGTCAACCTATAGTCAGCCATTAAATCGGCTGATTTGGGCTATATAGTCAAGTGACTATGAATTTAATGGTTTCATGGTCTAAAATAGTCATTATGACTATTAGATATAGTCAATCATGAGAAATAAGGGAAAGGCAGGTCAAGCTTTGTCCTGCTCTAGGATAGGATAAGGCAGGGCAGGGGACAGGCTAGGATAAGGCAGGCCAGGGGACAGGCTAGGATAGGTAGAGCAGGGGACAGGTTAGGGTAGGGCAGGGCAAGGGACAGGCTAGGATAAGGCATGGCAATGAACATGCTAGGATAAGGTAGGGCAGGTGACAGGCTAGGTTAAGGCAGGCCAGGGGACAAGCTTGAATAAGGCATTGCAAGGGACAGGCTAGTATCAGGCATGGCAGTGGATAGGCTAGGATAGGTAAAGCAGGGGACAGGTTAGGATAAGTAAGGGTAGAGGACAGGCTAGGATAGGGTCAGGCAAGGTAAAAGCTGGGATAAGGCATGGCAGAGGACAGGCTAGGATAGGTAGAGCAATGGATATGCCAGGATAAGGCAGGGCAATGAAGATGCTAGGATAAGGCAGGGCAGGTGGCAGGCCATGATAAGGCAGGGCAGGGGACAAGCTAGAATAAGGCATGGCAGGGACAGGCTAGGATAAGGCAGGCCAGGGGACAGGCTAGGATACGTAGAGCAGGGGACAGGCTAGGGTGGGGCAGGGCAAGAGACAGGCTAGGATAAGGCATGACAATGAACATGCTAGGATAAGGCAGGGCAGGGGACAGGCTAGGATAAGGCAGGCCAGGGGACAAGCTTGAATAAGGCATTGCAAGGGACAGGCATGGCAGGGGACAGGCTAGGATAGGTAGAGCAGGGGACAGGCTAGGATAGGGCCAGGCAAGGTACAAGCTGGGATAAGGCATGGCAGAGGACAGGCTAGGATAGGTAGATCAATGGATATGCCAGGATAAGGCAGGGTAATGAAGATGCTAGGATAAGGCAGGCCAGGGGACAAGCTAGAATAAGGCGTGGCAGGGGACAGGCTAGGATAAGGCAGGCCAAGGGACAGGCTAGGATAGGTAGAGCAGGGGACAGGCTAGGGTAGGGCAGGGCAAGGGACAGGCTAGTATAGGACAGGCTAGGATAGGTAGAGCAGGGGAAAGGCTAGGATAAGGCAGGCCAGGGTACAGGCTAGGATAGGGCAGGGCAGGGGACAGGTTAGGATAGGGCAGGCCAGGGGACAAGCATGAGTAAGGCATGGCAAGGGACAGGCTAGGTTAAGGCATGGCAATGAACATGCTAGGATAACTCAGGGCAGGTGACAGGCTAGGATAAGGCAGGCCAGGGGACAGGCTAGGATAAGGCAGGGCAAGGGACAGGCTAGGATCAGGCATGGCAGGGGACAGGCTAGGATAGGTAGAGCAGGGGAAAGGCTAGGATAGGGCAGGGCAAGGGACAGGCTAGGATAAGGCATGGCAGGTGACAGGCTAGGATAGGTAGAGCAGGTGACAGGCTAGGATTAGGTAGGCTAGGGGATAGGCTAGGGGACAGGCTAGGATAGGGCAGGGTAGTGGACAGGCTAGGATAAGGCAGGGCATGTGACAGGCTAGGATAAAGCAGGGAAGGTGACAGGCTCCTGTCTAGGCCTATTATGCTCTGTTAGTCTAGACATAAACTGTTCATGTATTTCTATGTTATCAAAATTTGAACAAAATGGCATGATTACTCTATCAAACATGAAAACTGATGCACCCTATAACATCTTAAGTTGCCATAGTCAACTGTAACATAACATATAACAAGCAGGGATATCTATAGAACAGTGGTTTAGAAGAGGATGTGCCTACCTGAAGTCCATGGACCATTCAAATTTGAATTCTAACTGTTTCCTGTGCACACATTCCTGTGACATCATCAATTTGTGTGATCCAGATATAGTCACTACTGACTATCTTATGACTAATATGTGACTAACTTGTATAGTCCCCTGACTACGGGAGTCAAAATATGGTGGTATAGTCAGTACTGACTATAGGTATTATTATCAGTGTATCAATACGCTGTTTGCATCTGCAATTAGAAGAGAATATATATTTCTATTGTGTACAATGTAATATGGATATCGATTTAAGATTAAATAATGTCTGTAGATTCCCCTCATCTCTCCCTAGGTTTGTGAAATCCTGCCTTTAATACCTTGCATCGAAAAAGTACAGTGAGGGGGTTTTCTCCCCTTGATTCTGGGTAAATATACATGTAATTTTAGGTTCAACCAGAAAATCCTATTTGCTAATGCCTTAACTACCATTATTTGCTGAAAGTTATTAACCTACAAACAGGTTGACAATATAGTTGGCTAGATAAATATAAATGGGCTAGTATAGAAGTCTTGTATTTCT
This sequence comes from Harmothoe impar, assembly GCA_947462335.1. Lineage (NCBI taxonomy): Eukaryota > Metazoa > Annelida > Polychaeta > Phyllodocida > Polynoidae > Harmothoe > Harmothoe impar. The sequence continues at coordinate 8,659,848 of OX381711.1, read as the reverse complement.
TGAAATATAATGATTTAAATGACAAAATAAAGTCTAAATAAGGTATATTTAAATGTGGACTCCTACCCTCCCCTCCCCCTCCCCCTCCCCCTCCCTCACCGCCCCACCTGTATTAGATACTGCACTTGGAGAACTCCCCTTGGAGATGCGGACAAGGGACGGCCCTTATCTCTACCGGTGGCCCTTATCTCTGTAGAGATAAAGGCAGGACGCCGACCATGGGGCTGCTTTCAGTAGAGGGAATCTCCCCTTGCTGGCAGAACCTCCATGGACGGGATTTCTACCTGTTATTGAGAATTTTCGAGATTATCCCATACTACACTGTTGATGATCTTGATTATAAACATGGTAAAGGGCATAGCAGATAAGGGTATTATGCAGTACGAGATAAATAAGTGTTTTAATCTCACAGCTTTGTATTTGCTTCAAATATAAATTTAAGCTCATCATTCCTTCTGCTCACACTAGTGCATTAATTTAGGGTCCCTCAGTATATATAATTCGAGGAGGAGAGCCACTTATTCACCCACTTTAAGAAACACAGCACATTCCAATGCTTCAAAGGAGGAGGGGGACATATCTAAACCAATCTCAAGGGTAGGGGGTTTGAAAAAGTGTTTGTGCACTCACGTAAAGATCGACCGACCCCCTTTTCTTAAATAATTACCACACTCTAAGGGAGTGTTCATTTATTATTTACAGGGGGGGGGGGGTGGTGGGTTTGGGGGGGGCGTAAAAATGTCCGACCCCTCTTGAGGGGGGGGGGGCGTAAAAAATTCTGACACCTCTTGAGGGGGGGGGGCGTAAAAATTTAAGCCCCTTTTTAGCAAAACAGCCCGCGCGTTACTATAGTTCGAAATCTCACCACCTCCCCCCCCCTGTAATTAATAAATGAACACTCCCTTAGGTAGTGGTCATTTTGAACTACAGTGGGGAGCAGGGGAGGGTGATGCATTTTTCCGCTAGCATGCTGACTTTCTTCAGTCCCAGCCTGTTCTGTTCCACTGTTTAGTAGATGAGTTCAAATTAGTCGTGCCAAACCCTTTTGGCTATAATTACATGCAGTTCATTTTCGCCCCCCCCCCCCTCTCAAGGTATCTAAATATGTTTGAACCCCCCTTCTATAAAACTTATGATGTTATACATATTTATAATCAGCTGATGTGATGTGATACTACCGTTACTCTTTTCACTGCCTACTTGTACTGTCCTGTATATACTGTGTAGAGAAATGTGGAACTCTCTATTTGATTTTTGATTGTGGTTTTTGATGTGTGTATGGGTTATATTCTTAAAACAAGCACATAACTTACTGAATTATGTTTGTACTACCGAGGTGGAGGTATAATAATTATCTGACAGACCTTTTGAAAGGCTCAACTTGTTGATGTAAAGATTCTGTCAATAAACCTTTTTCAAACTCAACTTCCTATAAATACACCTCCTGTTGTTAAAATTTGACCACTGTCACAGTTAGCTTAGAGTGACAATCATCTATCTCATAATCAAAAACACGAACGCAATAAATGTCATCGTCAACCTTTATTAACCACACAAGACATCAAGACAATCATCGGTTCACAGTTTCAGTTTGCCTAAAGGAAGTATCAGAATATAACGTAAATCTGATGGGTAAAGACTCTGTATAGTTGTGTATATATAGTCATGTTAACAGAAAACAAAATCTGTGAGAAACACATGGCCAAGGTGATGTCTTTGAGTCTTTACTTCTCTTTCACTCCATCAATAATTGCGAAACTGACTTCAACCCTGGTAATCCTTTGATTGCATTGTAATGTTTAAATACACTCTGCCCTATATCATTATGCTGCGTGGATGTAGCAATAGCAAGTAGGCTACCAATGCGTTCATTTTTGCCCTGCGCTTTGACACAACATTGTGTGTTATAATAGGATCTATCAGTCAGGGGGAGAGTTCGCACCTTTCATCATGTAAAGGCTTCATATAGGGTACTGGGGGAGTATGCTAGTACTCCATTATACTGTAGTATGTAAAGATCACAGACAACCTTTCCCACCAGTACCCACTGATGTTTAGTACAAGGTGATAACTACTAAACGTGTACAATTATATTGTGATTCGTGTTTGCATATCTGAGTATGGATTTTTCACTTGGTAAAGCCGTTGGCCAATGGAATGATGTTTGTCAGACGTTTGAAATATTTTTGTTTGAGTACATAATACAATTACAAATGTAATGTATTGAACATAGCATTTTCCCGTTGTTTTCCTGATCACAATTCATTATTTATTCAAAATAAAACACTAAAAAATAAAAAGGTGACACACACCATTCCATAGACCAGTGCACAACTGGATTTAGCTCTTCATCATCTCACTTTGCGTAGATAGCTCTAATGAGGATGCGTAACATTATGTCAACGTTAAATACTTTGTGATACGAACGATTTCCTGTGTTAATCGCCAATCTACAATGCAAATAGCCTATAAATACATGCTTCTAGGATGTATGTTACAAATATCACATTTGGACCAGGTCACCCTTGTTAAACCTTTGTCAGCTGCACATTATTTGATTCACATGGTATATATAGACGAGGTCGGTATCATTGCTTGCAAAATAATCTTCATGTGAAGTTTGTTTTTTTGTGTGTTTTTTCACATTAAAAGTATTCTTAAAGTATCATTCACAGCATTGTTTGAGAGCATTTGTCATTTCACTTAAACAACATATATCGGTCTTGATCCTACTTTTAATCAACATGAAAAACAAGACACATGATTTAGTTTTTAAGCTGTTAACCAGCAAAGACCTCTATATTCTTATTGTGTTTATTGCCAGTCAAACTTCATTGAAATGCTCATTCTTTGTAAACGAAACATACTGTACATAATCCTTGCAATATATATTATTCTTCACCGTATCCTTTATCAGAGATATCAGTCTTTAACTTAATTTGATTCAAATAACAACTCCTACAACAGGAGCCGACAGAGGATGGCGAGAGTCGTGATTCCGGTCCAGACGGAGACGTGGCGAGGGCGTGCAGCGTTCCAGACGTAGCCGGTGTTCTGCCACGGGAAGTCGTTACAGCGGTCCTCCGTGCAGCAACTGGTGCACTCCTGGTGGCAAGAAATGGTATCATAGATAAAGTACATCCGATGTGTGGGACGAAAAAAAATAGATCTACCAAATAATGAATCAAAATGTTCACAAGTAATATATTTGACTTCCTATCCGTTTCATTCCCCCCAATTCCCTCTCCTATTTTGCACTAATTCTATTCTATTGTCCAATATACATGGTCATTTTGGACACTTATATTCTCACCATTGAAAATACACTAAAAAAGACCATGGTTGGGGGACATTCAATCCCTTTGTAGCCTAAGTAGTAAATGACTAACCAAATCTTTTCTGAAAACGAGTCATTTGTCCACCAGGCGAGATTATATATCTCATTTTCTTTGAATGAGAAAAAAATATTTTTGGTTGTGTACCTACCCAAATAAAAAAAAATCAAAAAAAAGAGATTGGCACTCACATCGTTGTATGCAGAGTGGTGGCCTCGGCACGCGTTTTTGCAGGGAAGAGCCATGGCCGTACGTTTTGTATCCACCAGCTGTTTCTTGTTGTCACTCGCATACGTGGTGAAGACCTAAGTGGACGAAAATTATGCAACTTAATTGGCAATTGTAATTATTTACACCCAAAATTTCTCTGTTTAGGCCGCTCAAAAAGAAAAAAGTCACCTAGGACTGAGAAATATGACAAGGTAGGCTTTTGAAAATTAATTTTTTTACTCGCAGGCAAAAATGTATGGAATACATACATGTATGTTTTTCATGACCAAAATTAGCATTTTACTAGTTGAGAATTCATGGATCTTTTAAAGTGGGGAAATAAGTTATTTCTATTCTACTACATGACTGGCAGTATTAGCTCTAATTCGAGACCAAATATGCCAATATTTATCCACCTTTATCATGTTTTTCATAGAAAATTTGCAAAGATTTTCTCAAAACCAGATTTTTGTGATGTGCGCGGTGATAAGAAACCATTTATTTATTTGAGTGGCCTTACAATAGTTTCGGGTACTGGGATGGACAATGAGCTTAGCTCATTGTATGTATCCCGGTGGGTACCACATTGAATCAACATTAGATCAACATTGACAACCAATTATCAATGTTGACTTAGTGTTCTGTGTCCAACGGGATATAGTTTATAAACCATCCCTATAGATCTGGTTTATTCTCCCTATGTGAGACTCAGAAATTGCTCAGCTCATGGACTACTACTAAAGACAGGCCGGCAGTCAATTGGACCTATACAGATCGTGCTTTGGGAGCAAATCAAAGCTAGATCTGAGGGCTACCTCCCTGAAAACAGGCAGGAAGGGGGGCTTGCACTAGCAAGCTGTTTTGTCACCACAGGAGCCAAACACATACGCATACATACAGACACTCAACTACAGAAAAACTACGCTTAGAAGCCGTGGCTATTTCGTGAGTCAGATTAGCAGTGCGGCTTCTAGGATCGGCCCATAGTCGGGGTGAGGCTTATGCGTGAGTACTTGCTACTATAGTACTGAAGTCACCATAATCATATTGCTTATAGAATTAGCCAATCATCTAGGTGCCGCTTATACACGAGTTAGGCTTATACTCAATAATTCACGGCAGTCTCGTACTGGCAACATTTTATCTTGTTTTACACGTACCCAGCAGTAGTATTCGGTCCCCAACATGGAGTTGTTTGTAGCAATAGAACTGGGCAGTACAGAGTCACAGTTGGTCCCTTCACACTCCAGACAGCCCTCTGTAAGTCAGAAAGAAGTAATATCAAGTCATTAATTTTGTTATGTATTTAGTTTTGTTCTTTTCACCATTGGTTCAGCTTTGTGTGCACGAAGATTTTATTGGAGCAAATCCTTTTCACCAAAAGAAAGGGTAAACATTAACAAATTATGTGATACTTATAGCCTTTATATGCCACCTGTTCTTCACAGTTTATTTTATTTTCGATATCATCTACATAGTAAACCTGGCAAATAATAAAGTTCAAGAGACATTAAAAAAAGTAATGACATGGAAATGCGAGAATTAAAGATTTCAAAGAATTCAGCAATATAGATATACACCTTTGTTCATGTGAATATACTACAGAATAGAAGCAAGCAAAACAATTTATAGTGCCATACAATGATATAGAATTAAATGTACATGTTGAAAAATATATATTTGACTTAAGGATTGGGCAATTTTTTTTTTTAAAAAGGGGCTTAGCTCATTTTTAGTGTGAACATTATTTAGCCCCCTAGCATGCATTGAACATTTTCCAACCTCCCCATATTAAGGCGCAGACCTGATTTACTGGAAAGCTGTGAACCATATTATAGCTCACTTTTATCAAAAGGGGCAGGCATTTATGAGAGCCCCCATTGAATTGAATAAATTAGATAGAAAATCACCACTCCTACAGATAATCCAAAAGAAAATAAACTCATTCCAACAGAGACTAAAGAGAAGGGTGATAAACATCAAATGGCCCAAAAAGACCTCAACTGAAAGACTAAATGAAACAAACAAACGACAGAAAGTAGAGCGACACCATCAACGAAAAGACAGAAAAGAGTGGCTAAAGATAGTCTGGAAAACTAGGTCGCCACGTGCACCCGCACTTTGTGCGTAGCAGAAGAAGAAGACGGTGTTGTTCGATAGGGTGGCTTAGTCTCTCCACGTAATCACCAACTTCCGGGCCCTTATGGCCTCCCCCTATTATCACCCACAGGCCTGAAGGATGCGCAGAAATTTGTGTCCCCAGATATCTCCACTAATATAGAGAGTTGTGCTATAAAATCTCAGATCTTGGACCCCTTTAGACCAACTCAGATATGGGTATTTTTAGTTAGAACTGGCAAAAAAATTATGACAACATTCTATGGCGAGACTTCGCCTCCCTATAGTGATGAGTGTCTTACTTGAGCAGATCTTGCCGCCGTGGTAGATGCTGTAGAGGTTGTCACAGGTCTCACAGTGCCGGGTCGGGTCGATGCACCAGTCACACCCGGTCACCGCACACTTAGAGCCACTCACAGCTGGGGGGACAACAACAGGGAGATTACTTCATGGTGAATAAGGCTTCATGATAAACCAATAGGCAGGCCATTCCAAAATACAGCGTGCAATAACCCTGGGCCGTTCTGCACGCTGTAGCAGGGCAACACAGGTGCCTGTTTTGTTTTGCACACTTCGCTTCATCTCCTGGCGATACAGAGCACTGTCGCGAAATGTGCATGAACTAAAACATTGAAAATGTTTGCAGGTGACTGTGTGCCCCTACGGGAGCCCCGGCAATTGGTTGGCATTGAGCATGGATGTAGAAATGGTGAATAATTGTCAAGTATCCATCAATCATGTCAACCTGGCAGGATTGATACGCTCCTGCAAGGTCTGCATGATGCAACAATGCAGTTCGGATGATGATGCAACAATACAGCACTGGTAGCTACTCACCTGGAATACATTCATGCATTATGACGACAAAGGGCATGATGCATGAATGCAGTGTGCAGTCCTTAAGGGCCAACAATTGTTTTAATGTATTAGTCAAAATCCCCACCGCTTTGAGAATTCTTTAGATATATCAGGCTCTACGTATATAGAGGATAACATTTATACATCTATTTTTTTATGTTTATTTTGACCTGACTTCATTTTAAGATATGTTGACAGTATAAAAAAAATACTAGTACCACTACTAAAAATACATGAGCTCATTTCTCCACTTACGGACACATGCAGACCCGTCGTGTTTGAGGGCGTACCCCTTGGCACACTTGTTACAGCGCGGCTTGTTCTCCTTGTCAAACGGCTCAGAGCAGTTGGTGCAGTGCGCAAACTTCCGGTCACAGGCTAAGGATAAAAATGTGAATATTATGTTAATAATTCTTTTATTTTCTAGGTAATACACCACTTGAACCATCCAATTTAAACAATTTTAAGCATTCACAAAAATTGAATTCTGGCCTTCTTTCAGCAGATTGAAGCATTCTTTACTAACCTAATTTTAGCTTAAAGTGGCTAACAATAACTTTAAGCTGCTTGGGATAGGCCATTAATCAATTTCATTTTTTGATTGAATTTGCTTAAATCGGATAATTCATGACTTTTCACTAAATTTTTATTTTCTATTTTACCTACTGTTATTTGCTCTTTATTTTGAATCAATTACAGTTCAGCGTAATAGTTTGAGGATTTTCAACGATAGGAAAAATCGTAATAATAAATGATTGCACACCTTAAAATGGATAGATATGAAAAATTCTTAATTCTAAAACTGTTGTCTTACTCTCACAGACGTTGTTGTGTTCCATGTAGTATCCGTCCATACACCTCTGACAGTGCATGGTCGTGTTGCAGTCCCGGCAGAACTCAGGGCACTCTGAAACATATTGAGATGTGTACTGCATTGTATTTTTAGGGTTCTTTCTCAAATGATTTCATATAGTGCTGAACAAAAGGTAGGGGGTGGTTAATCAGGGAGGGTGGTAAATATTTTGGAACCCTTGAATGATTGGGGGATAATATTTTTTCAAAGGTTGGCCATGCATCCCAATTTTAGACTGGTCTGGCTGGGGAGGGCATAAAATGTTGACTCCTGTGGGGGGTCGGGCTGTGTAAGAAATTCATATGCACGAACACATTACTAGATTTTGCATTGGAATATGTGGCACCCTCCCCCCCCCCCCCCCGAGGAGGAGCAGAAATATCTGTATAGACAATCAACTTATTATGAAAATGGTGTTCTGGCCTAATATTTTTATCATATGAAGGAACAAAGATAACTTACTTGCACACATATCTATGTTGTAGTTGTCGGTCATTAAAACAAACTCTGGTTCGCACACGTCACACTTGGAGGAGCTGGTACATGACTTACAATGGTCCATGCAGGCTGTTAAAGTACAACTCAGATTAAAAAGCTGATCTCAACGACTAAAATATCATTTTGGGAAATTTCTAAATAATTATGAATCAGGTGACCATCCCTGGGTATCCAGGGAAGGGAACACTGAGTTTAGAGAGTCATTTAAAATACTCAGTCAAGAATTCCGCCATCAATATCAAAGTCATTATCCTGAAGGCTGAAGGAGGCATTTTTCATAAGGTCGAAGCATTGATCTACAAAACTAATCTCATTCGTTTGCAAGTAATATAAGAGCTTGTCTTGAATAAGCACTTTGGGTAGCTGGTCTTGAAATTCTTCTTAAGCACTGAAATAGGGTCTCGAATTTAACACATGGGCAGAAGGTATATTTATATATAGCTCCAAATCTTAAGACGCCTAGCCTGCTTATGTGTGAAATGATATCATCCATTTCTTTCTATTGTAATTTTTATTTAGCATTAGTTTGACTTACGTGTACAGTAGCCGGTGTCGGTGTCCTTCACCCAGTAGGTGCCGGGGTAGATGCACTCTGAGCACGTGTCCTTAGCCGAACACTTCCTACAGGTGGAGGCACACGCTGAAAGTTTGAAATTTGGAGGTTAAATAGATTTTTATTGGCTTAATAATGATTGCACAGATACTTTTTATTAAAGAAACTAAGGCGACAACGGCTTTCCGATACAGTCGAAAAGTTTTACAATCAGAAAAATAATACCAAGAAGGGTAATACACAGAGCGTCTCTCACATTGCTTAGATATCATATATTTCTGCAATAACTAGTATGGGGTTCAAAGACAAAACTCCATGCCATTGACATACATGCACATCATGCTTCAGGAGTTGAAGCTGGGTCATATCACACAATGCCAAAGGCTGAGTGTGATATGACCCAGCTTCAACGAGTGATGTATGATGTGCTTTTATGTTAATAAGTGGGGTTTTGTGTTCATTACATGGCCCTACTGTCCTAAAATGAAGAAAATCTACAAATTTGGAGGCCATGGAGTATGGCTACACCATACTCCATGAGTCCGGAGGTCCCATAGGCTTAGCATGGAAAAGGCCATACCACCATGTAATAAATGCAATGAAATCCAAAATTAAATTCTGCCGACAAAAAGTCACAGGAGGGGAAATATGTTTTTACAAGCTTACATAAAGTTTTCTTTTATGGAAATGAATCACTAATAATTGTTTATTAATCATATAGAATAGATAGGTGGGGTACATTACGTTGACATCCGCCCTGGTCGGCGTAGTAGCCGGTGGCACAGGTGGTACAGGTAGAGGCGGAGGTACATGAGGCACAGTTAGGGCTGCCCGGACACACTGTAGGAGTATCAAGTAATTATTTTAAATATCTTTATTAAGGTTACATCCAGTATAGTAGGTTAATACATACAACCATAATCTGGGCCACGGCTGACACTTATTAGCAGCCCAGTCCTATTATAATAAAAGTATGACATATGGGTAGTTAGGGAGTGATCACTTTTTTTATAAACAGAGGGGGGTGGGCAGTTGATTTAGGCTCGAGTTTGTCGAAATCCTTTTGGTCCCACCTGCGGGGGGGGGGGGGTTGAAATTGCTCGGTCTTCCCCCTAGGCAGATTGAGTGTGGCAGACCCCTTTGAGCTATTATAACGTGCAGGCTTTTCGCTGAAAAGGGGTGCAATTTGTTGGTTCCTTTTCTTTTTGGTCCCGCGCAAAATCCCTCAATGCCCCCTCTTGTTGAAAAATGACTACTCCCTTAGTTTGATCATAGCACAGACTCTTGTTATACTCATGTGTAGTTTCCCTCCATTTACAACCATTGTACTTATACTTTAATCTGCTTTCTATCACATTCATTATTGCTTGAAACAATCAGAACTAAACCTGATATGTTAGGCATGAAATGAGCTAGAAATAACAAAAACATACCGCTATTTTATCATCGTTCTGTAAAGTGAGTGCTTTAGAAGAGTAAAGAATTATCACCAAAAAAAGATACCTATTAAAATGAATGGTCACATATGAATCATGCCAAATATGAAAATATTGTTTTCAAGAAACCCTTCTTTAGAACAAATTCGATAGCATACACTAGGACTAGTCAAAGAGTTTGATCATAAAGAATGCGGTCTATTCTGTGCAGGACTGAGTATTATTTTTTGGAAATACTAGATCTCCTATGCTTAAGCACCGGAAGCCCCCATAAAATACAATCTGGCCATATTCAATGGGCTAAGAATTTCTTTTTTTTTACTTGATAAAATGGCTCCAAATGAAAAAAACACAAATCCGAACTACATTGACACTTCTCTGACGTATTTCACTTGTGGGGGCTTGGGCGTATCCCACCGAGCCTACAGTATCAATGGGCGTTAACATTTGTGTATTTACCTCTACATAGCTTGGTGGCAGCCTCGAGGTAGTAGCCGGCCGCACACTCGGTGCAGGATGCCGGGTCAGCCGCACAGTTGATGCAGGCGGATTCTACACACACTGCAAGGACAATACACATCAGGTTTGAAGACTGGAAAGTTTTATTTGACCATCAAACAGTTTTGATGCCCTTCCTAAGGCAGCCAACAGGATCATAATAAAGTAGAGTACAATTTGTTCTTAGTAGAAAGGTCATGACGGCATTTAAAAGAGTTTAAGCGAAATTTGATACTTGAAATTTGCTCCTGTAAGCATCTCAAATTTGCTTAGATACCAACATGCGTGCTGTGTAAGTGACAAACACTCACCGACGTTGGGCATTTTAGTGAGGGTCAGGCAATACTGGACCCTCATTCTTTATGCTGGACTCACCAAACTGGAATAGCCTCACTTAAATGTTTAACCCTGGTAAGTGTGTTGTTTTGGCAGAATCAAACTGACACCGACATTTATCTCTGTGAAGTATTAAGAACTCCAGAATTTAAGAACGACATGTTGTTCTTCTTATACATAAAACTACAGTGGCCCAGGAGGCTCAATATCTTTTGTAATATTGAAATTGAAAATTTACCGTGAAAACAATTTGACTTGAAGTGAAATCACAACTATATCAATGTTCTGTCACCTGTCAACTGTCAATTCAAGTAAAGCAACTTGTGACTGCTATCTTTTAACACTACATGCAACCAAAAACTATGCAAATATCAAAGTTGAAAGTAGAATGAGACGTGAAAACTCCAACTTCAGTCACTTACTGTCAACGATCAACTGTCAATTCAGGAATAACAGCTTGTGACAGGTATCTTTAAGCACTGTGTTTCATGTGTCATATGGTAGCTATATGTAAGTGGCCTACCTTGGCAGACTTCCAGGAAGTCCTGACTGCTGCAGGTGAGGCAGTGGATGCTGAGGCTGGTCAGTCGGCGACACGTCAGACACTTCTTAGTCGTCGCTGTCCCAACACAAACACATAGCTACAGTATAGGGTAGATTCACCATGAGTCGGACACATATCTTGAGACAGACACTGATATTGTTAGTTATTCATGTATGATAAGACTTCTGGTGATTCATTATTGGAAAGAATAACACCCAACTTTATCATTATTTACAAATAAAGGGATTGGAATGATGGAATATAGAAAAATTCAAGTCTATGAAGGCATGTGTCTGACGCAAAGGGAATCCACCTCAAGTAACACGATTAAATAATGTTATCGTCAGAAGGGAGAAAACCACAGATCTTATACTCTATTTACTGTAGATATTGTATTTTCCATAATGACCACGCTGTTTTTGCATGTTATGATGTTTTGGGTTATTAAGCTTGGTTGTTATACAGAATAGTATATAATAAATAGCACAGTCTCAGCAAATGTGTGATCAACGGATAAGTTGTTTTTGTGCATATACTGGTCACTATCGTATTCAAAGGAAACAAGATATTAACAAATGTCTGGAGAAAACGTCTCTACTGTATAAAAAATCGAGACTTACATCGCATTAGTACATTATATCAACATTTACGACCACAAGCAGCAAACTTGGTTGCATAAGAGTTCTTACAAGTGGACTTAAGACCCATCAATGATATCCTCAAAGAACACGTAGACAAATGATTATTCATTTTGACACAAGTGTACTCACACAGACACTCGGGTATGGTGGAGTCGTAGCAGCGGCCGGTGTTACAGACGAGGCAGGACGTGCCGTCCACACACTGACTGCAGCCTGACATACAACCTGGGCAACATAAAGGGAGAAATTCTTGAACAAATTCAATTTTTTCATTGGTCTTAATTGTTCATAATATCAAAATTCTATTTTTACATTGTACATAATATCAAAATTCAATTTTTACATTGGTCTAAATTGATCGTTATATCAAAATTCAATTTTTACATTAGTGTAAATTGTACATAATATCAAAATTCAATTTTTACATTGGCCGATAATAATACATAATATTAAAAATACAATTTTCACATCTGTCTTAATTGTACATTATATCAAAATTCAATTTTTACATTGGTCTAAATTGATCGTAATATCAAAATTCAATTTTTACATTGGTCTATATTGTACATGATATCAAAGTACAATTTTTACATCAGTCTAAATTGTCTATAATATCTCTTGATTTCATTAGGACACTCCTTAGTTGTTCAGTCAGCCACATCTTTGTATTCAACCAGCTATAGTAAAAGCAATGTTGCAAATGAGGAAGTGTGGTCTTTCAGGACACATTAGGAATTATGGGGTTTATGAGTTGGATTTGACCCTAATGATGAGGGACTTGTCAGAATTTGTTCACACCATATTATTGTCAGAAGTTGTAAGTTTACAGGCTTCCCCATGTCAATACAAATAAGATCCCTATATCATGATAATATCAAACATTGTGAATCCCCCCCCCCCAAAAAAAAGAAGAATAATAAAATAAAATAAAATAAAATATACCATATGACAGCCATTGGCTCAGCATAACTATCACATGTGCACCCATAAACCTGCAATATTATACCTTTTCATGGCCAGAATTTATCCGGGATTTCGGAAAGACAACCCTGGGGATGATAAAAGCTGTACTCACCGTCGCAGGTTTTAGTGGCGGTATTGAGGAAGGTTCCCGCGTTGCAGCCCTTACAGCCCTCCTGGTCCACACAGTCATTGCAGTTACCAGGACACACTGAAACACAGCCACTCATCAATACTCAGTTTCATTTCATGTGAAGAAACAACTTTACCATTGTTTTGTATGGGAACACCCGTTCTCCACACCCCCGTGGAGAAACTGAATCTCATTCTCCACAGCTCCATCCATGTAATGGTATAGTTGTGAAACCAATCTTTAAATGTAGTTTTAATTGGAATTGATCAACATTCATATGAAATAAACACAGAGATCCACTCAAATCAGTATGAACTGCTGTTTCTCCACTCGTGAAACCTTGGGTCGCATCACACTCGGCTGCACCTCGTGTGTTACGACCCAAGGTCCCCCACTCATGGAGAAATCTGTCATTCAGACAGATTATCATGGACCTCTGTCTATTTACTAGTAGTATAGTATGTATCGGAACGGGACTATAGTTAAGTACTGTTTATTACTCAATCGACATGCAGCCAATCAGAGGCCTCCATTTGGTCACGTGACCGGAAGTGACCTACTTAGGGGATTAGTGGTGCATTCTGGGTAACCCTGCAGCCAATCAGAGGCCACCATTTGGTCACGTGACCGGAAGTGACCTACTTAGGGGATTAGTGGTGCATTCTGGGTAACCTACTGACCTACTTAGGGGACCGGAAGTGACGTCATATGACCTAATTTAGGATCACGTGACCGGAAGTGACCTGATGAGTCACGTGAGCGGAAGTGACGTCACATGACCTAATGGCCGACCGGAAGTGAGTGACCTCATTGAGGATCACGTGACCGGAAGTGACTTGATTGATCACGTGAGCGGAAGAAGAAGTTTTTTGTTTAGGAAGTGAGGGTCTTTAGGATCACGTGACTGGAAGCGACGTCGTCACATGAGTGACGCTTTAAGAGACTGCGCGACTTACTAGTAAAAGAAGACGTATGAAAATAAAAACACAACAATATTTTATTTTATTTTTTTTATTTTTATTTTTTTTCAATCTTGATAAACACTCTATTTTTGAAAAGATGCACACGCTTATTTATTTTTTTTTCATATCTCTAAAGGACTCGTTGTCACACCGTCAGAATGCACGCGACGCTTATAATACAAGTAGCGCACGCCGTCTTTCTCTATGGTGTAGGTGACCATTTTGTTTCGCACCACTTTGAAGTTTCTATTTACAGCAATGAGAGTTTTTCGTTGGCGAAGAACATCCAAGAAGTCGTCTGGTTCCTGAGGGTTTTGTTTCTTCTGTACGCCTTTTGCACTCCATTTTTTGGATTTTCTTTCACCGGTGTCGCTGACTCGATCGTAGCAAATGTAAGTCTTAGGGTTGAGACTTAGGATCCCGTCACCTTCCCACTCCGCTTTCATAAGCCCCGAAGTTCTCAGATCGTGAAGGTACCGTCTCTCACAACATCCGCCGGGCGGCGGACACCATTCTCGCACTCTTTCCGTTTTTGTCTTCACGAAAAGCTCTAAGTGATCGTCGCACACCGCTGTCGGAAGCCACTTTCGTTTCTCTCTGAAGTACGTCTCTCTCAGGCGAGGTTTGACTAGGTCATCCAACGTGTCACCGCTGAGAGCCATGTAAAGACTGTCGGTGTCCATTTGACAAAGGGCATAATCGCGCCGATCGACGAATCTATCCAAGAAGTCGTATGTGAACTCTAACATTTTCAACTTCGCGTACTGGTATACCATGAACCCTATTTGAATAGGGAGGTTGTTGTTGACTGTTTTCGGTTGTAGTTCGACTTCAAACAGATCGGAACTCAACTCGGACGCCTTTTTGAAGCGCCACGAATTGGCCAATAGTTCGAACTTCCGACTGTCAGTGTATCTCACCGCCGTGTGTTTTTCTTTGTTGCAGATTGTTTTACCGTACGTAGCGTTTCCCATTAACTTGTAACAGTCTGACAGAATTTTCTCGTTCTCGTTCACGTCGCCACGTCTTCGCGCCGCCGTTACTTCGTCCGCGAAACCGGCAAAGGAGCGTTTAGGTAGGTATTCTACCACCAGCTGCACTTTGGTGACTATCAAACCGTGCTCTAAATACCACTTGAGAAGCGGCGTTCCCAAGAGAATATTTTTTCCGTGGTAACTCCCTATCAGACATCTCTGAGGCGTGTTCAACAGCTTTTCTTCCTGCGCAAAGTCTGACATGTGAGGTCCTATGTCCGATTTTGAAACGGTCGCGTTCTTGAAAACGGGGGTCATTTCTTCGAAGTAGTCTCGTAGGTGAGGCGGCGTAGTGATGTCCACTTGAACTAAACCGAACATTTTCTCCTCTTTCACAGCGGAAAGGATGTCGCTCTCGCTCATCGCGTTTCGAGACACTTTCAAAGCGTCAACCTTCCAGCGTTGTTGGGCGGCCTTGACCCGCTCATCTCGACGCTTCATCTCTCGCCATTCGCACTCCCACACGACGACCAGCTTGTGACCTAGCGCTTTCAAGTAAGCGCTTACTCTGGTCGTTCTGTCGCGTCTCTCCTCTCTCAGTGAAGCGCACTGATATCGGTGCGACGGTATGCACTCGTGAGCGTGGAACCAACACCCGTGAAACTGGAAAACCGTATTAGAGGCCGCGTGAAACCCGTCCACGCGAATTCTCCGACAGCCTACAACCATCTCGCCGCCGTTTAAAGCGTGGCGCAGTTTCACGTCGCGGTCGTGCTCTACGAAGCGTAACCACTCCAAAGCGCTGTGAGAGTTTCTTTGCCTAATTTCGGGCTTGAACTCGGTCTCGGGCCGTCTCACCGCGTAATAGCCCGTGCAGTGCGCTTCGCTCATGCAGCGCAAGTACAGAGAGTTAGCGTCTAGTCCTAGGATGTGTTGGCACGGTCTCGCTTCTTCGCCGTACTTGTGCTCCCTTATCCGCGTGGTGCCCTTCTCGTGAAATCTATGGAAGATGATGGAAGGACCGCCGACTAGATTTTCTTTGATCAGAGCGTGGAGGACGGCGTGGAACTGGGGGAACGTTGTGAACGCGTCTTCTAGGTTTTGGAAGAGGAACCGTAAAGTCAAACCGGCGAGAGAAACTCCGTCTTTCAACATGTCAATGCCGCGATCTTGGAAAAATTTAGCGTGATTTTTCAGAGCTTCTATGAAAGGTTTGACGTCTTTGTTGTTGTAGTGGATCAAGTAGTCTTCCATAGTTTGCATCTTCTCGTCGGACCAAACTTTCTGACATGCGGCGTAGTCGGATTCGGACATTTTGACGCCCGTCAGCTCGCTGTCGAAAGCCGATCTCGGTGGCAGCGTTCTGTTTGCCAGTTTCCTGGTAGACGTCATCCATTCGTAAGGAAAGTGACCTTTCTCTTCGTTCCTGGTGAAAGCTCGCAAATAGGTCGCGTAGTTGTAACCGGGTGCCAAATAGTTGACTACGTCCAAGAAAACCGTGTGCTGTGTGTAAACCGCCAAGTATTGATTGCTTCTCTTTATGACGCTGAATTCTTGGTTTCTTCGGTCTCCGGAGGCGAAGAACGAGTGAAGGCGTATTTTGATCAGGGTCAAGTCGTAACGCCCCGAGTTGAAGCCCACGACTGGAGCTTGACGGATGTATCTCAGAAGACGCTTCTTCAGTTGAACTAACGGGTGTCTGGTCTGAGCCGCAGCGAAGCCGCCTAGAGAAGGAGTGAACGTCGCCTCCTCCAGCAGGAGAGCTTCACCTATCGCCGCATCTAACTTCGCTAAGGTCGGTCGGTAAAGTTCTAGCACAGCTTCCCCGATGACTTTGGCGTTCTCGTTTATGTGATTTAAAACTCGGTCCAACAAGGGGTCGGAATCTGCGTCGGATTCTCTGACGAAGCAGACGGGCCCCTCCCACCCCGGAAAGTCGGATGCGACGCTAGCCGACAAAGGGACGTGATCCCACAGCAGGGACACGTGTTCCGTCGACGGTTCTTTGCACGGTCTGAAGAAAGCCTCGAAATCGAAGGCGATCTTGTAAGGGTAGATTCCGGAATGTCCGTCGGGGGGAAAAATGGAGAAGTCTGCTAGCGCTTCGAAAATCGTTCTCGAATTTTGGTAGATGCCACCTACGTAGCGCAACTTGACTTGTCGGCAAGAGGAAAGCTGGTTCCTGTGTCTCTTCAGCAAGAACTCGGTGGTGAACGCCGCCTTACACTTGCAACATTCGTATATGCCCGCGTACGCGTTGAAGTCCGTGACGAGAGAGACGTGCAAACCGCCTTTCGCCGTCAGGTGTAGGTTGACTTTACCTCGGGCGGCCAGAGTTCTGGAAGGCGGTCTGATCAGAGTAACGCGTCTTCTCAACTTCCGCCCCGGCACTTGACGCGACGCGGTGTAAACCGCTATCTGTACGTCAAACAAGTTCTCTAACGCGGGTAAGTCGCGGATGTTCAGACCCGGAAAGGATTCAGGTGTGGCAGCGGGACAGAACTGACGTAACAAATCTGAAGCGCGCTTGCTGGTGTTGTATAAGTGAAAGGAAATGCAGCGGAAGATGCAGAGGTTGTCCTTGTTGGGAAAATCTAACACGCCGCTTCTCTTTCCAACTCGACCGGCCTGAGTGATCCTACCGCCTATGGGGAATTCCCCCGGTCCCATGTAAACGCAAATGTTCAAATTGGTAGGAAAAAGAACGTGCCACTTGGTGTCAGCGTCGCAAAGTTTCCGTACTTCCTCGCAAGCGACGGTGTTTTCCATCTTTGAGAGGAGCTCTTCCAAAGTTTCTGAATTAGTTATAGTAGGGAGCGGTTGTATGAGAGTTGCGTTGTTCTGGGAGGCGTGAAAGTAGCGCAGTTTGCTCTTGTCTTCTCTGTGTTGTAAGAGTAAGCCTAGCGAGAAACCCACTTTGTATCTGAATCTTTGTGTCAAGTGAATGCGACGCATAGTATCTACAGCGTCACTCAACTCGCCGGTTGGTAGCCTGAAGTTTGTTACACTCACGCGAGTCCCGTGCATCCTGACGCCCGTTTGTATCGCAGGCCAATTCGCCGTGAACGTTTCCTCCCCGTTCGGTACAGCACATATGCGCGGAGGGACGGTCACCCCGTCCAGAGATTCGCGTCGACAGGCGATCTTTCGGCAATCGCCTTCGCCGCATAGAGGGCAAAACTTAGGTACTACTCTACAATTTTCTACGTGTCTCTCGTGGTTGTACGGTCTTTTAAACATTTTGAAACACTTTTCGCATACGTACTGTGTCATGTTTTTTTTCACTCAGTTACCAACTACTTAGCCGTCTAACTATCTATCTATCTATCAATCTATCTGTCTATCTATCTATCTATTTATCTTTCTGTCTGCTGTCTGTGTATCCGTCTGTCTGTCTCATACAGCGTACGTCAAACGCTGTGTGTGTGTGTGTGTGTGTGTGTGTGCGCGCGTGAGCGTTGAGCGTCTCTCATTCCGAATCTATGCCGAGATATTTCAGAATGATCTCTGTTTTGTCATCCAACTCTTTGAGCGCTCTGGCGGACAGCGTCACTCCCTGCTGTGTGGGTTTTTTGTCAGGACCTTCGTACTTGCGCACGTGGACGAGGTTCTTACCGCTGTAGTAGCTCACAGCTGCGTACACTTCGCCCTCCTCATCCAGCACTGCGAACCAGGGGGTGTGATTAGGTTTTCCTTGCGCGGCCGCTGTGTCGCGTATGCGCACCACTGCGCGGATATCGGCGATGCGTGCTATTAGCTCGCGCAGCGCGTCGGCCGTGAAGTGCACTCGCTTGCTTCTGGTCAGAGACGCCTCTTTCACCTGGCCGTCTTTTGTGTAG
The DNA here is from genome assembly GCA_947462335.1 of Harmothoe impar. NCBI lineage: Eukaryota > Metazoa > Annelida > Polychaeta > Phyllodocida > Polynoidae > Harmothoe > Harmothoe impar. Next base: position 8,641,100 of record OX381711.1, on the reverse strand, counting down.
CGCGGCCTCCTAGACAGTCTAGCCACGTCCTCCCAGATCTCCAGCGTCAAAGCTCCGTCTAAGCAGAACTCTAACCCGAGAAGACGGGAGAAGGTTTTCTCTGCTTCTTCTCGTCCATCTCGTTCTTTTTCTTGTATTTTTCTCTTCTTACTAGGCCTTGTTGTTCTGGAACTCACCTTAGAACGTTTCACACCCGCAGGATGAGTAACACCATCAGCGTGAGCTGAATCAGCAGCAGAACCGATAGCAGGAGCAGCGTCAGCGCTGGTGGTATCCGAGGCCTCGTTGTTGGAACAGCGCAGCCACACGCCGTCGGTGCTGAGTGTAGCGGTAGAAGATGAAGCGCCGCCGCCCTCGTAAGGTGGCGGGTAGGGCAGTCGCCACGGACCGGACGGGACGCTACTAGTGGAGGAAGTGAGGTCGAAAGGTCGAAGAGGGAAGCCGAAAAACGTACCGCCCACCCCTTTCCCTTCGGGTTGTTCGTACGCCTCGTCGTCAGCGTCGTTCTCTGTCTCACCCTGTTTCTGCTGCTCCTCCTCCTCCTCCTCCTCCTCCTCCTCTTCTTCTCGGTTTAGGGGCTGAGTGTCCGAATAGCTGTCACTCTCAGCGCGAGCGGCGTCGAGGGCGTCGGTCGATGTAGTGGTGGAGGAGAGGGGCTGTGCAACGTGCGGCAGGTCATCAAAGTCATCAACAGTAGTGGGGAGGTAAAAACCCGGTTGCCAGTACTGCGCTGTGCCAGGAGCGTTGTCGTCAGTAGTAGTAGCGGTAGCAGCAGGTGCAGCAGAAGCAGCAGCAGCAGCAGCAGCAGCAGCAGCAGCAGACGCAACAGTAGCAGGCGCAGCAGCCTCAGCAGGCGCAGCAGTAGCAGGCGCAGCGGTAGCAGGTGCAGCAGCAGCAGCAGCAGCCGCAGCAGGCGGGGCGGCAGTAGCAGCGGCAGCGCGCTTAGCAGCAACGTGTACCGTCGCGAGTGTAACAACGTCGCTAGCACGACGACTACTACCAGTAGTACTACTACTACTACTACTACTACTACTAGTACTACTACTGCTACTACTACTGCTACCAGTACTACTACTGCCGCGAGCGCTCGCTACAGCGGGAGGGTGATAAGACCAAGCGGCTGCGGCGGTAGTCTCATTTTCAGTAGCAAGAGGAGGCACTGACGCTAAACGAGCGCTGTTCCGCGTAGTCTTCTTGTTCTTGGACGGCGCTAGGTGTTGTCTTTTGCTCATGGTGGTGACTGTAGAGAGCAGCAAAAGAATGAGTGAGTGAATGGAGGTTTCCAGACCCCTTATATACGCCTTCTCGCTTCTAGAGCTAAGCTACTTACTGACCCTGTTCAGCTGCCGCCGGCTGGCCGGCGGCCGTTCACAAAGAGAAACAAAAGACATAAGGCATGACGTTTTCAGCTGGATCCCTTTCCCCCCTTTTTGAGAGATCGACTGTCATGAGCTAAGCCGCTTACCACCCTGTTCAGCAATTCAACGCGCATTAGCTGTATAAAGGATTAAGCGGTTGCTGCCGTCGACTGACCGGCGGCCATTCACAAAGACATAAGGTATGACGTTTTCAGCTGGATCCCTTTCCCCTCTTTTTTTTTTGAGGGATCCACTGTCATGAGCTAAGCCACTTACCACCCTGTTCAGCCATTCAGCGCGCGTTAGCTGTATAAAGGATTAACGGTGATGAGCTTAGAGTGTGTATACAAAAAAAAACTACAGGAGGCGTGTGGCGTGAAGCAGGACCCCCCTAAGACGAACGTGTCTGTCTGTGAGTAGAGGCGTGTGCATGTGGTGAGCGACTTAAGTGTAAGACAAAAAAAAAATCACCACCTCCTGCCGTGGTGAGTAGACCGGGCCGGCCAGGCGGCGGCCGGCTAGTTCAATAGGGAGGGGTGACAGCTGACTAAGGCTGTGCATGAAAAAAATCCGATTTTCACCTGACCTCTGACGTTTGTTACAATGAATGTCAGAGGGAGGGAGACGTCCTCAGGTAGGGGGTAGGAGGTAAGGCTATGGATGAGGAAGAAACACCGTTTTCAGCTGGTCTCCACGGATAGCGATGACACACCCCTCGTCATCTAAGCTCTTAAGGAGCGGAGCGGTTGAAAAAGCGTCATGCGGACAGGTCGCTACACAGCTGGAGTGCTGTTGGAAATGGGATTAAACTCCCTCTGTATAAAAAGCTCTGATTTCTGTTGGAAAAAAACCATATCGCCTCTGACCACAGTAACGTCTACTACCACCACCGCCGCCACCACCGCCGCCGCCGCCGCCGCCAAGACGAGACGAGATGGCTCAAGCTATTCCACTTTCAAGCTCGCCTTCACCGCCTTGTCCACCTGAAAAAAAGTTAATGCGGCTTGACGACGTGAGACGCGCGAGGCAGACCGATGGGGAGAACAGAGAGGTAGGACAGCGGCGGTTAGCCTATAGCGACGCCTTGCTTCGTCAACTAGGTAAAGAGTTGAGCGGCTGTTGGAGAGAGTTGGGCAGTAGCTTAAAAGTTACCGCCGCCCGTATGGATGCTCTAGTAGAGCGCAGTGTCAAGACACCGGAGGAGCTGTGTACGGCGATGTTCCGAGTCTGGTGGGGTGAAACCCCGCATCGTCATAGATGGGGAGAGCTCGGTCGCGTCTTCACCCGCATTAGACGCGTGGAACTGTTGGCTCAGTGGATGTCCCTTCTCCACAGACAGGGGTTGGATTTCGAAAACCCCGACTCGCGCGCGATGCATAAGCACTTGGGCACCCTCGGCAGACGTCTAGGTAGCAGGTGGAAAGAGGTGGGGGACCATTTAAAATTGTCGCCTGAGAGGTTAGATAAGATCGCTGAAGAATGCGAATACGGAGGAAGTCCCGCTGAGTGGGCCTTCCGAGTGTTGAAAATGTGGCAAGATGAAGCTGACGGTGCCGGCGGTACACCTTTTGAACTCCTTCGAGTGTTGACTGAGGACATGGGAAAGTTTGACCTCGGCATCGCGATATTACTTGACTTTATCAAGCAAGAAACAACGAGAACGACGGACATGTGAATTGTTGTGTTTTATTTTCATACGTCTTCTTTATTAGTAAGTAAAAAAAAAATATATCATAACAATTAAGACGCGCGCCCTCTTAAAGTGTCACTTCCTCCAGTCGCAGCTGATCGCCTCATCGAAGCACGTGATAAACAAAAAAAAACGAAGAGACACGCTTCTTCCTCTCGAGAGGAAGAAGCGTGTCTCTCGATTGAAATCTTTTTCTTTTCTTTTTTTCTTAAAAGAGACAAACGCCCCTTAGAGTGCCCCCCCACCCCCCTAGAGTGCCCCCCTCCCCCCTCCCCCCCTCCCCCCCCCACCACTCGCCCCATGCATCCTAAAAGCGCCCCCCTCCCCATGCATCTTAAAGGGGCCCCCCTCCCCTTCCCTCCCCTCCCCTCCCCTCCCCTCCCCCCCCCCCTTTATACACTCTAAAGAACGCTTCTACCTAGTTCAATAAGTCACTTCCAGTCGCTCGTAAAACAATAAAAAATGAAAAAAAAAAAAAACTTATATCGTAGTGTTTTTTATTAGTTTACCGAAAAAAATAAGAGACTCGCCTCCTCCTCCTCCTCTCCTCCTCCTCCTCCTCCTCCTCCTCCAAAAAAAAGATATCACATTTTAAAGCGCGTGACCCCTTAAAGACGCTCATCTCTTCATTAAGTCGCGTGACGTCACTTCTTCTTCTTCTTCCAGTCACGTGATCAATCAGGTCACTTCCGGTCACGTGATCCTCAATCAGGTCACTCACTTCCGGTTGGCCATTAGGTCATGTGACGTCACTTCCGGTCACGTGACTCATCAGGTCACTTCCGGTCACGTGATCCTAAAGTAGGTCACTTCCGGTCCCCTAAGTAGGTCATATGACGTCACTTCCGGTCCATAAGTAGGTCATATGACCTCACTTCCGGTCACGTGACCAAATGGTGGCCTCTGATTGGCTAACTAGGTCACGTGACCTCACCACTAATCCCCTAAGTAGGTCACTTCCGGTCACGTGACCAAATGGAGGCCTCTGATTGGCTGCAGGTCGATTGAGTAATAAACAGTACTTAACTATAGTCCCGTTCCGATACATACTATACTACTTTTACTTATTTATTATTTACAAATTTTACAATGCTTTACTGGAAGGGCCATCTCCAATAACCACATTGAATGCAATGTGACCATATTCAATGAGCTAAAAAGAGTTGTCTTTCCTCCATTTAATAGATGGCTTCAAATTACAAAATTAATACGAATGCCAGGTACATTGATACCGTCTGTTACATATTTCATGAGTGAGGTTTGGTCCCCGCTTGTGAAAGTGCTACCGGGGTACATGTTCCTCAAAGGGTGTGATACAAATAAACTTATCAAAGCTTTTCCCACTAAGGTGGACACCTTATAGATAAGATATGAGCGTAGCTTCAAAGCAATTCAAATGCCTTTCATCGGTACACTCCAGTCGCTCAAGGGGTCATCAAAAATACCGTACCCCGGTCTTAATGTGTATCAGCCATTTTCAATGTAGAGCATAAGGTGCTCAGGTCCTCCTTTTTTCACAATACCATATAACCAGCTTAAGCATCTCTAGCTTGTAAAAGGGGTGTTCCACTACAAACTAATCAATGTATGGACACTCAGTTATCATTCAGGCATTAAACTTTACTGAAATGAACCTTGAGGGGAGATATACATTGAATGGTAAATTTTTCAACAATGGTAACCCCCCTCATATATATTTTGGACAATTTGGTGGCCATCTTGGATTTAGGTGTTGCCATGGTTTCCGATTGTTTTGAAGGTTGCAACCTAGGCTAAGATTAATCTTTATGACCAAATAAACACCTATGAGAAATTTGGCGCTTATGTTACTCTGGTAGCGATATGCCCCAAATTTGAGGCTAAGAGACCTTACTATTAGTAGGGTAGTTAAAAGAAGGGCGCATTTTATTTCCACTTACGGTTACAGAGACCGCCGGCGTAGTAATAATTGGATGCACACTGGTCACAGGTGGTTGTGGCAGAGCACTTGATGCATTGAGCGACCGTGCAACCTGAAAAAAAAATCATTTAGCACTAAAAGGTATCACTTAATGCGCATAAAGATTATTATTTCATGGTTTTAAGAGAGTGACTATGAAGATAGCCGGATGCTTGGAGTGCTCTTTCATTTTGTTTATGCTCTCAATCTAGTTACGTTTAATAAAGAGTCTTCGCAAGTTGCAATATTCTACTTTAAACAAGTGTTCAATATTCTTTTCCCAAGGTCGTTATGAGGATACTGCTAAAACCGAGTGCCTTAAGGTCAAAATCAGCTTATAAAATTTTGTGAAATATTTTTTAAAGTCAATTTTATTGTGTAGATTAAGATTTTCAAAACAATTCCCCAAACGGAAAAATGCAAAATAATGTGTGCCTGTAATATTTACAGAATTGCTTTTGTCATTTTGTTATAAGTTTTCTAAGGTTCTGACCACTTACTTTCACATGCAGAGCCGGTCCACACGACAGCCCCCGTTATACAGGTGTTACAGGCCTCCGTGGTGGTAGCCGCAGCCAGGGTGGGAACAGTCCCACAGTCTGCAGACAAATCAATATTGTATTTGTATTTTGTATATTTTATTTGGCACAAAACAATCTTCAATAAGTACAGAGAGTTGTTCCTATTAAGGCCATGTTTGATATTAATTAAGCTAGATCTTTCTTGATCCAGGTTAGTGTTTGAAGTGAAATAATATTGTTCATATCGTCATCTACATGCTAGAGTCTTTTTACCACCACCGTGAAAGTATGACTGTGAATGAATATCTAGAATATATCTATGTATAATCAGTTAGTGTATAATCAGTCAGTGTACAGCCTTCAAGGCTGCCATGAAGCCCTCTTTTGTGGGTTTGTGTTGAACCTCGTGGTCAAGTTCGTTCCAGAGGTCCACTCCCCTAAACAATAGTCCTTTCCCATACACATCCTTCTTGAGATGTGCAAGTTTGATGTGGACCTTTATTTTGCCCCTGATTGCTCGAGTAGGTCGTAGGATGTTGTCTTCATGCTGGGCATATACACAGTCGGCATGATGCATGAATGCAGCACTGGTGAGTTACTCACTAGGGCTGCGTTCATTACAACCAAGGGCATAATGCATGAAGGCATCATACGGTCATTAAGGTGATAAGCACTCAAGGATTCACACAGCCCATTAGTATAGCCAACGCACCATTTTCATAGTTATAATAGGAATTAGCATATGGCCAGAATGTAGGTAATAGGTCGAACAGTATTAGGTCTCTGAATGAATTTTATCACATACTTGAATACCGAGCTAACAAAAATACATAGACAAATGCAAACGCCTATTGATACCGTCTCTGCCATATTTCATGAGTGGGGGCTGGGGATATGCCCCAGTCCCCACGATACATGTCACAAAAGGTAAATTTGTCATCTGGATGCACCAATGAAGCCCTCGGAGTAACTCGCCAGTGCTGCATTCAAGCATCATGCCAACGCCACAGGCTTGAGACATTCCCAAAGGGTCGGCATGATGCACCAATGCAGCCTTGGCAAGTTAGTTGCTGTGGCTGCATTGGTGCATCATAAAGACAAATGTCATATTTGGTGATGTGTCACATGTGACCCGTTTTAACAAAACGGGTCAGAAGTCGTACTTTAAAGAGCTCAGATATGGGCAGTTTAAGTAGTATAGGAGAGAAAAATGTTATCTTAAAAGTATAAACAATCTCACCTTGGAGTCAATCTTTGCCAATATACTTCTCATCATGAAAGCTCTTGATGAACTCTACACAAATATGGCAATACCGCAACACGTCCTAAGTGTGACTTTTGACCCGATTTGTTAAATCTGGTCACATATTTGGTAACAAAAAGGTTACAAACTGAGTGTGACTCACCGATGCAGCTTTTTTCCCCGGTGAGGGCAGTAGACATGTAGTAGCCGGTGTAGCATACCGTACACTGTGTCAGGGATGTGCAGCTCAAACATCCCAGCGGGCAGCCTGGTACAGAGACACAGCACAGGGTCGTTATTACTAACATAAACAGGCCATAAGCAAATCAAAATTATCTTTTGCATAAATTGTGAGTTGCAATGGTACAATCTACAATTGCAGGCTACCCAGCTCCGTAGTGAGCCGAGTAGCCTGCAATAGTCACGGCCTTACTGGCCCCTGACAGGCATCGTCGTGTGAGACGGACAGGATCTGCTATAAAACAGGGTTTTACCCTCGTCAGCTTCTGTATAAATAAAAGAAATAACAAACAAACAAATTCAAATAATATTGATTAGTATTAGGGTTAGGAGCTGCATCTCTGAGGCATAATTCTTACTCTAAGTAGTCTATAACTATTTACAACACATTCCATACTCATCCTTATGTACTTAACAACTTTTTTTATCATAGAAACCCACAGAAAAGCATAAAATAATGATACAGAAGAGAGTTCCTATGGTTGCCAATGGTGGCATGACCGAGCCACTATCGGAAATCTCTATATGTACAACATTGTAAAACACCATCTGGGATGCAGAGGGAATAATATGGGGTCCCATGTGGTCCCCAGAGCATGGTTTACTCTAAATTTGATGCATTTATAAGTGGCAGAAAAGTAATGTGTGCATTTATAAAGGCATTATGAACACAAATAATCCCAAAATAGAAAGAATCCACCAGTCAGCTCCTAACCCATCTTTAAAACCTCTCTAATGATAATCTACAAACAGAATTAGCTTAGCCAACCACAGTAATATGGTGCAGACATCAGGACATGTGAGGCTCGATTACTGAATTGTGATATTATGAATCCTATTAATCAACCTGTACTTTACAAGGATATCATATACCATTACATTGCTGCCGACTATAAGTCAAGTACAATACATTTCCAGACCTGTTACCTGGTACCTACACCCGCCACTAGTGGCGCTCCACCACTGTATTTGTACATAAGGAGCGCACACTACCGACCACACATGGAGAGATGGGTAGGGTACTAGGTGCACAACATCGCATACTATATGTACAATAATCCCAAACTACACACCTAATCACTGGTTGTAGTGTTATTAACTATTGTGCATATCAAATCTCAGATATTAGTGTAATGCTAGGTGACGATGGCACGATATGACAGAATCACACTTACGATTGCACGTTTTGGCGCTCGAATCATAAAAGTTTCCTCGCGTAGTGCTTGCACAACTCGTACATTCTGTACTACTGTCGTACAGACAATCTGTTCAGGGGAAAAATGATGAGAAATTGTAAATTGGTACGATGTCTTAGTTGCATAATATTGCATAAAGTTTTATTGCTATTTTTCTTTAACTTCTTACTTTGATAAGCAGGGCTTGGACAAATCTGTGCAAAAAGTGCTTCCTTTAAATATGATATGAAATCATAATAAGGTCATTTTGAAAAAAATGGTTTTTCAATCACCTTGCGAAAAGGAAAAACATGTTTAAAATGGACAATATTGGCATATTTGGTATCAAATTAAAGCTTATAATGAGAGTAATGCACTTTTAAAAATCAACTAATTCTTTGCTACCTAAATTTCAATTTTGGTCACCAAAAACGTGTATAATCCTTTACATTCAAGCCCGTGAATTAAAGAATGGTCTCATGTTTATATTTTAGAGTTTATTTATGACTAACTACATTGTTAACTAATATGTCACCCGATTTTACAAAACGGGTCGAAAGTCACACTTATGAGGTGTTGCTGTATTGCCATATTTGTGTAGAGCTCATCAAGAGCTTTCATGACGAGTAGTATATTGGCCAAGATTGATTCTAAAACAATATTGTTTATACTTTTAAGATTACATTTTTCTCCCCTATACTACTCATATCTAAGCTCTTTAAAGTACGACTTCTGACCCGTTTTGTTAAAACGGGTCCCATATAAAAGTTGATACTGCCTACCTCTGCATTCGCCATTGTCCCAGATGAGTCCCACCTCACAGGTGGTACAGGAGGTGGAGGTGGAACACGCCGCACAGCGGTACGGGCAATCTGTGAAATATGTCAGAGTGAATTCATAAAAACTTTGTTCCTGTTAGTAAATTATTGTTATGCTATTGTGATAACTCATTCAGTGATTCATTTTTAGATGAGTTTCTATTTGCTTATACTCACATTTTCTCTACTCCAACTCTTGAGAATGGTGTCTCTTAACATTCAATTCATGTCTGACAAGCACACTACACATGTTTGTAATGATCAGACCATCATCTATTTACTACTCATCTTATAATGTATTCACATTATGTTTGACATATGATACTGTTCATCATTCGAGTCACTATTTGTTATGCGATATATACCCAAAACTTAGTATGTTTGTCAGCAGTATTTAAATCCCAGTCACACTAGATTATTACAAATAAACACGTCCAAAAAAAAAGAAAGATCTCTATAGTTTGTTTTGCTTTCACATTTCTTTATTGCAGTATATATTTTTCATCAGTCAATATAGCTTTTGGTGGACTTCTAAATCTGCCATTATATTTATCTCTATATACATTTCATAAACTCTACAATGAAATCCATCATTGCAAAATAGAGATCTATAACCTGAGGATACTTGACCTCTTCTATAATTAAGAGGTTAAAGGGATGTATCACACAATATATCTACCTCAAACTAAATCAAAGTGATAATCTTCATTTTGAAAGAAAATTTAAAAATTGAAGAATTAACAGCGGTATACATACATTGGCATAAGCTACTGATATAAACCCGTCCGACCCCTGCACACTCGCCGCATTCAGAGGAACTCGCGGATGTAGACAACAGGTCGCAGCCTGAAATAACAACCACAATATGTCAACTGCAGGGTGATTTACTAATTGTAAAAAAATAAAAATAAAATATAAAAAAAATATTGTAGTACTTAGGCCATCCATGTTGTCCAGTTTATAATGACCGGTACACTAATACTGTAGTATATACTGTACTACTACAGTACATTCTACCGCTCAGCTACACTAATTGGTAATAGAGTTTAAATTTTAAGTTTCAAGTTTCATTGACCACATTTCACATTAAATAATACGATCCTCCAATGTAGTCATGCGGAGAACAGAGATTGAGCACACTACTTACGTATACACTTGCGGTTGGTGCTGGACCACACATACCCGGCCATACACAAGGTACAGGTCTCAGGGCTGGTGGACGAGCATGTGACACAGCCCTCGGGGCAGCCTGCGGAAAAGAAGCAGGAGCAACCTGTACCAATCTTGCTTTGATACAAGGCAACCCAATTTGTGTGGTAACCCAATTGGCTTATGTCAGTTTCTATCGAAAGAAGCATCTGTTAAATTGGTAACTTATATAACTTCAGTACAATACATGAGCAAGCATGGAAATTATCTCTTACAAAGTATACATGTAAATAATACCTCATTTCATGGATATATAAAGCAATAATACAATCTGGAGTTGTTGTGCAGTCTATTGATTTAGAATAACCTTTACGGTGTTGTATATAAAAAGCAGAAGACAGTGAAGGAGCATGGCCTGGTATTGGTTTACATTTTCAGGTGAAAGTCAAGTTTATTAACCTGTTGCTTCATCAAAAAAGAAAAGAAATGCTGTGGTATACAAAAACCAATTATATAAGGGATATGTATCACCTCAGGGTAAAAATGAATAATAAACAAACACTTTGATCAAAGTATAGTAAGCTGTAGGAAGGTGACAGTACTTAGACACTTGTTGCCGGACACCCAGTAACGGACGGCGTTATTCTGTCCTGAGCAGGCCGCGCACTGCTGACTGGTTGTAAGGATCCCCGTATCACAGGTCTGAGGGTTCAGTTCTGCAAAAACATTAGTATGTTTGCTTTCTTAAGGACCATTTATTTGTCAGTTCTTTAAGCATCACTTAAACCGAGTGTCTCTTGAATATTTATGGTAATTCTATCAAAATTGTGATGTTTAATATCTTAAACCCTCTTTTTTTGCAATAAGGTATGATTTAGGTGTTATTGTTTACCAAGAAAGGCAAATTAGGCGGGTTATCCTAGATACATGATAACACATACAAGTGCTAGCTCAAGGTATCACCGAATCATGGTAGATGTACACATTGCTGGACTGCAAAGCTTGACTTTTTCTTCAGATCGTCTTTTGATGTTTCGCATTTGGCAATCAGTTCCTCTATTTCCCCTGTCATTAGTAAACATATATCATACAAATAACACATAATTGTAAATTGTCACCCACCTGCACATGCAGAACCACTAGTGACATAGTAACCATCACATTTTCCACATATGGCTGTGTCAGCTTTCTCAGCAGTTGTACACGCGTGTGGGTCAAACTCTGAAGTCAAAACAAGATAATGTTAACCTTTGATGCTGGATGACACATTCACCTCCTTTTGTCATCATGCACCACTACTGGGTGGTTAGTAAGTACCATTTGGTAGTAGCATCAGGCCTGGACGCTGAGCATGATGTAGGGATGCAGTACTGGCAAGCGACTCAGCAGGGCTGCATTCTTACAAGACGAAAGGTTTCTGTGGATGTCCGAAATAGTTGCAATAAAACTACACCACTTTACACCAACAGTTGGACTGAAGATTGCTAGAAAATTGAAAGATTCATAACCTGCTATAGTTAAAGGGGCAATATCACCTCTCACACTTAACCGTATAGTAGACTAGCACACTACCAGAAAATGTCAATGGGCCATGGTTGAAGAGAATTAAAAACTGGCAGCACTATGAAATACACTCCCATTTTTTATTTACGATATCGCTAATTTTCACTGCTACTGTTAATTTCATAATAACGTAAAACGCCACTCAATTGGCATATGATACATTAAACCACGGTGGAGGGCAAAGACAAAGGAATCGCACCTTGGGTATATTGCATACCGTGGTTTAAAACAGATAGACAATGGTTATGAAAAGGTATGTAGGATTAACCACAGCTTTCTGGTAGGGTGACTTGGGTTCCACCCTCGTCTGGCCCCACCAGAAAGCTGTGGTTAATTCTGTATACATTTTCATAAGCATTGTCTATCTATTATTTTTATTATACCTAGCATATGATAATCACATTCATTAAGCCTAGGAGTCTGTATGGCCACGGTGTGGAGTAAAAATGCCATATGCCCAGGTGTGGGCATATGGGCCATATGCCCACAGCTGGGACTTGCCGTGGGCATACAGCCATACGCCCACTAAACTGCCGTGACAGTCCCAGTCATCATGTCATTCAGCATTTAAACTTCCCACAATAAACCTGCTTTTCCCAAAATCTCCAGGGATTAGAGAACTAGTTCTATGATATTTTAGATAATCTTAATCCATTTGGCTAGGTATAATAAAGCCAAAACCACACGGTAATGTGTCTGGACCATTGTATGACTTTCGTGTATGCCTAGTCGTATGGCCCTCTCGTGCTACGCACTCGAGGCCATACAACTAGGCATACACTCAAGGCATACAACGGTCCAGACACATTACCGTGGAGTTTTGGGTTAGTACGCCACGGATCCACAAGTGGCTTTATACCTAACCAACACCCACAGGTGCTAACAATACTTCAGCTCGGTGAATGAGTACGCTATAGGGTGTCACGGGGAGGAGATAACCTTCCCATGGTACCCTATGGCCTGCCCACTCTCCAAGCTGAGGTCTTGTTAAGACATATACCAGCAGTCAACCTTACCTATGCAGACCGAAGTTGAGTCCCAGTAGCGGTTGTCGCACGCATTACACTCCGTCTCAAGTGCCAGTTTTAGATCCTTTGTACAGTCCACCTCTGAAATGCAATCAAACACCACATTACCGTGTGCAGATCCCTTTGGGAGCCGCATACTGCTTTAATGTGCTATACTTTTGGAGTGAATCTACCCCATAGGGTCAGCATGATGATTGAATACAGCCCTGACGAGTTACTTGCCAGGGCGACATTCATGCATCATGCTGACCAAGGGGCATAATACCAAGGTAAACTATTTCACACAAGTCCCTAGGTGGATTGTGGTGCAGTACAGTGTTCAGTGATTGCAGAAAGGATGGTATGCACCCTAGCGGCTTGAATAAGCGCTGGAGGCTCATTCAGAACAACTGACGTGGTCGTAGGGAAATGGTGACGTGACGAATCCTGTTTTACGACCAAAAGTAAAATCTATTTCACAACATTTCCTATACAAATGTATAGAAAATTAATGTAAATAGCACATTCTGCCAGCTACAAGTACCCTCGTCAATTGCAAATATTGCAATATTGAAGAAAATCGCGATATGACGACTGACGAGTCTGTTCTGAAAGAGCCTCCAGGGGTCTCAAATAAGCGCAGGTGCGCTTATATTCAAGCCGCCGCCAGTTGCTTCTGAGCCACAGAGCAAAACAGAGAAAGATATCCACCCACCATCCCTCAAAAAACGCCATTTTGACAACATTATTAAATGTGGATTGCATATTTTTATTGTTTTAACACAATGTTATATGAGTTCAATTATGAACAATGAAGTATTGTACATATATTGCATGTTGTGCAACTCTGCGCACATTTAATTCCTTGGTATAAATACGATCTTATATTACATACAGTTTTGCTATCTTTGCCCTGCTGCACTTTGGTTTTTATAAACACTAGTCATCTGTACAAGTACTAAATGAGCAATGTGTATGTGTACTCTCACTCTCGTCAGCTTTGTAGTTGATAAACAGCGCTTTATACTTACTTGTACATGCAGTAGCCGTATTATGAGCCTCAGGAACACTACCAGTACAGCCTGTAGCCACTGTAACAAACAGATAAAGGCATGAGAAGGTGGTACATTATATGTGAAATAGGTAAGACCATCTATGGTGTAATCTAGTGCCTTTAAGAAAAATGTGGTACAAGGTTTTATATCTATTGTAACTCATCACTGTAATGTCATTAAGAATGTTTCTACAGGAAATTTTATTGACGTATCAGGGCAGGGGATGTTGATATTTTAGTACCATGACAATTAGAAGTGCATCTTATAACTTTCAACGAAATGTTTCTTGACACTTATATATACTGATAAACTTAATAAAGGAAGACTCAAACAGGATACTTACCAGCGACATTGGTGCCAGTCGCTGAGAGGTAAAAACAAAGTGGTAATTAGACAGATTAACTATGCATATAATTATTTTTCCATTTAGGGCGCATAACTGCTTAATTTATATCAGATCCCAGAGAGACTGCTTTGACGCTGAAAATGGGTTTGTCGGCGCCAAAACATGTTTTTTCGGCTCCACGACTATCTAATAAAGCATACACAGGCCTATATCTACCATTTTATCATCATGCTAACCTGAGGTACAGTGTTTCTGGATATACAACTATTGTTTGATCTACCCACAACCCCACCTTTTAGCTCATCTCTGTGTTTCTGATTATTTTACTCTGATCTTTTCATTGAATAACACCACAGTGGTATGGTGATAAGGGTAGCTACAATGAACATAAGATTTAAATAAATAGTCCAATATGCATTGGGAATAGGGAAAAAACGCACAATACCTTGACATTCGTTACTGGTCCACGATGTTGTCTTTGGTCGGCAACCTTTACATTGTATTTCGTCATTCACATCTTGAGCTAGGCATGTATGAGCTTGATTGGACAACCAAACACATGAATTAGAGAATGAACGGACGAATATTAAGACACATGAATGTACGAAACCCCCCTTTGACATCATTCACTGCAGACGAGGTAACCCATGGACAGAAATGTGTCTGCAGTACCTATAGCAATGGTAAATTCCATAGAAAATTCTTCGTTAGGACGAACTACTTGTGACATATGGCCTGTCGATATACATGTGGATTAGTTACCACACCACCTAGCATGTATCTATCTCTCTCTCTCTCTCTCTCTCTCTCTCTCTCTCTCTCTCTCTATATATATATATATATATATATATATATATATATATATATATATATATTGATAGATATTGATTGATAGATAGATAGATAGATAGATAGAACATTGGATAGAAGTTACCCCTGCCTTTCTTTACATGACCTTATTATAAGAAGAGGTCTATATCTTCTAAACCATACATTCAAAAAGGGCATTTGATCTCTTAAATAAACATAATATATGCACATACATCAACAATGTCATATATGCTACACATTAAACTGACTCCATCCAGGGAATCTGGAGATAGTTCTAACATAAGATCAGGCATCTTATTTATTAATACAGACACCTGTGATTTGCATATCAAGTCAATTCACTATATATAGTAACCATTATGAGTAAGGGGTAAACAGTGGTAGCTATCAAATATGACAAATGACAAATGAGCCGAGGTATGTAAGAAACAGTAGTCAAGCGACCTAGTTAAACATAGAGTTCTGGCTAATGATATGATATGATAATATGACTTGTAGAGTGAATGTAGTTGTACCAATATATAGTTACTGTTTTTCACTGGGACTCTATGCTGTGACGAAGCGCCTACAGCAGTTTTAGATTGGGTTGTTGTCTATGTTGACATTATCATTATCGTCACTGACATTAAGAAGATGATGACTAAGATGAAGAGGAGTATATGTCAGAGGCTGGAACTTAAAGATCAAGAGATCCAGCAACCCTCTGATGGGATATGGATAGGTCTCTTGTGGTACTCGTTCAGAATTCTTGATAAATTGAGGGATGCAAACCCTTATTATCGCTTTAAAGACGCATGTCGCAAGAGATGACATTTGTCGTCATGATGCACCAATTCAGCCCTGGTGAGTAACTCGCCGATGTGGGAGCACTGAATGATGCCGATGTGCTAGTACATGCTCCATAAGGTCTCAGTGAAGAAAATGGTTCTTCTATGTACTTTAATATAGCATAACACGCAATAACAACTATACTTTAAGACAACCCCCTTCTTTGACATAAAAATCCGTCTTGTAGGAAAAATAAATCCTAAAATAAATCCGTCTTAAAGGCGGAGTTTTATGGTACTCAGACATTTACAACTTCTGAAAATCCCCCTTAACCTAACAGGAACACCCCTCCTACAAAATATGTCCTACCAAACTTTGCTACTGACCATGGAATATTTGAACACTGGTCTGTCGCATAAAACCAGTTTAATTTCATCTAAATTTGCACTGAATAAATCGCATTTTCACTGATTCCCAATCTAGCCTTGAAAAGATGTTGACTTACTGAGAATCCCTTTCAAATTATTTGATTCAGTTTGGCAGACATTCAGCAGCATGTGTACAAGCTTTCATAATATTGGCATCATTTCCAACTTAAAGTATACAACACAATTTATACATCCGGCCCCTGGTGGTAATAAACAACCTACCTGCAACCATGATATTTGCACATTTCTCTTATACGTTATGGTCTACCTTTATCTACCATTGAAGTGCCATACTACATATCTCGATCAATTATCCTTTTTGCTATTACCCATAGGCTCATACAGTAAATAAATTAGTTTTTATTTTGATTAATTCACGATAATTTCATTTTGCCTGTGACCCCATATGTTCTTGTTTTCAACATGTTCCTAATGGTCATACACATGCATGCCCACATTTTCATTGAGAAATTGGCGGGAGATTTTTTTCTGTGTAGAAAATTGTAGAAAAATGAGATTTTCTCATCAGGGCCTACATGTAATGCACTCAAATGTGAATGCCCTCTAACAGACAATTTTATATTTTTTTTATATTTTTGTTGTTGAAAAGGTTTATTGACCATAAATCATTCCGTAGATGCTCTTCATAATACAGTCAATCAATTACAGAGTAAATATAAGTATACAGCCAGCTGTTATAGTATTGCTAGGTAACATCACATAGGACCACTTACGAAGAGTACAGAACAGCAGAAAAACGGTTTCCACGAGCGTAATAGTAGTGAATGTAAGTAACAAATCCCGAGGCAAAAATTCAACTTAATAACAGAGCTGCCTTTTGATGTAGCATCCAGAGCAGGTGAGTATCCAATAAATACACACAAGGAACCAACTTGCAATGATATTCATGGATGTTCACGAGACAATTAAACCTTGTGACATAGGTCTTTCTTCTTTGCCTTGTGTTCCATAAGCATCAGGCTAATATCCCTAAGAGTCATTATAATGAGGCGAAAAGTAGCGAAATATGTCATCTGGATCAAAACACTAAAAAGATTCCTAGTTGAGCCCGGGCTTATAGTTTGGGGGATTCTTTTAATTAGTAAGATTAGATTGTTTTTGATGTTGTACTCACCTATACAGATGCCTGTGGTGGTGACTCCTCCCATGTACCACACATGTCCACACTTCTCGCACTGTTCTTCCAGCACAATATCCTCTATTGCTGGGCACGCTGAAAAAAAAACGGAGTGCGTTGCAGAATATGATACGTGTGACTAGCTGCATCAGTGTTATAAGCCTTGGACAATGGTAATTATCCGTGGCTGATGTCTTGGTCAAATACCCTGTCTTTGGCTTATATCACTCATACAGCAAGTCACTTGTATCATATCTACCACTTAAAGCTTCCCTCTCCATCACTTAAATGCCCCATCATTATCCTCACACTGTTCTTCCAACACAGTATCCTCGTTGTTTGCTAAACATGTTGGAAGAAACCAGGAGTGTGTTTTGTAGAAGATAAATTAATGCCATTTTCCTTCACTAACACTGTATTTACAAGATCGTTTCGGGGCTATTTGAAACTGTATCACAAAATGGATTATGTATAAAGAATTGTCAGTAAAGTGTAGTTATCAGAAAATATCATAATTGGCCCAATAGAGGTAGAGGAACCTTAATGGCCACATACAATAGGAGGAAAAAACATTGTAATAATTGACTTAAAATTGCATGTAAACCCCTTGACAGATCATTTACCATATATAATAAATGCTAAACCCAAATATAAAAGTCATTGAGTGAGCCATTTTGATACTGCAGCTTTCCACAGAAGGGACATCTTTACATTGTAAATGACAGATTTCTGGTCCTTATGAAATGACATTTGTTACGAATCCTGTATGGATGATAACTTAGGAAATGAATATCCAACATATGTCATCCAAACGGAACGTTCTAAACTTTTGTCATAATCCATTAACTATCTCATTAACAGACCATGCTGACATTTGCCTGGTTAGCTCAGTCAGTAGGGTGCCTGTATCTTGTAACATAACAACACTGAGAATATATATAATAAACAAGTTCCTTTTTTCTGTCCAAGCCAATGCCACTCTCACCCTCTACTCAGGGTCTCTCACACTCTGGGCCTCACATCTCCCTGGCCTCCAGCCACCAGGCCTCCTCCTGCCCACACCAGCCCTCTGGTCCCGTCGCTGACTCTGTCCCTCCAAGTGTCCGGTTGTGTGATCGAAGTCTCAGTGACTACTTCTCCCAGCTCTAAGCAGCTCATCATATTAGCCCTACCTCCAGCCCAGAGGGAGGCGCCTAGCATGCAAAGCCCTCACCTCAGGCCCCAAAATGGTGGTACCTCTGGCCTGATTGGTCCAACCCCAAATGATGTCATAGCCACTCACTAATCACACCCCTGTCACCCTCATCAGATCACTACCACCCTCCCATCCCCCTGTCTGGAGCTATTTCCAAGAACCTGGAGGAGGGAAGGGTGGTGCAGAGGTACACCACACAAACACACCAATCAATCATCCATACCTGGAGTAAATATATGCATGCACAGTAAATAATAATAATGATAATAATAGTAGAACTGGTTATATATTACAATCTAAATCCTATGTCGAGGGTTTGAGTCTCTCTTGAGAAAACTTACTAAAATGTTTTCAATAATTAGCCCTGAACCAACACACACCAGTGAGTTTAGTGAGTTGCTAAAGGTTCTGAACATCTCCCACCAATAGTTTCTCAGAATTATCCTTTAGGTAGGAATATATCATTAGACATAGTTTTGTCAATCTTATCTGCATTTCTAATAAAACAGTTCAGTGTTGGAACACATTATTTTGTGTGGCTACGGAATTATCTGAAGTACAGTACGGTCGCAATAAAGTACTCCTCAATTTGGTGGGCCTCTTATCCCCTTTGTTTTCAAAGCCAAGTGCATTATTTCTAATATAAAAGGCATGCTCCTGGGCCAACTTGCTCTCTCATTTCATGTAAATGGTGCAATGAAGCACTGTGTTAAAAAGGATACCCCTATAAACTACTTACCCAAAGGTGTACAGTCGTTATTTGTATCTAGGTAATAACCCGGGCAGGCTTTGCATTTGGTGGTGGAGGGTGTTCCTGTACAGTCAGTGGCTGTTTGAAAAAAAGAGGTAACATGGGTTCAAAAGTAAACTGGTAAAATAGTTGGCGCCATTTTATTTTATCCAATCTGTAGATAAATTCATTGTTCCACAAAAGTGAGTTATCTGAAGTAATAATTATTCAGAGAAAAAGTTAAGCTTAAGGGATTGACTTCAATAATTACCCCTTCCTTAGAAAATACTGTCCTAAGGATATTCAAAGTGCATAATATTTGGAATGGACTTTTTCAATCAGATATATAACGATACATTCCCAATATACACCATATACATATATGTGTGCCTGGACAAGGATAGGTACCCCATTTAGCCTTTGAAGGACGGCCCGATCCATTAAAGCATTGTGCCTTTTGTCATCATGATGCGTGGAAGCAGCCCTGGCAAGTAACTCATCAGTGCTGCACTTAAGCTTCATACTGACCCTATGGAGTTGACATGCTCCCGAAGGGTTGGCATGATGCACTAATGCTGCACCAACGAGTTAATGGCTAGGACTGCATTGGTGCATCATGAAGACAAATGTCAGCTTTTAGCGACATCCATCCTTAAAGGGTTAACAGGTTAAACAGGCCTGTAGAGTTTGCTGATAGAGAGATATATCTCCCCTCTTTCAATCTACATAATTTATATGATTTATATATATATATATATCACCAGATCGATGCAACTATTATTTGGCCTTACATGATCGGCGGCCGTACATGATCAGTGGCCGTACCCTTTTTGACCATGATAAAACATGGATAAACCTTACCAGGGTGTATATAATGATGTGTGCGTCACAGTGACGTACATGATTGGTGACGTTCATGATCAGTGCCTTAAGTACCCTTTCTGACCATGTTTGAATCAATCATAGCAAGGTGTACATATGATGCATGTCTTAATATGTATAATCAAAGGCATGTGAAGCAGTGGGTAATAAAAAAATTTACATGACATTCCTAACAGATCATGTACATCATGTGACATACATGATAAGTTGTATATTGAGCCCCCCCCCTTTGGCCCCTATAAATATTTTAGGAGTTGTTTCTTTCTAATAAAATCCCCAAAGGTACATTAATGCCAGAAGGTATGGTTAGATAAGTAAATTAGCAAAGTGCGTGGGGCCTTAGGGGGTGTCTTGTTTTCCGATCATGTACGGCCGCCGATCATGTACTGCCACCGATCATGAACGGCCACTTTTTAGTTGCACTGATTTAATGAGAGTGAGCCATGACCTTCTACACTTTCCCCATATTAGTGTCATACTCACCACGCACAAACCATACACACGCGCTGCCGTCCCATTGCAGTATGTTGGTTGGTGTTGCTGAGTTTTCTACAAGTACTCGGTTGCAGGCCCAGCAGTCCGCCTCCGACTTGATCAGTGTCGGTTCACTGCACTGTACAGCTGTCAACAGAGACAAGTAGGATTGTTGGGCTACTTGAATACTTTTATAAGATAGGCAGCAAAGAAAAACGACTGGAAGAATTTCTCATTTCATAAGAAAGCTAATATACATATATATATATATATATATGTATATATATATATATATACATATATATATATATATATATATATATATATATATATATTCCATACATATATGTGTGTATATATATGGGTAATCAGTGATGAGGAATAGTGTAACCAAATTTCATCTAGTAGAAGCAGTGTTTACCATTACCATATCAAATCAGAACATAGCATAGAAAGTAATATATATCATAGATTCATAATTGATGAAGAATATTGTCCTTAATTGTTATTCAAGAGAACACATACTTACCGTCGCAGCTGCCGGTAGCCCCGTTCCACTTGCGTGCCTGGCAGTAAGTACATTTGTCTGAAGTGTCCAACGCACCGCTGCAGATCACCCCTGTATGAGCATTAATTAAAATGTGTGTGAAAAGTTATTTAAAGCATGTACATGAAAAACATTAGACCTAATGCTAGAGCATTGATATGGTATATTCAGATGTACTTTTATCTATTTTTGAAAATGTTCAACATGTAGCTGAACCGAAAATAGAGAAGCTGGACTCCCTATAGAGTGAAACAAGTCATAAAATATATTACATTTGCAGATTTTGATTAAGTGACAAGAAATACATACTTCTGCAGACAGTGCTGTCTATGTAGCCAGGACATCCAGTCGGACATGTTGCAACGTTAGCGTCACACACTGAAATATTGACGATTTCTCATTATTTCTGCAGCTGCCTAAAGCTTCAGGGTGACTAACATATTAAACATGGTGATGCGATATTTGCAATACCTATAAATATTCCTATTTGATTGTTAATTGAAAGAAAAAAATCTGATCTGTAATCTATATGAGAGTAATATTTATTGAACTGCATGTAACATTTTCTAATTGGGAGGATTGCCAATTCTGCAGGAGAGGGAGTCCTCCCAGGGGGGGTTCAAATCTCTCTCGGAAGGGTCACTCACTTGCCAAACCAGGTGCTCAATCGAGACTGAAATCCCACTGCATAAATTGGCACATATTAACCATCAGTGGATAAAAATGGCTTTATTTGTACGGAGCGGTAATTCACCCTGACGTTGCTGCAGTGTGATGATAAACTGGAAATATCTCTACATGATATTTTTCACATTGAGTCCTTTATTAGATGAACATTAAGACAGTGTCGAAAAGAGCTTATTTGTTGATCTTTTCTTTGTTTTATTACAAGTTTTTGTTTAATCAAATAGTGTACATATTTGTGTCTTTAGTTTCAAATTAGCAATCTCGACACCAGAGACCGTTTTGATATTCTCAATATCAAAAGAGTAAAGTAGTAACAACATCTGAAGCGGTAAGCTATTTTTGTCATAGTGGGATGACTCATTCCAGTCACATATGAATGGATCCAAAGGATGGGGACAAGGTGATATACACGGAGGGTGGTTCGATACCGGTGTGGACAAACACGGGAGTTGGGAACTCAAGAGAGACAGGTTCAAGGTGGTTTGAGACTAGTATGGGAGCACCACTCAGTCTGTTTTGCATACCGTAAAATCTTGGCATAAACTTAAGTCGCGTATAAGCTGCACCCCAACTTTTGGCCGATCCTTTAAGCCAGACTATTGATCTAATTCTGGTGACTTTTGTACTGTATTGTACTGTATTATAGTAGCAAATCTGTGCCATTCCCATAAGCCGCACTGGCGATCTGACTCGCATATTAACTGCAGCCAGTAGACGGGGTTTTACGGTCAATTCCATACAAAATCATATTATAAAAACGCTATTTAAAATATGCAATGATATATATGTATGTCTTACATTGACAGGAACCGCTACTCCATCCATATCCAGTGCAGGCCGTGCACTCGGCTTGTGAAATCCCTGCTCCTGTTTGACACGTCTTCTCTGAGACGGCTTAAATGTGAAGAAGATTTTAGTTGTTATTAGTCAGTGCTGATTAAAGTCGGATAGTACTAAAGTATGTTTGTAGTGCTACTTGCAACATGGGAAGAACTTGCCAAGTGACTATATGCCATCCATTTTACATGTAATCTTAAAAACCCGTTTCCCGGTAATCTTAATGATTCCCCCCTCTTTTCAATTCCAATTGTCAGGCACAGAGTGTACTCACCAGTGATTTGTTAGGGCCATAACCCATTACCCGATTTGGTGGCATTATCGGCCGATACATCCACAGAATTATACTACAAAGTACTGCATTGGTTCTGTTTGTTGAGGGTATATCGGCCGATAATGCCTCCAAATCGGCTAGTGGGTTATGGCCCTTAGCGCCCTACCTGCAGATAAGACAGTCCAAGCGCTGACAGCACCTCCACATCAGCTGATGGAAAATGAGCCTAAAGGGTTTAAGGTGGTTGCCTATCTTGGGTCAAAAGTATCTAGATTTACTCCTAATATTTACCCAATGTACCTTATGTAATTTGGGACCAAACCATGAAAAGAAAAATAGGGGGTCCCGAGCTGCTTTTTAAAATATAGAATTTTGAAAAATAAAAGTAGGCGTCTAAGATTGAACCAGAGAATCCTTTATTTTGAGAGCAATGGTAGTAAAAGTATCACCATATTTTTAAAACTTCCTAAAAACATACTTCAGATCCTTTCTGAATTAATGGTATCCATTTCAACATATGGTCCCGTGCATAATTTAGTGGTTTTGGGCAATTGAAAATAAAAAGTAAGAATAATCAATGAATCAAAAGGTAGTCTACAGGTATATCTCAGAATAGCAATCTGTAGCCCTGCCTCCATGGCTCAATAGGATAGGCACTGAACTTGGACACTGGGGTTGTGAGTTCGCTCCTTGGCCATTCCACCACTTTTACTTAGTACTCTATAGGAGAGCCCACACGTCACATGCGCAGAAATCGTCGCAATGAACGTGTTTATCAAGGTAGGCAACCACCTTAAGTACATGGAAAGTTGTTTACCTTCACAGATACTGCCAGTGAATGACACCAGGGCATTGCCTCGGTCAGGGTAGTAGCACTGCACACATTGTGTGGCAGTCAGTGTAGAGGGTGTCCTGTCGGTCGGGCATGCTGCAATAAATTATGGTCGATAAACTTTTGCGCCATAACCCAGTAGCTGATTCTGATGAATTATCGGCTGATACATCCTCAACAAACAGGTCCAAAGTTGTACTTTGTAGTATAATTATGTGGCTGTACCAGCCGATAGTGCATCCGAATCGGCTAATGGGTTATGGCCCTTACAAAACTTAAATGTAGCTGCAAAGATATATGTAAGGCCACTCAGAGAAAAGAAACTGCTTCATCATCCCTGTGAGCATCATAGAAATCATGTTTTTTATGAACTTTTTTTTTGCAAATTCTTAATAAAAACATGATGAAAATCTCTAAGTTTTGGCATATCTGGTATCTTATTAAATGTTATACTGTCAGTAATACAGTTGGAAATATATTTTGCAATAGAATTGAGAGAGGTTCAAATCCATGCCCAGTTATGCATGGATACAACAATCGTGAGTGGACTAGCTATAAAATGACCAATGGTGCTTAAATAGCATCTGTATGGCCTAAATGCCGAAACATATTTTTTATTGAAAATTCTCTTAATATTCTTTTACATCAGGCATTTGCCAAAAAACGTATATCTTAACTATTGTCGTACACTCTATATTTGCGAATACAGGATATGGATGCTAATAGGACATGCCCAAGGCTGACATGCCAGTATGTAACATTCCAGGATGATAAAATAACTATAGACAAAAGTTCACGAGTTTTGGTCTGTTGACAAGTGTACTTTTGTGTTTATTTTTATTTTTTTTGGATTCAAATTAAATCAATATGGTGCGGAGGGCCTAAATAACCTGAAATAGCTTTTTCTATGGTGCTCAAATTTAAACAAACCGCCATTTATTATGATGTCACAGGGCCGTGAAATATGGCCAGGGTTATTTTAGAGGGAGAGTGAAATACGGAGGCTCCTTGGTTAAATCAATGGCACCGCCGTATTTCAAATTTTTTAAATCTCAATCTAATTCAAAGATATGATATCCTGCACCTACCTGTACATGAGGAGGACCAGTAGAAGTCGGCACACAAGGCGCACTGACCGATGTTCATAGTCCCCACCGCCGAGCAGGCTGCAGATAAAGGGTAGAGCGGTAAGTCACAGTTTTAAGTGGGGGGGGGGGGGGGTTCTTGTTTGCCTAAATTGACCAGATACCTGCAACCAACTCACAGGATGCCATTCATCTGAGGAACAAAGATGTAATATTGGTGTCTAAATTGATAGTGCCTAATAGTGCTAGAGTTTCTTTCGACATGCTGACCATTTCTGAGTCTCAACTCCATAGGGCCGGCAAGATGCTTGAGTGCATCACTGGAGGGTTACTCACCAGGCCTGCATCCATGCATCACGAAGACCAGGGTTATGATACATTAATGCATCAGGCTGTACTTACGGGGTTCAATAGAGGGGGGGGTGGTTTCTCCAGCTAAATTGGCCACATACCAGCAACTAACTTAAAAGATGCCATCCATCGTGAGGAACAAGAATTTAACATTGGTATCGAAATTTGAGTTCCCTATGCCCCCTCTGAAGTTAAGATAAGAAATTTCTTCAAGGTGGACTATGTAAATGAGCTGTACTCTACCGAGCTATTTTAATAATTACAAAAAAGGTTATGATAATAATTCATAGTGTTTTTATGCACTAAATTCTTTTTGCATTGAGGCATTTTTAAAAGGGTGAAAATTCAGTGGACAAAATTGCTTAATAATCAAATGTTTAATACTGTGTTTTGTTCCATGTATGGGATAGATTCACCTTCAGTTGGACACATGCCTTGAGACACTTTAGTTTGTGCTTTCTGAAGCAGTGTAAGCTCTTTATTTCTGAATAATGGTAAAGTGTCACTGTATTCTTTCCAAAAAGCAAACACTAGAAGTCCTACGGTACATGAGTAATCCTAAATTTAATCTCAGGGTATGTGTCCCACTCATTATAGGTTTGCCCTACCAGTCCTTGTGAAAACATGTAAGACAGTGGCAATGTCTGCCTAAAATGCCAGTGGTCCAGCAGATTGACAAGTGCAGCAGCACCAAATTTCCAGTCATATGTTGGGCTTTTCTGAACTAAAAGAATTTAGTTGGGTCTCTAAAGATGAAATGTGTTTGTTGATGTATGGTGTAAAACTTTGGATCTATCTTTATTAGGCCATAAAGTTTTACAAATAGGATGCTCTTTCGATCGACAATACTATTTTTCACTTAAAATGCATA
The DNA here is from genome assembly GCA_947462335.1 of Harmothoe impar. NCBI lineage: Eukaryota > Metazoa > Annelida > Polychaeta > Phyllodocida > Polynoidae > Harmothoe > Harmothoe impar. The sequence continues at coordinate 8,615,066 of OX381711.1, read as the reverse complement.
AATCATCAGATATGTGGGTATCCGGTCCTTCAAAAATGAAGTCGGTCCTGCATCATTAAAGTGGCATGATGCGTTTTTTTCTATATTTTAAATTTTACTTCAATGTGTTCCAAATCGTTTTATAGTATCATATTAGGAGGATGGGGCCAAATAGTATATCCTTGGTGCATAAAAAGGGACAATTTAGAGGGCCCAATGGGCACAGGTTTAGTCTTTTACATGGTATTTTCAATCAATGGACTTATAGCATGTACTATAAAAGTTCTAAATTGAGCATGAAGTTGATAAACTAAATTATGGGGAATGATGTTCAGTAAAGTAGATGGGACATGAAGTATGACCATGTTGAACATTTTGGTTCATTTTTGAACCCAAAAATTTGTACCATGTCACTTTAAAAATTTGCCGGACTAAAAGACGCAAAGACTGCCCTAGACATACCTTTACAAATGCCGGTGCCGGAGCTGGTGTCCCACACCATGTTCTTGGCACACGTGCCGCAGGTTCCCAGGCTCGTGCAGGACACACAGTTAGCTGGACAGTCTGCAGGATGCAAGTATGTAACGTTATTTCATGGTGAATACAGACTGCCAATGTTAGAGCAATAGGGCCGTTCCCCATGGGAGCATGCAATAACCCTAGGCCGTATTGACGCTATGACTGTTTTGCACTCTCCCGAGTGCAATAACCACTGAAGAGATTAATTTTATGTTTATATGTAGATTTTGGCCATCTTTCCTTTAAATACCTTGAAATAAAAACAGAGCGTCACTTAAAAGTGACCTCGTCAGTGCATGGTTATTTGACTCTAGCGTGCAGATATGTCTATTTATTTCATGTATGATGCAGCTGTGGGACAGCAGTTTTATCATGGTGTCAGCCATGCACTTCCCATTGAAAACAGTGGATCAACGGTCCTATGACCAACACCATGCTCTGACGTCTTTAAGGTCATTAAGGCCGTTTTAAGGTCATTTTACCATATTACCATGTGATTCTCCTGTGCAGGTAGGTATCTATGTTATTAATTAATTGATTAAACAATGATAGAACCGTGTTTGTAAACACATGTCTTTGGAGTGTTGGATCCCCTGACCAACCATGAGGCCTTGATGGCCAACACTCCAAACCCAAGTGTAAACACGTTGCCCAATTGGTTTAACCATAGGGTCTTACACTGTTAGATAATATTCTGCAGTAGTTCATAGCTTATAACATCATCCAATTACATAGTTATACTTAAATGTTTTGACATTGAACCTCTGACTCGTAAGAATAATCCCAGTGATGAAGAATTCTATTGTATAAAGATGTTACCTGCCAAATATAGATAGTGAACAACAACAGCCTACTTACACATGCACTGGTCGGTGCTCCAGTAAAGTCCGCGGTCTTGGCGTCTGCATTTGGAGCACAGGGATGATAATGAGGAGTAGATGTTTGCACATTCTGTAGGAGAAACAAAAAGAAGTTAAGCGGTACGTACTATGGCTGCCTTTATCATGTTAGTCAGCATGATAAGTCTTTTTCTGTGCTGGTGGCTTTGCTCTCTACCTCTGCTCTGCCACATGACGCTGGGTGCTAATCTCCCTTTGACCCCGAGCTTCCAGGAGGTGTACCTCACAGAATATTAGTACCATGGGGATGTATACTGATCTCAGGATACATGCACAGTGCCCACGGGAGTCACTTGATGGTTGCTAAGGTTATAGCTGGCTTGTCACCAACACATTTTTGTCACTGCATCTTGCTTAACTCGTACCCTTGAGACAAGTCTTGAGGCTGAGTCAACCCAAGGTGGGGCTCGAACACGGAACCTTCCAATCGCCATACGTGCACACTACCAACTGTGCCATCGATATCTCAACCATGAATTCTCACGTAACTTGCGTATAAGCCTCACCCCTAACGTTGATAAATCGTATGCACCCCAGATGGTCTGAAAATAGCTAATCTAATACTGTTATACTGATGTATAAAACTGTGTACAAGCTGCTTATTTAGCAGCAGAATTTACAAAAATTCTATGAAAAATATGTTGGTCCCAAAAGTGTGTTGCAAATTCATGTGTGTTACTATCTAAATGCATGTCCCCCCAGCACCACAAGCTTAAACTAAGCAGGATGGTTAGACATTGAGTAAATTAATGTATAGAACACAGGGTACAACAGAACTAGGCGCCCATCATCTTACAAGCCTAACAGACCCTACTGTACCATGTGTTTGGCCATAGAGAGTAGCGCCGTCTCGGTTGTACACTACAAACTGCCTAGTCCACCATCATCTTTCAACCTCAGGTGGTGCCACCTGTCTATGGCCAAAGACATAGTACAGTAAGGCCATCTAGAGTTGAAAGATGATGGTAGTCTGGCTGTCTAGCTCTGGTGGTATACCTTATTGTATATAAAGAGACCAACTCCAAGTAGTTACGCATGTAAGACAGTTTTGTCCATTACAGCGGTTTAATCGATGAGTTAACTTCTTTTAAATCATCGCACCAATAGAGTCTGATTTGCACTCTCCAAGCAGAGCCTCAAATAAGACTCTATCAAAGGGCTCTGACTTCAGGAAATCTTTTGTGGAAGAAGGGAGGAAAATGGTACTGCTTGTCTGCTCTCCTATCCACATCACACACTGCAGTCTCAATACACCAAATATAGTTCTGATGAATATGTTCAAATTAGACCATGAAAAACAAAACAATACTTCTATAATTCTGAACATTTGCTCTTCACCTATCCCTCAACATATTTGAATAGAATCACAGTTGCAGTTACTTATGAGCATGGTGGTTGATCCGCCATCTTTTGGCAGAGAAGGAAGTTGTGCTGGTACAAGGGGATAAGAGAATGTGCTGTGATTGACTCACGTTCACAGGTGTGGTCGGGGGCCAGTCTGTAGTAGCGGTTACAGGAGGTGCATCCTGCACCGGTCAGCGCGTTGATGGAAGATGCCTCACAATAGGTCGTCGCTAAAATACAGAATAAAGAAATATCATACATCTGAAGTTACTATCCATAAAAATAACCACACTTTAAACAGACAAAAATGAATTTAACATAACAGGAGTAATGATATAATAATGAATGGAGTGAAACAGTATAATACAGTTTTGTGTGATGCATAGCTAGAAGGTTGACATTTAAATTGCTTGAGAGTCATTGTAGATTTCATGGTACACTGATTTAATGTGAGCATTGCTTTTCTATGGCATAAACTAACTGAATAATTACCTACCCAGTAGTATATATGACCCTCTACGATGGGACCATTACCTATATCACATTCCTCCTCTCCTACCAAGTGTTCAGTGACAAACACTACAGAAAATGAACAGTTACTAAAGAGCAATTCATGAGCTGAATGTTTGTTCCAGTAAGATTTGAATAAATAGTTGTGTCCTACTTACGGCGGCATTCCTGTTTATCGGTAGTCAGGAAGTATCCGGAGTAACACTCCTCACATGCTCCTGGACCTTTACACGTCTTACAATAACTGATGCAATCTGGAAAATATTTCAAATGTTTTTAGAGAATAGAAAAAGATTTTAAAAGGCTTAAATTATTGTTGGGCGCAAGATTAGTACACATTTCTCTATGTATTGAGCTATCTAAACATTTTGTCAAATTTTCTGGGTGTGATATCTGGAGATTTAATCTTTTGACACACTTTTATGCCACAATTTAAGTGAAGCATTACGATAACCTCGGTAATACATAATGATTAACAGCAATAGAGAATACATTATGCATTTATGCATGAAGGAAGAAATTTTGAAAAATGTGCAAACTAGTGCAGGTGATGCCATTCCAATACATCCCGTCCTGACACTTGAGACACTCTAAGCCGTTAACACAGTTCACGCAGTACGTCCCCGGACACACTGTAAGTATAGGAAATACACATTACAATTATGGAGATTTAAAATTTGTATATATCCGACTATTCTTCAAATTCTGAATCTTATCATATTGAGGTCAATCTAATTCATGTGGTGAGACTATGACTAATCTGTGAAACCAAGTATGTATAGATTAGAGTCACCGGGATTCTGCCAATCAATGTATCACTAAGTGTGTTCCTGCATCGGTGCATAATGGAAACCTCTGTGCTCTCTATCAAACCCATAGGTCAGCAAGATGCATGAAAACAACACTGGTACCCGGTAGGTTTACCAGAGAGCTTCATGCATGTAACATACCTACTCAGGGCTATGAGGCCTGCTATCCTGAATCATCTTAAAGTTAGTATATCCTATTTTCATAAAATTCTAAATCCTACATAAATATGTCCCAAATACTGTACAAAATATAGGGGTTGGGGCACATTGAAATGGTATTCATAGGTAGGAAGAGCTCAGAAAGTGGGTCCCGTCGAGTCCAAATGTGGTATTTCCTAGGGTCTTTCAATGGATAGTTTTATTCCAAAATAACCATATATTGAGCAATAAAATAATAAAAACAGAGGAAATGAGGGGGAATGGAGTAGATAAGAAGTCAAGTCTGATGTACTAACGTTAACATATGCTTTAAAGCCTGATGATACCGTTAGATGCACTTACTGTAACAGTTGCCGTTTAACAGGTAGTAGTTGCTGTCACAGTCCCGGCATTGTCCTGTGTAGCGGCAGTCTTTACATCCCGTAGAGCAATCTGTGCAATGCAACAAATGATGGAATACAGAATGTTATATATATATAGAGACTGATTGATGAGGATGTGTCCAAGCTGATAAATGTCTTCACAGAAAAAAAATAGCGTCAAAAGGGAGTCCTGTGGGGTGTTTCACAAGGGGAAAATAGATACAATTCATTTTACATGTTTTCTAAGACCAACCTAATATTACCCAATGTTAATCTTATCTTGGTGTTTCACAAGTTTCAATTCAAACACCCTAAAGGTTGCCTTCAGAATGACTCCCCTCTATAGGGGAGCCCAGGCTGTATTAGCAAGCCTAGGTGACTCCCTGGACGAGCTAAGGGAGTCACCTATGGCAGTCATATAACTCACATAAGGGAGTCAGATAAAGACCATTCTAGAGGCAACCTGTGGGGTATTTCACAAGGGGGGTATACAATTAATTGTAGAATAAGTGTTTCTATAGTAGAAGTTAGTTGTATACAATTGGTAAGACCGACATATGGTTTTATCAATTGTATACTGGTTATAAAAATGTTTCACAAAGGTCTACAACCAAGATGTTAAGTCAGGGTCTTTGGCCTACAATTGAGATACAACTAATGTATAAGTGTTTCACAATGCACATTAGTGTGTAACCCATACCATGCCAGTTAATACCGACTTAAGTTAGACTTACAGGGTAAAAGTAAAAGTGTTTCACAATGTGCAATAGTATCTTCGGTTGTAAAGCGGGATAAGACCTAACATAATATTGCGACTTTAGAAACACCAACCTAAAACTGACATTGGTTAATATCATGTTGGTTGTAGAATACATATACAATTGATGGTATTTAATTTCGCCTTGTGAAACACCCCACTGGACTTCCTTTTGGGCCACTCAAAAAAAAAGCTGGTTTCTCATCACCGCGCGCATCATGAAAATCATGATTTGGGGAAAACTTTTTTTTTATTTTGTATATTTTTAATGAAAAAATGTGTTAAATATTGAGAAATATTGTCATATTTGGTGTCGAATTAAAGCTTATACTGTCAGTAATGCAGTGGCCTAGGAATATCTTACATTTTCCAACTTCTGTAAATTAATAAACGCTTAAATACTTAAGTGTGAAATTTGTTCGCGGAAAGTGTACATTTCCCCTATACATTTCGGCCCCTCAGTAAAAAAAATAAAAAAATAAAATAAAAAACGCCCTCCTCATATTTTTCAGTGCTTGGTGATGAGAAACCAGGTTTTTTTTTGAGTGGCCTTGACACTGTTTCTTTTCTCCGTGCACAGACAAGGCGTTAGCCAACTCTATACCCAGGCTATCCACTTTGGGCACTAACAACATCCATTAGCGGTGAATCACTGCTACGATGTCATAAAATGGCGGCCGTTTGTTTACATTGTGAAATATCTCAAATGTTAAAAACAGTGGTATAAATGGAAAAATACATGAATAAGATACACTAGTTGGGTTTCTAAACCTGAAATATGTTAGTCAATATACCATGTAAAACTATGTATTTATCCTGGTCCCTCAAAAATGTAGCCGGTCCTGCAATATTGAAAATTTGCAGGACAAAATGTCCTGTGGGATGAAAATGTTTTCGCAAAGACTGATGCCATTCCCTTAGTAATGCTCCCCAAGCTCCCAGCAGTGTTGAAACCTGATGTTATTCAATCTAATATTTAAAGTAATTCAGCAACAACTCCTAATACTAATTCAAACGTCCTCATGAATCCCCAGTCACCCAATATGAGGCCAGCATTACCATTCGGGGTGCCACTTTGACTACTCATTGTGACGATTCATTTATGAATCGGTACTTGATTTACCAACATGATATTGAGGTAGAATGCCTACCTCTACATTGGTATCCGGTGGTGACCTCGTTGACCTTGCCGTACTGGGAGGCGCAGGTGTCACACACCTGTCCTGCACTGTTACACGTACCGCAGCGCCCCTGACACTCTGTGTGACAAAAATATGATACTATTACACTATTGTAGTAGAATAACATGACATAATTACATGTACCACACCGCGCCCCTGACAGTGTTGATCTACAGTAGATTCTACTATAGATTGGATCAACAGTAAAATCTTCTGTAGATTTATAGTAGATTCTACAATAGAATGGATTTACAGTACAATCTGCTGTAGATTTACAGTAGATTCTACTGTTTACCTACAGCAAACTGTACACCTACAGTAGAATCAACTGTATACCTACAAAAAAGGCGACCAACTTTTTACAGTGTAGGTCTAGGTTTCAGACAACTCACCTTGGCAGGACCTCTTGTCGGTGCTCGGGTAGTATCCGTCGTTACAGGCGCTGCACTCCGCTATCTCACCGTTAGCCACACACGTCTTACAGTTAGACGGGCACTCTGTAAGAAAAAGAAAAACTTAAATATCGTAAATCCTCATTCTACCTGAAAAATACATGCTTTTGATACCAAACTTGCCTATATATAGAGTGTGACTTAGGCAAGAGTTTTTATAAGCATACTAGAGGACCAAGATGGCAATTTCCAGACCATCTGTGTGGCTGATACAATTTGTCAAAGTTACGGCTAGAACCTGGAAATTTACGGTAGTACCTGGGAATTTACTGTATTTGCCCATATTTGTCAACCGTTAACCATTAACCATGTCTGGAGTCAGGAGAATATGGGCACCCAATTTGTATTAAGAGCCCAGCCTGATAACTCGAGAACAAATGTTACATTAAAAAAATAAGTGTTAATCATTGTGAGTAGCTAAAAATGTTTTAAAAAAAAAGATTTTTATGGGACTGAAGAAATTGAAATTTTCATCTAACAGGTAAGAAGAGGTTGTACTCACTGAGGCAGTGTCCGCTGGATGAGTTGACGTGTTGCGGCATACACAGGCCGCACACCAGGGGGGCAGGGTAGCATGTAGCACAGTGGTGGATGGGGCACGTGGCTGTAAATATAGACACTTTTATCCCACGATTCTTGCATTTTGCTTGCTGGAACTGCATACTTGCCATGCTGATATTTCTTGATATCGCACACATATGCCTTCCCGATTAAGCGTTCCTTAATTGAATGCTTAGATATACTCATACTTGTAGGAAAGTCATTATATTAGTACGCCCTAGATGGTGAGTACAGGTACAGTTCATTTAGGGCGTACTACACTTCTGGGTGTGTCCTCAACCTGTTTATGGAAATAATATATCAAGCCGTCCTTACAGGGCTAACCCTTTAAGGATGGATGTCGCTAAAAGATGACATGATGCACCAAGTCCGCCCCAGCGAGAAACCCGCGGTGCTGCATTGGTGTATCATGCCAACCCTACGGGAATGTCTCAACTCTGTAGGGTCGGCATGATGCTTGAATGCAGCAATGGTGAGTTACTCATTCATGCATAATGCCGACCGAGGACATGATGCTTTAAGGCATCATGCCATCCTTACAGGGTTAATACTCACCACAATGCATGAATAAATTATGTTAATGAGGCTTACTGTCGGTGACTTGGGCTGTAACAGGAACTGCAGTCCACAGTAGGCAGGCTGTAGTAAACAAGACACACAATTTAAAGCTAAAGGTTGGGCTACTGTAAACGTAGATTTTTTCGCACTGTACATATTTTTGCAATTGTCATGGAATTAAAATTTCCACGAAAACATGTACGGAGCAAATATTTATCAAATATAGTCATACAACTACATTATTACAAAAATTGTGAATTCAAATACACACGACAATGTTCTTTTTTTATAAAATCACAAAAATTACACATGCAAAAATATCTATGATAACAATGCTCAAAAAAACGCTGCGCATCATTACAATCATGTTGTGAGGGAATTTCTTTTTTTCATTGCTGATTCTTTCATGATGAACATGATAAAAGTAAGGAAATATTGGCATATTTGGTATAATAGTGCCAGTGATGCAGTCGAATATGAATAACCTAAAGATCAATTAATTCTTAACTACTCGTCATATTTGTCAGTCCTTGGTGTTGAGAAACCGTTTTTAGTGGCGTTATGTAACTTGTGTACGACTTATAAGATCTTAGGAGATCTTAACATGCTCCACAACAGAAATGTATCATTGTGCATGGAGCATGTTTATTGAAAAGTGAATTAGATAATCTATATAACGACTTAATTAGAAGTTATTTTGTTTTTATTTAAGTCACCCTGGAATGAAGTTGCATACGTCTGATAAGATCATCACTGCAACGTACATACTTCTCATGAGCTTTTTTAGGAAATTAAACTTCATAATTAAAAAAACCCAATAATATTGCACAAACCTATCCATAAAAACCATTGCCCACATACTTAAATTAATCAATTACAAAGCAATCTAACAAAGAAAAGTCAAAACCAAATTTGCATTGAGCCACCAGTGAACTGCGAACTCACCTGAACAAAGCAGCAGGGCTATTGACGACGCTCCTTTAAGGTGAAAACTCTCAAATCCCTCCATACTGCTCCTAACTATGGCCAAGTAGACCAGGTTAAAATTTCACTGATAATCCCAATTATTGGTAATTATGTGTAGTAATCCAACAGTTGTGTAGGTAAGGCTGTCTCTGTGTGTCTACCAGAGGCTGTTCGGGCTGCGGCGGGGTGCGTAGAGGATCCCTCCACAGGGTGCTCGGTATTAACAATGTATGGCCATGATGTCATGGTGCTCCTTGGTTACAAAGCAAAACTTCCTCATCTAAACCTAAACACTGCCCATGCTTTAATATATTTCAGTGGAATTCACAAAAAGATTATATCCTTTCTATCCGGGTATAATTTGTGAACTACAAATTATTCTCATTGCTTATTTTTGTAGGAAAGTGGTAAGAAACACTTCAGCACGCTGCATATTGTTTTATTATGATGTGCAGTGGAGTTATTGGCATGCTGTATGAATGCAGCCTTGATAAGCTTTTTTTTGTCTCAATTAGTGGTATACATTATGTTAACTGATGAGACAAAAAATCAATGACATTTCAAGTGTATATCAGGCATATACTAATACGTTTTCACAGTTATCTGATGTTCGACACACAGCATACATGTAATAGTCTCACAAGCATTAATACATCACCATCATGCATAACCCTTCTGTAGAATTACACCTAGACGACAACGCACATAATGAATTGAAGCATGATGCTGCCCTTAAAGGGAAACGCTAGTATTTTCTCTGGGTAGCTGCAGTTGCTTGGTACCAACCCAGCACACATCCAATCCCCAACGTGGAAGCGCTGACAACATAAGGGCCATACAGGAAGAGCTTCAAAGGGGACCAGGTTCAGTGGACCATGAAGGGATGCTAATTAAGTGGGACCGTCATGCTATAGGTTCAGGCCGACACGGCTGGTTGGCAGGGGGGTTCTGATTGGGTGCACACGGTGTGAAATCGTTACCATGGCACTGTGGGCCCGTGGGAGCACGTAGAGGAGGTGCTGGAGGGTGTAGTCAAAACTAAACCTGGTGTTGTCTGTTGGCAATGGCTGTGTGTTCTTTGAAGAGCAAAGTAGGGCATGGCGCTGTTTCCTGCTCCCTCGTCTCTGTGTATATCTGTTTCTGTATCCCTCTCAATCTCCCTATCCCTCTGTCTCCCTCTGCCATGGTATCTGTCTCTATCTCTGTCTCTGTCTGTCTCTCTGTATATGTGAATGTTGAGCGGACCACTAGAAATAATTTCTTCACAATTTGTGAAAATGAGATCAATGCAAGTATTTGTCCCAGATGTGGTGGTAATTTCATTTATCAATTGCCTAAAATTAAACTGGTCCATTAACTCATATAATCTGGTTTTGTCAGGACTATTTACAAAGGCGTTAACATTGAAATCACCCAGAATAAATACATCATAAGTTTCCAATGATTCAACCTGTAGTAGAAGCGTCTGTGTCATTTAACCAGGTCTCACTAAATAGTATAATATCTATATCTATATTGCTAATTTCAGCTTTTAATTTTGACATTTTATTTCTAATACTTCTAGCGTTTAAGTGCACAACCGAGAAGCCCTTTTTGAAATCTGGGTTACCCTCGCCTATATTTAAAGTTGTTCCAAATTTCACGGTGTGCCTTGACTCGATTTAGAATTATCTTTTTGGCCCTGAAGATTTTTTGGAAAAAAAACACAAAAAAAGATCCCCCCTACCCCCCATGAGGTTTCTGCTCTTGTGGCTCCTCATGAATAAATAGTCATGGAGGCAAGTTTCGCGTCCCCAGACTAAAGCAAAATTAATTGAACGAGTGTTCCCCACACTCATATATCTAATCTTTATGATTTGAAATCGTGTGTGTATACACTATGATAATAATAATGAAAATAATAGTAATAATAATACCGCCTAGATATCCAACATTTTTATAAGTAAAGCTAAATTACAGGTACTATTAAGGTACATACTACATTCATGCATTCAAAACCAACGCTTACCGGTACTTGTTGGACCCAGGAATAATATTTGTTGTCTTCGAGTTCGCATATTACATTGAAATAGTTCAAGCTGGTGTAAATTGATCCACCATAAAAGTAAATATCTTGATGAGAATCAAATGCTTCAATTCTAGCAGGGCTTATTACGGCAGTTGTTTTTGTTGTTGCTGTCGTTGTTGTCGTTGTTAATATGTTGTTGACAATGTAATGTAATATAGAGGTACTTTTCATTGTATAGCCAAGTGGGACTCCATTCATAGAAATAGAGCAGACATAATATTGATGATGCAGCTATATTGCATTAGAGGCACTTCTCCTAGGAGGATTTTTTTAAAACATGTTTTTATGAAATTTGCAATAGAGAATAGTTGAAGGACCTTCTGCATAAATAGACTGGCCTCGAGGAGAAGGTAGACGACTAACAAGTGGGGTTGGTACAGGAGGAGCCCACCAGGAAGCCGTTTCACCGTATCATACGGAGGGTCCGTATGTCGTTTTTTTGCGTTTCAGTTCATTTTTGCGTTTCAGCTCAACATGTCCGCATCTTACGGAAAAAGATACGGCCCCGTATGTACATACGGCCGGCCGTATGTACATACAGCCATATTTGCGTTTCTGTTCAACATGCTCCGTATGTTGGTACTGGATGTGGTGTACATGAGGAAGTGGTAGTGGTCGTGAGGAAGTGGTAGGGGTCGTGAGGAAGTGGTAGGGGTCGTGAGGAAAGGGTAGGGGTCGTGAGGAAATGGTAGGGGTCGTGAGGAAGTGGTAGGGGTCGTGAGGAAATGGTAGGGGCCTTGAGGAGATGGTAGGAGCCACTACTACCATTTCGTCACCACTACAGCCAGCTCTGTACTCTGTTGTCTACCACCGTTTATACACAAGGAGTCTGTGCGCAAAGTTTCAGCTCTGTAGGGCCATTATTTACCGAGTTATGGAAGAAAAGACTCTTTTTAATGTAATTTCTCCCAAAATCCATATAATTTTTTATTTTATTTTTTATCATGAAGGTAGAAGTTGGACTGAACTTATTTACCCGTTAAAATAATTCTAGGGCCATGGTAGGGGCCGTGAGAAAATGGTAGGGGCCATGAGGAAATGGTAGGAGCCACTACTACCATTTCGTCACCACTACAGCCAGCTCTGTACTCTGTTGTCTACCACCATCTAGGGCTGTGATCATTGATACATCTTTCTGTTAGGATTTCTGAGCGAATATATATGCTTGGCTACCCGTATGGCTTGTATCTATGTTGTACTTTGTAGTAGTTGAAATGTTAGCACTCAAGAGGTTTTGCACCTGTGTGGATGGATATTCCGGGCTGTGTTGGTGCTGCCACCTAGAGGCTAAGTCAAGCTGGCCTCAACTCCTCTCATATATATATAAGGTAATGGAGATCGCAAGCCTTGTGTTGGAGGTCATGTGGATCTAAACCATTTTTCTGTAAGCTAGTACAGTCCCCCACCTCCCTTCTCCCTTTTTAAAGTGCACATATATATGTAAAAAAATGTCTCTATGATTGTTTTAATGAATAGATAAGTAAAGTCCAACTTCTACCTTTATAATTAAAAAAAGATAAGATAAAAAAAATGATTTTCAACGAAATTATACCCAAAAATGTCTTTTCTTCTGTAACTCGGTAAATAATGGCCCTACAGAGCTGAAACTTCGCCCACAGACTCCTTGTGTTTAAACAGGCAATAGCTATCAGAGTACAGAGGTGCCTTTCCCGACCTTTTCTATCTCTTCCCCGACCTATCCTGTCCCTTCCCAAACCTCTCCTGTCCCTCCCCTGTCTCTTCCCCTAACATACGGACCCTATATATACCCTCCCCAGCCTACCTCCGTATGTTGCTACATATTATGACGTCACAGAGGGAATTCCCTAGGGGTTTCCCGGAATGTAGACTGGTTTTTGCATATTTTTGTAAAAGGGACAGGTGACAATGTCCGTATGTTGAGAGGGCCGTATGTTGGATGCCGTATGTTGATATTTTGTAAAAAAAAAGATACGGAGGGTATACGGAGGACCAAATGAAACAGAAAAAGTACTTTTGGTGTATAATTGCTGCATCTTGACCGCATCTTTCGGCCGTATCTTATATTTTATATCAACATACGGTGAAACGCCTTCCTGGTGGGGTATGAGTGTAGCCGGTGTAGGGTAGGGCTGTGTCTCATGAGATCGGGTCAATGTGAACGTCTTTGACTGGGTGCCATCCTTGACCAGATGCCATCTTTAACCGGCTTGATACATAATGGTTTGGTTAGTGCAGATGGAAATATATAAATGGGCTACTTATTACTAATTCACAGTGTTACAAAATGTTTGAAAGTGTTACAAAATTAACCCCTTCAGCCTATTTATATCTGTGTGGCACCCAGTCAAAGACCTTCACATTGGCCCAATGATATGAGACACCACCTTAGATTTACTATGAGTCGGCCGGGAATTTATGGTCATGTATGTACAATACAACTGCTAGTGTTTAAATTTTGGGAGAAATGTTACTTAAGCGTTAACAGCACAACAAAAGCTTTGATTACCCCAAAATCAAGTGTCTGTCTCAAGTTATGTGTCCGAATCGGACAATCCAGGTGAATTTACCATTGTCACAAAAGATAAGGTCCTGTGAAAGTGTTTCAATGACATATCCTAGTGAAGGATACCATTTCTATAACTCATTTCACTTGGCCAACCTCCTATGCAGCAGAGAAGGCAAGGGACCAGCTATATAGGCCTGTGTCTCACCAAATTGGGACAATGTGAACGTCATAAACGTTATATAACATTTAAAATGTTATTTTGACGTAAAATGAAGTTTCTTTGTTAGCTGGCTTCAACAACTAAAGCAATGGGGCTGCATTCTTAAGTGACCGTGTCAGTGGTTATCAGATTTGTTCCTATATTTTTTTTTTCCAGAGAATCCAAATCTTCCAAAGGCCATTCTGTATTTTGCATACTAAGACCCCTAATTTGCATATCTAATTAGATGGGGTAAATTATCATATTCAAGATGCTGAACATATTAAAATCGACTATAATTATACCAAAAGGGTCAATTCTTGAAGGAATAGCTCCTAGTCCTAGAGATAAGACCAGACCCTTTTCAGCTGCTTTTTGAATTTGTCAGTTATGCCTAATTAGCACAATTTATGCAAAATCATGAGTAACAAGGTTTTTTATGCCGAAGTGGTGGCGTAGCCACCTGGTGGTGCCGCCAGGCACCACCAGAACGAGGTATATGATGTTTGCACTTTGCAAGAAGTCAGAACGGGCGCCGCCATCTTGGATTAAGGTGTCACAACACAAATTTATGCTATGTGATAACAATAATATAAATCAATCTTTGATAGTTCCTGAGGTTGATGATAATCAAACCTACCCCCCCTAATATGGACCCAAGTGATTCAGTGGTTCTATCGGTTTGTTGCTAATACAGCTGGTTGCCTAGCAATGGCTATTCTAATTGTTTATCTGCCTAGCAACACACATTTCCATGGTTCTAAGGTTGATTATAATCATACCTACCCCCCCTAATATGGACCCAAGGAATTCAATGCTTCTATCCATTTGTTGCTTATACAGCTGGTTGCCTAGCAACGGCTATTCTAATTGTTTATCTGCCTAGCAACACCCATTTCCATGGTCCTGAAGTTGATTATAATCATACCTACCCCCCCTAATATGGACCCAAGGAATTCAATGCTTCTATCCATTTGTTGCTAATACAGCTGGTTGCCTAGCAACGGCTATTCTATTTGTTTATCTGCCTAGCAACACACATTTCTATGGTCCTAAGGTTGATTATAATCATACCTACCACCCCTAATATGGACCCAAGGAATTCAATGCTTCTATCCATTTGTTGCTAATACAGCTGGTTGCTTAGCAACGGCTATTCTATTTGTTTATCTGCCTAGCAACACACATTTCCATGGTCCTAAGGTTGATTATAATCATACCTACCCCCCCCTAATATGGACCCAAGGAATTCAATGCTTCTATCCATTTGTTGCTAATACAGCTGGTTGCTTAGCAACGGCTATTCTATTTGTTTATCTGCCTAGCAACACACATTTCCATGGTCCTGAAGTTGATTATAATAATACCTACCCCCCTCATATGGACCCAAGAAATTCAATGGTTCTGTCGGTTTGTTGGTTATACAGCTGGTTGCCTAGCAACGGCTATTCTATTTGTTTATCTGCCTAGCAACGCACATTTCCATGGTCCTAAGGTTGATTATAATCAAACCTAACCCCCTAATATGGACCTAAGGAATTCAATGGTTCTATTAATTTGTTGCTAATCCAGCTGGTTGCCTAGCAACATCTATTGTAATTGTTTATCTGTCAAGCAACACACATTTCCTTACCCCCTAACATGGACCCAAGGAATTCATAGGAAATGCCATATTTGAAGTAATATCATCCTTCCCCCTGATAACCCCTTCCTGGCCCTGCCTTTTTGGTGTCTTGAATGGGTTCCCTTCAAACATACCAACCATGCAGACATTATGTTTCTTCGAATGCAAGAATTGCGGTTGTTGCCGCGTATAAAAATGCCTGAGGCATTTTTTTACGCGGCAACAACCGCAATTCTTGTTATCATTTATTCTCAAAAAATTAGGAAAAAGGAAGAAGCTATACAGGAATATCAATAAAATTAATCAGACCTATGCTCAATAACATAGAAAATTATTTAAAAGTTAGATTGTGTCTGCATCCAATATGGCCGCCCAATACAATAATGGTTGCCACATCAAAAACTTCAAAGACATATATCTCTGTTTCTATTCCAATTAGAAACACAAATATATATGCAAAGAATACTAAATCGAGGTCATGGAATCCAATTAAACCATTTTGAAGACCCTGTGGGGAGGCAGCCATCTTGGATTTTTATAAGATATATATATATGTAGAAAATGCTAAAAATGGCACATTCCCTGCCACAAGACTTTGTTCCTTATGATATTGGTAATGTTATTAAGTAAAGAACAAGGTCGACACAGTTCGAATCAAGTGTACAGGTTGCGAATCTCAGGTTTATTCAAAAACCTAGACAGGCGTAGCTATTTCAATGCGAACTCCCGAAGCGGGTCAGTAGGCTCGTGGCCGATATGATCTCTAGGGCCTCTGTCCAGATTGGATCCAGAGTGACCGACTAGTTCCATCTGACGCTTGCTATATATAGGCGACCAGCCTGCGCGCGCACACGCAGACCGGAAGCCTTTAGCGACCTCTGTCCATACCCCAAGCCCGGAGCAGGTGCTGCCACCTGCCGTCGGGCTGAAGGGTTCAGACGGAGTTCGCAACGCAGCCTCCAACAGAACCGGCCATATGATTAGCCCTACCCCAGCCCCTACATCATATATGATTTAAAGTATTTATGATGATTGCGATTTTCATCACAGTAGACATTATTGCAAACCCACTGGTATGTGGTCCCATAGTATCTTACACATCGAACACAAGCTCCTCAATATGAAATAGGGCCATAGGAAATACATGTGCAGACTCTGTTTCCTTTTTTATTAGTATGAGGAAAACTTGGATTCTACTTCAGCACTCACACATATGCATAGAATAATTACATAATTATGAAATCTTAACCTAAAAGTGTCGGACTTCACCCTTTATGGACACATGTCGCTAAAAAAATTATATTTGTTGTTATGATGCACCAATGCAGCCCTGACGAGTAACTCGCTGGTGCTACACTAGTGCATCATGCCGACCCTCCGTGTGTGTCTCAACCCCATGAGGTCGGCATGAGGCTTGAATGCAGCACTGGCGAGTTACCTACCAGGCTGCATTCATGTACCATGCCGACCAAGGGCATCATGCATAAAGGCATTATGTCGCCCTTAAAGGGTGTCCAACTTTGGGTGGATCTACCCTTGTACTGCAGTGGCAGATTCACGCGGGACCATCCTCAGTGTTGTCTAGCCGCCACCATTGTTTGGTGCTGCCGTGTGTCTTGGCTCTGGTCCTCAGTGCCACAAACACCAGCACGACCACCAGGATCACTAACACCACCGCCATCAGCACCCAGCCCAGCGCCGCCGTCCGCCTGGCACCGGCACCTGCCCCAGTCACCCCTGTAACTCAAAATGACACAACACAATATTGTGAAGATAAATAAAATGGGTTTAAACAAAAATCACAACAAGCTACAAAATGACACAACATCAGGACCCAGCCCAGCACCACTGTCAGCACGGTACCGACACGTGCCCCGGTAACTCCTGTAACTCAAAATACAAACATTAGCACCCAGCCCAGTGCCGCCAGCAGGTCTGGCAGGCGCCCATGTCACCCCTGTAATACAATATGGTAAAGCATTAGCACCCAGCCCTGCACCAACACCATAAGGACCCAGACTCGACAGCCAGTACCTTTTTCCGCCACAAGGCCTGCAAATGGGACTGGTGGGACTGCTACATTTAGATTGTTACTTCCTGTCAGGCTGTGCACAGGAATTGGTGTACACAATTTGATTGGTCTGCTGAGGGCAAGTTAGTGAAACAAGTCTTTTATATGAGTTTGCCCAGACTCTATTATTATAGAGTCTGGGCCTGAGACTGTGAGCACCCAGTCTAGCATAATATGCACAATCTGGTAAAACAGGGCACCCACGCAAGCGTCGTTGTCAGCCCTGTACCGGCATGCACTCCTGTAATACAATATGACACCATATTAGCACCCAGCCCAGCGCCACTGCCATCAGTTCAGTAGTACCGGCACCTGCCCCAGTCACCCCTGTAACACAATATGGTGAAGCATCAGCACCCAGCCCAGCGCTACCGAGAGCCCGGTATTCCGCATTAGCTAGATGACCTGTGTAGAGCGCCATGTTTATTGGTACCAGCGTATATCCTCTAAATTCCAGCTATCAGCTCAGGCAAATCTCGTGAACGAGATCAGGGGACAAGCCAGGAGAGTGGCATGATTGGTATTTTCAATGGGTGATAGTTAAATATTCCATATGTCATCTGTCCAGATTGGGGTAGTGGTTAGGACACTGCCAAATAAATACAAAGGTCCTGACTTCGAATCCTTACCATGCGTATTTGGTTCATACACCATTTTAAAATGCTGTTTTGGTTAGACAATAATCGTGATAGTATACTAATGAGTTGTAATGTTATTTACACAATTTACATTTTTATAGAGTAATCTAAAATGATTTTGAATGAATCTTTAGTTTTGTTGTGTGAATACTATTACTATTCTTAACCAACTAGGAAATGCAGTCAGCTTACTTAACATGGATTCGAAGTCAGGACCTTTGTATCTCATTGCCAGTGTCCTAACCACTCCCCCAATCTGGACAGGTGACATACTAGTAAGCAATATTGAACTACCATTCATCCAACATTTTATGACCCCTAAAACTGCATATTTTGTACATGCAAGAAACCAGCTTCAGTTATAGGTCTCACAAGGGAGAATTACTACAACTCACGAGTGCGGAATAGACATTCGCCCCGGTAACTCCTGTAACTCAAAATGACGCAACATTAGCACACAGCCCACTGCCACCGTCAGCCCGGTACTGACACACGCTGCGGTAACTTCTGTAACTCAAGGACACAATACGGTAAAACATTGTCGAATACCAAGAAGATGAATTAAATGTGAATGCAGTCCCGGGACGGGCTGACAGCAGCTCTAAGCTGGGTGCCATAGTACCAAGATCGGTGCCAACATAAACAACTAAATGCATTAAAAGTTAGGATTTAATACTTTCAAAATTCTGGTAAAGGTTTCTAAAAATTGGTGAAATAAATTTATCAAATTTCTGGTTACACGTGCCCCATCCCAGGCCATTTCTTTAATACTTACCTGTCATAGACATCACGAGGTCATAGATGTCACCCATTCAACTTGTAACTTTCTGGTGAGACTAGATCATATTTTGGATATAAGACTCTTTAGTAAAAGACTTACCTTGGGGTTGAGGCTGTGTCTGCCCCTCTGCGGCAGCTGTGGTGTTTTCTGTGGAGTAATCAGTAACTTAACGTTAGAAAGATTGTATTAATATGAATATTTAGGTTTAGTTGTCTTTATTGTTTTTTTTTAATTTATCAGTAACAGCATTAAAGGGCATTCTGTAGCGGAAATTAAAACATGAAATGCTCAATATACCTCTCTGTACAAATACGGCCATCATTAGCTAGTGGCAGCATAAGGGAGTGTTCATTTATCAATTACAAGGGGGTGGTGAGAGGTGCAGGCATTAAAGATGTGTATGCATTCCCCCCTCTAGAGTGCATAGAATAGTTTGTGCCCACCTCCCCTTGCTGAACCTGCGGGGGGGAAAATTGCTTAAAGGGGGCTGAATTTTTTACGCCCCTCCTTGAAGTTTCTACGCCCCCCCCCTGTAACTAATAAATGAACACTCCCTTAAATTAGGATAATTCATGTGACCGGGATGAGACTAGAGCAAACATGTAATACTTATAGAAGAATGGTGTCTCATCTAGTGACGTGAGGTTATGTCTTGAACAGTGCTGCCACCTAGTGGTATAGGACAGCAGTATTGCAGTGTTTGAACACCGCCAGGAGGACGCGTAGTGGTGGAAATATGAACTAATGCATGCCCTAGGGAGTGGTCATTTTTTAACAATGGGGGGTGGGGTGGGGGTTGGTGAATTTGCGCACGAGCGAGTCGAAAAAAATCTGGCCCCTGGGAGATTACCCCCTCATTAGTTTATTGTGACATGTGACAATTAATCTATGTTACATAAATATTCCTCTTTATCTCTGAATCATTAATGCTAAAGGACTGTCTATGCATAGACAAAAGAGTTCGCCCCTGTTGAGTTGACATTGACATAAACATATTCATATACAAATTGGGTCTAGATGATTAAACAGTTCATACACACTGATGTGATGAGCTTTACTGAACATATAGTTATTGAGTATAACAGTTAATGGTGTGCATGATTCACCTAGGAGAACATTGGAGACACTTTCCTTGTAGGTGAGCAAAGCTTTCAACAAATAGTGAATGGGAGATTTCAGAGGTTCAATAAATGCCTTTGCTTCATGACTAGTTCCCCTCGTACTCACTACATGTCACTACTGACTCCATCTTCTGATATTCAGGGTGTGGTAGACTAGTCCATGTCAGGCAGACCACTCAACCAGTACCTTTTTTCGCCGCCAGGGCTCTAAATGGACGTGCTATATACATAATGTTACTTCATACCAGGCTGTGCGCAGGAACTGGTGTACAGGATTTGATTGGTCAACTCCTTAAGACAAGTTAGTCAAACACAGTTTTTTACATGAATTCGTCCAGACTCTACTATTATAGATTTTGGGCCTGACACTGATACCACGTATTCACCCAGCCCCTTGCCTCCTATCAAGCAAATCATGAACTAGAGTCACATCCCAATCACGCAGACCCAGTTATAGTGTAATATGTGGCCTATCAAATGAAAGCCTTACCCTTAACAACAATAAAGGGCAGTTTACTGGTATGTAAGCATTGTACTGCACTTACATGATTGAAACCTTCTGCTGCCCTGACAGGGTTAAAGCATGAAGGAGTGCAGTTTTTGTAGAGTTTATGCAAGACAAGGTTTTGAATGTAGCGATAGTTGTACTTCCCGGCTACGAACAGCTGCTGGTATCTGCCATGTTAAAGCTTGACCGTCATGGTTGAAGTGAGGCCAAAAGCACTTTTGGATATAGTTAAGTTTTCATTCACAAGAGAGGGCTCTTAAGGGCTGGGAGCTCAGCTCTTACAGGAACAAGATAAGATGAATATATTGTAGCTGGACAATGCTCGTGGTCCCCGGTCCAAACACTGCTGCCCTCTGGTGGAACTGTTATTTTAGTCCATGTCTGGAAAATGCTGAACTTATTCCCTGACGGCCCAGCTTTAAATTCACTCTCTATGGAAGGTAGCCCTGTGTGGACAACATTGGGGCAGTCCACCAAAATGGCACACATCCTCATACCAGAGCGGGTAAATACAATGTAGCACCCTATTGGGCCTATTGGAAATCAGAGGAACTAATGATTCCCTGTGCCTTCTGATGTATAGCACAGGTGAGCAAAGAGCTTTGCTAACAGCCCTGGAGGCTCATTCAGAACTACTGACGTGGTCGTAGGGAGCTGGTGACGTGATGAAACCTGTTTGGCGACCACTAGTAAAACGAATTTCACAATAAGTTCTGTTAAAATCTGTAGTAAATTTTGCCGGGTACAAATACTCTGGTCCATTTCAAATATTGCAATATAGAAGAAAATCGCAATATGACGGCTGACGAGTCCATTCTGAAAGAGCCTCCAAGAATGCCACCATGTGGATATTCTAGAAACAATCGTTTGTTATATGAATGTACTGGAATTCACACGTCACATTACTAGTTATGGTATCATAATTCTCACGTTCTGTCTCCCTCGAATCTCCATTGCTTTTATATGACATCATGTCTCTGTAGCATAGTCTGTCCATTTGCTTTTTTTTTTATAGAGATCCACTGAATAGTGTGTAGGACCTTATCAAAAGTAGCTAACTGTGGCCTTTTAGAAGACCAATTTCCAAATGAGATTGCTGTATATCCCTGCATGTATATTTGTTTTAAGTGTATCAGACACATAGTGGATAGTTAACTCAATGTATCGCTATAGACCAGTTGATTGTCAGATGTGGTGTTATTGACACGAGAATATTTTGTTACACAAAGGCAGCTTTAGTTCACATGTTCCTCACCCAATGTCCTCACGCTGTTTACCTCCTCTATCCTCACACATTGGGCTAAGCGCATGATCTGTATTTCCAAGTTAAAGCTGTGGCGTCAGGGAATAAGTTCAGCATTTTCCAGACATGGACTAAAATAACAGTTCCACCAGAGGGCAGCAGTGGTTGGACAGGGGACCATGAGCATTGTCCAGCTACAACATATTCACCCTATCTTGTGCCTGTAAGAGCTGAGCTCCCAGCCCTTAAGAGCCCTCTTGTGAATGAAAACTGAACTATATCCAAACATGCTTTTGGCCTCAATTCAACCATGACGGTCAAGCTTTAATGCTAGCAGGCCCTAACCTGATGCTAATTTGCTGGGTAACCAGCCCCTGAAAAACCAACCCCATCCCATGCACAGTAATAAGCAATCCCTGACTGCCGCCAGCAACCACATTTAATCTAAGCTCTTCTCATTGAACTAGCATTCACCCCTACCTCATCACCTCAGTCTCTTAACATAGGACTAAGGTCTCACAACACCCACTTACTTTCATATTCCTCACTAGCGGGATACCAGTGCTGCCACAATTGGGGACACTTAGAACTAGCAGTGTGGGTCTCAGGGGGGCCAAACATCAGGGGGAGAGTGGAGCAATGATTACACTAGGCCTCTACATGTGTATTATGCATTGGTTGTACCTAGACACACCTTTTATTATCTGTCCAATATAGGGTTGTGGTTAGGACAATGGACTCATGACTAGCAGTACCTAAGTTCAAATCCCCTCCAGGCTAGGTGTGATGACCATTTTAACCCCATTGGTTGCAAAAGCTTGCACCAAAAGTTTTGGCAAAACGTTTTTGTAAAACATTTTATGAACCTTTGCAAAAGGTTTGGGTATAGTCTTTTGGTAACTACTTTTGGTAACCATCTATGTTACACTAAAAGCCACACCAAGGACCGAACCCTGGACCCTTAGATTGGGAGTTCCAGGCTCTCCTGGTTGAGCTATGGAGGCTGCTGGTAGGTCCAGGTACAATAGGTAAACTTTGTTATTGATTATCCGCATTATTGATCAATGCTAAATAATTGGGACCTTTAGCAAACCCGACGTAGCTCATTAAACGCAGGCGTATCCTATCCTTTCAGCACTGCTACATGTGCATTTAATAGGGACCTTTAGCAACCCACGTAAAAGCTCATTAAACGCAGACGTAGCAGTGCTGAAGACATAGGATACGTCTAATGAGCTTTTACGTGGTTGCTAAAGGTCCCTAATGAGCTTTTACGTGGTTGCTAAAGGTCCCTAATAGCATTGATCATTAATGAGGATAATCAATAACAAAGTTTATGTTCACCTATTGTACCTTGATCTACCAGCAGCCTCCATAGCTCAACCAGGAGAGCCTGGAACTCCCAATCTAAGGGTCCCGGGTTCGGTCCTTGGTTTAGCTTTTAGTGTAACATAGATGGTTACCAAAAGTGGTTACCAAAAGACTATACCCAAACCTTTTGCAAAGGTTCATAAAATGTTTTACAAAAACGTTTTGCCAAAACTTTTGGTGCAAGCTTTTGCAACCAATGGGGTTAAAATGGTCACCACACCTAGCCTGGAGGGGATTTGAACTTAGGTACTGCTAGTCATGAGTCCATTGTCCTAACCACAACCCTATATTGGACAGGTAAAAGACTGCAGGTGTCCTAGCATGCAGGGAATGAAGTAGTTCCACTCTCCAAGCAGAGCTTTAGCCCCCTGATCTGGTCCACATAATTTGCTGAAGCTAGTGACTGGAAAGGAGAGAGTGCATACTGGGACCAGTCCAATATGGCGCTGTCCAGTGGACATCCAGCTAGAGGGGAATATACTCTCACTTTTTTAAGTTATAGTAACTATTACATAATACTGGGTCCCTTCCCATATCAATACATACAGAGCACATGTCAATGGAGTAAATCTTGTGAAATAAAGGTTCAGCAGTCATGTAAAATCACGAAAATGATGTGACCAAGTTGAAACAAAAAAAAAAGACAAAAAAAACTTACCCCACATACAGACAAATGGCAGCTTCTGGGCACAGTCGTTGTCAGAGAACAAGTCCACGTGCAGGTCCAGGCAGTCCTGTTTGGACGCGTAGTTGTTCGGCTGGTTCATGTCAAAGCGGAAATAGGTCATGGCTTCCCCTAACAAGGAGAAAAAGTGTCAAATTGGTGAATGTAATGTTGTTGAAATAATTTACAATTTGAAAGAGCAACTCTAATTAGTCACATAGGTACATTTATGGTCTTCTTCTCATGTGATATTTCATACAGATGTTGTCAATTTAATATATATATATATATATATATATATATATATATATATATATATATATATATATATATACAACCTTAACTCTTCAAAGATGGATGTCACTAAAAGATGACATTTGTCATGATGATGCACCAATGCAGCCCCACAGTGGGGCTTGCCGGAACTGGATTGGTGCATAATGGTGACCCTTCCGGAGTGCCTGAACCCCGTAGGGTCGGCATGATTCATGAATGCAGCACTGGCAAGTTGCTCGCCAGGGCTGCATTCATGCATCATCACAACCAAGGGCATGATGCATTAAGGTATCATGCCATCATTAAAGAGTTAAAAGGTCTCACCTGTTCGTTCCCAGATGTATCTTGTCTTCTGGAGCCCGATCCAGAAGGCGTCGGTCTCCCCTCGCAGTAGGTCGTAGATGAAGGCTGTGCCGTTACCCTGAGCCACCACCAGGTCCAGGCCTCTACACCTGAAGCACACACACACATTGTCAGAAGTTAGTATGGCTGCACAGCGAGATATACATATATACATATACATATATATACATATATATGTACATATATATATATATATATGTATATACATATACACACACGCACACACACATATATATATATATATATATATATATATATATATATATATATATATATATATATATATATATATAAACAGACCCTGACATCTAATCATCCATGTGACCATGATCTGACAGATTTACTTTTGTGACCTTATGGCTCAGTCTCACGATTGCCTTTTCTAGCCTCCCTGTCAAAGACGTCACCCAGTCAAAGACGTCACCCAGTCAAAGACGTCACCCAGTCAAAGACGTCACCCATTGGGCACAATAGGTATTACTATCAAAATTCACCTGAATCATACTAATGAACCAATTCAGAAACTAAAAGATTAGTATTGCCAAGTAAATATAGGTAGTGCATGGGACGCAGGTTAGAAAATATGACAAAACTTGATGTCATTGACAAATATGTACATTGTGCGGCATGAATTAATGACCCAGGTACATGTCAAATGGAATCTAGAAAACCTAGAAAGGGGATCTGGGTGTATTACTAAGGGAAGCGCAGGCACTGTAGGGATATGTTTGGGATGTATATCTTAGGCAGCAGGATATAAGCTTGTTTTCTATCTTCTAGGATAAAAATTGTAAATACTGTAAAACCTCGCGTATAAGCCTAAGTTGTGTATAAGCCGTATCCTGACTTTAGGATGATCCTATAGGCGGCCCCAGCTATCTGACTCATATACTAGCCATAAACCAAAACTCCACAGTAATGCGTCTGGTCTCTGTATGCCTTGAGTGTATGGCTACTTGTATGGGCTCGAGTGCGGAGCACGAGATGCCCATGCAAGTAGGCATACGCGAAAGGCATACAGAGACCAGACCCATTACCGTGTGGTTTTGGATTTATTATACCTAGCCACTATAGATCTGTTGATGTCTATGGTGCGATCCAAATAATTATAATACAAAAAGATGCGATTAGGCCTACTAGTACTGAGAAAATGGCCCGGAGCTAGGCCCACAGCTAGTCCCAGCAGTGGGCAGACATTTTTACGCCACACCTTGAGCATACAGCCTCCAATGGTTAAAGAATATGATTATCATATGCTAGGTATAATAATGGCCTATATGCAAGGTTTCACCGTATATATGATATAAATGACCATGACTCACAAGCAGACCATCCTGGCGCGGTACCATGTGACGGCCTGGAGGTGATTGGACACGTAGACGTCTTGGGGTCTGAGGCTGTCTGGGTCTGCAGCTGGGGACACAACAAGGCACTGCATCAACATTGGTATTTATGCAAAACTTTTATTGTATAAAGGTACTCTTTAACCAACTTTAATAAGTATCACTTTTATTGCTTTACTTTTTCACCCTCAACCAGCCTAATGTCGAACCCTCTACCGAGGGAGCTATGCATCAAGCCTAATGCGGGAGGGGAGTTTTTCTGCAACTTTTGTTTTTATTTGCCTTTTTTAACCAACTTTAATTTTAGTGAATGCTGTGTAAATATCTAATTTTATTGGAAGGTATAGACTCCAGGAGGGTCTTTCAGAACAACCCACGTGGTCGTAGGCAAATGGTGACGTGACAAAACATGATTGACAATCACTAGTAAAATGTGTTTCAGAAAATTTCCTATTGAAAACAAAGCAAATACCACGTTTTGCCAGGTACAAATACTATCGTCAATTGAATATAATGCAATATTAACAAAAATCGAATTATGACAACTGAAGAATCTGTTCTGAAAGACCCTCCTGTGATGTCATCATGATGCATATATCCAGCAATATGTTAGATGCCAGAGCTACAGCCACACATCATTAGGCAAAAAAAAGGTTTGTTTCAGGTCATCCAACCGACCCTATCAAAAGAGGGCCGACCCTGCGGTTTTCTTATGCAATTTTGAAGAAATGTCAGTAATTTTACCCTTCTTTGGTCATTTTTTGGGTCTATAGAGAGGCCGGCTAGTACTTTCATGTTTAAAAAAAAGTTTAAAAAAATAAATATCCGACCTACCGACCCCACATTTTCTGCCCATGTTACCTGAAACAAACCTTTTTTTTTTGCCTTATGACAAAAGGCATGGCATATTTAAACGACTATGCGGCCCGCAAGTAATCAATTAAGAGTAAATTGATGCAGATTGAACTTTGGTGTTGCCATTTTCCCGAAGATGCGTAAGGGGTTCAATATAAAAAATTGTTATGACACTGGCCACTATCAAACAAGTGTAGGGGTTTCATATGCGTACAACACGAACACAGGTTCCAAATTCGGTTTGAATGCAACAGGTCTTTATTCGATCACAGCCTCAAAAGTACACGAAGGTTTCTCACTCGGTTCACTTGGTCTTTCAACCATTCGAAGACACACAGGATTCTATCGATAGTTCGAAGCATTAGCGATACCGGACAGTTAAGCTCTGTGCCAGCATGGCTGGTGCAGAGTCCATAACGTGGGAGGGGTGTAGGTGCCCCTGTCAAAGCGAAGGTACGAAAGGTGCGGGTCAGAGCTCGTCCTAGGACTAACTGGTGAGGTAGCCAACCTCGGCCTCTTATATACCCTGAGCGCGGACCAAGCAGTGTCGACGTGGCACTCCTCCGTAGCGCCGTCTGGAGTGCCCTGCCTGGCTCCGCTACCGGATAACCGAAAGGACATGGCTCAGGTGTTGCCACCTAGTGTCCGTTGGAGGCACTTACCGCTCTGACTCCACGGACCTTATATGTACACATATTATTCGTGCCCCTACATCACCCCCACCAGATTATAACTAGGGTCGAAATACATCTGATATAATATAATATACTCGAATATGGGAGAATAATATCAGTGTACATGATGACAATACCGGGGTACATTTGAAGGTACGATATACGTTTTTACACTTACATGTAGAAAGTACAAATATAGATTTTAGATTTTACCTGTTACACAAACAACACTTACATCTCTATGTACAAAACAGGGAGCTTATAGATCCAACACTATAACGACAGGATAGATACGTGAGTATCCATCATTAATAAAGATATGAATATATACGAATATATGTTCTATACTACTTCTAACTATAGTGATCACAGTTTTGTATGGTTTTCGTTGAGATATAATAATGGTTACTACATTAATCATTTTAAGGTAAGTTGAGATTGCACAATATGTGACTTTTTAGGACGGAATGACACAGAAGTAATGGCTCGAAAATATTTAAGTGGGCGAACCGTCCCAGGAGAGGTAATTACGTGAACTATTGGAATTATGTAAAAATACTTGGAACCAACATAGTTGTGACATTAACTCTTATAACCAAGGAATGTAGTAATATTAGCCTCCATGTGAGGCAACCGATATATACCTTTATATCTTTAACAATAGATATACTTTCGAAATCCGAATACCAGTTGTTATGTCCAAAAAGAAAATTTTTGGAGATAAAGGTAGGTATCGAACATTATGTACAGTTTTGGTTCGAATCATAGTATGTAGTATCAGTTATACTACCTAAAGTATGAACACCCTTTGTTTTTTTGTTTTTTTTAGACAACGAAGACATTTCTTGACAATTATGCATTTTCCACCCGGCTTATGTTTACCTTCGAATCATGACCTTAATCATGGATGTTTTATAATAACAACACAATTATTACAGTATCATCGAAGCATCATATGCACAAGTCATCAATCACACAATCGAACAGCCGAACACCCAAGTTAGCTTATAAGTCCTTCAATACGCTCTGGAGTTCTTCGAGTGACCCACTCCATTGGGTGAGTCCTATACCGAATACCCGAATGAACTTAACGTTCAGGGCCTTCAGAGTTTTGGCCTGATCGTCAAGAGTATCTTCTGCAGCTTTCTGCAGACAACGAGCTGTTGAGAGTTCTTTCTTCGATTGTGCCAGCTGCTTGGTGAGTTCGATCACCTTATCTGGCTCCGATTGTTCGTCAATACGTTGCTGCTCGAAGATCTTCCTCAGCCTCTCGACCTCCTTGCCCTGCATGGTGATGGCATAGTCGGTTGATGCTCTCGCCACACCGGCTGCATATCGTTGCATGCCAGCCAGGTGTTCCTGCAACCATCGTTCGTATAGTTCTTTATGCACCACCGCATCCGGAGCCTTTGGAGGCTCGAAGTAGTCCTTCCGAATCTGTATCTGGGGCCGAATGTTTTCACCACTGATCATCAGATCATACCACTGGTTTGGATCCACTGCTGGTTCCTCACGAACTCTGGGCTTATAGGGCACAGTAGCAGTAGTAGTCGTGGTGGTGAGTAGGGTGGCTGCAACAGTTGCTGCCTTCCCTCCTCCAGCAGTTGTCGTTGGTGTGGTGGTGACTGGGTTCGAAGTGGTCACTGGAACCGGGTCCACCACAGGCTCAGCTTTTATGGATGTCGAATCCGCACTAGTAGCAGGGGTTTTACGCCCCACTGACTTTGTAGAACTGTCAGCCCTTGGTTTCACCTTGTCTTCTGCCCGAGGAGTGAGGTTGGTGGTCGTCACCACCAAGTCCTTTTTCCCAGGCAGCACAAAGTGATCCGAATCCGCCATCTCCACGTCCCGTGAGTCCGGTTGGCGGATGGCATCCATCACAGAGATGCCCGTAGGGAGATTCTTGTACAGATCCTTCTCAGTTTGTACCTCCGGACCAGGGAAGTCCATTGAAGGGTACTCGGCCTTACTGGCCAAGTTACCAGGAGTCAGAGGACGAAGGGTTTGCAGCTGGGAGCGACCCTTGGGGGCTGAGAAGTCCGGACCATAGTCAGGACGCAAGTCCTTCAGTGGAGACCGGTGCTCGATCGTTGTCGCGCGCCCTCGTGCTGCAGTTGGAGCTCTTGGAGCTGGAACCTCCGACTTGACCTTTTTGCAGTCAGGTTCGGAAGTCGCTGGACTCCTGTTCTCACTTCGTTTCCCTGGAAGGGGGTTGGCCGCTCTCCAGTCGTACAATTGCTGGTACAAGGTGTCGTTCAGGTCCAGTCGACCACGTCGATCAGTATGCTGGAAGACAGCTGACTGTTTCGAATTCCGGGTTAATTGGACCTTTCCGAATTGGAAGGTCTCAATCGTAATGGTTTCGAATTTGACTTTGTCCAGGCCTGCCACCAGGGATGCATGGAGATCTCCAACGTTCTTTCTGGCCAACATCATGGCTTGGCCATGACATTGTATCAGGTGCTCGATCATTCGGCCTCTTCTAGGGGTCCACATTCCCGAACACTTTTTGTTTGATTTGCCGATATCAGCGCAGACATACATCGCATGGTGGTGCATGTGCTTCTCCACGAGATGTCGCATGAATCGAAGACGAGTAGGCATGGGGCGGTTCTCGTGTGCGAAGTAGACACGGCAGGAATCGAATGGGCAGTCCTCCCTTACCCCTTCTTTGTACTGGGCCATCGCCCAACGTATTTTGGGACGGCCCTCATGGTTGTAGTAAGTCTCAGGGAACTGTTTTCGATCCAGCAGCCGACCGAACCAGTTTTATGTCCATGACCAGGAACTGGGTGAGCCCATATTGGATCTCATCCATTCTTCGTCATCAGACAATCCTTCATGGTCCGGTTCTTTGGGACACGAATACATATCCCTTGATCGTTTGCAGTGTTCCATGCACTCGGGCCTAAATTTCTTGAAGCCCCCACTGGCATTGCGCCAAATCATGTCCTCCACCCGAGAACTTGGGACGTCTGCCGAGGCACCTGCCCCTGCAGCTGGAGCTGGAGGGGGCGACGAAACCACTGGTGGTGTGTTCGATTGCCCTGACTCGGAGGACGTAGACGGAGATGCAGGTACCTTGACCTGCACTGGAGTTTTAGTCGGAGTTGCTGGAGGGGTCGAATGCGTCCGGGTGGGTGCCCTAGGAGGCGTCGAAGGTGTAGAGGCCGTACTGGATACTACGTCCACCAACCTCACGATTGGGGACATATTAATCGCAGTAGTTTGGGGAGGCGAAGGATGGGGTACACATGGCTGTCGTGCCTCATTCTTCTTTGCCTTCCGTTTCTGGCTCTTTGGAAGTTCGAAGGGGACCTCCTCCAGATCCGAAGCGTCGGATACGGACCGTCCTTTTTGTTGCGGATTGGGGTTCTTACGGGACTGGGCTCGAGTCATTGGCGTTCTGGGGGCAGTTTGCATAGCCTCCAGAGTTAGCCGTAACTGTTCATTGGCTGCCCTGAGTTCATCGGATTCTCTAACCACCTGAGCATAACGGGCTTCTTGCTCAACTGATCCTGAGGTATCCGAATGGATCTCCCGCGGAGCCAACTCCACGCTAGCTGAATCTTCTTCGAATGGGACTGGTAAAGGTCCTGGAGCTTTCGGAAGGGATTCGGATGGGGACTCAGTAGTCCCGGTGGTCGTAGTTGGTTCTTCGAATGACGTTGAAGCCGACTGGGAAGTACTTGAAGAGCATTCGGACTGGACTGGGGCAGGTTCGGACACCTCGGACTTAGGCGGAGTATTGGGAGGAGTACTGCCATTAGAAGTTTTACGACTACCTTTGGTCTTGGAGAATTTCTTTTTCTTCCCCTTCGTACTGATCGTGCTCCCATCACTTGAGGGCACTGCTTCCTCCCTAGCTTTGGCTTGTTGGAGATGCCGAAAGTTCGTACCACATCGCAGTAGGATTTTTCCAAAGATCTCATTTTGATATGCTCCCCGGATGGCTCCTTCGTAACTCTCTAGCCAAGTACCCTCATGGTGGTCGAATCCATGTTCCTCCAGCTTGTCTAGCACCATCGCCATGAGTGTGGGATGGAGCTTCAGCGAGGTGTCGAACGGCGGGTCACACTCCAGCACCTCCACGAGTTGTTGCTGGGCCAGTGATATTCGTACGAAGTCCTCCATTTCTTCGTCAGATACTGCATGGATAGGCAATTTCTGGCTTACCTCTTCCAACTCTGGCATCTCGTCCTCTTCCTCATCACCTGCTGCGTTCAGCCGGGTTGACGTCGAATTGTCTATGTCTTTCGAAGCAACACGTTTCGGGACATTGCGCCACGGCAACGGCCCTAGGTTGACTGTAGCCGGGGGTGGCATGGTCATGCTGTCCCGATCAGCCGTCGAATAGGAGCCGATCCCCGCTACACGAACGGTAACCGCACTCCCGGTGGATTCAGAGGCGGATTCATAATCCGACTCACGAGCGTTGTCGAATTGGCCATCGTCCATCCCGAACAGATCTATCTCGTCGGACTGGAGGCCCTCACCGGGGGTGTACTGCTCCTCCATTGCAGTCGAATGTTTTCAGCGAAAACGAAGTTTAATGATCGAAGATTTGCGGAGTACGAAGCTCCGCGTGTCCTAATGACACTAGGAGTGGGAACTAACCAGGTTGGCGCGTCTTATGATGTGGTTTTGGAGACTTTTGGTCGACTACAAGTCCCTTCTTCCTCCTCCTTTGCCCTGCAGCGTCCGTGCGTCTTCTTGGCACTGATCCAATATGGCGACCGCCCTTCTTGTCTCGTGATGCCACGCCCGCCGCGGGAGCAAAGGTCAACCAATCAGCGTTCACGCTTCACCGGATAGCCCTTTTCTGACGGATAACACGGCGGGAGACGCTCGCGTTTCCCGCCACTAATCGAACGGGTAGCTCACCGGAGTGTAATCCTTATGGAGTCAGTTCCACAGAACCAGGGGTACCGCTAATCATGAATTCTTCAGGAGTGTAGGCAAATGTCATTACGGGTAACATAAGAATACCCGCCGGATAGTTCCGTCTGCCACCCTCGGGGACGTTCATGATCAACTCTCACCCTAGCTCTGCTCACTCGACAGCAATTAGGTCTGTACTACCATCATGGAATCGAAACTTCTTGTTGTGTATACAAATTAGGTCACAGCAGTCCCCCGGTTATGCCGTGGACTGCGCCTTAACCCGACCTTGGGTTCTTTAGACCTGGTCGTCCGGGAAGATTCGACAGGATGTCCAGTAGTCAATTGGACAGCCCTCCTCCCCTTCAGACCTTCATTTGCCGAGACTTTTTTTACGCACTTTTTATCCTTCTTGCTAGAAGCTCGAATTGGTAAATTTCTTTTAGGCCTACCCCGGCCCCGCTTTAATTTACCAATACCAGGAGGCATAGGTTTTTCCTCATCTGAGGGTATCACTAGTTTCCTAGGTCTACCAGGACCACGTCGTTCCGGGGTGGTCGCTCTCCACTCAGTGTTATCTGACTTCGAATGCTCCCCCGGCTTCGAATGCGCTGAAGCATCACCCTGCCACCGGCGTAGGCGAGCTACATTGGATTTATACAGGCGTCCCAACAAGGATTTGATCACCACCGTGGATTCAGAAACAATCCGAACCACAGTAAAGGGACCATCCCAGTTGGGTGACAACTTTAGCTGTTGTAGGGGGTCGTGTAGCCTAACTACTTCATCCCCCACTCGAAAGGACCTAAGTTTCAAACCTACGTCATAGCCCACTTTTTGCCATGAAGCAGATTTGCTTAGTTCACATCGAACCATCTCGTATGCGGACTTGAATTGATCCCTCAATGCCTCCACGAACATCACCTGACAGGGTGTTTCAGCGTTTATCCCAGCTACGCCAAACACCAAGTCAGCAGGCATAATCAAATCCTCTCCGAATACCAACAAATTGGGGGAACAACCGGTGGAAGCATGCACCGTACTATTATAAGCATGTACCACAAACTCGCATTGCTCGTCCCAATCATCCATCTGACTGTTGACCAGAGGCTTCAGGACTTGTATCAAGGTTCTGTTGAACCTTTCTACTTGACCATCAGACTGAGGCCGGTACGGATTCGTTCTTGTTTTGCATATAGCAAGGCTATGGCACATTGCTGCCCATAACTCAGATTCGAATTCTCTGCCTTGATCACTATGCAACATCAAGGGCACGCCTAGATGAAGCACCCAACCCTTTACGAATGCACGAGCACATGTATGAGCCTTGTGATCTTTCAGAGGAAACACTCTAGTATACTTCGAATAGTAGTCGGAGATCACCATCATGCACGTGTTTCCATCAGGAGTGGTTTTTAGGCCACTAATGATATCAACCGCTATGCGTGCAAATCTAACTCCCCAGAGCTCTTGAGTTAGTGGCAACTTCCCCAGGCCTTCACCTGGTTTGCTCAGACAACAATCTGGACAAGTAGAGATCCACCTAAGCAGATCTTTACTCATGCCAGGCCAGTAATACCTTCCGGAGAGTCGCGCAAGGGAGCGCTTCTTTCCAAAATGTCCACTGGTCTGATGTCCATGTACGAAATACATGATATCCCTTCGCATAGCTGTGGGTATCACGATTTGTCGAATTTTGGCCTTGTACGGTGTTATCTTCCACCTACATAAGATACCGTCAACAACAGTTAGCTCAGACCATTGAGCAAGTAGCTGTCTCATTTCCCGGTTCTCAATCGAAATGGTTGGTCTTTGTGGTTGGGCACCACTGGAGACCTGTTCTATTAGTCTCGAAATGACAGCATCACCCTTCTGGAATTGCCTGATGGTTTCGGTGGACCATTCCATTGCTTTGGAATGTCCTACATCATACGGCATTCGAACTCCAGCTATTACAGCATTATGGGCTCCACAATCATCGCAATCCATTCTAGAACATTTCCGTATGGGTCTTCTCGAAAGGGCGTCAGCATTGATATGCTTGCTCCCTGCTCTGTGTTGGATTTGGCTATTTTCCAACCCGAACTCGGACAAGTGGGTCAGCCATCGACCGATCATTCCTTCTGCTTCCTTAAAGTTCAACAGCCACCTTAAGGACGAGTGATCTGTCCGTAAAGTAAAGTCACCTCCCCAAAGGAAGTGCTTAAACTTCTTCGTATACACCACTACCGCCAACAATTCGCGCTTAGTGGTACAGTAATTCCTCTGGGCCTTATTGAGGGTATTACTAGCGAAAGCCAGTGGCACTTCTATCCCCTCTTGCATCTGGGATAGAGCAGCACCTATACTGTCATTACTGGCGTCTGTGTCCAGTATGAAATGTCCATCAGCTGTTGGATATTTCAAAACTGGGGTGGTTCGAAATAGGTTCTTCACGGCTTCGAATGCTAGATCTTGTTCCGGACCCCATGGAAAAGGCTCCTTCCTTCTACCCGGAGTCCAGTGAGCTAGAGCCTGCATAGGCTGAGCTATTCTGGCATACCCCGGTAGGAAGTCTCTGTAGTAGCTACAGAAGCCCAGAAAGGACCGTATGTCTTTAGGTCCCTCTGGCTTTTCCCATTCCGATACAACATCTAGTTTCTCAGGATCCGCCTTAACCCCCTCAGTGGATATTATCCGACCGAGATAGTTAATAGAAGTCCTAAACAGGTGACACTTCCTTGGTTTCAATTTCAAACCATGGGTTATCAACCTCTCGAAAATTTTGACTAAAGTAGCCAGGCACGATTCGAAGGTCTTCCCGAAGACAATTACGTCGTCCAGGTACACCAAACACTCCTTCCATAACAGGTCACTCAACAGAGATTCCATCATGGCTTCGAATGTTGCAGGGGCGTTACACAATCCGAACGGCATCACATTGTACTGGAAAAGACCGACATGGCTCGAAAATGCTGTTTTTTCCTGATCCTCTTCCTTCATTCCAACTTGCCAGTATCCGGATTGCAAATCCAGCGTACAGAACCATTGGTTTCCGCCCAGGGAATCAATAGTCTCGTCTATACGGGGGAGAGGATAGGAGTTTTTCTTAGTACAACCATTCAATTTTCGATAATCTATGCAGAAGCGAATTGTGCCGTCTTTCTTAGTCACCATCTGAACAGGACTGGACCAGGGGCTAGTGCTGGGAACAATCACCCCTAATCTCAGCTGATCAGCGATTTCCTTCTCGGCCATCAATTTCTTCTTCAAAGGTAGGCGTCTATAAGGGATTTTGAAAGGTACAAAGTCCTCTGTAGTGATGGAATGTAGCACCTTGTCAGTTCGCCCCAAACCAGTGGGCTCCCCGAAGGCCTTAAGGAGGATGACGTCAGAGTAAGCACACGTAGCACAGGTAGAGCGGAGTAAATTAGGCGTCTAAATGCAGGTTATTTTTAGAATTGGATACTAAATTAGGCCTCCTCTAGGCTATAAAGGTATAAGGAAGGCATGTTGAGTAGAAAGAAGTCACCCAGGGTAGATTTAGTTGGGCTAGGAACGGAAACAGACTAGGAACCGGCAACTGACCAGGACCGTGACCAGGCGCCATTACAAGGGCACCATGCCAGGTGACGAAGAGAGACCAGCGAGGAGAGGGAGTAGAAAGGGCAGCCTACCAGCTCGAATCCAACCACCTAGAAACAAGCAAAAGCACACCATGGAGGAAGAGACTGTTGACACACCCATGGAACTTGACTCAACTGTTATTTCTGAAAATGACTCGACTTGTGACTCGATTGACAGCAGCTACACCGACTCACCATCGACGCCTCTAGGCCTAGACGTGACAGTGCTTAGCACAGGTGCGGTGTCACCTATACAACTTGACCCACTGACTGCAGCCAGTGGTGGACTGGACTCACCACCGACTGCACTTTCAAAGACACCCAGGAAGTCAACAACGAAGAAGATGGGTGAGCATGATTCCAATACTATGTTTATACCCCAACCCAACACAGAGCAGGAACGGTATAACAACCTGACTCTACTCATACAAGGCCTGGGTAGCAACCAAAACGTCAAAATCAACCAAATTCATGATAGCATTAAAGGGTTAGATAAGAAACTGGATTCAGGACTAGGTCAGCTCGAGGGGAAATTAGACAGTTATTTTATAAAACCATGATACTACCTTTCACAGACTACGCCAGTTTTCTTCTAGATTGTACAACAAAAGACTTAGTGTTAAAAGTTCAGCGTCTCCAGAATAGGGGACTGAGGGTGTGTAGGTATGGTCGAATGTATGAGCGCTGCTCAGCCACGGAACTTCATACCCACTTTGAGATAAAAACATTGGAACAACGTCGACTGGGCCAGCTCCTTTGTCAAATGTTTAAGGTATCTAAGACCGAGGGTACGGTCATACCGGTAGAGCGCAGGCGTACACGCGCAGACAGTAAGGTCAAAATAGCAATAAGAAGGTTTAAATATGTAAGCCTGCAAAAATGCCCACTGTGGAGAGGGGTTTGGGAATGGAATGATCTTGAGGCTAATGTCCAAATGCTGGATAAGAAATGCAAATTCAGAACAATGGTGCATAACAAAAAGCACAGAGTACATCTTCGCTAAAGATGTGTAGTTTGTAAATCAATATTCATCCCAGGTCTGGTCACTCAGCCTCGGACGTGTATTTTGAGGACTGGTCACTCAGCCTCATACATCAACCTAACACATCAATTAGAACTTAGTAGATATTTGCCCAAGGTCTGGTTAAACTTGGTGAATTGATGTCCGTCGGAATATTTACTAGCTGTGCAAGACTTGTCCAAACTAAACTAGAATTTATACATCTTTGCATTTGAGCAACAACCAAGGTGATTCTATGAAATAATTTAGCTCACGTCAGGTTGGGATTTGGGACTCTAGTTAACCAAGTAATTGGTAGCTGGTTATATTATGTCTATGTCAACACTAGCTGGTGGCTACTGATACTGTGTGAACCCGGTATCTAGTCTAGTACATTGCAATTAATGCAGTAGGTACATGGTATCTGATAATTATATAAATGTATGGGACGCTGTTTATATAAAAATGTCGAAGACCTATTTGAGGTTGGAATGCTAAGTATAGACCTCACGCCTGCGACTGATTGATTCTGTGATGTAACTATTAGGAGAAAATGGATAAAAGCATGACCACACGGGTGTATAGAAGTGGGTCACAACTATGTATTTCTGTATAAATAACCCAGAACTCGATTCATCAGATCCTTTACAGGATAGTTGCTTTATTCTTGAGCAAAATAATACTAAAAGGTCATCTCACATACATCACATTCTATGTAAATTCATTGCGCGAAATTATCATATATACCCGAGGGTTGGTCGGCCCATTGTTACGACTGAAAAACATGTAGTTGAAAGTTACGTAATAAAAACAATTGAACTTGAACTTGAACTTGCTGCATCATATTTCACCAATACCCGTCTCAACTGATCTTTCTGGTCCCCCGTCACCAAGCTCGAATCGTCCACCAACTTTTGGAGTTCCGGACGTAAATCGGACATCCCCTCAAGGTTCGGTTGGGTATCTTCTGAGAGTATACTGGTGCTTGCCTGTGCAACGATCACCTGCCCCACGGGAGTACCTTTCATCAGATAACGGACTTCACCACCAGGATTCAAAATAGGAATTAGATTCCTACTGCCACTGCCTACGAAAGTATCTGCACTCTCGAGTCCAATTGATGCAAGTCTCACCACATCGGGTTCAACCACCGCCATCTGGTCTCGGAAGATACTGTCACTCGAAAACAGGACATCACATGTCTGTCCTGGGGGTATCTTAACCGTCTGTACCACCGAGGCTACAGAAGATACCTTTCTCAACACGCATTGTACGGCCACCCTATATGGATGTTCTATCTTTAACATCCCCCTACAAGGTTCCAACATTGCACCGTACAACGCAGCGAAATCTAATCCGATGATGCCATCATCACTCAGATCAGCAATAGTAGGGGACAGGAGGTAATCCTGCCCACCTATATTGATTTCGAAAAATGCTTTACCAAACGTCTGCATGCAGCTACCGTCGGCCGAATGAGCTGTTACCCTCGTTGTGAAGTTATCTGGCTCATCGACTACAAGGTCATAGAACCTCTTCGAGATCATGGAGTGACTAGCTCCAGTATCCACTAGAAATTCTGCAGACCTTCCCCTCACTGCTACAGTCAAATACCACCTCTTCCCATCCAATGGTGATGGGTTGACGGTGAAACGTTCGAAATCCTTAGTGACACCAAGATCTACTCCCCGTCGTTTCAAGTGCTTCAAACAGGGGTGATCCGGGGACAATCGGGCACTGCTGACTACTTCCAGCTCCTGTATCCAATTCGCCGCTTCCCCAGTACTTCCTCCTCGGACGTCTACTATTCTGGGTTCATTGGACATACTTAGAAGGGACTGATCAGGCCCCTCCTCTAAGTTTCCAATCTCTACTGCACCTCGGACTTCATCGCTTGCACCGCTGGCGATATGTTGGCTTTCTTTCTCCTTAGGGGTTACTACCTTGCCATCCAGAGCAACCCCGTCTAGTTTTCCGTTTTCTTCTCTTCAGGCTTGGGTACCGGCTTTTCAGCTGGGCATTCTGCAGCAAAGTGTCCCAGGACCTGACACCTGTAACACTTCCTAGTGGTCTTGTCCACTCTCGGCTTCGAATTCCTCCCTGTTGATTGCTGGTTTCCAGACATCAAGTCAGTCAACCTTAACAGAAGTTCTTCCATAGAACTGGGAGTTGAGGAAGTAGTCGAAGGTGCGCTTGTAACTCCTGGGGTCACAGGTGGTGTTTTCCTGTCGGCCTTCGGATAGCGCTTCGAATTCGAATTGGAATAAGATTTGCCGCTGTTCTTTTGAGCAACTGCGCCAATCTCCTCCTCCCTTCCAGAATCACCTTCCTCTGTATCAGAGGCTGGTGGGTCTTGCACCACACTGGAAGTTCTCGAAAGTACTCTCGAAGATAGCAGATGCCGTTTCCTGTCATAGTCTTCTATGGCCATGAACAAATCAGTGAGAGAAGTTCCAGCTTTCCAACTATCACATGCAGCGGTCCGTTCATCAGAATCTCTTAATCCCTCAATGAATTGCGAGAACAAATCATCTAGGAACTGTGGGTCATCTAACTGCCATCTTGGTCTAGCTCTTTGCAAGAGAGATTGCAATTCTAGACCGAACACACGGTGCGACTCGTTTGGCTTTTGAGTCCGTTTCCGGAACAATCGAAGCGGGTCTTCATTACCCACATTACCTATCAGGTAACTGGCGCATTCCACCAATTGGGTAAACGATCCGGCACCATGCATCGTTCTCCATCTCGAAACCGCTAGCTTGCCTGGGCCATTTCTCAATGCCCGTAAAAGTTCGTCCAACGATTCCTCTTCTGACCATCGATTATACCTCATATCGTCCATGAAG
Organism: Harmothoe impar; assembly: GCA_947462335.1. NCBI lineage: Eukaryota > Metazoa > Annelida > Polychaeta > Phyllodocida > Polynoidae > Harmothoe > Harmothoe impar. The sequence goes on along the minus strand of OX381711.1, from coordinate 8,575,391 downwards.
TCTGCGAACCAGTCCTGCCATGGCTGTCTTCCTGTGAACGGACTCGGAGTGCTGGCAGTGCGTCTAGCAGCGTTGTGGTTGTCCCTGTGCAACAGAAACGACTGCTCGATGCTCCAGTCGACGATATCGGCATTATCAGCTTGTCTGCTAACACAGTCCACTCCCATCTCAGCAATGCAGGGGTTCGTGTCGTAAATCAATTTCATCCCAGGGGACATCGATTCGCGGCGAGATACTCGTCTATCAGCATGTGTAGGAGATCTCCCTGGCCTCCTTGAGGGACCACTCGAACGTTCATTCGGATCAGATCTCGAAGATCTCTCATTCGAACTCGTACGGCTCGGTCTCTCTCGAGAGCTGGAACGACTGGGAGAGTTTGAATGGTCGTCATCATACGACGTTGGGCGTTGGTCACGCCGCGAAGATCTTCCATCCGGATCCCCTGTATCAATGGTCACTCGTTTTGGTCTCCCTCCGGTTGAGGTAGAGGCACTACCCCCACCAGTTGATGAGTTGTATATGCCACCACTGACATGATCGAACCCTGAACGGCTACCTCGAGTTGCCTCTTCATCTCGTTTCTTCTGTAAATCTTCCACCTCCCTGATCAGACGATCCTTTTCGTCCATCATCGCCTTGGTAGCTTCTCGGATCGTATCATGGAGCTCGTCCGAATCATGTATGGTCTTATCCTGACGTTGTTCTAGAGATTCAGTACGTCGCCGCAAGACATTCTGTTGATGAGCGAACTGGTTTTCCATATGTTCCAGTTCTGCCTTCGTTGTGTCTAAGCGGTTCTGTTTCTCCATCGTTGCCCCTTCTAGATCTTCATTCCTGTTCCGAAGCTGTACCAACCGATGACTCAAAGCTTCAAACTCTTCATTCATCCTGTCCATCTCTGCGATCCTTGCTCCTTCGAACCGATTCTTCTCCTCTTCGAAATGACGACGTGTCACTTCCTGTCGCTGGTGTCGTTCAGCATGCAGTATGCTCATGCCTTGTGTTGGCATAGGAGCAATGTGTCTCTTCGAACCACCAGTTTCAAACAAAGAATCATCTAGGTTTGACCCCAGATCTTTTCGAATAGAATCAGGATTGCCTCTCCTTGGTTCTGGTGTAGAACTCGAACGGTTTGGCCCATAATGTTTCTCAAGGGCTGCTACCACCTCCGGATCTGGACTCGAAATAGGATGAAGGGACGCTCCACCCTTTGCCTGTTCAGCCATGTTAACCCACTGACTGTGCTATTCTGTGTTTCACCCGAACTGGTCACGGCACCAATGTAGGGGTTTCATATGCGTACAACACGAACACAGGTTCCAAATTCGGTTTGAATGCAACAGGTCTTTATTCGATCACAGCCTCAAAAGTACACAAAGGTTTCTCACTCGGTTCACTTGGTCTTTCAACCATTCGAAGACACACAGGATTCTATCGATAGTTCGAAGCATTAGCGATACCGGACAGTTAAGCTCTGTGCCAGCATGGCTGGTGCAGAGTCCATAACGTGGGAGGGGTGTAGGTGCCCCTGTCAAAGCGAAGGTACGAAAGGTGCGGGTCAGAGCTCGTCCTAGGACTAACTGGTGAGGTAGCCAACCTCGGCCTCTTATATACCCTGAGCGCGGACCAAGCAGTGTCGACGTGGCACTCCTCCGTAGCGCCGTCTGGAGTGCCCTGCCTGGCTCCGCTACCGGATAACCGAAAGGACATGGCTCAGGTGTTGCCACCTAGTGTCCGTTGGAGGCACTTACCGCTCTGACTCCACGGACCTTATATGTACACGTATTATTCGTGCCCCTACACACGTGTAAAGGGGCCAGGTGAAAGGTGAGATTATCAGATGTGGGACTCACTCTGGGAGTCTACACTGAAAAAGCTAGCTGTCTCCAGACTCGTCTAAGTAAACAAGTTAAAGGTTGTCTAACCTTTTAGATTAACATCCCACAAATAGAATCTGGAGCTGGCAAATGTCAGGTTTTGGGCTGGCACATGCCAAGTGGGTCATTTATCTGACAACTCCAGCTAGCAGACCTGCTTCCTTGTCACTTAGACAGGTCTGGAGATGGGTTTGTGGGATGGTGACCTGATAGGTTAGACAACCTTTAACTTGTTTATTATATGACAGTCACTTAGAAGGGTCTGGAGACAAGTTTACTTTTTCAGTGTAGGGCCCTGTCACAACCAGGTCCCTACACAGCAACAGCCAATTCAGTAGCATTATTAGCCTCAATGCAAGGACACATGATTGTCTAGTAACAGCACAGCATATATACAGTAAGAAAAGTGTGTTTACACGCTTTTTAGCAACCAATTATACCACAACTTTGTTTTGTAGCGCACTACACGCTACTTGTGTGTTGATCATGATAGTGTGTTACTCTGTTATGCTACTTAAAATGTCCTCATGCAACACACATATTTAAGAGTGTAGCAACATATTGAAGGATGGTTAAATGTAACCAGCACACAAATGCAAGAATGCCAGGATTAAGAAAGAATTCAAAGCCTGTGGTAACCTAGGATAATACTATTGATAAGTCTTTCGTTCACCTACCCGGGTCGGTACATAAGAAGCGCTTGCTGACGTAGCACGGTGACATCACAAAGTAGTCTCGTGTGGCCGGGTTAACAAACCCACATGTGTTCTTAGCATGGTACGAATTAGCCTTCATCTCTGTAAGGTGAAAAAGGGGTAAAAGAGAGAACTTAGAAGTGCTTTCATGATGTAAGGGATATATTCTTTCTCAAAACTTCTGTTTGCACAACCCTGCAATTAAGGCTTCCTGTTGAAAATGAGCCCACTGCGCAGGTCTTTGCCCGTGCAGCTTAGATGTATCAGAATGATACCAAATTGCATAGTCTGATACATGTATGAGTTCCCTATATCATCTTAAAAAATAAGACCAATTTAGGTAAAATTGAGCATTTTATGGGACTTTTGATATTTGATATATTTATAACTGATAATATTGCCTATTCTTAACATGAACTACTGCGTTGGCATTATCTATTAATGAATTTTCTCAGAAATACTATAGAGCTTAACATATTGCTTAAAACAACCAAGGCTATTCAACGAGAACGTTTTATAACCAGATTTTGATGATATTACCCATTATATAATGCTCTGAATATGAAATCTAGTCTATTTTCTGTTGATTTTGGAAACTATTTTTATCCAAGAAGGATATAAAATAATGACAATTCATTCCTGCTCTTTCCCGAAACATTATATTTTTACCCAGAATGCCATAGCATTTTTTTTTGTAAAGGGGAACCTATAGACGTTTTGCATGTGATGTCTTATATTTCTGTGAATAAAGGTTGTTATGGAAAACAATTATGGAAGTTTTCACAATTTTTTCATATTTTTAGAAATAAATGAAAAAACTTTAAATTCTCAAAATTCAGTTTTTCAAAAAGTAGTTCGGGACCCCCCCTTTTTCTTTTCATTTACCATGTCAGTATGATTTAAACTGTCTCTAGAAAAAAAAAGAAATTTTGTTAACTTTGATCTAAGGGTAGCGACCCACCTTAATGGCTAGTTATGATGCATAAATGCAATGCTGGCAAGTTACGTAGACTGGCTGAGTTCCTCATCAGGTTTGAATGCATGCACTATGACGACAAAGGGCCTAGCAGGTTAAAGCAGGTCATTAGAGGAGTGGTCATTTTTTCAATAACAGTAAGGGGGGGTGGGATGGTAGATTCGGGGGAACCAAAAAATGTGTCCACCTTGAAGGAAGGGTGTAAAAGCCCACGCATTACTATAGCTCAAAGGTGGTTTTGGTACCAAAAATAATTTGGCCCCTGCTCGCACAAAAAGAACACCATTTAGGCCACTAAAAAAAGGGGGTTTCTCATCACCAACGTCTGAAAGATCAGACGAGGGAGGTTTAAAAAAAAAAAGATTTTTTACTGGCAGGCCAAAATGTACGTTATATTAAATTAAGAATTAACTGACCTTCAAAAGTGGAGAAAACATAGATTATTTCTTTACCACTGAGTGGCTGGCAATATTGGCTTTTATGTGACACCAAATATGACCAATTTTCTCCATTTTCATCAGTTTTTTTTATCAAAATTTGGCAAAAAAGATGAGAATGCGGTGATGAGAAACCATGTAATTTTTTTGAGTGACCTTAAAGATTGGTTTCATAGCTATTTAGGTGCCATCATCATGGCGCAACACCACATGGAGAACAAGAATCAGTTTCACAATGGTGTGTGGAGAACTGCCATTCTAGTACTTGTTTCTGAACATGAACTGCCGTAAAACCTCGCGTAGAAGCCGCGGCTAGTACGCCAGTCAGATCTTCCAAAAAATGTTGTCCATGACTGCTACACTAGGCTTATGCTAACAGCCCCCTCCACCCCACCTCTAGCTTGACTACAGTAATGAGTATGACAGCTTTCTGTGCGGCAGTAGGTGTACCATACCGTGAGAATGCTGGGATTAGCGGTGGACTGCATTGTCTTAGGGTTGAGGTGCGAGTGGGCTTCATTGTCTTAGGGCTGAGGTGTGAACATGAGACATTGACACTGCTCACTCACCTGGCAGGCTGTTAACACCCCCCTCCCTGTAGTCCTTGGGTCTTCCAAAGTTAGGGGTGCGGCTTATACGCGAGTTTTTCCCAGGGGTCATTCAGAGGGCTTCTGCGGCTTATAGCATTGGCACAAAGTCAGGGTGCGGCTTATACGCGAGTTAGGCTTATACGCGAGGTTTTACGGTAACATCATTTCCTTACCACCATAGTAGACGTTGTTGTTGAGCCACGTCCAGCGGTTAAACTTGAGCTCCTGTGCACCAAACCACATACGGTCTATAGGGGCGAGCTTCTTCACAAGGAAGCTCTTGGTCTCCTCATCTGGAATAGTGGCCATGTAGGTGTCCTGAAGGGTAGGGACAGAGAGAGTCGCTGCGTAAGTGAGTGAGTGAGTGAGTTTTCTTTTTAAATGTGTTTTTATTAAGGAATACAATTATTATGTAAATACATAATCTGCCTCTGGATTCGGCAATGCTGTTATGCTGTTCAGGCCTTCTAATGGTTATATTTTACTAATATCTTAACATGTTAAATTTTGTCAATAAAAAACCCAAAAGAAACAGTCTTTTTTTGTCGTTTGAGGAAGGATGAGATGAGGATGAGTTTTACATATAACATCATTTCAATATACAGGTACAAACATGTAATAACGATGTGAAAATTTACATGTCTTGGATTGGATGGGTGTGTGAGTGAGTGTGCGAAAAATGTGTGAGTGAGTGACCGAGTGTGTGAGTGTGTGTTTTCTAACCAGGTTTGGTGGCCATGTCCTGTAGGTTAGGTGAGCTAGTAAGTGGGTGGGTTAGTGAGTGAGTGGGTGAGCGAGTGAGTGGGTGAGTGTTTTCTAATCAGGTATGGTGGCCATGTCCTGAGGGGTAGGGGACACACATGATTGGTGACTGAGTGATTCAAAAAGCAGGTGAGGGAGTGTGTGAATGAGTATGTTGTTGTTAAATTTTATTGTGGCATAATAATCTTAGTACATGCGAAGTTTTTCATTATAATGCCAAGGAATGCCTGACAGACAGGATTCGATAGAATATTAGAGCTTTAATAAAGCCAGGATTTAAATATTTAAATATAGTACTGGAACACTAATCATTATTCATGATTACATGTACTTTAGTATTTGCATAGGTTATACTGCTCCGTGTATAGTGTCTAGACATAGGCATTGTTATTTAAACTCTCTAGTCTGCCACGTGTCCACATCCCAGGGGGATCTAGTCTCTCATATGGTATTTCTAGCTGTCAGTAGGTGAGGGAGGGAGCAAAGGAGAAAGAGAGGGAGGGAGAGCGTAAGGGAGTGAGTGAATTATGAGAGAAAACATCCTTCCATGAGCGAAATTGCTTTTCGAAGTTTAAAGTACTTTTTTTTTTAAATAACACATCATAAAATTGGTTCTAGAGGGAACTTCCGAGGTCAATTTCTATGACCGGGTGCAATCTATGACCAGGTGCAATCTATGACCAACTTGAAAGAAAACGGTTTATTCAGGGCAGATGTAGATAGAAATTGAAATAGCATGAGTGATATAAAGTCTTTAATACCCATTAACATTTTCCACCATTTATATCTTCATCTACCCTGAATAAAGTGTTTTTTTTCCAAGCCGGTCATAGATTGCACTCGGTCATAGACTATGAACTTGGCCCATTTCGTGATACACAGCCAGGTTCTGTAGTAGTACATGAGGTGTATAGTGTATCTACCTTACAATCTGTATATGATTCACTCTCACCAAATCAATGCAAGTGAAAAATGGCCGTACGTGATCGGCGGCCGTACATGATCGGTGGCCGTACATGATAGGTAATGTACATGATTGGTGACATACATGATCGGTGATTTATTGACTGCCTTACCCTTTCTGACCATGATAAAACATAAATAAACCTCACCAAGGTGTACATATGATGTGTGTCTTGACATGTAATATGTTAGAAATGTGTAGATGCTACTATTAGGCTAAGTTTACATGACATTTTAATACCGATCATGTACGTCATGTGACATACATGATGGGCCCATTATCTATTGACTGCCTTAATTACCCTTTCTGACCATATTTAAAACATAAATCAATCCTAGCAAGGTGCACATATGATGTAAGTCTTAACATGTATAATCTTAGACATGTGAAGCAGTGGGTAATAAGACAATTTGATCAGTTGTACATTGAGCCCCCTCCCCTTTGGCCCCTATAAATATTTTGGGATTTTTCTTTTCTTGATAAACTCCCCAAAACTACATTACAGCCAGTAGGTATGGTTAGATGGGTTAAATAGTGGAGTAAATGAGGCCTTAGGGGGATATTGTTGTTTTCCGATCATGTACGGCCGCCGAACATGTACAGCCACCGATCATGTACGGCCACTTTTTCAGTTGCACTGATTTGATGAGAGTGAGCCATGTACATTATAGGTAATGTGTCCAGGACATACCTTATAACTCCGGCAGGTCATGTTGGCATCTGACCAGCTGAGGGGAGTGCTGCTGTAGTAGTAGTGGTTGTCACCATGGTTACCCAGACTGGTGAAGGAAGTGGTGAGCACGTCACAGCTTCCCGACTCTATCTCAGGGAGACTCCCTAACACGCCCCTTCCTGAAGGGAAAAGGGGAAAAGGGAAAATATATTGTTCCTCTTGGAGTCAGTCCTATTCGATTTACTGTGAAATCAGACATTTAAGGCTTTCATTTCCCCCTCTGAGATGAATCCATTTGTCAAAATTATTTTTTGCTTTTTGCACACAGCAGGTTAATTCAAAAGATTAAAAACACACGTCATATCTTTCTTCTAAAAGTGAGGTTGGGTTCCACCAAATATGACAAGCTCGTGCAAGCGTAGGGCATGTCCAAGCCAAGCCTGTCAGATTGACGTGGACATACCCTACACAGAGAAAAGAAGTGGAATCACTGTGACTCCCAACTTGATCACTGAGGTAACTCTTCCCAGAACTCTAAAGTGACTCCCTAACATTAGCAGGATTATGATAACTCTATAATGACTCCTATTCTGTCAAGAGTCCCTAATGATTGGGAGTCACTTTAGAGTCGTGGGGAGAGCTACCTCAGTTATTGAGTCCAGACTCCTCCCCTTCTTTTCTCTGTGTAGGGCGGCACAACCTTACACTAAGGGAGGGGGTCGTGGTAAGAATGGGCTCTTCCCAAAGCAGGGGTGCTGCTTCACTTATCATCATCTATCTTCAAATTTCTGTGAACCTTAGATGTATTAATCTATCAAAGAGTGACTTTCCAGGAGCGTTTTGCAGAACACTAAACGGATTTGTTAGAATAAAACTAGCACTAAAGTAACTATAGCATAAGAAATTCGGGTAAGAGATGGTGGTTTTTATGAAGATAAAGGGCATTGCCACTAGCTGGTTTTACCTGGACTGACCCTACTGACTGCACCCAGCACAGGGCACTGCGTTTGTTTGATCCCCAATCAGCCATAAATAGCACTGACCGGTAACTCCTACACAGAGAGAAGAAGTAGAATCATTGTAACTCTCAAATGGGAGTCCAGCCCCGATCACTGAGGTAACTCTCTCCACAACTTTAAATGACTCCCAATCATTAGGGAGTCTTAGAATAGGAGTCATTATAGAGTTATTTTAGAGTCCTGCTGATGTTAAGGAGTCACGTTAGGGTCCTGGGGAGAGTTACCTCAGTGATCACGTCGGGAGTCACAGTGATTCTACTCCTTTTCTCTGTGTATTCACCATACAGCCCTCAAAGGGTGCTTAGAACCTACCTGCCTGCAGGAAGATGAACCCAGACAAAACCAACACCAACACCTCCTCCATAGTAAGGGTCCTTTGTGACGGCAGGCTGTAAACTGAGTGGCAGGGCTATCTATACATACATGTATACATGTTGTACATCTGACAGTGTGTACTGTGAACGTAGATATTTTGGCGTCTATATATTTGCACGATTTTGAAAAAAAGTGCAATTCTTTTCGCGAGTATTTGAGTTCACGATTTTTGGAATATTTTTATAGTGTGATGCTCTGGATAAATATTCACGTTGTACATTGTTTTTTCCCGAATTATTCATATCCGCGAAAATATGTCCAGCGCAAAAATGTCTATGTTTTAAGTAGTCTGTGCTTAACCCTGTAAGGGCAGCATACTGATTTAATGTGCTATGCCCTTTGTGGGCATGATGCATGAATGCAGCCACAGGGCTGTATTGATTCATAATTCTCATTAGGTTGATACTCTCCCAGCTCCTGTCGGCATGTTACATGAGGCATGATGCATGAGTGCATCATGCTAAGACACTTGCCGGTGCTGTATTGTTAGATCATGTAGAAGCATGACCAACAACATCACACGGTCCTCAAAGGCACCAACATATAGAGATGTTTCAGGCCGGGTCCTTAAAGCCCCAGCGCCCCTATATATATAGGGCGGAGTACCTGTCCCGACTCCATTCCGACTGTCGCTGGAGGGGTACCGAGATCTGCGCCTCTAACTCGGTCGGGGCCAGTCTACCATTCGATTTATTACATGTTCCGGATCCCTCTGTCAATTATTGCAGAGCCATCTATTCCTCATACAGTTTGCCGCCAATTGCTAAAAGAAATGCCACAAATACCCTTGTATAAGAATAGTTTAACTCGCATGTATAAGCAGACTCTCTAACTTTGAGAAGTCTTGAATATGAGCTCTAAAAAGTACTGCTAATTTTAACTACTATATATACCTATATAAAACACTCGTATCAGCGACACTCCTCATACATAAATAGGCATGTTTGGTATCAAACTTAAGCTAGGTCTGACCACATACAACCTGTGGCTCATACTCAATAATTCACGGTATATTCCCTATAATTTGCACTACCGGTATTACTATATACCTTTCATTTTAGAATGAATTCAGACCTTTTCAGGCATTATGGCAGCCTTTTTTCTCACTTTTTTTGGAGCCTAACAACACATTTCCTTGGTTTGATGAAATCACCTTTTGGGAATCTACGTCCCAGAAATGACCTTCAAAAAGTCATTTACTAAGAAATGCTTCTATAAATAAGAAAAGCTGATTTTGGCTCCAGTCTTGTACATGATCTATGTTTAGAAGTACAAGTTACTTTCTTTTATCCCAACCAGCCCCGATCTAATATGTTGCTGCTAATATGAATGTGAAGCACATGTATCTTATTGTTTGTCCTTGTCCTGCGTACAGGAACCATGTTGTGGGTCACGTGTTGTCACGTGTGTGTGTCACGTGTGTGTGTCACGTGGGTGAGTACAGCGTGTGTAACTGGACACCCATCACACCCACACACACACATGTGTGTAGGGAGATAACATGTAATAAATCCCTGCTTTCTGTAAGGTTACTTAAGGACAAAACTACCCTTTGTTTTATAAAGATATTTACACCACAGTTGGCTAAGAGAACAAAAGAAACAGCCTGACTGTATTATACATACATGGCTGTATGTTGACAGGCTCCACTGAGTGTGAGTGTAAGTCATATATGATACGCGTGACTAGCTGCATGAGTGTTATAAGCCTTGGACAATGGTAATAATCCACAGCTGACACCTTCGACAATTACCCTGTCCTTGGCTTATATCACTCATACAGCAAGTCCCTTGTATCATATCTACCACTTATTTACAGGAGGAGGTGGAAGTTTTAATATTTCTCAGACCTACCCGCCTCTCTTCGGAGGTCCTTAAACGTTACTGATCCCCTACTCATTATATTTTGTTGTAAAGGGACGAACTTAAATGTTCTCATCTCTCTGGAGAAGATGATCCCTCCTCCCTCACATCCACCCACTTCCCTTGAAGGTAGGTAGTGGCCCTATGATACATGCTATGGATACTAAATACTATGAAAGTACTATATTTCGCTGGGTATATATTTGAACTATTTTCGCTGAAATGAAAAATCCGCGAAGGTTTTATATGCTTAAGTATGGATTAAATGCTCACAAATTTGCCGATTTTCACTGAACATTGCACACAATCTAAACCGATGAAAAAAAGTACTTTGACAGTATACACCGGTAAAGGATGAGGGGTACAGGGTATACATCCAACACTCTGTAGCCGTCATGTTGGACCGTGTCTTTTTCACCATGACCTAGTATTACCGTCATATTATACCTCTGAGATGTCAAGATGAGAGCGCCAACCACAATGTCCTGGACAGTTCTTGGTTTATTTGTAGATGTGTATTTATACTGTACACTACACAGGCGTATTGCCAGTCTTTATTTCTTTGGTGGTCCTTGGTCATATGGACCATATGACTTAAGGTGGCTGGATCTCTTGGTGTAAGAGTGGCTAGAATTTCATGAGATTTTTACCATAAGACCATGATAACATACACATTCCAAGGAAGCTTAGAAAATAGGGGGTCCCGAGCAATTCTCTGAGATGCCCAAGCCTCAAGCTTATCTCTAATGTGATAGAATTATACAGTGTTTTGCCACATACCGAAATAAAGTAGTATTAAAAAGTACCGTAAAACCTCGCATATAAGCTGCAGCTAGTACGCGAGTCAGATCGGCGGTGCCGCTTATAGCATCGGCTCAGGGTCAGGTTGCGGCTTATACGCGAGTTTTTGTTACTATGGTACATACAGTACTAAATGTCACCATACTCAGATCTCTGGTGCGGCATATAGCATCGGCACAAACTCTGGGTGCGGCTTATACGCGAGTTAGGCTTATAAGCGAGGTTTTACGGTAGCTGAATTTCTATATAACTCTCTCAGAGTATAGGCTTTAATGTTCTCTATCTAGAGAATCTATTTTGAACATATGAGCCTGAATATATTTTTAAGGTTTAGGCCCATTGAAATAAAAGAGTTTAGAAAAAATAGAAATATTCATGAGGGCTAGTTTATGTATGACTTCTAACCACCAGAGAACCCACAGTGGTAGAATGCATGTCTTCATGAATATTCAAAGGTTAATGGTTCTTGCCCCGGTCATGCATGTCACACATATCCTGGCATCTTTCATCATTTTCTAACCATTTGATATCACCTATGCCAATGTGAAACAGGGGTCCCCTGGTGGTCTGTGATCACAGTAGAGAATGTATCTGCGCATAAAACGGCGCAGTAAACGGAATTGGCACCAGATCGACCCACCTGCAGCCCTGAAAGGCAGCACAGTGCCATGTTCGTTTGTAGCTGTTTCTCTCATTTTAAACTGTAGTTGAAGTTTAATATTTTTATTTGACGGGTGTGTCATACCAACCCTTCAGGCCGGCCCAACATGATGTATGAATGCCACCTTTGCAAATAACTCACCAAGGCTGCATTCATGCATCATGACGACAAAGGGATTATCACATTAAAGCGGCTCTTGATCTTTTAACCATTTAAGGACGGCATAATGCATGAATGCATCATGCCCTTGGTCATCATGATGCATGAATGCAGCCCTGGTGACTTACGTGCCAGGGCTGAATTCAAGCATCATGTCGACCCTATGGGATTGAGACACTCCCATAGGGTTGGCATGATGCACCAATGCAGCACTGGCGAGTTACTCGCTGGGGCTGCATCATGACAACATATGTAATTTTTTTGTGACATCTATCCTTAAAGGGTTTAGAATGGTCTAATGCCTTGATACATTATTCCCTTAGTTGTCATGATACATGAATGCAGCCCTGGCGATTTACACGCATGATGCAACAATGCTACATCACTGAGGAGCTATAGCATGTTACTTTGTTAGGCATATCATGGCAAGCCCCTGACTGTGAGAGCATTGGGACCTTTATTGGTGTTAAGTTTGACACTTGCAGAAAGAGACCAGCCTCATCCCTGTGGTAATGCCATTATGGGCCATATAACTTGGGGAAATGAGTGGGATTTTATTAGTACTGCAACAAACTGCACTTAAGGGGCTCATGAGGTGTGAAGTTTGGTTTGATTGAGGTTCTAACCATTGACTACAACTGATTTGATTGAGGTTCTTAACCATTGACTAAAACTATGAGACTCTCACAGCGAATCCATTAGCCAGGCCGTCTTCAGGCTCTGCCAGACAAGGTATACATTGAGTACAGCCTAACATAATTTTCTCATTTCAAGAAAAAAAGATAGATAAATTCGCCTGGTGGACAAATGACTAGGTTATGAATAGTTTTAAGGAAATATTTTTTCTTAAAACTATAGTCATTTGTCCGCGAGGCCAGTTAATTTATCTTAGTTTCTTGAAATAAGAAAATTATTTATGGCTGTGAGGATATGCACTTTTGTTATCGCCAAGCACGTGGCCAGCCCAAGTCATTGATCACCCCTCTACCCCCCCCCCCCCCGGTGACTTGTAGCCCTGTAATGCTACACAGTGGTTTAACAGTATAATAGGCCTAGTCCATCCACTGCACATTGAAAATACAATGTTGTGAAATTAGCTTTTAATTAGGTAAAACGCCTGTAAAGAAATAGCAATGAAACCTTTTGCCTGTACATTCTTTTATATATAACAAAAATATGATCTCAATAAAATGGAAATTGAGATTTTGAAGGTCATATCTCAAAAGCCAAAGCTGTCCAGAATTCACTGGGAATTAGCCCAAATGCAAAGTTACTTTGCTTCCCACTCCCCTGGGCTTAATACATGACTCTCGTGGCGGAAATTATATGTAGGGCTTCTTATAATTACATATGTCCCCCACCTCTTTAAATTCTGCAGTTCATGAGTGTTTTTACACATTATAGCACTTTGAAGGGGCTGGTCTGTGTAGCCATGAACTCTTTATTGTACTGACACCAACCCTCAATTAGTCTGAACATGCCTATAATTACCAATTCATACATTGCACATCATCCAATTACAATTAAGCCTCTAAATAGCCACTCATTACTATGGTCTATGCATGGTCAAGGACTAGTAGAAAACTGACCCTTCTCTCCACAGGCTTAAACTGAGTAGCACGCATATGCTTGGAGTAGATGACTGTATATAAGACAAGGTATGACACAGCTAGATGTCCATCATCTTCATACCCTAGATGGACCTACTGTACCATGTATTTGGACATAGAGGGTAGCGCCATATAGTTAGTAATTTACAAACTGGTTAGTCCACCATCATCTTAATACTTCAGGTGGAGCCACATGGCTATTGCTCAATACATTGTACTGTAGGGCCATCTACGGTATACAGATGATGGGTGTCTAGCTGTGTCATACCTTGTGGTATATACAGTCATCTACCCCCACGCTGTTCAGTTCAAGTCTGTGCTTCTCTCTGTAACTCTCAGACAGCCGTGCCCCCTACTGAGAGTTACTGCAACCCATAACTAAGTCTGTTTATATGAAGTGGGACCTATGGCAGGATACTTCATGACTCGGACAACTAAACAGCTATAATTATCGATATTTCAGATGATCGACAGGTGAATCCTTTATTGACCACACCCATGGGCAGGGCTTATTAGTTAAGGCAACCCTGTGTTTACGTGAATTCGCATTTTCAGGACGGCATAATGTCTTGATACATCATGTCATTGGTCGTCATGATGCATGAGTGCAGCCTTGCGAGTTACTCGCCAGTGCTGCATTCTTGCTTCATGCCGTCCCTCTGGGGTTGGGGCACTCCTGTGGGCTCGGCATGATGCACCAATGCAGCACTGGCAATTTACTCGCAGAGGCTCTATTCATGTATCATGATGACCAAGGGCATGATGCATTAAGGCATAATTCCGTCCATACAGGGTTAAGGCAACACGGCAAACAAACATGGCATTTATGAAAACCTGACATTAGACATATGGCCATGTAATCATAACTATACATGATCCTATTAAGTTTACATAATTCTAGCTGTGCTGTACCATAGCCCCAGGGCACATCATACTTTACAGCTAACTCACAGTGATGTGTAAGGGTAACCATGGTTATTAGTGCAAGGTTGTTTGTTACACCTCAATCAGTGTTCTAGAAGCATATAGAAGCATCCACGACATGCACTAGATGGCCTAATATATTGACCCTCTCACAGCCAGCGGGCTGTATAAGCGAATAATCTAGTGAGCTGAACGAGAAAATATTACTCAAAATGTATGAAAATACTTTCTTACAAGTCCTAGTCAAAGCGCCCTGCCATTTTTTGTCCGGCTGAGTGTACTATTGATAACTGCATTAATTTGCAGAATGTTTATATTCAGTCAAATAAACATTGAAAATTTGAAATTGGTATCATATTTAAGCTCATGACATCCTCTTAAATTCCATATGTGTTTAGTAAGAATGTTCAAGAAGTATTTCAATTTTAGATATTTATAATCTTATATTATATCATATATTATATTTTTTTCTAATTTTTGGCAAAACTACAGAGACATGTGGCGGTGGGAGAGTTAATGTATAACCTGGTGCCTGTCGTGGCCATGACTGGTTTGAAGAGTCTATTGACAGGTCACTGAGATGGCTGGACATCCAATGGCACTCCTTCCCATGTGCCTCTACATGGGTAAAAGTCGACACGGGAGACACATAGATTTTTCTCTAAGTTCTAAACATCGACACAGCGACATGGCCATAATTGTTGACACCCATATAGAGGCACTTTCATGGTACCAAGGGGCATAGGAAAAAGGAGGGGGGGGGCGGGCCTCCCCAATCACTGAGGAAGGGGGCCTAAATATGTATCCCCCCCCCCAACAAATTTGCCAAGATCTGTTATATAATACACAATTTTAAATCATTAACTCTCCCGTGTAGGGGAAAGTGGGAGCAGAGGGGGCAAGGCCCCCAAATCAGACCAATAGGGGGCTCAAATACTACTTTTCCATACAATCTAGTAGAAGCATGTATATGATACATCATGCATAAAAACTGATACTTTAAGTTAGTTGGAGTGGGCCCCCCTAGGGCCCCCCAATGAATATTTGCTTCCTACGGCTCTGCCCTTTAGCGATCTACTGGGTGTGGGCTTGTCCCCGCGACCACATTGTTTACACTGACATTGGCAATCTTGTGGGATCTTGGCTCTGCTCTCACAATGTAGCCTGTTTCTGGCAAATAATGGTGTGTGGGTGTTTGGTCACTGCCTAAGTCTCACGAGAGATTCTGCACTCAGAATGAACTCGGAGCTACCCCAATTATCATTCTAGCCTACATATTCATCAAGCTGACGTCTTCTTAAACCTTTAAGGACATGTGTCGCTAAAAGATGGCATCGGTCATCATGATGCACCAATGCAGCCCTAGCGAATAACGGTTCTGCATTGGTGCATCATGCCAACCTCTCGGGACTTTCTCAATCACATAGGGTCGGCATGATGCTTGAGTGCAGCACTGGTGAGTTACGCGCCAAAGCTGCATTCATGCATCAAGACGACTAAGGCTATGATGCATTGAGGCATTAAGCCGTCCTTAAGGGCTACAGGTACCTGTGGCTGTACCGTACACTGTAAAAAAAATTCCGTTAAAATAACGGAGATTCACTGGCAACACTGGGTGCCGGACTTTCACCGTTATTTTTACGGTCACCGTTTTTTCCTAAGTCACCGTTATTTTTATGGAACTGTCACCGCTATTTTTAAACAAGAAATCTCCGTTATAAATTCTTTTTAACAGTGATTCTCAGTACCGTTAAAAAAACGGTGATTCACTGGCAACACTGGGTGCCGGACTTTCACCGTTATTGTCACGGTCACTGTGGCCGCAAATATCAACTGAAAAACCAAAACATTATGCAGTCAATACAGTAAATTGACCCTTTCGTGATTTACATGGTGTTCCTTCCATTTCTACGGAACTGTGAATCACCGTTATTTTAACAGAATACAAAACATCACTGTATTCTGATTCAGTGCCTAAACAATAATTGTAATGGTATTTTGTGTAATTTAACTGATTTGTCCCAGTGTTATTCAGTTCATTTATCACCGTTAAATTTTACACTGATTCTCCGTATATTCAACGGAATATTTTTACAGTGTATTTAGTATTATAATAACCAGGCACACCCAGCTCGTAGTTATACACCAACATAGCAAGAAACGGCCACTTTCTGTTTGTATTTTTCTTTTCATTTTCATGGCCTACCTTCCCACCAATAGGGCTGTCCAACCCTGACACCAGTGCAAATAGTGAAAAAAAAAATTATCCGTCGACTATGTTTCCAAACGCATGAAAAAAGAAAATAAACACGATAACTTACAACAATCCTCATGAATTTATATTAGGCCGAATTAAAAAAAAGGTGTGTTTCAGGTTACCCGATCCTACCTAGCAAAACAGGGCCGACCCTAGAAATTTTTATGCAATTTTGAAAAAATATTTTGGGGTTATTTAAGGGTCGATCTGATAGTTCACGAGTCCAGGTGGTCGTCGGTGAGTCGGCATTGAATTTCTGAGTCGATTTCTGAGTACTTTATTTTGGCCTTACTTGCTTCAACAATTCAGATATTCTCAAGGCAACTAAACTTAGCACCTATGTTTCTATTAGCTTGTCCTAATATTTACACGTTACTCAATGTAACAAGACAGTATTTAATGCCATATTTTTGTTATTATGTTAGGCAAAACTTAGAAAAAGCACAAAAAACTGTTTCAATAAATTGAGAAGTTTTGGACAAAAGCTAGAGGTGGGGATTTAGGGTGTACGCAGGGAGGGGGTACAGTTCTCCTGCACAATGCAATCAATATGAAAATTTTAAAAAATAGAAAAAGATCATTTTAACCAAAAAAAAAAGAATCAACGGCATGAGAAGTGACCCTTTCCTGCTGCACTGGGCTATAGTGAAGCTGTATATATACAGCAGGTGACAAGAGCTGTGCATTGGCAGTCCCATCGGCAACTCCACAGCGGCCTTTACAGCACAGCAGCCGAGCGGTGCAGTGTGCTGAGCCGAGCGCTGCAGGATGGCTCTTTGGGGACGGCGTCACCGTGGTGACCAGATCACAAGGCTACAGTTGGTCTGTTTGGTCTACCTGCTCTGCCAAACCCAGGGCCTCAACACCCAGACACCACAACTCAACACCCAGACACCACAACTCAACACCCAGACACCACAACTCAACACCCAGACACCACAACTCAACACCCAGACACCAGGACCCAACACCCAGACACCACAACTCAACACCCAGACACCACAACTCAACACCCAGACACCAGGACCCTACACCCAGACACCAGGACCCAACACCCAGACACCAGGACCCAACACTCAGCCACCACCAGGACCCAACACCCAGACACCACCAGGACCCAACACCCAGCCACCACCAGGACCCAACACCCAGACACCACCAGAACCCAACACCCAGAGTAACAATGGTGAGTTCTTCATATTATAATAAGGTCTTAAAGTGGCATGGTTCAATGATTAGAGTTCAAAAATCAATTTACCGTAAAACCTCGCGTATAAGCCTAACTCGCATATAAGCCGCACCCCGAGTTTGGTGCGATCCTATAAGCCGCAGAGGCCATCTGAAAATTGTTAATTTGGTACTGTAGTATACTTATAAAGACTCTTGTATAAGCCGCACCCTATATAGGCATGATTGGTATCAAAAGAAAGCTGAGTCTGATTCGCATACAAGCCGCGGCTTATACGTGAGGTTTTACGCTAGTTAAAGATGAACCAGAATGTTCTACTTGGGCATATCTGAACCTCTAATTGGGCTTTTATTGTACAAAGATGACATTGTATTGTGCCCTATCCTCCGAATAAGATATTGTTCTAACATTTGAAATTGTAATTAACACATGTAAGCAGGATTTAAAGATTGGAAAAAATCGGACCATGGCACCTTAGCTCTTCAGTCTTGGCTCTATTCATAACTATGTTTTAGCTTGTGTTGGCTGCTTAAAGTTAAGCAAAACTGAAATGGGTTTTATGTTGGACAGATGAATGTGCTAAAGTGTTGCCAGAATCAGGCTGCCCGATTTGGGCTCAGATCAGTTTCGAAGTAGGTTGCCCGATTTGGGCTCAGATCAGTTGATTCTAGGACTAGGGGCCCCCTGGACATCTTATGGCAGGCCCCTGACTGAAATAACACTAGGTAGGGGCAAACAAAGACAAAACTCCACACCATTGACATATATGCACGTCATTCTTCACGAGTTGAAGCTTGGTCATATCACACGATGCCGAAGGCTGCGTGTGATATGACCCAGCTTTAACGACTGATGTATGATGTACATTTATGTTAATAAGTGGGGTTTTGTATTTATTACATGGCCCTACTGTCCTAAAATGAAGAAAATCAACAAATTTGAAGGCCATGGAGTATGGCTACACCGTATTCCATGGGGGCAAAGAGTACGGAGGTCCCATAGGCTTAGCATAGAGAAGGCCGTATCACCATGTAATTAAAGATAGGATCATGTCAAATGTCTAGCCCCGGCCTCGTTACCATTATTTTTGTAGAGCCTGTGTATAGAAGGTCATGGTTTTTGTCATTTTGGTGTTCAGTGATAGTTCATTCATTTTGCACCAGCCTGAGATTTGCCTCAGATCATTGTTTAAAATTGATGGAATTTAGACTGCTGTTTAGGTCCTTTATGTGTAGTAAAAGTAAGAGTGCACCTGAAACAGAGCTTTGTGAGACTCCACGTATGATGGATTTAATTTAGTAGTTATATTGTAAGCTTTGGTGCATTTCTTTCTATTTTTCAAGTAACTTTTTATTAAATTTATTGTGTTCATATCAAATCCTGGTGTAACTAGTTTCTGTCATTACAATTCTGTGGTTCAGAGTGTCGAAAGCTTTTTCAAAATCGATGAATATTGCTTTTGTAACGTCATTTTGACTGTACTGATTATGTATATCATCTGTCAGAGTTGTCAGGCTGTCAGTTGTCAATCTTTTTGGCTTAAATCCGTCCTGTCTGTCAGTCAAAACACTATTTTCATTCACATGACAGCATTTGCTTGTGATGAACCTTCTCTGCTAAATTGCCCAGGAAAGGCGAAGTACTTATTGGCCTAAAGTTAAATACATATGAGACGTCTCTGCCATTGAGAAGAGAATTTTGTTCTGTATTAGGCAAAAAAAAGGTTTGTTTTAGGTCACCCGACGACCCTATCTAAACTGACTTTTTTGGGGTCAAATTTAGGTTTCCAAATTTGTGAAATTTTCCCCCCATTTTTACAGTTTTGGGCCGATTTTAGGGTATCTAAAGGAGCTGTAAAAAAAAAATATCCGATTGTGTACTATTAAGTGACTTACAAGCAGTATGTATCACATATTGTTGGTTACAGTGCTATGTTCGCAGCTACAGCTATGATTAAATTGAATTATTCATCCATTAGCATCCATGAAACACTGATGATTCCTGCTATTAGACAACATCTCATTCACCACTAAATTGAATAAGCTTACCGTAGTGTCACAAAAAAAGTGCCAGTTTCAAAAGAGCGCCAGTCTTATAAGCACCAGGGGTACTGGGATCTTGAAATGTTTCTTAAGCCCTATAGTGCTAAAGCTCAAATCATTATTTCTGGTGACAGCTATCACCAAAATATACTAGACAAGACCGTATATCACTGGAAAGCTCTGCTTTTGGAGATAATTGTTATGACAGGTGTAAAGAAAAAATATCGGGAGGGTTTTTGTCAAGGTCAAGGTCAAAGGTCAAGATCACACGAAACAGAAAATGCTGCTATATTTTAATCAATTGTGAATATTTGACTAAATATGGTTACTGTTGCAAAAATATTTTACCTCTGATTAGAGTGCTGGGATTTGGTATGTAGGGGCACAGGGCCATAGGGAATAGACACGCCAGATGTCATGAGAATATACACAATTTCTCCAGAGATATCTTAGAGTCAACACCAAATTATATAAAGAGATCATGATTGAAATTCATACATTGGATATTTTTTAGTTTGATTGTAGGAACTTAATATTAAGCACTTTAATACACACAGCCAAAAATAATTATCTCATTTCAAGATAATAAGTTTATTAAACTCGTCTGGTGGACAGGGCACTTGTTTTAAGAAAAAAAGTTTTTCTTAAAACCATTCCCCGGTCCGCCAGACGAGTTTAATTTTTTTCTTGAAATGAGATAATTATTTTTGGCTGTGCATCATTTAACTTATTGTAATTGATCTGTTTAGTACCACCTGGATGGGTGGACATCAAAGATTAAACATTTCTGAAATGATAAAATTGCACATCTGTTATACATATCTATATGATGTCACACAAAAGTTGGCTCAATAGAATTTAATTATAAAGAACATATGGCTTCAATATAACAGAATTTGGACATGGACCTTATAGGCATCATACTAAATATGTCAATGTAACGGGTCTGTATATCAAATATTGTAACCCTATAAGTCTTACCTTGGTAAGCTGAAGTAAAATTTGTTTCTTTTTAGCAGAGCCCACAGTGTTTCAGGAAACTGTGTTCTATTAGGTTATTTTTGTTGTGCTAGGCTAGGCAAAATCTGATGGTAGCTAAAGATCGTTTTGAATTGAAATAACTTCTTAATCAAATTAGCCAAAGTTGTGTAGTTTTGCCTTCCATCTTTTTGTACAGCCTCCATGATGGATAGAGATACTGCTGTCGCTGAGGGAAGCCCCAGCAGTGACCATTCTGCGTACAGCCTAAACCACACCCAGGCCCTGTCCTGGGTACTCGATCTGTGTCCACTAAACTCATGCAAAGACCGATGTGGGACACATTTCTCTGATTGCTATGAACATGCATGCAACTGTGACAAGCGTTGTCGACTCTTTCACGACTGCTGCCCGGACTTTGGGGAAACATGCCTGGACGAGGCCACTGGAACTTTCCCTGATGCTTACCTACAAAAGCATGCTCATTACATGTCCTATATCAGCCACGATGTCTACCAATCAGGCCTCGGTCCCATCAAGAAAATCCGATGGATCAGAAAATGTCCGGAATCGACAAATGCAAGTACCATTGAGAAATGTGAACACCCTAAACCGTTCTCCACCTCCAGCTACCTGCAGCATACCCCAGCTGTCTTTGAAGGATTCATATTCAGAAACGAGTATTGTGCAATTTGCCATGGAATAGAAAATTCATATGATCTTATTACTTTTAAACTACAATGCTTAGATGAACAAGTTAACAGTGAGCTGACTACTGCGGTGGGATTTGATGACTTGGATACAGTGTTTAAGTTAGCCGGCCAGCATTGCCTGATAATCCCAAAATTCGCCGATCATCCCGATGTGGTTCGCTTTCTCACGTATGTCAATAATTCTGATTTCGACCAATGTCCTTATGGACTATCAGAACAGTCAGAAGCACCCCACCAGCAGTCAGGCAGTGTGGGTGCCTGTGAGGCCTATCAGTCTGTGATTTCTGTGGCTCCAACAGGATATGTGGGTGATAGGCTCATATAAAATAACCCTGACTGTGCTCTGTGTAATGGCTTCACACTTCAGGATCTCATCAACTCCTCCACATGTGGGCTGGAACTCTGTTCTATAATACTCTTTCCTGAATTTAGATCTCTCGAAATACTAGTTGATATTTCATCCCAAGACAAAGACCTTGGTGAACAATTGGAATTCACTGACACTTGCCCCCTTGGTAGTGTCTATGATGATCTGAATCAAGTATGCGTACCGACCTTATGTAAACTTGGGTTTATTGCAAATAGTGGCAGTTGTGTTAGATCATATGAACCTGTAGATCAGGTGTTCAGTAGATCAGAGGAAGAATTCACTATAGTAGCAATATATGAGTCCAGAATCAGTCCCTTCTTAGACCTGGTGGGGCTGGTGAACACAGTCCAAGCACACTATGGCATAGATCAGCTTAAGAACATAGACATTAGTCCCCACTGTGAAGCGGTAATGCTCAAAGATCCATCCTTTCTCCAAGGTTCCTCCATGAACTTCACCAAGTCAGAGTGTTTAATTACTAAAGTTAAGGTTAACAGGGAATTTGTTATAGGGCCATATGTTTTCGAAGAATTCAAGTCTGTGTATGATGATGGTGGTTTACTCCCGCAGATTTTCATCTTCAATTATGATATCTCGCAGACTGTAGACTGTACATTAGGGAGGGGTGTGTACAGTGAGGGTGCTCTCATCTATGGGCAGCCGTTTCAGCAGAATGTGTTTGTGAGAGATGTTGGCTATACATGGCCAAGGGCTCAACTGGCAATGTTGGTCTACCAGGGCTCTAACCAAGCTTACCAACTATCGGTGAAAGTCTGTGTCAGAGACTGGCAGGCTAAGGATGGCAGTTTTCAACTCGACCATATCAAAGTAGTCGTAACTCTGATTGGTAACCTGGTCTCACTCTTCGCATTGTTTCTCACTATGGTCAGTTTTTGTATCTTTAATCCTTTTAAACGAACTGTCCTGATCCTACTGATCAATTTGATAGTCGCTCTCTTCTTGTCACAGTCTACCTTCATCCTAGAGGCCTACATTGATAAGGATACAGTCTCCTGTCAGGCAGTGGCTATTCTCCAGCACTACTCATGGCTATCCTACTTCTTTCTGATGAACGCTACTGCTCTAGAGATGGCCTGGGCGTTTAGGAGTCTGAATGGTATGATCACTGATAGATCAGCGACTTCAAACAAAGGTCGCCTCGCTAGCCTTGTCCTCTATGGGTGGCTGAGTCCACTGCTGCTTGTGGCACCT
The DNA here is from genome assembly GCA_947462335.1 of Harmothoe impar. Classification (NCBI taxonomy): domain Eukaryota; kingdom Metazoa; phylum Annelida; class Polychaeta; order Phyllodocida; family Polynoidae; genus Harmothoe; species Harmothoe impar. The sequence goes on along the minus strand of OX381711.1, from coordinate 8,552,245 downwards.
GGTGTGATGCTTGATGTCATGGACCACCCCGATCTCAGTCCCGGGTATGGCCAGGGCGGGGCGTGTTGGTTCAACAACCAAAGTGCTCTCCTCTACTTCTTTGTAATCCCTTTCTCTGTGCTCGTCAGTGTCAACACCATCTCAATCCTGTTCACCGGGATAAGAATCAGAATAATGGCAAACCAGCAAGAAATGCTTTCCCAAGAGCTAGACATCTTTAAGATCACCCTCCGGCTGACGGCATTGATGGGCATGTCCTGGCTGTTGGGACTGGTGGCTTTCTACACCAGCTCCCAGGCTGTCTGGTTTGCCTTCATCATACTGAACTCTCTCCAGGGCCTCGTCCTGTTTGTGTCATTTGCTCCCCCTCTGCGCACAGTTCAGCACCTGTCCACACAGATTAGGGGTTAGTGAACTACTTAAAGCCCCGGCCTCCGTTTATAAAGGGATCAATACCTGTTGGCTGAGTCTCATGAGATTGATATAATCGAATCGTCTTTGATCAGGTGTCATCTTTGACTGGGTGTCATCATTGACCGGCAAGCATTAAAATAGCAGGATGAGGCCTACATAGGAATAAATGCAGGGAAAAAGTGAAAGGATATTTTAACACAATATAATAAGAAATTTATACCAATGTTGTCATACTTCTTCCATTCTGAAGCTTGCCGGTCAAAGATGACACCCAGTCAAAGATGACAACCGGTCAAAGATGACAACCGGTCAAAGATGACAACCGGTCAAAGACATTTCACTTGTATCAATCTCATAAGACACATCCTGTTATGCCTGCACCATGAATGATTCTGCCGGGGCGGCATGTTATATGCCCTTAAGGCTTAATCATTTATTGCAAGCTTGGGAGGGGGGGATTGGTGGATATACCCAGTAAACACTCCACATAAATCCTACGTTGGTCAGAGGTTGGTCTAGGTTTGTTTCATACCAAAGGTTTGTGCTACGTTTTTTTGCAAGGTTTATGAACGTCAAAACGTTAAGGTTTAGTTACGTTCTACAGACGTAGATGTCTAATTTACGTTTTTCTACCTCATTCAAACGTAAATATACGTAACAAATCTACGTTGATAGACGTATTTTTTCAACCTGACTCATGTATATACTCCCCCAGTGTCACACTAGGTCGCAGCACTATCCAGTTTACAGACAACCTTACAGCATTTCCATATATCTACCACGTAATAGCAGTAAATTCTTGATGATTATGAATTTAATGTAATATAAATTATCTGCATATCATTTACTATTACTATTTAAAGGAGAGGAAATGACCAAGAAATTCATTTGATATGTCTTTAGGGTACTTTACTGATTGAACACCACATTTGTGGCACTGACAGAAATACAAAGCCTAACGACAGACAAAACTTAATTTGCTTACCTTGGGCAGGAGATACTAGGCTATACTGGCACACTATATTATAAAACATGACGTGACAGTTATAATAGTTATCTGCATAATGTGACTGTAAATACATAGGGTGCATATATCTATGCGCAATCTTGCCATCAAGCATAGAATTAAGGTATCTTATAGGTCGATATATGTCATATCTTAACATATATTTACATTGGAATGAGGTTGAGAAACGTAAATCTCATACCTACGTCTGTAGAACGTAACTAAACCTTAACGTTTTGACGTCCTTAAACCTTGCAAAATTACGTAGTTTAGCCCTCAAATGAACGTAGATTTACGTCTGAGCTACGAAGCTGTGTTTACTGGGTAGGGGGATTCATAATAAAAATAGAAAACACGCGCTTGGTGGAAAAACCTCAGTGATTGGGTTGGGGCAGAAATAAATAGGGCTTATTTAGATAGTTCAGACCGCACATGATTCCACAGGAGCATGTGATCTTTGGTGGGGGGGCTTTGAAATGTAGTGGGAGGGGATTAGTTTCAGCTAATTGGTAGGGCCCAGGGGGTTGAAAAGAAATTGCAGTTTTGGAAAATCCACCAAGACCCTGCCCCACCTCCTGCCGCCTCAACAATAGGGTAAAGTGCCCATGAGTCAGCCACTTGGACCTGTGTTCCACCTGTGAGGTATATTGGGAACAATGCTGTAGTATGTTAACCAGTATGGGTCTCCAAAAGATGGTCACAGTTTTTTTCTAAAGTCCTTGGCATTATAAAAAAAATGAATTCCCCACTTTCAAATCTAAGACATCAGGGCCTTATTTGCTTTAAATGAAAAAAAGTATCAAATCTGTCAGCATCAGTACCATGACTCAACCACTATATATATAATACACAGCTGGTTCCTTCTAAAGAGATATTTGTAAAACAAGTCTCATTTCGAGGGATCGCCCTGAGGTGAATAAAAAATATCCTCCATTACTACTATCTAGGTGGAAGAGTGACAGGTGAAAAATGTAAGATATATGTAATATTGGTCAAATCAACCAGGCTAGGTTTGTTTGGGGTTGTTTGTTTGCTTATATATAATGTACATTACATAGACAAAGGTGCATGGTTTTTAGTTTTTTGACTTGATTATTTCACTTGTTGAATGTCAGGCTGTATTTCACGAGGCCAAAGGCCGAGTGAAATGCGGCCTGACATTCAACAAGTGAAATAACGCAGTCAATAGGCTGCAATGAGTGTGCCTTGGTGGTTTTTTTTTCATGTTTTTCGACTCAAGATACCAAAATCACGTTTCAAATGTAAACAAACCGCCATCTTTGACGACGTCACAGGCCATGACATATGGAAGAGGGTTATTTCACAGGGGGTGTGAAATACGGCATTCCTTAGTTAAATGAATGAGAGAGTCGTATTCCATGAAAAATAAATAGACGTATAGCCTGTAACTGCATGTTTTATGTATAGAGGTGTTCACTGGGTGCATCTAATTCCTGATGTAGGTGGTATATAATATGTTACTGATGTTGATTAGCATTGTTACAGGACACACTGAGTATCGAGGGTGCACAAGCAAATCAGTCCTGATACTTATCTGATTATGTGCACAAGCACACAGACAGCAGGAACATGGCATCAGTCATATTCCGATATCTGAACTCTCATTCATTCCTCAGATTTATTCGTTTATAAATAATATCTCTATATCCGTGATCACTATCTTTTGATACTATGTAATAAAGCTGCTCTATAAGGCATAACTTCTGCTAAACTGGAATCATATTCCTAACAGATTCACACCAAGTAGTGCACAAGCACACACCAAACAACAATGGTGAAACATACATGTGAAGGAGTCTTAAAGGACCTAAAGAGTATAAATTGATATGCTATACTTTGTACATAGGCCTGAAATATCTTTCGCATTGAAAATGTTGTACTTCATGAGAAATGACGAAATAAACACAATACAATACAATACAATTATTGATTAGGTGATTAAAGTTTGGAACAAGTTGATATACTGAATCTGGAACCTGCTGGCGAGCCCCCCCCCCCAACTGTGAGGTCATTATGGTCCACATTGATAATATCAATTTAGACAACACCCATAGTGTCATTTACAGGCACTATCAATATGCTTTGCATCCTCCTGGTTACCCCACTTACCACCAGTGTTACTACGTACAGTGGAAACCCTTAAAGATAGCACCAGTCCCACCCCACATTTTATTGCCCTGCTAATTTACCAAAGACATTGCCTATCCTGTCCAGCTGTGAGCTCATTAGGGAAACCCTTTGTTGACCTCGCCAGCAGGTCCCAGATTCAGTATAAGCAGGTATGATTTTGGCAACGCTAATACTGTACTATACATCCAAAATCTCATCTTAAAGTGCACCCTGACTTTCTTCTGCTCCTGTGACTTATAGGCTTATAGTGTACTGTAAACGTAGATATTTTCGCGCAGCTAAATTTTCGCGCACCTAACATATAAAAGCATTTTCGCGCAATCATATTTTCGCGCAGCTGCAATCAGATGATCTTTAGCCACATGTCAGTTTTTACGGTTTTTCGATCTGACAATTATTAAGGGTTTTATAGTCCAATATCATTGTTCAAATATTTTGCACCCAGAGCCCTTTCCAACACATACTTTCCAACATCCCACACTCAGTACTAGACTATGGTCACATCTGGGACCACACAACATGATTTGGAGGAATATGGGCCCCCATTGCAACATGCAAAGTAGAGGCTAGGCCTTTATTTGTATACACACTTAAAAAATTTCTAAAAAATCGCAATTTGCCAGCAGAAAAATCTGCAGGGGTCAAAAATCGCAAAATTACGGAAAAAATCGTAACACTTGACATCCCTACTAAGTGCTATTGTAATAAAGAACTGAAAATGTTTATTTTCATGCATGATTTAACCATTAATCCCAAGTCGAAATAAATTGATGTAATCAAATTTTTTTTAGACCAAAATAGTGATAAACTGAATCAAAATAAATTGGATACCAATGGCAATCCTAATCAAGACGGGGATTAACTGAGCATCTCCGCCACATCCGTTCTTAATAATCTCTACTGCAGTGCAATATAGAGTGCCAGACATCTTTGAAAAGCTATTTTTTTGTGCAAAATTTTCGCGCACATCATAATTTCGCGCACATACCTATGTGCGCGAAATGCGCGAAAATATGTACTGAGCGAAAATTAATACGTTTACAGTATACGCCGCATTGCTGATCTGCCTTGTGTCTTCTGCGTGCGAAGTTATGGTAATATGTTAATTAGTGCTCATTTGATATTCTAATTTGATTATGAAATGAGGAGATGGTTTATGTTTATAAACATGTTTATGCTTGTAAATACTCTATGCTATGTGGAAAATAGAAATGCCAAGGCTATATTTATAACACATCCATGTCCGGATTTGCGATCCGATATAGCATTTGAAGCTGATTTTGCTTCCAGATCTCATATCAAACTGGGTTGAATTTTATTTGTCCGAACAGTGCGACCTCTAGGCCTGTGTTTATACTGTTCAAACTGTCTGTATCTATGGTGAAATATAAATATATACATAGCCTTAGATTGTCCTGGTCACACTGGGTCTCCCTTTTTATTCTTTATTAAAGGGAAAGCGGAAAGCTATGTTTAAAAGCGAATCGTGAGAATTACCCAAAGAATTGCGTAACCCCCGCTATATAGATGTACTCCAAAACTCGTGAGTGTATATATATATATATATATATATATATATATATATATATATATATATATATATATATATATATATATATGGTGTTGTATTATTGTAATGATTCATTCTTTTGAATTGAGGCGTCAATAAACAAAAAGCATCAAGAACGTTAGTTGTTCCTTTTCATTTCTGACATAAGGGAGTGGTCATTTTTTAAAAACAGGGGGGGGGGGGGTTGGTGGACTTGGGGGGGAACCAAAAAAATGTGGACCCCTTTTTGGTCAAAAAGCCTGCGCGTTACTATAGCACAAAGGGGTTAATTGGCCGCGCCAAATCTCAAATCACCTGAGGGGGGGCCCAAAGAAATGACAACCCGCTCACGCGAAAAATCCACCGACCCCCCCCCCCCCTGTTGTTAAAAAATGACCACTCCCTAAGGGATTCACATAAGGTCACTCAGTGCTGGGATTTTTACGGCATGTTACGGTACATTATTAAAAATATAGTGAAAAGTCATTTCCCTGTGGAAGACCTGCAAAGCCATGCTAGCTGCAGCCACCTCAGTGCTACCACCTGGAGTATCTAATCAAAACTAACTTGCCGACTGGTCTCCCTTTAAAGCTGCCGTACCAACTCAGATATTTAGATAGTTCAATTTCTGCATAGTGGTTAGGAGTCTCCTTGTTGGAGTGTGCTGGTAGAATCCCAATACCTTTTTTGTCTTTCAGCCATGCTAAGTTTAAGGAAAATGATGAGGAACAATAACATACTTCCAGCATTCTATTCAGCAAGGTAGTATCATCTATACAGGGGTAAACCAGGCACTAGTAGACTGTGTTTGTGAGTTGAGCAATGGAAAACCTCCGGACTCCTCTCCACTCAGTACTGCCACTTGATGGCACACTAAATGACCAAACCCTTCCAGAATGTAAATAGTATAGGGCTCAGTCTCATGAGTTTGTAACAGTTGAAACGTCTTTGACCAGGTGTAGTCTATGACCGGGTGTAGTCGTTGACCAGGTAGCATTAAAATAGCAGGAATGAGGCCTATGTAGTAAGAAAAGCGGGGAAATAGTGCACCCATATATTGATACACGTTTATAGCAAACATAAGTCAATTTTGTTATATTTATATACTGAGCATACTATGTATAGTACAGCATAATGTTATTATTTCCCTCTGCTTGGTCAAAGACGCCACTTTATATATAACTTTGAGTTTAAATAGCTGCACTGTGCATAGTTAGTTCAGTATATAGATATATAGATATAATGTTACTTATGTTTCCAATAAACGTGTATTAACATATAATTGCAGTATTTCACCGATTCCCCTACTATATATACCTCATTTATTCCATGTTATCACTCCCTGGTCAAAGACTACAACTGGTCAAAGACTACACCTGGTCAAAGACTGCACCCGGTCAAAGACGTTTCAACTGTTACAAACTCATGAGACTGAGCCATAGCAGCTTTTACCTGACCAGGTCCGGTAGTAATACTAACGGGAGTACATACAGCCTCCTTGTCCACATGAATAATGCATTAGGGGAGGGGGTGTATAGAATCAATCAGCTAAATGTAGGTTTGAATATCGCACATTTACACCAGCTTCTGATTCGAGCCTCCCATTATTTCTATTATCCCTCTAAGGACGGCATTATGCCTTAATGCATCATGCCCTTGGCCTTCATGATGGATAAATGCACCCCTGGCGAGTAAATCACCAGTGCTGCATTCATGAATAAAGCTATTGGGTTGAGACACACCCAAAGGGTTGTTATGCTGCAGCACTGGCGAGTTACTCACACAGGCGCTATGTCGTCTTTTAATGACATGCCGTCCTTAAAGGGTTAAGGGAAAAATTGATGGCCAACTTAACCCAAATACTGACTTACCTAATAACTAATCCGGTCACATCATTTATAATACCTAGCATATGACAAGTGTATCCCTACAAGGTAGGGGCGCCGGACACGCTACGTGTTCAATACATACGTGTGTATTGCACGTGTGCGATACGGACGTAGCTTTGCTGCGACTGGGAGGATGGCAGACCTTTTAAAAGTGCTGCTAGGTATAATAAAGTGCTGCTAGGTATAATAAGGTGATGCTAGGTATAATAAAACAAAAAAAGAACTCGTAAAGATACAACTGGATGTACGACGACGAGTTTGGGTGTCCGTATCGCACGGTGCGCAATCGTGCTGTGCACTCATGCGCACAGTGCGATATGGACACCCAAACTCGTCGTCGTACATCCAGTTGTATCTTTACGAGTTCATTTTTATGTTAGTGTTTAGCATTATCCTGTATTTTATCTTTTTCCACACCAATTATTTTATTCTAAAAATCGATATTTCAGAATATAAACCTCATGTAAATTTACCGCTCACAATGTGTACAAATCGCTGCCATCCTGTATAAGGTCACATAGCAAAATCCACCTGATAGCCATGCCATGATGTTGCATAAATCGCTGGGTATCTTATGCATTCAACCAATGTCATCCTGAAGCCATTATCATTATGAATCGATGCCTATCAAAATGATACCAAAATTGTATGAATAATTCAAAAATGTAACAAATGCAACACTGTGTTGATTATTTTATATTTTATTTCTACGTCAATTGGCTGAGGCTACAGCACACAGAGATACACTTTATACAATTATATACAGTATAACACACAGTATGCTCCAACATAGGCACAAGCATGGGCAGTATCTGCAAGGGAAATACCATTATTTCATTTTTTGGCATGGAAGACCCATCATTTGCCATATTGATCATACCCCATAGTATATCATATGGTAGAGCTTGATCCGCAAAATTACCACAGGTCAGCTAAAAGAGCATATCTATGCATGATAAGATTGCTATTAGAAGAGGTATGGCACTTTCAGTTAACAGATCCAATATAAAAGGTTGTTTACATTAGATGAACTATTGCTTCATAGATTCCAAAAGATGCGTAGTATGACAGGGTTTAGTACGTAGTTATAAGACACATACTGTCATGAATATGAACAGTCAGTGACAATAGTAACTATCAAAGACCTCTCATGGATCGTGGTCAGGATCTGGAAGCACTGAATGCAGTTTAGTCAGTAGCAGGGAATAGTAGTCACATCCTCTGATGTAATTCAGAAGACATTTAAACACCATTATCTTCTTATAAAGGATACAAAAATAGCCCTCTTCAATGATATGGTGAATCAGTAAGTCACTTTAGTCATCGATTTTTTTTGTGTGTGTTATAAATTACGTTATTAAATCCTACAGCTCCAAAGATGTGCGAGGATTGAGGTACTGAATAATATTCCAACAGGTTGTTATAATGTACAGACTGATGTAAAGTGATGTATAGACTATAGAACAGGGGTTTCTATGTTACTGCAGGTGGACTACTGATGGCTGTGTCTCAAGACCTTGGGCCAATGCTTTTGTCTCTGACCGGGTGCCGTCTCTGACCAGGTGCCGTCTCTGACCAGGTGTCAGAAAAAAGGTGTGTTAAAAAGAATTATACTCATAAATATAAGGATTTGTAAACACATTATGGCGGTTGTTGTATAATTATTATAATAATTATAATTAGCCTCCTGCTGTTGGTATTTTGATCTTATCAAGCCAAGCCGGTCAGAGACGGCACCTGGTTAGAGACGGCACCCGGTCAGAGACAAAAACATTGGCCCAAGGTCGTGAGACACAGCCTGATACAGCCATCAACACAATATAGCCCAAACTCCACCATGACACATTTTATGACACAGCCTATCACCCCTGATGCCTAAGTAGCTACCCAGTGCCGCCACTGTGCCGGCCCTATATCTCACTTGTACGGCCTGTGTCCACGGGCGGCATAAGGGAGATGCAGGCGCAAAACAGGCAACACGGGTTAGAAATGGTACAAGCAAGTAACTGTATAAGTGTTATAACCCAAGGACAGGGTAATTGTCCAAGGCGTCAGCCGCGGATAATTACCATTGTCCAAGGCTTATGCTATAACACTTATGCAGCTGGTCACGCGTATATCATATCTGATTTCTACTCTCACAGTAACAACATATCTGCGTTACACTCACAGTAGGAGAGTGTGCTCAATGGGCTGCATCCACATACAACCATGTATGTAAAATACAGTCAGGCCATTTCTCTTGTTCTCCCAGTCAACTGTGGTGTAACGTCGCGACACAAGTGGCAGAGCTGCATTGCAGTTACCATGGCCGTGCACCTCAGTGCACCTGAAGCAATGTATAATGTGGTAAATACTATTAATAACAATGCATATATATATATATATATATATATATATATATATATATATATATATATATATATATATATATATAAATATATATATATACCCAACATAATGTACTTTTTATGAAAGTCTATTTACAAAACATATTAAAACCATGTTAGAAAAGCAAGTGTAAGGTGTCCTTTACAATGAATGATGTAGTGCCCACCTTCAGCCTTACATGTGCTATACTGCAGCACCAAAGTCAAGTATTAACAGACTGAATATCAGTATTACAGTACCAACTTAATGTACCAACTTAATGTACCAACTCCTACTACACTTCCAGTAACAGTGGGTGTAGAGCGAGGACCGGCATATCGTATTCTTCAAGCATTAGATTTTTGGGGACATCTTATGCTTCAACCACAGACAGGGACTCCCCTGTATCTCCAGGGGATGCTTTATAAGAAACCATCATGTTTGATCATCCTCCAGTCCCCCAGGGGATGCTTCATTAAGAAGCCAACTGCACTTGATACCTGCCCAATGGTAAGGGTAGGGGTTAGGGTTAGCTTAGTTTTTTTTCTGATTATAGTTAGGGTTAGGCTTAGAGTTAGCTATCTATCTGGGGGACCAGCGGAGTCCCTGTCTTTGGATGAAGAAAAGATATCCCCTGAATTTGTTTTCTTCAAGCATAAGATATTGTGCTAATGGGGTGAGGAGATGCGGGTAACACATGATTCTCAGACGCATTATACAGCCGAACACTTGCCTCGTGACCATACCATCGTACTACCCTGCTGGGATACATAAGCTCACACTACCCTGCTGAAATATAGACTCCTATACTTGCCATAGTGAGGCAATGCAAACAAGAATTACATCTATATAATAACCTCGAGTTGTCATGTTTAAATTGATATATAGTTATAGATGACCTCACAACATCCTGCGCAGGACTTTGTCTACCAGGCAGATAATGTGTATCAATAGCACACTACGATATGGCAAAAACATGTTCATCAATAGCGCGATACGATATGGCAAAAACATGTTCATCAATAGCGCGATACGATATGGCAAAAACATGTTCATCACTATCGCAAATCAGTTTAATATATAATCACATACTTGTATAATTACCTACGAGTCTTCCACAGGACTATGTCAACTGAGGGAGTGCTACTCTGTAATGTGTTTTTATATGAAGTGTAAACACCATCACATCTCATCACTTGTGCTATAATGTCCAATCACTTTCTAACACAGGACTTGGTCGACTGAGCTAGTATTATGCTTTTCTATTGCTGATGCAATTCCAATGACCTCATTAGATACACATTATATAATTGACATTATAAGTGGCGTATAAGCTAAGACATTACGATGGGATTTTACCCCTGGTATAATCATGGAATAGTCCATCAGATTTCCTAAAAGAAAAAACAATGTGTACATTTACCTAAAATGACCACCCAGGTCTGTGTCCAGTGGGCATACTTTAATTGTATAGTTCTGAACACGTGCATTTCACAACCTCACTATTTGTTGAATGTATCTCTACCCTTTAAACAATGGTAACATGGCGAATTACTGAGAAATATGTCAGCTTCAATTACCAGTGTATTTAACTTGTCTATTCGTAGTATTTTGTTCAGAACTTTGTCATCAAGTTTATTTTGAATTAGCAACATTATCACGCTCACTAATTTAATTCCTGTGTTAGCATCAAACTCTTAAAATGTATTATATGAGTTAGCGAGAAATGAGCCTATGTTGCATTGAATAATAATGTGTGCATTAGACGGGTCAACATATATAATTGATAACATTAGATGTTCAACATTGATTTTCTGAAGCATGATATGACAGATGTGATAGCAACATATTAACGATAACTATAATGTGCAAGTAAGGCCAAAAAACAAAAAAAAAGGTTTGTGTCAGGTAACCCGACCGACCCTATCAAAACAGGGCCGACCCTACGTTTTTTTATGCAATTTTGAAGAAATCTTTGTATTTTTACCCTTTTTTGGTTAATTTTTGGGTTTTCAGAGGGGCCAGCTAGTACTTTCATGTTTAAAAAAAAAAGTTGAAAAAAAAATTATAATCCGACCAACCGACCCCACATTTTCTTGCCATGTTGCCTGAAACAAACCTTCTTTTTTTTTGCCTAATTATAGCTTTCCATAACACACCCAGACAACTTGCAGCTGTGCTTCCTAGTACATAACAATGCGGCCGAGTGGACCAAAATCCCCCTCCGTCTGGGGAAAAGCTGGCCAAGCGATATTTCAGCCCACTGAATGTTATTGTGCACATTTCATCTACCTCCTAGTACAGAAGTGTCTCCCCAACCCTTCCCAGCATTGAGTACTGTCTCTGACATTGTGTGTTAAGATATTGGTTAGCACATTTAGTACAACATTCCCAGACTTAACCAGACCTACTGATCATGAACCTATCATTAACACCATATACTGTAGGAAAAATGGTCGCCATTTTTTGTTTGTGTACAGTAGATTCTACTGTATGTGTATATTTTAGGTAGACAAAAGAATCTACTATAAATCTATAGCAGTTCTATTGTAAAGCCATTCTTCAGTAGATTCTACTGTAAATATACAATAGACTCTACTGTACACCTACACTAACTATTTACAGTGTAGTATATATCTGCATGAAACATAGACAAGTGTAGATTCTAGTCAATACAACCCTGGTCATACATGCTCACAGATAGAGCTATTCACAATGGTCAAAGCACGGCACATGCAGTATCCAGATGAAGCATCCCCTATATTGGGATCCCCTCTGTCACCTAAGAGCAATCACATAGCATCACAGCATTGGAAAACCAATATGTTATGACAAAAATGCCTTTAGACCTACTTTTCCTTTTTCCAATATTTTTCAAGTTGCTTCTGAGTGTATATTACATAAGCACTACGTTCTATAGGTACAGGAGTACTACCTGAATTTCACATGTTTATTGTGATTGACAATTCTCTTCCACATTGTTCCTGAATTAACCCCTAACCCTAGAGGCTACACAACCGCCAATTATCATTATAAAATAACCTACTACCCTGAGAGAAACTCCCTGCATAAAGCTATCCTCATGAAGTGTCTCTATGTCTAATTTTCTAGTAAAATATCTTTTAGTCTGCCTCCTTTAAAAGGTGGAAAGTTTTTGTGGAAACATAGATTTGTCTAATATACATATACATCAGTGAATATGTATCACCAAAATAATTTAAATAGAATTTTGATAAATAGTCAAATATGATGTGCCAAACCAGAATACCTTGCATGGTGCTGAGAATATAAAAACTCGCAAAATTTCACAAATGATATTTTGAATAAATAACAAGGTTTATATGATATAATGTAAATAAGGTTTTTGCAGTACAATTTCCTAAGGAGAGTATTCATCTGGAGTTCTTGGTAGGAATGGTAATACTGACCTTTGTAAAAGACAAAGGTGAAATACATGTAATATCAACAGTCAAATACCCAGCACACTGGCAGTCGTTGTGCCAAAAGTGTAGAGAAATATATACTGTGGAGTGTAGATGAAAAATCAAAGAAATAGCCCACTGCAAAAATATATAGTGCTTTGACTAGATCCTATTTCAATACACATCACTCAACTGTTAGATTCCTCCTCCAATATTATGGCAGTGATTTAGTAAGATTATTTCTAGCCAGAGTATCTCTCTCTGCAATGTGTTTTTCCCTTTACCTAGTAATATCATCACATATATTCACAAACACCTACAGTGCTCTGCCTAGTGTTGTGAAATCTACCCCTACACCTAGCACTCATCATCTGGTTTAAGGCATGGTGATACAATGCACTATACCCCTTACTGTCAGGGTTCTTATGAGGCATAGTGAATTAAAGCACCATGCTGCCATGAAATGTTTGATAATACTGTACTTCACAACATCAAGTCACACCTATGTGTTGACCATATCACAGTTAATGGTAGTGTCTCTAGATAGGTGACCATTAACCTGAAGAGGATGAGACTCTGTGTCGTGCAAGCTGACCGATGAGGGGAACTGGGTGGTTTTTATACACCTCAGCTCGGTAGATGGGTAGGCACCCTCGAAGTTGGAGTACTTGCCGCACCGGTTTTCTGCCAGGGCGGGGCCCCATTCCTCCAGCGGACGGGCTACCTCTTGTAGAAGCTGTAAGGAGAAAATGATATTGTTTAATACAATGCTGTTTACAGATGACAAAGATCTGTAATGTATCATGGGAAGGCAAGTCAAAGTGGATAAAAGTGGATTTGAAAAATACCAAAATTTGTGACAAAAGTGGCACATCGAAGGGTTCGAAGGGTCTGACTAATCAAAGACATATTTCACTTTTCTCCAATTCATCTATTTAATATTTGCCTCTCTCCTGCATGATCCCCAGTTTCTCCTTCAATGCCTCCTTTCTCCTATCACAATGAAGTTTCTAGAATTGTTTGATGAGATCCTCCTCCTCATAATCCCTCATCACAGCTATATCCTCCTCCCCAGTTTTTCCCCACTGTAGATCTATGGTGTTTGACACATGTATGACAGAATTCATCTGTCATCACAAAAATGTAAGCTCCAATCCTAAAAAAAATTAGTGGAGGACCCCAGTTTGTTGGTGTAGGTCATGAACTAGGAGAGTTAATGTTTGTTGTGGTATGGTCATCAACGAGGTAGGAAGTACAGTCGGATAACCTGGAGGTAGACATGGGGAAGGCTTACTACCCACCCCAGTCAGAGTTCCTTATGCGCTTAGGGAGTGCTCATTTTTTAACAACAGGGAGGGGCGGTGAGATTTGGCACGGTGCGTGCCAAATTTTTTCACCCCTCCTAGAGGGGTCAAAAATCTTTTACCCTCCCCCCTGGCAGGCCGAAAATCGTGCTGGTTCGCCCCCCTTTGTAGCATAGTAAAGCGGAGGCTTTTTCCCTCAAAACAGGTTGAATTTTTTTAACACCCTCAAGAGGGGTCCAAATCTTTACCCCCCCCCCCCCGGTCAAGGGGTCTAAATTTTTACCACCCCCCCCCCCTGTTGTTAAAAAATGAGCACTCCCTTAGTCTTATATAATACTCGCATAATTAATTACACCACACATATACTCCCAGCGCTTACTTAAGAGTAGCATTTGTTTGATAATGGTACTTATTTGAGACCCCTGCCCATAGCCTCAGAAATCTATGGCCCGCATATAAAACTGTGGGCCTAGAATAATTATTTTGCTTTTCTTAAAGAGAAAACCATAGCAATTCCTGACTGATATACCTCAAGACCTAACCAAAATGGCCGACTTTCCAGTGATTTCCTCTTTCCAATGACACATGGCATGATGATATTGCTATGGATATATTCTCCTAAAGATTTGTTAACCCACTCCAGTGGGCCACCCCGCCCCATAGGAAGGTAGTTCTTGGGAAAACTGTGAGCTTGGACCCAAAAGTACGGGGCATTGGCTTCCAAGCCAGCGTTGGTATCTACTCCTGCCCCTGCACCTAGGGTAGATTCACCATGAGTCGGCACATACCCTGAGACGGACAGTGAATTTTGAGGTTATTTATGCAATTTAGTACTTCTAGTGTTTGCATATCAGAAAGAATAAATCTTGAATTTTCCATTATTGACAAATAAATAGCTTAAAAGCCTAAATAACCAAAAAATCAAGTGCTTGTCTCAAGGTATTTGTCCGATTTTAGGTGAATCTACCCTATACGGGCTAATAGAGTAAATACAGATGTACCCCTTACCCTGTATCCGCCCCTGCTGCAGTAGCTGTACAGGAAGAAGCCCACAATGACGCACAGCGGGAACATGGCGATCATCCAGCCCAGCGCCTGGGCCCAGCACGGGTACAGGTAGTCACCGAGGGAGGGGGACTTGTAGGAGGCAGTGGTGAACACTGTCGTCAGGAAGATGATACCCGGCGTCAGGAACCGCCAACACGTCCGCCAGTAGATGTTGGGTTTGTGGCCAATCATCATCGCAATGTCCTCGCAGAACGACTCAGTGCCTGGAATTATAGGAGGAGGTTGATTGTTATTGTCGCTGTTATTTGAGCAGGTTTACACTGTTAGTCAACCTTTTGCCAGAAACAGAAATAACTGCAAAATCTGTCCAAAAGGTTGAGGTTATTTCTTATCAGTAGCTGTGTGATATTTCATCAGGTGACATTTTTCAGGATAATTTGTGAGGAAACTACCAAATAAGGGTAGCCAGCACTACTTTAATTAATGTATCATACGGACACATTTACATCTACCATATAGTATAGACCTTATGTCTGAGGTTGTACACATTATCAGTTTGTTTAAAGCGTGACCATTTTGTCTTAATAGAATTTCACAATTTTAATCTCAAAATCCCAAAAAGAATTGACCGACTCATGATAGACTGAATTGAGAGCTTGTACGTGTATGAGTATACTACAGTATTGAATCAACGGTCTTCTGACCCTCTATGAGGCTTATTCATAAATAGAATCTACTCAAGGTTTTATGGTACCGTACCATTTAAACATTGGTTAACTATAATTTACTTGATGAAAAAACTTCCTTATAAGCCGACCCCCCTCTTTAAGCCGAATTGGGCCTAAAATCTCAAAAAAAGGTTGGCTTATCAGAGAGGTTCTATGGTACTCACCATAGACCCAGTTGAGGGCTGAGACTTCCAGTGCATCATGACACATTTACATGCACCTTATAGTACAGTCTACATGGTTGTGCATATTCAAAGTCTTTTTATCATTTTGTTTTAACAAGATTTTAGTAGGATCTCAAAAGCCACAAAATTATTGACCAACTCACCATAGACCCAGTTTACATGTTTAAGATGAGTACATCTTATTTTGTTTGAATAAGACTTTAATAACTTCCACAAAAACAACCTCACCATAGACCCAGTTTAAATGTTTAAGAAGAGTACATATCATTTTGTTTGAATGAGACTTCAATAACTTCCACAAAAACAACCTCACCATAGACCCAGTTTAAATGTTTAAGAAGAGTACATATCATTTTGTTTGAATGAGACTTTGATAACATCCACAAAAACAAACTCACCATAGACCCAGTTGAGGGCGGAGACCTCCAGGAGGCCTATAATGAGTAGCGGCACCCCGGAGATGCTGTAGTCCACCAGGTTGAGGATGTAGAGGCCGCAGCGTGACACCATGGGTAGCCCCAGGAGGAAGGACGCCAGGATGAAGCACGCCCGGAAGATGTAGTTAGCCCCGCTACGACGCAGGATGTTGGGGAACTCGTCTGTGAGCGCTGACAACACCGACTCTACCAGCGAGAACTATGGGTAAAGTATGATGGGTAATATTAGGACCATTAACTTGGCAATATAGATGATGTTATGCAAACCCCCTGGTACACCACAGCATATTGGCTAACTCTTCTGTCAATGACTCAATCAGCAAGAACTGAGGGTAAAGTAGAGTGCTTCTTATCAGAACTATGATTATTTACTAATGTGTATTAGAATGTATGATCCCTCACTGCAATGCAGGATGCTTGGGGACTCATCTCTCAGTGCCGACAACACTGACTCAACCACTAAGAACTGATCGTGAAGTATAGGAGTTCTCATTAAGGCCATGGAAACTTATTAATGGAAAAACCTGGTCAATTTGGTTTAAGTTTTAGCTGCATATATATATTTATACAGAAAGACAGATGAATAGATTGATAGATATAGACTTAGATGTGTGGATATTTTGTGCCTAGGTAGGTCTCATGCATTAAATATACACATTTTTCCATTTAATCACAAAATTAACTAAGGATAGAACAACACATTTAACTTATATATAATAATACATACCTGTGAGCCAAACCCAAGGGTAGCCATCATAATAAAGAAGAAGATAGCCCACATCTGGGGCACTGGCATGCGGGACAATGCCTCTGGGTAGACGACAAAGGCCAGGCCGGGTCCGCCAGCTGCCACGTCCTTCACCTCCACTCCCTTCTCTGTGGCCATGAAGCCCAGCACACAGAATATCACGAAGCCTGCATAGATGGACGTGCCACAGTTGATGATGGAGACGGTGATGGCATCTCTGGAGAAAGGAAGTGCAACGTTGGTCATTTAGTCGATGCAATACTAAGTTTTATATTCATCAATGGTACATTCATAAGTTCATTATTTGACATCTATGGGCATGTAAATTGATCGACGCATGATTATATTCTAAATGCCTCCTTAAAGTCCTCTTTATTCTTTTTTTTCCCTATTTCACTCCTATTATTTCCAGATATTCCTCTTTGAGATGAATACAATGATGAAAATTAATATGATAATATCAGTTTTCTGTCTTTAATAGTAGAATGTGAGTTGTACCTGAGGCAGTTGTTATTGAACTTGTTGTAAGATGACATGGCGATAAGGCCCCCGAGGCAGGCTGACAGTGAGTAGAAGATCTGGGTGGCTGCGTCACACCACACACGGGCGTCAGCCAACCGAGTAAAGTCCGGCGTCAAGTAAAACTCGATCCCCTTAGACGCCCCGGGCAGGGTCGCACCCCGGATCAGCAGGATGGTCAGCATCAGGTAGGGGAAGAGCGCCGTGAAGTAAACGATCTTCCCGAGGGATTGGATTCCGCGGATGAGGCAGAGGAGGACGATGCCCCAGGCCAGGAGCAGACACAGGGTGAGCTTCCAGTTCAGGCCTCCCGCCTCCTCCATGCCCGAGGAGATCTCCAGCACGTAGTGACTGCGGGAAGGGGAGATAAGGTCTGGTGTTAGCAATGCGTTACTATATACCATGTGTTGTCTCTTTTCATATATGTCAAAACTTGCAGTATATCATTGACTTGTAAAAGGATAGTGAAATAGTTCAAAGACAGAGACATGTTTCTTTTCTCATAAAGTAGGGAGTAAACTAACAGGCGACGTCGACTTTTATCCGAGGTTTTGGTAGTTTTATATTCCATCTTTTAACTTGCAAAGTAGAACTTGTTCATAATGATATATCCAGAAGTTTATGATGAGGTTCATCAGAATGGGGAAATGGGCAAAAAAAGAATTAAGCTTCAATCTGTCCCAGCTGATATTGCAGAATTGCGATTAATTTTACTCACTTGAAATATTCTTCCGCAGGAGTCATCATCTTCCCGGTGATATTTGCTCGTTCAACAGTCGCCATTGTTGTCACGCTTGCATTAACGGTCAAATTTGCGACACCACCAGTGACGTTACCGATGGTGTCGGTGGTGTAGACGGGGCTGATACAGTTAGGGGTGTTCCAGGGGTTGTCACAGGTGACCCAGGGCAGGTAGCCTTTGAAGATGGAGGCGAAGGAGGCAAACAGGTAGAGCAGGATGTGGCTGATGATGACGTTGTAGTAGATGCTGATCATCCACGAGATGGCCACCACCGCGTAGCCCAGACCTGGGGAGGAAGAGGACGTTTGGTTTATTAATAGAATATAAAGTTAGGCCAAAATAAATAAAAGGTGTGCTTCAGGTTACATGGTTTAAGATTCTAGCGCAGGTAGGTTTCTTTCTTTAAACCTTTTTTCCAAAACTATAGCTTGGAAGTACCACAGAATTGACTCTAAAATAGTCCAAAAAAGGCTAAAGATTGGGTTATTTTTTCAAATCTGGTAAGGTTGGGTAACCTGAAACATACTTTTTCTTTTTTTGGCCTTGTTCGTAACTCTGAATGCCCAAAGTGGTTTTCAAGATTGAATAAATATGACTAGATGTACACTATTTTAGTGCCTTAGCATGAGTTTTTAAGATCTGCAAGATCATGATAATTTCCTAATCAAAAAGAAATATATACCATCAAAAGAAACCAATATCAATCTTTGTCATCCTTGGTATCAAATTTTACTCTATCCCTTACCTTTGAATAGGGGGCTGACCTTCCAGATGGCGATAGGCCCGAGACTGGCGAACTGCCCAAACGACAGCTCCATGAAGAACAAGGGGAGGCCCACCATACCCAGCATGATGACGTAGGGGATGAGGAACGCACCTGGAAAACAAAATGTCAAGTTTATATATTTTGACATGCAGATGATAATTTTCAGTATGCCCCAGATTATAAGCCAGGCCCACGTATATCTATATAGGGTACACCCCAGGTTTGAGGAATTGCTATAAGTCATATCCGGGGTCCTGGCATTCTGATTTGTGTACAATTAATACAGGCGAAATTTCACAGTTCTCCCAAGAACCATGAGTATTTGGCAGTCATACTTCTTGGTAGCCAGCAGGAGATGTCACACAGACTCATGTGACCTTTATCTCAATTAACCTAATTCTCGTTAGGGATCTGGCAATAGTTACTTAATGTAGACAATGTATTGGAAAAACATCGTAAACAGGAACATATGATATTATGTGCCAGGATAGACATATTTCCACTCACTATTTTATTTAATAAAAATATGGTAATCGTTTGTATTGGCAACATTCATAGTACTCTCTGGGTATTCATGTTGGAGACCATAGTTACCAAAAAGTGGGCATGACTTTTGATGTCTGAAAGAATTTAACCCTTTGTGGAGGGAATAATGCATTAATGCATCATGTCATTGGTCGTCATGATGCATGAATGCAGCCTTGTTAAGTAACTCGCCACGGCTGCATTCAAGCATCATGCCAAACCTGCGGGGTCAAGACACTCCCTAAGGGTCGGCATGATGCAC
This sequence comes from Harmothoe impar, assembly GCA_947462335.1. Taxonomy (NCBI): domain Eukaryota; kingdom Metazoa; phylum Annelida; class Polychaeta; order Phyllodocida; family Polynoidae; genus Harmothoe; species Harmothoe impar. The sequence goes on along the minus strand of OX381711.1, from coordinate 8,532,220 downwards.
CAAGGCAGCACCGGTGAGTTACTTGCCGGGGCAGCATTGGTGCATTATGATGATACATATCATCTTTTGGCGATGTTCGTCCTTAAGGGGTTAAGTGAGACAACCTTTGAGTGGCATGAGTTGGTAATTAAGGCCCAGCTCTGGTGGGGACCAGCACTGGTGCATTAAGAAACCTGAGTCAAACAAAGAATGACATTCAGAGTTGTGACTTGACATTTAGGCAGTCACGATGTTTGCAGGGACAATGCTATCCCCATGTTACTCCAATACTTGGTTAACAGTTGGTAAATTTCACTAATGTATACAGAATTTTGGGAATTATTTAGTTGTGGTGATTTGTACCACAGTGATAAACTCAAGTGGGAGACCACATCATTGGTATAATGGTAGGTATGTGGTGGTGAATGAACTATCCGACAATCTTTATTTTTGATCAAATTTACTTACATTTAATAATGATGATTTAATCACTATATGATAGTTTTTTCAGATCACCTAAGTGACATTTTAACAAATATAGTTAATAATGACAGGAATTTTTTTTTTAATTGAAAGTACAAGCCCGCCTCTCCAAAGACCCTAGAATGTACCAAAAAAAGATAAAAATACAGAAATCTCGCATAAAATAACGTAGGATCGGCCCTGGTTTGATAGGCTCAGTCGGGTGACCTGAAACAAACTTTTGTTTTGGCCTAACCCTCAATTGAGAACTATACTATTGAACCATTGTCTTTATATTAGACTCACCCCCGTCGTTCTTGTAGCAGAGGTACGGGAAGCGCCAGACGTTTATTTTTATCATAATTTTGCCTAATATTGGATACCAAAATGTGCGCTCCTTTAATCATAACTAGGTGATCTGCATAGGCTAATTTGGACTCTGATAAATTGACTCCTACCTTTCTGTTATTATACGAAGTCAGTATTTATATAGCAAAAGGCGCTTAATGCCTGTGATGTCTACATATATGTCTTGTATCAGGAGATTCACACACTAAGGGATTTTTTAACAACAGGGGGGTTGGTGGATTTTCGCACCAGCGGGTCAGAATTTTTTTGGTCCCCCCCGCGAGAGGGGTCCGCATGTTTTCAGTCCCCCCCCCTCCAGGCAGGTTGAAATTGAGCGTGGTCGACCACTTTAAGCTATAGTAACGCGCGGGCTTTTCCGCTAAAAAGGGGTCCCTCCCCCTCAGGAGGGGTCCGAATTTTTTCGGTACCCCCCTTCAAGGGGTCCAAATTTGTTAAGTCCCCCCCAAATCCACCAACCCCCCCTGTTGTTAAAAAATGACCACTCCCTAATTGTCATTCGAAAAGTGTATATGATGAGAAGCATGTTTGATATGATATTAGACTCACCTCCCCCGTTCTTGTAGCAGAGGTACGGGAACCGCCACACATTGCCGAGTCCCACAGCGTACCCCACACACGTGAAGAGGAACTCGAGCTTGCCGCCCCAGCTACCCCGGTCCAGGCCGTCCTGGGAGCTGCTCACCGTCACCGCGTCCACATCCTTCACCTTACTCTCATCCTGCAATGCACAAGTAGGGGGGGGGGGGTGTTAATTTTGTTGTACGGTTTCAGGGACAGGCAGTATAGGGATGTGATTGTAAGGAAGCAAATGCCTTCAAAATAGCTGATTTATCAGTATTTTACCGAGGACAAACCACCTCCCCAGAGGGGCTAACACCTCTATAATCACAACAATATGACTTTAAATGCTCTCTTTGGGTCCCATATGAAGGTTTCTGACCATTTTCATGAATACATGATTTGATTTTAGAAGGAATCTGAAAGCCTGTTTTCTCACTTTTTGGCCGATCTTCGGACCCCACGTAGGGGGGTTCACGGGGGTCTGAAAAAAATATTTTTGTGATTTCCCGTGTTTTTGGACCCAAATGCATAGTTTGAGCTTGTCCCGGAAGAAAAGTAGATTTATCACCCCCCTCCCCCTAACACAAGGGGGACACACAGGGTAAACTAGTGTATAGGGAAACACACAATTCTAATACCTTACTCTCGTCCTGTAGACACACAAGGGGACATACAGGGTAAACTAGTGCATAGGGAAAACACACAATTCTAATACCTTACTCTCATCCTGCAACACACAAAGGGGTCATAGGTTGAAGTACTCTGAAAATCCATAGATTGAAAGGGTTAGTCAATACAGACTATCCTAGGTTGGTCATATGAGTGTTAGTCATAATGGCAAAGTTATATTCAAAAATGACCAAGGGGTCAGTCAGTAGTGGCTAACCCTAAGTTCATCATTGGTGTGTTGTATTTGTATACCACTAGTTGATGCCACCTGTCATGGCCACTCAGTGGCTCCCCCTGGAAATAAAAAGACTGAGGTGGGTTGGTCAGTACTGACCAACCTGACAATAATAACTGACCTAGGTTGGTCGTATAGGGAGCCAACAAATGACTGACTAGGTTAGGCACTAGTGACTAAGAGGTTGGGCGTATAGGGAGCCTAGGAATATCAGTGTATTGTCATGTTTTAATGTATTCAGGAGTGTATCAACACCTTATACTGCATGGAATTTAAGTGAATTAAATATGATTGAATGAACACTGTTATCATATTTAAGTGTCCTTTAAGGCATCTTCAATTGCTTAAATGCAAAGATTCATGCTGTGTTAGGGAAACACACAGGGGGGCGTACAGTGTAAACTAGCGCCTCAGAGGCATTGAGACACTCCCGGGATGCACCAATGCAGCACTGGCTAGTTACTCGCTGGGGCTGCCTTGGTGCATTGTACTGACAAATGTCATCCTTTAGCAACATCCATCCTTAAAGGGTTAAAGGGAAATGCTACTTGCGCGGAGAATATTGAAATCCTATTGATATTTACATACAACTCTATTTATGTTAGTATGGTGTATTATCGCATAGAACATAGAAAAAAAGACAACGAAATACAATATGGTGCTGCGGTGAAATCTTACTGATTCGCCTCAGCAAAATGTAATTTATAAACGACTAGTATAGCATAGCATGCAGCCCTTAATGGGTTAAATCACAATGTGGCCCTTAAAGGGTTAAAGCAATATGCGGCCCTTACAGGGTTAAAGCAGCATGCTGCCCTTAAAGGGTTAAAGCACTATGCGGCCCTTACAGGCTTCCTTGATGGCACCATGGTTCTGACGGCAAGACACAAGAACTACGCAGCTACCTGCCGCCTTCACTCTCCCCCCATAACGTCCGCCACTGACTGCAGGTACAACCCTACTAAGGATGTGTGTGGAGAGTGACGTGGATTACCCAGGGGGTCGGGCGGGGGCCATTCATTGTTCTGTGACGTCAGAGACAGAACATGGCTATTCATAGGTCCACAAGACCATCATTACTCTGGGTACAAGACTCCGGTGTCTATGGTGTCCATGTGGATCTTGTGGGAGTATATTCTATTTTCAAGACTGGTTTTCATCCATATGGTTAGGACTGATAAATTAATGAAGTAACACATAATATGTCATTGAAACGAAATAAAAACTAAATAACAAGCATGCTTTAACTGATGTTGCATGTATACATCTCAAAGCAGGCTTGAAGCAATGAATGTAAAACACAAAGGCTATTTTACTTAGTAAACCACACATATAGCTGATGTAATATCAATTAAGGCTGACCAAATAAAAAGTATATAACAAATTAATAGATATAATAAATTGTTATTGCCTCATTGCCTCATTGATGCAATACTGTTTTCTTTGTACATTTGTTAACAAATATAACATTCATAAACATTCAAATAACGTTCATAAACCTCGCATAAATAGATTTTTTATTGTGAATAGACAGATTTTGCCTTGGTAAACAGACCAATAAATATGCTGTTCGTCTACTAAATGTCGGCCTAGGTTGTGGTCAAGATGGACATAAATGGAAGAGACCAATGTGCAGTCTATCACCCCTACCATATGGGGCTGACATGAGCATTCCATAACAGAAGGAGTGAACAGAAAGCTTCTCTGTGTGACTCAAATCTCTAGGAGAGGGATCAATCCCCTAGCAGATGTGTAGTCTACATTTCAGATACAACTGCAGAAACTGATTTCCATCATTCAGTTGACATTAAGAAGATGGCTGTGTGGTACAGAGATACACGTGATATGGAGATGGTGCCACCTCTTGTTATAGAATGGGTATGCTACCTGCTGTAGTGACGTCATCTATAGGGAGGATAGCCTACATGGCATGGGGGCCGCCATTTTCTTACTGACCCCTGACTCCAGGGCAGTGCATTATGGGTAAATCTGTTATCAGCCACTGTTCACACCTAGGAACAATGACCACAGATAAGATTGATAAGGCTGATGGGTGGCATCCCACCCTTATCTTAATCATCTTAATCACCTCCCCATTGTCTCAGGTGTGAAGTGAGGGGCGTAGCCTGATTGGGAGACAATACATTAATTACACTCTGACTGACTGATATATGGTCACCCACAGAGGTGTTAATGCTCTATTTTTCTAAGATTTGAAATATTCACATTGCTGTAAGCTTATCTAATTAAAGGTAATTTAATGGGGAAAACATTGATCTAATTTATACAGAAGATAAACAGATAGTAAATGAGAGAGAACCCTCCAAAGTAAACTGCAAGAAAAGGGAATATGGAGACTTGACACACGACTACCTGAGCCTCCTGGTGCATGCCTCTGGAACCAGCATAGGTTCTCTCCCGTATAACTACAAGGTTAGAGACACTCAGGTACAGACTGATGCCGTCAGAGGTCACCCCAGGTAGCACTGCCATACAACAACATGATAACCATGGCAACCAGAGGGGAACACAAATATGTTTATCTCATCAATGAAGCAATGAATGTTTGATCTATATATACATATGTCGCTCCATCCACCTAGGGTCTTATTGATAATCTGGGGCAGGCATGTGGCTGTTGTAAACACAATCCCCAGAATGCTGATAGCATAGAGGCACTGATCCATGCATTGACGTCCAATACTACCCTTAAGGGCTAGATATGGCCGAGCAGCATGGTTGGTTTACAGTTACAATGCCCCAGGGGCATCAATTGCTCTTTTCACAGACTTCACTCATTAAAGGTTAACCACATTAGTTATCATAGTTAATCATTAACTGGATCATTAACTTCATCAATGCTTGACTATTTTCATTGTTTGCAACCATCGTAGTAAAAGGCTCTCTGGCGAATTCTACATTCCGTAGAATTTATTTACTGCACCATAATGCATTATTGCAGTGACTTGATTTTTTTCCGGGTGATAATATTTTGATCTGCTGCGACTCACGGCGTAATGGTTTTGCAGTTTATCATCGTTTGGTGGACACCAGCCGTTTCCGATTTCTTGGTCCGCCCCTGGGTTATATTGGGCAGTAAGGGGGGGGGGGGGGGGGGGGGGGGGGGGGGTGTCTGCCCAGGGCAGTGTTGAGAGCCTCAGGTGGGGAGAAGAGCTTGTTATTACCCCTGTCAGACCTGAATCAATCATTAACAGTGCCATGGACCTTCTGCGCACAAGTTCTGCTTGGTTGAAGGAGTACCGTAAAACCTCGCGTATAAGCCGCGGCTAGTACGTGAATCAGATCGGCGGTGCTGCTTATAGGATCATCCCAGGGTCAGGGTGCGGCTTATACGCAAGTTAGGCTTATAGGCGAGGTTTGATTCTATAATCTATGAAAAGCCATGTCTACCTTGCTATAGCTATACCAGATCTGGCAGCTCCACATAATTGTCTGGCTGCTCTGGACAAGTGGCCTTGACCAATCAATGCTGAAAGAGGTATCGATATAGATTGCTGTACGCACAGAGAAAAGAAACCGCGTCAAAATGGAGTCCAAGTTGCCTCCAGAATGACTCCCCTCTCAAGGAGAGCCCAGGTCGCTTAAGGGAGTCTAGATGACTCTCTGGCTGACCTAAGGGAGTCACCTGGGGGAGTCATATCGCTCTCCGGGTCATATGACTCCCCTAGTTGACTCCCTTAGGTCAACAAGAGAGTCACCTAGGCTCACTTGGACGACCTGGACTCCCCTAAAGAGGGGAGTCATTCGGGAGCAACCTGGCGTCCCTTTTGACACTGTTTCTTCTCTCTGTACAAACTTAACAGTGATTGCCAGCCAATATATCTTGGATTTAGGGCCTATATCAGAAGATGGAAATGCGATTCATTTTAATGAAATCCAACCAAGTTTTCACAATGAGGATTGAATTCAGTTCAATCAGTTAATTAACCATATTGAACTACAAGCTATGAGGTCGATTAACCTATAGAAACACAACCCCTCGGTAAGGCCCACTTTCCTACTTCCAGGATCGTCATACAATATCAATGACGGCTGAATGGCCTCCTTCTGGACTGGTCTAATGATCTGCACACATGGGGATCGGCACTAACAGGTGGGGGGGGGGGGGGGGCACTGGCTCTTTGGGTGTAGGTCCCAACTGCAAAAGTACAGTCTCTTCTAGTTTGTCCTTTGACAGCCCCTTGAAAATGTTTACCATATCTACAGCCCCCTATTTTCTAAGAATTCAGATGACTGTCTTCTGTTAGGAGGACTATTCCATTTAACGTTACTATCAAGTCATGTATGAAATGTAACCATTCATTATTTCTATATCAATTGCGACACCCATGATTCAGTACTTTCCCTTTATTGACAGCCTTTAAGTTTTTACTTTTATGTAATTGACAGCCCCTCAAGCCGTGCACAGGGACAGCTATTCGGGGTCGTTACCGCAGAACTTTGGTACCCATTCCTATCCTGAGTACCCCCCCCCCCCGGGGATCGATAACCTCCCCCCCCCCCTATCACGGCCCCTGATTCACCTTACCCTACCAGGGAAGCCTACTGACTCATTACATGATGGTTTATCACACTGATGCATGAATGCAGATCTGCTATGGCGAGTAACTCGCCAGCGCTGCATGAAGAAGGCATCATGCCAAACCTGTTGAATGCTGCACTGGTGCATCATGCCGACAATTGAAAATGAAAGCATCATGCTGCCCTTAGAGGGTTTAGATGCCGTTAACAAACTGCGCAGCATGGTCGGCTGGAGCCGTGCACGACTTGGAGAATCTGAGATTCCAGGAAGTCGTCTTGTTAAAAGAAACATGGGCGAAGGAAACAGGCTGCGGATCTTAGAAGCCAATTTGTAGACCAGATTTCTCTTTTGTTTTCATACAAAGTAACCTTGATTGAGGTTGGCAGGGTTCTTGGAATCATACAGGTGTATTTCCGGTCAGATAGATGATGTGGACATCTAGGGTAACGGGGTCAAATATGTTATTTTGTTAAATCGACGTGTGTGTCTGCTCACTATGTATGAACATACCATGAACCATGAAGACCATAGAGTCCACACAGGTGTAAATACTCCCTAGAATATAAATCTATTATTTTCTCACTTTATTTCATTTTCAAATCCTTGTTTATGCATGCCCATGATGTCCCTGGAACTCCTACTATGGTAACCCCCCCCCCCCCCTCCTACCCCACCCATGGTTCCGGTATATTCTACAGACCATGTCCATCATTCAGGACCCCCGCCTGGTGTACCCAGTTAGAGGTGAGTGGTGGAGGTCACCAGAGGTCAGCTGAGGTCACAGCCCCACTTTGAGACACCAAGGTCACCAGGGCTGCCTACAACGCAACACAGAGCACCTCACGGGAGACGTGCACACGTCTCTCACTCTGCAGGGAATGTTTAAACTATGTGCAATTGACGATAGCATATATGAGTTTACAAGCCAGGGGTAAAGCATGGTACAGGCATCCTCTTTGGTTGACTGCTCACCAAAAATATTGCTTGTCTGCAATGAGTGAGCTATGATGTTGGAGCATTGCCTTTGTATAGTCTGCAGCATTAAATAGGAGTTAGTATATTATTAAAGGACAAGTTAAAGCTACTTAAACCATGTACTGCTTTTTGAGCTGCTCTGTCAGTTGCTGTGTGAGCTTCTGTGTGACCTGTTGTGTGTGCTGCTGTGTGAGCTGCTGTGTGAGCTGCTGTGTGAGCTGCTGTGTGAGCTGCTGTGTGAGCTGCTGTGTGAGCTGCTGTGTGAGCTGCTGTGTGAGCTGCTGTGTGAACTGCTCTGTGAGCTGCTGTGTGAACTGCTCTGTGAGCTGCTGTGTGAACTGCTGTGTGAGCTGCTGTGCGTGCTACTATGTGAGCTGCTGTGTGTGCTGCTGTGTGAGCTGCTGTGTGAGTTGCTGTGTGAGCTGCTCTGTGTGCTGCTGTGTGAGCTGCTCTGTGAACTGCTGTGTGAGCTGCTTTTTGAGCTCCTGTGTGAGCTGCTGTGTGAGCTGTTCTGTGTGTTGCTCTGTGAGCTGCTGTGCGTGCTACTATGTGAGCTGCTGTGTGAGCTGCTCGGTTAGCTGCTCTATAAGCTGCTCTGTGTGCTGCTCTGTGAATTGCTCTGTGTGCTGCTCTGTGAGCTGCTCTATGAGCAGCTCTATGAGCTGCTCGGTTAGCTGCTCGGTTAGCTGCTCGGTTAGCTGCTCTATGAGCTGCTCTGTGTGCTGCTCTGTGAATTGCTCTGTGTGAGCTGCTGTGTGAGCTGCTGTGTGAGCTGCTCTATGAGCTGCTCGGTTAGCTGCTCGGTTAGCTGCTCTATGAGCTGCTCTGTGAGCTGTTCTGTGAACTGCTGTGTGAGCTGCTGTGTGAGCTGCTGTGTGAGCTGCTGTGTGAGCTGCTCTATGAGCTGCTCTATGAGCTGCTGTGTGTGCTGCTCTGTGAGCTGCTCTGTGAGCTGCTATGTGTGCTGCTATGTGAGCTGCTGTGTGTGCTGCTGTGTGCTGCTGTGTGTGATGCTGTGTGAGCTGCTGTGTGTGCTGCTGTGTGAGCTGCTGTGTGTGCTGCTGTGTGAGCTGCTGTATGTGCTGCTCTGTGAGCTGCTCTGTGAGCTGCTCTGTGAGCTGCCCTGTTAGCTGCTCTGTGAGCTGCTGTGTGAGCTGCTCTGTGTTCTGCTCTGTGTTCTGCTCTGTGAGCTGCTCTGTGAGCTGCTCCGTGAGTTGCTCTGTGATTCTAGGCAGCAGGGACTGGAGCATGTCTAGTACTAAGTGTTGGAGCTGCTCTGTGAGCTGCTCTTCTCGCTGGTTCTACGCAGCAGGCCTGGAGCCGAAGGTTAGCTGCCCCTCCCTCCCTCCCAGACAGTTACCATAGCAACCAGCACAACGCCAGACACTCATCACGCCGTCCTGGCACACCGCCAGCCGCCGGCGTGACGTCACAGCCTCATTAGCATAGTGTTGCCGCGCTGAGCTGTGATTGGGTGAAACCGAGGGTGGGGCCATGCTGTGTGTACGATGGGGTTCCAAGATGGCGGCCTAGTTTACCCACATGGCATTTTGCTGATGCAAGACACTGCAATGAGTGAATTCTTCCTGAAGCTCTGATGAAATCAAATCTTATGATGATTTCTCTCCCAGTATTAAACTCCCTAACAGAGCCTAGATTGTATTGGCAGTAGTAGAGGAGGAGGCAGTTGGGGCTGTGGAATTTTCCCATTCAATGTCAGAGGAGACGGCTGTGGTAAACATTGTCTAGGTAGACAAGGGCCCCAGACTGGTAAATGTGACAAGGTGACAAACCCCTGTTTCAACCCTTGGGACAAGGGACCCCAGGTAAGGGACAAGGGAATGCTGGAGGTAGGCGACATCGGTCAAGAGCCACGAGACCTACCATTTTAAATCAACACGGGACAAGGCCTATATTTCCTAGAAGTGACAAGGGATATTGGTATTTCTTAAATTCGACAAATGACACAACTACCCCCGGTCTGGAGCCCTAAGACAGGAGGTGGGGTGCTGCAATGTATGCAGCATGCTCCAGGCAGGCAGACGGGGCAGGGGGGGAGGTGGGAGGGGGAGGGGGAGGGGGTAGGGGGGAAAGGCCTCCAGGGCTGCCTGCAATGTCGTGCAGAGGACGTGTGAGGTCAGGGGAACCAGGGGAGGGTTTGGCATGGTAGGAGTCTGGGTGGAAAAGGCAATGGAGGAAGGAACATAAAAACAAATGGTTAGTGCAAATGGAAGGTTTTAATACTGCTCTATCTAACAATGAGTAATATAATAACTGCAGGCGAACAAAACTTGTGCATCCGACAGTCATCTTTTGGAATCAATTGCAATTTAAACTATGAAAAATATGAAGAATCTGAAAACCACTCCTAGTCTATTCTGGAAGATATCAGAGTAGCCTATAGACCGGCATTGTAGCCTATAGACCGGCATTGCATGGTCAGGAATAATCTCTGGGTGTGTGCTTGTGAGGTGGGGGGGGGGGGGTGATTCTAGCGGAGACAGCAGCTTGGTGCCTGCAGTCTAGACATGTACAGCATGTATACTGGGGCCTTATTTGGTCTGGTCTGGTTGGGCGGCGGTAGTTCTCAGTACAAGCCGACCACAGGAGATGGCTGCGGCTTCCTCTTCCTGTCCCCCCCCCCCCCCCCCCCACACACGCACACAGTCATACATCTGCATGCTACTACTATACCAACCCTCACCTCACTTCTCAGGCTCCCTTCTGGATGATTCATGGGGTGGCTAAGGCTAGGGCCCTAGACGGGGGGTAGCTGTGTCACTTGTCGATCCTAAGAAATGACAATTTCCCTTGTGGATCCTAAGAAATGGGTCTTGTCCCTTGTCGATTTAAAGGTGTAGGTTTGTACCTTGTCGCCAACCCCCAGCCTGCCCTTGTCCCTTGTCTATAAGGGCTAAAACAGGCCTTGTCGAATTCACCAGTCTGGGGCCCTAAGGCTGGTACAGGGGACTAGGGTAGATTCATCTGCAGTCAGACACTTGGTTTTTGGTTATTCGCATTCTAATATGTTTATTTTGAATTGAAGTGTCATTCGTTGCAAAAACAAAAACACTTGAAATCGTAGTAGCATGAATAACCTCAACTGTTATTGTCCATCTCAGGGTGTCCGACTCATGCTGAGTCTACCCTATATACAGCGGTCTGGACCTGGCTCCTAGCTGATTCCCCATGTTGCTGAATTTAAGAAATAGCCATGTTGTCTGTCACCTTTATCCACATCTGATTGTCGCCCAAATAAGACACTAACATATCCCATGTTGGATTATTGAAAAATATCACAATATAAGATATTGTATAAATATATAATGTCACTTATAATTGTCCAGTATGTGTAGCATGTATTTCAAGACATACCCATGCCGCCATGTCGAATGTAAATGTCCCGGCCCCTGGTGGTGAGGCGCTCTTTGCGTCCATGTACTTCCGGTCACGTGTGGCTAACGAGAACCGCCTGTTGCACCCACTGACACAGCAGTGTTTATAATCCACAAGTATTGTTAACCCTTTGAGGCACGCATATGATACGTTAGTCCATCATTACCTACATCATCAGCAAGCTTGGATGCAACCCTGGCGAGTGACTCGCCAGTGCTACTCTCATGCAGATTTGTATACATGTAGTCCTGTAGAGTTGCTGGAAACGTGAGCAGGATTCTCGAGGTATTATTCTGTACATGTAGTACATGTAGTACAGCGTAGGTGGCAGCACACATACCTCAGTCCATGTATACCTCCACCACAGCCATACCTGTGGTAAATACCGCCTCAACATGTCGCCTCAAACAAAGTTGCTGTTTTACAGCCAATTCTGTACAGCCCCCTTCTCCCGTTGGTACACGGAGCTTAGTATTTTCTGAAAATAGTGCTGTCGTGTTGCCTCAAATGCAGGAGCCATGATTATGACATGTGCCATGGGAGCCCCTGGTGACAACGCAATTGCCCATGGAGATATTGGTTCACATCTTGGCTGAACTCACCTATCAAAATCAATAAACTTTGAATCCTCCTGGTTTCCACATTTACCACCACTTTTACAAATCACAGTGGAAAGCAATGAAGATAGCAGCAGTCTCACCACACATGTTATAGTTTTATTACCCTGCTAATTTACTAAAAAGTTTGGGTATCCAGTCCAGCTGTGGGCTCATTAAGGGAAGCACTTTGTCGGCCTCGCCAGCAGGTCCCAGATTCAGTTTACTAAGTGCACCCGTGTATAGGCGTCTAGCTGGATGCATTATCAGCCAATGAAATAATTCCCTGGCCTTCACTGCGGAATGCTTAGGGTGCATTATGTAACAGCTGGTACCCATGTGACCGCTGTTATCAGTGCTTGTCTCGCCAATACCAGATCGAGCAATGGATGCGCCCACAGGGCGACCAGCCTGACCCCTATAAAGCAATATGATGACTCAGCACATTTGTCTGAGTGTGTGGTCGGCACAGTGGGTGAACCGCCTGGTATCAGTTGAGGCATGTTTCTACCATAACAGGGAACTACAATGGGGGCCCTTGATGGGGGGGGGGGGGGGTCCCCATGTCGCATGTCGATTTTAAGAAATGCCCATGTCCCATGTCACTAATGAAAAACCCATGTCGCTAGTGTCACTAGGGGGGTGCTTGGGGATGCAGGCCCCCAGAAAATTTAGGAATTTTCCTATGAAATTGGCGCATTCAGAGTGGTTTGAATCTGGTTTGAATCTATATTTTCAGAAAAATTTGGATTTACACTTAAATTGGTGTGTTTTGAGGGAGTTTGAGCTTGTCATTTGAGAAAAATTTGGGAATTTTACTGTGAGATTAGTGAATTTTAGGACTTTCTGTGAGATTAGTGAATTTTAGGACTTTCTGAGGTTGTGAGGCTATTCACATCCATGTCACTAAGGCCAATGTCGCATGTCAGACTTAAGAAATGCTCCATGTCCCATGTCGATTTTAAGAAATGACCATGTCGCCATGTCGGATTTAAGAAATGACCATGTCGCCATGTCGAATTTAGGGGTCTAGGGCCATACAATGTGTAATGTGGGAGTGTCCCTACACGGGGTGCCTACCACCTTCCATGTATACCAGGTATCAGGTAATACACTGTTAGCATACCTGTGTATAACTGTATAGAGAGGGGCATGAACAGGGGACTTCCCCGGCAGGGTATACTGAGGGGGGAGGTGGTACTTATCTTGGCTGAGGAGCTGTCTGTGGTCACAAAAATGAAGATAATTATAATAGATAACGTTTATTTCAATTGGCTGTTATTACCATTATTAGATATCAGATGCAAGATGAATATTATTGCTGTATTATCCATGTACAAGGTGTCATGGCGGCCCCCATGTGCTGCCACGTGGGCTGCTGCTGCTGCTGCGGCACAGGTGGCCAGTGTCAGCTCTACATGTGCCGTAGGTGAATGCTGGGCCCGGGGGGGGGGCACTTGAATTTTTTCGGACAGGGGTGTGCGGCTGGACCTCTGACAACCCTTACTCTTGTTAGGGCGATTTTGATGCCAAAAAGTTACCCTTGTTAGGGCATTCTCGGCCAAAAGTGCCTAGGTTTTGGTAAAAAAGCAATAACATAGACCATGTTTGTGTAAATCTGCAGAAAAATTACCCTCATGCAGAAGGATTTTGTCGAAAACTGCAATAGTTTTGGAAACTGGCAAATATTGGTGAAATCTCAGACATTTTTGAGAAAAAGTGTTAGGGCGATTTTCATGAACGTAGACCCTTGATAGGGCGATTTTCCCTTGATAAGTGGACCCTTGTTAGGGCGATTTTGTAGAAAAAGTAGCCTTCCCAGCTGCATACAAAATATACTAAGTGCCCCCCCCCCCCCCGGGTGCTTGGCACGCTGTAGGCTCTGGTGCTGGCGGTGCTGGCGGTGTTGGGCATGGAGGATCATGTTCTAGGTTTTATCAATTATCTGTAATTTGGTCTGGTAGCGCTGCCCAGTTGCTAGGTGCAGTGGCATCAGTGAAAGGACAGGGGAAATATGATTTCCCAGGGCTGGTAACAACTGTCTGATAATGGAAAATATCACGAATATAGTATCAAATTCCTTAAGCACTGAGAAGTGGTGATCCAAGTGTACGCTGATGGAGGGGTGCTGGAAGGGGGGGTGGGGGGGGGGGGGTGGCAGGATATCGAGGTGAGTCAGACAGAGAGGTGATATTGTGTCTACAGTCTAGTGTACTGGGTCCCAGCTGTACTCACTGACACACACACACACAACACACAACACACACCACAACGCACACCACAACGCACACACACACACACACACACACAACACACACACACACACACAACACACGCCCAACCCGTGTGTTGTGTGTGGGTGTGTGTGTGGGTGTGTGTACATGGTACACCCACCCACGTGGGGGACCACACCTTGAAGCACTATTATGGCTACCGTAGCACGTTTGTATAGGAATCTGGAGCTATGCCCACTGGGTCCGCCATTTTAAATGTTGCTGGTTGCTGTTAAACCCACTGATAAGACATACCACTATGGGTACAAATAGGGGACAAGCAGGGGACATGCCTGTAACAGTCTTATCAGCTCTTATCAGTGCATGTCGCCGTAACCAGCACACCTCCATCCAGATTCCTATACAAATGTTCTCCCCTTAACCCACAGTGGAGGGCTAAGACAAAGGTATTCACACCTTGGTTATTTCTACTTAGACTCACATAACCTCACAACTGTGGTTTAAAACAGATAGACAATGGTTATATGAGGCTAACTCTTAACTCTAACACTTAGACTCTCATAACCATAGTCTATCTATTACATACACATGACCCATCCACACCTTGGACCCCCTCCCCCAACCCCAACCTCAACACAGGGCTAGTCCATTGTGCAACATGATCAAGATACCATATGGTATATTGCGGGCCTGGGGTGGGTTCGCCAAAGCATTCATTCATTGTGTATATTTCTATTTATAATGGCGGTGTAAATCTGAGTGTATCCTGGACCATTATCCACCAGATGAATCCTCAACCCAGATTGTATGTCTACCGTAGATGAATGAACACTGCTGTCGGTGCATTAGCCGTGGTTGAATGGAGATGAGGGATGCCCGGGGGTATCATAGGGGGCGCGGAGTGCGGTATGTAGGGGAGGGCATGGGGATGTCCTGGGCCCTTCGTGGGGCGGGGGGGGGGGTCCCCAAGTCCCGTGTCGATCTTAAGAAATGCTCATGTCGCCATATCGATCTTAAGAAATTCCTCATGTCCCTTGTCACTATCTATTTTTTCCTCCTGCCCCATGTCACTATCTATTTTCCCCTCATGTCCCATGTCACTAGGGTAGAAAAAGGTCCATGTCGCCATGTCGAATTCAAGAGTCTAGGGCCATTGTCCTGCCTGCAAAGGGATACTTACATTGTACTACATATACAACAGTGATATACGCTATCATGGGGGGGGGGGGGATGGATGAGAGGGGGAGGGTTCACAATGTCGCATGTCGATTTTAAAGAAATGGTCATGTAGCATGCATTTGTTTACTTAATAATGGTCATGTTTCATGTCGATTGCAGAAAATGTTCATGTCCCCTGTTGCTACATTTTAACCCTTCCGTCACCTGTCACTAGACCTATTAAATGTCCGATGTCCAATTTAGGAAAACACCACGTCGTTGTGTCGAATTTAGGGGTAATCCCATAGGCATAAGGGATACATTGTATGTTATTCTAGCTACCATAGGGGGCAGGCAGTGCAGTCTATAGGGGAGAGGTCTATGGGTAGAGGTCTATGGACGTGTGTCTGGCCCGCTCAGGTCACCTATTATCGCCCTGATACCCGCAGCTTGTTACCAGCTGGTGTCGGCCGCTGGTACCTGTCAGCGCACATTAAGGTCACATTAAGGTCACATTTAGGTCACGTTATAGGTCACGTGACGCACCAGCTGCTGTCACACCCTCTAAGGGCCGCATCGTGTTTTAACTCTTTAATGATGCAGCCCCAGTAACCGGCGAGTTACTCAGTCTCACCAGGGCTGCATTCATGCATCATGACGATTAAGGGCATGATGCATTAAGGCATCATGCCCCCTTAAAGGCTTAATATGCTAATGCATTTAGTCTCCCATGGGAGTGATGCATGAAAGTACTATGCGGCCCTTAAAGGGTTAAAGATGTACACTCCCATGCAGCACTGCCCTCAGGCGGCAATGTCGTGAATTAGGCAACTATTGCACCTGATGACCTAACATATCAAAGTCAACCAACACATTGAACTGGAGGCAAGGTTAGGGAGTGATCATTTTTTATCAACAGGGGGGGGGGTTGGTTTGGGGGGGGGGGGCAAAAAAATTTGGACCCCTTGACCGGGGGGGGGTGTAAAAAATTTGGACCCCTCTTGGGGGGGGGTCAAAAAAATTTAACCTGTTTTGGGCCAAAAAGCCCGCGCGTTACTATGCTACAAAGGGCCCGCGCGCGCGCCGATTTCCGACCCTTAGGGGGGGGGGTAAAAAATTTCGACCCGTTGACCGGGGGGGGTGAAAAAAATTTTGCGCGCTCCGCACGGAAAACCACCCCCCCCCTGTTGTTAAAAAATGATCACTCCCTTAAGGTGCGGCGTTCTGCCTCTGGGTAAAGTGTTAGCATCGTCCACTACCACTGTACCAGGAAAAGTGTGGGGGAATGTGCACTCAGTCATAGGGCCCAGTCTAGTGGGTATAGACCCCTAAATTCGACATGGCGACATGACCATTTCTTAAAATCGACATGTGACATGGGGCTTAGTGATATACAGAGAAATCCCTCATTTGGAGTGCAGTAGGTTACCCAACTTTCTCTTCAAGTTTTTGGCCCTATAGATTGTCAATTTTACTAAATTTTCCAGGGGGCCTGCGGCCCCAAGATCCCCATATATTAATTCCTTAGTGACACTAGTGACATGGCTTTTTCCTTAGTGACATGCGACATGGTCATTTCTTAAAATCGACATGCGACATGGTGACCCCCCCCCCCCCCAACTACCCCCCCCCCCCCCCAGCCTAGTGCATTCATTGCTGCAGCTTCCTACTAGTGCTCCTGTTTGTTTACGTGATGTCTGTTTACCAACAATATGCCTGCATGGACGTGCCTAATGGAGAGTTATGTGTTTCACTTTGCCTCTGAGTATGAATGTGAATGATGCTGTTATCATGCACAGTTATTATGATATAAAGTTAACTACATCAATATCATATAGACCCGTAACATGGTAACAAGGTAACATGAATATAACAACGGTTACAAATTTAATAAACATCATGAAGATGATTATGCTTTGTTAATTTGAAATAATAATGATAAAAAAAATATTAAAAAAGAAGACAAGCTGGGGAAGCTGCAACATAATGTCGGGTTACATTTGTATAGTTAGGTTCATACATACCAGTGCAGCTCCTGTTTGTTTACGTGATTTCTGTTTACTAACAATGTGCCTGTTTGTAAACAAACACCATGTTGTCTGTATGGACGTCAGGACGGGTAGATTAGAGACATACACCCACGCATAGTCCGCCCAGACCGTAGGTTTACAGTAGATTCTACAGTTTACCTACATTGTAGATTCTACAGTTAACCTATTTAAGGTGGGTAGTCCCCATAGTGTAGAAGTAATTAGATTTCGTCAGGATTTTCGCCATGAGGCCCATATTAGAAGTAGTCTCAAATGGTGTAAAGAAAATAGGGGGGTCCCCAGCTAGTTTCTGAGATATCTGGCTTTGAGTTTGGAGTGATCTATAATAGGATCATATTGAGATAGTACATATGTGCATGGAATAGCATCTTAAAGTAATTAACTTTCCCTACAGTTCACTCAGGATATAGTTTATAATCTTTTACACCCAAAGACAATATTTTGAACATATGGTCCCCTGCATATTTTAAAGGTTTTTGGTGTTTGAAATAAAAAATATATAAATGGAGCACACAGTCTTGTTGTGGTATAGGTATAGCTTTCAGCATGCCTACTATCAGAGCCCCAGTAGAGTAGGGGTAAAGCCTTAGACTCCCATGCAGGAGACCCTGGGTTCAAGGCTCGGTCAGGTCTTGGAGGGTAATTTTGACAATACATGAAAATATATATCTGATAAACCAAAAGATGACCAAAGGCACCCCTGGTGCCTATTGAGACAATTACATGTGCATATGCGCACTGACCTGCGCAGTTAACGTGTTTGCAATGGGGTCTAGCCACCTTAAACTGTACATCTACAGTATAATCTACTGTGCAACTGATTACCAACATTTTACTGTGTACATTGAAGTACTAATAGGCCATTAAACGAGTAAGCCTTTAACCCTTTAAGGACGACATGTTACCTAACAATGACGCAAGGCCAAAAATAATTTTCTTATTTCAAGAAATTAAGATAAATAAATTCGCCTGGCGGACAACTGACTAGTTTAAAGAAAAATTAGTTGTCCGACAGGCGAGTTTATTTCAAATGAGAAAAACAAATTTGGCTGTGCATTTGTCATATCAGTGCTTCTGTAAGCAGTGTTTGTTTACATGGCGGGTGTTTAATAACAGCCTACATGTTTGTAAACACAAACACCATGGCAGTACATGGACTACTAGTATACTGAATCTGGGACCTGCTGGCCAGGACCCCAACTGTGAGGTCATTATGGTCCACATTGATAATATCAATTAAAACATAGACAACACCTCACCTAAGTGTCATTTAAAGACACTATCAGTATGGACGTCATATAAACTGCACCTACGCTCCACAGTTCCAGACCCCGCCCAGACGGTTCACTGCTTAATGACCAGACGTCACGGAACACTAATCAACTTTTCATGAAGGTCAATCAATGTAGCCATGTAAATTATACATAAAAAAGCTTGCTCGTGACAAACGCCTGTTCTGTCTGGTCTTCTTGTTGAGCTTTTATCCAGTAACCTATTGTTGAATGTGTTGTTAACATGTCCGTCTAACTCTAAACTTTATTATTCCTGTAACTTTAATATATTGGAACATGCTTTCATTTCCGTAGGCAAACATGTCGCACGGACTTCAAAACAAATCGGTGGGGGGGGGGGGGGGTGGTATGGCGAAACTGTGAGTCGTATAATTGGGTAGAGGTCATACGAGTAATGGACAATATTATGACATCATTAAAGTACTCAATCAGTTTCTATATTGGTAGTCCCCATTGCACGCCCACATAACCTAGTAACTTCAATTATAGACCGCCTCCACCACGACCGACCGGATATCAAATCTCTTTCGAAACTAGTATAATTAAATTTGCGCCAATAAGCAATATCGGTAATTGTATATTATTGTATGTGTGTCCTCAGGTGACCTGGTAGTCCTGCCGGAGTGTGGGAGGACACCCGAACAGCACCACTCTGTTTGATAACAGGGACTCAGTAGGGTAGATTCACCATGTACCGGACACACACACATATACAGAGTCAAATATGTTATACGGAGATGTGTCGGGAGTAACATGCCGGTACGTATGTAACAGTACACTCTATAAGGGAGTGGTCATTTTTTAACAACAGGGGGGGGGGGGGGGGGATTTGGGGGGGGGACCAAAAAAATTTGGACCCCTTGAAGGGGGGGACCAAAAAAATTTGGACCCCTCCCCTCGCGAAAATCCACCGACCCCCCCTGTTGTTAAAAAATGACCACTCCCTAAGTGGTATTCTCATGAGAAAAGAAAAAAAGAGAAAAAAGAACAAGTGTCCGACTCAGGGGTGTGTCCACTTCAAGGTGAATCTACCCTCCACCATGCATAAAAGCTGTGTGGCTTTTGGGAGGTGTGGGTGTGTGTCCGATTCACGGTGAATCTACCTTTCACCACACACGCACTGCCATGCGTTTTGAAGGGGAGGTGCGGGTATGTATGTCTGATACATACACGCACTACCCGCGATGTGGCTATTGGGAGGTGTGGGTGTGTGTCCGACTCAGGGTGAATCTACCTTTCACCAAGCACACAGTGCTGTGTGCCTATTGGGAGGTGTGGGTGTGTGTCCGACTCAGGGTGAATCTACCCCCCACCACGCGCACCGCTGTGTTGGGAGGTGCGGGGGCCGTGCAAGGCGCGGGCAGCATTGCATCACCCTGCCCACACCAGCCTCGGCCAGCGTCTATCCTATGTGGCATAGAATAGCTTTGGGGTGGGTGTCCGAGACTGTGCCCACACCGCACCCCGCACTGCCTCCCGTTACTACTGTTAGTACTGATAGCGGGATGTAGGGTAGGAATACTAGTACTACCAGATATGGGAATAATTAGCCTTCAATGTAAAAGATGTATTATATTGTTTGATTAAATTCAGGTAGAAATGTTCTGATGTTTATGTCAACAACACGTCCTCTCATAGTGCATATGTACCCTGGCGGATCAGGGTGTTGCTTATTTGAGTGAGGTTTGTTTACAAATACGACATGTTGATATTTACATCCAGGTAATATTGCTGCCTTCCCTGTTTGTTTTAACTTTTTTTTCGCAGATGAATTTTAGCCCATCCTCCCTTTGACGCAGTTCCAGACTGATGCAGTCTAGCAGCTTATTACATATTTATATCCTGAACTCTCGCCAAAACACACCTTGGCCAATGGTGAGGCCGCCATATCTCCAGACCGGCTCTTTTTTACTTTCTCCCCCAATTATTTCATTTCACTTTTAGAAATGTCCATGCTAGGGTGTCAATCATCCAAATGGCCCTAGACCCTTAAATTCGACATGGCGGCATGGACCCTTTTTGGCCCTAGTGACATGGGACAGGAGGAAAAAATAGATAGTGACATGGGACATGGGGAATTTCTTAAGATCGATATGGCGACATGAGCATTTCTTATGATCGACACGGGACATGGGGAGCCCCCCCCCCCCCCCCCCATCAAGGGCCCCATCCAAGCAAGCTGTGCAAGCACATACCAATAGAAATAACGCCATTTTTAACATTCATATTTGTAATTGTGAGAAGCTTCACCAATCCCTACACATTACAGATATGAAATGATAAAATAATAAATGCTGACTTACAAATTTGATGAGTTGAGTCGGGCTGTCCATGAGACCACCATGCGGGAGGTGCCCGTTGTGCGGTGCCGGCTGCTGTCTGGTCATGGAGTCTCCTGGTGAGGTGATGAGAGGCTGCTGTACCTCCCCTACTCCTCCTGTCTGTCCGCCTCCAGGGGCCGCGCTTAACTCGCCTCTACTCCCCATGCCTCTCCAGGTAGTGGTATCAGTGTGTATGTGGTGTGTAGAAGGGTCTAGTACTAATAGTAGTACTGGGTTGTTGGTACACAGTAGGGTTGTGTGTCTATAATGTATAATGAATGAGTCAGGTGCCTGTTCCTGTTGCTCCTCTCACGGCTACTAACAGTGTTTACTAACACTGCCCGCCTCACCCATCCGCCTTTACTACACTACTAGTCTGTGTACACACGTGACCGCTCTCAGCCAATCACAGAGCAGTATGGGAGTAATGAATGTGACCATTCACGATGACGCATGGCGGCGGGAAAGGCAGTGGGTGCGGTGGGCACGTGAATGGTGGTGGGGAGGGGGGGGGGGTAGGATTTTGGTACCAGTGGGCGCAGGCATGTATCTATGGCATAGGGGTGGGGGTGTGGAATAACATCATTTTCCACTATTGTTTTCATATTTAGGGGTGGGATTATGGTACAAATCTACCAGTAGCGGGGCTGATAGGCGGGTAGGGCCCGGGGGGAGGGGGATGGGGGGGGGGGGGAGAGGTGGGATTTAGGTACCACTACTACGTCGCCACACCAGATGGAACCAGATAGAAGAAGGTGTATTGCAAGGTGGTTATTATGATTAATACGCAGCAGGCAGGAAGCAGGCAGGCAAGGAGAGGCGTGGGAGTGAGTGAGAGAGAGAGAGAGAGAGAGAGAGAGAGAGAGAGAGAGAGAGAGAGGGAGAGAGAGAATGAGAGAGAGAGAGAGAGAGAGAGAGAGGGGCAGACAGACAGAGAGACAGCGACAGACAGAGACAGGCAGAGACAGACAGAGACAGACAGAGACAGGCAGAGACAGACAGAGACAGACAGAGACAGACAGAGACAGACAGAGACAGACAGAGACAGGCAGAGACAGACAGAGACAGACAGAGACAGACAGAGACAGACAGAGACAGACAGAGACAGACAGAGACAGACAGAGAGGCAGGCAAAGAGGAAGGAGGACAGAGTAGCAGACCCAGACTGGGAAGTATACCATCTGATACCAAATTTTCCTTAGAAGGAAAGATCCTCTACACACCACAAATTGCGTGGGGGAGGGGGGAGGGGACCTTTCTAATCTGAATTATTAAACCTTGCACCTAATAACTGGGTTCTATATATAATATGGGAGTGCACCCAAAGCACAAATGCGATCAGGACTTCGCTATAACTGTACCTAATGATAATTTAGAAAAAAAGATAAATGTTTGTAAAAAGAAATAAATGGAAGCAGACAAGGAGGATAGCAGGGAGGCAGGTCGTGGGGGAGAGGCAGAGCAGTGACAGTAGTAGGAGGAGACGCAGGGTGTATGACATAGACGCGGTATAGAGTATTGAATAAGTAATATCCAGGCCTGGGTAAGGGGGGGGGGGGTGTCTGAAGGCGTGTTTATGTTGCAGCTACATGGTGTATACGGGACTAGCGCATCCTGGTACCTCAGGTAGTCGGGGGCTAAATCCCTATCTCCTTATCATGCTAATCCCCTCCCCTCACACCTAGAACAAAGGTGCTGATAAGAAATTCACCCATGATGCACTGCTCTGGAGTCGGGGGCCTATCCACAATGCATTGCTCTGAGTCAAGATGGCGGCCCCCATAGCCTAAAGCGCTAGTGCCCTATATGATGTCAGTGTGTGCACATGGACATATCTTTTACTTCCCTGTCGTGATGGGTGTGTGACAATAACCTGGCATCCTGATAACTCCCATACACAGGATTTCAGGTTCCTGGAAACCATCCCCTATCTAGTAATGTGCATCTACACCGTCATATCCATGACATCTATGGTCACCGTCCCCTCTGCCTCTCTCTGTCTGTCTCTGTCTGTCTGTCTCTCTCACTCTCCCTCTTCCACACCCACTATTATGTGTAATCCGTAACTCCTTACATGTAATATAATGCTGAGTCAAAAACATTTCCAGTATTATATAGACTCAGCATTAAAGAATTTTCTTAAGACATTCCTAACCCCCCCCCCCCCCACGAGTATTGGGCCAAATAAAAAAAAAGTGTGTTTCAGGTTACCCGACCCTACCTAGTAAAACAGGGCCGACCCTAGACATTTTTATGCAATTTTGAAAAAAAAAAAATTTGGTCATTTTGGGGCTATTTAGGGGTCGATTTGATAGTTCATGAGTCGAAGCGGTCATTGCCGAGTAGGCATTGAAGTTCGCGAGTCGATTTCTGGGTACATTTCAGGCAAAAGTAAAAGAAAAAAATCTAAAAAAAAAAAATAAAAAAATCCGACCTTCCTACTCTAGATTTTCAGACCATGTAACCTGAAACACACCTTTCTTTTTTTTTAGCCTTGTCTAATCCATATAATAGGCCCGGCGCATTCCTATTTTATGCCGTTTCAAGAGCTGCTTCGTGGAACTCCTGCCCAGGATATAAAGAGCCACCATATCACCTTAAAGACCACATCCGGAGGTTTTGAGTAATATGAGAAAACCAGAATATGCCACTGCAAACATAATGTTTTAAATAATCCTTTAATAAACATTGCATGAATATGTGGATACAGTTGTATTTCTAGCAAAAGTTTGGAATCTCTCTAAATATTCAATTGATCAATGTGTGCTTTCTTCACTATTCACAAGGGGGCATTCCTGTGCATGGTCATTTGCGAGGCTGTTGCTAGGGACAGAAGTACATGTGTGAGGTGTGTGTGTATGGGGCGGGGGGTACTCTAGGTTCCCCCCCCCCCCAACACACACACACCCACCAGTTGGTGACTGCACTAGTACTGAATGGACATACACCATAATGATCACTTTCACCCCCTCCCCCCCCCCCCCCCGGCACAGCCGGTAAATGCATGGTGTTGTGTACCTGTCCCTCCACTGTACATTGTATATAGGGCAGATTCGTGGTACATACAGCCCATACAGTATCAGCCACGTGGCTTTTGTTTGACCCCACAGTTCTATTATTAGGTGCAATCTACAAATCAAATCTCCCTATACATTGTAGGAACAGTCAATAGTTAGCTTATCACTTATGGTGGTTAGTTGTGTTTGTAGGCAAAACTACAGGGGGTGATTGGACAGTATTTATAGGGAGTTGAACATTGTAAAGTTATGTGTTGGTGGCTATGGCCATGTAATATATCTAGTGCACTAAAGGGTTTGGGGCATAGTGGTCTGTAAGAGCAGGAAATAATGATGTTCT
This sequence comes from Harmothoe impar, assembly GCA_947462335.1. Taxonomy (NCBI): domain Eukaryota; kingdom Metazoa; phylum Annelida; class Polychaeta; order Phyllodocida; family Polynoidae; genus Harmothoe; species Harmothoe impar. Next base: position 8,508,022 of record OX381711.1, on the reverse strand, counting down.
GATATGGATGACTAGGCTAACTACATTGGCCTCCATAGCAGGTACTAGGGTAACTACAAATACATGACTAGGCTAGCTAAGTTACTGGTGAAGGGGATAGATGGACCTATATGATGATATAAAATAACCTCTCAGTGCCTGTTTAGGACCCTTATGGGATGTGCATTAGTCATATTGGTACGGAGATATAACATAGTGCATGTGTATAGGATTAGTTAGCCTAGTCATTTCTCCTCACAACAGACTGAGTTAGCCTAGTCACATCAACATAGTTAGCCTAGTCTTCAATCATTATTTCAGGCTGATTTCTCTATCATTGCATTGATTCAATGAGGCTAGCAGTTACCTACACGACCACATATTCTTAAACTAAGACTCTACCAACTATCATGTAAGAATATCAAATATTTACAGTGCAAATAGACAAAATCTGTTGGCATTGCTTAACCACCAGCGGCCATGATGGATCAGCTAACTACAGATTCCAGGACGTGTATGGGGTGGGAGCATGGGGTGGGAGTAAGACCCCCTCCCCTGCTCCCATACAGTGCCCCGTTTTGACCACTGCAGAGGTTGGGTGGGGAGGTGGGGGAGGTCACTCTAGTTTGTTGAGCTATCTCTCGTATTATAAAGGGTACCGGATTTGAGGTTTGCACATACATACAATTAGTATAGGAAGTATGGAGAGTGCCCCCCCTTTGGGTTGGTTGTCACCCAATATGAAGTCACATTGGGTATTGGGTACTGTAGTTCATGTGCTTCTCACTGGGGACAGCACAATCACTGATATTTCGGATCTGAGGTCTCATGGAGTGGCGCCCAACTAATCCAAGTAATAGATAAATAAATATTGCTCTACAGGAGTTACTTTTAAATAGGAAGTCAGTTAACATACCTAGGTACCTGTTTACAATAGCGAAATTGCTAATTATAAACCTCCGGATATGGTCTTTAACCCTTAAAGGGCGGCATAATACATTAATGCATCATTCCCTTGGTCGTCATGATGCATAAATGCAGCGCTGGCGAGTGGTTCGCCAGTGTTGCATTCATGCATCATACCGACCCTATGGGGTTGAGACCCTACCCGAAGGGTCGGCATGATGCACCAATGCAGCACTGGCGAGTTACTCGCAGGGGCTGCATTGGTGAATAATGACGACAAAGAAAAGGCATCTTTTAGCAACATGCCGTCCTTAAAGGGTTAACAGTAGACGCATAGACCTACACTGGGGCACTGTGCTTGTATTAGCCGCCTGTGGTACATGAATCACGAGGCCAACAATGTAACGGTGTTCCAGGGACCATGGTCAGAGAACCAGGGGCAGGTTGGGCGGATTGGTTAATTATTGATATTCTCTTCCTTTTATTAATTCACAGTTATAACAATCTACATAGAAATTACAAAGTTCAAAAATATTAAGATCGCCTGAACAGAAATATGATGGTTTTACTTGGGTGAACAGGATCTGAAACAATATTCTGGTTTAGCTTTCTGTCTGCTGAACGAGCGTCTGTGTCTGTCCCCCCACCTGGTGGCTGAATCTGTAACTACATGTGTGTGGCGGGGGTACGGTAGGGAGAATGGGGGAGAGGGGGAAGCCCTTGATGGGAGGGTCCCCATCTCGCATGTCGGTTTTAAGAAATGACCATGTCACATGTCTATGTCCCAAGTCAATTTTAAGAACTGTCCATGTCCCATGTCACTATCTTTTTAAGCCTCATGTCGCTTGTCGGTTTTAAGAAATGCCCATGTCGTTACTTAGTATATCGAATTTAGGGGCTAGAGCCATAAGGGGAGAGGAGGTTAAGGGGATGGCTTAAAGGCAAATCGCAAGAAGTCAACCATGGATTAAATTGTTGTATAATGAGTTTGAGGATGTACTGTTTGACAGTGTAATAGTGCTCGGTGGTAATAGTGTGGTTTCTATGGTGACAGGCCCCAAGGCCAGGCTCAAGGATATCCTAATGTTGTATACTTTTATTATGCATGTTTCCATCGTTATCACATGATATAATGTCTGTTGTGGAAACATGACTTCTGTTGTGAAAACTCCATCAGGTGAAATCATATTGTAAATTAAAGCAATCTACAGACGGTGGATGCATCGTATTTCCTTTGAACGGATGTAAAATAATGTACACCTCAATATATATGTAAACCTTTAAGGGTGGCACGATGCCTTAATGCACCGTCTTCATGATGTACATAGTGCTGGTGGGTAACTCGAGGAAAATATTTCGGAGTGTATCAGCCCAGTAGGGATCGCCATGATGCATGAATGCAGCCCAAGCAAGTCGACTTTTTAAGGACGGCATCATGCCTTAATGCATCATGCCCTTGTTCGTCATGATGCATGATTGCAGCCCTGGCGAGTAACTCACCAGTGCTGCATTCAAGCATCCGACCTTACGGGGTCGGCATAATGCACCAATGCAGCACCGGCAAGTTACATCATGATGACAAATGTCATCTTTTGGAGACATGCGTCCTTAAAGGGTTAAAACACCATACTGCTCTAAGCAATCATTATGTTATATACATGTACAATCAGGGGGGTGCAGATGGGTCAAAAGCGACCTGGCGACTTGGGCCGTTTTAAAGACGACTTTCGACCTAATGCAACGATATAAACGACCTGGTGACTTTTGGAAAAAATTGAGAATAGGTTAAAAGTCCCAAAAAAAACGTTGTGACCTGGACCCCTTAATATTGACGACTTTCCGAACTGAGGGGGGGGGGGGGGCACAATCTGTCTGTGGTAAGATACCGTACGGCGTAAATTGGTTTATACAAACAGCTACAACATGTGCAGGCACAGCACTGTCCGGATGGAACTTGTTTGTGCCATCTTAGATCTAGATAGATCGGAAATCAAACAGGATCGAACTGAGTACACCAAGCACTGAGGAGTGGTCGGCACACATGCCCGGGTGGGGGGGGGGGGGGGGGGGGGGGCACTCCCTCCACTTTGGTTTCTAAATGTGAAGAAGATTCCAAGGGAAAGGGTATGTTTTTGGACCCTAGGCATGGACCCGCGTGGGGGGCCATTGAAAAGGGGTGCCTTTTAGCCAGTCATTATTAGAAATATTACGGAACATTTTAGGCCTACCTTTTGTATGTTTCTCATGTAATTCTTTTTGGCCACCCTGGATAAACGTGTATCATTCCTGGTCTACCTTATAAGGGTATATTGTGTGCGCAAGGGGGGGGGGGCTGCTTTGTTTTTGTTGTTTTCACGTGACAAGGGTATTAAATTTGAGGTGATGCTCACATATAGCTACATAACATATAGCTGTTCGAAAAGACAGGTAGTGCCCCCCCCCCCACCCCCCTTCTGAGCACACGTGAGGCCTAGCGTCCACCCAGATTACTGGCGTCTATAAACAAAACGTTCCCGCCAAATAATGCTCCGCCGGACGCTGAAATCCGGTTGTCGTCTGCGCGTCACGATGAACCGGATCTACTTTAATAACTACGCCAACAACGGGAGGAGGTGAACCTAAAGAGTTCAGCCCTCAGGCTGATTGAAAGTTCTATTGAGAAGCCATCTAAAGATCTTCAAGGAATTTGATGGAGTGTTAGTCTTGTAAAAAGTGATGATATGAGCTGAGCGGAGGGGCGGGTTGGTATTGACAGCTAAAACCACAAACTGTGTGAGGAGAGGTAGAGGAAGATTGATTTGATGTTGTTGAATGATGTCTTTTGATAGACCAAAATAACTTTTAATTCTCGGTCTCTCCAATCCCTTTGTCCACCCCTCTCACTCTGAGTTTCTCTGTCTGTCTCTGCCCCTGTTTCTCGCTCTTCCCCCCTCTGTCTGTGTCTCTCTGCCTCTCTGCCTACCTCTCTGTCTGCTAATCTGACTACTTTTAGGCCTGTCTCTCTACCTGCCTCTCTACCTGCCTCTCCATTGCCTCTCCATTGGCTCTCTGTCTGACTGTCTCTTTGTTTCTCTTTCTGCCTCTCTGTCTGTCTCTCTACCTGCCTGTCGTTATCTCTGTCTATCTCTCTATCTGCCCCTCTGTCTACCTCTCTGCCTATATCTCTGCCTACCTCACTTACTGCTTCGCTGCCTAACTCTTTGCCTATCTCTCTGTCTGCTCTGTATGTCTGTCTGTCTGCCTGCCTCTCTATCAACTTTCTATTGCCTCCTTGTCTGTCTCCGTATTGCCTCTCTGCCTGCCTCTCTGTCTACCTCTCTGCCTCTCCTCTCTGGCCCTCTGTCCTCTCTTCCCATTTGTATTTCGCTGTCTTTCTGTACATGTCTCTGTCTCTCTGTGTCTCTTTCTCCCCCTGTTTAGTCCTCTGCTGCTTTCGATTTATTTCCCCACTAATTTGAAATAAATGTCCCTACCCGCCTCCCATGCTGGCCTGGGCCCCTCCTCCTATATAAGGTTACACTGAGGTACAATACCATTTGTCCCACCTTACAGACACCGTCTAAGTGCAGCAGGGTCAGGTATAAAGGTGGATGTGTCCTCTCAGCTCATACATCAATGTATACTACTGCCCTCAGCCCAGTAAACAAAAATACGTTATATAACATGGAAATAACGTTTCCTGTGTGTGCGGAAAACGTTTGAAAAAAACGTAAATATAACGTTATTTAACGCAAATTGGTTGACTCCAATTAACGTATATTAACGTTATACCAGAACGTTTGAATGTGCAACCCTATTATAACGTTATTTTACGTTTTTTTACAATGGATTATGACTGATAAATAACGTTACAAAAAGGTTATTTTACGTTATAAAATTGTGCTGGATAACCTAGGCAAATTCATGTTGAGAAAATGGGACTTCTGGTGAGACTCGAACCTGTTATGGTGGGACTCATGTACCTGTGCTTAGACCACACAGCCATGAAGTCTGTGCATGTATTGGTCTATTTCCCATTAAACGTGTGTGTCTATATATGTGTGTGTGTGTGGGAGAGGGCAAGAGAGACAGAGGGAGAAAGACAGATGGAGACAGGGAAAGAGAGAGGTAGAAAGAGAGGCACACTTAGCCAATGTCAATAAGCAAATGTGTGTAGTTTGATTTGTCTTAACTCATACACCAATTAAAACCCTGTTAAATGCTATCATACAAATGGAAAATGTCAACATACAAGGGACCTTGAGCAACCATAGCGTAACTCATAAAACGTAGACGTAATGCCTATATATATATATATATATATATATATATATATATATATATATATATATATATATATATATATATATGGGTTCGAGGCTGGGTTCGAGGCTGGGTTTTTGACAATAGGGACCTTTAGCAAACCCGACGTAAACAATTAAACGTAGACGTATCCTATACTTTCAGCACTGCTACGTCTGCGTTTATTGCTAAAGGTCCCTTATTCCTACATACGTATTTTGACTGAGAATAACGTTCAAAAAAGTTGATTTACGTTTACTTTTGAAAAACCAGGCCCCCTATATTGGACTCGAGCCCACAAGGCTAGGATGGGTATACCAATGCTTAGACCACTCCGCCATGGCACCTCTATAATGGAGATGGAATTGCACTAAAGCTATTGTTTTTGTGCAACCTTCAAATTAAGGCCTTTATGGAAAAAATTCATCCAGTATTTAGACATGTATTAGGGACCTTACCAGAAGGTCCCTACTGGTCCCTGTTAGGCCTATCTGAATTTAGTACCATGACCCAACCACCCTGAGCATCAACGTGTCTCTCTCAGCATATACCTAACGAAAAAGACTGATGCAACAAATAACTTTTCACTCCTAGTAGCAAGTCCTCAATGGTGTAGTGGTAGGGCGTCTGACTCATACATGGAAGATCCTGGGTTCTAACCCCAGTTAAGCCCTGTATTGTGTTTTGACCATATATATTCAAAATGTACCAATCTGACTGAAAAACAGGGAAATAAGGAAATGTTATTTATTTTCCATTCTAACATTCTGAAAAGTATTCAAATACTCTTTAGCGTCGAGTGTATTTTGTAACCGTACACACAAACATCAAATGACCTATCAATCCATCAATACCCCAGCCAATTAGTGAAACACATCAGTTGGATCCATAAAAACGTTAAATAACGTTATATAACGTTGTGAATACAAACGTTTTTTGGTGAACCATGTAACAACGTGAAATAACGTTTTACATGCAACGTAAAATAACGTTATACTTTATAACGTTTCAGAACGTAAAAAAACGTTCTTTGTTCACTGGGAGGTTGTTAACCCTCTAAGAGCAGCATGGTGTTTTAATACACTGTGTCTTCTTGTCGCCATGACATATATATATATATGAATATATATATATATATATACTTCTATATATATATATATATATATTTATATATATTTATATATATTTATATATATACATATACTTCTATATGTATATTTCTTTTTTAAATTTATATATATATATTTATATATGTATATATTTATATCTATCTATCTATCTATCTATCTATCTATCTATCTCTCTATCTATCTATCTATCTATCTATCTATTTATCTCTCTCTCTCTCTCTCTCTATATATATATATATATATACATATATATATATATATAAAGGATGCAGCTTTTGTAAGCGATTCTCCAGGGCTCCATTCATGCGTCATGTCGACCCCTGGGGTTGATACACTCCCAAATGGCTATCGTGATGCACTAATGCAGAGCTGATGAGTTACTCGCCGGGGCTGCGTTGGTACATGTATATCACGATGAAAAGTTAACATTGAGCCCAGAGGACACGGTAGTTGTGATAAGATGGTTTTATAGTTCTAGCCTGGTCTGCGCTGAAGAACTGAGCATTGATGTATTTTGTGCCAAACTCACCAGATTCAAGTTGCTAAACAATTACATTTGTCGTCATGATGCACCATTGCATCTCTGGCGAGTGACTGGTCGGTACTGCAATCATGCATCATGCCGACCCTACGGGGTTGAGACACTCCTGAAGGGTCAGCATGATTCACCAATGCGGTCCCGGCGAGTTACTCGCTGGGCTGCATTGGTGCATCTTGATGACAAATGTCATCTTTTAGCGACAGGCCGTCCTTAAAGGGTTAACATTAAGGAGTTACTGACGGATGTAGCACCTGCCTGTACCTCCTTATATGGACATAACTCACCGACTGCAGCGCCCATGTGGCAGTAGCAGCGGCAGAGACGGGAACTATGATACCAAGTATCGATACACATTACCAGCACCTCACCTGTTGTCATGACGCACTAATGCAGCCCCAGCGAGTAACTCACTGGTACTGCATTGGTGCATCATGCTGACCCTTGGGAAGTATCTGACCCCTATAGGGTCGGCATGATGCTTGAATTTACCATTGGCGAGTTACTCACCAGGGCTGCGCTCATGCATCATGAAGATCATAATAGTCTACATTTTGTATTGAGGCATTAGGCCGTCCTTAAAGTGTTAACTAGTCTATAAGACGCCATCTTGTCCCCTATAAATGTCTTGTTAGGGACAAAATGGCGCTCTTCAGACACTGCCCCTCTACAACCCTATACGGGACTAGCATATCCTGGTACTTCAGGTTGTCGTGGTTACATCCCTATCTCCTTATCAGGTTAACCCCCTCCTTTCACACCTGGAACAAAGAGACCAGAATACATTGCTCAGTCAAGATGGCCGCCCCCATAGCCCAACCCGCTGGAACCATATAGCTATGTAGCTGGATGCATTATTAACCAATCAAATAACACCCTGCATTCACTGTAAAAAAATGTTAGGATGCAGTATGTAACAGCTTGTACCCATGTGACCGCTGTTATCAGTGCTTATCTCGCCGGTACATGCTCAAGTAATGGAGGCGCCCACTGGACGACCAGCTAGACCCTTATACTCAGTGTTGAGGTGTGGTAGTTATGTCACTAGGTGCAGTAACACCCAGGTGGTGCCTTAGGCCAAAATAAAAAAATAAAAAAGTATGATTCATGTAACATGGGAAGAACCACTAGGGTCGGTAGGTCGTGTTTTTAAATGTTTTTTTACAGGCCCTCTCCATATCCTAATCTTGAGCACAGAGTGTAAAAATGGGAAGATGTTTTCTAGAATTGTGTAAACCTACAATTGACCCCCAAAAAAGTGTAAAAAATTATACAAATTTCTTCAAAATTGCATAAGGAACGTAGGGTCTCTGTTTTGGTAGGCTGGGTCGGGTGACCTGAAACAAACTTTTTATTTTTGGCCTTATACCGTATAAAGGTGTACGGTCTGTGTGTAGGTGACTGATGGCGGCTGGCGGCTGTCGGCGGCGTCTAGACGTAGAGATGGATGACACGTCTGCACCTAACTACCCTCCATCCTGTAAGGGGTCAAGTGGAAAATTTCAGAGCTGATTTATATTAATTGACGTACGTTGAAATGGCTGTCTAAATGTTCTCTGCTCTACGTTGCAGCGACTATCACGCTACCACTTTAAGGGCAACATAGTGTCTTAATGCATTATGCCCTTTGTCGTCGTGATGCAGTCATGCAGTCCTGGCGAGTAACTCAGCAGGGTTGCATTCATGCATCATGCCAATACTATGGGGCTGTTCCACTCCTCAAGGGTAAGTATGATGCATGAATACAGTCAGTAGATGTACCGGTTCTAGGGATGCATTCATGTATCATGACAACAAAGGAGTAGTACATTAAAGCAGTATGTAATCATCAAATGTTTAATTGACGTGCTTTGCAATTGCTCTTAACTCCTCTTTTCTCATGGATTTAATGGATGTATAAGTGTAGCAGTACATCTTTTACAGCCAGACACATCATTATTGTAAGGTAACAATTAACACTTCGCTGTTAATGTTAAAGGGGCATTCTCACGACTCGATCGTACTTAACCACATAGTGGACTAGGACAGTACTAGAATTGTGAGTTGGATTTGCTCACTTTAAAGTGTCGTTATGATGCACTAATGCAGCACTGCAAATTTAGACCCTGGTATATCATTTGTGCATCATGCCTACTCACTGGAGTGTATCAAACTTGCAGGGCTGATGCAATCATGCATGCTGCACTGGTGAATTACTCGCTTTATTCTGTAAGATGCCTTCTTGTCCCTAGTCACAGCAAAGAGGCCATGGCGTAGTACACTTAAAGTTTAACCTTTTAAGGATGGTATGTCATCAAAAGGCGAGATTTATCGGCATGATACACCACCGCAGCCCTGGCTAGTTGCTGGCCGGTGCTGTATTCATGCATCATGAGAACCCTTCAAGAGTGTCTCAACCGATGGGATGGGTATGATGCCTGAATGGAGCTCTGGCGAGTTACTCACCAGAGCTGCATTCACACATTAGAACGACCAAGGGCATGATGTATTAATACACTATACACTACTAGGTCCCTCTAACTCAGTTTTCCTCTTGAGCTCATTTAATCTATGTCATTACGCCACCACAAGAAGGGGATTTTGGGAGTATTTCCTACTTTTTCATTAATACACTATGTAGCCCTTATATGATTAAGTACCGTGAGACTACGTTGGGGTCACAACATTGCCTGTGTTTCCCATCACTATGATTGGGTTACTATACCTCTCCTGTCTGCATATCTTTCCTCATATTGGTCCCTTTGTTCCTTACCAACCTAAAATGCAGTAGAAGAGATACTAAAATAACATAAAAAAGATAACTCAACAAAACACAAACACGTATACTAATATCCTGAATCAGTGGGTAGTATGATATAGGGCCAAAAAAAAGGTGTGTTTCAGGTTACATGGTCTGAAAATCTAGGGTAGGTATGTCGGATTATTATTATTATTTTTCTTTTTACTTTAGCCTGAAAAATACCCCGAAATGGACTCCCGAACTTCAATGCCGACTCACTGATGACCGCCTCGACTCGTGAACTATCAGATAGACCCTTAAATAGTCCCAAAATGACCTAAAATATATATACTTTTTCAAAATTGCATTAAAATTTCTAGGGTCGGCCCTGTTTTGCTAGGTAGGGTTGGGTAAGCTGAAACACACCTTTTTTTAAATTTGGCCCAGATATGAATCTTATATTATCTGGGGGTTTAAAACAATGTTTCCCCAAGTGTAGTAGTAACTTTATAGATACTGTTTCATCCAAACTTGACAGTTTGACATTCAGTGCACTTGTCAACCAAACCGAATCCAATGCCATATGTCACAATTAAACAAGTAGACACGACATTTGAAAATGTATTATACCCAATTAAGATAACCACAACACATAAATGATCAAGACATGGCGTGCATGGTTTAATATTGTCTGTCTCGTGTCAGAAACTGACATCCAATTAACCTCTCAGTCTACGTGATGCCTCAAGGCCTCTCATCTTTTTGTCCTCATGATGCATTAATACAGCGCCGAACAGTAAATGGGGTATTGGTGCATCATGCACACTATCGAGGAGTATCACATGAGCTACGTATTAGGCTCTAACACGTTAAGGGGTGGTGCCACCTGGTGGCACACAGCAGATCTAAATGGTAGGACAAGATGGCACTGAGCCTCTTTGTATAGTCTACTTGGGACCCTTCTTACTGTGTATTTCTGATTAATTAATTTATGGTTTATGCATACATGAAAACTGTGTATCATCCTGTATGCATCTACCAATTCATTTTTTAAAATTTCTTATCATAAAACTGAAATAAATAAGAATTAAAAAACTAAATTCTGCTTGGAGAGTGACCAAATAACTGTATGCAGAGTGAAGGCATGCAGGTAGGACAGAGTCTGTGAGTCTCGCCTCATTGTTGGTAGTACACTGAGAGGGTGCTGTTACTACAGACAGGGTGTGGATTTATCAGGTGTGGTCACTCAGTAGCCCCCCTAAAACAATGGCCATCCCATTAACACTTGGGCACAGGGGTGTGTACAGTGGTCAGCTGCTGGTAGGTGTTAGTGCTCTACACACACACCCCTACCTTCCCCCATGCCAAGAAAGCTGTGAAATCTCGCCAAAGGAGCGAGAAATCTTGCCAAGGGAGCGAGATTTCATGTCCTACAAGATGTCTGCCCCCTTCCAGAGGCTCCACTGGGGCATCGTGTTAGAGCCTAATAGGGTAGACCGCCCATGAGATGACTAGGTGCTCTATTGGTACAATGAGTTGACTACAGATGCTGTTGTTTTACAGTGTGTTACAGGGCATTTACAGGTTTCCGATCTTACAGATACGTTACAAGGGGTAATAATGTATCATATGCAGCAGTCAGATCTTTGAAATATCATTTCTGGTGTCTCATATGATGGATCCAACTTGATATGTCCTATGTGTATTTGCTTCTCTTTACAGTGCAAGTTTCTAGAAAATATACTTTTTACAACCCCTTCATTACATGTGTTTTAAACCTACTAATTCAAAATGACATTATTTCATGATAAGTAGACTATCCGACACATGATGTGATTTTCATTGTTTTACATTTATAAATGTTAATGCCATTTTTTACCAATTCATGGTGAACAGTACAATGGTACCATAAGAAAACCAGCTCTGGACCACGAGGCAACTACTGAGTCATTATGCTGTTAGGCATGGCTGTCAATACGCTCTGAACATGTATATAACCATGGTTTATCTCATGTTACAGTAATGATGGAAATGATACATAATACTTATTTTGCAATGGAAGGGGGATGAAGTTTCTCTTTTAATTCCTGTATTGTGTTTCAAACAAAAGTATCTAAAAAGAACCACCCAGTAGAATGAGGGTTCGTACCTGCAACACTATAGTCCTGAAGCGAATGACAAACTGCCTGAGCTAGCCAGGCTGAAGGTAACTAGGCACTGCTATTGGACAGTGTTATACTTCTTGGATCTTGTATGACTGGTTGGGTCATGGTACAGGGTGGTTAGCTCATGGTACCACATCTACCAGAACAGGTCTAAGATTCTCAACAAGATCATTCAAAGAATACATAGTCTAAATCAATAATCAAATCTAATTCATTACAATCTCACATATCTCTGGAATAAAATGAGACCATTACAGTGAAAAATAGCATTTCTTTCCATAAAAGGTACCTCCTCAAAGTCTAGGTCGCAGAGTATGCAGGCTAAATTGGTCATCTCATGGGCGGTCTACCCTAGGGCTTAAGTGATGCATTCATTCCACACAGGAGAGTAGCCTAAATCGTCGGCGCTGCAATCATGCATCATAACGGCAAAGTACTAGTGCATTTACGTATTATGCTGTCCTTAAAGGGTTTACCACTAAAGGGCACACGATCAGTGTAATAGTTATTAGAAATAGAGAGCCAATTAAGTTCTCAGTAAGTGAGAAGCTGATTAGGTCCTTATTACATCCTGTGTGTATAATCGTATAGTACCAGGGACGCATTGACTGCTGGGTGGTCTGGATACCTCCCCCCCCCCTCCCCTCCCGCCTCCCAATCCACCCCCACCTCCCAATCCACCCAAATCTCAATTCAATTTCAATTTATCTGTTTATTGTACTGGATGTATATATTCTAAAAGTTAAAGTAACATGGTCCGATATTAGGGTTCAAAAATCAATTTTCTTAAAAATGAATCGGAATGTTCCCTATGGCCCTACTTCATGTGCTAACTACTTTATTTTATCTTATTCCCTATAATTCAGCCTTAAATCTGACTAATTACCAGATTATGGCTCAATTTACTTATTTTGGAGTGCACGCTATAATTCCCGTATTGAAAAAACACTGTAAAATACTACAATTGGGCCATGTCTGACCCTCTAATTGGACTCTTATTGACCATAGATAACATTTTATTGGACCCTATTCTCCATTTATGATATTGTACTAACATATGAAACACCTTTAAGCCGGATTTAAAATATGAAAAAAATCGGACCATGTCACTTTAATGCAGTTATCAAAGGTACACTCATCCGGACAAAGAAGGCATATGTGTAGGGGCATGATATTACATATTAATCTCATACACGGTATTTCCGGGTAACGTCTGTTTACTCGGCTTCTCCACCTGGAGCTAGTGCACACAGTTCCCGGGAGAGGGCGCAGGTCCTCTTCAGGTAACCGTGTGCCGCTCTCAGGTGGGCGGCCGACCCACCCACCTGGCCACGTGATCTAAGGGCCGGTGTTATATAAGACCCGTGTGTTTACCTGGAAGGCAGTCAGTGCAGGCCCGACTGACGAGAGACTTCACATGTCCAACCGTGCGGACAGAGTTGTATGCTAAGAGTTGTATACTGACCGTTTCCTCTATTTATAGAGAAACCTGATTTACCTGTGTGTATTAATTCTACACTGATCGTTCCCTAGTAAAGGAACTAGAGTTGTTATTCTTGTGAATAAAGACAGATATATTCTCGCACCTGGAAACTGCCGTGATCGTTGTTCTTTAACCTAGAGTTAACTACGAACCACCACACTGGTGCCGTGACCAGTAGCAGTGAGGGTAGCAGAACAAGTTAATTGTTCGGGAATATGTTCCGGTTATACTGAACAGGAAGTTCTTGAGTGGACAGACAGTCCTTTAGTGGACAGACAATGGCTACCGGTGGTAGCCTGGGCGGCTCTGGCCCAGAGCTGAGTGAAGGGGAGTTGGAATGAACTCGCCTGGAGGTGGCAGGGATGGACCCTGGGGAGGGCTTGAAGCCAGAGCAGAAGAAGAGGAAAGTGCAGGATCTTTCCTGGGTAGAACCCTATGTAGGGGATGAGAGATTCCAGAGGGAATATGACGAGCGTTTGGCTCGGGAAGAGGATGACCTCTACTGGGAGAATGTCCGATTGGACAAGCAGTCAATGGAAGACCAATATGCTGCATTGACTGAGGAATTGACATCCCTGGTAAAGGAAAGGGACGAGATCCTCTCTGAGAATCAGAGGGTAAAAGGAACTCTGATAGAAGAGAGAGAACGGTTGATAGAAGACAACCGGTATATGAAAAAGAAGGTTGCTCAGGAATCGCATGAATACCAAAAGATTCAAGCAAAGATTGCTGAGAACCGGAAGGAGAATGAACACTCCGAATCTCTGAAGGAGAAGTATGAGAAGGAGTTGAAACAATACTCTAGAGAATGGTTAGTCCTGAAGAAGGGGACAAAGGAGCTCGAGAAGGGCAGAGACCAGTTGGTCAAGGATAACGAATCTACCAGGATGCAAATCCTGGAAGAAACGGAAGAGTTAGAAAGGAAACGGAAAGCTGAGGTGGAAGCTGTCTGTTCCCTGGAAGCCAGGAAAACTCTCCTGCGGTGTGAATTGTCGAAGGCAATGGAACAGCAGGGGGAGGAACAAGTTCCAGCTATCGGGCCGGAAACTGTTCTGGACAGCACTCTTACTGCTAGGAAGGTGGATGCATTACCTCAATTTGATCCATTTATTAATGATAATGGATTGAGGAATGTGGAAGACTCTGTGTATAAAAACAGAGGGAAGGATTCTAGGAGAGTGAATGTCACCGGGCGCTCTCTTGAACGGGAACCAGTTAATCATGCCAGTATTGGTCAGGTTAACAGGGAAATGTCTCCAGAGGAGGAAGTGTCTCGACATTATAAAAATAAATTTCGAGATGAAGTGGTGAACCATAGTTATGGCTCATTGAACCCCTTTTCGGGAGATGACCCGGCTCAGTATGGGAACCCGGGAGATTATGATAGCAAGGGTAATTATAGATATTGCCCGGATGCAACTTATTCATATCCACCTCCGACCACTGATACACATTCGGGAGTCAATAAAGACCCTGAAAATAGGCCGAGGGGTAGTTTGAATAAGGGGTCCTAGCAGAGAACGAAGGGAAGGTCAAATCCAGTGCATAAAAACACTCAGGGATTGTCCGGCTATCAAGGCCCACGCTTTGATGAGGGTACAGACTCGGAATCAGATAAATCTTCTGACGATATACCCAAGATAAAGGTTCCTTTGAACCGAAGGGTCACAATGACCCCGGCGGAACACCGATTACATAATCGAGACCCAGCCATAGGTAATTTGGGACTAGATTGCTCCAGCCGAGGTCAAGACGGTACAGACTTACTGGCCTGGAGTAGACGCATGTCAGGTCAATTAGTGCATTCTAATTATGCCGCTAAGAGAACTGCACGCGTGACTAAGCCTTACAGGGGTTTACGACCCTGGAAGGAGGAATATCAATCACTTTTAGATGATTGTAAGTACAATTGCTGGAACAAGGAGGAATCCTTGGGAGCTTTTGTGATATGGTTGAGTGACGGCCCGGGTAAGATAGTGGTAGAGGAATGGAGGGACACTTACGGGCCGGAGGCTACATACGACCAGCTGGAAGTATTAGCTTGTTATACCTTTGGGAAAATGGTGACAGTAGATCACTGGACTCTGTTTCAGAGAAGAACGCAGAAACCAAAGGAATCTGCTAAAATTTTTGGGCTAGAATTGCAGCGATTATTGCGGCAGGCTAGGCCAGAATGGAGTAGGGATGCTGAATATTACATAGAATCCCTATTTGTAAGATTTATTAGTGGATTGAGTGATCCTGAACATGCTAAAGTTTGTGGTAGAGCTTGGGAAGCTGGATCTTCCCTAGCGGATTTGTTCATGGCAATTGATCAACATGACAAGAAGAAAATACTGTTGGCTGGCATGATACCCGCTAATAGGGGACAGCGCGTCTCTGGAATTCCTTAGATGGTGACGATTCTTCCGCGGAAGAATCTGATCGGGAGGAGAGAGTAGACGCCCTGAAATTCAAGGGTCGACAGAAATCTAGCTCTACCCCGGTTTCCGGGAAGCTTCCTAGTAACAAAGGTTATTCGGAAACCCCGCGGAAACCCGACACTCGGGAGCTTCAGACTGAACCCAGTCAGAAAACCCAGACCCCGGAGACGACCACTCCGGATAAAACAAATGCGTCAGGAAACTCATTAAATACCTTAATGGAGTCCATGATTAAACGCATGAACGAGGTGTTTGATAATCAAACCCGGCGCCGCCCTAGGGTCGATCGTAACACTGTCCAGTGTTACAGGTGTCAAGTCAAAGGGCACTTTGCATCTGAATGCAAAGCAGAGAAACCTGTTTTAAGAAGTGAGGTTTCGGGAAATTAGAGGGGGTTACCGAGGATGGCAGGACGGTAACCCCTGAGGAAATATGTCAGATTATCACCGACGTTGGCGGTGAAGATTCATTAGCAGTGAATGCGTCCAGCAAGAAGGGAGATGGGACCGTACATCCCGGAAACCATGAGGCTGGGGAGACTGGTACAACAGGCGCCCAGGGGTGCGCGTATGGGAAACCTAGTGCCAGTTTAGAGGAGTCAATAACCAAAGAGTTGGTTAAGGTTGGAGGAACCAGGCTTCCCCCGGGTCATCCTTGTCTGGAACACTTGAAAGGATGTGGATTCGACCTGGGCACTGATAGTGACCTTCACCGGTTTACTAGGAATCCCTCAGTAACTGATGGGAAGAGGTGGTACGTTTCCTGTTCTGTACAAGGAAAGACTGGGGAATTTCTTATGGATACTGGAGCTAGCCACTCCATGGTCTCTAAGAGATTCATCAGCTTATTGCCGAATATGTGTGAGAACCTCACAATGAGGGTAAACGCATGTACGGCCGATGGTACCAGAATGAGGACATTTGGACGGACTTTTCTGATAATCTCTGTGGCCGGGAAAGAATTTGTTTGGGCCCCGACCATAGCTGAGATTGAAGATGATGGTATTCTGGGTTTGGATTTTGCGGCGCTTTTCGGTGCGACTTTGAATCCGAAAAGTGGGAAGTTGAAAATTGAATACCCGTATGATATGACCATACTCTGTAAGTTGAGAGTGATAAGTAGTGTCGCTAGTGTGGCACAGACTGTGAAGATTCCCCCGGGAATGACCTGTGACGTGTTAGTCAGTTCAGGGAGGCTAATCCAGAGAGGATTAGCGGTAATCGAGCCGGATATGGCTGTATTATCCCGGAAGGGATTGGAATCTGCGGATACCCTAGTAGGGAATTCCAGATGGACAGTGACACCCATTTCCAACCCCGGAAACTCCACAGTATATCTTGAGAAAGGCACTGAAGTTGGGAAAGTGATACTTGCGGAGGCAGTCACCGGTAGCCACCAAGACCTGAGCTTAGAAGAAGGAGGGGAAGAGGAATTGCATGAAGAGTTAACTAAGTTGTTAACAGGATCGTCCATAACGGATGAGAATGATCAGGAAGCCCTAAAGGCTATGCTGAAGAGATGCAGGCAAGCTTTTGCGGCCCCAGGGGAACCCCTGGGGAGAACCAATAAGGTATTGCATGAAATTAAAACCGGGGATAACCCCGCTTTTAAGATTCCTTATAGGAGGTTACCCCTCAAGAAGAAGATTGTAGCTGAGGAAGAAATAGCGAAAATGCTGAAGGATAATGTTATTGTTCCCAGCATGAGTCCTTGGTCCTCCCCTGTGTGTATGGTAACCAAGAAGGATGGTAGCATACGGTTCTGTATTGATTACCGGAAACTGAATGGGTTGACTAAAAAGAACTCCTATCCTCTTCCTAGGATAGATGAGACAATTGATTCCCTGGGAGGGAATGAATGGTTCTGTACCCTGGATTTACAGTCCGGGTATTGGCAAGTAGGCATGAAGCCTGAAGATATGGAGAAAACTGCGTTTTCCAGCCATATCGGTTTGTTTGAATACAAGGTGATGCCATTTGGGTTATGTAACGCGCCGGCCACCTTTGAAGCCATGATGGAGACACTGTTAAGTGATTTATTATGGCGGAAATGTCTAGTTTACTTGGATGACGTAATTGTGTTTGGAAAGACTTTTGCGGGCTGTTTAAGTAATTTAGAGGAAGTCTTAAACCGAATCATGTCTAACGGTCTCAAATTGAAACCAAAGAAATGCAATCTGTTTAAGAAGGATATTAACTACCTAGGGCGGATTATTTCCACCGAGGGGGTTAAGGCGGATCCGGAAAAGATCAGGAGTGTGACTGAATGGGAGGTCCCCAGGGGTCCTAAAGATGTGCGATCCTTCCTAGGATTCTGCTCATATTATAGGGATTTCCTGCCGGGGTATTCCCGGGTAGCCTATCCGATCCAGTGTTTGTCACACTGGACTCCCGGAAATAGGAAGGAAGAGTTCCCATGGGGGAAGGAACAGGACACAGCTTTCTTAGCAATAAAAAAGTTGTTTGTGGAGACCCCGGTGTTAAAGTATCCCACCCCGGATGGTCATTTTGTATTGGATACAGATGCTAGCAATGAGAGTATTGGGGCCGCCCTCAGTCAAGTCCAAGGCGGAGTGGAGGTTCCCATTGCCTTTGCTAGTAATACTATGAGTAAGACTCAGCGAAATTATTGTACCACTAAAATGGAATTGTTGGCTGTGATAGTTTATACTAAAAAGTTCAAACATTTCCTTTGGGGGTCAGATTTTACGCTAAGAACAGATCATTCCTCTTTGAGATGGTTATTGAATTTCAAAGATGCGGAAGGAATGATTGGACGTTGGCTAGCACACCTTTCCGAGTTCGGTTTGGAGCAAAGTCAGATCCAGCATAGAGCTGGAGTGAAGCATATAAATGCTGATGCACTTTCCCGACGTCCTATCAGGAAGTGTGAAAACACCAACTGTGATGACTGTGGTCAGCATCAGGCTGTCATAGCCCGAGCAAGGATACCCTTTGAGATCAAGGGAACTGGGGTTCTGGAGTGGTCCATGGGAACCATCCGGAAGTTCCAGGAAAAGGATCCTAACCTTAGCCGGTTGTTGGTATTGTTACCTAGGAAGATACGGCCCCCACGGCCTGAGATTTCCCTGGAGAATCGGGAAATGAGAAGACTAATAGCTCAATGGGCAGAGCTAGAGGTCCAGAGCGGAATCATCTACCGGTGGAAGATTAATTCATCCGGTAGGAGAGTCCGGCAAGTGGTAATACCTTCCGGCATGAGGAGGGATGTTATGTATTATTGCCATGGACACCTGACCAGTGGACATTTCGGAAAAAAGCGTTCCCTGGAACGTCTGAAAAGGAGATATTACTGGCCAGGGATGAGTAGTGATCTATTAAGATGGATTGCTACTTGCCCGGATTGTTGTAAAAAAAAACCTGGGCCTGGGATGGGCAAAATGCCTTTGTCCCAGGAGTTGTTTGGTGTAAGATTTGCGCAAGTCGCCATAGATATTATCAGTGGGTTTAAAACTACCCCTGAGGGTAATACTTGTATGATGGTCGTCACTGACTATTATACTAAGTATACGAGAGTGTTTCCATTAGTGGATCACAAAGCGGCAACCTGTGCAAAAGCTTTTGTTAAAGGTTGGGTATTGCATCTCGGGGTTCCCCTAATGATGCATAGTGACCAAGGTCGGGAATTTGAATCTGATCTTTGGCAGGAAATGTGTCACCGATTGGCGATTTGTAAGACGAGAACAAATCCCTACCGGCCACAAAGTGATGGAATGGTTGAGAGATTCAATCGTACATTGATTCAGGTGTTGAAATCCCTGGTGAATGATAAAATGGACGACTGGGATGAGCAGTGTGATTATGTGTGTCATGCATATAATAGCACTGTCCATTCTAGTACCTCCTGTTCCCCGAATCTGTTAGTTTTCGGGGAGGATTTAATAATGCCCGCTGACCTGGTATTTGGGGTGGTAGGGATGAACCCGGAAACCCCCTGCCATGTTATGTTTGTGGAGTCATTAAGAGATCAATTCAAATATGCGTATGAATTGGTGAGAACTGAACTACAGAAGAATGCCACCTGGCAGAAGACCGGCTATGATCTAGGCCTTAAGCTGCGACGATTCAAAGTTGGTGATCAGGTAGTAAGATTACATGAGCCGTTATCGACTCTGAAACTTGCTAGTAATTGGGATGGACCCTTTGTGGTGACCCGCATAGTAAGTGACAGTACTGTAGTGATACGTTCATTACAGGGAAAGATGTATAAATCTAATGTAGCTCGACTAAGAGAGTGGAAGGGGAGAGATTTGTCCCTGGACTCGTATGAGTTGGAGGTTGACACTTTGATAGAGGAAAGTGGACAGCGGAAATTAGTGAAGGAACCTCCCCGGAAACGCGGAAGGCCGCGGAAAGAGGTTTCCCGGAAACTAATGGTGCATAAGCCCGTCATCCCAAAAAGATCCGGGAAGAAGGCGGCTAATAAAGTCTCGCTGGCTGAAGGGAAAAGGACCCGGAAGGGTGTGGTTAAGGCTAAATCCACTCTAGAAAAGGCGTGTCCTAGAACCAGGTCTAATGTTATGCCTAAAAACATAAGACGCAGTCCCCGTTCCTAGCTAGGGACGGTATAACCTAAGCCGGTACACAACGAGTGTGGTGTCCTGTAATCTTGTTAAATATTTAAATGGTGTAATCAGTTATGTGTGGAAGTAAGTACGGTCGGAATGATCGTGATAGTCCCCCTGTCAAGGATCCCATTGGTGATGGACGGATAATCCGGTGATGTGCTTTATTATGCCATTCATATATATTTCATTGATACTCTCGACGAGTTGACAGAGCGTAAGGATTAACACGTGGAATGAGGGTACCTGTTTACAATTGAACGCGCGGTGACCTGGTTCCAAGGAACTGGGTCACGGGACGCGCGGGGTTGCGCATGCGCGGTGGCGCGCCTTATATAAGGCACGCGGTTCGGCGGGAATCGCCAGTTGGGGTTGAGAGGAGGTCCAGAGCAGACGTGAGGGCTCGGACACGACCATTCTTGCAGTGGGGAGGTGGACCCCCTATAATCCATCAATAACACTTTTCTTGAGTGTGACAAACATGTCTTCAGAGACAGACCACCAACAGGTGGACCCTCTTGAAGAGGGCGACTCCGCTAGCGGAGGGAATGTGGTTGATAATCAACCTGACCTCGGTGACCAGGAATCTATGGATTTCCTGGGACAAGAGGGAATAATGGACGTCGACGTTGACTCTCAGTCATCGCTACGCCCTGCGAAAGTCGCCGCCAATTACTTGGAGGGGTTAGACATTGAGGCCATCAGCCCAGCTGACGGCCAAGCTGATACCGGCGAAGCTGAGTATCAGGACCCGGGTCCGTTGTACCATGGAGAACCGCCGGAGGACGTTGAAAAACCCCGCCCGGCAGTGCCCACACTAGGAGGCTTCATGTCCAATTACGATGGACGTGAAGTAGAACTGCACGAGGACGTGCTACGACTCACGGCGGAGGGAGCTCCCCGCCGGATTGACCCGCTAACAAGGCAGGCGATATTGCTCTTCCTATTAGTGGAGGAGCAGGAAGAGATGCCCCCGGACTGGTTTGTGTACTGGGAGGCACTCCAGAAAGGACTACTCGTATGCTACTGCTTACGACGAGCTGTCTTCGATTTACATATCGCAGACATCAAGCGGTTAATGCCAGCACTCCCAATTCTGTCCCTAGACCCGAATTGTGGAGTTGCCGGGATGTTGTTGACAGGGGTCAACAGGTACCGGGCACGTATCGGGAAACTCCGTGAACCGAAAACCCGGAAGGAGTACGAAATTGCTGCCGCTTGTACGCAGGGAGTAGTCTCGTACATCCTGGATGTAGCCACTATAGAGGCCTACATGGATACTCACAACCTCAAACGGAATATTGCCATATCTTGTTTGGTGGATGAGGCGGTTCGGACAGTACGAACCAGATCTTCCAGTGCGGAAGAGAAGGCGCGAATAAAAGCGCTGAAAGCCACACCTAGGGGGCGTGGTAGTAAAGGTGAGAGGGGAGCCTCGAACCGGTCGAGCTCGGCCGACAGTAATCAGTCGGACGAGTTTGTCCAGGAGAGAGGACGTCAATCTCGCCGGAACGAGAAGGCAAGGCTAGCTAACTTGCCGGATTCTGTGTTAGCAGAAGGATTACCGGAACAACCTTCCGGGGAACAGCCCGTCATTCCACGGGCTGAGGAGGTTACGGATGAGGCTATGGACATAAACGAAGCCAATACTCCGGCACCCTCTACCACGGGAGTCACCATCCCCACCCCGGCCCTTGTGGCAGAAATGACCGCCGCAGCGGGTGCTGCGGCCGCCGTTGCGGCTGCGCTGGTAATCAACCCAGCTCGTCTCAGCCCTCTCCGTAGTCCGGCTCATTCGGATGCGGAGGAGGGAGAGGTTCCGGCTAACGCTGAAGAACCAGGAAACGACCCGGAGGACCCCATCCCGCCTAATGACGTGATGAGGCGAGTCTGGCAGAACGCGAATAATAAGTTCCGCGTGTTTATTCCCAATTCGTGGGAACAGTGTCCAATTGGCCCTACCAATTTTGGATGTCCACTCGCGACCAACTGTAAAGGTCAGAGTGACGATGAGGATTGGATCCGGAATACACCCCGGGACCGTCCTCTGTCTGCTTTTTATCAGCAGTGGCTAGATCAACTCAGGATCCTGCCGGATACTTACTACAGTAAGGAGCAGAAAGAAAAGCTTCTTTTTGCGAACACCCGTTGGTATAATCAACGGGAAAGGAATTGGTGCCCATTTGCCACGTGTGTAAACACGATAGGCACCGACAGAATCGTGTTTGTAACAAAGCAACGGTTCCTGCGACACCTCTGTGAGAATCACATGCACCACTGTGTGGTGTACCACTGTGATATTACAGTAGGTAGAGAGTCACAACTGTGCAACGGGTGTCTAGAACCCCGTAGAGGTGAGCTCATGCGCCACATGAAGGATTGCCATAATATGGCAATCAGTGTAGCTCGCAATCGTGTGAATGCGCTACATGATGCCATCTGTGACCAGTATAAGTCACTAACGGACGATCAGAAGGCTAAAATCCGGCCGGCAACTCCCTTTTTCTGCGAAGTCGCAGATGGGAAGTTCAAAGCTAGGATAGCCAGAGTGGACGGACACAACAAGTTCGCCATGAATGACGAGGAGTATACGGTGTTATGCACTACCCGTACTTCTCGGAGAGGCGGCGGTAATTTCCGCCAGCCGGAAACCCGGGGTGGTTCCCGGGGAAAGAGCCGGTCTGCCCGAGACCGCTCTCGGTCTCCTGCGGTCTCTCCCGGACCAAAACAGAGACATGCCGGATCCACCTTGGAGGAACTCGATAATTCCTATTATGGGAACTATCAGGCCCCGGAAGGTCGCGAATATTATCGCGAGTATCCAGACCCGCTGTATACAGACCGGAAAGATCGGAAACGTGATTCCGGTGGACATACGGCGGCGGCTACCAACATGGAGTACCGTACTAGACGTCTGAGCAGTTCAGACAGTGCCACCAGTCAACCTGACTGTGGAGGTGCCCGGCCTAAGGAAAGCCCGGCTACCAGAACAAAGGCTTCCCTGCCTTTGACGTACCATCTGGGGACAACTGCAAAACCTACCCCCATGGACGTCCGGTCTCCCACCACCCCAACCCGGGATATGCAGAGTTTGACCGTGAAAACTGAGCCCAAAACACTGATCTCAGTAGTCACTCCTCGGGGCATAACTGTCCCGAAGACTGCAGCGGCTGTGAAAGCACCGCAAGTGGATGTAAAACCTGTGATTCCTGTAAACCAGGAGCCGGTTGTCATCCAGCCAGTCGCGGGGACCTCCCGCACGGAAACTACCGGTGGCGTAAAATTAAAATACGTCCCGATAGTTAACTACTTCTCTAGGGAAGAGAGGGCGAGCTGCGAGGTGGGACAGCGAATTGTTACAGAATTCCAGGAGTCCCAACGACAGCTAGCGGTGGAATACAACACCAAGATGTTAGGCCTGTTTACGCATGGTCTAAAGATTGCCCATAGGGAGGAGAAAGCATTGGTCGCTGCCGGCAATGCTGACTACTTGGCTAAAAGGTCAAGGGAAGCTGCTACAGGCCAGAAGAATGCTGAGGCCGCAGCAGGTTTCGTTCGTCAGGAGAACGAGAAGTTAACCAAACGGTTGCAAGATATGAACGTAAAATTTTACGGGGTGTTTGGCGTGACTCTCGATACCTGGGATGGCATGGCTGAGCACGCGCTTGCCTTAATGAGGGCGAGAGATGAACCATTAGGTTAAATACTAACAGAAGGTTCAGAGTCTATTTCTAATTTTTTTTTAGAAATAGAGGAGGAAATTATAATAAGTTTCCGGATAGATTAATTGTTCTTTCAGTTAATCAGACGTCATAATTTTTTTATGACGAGGTTTCCCTTCTCAAGGGAAAGAGGGGCATCTCTTTAGATGCATATGGACCAACGCGGTGGGAACCTTCCGTGGAAGCTCTGGACTTACCTAACTACTCAACTCTCAACTATAGCCGACCCGATGGGGATTCAGGACTCCACCGGGAAGCTAATAAGCTAACGTCCCTGAATCTAACTTTTGGGATACGTTACCATGATGTGTTCCTGATACTATTATGCTGTGTTATAAACTGTTCCCGTCCAAGGATTACGTGTCAAACAGACAATGCTCGTGGTTCCAGTTCTACTTATATATATCATGAACATTCCTGGAGCAAGGATTACGTGTTAAACGGACAGTACTCGTGGTTTCCAGCCGGATTATAGTTATATATGTCATGATCATTACTGGAGCGAGGACGGGATACTTAGCGAGCTGTGTACATATGAACTTACCTTCGGGTGATATTTATCCAAGAAACAGTATTAAGAAGAGGAGAGCACCTTACTCATTCGTCTATTAGAAGCGGAGAGCACCTTGTCCACAACTAGATCACCAGTAAGCTATATTTAATTGTAAGGGTTTCCGGGTACACTGCCAGGTTACTCATTAAAACGTTTTTAATATATAAATAAGTCATTATTATGTGATACATATCACCTCAGGTGTTCCAATATGGTGTTCTCATACTTACCATATGAATCGGGTTTCATAATATGCTATATATGAAGATTGTATGATCTGATAAGCTAGGAAACGTGGCTACCAGTAATGTTTATATGAAGTCTTTAAGACTATGTGAAGATGCTAAGTATACCGTAAGGTATTGTCGTGTGTGTTGACTCTGTTGTATGTTGCGAGAGGTATTAATATTTCCGGTTATATAATCGGATTACCCTGCTTAAAACAAAGGCTGTGGTTACTGTTATCCATTGTGTGAATGTTTTCATTAAATCACAAATCAATGTAAGACGCTGGTGGCTGTGAGTCCTTATCAGGACTGGTTTTTAATAACTTTTCTGTTCAACTTAAATATATACACACCCCACGCGCATTTTTCAATAACCGAGTAAGGAAACTTCATAAGGAAGTCATATCGAAATGTGTCAAGCCGTTCGATTGTATGTATGATATTATATTCACTTGTCATAAAACATACCTAAATCATCCATTATGGTTGCTATTACAGTGTAATGCCATATTTATATTGAGTTTGATGATCTCGCTTGTGTAGTATGTCGTGATAATATGTTTACGCCCCTAGTTACTGTATAGACAATAACTGTAAAGTCGTTGGTCTAAAGTGTTTTCTATAAACTAGGAAAACCGTATATATATTCGTTACCACCTAGTTTTGTCTAGGGGGGGTGGTGTAGGGGCATGATATTACATATTAATCTCATACACGGTATTTCCGGGTAACGTCTGTTTACTCGGCTTCTCCACCTGGAGCTAGTGCACACAGTTCCCGGGAGAGGGCGCAGGTCCTCTTCAGGTAACCGTGTGCCGCTCTCAGGTGGGCGGCCGACCCACCCACCTGGCCACGTGATCTAAGGGCCGGTGTTATATAAGACCCGTGTGTTTACCTGGAAGGCAGTCAGTGCAGGCCCGACTGACGAGAGACTTCACATGTCCAACCGTGCGGACAGAGTTGTATGCTAAGAGTTGTATACTGACCGTTTCCTCTATTTATAGAGAAACCTGATTTACCTGTGTGTATTAATTCTACACTGATCGTTCCCTAGTAAAGGAACTAGAGTTGTTATTCTTGTGAATAAAGAAAGATATATTCTCGCACCTGGAAACTGCCGTGATCGTTGTTCTTTAACCTAGAGTTAACTACGAACCACCACATATGTAAGGATAAAACGGAATGTAACTTATTCCCGTGATCACGGCGGGAAGACTGACAAAAGCAACCCCCATGAGATCTTGGCTCTGCTCTCGGAGTGTTGTTGGCTGCTGGAGAATCATACAGTGTGGGAGTATGGTACCTACATAAATCTCGGGAGAAATTCCGAGGACAGAACTGACATGGCCGCGCATATATGGAGCCATCAGAACTCTCGCTATATATACATAATGACAATGATTGATTGGCTAGATATACACCATTTTATCACAATGCTATCTTCTTACCCCTAACCCCACATGGTCTCGGAAGTGAATGCTTCTCTGGAGTTCGTCAGCCTTTCTGGTAATATTTTCTCACGAGCACTTCATATTTTCAATCCATTTTCAATCTCCAATCCTAGGCCACATGAAAAATGGTACTTAATAGTCTTTTCCTCTCCAGACGTATTTCCTTTCTATATTTCCGTGGAGAATGACACTGGACTTGTGTCACGTGACCCTCCCTCTTGTCACGTGTTTTAATGTCCTTGTGACCTGGAGTTACTCTTCTGCTCAGTTCACAATGTTACCGTAAGTACCTATCTTTGGAGAGTTAAAGTGGACTTTCCATGAATCAAGCTAGTGTCCATCCTTGTTCAGCCTCTAGTCACTTGCTTCACCCACAACTATCTCTTTAGAATGATCTTGTCACGTGCTTTCACTTCCTTGTCCCACATCATGGTGACATATTTATTGTGTTCTGCTACTACAGACTCACGCCCAAAAACCATTTAAAGTCTACATAAGACAGACATTGTAAAGGTTTTCTTTTAGGATGACTTGGCAAATTTAGTATTTTTTTGTGAAGGGTTTACTAATTTCTAGCTCTAAAAATGTCCAGAATGGCTTAGAACAAACTTGTGACTATACATGGGTAAGAATCGACACGGCGAAATGGCGGCACGGGCCTTTTAAAAATCGACACGGGCGATACGGCACCCTAGCTAAAAAACGACACGGCGACACGGCCATAATTCTGGCTACTCATGTATATAGACACAAACTTGTGATCTACATTATATATATATATATATATATATATATATATATATATATATATATATATATTTGTATATATATATATATATATATATATATATATATATATACTTACCCTCTGCTGCATCCTTCCGCTCAGTAGGCACAGCACATGTAACAGAACTGACAAATGGTGCATCAACGTTAATCAGCTAGTTGTCAATGTGGATTCAATGTTCTGTGCCCACGGGTTCATATTCATTAGTTATAATGATGCACCAATACATCCCTGGCGAGTTACCCGCCGGGCTGCACTGGTGAATAAATCCGACTCTTTGTGATCATACCAAACTCCATAGAATGGGTACGATGCATAACATATTGAAAATCGGGTAATTGTTTACTTTCATGGGCCACAGACCCACATTATCATCGGGCATATGTAGGGATATTTATGTGACAAAAAGAAAACACATAAATCATAAACAAAGTAGAAGAAGCAATATGCTGGCCGTATAGGGTGAAAACAAATTAATCATAAACAAAGTAGAAGAAGCAATGTGCTGCCCTTATCGGGTTAAGTCACGATGAAGCTGATGTTGGATTCCTTTAGTTGTTGATATTTACTGATAATTTACGTCCTGAATCGTGAATACACAGATGTGGTATGGACATCATGACATTTATTTATAGTCTCCCCACACCCCCCTCCCCCCACCTCCCCATCTTCTCAGAAAGATGAGAAAGGCGCTATGTCCACTGTCACATTATCTTGTGGAGAGGGGGTGGGAAAGGCTTCGTTAGGCCACAAAAAAGGGTTTTTCAGGTTACCCGACCGACCCTATCAAAGCAGGGCCGACCCTGTGTTTTTTATGCAATTTCCTAATGCTTGGACATCATGACAATATCCACTTGCCTCCGCCCGCCTCCTCACGGCTCCGCCTACCCTTACCTCAGCCCAGGTCCCTCCTCACCTTCTCAGAATGCTGAGAGAGCCTATAGTAATACACATTCCCATCTCATGTAGGCTAGAGCAGTACTTGCAGTGCATCAATTTGGGCAGTCTAGAAAACCCCTTGGGCATCCATGTAGGAGGCTGTCGATGGGTACACACAATCTTCTGATATGTTAGGACCTGGCTGATTTGTTTTTACACATGGATGGTTAATATTTCAATATTATCTATGGGGTAGAAAGCCAATACTTAGTGTGTATTCAACACAGTTACAAACTAATGCATCTAATACATTCCTATAACTGTGTGCCCCATGCTAAAAGATACCTGTCACATACTGTTTTGAGTGAGCTGACAGACTGACAACACCCGTTTCTGAAATTGAATCCCATTTTGACCCTCTTGGGCCACTGTATATAGCCTACCCCCAGTACATTAGTATTGCAGAGCATGAATGAAACCCTCATATTGAGATAACAATAGAAGCTTTATAATGCCACATTGAAATGTAACTAGCAAAAGGGTAAATCTTCCCAGGAAAAAATACAACAGAAATTAAGCTTGAACAGTTTTTGTGTAATAACTGCTTAAAATATGGTTAAAAATGACTGTGCGTTGTTTCCACTCAAGCCACTCAATGCCTATGGCGCTGGGGCACTTGATTCCCTGCATGGGTGCATCTGTAAGCCTGTACTCTCTTCTGAGGTAGTCCCGAACCTCATTAATTATGGGATATATGGTGGCAATTAGGTTAAGAAGTCATAAAGTATAAATTCGCAAAGAACTGTTATTATTGTTGTGGATATTAATATGTGGATTGTTAAAGCACACCTATTCCGATTCACTCAAGACTAAAGGGTCCGCTGTGTGCAGAATTGGCAGCAATTTTTGTGGAGGACATAAAGCATTGTTTTGGTTTGACTGGCTCATAAACTTCTCCGATTGTGGGTAAATAATGCAGAGCTTGGCCTCTGAATAAGTAATACATCGAGATGAATGCATATTTCTATAAATCTTCCAAGAGTGTTCATTTGGATCCTAATTTCATCATTATCAATATATTCGTTTGCAACATCTGGACACATCAACGTTATGCATCCCCCAAAAAAATTGCAAAAAATTGACAAGAAGTCGCTACTAGAGTCTGAGCCACAGACCCTGGTCCATGCACTCCCCATGGTAAAGGTACATCACCTGCGTTCCCTCTTCTCAAAAACACTCCATTTCCACGATTTTCAGACAGAAAATGACCCCTTTTTTGTGGAAAAACACTGCCTTTTTAAAGTAAAAATGACCCCCTTTTTTGAGAAAAAGCTGACATTTTTCCAATGCCCTCTTTCTCCATGATTAACAGAAATTGGAATTCAAAAGGAATTGCTGCATGTACTTACAATTTGAAGGTTAAAAATCAGAAGTCTGTTAAAACAGCATCTAACACACAGCAGCAGGCACCCTTTTATTTAATTCCATTGAGTGAAGCTTAAAAATACCCCCCTTTTTTAAAAATCCACTGACTTCTGTAGGAAATAACACCCCTTTTTCTCAATTCCTAGGACATTGAGAGAGAGTGAAAAAGGACCCTTTTCCCATGTTTTTGGGAACGCAGGTGGTGTACATGTACCATGGCAAGTGCAGGGACCGGGCCACAGACACATTACTCTTGTTCCCAAATCCTTTCAAAGGAAGGCTCTGGTAACAGCCAAATGACCTTGACCTTGGGATTTTGCTGGATCTGGGCAACCCCTGCTGGTAGCCTGGAGCCAGTGGACAGGAACAGGAAATTGAACGAGAAAGTCTGATGGTAAATTACAGTAAAACTATCATCATACATTCTGGTTCCTGTCCACTGGTTCCAGGCTACAAGCAGGGGTTGCCCAGACCAAGCTAAATCCCAAGTTCAAGGTCGTTTGGCTGTTACCAGTGCCTTCCTTCGGAAGGATTTGGGAACGAGGATATAGAAACATTAGAGAATGAGCCACAGCCGTCCCACCTGTGAGCACAGGTCAGATATAATGCCTCTAGCTGGAAGCATTATCAACCAATGAGAAAATTCCCTGCATTCACTGTAGAATGTTTAGGGTGCATTATGTAACAGCTGGTACCCATTGTGATGGCTGCTATTAGCCATAATCATGCTGGTAGTAGTTAAATTAAGCAATGGCCACCCGCATTGGGCCTCCCGCTACCTTGCTATACGGGACTAGCGCATCCTGGTACCTCAGGTAGTTGGGGGCTAAACCCCCATCTCCTTATCAGGCTAATTCCCTCCCCTCACACATAGAACAAAGGTGCTGATAAGAAGTTCACCCATGATGCACTGCTCTGGAGTCGGGGGACTAACCTCAATGCATTGCTCTGAGTCAAGATGGCGGCCTCCATAGCCTGATGCGCTAGTCCCGTCTAGGTGTGCTGCACTGAAAATTCATAGGTTGAAAGGGTTAGTCAGTACAGACTAACCTAGGTTGGTCATATGAGTGTTAGTCACAATGGCAAAGTTATATTCAAAAATGACCGAGGGGTCAGTCAGTAGTGGGTAACCTATGTTCACCTGTGATGAACACTCAGTGGCTCCCCTTGGAAGTAAAAAGGCTAGGTAGTGGCTAATCTAGGTTCATCATTGGTGTGTTGTATTTGTATACCACTAGTTGATGCCACCTGTGATGACCACTCAGTGGCTCCCCCTGGAACTAAAAAGACTAAGGTGGGTTGGTCAGTAGTGACCAACCTGACAATAATAACTAATCTAGGTTGTTCGTATAGGGAGCCAAAAAAAGGCTAACTAGGTTAGGCACTAGTGACTGAGAAATTTGTCGTATAGGGAGCCTAGGAATATCAGTGTGGTAGCATATGTGTAGGATTAAAAGTATAACATGAATGGGCCTGGACACATGTAGAATGGCCTGGAGGCACATGGTGGGTGACATGTTGTAACATGACTCTGGAGGAGGTCTGGGAAGGAGTGGAGAGAGGAGGAAATAAACAGATTTGATTTTGTCTTGACTCAGTGTGGATGTGTTATTTTTGTGCTCCTCTATAGTAAGAGGCTTAACTTTTACAGCCTGGTTAAAAGAAAAGGCATAATTTTATGTGGCCCTCTATTGGTTGTACTGCCTTTAAGTAGCACTATGCTGACATACATTCTATCAATGTAAGCAGCATGTGGCATTTAAAGATGGTGTTTCAACTAGTACACTTCCCAAACCTTTTCCTTAAAAGGAATGCCATGGGTTCTAATATAATTTTAGTTGATAAACATTACTCAATATTTGCAAGATATTTGTCTATAAATATAGGATTTGAGATAATTAACAATGAAGCCTATTAGCCTGGTAGAGAAAGCACTGAGCCATGCAGTACCACAACATAGGGAGTTTTAGTGTCGACCTACAGCAAAAATGATTGCCCTACATGTGTTAATCATATGGATTTAGACTCTGCCAATTGTTTTAAAATTTAGGGAGTATATATAGGAAAGGATATGCAATAGTAATATGGAATATGAGCTATCTTTTTTTCTTTCAGGTTTAAATGCTACATGCTGCATATATTGATGGAATGTATGTCAGGATATTAACATTAATGCAGTGGAACCTTGAAGCCTTGTTATCCTGTCTTACGGCAGGAACACACAGGATATTAACATTTAGTGCTAATACTACCCATAGAAAGCCACATAAAATTACGTTGGTCTTTTTTTAAAAGGAATGTATAGCTGGGGTTCCACTATCCGCTTTTTGGGTAATTCTCACAAACGAATCATACAGGCCTATACAATCTGATCAGGTGAAAACAAACACCTATTTCCTGTTTATTATTGTGCATAAATTGGCCGATTACAGTCCTGTGTATCAGGGAACATCAGATAAATAAAATTCAAACCTGTTTGATATGAGATGGAAAAGCTGAGACTCCACTAGCCGATTTTTTTTGGTCAATTCTCATGATCCGATCATATGAGAACCCCATAGCATTCCCTTCAGTATAGAATTACATGAGAAACCCATATCTATCAGGAGAATCTGAGGGGTTGTTTATATTTACATCTCACCATAGTATATACAGTTTGATCAGATATAAACAGGCCTAGAGATCGTAATGTTCAGACAGATAAAAATCAAACCAATCGGCCTGGGTTGCAAAATTGGAACCTAAATCTGGACCTACCTCGCCCTGTATAGCCTTGGCAATTCTATTGTACACTTGTTTGTAAACATAAACATTATTTACAAACATAAACCTATGGCATGGTCTATAGTACATCCCTGCTTAAGGTATATAATTGTTATGGTATATAACTGAGTCAGATTCGTGAGAATAGAACTGATTTGTGAATAAAATCTGGTAGTGGAGCCCCACCTAAAGACAGATTGGCCTGAGGTGCAAAATAGGGGCTTAAATCGGGACCTAATTGTGTTGTTAACCCCTGGCAATTCTATTTATAATCTGAGAAAGGAGTATATATAAACACAAACATATTTACAATACAATACCTTCTTGTATAAATATATGACTTCATGGTCATAAGCCTGGTGTCTGTGAAACGATGCGATCTTTTTTGTTTGATTTAGTTTGCACAGTTAGCTTCATTTCGCCCCATTTCGCTTCATTTCGGTTCATTTCGCTTCATTTCTCTTCATTTTGCCTCAGTGTCGCCCTTATTGTGGCCCTGTTTTGGGGTGATACTTGGGGCAACACTGCGGCGAAATGAAGCCAAATGAAGCAAAATTGACACAGTGTCGCCCTAGTGGAGTCCGGGCTATAGCGCCGATTTGAGTAAGAATTCGGGTAGTGGAGCCTCAGTTTATAATGATATACATGGTAGGTGTACCTGCCTGTCTGATTTTACGGTCTCTATTTATTTAAAGTCTAAAATAGTTGACTCTATGATACCCCAACCGAATTGGTGGATTAGGATCATTGAGCTGCTTTGATTTCTAGCTAATATTGAACATATCAAACTGGATAAGTGCTGACCCATCGTTGACTTGTAAGATTACCACTATTCTCACTGCCTACTTTTATACTTGCTGTTTTTTTCAGTGTAAAGGAATGCGGAATTCCTTTTATCGCTAATGTATGCCAATGTTGTTGTTTTTTGCTTGGCTATGTTTGTAAGAGCTAGCTCTTACGAGGAGCTTGGTCAAAACCTTATCAACCCAATTTAATCAGGCCAAGGGATCAGATAAACGATGACATATGTCATGCTTAAGTCACAACATGTCTAAAAAGTCTCTATTAGTAATTGAGTATAAAAAAGTATTAACTTTATAGTTTAAAGCACCTTAAATCCAATTCTTATAGATATTAGACACCCTGGCCACGAGTGTCTATAGGTGTGTGTCCACTATGCAACAAGGGAGGCAGATGATTTCTGCTTTTTGAGGTCAAGCAATATGGATATATTTGCTTGATATATACCTCTGAATTGTCCAGTTTAAGTCAAGTTATAGTGCGTCCACTAGGCATGATTATTTACCTCATGAACTGCTCTGGGCATACTTAAACGAGATGTTATAACAGAATAATCAGCTTATGACCCAATTTCTTTACAGAAATGTTAAATATCTAAATGCTAACTTTTGACGTCAACTTTTGACATCCAGCATTTGCTTTCCCACTTTTGTATTTAAGAATTTTGTTGTCGACCAATGTCCACAGGGAGACAAAACATATATTTCTCCTCGGCATCTAAATTCACCTTTTGATGGACGACAAAGGGCCTGACATATCCTAATGGACTTCTATAGTTAAGAGATAGGGATAGTTGCCCTAGGTATAATGAATATTGCTTCGCTATAGGACTGGTATGCTATAAATGAGTTTTATCAATCTATTACAAAGAGTCACACACAGTTATTAGCAATGTGGAGAGTCACCACTATGGATATTGACATAAAGATAAATGGCAATTCCTGAATCCAAGCTGTAAAATATTTACTTTTTTATCCAAATCCATATCATCATTACAAACTGTAATACCATAAATGTATTTTGCTTATAGTCAAAGTTGACTCAATAGTTATTTCTGTGAACGTTTTCAGTCAATCAATAATTTAAACCTGAAAAACAACATTGAAGTGGCTGGAAATACACTGCCACAGTATATCATGCAGTTGTAGGGGACGGATTCCCCCGCGCCTCGGTGGTAACCCCGTAAGCGGCTATCACTCGGGTAATCCCGCTCCCCTCTGTACCATACCGATCCAGTAACGTGAGACACGGTCTATCTGATAGAACAAGGGAATGTAGCTCAGTGGTAGAGCAGTTGCTTGGCAAGCGGAAGGCCCCGGGTTTGAGTCCCGGTGTCTCTGAATACATCATTTCCCGAGAAACCGTGTCCCTCACACAGTTACATAAGCAATGTATCAACCTTTATTTTCTACCAAATACAGCTGTCCTATTGATTTAACCAAGGAATCCTGTATTGCACTCCCCTCATAAAATAACCTGTGACATCACCATTTTGGTGGTTTAGATAGAAGCTATTTGAAGTAATTTAGGCCCTTCCTCCTTACAATAATAAAATTCGAAAAAGGGAAAAAATTAAGTCAAAGGAACACTGGTTTTAGGCTGTTAATAGTTTTTATTCAGTTGTTTCACTTATTTCAACTCGAGAAATAACCCTGTCAACAAACTAAAACCTGTGAACCTTTGGCTATGTATATTTCGCAACTTGATGTCAACATATGGATAAACATGTGGAATGCTATACATTAGATGGTTTCATGACCTTTGGCATACAGAAATAATTGTGTTGGTGTAATCCACAGGTTATTCAGTCGCCAATGTTTTCCATACCATTAAGCCTGGAACAAGCCGATGCTTATATTATATATATATCTATCTATATCTATCTATCTATCTATATTTATATATATATATATATATATTTATATATATATATAAATCTGTACCACACTGGGCTAGCAGAAAAAAAGAAAACACTCACCACTGGTGTGCCATTAGTCAGTTAAACTATTTTCAGATCCCTGCACTGAGGATATTGGCTTAATCACGGCTGAGTACACTTGTCTGTGACTCGTGATCAGCCTTGACTGTCGTCATTATCCTCACTACAATGGTATGGCACTGGTACATATTTATATATGTGTGTGTGTGTGCGTGTGTGTGTGTGTGCGTGTGTGTGTGTGTGTATATGGGTGAGTGTGTGAGGGTTTGGATGACACAGAAACTGTCTCATGTAAGACGAAGAACAAACTCACTCAGGAAAGTTAAAGATTGTAATATACATGTTTTATTTGGCTTGGTTATACATTGTGCTTGAAAGAACAGGGCTAATATCTTTTTTTTTTAATCAATATCGGATTTAAATACCAAAACCAGAATCAATTCTGATGTAAAAAACAATAATTATATTTATTTAGACACTATGTACAATATTAATATAACTTGGGTCACATTGGGATGTCATAGCTGTAACTATGTCTCTGGCACTATATATATTATGCCTTCACCACAACAGCAAAGACCATAGAATACCAAGAGGGTCCACTTGCAGATTTCTTGTCCCCCAAAGGCCCATGGCTATCCCCATGGCGCCCCCTGTTGGATGGAGTGTACCGCCCACATAGCCCACTCAAACTGCAGGTCAGTTGCTGCAAAAAAGGTTTTTACCTCAATATATTTTTTCTATATGTTTTCTCAGTATCCATATTGAATTTTGAAGGAAATTTAGTCATGAATATTGGCTCCAGGAGGTTACTAGTGTTGAAGGCTTCATTGAGAACCAGTTAAACATTGAGAACCAGTTTTAGGTGGAAATAGTGGACTGTATTCTCCGTCCACCAGGGGGCGCAACAAGTCATACATGACCACAGATCTGCAGTAATGTCATGAAAAACACTGCAAGCAATGTTATTACCTTTATGGGGGTATTTTAAGATATTCTGATTGCTGAGAGACAATGATCACCTAGCTGGACCCTCTTAGTATAATTGCTCTTTGATAACACAGATGATATCACTCACAGTATTGCTGCTAGGAAAACAGTTCATGAGATTTCATAGATTATGTGCAAGTAATGGATACAATACAAGACATTAAAAACATATATAATATAATAACATTACATAGACACACAGTTACTTTGAATATTATGTTTTTGGAGATATGTTGACAAACACTATATAACCCTATCATATGTTAGCTGAACTTAATAGCGATGAGTTAACTATGCAGACTCTTCTGGGGCCGACCATTTTTAGGTCATACCACATTGAGGGACTATGCGACTCTCAAAGGGTTACACAGGTTATGACATCATCCACAAATCCCAAATCATCAAAAAGTTCAAGGTAGGCAGGAAGAGGAGTCGGTGGTCTTCTAATATTGTCATGCAACTCGGACGGCTGGTCTCCATG
The DNA here is from genome assembly GCA_947462335.1 of Harmothoe impar. NCBI lineage: Eukaryota > Metazoa > Annelida > Polychaeta > Phyllodocida > Polynoidae > Harmothoe > Harmothoe impar. The sequence continues at coordinate 8,471,795 of OX381711.1, read as the reverse complement.
GCCTTGAAGTGTAAGCGATTGGCCGGTTATGGCCCTCTACCTGAAGTAAGCCAGCGTGGAGAGCAGGAGGAAGAATGTGCCACGGCCTGCACCTGGGGAAAAATATGAAATATTGTAATTTGGGTCCAAATGAGGTTAACCCTTAGGGTCAGTTTTAATTCAGCACTGGTGAGCTACTTAACAGGACTGCATGAATATAGCCCTGATCCTTACATGTCATACTAGAGAGGAGTATACTACCCTGCAAACAAAATCTCAAGCGGAACTCGTGCCATTCTTGTGTCATAACATAAGAAAGTTTCTGGAATGTTTTTTTGAAATTTCTTATGGTATATTTCCTGTCATATCTTGTAGTGAAAGGATCAGTATTCTCGAGAATCCTCTGTGTCTATCTCGTGTAAAAAGCTCATGCTTTTCAAAGGAAATACACATGTTTCTAACTTGTGTCATTCTTGAGTTCTGTTTGGAGGGTGCATTATATAAAATATGTAAAGTTGTAAAGTGTGTAAAAATTGTACATAATGTACATATCATTCAGGTGGACGAGAACAGGCTTATCATTAGCCTAGAAGCAACCTTTTTGTATGGAAGAATATGCATATAATTTGAGTCGATCAACATTTTAATATGATCTCATCGCAAAGAAACAATTTTGTAAATTGTTATATACAACATATACCTTGCACATGTAAAGGAACTTCCTCTTGAGAATAAATATCTTTGAAATTTGAATCTTGAAGTTATAAAACAATTGCAGCTTTATCAAATATTAGCTCATGCTAGATGCATATGTAGATTAAGTATATCAAATTGTGGTTTCAATAATTATCTAATATTGAAGACAAGTCATATTAAAGTCATATTAAAGTCCTATCGAAGTCTCATGCACACTACTTTGACTTTAACATTAAGAAGACTTTGAGCCAGGATTTAGATCTACTTCTCTATGTGTCCATCTTTTTAGGACAGTATTTGGACTCATAGCAATATGTGTTATCATGACACACCAATGTTACAGGGAGCCCCAGAGGCACCATCAAATATTCCTATTCACTGCCCCTGCATTCAATACATTCATATTGAATGTATTCTGATGATATAATTTCATAAATATTATTGTTATTGTATATACTATCACGGTATGAAGGTGACAGACGAGAACAGACTATTATTAGTCCAGATGCAGCCTTTTCTATATGTTGACTATACTATTAGCTATTACAAATAATGTATTAACTGATTTAAATGCATTTGAAGTGTACGATATGGCTTTTGACTATTTATTATACATTTCATAAATTGTCAATGAACATAAATCTTGTATTATACTTGTGAGTCTTCATGTGAATAGATATATTTGAACTTAAACTTGAACTATTCTCCTCTGGTCTGTTTGAAAATGCTAAATCCTATGATAATAGCACAATGTGAATCATAGAGGGTAATTTGTCACAAGGCAGACAAAACCCCTCCATACACAAGTCAGTATTCTACCTTTTATTGCTGATTGCCCTAGTCTAGTGCGAAATAAGTGGGAGATAATTATTCACTAGAATGTGGAGAACTGTGTTTAAAGCTACTATTTTTTTATTACATGAACCATATAATTGTATGCAGGTAAAGCATAATAAAACTACTGGCACAGGAACTTACTCCTGAAAGCCCTGTGTGTGCTTCCATTAATAAACAGCCAAATCCAATATGGCCGCCAGATAAATCTCATCTTCCATGATAACATCATTCTTCCTATTAGGATTTAAACCTTACACACCCACCCCCCTAAAATGGGTCCAAGGAATCCACTGTTATCATTGGCTTGTTGCTAGGACAAGTGGTTGCCCTAGACCTGTTAGGAGTGCATCACAACACCAATCACAACAACTTGTATACAACCGTTACCTGCCATTAGGGATGTCATTGACATCCAATTTATGTCGATGACAATTATTGACATAAAGTTGTCAATATATCAATGTATTGCAATATGATATATTAACTATTAGGTACCTCTGGAACACTGTTTATTGCCCTACTTAGCTGAGAAAATAACAAAAAACAAAGGTTAGTGGTAGCATGAACACCAGTCCCATTAACTTACCTGAAAATATCAACATAATAATCATCAATATGAAACACAAAACTCTGAGCCTTTAATACTCCGAGCCTTAAATAGGAATCTCACCTAGGGCCGATTGAAAGGATAAGTACCTCAAACTGTAATTTCAATATTCAGACTTAGGACACTGTGTATATTACCCCCCCCCCCCCACCTCCCTCCCTTGGTGAACATGATGGAGAACTACCTTTCTAAGGGTGCACTGGATGCTAGCACATTCAGGTACCATGATACAAGTGCATACCTTGTTTTCTCCACTGTCAGAGAACAATTTTTCCTGAAAAAAAATATTGACATAATTATATTGCCATATCAAAATTGTCAATATAATATATTGACATATTGACATGACAATGATATGTCAATATAGCGAATGTTAATGACATCCCTACCTGCCGTCTATTCCTACTTGCAGATCACAATAAGGAGAACATTGATACCATAAAGATTGATTTCAGACACAAGGAAAATGGTTAATGAAAGAAATTGCAATGTTATTTTATAACTTGATTTTGGGACGTTTTAACTGATATTGCATCTTTAAGTCTCACCTATGTGGCTGGCGCTGCTTGGTGTTGTCTGGGTGGCATTGGTGCTTTCTGTTGTCTCTGCAGTAGAAACTGAAATGTGAAGAGTGTATCAACTTAGTATGGTAACTCAATCCTGGGACAATTATTACTAGCTGGGGATTAAGAAAATCAACTCCTATGCAATGTCGGGAAGCAAGGTTATTGTACTAGTCCTTGAGCATTTGCCTGAGATGCAAGTTATGGTTATAACTGATCATGTCCTATTATTATAACTATTATACCACATCATGATGAGAAGTAGATATTGACTGTCATAGTATTCAATATACATGATACAGATTGATATGTACTTATTTTCTACGAGGGTCTGTCGGCCCATATTGTACTAGAAAAACATTTTATGACTTGTATGCAATAAAAACTTTGAAATTGAATTGAAATTGAACTTGAATAGTGCTCTGATAACTGACTCGCCAGGGCTGCATCATGAGCTTGCAGGGCATTGTTTATTGATGTGTTATAACTAAGTTGCGTCTAGCAGGCTGAAACATTTTTAGCAAACTATGAAGTAAGCATTATGTCACATCTTAGATTTATTTGACAGGTACCTTTGAGGTTCCCTGCATAAAACTATGGTGGTGTGAATATCACTACACTAACACAAAACACAGTAAAATAATTTGGCAACTACTTTTTAATAGACCCTCAGGCAACAAAGAAAATCACAGATGGTACTTGTGTCTTAACAACACAGGTCAGTATTATCAAGGCTATGTAAATTCAGCAGAGAGATTTAAGAACAAGTATATATTCAGAGGAGCAATCATGAGAAAGTTAAAAAGGCTGAGAATTGCTCAGTGCCAGACTTACCATTTGACCCTTGGTTGGCGGCCGTTGTAGCTGCATCGATAGGTGATGGGGCAAGGGTCGTGATTAAAGGGGAGTCTTTAATGAAAAAAAGGGAGGAAACAGGATTGTAAACTGGTGCTACAAAGTGAAATACCATGGATTGTACAGATAATCTCTGAACTACAGAACTTAGTCTATTGGGCAAAGAACCTAGTTAGTCCTTTTTTGGCTCCCTGTACAGTCGACCATGGTTAGTTGATACTATCAGGTACAGTCAGTGACCGACAGACTTTAGCCAATTCATTCCTATGAGTATTAGGCCTTAGCTATATTTAGTTTTACCTTAGTCATTAACCTGCGATAGCCACTACAGACTAAGGCCTGGAGCATTTAAATTATCAGTGTTGTGCGCTTTACATCTCTGGTAAACAGTATCACATAATCAGATATTTCTGAAACATGCCATTTCCCTGAGAATAAAGCTGAGGCAGGTTGTCATATTATGGGGCATTAGACCCACCATTAGCCCAATTTGTTTCTGGGTAAGTGCCTATCTAGATATGACACTGATAGAGGTGGGTTACAGACTATCATGCTTATCAGTCTAATCAGTGACCATTGCTCTGGTCTGCAACTTGTGGCAACTTGTCTAAAGCCGTTCTAACAATGTTGATAATTGTCCACAAAGTGTGCTACAGGTGAGAAAACCATGAATTGTGGTGGCCAGAGTTGATGAAAGCAGATGTCGTTATAGTAAGGATATTAGGAGGTGGGTGGTGCATAACACAATCTGTGGACGGGTCCTGGTAGGTATCATTCATAAACATCGGGTATAAAATGGATGCACTCTGATCGGGGACACTACCCATGTAATAGTGTTCAAGTTTTAATACGCTTACCTGCACTGGTGGTAATGCCTATGGCAATCACTGTACCGGCAACTTTTACTTGAGCTCCAGCAGATACTTCGGACCACAGTGAGCCAATCGACACATTGCCTCTGAAGCTTGTAGCATCATTGATCTGCCAAATGCCTGCAAATGTCGGGTCACTTTCTAATAAACCATCCTCCTCTGATGCCCATGCAAGGTTGGTCTCGTTGGTAATCTGAAATTTTGAGAACTCCTCTCAAGTGACATGGTCCAATTTTTTCAATATCTTAAAACCTGCTTAAATTTGTTTCAAGTTTTAGTAAAATATCATATTTGGAGGATAGGGCAAAATACAATGTCATCAATTGGATATAAAAGCTCAATAAGAGGTTCAAATGTGGCCCAAGTATAGTGTTTTACAGTGTATTATTGATGGGAGAATTATAGCGTGCACTTCAATATTAGTAAATAGAGGCATAATCTGATAATTAGTCGAATTCTAAGCCGAATCCTAGGAAATGGGATTAAATAAAATCTAAGTCATTAGGGGAACAAGTTAAATATGAGTGATAGACACTAGAGTTTAACTTTAACAATGTACATCTTGTTCGCATGACATAACAGTACTAGTACATGTATGTGTGTGTATTTATAGTTAATTGTGCACATGGACTTTCATAGAAATAAGACTGTATTCAGCATTAGCAATGAAGAAAATAGAATCAAATCTAGTTCAGTACCACCATTTAAGTATGCATCATGTTATTCCATTTAAACAAAATTCAATGAAATCACCCACTCCCTACTGTACAAAAAATCTCTTACTACCTACCAGAATTTCTTCTTGTGTTATGTTTATCGTCTGTAACCCAGACCCCGGGACAGTTAGGGTAAGTATGGCTTGCAGCACTAATTCATAGCGTGGATGGTCTACTAGTATGGCATTCCAAAAGTATAGGGTCACGCTCCCTGCCTTGGTTGGCAAGAGTTCTATGGATGTGACATATCCGTCACATCCAAGGTAATCTCCCCTGCTTTCTGGTACAAGCATAAACAGGTAGTTCCGTTGAGGAGGTTTTACTATATTTCCCGTCTCAAATTTTGTGCAAGCACCTGTCAATATTAAAAAAGAAAATGGTTCATTTTACTTCTTCAACTTTTAACCATTTCAGCGCTTCATGGTGGTTTAGGCCCATTTTCCATTAGCTGACCTGGGGATCCTATCCGTGGGTAGACCCACTAAAACCACCAACACCCTGGTAAATATGAGCCTCAACCAATGTCGCAAATAGCACTCTCATACAAGGGTCAGGCACTGTTAGACTATAATAGATGGGTCAAGGACCATTTTAGTAAGGGTCAGGCTATGCTGGACCTTCTTCTAGAGCCTATGCTTACACAGAATTGCTTGAGAGCCTGGCCATGTTGGATCTTCATGTTAGAGTCTGACAATGCTGGACTGTTGCAGGCTGAAAGAGACTCTTCCTAGTGGCAGGTCAATCGGTAGATATGGGGAAAATAAGCCATGTGCAGGGTTGTAGTGTAGCCTCCAGTCAGCAGTCCAATCAGTGTTTGTACTTGTGTTTACCTACTCATAGGACCCCCAGATAGGCTAATGGGAAATGGGCCTTAATGCATTTTGTTCATCGTCACTTTGCTACATAAATCTAGACCCGGCCATTAATGCTTTAGGGGTGGTGTGATTCAATGCATTGATTCCATGGTCATCATGATTCATGAAAGCAGCCCTGGCCAGTAACTCACCAGTGCTACAATCAAGCATCATGCTGACTCTATGGTGTTGAGACACTCCCAAAGGTAGGGCTTGATGCACCAATGCAGCACTGGTGAGTTACTTCCAAGGGCTGCATTGGTGCAACAAGTCTGGTAATGGTACAATGAGAACACAATTTAATATATGTGACCCATTTTAACGAAATGGGTGGGAAGTCGCACTTTAAAGAGCCTAGATATGGCCTCTTTAAGTAGTATAGGGTGGAAAAAAAAATTGAAAAATGAGTCTTTGAGATTTTTCTTACATATGAAAAGGTATCTTATGGTATAATAAGGTACAAACCAGAATTGAACTCCCATTATTCCCAAAATGATGGCCATAGGATTTATAATTGTATTGTATAATATAGTTAATATCTAATTTAAATGTTGATTATCTCATTGCAATATCACAACATTTTTAATATGCAACTTCCGACCCATTTCGTTAAAACGGGTCACATATGTGGTTTACAGAACATAATTACTGTATAAGATCATACTACTTTCTAATATCACTAAAACTATTTGAGACATATCTAATTATTTAACAAGCAATGCCCGCCATATAAAACAGCTATGCCAGTGAGAATAATCCTGTTGTCAATATCATGCTCAGTAATGAATGTTGAGGAATAAGTGGGTCAAAAATATCTTTTGAACTCTGACTAATTGGTATTCAGTGACAAACTATGTCGTCACTGGGGTCATTAAAATGTTTACATTTAAACAACAAGGGGGTCGGTGGATTTTCGCGTGAGCGGGTCGAAATTTTATTGGTTTCCCCCCGTGGGAGGGGTCGAAATTTTTTTGGTCCCCCCTCAGGCAAGTTGAAATTGAGCGCGGCCGACCCCTTTGAGCTATAGTAACGCGCTGGCTTTTTCGCTAAAAAGGGGTGCAATTTTTTTTGGTCCCCCCCTCAAGAGGGGTCCAAATTTTTTCTGTCCCCCCCCTTCAAGGGGTCCAAATTTTTTTGGTCCCCCCCAAATCCACCAACCCCCCCTGTTGTTAAAAAATGACCACTCCCTAATACAAAGCTATATGGCATATTTAGCAAAACACATATTTCCTCCCATATTTACCAAGCACAGTGACATCGTGAGAAATTATGAAAGAAAAACCATTGTTCAAATGCAATGTTTGTTCCATATATAGCACACTGATCAGATTTTGTCTGGTTCTTGTAAAAATTGCTTGGCTCAAGATATTCCCTTGGAAACACTTTCAGCTACTATGCATAAACAATCATGAAAGTGTGTTACTGAATTACTAATTGTGACCACTTGGTTCTGCAAATGGCCACAAATTACTCGTAAAGGGAAGTTGCCAGTGAATCACCTATACTTTGACGACATTTTTTTATGGTGTACCGCATGCATGCATCTTATCAACTCTTTTTCTCTCCGTCTCTCTTTCTTTATCTCTCTGTCTCTCTCTCTGTCGCTGTCTGTCTGTCACTCTTTATCTGTCTGTCTGTCTCTCTCTCTCTCTCTCTACATATATATACAGCATTTAACCTAAAAAACACTCTTTTCCACACCTTATGTGACTTCAAATACTTCAAACCCATACAGGTGTTAAAGGCAAGCGATGCATGAAGTCATGGGGCTGAGTAGAAGCCTAGCGGATGCTGTTTAGGTGAACCAGTAGTCTGTATGATATAGCCATACTTGGGTCGATTTTTTCACTCAAAACGATTCTGTACATGTATATATAGATATGCATAGGCTATAGGATTTGTCTTACCGGGTGCCGCAGACACGGTACCTGAAACAACAGAATAGCATATAGTTAAGTAACAAATTTAATCTACAACATCAATCTGCAATTCATCTCCATATCTTCTATGTTTTCAATTCTAAGATGAAATGAAATGCTACAGTGTTAACATTTTGAACAAGCTATGGGCCATTTCCTGTATGAAGGGTACCAAAAGGTTTGAAGGGATTTTCCAACTCTAAATATCATGCCGATTCCAAAGATGAACGTCTCATAAGATTCGATTTATTGTACTTTACATGTCATTATTGAGTTTTTCCATTGTCTGCATTGCTGATGTAACATCTTTTGATATGCTGTATATATCTATATCGTTCCCTGGCTATTTTTGGAACAGCATCGCTTGCAATGAAACTATGGCCAATAACAATAATTCAAAACTCAAAACTCAAACTCAGTCATCACAAAGTGTGCGAAGCTACCGGAAATTGATGATTTCTAAAAAGAATTTTTTAATTTAGCCGAAAAAAATCTTAAACGTTTATAAAAATTGCTACTCACTTAGATTCACACAATAAATACTGAAAACTACTGTGTATATGACCCATAACAAAGATCTACAGTTGATTCTATAAGTGTTTTTGTCAATGGTATATAAAATGAAATTAACTATGAACCTTTCAAAAACCAAACTGATGACTTTTGCCTCTTGTCTTATTACCCAAGGCTAATATCAAACTTGGAGACACACAGCTGAAAAATATAAAATCCTACAAATATTCAGGTGTCATTCTGTATGAAGAATTAGATTTTAATTTACACATGCAAAAAAAGCTTATCAACACTATTAAGGTCTAATCCCACAACGCTAAAAATTGGCCAGAAAGTGTTGATTATCGACTTAAAAACAAGGGGCAACTGTTGCCATTATTGTGAATCGCAACACTTGTCCAATGATTTTATGCCTCTCCAAATCCCACAGTGGTCAATAATAAGCAAGCAAAGTGTTGCGTGCAGGACTGGTTAAAGGATCTGTTTGAGGGGAGTTACTTCAGAGTATGATTTGTCTTCATTATTCCCTCTCAGTTAGCCTAGAAATATTTGGAGTGCCCCCCCTATATAAACCAAATCATTGACATATTCCGATAAGCAACATTTTCTGGGCCTTTTGGGGAAAAATATCTAACTCTTTTGATCCTTGCGATTTCCCAAATCACAAGACAAAGGCTCCACATTCTCACCGATTTGGGCCTGTCTTAGCCAATATATCGCCCAAAATCGGCAATAAAACCAATTCACAACATTTTCTGACCCCATCTCGCGTTGTGAGATCTGACCTTTAGGTTCGAGAACATGCTGCTGAACGGAACCAAGGATAAGATGACAGTTGAAGCATTGTTAAAGTTTTATAATAGTCATGAGCTCATAGGCTATGCTGTTGTTCTATATACAAATGCCAGTGTTGATCTACTTGATGGTGTACAAAGACAATCACTGTTTAACACTTCATGTGCTAGCTTTTATATTTAATCTCATTCCCTTGGACTCAGCTTAGGATTAGATTAATTTTCAGATTATGGCTTAATTTACTAAATTTAGAGTGCATGCTATAATTCCCCCATTGAAAATACACTGTAAAATACTATCTTTGGGCCACATCCGAACTTCTAATTGGACTCTTGTTGCCCATAGATGACATTGTAAATTTCCCCTATTCTCAAAACATGATATTATGATAACATTTGATACACATTAAAGCAGGATTTAAAATATGAAAAAAATTGGACCATGTCACTTTAACTCTTTAAATCCCTTACTTATTATTCATGTGGTTGGGCCCCAACGACAGTTTATTGATGGGCCACTCAAAAAAATGTTGTTTCTCATCACCCAGCAGGGCACAGTATAACGAGGGCTAAAATACATAGGACAATTGAGACGTTTTACTAATGATTTTCACATTTTACTAGTTAAGAGTTTAGTGATCCACAAAAGGTGTTATATTGTAAGTTAACTGTGAGAAACCAGTTAATTCTTTTGAGTGGCCTTATGGTAGTGTTATGGTCCACTTAACCCTTTAAGTACATTAAATCAGTCGATACACTTTATGTGGATCATGATGAAAAAGACTGCCATCATATCGTGCACCATGGTGCATCATGCCCACCCTTTGGTAGCATATCAAGCCCTTAGTGTCGGCAAGCTGCTTGAATGCAGCTCTGGCGAGTTACTCGTCAGGGCTACATTCATGTGTCATGAACAGCAAGGCATGATGCATTAAGGCATTACGCCATGGTTAAAGGGTTAACGGGTTGAGTCCCCTGCATGGTATTACAGTGGCAGGCACTGAGGCCCACAAGTGGTCTATACACTGTATTGAACCTTGGGTAAGGTGGCTTTAGCCATGACCTTTTATGATGTGAACGAAAACCCCCGCATTGGACAATACTGTAACACGCTTTATTTAAAGCTGTACATATTTTCGTGGATTTTAAAATCCGTAAAAATATGTGCAGTGTAAACATTTATCCAATGCAGTTATATAACAACCACATTTCAAAATCCATGAATATAGATCCATGCACATTGTTAGTAAGTAGTGTGAGTATCAGGGAAGGAGCCACACTCGCAGAGTGACCATACATGTCCATGGCCGGTATGTTGTCACTCACAATTCACTATATGCATCATGGGTGGACACCTGAAAGTAGTGCTTTGAATTTTAATAGGGTATTGGATTGGAGAGGAGGAGGGGTGTCTTGAGCAGCAGGCAATCAGGCCTGACCTAGTAATAACCTGTAGCCTCAGAGTAGTACTCAGCAGTGAATAGGGTGAGGGGTGAGGTAGAGTAGAGTGGCTATTGACAACCTGTACATATGTGCCAGGTATTGGAAATACATGGAGGGCAAGTAGTAATTTGGGAGAGGGGGTTGGCCCAGGGATCTTTGCATATCATTAAATGCTAGCGGTTAGCTACCCACAATGCACAGAGTGAATTGTCAGTGTAAGAAACAACACTGTTTCTACACACTGATACGGAGTATCTAGAAAGGAGCTTATACAATACAGGTGTAGCATGCCCATAATAGTAGTTACCAGTAAGTGCTATTTATGGGCCATTAGGAATCAAACAAAACATAAGGTCAAATCCCACAACGAGAAAATGGGTGATAAAGTGTTGATTATTGACATAAAAACAAGGGGCAACTGTTGCCAATATTGTGAATCGCAACACTTGCCCCATGATCTTATGCCTCTTCAATCCCACTGTGGTCAATAATAAGCAAGCAAAATGTCCCCTATAAGACTGGTTAATGGAGCTAGTTGAGGGGAGTTACTTCATGGTAAAAAATCTTTTGATTATTCCCTCTCAACTAGGCTAAAGATATCTGGAGTGTCCCCCCTGTATATGCAAATCGTTGGCATATTCTAATAAGCAACATATTTGAGCATAATCATCTGGCAAAATATCTAAATGTTTTGATATCTTATTTATCATAATCACAAGACTTAGACAAGGGTTATAACCGACATTGGGCTTGTTTTAGCCAATATAACGAACCAATATTGGATAAGTGATCAGGATTTCACAATAAACTACATGAGTCAGCCCTCATTTGCGTTGTTGGATTTGACCTTATACTAAGCTGAGACTACCCTATGCATTGTTTGATCCCCATGAGGAGCCTAGGCATACCGACTGGTCAAGTCTATACGGGAAAGATCAAAGAGTGCTATAATGTATTTTGCCCTTTGTCGGGTGTTTATTTGCACACTGAAAACCTCAGGGTCATCATTTTGACAATACCAAAATTGACAACTTTAGGTGGCCAAGGTGACGACCTTAGGTCGTCATTGTGACGACCTAAGGTAGTCATATCTGATCCATATAGATCAAAGTTGCCATAATGAAGACCTTAGGTAGTCACATGGATTGGGTAGTCAGAATGACTACCTTAAGGTTGTTGTTTTAGGTATTGTCATCAGTAATGACAACTCTCAACACTATTGGGTAGTTATTGGGACAACCTAGGGTATATCTGGGTGTTGGACATGGCACATGCCCTGTCACATGCTGCCACCCATGGGAAATGGATTGAAGTAAATTTTCTGTCATGAGATATAAACTGGTGACAGGTAGCAGAGTAGTCTCCATACCTTCAAGGCCATCATTCTCACCTATACACAACTTATTTATAACAAGTAAAGCTACTTAAGTTAATCAAGAGTAAACCAAATATGTGAAAGGGGTGCCTCTCGTTAGGAGGTGAACTAATTAGAGACTATATTCATACACGATTCTCCAGATCACTTTCCATTAGTCATTATGACAACCTAGGTCGTCATAATGACTAGGAACCTTCCTCTGGGTTTTCAGTGTACCGCTTTTTAGTGTGAAATATATGTATGAATGCATGTAGCCTATTACCATGGCATTGTTTTAGTACCATACAAACCACTACTGCATTTTATGCTGTTATCACTTGAGCGGTCTGATATAATTCACTCAGGTGGAGAAGAAACAAGGGGGAAAGTTGGGTGGAAAAATATATCAACTTATAATCAAGTCTCTTGTGGTACTAATCGTGATCTATGCAACAATGTGTCTGTGGGTGTATGCTAAATAGCAATAGGGTGCAGTGTCTGGCCCCAACAAGGGATTCCTGGTTAGCTGTCACCTGGTTAAAGTTGGAGGGATGATACTGTTTTACAAAGTACAACTGAAATTTATAGATCATCAACTGGATGATCTATAAAAAATACAGACATATTTCCATCAGTATGAATAGAATAAATTCAATAAATCAATCAACCATCTTACCAATTACTGTCAGCAGAAGCAACACCTGAAGGCCAAAGCAGTCCATGTTGCACATCCCTATTGTAGGTTTCGTGGATAAAGGTTTGAAGAATGTGATATAGTGGGCTGGTCCGGTGGTCCCTTATATACTGCACAGTTGCTAGCCGTGTGGGATGTAGACGTGCATTTAGCCAGTGCGGGCTTGCCAAAAGGGCTTTTATTTGTCCAAGCCCCCTCTAGCCTGTTGGCAGGAAGTTAAAGGCCCAGCGCCCCTATATATAGAGCTGAGTACGTGTCCCGATTGCACTCTGACTGTTACTGGACGTGCAGTAAGATCTGCGGGTTTAAAGCAGGAAGTTAAAGTGGGCCTGGACTGGTCAAGGCTAGGCAGGGGGGGGGATCGGATGGTGCCACTCATGGGCGACCACTGAATATAAGCAGTGGTATAAACACCAGGGGGGGGATCAAGTGTTCCAATCCACTCGGAGGTTTAGCTAAGTAGGGGCCAGTAGTGGCACCAGACCAACCCCAATGAGAATGGAGAAATTACAGGTGAGGCTTTTGACCAAGAGTGTGTTTCAGGTTACATGGTCTGGAATTCTAGGCTAGGTAGGTCAGATCTCTTTTTTTTTAAAGTGAGACTCCCTAGGCTTCACTTTATGCAGTGGTCGGAATTCATGGAGGATTTTCAGCATTCAATAGGCAAGGGCCAGATTCCCAGGAAATTAATTAAAATCATCCTCTAAAATATTGGTAACAGTGGAGGCAGAATCACAGTTGACTGTCAGGCTCCGCCACAGTGGGGCTCACTTTTTTTCAGGGAAACTTCCAATTTTAATTAATTTTAGCTACCAAGAAAACTTGAGTACCAAGAAAATGACTCACAAATTCCAGTTCCGATGCACCGACCACCTCCTTGACTCAAGGAGCCTCAACTTTCTAGGACCGGCTCGGTTTTGCTAGGTAGTTAAAATTAGGGCTTGGTAACCTAAAACACACCTTCTTTTTTGGGCCTTAGGTGGAAAGAATGCCCCAGGCCCCCAACCCTGAGAGACCACACAATACAGGCCACATATACTGTTAGTGAGTTCACCACCTGGACACAAAAGCCTATTTGTAAACCTAAAATTGTTTGTTTTTTTAAGTGTAAAAATGAAAAATGAAATCTTCAGAATTGCATAAAAAGACGTAGGGTTGGGCCTGTTTGATAGGGTCAGTCGGGTGACCTGAAACAAACCATTATTATGGACCTCAGCATAGAATCGGCGCTATTCTTGCAGAAATGTATATAAATATGTAGGAACAATATCTACAATGGAGCTCCACTTCACAACGTAAACATTGCCTACCCAGTGAACAAGAACACGTCACATAACGTGAAAATAACGTTCCCTGAAGGTATGGAAAACGTTTGAAAAGACGGACATATATGTTTATTTAACACAAATTCGTTGACTCCAATTAATGTATATTAACGTTATAACATAACGTTTGAACAAATTCCAGTTCCGATGCATCGACCACCTCCTTGCAATTGACTCATGGAGCCTCAACTTTACTCTAAAATATCCCAGAAATCGCCAAAAATAGTGTTATTTCTTCAAAACTAGATAAGAATTCCTAGGGCCGGCCCGGTTTTGCTAGGTAGTTAAAATTAGGGTTTGGTAACCTGAAACACACATTCTTTTTTGGATCTTAGGTGGAAAGAATTCCCTAGGCCCCCAACCCTGAGAGACCACACAATACAGGCCACATGCACTGATAGTGAGTTCACCACCTAGACACTAAAGCACTTCTCAGATCGAATAGCTAGATACAGTCACCTGACTTGGACTTGGGCCTCACCCCCCCCCCCATGGCCTGAAACCCTGACCATTGGGTTTCCATTAAAGGGCAACAACATCGGCCTTATTATGTATTTTTATAGGTATAGTTATAATTAAGGTAGATAACATTATATGTTATCTGACTCAGGGCATAACATCCGTCCTTTTGGGTATAGGTATACCATCGGGCCTATATGCCCAAAAAAAGGCCAATACCATCGGCCAGTGTTTATGGATAGACGCTATAAAGGTAGTCTACCTCTGAGTGTGTACCCATAACAAAACTATTTTGCTACTTCTACCTTTTTCTCCAAACTCGTACCAACATCTTTCTTTGATTATTATTACACTGCATGAGCCGTCGACTTTCTAGTCCTTTAATGCATGCTTTTTGTTGCAGGAAAATTGCTTAAAGTAGGACCCGCACCTTGTCAGCAGCTTCCAGCAGCTTTCTCCTACTTTAAGCACCTTCCTACTTTCCTGCAACTTTAATTGTCACCTGAAAGTAGGGCCTGCAGCTTGTCAGCAGCTTTAACCCAATTCAATCATCTACCAGTTCTCCACTACAGGGCCGCCATGAGGGAGCATGTGGCACCTTCTCCGCGAGCTGGCAGTGCAGGTAGCTATTGGGGAGGTGTGGCGGAGTTTCTGACACTACAGGGCCGCCAGTAGGCAGCATGTGGCACCTTCTCCGCGAGCTGGCAGTGCAGGTAGTTATGGGGGAGGTGTGGCGGAGTTTGTGACACTACAGGGCCGCCATGAGGGAGCATGTGGCACCTTCTCCGCGAGCTGGCAGTGCAGGTAGCTATGGGGGAGGTGTGGCGGTGTTTGTGGCACTATAGGGCCGCATTTAGCAGCCTGATCCGCACCCAGTGACAGCCAGTGCTACACTGATCCGCTTCAGTGCACGTTAGAGGTCACGTGACCCTGCTAGCCAATCAGAGGGAGGTCTCGCGGCGGTCACGTGACTGGGACAGCACCCCCTTTATAATGGGGGTGCTGGTGTGGGTGCTCCTCACTTCACCACTGCCTGGGCTACTGGATACAACTCCTGCTACAACCTACCTGCTGCCTGCTGAAGCTCTGCCCAACTGCCTGCCCAGCTGTCCACTTGACTTCCCAGCCTTCAGCACCCGGCCCCAGCCTTCAGCGTCCGGCCCCAGCCCTCAGCACCCTGCCCTAGCCTCCTGCACCCGGCCCATGCCTCCAGTACCCGGCCCATGCCTCCAGTACCCGGCCCCTGCCTCCAGTACCCGGCCCATGCCTCCAGTACCCGGCCCCTGCCTCCAGTACCCGGCCCATGCCTCCAGTACCCGGCCCCTGCCTCCAGTACCCGGCCCCTGCCTCCAGTACCCGGCCCCTGCCTCCAGTACCCGGCCCATGCCTCCAGTACCCGGCCCCTGCCTCCAGTACCCGGCCCATGCCTCCAGTACCCGGCCCCTGCCTCCAGTACCCGGCCCCAGCCTCCAGTACCCGGCCCCAGCCTTCAGGAACCGGTTCAAGCTTCCTGAACCTGACCCTGGCCTCCTTTACCTGGCCCTGGCCTCCTTTATCTGACCCCAGCACCCGGCCCAAGCCTCGATGCTTCTCAGAAATTTCCTCAAAATGATGACCCCCCCACCCCCTTGAAAAAAGAAACAAATACTAATCCATATTTCACCTACAGTCAATATTTAATCAAATACCATCAGTGGTTAATCCAATTTCTGCTACTTTAAGCAAACCTCCAAATAAGGGTTTAATCAAATTTCTGCAACTTTAAGCAAAACTCCAAGTCAGCATTTATCATATTTCTGCAACTTTAAGCAACTTACAAATGAGGGTTTAATCAAATTGCTGCAACTTTAAGCAGACCTCGAAGTCAGGGTTTAATCAAATTGCTGCAACTTTAAGCAACTTTTATTACGGCCATTCAGTGCGCCGTAAGCTGCTTAAAGTTGCAGGATACTCCGAGATTTTCCTACTTTAATCGTTGCTGACAAGTTCGCATAAAGTTGCTTAAAGTTGCTTTAACTTGCTTAATGTCGGACATTAAGCAAAATTAAGCAATGCGTAAAGCTGTCAAAACCAGAAGACTTATGCAGTGTTAGTGGTCTTAAACCACATCTTGCAAGCAATTCATGTACAAGTGAAATATATATACCATCGACTGGATTCAGAATAGTTACAGGCAACCACTCATGCCTATATGATTTCAGTATAGATAAAAGGATTTACATACATACATATAGCATTAACAGTAATCCTTTGGCCACACAAGACCTCTTATACTTGTGCTGCCAACTTCTAACGAGCTCACCGAAAATCTATGTTAGGTACTTTGACATACAAGTAAGTTTGACAGACAAGGAAGTTTGAAGTTTGAAGCCTTGAGAATAGCCCAGAGGCTACATGTGCACAGAGCCTCATGTTACCTGAACTGAAAGGCAGCCAATAACAGTTTTACTGATAGCCTTACCATTTATTCATACATGGGAGCCAAGTGCCTGCACCAGGCACAGTGTGGTTGAACAACTTATATAAGCAAATTGTAGAGAAGCATAAGATCTTAAGATCTGTACTGGTCTGTTAATCAGAATGTGTATACATACTAAATAACAACAAGAACTCAGCGCAACGTATAGCAAGAAGTTAAACTCATATGATGAATGAAGAAAATCTTAACGATATGACTAGGGCGTTTTTTTGTTTGTTTTTACTGAAGATTAAAATGCATAGGAAAATTAAGACTTTTCGCTTATGATTTTCACATTTTAGTAGTTAAGAGTTTAGTGATCCACAAAAGGTGTTATATTGTAGGAGAACATGCAGTCCTCTCAATGGTGGTCGAGGAAGTGTTTGTATGTTGGTAGGCCGGCGGGTGCTTGATAACCACTGGGGCGCCCCCTCTCGGCTGTGGTAGGAACCTCTCATAATATCAGCATTAACCACAGTCAATCAAACACATTTTTCATAAAAAAACGTTTTCCCCAAATCACGATTTTCATGATGTGCGCAGTGATGAGAAACCAGTTTACTTTTTTTGAGTGGCCTTAAAATTATATATGTAAAATATGTATCTAATTTTCAAAAAAAAAGTATATGAAACAAGTGTAACTAGGCCCTGATGAGCTCCAACAGGCAAGTTTTATTTATTTTAATTGGCCTTTAGCAATGACACTCTGAACTGTGAACTGCCAATGCCAGAATAGAATTCCTATATTGACAGTTCAAACTGTGCAACTGTAAGCAAACCATCATTTTGACAGCAAAATTTGAGGTTTTCTTGGTTAAAGCAAGGGCACTGCCGAATTTTATGATAAAGTAATAGTTGATTTGGATTCCAGATTTCACTGAGTACAGAGTTTATATTTTGCATGGATCAATTTGGACCTGTGAATTGGACTTTTTACTGAGATATTACAGGATATCCGTGCCATGGCGTCCATTCCATTGTCTGGGTACGTTGTGATGGAGGCGACATATACCGGTAATATGCCCCCTCCCCCCGCACATATATAATTGGCCAAAGATGCATAAAAAATTATGATTTCCTCAAAATTTCAAAAATATGAATGTACCATGCTGCCTTTCTATTTCACATTATGTAATAAACTTGAAAGTAGTAGCAAGCCTACTTGTAAACCTAAAATTGATTTTTTTAAAGTGTGAAATTTTTTTAAATCTTCAGAATTGCATAAAAAAAACGTAGGGTCGCCCCTGTTTGATAGGGTCGGTCGGGTGACCTGAAACAAATCGTTATTTTGGGCCTCAGCATAGAATCGGCGCTATTCTTGCAGAAATGTATATATGTAGGAACAATATCTACAATGGAGCTCCACTTCACAATGTTATCTTTGCCTATTATGGCATTTCGTGAGAGTACTTCTGATTCAATGAGAAAACGTTTCTCCAGTGGTAAAGCATGTAAGAATGGACTTGGTCCCAATCTCGTGTTTAAAGGAGATAAGCAAGGAAATACCCAAAGGCACTTCTACACATCTCCAGAAAACTAACAAAATATTATTTAAGGCATGTAGAACTGTAGAAATAAATGGAGTTGTCATGTATTTGACAGATTACAGTCTATACGAAATCCGGCCGGACACTGGCTATAGCCGGCAAAATGCTTGCCGGGCCGGCAGAAACGTGGCTACTGCCGGTCGAATGACTGGCTGTCATCTGCAGGTCTTTGCCTACATGCCAGTTTTTACGGTTTGTAAATTGGACTGGTATTTAGGTTTCTACAGCATAAAATAGAAAGCATGAATATTTTGTGTAATAAGGTACTTCTAAACATCTCCAGAAAACTAACAAAATATTATTTAAGGCATGTAGAACTGTAGAAATAAATGGAATTGTCATGTATTTGACCAGATTACAGTCTATACGAAATCCTGCCGGACACTGGCTATAGCCGGCAAAAAGCTTGCCGGGCCGGCAGAAACGTGGCTACTGCCGGCCGAATGACTGGCTGTCACCTGCAGGTTTTTGCCTACATGCCAGTTTTTACGGTTTGTAAATTGGACCAGTTTTTAGGTTTCTACAGCATAAAATAGAAAGCATGAATATTTTGTGTAATTTTCTTCACTGATTTACATATTTGATTGATGTGTATGTTTGTAACATACAGGGTAACACTATTTACTATCACTATTAGTGTGATAAGTTGCCTTTCATTTGATTTTAATTGATAGTTCTCCCGTGCTGTTTTATGTAGTAAACTACAGGGCAGTTTATGGAATTTAGAAATTAAAAAATATAATTTCTAATTCTAGCCTGGACCCATGAGCGTAGTAATAAAGGTCAAAACAGATTCTGGTTGGAAACCCCCTAGTGGATCTATACCTCTAGAAAATTGGTGCCATGAAAATATCAAGTGTCTTAACAAGTCCAGTTACCCTAAAGAAGTGAAAAACCACAATATAAGTACTAGACAGCGAAAAGCTATTAGAGAGCAAGAAAAAGATAAATCACTCACAATCAAACCTGCCGATAAAGGCGGGGCCATTGTAGTCATGGATACCCTTGACTACATCAAAGAAGGGCATAGACAATTAAATGACATCACTACCTACCAAAAGTTGGAGGTAGACCCGACTGAATTGTACCGAGCTAAAGTGGAGTCAAGGGTGTTTCAAATGGTGGAAGACAGGGAAATAAGCAAAAAAGTGGGGAAAAAATTGGTCACTGATAAGATCAAAACCCCTCAGATTTACTTCCTTCCCAAAATTCATAAGAGCCTAACAGCACCCCCCGGCAGACCAATTGTGTCCGCCAACAATTGTCCCACAGAGAGAATTTCTGCATTTGTAGATGTTTTCCTCAAACTCATGGTACAAAACAGCAAATCATATGTAAAGGACACAACTGACTTAATCAATCTGGTAGAAGGCTTAGACACCTTATCAAAGAAGAGTTTGATAGGCACACTAGATGTGACCTCACTATACACTAACATCCCCAATGATGAAGGTATAGAAAGCATCAAAACAATGCTAGACACTGAGAGAACCACTGAAATAAACCCAAAAAATGAGACTCTGATAGAGCTTTTGGGTATGGTTCTGAAAAGTAACAATTTTCAATTCAATGGTGACAACTACCTGCAAATAAGTGGCACAGCAATGGGCACTCGGGTAGCCCCCTCGTATGCAAACTTATTCATGGCCACTCTGGAAAATTCCTAGAGAACCATGAAAAGAAACCGAGGGTATGGTTGAGATTTATTGACGACATCTTCTTTGTCTGGGATCACGGTGAAGATGAGCTACAACAGTGGCTAACTTATCTCAACAACCAACACCATAGTATCAAATTCACTTCTGAATGGTCAAAGAAAGAAATAAGTTTCCTGGATACCAAGGTAAAAGTGGACAAGAGTGGAAAATTATTCACAGATCTATATACCAAACCCACTGACTCAAACAGCTACTTGAGATATGACTCTGCACACCCCCCCCCCCCCCCCCCCCCAGTGTGAAGAAGAGTCTACCCTACAGTCAATTTATAAGACTGAGGAGAATCTGCAAAATCGAGAGCGATTTTGAAAAACATGCAGCCAAAAAGATGGAACAATTCCTTGAGAAAGGTTATCTCAAGGAGCTGCTGGTGGAGGCCAAAAAACAGGCCACCACCAAACGGAGAAGAGAACTTCTGAAAAAGACGAAGAAAGACCTAAAAAAGGCAGAGGAAGAAAGAGTATTCCTAATATCCACCTTCAGACCAAACTACAACAAACTGAACCAGATTGTAAAACGAAGGTGGGATGATCTGGGAGAGTCAAGCACAACTCGGGGCCTACAGCAAATGAAACTAGTTGTAGGCCACAGGCGACCCAAAAATCTGAAGGATTATTTGGTAAGGGCCAAGTGCGACTACCACCCAGAGGATGACGTGGAGGGGGGGGAGCCCCTACCCCCCCGACCAAATAAATGCATACACATACCCACAAAAAAACACCCGGTATGTGAGGACAAATGCACAAAAGAAACAAAAACTAACATTTTCTGTGGAAGCAGCAACATTGTGTACTGCATTGAATGCAAATGCTGCGGCAAAAGGTACATTGGGGAGACCCAAAGAAGTCTCCACGACCGAATATCTGAACACATCGCAGATGTGGAACACAAGAGATATTCAAAGAGTGAAGTGGCCTACCACTTCAACAGACCTGGACACAGTGACAAAGACATGAAAGTCTACATTCTAGAGTTCATTTATGAACACCCTCTGTCAAAACGGGCAAACAAGCTGAGAAAAACCATTGAATGGAAATGGGTACAGAGATTGAGGACACTGATCCCACTAGGGATGAACATAATGGAAAATCGCTTTGGCTAGACTCACCCCGCCAGAAAAAGCCACATACTTTTTTTCCCTACGTTGAACTCTACGCTCATGGGTCCAGGCTAGAATTAGAAATTATATTTTTTAATTTCTAAATTCCATAAACTGCCCTGTAGTTTACTACATAAAACAGCACGGGAGAACTATCAATTGAATGATTGATCAGAGTCGAAACCAGAAACTGCACATTCATGAATCAGTGGACACCGGCCTATATAGGCTCAAAGTTCAAAACAATATCACCAGATGGCATGCCAGTGGTGTCGAGTCAGTAGTGACAAACATCAGACTCAGTCTCAGTACTGCGTTACAGCCAGGCAGCCAGCATGACAGTGCTGCCATCTAGCGGATGTTATCAGTACCATACTTGCTATCGGATGGTTATTTAGGATTTACAAAATATAGACTGGTGACAAAATGAGAAATTCTCCCACCAAGGGGCATTTTAAAGTACAAACAGGCAAGATCACTTTCTAGGGTAATTTGGGTGTGCTGGATCCGAACATCACACTTGCCAAGCTCAAAAATGGCTCCTTCTATGTAAAAACTACAAAAACAAAATGGCTGCCATTGATTTTTGAGAAAACCTATGAAACCTATGTTATTTATCATTCCTACTCATGTGATACATCAAAATGAAGGGATTTTAGAGGCCAGACTGTCTAAGACACCTGCCAAGCTGGAACATCATTTTCCAAGAGTGTCAAAGCCCTAAAATTCAAAATGGCTGCCATAGTTTTTTTGAGAAAACCCCCAAAAATGCATTATTCTTCACTTCTTGTCATGCCTCAAATGAAAGGGATTTGCAAGCCTAGTCCATTCTAGGCTGATGACAAGATGAACAGGGACCTTTGTAACACGGTACCCATCCCCCCAAAAACTAAATGGCTGCTAGCATATTTTAAGCACAGTTCATTTCAGTCCCATTTCATTTCATTTCCAAGGGGGAAGAGCTATTTTTTTTTAAATGGGAAAGCCCCAAGGCCAAAGAGGGGATATATTGACAACATTGTAATAAGTTATTGAAAAGCTTTAATAGAATTGCAGGAGGTCAAAAGTGATTACCCTCCCCCTTCTCTAGATGGCTCAAAAATTGTTTACATGCACCCTTTTATACATAGTAACATGCTGGCCTTTTTGCTGAAAAAAGTCTTGTTACCCATCTTCCCCAGTTAAGTGCACATCCAATCAAGATCAGAGCTTTCCCAATACATATGATATATACAGGGGGAGACACTTTCCCAGCTGTTGGCCAGCCATGCAAGTAGACCAAAAAGCCTATAAACAATGACTAGTGTGACTATCTATGTAAAGTGATTGTTCCCACCACATATTTCCATTCTGATTGGGGGCCCACCTTACATTCAAATCCTTAGACCCTGATGGCAAATCCTCAGGATCCAACCCAGTCAGCATTGGTTCCTGGGGTCAATTTGTGTTTTACTTGGGCCAGCTGGGTTAGACCATATCTGGGTTATGGTCCTTTTTGTCCAGGGCTAAAAGTGGGAGCCCAGTTGACCCAACCCAGGAAAACCTTTTTTCCATTACAAACATTGTAGATACTAATAGTGTGTGCTAAAGTGGAATAAAACTTGGCTTGAGCTGGGCACTCTGAATCAGGGATAGCCCATTTGTGCTCCCACCTTTAGCCCTGGACAAAAAGGACCAAAACCCAGCATGGGCAAATCAGCTTGCCCAAGCAAAATCGCATGGAATGTTGGCTTGGAAGTCCTTGTTCCAAGATATCTATGCCTCAGGAGCTGTAAATTAGACATGTATCTTGTTTGGAACTTACAGGGACCTGTGACTTTACCATCTAACTTCAAGAAAAGATTTTAATTGTGAGAGAGTTTAGGGAATGGAACTTCTAGTCATTGGGAAGTGATACCAAGTCCTAAGGATCTCATATTCACTTCATAAGAGACCTCCTCCAGCAGCCCTGAACACTCCTTGAGCCTTTGTTACTGCTCATCCAGAGCATCTCTACTCTTGTTTCACCAAAACTTTCTCTATCCCACCCCTCTTTGAGTGCCTCCACCCTGGAACTCAGGGATTCCAATGCTCCTCCTGTAGCCCCATCCCTCCTCCCAGAGTGAGGTAAAGGGAAGGGAGGGAACGTGTTAGGAGGAGGCAGGAGAATGGGAAAGGAGATGAATAAAGCAGTGGGAGGGAAATAGCAGCATGAGAACATTGCACAAAGAAGCAATGAGATACAAGGCCGGGGCTTGGGGAAGGGAAGATGAAATGTAGTGGAAAAAGATGCCAAAGCGAAGGCTGGAAGCCCAAAAGGTTTGGTTGGAAGCCCTGGAATATGAGGGGATGGGGCCCAGGAAGAGGGCTGGGAGCCCTGAGAGGAGCATTTAGAGCCAAGGCAGGAGAGATTGAAAACCTGAAGAAGTGTCAGGAGCCAAGGGAGGAGGGCTGGGAGCCTTTGGAAGAGGAGTGGAGGCACAGTGAGAGGGGTTAAAACCCTGGAATAAGAAGAGGGGCGGTGTAAGGAAAGGATGGATGATCTGGATGGAGGATGGGAAACCCTCAAAGAGAAGTCAGTGTTGCTGGACGAGATCTCCTTTGAAATGGAGATCCCTAAAACCCAATATCAGGTCCCCAGGACTAGAGTTCAGATCCCCTAAACTTCCTCAAGAGGTTGTGCTATAGCATAGATACCTATTTGGTTCCTATGACTTGGAACTGAATCCTGAGGACCTTCCGTTGGGTCTAGGGACTCCCAATTAGAAAAGAAATTTTTGAGTCAGGTCAGTCACTATTTATCCCTAAATAGTCACACTTGTGTGGTACCTTTTGGGCAATATGCACAATTAGCCCATAGCAGAGAAAACTAATGTCTACCCTTGTGCATAGTATTTTGTGGCATCATGATGGAACGTACCCCTTAACTGGACCAAAAAGTTATCTGTTTTCAGTGAAAATGACTGCATAACTACTGTAAAACCCCTGCTATAGCACAACCCCACATATAAGCCGAACCCCCTACTTGAGAAAAAAAATCGGCCTATAAAAAAAAGGGTTTAAACATAGTTTTCTCTTTAATTTAATCTAATAAAACCGTACCTATAAGTGGAACCCTACTTTGAGAAAAGGAATTTGGATGATAGCAAAAAAAACACCAAAATAGATTAGTCTTATAGGTGGGGTTTTATGGTAGAACGCTATACATAAAAGGGTGTGCAAACAATTATTGACCCGTTGATGTAAGGTGGGTGGGGTGACGGCTAACAGATTTCCCCTTTTTTAGGCTTTAAGAAAAAAAGTCCTTCCGCCTTAAAAATGGATTGAAATGAACTGTGCTCAAAAATTACTAGTGGCCATTTTTTTGGGGAGGGGTTTCATGTCAAAAAAGTCCCTGTTTATCTTGGCAATGGCCTATAATGGACTAGGCTTGCAAATCCCTTTCATTTGAGGTACAACATGACAAGGAGTAATGAATAGTGCATTTTTGGGGGTTTTCTCAAAAAACGATGGCAGCCATTTTGAATCTTGGGCTTTGAGACTGTTGGAAAATGATGTTCCTGCTTGGTAGGTGTCTCAGACAGTCTCGCCTCTAAAATCCCTTCACTTTGATGTATTACATGAGTAGGAATGATAATTAACATAGGTTTCATAGCTTTTCTCAAAAATCAATGGCAGCCATTCTGTTCTTGTAGTTTTTACATAGAAGGAGCCATTTTTGAGCTTGGCAAGTATGATATTCGGATTCAGCACACCCAAATTACCCTAGAAAGTGATCTTGCCTGTTTGTACTTTAAAATGCCCCTTGATGGGATAAGAATGATATTTGTGAAGATTTTGTCCAATATGGCCTGAGCATAATATGTGTACATAAATTATTGGCTATTATACCATCTCGGGGAGGGGGTGGGGTTGAAAAATATCCCCAAATAGGTGATGTCAGTTTCAAAAGATTGGATGTGTGATTTACAGCACAATTAACTCCTGAGTTAGGATGCTTATGAAACACAAAAAAACAGGATCATTGTACTTGTAGGGGCTAGGGTTATACGGGTATGTTATATGACGAGTGCTGTTGGATGTTGTGTTGCGAGCTCAGTCCGAACCCTTCAGTCCGACGGTAGGTGGCAGCACCTACCTCGGGCTTGGGGTATGGACAGAGGTCGCTATAGGCTTCCGGTCTGCGTGTGCGCGCGCAGGCTGGCTGCCTATATATACCCAGCATCTGGCGGTACTCGTCGGTTACTCTGAGCCACGCTGGCAAGGAGACCCTGTGATCAATACGGCTGATTAGCCTACTGACCCGTTCCGAACTCTATAGGGAGTTCGCACACATAGATACTGCTTGTCTAGGTTCTCTGAATAAACCTGATTTGCAACCTGTAACACTTGATCCGAACTGTGTCGACTTTGTTCTTTAATTGATACTCTACCAATATCATAAAGAGACAAAGTATCGTTTATTACACTGGTGCCGTGACCAGTTCTGAGTGAAACGCAGGTTAGCCTGTGCAGTAGCACAGACCTCCTGCTCTGGACGGAGCAGCGAGGTCTCCCGATGAGGCGTCAGCCTCATCCCCGGAGGGGTTAGATGCCGTGAAGGAGGCAGATACCTGCAGGAGTGCGAATGTTCCATCCAGGACAAGCGCATTTTTGGGACACCAGGTTCCCGGAATAATGAATTACTCATTAGATGAAATGAGCCTGTCAATGTTCAACGTTGGTGGGTCAAGATCAGCCGCTCCGAATCCACGGAGGGCTACTATCTTGGAGGAACGTCGTTTCGACGACATGAGAGAGGCCAGAATACAGGAGCGTGTGCAAATGGCCCAAATGGAGTTGTTGACCATTCAGAAACAGTCGAATGAATGGAAAAGCAGTCTGATTGCATTGGAAGGTGCAGTCACACATAGAGCTTCCAAAATCAAGGAGAAAGACGCAAGGCTTTCAACTTTGTTGGAGGAGAACGAGAAGCTGGTGCAATCACTTAGCAGGGTTCGAGTGGAGTTCGATCAGAAACAAGCTGATCTACAGGGACTCCGTTCCGACTTTGTTCAGGCGAACACTGATCTGAATCAGATTTGTGCGGCCCGAGATGCCGTCATCCATGAAGCAGAGGAGACCCGATCAGAACTTGTTCGGGACACTGAAGACTTACGGGAGGCTCGCCAAAGTCTACTGTCAGAATGTGACATTCTGAAGGCAAAAAGAACTTCTTTGGAGAAATTTTTGTCAGAGACCAGGGAAAGTATACAGGATAGCAGTACCTCGTATGCTTCCGCTGATAATGACAGTCCGAAAGGTCCTCATTACAGGAGTTTTACAGACACCCCAAATCTTCCTATGGGACGTGGGATGACTGTAGAAGGTGCCTTGTCTACTTCAACGCCAGGACGACCACTAAAGGTTGGCCGAGCAAGGGGTAGAGGTAGGGCGAGTGATTACTCACCTAGGGTGGGTATCAGTGGTATCCGGCCAATTCCGAAGCAGGTCTTTTCGGCTCCGACGGGTGTAAACACGGCGGGCAGGGGAAGGTCATTATCGGAGTTGGTGCGAAGTCCACGTTCTCAGTTGAAACTGGATGAGCAGCAACTGGATTCGGAACGCTTGAAGAAAGCATCCGAACAAGATAAGGCGGCCAAGACCGACTTAACTCCCTCGAGTTTGTCGCAATGGCGAGAATGCCAAGCAAACATACTGTTCAATGAACAGAAAAACTTGGAATTGGAGAGGCGAGATGTGTATCGCAAGCAGCAGGCTGCTCTGGAGCAGCAACAGGAACGCATGAAGGAAAATGCAGCCCTCGCTGAGGAATTAGCAGAGCAGGAGGCGGCGGTTTTGAGAGCTCGACAAGAAGGGCTCCGGGCGGCCGGTGAAGCTGCGAAAGCTAAATTGGCGGAGGCACAGCAAGAGGAGGAGGCTGATAGACAGGCCAAGGAACTGGAAAAAGAGAAAGCGGCGCATCAGCGATTGCTTGCTCTGGCTCAGCAGTGTCAGTATATGACTGACCAGGAGAAAAACTGGTGGTTCGCTCAAGGTGTGGACCCCACTAAGGATTTGGTGTCGTATGGTACCTACCAGACCTATCTGGAGAGGCAGAATAACGTGCCTACCAGAGGCGCTACTCCGGGGACGACTCCGGGCACAAAGAGTCCGAGGAGGGCTCCAAGGAGAACAATTCTGAGTACAGAGTTGCAAGAGTTGTACGATACAAACCCAGCTATAGCTGGGATCGGATTGCACAACGTGGGTACAGAAAAGGACGCCTCGGCTTCCATTTCTAAATGCCTGGCGATAACCTCTAAGATTAGGGGGTCATCCAACGCTGCTAGACGCATTGCTAGCGAGCCTTTTCCCTACTGGCAGAAAAACTCTTGGGAAGAGTGGTTGGGAGCCACCGTTGAGGACATCAACCTCAGTGGGTGGGATCAACAGGATGCAATTCCTTATGTCTGTAAGGGATTGCGCTTGGGAGATGGCCTGATGGCCGTGGAGCAGTGGAAAGATGAATGCGGACCCCGCGGCACTTTCAAACAACTGGTAGAGATCGGAACTATCCTATACGGAGATTCCGCTCGGATTGACCCGATGGTTGCTTTTAAGAAGCGAGTGCAAGGCAAGCACGAGGCCCCGAGGGTTTTCGGACTTGCACTGATGAGACTCCTGAAGAAGGTACATCCAGCTTCAGGAATCCATGATGCCTTATTCTCTAAGGAACTGTTCTCTCAGTTTGTTGCTGGACTGAGGGACCCAGAAATACAACATGTGGTGTATGATACCTGGAGAGCTGATACGTCATTAGACGACCTTTTTAAGGCCATCGACATACATGCTCTCAAGAAGTCACTGTTAGGGGACCGGGTGCCCACCCGGGCCTCGGCCATTATAGAGTGTTCTCCGGAGCAGTCTGATGGTTCGGGCAGTGAGGAAGAGGGGGCGATAGCTTCTGCAGCTCAGTTTAAGAGGAATGGGAATTCCTCTAAAACGCCGTGGAAAAATAGGAAGCCGGAAGGGGGTGGAAACCCTCCTCCGAAGAAGGAATCGTCGGACCCAAAAGCTCCGATAATGGACGCAGCGTTTTTCACATCGCTGTTTGAGAAGATGACGACTTCCATTCAGGGGGCTACACAGCCTAACAGGAGGAAGATCAATCGGCGGACCGCCAAGTGCTATAGGTGCCTGGAGATCGGTCACTTTGCTGCGGAGTGTACGGCTCCGACTCCGAAAGTTCCCGGAAAGGAGGAAAACTAGAGGGGGTGGTCCGAGAAGGCGAGCGGACGACCCCTGCATATGATGTACGCCAACATACCAGAGAGGTAGAGCCTAGTGAAATTCCGAAGGCAGGAAGGGAATCAGGGGTGGCTTCGAGCTTGAGGGGCTCGGATGCCGGCCTGGTTAACATTCCAGTCCAACAGTTGCCCGGCAATGAGGCAGGGAGGCCCATTACGGATCGGAACGAGGAAGTTGCGGCTGTCACAGACACCGTGTGGGTAGGGAGTACCCAGCTTTCCCCGTATCATCCATGTTTCGACCATTTGAAGAAACATGGCCTTGATTTGGCTGCTCCGAAGGATTTTAAACGCTTTACTGTAAACCCGTCTCCGCTCGGGGGGAGGCGGTGGTATGTGTCTGTTACTGTGGCTGGTAGAGCGGGCGAATTTTTAGTAGATACGGGAGCTAGCCACTCCTTTATCTCCTCTAACTTCTATGCTCTTATGCCGGATAGTCGTGATAACTTCAAAACGAGGGTAAACGCCTGTTCGGCCGACGGGTCAAGTATGCAGACGTATGGGCGCGCGTTCATACCGCTCCGAATTGGAGGGAAGGAGTATGTGGCTTCTCCCACCATTGCGGATATTGCAGACGACGGTATACTCGGATTGGATTTTTCGGCGTTGTATGACGCGGTCCTGAATCCGGGTACAGGGGTACTCCTGATAGAGCACCCGTACCGTGCGGTAGAGCAATGTGTGCTCCGACAAGTGTCGACAGTGGCAACGGTGGTCCAAACTGTAAAGATTCTTCCCGGACAGACGTGTGACGTGCTGGTCCGAAGCAAGGGGCTTAGGAGAGAGGAAGAGGCAGTTGTGGAGCCGGATGTGGCCATGTTGGGTAGTATCGGTTTGACGGGCATGGACACCCTGGTGGGTGATGGTGCTTGGACCGTTGTGCCGGTTTCTAACCCCGGGTTGGAACCGAAGTATCTAAGGAAAGATACAATACTGGGGAAGGTGTTCACCAGTGAGGCAGTGATGCCTGCTGGACAGGTGAGCATGAAGGGTGACCCTTCTCCGACCGATCTGAGTGAGGGACTTGAGAAAATGATCTCCGAAACGGATTTGACGGATCGGAGGGATCTCGATTCCCTAAGGAGGCTGGTAGTGAAGTATCAGGATGCATGGCAGGTGGAGGGGGAGCCTTTGGGCCGAACCGACAAAGTGTTGCATTCTATCAATACGGGTGATGCACAGCCTTTCAAGATGCCTTACCGACGCTTGCCTTTGGGTAAGAAAGCGGTGGTAGAGGAACAAGTGAAGACCATGTTGGAACAGAAGGTGATCGTGCCTAGCACTAGCCCCTGGTCCAGCCCGGTCCAGATGGTTACTAAGAAGGACGGGTCTATCCGATTTTGTATCGACTATAGGCGCCTGAATGGGGTAACCAAGAAAAATGCATATCCTCTCCCCCGGATTGATGAGACTCTGGACTCCTTGGGTGGGAACCAATGGTTCTGCACCCTGGATTTGCAGTCCGGATATTGGCAGATCGGGATGAAGGAGGAGGATAAGGAGAAAACGGCTTTTACAAGTCACATTGGACTGTATCAGTTTGAGCTGATGCCCTTCGGGTTGTGCAACGCCCCGGCCACTTTTGAGGCTATGATGGAAACTCTTCTGAGTGATCTGTTGTGGCGCAAATGTTTGGTATACTTGGATGATGTTATTGTCTTTGGCAAGACTTTTGAAGAGTGTGCGTTGAACCTCGGAGAGGTTTTGGAGCGAATTCGGTCCAATGGCTTGACATTAAAGCCGAAGAAATGTGAACTTTTTCGGAAGTCCATGGTCTATTTGGGCCGGATCATCTCCACCGAAGGTGTGCAGGCTGATCCGGCTAAGTTGGAGACTGTGGAGACTTGGGAAGTTCCAAAAGGACCAAAGGATATCAGATCCTTTTTAGGGTTCTGTTCCTATTACAGGGACTTCATCCCCGGATTCTCTAGGGTGTCTCAGCCATTACAACGGTTGAGTCATTGGACTCCGGGGAGAAAAAAAGAACCCTTCCCATGGGGGATGGAACAGAATGAAGCCTTCAAAGAGATTAAGGCGTTGTTCCGAACCACCCCGGTGCTGAGATACCCTACGGAGAAGGGGCATTTCATCCTTGACACTGATGCGAGCAATGAGAGCATCGGGGCCGCATTGTCCCAAATCCAGGACGGAGTAGAGGTCCCGCTGGCGTTCGCTAGTAACAGTATGAACAAGGCACAGAGAAATTATTGTACTACCAAGCGAGAGCTGCTCGCAGTAGTGGTGTACACGAAGAAGTTTCGGCACTTCTTATATGGAGGGAATTTCACACTCCGTACCGATCATTCGGCCTTGAGATGGCTTCTTAATTTTAAGGACGCCGAGGGAATGATTGGTCGGTGGTTGAATCACCTCAGCGATTTTGGACTGGAAAACTCTCATATCCAGCACCGAGCAGGCACGAAGCATATTAATGCTGACTGCCTGAGTAGACGTCCGGTACGCCGTTGTGTGCGTCCGGAGTGTGGGGATTGTGGTGCTCACAATGCTGTGGTAGCGAGTGTGCGTTTGCCTTATGATGGGTTGTTGCAAAACCTGTTGGATTGGTCCACCGACACTATAAGGACGTACCAGATGGCCGATCCTACCATAGCACGACTGAGGGAGCTTGTCCCTACTGGGGTCTGTCCAGTGAGACCCGAAATATTGCTGGAAAACCGTGAAATGCGACGTTTCTTGGCTCAGTTCCACGAACTGGAGGTCCGAGACTCGTTGTTGTGCAGGTGGAAGACTTGTCCCGGAAAGCGGAGGGTGTTACAAATGGTAATCCCTGCTGCTATGAGGAAAGACATCCTGTACTACTGCCACGGCCATTCCACTAGTGGGCATTTCGGAAAGAAACGCTCGTTGGAAAGGCTAAGCCGGAGATACTACTGGCCCGGCATGTCAGGCGACCTTTTGAGGTGGATCGAGACCTGTCCGGCCTGTTGTTTAGGCAAACCTGGTCCTGGATTAGGAAAATTGCCACTGCAACAAGAGCTATTCGGAGTGAGATTTGCTCGAATAGCTGTGGACATTATCAGTGGAGTTAAACCAACTCCAAAAGGTAATACGTGTATGATGGTGGTCTCGGACTACTATACGAAATACACCCGAGTGTACCCACTCGAGGATCATACCGCTGCTACTTGTGCGGAAGCATTGGTGAAGGGGTGGATCCTCCATTTGGGGGCTCCTTTGATGTTACATAGCGATCAAGGGAGAGAATTTGAGTCCAAACTATGGGCAGCTATGTGCCATCAGTTGGCTATATGCAAAACTCGGACCAATCCGTACCGACCACAGTCCGACGGGCAGGTGGAGCGGTTCAATCGGACCTTGATCCAGGTTTTGAAGCCATTAGTAAACTCCCATATGGATGATTGGGATGATCAATGCGAATTTGTGGTGCATGCGTATAACAATACGGTCCACACTTCGACAAATTGCACACCGAACCTCTTGGTGTTCGGAGAGGACTTGATCATGCCGGCGGATTTGGTATTCGGGGTGGTAGGGATCAGTCCGGAAGCACCATGTACGGTGCTATTTGTGGAATCTCTACGGGAGAGGTTCAAATTTGCCTACGAAACAGTTAGGGCTCATTTGCTCAAAGCTGCGAATTGGCAGAAGGTGGGTTATGACACCGGATTGAAGTTGCGACGATTCGTGGTGGGGGATAGAGTGATCCGCCTACACGAACCGCTCTGCAACGTCAAACTGGCGAATAACTGGGATGGACCACACACTGTGGTTAAATGTATCAGTCAAACGACTGTGTTGATTCAGTCTGAAGCAGGACGCATCCGGACGAGCCATGTGGCTCGGTTGCGTGCTTGGGCTGGAAGGGAGCTCACCCCGGAAACGGAGGTGGAGAAGGGAACTTCGGACGCTAAATTTGTACCTTTGGAGGGGGTGTCAGTGGATACCCCTAAGAGAGTGGTACAAAAGAAGCTCCGGAAGACCGTGAAAAAGAAAGTCTCGGCAGGCGAAGGAAGAAGGGCACGGAAAACTAAAATCAAGGCTGGAGTTTTAGTTAAGAACGAGTGTCCTTCGGCCAGGTTACGAGAGGTGGACGGGAAACCCGTTCGGCGAAGCCCAAGGCTGGTGGCTAGAGGGGCCGTAACCTAGCTTGTTTACACAACGAGTGTGGTGTCCTGTGTTGTCCTATATGTTATATGTATGTTACCAACAGGGGCGCTCAAAGTCAATATGAAAAGAATGTAAGAGTGCTCCCCGAGGGTGGTGGACGGATAATCCGGTGGGGTAATCTTCGATTTCCCATAAATATCCACTAATACTCCTGATGAGCTCTTTATTCGAAGTATATTTTGACTTTTGTGAGCCGCCTACGTAGCAGTGTGATCCCCCGAGCCCGAGCTGCGGGCGGGAAAGGTCGTGACCTGATTAAACAGTAATTGGGTCACACCGGGTAACGGGATCGCGTCCAATCACGCGAGACGCTGCGCATGCGCTTTGTTTTAAAAACAAAAGCGAGGGAACGCCATATTGATTTTGGGCTCGCCCCGGTCAATAGCGGTGTTGGTCGGCAGCGTGGAAGTTGGTGTTTTGGGCGGCTAGAAGAGGAGAAAAGTCAGTTAAAGAGTTGTAAGCAGTGAGTACTCTTTCCTGGTGCGTCTGAGGCAAAGAGGGAGACGGGGAACTAGTGTTTTCCCCGTTAAACTCCTGTCGAAAGACACTTTGACGAAGTGAGGATGGCCGAGCAACAGCTCCGTCAATCCGAACTTTCCGGACACTCCGAGGTGGCATCCGCCACCGAGGAGGCAATGGATGCTCAGAGCCCTAGTGGTGATGAGTTGAGCCAGACACTGTCGGAACTCCGTGTAGATCCGGCCGTGTCCCCGATCCGAAAGTCCCCGTCGCCGGACGGCAGCGAGGACTCCGGAGTGCTGCGAGGACTCGCCTACACCCAGGTAGCGGTGGAGCCTTCCGAGACGACTGCACGTCCCTCCCGGATATGCAGTCTCAGCATATCACCGAACCTCAAGCAGACGGTTGCTCGCAAACTGTCTATGGGGAGTGGAAGTGATTCCGACACTTCACGTCCGAGGACGCGCGGTGGGAAGGGTGCTACCCGAGATCGGTCCAAGTCGGCCGATACTAAGGCTAGCACTAAGGCTATCAAACACTCTGGTGTGGGAAAGAAGCCTCCGGGAAAGGACGAGCCTAAAAAGCCCGCTCTGAAGAAGGAAAGTACTGTGAGTACAAAGAAGCCGGGTTCCAAGGCTGCCACTGCAGCGGCCTCCAAGGATCCGAAGACGGTGGACCCCAAGGCTCCTGCTACGAAGGCGCCTAAGGGTCAAAAGAAAGCTGATCCGAAGCCTGGAGCTAAGGACCAGCCAGGGAAGGGGCCGACGTCTGACAGCACGAAAACTGTCAACCTACCGATTCCGGCCAAGGGGAAAGGTAGTGGGAAGGCAGTTGTAACAACAGCTGCTCCGACCTCAGCCGTTGACGTGTTGTCCTTCTCGCGAGGGTTAGACAACAGCTCAGCAGTAGCTGCTACAGCCGCTGCGATGGCTAGTACGAAGGGACATGGGGGAGCCCGTCCTAAAACGGTAGTTCCCCCCGAGGCACCTCGGACCGAGGAAGCTATGGATACAGCATCCGCAGCCCATACGGTCCAGGTAGTGCAGGATGTGCTGTCTGGCATCACATTCAACCTCCCGACTCCCCTGGAGCCAAGGAAGGAGGTACCCGTTCGGGTGGAGTTACCTCTTCCAAAAGAGGTACCCGTCCGAGTGGATACTCCTCCACAGTCGACCGAGCCTGCTCTGGAACCATCAAATACCATGGACATTTCAGAGGAAGCCGGGAAACTGGATCAGGCTGCAGGTGGTGGTCCGACTGGATCGGGGGTGCAAATCCTCGCTCCACATCGCCATGACACATGGGATAAGGAGGAAGCCGACGTCCCATCCCTGCTCCGAGGTGCTATCATCGAACAGATGAGCGCCACAGAGGTCAGATCCTTCGATCTGTTCCAAATGCGAACCTTCCGGGGGCTGGACGAGTTGTCTGCCAGGTTCCCGGCTTGGTTCCCAGATCGCCTAACGGCTGCAATGGAGGATCTTACCAAACATTCAGAGACGGCTCGCTTAGTTGCTGAGTCAGAGGGACGTCCCGAACTTATCGCGGCCTTGGAGTACGACCTGCAAACTGCAGCGGAATTCAAGACCGTGCATAGCCGGCGGGAGAAGAGGAGACATCTGACGCCAGCAATGAAGCTGGCTCGGAGTATGGAGCAGAAGACCAAAGAGTCCATTCTGGATGCCACTCTGGAGGGTGAAATGATCCAACAGAACACAGCCGCGGCTAGGTCTGCAGACACTAGTCAAATGGAAAAGGCCAATCGGAGGGACCAATACCTACGAGAGACCATCAAGGTGACCTCTCGGAAGGGGGGTCGATCCGACGAGGAGGTAGAGGCGGTTCTGAAGGGATTGGATGAAAATTCTCTCCCGGACGACGAACTTCAGGTTCTGGTCCGGAATGCACTCCGAGCCAATGCTGCAAGTGGGTTTAAATATTTTAAACCCATGTGTGTGAATGACTGTGTCAAGGACAAACGGGCCTCACACATTCCGGAAGAGGTGGGTCCTGACGGTCTCTCCGATGACGAGGAGTGGATTAAGACCGATCCACTCGAGAAGTCGGTACAATTGTACCACTTTGAGCTCCTGGACAAGGTTCGCAATGGTAGTACCAAGTACCATTCAATCTTCCAGAAAGCTAAGTTGGCATGGGCTATGTCTAGATGGCATCCATTTAGCAAGTGCCCCTTTGAGCCTTGTCTCAACATCGACGAGACACTGGAAACGCCCCGAACTTGGCCTAGCAAGGTTCGGTACGCAAGACATGTGACCCGCTTTCATTTGCGTCACTACATGCGGTAAAACTGCTTGAGTGTGGGTCCAAAGCAGAGCAAGGGTTGTCCGAATGGTGGCTGGTTCTACACGAGAGCCGATATCATCAGGCATCTTGCTAAGCAGCACGGGTTGGCTCTGGATGTCGCAGCGGAACGCATCCAGACAGCCCATCAGGAAGTCTACGCCCACTTCCCTCCAGTAGTGGGCCGGAACGAGAATCTCGAGGTGGATTTTGGCACCAACGAGAGAGGAAAGGTCCGGGTGTTTTACAAAGTAAACCCGGACGGCAACTACAACCGGGTTCCGGAAGGTGAGCTCTTCGATGAATTCGAAGAGTACCAGAAGCGTACCATCACGCGAAAGGTGCGGCACGCTCAGAAGAGACCTAGTGGGTCTTCCGAGCAGGCCAACTCTAAGAAGGCCAAAACGGATGAAAGGAAATCCGTTATGGAGAAGGCGGATCCGGGCTATAAAGGACCGGCATTCACCTCTCATACGACTGACTGGAAAAAGGGTCCCCAGGGCAGGCCACCTCGGTCTGATCCGGAGGATCCGAACTCCAGCACGATGGGGTCCTTCGCGGAGGAGTTCCCCGAGAGTAACCTGGTTCCGGGTGATGAGTCGCAGACTCTAACCCAGACCGGTAAGACCAAGGCTCCGGCAAAGAAAACGCCGAAGCCAGCTCAGACCCCGGATCTCCCACCCGAGACCGCAGAGGAGGGGCGTTTAGTCTTGCGACTGAACCGCCCTCCTTCGTTCCCTCCCGCCGACTTCACTTCCTATGAAGCCGGACAGGAGGCCTTCGGTCAATGGCAAGACAATTTTCATCGGTTGCTTGCTGGCCTGAGTCAGGAGGTGGCGATGTTGTCGTTAAACACGGTGCATCATCTCCATCAGAGGGAGGTCGCTACCCAGAAGGCAGCGGCTGCGGAGTCCGTACAGGAAGAGCGTGAAAACGCTCGGACTGAACGATGTGCTGCTAAAACCGAGAGGAAGAAGCAGAAGCTGGCAGTTAAGAACGCCGAGGAAAAGCTGGACCACGAACGTCGTCGGTTCCGGGACTGCTTCGCGCATGAGATGCACGAATGGGATGGAACTCGGGCTCAAATCGAGCTCTGGCTCCAGGAGCTGACTCTAGCGGAAGCAGCGTCGGACTCCGAGGAGGAAGAGGAGCCGGCTCAACCCGGTTCCGGAGACGAGTCGGGCTAGATCATCTTATTCTAGGAGCCGATTAGGAGAAAAGGGGGGGGTATCCTAAGTATACCAACCCTACAAGCAAAACCCTGAGGAAGGGTTTAAGAGTGTCCGAGCAGAGGAACGCGGCAGGCTGGCTACGCAAGGATCCAGTCTGCCAGGTGGTACTGACGGAGGAGGACAAGGAGATCCGGAAGGGACGCTGAACTCGGGATTGGAGCACTTTACCAACATGGATCCGATACAAGATGTTTTTTTATATAAACTATGGATATCAGGACCGAGTGCTCCTAATTATAAGTCCGAAGATCGCCTGGAGGCAGGACTAGATTTTTTTCTCTCTATTTATCATCTAAAAAGCTCCCGAGTATGAGCTATGAACTTTCTCGTTCCGGTGAGTAAGAGCTGAACGAAGTAGGTTCTGAAAGCCGGGCGGAATGCGACACCATCAACAGAGGATCCGGATCTTCGCTACAACACCACGTATGATGTCTTTTTGTAATAATACTTTAACATGTCTTTATAACCTTAAAAGAAGTGATATTGTTTATCACTTATAAGTATTATTCATTACGAGTTTAATTAGCTCGGGGTCCTGAAGGGACGAAATTTTTTACTGTGATATTGTACTTTTTCAAGTGTTTGTATACTATATGTATAGATTAACTCCATCTATCCTAGGGAATGGGGCGTAATTTTCATTACGGTCTATATGTGTAGAAATGTGTGTAATTAATACCTTTTTGTGTTCAACAGTATACGTCATATTGTCTGTAAGGTATAACTTTAATAAACCCCTAAGGTGGTATTTATAAGATAATGCCAGTCTGAAGTGTTTTCGGACTTTAACCTTAATTAATTTTTTACCTCCCGGTTATTATCTGGTAGGGGGTAGTGTAGGGGCTAGGGTTATACGGGTATGTTATATGACGAGTGCTGTTGGATGTTGTGTTGCGAGCTCAGTCCGAACCCTTCAGTCCGACGGTAGGTGGCAGCACCTACCTCGGGCTTGGGGTATGGACAGATGGTATAGGCTTCCGGTCTGCGTGTGCGCGCGCAGGCTGGCTGCCTATATATACCCAGCATCTGGCGGTACTCGTCGGTTACTCTGAGCCACGCTGGCAAGGAGACCCTGTGATCAATACGGCTGATTAGCCTACTGACCCGTTCCGAACTCTATAGGGAGTTCGCACACATAGATACTGCTTGTCTAGGTTCTCTGAATAAACCTGATTTGCAACCTGTAACACTTGATCCGAACTGTGTCGACTTTGTTCTTTAATTGATACTCTACCAATATCATAAAGAGACAAAGTATCGTTTATTACATACTTTAAAATCCTTGTATTGGAATTGTATAAAAATAAGTTTTGAACCCCTTAGGAACCAAGCCACTCTGCCCTTATTTTTCCTATTGGGGAAACGTACACTTTTGGAAAATTATGTATTATATTATAGGGTCTTGGGATTTTTTTATTTGTGGGGGGGGGGAGTAACTCGACAGCACTGATTTGGTACATTATGCAGACACTTTGGGAATTATCAATGCCATAGGGTCGGCATGATGCATGGATGCATGCAGTACTCGCGAGGCGCTGTATCAATGCATTATGACTACACATTGGCATATTTCATTAACACTTTAAAAGGGGCATTCCCACCACTCGCACTTAACCACATAGTCGACTATTACAGTTCTGGAACTGTGAGTGGGATAACCACTTTAAGGACAGCAGAATGCATTAATTAATGCATCTTGCCCTTGGTCACCCTGATGCATTAATGCAGCCCTGGTGAGTACCTCGCCAGTGCTACATTCAAGCATCATGTCGACTCTACTACTTGGTTGAGACACCCCTAAAGGGTCGGCATGATGCATCAATGCAGTCCAGGCTAGCCACTCGCCGGGGCTGCATTGGTGCATCATGATGACATGTATCATATTTTAGCGACGTGTCATTCTTAGGGAGTGGTCATTTTTTAACAACAGGGGGGTGGTGGATTTGGGGGGGGTGAATGAACCACCAGTGTGGGGTCGGCATGATGCATGAATGCAGCACCAGTGTGGGGTCGGCATGATGCATGAATGCAGCACCAGTGTGGGGTCGGCATGATGCCTGAATGAACCACCAGTGTGGGGTCGGCATGATGCATGAATGCAGCACCAGTGTGGGGTCGGCATGATGCATGAATGCAGCACCAGTGTGGGGTCGGCATGATGCATGAATGCAGCACCAGTGTGGGGTCGGCATGATGCCTGAATGCAGCGCCCGTGTGGGGTCGGCATGATGCCTGAATGAACCACCAGTGTGGGGTCGGCATGATGCATGAATGAACCACCAGTGTGGGGTCGGCATGATGCATGAATGCAGCACCAGTGTGGGGTCGGCATGATGCATGAATGCAGCACCAGTGTGGGGTCGGCATGATGCCTGAATGAACCACCAGTGTGGGGTCTGCATGATGCGTGAATGAACCACCAGTGTGGGGTCGGCATGATGCCTGAATGAACCACCAGTACTGGGTCGGCATGATGCCTGAATGAACCACCATTGTGGGGTCGGCATGATGCATGAATGAACCACCAGTGTGGGGTCGGCATGATGCCTGAATGAACCACCAGTATGGGGTCAGCATGATGCCTGAATGAACCACCAGTGTGGGGTTGGCATGATGCGTGAATGAACCACCAGTGTGGCGTCAGCATGATGCGTGAATGAACCACCAGTGTGGGATCGGCATGATGCATGAATGAACCACCAGTGTGGGGTTGGCATGATGCATGAATGAACCACCAGTGTGGGGTCGTCATGATGCGTGAATGCAGCGCCCGTGTGGGGTCGGCATGATGCCTGAATGAACCACCAGTGTGGGGTCGGCATGATGCATGAATGAACCACCAGTGTGGGGTCTGCATGATGCGTGACTGAACCACCAGTGTGGGGTCTGCATGATGCCTGAATGAACCACCAGTATGGGGTCGGCATGATGCCTGAATGAACCACCATTGTGGGGTCGGCATGATG
The DNA here is from genome assembly GCA_947462335.1 of Harmothoe impar. Lineage (NCBI taxonomy): Eukaryota > Metazoa > Annelida > Polychaeta > Phyllodocida > Polynoidae > Harmothoe > Harmothoe impar. Next base: position 8,432,115 of record OX381711.1, on the reverse strand, counting down.
CATGAATGAACCACCAGTGTGGGGTCGGCATGATGCCTGAATGAACCACCAGTGTGGGGTCGGCATGATGCGTGAATGAACCACCAGTATGGGGTCGGCATGATGCCTGAATGAACCACCATTGTGGGGTCGGCATGATGCATGAATGAACCACCAGTGTGGGGTCTGCATGATGCGTGAATGAACCACCAGTGTGGGGTCGGCATGATGCATGAATGAACCACCAGTGTGGGGTCTGCATGATGCGTGACTGAACCACCAGTGTGGGGTCTGCATGATGCCTGAATGAACCACCAGTATGGGGTCGGCATGATGTTTGAATGAACCACCATTGTGGGGTCGGCATGATGCATGAATGAACCACCAGTGTGGGGTCAGCATGATTCATGAATGCAGCACCAGTGTGGGGTCGGCATGATGCCTGAATGCAGCACCAGTGTGGGGTCTGCATGATGCGTGACTGAACCACCAGTGTAGGGTCAGCATGATTCACACATGTGTGTTAGGCTATTGACTATTTACAAATTAGAACTTGTGCCGAATCATACATGTATGCAAGGTCTAGAAACCATGTTTATGTTGACCACAGACAACGCCAGACTAGAATGGCACAAGACCCCATGTGTAAAATAATACATGCGAATGGTCTTGCCTATAGTAGGAGTGTCGAGTTCTCAGGTGCTGTAAGTTGGAATGATCTCACTGTTCTAAGACGAAATGCTGAATCATATGAAATATTCAAAAATGAAACAAAACGCCACCTTAGGAGCCTCCTGGGTTAAAACCCATGAGACATCCTAAGTATAGATCTTCCAACAACCGCCCCCCCTTACCTTTTCTTATATCTACTTCTCATCCTATCCTGTTTAGAATTTATGTATTTTGAATTGAGCCAAAATCCACACCAGATTATAATACAAACATCCCCACCTTTTGGTAAGGGAGTAACAGTGGCTACTTTCCATGCATCAGGAAAAACGGACGTACTTAATACTAAGTTAAAAATAAAGGTGATATGTCTTGGTAGGCCTAAAAATGCAGCTTTCAATATAGATGTCGTTACCATAGGAATACCTGATGGTTTGTTATCCTTAATTTTACGTATTAGTTTAATAACTGTCTCCTCATTGACTTCAGCAAAGGTAAATGCAGGATTGTATACTGGTGGCTGGAATGACCAATGGGGGGGGGCGTATTACACGCATTGGGGCCTTATTACACGTCTTAGGGCTGTGTATTACATGCACTGGGGCCGTATTACATGCTTTGGGGCCATATTAGATGCCTGGGCATACGGACTCGCTATACCTACAACACTAATAGACGGTATGGGGGGCATAATAATAGGATATGGTCAAGTTGCGAATTGTCTAACCCAAAATTTGTCGGCACTATACCCCCCGACAACTACGGCAGTCGTTCTGAATCAGCCACGGGCCACCACTGAGCTAAACCTCAGGGAGGAGGTCAGGTGTTTCTGGTAACAGAAACAGGGTAGTCAACTCAGAGTCCCCACTCTGCTTTGAGCATTGTATTCTGGTAAAAATGCATGCATTTGGATGCACCAAAATGCCATAATCTCATGGATTTGAATGATAAATAATATTACTGGGATGCAGAACACACAATTTTGCATTAAACTGGAGATATACCCACATTCAGCAAAGTTCCCCCTCTGCTTTGTGTCAACATTGCTGCGGTCCTTAAAGCACATGGCCTGCATACCTACAACACTGTGGGGAGCAAGGAAAGGATGGGGGTCTGTACACAGGTAGCACATGTAGCCAGTGTAGCAGTCAGAGTGGCCCACACTGTCCTACCTTACGGTAGGACTAGGACCCCGCTTGGAGACAAAGGTAAGTTGGTGCACGTGGAATCAGCCCCCTGTGAACGTGCTGACCAGCCTTTGGCTGTGTCAGGTTTTAAAACTATATTCATCTTGACAACAGAGAGTTGACCTTTGTGCAAATGTGCCCAATTTGTTATGCACCCCCCTCCCCCTCCCTGCGCAGCCAGGTTCAAATTGTTTGCAGCCAACCCCTTATTGCTAAAGTGTGCTGGCTTTTTCATTCATAACGACGGGTACATTTATTTTGGTTGCGCCCTCCCCCTCCAAAGGGGCCAAATACCTTTTGTCCCTTTTTATTCCAAATCCCTCCTCACCCCTTTTACTAACCTGCCGCTTCCCTCCCCCCTCTATGTTGTTCAAAACGAGCATAAGGACATTTCTTTATGTGGCTTTAAATGTGCCTACACATTCAGAAATGTTACAAAACTAATGGTATTAAAGGTGCGGTGACCAAAACACATTGTAGTCATTCAGTGACTACATATGAGGACCGAGTCGCGGTGTCGATTTGTAGCAAGAGGGTCGTGTTGCCATGTCAATTTTTATCTAAAAGATTCTATTTCCCTGTGTCCATAGATTTTTAAAAGGGCTGTGTTGCCCGTGTTGATTTTAAAATGGCCTTGTCGCCCTGTCGAACGTGTCGAACTTTGACCCATGTCACTATTCTAATAAATGTTAACATTTCACATAATTATTTTGCATAAACTCATTGGATGTTATTGCTTACATTTTGTATGTTGTAAAAGAGGCCGAAACGCCTGCCTTGTACACTCTGAGGACTGAATTATACCGTATGCGTGTTTATTGTAGTAGGCCCTATTTCTTTGAAATTTTGGTTCTACAATATCGATCGTAGTGTATGAAAAACTGTTTGTAAATTTGGACCGAAGTGAGCCAATAAAGCATTGAAAACTGAAATATGACTAAATAAAATGGATACTAGGAATACCTACACAGTCTGGCGATGAAAGCATCTAGCACCCTGCTTCGTACACGGTGACCACATTAACACTGCGATAAAGATAAGTGTAATCTTTGATATATAGATATGCCTGTCTCACTCCAAAGTTAGTACCAATAGGTGTAGGTCCCCTTATCTTATATCAAATGCACTCATACTTTGAGGCTTTAAGTGTCTATGGCATGATAGTCTATATTCTTTTCTAGTTACCATCGAGAGCACTCCAGACCACATGAAAGTATGAATGGTGTTTCAGACTCATCCAGCATTCGTTTCCGCAATTTTATGGATTTCTATTTTTATTTTAGAAAAGAACCAAGCTTAGACTTACGAGAAAAATCTGATCTAGGTTGCCTATTTCTTGCGAAGTGATCAAAATATATTAGCCAATGTCTATGGGAAGTTTGGTAGCTTCTTGACATTGACAAACGCATCCGAGCTAATGTTACATTACATCTGTTGGGGTGTGTATGATTATCATATGTTAACAGTTCTGAGACGCGGCTGAGAAATTACCCTGTTCCCATTTGAGTGAAGGTGTTCAGGTGGGTCAATCCCTTGGTGTAAAAGTAGGTAGATTTTCTTCAGGGTTTTGCCATAATACTGTAATAGCATACACTTTCCGACAACGCTGAGAAAATAGGAGGGTCCCGAGCTATTTTTTGAGCTATTCAAGCCTTAAGTCAGTGTTTCATGTAATAGGAATATATAGTGTTTTCTTACATATGTACATAAAATAGTATTGAAAAGTATCTAAATATCTATATAACTCTCTCATGATATAGGTTTAATGTTCTCTCTCTAGAGAATCCCCTTTGAACATATTACCCAGGGGGCCAGGAGGGGTTAGGGGTGTTGGCTCTGCTGTGTTAGGTTGGTGTATTTTTTCAATAACTAGGACCTATACTGAGTTGATTCTATGTGGACTACCTTTCTGGAAATCCACACAGGCCATACGGCGGCCATTTTGAATTTCAGGGACGGTGAAAATAGAGAAAATCTATAAATAGGGTTATCTCTGCTTCTAATTCACATAGAGACACAAAATTAGATTCAAAATATACATTTTGGAGGTCAAGGAATGCAATGGAACAGTTTCTGAAAAGCTCAGTGGTGGCCATTTTGAATTATTAATGAGATTCTCTATAAAATATGTCTCAATTGTCACTAAAACCCTTGTAAAGTGTTATAGACATATCATTAGGTTACATTCATACATTATGTTAAGTAAATGAATCATTGATATTATTTCCAGGATAATAGTTTTGAATTTTAATGGAGGGTTAGTGATGCATATGAGGTATTTGCTTTATCCAGGATCACATACATTTGCCTTATTGCACTGATAAATCGCCATCTACATAGAGATAAACCTTTAGATTCATAGGCTCTATTATGCATCAATCGGAAGATATCTTATTAGATTCAAATTATACCCTGCTTTGTTTCCCTAATACCCCTGTTTCCCAAATGTAGGGCGTTTCTTCATAAAGATTGTATATATAATTATGTATACAGCTTACCCATGTCATACGCCAATACAAGTGCAAACCAAGCCTGATACCATGTTAATACACTGCTTATGATTCCCGAAATTGGAAATGGTGGCAAAACTGAAGAATGAACTTTAGTCAGACAGAGCTAATGAATTACCAAACAAAGTTGTTTCGGGAATATTATTGATGTGCTTAGAATACTAATGAGGTTCCTACATGCACAGCATCAAGGAAAATGGCTAGAGTATCTTTCAGTAGAGGCAATATGCTGTTAGATAATGTTACAGCAGGACACCGCAAATATGGTGTCTTCTTAAAATGATTCATCAATAAAAATAAAACTGCACCTGAAGTACATGTAAGATTTCTTCTACATGGGGATTTCACAGTCAGACGCACTGATAGAAGGCACAATGGTGTGTCAACAGACATGCTTTTAGAGTCCCAGGATTGAGTGACATCATTGTGAAACCAGCAGCCATGACCAAGTCCTGTTCAGCAAATACATAGAATCAAGCTTTGATTGACAAAGCATTGTCTGTGATCTTTGACAACAGATCCCTCACCCCCAGAAGTTTCACAGTGCTTCATACTTGTCAAAGAGCTTGGAATAATATGCAGAAATGTCTCGAGAAACTTCCTGGCTTGTACTATGGTATCCACCTTTGGAACCAACACAAAAAAGAAGAAGACCAAAGTAGCCACATCTCACAGATTGTCTCAGTTAATTGCCAGTGGAGACTAAAGTTGACATAAAGGAATTTGTTTTAGGCATGTGGGAAATGTGGGAAATACCCACCAGTTGTCTTTGATGATGAAATCAGACTGAGATGTGGCAATAAAGTTACACTGATTGCTACAGTAAAGGAAGAATGCAACATATAAATTAGTTCTGATTTATCATTTGAGGATGTGAGACCATGCTACAAAGATGATCATTCTTGGAAGGAGAAACTTTTGATGACATCTCAAAATGATATAATCAAAACCTCTTCTGGGGTCTTCTCCATGGTGAAGCAAGCGTTCACTTTTGCTGTCATCTGTACAACAAGTGCCCCAGACTCAAGTCCTCTTGGAGACAACAGAGACAATCAGGAAACACACTGAAAAAGTATGATGTTAAGGGCATTCTAAAAGCATCATCCCTTCAGGAGTTTGTTGGTGCACCAGAAAGCATCCCTGCAATGTTTTCTATGTCAAAGTTGGTCAAAATTTCATGCATTACCTTAGGGAAACATAGAAGATCTCTAAGGTGGATTCAAGAATGAGTAGAAGACTGAGGTTGTAACTGAAACAGATACACAGCTTGTCTCACAATTACAATCCAACCATGAGGAGGCTGACACTAGGATCATCCGGCATGCCACTTTGAAATCACATCACCAGTGGAGCTGGCTTGGACAGGGCTGGAACTCTCCCACTTCTCAGCCAACAGCCTCCGCAGACACTACACACACTGACTCTGAAATGTAGTTGATTGAATTGTATGTTCAACTATCTTCATTGGCAACTGTTTATTCTGGTCATTGTGCCAATAAAGGCTATGTAATACAGCCAACTTGCAGTTCCTTGTCTATATGCTTATCTATCAAACACAATAGGTGAAGAACTTTGGCAAAAGAAATATCAGATTTTGCCATCCTTCGTGCCCTTCTGGAAAGGATGGCAGTAATTACATCCACAATCTTGGAGAGGAAGTGATATGGAGAGCACACAAACATGTAAATTGTACTTTGTACTTGCCAAAACAAGCTACAGGCCACACAGATGATGTATATCAACCCGCCAGACAAATTGTCCTGGGAACTTGCAAATGATTGCTGTTATCTGATCTGACAAACCTGAGAGCTCACAAATGTCTCAATAGAACAGGGATCATGCCCATGTCTCCATGGCCTGCCAACCCCCAAACCATGGTTAGCTGTGAATACAAAGGGATGTTCAAGGAACTGCTCATGGTGGGAACACTTGGTCATACTACATCACTTGTCACCATTAGGGAGGTGCAAGAAAACGTTAGTGAAAGTAGCTCTTCAGACTAGAAAGATTTAACATTATGCAGTCCTTGTCCTGCATCATAATTTGTTTCACCTTTCCATTTCTCTCTAGCAATGGTTCTTAGATCAGTTATGGGTTTCTATCATTTGAGGCTCTCATGGTATAGATTGCCATGCAAATATATAACAGAATGGGACTTCAAAACCAAACAAAGAAAATTTAACAGATTTAGATGGTGATGTTTCACATTGATGTTTCAGATAACAATAGACCAAAATAGCCATCCCCTTATTATAATAGTTAATCACCTATGACTTCATAATAACATAATAGAGCCATTGAACCTAAATGGTTGTCTCTCTGTAGAGTTATCAGTGCAGGGCCAACGCTTATAATCTCAGGATATAGGAGCTACCATGCACTGGTTTTTGTCACTTACCCCGGTCAAAATTCAAGATGGCTGCCAACTATTATCCTAGATATAATATCAATGATTCATTTACTTAATATAATATAATTATGAGTGTAACCTAATGATATGTCTATAACATGTTAATTACACTTTACAAGGATTTTAGTGACAATTTAGACACATTTTATAGAGAATCTCATTAATAATTCAAAATGGCCACCACTGAGCTTTTCAGAAACTGTTCCATTGCATTCCTTGACCTCCAAAATGTATATTTTGAATCTAATTTTGTGTCTCTATGTGAATTAGAAGCAGAGATAACCCTATTTATAGATTTTCACCGTCCCTGAAATTCAAAATGGCCGCTGTACGGCCTGTGTGGATTTCCAGAAAGGTTGTCCACATAGAATCAACTCAGTATAGGTCCTAGTTATTGAAAAAATACACCAACCTAACACAGCAGAGCCAACACCCCATCCCCTCAAAATGACCTCTTGGCCCCCTGGGTATATGGTCCCGGGCATATTTCTAAAGGTTTTGTCCATTGAAAATTAAAGTTGAAAGGAAATAAAAATATACTAAGCGCTAGTTATGTATGACTTCTGAATGAGAGCCACCACCAAGGGAATGACAAAAGAGTGCGGCGGGATGTACAGGGGTAGCTACGGCCACCCATGCCCTACTCTGTGTGAATAGATGTGGCATCATTAAACTAAAAAAATCCTCAGTTGCTCCTGTAAGGAGACTATACATCTTCTGGATTCACCTAGAGGATATATGTATCTATCATTCCATATAAGTGAAATCTTTCCAAAACTTGGCAAAAAAAACACAATTGATTTATAGTTCCAAATTTCATGAATTCCTTTTAGTAATCTGGTCAAATAAGGACATCTTGCTCACTTTTGATACACTTTAAATGTTTAAAAAACACAGGGTTATATTCAGTACATACTGCACTCTTCAGTGCATGGATTTTTAATCACCAGGATAGGCAAAACGTTTCAATTCCAACTTTTCTAAGAATATCTTGGATGGCAGCGATAGATGAGGACGCTGCTGTAACTCACCCCCTGGGCGTCCTCTGTGATGAGGGCGCCCAATAATGTAGCCTTTTACTAGGAAGCAGGAGTAGCCTGGACCCATTAAACTTTGAAAGTTATGGCGCCAATGTTGCGCGGCAACATTGGGATATATTCCCCAGGTGGAGTAAGTGTATTCCCTAGTTCACCACCTGCCCACCTGGGAGAGCTAGGGCCCTTGGTGCCTTTGTTGGTGGGAACCAATCAGTAGGCCATTGCTAATAGTATGGATAGTTGATATACAAGAGTATTTGTAACTCTAGGAAATGTAAGAGAAAAATCGGAAACGTGTTTTTGTTGTGCCTGAGATGACACTATTAGGGTTGGTTGTGTGTTTCAAACATTTTGTCACTTGAATTATATTTGAACAAATAGGTAAATACTTAGGTGGGTGAACCATCATCATTTCCTCACGATGGAAAAAAGTTTGTGTCATGATTTTTGATGCATAATACAGAAAATCTTGTTTAAAATGTCCATATCATGCCAGCACAATTCTAAGGAAAAGGTTGAATCAATGTCACTGATGAGAACAGAATTGGTGACGGGTGCATTTAAGAGGGGGAATCAAGTGCCGCAGCGCCCTCTATACCGCAGATCATATATGTAGCTGCACCAGCCTGTAAGTGCTAGTCTCAAACAGGGCAGGGAGTAGGTCACACTGTACAGGCCAGTGTGGGGACAAGGTCTTTAATGTACATGATTGGTGTGAGGTGGCAGCACTGTACTGTAGGAGGGCCATGGTCATATAGCTACCGTGGCCAAAACAAACCTTTTTTTAGGCGTAAGTACTTAATCCTGAAGTCATGATGCATGAATGCAGCCCTGCAGGTTTGTAAATGTCTTACTCGCCAGATCTGCATTCTGATGATGAATAATGCCAACAACATGCACAGACCTTAACCCTTTAAGGGCGCCAAAGATATTAAACTCTAGCTGTGGAGCGGATTTTTTTTTTAATTCCCTGGTTCTTCTTTTTTGGACTATAGTCCTTGATGTGTTAATAGGCTAAGAACATTATGATAATTGGCATGGTACACCTTGATAGTTATAATAGGACGTTATCAATAAGCCCTCTATTGTTCCACAAAATAAATAATTATCCGTTTCTACACAGACCTCGACTAGTCTAGGTTTAGTACAGGCTACCACAACCATGCAGCTACGCTGGAGAGCCAATGTATATACATTTACAGCTAGTTGATCACCCTTCTGTGGTCGCCATCTTGTCCCCTAAATGTACTATTGCTATATTACCATATAGCTATGTAGCTCATCATACTACTATGCATGGTACTGGTAGGAATTCAACAGAAATAATAAATGCCAGGTGCAAACACCATCTTAGTGTGTATTCAACACAGTTACAAACTAATGCATCTAATACATTCCTATAACTGTGTGCCCCATGCTAAAAGATACCTGTCACATACTGTTTTGAGTGAGCTGACAGACTGACAACACCCATTTCTGAAATTGAATCCCATTTTGACCCTCTTGGGCCACTGTATATAGCCTACCCCCAGTACATTAGTATTGCAGAGCATGAATGAAACCCTCATATTGAGATAACGATAGAAGCTTTATAATGCCACATTGAAATGTAACTAGCAAAAGGGTAAATCTTCCCAGGAAAAAATACAACAGAAATTAAGCTTGAACAGTTTTTGTGTAATAACTGCTTAAAATATGGTTAAAAATGACTGTGCGTTGTTTCCACTCAAGCCACTCAATGCCTATGGCGCTGGGGCACTTGATTCCCTGCATGGGTGCATCTGTAAGCCTGTACTCTCTTCTGAGGTAGTCCCGAACCTCATTAATTATGGGATATATGGTGGCAATTAGGTTAAGAAGTCATAAAGTATAAATTCGCAAAGAACTGTTATTTTTCGTGGAGGACATAAAGCATTGTTTTGGTTTGACTGGCTCATAAACTTCTCCGATTGTGGGTAAATAATGCAGAGCTTGGCCTCTGAATAAGTAATACATCGAGATGAATGCATATTTCTATAAATCTTCCAAGAGTGTTCATTTGGATCCTAATTTCATCATTATCAATATATTCGTTTGCAACATCTGGACACATCAACGTTATGCATCCCCCAAAAAAATTGCAAAAAATTGACAGGAAGTCGCTACTAGAGTCTGAGCCATAGACCCTGGTCCCTGCACTCCCCATGGTAAAGGTACATCACCTGCGTTCCCTCTTCTCAAAAACACTCCATTTCCACGATTTTCAGACAGAAAATGACCCCTTTTTTGTGGAAAAACACTGCCTTTTTAAAGAAAAAATGACCCCCTTTTTTGACAAAAAGCTGACATTTTTCCAATGCCCTCTTTCTCCATGATTAACAGAAATTGGAATTCAAAAGGAATTGCTGCATGTACTTACAATTTGAAGGTTAAAAATCAGAAGTCTGTTAAAACAGCATCTAACACACAGCAGCAGGCACCCTTTTATTCAATTCCATTGAGTGAAGCTTAAAAATACCCCCCTTTTTTAAAAATCCACTGACTTCTGTAAGAAATAACACCCCTTTTTCTCAATTCCTAGGACATTGAGAGAGAGTGAAAAAGGACCCTTTTCCCATGTTTTTGGGAACGCAGGTGGTGTACATGTACCATGGCAAGTGCAGGGACCGGGCCACAGACACATTACTCTCGTTCCCAAATCCTTTCAAAGGAAGGCTCTGGTAACAGCCAAATGACCTTGACCTTGGGATTTTGCTGGATCTGGGCAACCCCTGCTGGTAGCCTGGAGCCAGTGGACAGGAACAGGAAATTGAACGAGAAAGTCTGATGGTAAATTACAGTAAAACTATCATCATACATTCTGGTTCCTGTCCACTGGTTCCAGGCTACAAGCAGGGGTTGCCCAGACCAAGCTAAATCCCAAGTTCAAGGTCGTTTGGCTGTTACCAGTGCCTTCCTTCGGAAGGATTTGGGAACGAGGATATAGAAACATTAGAGAATGAGCCACAGCCGTCCCACCTGTGAGCACAGGTCAGATATAATGCCTCTAGCTGGAAGCATTATCAACCAATGAGAAAATTCCCTGCATTCACTGTAGAATGTTTAGGGTGCATTATGTAACAGCTGGTACCCATTGTGATGGCTGCTATAAGCCATAATCATGCTGGTAGTAGTTAAATTAAGCAATGGCCACCCGCATTAGGCCTCCCGCTACCTTGCTATACGGGACTAGCGCATCCTGGTACCTCAGGTAGTTGGGGGCTAAACCCCCATCTCCTTATCAGGCTAATTCCCTCCCCTCACACATAGAACAAAGGTGCTGATAAGAAGTTCACCCATGATGCACTGCTCTGGAGTCGGGGGACTAACCTCAATGCATTGCTCTGAGTCAAGATGGCGGCCTCCATAGCCTGATGCGCTAGTCCCGTCTAGGTGTGCTGCACTGAAAATTCATAGGTTGAAAGGGTTAGTCAGTACAGACTAACCTAGGTTGGTCATATGAGTGTTAGTCACAATGGCAAAGTTATGTTCAAAAATGACCGAGGGGTCAGTCAGTAGTGGGTAACCTATGTTCACCTGTGATGAACACTCAGTGGCTCCCCTTGGAAGTAAAAAGGCTAGGTAGTGGCTAATCTAGGTTCATCATTGGTGTGTTGTATTTGTATACCACTAGTTGATGCCACCTGTGATGACCACTCAGTGGCTCCCCCTGGAACTAAAAAGACTAAGGTGGGTTGGTCAGTAGTGACCAACCTGACAATAATAACTAATCTAGGTTGTTCGTATAGGGAGCCAAAAAAAGGCTAACTAGGTTAGGCACTAGTGACTGAGAAATTTGTCGTATAGGGAGCCTAGGAATATCAGTGTGGTAGCATATGTGTAGGATTAAAAGTATAACATGAATGGGCCTGGACACATGTAGAATGGCCTGGAGGCACATGGTGGGTGACATGTTGTAACATGACTCTGGAGGAGGTCTGGGAAGGAGTGGAGAGAGGAGGAAATAAACAGATTTGATTTTGTCTTGACTCAGTGTGGATGTGTTATTTTTGTGCTCCTCTATAGTAAGAGGCTTAACTTTTACAGCCTGGTTAAAAGAAAAGGCATAATTTTATGTGGCCCTCTATTGGTTGTACTGCCTTTAAGTAGCACTATGCTGACATACATTCTATCAATGTAAGCAGCATGTGGCATTTAAAGATGGTTTTTCAACTAGTACACTTCCCAAACCTTGTCCTTAAAAGGAATGCCATGGGTTCTAATATAATTTTAGCTGATAAACATTACTCAATATTTGCAAGATATTTGTCTATAAATATAGGATTTGAGATAATTAACAATGAAGCCTATTAGCCTGGTAGAGAAAGCACTGAGCCATGCAGTACCACAACATAGGGAGTTTTAGTGTCGACCTACAGCAAAAATGATTGCCCTACATGTGTTAATCATATGGATTTAGACTCTGCCAATTGTTTTAAAATTTAGGGAGTATATATAGGAAAGGATATGCAATAGTAATATGGAATATGAGCTATCTTTTTTTCTCTCAGGTTTAAATGCTACATGCTGCATATATTGATGGAATGTATGTCAGGATATTAACATTAATGCAGTGGAACCTTGAAGCCTTGTTATCCTGTCTTACGGCAGGAACACACAGGATATTAACATTTAGTGCTAATACTACCCATAGAAAGCCACATAAAATTACGTTGGTCTTTTTTTAAAAGGAATGTATAGCTGGGGTTCCACTATCCGCTTTTTGGGTAATTCTCACAAACCAATCATACAGGCCTATACAATCTGATCAGGTGAAAACAAACACCTATTTCCTGTTTATTATTGTGCATAAATTGGCCGATTACAGTCCTGTGTATCAGGGAACATCAGATAAATAAAATTCAAACCTGTTTGATATGAGATGGAAAAGCTGAGACTCCACTAGCCGATTTTTTTTGGTCAATTCTCATGATCCGATCATATGAGAACCCCATAGCATTCCCTTCAGTATAGAATTACATGAGAAACCCATATCTATCAGGAGAATCTGAGGGGTTGTTTATATTTACATCTCACCATAGTATATACAGTTTGATCAGATATAAACAGGCCTAGAGATCGTAATGTTCAGACAGATAAAAATCAAACCAATCGGCCTGGGTTGCAAAATTGGAACCTAAATCTGGACCTACCTCGCCCTGTATAGCCTTGGCAATTCTATTGTACACTTGTTTGTAAACATAAACATTATTTACAAACATAAACCTATGGCATGGTCTATAGTACATCCCTGCTTAAGGTATATAATTGTTATGGTATATAACTGAGTCAGATTCGTGAGAATAGAACTGATTTGTGAATAAAATCTGGTAGTGGAGCCCCACCTAAAGACAGATTGGCCTGAGGTGCAAAATAGGGGCTTAAATCGGGACCTAATTGTGTTGTTAACCCCTGGCAATTCTATTTATAATCTGAGAAAGGAGTATATATAAACACAAACATATTTACAATACAATACCTTCTTGTATAAATATATGACTTCATGGTCATAAGCCTGGTGTCTGTGAAACGATGCGATCTTTTTTGTTTGATCTAGTTTGCACAGTTAGCTTCATTTCGCCCCATTTCGCTTCATTTCAGTTCATTTCACTTCATTTCTCTTCATTTTGCCTCAGTGTCGCCCTTATTGTGGCCCTGTTTTGGGGTGATACTTGGGGCAACACTGCGGCGAAATGAAGCCAAATGAAGCAAAATTGACACAGTGTCGCCCTAGTGGAGTCCGGGCTATAGCGCCGATTTGAGTAAGAATTCGGGTAGTGGAGCCTCAGTTTATAATGATATACATGGTAGGTGTACCTGCCTGTCTGATTTTACGGTCTCTATTTATTTAAAGTCTAAAATAGTTGACTCTATGATACCCCAACCGAATTGGTGGATTAGGATCATTGAGCTGCTTTGATTTCTAGCTAATATTGAACATATCAAACTGGATAAGTGCTGACCCATCGTTGACTTGTAAGATTACCACTATTCTCACTGCCTACTTGTATACTTGCTGTTTTTTTCAGTGTAAAGGAATGCGGAATTCCTTTTATCGCTAATGTATGCCAATGTTGTTGTTTTTTGCTTGGCTATGTTTGTAAGAGCTAGCTCTTACGAGGAGCTTGGTCAAAACCTTATTAACCCAATTTAATCAGGCCAAGGGATCAGATAAACGATGACATATGTCATGCTCAAGTCACAACATGTCTAAAAAGTCTCTATTAGTAATTGAGTATAAATAAGTATTAACTTTATAGTTTAAAGCACCTTAAATCCAATTCTTATAGATATTAGCCACCCTGGCCACGAGTGTCTATAGGTGTGTGTCCACTATGCAACAAGGGAGGCAGACGATTTCTGCTATTTGAGGTCAAGCAATATGGATATATTTGGTTGATATATACCTCTGAATTGTCCAGTTTAAGTCAAGTTATAGTGTGTCCACTAGGCATGATTATTTACTTCATGAACTGCTCTGGGCATACTTAAACGAGATGTTATAACAGAATAATCAGCTTATGACCCAATTTCTTTACAGAGATGTTAAATATCTAAATGCTAACTTTTGACGTCAACTTTTGACATCCAGCATTTGCTTTCCCACTTTTGTATTTAAGAATTTTGTTGTCGACCAATGTCCACAGGGAGACAAAACATATATTTCTCCTCGGCATCTAAATTCACCTTTTGATGGACGACAAAGGGCCTGACATATCCTAATGGACTTCTATAGTTAAGAGATAGGGATAGTTGCCCTAGGTATAATGAATATTGCTTCGCTATAGGACTGGTATGCTATAAATGAGTTTTATCAATCTATTACAAAGAGTCACACACAGTTATTAGCTATGTGGAGAGTCACCACTATGGATATTGACATGAAGATAAATGGCAATTCCTGAATCCAAGCTGTAAAATATTTACTTTTTTATCTAAATCCATATCATCATTACAAACTGTAATACCATAAATGTATTTTGCTTATAGTCAAAGTTGACTCAATAGTTATTTCTGTGAACGTTTTCAGTCAATCAATAATTTAAACCTGAAAAACAACATTGAAGTGGCTGGAAATACACTGCCACAGTATATCATGCAGTTGTAGGGGACGGATTCCCCCGCGCCTCGGTGGTAACCCCGTAAGCGGCTATCACTCGGGTAATCCCGCTCCCCTCTGTACCATACCGATCCAGTAACGTGAGACACGGTCTATCTGATAGAACAAGGGAATGTAGCTCAGTGGTAGAGCAGTTGCTTGGCAAGCGGAAGGCCCCGGGTTTGAGTCCCGGTGTCTCTGAATACATCATTTCCCGAGAAATCGTGTCCCTCACACAGTTACATAAGCAATGTATCAACCTTTATTTTCTACCAAATACAGCTGTCCTATTGATTTAACAAAGGAATCCTGTATTGCACTCCCCTCGTAAAATAACCTGTGACATCACCATTTTGGTGGTTTAGATAGAAGCTATTTGAAGTAATTTAGGCCCTTCCTCCTTACAATAATAAAATTCGAAAAAGGGAAAAAATAAAGTCAAAGGAACACTGGTTTTAGGCTGTTAACAGTTTTTATTCAGTTGTTTCACTTATTTCAACTCGAGAAATAACCCTGTCAACAAACTAAAACCTGTGAACCTTTGGCTATGTATATTTCGCAACTTGATGTCAACATATGGATAAACATGTGGAATGCTATACATTAGATGGTTTCATGACCTTTGGCATACAGAAATAATTGTGTTGGTGTAATCCACAGGTTATTCAGTCGCCAATGTTTTCCATAGCATTAAGCCTGGAACAAGCCGATGCTTATATTATATATATATATATCTATATCTATCTATCTATCTATCTATCTATCTATATTTATATATATATATATATATATATATATATATTTATATATATATATAAATCTGTACCACACTTGGCTAGCAGAAAAAAAGAAAACACTCACCACTGGTGTGCCATTAGTCAGTTAAACTATTTTCAGATCCCTGCACTGAGGATAATGGCTTAATCAAGGCTGAGTACACTTGTCTGTGACTCGTGATCAGCCTTGACTGTCGTCATTATCCTCACTACAATGGTATGGCACTGGTACATATTTATATATGTGTGTGTGTGCCTGTGTGTGTGTGCGTGTGTGCGTGTGTGTGTGTGTGTATATGGGTGAGTGTGTGAGGGTTTGGATGACACAGAAACTGTCTCATGTAAGACGAAGAACAAACTCACTCAGGAAAGTTAAAGATTGTAATATACATGTTTTATTTGGCTTGGTTATACATTGTGCTTGAAAGAACAGGGCTAATATCTTTTTTTTTAATCAATATCGGATTTAAATACCAAAACCAGAATCAATTCTGATGTAAAAAACAATAATTATATTTATTTAGACACTATGTACAATATTAATATAACTTGGGTCACATTGGGATGTCATAGCTGTAACTATGTCTCTGGCACTATATATATTATGCCTTCACCACAACAGCAAAGACCATAGAATACCAAGAGGGTCCACTTGCAGATTTCTTGTCCCCCAAAGGCCCATGGCTATCCCCATGGCGCCCCCTGTTGGATGGAGTGTACCGCCCACATAGCCCACTCAAACTGCAGGTCAGTTGCTGCAAAAAAGGTTTTTACCTCAATATATTTTTTCTATATGTTTTCTCAGTATCCATATTGAATTTTGAAGGAAATTTAGTCATGAATATTGGCTCCAGGAGGTTACTAGTGTTGAAGGCTTCATTGAGAACCAGTTAAACATTGAGAACCAGTTTTAGGTGGAAACAAGTCATACATGACCACAGATCTGCAGTAATGTCATGAAAAACACTGCAAGCAATGTTATTACCTTTATGGGGGTATTTTAAGATATTCTGATTGCTGAGAGACAATGATCACCTAGCTGGACCCTCTTAGTATAATTGCTCTTTGATAACACAGATGATATCACTCACAGTATTGCTGCTAGGAAAACAGTTCATGAGATTTCATAGATTATGTGCAAGTAATGGATACAATACAAGACAAAACATATATAATATAATAACATTATATAGACACACAGTTACTTTGAATATTATGTTTTTGGAGATATGTTGACAAACACTATATAACCCTATCATATGTTAGCTAAACTTAATAGCGATGAGTTAACTATGCAGACTCTTCTGGGGCCGACCATTTTTAGGTCATACCACATTGAGGGACTATGCGACTCTCAAAGGGTTACACAGGTTATGACATCATCCACAAATCCCAAATCATCAAAAAGTTCAAGGTAGGCAGGAAGAGGAGTCGGTGGTCTTCTAATATTGTCATGCAACTCGGACGGCTGGTCTCCATGGCCTTGAAGTGTAAGCGATTGGCCGGTTATGGCCCTCTACCTGAAGTAAGCCAGCATGGAGAGCAGGAGGAAGAATGTGCCACGGCCTGCACCTGGGGAAAAATATGAAATATTGTAATTTGGGTCCAAATGAGGTTAACCCTTAGGGTCAGTTTTAATTCAGCACTGGTGAGCTACTTAACAGGACTGCATGAATATAGCCCTGATCCTTACATGTCATACTAGAGAGGAGTATACTACCCTGCAAACAAAATCTCAAGCGGAACTCGTGCCATTCTTGTGTCATAACATAAGAAAGTTTCTGGAATGTTTGTTTGAAATTTCTTATGGTATATTTCCTGTCATATCTTGTAGTGAAAGGATCAGTATTCTCGAGAATCCTCTGTGTCTATCTCGTGTAAAACGCTCATGCTTTTCAAAGGAAATACACATATTTCTAACTTGTGTCATTCTTGAGTTCTGTTTGGAGGGTGCATTATATAAAATATGTAAAGTTGTAAAGTGTGTAAAAATTGTACATAATGTACATATCATTCAGGTGGACGAGAACAGGCTTATCATTAGCCTAGAAGCAACCTTTTTGTATGGAAGAATATGCATATAATTTGAGTCGATCAACATTTTAATATGATCTCATCGCAAAGAAACAATTTTGTAAATTGTTATATACAACATATACCTTGCACATGTAAAGGAACTTCCTCTTGAGAATAAATATCTTTGAAATTTGAATCTTGAAGTTATAAAACAATTGCAGCTTTATCAAATATTAGCTCATGCTAGATGCATATGTAGATTAAGTATATCAAATTGTGGTTTCAATAATTATCTAATATTGAAGACAAGTCATATTAAAGTCATATTAAAGTCCTATCGAAGTCTCATGCACACTACTTTGACTTGAACATTAAGAAGACTTTGAGCCAGGATTTAGATCTACTTCTCTATGTGTCCATCTTTTTAGGACAGTATTTGGACTCATAGCAATATGTGTTATCATGACACACCAATGTTACAGGGAGCCCCAGAGGCACCATCAAATATTCCTATTCACTGCCCCTGCATTCAATACATTCATATTGAATGTATTCTGATGATATAATTTCATAAATATTATTGTTATTGTATATACTATCACGGTATGAAGGTGACAGACGAGAACAGACTATTATTAGTCCAGATGCAGCCTTTTCTATATGTTGACTATACTATTAGCTATTACAAATAATGTATTAACTGATTTAAATGCATTTGAAGTGTACGATATGGCTTTTGACTATTTATTATACATTTCATAAATTGTCAATGAACATAAATCTTGTATTATACTTGTGAGTCTTCATGTGAATAGATATATTTGAACTTAAACTTGAACTATTCTCCTCTGGTCTGTTTGAAAATGCTAAATCCTATGATAATAGCACAATGTGAATCATAGAGGGTAATTTGTCACAAGGCAGACAAAACCCCTCCATACACAAGTCAGTATTCTACCTTTTATTGCTGATTGCCCTAGTCTAGTGCGAAATAAGTGGGAGATAATTATTCACTAGAATGTGGAGAACTGTGTTTAAAGCTACTATTTTTTTATTACATGAACCATATAATTGTATGCAGGTAAAGCATAATAAAACTACTGGCACAGGAACTTACTCCTGAAAGCCCTGTGTGTGCTTCCATTAATAAACAGCCAAATCCAATATGGCCGCCAGATAAATCTCATCTTCCATGATAACATCATTCTTCCTATTAGGATTTAAACCTTACACACCCACCCCCCTAAAATGGGTCCAAGGAATCCACTGTTATCATTGGCTTGTTGCTAGGACAAGTGGTTGCCCTAGGCCTGTTAGGAGTGCATCACAACACCAATCACAACAACTTGTATACAACCGTTACCTGCCATTAGGGATGTCATTGACATCCAATTTATGTCGATGACAATTATTGACATAAAGTTGTCAATATATCAATGTATTGCAATATGATATATTAACTATTAGGTACCTCTGGAACACTGTTTATTGCCCTACTTAGCTGAGAAAATAACAAAAAACAAAGGTTAGTGGTAGCATGAACACCAGTCCCATTAACTTACCTGAAAATATCAACATAATAATCATCAATATGAAACACAAAACTCTGAGCCTTTAATACTCCGAGCCTTAAATAGGAATCTCACCTAGGGCCGATTGAAAGGATAAGTACCTCAAACTGTAATTTCAATATTCAGACTTAGGACACTGTGTATATTATCCCCCCCCCCCCCACCTCCCTCCCTTGGTGAACATGATGGAGAACTACCTTTCTGAGGGTGCACTGGATGCTAGCACATTCAGGTACCATGATACAAGTGCATACCTTGTTTTCTCCACTGTCAGAGAACAATTTTTCCTGAAAAAAAATATTGACATAATTATATTGCCATATCAAAATTGTCAATATAATATATTGACATATTGACATGACAATGATATGTCAATATAGCGAATGTCAATGACATCCCTACCTGTCGTCTATTCCTACTTGCAGATCACAATAAGGAGAACATTGATACCATAAAGATTGATTTCAGACACAAGGAAAATGGTTAATGAAAGAAATTGCAATGTTATTTTATAACTTGATTTTGGGACGTTTTAACTGATATTGCATCTTTAAGTCTCACCTATGTGGCTGGCGCTGCTTGGTGTTGTCTGGGTGGCATTGGTGCTTTCTGTTGTCTCTGCAGTAGAAACTGAAATGTGAAGAGTGTATCAACTTAGTATGGTAACTCAATCCTGGGACAATTATTACTAGCTGGGGATTAAGAAAATCAACTCCTATGGAATGTCGGGAAGCAAGGTTATTGTACTAGTCCTTGAGCATTTGCCTGAGATGCAAGTTATGGTTATAACTGATCATGTCCTATTTTTATTACTATCATACCACATCATGATGAGAACTAGATATTGACTGTCATAGTATTCAATATACATGATACAGATTGATATGTACTTATTTTCTATGAGGGTCTGTCGGCCCATATTGTACTAGAAAAACATTTTATGACTTGTATGCAATAAAAACTTTGAAATTGAATTGAAATTGAACTTGAATAGTGCTCTGATAACTGACTCGCCAGGGCTGCATCATGAGCTTGCAGGGCATTGTTTATTGATGTGTTATAACTAAGTTGCGTCTAGCAGGCTGAAACATTTTTAGCAAACTATGAAGTAAGCATTATGTCACATCTTAGATTTATTTGACAGGTACCTTTGAGGTTCCCTGCATAAAACTATGGTGGTGTGAATATCACTACACTAACACAAAACACAGTAAAATAATTTGGCAACTACTTTTTTATAGACCCTCAGGCAACAAAGAAAATCACAGATGGTACTTGTGTCGTAACAACACAGGTCAGTATTATCAAGGCTATGTAAATTCAGCAGAGAGATTCAAGAACAAGTATATATTCAGAGGAGCAATCATGAGAAAGTTAAAAAGGCTGAGAATTGCTCAGTGCCAGACTTACCATTTGACCCTTGGTTGGCGGCCGTGGTAGCTGCATCGATAGGTGATGGGGCAACGGTCGTGATTAAAGGGGAGTCTTTAATGAAAAAAAGGGAGGAAACAGGATTGTAAACTGGTGCTACAAAGTGAAATACCATGGAGTGTACAGATAATCTCTGAACTACAGAACTTAGTCTCTTGGGCAAAGAACCTAGTTAGTCCTTTTTTGGCTCCCTGTACAGTCGACCATGGTTAGTTGATACTATCAGGTACAGTCAGTGACCGACACACTTTAGCCAATTCATTCCTATGAGTATTAGGCCTTAGCTATATTTAGTTTTACCTTAGTCATTAACCTGCGATAGCCACTACAGACTAAGGCCTGGAGCATTTAAATTATCAGTGTGGTGCGCTTTACATCTCTGGTAAACAGTATCACATAATCAGATATTTCTGAAAAATGCCATTTCCCTGAGAATAAAGCTGAGGCAGGTTGTCATATTATGGGGCATAAGACCCGCCATTGGCCCAATTTGTTTCTGGGTAAGTGCCTATCTAGATATGACACTAATAGAGGTGGGTTACAGACTATCATGCTTATCAGTCTAATCAGTGACCATTGCTCTGGTCTGCAACTTGTGGCAACTTGTCTAAAGCCGTTCTAACACCATTGATAATTGTCCACAAAGTGTGCTACAGGTGAGAAAACCATGAATTGTGGTGGCCAGAGTTGATGAAAGCAGATGTCGTTATAGTAAGGATATTAGGAGGTGGGTGGTGCATAACACAATCTGTGGACGGGTCCTGGTAGGTATATTTCAAAAACATAGGGTATAAAATGGATGCACTACCAATGTAATAGTGTTCAAGTTTTAATACACTTACCTGCACTGGTGGTAATGCCTATGGCAATCACTCCTTCGGACATTCTTATTTGAGCTCCAGCTTCAGCAGATACTTCGGACCACAGTGAGCCAATCGACACATTGCCTCTGAACCTTGCAGCATCATTGATCTGCCAAATGCCTTCCGCTGACGAGGTACTTTCTAATAAACCATCCTCCTCTGATGCCCATGCAAGGTTGGTCTCGTTGGTGATCTGAAATTTTGAGAACTCCTCTCAAGTGACATGGTCCAATTTTTTCAATATCTTAAAACCTGCTTAAATTTGTTTCAAGTTTTAGTAAAATATCATATTTGGAGGATAGGGCAAAATACAATGTCATCAATTGGATATAAAAGCTCAATAAGAGGTTCAAATGTGGCCCAAGTATAGTGTTTTACAGTGTATTATTGATGGGAGAATTATAGCGTGCACTTCAATATTAGTAAATAGAGGCATAATCTGATAATTAGTCGAATTCTAAGCCGAATCCTAGGAAATGGGATTAAATAAAATCTAAGTCATTAGGGGAACAAGTTAAATATGAGTGATAGACACTAGAGTTTAACTTTAACAATGTACATCTTATTCGCATGACATAACAGTACTAGTACATGTATGTGTGTGTATTTATAGTTAATTGTGCACATGGACTTTCATAGAAATAAGACTGTATTCAGCATTAGCAATGAAGAAAATAGAATCAAATCTAGTTCAGTACCACCATTTAAGTATGCATCATGTTATTCCATTTAAACAAAATTCAATGAAATCACCCACTCCCTACTGTACAAAAAATCTCTTACTACTTACCAGAATTTCTTGTTGTGTTATGTTTATCGTCTGTAACCCAGACCCCGGGACAGTTAGGGTAAGTATGGCTTGCAGCACTAATTCATAGCGTGGATGGTCTACTAGTATGGCATTCCAAAAGTATAGGGTCACGCTCCCTGCCTTGGTTGGCAAGAGTTCTATGGATGTGACATATCCGTCACATCCAAGGTAATCTCCCCTGCTTTCTGGTACAAGCATAAACAGGTAGTTCCGTTGAGGACGTTTTACTATATTTCCCGTCTCAAATTTTGTGCAAGCACCTGTCAATATTAAAAAAGAAAATGGTTCATTTTACTTCTTCAACTTTTAACCATTTCAGCGCTTCATGGTGGTTTAGGCCCATTTTCCATTAGCTGACCTGGGGATCCTATCCGTCGGTAGACCCACTAAAACCACCAACACCCTGGTAAATATGAGCCTCAACCAATGTCGCAAATAGCACTCTCATACAAGGGTCAGGCACTGTTAGACTATAATAGATGGGTCAAGGACCATTTTAGTAAGGGTCAGGCTATGCTGGACCTTCTTCTAGAGCCTATGCTTACACAGAATTGCTTGAGAGCCTGGCCATGTTGGATCTTCATGTTAGAGTCTGACAATGCTGGACTGTTGCAGGCTGAAAGAGACTCTTCCTAGTGGCAGGTCAATCGGTAGATATGGGGAAAATAAGCCATGTGCAGGGTTGTAGTGTAGCCTCCAGTCAGCAGCCCAATCAGTGTTTGTACTTGTGTTTACCTACTCATAGGACCCCCAGATAGGCTAATGGGAAATGGGCCTTAATGCATTTTGTTCATCGTCACTTTGCTACATAAATCTAGACCCGGCCATTAATGCTTTAGGGGTGGTGTGATTCAATGCATTGATTCCATGGTCATCATGATTCATGAAAGCAGCCCTGGCCAGTAACTCACCAGTGCTACAATCAAGCATCATGCTGACTCTATGGTGTTGAGACACTCCCAAAGGTAGGGCTTGATGCACCAATGCAGCACTGGTGAGTTACTTCCAAGGGCTGCATTGGTGCAACAAGTCTGGTAATGGTACAATGAGAACACAATTTAATATATGTGACCCATTTTAACGAAATGGGTGGGAAGTCGCACTTTAAAGAGCCTAGATATGGCCTCTTTAAGTAGTATAGGGTGGAAAAAAAAATTGAAAAATGAGTCTTTGAGATTTTTCTTACATATGAAAAGGTATCTTATGGTATAATAAGGTACAAACCAGAATTGAACTCCCATTATTCCCAAAATGATGGCCATAGGATTTATAATTGTATTGTATAATATAGTTAATATCTAATTTAAATGTTGATTATCTCATTGCAATATCACAACATTTTTAATATGCAACTTCCGACCCATTTCGTTAAAACGGGTCACATATGTGGTTTACAGAACATAATTACTGTATAAGATCATACTACTTTCTAATATCACTAAAACTATTTGAGACATATCTAATTATTTAACAAGCAATGCCCGCCATATAAAACAGCTATGCCAGTGAGAATAATCCTGTTGTCAATATCATGCTCAGTAATGAATGTTAAGGAATAAGTGGGTCAAAAATATCTTTTGAACTCTGACTAATTGGTATTCAGTGACAAACTATGTCGTCACTGGGGTCATTAAAATGTTTACATTTAAACAACAAGGGGGTCGGTGGATTTTCGCGTGAGCGGGTCGAAATTTTATTGGTTTCCCCCCGTGGGAGGGGTCGAAATTTTTTTGGTCCCCCCTCAGGCAAGTTGAAATTGAGCGCGGCCGACCCCTTTGAGCTATAGTAACGCGCTGGCTTTTTCGCTAAAAAGGGGTGCAATTTTTTTTGGTCCCCCCCTCAAGAGGGGTCCAAATTTTTTCTGTCCCCCCCCTTCAAGGGGTCCAAATTTTTTTGGTCCCCCCCAAATCCACCAACCCCCCCTGTTGTTAAAAAATGACCACTCCCTAATACAAAGCTATATGGCATATTTAGCAAAACACATATTTCCTCCCATATTTACCAAGCACAGTGACATCGTGAGAAATTATGAAAGAAAAACCATTGTTCAAATGCAATGTTTGTTCCATATATAGCACACTGATCAGATTTTGTCTGGTTCTTGTAAAAATTGCTTGGCTCAAGATATTCCCTTGGAAACACTTTCAGCTACTATGCATAAACAATCATGAAAGTGTGTTACTGAATTACTAATTGTGACCACTTGGTTCTGCAAATGGCCACAAATTACTCGTAAAGGGAAGTTGCCAGTGAATCACCTATACTTTGACGACATTTTTTTATGGTGTACCGCATGCATGCATCTTATCAACTCTTTTTCTCTCCGTCTCTCTTTCTTTATCTCTCTGTCTCTCTCTCTGTCGCTGTCTGTCTGTCACTCTTTATCTGTCTGTCTGTCTGTCTCTCTCTCTCTCTACATATATATACCGCATTTAACCTAAAAAACACTCTTTTCCACACCTTATGTGACTTCAAATACTTCAAACCCATACAGGTGTTAAAGGCAAGCGATGCATGAAGTCATGGGGCTGAGTAGAAGCCTAGCGGATGCTGTTTAGGTGAACCAGTAGTCTGTATGATATAGCCATACTTGGGGTCGATTTTTTCACTCAAAACGATTCTGTACATGTATATATAGATATGCATAGGCTATAGGATTTGTCTTACCGGGTGCCGCAGACACGGTACCTGAAACAACAGAA
Organism: Harmothoe impar; assembly: GCA_947462335.1. Lineage (NCBI taxonomy): Eukaryota > Metazoa > Annelida > Polychaeta > Phyllodocida > Polynoidae > Harmothoe > Harmothoe impar. The sequence continues at coordinate 8,407,036 of OX381711.1, read as the reverse complement.
TAGCATATAGTTAAGTAACAAATTTAATCTACAACATCAATCTGCAATTCATCTCCATATCTTCTATGTTTTCAATTCTAAGATGAAATGAAATGCTACAGTGTTAACATTTTGAACAAGCTATGGGCCATTTCCTGTATGAAGGGTACCAAAAGGTTTGAAGGGATTTTCCAACTCTAAATATCATGCCGATTCCAAAGATGAACGTCTCATAAGATTCGATTTATTGTACTTTACATGTCATTATTGAGTTTTTCCATTGTCTGCATTGCTGATGTAACATCTTTTGATATGCTGTATATATCTATATCGTTCCCTGGCTATTTTTGGAACAGCATCGCTTGCAATGAAACTATGGCCAATAACAATAATTCAAAACTCAAAACTCAAACTCAGTCATCACAAAGTGTGCGAAGCTACCGGAAATTGATGATTTCTAAAAAGAATTTTTTAATTTAGCCGAAAAAAATCTTAAACGTTTATAAAAATTGCTACTCACTTAGATTCACACAATAAATACTGAAAACTACTGTGTATATGACCCATAACAAAGATCTACAGTTGATTCTATAAGTGTTTTTGTCAATGGTTTATAAAATGAAATTAACTATGAACCTTTCAAAAACCAAACTGATGACTTTTGCCTCTTGTCTTATTACCCAAGGCTAATATCAAACTTGGAGACACACAGCTGAAAAATATAAAATCCTACAAATATTCAGGTGTCATTCTGTATGAAGAATTAGATTTTAATTTACACATGCAAAAAAAGCTTATCAACAGTATTAAGGTCTAATCCCACAACGCGAAAAATTGGCCAGAAAGTGTTGATTATCGACTTAAAAACAAGGGGCAACTGTTGCCATTATTGTGAATCGCAACACTTGTCCAATGATTTTATGCCTCTCCAAATCCCACAGTGGTCAATAATAAGCAAGCAAAGTGTTGCGTGCAGGACTGGTTAAAGGATCTGTTTGAGGGGAGTTACTTCAGAGTATGATTTGTCTTCATTATTCCCTCTCAGTTAGCCTAGAAATATTTGGAGTGCCCCCCCTATATAAACCAAATCATTGACATATTCCGATAAGCAACATTTTCTGGGCCTTTTGGGGAAAAATATCTAACTCTTTTGATCCTTGCGATTTCCCAAATCACAAGACAAAGGCTCCACATTCTCACCGATTTGGGCCTGTCTTAGCCAATATATCGCCCAAAATCGGCAATAAAACCAATTCACAACATTTTCTGACCCCATCTCGCGTTGTGAGATCTGACCTTTAGGTTCGAGAACATGCTGCTGAACGGAACCAAGGATAAGATGACAGTTGAAGCATTGTTAAAGTTTTATAATAGTCATGAGCTCATAGGCTATGCTGTTGTTCTATATACAAATGCCAGTGTTGATCTACTTGATGGTGTACAAAGACAATCACTGTTTAACACTTCATGTGCTAGCTTTTATATTTAATCTCATTCCCTTGGACTCAGCTTAGGATTAGATTAATTTTCAGATTATGGCTTAATTTACTAAATTTAGAGTGCATGCTATAATTTCCCAATTGAAAATACACTGTAAAATACTATCTTTGGGCCACATCCGAACTTCTAATTGGACTCTTGTTGCCCATAGATGACATTGTAAATTTCCCCTATTCTCAAAACATGATATTATGATAACATTTGATACACATTAAAGCAGGATTTAAAATATGAAAAAAATTGGACCATGTCACTTTAACTCTTTAAATCCCTTACTTATTATTCATGTGGTTGGGCCCCAACGACAGTTTATTGATGGGCCACTCAAAAAAATGTTGTTTCTCATCACCCAGCAGGGCACAGTATAACGAGGGCTAAAATACATAGGACAATTGAGACGTTTTACTAATGATTTTCACATTTTACTAGTTAAGAGTTTAGTGATCCACAAAAGGTGTTATATTGTAAGTTAACTGTGAGAAACCAGTTAATTCTTTTGAGTGGCCTTATGGTAGTGTTATGGTCCACTTAACCCTTTAAGTACATTAAATCAGTCGATACACTTTATGTGGATCATGATGAAAAAGACTGCCATCATATCGTGCACCATGGTGCATCATGCCCACCCTTTGGTAGCATATCAAGCCCTTAGTGTCGGCAAGCTGCTTGAATGCAGCTCTGGCGAGTTACTCGTCAGGGCTACATTCATGTGTCATGAACAGCAAGGCATGATGCATTAAGGCATTACGCCATGGTTAAAGGGTTAACGGGTTGAGTCCCCTGCATGGTATTACAGTGGCAGGCACTGAGGCCCACAAGTGGTCTATACACTGTATTGAACCTTGGGTAAGGTGGCTTTAGCCATGACCTTTTATGATGTGAACGAAAACCCCCGCATTGGACAATACTGTAACACGCTTTATTTAAAGCTGTACATATTTTCGTGGATTTTAAAATCCGTAAAAATATGTGCAGTGTAAACATTTATCCAATGCAGTTATATAACAACCACATTTCAAAATCCATGAATATAGATCCATGCACATTGTTAGTAAGCAGGCTGGGTAAATCCTGGCATTCATACCGTGCAGGGAGAAAAGAGAATGAGGGGGTTTCTCCCCTTGATTTCGGGTCAATATAAATATAATTCAGAAAATCAAATTTGCTGATGTCTAAACATTATTTGCTGAAAGTGATTAACCCATGTGCAGGTAGACAATGTGTTTATCTTGGTATATGTGAATGGGCTTGTATGACGGTTTTGTATTTCGGGAAATATATTGATTTGAATGACAGAATATAGCCGAAATAAGGTACATTTATATGGGGAACCCCCTCCCCCCTTACCCCTCCCGTACCATCACACCTGTATAAGATACTGCACTGGGAGATTCCCCCTTGGTGGGGCGGACCGGCGGCGGCCCTTATCTCTCCCGGCGGCCCTTATCTCTACAGAGATAAGGGCAGGAGGCCGACCTGGGGGCTGCACTAAGTAAGGGAAGATTTGCCCTTGCTGGAAGAAACTCCCCTGTAGGCTAATATACCTGCAATGGTAAATGTCCCGGATTGTCCAGGCCTGGTAAGTAGTGTGAGTATCAGGGAAGGAGCCACACTCGCAGAGTGACCATACATGTCCATGGCCGGTATGTTGTCACTCACAATTCACTATATGCATCATGGGTGGACACCTGAAAGTAGTGCTTTGAATTTTAATAGGGTATTGGATTGGAGAGGAGGAGGGGTGTCTTGAGCAGCAGGCAATCAGGCCTGACCTAGTAATAACCTGTAGCCTCAGAGTAGTACTCAGCAGTGAATAGCAGTAATTTGGGAGAGGGGGTTGGCCCAGGGATCTTTGCATATCATTAAATGCTAGCGGTTAGCTACCCACAATGCACAGAGTGAATTGTCAGTGTAAGAAACAACACTGTTTCTACACACTGATACGGAGTATCTAGAAAGGAGCTTATACAATACAGGTGTAGCATGCCCATAATAGTAGTTACCAGTAAGTGCTATTTATGGGCCATTAGGAATCAAACAAAACATAAGGTCAAATCCCACAACGAGAAAATGGGTGATAAAGTGTTGATTATTGACATAAAAACAAGGGGCAACTGTTGCCAATATTGTGAATCGCAACACTTGCCCCATGATCTTATGCCTCTTCAATCCCACTGTGGTCAATAATAAGCAAGCAAAATGTCCCCTATAGGACTGGTTAATGGAGCTAGTTGAGGGGAGTTACTTCATGGTAAAAAATCTTTTGATTATTCCCTCTCAACTAGGCTAAAGATATCTGGAGTGTCCCCCCTGTATATGCAAATCGTTGGCATATTCTAATAAGCAACATATTTGAGCATAATCATCTGGCAAAATATCTAAATGTTTTGATATCTTATTTATCATAATCACAAGACTTAGACAAGGGTTATAACCGACATTGGGCTTGTTTTAGCCAATATAACGAACCAATATTGGCTAAGTGATCAGGATTTCACAATAAACTACATGAGTCAGCCCTCATTTGCGTTGTGGGATTTGACCTTATACTAAGCTGAGACTACCCTATGCATTGTTTGATCCCCATGAGGAGCCTAGGCATACCGACTGGTCAAGTCTATACGGGAAAGATCAAAGAGTGCTATAATGTATTTTGCCCTTTGTCGGGTGTTTATTTGCACACTGAAAACCTCAGGGTCTTCATTTTGACAATACCAAAATTGACAACTTTAGGTGGCCAAGGTGACGACCTTAGGTCGTCATTGTGACGACCTAAGGTAGTCATATCTGATCCATATAGATCAAAGTTGTCATAATGAAGACCTTAGGTAGTCACATGGATTGGGTAGTCAGAATGACTACCTTAAGGTTGTTGTTTTAGGTATTGTCATCAGTAATGACAACTCTCAACACTATTGGGTAGTTATTGGGACAACCTAGGGTATATCTGGGTGTTGGACATGGCACATGCCCTGTCACATGCTGCCACCCATGGGAAATGGATTGAAGTAAATTTTCTGTCATGAGATATAAACTGGTGACAGGTAGCAGAGTAGTCTCCATACCTTCAAGGCCATCATTCTCACCTATACACAACTTATTTATAACAAGTAAAGCTACTTAAGTTAATCAAGAGTAAACCAAATATGTGAAAGGGGTGCCTCTCGTTAGGAGGTGAACTAATTAGAGACTATATTCATACACGATTCTCCAGATCACTTTCCATTAGTCATTATGACAACCTAGGTCGTCATAATGACTAGGAACCTTCCTCTGGGTTTTCAGTGTACCGCTTTTTAGTGTGAAATATATGTATGAATGCATGTAGCCTATTACCATGGCATTGTTTTAGTACCATACAAACCACTACTGCATTTTATGCTGTTATCACTTGAGCGGTCTGATATAATTCACTCAGGTGGAGAAGAAACAAGGGGGAAAGTTGGGTGGAAAAATATATCAACTTATAATCAAGTCTCTTGTGGTACTAATCGTGATCTATGCAACAATGTGTCTGTGGGTGTATGCTAAATAGCAATAGGGTGCAGTGTCTGGCCCCAACAAGGGATTCCTGGTTAGCTGTCACCTGGTTAAAGTTGGAGGGATGATACTGTTTTACAAAGTACAACTGAAATTTATAGATCATCAACTGGATGATCTATAAAAAATACAGACATATTTCCATCAGTATGAATAGAATAAATTCAATAAATCAATCAACCATCTTACCAATTACTGTCAGCAGAAGCAACACCTGAAGGCCAAAGCAGTCCATGTTGCACATCCCTATTGTAGGTTTCGTGGATAAAGGTTTGAAGAATGTGATATAGTGGGCTGGTCCGGTGGTCCCTTATATACTGCACAGTTGCTAGCCGTGTGGGATGTAGACGTGCATTTAGCCAGTGCGGGCTTGCCAAAAGGGCTTTTATTTGTCCAAGCCCCCTCTAGCCTGTTGGCAGGAAGTTAAAGGCCCAGCGCCCCTATATATAGAGCTGAGTACGTGTCCCGATTGCACTCTGACTGTTACTGGACGTGCAGTAAGATCTGCGGGTTTAAAGCAGGAAGTTAAAGTGGGCCTGGACTGGTCAAGGCTAGGCAGGGGGGGGGATCGGATGGTGCCACTCATGGGCGACCACTGAATATAAGCAGTGGTATAAACACCAGGGGGGGGATCAAGTGTTCCAATCCACTCGGAGGTTTAGCTAAGTAGGGGCCAGTAGTGGCACCAGACCAACCCCAATGAGAATGGAGAAATTACAGGTGAGGCTTTTGACCAAGAGTGTGTTTCAGGTTACATGGTCTGGAATTCTAGGCTAGGTAGGTCAGATCTCTTTTTTTTTTAAGTGAGACTCCCTAGGCTTCACTTTATGCAGTGGTCGGAATTCATGGAGGATTTTCAGCATTCAATAGGCAAGGGCCAGATTCCCAGGAAATTAATTAAAATCATCCTCTAAAATATTGGTAACAGTGGAGGCAGAATCACAGTTGACTGTCAGGCTCCGCCACAGTGGGGCTCACTTTTTTTCAGGGAAACTTCCAATTTTAATTAATTTTAGCTACCAAGAAAACTTGAGTACCAAGAAAATGACTCACAAATTCCAGTTCCGATGCACCGACCACCTCCTTGACTCATGGAGCCTCAACTTTCTAGGACCGGCTCGGTTTTGCTAGGTAGTTAAAATTAGGGCTTGGTAACCTAAAACACACCTTCTTTTTTGGGCCTTAGGTGGAAAGAATGCCCCAGGCCCCCAACCCTGAGAGACCACACAATACAGGCCACATATACTGTTAGTGAGTTCACCACCTGGACACAAAAGCCTATTTGTAAACCTAAAATTGTTTGTTTTTTTAAGTGTAAAAATGAAAAATGAAATCTTCAGAATTGCATAAAAAGACGTAGGGTTGGGCCTGTTTGATAGGGTCAGTCGGGTGACCTGAAACAAACCATTATTATGGACCTCAGCATAGAATCGGCGCTATTCTTGCAGAAATGTATATAAATATGTAGGAACAATATCTACAATGGAGCTCCACTTCACAACGTAAACATTGCCTACCCAGTGAACAAGAACACGTCACATAACGTGAAAATAACGTTCCCTGAAGGTATGGAAAACGTTTGAAAAGACGGACATATATGTTTATTTAACACAAATTCGTTGACTCCAATTAATGTATATTAACGTTATAACATAACGTTTGAACAAATTCCAGTTCCGATGCATCGACCACCTCCTTGCAATTGACTCATGGAGCCTCAACTTTACTCTAAAATATCCCAGAAATCGCCAAAAATAGTGTTATTTCTTCAAAACTAGATAAGAATTCCTAGGGCCGGCCCGGTTTTGCTAGGTAGTTAAAATTAGGGTTTGGTAACCTGAAACACACATTCTTTTTTGGATCTTAGGTGGAAAGAATTCCCTAGGCCCCCAACCCTGAGAGACCACACAATACAGGCCACATGCACTGATAGTGAGTTCACCACCTAGACACTAAAGCACTTCTCAGATCGAATAGCTAGATACAGTCACCTGACTTGGACTTGGGCCTCACCCCCCCCCCCCCCCCCCATGACCTGAAACCCTGACCATTGGGTTTCCACAAAAGGGCAACAACATCGTCCTTATTATGTATTTTTATAGGTATAGTTATAATTAAGGTAGATAACATTATATGTTATCTGACTCAGGGCATAACATCCGTCCTTTCGGGTATAGGTATACCATCGGGCCTATACGCCCAAAAAAGGCCAATACCATCGGCCAGTGTTTATGGATAGATGCTGTAAAGGTAGTCTACCTCTGAGTGTGTACCCATAACAAAACTATTTTGCTACTTCTACCTTTTTCTCCAAACTCGTACCAACATCTTTCTTTGATTATTATTAGTGGTCTTAAACCACATCTTGCAAGCAATTCATGTACAAGTGAAATATATATACCATCGACTGGATTCAGAATAGTTACAGGCAACCACTCATGCCTATATGATTTCAGTATAGATAAAAGGATTTACATACATACATATAGCATTAACAGTAATCCTTTGGCCACACAAGACCTCTTATACTTGTGCTGCCAACTTCTAACGAGCTCACCGAAAATCTATGTTAGGTACTACGACATACAAGTAAGTTTGACTACCAGAGGCTACATGTGCACAGAGCCTCATGTTACGTGAACTGAAAGGCAGCCAATAACAGTTTTACTGATAGCCTTACCATTTATTTATACATGGGAGCCAAGTGCCTGCACCAGCCACAGTGTGGTTGAACAACTTATATAAGCAAATTGTAGAGAAGCATAAGATCTTAAGATCTGTACTGGTCTGTTAATCAGAATGTGTATACATACTAAATAACAACAAGAACTCAGCGCAACGTATAGCAAGAAGTTAAACTCATATGATGAATGAAGATAATCTTAACGATATGACTAGGGCGTTTTTTTGTTTGTTTTTACTGAAGATTAAAATGCATAGGAAAATTAAGACTTTTCGCTTATGATTTTCACATTTTAGTAGTTAAGAGTTAAGTGATCCACAAAAGGTGTTATATTGTAGGTTACTCCTAGCTTACTGCATTACTGACAGCCTAAACTTTTATTTGATACCAAATTTATATGCCAACATTTGACCACTTTTTGACATATTTTTCATAAAAAAACGTTTTCCCCAAATCACGATTTTCATGATGTGCGCAGTGATGAGAAACCAGTTTACTTTTTTTGAGTGGCCTTAAAATTATATATGTAAAATATGTATCTAATTTTCTAAAAAAAAGTATATGAAACAAGTGTAACTGTAAGGCCCTGAGGCTGCCGAATGATTAGCTCCAACAGGCAAGTTTTATTTATTTCAATTGGCCTTTAGCAATGACACTCTGAACTGTGAACTGCCAATGCCAGAATAGAATTCCTATATTGACAGTTCAAACTGTGCAACTGTAAGCAAACCATCATTTTGACAGCAAAATTTGAGGTTTTCTTGGTTAAAGCAATGGCACTGCCGAATTTCATGATAAAGTAATAGTTGATTTGGATTCTAGATTTCACTGAGTACAGAGTTTATATTTTGCATGGATCAATTTGGACCTGTGAATTGGACTTTTTACTGAGATATTACAGGATATCCGTGCCATGGCGTCCATTCCATTGTCTGGGTACGTTGTGATGGAGGCGACATATACAGGTAATATACCCCCTCCCCCCGCACATATATAATTGGCCAAAGATGCATAAAAAATTATGATTTCCTCAAAATTTCAAAAATATGAATGTACCATGCTGCCTTTCTATTTCACATTATGTAATAAACTTGAATGTAGTAGCAAGCCTACTTTTTTTTAAAGTGTGAAATTTTTTTAAATCTTCAGAATTGCATAAAAAATGTAGGGTCGCCCCTGTTTGATAGGGTCGGTCGGGTGACCTGAAACAAATCGTTATTTTGGGCCTCAGCATAGAATCGTCGCTATTCTTGCAGAAATGTATATATGTAGGAACAATATCTACAATGGAGCTCCACTTCACAATGTAAACTTTGCCTATTATGGCATTTCGTGAGAGTACTTCTGATTCAATGAGAAAACGTTTCTCCAGTGGTAAAGCATATAAGAATGGACTTGGTCCCAATCTCGTGTTTATAGGAGATAAGCAAGGAAATACCCAAAGGCACTTCTAAACATCTCAAGAAAACTAACAAAATAGTCTATACGAAATCCTACCGGACACTGGCTATAGCCGGCAAAAAGCTTGCACTTATTCCACTGTAGATACAGGGTAGGGGAACTTTTGTCACATAATTTGTATTTCCCCCCCCTATTTTTATCTTTCACGGATGTATATAGAATAAGCATTAGGATCTAGAATAATCTTATTCTCCTTTTAAGTTGATGCAAGAATGCAATCCTGGCTAGGAAACTCGCCTGCATTGATGCATCATGACAACTAGGGGCATAGCATTATGAGGCACTTAAACATAAAAGGTTTAACTTAAACTCTATCAACAAGTCCATGGTTCACGATCCGTCCGACATTTTGACCCCTCCGAATATGCTCCTGAATCATTAAAGTATACATGTAGACCACTCTGCATCTATAAATCTATAAGGCCACTCCAAATAATACTTGTATCTCATCACTAAAATCATCTTTTGAAGACCTTTTGTGTTGCAGATCTTAATGGAAAAGCATGACAAAATTAGACAAATTTTATGAACATATCTCATAGCTTAATGATGAGAAGCAAGTAACGTATTCGGCGTAATAAGCACCCTCCCCCTAAGAAGCTTCCCCCCCCCTTTTCATGGTCAAATTAGGCTTGAACAAAGGCTCAAACTTCACGATTTTGGAGACAATTAGGTACTAAAACGCCATAAAAATAATTCCACCCAGGGCGCTTATTATGTTGAATATATTACATCATTTGGAGTGGCCTGATCAAAAAACCTTTTTTAATCAATTCTGAAGGTGCACTGTAGACAACCTGCACGTATGACTCATGCCTGGACTTCACTTATCACTGCTTTGTTATCATGCTCACTGGTTTTTGCTGGCTGTTATCTTTCTTATCTGTTTGGACACTGGCCTTATTAACACAGCCATGAATCACTCACACACTCAAAAAGTAAATTTGTCTCCAGACTCTTCCAAGTGACGGTCATAAAATAAACGAGTCAAAAACTTGCCTAAGTGACATGGAAGCGGGTCTTCTAGCTGGAGATAGAAGACCCGCTTGCAATTGGCATGTGCCAGCCCAAAACCTGACATTTGCCAGCTCCAGATTATATTTGTGGGATGGTAACCTGGTAGGTTAGACAACTTTTGACTTGTTTATTTTATGATAGTCACTTTGACGTGTCTGGAGACAAGTTTATTTTTTCAGTGCACCTCGTACCTCGCAGGTGTAAGACTCACACAGGTTGGACTCCGTCCTAAAGAAACATTATCAGTTAAAACACCCAAAACATTAAGTTATACAATAACATTGCAGTGGCTTTCTTTGACCATTTTCCTTGTGTTTGACGTCATGCTTCATGGTATCAATAAAAAAGTTATCATAGAACAGTTAGGAATGTAGTGGTTGTGTACAGGTTGTTGTGTTGTGATTGCAGACTAAATCCAATGGTTACATGATGCACCCATAACAGGTCTTGATTTCTGCGAGCTGGACAGTTATTTATTTGTGACAATATATTCTAGTTTTATTATGCTAAATGATGAGTGAGAGCCTGCCAACTTCCCATACCTGCATGCAATTATATGGATCATGTAATCACCTAGAATTAGCTGACATAGTAACTTTAATGCATCATGCCCTTGGTAGTCATGATGCATGAATGCACCCCTGGTGAGTAACTCGCCAGGGTTGCATTCACACATCATCCCGACCATATGAGGTTGAGACACTCCTGAAGGGTCGATATGATGCACTTATGCAGCTGTGTTGGTGCTTAATGACGAAAAATGTCATCTTTTAGTGACAAGCAATAAAATTTCGAATTTCATACTTACTTGAATACAAAATATTTTGATCCATATTTCATAAACCATTGTCCATATATATATATATATATATATATATATATATATATATATATATATATATATATATATATATATATATATATAGTGATCGAGTACAACATCGAGTATCAACATTTTTGGTAAAAAATCCCAAATATATGAGTCATCTAACGTATACGTAATAAAACGGTCTTACATCCGATCATGTAATACCTGCAGGGTGATTAGTGTGACTGGGTTTTTGGCCCCTGAGTTGGCCACATACCACCTTACCTGTACCTGGGCAGGAGGCCAAGTCTCAGGTAACCTCACCACGCACCAGTACACACACACAGGGGAGCCGAATGAAAGCCTTCTGGTACAGATGGTTGGCAGGGGGTTTGTAGTATTAGGGTAAGGCCTGACACTCATATGGACCGATCATCTAGGCACCTAGACTTAGACCTGTAGTGTTGTGTGAAGCCAGTAGATGTCTCTGGTGCAAACCTGGTCTGAGTCTTCGTGGCTAGATGATCGGACCATATGAGTGTCGGGGCTTACCCTAATACTACCACCCCCTGCCAACCATCTTTCCCAGCCCTCATTCGGCCTGTGGGAGCAGGGGACCATCTACTCTCGTTCCCAAATCCTTCAGAAGGAAGGCTCTGGTGACAGCCAGTATGACCTTGAACTTGGTTTTTTTTCTGGGTTTGGACAATCCCTGCTGGTAGCTTGGAACCAGTGGATAGAAACCAGAATGTATGATGGTAGTTTTACTGTATTTCCCATTATGCTTTCTGGTTCCATTACTGGTTCCTGTTCGCTGGTTCCAAGCTAACTACAGGGACTGCCTAAACCCAGCAAAATCCAAGTTCTGTGTCAATTGTCATACTGGCTGTCCCCAGAGCCTTCCTTCAGAAAAATTTGGGAATGAGAGTAGGGACCATACACCTTTTGCAATAGATATAGTGCAAGTGATTTGTGTTGTGGCGCCAAAGATGGACCGGGTAGCTTTCGTGGAGAATGAATAGGGGTACCAGCGAGGGAAATCTACTTCCAGCCTGAGAATGATCTACATCGTATTCTGAGCTCTTCCTTGAATAACTACACCTTATACATGTTCTACACATCAAAGATACCTCAACTTGCTGTATAAGTGTTATAAGCCAAGGACACAGTAATTGTCCAAGGCACCAGGCGCGGATGATATTGCTAAATTTTTTTTTTAAAAGGGTTCGTTTCAGGTAACATAGGCAGAAAAGCTAAAATTGACCCCAAAAAAGCGTAAGAATATGTTAATTTCTTCAAAATTCCATTTAAAATATCCAGGGTCAGCCCTGTACTGATAGGGTTGGTCCGGTGACCTGAAACAAGCTTATTTTTTGGCCTAACCATTGTCCAAGGCTTATAACACATATGCAGCTACTCACGTGTCACCATATCGGACTTATACCACTACTAGTCACTTTGATTGTTTTGTCATATTTTGTACTATTATGCAGACAGGCAGTTTCCTTTGCTCTCTGCCAAGTATGGTATAAATACGTATAAAGGTGGAAGTCATGCTGCCAATCCAGCAACAGTTGGTGCAGAGCAAAGACCGAACTAGAAACAAATCAAACAATTTTTTCATTATTATTTTTTATTTATTTATTTATTTATTTATTTTTAAATCTAAAATTCATACCTTTCTAGGGGGATATGTGCCTTAGAAGGTACAACAACATAGTATCCGTGTGAATCATAGTATCCGTGTGAATCATAGAACATTCTACAGGGATGACCAAATTAAGTCCCAGGACAGCTTATTTGCACGCAGTTGTTACAGGCTGCCCTCGTATGATATTTCATCAAATGTATAATATTAATAACAATGTATATGTGGAAAACTGCCGTGGCATACATATGATAACATTAGATATTTATATACAAAAAATACTTTCAGAACATTTATGATATAACCTAGCTAATACAGGTATAGTTCCACTCAAAACCTCATACATTGTCTTATCTATTGGACTATAGAGCTAACAGATGGGTAAGCACCATATCGACGTGAATTTTAAAACAAATCTGTCTCATAGATTAATACTATGTATTTCAGGAGCTGCGGTTGTGGTTCAAGGCTCAGTGGTTGAACTGCTTGGCTGCCTGCCAGAAAGTGGCTGCACACAAACCACATACATACTCTACACATATAGGTGTAGTATCTATACCATGCTTTATAGTAGTATACATTGCTACAGTAAGCAGTCATTCACAAAACCACATCTGTGACCACCTGTCTATCTGACCCCGGGGGGGGGGTACTTGAATTTTTTCTGATACGGGTGTGCGCCTGGACCTATGACAACCCTAACCCTTGCTAGGGAGCTTTTGTGTCTAAAAACGTACCCTTGCTAGGGCACTTTTACTCATGTCCGGGAAATTTTGGGGAAATGTGGGAAAAAGTGGTACATTTTGGCGAAAAACCTGTCATTTTGGCGAAAAAGTGACCCTTGCTAGTGCGATTTTGTTGACAGTAGACCCTTGATAGGGACACTTTCCCTTCAAAACAGGACCCTGGCTAGGGAGATTTTGCTGAAAAAGTACCCTTGCCAGTCGCACACATGTGTATACAAAATATACAAAGTGCCCCCCCCCCGCCCCTCGGGTATCTGTCACATGTAACTCCATGTTGCCCCGTGTTGGAGGGATGGGTGGGTTGGCATGATGCTTAAATACAACACCGGTATGGGGTCGTCATGATGCGTGAATGCAGCTCCCGTGTGGGGTCAGCATAATGCATGAATGAACCACCAGTGTGGGGTCGTCATGATGCGTGAATGCAGCTCCCGTGTGGGGTCAGCATGATGCGTGAATGAACCACCAGTGTGGGGTCGGCATGATGCCTGAATGAACCACCAGTGTGGGGTCGGCATGATGTGTGAATGCAGCGCCCGTGTGGGGTCGGCATGATGCACAAATGCAGCACCAGTGTGGGGTCGGCATGATGCGTGAATGAACCACCAGTGTGGGGTCAGCATGATGCGTGAATGAACCACCAGTGTGGGGTCGGCATGATGCGTGAATGAACCACCAGTGTGGGGTCGGCATGATGCATGAATGCAGCACCAGTGTGGGGTCGGCATGATGCGTGAATGAACCACCAGTGTGGGGTCAGCATGATTCACACATGTGTGTTAGGCTATTGACTATTTACAAATTAGAACTTGTGCCGAATCATACATGTATGCAAGGTCTAGAAACCGTGTTTATGTTGACCACAGACAACGCCAGACTAGAATGACACAAGCCCCCATGTGTAAAATAATACATGCGAATGGTCTTGCCTATAGTAGGAGTGTCGAGTTCTCAGGTGCTGTAGGTTGGAATGATCTCACTGTTCTAAAACGAAATGCTGAATCATATGAATTTTCAAAAATGAAACAAAACGCCACCTTAGGAGCCTCCTGGGTTAAAACCCAGGAGCCATCCTAAGTATAGATCTTCCAACAACCCCCCCCCTTACCTTTTCTTATATCTACTTCTCATCCTATCCTGTTTAGAATTGAATTGAGCCAAAATCCACACCAGATTATAGTACAAATTTTCTTTTCAAGTAACAAATTCTATTTAATTTTATTAATTTTCTTTATCCCAAAACTGAAATTTAAATAAAGTGTCATACACACTACAAACTGTTGACGTTAGGATAACCAGAATATCAACCCGCTACACTTTTTTAAGTGGGGATGAAGGTTATTCTTTCTTTGTTGTATTTGCATACTGAGACACTATCCATTTTCTTAAATGCTATCTCATCTATTTATCAATGTGAAGATTCGCTTAATGTGGAGTAGGAGGAACATTTGTTTATTGTCATATGAATTGACTACCGGTAAAACGAACATGATAATGATTGTGATGCTCCATGATGTATGCCTACCTGTGTATGAATCATGTGCCTACCGGGTACCCCAAGGACGATGTACTAGAGATGAGAGAAAATAAGTCACTGTATGTTTAAACGCAAATAAAGATATTCAAAACAAAAAAAAAACAGCACTGGAGATGTAGAGGCCCATCAATCAGTCTTTGCGAAAACATGCAGGACAGCGGCAATGTCCTCCTAAAATGCCACTGGTCCAGCAGATTGACAATTGAAACAGGACCGAATGTCCAGTCACATGTTAGGCTTTTCTGAACTAAAATAATTTCATTGGGTTTCTAAACCTGAAATATGTTTGTCAAAATACTGTGTAAAACTGTATTTATCCTGATTTGGCTGTCAATTATTTATTGCAAATATAATGCATAATACTATGTTCTAGTTAAAATGCATAAATCATCCAATATGTTGGTATCTGGACAGTGGTGCTACATAAATGTAGCCGGTCCAGCAACTTTGAAAATCTGCAGGGCCAATTGTCCTGTGGCATGAAAAGGTTTTCGCAAAGACTTAATGGATGCTGAACATGAACTACATTACAATATTGTAATCCTTTCCGTATATACAAAACTTATAAATCCTATATATAGAGCTAAGATATGAGGTTGAAGATGTCGCTGTCTGTGAACAACCATATAAGTGGGTTCATAGCCCGGTGATAGGTCATAGAGTACAGCCATGTCAACCCTTTAAGGATGAATGTCTCTAAAAGATGATATTTGTTGTCATGATGCACCAATGAGAGTTACTCACCGGAGCTGCATTGGTGCATAATGCCTACCCTTTGGGAGTGTCTCAACCCCATAAGGTCGGCATGATGCTTGAATGCAGCACTGGCGATTTACTCGCCAGGGCTGCATTCATGACAACTAAGGCCATGATGCATTAATGCACCATGCCGTCCTTATAGGGTTAAGTATATGGTGAGTAGTCCAACAAACAAGGTGAACCACGTGCCCTCATATAGGACATAGCCAGTCACATCTTTATCTTAATGATTATATTGATACCTGGGATTCAAAACATCAACAATAACAAAAACAATAGGAGTGTACACTCATACAAGGCCACGTCACTGCTGTGTTATCAGTTTGTGTCTATAACAGTTGTATCTATCCTGTCTAGGATGGGTCGTGTTAAGAGGTGAACTGTGTACTAATATATGACCATAATCTACACTGAAAAAGTAAACTTGTCCCCAGACTCGTTGAAGTGACTATCATAAAATAAACGAGTCAAAAGTTGTCAGGTTACCATCCCACAAATAGAATGTGGAGCTGGCAAATGTCGGGTTTTGGGCTTGCACATACCAAGTAGGTCTTCTATCTCCAGCTAGAAGACCCGCTTCCTTGTCACAAGTTTTTGACTCGTTTATTTTATGACCATCATTTTGAAGAGTCTGGAGACAAGTTTACTTTTTGAGTCTGAAGCTATTATGGCCCCCGGGTTAAGGTCACTCAAAAAAATAAAATGGTCTCTCATCACCGCATGCATCATTAAAATCGAGTTTTAAGGACAACTTCTTTCTTTTTTGCCAATTTTTGATAAAATTCGACAAGATTGCTCATATTTGGTATCAAATTAAAGATAATAATGCAGGCAATGCAGTGGTATAGAAATAACTTGCATTTTCGCCACTTTGAAAGATCAATTGATACTTAACCAATAAAATATGAATTTTGGCAACAAAAAACATAAATAACCATACACATTTTTGCCTGCGAGTTTAAAAGAAAACAAAAAACCGCCCTCGTCAGATTTCTCAGACCTTTGGTGATGTGGAACCACTTTTTTTTTGAGTGGCTAACTTACATATTTTTACATTCAAGATTAAGTCATACATTAAATAGAGTCTTACTGAGAGAAATCTTATTAACAACCTGAGTGCACTGTTAATAGTCAGTGTGGCTGAGTAGTGTAATCTACTTTTACAGTAGCGGTATATACTTCAGGATTAGTGTACATGAATGCATTTTCAAGTTCAGTATGGGGGCATCCATTAATTACATACGCATAATTTTCTCTAATATTGACCCCCCTCCCCCCCTGTTGCAACATGTATGCATTGGGACTACCCCCACCCCCTGCATGCATACTCAAATCACTTGGACTGCCCCCTCCACACACACAGGCTATGCAATTGCAAGCATCACAAAACAAAAGGGTCACTTTTCATCAAAGTCTTTCTAGCCAAGGGTCTGTTTTCACAAGTCCCTCTAGCCAAGGGTCACTTTTTGAAATTTTCACCAGGCAAATTTGTTTAAATTTTTGACCAAAATAGCTTCAACCAAGATGCGCGTTTCCACTTTTTTTTTTCCGAAACATAGGCCTTTTTGACCAAAATCTCTCTAGCCAAGGGTAGGGGCTTGTCAGCGGCCCAGCCTTACACAAAATTTGAGTACCCCCCCCCCCCCCACGGGGGTCCAGGCTACTATCCAGGTGCCAGGTTGTGGACACCATAAATGGCATGGTGGTTATGGTGACACTTTCTTTCTTTATCATTCATATAGGCCACTGTAACAATGATATGAAGAAGTGCACATGGTCCCCACCTCCCTTACCCCTTCCTGTCCAGCACCCATCCCCTTATTATCAGTGGTATGCCCATATAAGGCGATGTGTGTAGAGAGACAGAGAGCAAGTGTGCAGCTGACTATAGGCATAGACTGGCTACAGGTCTTGAACAATCCTCTACACTACCCTAGGTAAGGGAGTAATCATTTTTTAACAACAGGGGGGGGGGGGTGGCAAACAAAGTGGACCCCTTGACCGGGGGGCTTAGAATGTGGACCCCTCTTGGGGGGTAAAAAAATTTAACCTGTTTTTTTAGCCAAAAAGCCCGGGCGTTACTATGCTTCAAAGGGCCTGCGTGCGAGTCGGTTTTTGACCCTAACGGGGGGGGGTAAAAAATCTTGACCCGTTGACTGGGGGAGGTGTAAAAAATTCCTCGCGCTCCGCATGGAAACCCCCTCCCCCTTGTTGTTTCTCCCTAATGGGCAGTGGGTTGGTATGTTGGTAATATTTTAGGACTTTGACAGGTCTACAGTTGAAATGAGAAGATACCATTACCCAATATGGTCATTCCAGTTCTCCTTCTGCCCAATTGTGTTGTGGGGAGGAAGTCAAATTTAACAATAAAGTTGATTCAGAGCCAGGTCGACCGAATATGTTGAAAATCACTTATCTAAAGTCCGTTAAATAATCATGGTTATGGGCATATTATAACCGACTCTTCCCTATATGTGACCCGTTTTAACGAAATGGGTCGGAAGTCGCACTTTTATGAGCCTAGATATGGGCATTTTAAGTAGCATAGTGTGAAAAAAATATTATTTTTGAAAAATGAGTTTTTGACATTTTTCTAACATATGAATAGTCATCTTCTGGCAAACTAAGTTAAAAACCAAATTTCTCCCCCCATTTCACCAAAAATGATGGCAATGGGATCTACAATTGTATTGTATGACATAGTTAATATCTAATTTAAATGTTAATTATCTAATTTTAATTAATTTACATTTTAATCAACAAAAAAGTATCGAAAATATCACCTAAGAGTGAATATTGGGCAATATACCACTTGTCATATATCAAATGAAAGCTCTTGATGAGCTGTACACGAATCTGGCAATATCAGAACATTTTATATCTGCGACTTCCGACCCACGGGTCACATATGGCATCACCTATGCACCACATTAGCTATGGTCTAGAGAATACCACAGGGAAGGTGGATCCAATCCACAGATAATGGATCCTGACCCCACTGCCTCCCCTTGCATCCACCCTTGAAAACGTCCCCTACACCATTAAAATATACCTAGGTATTATCAAGACCATGAGAGAATTTTACTCCAATAATAAAGGGGCAGATTATTTTACCACGATATAACACTGCTGCGACCAGTTAAGGCCTGTTTCCGTGACCTAATGCATACTACACTAGTGGCATGTAGGGTGGACTGACCTAAAGGTAACCACGTACCATGAGATGTCCACCTTTATTTTGTAGTCATTTATGCATGCTAAGCCCTGTTTTTTGGTGTATCATAGTACACTTTAAGTGATACTCTTTCCAGCAAAGGACAAATAAAGACAATACAATACATAAATAACTACAAAATGAAGGTGGATATCTCATGGTACGTGGTAACCATTAGTCAGTCTACCCTACCATGAGTAGTATAGGGATGTGGGGTTGGGACCAGCCTCCCCTACCCTTATATGGCTATAAGCCTCTCACACAGCTCACCTGTTCTACATCTCCTTCTCCAGGGCATCCCCGACCTAGTTAGTACCTGACCTACTTTGCTGTAATCCTATTGGTGGAGGCCATCCAGGGTGACCTACTTCTATGAATAATAAGCAGGCTGCAGCTCCTTTGCTCTGGATCAAAACATAGATCCAAAACAGCGGTACCTAAATGTCATACCATTGGCATGTATGAGGGCAATACTTAGGATTTAGGAACTGTAGGCAGTGCACCTGGTACATTTTAGCACCAGAATGACTGCCGGAAAACCCCAGGTCATGTCTATAGTGGCCTCTACCAATGAGTATACCCACTTTGTCAACCAGTTAGCACATTAGGCCAAAAAAAAGGTTTGTTTCAGGTAACATGGGCAGAAAATGTAGGGTCGGTAGGTCGGATTTTTTTTTTTTGATTTTTTTTCAACATGAAAATACCAGCCGGCCGGTCCGAAAACCCGAAAATTGTCCGAAAAAGGGTAAAAATACAGAAATTTCTTCAAAATTGCATAAAAAAACCTAGGGTCGGCCCTATTTTGATAGGGTCGGTCGGGTTACCTGAAACAAACCTTTTTTTTGGCCTTAGTGTGCACCCTCCTATGCAAAAATAAATACTGAATTTGTCACTTGGGACACACTTGCCGGCACGAGACAGCAACGGTTTCTCTCCTTCTTTTTAATATATATATACAGTGCTTAATTATGCTAAGGTCCTCTGAATAATGCAGCTTGGGCTGCATTCATGCATCGTAACGACAATGGGGATAACACGTGAAAACAATAGTGGGCGCTCAAAAGGGAAAATTAAATGTTTAGCAGACGGTCTCTGCATGACCTATGTCCTCGATTCATCAATTCCAACAAGCAACATATATACGGCAGGCATCATCTTCAAAAGAGCCTACTGTGGCCACAATGTGTATATTATCCTATATTGCCCAAAGTAGATAAGGGACATAAGGGGCAATTCGGTTACATGGATATGTCCTTTTAGGGCCTTATGTCGACAATCTAATAAATACCACTTGATTTGGCCCATACCAATTATGGTGAGCTCGAATTCAGGAGGCTTTCTATCCTTTATGCCAGATCCAGTATAGCCTATACTATACAAAAGAAGGTGGTGGGAGCTCCTGTAGGCTCCTGCGTGGACAGATGGGTAGCTTGTCGTACTGCTCCCATATAAGGGCATGAGGGTGCTGCTGCAAGATCAGCCATGGAGGGAGTGATATTGTAACACGGTTGCATAACGCTGAGCAATCCATGCTGTTTTTATAAACCATTAAGGATGGCATATTGCCTTGATGGGGGTCTGGATGGGGGGTCCCAATTTCCCATGTCGATTTTAAGAAATAGCCATGTCGCCCTGTCGATTTAAGAAACAGCCATGTCACCATGTCAATTTTAAGAAATGTCCATGTCCCATGTTACTATCTCTAATATTCCTCATGTCACATGTCACTAGGCCCAAAAACGACAATGTCGCCATGTCGAATTTAGTGGTCCACAACCATTTGATGCATTGTGTCTCCCTGCCCCCATGCATGGATGCAGCCCTTACGAGTAGTTAACTGACCAGCGTTGTATCCCTACAAGGTGGATGCACTTGTCATGATGCATGAATGCAATACTGGCGTTTTACTTAAATAAATAGTGACGACAAATAAACTTGATGGATCATACCGTCCTGAAAGAGTTTGTATGGGCGGGAAATTCACAAAATGGTCAAGTAGGCTACCGGGGTAGTGTGAAACTGAACTGATGACAGCGTCCCCCCCCCCCAGCCTGCTCTCCGTGTCCAGCCCAGATACAGGTTAGGCCAAAAAAAACGGGTTTGTTTCCAATCACCCGGCCGGGTCTACCAAGGCAGAAATGGCGATTTTTTTACATTTTCTTTTAGCCATATTTCAGTCTCTTAATCAGACAATTATTAACGATTTAAGAGTGAAAAGTCAATTTTTCCCCAAAAATAGATGACCGGAATATCAGAAAATGGTGAACCCAGAGGGGAAATCTTGGGGGTCTGGGCACCACTCCTGCTGGATTAAAAAAAAATTCTAATCAAATACTCAGGAATTCACGATTATCACAGGTCTTCAGGGTAGGAAGCCCAAAAATAAATTAAATCTTTTTTTTTTTTTAAATCCGACCGGCCGGGTCATGTCTCCAGGACCATGTTACTGGAAACACACCTTTTTTTTGGCCTTAAGCAGACCATATAAGGTAGTACACAGGCACTAATTGGGAGGTAACTTCAATACCCTAGAAGGAAACCACATCTTACGTCGCTGTTTGCATTATTCATCTATATCCATATTATGTGTAGGTCTGACCTGGTAGCAGTAGAGCAGGTAAATTGATGCATGCCACCTTCTCTCTATAGAATCAATAACAGACGCCATGTTAACCATTGGCTATAAATCGAATTATAATTTTCCCTCATTAGTATCTAGACTAGCCGTTCTACAAAGTAGGAATACATGTAAAAAGAATCGATGTAATGAATGGTGTGTGAACACAATGGCTTCAATGTAATACGTAATGCCCACATATATTATGTCCTTAGTTTTGAATCCATAGGTTCTTGACGTATGATAGTGTATGGACAAATCATTTAGTGATAACATTATATAGCTATATTTCATGGGAAGGGACCCCTAAATTTGACATTGCGATCGACATGGCTTTTTCTTGAAATCGACATGCAACATATATGAGGCTTTAATAGTGACATGTGACAGAAGACTTAAAAAATTAGTGATAGGGGTCAACTTTTAAAATTACATGCGACATAGGTCCACATGGGGACCCCCCCCTCCGCCCACCCATCTGTACCCCCTATTATGGGTATGGACCACTAAATTCGACATGGCGACATGGGCCTTTTTTGGCTTAGTGACATGCGACATGAGGAATTTAAGAGATAGTGACATGGGACATAGCCTTTTCTTAAAAAATCGATAGGGCGACATGGCCATTTCTTAAAATCGATAGGAAAAATTGGGACCCCCCCATCCAGACCCCCCCCTATTTCAACATAGGAGAGTATCCACCCCATATATAGGAGTAGGACCATATTAACAAGATAAATCCATGCACACAGTACAACTGCGGTCATGTTACAAACCCCCAAGCACCGATTCATGTAAGTGTGACCAATGACGTCATTGAGTTCCCATCCCCATAATAAATATACAGCATGTCCCTAACGTCGTCCCCACGTGTTACTACAGCGTACAGAGCACGGCGCCCATTGGCTGCTGCCTCGCGCACACAGATGCTGCTGCTGCCGCTGTTATTGCCTCCTGCAGACAGACGCGGCACGTGATGACGATGAGTCAGCAGGTTTTTGGGTTGGTCAGCAGCACGTGAGACTAGGGTGATTAACATTCATGGGTTCTGTCTAGACCCACCCCCCCGCTCAGACACAGACACTCTTAACCCTTTAAGGTCAGCATGTCGGTAAAAGATGACATTTGTTGGCATGATGCACCAATGTAGCCCTGACAAGTGACTCGCCAGTGCTGCATTGGTTATATTATATGGTGCATAATGCCAACCCTTCGAGAGTGTCTGAACCACGTAGGGTCAGCATGCTGCTTGACTGCAGCACTGGTGAGTTACTCACTACGGTTGCATTCATGCATCATGACGACCAAGGGCATTATCCACTAAGGCATTATAGCGTCATTAAAGGGTTTAAATACTTCATTCGTCGTGATATATAATAAATTAACTGTTCATTGTAAGAATAGTACATTGTATAGGGATGTGTTAGTATTCATCTTAAATTACTAGATCTGGGAAAACATGTTTGGTTTAGGATTAGGAGGGATATGAATCTCGAAGCATTGCCTATATCGATCTACAAGTCCTACCTTGTGTTGTGTCTACCCCCCCACTCCCACTCACAACTCCATTGGCAGCCCCCTCCCCCCATCCCCCTCCCCAATGGTCCAGGTAACAGAAGACGTCACTGGTGATATCAGGGTATTGTAGCATCTAAAAACTGGTCAGTGATTATGCTGGGAGGGGCACACACACGTTTTATCATGGCTAGTATGGGTGCACGCTGCAACTAAACCTAAAGTTTTATATTCATCCTTATTTGAAACTGTTGAGAAAGTGGTGTGATATGTCGAGTGGCGGATCCAGGGCTTTGAAAGGGTCAGAGGAGGGGGTGGTATTAGAAAAAGTATTCATTCGCACACCCTCTAAAGCCATGCAGACCAACTCAAGAGTCCAAAAGTTCCACAGTTGTACCCCTATATCACCCCTGGTTGTACCACTCCCTGACTTCCTGAGCAACACTCAATAAAACTGTAAGTATACAAAGATAATAAATTAAGAAGTAAAAAAAGACCCATGACCCCGCTACACCGGTACACTACGACAGGGGTAGGCCGTACAAGGTCCCGAGTCCATGCTATGAGATCCATGCTATATATTATGTATGTAGACCAGAGTACAGGCCGCGAGACACAGTTTACCACTAACCCATGCAATACCCAGCCCCAGAACCATCCAGAACCTTCCAGAACACACAGCAGTTAGAAGTCTCTAGAACCCAACCTTTACTCGACACCAGCTGATGGAATAACCACCATGTATATATGAGGTTATCACACCGGCCACACGTAAGGTCTATACTCTATGTCTGGGACAGACGACTTTCATTAACAAGCCCAGAAGTCAATTGACCCTTGCATGGAGGAAATTGATCTGAAAGATACCAAATTTGACTTCAAATCAATAATTAAAATTGACTCTCCAAAGATTGATTTTATGTACAATTTTACATTCTATATCAATCATATTGAACTTCCATACTAGTCTGTCAGATTTGACTTAAAAAGGACAACACAGAAATTATGTCGACAATTTTTTTTTGTCAAATTGACTCTCCAAAAGTAAATTTAATTCTGCAAAGTTTTGAATTTGAGTTACCAAATACCAAAATTGGCACCAAACGTCAAAATACTCAATTTTAAGTATACCAATTCACCCCCCCCTCCTTCCCCGCCCCCAACAGTTTGAAGTCTGTGGCCAAACACAAGCAAACGGGGTGTTTTGGGCAACATGGCCCTTTCTACTAAAACAGGGCCCACCCTACACACAAAAAAATTAAGGTATCAACTTTGTCTCCCGCGTCGCTCTGGCAAAAATGGAGTGTCAAACAGCTATTGTTTCTGCTATTGGCACTGATAGTAGAGAGTCAACACAAGTTGACACTGATAGTAGAGAGTCAACTCAAGTTGACCCTTCATATAAGCAGAGTCATTAGCTGTTTGACTCTATTTTATCAGAATATCTTTGATTGACTTGGCAGTTAATGGGGAATATCATTTCACCATTATTTAGCGCAGTGTGTTTTTGCCCATAGAAGTGTTTTGAAATCTAAAAATCAGAAATATATATATGCAAACTTAGTCATTGCAAATAAACCAGTTGGAGAGCCCTGATTGAATGACGTATTGAATGACGTTTGACGCATTTTTGGTTTGAAACCAAAAATATGTCATTTTCCACTGTAAATCTACAGTACAACTTAATGTGGAACTACACATACTTCTGACAGTGTGGGCTTATACGTGAGAATTTACAGCATGTCAAAATAGCATTCGGATGAGTTTGAGTATTTAATATTTTATTTGGCACATACAATCTCAGTACATAGGAATGTTCACATTTTAGGCCAAAATCAAATATACAATAGTGTAGCTGTTGGCTATTCTAAGATAGGCATCGGCTATGAAAAACTCCAGATTCGAAAATGGGTTGTTCAGAAATTATACTTTATTCATTCTGACATACGGCTCGTAATCATACAGACGGATAGTAACAATCAAATAGGCTTCTGAACACCAGTGGTCATATGAACATACAGGAGGTATACGCTCACAGTCTAGTACATAATTCCCGAGTTCCAAGGCTCTCTTCCATCTTGATTAACTCCACTTGGATCAGACTCCCCCAGAGGGAGTTCTGTACCCGGAGTTGTGCACCAATGCGTCTATCTCCTCTAGTTCCCCCAAAGGGTGGAACAGAGAAAGACGCAGGGTGACCAAGTTGGAAGCAGCGACAGGACTAGGCCTAAAAGGTACAACAGAGTTCGGGGAAGCTCTGTTGTGGAGCAGTCGAGCTGGCCGAAGTGCACAGCAAGACTGGGTCCTCGATTAGCAGAACCCCAGGTCTTATGTACTGGTCGTTATGTAACTCTTCTCATTACTCGTAAACACTTGAGTTCCCAAAGAACTCCGGGTAACCACGCGCCGGTGCATCCGGGCCGACACGGTACCCGAGATATGTCGGGTGACACGTGGCGGTCACGGCTCAATGCACATAACCAGGCCGCGCTCCACCAATCCTCAGGTGTGGGCTTATATAACCATATACTCGGCACTAGACAGGAGTGCGGCCTGGATACACGGCAACACACATACCAAATATAACCCAAACTGGTTCCATAGAAATAGTACAGCGGCGACCCACTACACTACCCCCCTTCAGACAATATCACAGCGTCTAAATAGCGGCACAAAGTGCAGTACTTTTATACTACCTTGATACAATGACAAATTTTCTCTCCAAACAACCCAAAAAACATATATATTGTCTCCAAACACATACATAGTGGAGACAAGCGTAACTCTTTCTATCAGAACCACTTATATATTTCTTGAGCATTACAGATATTTCTTCATCCTTTTTGATATTAACGTCAATCATATCAACCATCAGGATCCAGTTACACAATAATCGAGTATCATGCTTCAATAACAGTCATGATTTCTGGGACTAAGAGGATAAACTCCACACAGCCAGTCAAGCCCTATAAAACAAACTTGACTATATATCATAAAAAAATATATAAAACTTTTAAGACATACTATCGTATACTAACCATGTTTTATCGAAAATGATTTGTTACAACAGGTATCATATACATACAGATCAATATGAGCACTTCTCCTTAAAAGTTACCAATTTTTCATACGAGACATTTTGGAAACATAAAAGGTGGCAAGTGTCGACTTTATAGTAAATCTTGACCCAACCCGTCTAGTTGAATAGACTCACTCGCTTTACGTGCCAGAGTAAGGTTTGAAAGGTCAATATTTTTCATATTCCAACCAAGGACTTCAAAAACCTTATGCCATTTATGGTCACATAGGTGTCCTTTTTGATGTAACCTACATAATAACACAAGTGGCATTCCCCATAAAGAAATGCTAAGGCGATCAGATCAAGTATCTTGGCAACACATTTCAACTTCCAGGGAGAATTAATCTCCACACTCAGTTCAAAGATCAAAAACGCAGTAAGCTGAAAAATAGAATGATCCAGCCCCTCACTTGATACCTTCCTTCTGAAAGTAATCAACGAGAGCCTACGGATCTCCATAACAACTTACGCAATTTCCATTCTCAGTACCTGAATAAATTTCACGTTTTTCAGGTTCATTGATATGTTATTACCACGGATCTACACATAGCATGAATGCAGTCAAGTAACCTTTTACTCCAGTAGGTATCATCAGGATCCAGTCCCTTATACCTTTACTCATTGGACGGTTAATTCAGAGAATCACAATCGGAATACAATAATCATACCCATAGCACATGTCATCAAATCAAACAGAACCCGTTTAACAAATACTGTCTTGTGGCAAATAGAACACTCTTTGGTGATGGTTTTAACAGTTTTTATATATTTCAACAACTGCAAAACCTAGATGATAGATAATATGGCATCATATCAAAGTCTTTTCATAAATAGGCGATAATGATCAACTGTTCTTGTCATCTCAGTCTTTCATAAATATATATATATATATATATATAGTCATCTTGTGACCCATAGTCTATAGTATTTTAAAGCATCATATGGTCCGTGGTGCACTAATAGCTCCACTACTGCAAAAGTTCAACCTTGATGACGACACATGGTAGAGGTTCTATATATGCTGCAAACTGGGAATGTTTTTATGACTCGCCACTCAGCAAAAGTTCTTCATTTCTGGACACTGGCGACATGCATTCACTCGATCGGTTGTCACTTATCTCAATGGAAATGTCCATCCCAGACCCCAGCTGCAAAGCGTCAGGGTTGGGAAAATGCACTTGCGTACCCATAGGTACACTCGCCATGGATATAGGAATGTCCAGGGTCGATGGACGATGGTTCCCTGACACAGAACCAGTCGTCACAGGTAGGTCCACTGGAGGATCCACCATCATGGATTGTTCAAGTTCGTTTTCAGGAGCCATAAGCGCCTCAGCATCACGGATAGTCAGACGTAGGTCAGCTTCTGCGATTGCATCGGTCAGCTCCATCAATATGTCGACCGCCTCTCTAGTCTCACTTTCCGTTATCTGGTAAGGTGACTGACAAGAGGTGGCGTCGAGTATTGGTGTTGAGACAGGTGTCGAGTTGGGCGACTCTGTCTGCAGTTCATTCACCACCATCCTCGCTAGAGTGGACACCCCAGCTGGAGTACCCATAGTCTCAAAGGAAGACACGGTTGTGTCCACCCCCATTGTAGTATACTGCATCGTCTTAGCAGCAGACGACACAGAGGTGGACGTCACGGCAGCAGACGTCACATCGACAGACGTCACAGGAACAGACGTCACAGGAACAGACGTCACAGGAACAGACGTCACAGGAACCAACTCCGATGACCCAGAGGCCATGGAGGTGGCAGCCACGTAACTGCAGTCAGCCAGGTGCATCTCGTTCCTTGCAGGTGAAGGTGGAGGACTCTGAGGGATATCACTAGCCCTGGAGTCAGCTCTCAACCTTTGTGCGTATGCATCACCGTCAAATCCCAAGGGAAGAGGGGCAGAACCCCGGTCAACCCTGTACACACTCTCGTCGTACCAACTTGACAATGGGATTTCATAGCAATCTTCAAAGAACTCAGCCAACTCTTCGTAGAAGTCATCGTTCTGCTGAGCTTCCTTTCTATAGCCAGAAAATTCCTCTGTTAGACCACCAATTTCGTGTTCTAACTTCCGAATAACTTTAGTTTTTAGACTAATTTCAGTCCGGGCAGCAGTTAGTTTATGTTCAGCAGAACTGACCATATCCTTACTGCGATCCAACTTGACTTTGAGATCGTCAATTAAAAATTGACTTTCCATACGAGATTTTTCAATGTTCAATCTCAAATCGTCTACAATTTTGCTAGAGGTTGCTACCATGTCATCCCGTTGTCCCAACTGTCGTTTGAGGGCTTCATTCTCCTCAGTCATTTTGGACATTTTAGATAGGAGTTCTGCTTTTGCAGTCTCCACTTTCTCTAATTCGGCCAAACGACTTTCTTTTACCAATTGCTCAGCTTGAGCCCTAGCTCCTTGCAGAGCTAGTTGACAAGCGAGATCCAGTGTGTCAAATGAACTTTTCAGCCCAGTGACATACTGTTCTTTCAGAAGATTCCTGATACTAACATTCTCAGGGTGATCAATATCACCAGTCAGCTTAGGCAGAGGGACCGATTCCAAACACATCCCTTCTTCATCCACCCCAGATGATGGAGAGTTCAATGAGAGACCCCCCATACAGGTAGATGGTGATGGAACGGAGGATAGTCTACGACCAATCTCCTGTTCCTTCCTCATCTCTATTTTACTTGATTGGACCCTGCCTGTGGGTGGGGTGAATTTCTGATCCACCCAATCGTCCCCCTCAGATTGGAAATCAATCGTTCTATAGATCGTCTTAGTCTTGGAATCCTCTTTCCCACATACTGACTCTATCTTCCCTGTTACATACCCTTGACTATCAGTAGAAGTATTTTCTGTTTTTAATATCTTCCTTGACACTCCCGGGTTCCCTCCAGCCTCAGAGATTGTGGTAGGAGGTATTACCTCCTGTCCCACAAATACACAGTCATCCTCCTCCTCTACAGGAGAAGCTAACAGGTCTTTTACCATTTTCTCCTCTATGGCTAGCCTTGGGCTAACAGCAACCCTCGGTAATGATCCGCCAGAGCCCTCCTTGCTGGATTCAGTAGTGTTCCTACTAAACCCACAGGAAGACCCTGGAGCACGTCTTTTGGTTGGGGTAGATCGACCGTCAGGTGATGAGTCTAACCCAGCAGAAGCTGAGGACTCCTCTGAACCTGTGGTTCGCATCTCTCCTAAGGTAACAGAGACAGGAGTATACACTCCATGGTCCACAGTTTTACCTTCAGACAACACTTTACCTTTGGGAGGAGTGGCCAACTCCATCTTACTACGGTAATCAGCGGCTTTCTCTGGAAAGTCCTGAATGTAGTATGGCCACGCCTTCCGATTCAGCCACAACCTTCTCGGGTTATGGTTGAACACCAAGGTGTATGCCAACCCCTGTGGTACCCTCACACACTTTTCTCTGTCCGTGAGTCCTAAGGCCTCCGGGCAATTCTCGAGAATATCTAGATTGGACATGGCAGTTTCAGCCTTCATATGGTGTACATCCACTAAGTGCCTTACCATACAACCCTTTCTAGATGTGCTGAAAGGTTCACCATCTTTCATACATTTGACTGAGCGATTAGACTTGGACCGGCACTGCCACATCATTTTGGAGTGCCCGTGGAACTCCACTAGATGTCGTGCGAACTGGTACAGGTCCAAATACTCGGCCATTGGATTTCTATCCATACACTCGTTGAATGGGCACTGCCCCGAACCTACCCTCCAACCTCTCCCAGATATATAAGTAGGCATACCCGGTGGGACAAATGTCATCCAGGCCCATTTCAACCGGTCTCTATCCTCGTTGGAGAGGTCGGCAGCCCTGTATGTCCCCATACTTTGCTTTATAACCTCATCCCAGAACTTGTAAGCTTGATGTGCCCCTGAACTAGTATGTTCTAACCAGAACTCCATATCCCTCTCCGTATCTTCATAGGAAGGTAGCCTAGCTCGGCTCCCTATCTCTCCAGTAATCTCTCCCGTGTAGGGTTTGGACTTAGAATTATTGGAAGGAGCTCTGAATAGCTTAGTACATTTCCTCTCGTTGAATCCGTCTAATTCCCGGACATATGCCCCCCTGCATATCTTACTCCCAGGAATTACTGCATCCGGCTCAAATTTCTCAAATTTAGCTGCAAAATGCATGACTGCCATGGCTGGAATACGTTCCGGAGTTGACTGTTTAGGGGCATTCCAATCGGGTACAAAGTTACCATGCACCGGATGTAAACCATCCGCACGGTC
This sequence comes from Harmothoe impar, assembly GCA_947462335.1. Classification (NCBI taxonomy): domain Eukaryota; kingdom Metazoa; phylum Annelida; class Polychaeta; order Phyllodocida; family Polynoidae; genus Harmothoe; species Harmothoe impar. The sequence continues at coordinate 8,376,671 of OX381711.1, read as the reverse complement.
ATACGACATAGAACCCCACGGAGCACCCACTGGAGCGTGACTGACCGAGTGCACCGGAAACCTGGGCATATTCGGGTCAGTTCGGGTTACTCCCGAAGAAGGTGGTGACGCAATATTCCCAACCTGGAACAAGGGGAATCCCCCGGCCTCGAGTCCTTTTAACCCCGGCCCTGACACGAACCCCCTAGCCTGCGCCACTGACAAACCCATATCTACAAGTTTCCTTACATGTTCTCCCCGAGCTAGGAGATACTGTGTGGTTTTAACCTGTTCAGTTTTCCTTATCTCAGAGATATTACTGCCATTTCGGCGTTTTACTCCCCTATTCTTCATCTTACTCGGTGGTTGATACACAAATTTTGGTAAATCCGCTTCCCTAAACCGTTTTGGAAGATTACAATCGACCGGAGCTGTTGACTCCAGGTCCCCCAAAGCTAACAACTCTCTCTGTTCCTACGACAGAGGGGAAACCTCCGTCGAGTGACTCCTTCCACGGGAGTTACCCGACGGATAGTTATCCGCCATGATAACTACACAGAGGGCGGCCCAGAGGAGCCCACTCTCAAATGAGCGTAAATGGGTAGTAGAATCAGAAAAATTGTTACAAAAGTGTCCTCCTGTACTACCTCACTTTAGTGTCTCCTCTCCCCCTCACATGTAGAGCAGTTTTAGATGACTAACTGCTGTCCGCGGAGAGAGGTGCCTTCGCATCCACCCTCTCCAACGGTATGTGCAGGACTGACGCTTTCCGCGCCAAACCAGCGTGCGTGCGCATCCAAGCGCAAAGGATCACGGGTACCGGATAGCCCTTCCCGAAGAAGTTATCCGGTATTATCCGAAGAAAACCGGGTAGCGAAGTAAACTGCGTAGTAGTTGCAATCTTCGCCGGGTTATCTCGGATTGTATTTTACACATCATTTCAAGTAATAGCAATTCTTTAGTTCGTCAAAGCTGTATTATTTGTAGCATATGAACTTTTAGAACGCTCTTTAAACAAACATAATAAAAAAATAACGTGTCAAAGTAAATTTCTTTGGTGGTCCAAATAAATTCGGAAGACGTATGAGTCCCATTCTCATGTTCCTAGAACGAATCCTACACCCGTTCTTTCCACATAATATTTCTTTTTAGGATTCTCATCTCATCCTTAGAAAAATTACTGACTAAGTTGATTGGATTTTAATCCGAAACCATCACGACAAGTACTAAATGGGAAACCAACTCACAGACCATAGCATGTAAACATTCAAAACTAACTTTAGTAAAGCAGAACGTTGGGTACCCCAATGCCATCTACTGGTCACTTTCACCATTATTCCCGTCACAAAGACTAAAGACAAAAAATCCGGTATTTCTCGTTGTGTTTTTGACAATCAGCACCAGTTACGCAACTGTTCCGGGGTTTACCGGGTAAGTCCTTGGAGACCCGAACTCTTCCGGGTAACCATAACAAACCAACCCAGCCCCGCCGCTTTTACGTAACAGCACCTCGACCCGCTATACGAGCACTTCTACGTATGGGTCCTTGGGGTTTCTTCTTCTCAATTACTCGAGGAACTTCTCCAGGTTCCTTTCTAGTAACTAACTTCTTCTTCTTCCTACCATTGACCTTTTTAGCTGGCGTTGCTTTTCTAGTCTTCTTTGTAGGCGGGGGTGCTGTAACCTTTTCCTTACGCACCCACTTGGGTTGGGGCATCGGCACTTCCACCAAAGGTTCATCCTCATCGCCGGGCCGGCGACCTAGCCAAGGCTTCAGGCGATCCACATGGCCTGCAACTATCTTGCCTCGCACATTTTTCAACAACACAGTAACATCAGATATTACCTTTGTTACCTCAAACGGCCCATCCCAACCTCTCGAGATTTTTCCATGTACAGGTGGTTTCAATCTCACCACCTTTTGTCCAACTACATACTTCCTTTCTCTCAAGCCTGTATCATACCCTACTTTCTGATGGATGGCTGCTTTCTTCAAGTGGCTTCTCACCAATGCATAGCCTTCTCGCAATTCTCTGCGTAGAGATTCCGCAAATGCCACTCGGCATGGGACATCCTTCCTCCGCAGCACACTGCCAAAGACCAAATCTGCAGGCATTATGATCTCGGATCCAAATACCAGGCTGTTAGGAGTGCAGCCAGTTGAAGCATGCACTGTACCGTTGTATGCATGAGCCACATACTGGGAAAACGTATCCCAGTCATCTTGATTAGAATTAACCAGCGTGGTCAACCCCTGAATCAACGTACGGTTGAACCTCTCAACCATCCCATCCGACTGCGGTCGGTAAGGATTAGTGCGTGTTTTCACTATGGCCAATTCTTCCAGCATCCCTTGAAAGAGACGCGATTCAAACTCCCTACCCTGGTCTGAATGTAGCATGAGAGGTGCACCAAATGTTAGTACCCACTCCTCAACCAAAGCCAGTGCGCAGGTTAATGCCGTGTGATCCTTCATTGGGATCACCTTCACGTACTTGGTATAGTAGTCCTGTACTACCATCATGCACACGTTGGAGTTTGGAGTTGTCTGGAAGCCAGTGATTATATCAATGGCTATCCTCGCAAATCTGACTCCGAACAATTCTTGTCTGAGAGATGTTTTACCTTTCCCAGGACCCGGCTTTATCAGGCAACACGGCGGGCATTCCGTCAACCAACGTATTACATCCTTAGACATCCCAGGCCAGTAATATCTCCTCGCTAGTTTGTCCAAAGTCTGTTTCCTGCCAAAATGAGCGGAAGTCTGATGACCATGGTAAAACTCGAATACTTCCCATCTCAGAGAAGCTGGCAAGACTATCTGTAGCCTCCTCCTGGCTTTGCCTTCAAGAGTTTTCCATCTACACAATAGGCCTTCTCGCACTACCAACTGCGACCACTGGCCCACTAAGTTCCTCACTTCCACACACTCTAATGACAGAGCAGGTCTGACGGGACGAGCAGCTCTCTCCAAGATCAGATTCCGTATCACATTGATACCTTCGTCTTCCTGCTGAGCTTCAAGTATGGACTCCGCCGACCAGAACACCAAGTTCTCTTCCCAGGCTGGATCAAAATTCATTATTGGAGCCACCAAAGCGTTATGTATGCCACAGTCTTCACAGTCCAACCTTGCACATCTTCGGATTGGTCTCCTAGACAAGCAATCCGCATTCACGTGCTTCACTCCGCTCCAATGCTGAATCTGGGCATTCTCTATCCCTAATTCAGACAACGCGGAGATCCATCTACCCATCATCCCATCTGCCTCCTTGAAATTAAGGAGCCACCTCAAGGATGAATGATCTGTACGCAGAATGAAATTTCCACCATACAAATAATGGCGGAATTTCTTCGTGTATACTACTATGGCTAACAACTCTCTCTTGGTGGTGCAATAATTGCGTTGAGTTTTACTCAAGCTGTTGCTAGCAAATGCCAAGGGCACTTCCTTCCCCTCCTGTACTTGGGATAAGACAGCGCCTATGCTGTCGTTGCTAGCGTCGGTGTCTAGGATGAACTGATCACCCTCAGTAGGATAGCTCAGCACAGGAGTTACCGTAAATAACTCCTTTAGCTTCTGAAAAGCCTGTTCAGCTAATTCCGTCCAAATAAATGGAGGTAGCTTCAACATTCCCTTCCTTTTCCCTACTACTAGCGCCTGTAAAGGAGCCGACACCTCAGCAAATCCGGGAATGAAATCGCGGTAGTATGAGCAAAAACCCAAAAACGATCTTACTTCCTTCTGATCTTTTGGCGTTGCCCAACTCGCTACTGCCTCCAATTTCCCTGGATCCGCCGAAATACCTGTGCCACTGACAATTCGGCCCAGATATTCCACTGATTGCCTGAAGAACTTGCATTTCTTAGCTTTCAGTCTCAGGTTATAGGATCTCAGTCGATCCATCACCATGGTCAAATTTGATAGACACTCCTCCCGAGTTTTCCCGAAAACTATGATGTCGTCCAGATAAACCAGACAGTTTTTCCACAACAATCCCCTTAGCATTGTCTCCATCATATTCTCGAAAGTAGCCGGAGCATTGCACAAGCCAAACGGCATCACATTGAACTCAAACAACCCCCTGTGGGTTGTGAACGCCGTCTTTTTCTTATCCTCTGGGTGCATCCCAATCTGCCAGTAGCCTGACTGCAGATCTAAGGTACAAAACCAGTGATTGCCACCCAAGGAATCTAGACTGTCATCAATGCGTGGCAAGGGGTAGGCATTTTTCCTCGTAATCCCATTTAGTCTCCTGTAATCTATACAGAATCGACAGGTGCCATCCTTTTTGGTAACCATTACCACTGGACTAGCCCATGGACTATCAGAAGGCCTTATTATCCCTTCCCCTAACATCTTGTCCACCTCATCCTCCAATGCCTGTTTCTTAGACAAAGGCAGGCGCCGGTAAGGCAAGCGTAATGGCGGGCTAGAACCGGTGTCTATCCGATGAGTTACTTGGTCAGTTCTACCCAACTGCTCTCCTGGAGCAGAGAACAAGTCTGCATTCTCGCACAACAACTGAGCCAGACTCCCTTTGTCCTCTTCCTTCTCCAGATGGCTATCTGTTACTAGTGGCAAAAGATGCAGTGGTAACCCATAGCCTTCCTTCCTCTCCTGCTCTCCAGTGTCTTGCAATACCACTGGCATAGCGGATGGATCCAAAGCTCCTAATTCCACTGCCCTCTTTGCTGCTAACTCCACCTCTGGTGAGTCAGCACTTCCTACCACATCAGCATACGTCACGTCCCCAAAGGTCGTCCCTTTTTCCAGGTACACATCCTGAAAAGTCATATTACTGACTGGTACTACTGTTCGTCTTGAACTTTGCACTAAGGCACTGGTGGAAACCAACCCCAGCTTACTCAACTGCTGCTGATTCGGTTCCACCACCCCCATGCGGTCAAACTCCATTTCCCGGCAGTATACAACTACATTGCATACATGGCGGGGAGGAATTCGCACTGTCTGAGAGACAGATGAGACGCCTGAAATCCGGCGGAGCACACACTGGACCTTCATCTCTTGTGGATATTGAAGAGTGAGTTCCCCCGTCACACTATCCAATACCGCCCCATACAGAGAACAAAAATCCACTCCCAAGATTCCCTCATCCGTCAGTTCAGCCACAGTTGTTGAAACAACAAATGAATGTTGATTCACCCAGAAGGGTATCACCTGTCTGCCATGTGTCCGCATATGAGATCCATCAGCACTTCTGACCGACCCAGGCCCCACAGGGCTAGTCGGCAGACCTGCAAGCTTCCTGAAGAAATGGTGACCCATCATGGAGTGGCTAGCTCCAGTATCGATCAGAAATTCCCCCAAGCAACCCTGAATCTGCACAGGCAAGTACCATCTCTTCCCTTGTAAAGGAGAAGGTTGTAAGGCAAATCTCTGGATCCCAGTTTCACCGCCCAAGTCATATCCCCTCGAGTTGAGAAACTTAACTATAGGATCATCGGGTTTGAGTCGCGAAGCACAAAACCTTTCTACTTCTTCCGCCAACTCAATTCTACGGACGGTGTCCAGATGAGCTAAATCTTCAACACCTTTCTCGTCCATTCCCTGGGGCCCATCTCCACCTGGCGGATCAGACTCAGGTGCGGCTAACCCCAGCGGCTCCCATGAAATGGAATCTTTTGATTCTCCCTCGACAGTACCTTTGACAATCACAGGCGGGGTTGTTATCTTGTCATCGACAACAACCCCTGTTAGTTTTCCGTTGGTGGTGGGCTTTGGTCAGAAGAGGGTCCGTCTTTTTGTTTCTCGACCGATGATACATTCCTGGTATCCTTGGACCAACATGTCCTTGCAAAGTGACCCTTCTTCCCACAATTGTAACATTTCGTGTCTTTGTTGGGTTTCCCCTTACCGCGACCACGAGTTGCGACCTTCTCAGCCTTCTCAGCTTTACTACGCTCATCCATGACTTTTCCAATCATGGTTTTCAATGCACCCTCCTCTGGTGCCGGAGCGTCTGATCCTGGAATCTTTCGTCTTTTATACAAAGTATGACGTCCTCCCCACTTAGGATCTACAGCTGCCACCTCTTGCACACCCTCTGTAGTCAGTTCACCCTCCTCCGCGGGTATCTCCACTGCAGCTACAGGGGCTGCCTCCACAGTTTTCAACAGCTTCCTCTTCCTCAGAGCATCTTCTGTGAGCTCGAAGATATCCGCTAGCGACATAGTGGTCTTCCACTGTGTAGCAATCTCGCTTGACAATCTCCCATCCCTAAGTCCATCTATATACAGGCTGGACAACTTCCTTACCAGCCATGGATCACTTGGACTCATTGATGCAAATGCTTCTGCTGCTAGCACTCGGAGAGCCATTCCAAACTGTCAGTGTCCTTCCCCGGGTTTCTGAACTCTTTCCTCCAGTTCAGACGCGGGATCCGCACCGGATGTGGAACCCAAAGCCCAAGAAGCCGTTTCCACCAATCCCTTGTACGTTCTTCCCCCGCTTAATTCAAAGCTTGTTAGGGCTGGATCACCAGGACCATCTCGCAGACACCACGACAAAGCCGCAAGGCACTCATCGACTTCCCAACCATTATGTCACATATCTGCTGAAAATCGTGTGAACCATTTCCTCCATGGAACTGAGCCATCATATTGCTTCATCTTGATAGCCTGCTTTTTTACAGCTGTCATCCCCGTTCTCAACGGTATCTCAGCCTGACTCAAAGCATAGTCTACTGCTCTATGGTTCCCCACATCATTTGGTACCGCATCAATCCCCAATCTTCTAATTGCTGGATTGCTTTGGAACACTGCCTCGTCCTTCATCGACATATTCTCTCTATGTTGATAGGGTGTCCCACTCTGATCAATACCTCCGGTCCTTGGTGTATACATGCTTCCTGGAGTTATATGACTGCCAGGTAATGGGGGAGGTGGTATATTGAACATAGGCCTCGCGTTCCCATAACAGTTATCCGGTCCCACATTGCCCCATCCCCCGTAGGAGGTGTTAGGCCCGGCCAGATTCCCTTGACCTGGCGGCCGAGCATTCATGTATGCTCCACCGGGCAAACCTGGTCTGCCCACCGTAGACACATTTACCGGAACTGCATGAACCTGCCTTGCTCCTGGAGCTGGAGTAGAATGAGCACCTGGAGCTGGAGCAGTGTTAACTGGTCCCACAGGAGCCTTATTCCCTGTAGCCTGAGCTACCGGAACGTCTCCTTTTCCTCCCTTAGTGTCATTCTCCACGCTCACTGACTCTGTTTCTTCAAGAAAGCAATCTAACTTTTCCTGAAACAGTTTTTCAACTCTACCACAAAGCTCCAACATGAACTCCTCATTCTTGTCAAACTTACTGCCATGCATGGATGAGTGTCCACTCACACTGGATAACATATCTGCTGTATGTATTACCATGGAACTATCTAGATCCTCAGTGACAGGTGGTTTCACTACCTCCTCCACCGTATTGACTATAACTATAGAGGGCTCGTCGGCAGTCACAAAGGTCTCATCTCTAGACACCTCTTGCGCCTTTCCCACTGGGTCCCCGATTTCCTTCGTCCCTTTTGGTTCTAGCTTGTTTACCATGTGATTTTCAGCTTGTTGAGCTAGCGCCTGTAACTCTCCCAGCTTACTATCCTGTTTCTTCAATAACTCATCATACTCAGCTACCTGTAACTGTCTTGCTAGAATCTCGGAACTAATTTCTTTATTCCGCACCACTAGCTTTTCTGTTTCAGACTTCAGTCTGACTTCAGTACCTTCAAGTAGACCCACATTGACAGAAATTTGTTCCAGATGTTTTATCTGAGCTGCATGTTCCCCAATGTTCCCTGACCTTTTTGCCAAAAAACTCTTTTCAAAAGCTTCCCTTTCTTCCTTCAACTTCCTCAAGGATTCTTCCTCTATTCTAATCCCTTCCTTCATGTGTTCATGCTCATTTCTCAATCGGAGCGTCCTTATGTCATCCAGGCTCAACCTCTCCCTGGGTTCATAAGGCGGAACCTCCAGACCAGGTATTGTCAACCTAAAAGGATCTGGAAACAGCTTATCTCCCTTGGAGATTGCCACAGCTGTCTCCTTTCTTTCCACCAGAGTTTCCTCCAGGTCGTCCCCTTTGACAACCTCAACCCCCTGCTGACTACCCTGGACTACCATGTTAGTCCTTTCCACTGTCCCTACAGTGGGCACTGGTCTACGTTCCCATGTCACTGGTACATCTACTGCACCCTCCAGACTAGGCATACTAGAGTCACTATCCTCTCCAGCATCTTCCATGGTCACCTGTCGAAGCGTCTCATCCTCCCGTGAGGTGTCCCCCGCCTGGACAGGCCCCTCCAAACCCCTATCTGGTTCTAGAGCTGGACGTTTTGCTGGAGGATCCCCTTGTGAATCCTCAGATCTCACCTCGTGGGCTTCCTCCTCTCCTCCATGTCCAATTTCCCTACTCTGATTGAACGTATGTACCTTCTGCCTAGCATTAAACCTAACCCTAGACCGTAGTCTAGGACGCATACCCTCCCCTTGGTTTGTAACCGACGGGGGAGGTACCTCTGTATCTGACATATCTTCACCACACAAAAGCAACCTGTAATAACTATCCTTGAAACCTACCAATTCTGGTTCAAACATATAAGAGCTTACCTCTCAATTTCAGAAAGTGAAAAAAAAAAAATATATATATAAATCAATACTTACCCAAAGTGGTCACGGCACCAGTGTAGCTGTTGGCTATTCTAAGATAGGCATCGGCTATGAAAAACTCCAGATTCGAAAATGGGTTGTTCAGAAATTATACTTTATTCATTCTGACATACGGCTCGTAATCATACAGACGGATAGTAACAATCAAATAGGCTTCTGAACACCAGTGGTCATATGAACATACAGGAGGTATACGCTCACGGTCTAGTACATAATTCCCGAGTTCCAAGGCTCTCTTCCATCTTGATTAACTCCACTTGGATCAGATTCCCCCAGAGGGAGTTCTGTACCCGGAGTTGTGCACCAATGCGTCTATCTCCTCTAGTTCCCCCAAAGGGTGGAACAGAGAAAGACGCAGGGTGACCAAGTTGGAAGCAGCGACAGGACTAGGCCTAAAAGGTACAACAGGGTTCGGGGAAGCTCTGTTGTGGAGCAGTCGAGCTGGCCGAAGTGCACAGCAAGACTGGGTCCTCGATTAGCAGAACCCCAGGTCTTATGTACTGGTCGTTATGTAACTCTTCTCATTACTCGTAAACACTTGAGTTCCCGAGGAACTCCGGGTAACCACGCGCCGGTGCATCCGGGCCGACACGGTACCCGAGATATGTCGGGTGACACGTGGCGGTCACGGCTCAATGCACATAACCAGGCCGCGCTCCACCAATCCTCAGGTGTGGGCTTATATAACCATATACTCGGCACTAGACAGGAGTGCGGCCTGGATACACGGCAACACACATACCAAATATAACCCAAACTGGTTCCATAGAAATAGTACAGCGGCGACCCACTACAATACCATATCCAATCATGATATTCTACTTATGATGAATAAGATCGGAAAACTCCCGCAATTACAACTATACACACTGAAAAAAAAAATTTGTCTCCAGACTCGTCGAAGTGACTATCATAAAATAAACGAGTCAAAACCTATCAGGTTACCATCCCACAAATAGAATCTGGAGCTGGCAAATGTCGGGTTTTGGGCTGGCACATGCCAAGTGGGTCTTCTATCTCCAGCTAGAAGACCCGCCTCCTTGTCACTTAGACCAGTTGTTGACTACTTTATTTTATGACCATCACTTTGAAGAGTCTGGAGACAAGTTTACTCTTTGAGTGTACAGCATACAAAGGGGTTGATCTGGTTTAGGTGTTTATTTGTACATTCGCCAAGAGAACTGGAAAAACCCAAACAGACGTGACAGACACAGATTCAAAGATCTGTGTCAGGTACAAAAACTAGCTCTGTAGGTACCGGTACTCCCGTCCCCAGGAAGGCTCTGGTAACAGTCACTATGACCTTCAACTTCAACTCTCCTGGTTTTCTTTTTGTTTCAGTGAGTTCACATAGAACTTGTTGAATGTCAGGCTACATTTCACTCGGCCTACGGCCTCGTGAAATACGGCCTGACATTCAACTCGTGAAATAACCCAGTCAACAGACCAAAACTTGTGAACCTTTGTCTTTATATATTCATGAGGCACACCTTCCAATGTGCCTAAGGCTTTTGCCTAATGTATAATGGGGGTTGCATTCTGGTTCCTGTCTTCCAAGTAGCAAGGTCATAGTGGTGGTTACACGTGTCATTAGGTGTCAGAATGAGACGTGGGACAAGAGTAAGGTATAGTTAACACCTAAACGCAAGAATAAAAAAATATAAAAAAATACCCTGCCAGCCGACTTAAAGTGAGGTAATAATGAGGTTACATGTATACTATTGGGCATGCATGGATTGGCCTACCACAACCACTATACTGAATCTGGCATCTGCTGGCAAGGCTGACAAAGGGGCTGGCTAATGGGTTCTCTGTGGGAGTCTTATAACAATGATATCTCAAATAAACTAGACTTGACACCCTCTGGACCCCATCCTCCAGTGTATTTAATTGAAGTGTTAATGAATCCCTCCCTCCTTCCCCGAGGTATTATGGCCTATAAAGGGATGGGACTAGCCTCCCCCTGTAGGTGTTAAAATTATCACTACCGTAAATTCCCGCATATAACCCGCATCTCGCGTATAACCCGCACCCCTAACTCAGGGAAATCCTATCACCCGTTTCTGGATCTGAAAATGTCTATTTTAGTACTGCTCTATAATGATAAAAACCCTCGTATAACTCGCACCCTATATAGGCATGTTTGGTATCAAATGAAAGCTGAGTTTGGTTCGCGTACAACCCGCTGGAATTTACGGTAATACAGGTACTAATGTCCTCACAGTCAGGGCTCACCAGGAGATGTCAGATTGAGTATACCTCCACCAACACACACCTACAACACTGTAATCACCACACCAGGATCATGGCTGCTATATGCTGGTACCTCCTCCTGGTCCTGCCACCCTTGTACCCTGGAGGGGTGGTTGGGGTTGGGGGTAGTGCCGTCCCCATGCCGTCTGTACCCCCTCCCACCCCCCTGGGGGCTGCAGGGGACCCTGGAGGAGGGGGAGCTGTGTGTCCTGCAGGCTGTGTGTGTGACACACCTGGTAGGGCAGGTAGGGAGGGCCCAGGAGGAGGAGGCCCCCATACAGGTGTGGTTACCTGCCACTTCCCCTTCCTACATCCGGGCATTCACCTCAGGTAGGTCTATTGATTTTTGATCGTAGAGGTAAGTGTATGCTACAGCGGTATGGTCAGAAATAATCACATTTTCTGAATGAGATATTCAGTTTTGAAACATCAAATGTATGCTGTATTTAGCTCAGATGTTCTTCTATATGATGGTACCATTGTCAAATATAGACTGTCATTCAACCCATGGATATTTTATAAAGTTTGAGGGCTATCCAAAATCTTTTGAAATTGTCACAGTTGCCATTTTGACTCTTAGCCAATCAGACGTCACGTCACTGAGTGACCAAGTAGAACGTCATCTCTGATTGGCTAAGAGCTACTCTGCCAACTTGGCAGAGTAGGTGACTAGAACTGACAAACTTGCTCCCGACCTCTGAACGGAGGGAAGAGGTGGATTTCTCGACCTAATTAAATTGGGACAATCACCAAGCATATCCCACTCACCTTTCTAGCACTGTTCTCGTTTACTATGTCGTTAAGTGCGAGTGGTGAGAATGACCCTTTAAATCAGGCCCGTAACTTGCCCTCTTCACAGAGAAGTTCCTTTTTTGATAAGGTAGAACTAGCTGAATTTAATGAGACTTACTGGATTTTCATTTAAATATATTCAAAAACCGACTCGAATTGTGCACAAATCTACAAACCTTTGTTATTCATTAATCACAACTATACAATGCAGGACTTTAACACCTGTCTGGTATAGCTGTATATGATATGTACAAACCCGTACTAGATATTTTTGCTGGTATAAGTTTCTGTGCATTTTCTTAAAAACACTACCTAGTGTGTGTTTAAATTTGAGTGTGTCAAAAATTTGGCACTTTAATTCAAAACTTTTACAAATGTAAGCGCTGCACATATTTCCATGATTTAAAATTTGTGAAATCCGCAAAGATATGCATAACCCGAAGTAAAATACGTTTACATTATACTGCCCTCTGAATCATCTTCATTAAAATCTAAATTCATTGGAAAATATTTGCCCTAGGGAATATTCACCAGCATTTTTTCTATGTTTTTAAAAATACTTTATGGTTTATTTCAATTACTTAATCTTTGTCCGCAGCTTCCCCAATGTCAAAGACATCCAAGCGCTGACTATTACCTGTGACACCGACCTTGTGCTGAGCACGATAAAGAGAAGCCTCTTCAGTAACCTCCCCCAGCTGCACACTCTACAGGTAAAGAGCAAATAGTACCTATTTATTTTTTGGAAATACAAGATGTCCTATGCTTTAGCACTGAAGGGCCGTATTCAATGGCCCCATTGAATACAACATGGCCGTATTCAATGGGCTAAAAAAAAGTTGGTTTTCATTCATTAAATGGCTTCAAATAAAAAAATAAACACAAATGCCAACTACATTGATACCGCTCTGATGTATTTCACTCATGGGGGCTGGGGCGCATCCCACTCAGCCTGTGGCTTCGTGGGATACTGCCCCAGCCCCCACTTGTGAAATACAACAGAGACGGTATCAATGGGCGTTGGCATTTGTCTATATATATATGGTATTTCTTAATACACCTATGGTTTACTCGGCTTCTCTACCTAGCGCCTACAGTATCGGGTCCTCTACGGGTGACTGTGTGTCACTTCTCAGGTGATAGGTCGACCATCAGCTGTTCACGTGACCTGGACAGGAGGTTATGTAAGACCTGGTTATTAACTCAGGGGGGCAGTCAGTGCAGGCCCGACTGGCAACGAACTGCACTTGTCCTACTGTGTGGAGAAAGCTGTTTATGATTACCATAATGTTTGTTTCTTACATGGAAATGTGGGTACCGTATTCGACGGAATAAGCGCACAGTGCGCTTGAAAAATGATTATCGACATCTTTTAGTAGTTAAGAGTTTAATTCAGGTCAGAAATTGAGATATTTTTGGTTATTTGTAGTATAAAAATTGGCCAAAAACGGAGGGTGTGCGCCTATTAGGGGGTGTGCACTTATTACGTTGAATACGGTACTTATATTCTCTTAGGAATAAAAGTCTGTTTTTTTCTCGCACCTGGAAACTGCTGTTCTTGTTGTTCCTTAACCTAGAATAATTATGAACCATCATTTGCTCTTTGTCACAGATCAGGGGTTGCAGGCTGCAGACCCTGCACAACCACACCTTTACAGGTCTCACCAACCTGAATACCCTCCTCATCAACCACGCCGGGCTCGAGGACATGCACGATGCAAGCTGGCTCAACGCCTTTGGCAACCTCAAGAATATCGATCTCAGCATGAACGAGATCCGGAATGTACCGACGGATATGTTCTGTCACAGAGGTTTGGAGCACTTGAACCTGACAGCGAATGGGTTCTGGAATACAACTAATCTGGGGCTGAAGGCTAAGTCGGGGGCTGGGGTCTGCGGGGAGGAGATGGTGGCTGTGGATTTGTCTTATACCTTCATCTCGCTCTTTGACTTGGAGCTGCTGAAAAGCTTTCCAAACTTGGAGGGAATGATTCTGAGATTCTCTGGTATTCATACGTTGTATCCGATCGTCTTCCAGAACATGACTTCTCTGTTAGAGATTGACCTTACTGGGAACTATCTAACTAGGATTGATAGTCAGACTTTTGGTGAAATCCCAAAATTAAGAAACCTCTATCTTGGTCATAACCTGCTTGAGGAGATTGACATTGACTTTCCCTTATCCTTTCCATCGCTAGAAAGGTTAGACATCAGAGAAAATAACCTGTCCATGATATCCACTAAGTTGCCCAGCCTTTCTAACAGACTTGAAAGCCTCAAAGTTTTGATTCTAGCAAAAAACAGCTTCAAGAAAATAGACCAAGAGTTCTTTCAATATATCCCTGTGTACAACATAACTGTTCTGTCCATATCTGGGAATGAAATAGAACATATTGCAGATAAAGCATTCCAGAACTTTGGAAGTCTGGAGCGATTGTATATCATTGAGAATAATATCACAAGTATTGGTGATGAAACGTTTTTCGGCTTATCTAAATTAACAGTGTTGAATTTGGAAAGGAACGCCATACAGAGGATAGCGGATAATGCGTTCCGGCACTGTCCTAAGCTCGGGCATCTCATTCTGGAGAAGAACGGCGTATACGCTGGTCTTCCCAAGGCTCTGTTCACCCTACAAAACATAAAGCTTATTGATTTGACAAATAACTATATCACAGAAATAAACCCAGAGCACCATCAGTTGTTACAGAGGCCCCAAGTGATCCGCATTGACCGCACACATAACAGATGGCTCCCTGATTGGATGGTTGAGAAGACCTTCCAGCAATTCAAAACTATGTTTCATCCATTTAATTCTTTGAAGCAAACCTTGTTCCATAATATTCACCAAGTCCCAGATCACTTCACCAGTTATGTCAAACTCAATCTATACCAGAACCAGAACAAAAGTATCTACACCGACCTCCATATGCTTCTCCTTAGGGAGATAACACACATCTTTTTCCAATTCCGTGGGAGCTCTGAGACCCAGGACTCCAACATCATCCTGATAGATTTAGCCTTTAATAAGGTTAATAAGGTTGGGGATGGTGAGTATGACATTCTGCATCTTGTTCCTGATAGTAGTGTAGGGCCTGAGGTGACCTCTAGTCTGTCTGCGACCACCTCCATGCGGCTGGACCTGCTGATACAGGGCGGCTTCCAGTGCCACTGTCTGCTAGGACGCCTTAAAGCCTTACTTAACACAGCCGTACTGGACGCAAAACAGTAAGTCAACTTCCATCATACATCTATCTAGTTCCATTGAAACCCACTCTGGCTAGGCATGTGGGTTTCGCCGTAGCGCATAAACAAATATTGAGAGTCTCTTTGAGCTTACCAAAATTACCTGCTAGGTGGCGTCACCGTCTATGGGCCTCATACGCTTTGCGACCCAGCCTGGGTCGCATTCACTCCCAGCCTTTGCTATGCAGCGGCAGCCCAACCTACACGGAGTAGTAGGTTGGGAAAGCTCAACTAACATCTTTCATGATATCATGGAGTCATTATTCAACAAAAGGGTGGTGGTGGATTTTGTTAGGGCCTTCCTTGACATTGGTGGATATTTTATCAACCCCCCGCCCTCTTTTAAACTATATTTACCCTTTGCCTTTTCTTTTTACTGAAAAATAAATTTGTTCCCCTCATACATTTAGAGGGGTCACCGTTCTTGCCCCCCCCCCAGTTGTTAGTTAATGACTTCTCCTAAACTGAATATATACAATGTAAGCAGCGGAAAAGCCGAAAGGATGATCCTGTGTTGCCCATCTATTTCATGGAAATTCGGTGTCACCTTCTTCCCATTATAATATATATAAGGGGGCCTGTCAGTTGATAAGGAAATGGCTAGCATTATCCCAGCATTATGCTGGGATAATGCTAGCCACGCACCAAATCACCAACGGCATATCAAAGCTCATTTTGGCTAATGCTACAACATTGTGATTCACCAAATTGGCTAATTTTGGCTAAGGACCTTGAATATATATTTATATATATTCAAGGTTCTTAGCCAAAATTATCAGAATAGGCTATATATGGGTTGTTAGCAGAAAGGGGATGGAACGAGGGACATGGTATAACTCATACAAATGAGGATACTCCTGTCCCATAGACAGGTCTATTCTGAATATCAAATGTGGTCTAGATGGGGCGAGGAGGGGGTGATTGTAGGCACCAGTAGATGACAGAGGAGTGAAAATAAAAAAAGGCTCATCTAATCAATTAAACTATGTAATCCTTAGATTTTAGGAAGTAAAAGTTTGGCTAATTAGTATTACTTTTGGCTAATCAAAATTCATACCAATTTGCCAAATTAGCAATCAGAAAAGCACGATCCCAGCCATTGTATGCTTGGCATGGTAGATTGGCACTTGTTTGAATCTAATGTATATTATAGCACATTGATGTATCTCAACACCATGTTATGAAATTTTGCATAACGCTTCATTAACATTGAATTGGAGACCACCATCCTAGGTTTCCCAACCAAAGCTGGAAATAAAAGCAAAAAAATATCACTGCCAGATTAGATCAGCAACGAAATCTAATTTCCATTACCATATCACAATTTCATTTTCCCACTTTCAGCGATTATGGAAACCCTATGGAGAGAGACTTGTCAAAAGAGCAATGTGTGAATGACAAAATCGCAATGTGGACGTCAGCGCTCGGTGACGATGCTACAGAGCGGCTCTGCTTCACGGATGAGTTATGTGACCGTGAGACCTGCTCGTGTTGTGGGGCCCTGAGCTGCTCGTGCACCCAGCGGTGTCCCCCCCAGTGCTCCTGTATCCTGGGTACCCACAGACACAGACCCACCCTCATAGACTGTACAGCATCAGGTGTGGCCTCAGTGCCTGCCTCCATACCCTCCCATGCCACACACCTCAAACTGGACTGGAACAAATTCATTGAAATCCCTACAGCTGCATTCTCCCACTTCCACCATCTGAGTGTTCTCTATCTGAATAACAGTCAGGTTTATACCATCAGGAGGGATGCATTCAAAGGGCTTATCCACCTTACGAAGTTGTACCTTCAGGATAATCTTATAGATGAAATATCTATTTGGACTTTCAGAAATCTGCCTACCCTCAGTACCCTAGATCTGAGCTTCAATAAGATGACCAATATTGAGCCCAATGCATTCTCACATCTACCAGCATTAAGGGAGCTTAATCTTAATGGGAACAGTCTCACAACTCTGAATCTGGACCAATTTGATGATCTCCCACTGTTAGAGGTGATCACCCTGGGAGATAACCCTTGGACCTGTGAATGTGACTTTGTCATCAAATTCAGAACATGGTTGATTAAAAACCATGATACTATTGGAGACTTTAGCAACAATATTTCCTGTTTCAATGAGTTGGTGGATGGTGGCCACAATACGACAGGGGCACCCCCAAGCTGGCTTGGTATGCTGTATGCAGGCAACAGCTCAAATGACCATGACTCAAATGTCTCCAGTCTGCACCCCCTGGGCAGAGGCTGGGTTAGCATTCTCAAAGGGGACTTCTCCAACTGTGAGATTGGCCCTACCTCAGCCAAGCAGCCAATGGCTTTAGGCATGGGATTGCTCAGTCTTGGCTTCATCATACTCATCATAACAGCAATTGTAGTCTTCCGCAAGCGACTTTTACTTTGGGTTCAGGTTTATTCCCGATGTCCAAAACTATTCTGGACTGTTTCCAAATTTTTCAAAGGATTGATGGGCCGACCGGTGGAGAAGCAGTTTGATGTGTTTATTGTTTACTCACCGTCTGACTGGGACTTGGTGTTTCACCAGCTATTACCAGGCCTCGAGGAGAAGAGCCATTTGAAGGTACAAAGACAGAGGTCCACGATAATCTGTCTGAATGACAGGTTTCTCCACAAGTGGAGCATTGGATCGTATCACGCGAGACGGAGCCGAGTGTGATACAATCCAATGCTCCACTTATAAGGAAACCAGGAGTTCAAACTGATTAGAGTGGATCTCTGTATTCGTTTCATGTAATTCTTGATCAATTTCATCAAAATATGTATACAAGTAAAGATTGGTTTCATAGCAAGTTTGGTGACACCACCATGGAGAAACAGCTGGTGGAGAATGAGCACCAGTTTTTCCACAGAGGTGTGGAGGACAACCGTTTTAGTACTTAACGGAGTAACTTTGTTTCTCCACATGAAATAAAGAGTAGACATGTTATTTGGTTATTCAATATTCAATCGTTTTTTAATCCCTACTTGCTAAACCATTTCTTTTTGTGTGATGTATCAAAATTCTCGAGATTTTTGCAGAAATGAAAAATCTGCGAAATTTTTATATGCTTAAGTATGGAATAAATACCTGCAAATTTTGCAAAAATTTAAACCCATAAAAATAAGTACTTTCACAGTATCTATAATGTATGTATGAAATGACAATTCCTGTAACTGCCATACAGGTGTGCAAAGACTATTTTAACCTGTAACTGCTGTTGATACATTAATTTGTAACTGCTGTTGATACATGTGTGTACTGACTACTTTATCCTGTAACTGTTGTTGATACAGGTGTGCACTGACTACTTTATCCTGTAACTGTTGTTGATACAGGTGTGCATTGACTACTTTAACTGGCCGGCAGCCGAGGTGATCACCAACACCATCATCACGTCTGTAGAGAGGAGTCGCTGCACGCTTCTCGTCCTCAGCAGGAACTTCTTCAACTACCAGTGGTGCATGTTCAGCTTCCGCATGGCACACCTCAGAGTAGGTCTTCTTGTTTCACTACTTCTGTAACTACTGGTACAGATGCCCAGAAGGGTCAGAAAAGTTTTAGCTTTTTTCATTCTTTGGAAAAAAAAATTCTTTCATATTTTGAAAGGTTGTTTTTTCGCAAAAGTGTATGTTTTTTTTATTCAGTGATTTTTTTTTTGTCAAGATAAAACTTTTTTTCGTAAAGTTTTTGCTGTTTTAAAAAATAGAAGACATTTAAGACACTTCTGGGCTTCTCTATAAGAGTGGTGCATGAACAGGTTATTTGCTTCTGTGAATATGAGTCCATCTACAGTTTAGCTACCTCTGTTACTACCAGTGGTGCATCTTCAGCTTCCGCATGGCACATCTTAGGGTAGGTTTTTCTGTCTGACTACTTCTTAAGCTACCAGTGGTGAAAGTCCAGTTTCCACACCTCAGGGTAGGGCTTTACATTGTTTTGTCATGTAATACAAGGACGTCTAATATCTTCTTACGTCCTCTGAGCAAACCCTTGATAACTGTGTTAAATTGTAGACCATTTGTTCAGACTAATAAACTTCATGAATTGAATTGAATCCTCGGGTGGCCAAGGTGGCCAATGCAACTTATATAGTATATGGACAAAGTCAGGTTGCAGCTTATATGCAAGTTTCTAGATGTATACTATAGTTCTAAGGTCGCCATAATCAGACCCGCTGTGAGGCTTATAGGATTTCCCCAAGGTCGGGATGCGACTAATACACGAGTTCGGCGTATGCGCGAAGTTTTACAGTGTAATCAGCTGACTGTCCTTGATTGACCTTGATTGACCTTGATTGACCTTGCTTGACCTTGCTTGACCTTGCTTGACCTTGCAGGCCCTGCAGCACATGGACCACCAGGTACTGGTCCTGCTGATGCCGGATATGACCCCCACCTACAGCAGGAACCTGAGTCCTGACCTCCGCCTCTACCTCCACACGGGGTCCTGTATCAGGTGGGGGGACTCCGCCGTGTGGAAGACCATCAGGTACCGGGTAAGGACTCCCAGACACAGGGAGGGGGAGTCTGAGACTGTGTCCAATAGTGACAGGAGATATGACATCATCAATGTGCCTGATCACTTAATGTGAATCAAACTGTGAACTACTGTACAAGCGGGTTTAACACATGCGTTTAAGCACTTGGTTTTGAATAAGCGCCGGTCTTGTTTAAGCGCCAGGAGTTTGGGGGTCTTTAGATAAGTCTTAAGTACTAAATATATATCTCAAATAAGCGCCTGTCTTGTATAACCACCAAGGGTAAACATCCCTCCGAAGTTATAGGCGCCGGGGCGCTTAAACGCGATGGTACAGTATATATAAATAAAGCGCAAGGTTTCCAAACTGTGTACAACCGAAAATAAGTTTTCCAATTTCAAATAGATAAGACGTACAATGTCACGTGGCAGAAAGAAACTGAAGAAATCATTTTCTTAAAACTAGTCATTTTCTACCATGTGTGGTTATTTGTCATATTTTCTTAAGATGAGACATGTATTTTTGGTTGAGTAGATGTATGCGTGACCGTATTTAGTTATATCATCGTTTTAAGCAGGGTAACAGACAATACCTAACTAGCTAATATCAGGGTATACCAAACATATTGACATGTGTGTATGTATAAGACAGAGTTTGTATAGGATAACACACATCATCATAATGAGATATTTTACTCAAGTGCCAGTGCTGTTATAACGGATTAACCGCCCTATGGTACAACACAAGATGGATGCTGCTTTACTAAGTGGATTACATTCTTATCATTTCATCTTTAACGTGTCATGGATATTCAGTAGGACATGTGATTTCTGTTGACCGAATTACACTGCTATAGTAACCCTACAATGACCAGGCTTTGCTTTTTATGTGCCGTGCTATACCTCTGTGTTGTTGTACAATAACGTGTACACTGATCTATATAAAGCCAGTTACTCTATCGTCACTTGTTATGTAGCAGGTATAGGACGTGTACCAATCTGTAAGCGAAGTACAGTGAAGGAGCCTTACTTCACTGAATACCCAGTCTCCGTGAAATTTTTTTGCCTTGCAGGACATTCGGTCCTGCAGATCTATTATTTTGCAGGACCGGCTTAAATTTTGCAGGCCCGGATGTCTGAGGGAACTTTTCATATCTCAAAAAAATGTATAAAGCAAGGATTTATATTGAATCAATATAGCTTTCCTGTATATTCCTATTGAAATATTGTAAAATGTACAATCTAGAGTAACGATTTTCAAAATATTTATGCAAAATGCTTTTCTCTCTTGAGACCTTAATAATGGTCCGATTTACAAGCCGTAAAAACTGACATGTAGCCAAAGATCCAGCCAGTCATTTGGACCGCATCAAGACCAGTCCAGCCGGTCCAGAAGCCTTTTAGCCGGCTATAGCCGGTGTCCGGCACGTTTTCACGGACACTGAATACCCCTACAGATTGGTACTAGTCCTATAACTACTTTATACCACTAGCTGTATGCAGTATACAAGAGGTGTGAAATGCTTTGTTCTCCGTGCCCACTGTGGTATAAGTACAGGTGCGACAATATGTATGGCTAGCTGTCGAGGCAGAAAGTGTACCCCAAGCCATTTCGGGACCGCATGTGGTGCTTTAATGAACTATGCTCTTTTGTAATAATGTGAGAATAGCTGTCCAAGCATGATGCTGAACTATGTGGTCGGCGTGATGCATAAATGCAGTCCTAGCGAAAAAGGACGTAATGCAGTAACACAATATGAGGCAATGACATGGTAGGAGTAAGTATCAACTGTAAGTCATGAAAGTGATTCATTTATTGATCGTACAGCTGCCTGATTATCATTACAATCAAAGGGAGATGCTACACCAGTCTATTTAAACACATATACATGTAGCAAATCAAGTATATTATTGAAGAAAAAAACAAGCATCATGCCGATCCTATATGACGATGATGCACTCCTAATGAGCCACATGATGCATTCATGCAGCCCTGGTGAGTAGACTAACAAGTGCTGCATTCATGCATCATGAGGACAACAGGAGTTTGAGTTTGAGTTTAATCATTTTTATTGGCAATAAATCCACTACGAGAAGCGTCTTTCGATCCAGGCCAAGGTTGAGAGGGATGACGCAGCATCCACAAGATGTTATATTATTAGATAATACATAGTATAACATAGTTACAGTCCGACTAAGGTTACATTATAAGACAATTGGGCAGAAAAAGATATACACTCATCACAACCATTATGTTCCACAACAGCAGATGGACCATCCAAAAGACCAGTCTAATAAATTTATTACTGATTTTAGTCTCAGAGTCCGACTCAACAGATCTATAGAACATAGAATAATCCAGTAAATTACTCTTTGTTTACAATAACCAACATTTCTTCGTATAAACTTCATAGCGTAATCAACAACGGCTTGCATACAGACGCTACACCGGCAAATTGCCACTGTCCATTACCGTACCATGTGTTACTTTAAAGGATCAGACGGTTGCCTGCATCTACTTAACTAGACATAATAAAGCAACAACAAGCGTTGAAAGAAAAAAAAAAGCCTTAGATATTTGTGGTAAGAATAAATAAGAAAGACTCCATTTTGGATTTACCAGAGCAGAACGGCGGCTATTTATAGTCGTGTCTGGAGGTTTAGAGCGTCAATAACATTGTAAGGACGGCATAGGGATGTAAACCAGGTGGTCCCGTGGGGTCCTGCTTTTCATGCCAGCGTTATTATCGAATTTGGGACCTTAGTAAATGGAAATAAGACGAACAAAATAATGTGCTAGAACGGATTCCTGGACCGTTCAGAGACGTTTAACGGAAATATTTCTCTACCCTTCAGTATATATTGAGGGGGATGTAACTTAACACTTGGGGGTATGGATGGGGAAGTGCCCTTGTCGCATGTCAACTTCAAGAAATGGCAATGTCCCATCTCTATGTCCCTTAATTATGCTCATGTCCCATGTTGATTTTAATAAATGTCCATGTCACTAACTTTTTAAGCCTCATGTTGCATGTTAATAGGCCTCATGTCACATGTCGAATTTAAGAAAAGGTCATGTCGCATGTCGAATTTAGGGGTCTACCCCCCATGCTTGGGTGGACGCCACTCCTAACTGTATTACCTCGGCCCACTGCATTCTGTGACGGAGGTGGTGATCGGGAGGCCTCTCTGGGAAGTTTAAATTTCTAGCCAGGCCTCACTCTCCAAGGAGATTCACGTGTATATTCCTGGTCTAGACATGAATCCATCTTCTATCATTGACATGCCTCATCCACGAGTAGATTAAGATGGCCGTATCCGCACAGAGAGGTAATTGACCCAACACGTGGCGCCATGTCTCGGTACAGAATGGTGGGAGATATGCTTATACGGAGGTGAACAGGACGGCAGCTTAGTTCTTACTGATTGACTTTATTCATTTCACACAACTCTCCCCCTGTATACAACTCGTCCCAACATGTCTCTCCTCACAGCTATAGGCTCAGGTAGCCATAATCCCTCCTTGTATTTACTACTAATAACACATGCCTCCTTCTCTCAATACACACACACACACAACAACAATACCTGTTTAGTCTGCCCCCTCCCCTAGCTCAGGGAGGGAGACCAGCTGTGACTTGCACAGGTACACATACTACAACATGGTTCTTTCAATATAGCAATCTTCATGACTTCTTATTCTAGGATATTCTAGGTTTCCCCACTCCTTCCCTCATACATAATTATCATTCATAATCATACACCTAATCATTACCCCATCTTATGTAATATTACGTAACCCTAATATGACCATGCACATACGTGCTGATCTCATTCTACAGGGCGGTGTGGTGTGCAGAGTGCTGCCCTTGTAAGGGTTCATAGAAACAGCTTCACACTAAGTGGGGCCCCTGATGGGGGGTCCCCATGTCGCATGTCGAATTCAAGAAATGACCATGCCACCCGTCTATGTCGCTTAATGTCCTATTTCCCATGTCACTATTTTTTTAAGCCTCATGTCGCATGTCACTAGGCCTTATGTTGCATGTCGATTTTAAGAAATGCCCATGTCACCGTATCGAATTTAGGGGTCTAGAATCATCTAAGTATTTGTCAGTTGTCATCAGTATTTGGGGCTTTTGTTGTTCTTCAGGAGAGTATGCACCGTTCTTAGCACATTTTCTGAAATAGAATTTGCAAACCTGGCAGGATACTATTCATGGAGCGTGTTTACTAGGATGTGTTGTGGGATGGGTGACTTATAGGAAGGGCAGGTGCACTGTCCCTACCTTAGTCTGTACTAGTGCTATTGATGCACCAAGTCCCCTTAAACTACCAATGGACAAAACTTCAAGCTCATTTGAAAACCGCTCTATCCAATGGAATCTTTGAGGCAAACCGTCCCTTTGTAAAGTATACCAGGTGCGGTGCTGTCCCTAACATGCAGAAAGTGGCTCCATCGTGAATACGGCCAACCCATTGGTTTAACCAAGGAAAGCCGTATCTGAAACCCCATTAGATCTGTATAAAACGAATAATGTAATATGGTAAATCTTTATATTTTTCAATTTTAAAGTGTATTTTTCATGAATTACATGAAATTTATTTTTAAGAAGCACTTGAATTGTTTATCGATGAGGCTTGTCTCCCGAGGTGAAGCGAACCTGTGTCTTCTTAATTATATGCTATATGCATGTTACATATATAATGTTTTTAAAATATATATTTCTAGTCCAATTCTGGGGGTAAAAGTCATGTTAAATCTACAGGTATAATAACCTGGCTACTTGCAGTTCCTGGGAGTCGAGGCATACTGTAACCAACATGTCTATGATAATGTAGGATGCTAAAAGATGAAATGAGATGAAACCTTGCGACATGTAACAGAAAGTGTAAAGAGATAGTGACATGGGACATGACCATCATTAAGTGACACAGACATACCCCCATACATGACAATTATTGAAGGATCCATGTATAGTCTTAACAGGCAGAACCTGACCCACCTGCACATAAACAATGCCACCACCATCTGAATCAACCCCCTAGACTCTAGCCCCCAGAGCATCCCAGTGCGTCCCACATTGATCAAAATCAATATATTTTCTTTTGGAGGGGGTGGGGGTGTCCTACTTTCTAAAGTGATCACTTGTGACGAAGCAGTGTTGCTACCCGTGATCACGTGTGTAGCACGTGATCTGTCTGACCTACCTGACCTTACATCTCCTTGGTTACCACATCCCTGACCTTGGTGACCTTACAGCTCCTTGGTTACCACATCCCTGACCTTGGTGACCTTACATCTGCTTGGTTACCCCATACTTGACCTTGGTGACCTTGTACCTGTCTCAGTGTGTGTCAGGTGTGTATATATCTACTCACTAGTGTGAGGGCCGCACACGGCTTTGATGTGCCATGCCCTTTGTTGTCATGAATACAGCCATGTAAATATAGTTGTTTTAAATTGAGAAATGGCAAATAAAGTCGAATTGTTACAAAAGAAAGTCTACTCACAAGGGCTGCATTCATACATCATGCCGACCATTTCGGAGTGTATCTCCCCCAAAGGGTTGGCATGATATATGAATGAAGCTCTGCTGAGTTAATCATGTTTCATGACGACAGTGTGCATACTCCATAGGAGGCAGTATGTGGCGATCAAAGGCTTCAGCCGTTAACTTTCAAATACCTCAGAGATAATTGCGCTTATAACTCTTATATAGTTTAGTACAAGATAAGGTGGTTGTGGTTGCATCTTGGATCCAGGATGTTGAAAGAAGAGACATTACCTGCACGTACGGCTATTACCTTGCGTCAGTCTTCCTTCAACTTGATCGTTTATCCTTTGATGCGTATAAGGCTGTGTCTCACGACCTTGAGCCAATGTTTTTGTCTCTGACCAGGTGCCGTCTCTGACCAGGTGCCGTCTCTGACCGGGTGCCGTCTCTGACCAGGTGCCGTCTCTGACCGGGTGCCGTCTCTGACCGGATGTCACTTTGGGAGTTTAGGTATGTGCTGCCAACAGCAGGAGGCTAATAGTAATTACATAAGAGCTGCCATAACGTTTTTACATATTCTCATATATATGAGTATAGGTTAACATTTAAAAAGTACGTTTTTCTGACACCAGGTCAGAGACAGCACCCGGTCAGAGACGGCACCTGGTCTGAGACAAAAACATTGGCTCAAGGTCGTGAGACAGAGCCATATAGTTTGTATCTAATCCTGTATTTTATCTTTTAAATGGCAGCATAGTTATCATAAATACACGATGTCTTTCTTGTGGCATTGTGCCCTGAGGAGTTACTGCCCGAATCTGAATTCAATCATTATGTATTCTTTACAGGGTTTATACACAACGAATGATGCACCAATACAGTGCCTAAGTGAGGTATCATGCCAGCTAAATGAATCCTGTACACATACTTCATTTGGACCATTTAAGAGTGGTATAGTGCTTTAATGCGCTATGCATTTGTCGTCATAAATGCAGCCCTGGAGATTAACTCGCTTTTTCTTTCAAACATGTAAAATCGACATTGAAATAGACATGGCAAAGATAGAACTCTTTGGAACCTGGTAAAAGGAGCTGAAGGTTGCCCGTGATTGTGCGTGAACTGCAGTCATAAGAGGGGGTTCATCTTATCTCATGGGGGTCTATTTGGGAGATCCCCAAGTTGCATGTCAATTTTAACAAATGTTCTAACTCTCACGCCAGTGACTTGCGCATTGCGTCTATAGACCAAGGGGCGGGGTTTGGGTTTGCTGTTTTTTTGTATTATTCAATACAATTATACAAATATCAATACACATTATGATAACTGCATTCAGTCTCTCTCATCCATTTTTATTCTAGTCTTGAGAGTTTGTGAGGCTTTATTTCACTCGGGAAAGTGTTTGGTGGCATAATTACTACAAAAATGGTATACTGCTGCCACCTAGCGACAGAAATCTACAGCACAATGTACTGTAAATGTACAGCAACATTACTGGAGACCCAATTTACAGTACATACTGTTGTAATTATACAGCAAATAGTGCTGTAATACCAACTACACAAAAACTGCTGTAAATGTACATCACATTGTACTGTTTAAATACAGTAACCTTTTACAGTGTACTCAAGGTAAACAATGAACAGCATGGCCACCATCAGGGCGCGGGGAGTGCTGCCCCCATGTGACTCATCACTGAACCACAAACATCTCAACATAAACTGCTACTGTTGTCTCAGTCATGGAGTACCTTAACTATCGTGTGAAGAACGGTCCTGTTTTCCCACCTTCCTCATGGCGGTCTGCACCTAGATAAATAAGATAAGTGCACGGCGATTTAACCCTTCAATGACGGCATCATGCCCCGGGGTAC
The DNA here is from genome assembly GCA_947462335.1 of Harmothoe impar. Classification (NCBI taxonomy): domain Eukaryota; kingdom Metazoa; phylum Annelida; class Polychaeta; order Phyllodocida; family Polynoidae; genus Harmothoe; species Harmothoe impar. The sequence goes on along the minus strand of OX381711.1, from coordinate 8,349,874 downwards.
TGCTGTACACTGATATTCCTAGGCTCCCTATACGACCAATCACTAGTGCCTAACCTAGTCATTTTTTGGCTCCCTAAACGACCAACCTAGGTAAGTCATTATTGTCAGGTTGGTCAGTAATGACCAACCCGTCTTAATCTTTTAATTTCCAGGGGGAGCCACTGAGTGGTCATCACAGGTGGCACCGACTAGTGGTATACAAATACAACACACCAATGATGAACCTAGGTTAGCCACTACTGACTGACCCCTCGGTCATTTTTGAACATAACTTTGCCATTGTGACTAAAACTCTTATGACCAACCTAGGATAGTATGTACTGACTAACCCTTTCAATCTATGGGTTTTCAGTGTAGTGTGTATTGGTACATCATGTGGGTTATTTAGTAATGTATCAAGGCCGTATGATTGGCATGATGCATTTAGTAAGGGCTTCATGGATGCATCACGATGACCAATGCCCTGATATGCTTAGCAGACCAGTGGCCTGTTACACAGCAAATAACGACACCTTCAGAACAAAACGTTTACAAAAATAAAGCTCATCAGGCCATCTTTAAAATTAATACTTTGAAGACATTGCTTCAATGGAGACATTAAAACATATATATAATTATATATATATATATATATATATATATATATATATATATATATATATATACATATATATATATATATATATGGTCATATTATCTGAATTAATTCTGCAGTAAAGTTGTATCATACACTGTAAGAAGTAAGTACTGTAGCTGAACAGTATAAAAGGAGGTATGGGTTCGAGTCCCACCTGGGCACAATAGGTAGTACTGTTAAAATGTGCATAAAACATTTAAATAATAAAAATGTAGATATTCAAATATCACTAGTTAACATTTATATGTCAATATTGGCGGAAATGCATGTCAAATGGGTTAAAGAAATAAAATAATAAAAAACGTATTTCGTAGTGTGCCATGGTAAGACTCGATCCAAGGACCTTCTGTGTGTGAGTTTTACAGTAGGTGAGTGTAGCTGAACAGTGTGTTGTACTGAAAACCAGAAATACCTCCTTTTATACTGTAAATTTACAGTATATCTCGCTGTGCATCTACACTAACTTCTGACAGTGTAGATGCCATGTAGAGGAAGAGATGTATTTCCACAGCTTATCATATTGAACGGTTGCCCTATGAAAAACATTTTACTCAGGGACGATCGCCAAAGAGAGATCTTCCTCATTTCTAAAGGCTGACGGAATAGCTGTACTAGAGCCCTCAGTGGCTTGACTCCACCACACTGAAAATCAATAGGCTGAAAGGGTTAGTCAGTACAGACAAACCCAGGTTGGTCATATGAGTGTTAGTCACAATGGCAAAGTTATATTCAAAAATGACCAAGGGGTCAGTCAGTAATGGCTAACCTAGATTCATCATTGGTGTGTTGTATTTGTATACCACTAGTTGGGGCCACCTGTCATGACCACTCAGTGGCTCCCCCTGGAACTAAAAAGACTAAGGTGGGTTGGTCAGTAGTGACCAACCTGACAATAATAACTAATCTAGGTTGGTCATATAGGGAGCCAAAAAATGACTAACTAGGTTAGGCACTAGTGACTGAGAGGTTGGGCGTATAGGGAGCCTAGGAATATCAGTGCATGGGGGTGTCTTGTGGTCATACATGTGGCTTTTCACCCTGATATACTACTTTGAGTGTCATGTGAAAAACACTCCAAATCTCACACCTTTCCCATGCAGGTTTGCACTTAAAATATACGTAATATGAGATGATGGCACCTTACTTAAACCCTGGTGGCCTCAAGGTTAGTGGCCATTTGTACCCATAATGCACTATTGTAGCATCAATGAGTCCTTCTGGCCGACCGATCAACAGGGAAAAGGTATGAAAGCAAGAACGCTGTAGAGTGATAGGCCATACCCTTAGTAGTGTCTCAATGGAAGAACCTCCTGGCCAGTTGTAATATTAATGGTTATACAAACAAACAAATAACGTCGACGTCATACAACGATTCATGACGTTCCTCTATACCTCCTTATTACAGCCAAACGTTGTATAACGTTGAGAACATACTTCCTGTTTTGGTAATATAGCAGCTAGTATCTCCTAATGCATCTGTTTACATTTTCAATATTCAATTCCTATGTAAGGGAGTGGTCATTTTTTAACAACAGGGGGGTGGGTTGTTGGATTTTCCTGCGAGTGCATCGACATTTTTTGGTCCTCCCAATGGCAGGGGTTGAAAACTTTTTGGCCCCCCCCCCCTCAGGCAAGTTGAAATTGAGTGCAGCCGACCCCTTTGAGCTATAGTAACCCGCAGGCGTTTTCACTAAAAAGGGGTGCAATTTTTTTGGCCACCCCTCAAGAGGGGTCCAAATTCTTTTGGTCCCCCCCTTCAAGGGGGGGGGGGACCAAAATCCATCAACTCCCGCTGTTGTTAAACAATGACCATTCCCTAAACCTTAAAAAGAAGTTTTTAGCTTGCTTACAATAATGTTCTGAACACATATAAGATATCAAAGCAGAAAGTATCAGAGGGAAACATAATTGCTATATATACACCGAAGGAACTATATACATCAAACATTTATTGAATATAAAACATAACTGGTATATGAATGGCAGTGATGTTATGTGAAATGCAATCACAACAGAAAGCGTTGGTCTTCTCTCAGTGACATCATAAAGCATCATTGATCATGATATTCAAACATTTGAGGGTCATGATTTGATAATATCCAGCAAAATCATATTTCGTGAAAGTCTCTCTTTCATCATTAAATTATTACCCTGTTACTGGCCAATTTCTCAACAAGAAGAATCAAGCAGTATATCCCTCCTCTGACCCATGTCATTTGAATAGATGGCTGTGTCTCATGAATTGGGCCAATGTGAACGTCTTAGGCCAGGTGCCATCTTTGACCAGGTGCCATCTTTGACTGGGTGCCATCTTTGACATCCTGACAGAAAAAAAGTTACATATGGAGATGTAACAACCGCCATTTTCTTTATTTCATCCCTTACATATCAAAGAAGAAATCAACTTTAAATAAAAAATTTTGATGGTGGCCAGTCAAAGATGGCACCAGGTCAGAGATGGCACCAGGTCAGAGATGGCACCCAGTTAAAGGCGTTCACATTGGCCTAATCTCATGAGACACAGCCTTATATGATTCTAAAGTCTTGTTGAGTAGACTGTGCTCCCATTACAATACTCAGTCTCTGCTGCTGTATAGGCCTCATTGTCCACCCCTCCCTCTACACACCCCTTCTTGATGACCTCCTCCTCGGCCTCCGAGTCTATGTTAGGGTCATCCTTGATGAGTAGGTATGTGATGAAGGCAAAGATGGCCGCCCCAAACTGGAAGCCGGCGGTGGGCCCGTGCATCAGCCAGCGGAAGCGGCGCGTGTCGTAGAGCAGACAGTTCCCTGTTTTACCACAAGAGGTCTTCCACACAATACAGGAACTGTCAAACAAGGCACCGAATATCAGCGGGCCCGGGATGAATGCTGGGGGGTAAGGGAAAGTTTGAATAGATTAAAGTGACATGGTCCGATGATTAGCGCTCAAATATCAATTTTGTTTGAAATGAACCAGAATGTTCCCGATGGCCTTACCTCATATATGCTAGCTACTTTATCTAATCTCATTCCTTAGGATTTAGCTTAGAATTCGACTAATTATTAGATTATAGCTCAATTTACTAATTTCGGAGTGATTTTCATCTGTAATCAATCTTATTCTCAGCTCTATCATAATTAATCGAAATAAAAATTTGAATACTTACTAAATAGATTTGTCAGGAATGTTTGTATACCGAGACCAAGAGACTTGAGATCCTTGTCCATGACCCTGCAAACAGAAGACAGAATTCAGAATCCAGAACCAAACCCTGAACCGAAGCTACAATCCCCCTCCCCCGAAAGAAAACGGAGAGAAAAAGAAAGACAAAACAGGTATCCCAAAACACTTTATAAATGGATCGGTAGGCTACAAGTGACATTGTGTTATATAAGGCCCGAAACCACAAAATAGAGCTAATTGAATATTCATGTAGAATTGACTTGCAGCTTAAGATCCTAAGAAATCTGATATATTGCATGTAAGGACTCTTTAAATTTAGTCTAGAGTTAATGTCAAGGTAAATAAACATTGTGGATGACTATCATTCTATGTTGTGCCATACGCAGAAAGAGAGAAAAGAGGGAACCCATTTGGTTCCACAAGACCTGTACTCGGACATAGCACACATGTGTGCAAGCAGCGCTGCAGTTACGCCATCTGATGTGTGGTGCGAGAACTATGTACCTCAGCCTCCACCCCTCCTTAAAGGCCCAACGCCCCTATATATAGAGCTGAGTACCTGTCCCGACTGCACTCTGACTGTTACTGGACGTGCAGTAAGATCTGCGGGTTTAAGCATGCAGAACAATACTCTGCTTATCTCCATAGACATCATATTAAAAATCTCCTAACATCTTCTTACGAAATAGAAGTGACATCTGTAATCAGACACCAGACCCTAGTATTCTATTCTGATTAGGGGGTGGTCCTTTTTTTTAGCAACGGGGGGTGGGGGATTTTAGGGGGGGGGGGACCAAACATTATTTTTTTGCAAAAAAAACTGTGCGTTATTACAGCTCAAACTGGGCTTCCGTTACTCCTTTTCAACCTGCCTGGGGGGGGGGGGGGGTCGAGGACCAAAGAGATTTTAACCCCTTCGGCAAATACATTTGACATGCTCGCGCGAAAATCCACCAACCCCCCCCTCTCTTGTTGTTAAAAAATAACCACCCCCTTAGCTTAATGTCTATTGACTGATTTATCAGCTAGTACTAACCAAGCTCTAGAGCCTATAGATTACCAGCCTACCTGAGGTCCCCATAATGGCTGGTATCTTACAATTTATGTCTCAGCCTACATAGAAAATCAAAATGCTCTAGCCCTTCATCTGAATTGGCTATCCCAAGTTACTCATAGCAACATTGGTGAGGCATGAGCCTAATACTCATTGAAATGAAGAAGAATGATGTGAGTTGGTCAGCACTGACCACCCTGACAGTATCAACTAACCTAGAATGGTCGCATTGGGAGTCATGACTAAGTAGGTTAGGTACTATTGACTGATTTATTAGCCAGTACTGACCAAGTTCTGGAGCAAAAAGATTACCAGCCTACCTGAGGCCCACCATAATGGCGGGTATCTTGTATATGTCCTACCTGAGGCCCCCATGATGGCAGGTATCTTGTATATGTCCTACCTGAGGCCCCCATGATGGCTGGTATCTTGTATATGTCCTACCTGAGGCCCCCATGATGGCAGGTATCTTGTATATGTCCTACCTGAGGCCCCCATGATGGCTGGTATCTTGTATATGTCCTACCTGAGGCCCACCATGATGGCAGGTATCTTGTATATGTCCTACCTGAGGCCTACCATAATGGCAGGTATCTTGTATATGTCCTACCTGAGGCCACCATGATGGCAGGTATCTTGTATATGTCCTACCTGAGGCCTACCATGATGGCAGGTATCTTGTATATGTCCTACCTGAGGCCCCCATGATGGCGGGTATCTTGTATATGTCCTACCTGAGGCCCCCATGATGGCAGGTTTCTTGTATATGTCCTACCTGAGGCCCACCGTGATGGCGGGTATCTTGTATATGTCCTACCTGAGGCCCCCATGATTCCAGGTATCTTGTATATGTCCTACCTGAGGCCCCCATGATGGCGGGTATCTTGTATATGTCCTACCTGAGGCCCCCATGATGGCAGGTATCTTGTATATGTCCTACCTGAGGCCCCCAATGATTGCAGGTATCTTGTATATGTCCTACCTGAGGCCCACCATGATGGCAGGTATCTTGCCGACAGATGAGATGAATGCTCCGAGTGCCATGATGCTGGCGTAGATGTAGAGGGTGCTGCATGGTCCCTCACACTGCCCGGGGACCACACGAGTGTCACCCGACACACACGAACAGGACGAGTACGTCTGTAATGAGGTATTACTGTAGTTAAAGTGACATGATCTGATGATTAGGGCCCAAAAATCAATTTTGTTAATAATGAAGAAGACTGTTCAATGTGACCATACTATACATGTCCTACCCATCATTTAGCTCAGAATTCCGTCAATTTTCAGTTTTAAGCTGAATGTAAGACTTTTGGAGTGCATGCTATTATTCCCCCATTGAAAATACACTGTAAAATGCTAGCCTGGGTCATGTTGGACCCGCTAGATGGATTCCTATAGGCAATAGATGACATTGTACTGTTCCCTATGCTCCAAATATGATATTGTATTGACGTTTGGAACTTATTTTGGTAGGATTTGAAATATGGAAAAACTCAGACACTGTCACATTAACCTTCGACAACATCCTTCAATCACAGATACCAAATATATAGACCAAGGTTCACGAGTATAGTCCCAGCCTGGGGCTTATTTCATGAAGAGAGGCCAATGGGCGGACTATATAAGTGTTCTTTGTGTTTAATTCATCCCCTTATTGATGATAATTGTTTGAAATCTACTTAACCTTAGGAATTCGAAGTTATTTTATATTTGTAAAATTATCAATTATCAATTATGATCATATAACAGGCTGTTAAATACATGCAATGTCTCTGGGGGGGATATGTAATTTCTTGGTTAGGACCAATTGCGCTGTTGTATTCCATAGAAATTAAGCTGAATATCAGCTCACCCCATTGGGACCAGTGTCGAGGCAGCCGGCGTGGCAGGCAGAGAAGTAGTTGATAGTCTCGTTGACACACACGGGGCGGTAGTACTTACTGCTACACGAACAGTTACCTGAACACGCCTGGTCCACAGCAAGTCTGGTAGAGGGAAGGAAATACTTGAAATGTGAATTGAAATGAATATGAAATACAAATACCAACACCCATTGATACCATTTCTGCCGTATTTCACAAGTAGGGGCTGGGGCATATTCCACTCAGCCTGCGGCTTCGTGGGCAGAGAGGTCTCAATGTAGTCGGCATTTGCATATTTTAATTCTTTTATTTGAAGCCATTAAATGAAGGAAAAACAGCTATTCTAGACCCCGCTAATCCGGGTACTAGTACAATACCCTGACAGTGCGGCAGTGTTTGCTGAAAGTGAATCAGTGCTTTAAGAAATTTTGAAGATTATTTGAGCGTACCCAGATAAGATAAGAAGAGATAAACCACTGGAAAACAAGCTGCAAAAGTACCTAACTCTCCTATTTCACTTCAGTGCCTTCCCCAGGGCACCAATGTGAAGAACCTTTTCATTTCTGGTTGCAGTTTTAGAACAGCCATTAGAGTCAAGTGACTGAAAGTTAGTGTATCTGGTGATTTCGCAAAAATGAGTCAGAATGGTTGGAAATAACATACTTCCTTTCCCATCTATTCCATGTCCCCTCATTCCCTATGGCTTTTACTGAAATTTGATTTCATTGTCCATAGAAAATGCACTGTAAAAACCATGGTTTGAGCACATAGCACCAACTCTTTGAGCTGTTACTGCCTCTGGATACCATGCTAATGTCTTTCAACCCATAAATGATACACTTTTACAGTCTTTTGGGTCATCTTTATGTAGAATATAGAAATTGGTGAAAATTGGATATACCCACTTCAAGTTAATACATTACTCACAGTTGTGTGTCGGGGTTCCATACACCGGCTAGGTTAACAGAGTCACATGACACAAACATGATGGCTACGGTGCTGAAGGCACCTAGCGCTGTGGTGAAGGCAAACACCCGGGCAGCGGTCGGGGTACTCAGCCGGAACCGCTTCATCAGCAACCCACCCAGAATGGTGCCCAGAGAACTCGTGATGATCGACACACCTGTTAATCACATCAAAAGCTGTAAGGATAGATATTTTGGTGTATTCAAATTCATGAATTTTGGAATATCATAGTGGTATAACTTAACCAGATAAATAATAATGCTTTACATATTTTTGCAGGTTTTTGCAAAAATAGGTACAATGCAAATTCAAATACGTTTACAGAATAAAATAGTAGAGATTAATTCATGGAGTGGTCGAGTGATAGTATCATATGTACTACTAGTACAAAGAAATTTTATATGATCTTATATCTACATGAATATATATTCTGAAGATATAGATAGGGAGGTGTAGAAATATCCCTAAATACATATAGTTGTTTAGATATTGGATGAAAACTGATAAGAACAAATTCATCCTAACCTGAGATGATGTTGGAGAATGAGGAGGAGAGTCTGAAGTGGATCTCCATGTAGCGACCCAGGTTAAGGAAGATGCCCACGATGACGTAGAGGAAGCACACATAGCTCACCTGGATAGCCAGGAACGCTCGGTTAGACAGCAACCGACGCATGTCACGCAGAAAACCTGCAAAAAATGTTATCCCAGATTCTCCTGTACACTCTTGTTCATGAATCAGAACCAGTTTTAATCTGATACCAAACATGCCTATTTCTAAGGTGTGGCTTTATAAGGGTGTTTAGAAGTATCATACAGCACTTAAATCACCATAATTAAACACCCTGTGTGGCTTTTCTGAAACTCAAACTTAGGGTGTATAGTGAGGCATATAAGAGGTTTCAGCTTATATGCTAGACCTGATAGTAGTACAGTTTATCCTTTCATAGAAGAGTCGGATTGTATGATAGTCAGAGCGCCAGTACTACTTATAGGATTGTCCCAAAGTTTAAGAATGGCTTGCGTGAGGGTTCTTGGTTGAACGGTACCAAAGTAACAATTTTTAGACCCACAGGTGCTGCTTATGGCATTTTCGAAGTCCAGGATGAGAGTTATCCTAGGGTTGGCCTTGTACGATAGATTGATTTTGTCCACAATATATGACACACATAATATTATAGACCATACATCCACGCGTCATGAGAAAAAAGCCTCTGTGCATTACATTTTTCCTTTACAGTTAATTTCCATGTGCTTTTCCCTCACTTGATTAAACAGCACATCAGCATGATTCTACTTTACATAGAAGAGAGAGAATTGTATTTTGAAAGTCCTCCTCCTACCTTTGATATAATTCTTGATCCACTCTACCTGGAGTTTTGACTTTAGCTTAGGGTCTCTATGTGTGTCCTGTGTCTTGGCTGCTTTAGCTGCTGTAATGTCCTGTGTTTTAGCTGTCCCAGCCCCCTTCCCCTTGCCCTGCTGTGTGTAGTAGTGGGGGTGGTGACGGGGAGTGAAGTACAGTGGGAGGGACATCAGCACGATACCACCCCCAATAATGGCGTACCCCAACCACCACGCACCGATCCAGCTCGGACTGCTGATGTCAACCACCGAGTCTGGACGAGACATGAAACAGTAAGTCAATTCAGTATGATTGTAAAATAATATCATGTATTGTTATAGAATGGTTTGAATTTATATCCTAATGTTAGCTAGTTATGTGGAAACCAAGAGATTTTCCAAAACATTGGAAGATACTTGCATCGTTCCCCATCGGTCATATAACACAAGGTAGTTAGTTTTAATAAAACCGAGGGTCAAACAGAGAAAAAAAATATAAATCTATAGTTTATTTAATGAGATTTAGTATTCATTTAAGAAAAGACCGACGTCCACAGCGTGGCAGGCCCGTGAAACCATTTTAACGCAGCTTCCTGTCGCCGTGGCTTATTACAAAAAAATCACCAAAAAGAGAAAAGAAATGCAACTTGTTTTCAGTTTCAAATGAGATGGCTGTATCGTCATCCAATAAAGGCTACAGATAAACCTCACTGTGAATCAGACCCAATTGGGTTTTTCTCTCTTCTTGCTCTAAAAACAAGTACAATGGATACAGCAGATTACTGGAGGTGCTTGCTACCTTTGAGGTTCTCGGGTAGTTTCAGCACGGCTGCTGCCATCAAACTGCCTATAACAGGACTGATACCCTTAGACGCCTGGAATATCGCTGAAAGGTAACACGAAGAAAGTTACTGTGCAGCTTATATGAGATTAGATGTATACTACAGTACTGAAGTCGCCACATAATTGGACCCCCTTCCCAGTGGGCACATAACATTGAATCAACATTGATCAATGGTTAACAATGTTGATTTAATGTAGATTCTATGTTGATTCAATGGTGAACTGAATTGTGTGCCCACTGGGTTGTGTGGCTAATAAAATATTCCCAAAGTCCAGGTGCGGCTTAGCGAGTTTATGGTAGCATTATATGCGAGGTTTTATGGTAGCATTAAAATTAGTACATTCGATGTGTAGGACAAAACAATATTTTCTAATAATGAGTCAGAATAACATACTCAAATTCCTATCTGTTCCATTCCTACTCATTTCCTCCGATTTTGCTCACATTCAATTTTATTGCCCAAAATATGGTCATCATGCATGATTTTATCCCCCCATTGAAAATACACTAGAAAATCTCGTGGCTGGGCCACATTGGATCCTTTCCTGACCTGTTAATACCTATACGACATTGGATTGACCCCTGTTCTCTAAACATTATACTGTTACAGTGGTTTGGAAAAGGGAGTTGAGGGGAAATCGGATATAACCACTTCAAAGAAAATGAAGTAGAAAAAAAGACAATACTGGATTCTCCATGTGTCAGATTCTCTAGGTATGTGAAGCCCAAATCCAAACACAGGGATGCTAGTGCAAGCGTGCTTCACACACTGATGTAGTAACATAGGATTGAAGAATGTGATAATAATGACAAAATGGCCCTTTAGCGTTAGTAAGGCCACTCAAAAAAAAGTGATTTCTCAGCACCAAGGACTGGAAAATATAAGTTATTTCTATTTTACTGCATTACTGGCCGTACTAGCTTTGATTTGATACCAAATAAACTAATATGTTTTAGAGTTGCCTAAAGTACAAGGTTTTTCTCTAATAAGGGGTGAAATGATTTCGTTACCCCCCTCAATTCAATGGGTCCCCACCCCCCCCCCCCCAAATCTCAAAGCAAATCCTCCCCCCCCCCCCTTTGTTAATCGATGGAGCATATTCGGTTAGTACTTATCTAGCGATATAGGAGTCTGTTCTTACCTAGGTATATATAGGAGTCTATGCAGTTAGTTCTTACCCTTCGTATATAGGAGTCTGTTATGTTTGCCCTTACCTAGGTATAGAGGAGTTTGTTCTGTGAGTTCTTACCTAGGGCCAAATAAAAAAAAGGTTTGTTTCACGTAACATGGGAAGGACCTCTAGGGTCGGTAGGTCAGATTTATTTTTTTAAACTTTTTTTTTTGATTCCCCTCTAAAATTGACCCAAAAAAGTGTAAAAATGGGAAGATTTTTTCAAAATATTTGAAACCTAAAACTGACCCCCCAAAGAAGTGTAAAAATGTAAAAATTTCTTCAAAATTGCATAAAAAACATAGGGTCGGCCCTGTTTAGATAGGGTCGGTCGGGTGACATGAAACAAACCTCTTTTTTCTTGGCCCAGGTATATAGGATGTGAGTCCTTACCTAGGTATACAGGAGTCTGTTATGTTTGTCCTTACAGAACTGAATAGGAGTCTGCTCTGTGAGTTCCTACCTAGGTATATAGGAGTATGTTCTTACCCAGGTATATAGGAGTCTGTTATGTGAGTTCTTACCTAGGTATATAGGAGTCTGTTCTTACCTAGGTATATAGGAGTCTGCTCGGTGGGAGTGTTCTCGTCTATGTAGCTGGTACCTAAGGCGTTAGTACCGGCCGTACCGAGCCCCACCAGCGCGTTGGTCAGAATAAAGATGGCGTAGGCGGCCATGTTGGAATTGCGCTCAGTGTCGTCGTCACACCCGGCGTCCGTGTACTCCTCACCCGGCACACACACTCCCTGAGACAACTTCTGGGCTATGGTGGAGTTTACAACACTCTGCTCGTAGAGGAGAAAAAAACATTTCGTTTGAAACCTCTGTTGTATATATATGTTCATAGCATTCTATCAATAGGTGTATTTTTCATAGAGTTTAGTTGCATAGGGGTTGAATTGCCTTTACTCAGAGAGGACCTCCAGATATCTTTCACTTGGCTCTGAAATGCAATTGTTTACAAACTGGAATATGTTTCTATCACACTGGTTTGGCAAGGCACGGGTCTCTATTATGGATTGCAGGAGAGAATGCAATTTTTTGAAAATCCAAGGCATGAACGAAAATACTACATATATCATCATTCTAAGAAATTGACTTTTAAGGTATAATTTTGATTTGGATTGTCAGATGAGGGTCTAGAGAAAAAGAAACTTAAAGTTGTTGTTGTTGGACATCTCAACGTTCGACTTGCTTTTTCTTTTTATATGATTACAGATTTCATCAGAAGATTACAGATTTCATCAGAAGATATTATATCATTACATTCAAGTTCCTTACCTGTGTTGACACGGTGTCCGACACCAGTTTGGCTGGCCCGTACAGTAAGTAAGGTATATTAGTGAGCAGTATCCCCACACCGGCCACAGCCATCGACACACTCATCAACCTCATCTTATGCATCCGCAGCCCCAGATAACTCGGGAAGATACAAATAGCGACCTGGACGATGTCCTCTACGCTGTTCATCAACCCGGTCTGTGTACTGCTGAGGTCAAAGCGCTTCTCGATGGTGCGGACAGCACCGGCCGTGAAGACGAAGTAGGAGATGTAGAAGACGTGTAGGAGGGCCAGGTTTAGCAGGATCAGCGGCATGTTGAAGCATGGGGTCCTCCTGTCAGGTTGTGGGAGTAGGTTAGAACATCAGGGTTCAAAAATAAATCTCATTAAAAATGAGCCTTAATCTTCAATATGGTATACCTTATTCGACGTAATAAGCGCCCCCCCCCCTTTTTGATACATTTTTAGACTAGAACAAAGCCTCAAATTTCATGAGTTTGGAGACAATTAAACAATTAAGTACTAATACTACCATAAAAATAATTTGATAAGCGCCCAGGGCGCTTATTACGTCGAATCGGTACTTACTGTGCTACCTACTCTATTTTAGAGCGATACATGAATGTTTAAATGGCGGCCATTGGAATGGCAGTTTTGGATGATTTGAACTAGTAATAGTAGTATACTGGAGGCAGAATTCTGAAATCTTATAATTCAAGGTAAAGACTGTTACTGGGTAGCACGCATGAAGAACATGGTATATGACCTATACTGATCGCATCGGGGTGAACGTTATGTGCATATAAGACTTTTCTCTGAAATAGGTCTCGATAAAGGCAGCCATTTAGGCAACTCACAACTTTGGTCATATCTTAGTAATTAATGATAATATACAGTTATTTAAAGTGTCTAAATCCTCATAGTTATTATGAATCTTCCTTTTAAAATAAAGTTAGATTTTTCATGAAATAATACAATGAGAGGTCTAGATGCTATAAGTGTTGAGATTCCTTTGCAATGAACCATGTACCTGCCATCCTTGCCTGCAGGGCTGGGGTGGGCTGACACTTGAGTGTTGTCACTGCTGTAGGCCTTAGGGCTGGGCTTGGTCACTTCTTGATGAGTCATCTTGTCTGGAGAAGAACAAATGGTGATATCTAGTGGTTTAAGTCTACTTTTCTTAATACATATATAATATACACAGTTATAAGCACTTATCTCATAGATACCGAGAAGCCTATCCTTTAACTGAACGCTCAATACATATCCAAAGGGCCATGGGTTATGTACCTATGTTGTCCTTTACCGTCATCGCTGTGGCTACCAAACTTTGGTGAAAAGTCCTCACTCTCAACCAGCCTAGTATCTGACTCTCTACAGTGGTAAACAAATCACTGAGGGAGTCATGCATCGAGCCTATTTCTCAGCCATTATTTTGGTTGTTTTGGGTGGTTTAGGGTTCTAGGGCGAGATACATACAATAGAATACACCTCTGCCAGAAATACTTGACCCAATATCCCACTTGTGGGGCCTCTGAGGGGTGCCAATACATTGATGTCATTGGCCCTAGGAGAGGCCCTAATCCAATATATTTACCATATATGTATATATATATATATATATATATATATATATATATATATATAGATATATATATATATATATATATATAGATATATACATATATATATATATATATATATATATATATACCATATATATATACCATATATATATATGTCAAGGTTACATATGCTAGATACATAATATTATCTAGACTCCCATTATATAGATGCCCACAAAATAGTATCGTAAATTCTCGCATAAAACTTTAACCATGGAATATGCAACATCCCAATCTTCAGAGAATTCTATGAGTCAAATCGAGGGTTTGATCAAAGCGATTTTATTATTGTACTGTACATTTAAAAACCGTAAAATCCCCTTCCATATAGGCATTTTTGGTATCAAATGAAGCTGGTTCCAGACTTTACATTAAGTAGCCACTGTTGTCCCACCCTGGGCATGCAGTGACCCTCTTTTATTGCATATTATATCAATGTATGAGTATCTAGTACACTAGCCAGGGCAGTTCTATTCAGAACAACAGCACTGGAATAGACAGTAAAACACTCTGCTGCCTCTTAAGGGTTAAAGGGGCATTCTCACACTTACCACATAGTAGACTAGAACTAAAATTGTGAGTGGGATACGCTCAGTGATTGTGCCACTTTAAGGCACTCGGCGGCCTTCATAAGGTTAATCAGGGTAATAGATGCCCACCTAACCTGCATTATGTAAACTTTTACTGTAATATTGGGTTATGAAGCTAAGGTGGTAAACCATATGGACCCTTTTTTGAATTTAGTACTGCGAAGTCTCTACTCGTGTATACGCCTCGGTTTGTATGCACATAAGAGCCAGCTTTAGTGTGATACCAAACATGCCTATACATAGTGCGGCTTATACAAGGGTTTCTACAGCTCCTGTGCGGCTTATAGACTTTCCTGAAACTCAGGTGTGGCTGTTAAACAGGTTCGGTTTATACCTGAGACTTTATGGTAAATGATAATTATGGCATTGTTCCTCAAAGGGTCAATATGTAGGACATGGGGCAGCCTCGGCCAGCATCTATCCTACCAGTTGGATAGCCTGGGAGCAGCCTGTCATCCTATTCCAATACATGTAGTTCACCTACCTCTACCCCAGTTACTTTTATTGCCCATTTGACAGTTGTACATCTGTAGTTGGATGTGTATTGACTAATACACATCCATTTGCCACACACATCTGGCGCAAATCGGTAGCAAGTGAAGACAAGTTCTGCTCCCAGACCATACACAGCAGAGGGATGGGAGACTGGGCATGGACAGGTGCCAGGAGGCCCTACAGCTGGGTACAGATCACCTGCCCTGTGGTGGTACATGGTTGGTAGATATCGGATATCAGGTTAATATAAAAGGGGCCTGTGTGGGAACTGGGGTACACAGCATTGTCTTCTCACTCATGACCCTAGTACTGTCCCATATCAGTGTCATCCTATAGAGTTTGGGTTCTGACTACACATCATCATGTTTAGGGAACATTCCTGACCCCCCCTCGCATGTCACTGCTAGTCACTAAACCTAATCATCCATTCACCCCCTAGTAAGTGACGTCATTTGTGAACGTTCCCTTTACTCATGCATTCGTGCCCTCTGCTTATCAGGGTCAAACAATCAAAACCCAGTGGGCACAAAATTCAGCTCAATATCGAATCAACGTTAAATCAACAGTGAATCAGCGTTGAAAATCAATTATGTTGATTCAATGTTCAGATAGTATCAACCTAAATTCAGCGACATTGTCTATCATCGTGTAACGTCCAAGGGGAGTAATTCCCTGAGTGATATCAATAACCTTCAGCCTTTTGTCATGTTGTTTCTACTTTATTTTCAATATAAGGTCTATTATCAACCTAAGGTCAGAGACATTGTCTTTAATCGTATTCGGTAAGTACCTGGGGGGCCAAGGAGACAAAATGTTTATATTTAACTTTAGGTTGGTGTGGAGACCAATACTTTGTATGAGTTTTGTAATAGGGTATTTTGAGGGTGCTTATTCCGAATTTGCTCTGTGTAAAGTGATATCTGTGTCGCAACAAGGTCAGATTCAAGGTCAAAGGTCACGATTTGATGTAAAAATGAGACTGAAATGAATAAACACACTTTGAAACAAATACAAACATATTAAAAGTGACTCTTATTCATCTTAGGCATGTGATTCACATCTGTCTTAGTCATATACTGTTGATGTTGTACCAGTACAAGCGATTGCAAATAGAATAGAATGAACTATTTGCTTTATAGCTATTACCCTGCTTAAATTGCAGTCTTATTCTTATACCCATTTGTGACCTGTGACCTTATATTTGACCTTGTTGCGACGCAGATATCACCTTACACATGGCAGATTCGGAATCAGCACCCTCAAAATACCCTATTACAACACTCAGACAAAGTATTGCTCTCCACACCAACCCCCCTTTACATTGTCAGCCTGGCCCCCCAATTATAAAGGGTCAAAAACAGCTTAAATGAGCGTAAATGAGCTTGGATTTAAAGGGATTAGTGTAAATCTGAAGATATTAGGCAAAAAAAAAAAAAGGTGTGTTTCAGGCAACACGGTCAGAATTTCTAGGGTAGATTGGGTCGGATTCTTTTTTTTTTTTTTTTTTTTTTTTTTTGTTACATAGAGAGCGTAACAGGAATGAGTCGCGAATCGACAAATCAACTCGCGACTCACCAAAATGACTCCATAATTCCTCCATTGACTAGGAATATCAAGAAGTTGTTGGATATACCTCTGAAGGTAATCAATTATTCAGGCCTCTGAGGTCACTGGGAGCTTGTTATTCTTGAAAGAATTAGGAAAAAATGAGGAAAAATGTAACAAAAATTTAAAAATTGGGAAAAAAATGCTAGGGTCGGCCCTTTTTGGAATTTAGGGTCGGGTTGCCTGAAACACACCTTTTTTTTTTTGGACTTAGCATAAATTGTTAAGTATTCACTAGTATTAGCGTATTTGTTTAATATTAGAGTCATTTCTTAAGAATCATTAAGCATTAGCGTAATTTGGCTATTTTTACGGTGTTGTGATCGCTGTTTTTCCGTAACAACCCCTAACAAACAAAATAGAATCTGCACAATCCTGTCATTGTTTACTCCACACCGTACTTAGTGCACCAGTGTGTTATTTATAACCTCAGCATGACTACCAGGACTGATCAAATCAAAACAGGAAATAACTAGGTAGGTGCTAACTCGTGTTCTATTACTGTAACGCCTCTTTTAGGACAGTATGTTTTCTTGGGTATCACTTCTTGGTGACTATTCCTCAACTTGGCGGGACTACGCTGGCAGGCCATTACATTTGTTCATGTTCTTAGAATATATTTTTGGGGAATTATGAGGTTAGTTTAAAGGAAGGTTGCATAATTTATGATTCACATGTTTCAGATATATGTGTCTCCGTTGCCAATTTTCATGTCACCAATATCCTGTTACCAGCCAATTAGATAGTTTGGTTATTCATTATAAATTCCTATATATTTCCCTTATCTAGTATACAAAAAATATAACACAACATCTCCCTTCCCCCTGTCAAATCCCACAACAGCTGATGAAGCTAATAAGCCCTTGGGTCATTAGATATCTTTAAAAAACCATTTAAAAAGCGTCGGGTGTAAATCATAAGATAGGTCAGCTTCCCTGATCACATCTGTTGTTTGGCCCAGCGATCATGTGGTGTCAATTACCAGTCCTACTGTCTACAAATTGAGACATATAGTCTAAAACATCCAAGGTAGTGTTTGTCTTCTGTTTGCTCCAGGTTGTCATGCTGGCATCTCGCTGGTTGAAATGCTGGAAGCAGTTATCTAGGGAATGGCCATATATTATCAACAGTGGATTGGGGTGATTGCAAAACAATTCCTATGGATCCATGTTTTCAGTGAAAAAGCAACAACATCTTATTATTAAATGTAAAAGGCGAGGTTGTTACAATAAAATGTAGCATGATAGCCACGGCTAGTACGCAAGCTTTATTTTGATACCAAACCTGCCTTTATAGGCTGGGGCTTATACAAGAGTTTTTATAAGTATAGTACTGTACCGGTAGCAATTTTCAGACTTCCTCTGCAGCCTATATAATTTGTCAAAGTTAACCTAGGGGTGTGGTTTATACGTGAGTTATGCTTATATGCACACTTTTACGTAAATATTTCTCGGTCTGGGAAAAATTGTCTCTTATGGACCAAATGCCACTACACCCGATCAAGCTGTTGACTCCCTAAGTGAATTATCCTCTAACTGGTTTTATACCTCTGTGCTGTACTTATTATACTAGAGGTCCTTAACTGGACTGAAACGATGATATATTCGGAAGTTTGAAACATCTTTATTGGCACCATTTTGTGCTTGCCTCCAGTAATTTATGATTGACACAACAACTGAGATTGCACCCCTATGTACTATACATACATTGCCTGTTTGTTCCAAAGGGCCATTATGATGAATCCTTTGTTCAAATAAAACTATGAGAAACTAAATAGCTACACTCTAACAAAAGTGTGTTACATTTACACGCTCTCTTTTTGCAGCCACCATTTACACACTTCTGTTTTGTAACACACTGTACGTTAATTAAAGTGTGTTGGCTTCAACATTGTGTTTAATACTCTGTTAGGATACTCAATGTGTGCTATTCCTTAAAGGGGCATTCTCACCACTCGCACTTAACCACATAGTAGACTAGAACAGTACTAGAACTGTGAGTAGGAGACGCTTGGTGATCGTGCCACTTTAAATGCATGCTCCCATAACACACATATTTTAGAGTGTCTATATATGTGGACGGGACAATGTTGCTCTCATATTAGTTTAGTTTTAGTTTTTTTAATTAAATAATGTTTCTTACACATAAGACACCTTACTCCTGCCAAGTGTGGATATCATGAACCAAGGTGTTATAAGATTATCACATGTTGTAGGATGAGATGGGAGGAAAGGCACATTGTTGAGGCTCATCATTTGTATGGCAGATAATGGCAACATTATCTCTGGTGGTGAAAAAGGTCCATAATCATACAAGTATACATCTTAATATCACATGTATGAGACTTGTATGAGATGCAAGCATAGAGTCATAAAACGGACCAAGTAGCCCACAACCTCAGCAGATGTTATCTAGATTGAACAATCTCCTGCAGCAGTAAACGGCACACATACTAGAGCATTATCAATGTCCAATCCCACCTTTCATCCTATTCTCTCTTCATTCTTTTTAACAGGGTATAAGTTATAGTGCATTTCGGATGCACCTTTAGAGGTCTATAACTCTTTGCCTCCTATTTCTGACAATGGCTTAGAAAGAATACTTAATTTGTCGGTCAAAATATATTAATTGCAACCATTTGGAAGTGTGGGAAAACTGGTGATTGTATACGTATGATTTATATCCACAAAAAGAAAAATATAAAAAAGAAAATAATCCATACACAGTATATAACTTTATCGTATCACCTGAACGCAACTAACTATTCTTGTTTGGCCGGCAAATTGCATCAACCCTTTGAGGAAGGAATACTGCATAAATGCATCATGCCTTTTTGTCATCATGATGCATGAATGCAGCCTTGGTCAGTAGCTCACCACTGCTGCATTCATACATGCTGACCTTACGGGGTTGAGACACTCCCAAAGGGTCGGCAAGATGCTCTAATGCAGCAACGGCAGGTTAATCACTGGGGCTGCATTGGTGCATTATGATGACAAATGTCATCTTTTAAGCACCATACCAGCCAGTAAGGGTTAACACAGATTGACGGAGATTGACTGTGATTCAGAATGCCCTACAAACAGAAAGGTAAAGGTGTCAACTGTGTCTCCCACGTGCCTTCTGGTTAAATAGAGAGTCACACTGGTAATGCCTCTGCTTATATGAAGAGTCAACTTCGGTTGACGCTGTTTGATCATTGTCAAGTCATCAGGGTCATTTTAAGCTGACCCTTCATCAACAGTTTGACTCTCTATTTTACCAAAGCCCGGGGGGGGGGGCACTCCCTCAATATTGCTGACTATGATAGGGGTGCTTTCTATGCAATTTTGGAGGAAAAGGGGTATATTTTAAGGCTGAAACTCTCAAATAAAACAATTCACTTTTTTCAACGTTAAAGATATATATTTTATGTATAGGGTAAGGGTAAGCCCTACCTTTTTTGTGCCAATTTTTTTAATACACACTTCATGAGGGTATTAATCCTCGGTCCCCCCTAAATTAGAGTATGCATTTTTGCTCATTTTCCCGTGAATAGGGTGCTATTTTGTTAAATTACATCCCGTGATAAGGGTCCTAAATTTGAGTTGATGTTCACACATAGTTAGTATAGGAAAGGTAGGGAGTGCCCCCCCCCCCGGGTACCAGAGCCACGTAGGAGACACAGTTGACACCTTTACTTTTCTGTGTGTAGGCCCATACTTCACCAAGACCTGCTGTACACACATGGCTATATTTACCCGGACTGATACAAACCATAAAGGTATCTAAACAAATATGACTAATCACACCACACACATGAGAAACGGCAGGAGGTGTGGTGGTCACCTTTATACTACATCAGTATATTTTTGTGTCGTCCAAATAAAGTAGAGCAACCCAAGGGTCTTCCTGAATATACTGGGGTCTCTTTCAGAATGAATGCCATATCTGCTTGGCCGTCAAATATTTTGCCAATAATGAAAAATCAACTTGACGCATGGATTTCAGATGGTCAAATTGTCAATTCATTGGGTATTGCACAAGATGGTCATTTGACATGACGTTTTTTTGCTATTTTCTCTTCAAATAAATGTACTGTATTGTAGTCTATATTGGCCAACCTGTTAACTTAATAATTTTGACCATTGTATATTGTAAAACAAATTTCAGCTTTGACGATGACAATCAGGTAAATCTTCATCGACAAACCTGAAATTTGTCGGCACAATACCCCCGAGCAGATACGGCAGTCATTCTGAAAGAGACCCCTGTAAACGTTTGTCTGCCGTACCCCGACCATCCCTTAGCCTTAAAGCAATATGAGGTGTATTCCAATTTAACGATGGCATGTCTCTAAGGCCAACAAAAATAAAAAGTTTGTTTCAGGTCACCCGATCGACCCTATCTAAACAGGGCCGACCCTATGTTTTTTTATGCAATTTTGAAGAAATTTAAATATTTTTACAATTTTTAGGGGGTCACTTTTCGATTTACAAAAATTTTGAAAAAATCTTCCCATTTTTACTCTTTTTGGGGTTAATTTTAGAGGGAAAGTTTAAAAAAAAAAAAAGAAAAAAAAAAAGAAAGAAAAATCAGACCTACCGACCCTATAGTTCCTTCCCATGTTACCTGAAACAAACCTTTTTTTTTATTTGGCCTAAAGTATGACGTTTGTCATCATGATGCACCAATGGGAATAACTCGCCGGTGCTGCATTGGTGCATCATACCGACCCTTCAGGGATGCATTACCCCTGAAAGGTCTGCATGATGCTTGAATGTAGCACTGGTGAATTACTCGTCAGGGGAAGATTTGTTTGCGAGAGCGGAGGACTATGGGAGTGGGGGGCGGGGGGGGGGGAGCGGGGTTATCCCATTTCCTCCTACCTGGATGCTACTGTATTGCTTCGTTTGCTGGCAACAAAAGGCATACAGCATGAAGAAAATCTAGACCTCAAACACACCCTTGCATTTTCCTTTGGGACTTAACGTAGCACTGTTCTTTCAATTGGTATACATCATTTTACAGTTACCTCTTTAGACAGGAGTTACGGAGGAGTGTGATTTATTTCATTAGTTCCGGTCAATAACACAGTTAGACATAGTGAAGCCTCACCTCGATTGTGCTTAACGTTTATTACCTCAACTTTGTTTTTAAAGTGTGACTTTTATGTCACCTCCCATGAATTAGGAGCTCACAGCTACACTATACAGAACGGTGTGAACTACGCCCACTGCTACGTTCTACAGCCCGTATATATAATGTTAATGGTTGTGGTCTATGACACTTTCATTATTATGACTCGATGTCTAGCTTGTATCAGTTTGTACACACATTGCTCTCGGTGCAGCAGATAGAGCATTCGTAGTAAAAATGTATAGTTTATGTTTCATATAACCCTTTACTGGCTTCATTGTGCTTTAATGCAGAAGGCCCTATCATAGGTCCATGATGCTTCAATTCAGGATTGGCGAGTTACGCACCAGGGCTGCATTCACACATTATGACGACATAATGGTGCAGTATATCAAAGCACTATGCGGCTCCTAAATAGATAAAGTAAGCCTATAGCGGTGATTCCCTCAGATGATAGTTAACATCCGTCAAAAATTAGACAACTTCCGGGAAATACAAGTACAGAATTGGGAACGCACCCGGTCGTTGACACCGGGCGTTGACACCGGTCGGGGCAGCTTGGTATTTAGGGTTGCCCTTTATCAGCGCCTGGCAAACTTGTTACATTAAAACAAAGACATAATAGCACACTGAGGCAAAGAGCAAATGATACTTAGAGGGTCCACTTAGGTGTTCTTCCATAGGTTAGTATTATCCCTCATCAATATTAACATACCCAAAATACTGCTTGGAATGTATCTCCAACATGCATTGACTCTGATTTTTCTGAATAGTTTGAATATTCTAGTTTAGTAATGGTTGATAAAAACATGTTTATTTTTCATAGATTACAGATTTCTGGTAATTAATGCCTGTGGCGCCCCCCGGTGGATGGTTCCCACTTAAACCATTGTTAGTTTCTAACCCACTCTAACTATTATTCCTGATCAGATTCCTTCTCCACTGGGCTTCTGGGGGACAGGAAATCGTCAAGTGGTCCCTCTTAGTTTTCTTTGCTCTTTGACTGGGGAGACAGATCGGTACAGTTGTAATCACTCCGTCCACTATCAAACCAAAAAGAGATCAAATTGCAGCCAGACTATGATAAATCCCCCACCATACCCATATCAAATGCAAGTATTTTTATCAGGCTCATTTATGAATGGTTTATCATTAGCCCCACCCTTCTGCCTCTGCTGATAATAAACCATTCATAAAGTCGTCTCATAATTTAAAAGTACTCGTTGATATCTTGCTGATATGTCACAGTGTTATATTCTGCCACAATCTGACCATGATGACTTCTAGGATGACCAGCATTCTATATTAGGTATAGCACCAGTATCCTTCTGTGGGGCCATTTTTCTCACTTTTCTTTTTGGCAGCATAGGAAGGTATTATGCCATTGTAATGCAGAGAGGTGTAAGGGCATAGAATAATTAATAATTATTATCATATCTTAATGAATATGATATGCACTATAGTGCTAATGGAACATTTATAACTACTGTGAAACCATTCTGATAAACCGACATAATTAGGGTTTTCAGGGCTGCTTTGGCTTAAAACATTGTTTCAAAGAGGCTTATACAGAAGATTGTTTTCCTCAAGTAAGCTATAGTTTAAACATATTTTGAATCTACCCATATTCGGCTTATAATATTCTCTCCAAGGTGGGTTGACTTGCAAAGGAGCTAGGCTTTGGGTAGATTCACCATGAGTCGGACACATACCCTGAGACGGACAGTGGAATTTGAGGTCATTTACGTAAAATTAAACTGCTGGTGTTTGTATTTTGGAAAGAATGACACCTAGACTTTACCATCATTCACAAATAGAGAGCTCAAAATCCGTGAATAACCCCCAAATCAAGTGTCCGTCTCAAGGTATGTGTCCGACTTCAGGTGAATCTACCCTATGTATGGTATATCCAGTATAGTTATGGATTAATACTAGTAAACATGGCCAAATAGCGGTTGTGATATACAGGCGCTGTGGTAATACTTGCAGAGACATTGACCAGCATATTTCTTCATAGGTCAAGCACTCGGAAGGTTGGCCCTAAGGACAGCTCGGTTTATTAACCCTTTAAGGACGGAAGTCGTAAAAAGATGACATTGGTCGTCATGATGCACCAATGGAGCCCCAGTGAGTAACTGCATTGGTGCATCATGCCCACCCTTCAGGAGTGTCTCAAAACCATAGGGTCCGTGTGATGCTTGAATGTAGCACTGGTGAGTTACTACTAATAATGCATTATGCCGCCCTTAAAGGTTTAATGCACAATCATTTTTTTCTCATCATAATACATGATTGCTGTCCTGGTAGCTAATTAACTTACTCGTACTGCATTAAAGCCTCACACCCACTCTAATGATGGTATTGAAGAATGTGAAAGGCTGGGTGCTTTAAAAAAATATCCACTATGATGTTATAAATCTATGACCTAGTGTCAGAAATATTAATGACCCTAGGCCCCTAGGTCAATGAATGTCGAATAATAATTAGCCATAACACTGCCTTCGGGTCACAATAGCTATAACCACCTGTGTGCCATTTCCAGGGCTTTAAGGACGGCATAGTGCATCAATGCATCATGCCCTTGCTCGTCATGATGCACGAATGCAGCACTCGCGAGTTACTCATGCATAATACTGACTCTCATTGGTTGATACACTCCTGGGGAATCGGCATGATGCATCAATGCAGCTCCAGTTGATTACTCAAAGGACGTACATTGGTGCATCATGATGACAATTGTCATGTTATAGCGACATGCCGTTACTGCTATATGCCTCAGGGAGTAGCTGCTATAAGCTGTAGATGACGGTACAGGTATTACTGCCTCAGGCTCTCATAAATGAAACACACATACACACTCGGAGTGGGGTCTAGAAAGTCATCACTAGTGCTGACTTTAGGGTGATCACTGCTCTCGGGGAGTCCCCGGTCATCACTAGGATCACCTTTTGACCAATTAGGAGAGAGAGCTGGGGCAATCATTGTGATGATGCTAGGTAATTAATTTGATGACTTATAGATCTTTGCGTCTGTATTTTTTAATATCTTTATAACTACCCCCTTCTCCGACCACCAAGCCTTCTTGAAAGCACTTTCGGCCAGATTTTCAAGTAGAAATAAAACCCTTACCAAAGTTCATGGAATGATGCTAAACTTTCAAGGAGTCAAAAACACTGCCTTTTTGGGGAAACACTGACATTGTTTTCAACTCTGCCCTTTGCATTATTGCGATGAGACAATTCAGAAAGACTCAAGCCAAGAAACAGATTTTACTTGAGAAAAGCAGCCTTTAATTTAGATTACAGGGACATACAGAGATGGTAAAAAAAAGTATGCTATTTTCACGTTTTTGGGAACGCATGTGCATCGGGTGTACTTCTTAGTTACGGAGGGCAGGGGGCGGGCCTTTCCTTACCAGCACTAGACTTCTAACGAATAGGATAAAGGCGTATACTGGAAAACGATGACTTGATAGTATTCATAGTAACTGACAGTGTTACTTATATTTCAACGGAATTGTTATTATTAGTGCAACTCATGCGGATGCGTGTCTCTAGCACACACTCATTTTCTGGGAAGTGTTTCATAAAGAGCTTATCACTGTTTGTATGAATAATAAAATGAATGTTTTTTTGGGGAAAAGTGTGTATGGCAAAGCCGTACTCCCGGCCATAATGCCTAGGGCCGAGTGAGAAGGCCAAGGAGAGTTGGGTGGCTGGAAACTCAATTAGTGCGCTCTTTAGGCGCTTAATTACCCAAGCTAGTAAACTACTAAACCACACTGATATTCCTAGGCTCCCTATACGTCCAACCTCTCAGTCACTAGTGCCTAACCTAGTAAGTCATTTTTTGGCTCCCTATACAACCAACCTAGATTAGTTATTATTGTCAGGTTGTTCAGTACTGACCAACCCACCTTAATCTTTTAGTTCCAGGGGGCACCGCTGAGTGGTCATCACAGGTGGCCCCCAACTAGTGGTATACAAATACAACACACCAATGATGGACCTAGGTTAGCCACTACTGACTGACCCCTTGGTCATTTTTGAATATAACTTTGCCATTGTGACTAACACTCATATGACCGACCAGGGTTAGTCTGTACTGACTCACCCTTTCAACCTAGGGATTTTCAGTGCAGCATGGCTGTAGCTTCCGGTAAGACCTTGCAAGTAACCACCTTCAGCAATCACGCTGGTGTAGTAACTTACTAACATGGGTAATTTGTTAACATTCTCTATCTCAATAATTGATAGAGATAATGGCAATCATGAAATTTTGAAACTCCCCTTTCAGTTTCACATTCTGTTTTCCCAGTAGTGATAGCTAATATCTTAATGAAATGGTGTTGGCATTTCCTTGTCGACAAAAGGATACCCTGGTGAACCAAGATATTGCTGTGCACTATCAGATGAGCACAGCCAAAAATAGTTATCTCGTTTCAAGAAAATAAGATTATTAAACTCGTTTGGCGGACAAGCCACTTGTTTTAAGAAAAAAACAAATTTAAAACAAGCGGCTTGTCCGCCAGATTAGTTTAATAATCTTATTTTCTTGAAATGAGATGATTATTTTTGTCTGTGTGTATTCAGTGGCAGTCGTTACTGCAGCCCCAGTCAGTTAGAACTACTGCTTTGATTACCATATGCTGTTATGTAGGTGTAGGTTAAGTATGGGTTGTGAATGGTTGCGAAAAGGATAATTTATGAAAAATGTCAAATGTTCTTACTTTAATCGCTCTGTTCTTAACCATTGTATTTGTGCGATATATCCGACTGCGTTCATAGTAACTTAGTAAGTGAACATCAACCCCCACCTCTTTATCATGCACATACTCGTAATAATTGTATCACCAGCTTAATGTCAATGTGGTTTACACCCGTTAATATCAGCATCATTTCCCTACCTGATCATACCTTTTGCCTGCATGATGCTTGAATGCGGCCCTACTCTGGCGATTAACACAACAGTGATATGTGCCTCATTGGGTGGATGCACTCTTCAATGGTCAGCATGGTGCACTAATGCAGCACCTGCATCGTGACATGAACGGTCTGATACGTCGCTGCGCATGCTGTATTGGTTCAGGCTGTGTCTCACCAAGTTGGGCCGTCTATGACCGGGTGCCGTCTATGACCGTGTGCCGTCTATGACCGGCCACTTTAAAATATAAGATTTAGAAAAAATAAATTTCTTTTTTGATATGTAAGAGATACAATAAAGAAAATGGCGATGGTTACATATCCATATATCTTCACCTGCCCTAGATAAACCTTTTTCTCTCAGGAGGTCATAGACCCGGTCATAGACGCCACCCAGTCATAGACGCCACCCGGTCATAGACAAAACATTGGCCCAAGTTAGTGAGACACAGCCCCCATCACTAGTTTCATGAGTTTGATCTTACACCAAAGAGGGCTTAGCTAGTTCAGGAGTGTCTCTGCAGCTCAAGGTCCATCCATGCATCATTAGGACAAAATGTGCATGGCCCTTTAAAGTATGATGCGCCCGTTTAAAGTCTCAGTTCATGCCATTGCTTAAGAGTATTATGTAGTTTCATGTGTTGTACACTGATACATATTTGGTTTAATGTATCACTATGGATGGAGTACTATAGACAAAAAACTAACTGCCTGTCTCATGTATTGATGTGTTATCTCCGGGTTACCTGTATACATAAAATGTTGACACATTGTTGATTGAGCAATTATATCAATATCCACAGGTCCTCTAGCCAATCTGAATGCTCGGTATTTTGTAAAATCACCTGGTGTATAAAACAAAAGTGCTTTTAACCCCAAAATAAAAGTCACTCTCAAATGGAATACAACCTGCTATATTTTCTGTGAAACAACAACTACGATTGCTTTATACATAGAAATAATGCCTATTGTACCCACCTTTTCCCATGCGTCGTACCCGGGTATAAGGCTGAGGTGAGTGTCCCTGTGAGGTCTGTGTGTGTGTTTGTCTATGTATAAAGAAGTAGGTGGGTGCTGTATAGGTGTACCCACGTGTGTAGTGGGACAAGGACAAGGTGCTGTAGGTGTATCCACATGTACCGTGTGTGATGTGGACCTCTGCCTCCCGCCATCAGAGTCAGGGACCACGCATTTATAGCCACTGGGGGGGGGGGGACATGCATTTATAGCTGCCATGAGGGGGTAGGGGGGCTGGGACCACTCATTTATATAAAGTGGGGGGGGGGGGGCAGGGAGTGGATAGATGGTCCTAACTCGTTTAATGACCCATGTGGTTCCGTGGTGGGGGGGGGGGGGATGCGAAATAACAATAAAGCTACAATAGCTTACAGGGACCAAACATTTATAGCCGCAATGGGGGGGGGGGGGGCAGGGAGTACCGTAAAACCTCTCTGATAAGCATAACTCCTATGATAATCCTACCCTTAATTTGAGAGTATAGTATACAAGTTTAAAGTATTAAGTTGAATTGAATCGAGGCAGTGCTTTTAGCCAAATCAAGCCTAAAATTACAAAAGAATGGTTAATCAGAGAGGCTTTACGGTAGGTAGAGTGAGGGGAGGTGGGTGGTGGACGGTCATAGCTCGTTAAATGTCCCATGTGGTGTCCAGGGTGGGAGGTAAAATATGAATAATGCTACAATATGTTGAGCTATAACTATACTACTCATGTTAAACCTGAGCACTATGAGTGTAGGACTTGAGTAATGTATTTAACGTGTTTGTTTACTTCCATACTTTCTGGGCGGGTATCATACATATTTTCAATTGCATCAGTATAGGGCTGTGTCTCACGAGATTGGGCCAATATAAATGTCTTTGACCGGGTATCATCTTTGACTGGGTGCCATTTCTGACTGGCTTGATGGAAAACCCATTTATAACGCATCATCTGGCCTAAATAAATCGTTTTCTATCAAGCAAGTCAAAGATAGCACCTGCCCAACAACCTTCACAATGGCCCAATCTCGTGAGACAAAAGCATAGGTTTGAACGACCAGTTAAAATTCTCAAAGAGTTGCCAACAAGACAGCCCCCACCCCCCGCCCATGTTTGACACTAGATGAGGCGTCCCTTATGAATATGTACACCACCCCCCCCCCCCCCCCCCACACACACACACCAGCTCCATGCTATATTCACGGCACGACCTCCCAGATACAGCTCCATAAGCTCCTTATACAGGGACACTAAACTGGAGAGGTCGCCTTCATATGGATACCATTCTGTACAGCAACTGTTATTGTCGTGGTTACAAATACATTAAAACACTTTGTTGTCGAATATTGTATTCTTACCTTAAACATTTCTGCCCATAGTAATAATTTAATTGACCTCTCTAATATTTTTCAATATTTTCAATGTGATTTCTGGTCAAGAGTAACAAGCCCCCAATGACCTTAGTGGCCTGAATAATATTTTGCCTTCAGGAGAATTATCCATCAATGTCTTGATAGTTATTTTAACTTTAGAAATTCTGATGAGTCATGAGTGGATATGGTACTTCATGACTCATTAATTGTACTGTCTTCTTCTTTATAAAAACCTTATCATCACCACTGCCCACAGGCCCGTCGGCAGGCCCCAGGATGCATTGAAGGTAGCAAGTCTACCTATTCTCAGGTCATTCAACCCAGGCCTAAGTTATTCAAGAAACGACCTGCACATGTAACTCAACCTCATTAAGACTCGACAGGACTTTGATTGTCCATGTAAATTTCTATCAGCAAATTTGTCACTATCAATTATATTTATTAAATGTAGGCAGCCATCGGTGCTGTTCTCCTCTATGTGACATGGTTCGATTTTTTCCTATATTTTGAATTCTCCTGGAACGTGTTCTAAATGTTATTATAGTATCATATTTGGAGGATCAGGGACTATAAAATATACTTAAGGGGTAGGAAAATGCAACTTAGAGGGTCCCATGGCACATCTATAGTCAATAACGGTGTATTTTCAATGGGTGGACAACAGTGTGCACTCAAAAAATCTTAAATTCAGCATAAAACTGATGATTAGCTCAATTCTAAGCTGAATTTTGGAGAATAATATATAAGCAAGTATGCAGGACATGAATTATTGCCACATTAGACATACTGGTTCATTTCTAACCAGATTTACTTTTCAGTCCAAATCATCGCACTCTAATCACTTTAATGAAGGTGAGGACCTGAGGAGGAGGACCTTTCTCATTCTGAGTTATTAACTATCGATATGTTATGTGCAAAAGAGGATATTCCAATATTTCATTTGGGAGTGCACCCCAAGCACAATTGTGATTGATATCTCGTTATAACTGGACCTATCCAACACTCAGAAATAAAGATAGATGTTTGTAAAAAATCCCAAAGATAGATGTTTGTAAAAAAGCCCGAAGGTCCTTACTCTAAAAGGCCCATCCTAACATCAGAGGTAATGTTTCATTGCTTATACCCCACTTGGCCGGCACAACAAAAGAAATGGCCTGACTGCATATGATGTATATAATGTGAGAAAACACTCACCAATGATGTGGAAAATGTCAGTTAAACCATGCTATAGCTCAGTATAAATCATATTGGCTTAATGACGGCTGAGTACACTCGTCTGTGACTCATGGTCAGCCTAGACTGTCTCCAATATTTTCTAAAGTAATAATTTCAACTTTATTCACCAAATGTTTTACAGCGAAGTTTCCTGTGAAGTTGTTTCATTTCTTTTTTTCTTATCTTTGACCGGTGACAATAGACTCATAGTTTGACAACATTTGCTCATTTTACATCTCGTGTATATTCAGAGGAGATTTGAAACATGAAACGAATTCGGTGAATAATAGTTAATGATTGTAGAGGTCAGTAATAATAATATAATGCATACAGAGCTATAGCTGTGGTTTAACTACTACTTGTAACCTAGTGAGCAGTGAATGCTGCCACCTAGTGTCAGGGTCGGTAACCACAGGTCATGGGGTGTACCAATCTGCGGCACTAGTACTCTCGTTCCCAAATCCTTCCAAAGGAAGGCTCTGGTAACTGCCAAATGTCTGGATTTTGCTGGGTCTGGGCAACCCCTGCTGGTAGGCTGGAACCAGCGAACAGGAACAGGAAATGGAACCAGAAATGCTGATGGTAAATCTACCTAAAACTACCATCATACATTCTGGTTCCACTTCCTGTTCCTGTTCGCTGGTTCCAGCCTACCAGCAGGGGTTGTCCAGACCCAGCAAAATCCAAAGTTCAAGGTCATTTGGCTGTCCCCAGAGCCTTCCTTCGGAAGGATTTGGGAACGAGAGTACGGCAGTAGTCCCTTTCTTTGCACAACCACCAATATCCAGCAGTGGATAAAGATGTCTTCAGGGAAAAAATCCAAGTATCAGCTTCCTGCCAGCGTGGGACTGGGTACAGAGGGTTGATACTTTGGGTGACCTTGTGTAGGTTTGCCCAAGCTATGCATACTATTTCTTTTTGTCATTTTTTAATGAAGAACATTATAAAAATGGACAAATAATGGCATATTTGGTATCAGATTAAAGCTTATGCTGCCAGGATTGCAGTTGGATAGAAATAACTTGATTCTTAAAAATCAATAAACTCTTAACAATTAAAAGGTGAATGTTTGTGATGAAAAGTATATATTATCTCATACATTTTGGCAAGCGAATAAGAAATCCCTGATCATAGTTTTCAGGCCGCTGTGACGAAAAGCCCTTTTTTTTCTTGAGTGTTTTTTTTTCTTGACGGTGTTTTTCCCAGTTGTGAATTAAATCAATATGATACACTTTATAATTAAAGAAATAACACATTTTCATGATTCATAATATGGAGCATTTATTATACATGTTTTCCACACCAGATGTGACGTACAAGTTCTCGTCTTGACATACAATGCTACAATATGATACAGTAATAAAGTAATAGACTATAATGACAGGTGCTCTGCGCAGCAGATGGCTATATATCACATCAAAAGTCAATAATATAATTATAAAAAATCAAAGTTAGAGACAAAATTGGTTATGACAATGTTCAAAATAATAGGAATGTTACGGTGAAGAATTGTGATGTATACCTCATATATTCTAACACTTTGTGATAAATGCCCACGTGATCGGGTAATGTATGTACATGTTAAACTCGTTATACAGATTCACTTTACACATGTATATGGCACGTTATTAAGTACAGCAAAACATGACTGATTCAAAAAACATCATTTTCTTCTGTAAATACTCCCGATTTATTTGTATAATGAAATGTGATTATAAGGAGGGCCTTTTGGCAAGGCGAATCTGCTAATTAAAAGCAAAGTTCCTTGCTACCAATACTAGATATAAAGAGAATGGACGAGTGTGGCCGTAGGAGCATGCTCTTTGTAGCAGGAAGTTCCTTATATATAAGTCCTCCTTATACTCGGATTTCACTGTATTATTATTTCAAATTACCAAATCAATTAGGGACTACATTAGGGAGTAAATATGTGCCTCTACATGGGTAAAAATCGACACGGGCGACACGCCGACACAGCCGTTTTAGGCCCTTTTAAAAATTGACAGACATAGGAAAGTTGGGGTAAAAATCGACCCACAGGGATTTTTCTCTAAGTTCTTATATAGCTAAAATTGGACACAGTGACACGGCCCTTTTGCTTAAATCCGACACGGCGACACAGTTAAAATTGTCGGTACCCATGTAGAGGCACAAATATCTGGCATTCAAATCTAAATGGCTGTGATCGTATGCGTCCTGAAATCAACCATTCTCAACACAGACTAGTTTAACCCTGACAGAAATAGACTTTTACCTCATCGGTAAATCCTGCAATTATGTGGCGTTTATATTGAAATCTACGCAGTGTTTACTGCGTTTCACAGACACGTAAAACTAGACATTTATTGATTTACATTTTTGTATGGGAGGTCGTTCCGTTATAACCACATGTTAACATCAGTTTCAATTTTTCTGACCAAAATGATATAAACATGTGTAAACATACGTAAATAAATTATTTTGCCACATACTTTCAACTTTCATGAACAGCTAGAGCTTGCTTTTGCTACCAAGGCCTAGCTTCGATTTCAAAGTTGATGTATGATTTAAGCTTATTACAGGCTTCGAGTCAAACCCCAAGCAAATGATGATCTCCATTTCGTTGTAACCTGTCTATACTAGCCATTTCCACTGACCATATATAATTGCCTATGCATACACATTTGCATACATGGTCACACATTAGCATTCCTCTGGTAACAATCTGATATAACACATTAATATAAATTGATTCAAACTTACACATACACACTTTGATAATGGACCATGAGAAGATTATTTTGATTCAAGTAGAATCACACAACCACCTGTATGTTTATAACATAGCCATGGTGTATGAAACAAGAGATGAGACACTTCAGAAAACTGTCCTAAAGAGTGCTTTTGTACCCTGTTTAGGTAGACTTAACCCATACAGCCTCGCCTGCTCTTATATATATACATAGAGATCATAACCCTTTTACCAAAGGCATCTGACAAAGCACTTCAGGAAAATTAACAAGGTATTAAGAAGATAAAACAGAGCGGTCGTATAACCTTGTAATAGTTGAGAGAACCGCTTGAGGCACAACTTTATAAAGAAAGAAAATCTTACCATCTACATATATATATTCAAAGTTATGATAGCTTGGAAAGACGATGGCTAATATTTAAGTACAAGACATAAGACATAGGTCATGTAAGAGCTAGGAAGTGTGGGCAGGCGGATGTCTGGGGGTTCGGATTGCCTCTATTTAGGAAAGAAATTCTTATGACAATGCAAGCCGCTGCACCCCTCACAAACAGTTACTCCCTGTTACTAGCATACAGGTGTTTACTAGAATCCCTCCCACCTTTGTCTTCTTAATTCTTACAAATGTTCCTGTTCAAACACATATCCAAAGCAGAAACAAGGACTATATAGTAACACTGCTTGAATATTTGCATTTAAATATGTTGTAAGGTACAGTTTAGACATTTTCAAGTTGAGTAAGCCACTTGAATGCCTTATTGGCTTTTGCGGGACATCCACATCGCATTACTGAACTAAAGCCACCTAACGTGTTCCTTTAGGTTTAAGGCTTTTTAAAGTTGCTTAAATGTATACCTTCATGCAGTGCAAGTGGATATAATCATTCAGTCAGACATGAGGCAAAGTCCTCATGAGACACATAAAATGTACCTACTTTACTACACTTTACTTACCCTGCACTGGGCCATACCTAAAACTCTATACTACATAGATATAAAACCCTTCATAAAGTCATTAATTTGTTACCCGAAAAGCAAAACAGATTTGATATGCATATATCGGTCACACAAAATTATCACAGAACATTTATTCTACATTTGCAACATTAAATATCATAGAGCTCACACATCAGCACTTATTGCTATATACAACGGTTGTACATAGATTAATATCTCATACACTTAAGGCTTGAGTTTTATATCGACCTATTACTCCTGATGTACTCGTTTAAGCAACTTATTTCCTATTTTTATTTACAAAGTATGAACAGATTATGTTGGGAAGAAGATATTTTAACCAGTCTTATCTCTGAACATGGAAATATTTAAATTTCTTAAACTTTGGGGTTTCTGGTATAATTGCAATTTATATGATATAATGGGGATTATGTTGAGTACATTGGAGTAAATTGATCGTGTCTAATGATATCATACTTCCTAACATTCATGTACAAAAATATAATACAGAAATATAATACAGTGTAATTGTTGCGTCGTAGCGGCGGCCTGAGTTCGGAGTCTTACTGACATAAAAATGTCCACCTTCACTCTTCAAACCAGTAAACTATCAAGAAATACTACTATAATCAAATATCCAACTAATAGAGCCTAAATATATTGGATGGCTCTTGGACTGGTTGAGGAAAATGTCACACTTGGAATTGAATCTGGTTTGGAAAGTCATCCTCAATCTTACTTCCCTGATACATATCTTGGAAGAAATGTGTGTGTGACAAATGGATAACCCTTCAAGGGTTGCATAATTATATAAGGCATTATGCTCATTTGTCCTCATGATACATGAATGCAGCCTTGGTGAGTAACTTGCTATCGGTTGGTTTCACTACCTAAAGGAGCAGCATGATACATCAATGATGTGCGAGCGAGTTAATTACCAGTGATGCATTTGTGCATCATAAATGGTGATACACAATAAGAACAAATAAACAATATGACAAGGCAAACATACAAATATAGTGTTTCAGAACAGGAATGTATACAAGATGGGATGTGTGAGGGCCCAGCCCTCTAATAATTGTGACACTTGCATTTCAATATCAATTGAAAATTATAGAATAGCGCTCAAATTTGCCTTTTCTACATCCCCACTTTCAAAGTAGCAGGTAATTCAACCTCATTAATAATGCTGTTGTAATGTGGAATGTACCAGTAAAATGATTAAAGATGTCTAATGGGCCTAGTAGGTACTAAACTTGTACCATCCTCAGGAGGAAATTAAACACCACAGGAGGGTCTTTCAGAACAGATTTGTCAGTCGTCATAATTCAATTTTCGTCAATATTGCAAAATTTGCAATTGACGAGAGCATTTGTATCTGGAAAAATGTGGTATTTGCTTTATTTTCTCTATAGATTTCAAAAGGAAATCTTCTGAAACACATTTTACTAGTGGTTATCAAACTCGTTTCGTCACGTCACCATTTGCCTACAACCAAGTCAGTTGTTCTGAAAGACCCTCCAGGAATCTCTACCACAAATCGGCAAGATGTGGTTTCCAGATTGGCCAATGCTATCCTGGGTAGTGTAAACAAGGACATCATTGTTCTATTACATCTTAATACTTAATTGATACAAGATGGACAATAGTGTCAATCAAATAACTGAAACAGTGCAATGGAAATGATACAATTTCTAATGAAAATATGGCTCATTTGGACTATGGCACATTATATATCAATCAAGTGAAAAAACATTAAACTGACCATGGTTTCTCAGCTTTTGGAATGCAATACTAGTTAATTCTAACACATCAAAGTACTGTTATTACACACAGTTAAAGAACCCATAATCAAGAAATGTTCAAAATGTCTTCAACAGAATTATTAAGCGCCATCGTAAAAGATGATAAGCTGGCTAGAATATGCACCGGGGCCAGAGAAAAGGTCTTCAAGGCAAGCCCATCTTAGTTGCAAAAAAGGGCTGACCCTGACATTTTTTCAATTTTGGATGATTCAATTTTCTTTCATATTAAACCTTTTCTTTTTATCAGGAAGAATAGGAAGGAAACATTATTATCTAAAGGGTCTTAATACTTGTCTCCAGGACTTGCCCTCTCAATGGCACCTTGGCAATAACCAAACAAATAGACAAACCCACCCACTTTTAAACCGTGTTGCCTGAAACAAACCTTTTCTCTTTGGCCTGATATGGATTCTGAAAGACCTTTGTACCCAAATTACAAAAGAAAAACTGTTAAATTCACAATTGGAAATGTGATTATGATTAATACATTCATGGAAATCTTGAGTTTAGTGTCGTCCGTTTTCTATGTCATCATGTTGTGTATCATTGTGTGAAGGATGCTGATTGGTCCAGCCAATGTTGTACGCGCCCCCGTGTTCCGGAGCGGCATGGTACGGCGGAGGAGGGCTCGCTGATGTCAAACCTCCGCTGTTAGATTCATAATATACATCTTCACCAGTATCAGTCACATAACTCTGAGAGGCCGGCACATCCGGCATGTGACCCAGCTTCTCATTGGCCGCATACACCGGTGACGTCATTGTGGACGACGCGAGAGACGAGAGCGAACCCGACATCTGGTCCCAGTGCCGGACTTTGTTCTTGCCAGGTCTGAACCCGAATCTGGTTGATGGAGGGTAGAGTTCCTTTTTATCACTAGCTTTTTCCTTTTCTTGCTTCATTCTGAAATTATAAACAGTTGTACAAAATCTGATTAGACACATATCATATTGCATAACATCCCCTTATAAATTTATAAATGCGATGAAGTTTAAATTTGAAAACTTTTTGATGTTTCTGCCATATCTTTGG
This sequence comes from Harmothoe impar, assembly GCA_947462335.1. Classification (NCBI taxonomy): domain Eukaryota; kingdom Metazoa; phylum Annelida; class Polychaeta; order Phyllodocida; family Polynoidae; genus Harmothoe; species Harmothoe impar. Next base: position 8,313,080 of record OX381711.1, on the reverse strand, counting down.
TAGATTTAGATAGAGATAAGTAATCCAAATGTAATGATATCTATTAATATAGCAAGTGTAATTACATCGAGTCATGTACCTTTGTAATGAAAGTAGGTTCTGTGAGTATGTCCTTTCTACACCCTTAATAAACATAATTTATTTAAGGTTTAAATATGACTTTATTGCCAAGAACACAATATAAACATGTGAAGATTGTGACAATTATGGGTCATACCTGAGAATTTAATACATAGAAATTGTTGACACATATTGGATGATGTTGACATTGTCCAACTTATCATCAAAATTTCCATTCTTAAGGAGTGAACTATTTGGGAATAATGTCGATGAAATATTCTCCTGAGATATGAAGTTATATCAGTATATTATGTATGAGTGAAGCAGTACCTAGAGGTCTCAAACACTAGTAACAGTTTAATTCTAAGCTCTTGCACTATTTACATGCATGTTCTTTATGAGGGATAAGCAAGGGGTAAGGATCTTTATGTTCTTCAAAGTGTCAAATCTTACTTTGTGGGTTAAGCATTCTCTGTTATAACTGGAGGTATTGTTATTTGCGCTTTCAATATCTGACGGTGTAAAATGATTCTCTATTAAACATTGGTGTTTGTGTTCGTATCATTGTTATCAAAAGGGTGGACTATATTGTACTGGTGGTTAGTTAGTTCTATATATGTCTATATTAGTATCGATAATATTCATGTGGTTGGTTATGTATCAGGCTTAACATGCTCTTATTTATCATGTTCTTACCAATATTATATTTAGATTACTATGCGTTGTTGATGTCTATAGATGCTACTTTTTGTTCCAGTGGTGGGGCAGTTGCCCTATAAGATCTTAAAAAGTTTTCAAGCAAGATGTCCGAAGATTAGTGATTTCAAATAATGTTTTTTCTATCAACAGATATCTAACTTTAGAAAAACACATACAACATACATGGACGATACAGATAGATACATAATTTCTATGTCAAGAGAGCTAATGTCTCACATACTGGAATAAGATTAAGTAAGGTACCAAGATAAAGTAGCCTACAGTTTCTAATGATATAGTATCTAATATTCAATTACAGATTCAGCAATGATATATACATGTAGCAGTACAGAAGAGTAAACCTAAACAATTTTATACTCACTTTAATAATTTTCTAACGACGATTACCAGAACTATGGCAAGTACTATAAATGCAAAAATAGCGCCGGCTGCGATCCCTATGACGACCTTGAAGCCGGTACTTTTCAGCTCACCAGAGAGCGCCACTCGTGAAATCTGCACGCCCATTGCCTTGAAAACAGAAAGAAGTTTGCATCAGAAAAAATTTGAATATTTTTGTTCAAGCGAATGGTTTGTGTTGTATTATAAACATTCATCTAATTCGGTCAATGATACTTCCTAGAGTGGTGATTTAAGGTAAAGGTATGTGTTATATTTGGCTCAGTTGAAAAAAATCTTTTTAAAAATTTGTCCATTAAATCTCAAACAGATATACAGGTCAGATAGCACATTAATCGAACCATTGCAATTAGTAACCAAGCATTTATGAATGTTAAGGCCTCCTTCGCATATAAAATGGACAAAGCTACTGAGGTGGATTCCCACGGGTGGCTCTTAACAAGGTATATTGCCATTTAATCCTTTCTCCACTAGATTTAATATACCCCAACAAACCCATAAGGATTGTTACATTTTTTATCTGTAAATGGGTGAATAATGGTATATATATATATGTACTTACAGATTCAATGACATCTTTATTATGGACTATCATGTCTCTGAGTTTGTGCTTGTTAAAGTAGATGGTTCTCTCCCGCGTCTCCTCCTTGGTGTCCCGCTTACTCCTCCGACCTGTCTTATCTAGGTCCCCACTTTGTGGCCCTCCACAAAGCGGCTCTAACGCTTCCGGTCGCAGCTTCACCAGGTACTTGGTTCTGCATGAACAGAAATATCTTATTACCGTAAAACCTCGCGTATAAGCCGCGGCTAGTACCCGAATCAGATCGCTGATGCGGCTTATATGATCAGCTCACAGTCCAGGTGCGGCTTACATACGAGTTTTTGCTCCCATAGTACAATACTAAAGTCACCATAACCAGATCGCTGGTGCAGCTTATAGGATCGGCCTAAACTCGGGGTGCGGCTTATACGCTAGTTAGGCTTATACGTGAGGTTTAACGGTAGTCTTTTTAGGTTTCAATATGATGTTACTGCGCCGTCGTGATTAGGCACCAGTTTCAAAAAAGCTCTGGTTTTGAAAAGGCCAGGGGTACAGAGGTTTTGAAAGGTTCCTTGAGTACTAATATAGATCTTGAATAAGTGCCTGTCTTGGGTTTAAAGGCTCGCCCAAATTGAAGAGCACCCCGTTTAACGTGAAAACGAGTTAACATGAGCAATCAATTTCATCTTTATTCATGAATAACACTATAAATCATAGATCTACACAATAACATTATAGAAGTACCTCTACATAAATCAAGAAATGTTGTGTTTATATGCTTACACAATCTCTCCGTCATTGTTCTCACTGTGACGTGGGTAGCCGCCGGCTATGTGACAGTCGCTCGGTAGGACAATGCGCAGGTTCTGTCTCTGTCTGGGGACAGGAATCTCATCCACATAGATCTCAGGCACTGCCAAGCTAGTTCTGTGAAATATCAAAGGAGACAAATTATTCATTATTTAAGGAGTATTCATAATAGAGAATTATCGTTTTGTCCACTGATTGAGAAGGGTTAAGGAATGGTCAAATAAATAATCACTGTGTGTGCCTAATACATATATTCTGCTGTGATACCTACAAAATCAATTTCCAATAGAACACAGATTATGTAGGGAAAGTAAAGAGTAGAATTGAAATAAAGGGTGATGAATAAAGACATGTCTCAATAAATTAATTTGAGTCTAACAGATACTAAAAAGATGAGAACCTTGTTGTTTTATCACTACCACCTGATTCACTACAGTTAGACTATATATAACACTAAAGGATCACTTGTTCAGGTATTAGGTATGTTATTTGTTCCTACATGTTGTTAGTGTACTAGAGCTAGTGTTACTCTAGTGTAGAATGTGTAAAGTACAGACATACAGGGGGTAGGCAGCAGGACTAGAGACTTGGTTAACAAGGGTATTGACAGGACAATCATATCAGCTGCATGTTTACTAACAACTGTTCCAACAAACTTGCAGGTATTGGTGACTTTTAAGATTCAACCAATTTAGACAATTTTAGATCTCAAGTAGTGTGTTGGAAGAAGGGAACAGCAAAGAAATACACTGATGAAGGAAACAAACCATTTAAAAAAAGTTGTCACATAACTATTGTCTTTCAGGTGCATAGAGATTAAGGTGGTGAACTTTGCAGACATTACCTCGCTGCAAACTAAATCTCAAGTGGAAGTCGCGCCATTCTTGTGTCATAACTTGAGGGATTTCAGGACGTCTCTGGTAAATTTATGGAATTTTTGTTGTCTCATATTCCTTGTTATTTCTTGTAGTGAAACTTGGGAATACACATCTTGACTCTACTCATAGAGTTTCATGTCACTAGGAAGGTTCACTATTCTTGATAAGCTCCCGTGTCTACCTTGTGTATACAGTTTGTGTTTTTCCCAGGAAATACACACATTTCTAACTTGTGTCATTTTTGAGTTCTGTTTTGAGGGTTCGCTTCATCTCAGGAAATATACCAATGTCTTAGTGTCCATGTATAGATACAGTGTTATGTTGTTTCACATAGAATCAGGCGTGCAGTATTTCAGGACAAAACGACACCATCGATACAAACATGCGGAAGTTCACACTCAGTTACTTTTCATACTTACACATTTGAGGTTCCACTTTATTCAGAAAAATATGCAATATTCTTATAACATTCTTACAAGACAATTATCAATAACTTGACTGTGTACAGCAATTCTCAATAGTGTGACTAGATGGGTCAATTATGAGATCCCTACACTACTTCTCTCTTGTGAAGCCAGTAATGAGTCTGTGCGCCCACGTTAAAATCCAAGGCGCAAACTCATGTTGCTAAGAAGATAATTCCCTGATAACTCAAGGCTAAATCAGTCCATGAAATCAACTGCATAATTATGATTCAAAATTCAGCAGAAAATACTTAAAGTAGAAAAAGAAGGAGGTATTAGTATTAATCTATTCATGTTAATAAATATAAATCTAATATTCTAAGATAAGTTTTCTAAGATAAAGAAATATGTAGATATATTGCTTATGTAGTCTAAAACACACTGTGCAGTCTATACAAAACCTGCCAGACATCGGCTATAGCCAGCAAAAAAATGGCCGGTCTAGCTTGTAAATCACACCATCATTAAGGTTTCCCCAGCATAAAACAGATAGCTGGAATATTTTCGGTACTGTTATTCAGTAGTTTTCATATTGAAATGGTTAATATGATTAAAACATTCCTATTCATTATCATTGTCAGTACAAGCACTTGCTGTATAATTTATTTTTAAATAGCAAGGTTGCACTGCGATATATCCGGGCCTGCAAAAATTGAGCCAGGCCTGCAAAGAAAATAATTTACAGGACCGAATGCATGGTGAATAGGTTTTTGTATAGACTGCACACTGTGGTACATAATATATGTCGGTGTTCAGTAGCATAGGAAGAGGGGGGTCCAGGGGGGCCCGGGCCCCCCCCCCCCCAATCACTAAAGAGGGGGGTATGAATATGTTTGGGCCCCCCCGAAAATTGGTCAAGCCCTGTAATATAATACACACAATATTCAATCCTTACCTCTCCCACATAGAAAAAAGCGGGGACATAGGGGGCTGGCACCCCAATCAGAACTAAAGGGGGATCAAATACTTATTTTCCATAAGATCTAATATAAGTGTACATCATGCATAAATTTCGATACTTAAAGTTGGTTGGAGTGCCCCCCCCCTTGCCCCCCCCATGAAGATTTGCTTCCTACGCCTCTGGTGTTACGACAACATGGCGGTTACTCACTTGTCCCTGGGTGGGGTGTCGTAGAGGTGGAGGCAGCACTCGCTGGGGTTGTCCAGGCAGAACTCATTCACCTGGTGGGACAGGAACATCAGCATGTCCATCTCCTCCTCAATCACCTGTGTGAGGAGGAAATTCAAATTTATCGACTGCCCCTCAAATGAAATAGGACGATGCACAGCAGTGTTGTATGTATGTTGGTTGTGTGACACCCCACTGATGTCACTTATAAATGTGATTGACCGCCATGATTTTCTTTCTCTTCATTATTTATTTCATACAAACATTTTACAATTTAATTTATTGACATGGTTATTACAGTCATGTTGTCATGAATGGAGCTTCTAACCTGTCGGTTCAATTCAACACACCTACATTGCCTCAACTCCAATGATTGATAGAGATAGTATTTCTTGACAAAAGTATGTTCTCAAAGACGGCTCAAAGCACTCAAAAAGTAAACTTTTCTCCAGACTCTTCCAAGTGACAGTCATAAAATAAGTGACAAGGAAGCGGGTCTTCTAGCTGGAGATAGAAGACCGACTTGGCATGTGCCAGCCCAAAACCCGACATTCAACAGCTCCAGATGCTATTTCTAGGATGGTAACCTGATAGGTTAGACAACTTTTGACTTGTTTATTTTATGATTGTCACTTCGACGAGTTTGGAGACAAGTTTACTTTTTGAGTGCTTTGTGCCGTCTTTGAGAACATACAGTGAGGGTTAAATAATATGACCTCATTACCTTTGACATATCCTCCTTGAGGAAACCAACTAACACTCCTTCCCGCCATTCTTCTGGGTTCTCTGTTGGTAGAAAATAGCATTGTTAGTATAACATTAACAACAATTATAAGGCAGTGACACTTTGACTTGCACAACTGAAAATCCTTCACTGAATTAAAAAGGAAATGATATAACGATTTATATGACAACATGGAATACCGTACCCATCCAGAGGCAGAGACAGGGTTTTAAATCCGTATCAGAGGAGTCAGTATTGGAAAATTCCTAGGAATGCAGACTATGCCACTATACTGAAATAGACACTGTTATTTCACAAGTTAAATTTAGGGCTGAATTTCACGAGGCCCCAGATTCAAAAGGTGAAAGAACCCTTTCAACAGGCTGAAACAAGTGTTTCAAATTATCAAATTCTGAGCCTAGAAAAGCCTTTTTCTACACCGTACAAATGTAAATACACCGCCATTGATGACATCATTGATAATGTCACAGGATCGTGAATTACGGTCATGGGTTATTTAACAGGTGGCCTTCCTTGGTTAAGTCAATAGCACTGCCATATTTCATAAAAAGGTCACCCCTGGCCTTAAGATTGAGATCTCCCCATGTATGTAACAGAACTTATACAGGCCAAATTAAAATATTCAAAAATTAGATCAGCCTACCTCTAGTGGAGGGTGTGCCCATGAGTGCGCATGTGTAGCAGCAGTTGTCTCCGATGTCCCGACGCTCACAGTCTGCGGCCGACTTGATGGTATTAGCGCACCAACTCACTCGGTCTCCGTACTCACAGCCTACATTAACAACGTTAATACATAATGTATACAGACTTGACACCAACTCACTCGGTCTCCGTACTCACACCCTACATTAACAACGTTAATACATAATGTATACAGACTTGATGGTATTAGCACCAACTCACTCGGTCTCCGTACTCACACCCTACAGTAACAACGTTAATACATAATGTATACAGTAACAACGTTAATACATAATGTATACAGTAACAACGTTAATACATAATGTATACAGACTTGATGGTATTAGCACCAACTCACTCGGTCTCCGTACTCACACCCTACAGTAACAATGTTAATACATAATGTATGCAGACTTGATGGTATTAGCACCAACTCACTCGGTCTCCGTACTCACAGCCTACATTAACAACGTGAATACATAATGTATACAGACTTGACACCAACTCACTCGGTCTCCGTACTCACACCCTACATTAACAACGTTAATACATAATGTATACAGACTTGATGGTATTAGCACCAACTCACTCAGTCTCCGTACTCACACCCTACATGAAAGTGACATGGTCCGATTTTTTTCATATTTTAAATCTTGCTTAAAGGTGTTTCAAATGTTAGTACTATATCATTTTTGAGGATGGGGCCAAATAAAATGTCATCTATTGGCAATAAGAGCCTAATTAGATGTTCAGATGTGGCCCAAGTATAGCGTTTAACAGTGTATTCTCAATGGGGGAATTATAGAGTACACTCCAAAAATAGTAAATTGAGCCACAATCTGATGATTAGTTGAATTCTAAGCTGAATTCTAGGGAATGAGATTAAATAAAGTAGCTAGCAGATGAAGTGTGGCCATAGTAAGCATTCTGATACATTTTTAACAAAATTTACTTTTGAGCCCTAATCATCGGACCATGTCACTTTAACAATGTTAATACATAATGTATACAGACTTGATGGTATTAGCACCAACTCATCCGGTCTCCGTACTCACACCCTACATTAACAAAGTTAATACATAATGTATACAGACGTGATGGTATTAGCACCAACTCACTCGGTCTCCGTACTCACACCCTACAGTAACAACATTAATACATAATGTATACAGACTTGACACCAACTCACTCGGTCTCCATACTCACAGCCTACATTAACAACATTAATACATAATGTATACAGACTAGATGGTATTAGCACCAACTCACCCGGTCTCCGTACTCACACCCTACATTAACAACGTTAATACATAATGTATACAGACTTGACACCAACTCACTCGGTCTCCGTACTCACACCCTACATTAACAACGTTAATACATAATGTATACAGACTTGACACCAACTCACTCGGTCTCCGTACTCACACCCTACATTAATAACGTCAATACATAATGTATGCAGACTTGACACCAACTCACTCGGTCTCCGTACTCACACCCTACATTAACAATGTTAATACATAATGTATACAGACTAGATGGTATTAGCACCAACTCACTCGGTCTCCGTACTCACACCCTACAGTAACAACGTTAATACATAATGTATACAGACTTGATGGTATTAGCACCAACTCAATCAGTCTCCATACTCACACCCTACATTAACAACGTTAATACATAATGTATACAGACTTGACACCAACTCATTCGGTCTCCGTACTCACACCCTACATTAACAACGTTAATACATAATGTATACAGACTTGACACCAACTCATTCGGTCTCCGTACTCACACCCTACATTAACAACGTTAATACATAATGTATACAGACTTGACACCAACTCACTCGGTCTCCGTACTCACACCCTACATTAACAACGTTAATACATAATGTATACAGACTTGACACCAACTCACTCGGTCTCCGTACTCACACCCTACATTAACAACGTTAATACATAATGTATGCAGACTTGATGGTATTAGCACCAACTCACTCAGTCTCCATACTCACACCCTACATTAACAACGTTAATACATAATGTATACAGACTTGATGGTATTAGCGCCAACTCACACGGTCTCCGTACTCACACCCTACATTAACAACGTTAATACATAATGTATACAGACTTGATGGTATTAGCGCCAACTCACTCGGTCTCCATACTCACACCCTACAGTAACAACCTTAATACATAATGTATACAGACTTGATGGTATTAGCGCCAACTCACACGGTCTCCATACTCACACCCTACATTGATAAGGTTAATACATATAGACAGAGGTCCACAATGATCTGTCTGAATGACAGGTTTCTCCAATTGCCTTGGATCGAGGCGGAGCCGAGTGTGATACGATTCAAGGTACCACAAGTGGAGAAACCAGGAATTCAGACTGATCAGAGTGGATCTCAGTGTTTATTTCATGTAATTATTGATAGTATACTTGAAATTTCAGCTTTTGCAGATTACAGATTACAGAAATTACAGATTTCTCTTAGTGATATCGTAAAGTCTAGTAAAATCCTGTATCATTATGGCTTGTCAAGATGGTAACAGAAAGAACTGGTCACCGAAATAAACATCAGAGTTTTGCTTAAAGATGGCATGTCAGCTACATTTTGGTGACTTTTGACAAATGCTATATCATTATTGTAAACATATGAAATTAGCACAAGCAGGGCCATAATCTTTACTGTTGGTCGAAAGTAAAACTCCTTATGTGTTGATACTCCATGGCTCAGTGCATTCTCTATTAGGTAAGTTCCCCTTATGACTCAGTGAGGTGAATAAGTTACTTATCTCGAAAATGTACTTATAGACAAATATCTTGCAAATGTTCAGTACTGTGTATCAACGAAAATGATAATGGAACCCATGGTATCCCATTTGAGGAAAAAGTTTGGGAAGTGTATTAGCTGAAATGCCATCTTTAAATACCAGGTTTCATGCAGTGTTGAACTCTGAACTTACCCCTGAATCCTAGGTAGAACTTGAGACAAGTTCTGCAGCAGACATCCTTGTCGGCATAGCAGTGCAGGGCCTTGATGGATGTACACCAGCCCACCGAGTCCGCAATGCAGCCTGCAACAGAAGCAAACAGTATCTGTACCAGGTCACAATCCCTAATACAACCTACAACAGAAGCAAACAGTATCTCTACCAGGTCAGAGTTCCTAATGCAGCCTGCAACAGAAGCAAACAGTATCTGTACCAGGTCACAGAGTCCCTAATGCAGCCTGCAACAGAAGCAAACAGTATCTGCACCAGGTCACAGATCCCCAATACAGCCTGCAACAGAAGCAAACAGTATCTGTACCAGGTCACAGAGTCCCCAATGCAGCCTGCAACAGAAGCAAACAGTATCTGCACCAGGTCACAGAGTCCCTAATGCAGCCTGCAACAGAAGCAAACAGTATCTGCACCAGGTCACAGATCCCCAATACAACCTGCAACAGAAGCAAACAGTATCTGTACCAGGTCACAGATCCCCAATACAGCCTGCAACAGAAGCAAACAGTATCTGTACCAGGTCACAGAGTCCCTAATGCAGCCTGCAACAGAAGCAAACAGTATCTGCACCAGGTCACAGATCCCCAATACAGCCTGCAACAGAAGCAAACAGTATCTGTACCAGGTCACAGAGTCCCTAATGCAGCCTGCAACAGAAGCAAACAGTATCTGTACCAAGTCATGCAGTCCCTAATGCAACCTCTAACAGACGCAAACAGTATCTATACCAGGTCACAGAGTCCCTAATGCAGCCTGCAACAGAAGCAAACAGTATCTGTACCAAGTCACAGAGTCCCCAATACAACCTCTATTTTGAGAGAATACTGTGGCGAGTATTGTAGGAATGATGGGGACGCTGTTAAAATGGCCAGTGTAGACACCAAATGGCAGTTCAGGATTGGAACTCGAAGACTATAGACCTAGGTAATAGCGAGGTTTAGATATGCCTACTTGTCATGTGTATCGCAACTTCTAGCCCATCTTCCAGTATCGCTGTAGACGTACACGTTGCCATACACGTTGTGATCTAAACATCGCTATTAGCTGGTGCGGCTGGACATATCCCCGGTAACAAAGTGATCTTTAATTATACTTGACTGTGTTCTGTTTTTCGGTATGGTTTGCGATGAGCGCTACAATACATACCTTCATCCTCAGGCTCGGGTGTTGGTGTGGTGGTCGGTACCGGGGCTGTGACCTTGACCTGCTTGCCGCATGTCTCACAGCAGAGGTCCCTGATCTGGGCGTCAGTACAGTCCAGGCCCTCACACACCGGCGTCTTGTCACCATACTCACAGCCTAACAAGGAAAATAATGATTTTCATTAAATTTTATTTTTGAAAATATATATTTAACATTATCAAATGTTTTTGTTCTGTTTTGTTGAAGGATTAAGTTAGCAAGCGTGTGACAAGTGTTAATAATTACCAATCCTATTTTAGTTGTTCCCTTTTTCCTTTTAAAATGATTTATCCCATTGACCCAATTTAACAGATTTTGGGAAATCATTCTACATTGCCTTTATTCACCTGTTAGACTAAAGTTTGATATGAACATATTTCAATCAGAATGTTAAGCATGCCTTAAGTGTAATATTTAAAATTAATTGTATGTATTACTAATGACAAAATTGAAAATCAATATTGTGAAAATTAAGCATCTCTTAACTTAATTACCAAAATTCCTCATTTCATTACTACAAGCATATCATGCAGGAGCTGTTGTGATCAAACAAAAAGTGAACACTTTAAGCTGAAGCAAAGATTGAGGTTTTTGCAGAAACACTCTTTGTGAATCTAGCACTAGATAGCAATCTCTAGGACTTGTAAAGTGCACAAAATTAGCAAAAATGTGAACTAATATTTTAACCATTACTGTATTCAACAGAATTAGTGCACGGCCAGCTATTATGAAAATTATAAACCTTTTTCTAGAAGTTAAGTGTCCCATTGGGCCCAGAAATTGAGATATCTTGGGTTATCGTCATTTAGAATTCAACCAAAAAAAGTGGGATATATAATGTTTTTTGGAATATGCGCTAATAATGTTGAATAATAAAAATCCGAAGCAGTACATATGCAGGGAGTTAAAGATACAGTCAGGTATAAATAGACGGGCAGTGCTTCATTATTGCATGGTCAGACTAGTCAGACAGAGAACCATAATCTTGTTTTATGCCCATGCTCCACTTGTACAACTTTACAGGCAATGAAAATGATTCAAACTAGCTTGAATATTGCATCATCATCATTCACAAAATTGCTGTGTTGCCTTCAATATCTCAAAAGTGCAGTTTGGGCATTGGATACACTGTCTTATATTAGCCTTGACTGCACGTTGGTTTCGGAACTGGTTCATTGCAATCCCAATGAACATGGAATCCTCTTTAGCCAACAGAGAATAAAAGTTAAGGCATCATGCCATTGGTAAAGGTTAGAAATCTACCACAGAATGGTATTTGTTCTCAAAAGCAAGTAGGATTATCCATTTTATTCCATCTCCGATGTTGGTGAAATACTGTTTGAGACAATTATGTGTGTATGTATCAATACGCAATCCAACTAGAAGATAGTTCATTGAGTTTGAAACTAAACTCTACTTGGATCAAAACTGAACCAAATGGATAACATCTTAAAAATTCCCACAATGTATGATGCCTTAAGCTCATCTTTAATCCTGGTGAGTAACTCGCCTGGTGATTAACTCGCCAACACTGCATCATTTCGCTGCATGATCCGTTCACTGCATCAATCATCCAATTTAAGCAATTTTTAACATGAATCTTATTAACGGCCTTCTTCGAGCAGCTCAAATCTGACTTTCTTTAAAAAAAACTACCTAGAGCTGCTAAAAGAAGGTGATCAATCAACTTTAATTTTTGCTTAAAGTTGCCAAAATTGGATGGCTCATGCAGTGCACACCCCCTATTATCAACCTAACCTGCGAGTTACTCGCCAGTATTCATGCATTGTGACAACAAAAGTGCAAAGCGCAGTTAAGCACCAAACTGCCCTTAAAGGGTAGGTAACACTGATAAAGGATGGAATAACATTGTGACATAGAACAGGAGAAGCTCTGGGTTTCACAGGCTTAAACTGAGCAGGATGCTAATATACTATAAGTAAATGCCTCTATATAGCACAAGGTACGGCAGAGCTAGACACCCATCATCTTTAAACCCTTGATGATCCTACTTTGGTCATAGACAGTAGCGCCCTCTAGGTTGCACAAACTGCCAAGTCCACCTTTATCTTTCAACTTCAGACGCTGCCTTCAGTAGAACCATTTAGGTTTGAAAAATGATGGGAGTCTATGTGTGTTGTACCTTATGGTATTCACAGACACCTACTACAAGTAGTTAAAGGGGCAATATCACCACTCACACTTAACCACATAGTAGATAGAACAGTACTAGAAATGTGAATGGGATACACTTGGTGATCATGCCACTTTAAGCATGCTGCCCAGTTTCATCCTGTGCTTGGTACAGAGGTCTGTGGAGGGGTTCACAGCGGTTGACAAAGGGAGAACTGGTGGCTCCACCTAAAGGCTCTAACCTGCAACACCCGTGCTGTACAGGCTGTCACAAGTGTCACAGCAGGTATCTGAGAACTTGTAACACTCGTATGCGGCAAGGTCGCTGGAGCACCACTCTGCATGGTCCCCATACGCACATCCTTAAGGATGAAGCGTACGGCAGGAAAAATAGAAAACCCCAAATATTTGAAATTTGAAATAAAGTACATTTATAATGTCCTCTCACTTAATTTTGATGTGCACTGTGACATCTTTGACAATGGAAATCTCAAAATCAGAAACTAAGTATACAATGTCCTTTCACGTCAATTTTGATGTGCATCTTTGAAAATAGAAAGCTCCAAATTTGAAATAAAGTATATAAAACTGACTTTTCAGTTTCAAATTTCATATGCATTTTCTTTGCATTGTAATAGATAGAATAGCAGACTCCAAATTTGAAATAAAGTAATTATATACTGACTTTTCAGTTCAATTTTAACATGGATTATTTTTCTGACATTGTGACAGCTTTATCTCACTATGTGAATATCATATTGTATCCCCCACCCTCTTATGCCTTACATCATCATGCAGTTTGAAACAAGGTCTCACACTGCTAATTCGCAACTTATAGTAATAGGATATAAAGGATGATGCATCTGAGAATTCATATTAGTAGGATTTACCTATTTCTTTTAGAGCATGAATGCTTGCAGGATTCCCAATTCCTGCAGCACATAGTATATGTTACTTGAGATTGTCCTAATTTTAAATGTAGTAGCTTTGTTGACAGTTAACATGATAATATGGTCCTCATCGAAGTAATATAATGTATAAGAGTTTTCAAATCACTGCTAATCAGTTTTTCTCAATTTAAAGAAATAAAAATAACTGAATAAGCCTCAAAGTTGAAAGCATAATTTATGAAAATGCGAGAAATGATGGACTACAAAATCAAACTATTGTCTAACATTGCTTGAAAATCTAACAATTACAGGTTACTGGAAATGTACTATATCTACTATATATATCTAGCGCAAGTAGTCCACTGCACTAGCTATCAGCTGACTATAACCACTGACTAACTCACCTCCACTATATAAAAAGCTACTTTGTTAACCAATCAAAAACTACTTTAAGGCTAACTTCAGTGTAAACTATAATGCTTAGTACATGGGTAGGGTATACTTTAGTACATCAGAGAAAGAGCCTCACCTTGTTTGTTTTCCTTCTTGTCCTGACAGGTCTTGCAGCACGTCTCGCTTGTCGATGCTGCGTAACATTCGCGGTGATGAATGTCTTCACACCAACTTGCGGTATCCTCTCTGCAGGCTGCAGCATAGGGAGTTGAACAATAAAGCCTCCAGTTATTATGGGTTGTATGTTTGTGAAAATTGCTTTTCTCTTTATTGGCTTTATACATGAAATAAGTATGATTAGACATTTATAAATAATAATTTATAAAGGTTATCAAAAATATACAGGTGGTTTTCTTTTGTCTAGGAGACAAGAGAATTGTATCCTGAAAGATTAAAGGTGGGAGAATTGAGCCACCTTCTTTGGAGGTTTAAAAGCAACATTTGTCACCTTAATGCAAGAGTATAGTGCTGAGATTGTGCTGGTCTAGAATAACAACTTCCAAGGAGTCCACATAGATATGAGAAAACAACATTGGCATGTCACTCATCCCCAGTAAACAAAGAAAAAACGTTATACAACATTTTATAACGTTATATGACGTTATATAATTTTTCTCTAAGGCTCCTTGCTATGGCATAACGTTATATAATTTTTTTTGACATTATTTTGACGTAAAATAATAATAGCGGGGATTCATGTATCGTCGCAACAAAGGGGCACAATGCATTAAAGCATTACATGAACTAGACAGGGTAAGAATGAAGAAAGCATTGTATACTTACGTGGTGGAGGGTTGAGGCCGGGTGTCTGGGCGTCCTTACACAGCAGACAGCAGTCGTTGCGGATCCCCTCCTCAGAACAACGCTCCGGGTTCAGCTTGGAGCACCACGTGAACCGGTCTCCATAACGACATTCTGTACGGGAATGGTGAACAGTCTCATTTAGACAAACTGTGAAAGTACTTATTTTTACTATGTAAATTTTCACAGTAGAGTGAATATCGGCAATTTTGCGGGTATTTATTTCTTACTTAAGCATATAACAATTTTGCGGATTTTTCATTTTCGCGAAAATCGCGTAAATATATACCCAGCAAAATAAAGTACTTTCACAGTAACAATGCTGAACATAATTTAATGACTCTATGCAGAATGTTCCTTCTGTACACTTATTATTGTTTACTTTGCTTTCATTAGTTGTACTAAGTTACTTTGAAAGATTACGCCTTTTAGTACTTGAGCATTAAGGTTCAAATTCCAAAATGTTCACAAACTGCCAAGTGAGGAGGGATGAAAATGACTAAACTGTCTAAATTGTTCTAGGAGACATCATCACTGGGTGCATGAACACTCATGGGACCACTCATAGGACCCCTCATGATATGCAAAACCATATACATTATACATTTACCCATGAACCTGCTGTACATGTTGAGCAATGTGCACGTTCACCGGAATAATTTTTAACGACTCGTATAATGGTACTGCAAAAGACGTATGAGCACCTACCTTTGTCGTTAGAGATGAGTCGTTTCTGGCAGGTAGCGCAGCAGGTGTGTTCAGATGAGTAACAGTAGCTGGACGGTATCGTCGGGCACCAGGACGCTGAGTCACCATCAGGACACTCTGAAGGTCAAGGACATTCAAGGTCATCTACAGATCTATTATGGTCACTCACTATTATGTTATTCGATCAAGGTAAACAAACTAATGTCAATCAGAGTCAATCAAGTGCAATTGAGGTGAACTACAGTTCATATGTGTTGCTAAGGAGTACTACAGACACAGTGACAAATGTGCTTCTCTCTCTATATATATAAGTACAACATATTATCTGAAAGTCCTCTGTATGTGAGAGTGTGATACATACAGCTACTTTATAGCTTGTGAATGGAAACATAAATCTATCTATAGTGGTAGGAAAGTTTACAATCATGAATAAGTATGTCAGTTATTTGTACCCACATTAGATGTGATACAAATAGAGTGAATGGATAAAATGATGAATAGATCTCTATGAAGGTTTCTGAGTGGTTATTTGGTTGACGTCTGCAGTTTCTGCAGTTTTGCAGTGCCTATCGCATGAATGACATTTGGGATTTACTCTTGTACTATAGATGTTCCCACTATATATGGGACCCAAACTTAAAGTTTCCCCTGTATGTTTTGAAGAGTCATTGATAACTTTGCAACCCCTCAACCTACAATAGTGATCCAGGTATCAGGTTAAAGCTAAGGTAAAAAGCTAAATAATCCAGGCATTGTCACTCCCATAATTTGAAAATCATGTGACCGGTTGCCATGGAAACCATGACAATTTTTTCTAAAATTTGTTTTTTTTATCTACCTTTCATCACTCTGACTGCCATTACAGGATAACTAATCACATTGTGCACATGGGAAGTTCGCAGATTGGGTAAAACTAAATTCCACTTCTTTTGAGCCTATTTTGATAACTCTAACACCCTTATTTTGGAAATTACGAACCTCTGAACAGATTCTCAGAATGAGGCAAAACAAGCTTTATGCCTGCCATTGGACAGAATATGTGAGAATCTCTTGAACTGGTATGCTCAGAGACCCAATATAAGGTGCAAACCCAAGCTTGTAATTGGAGCTATAATCCTAAAGGGGGGGGGGGACTAGTGGGGAGGTTAGTAGGGCCTTGTATTGGCAGCCAAAATAAAGTTTTTGTCATCCCACTGTGTTCTGCTATAGGGAATCTGACCATTGGCTCTACGGAACAGCCTTTCAAGAGTTAAGTGGTGCCTTCTTGCAAAAAGTGCTAAAAGATGGGTAACTAATTGTTACATTTTGCCTTCTAACTCAAGCAATATTAGCCCATTTTCTCAACTTAAAACAGTTTTGGAAAGCCAAGACAGTCTTCTTCTTTAAGTTATATAATTGAGAACTCTGTGTCTGATGCTTATAGTCTTAATATTCTGTCTGGAGCACATATGATGCTTCAGAAACTTACAAATCTGACAGCATATAGGCCTGTGCAGGTCAAAATAGCCCCCATTTTAGGCTGTTCCACCCCCATTTTAGGCTGTTCCAATCACCCACTTAGCTATAAAAATCAGAATTTGTCCACATTTTTAATCTATTATGCTTAGGAATGATGTGCAGGGCTTCTACTGTATGATCAAAAAAAGAAATGACTGGCAAAAACTCATCCAAACTGATAATTCCCTTCAGTGAATACACCTTGATTGTTGAGTCCCATATATGGTGGGAACATCTATAGCCACACATGGTTTTAAACAAATATTTTTGGTCAATCTTTGTCTAAATGACTATTAATGTTAACCATGGATATGTGATTCACTGTAGATCAGAGGCAAATGTAGGGAGTCCTATAGGCATGGACAGCCGCCCCGCCCCCTTTTTTTTATGGAAAATAATAATTGTCAAATGATAATTAATGTGCCGCGACTCACGGCGCTACAGTTTCCGATATACAAACACTTTGGTGTTTATTGGATTTTCCACTTTTCAAATGTGACCCTGTGTATACTGACCTATGGCCGACACGGTGACTTGGGGGACCGGTGAGGCGGTAGTGGTGGTGGATGTACTGGTGGAGGTGGTGGTACTGGGGGTACTACTAGTAGTGGAGGGATCTAAGACACAGCCAAGCCAAAAACAAAAAGGTTGCCACACATGCAATATAGTGATCGGGGGATAAAGCAGTGCTTAACGCCACGCGAAAAAATAAACTAGTTTCTCATCACAATGCATGTCTTTTAAGGAATCTTTGTTTTAATTTTTTGCCAATTTCTTATGGAAAACATGACTAAAAAAGGCAAAATATTCCCAAATATGGTATTGAATCAAAGCAGTCTTTTAAATGCAATGGACTAAAGATAATATTCAAAACATTTGTCAGTTTTCTATATTTACAAAATTTGAATTTAGTTCAATAAGATTCTACAGTTCCCTACACTTTTGGTCCCCAGTGTGATAGAAAGAGAAGCACCCTGGTAATAAATTGAATAGCTTGGTGATGAGAAACATGTGGTTTTCTTCAGAGTGGCCTAAGGTATACACATAGCCAGCGTGAAGACGTTTATATGTATATTTGAATTAATTTGACAAAAAGACACATGGGAACATGTAAATGTGATAGGTATAAAAAGGAGATTTGAAATTGAATGGAGTAGATAGATTAAGTACACAGAGAGCATTATGATATGGGGTAAAGCAATAGAGAGACCCAAGACTTCCTAGAAATTACCAGAAAGTATTTGAAAAAGAGACATTTATACCTCCTAACCATTGGTAATAGAAAGAAATGTCACATGTGATTTACAAAATTATAGAGATGAAAGTAAAAATATTCACAAAAATCAAAAGACAATTACAAGACTTGCACAATAATTTACAGCCATTCCAAACCATACTTAATTACACTTTAAGCCTATATACTTGTCCCCTAACCAGCTGTTTGGGAATACATTGAGTTTGTATAATTGAGGTATAGACAATGTGTGATGACCAACCTGCAGTGGCCCCAGGTTTAGGGGTTGTTGTTGTGGTTGTTGTTGTTGTTGCTGCTGTTGTTGTAGTTGTTGTTGTTGTAGACTTGTAGTCTGTTAAAAGAACAATATAGCATATTACAATATGGAGAAGTGTTGTGGTTTACCCTGAATTACTCGGCATGGATACATTTACGCATTGAATCAACCCATCAAGAGTGTGCCAGCCAGGTACGATCGGGCTGATGCAGGAATGGAGCCCCGGCAAGTCTATAATGCAGGGTTTCATTAATTTAGAATGCACACAATTATATGTGGCATAAAAACATATGGCTGTGTCTCATGAGTTCAGGCAATTATGAACATCTTTGACTGGGTTACATCTTTGACCGAGTGCTGTCTTTGACAAGCCACCATAAAAAAAAAGATTGAAGTAAAATAAATTTCTTCTTTCATACGTATGGAATGACATAAAGAAAATGGCGGTGGTTATATCGTCTTATACCTGCCCATAATAAACCATTTTCTGTCAGGAAGCACCTAGTCAAAGATGGCACTGAAAATGATGGTATCTAGTCAAAGACACTCACATTGGCCCGATGTCATGAGAAACAATTTTGATTGCCTACATTTTCACAAATTTACTTAAAGGTTCAATTTCATTTGTGTCTAAATTTGTGAATTTTGGAATATGGTAGTTGTATACATATATTCGATAAGTATCTTCACTGTACAGATTTTCATGGATTATCATTTCAACAAAATTAACGAAATCATCTACAGTGCAAAATGAAGTATGTTAACAGCATGTTCTAGGTTTGATAACTTTTACTACTTATTCAATATTATTTAACCCAGTCTAATACTTTTTAAAAAAAGTATAAAACTATATGAGTAACACCATGGTGACTTACTAGCACATGTGTGGCAGCACTTCTCCCTGATGTCTGCCTCGTCACAGCGGCCGCTCTCACTGCGACACCACTTGTACTGGTCCCCGTAGCGGCACTCTGAGGGATGGTAGAGAAATAGTAGAGGTTAAGGAATCATTACTTAGGCATACTTTGTGGCATAGCACCTCAAATTACTGTAAACATATTTTATTTCACGCTGTACATATTCCCGCCGATTTACAGAGTGAAAATTTATCCAATATAGCTATATACCGTAAAACCTCGCGTATAAGCCGCGGCTTGTACGCGCATCAGACTAAGCTTTCTTTTGATACCAAACATGCCTATATAGGGTGCGGCTTATACGAGAGTTATTATAAGTATACTACAGTACCAAATTAACAATTCTCAGATGGCCTCTGCGGCTTATAGGATCGCACCAAACTCGGGGTGCGGCTTATGCGCGAGTTAGGCTTATACGTGAGGTTTTATCAGCGAATTTAAATCCCAGCGAAATTGTATTTTGAAGCAAATCCGCGAAAATTTGTACCAGCAAAATTATATACGTTTACAGCAGCAATGAATCGAATCTGATCCAGACATAGCATTGTGGTGCACTGTTTTTAATCAGGGAAACAGACACTTGTATATACGTGCAAATCATTTCATTTCAGGGAAAATTAGGGGCTTTAGAACTGTTCATACAAATGTTCATCTAGGTCTACACATTTGCACAGTAGCCCTAAACTTTGATTCTGATTTATGCATCCAGATACAAAATGACTGCCTCATAAAAACTAAAAACAATTGGCTTAAGAAGAAGAGGTCCTCATGATGTACCAAAGCAGCCTAAATATCTAGTCTCTGCGCAATGCTTGCTGTTAACCTCTGCCTATAGGAATCTGGAGCTATACCCTTTGGGTCCGCCATTTTATATTTCGCTGTTTGTGGTTAAAGACATCCTACTATGGGTGCAAATTGGGGACAAACAGGGGACAGGCTAGTAACAGTCTTATCAGCTCTTATCGATGCTGGTTGCCGCAACCAGCTCCAGTCCCGACTAGGCCCTACAGGGTATAGCTCCAGATGCCTATAGAGACAACTGTTAAGATACAGTTGTTATTGTCGTTTACGGTCCGATTGCTAACCGGGTCGCTGTGACCCGGTTCGGTCGTCTTCCTCCCGTCTGACTGGTTAATGCACCGTCACCTGGACTGACTCACATACACCGGGGGGAGGAGGGGAGGAGGGGGGGGGTGACCCAGGTAAGCCTCCACGTGGCCGGTATATATACATACAGGTCATACAGAGTACCAACAGTCTAGACTATCCTGTATTCTGGAATTATCTGGTTTATGCATACTGACTGACTGAAACACATCATTGTGCAAAAACAGGTTGGATTAGGGCTTGCTGATCTTTTTTCATCAGTGTCTTTATAACATTTAGATATAGACTCTAATACAGTTATTATTACTAGCAATTCCTCAAAATCAGCTGATCAGCTGATCATGGCGGTTTTATGTTAGTGGGTATCATTCTAAAATACACAAATATTGAGAGGATTATGCACATTTATTGGCCTGTGGCTCTAAAAGGATTAACGCTGCAAGTTAGGCTACTTGCCAGGACGGCATGCATGCATCTTGATGACAAAAGGGCAATTTACATTACTATGTACACCATGAAGGTTGTAAGGTAGGTTACTGGACAGGGCTGCATGCATGCATCATGTACATCTGTCTGGATACAAAACAAAACAGTTAGGGCATTTCATGGCTCCAGAATAAAGATATTTACAAATTAAAAAGACACATTAAAGCAACATCCTACCCTTAACAATTTAAGGATGTCATTATGCATTAATGCATCAATTATGCATTAATGCATCATGCCGGTGGTCGCCCTGGCAAGTAATTCGTCAGTGCTGCATTCAAGCATCACGGCGACCCTATTGGTTGAGACACTACCAGAGGGTCAGCATGATGCATCAATGCACCACCGGTGTGCCCTTACAGGATTATCCCTCACCTTGGTCATGTTTAGGACACATGTTGTCCTGTACCACCCTCCTCCTCCTGCCCCTGTCCGGCAGTAAGGTCCTCCTGTACCCTAACCTGCTACACACGCCGGCATGGTTCACAATCTGACCCTCAGCCTCCAGGGTGCCCCACATGGACACATACAGCAGCACCAGTAGTGTTAAAGCTATACTCCAGGTTGTACATCCTCCCATGGTGTTATAGCACTTGTTGTTCCACTGGTAGCCGGCTCGGCTATGACCTAGTGTGGCTTGTATGTATATAGACTGCTGTTAGGACGTTGAGGG
Organism: Harmothoe impar; assembly: GCA_947462335.1. Classification (NCBI taxonomy): domain Eukaryota; kingdom Metazoa; phylum Annelida; class Polychaeta; order Phyllodocida; family Polynoidae; genus Harmothoe; species Harmothoe impar. Next base: position 8,291,269 of record OX381711.1, on the reverse strand, counting down.
GGAGGAGCCCTCCCTCCTGTGCTTCCCTCCCCTAACCCCTCCTCCCCTTCCCCTGCCCCATTGACTGGTGACCTGGACACGGTCTGCTAGTCAGGAACTGTGACGTCAGCTGGTGGAGACCCCTGGTGAGTGGTAGGGGAACTAAGGGAGATTCAGGTTCTGGTGGTGTCACCTAGGTGATCGTTGCAGAGCTAGACAGAGGCTGGCTTGTTATAGGTAACGTTAACAGTTAGTAGATATCATTTGTATGGAAGGCCGGAGCGCCATCGTCTTTGCCATTTGCCAATTGCCATTTGCCAATTGCCAATTGCTATTTGGCGGCCATTTTTGTTCTCGGACATCAGATGCTCGGACATTAGGGTACTCGGACCTTCAATATGTGCTCGGACATTTAATAGGTATAAGCTAATAAAGGAAGTGTTAGTAGTATAGTATGTATCGGAACGGGACTATAGTTAAGTACTGTTTATTACTCAATCGACATGCAGCCAATCAGAGGCCTCCATTTGACCGGAAGTGACGTCACATGCCCATATATGGGCATACCGGAAGTGACGTCACGTGACCTTGACCTAGTTAGAGGTCAAGGTCATGACTCAGCCAATCAGAGGCTTCCATTTGACCGGAAGTGACGTCACACGCCCATATAAGGGCATACCGGAAGTGACGTCATGTGACGTCACACGCCCATATAAGGGCATACCGGAAGTGACGTCATGTGACCTTCACATGTACATATAAGGGCATACCGGAAGTGACGTCAAGTGACTTTGACTTAGTTAGAGGCTTCTGATTGGCTGGTACACCGGAAGTGACCCATTTATGCAAATGAGGGGCCTACTTCTGGTCAAATGGAGACCTCTGATTGGTTGGGTCATGAAGAAATGTGTCTCTTAATTTAATTTTGTTTAGGAAGTGATCGATTTTAGGATCACGCGACCGGAAGTGACCTGATGAGTCACGTGACTAGAAGTGACGACGACACATACCTTAATTAGACGATTCAGCAGCGACCGGAGGAAGTGTCACTTTAAGAGGACACGCTAGTTAATTGTTATAATTGTTTTACTTACTAATAAAAGAAGACGTATGAAAATAAACACAACAATAATTTTATTTTATTTTTTTATTTTCTTTTTTTTCAATTCTAATAACACTCTATTTTTGAAAAGATGCGCTCAATCAATCAATAACACACTTTTTCATATTTTAAAGGACTCGTTGTCACACCGTTAGAATGCACGCGACGCTTATAATACAAGTAGCGCACGTCATCTTTCTCTATGGTGTAAGTGGCCATTTTTGGTTCGTACCACTTTTGAAATTTATATTTACCGCAAGGAGAGTTTTTCGTTTTCGAAAACATTTAAGAAGACGACTACTTCTGTACACTTTTTTTGAGATTTTCTTTCACTGGTGCCGCTGATTTGATCGTAGCAAATGTAAGTCTTAGGGTTGACACTTGGGATCCCGTCACCTTCTCACGCCGCTTTCTTTTCTTTCTGAAGTATGTCTCTCTCAGGCGAGGTTTGACTACACACAGGCAAACATCAGAGGCACCCAATAGCGCTAATTCTACCTTCAGACAAAGGTCAGGCACGGCTGGCCTATAATAGATGGGTCAAGGGCTATTCTAGTGAGGGTCAGGCTGCGCCGGACATTCAATAAAAAGCTGGAGTTTGGCAAACTTGCTTTTGAAAGTCTGACCATGCGGGATCCTCATGCCATAGTCTGACAATGCTGAACTCTTGGGAGAGTATGCCGGACTCTTGCTGGCCAGACTTTCAAGCAAATTTGCCAAAGTCCAGCTTGTTATTGAATTTCCGGCGTAGCCTGACCCTCAGTAGAATAGTCCTTGACTCATCTATTATAGGTCAGCAGCGCCTGACCCTTGTATGAGAGTAGTATTGGCGACATTGGCCGACTCTGATATTTACCCGTGTGTACGGCGGGAGGAGGGGGTTCACAGCCACTGCTTGCGCTTATAGAGCGCTACTAGCGGAGGTCTGGATGAGGAGACTACGGCGTTTGTCTTTTGCTTGTGCAGCTGCTGCTGCTGCTGCTGACGATGTCACGGATGCCGCTATTACTAATGCTACTAATACTAGTATGAGAAAATACATTTAGTCAATTGATTAAATCAAGGAGGTTTTCTGACTTCAGTGGATCGTTTAGCCATCGGCCACGGGCAAAACTTGAAACCATTTTATACATGGGACAATTGGCAGAGTCGAAACGTGTTGGTACCATAGGGTCGATCATGTTCATCATCAGTTCAGGCAAAGGAAGTGTGTCGACAGCACGCGAAAACTTCATGTCTGAATGTTTCAACACAAGACTTTTTATCACACTCACACAGCTGCTTTGAAGAGTGAATCCTTGACCAAACTTGTGCTTTTCCAACACAGCTTTGGCCTCTTTCTGTGCAGTAAGGGATCTCTCTTTCGGGTTCATCTCAGTGCTGTCTAGCATGTCCTCAAAGTCTTTAACATAATGTTCCAACGGACTACAAATGATGGACTCCAGATCATCGTCTGCATATGTCGTCTCCTCGCACCATATTGTGTCTTCGCCTGTTTCGAATTCCGTCATTTTCCTGACAATCTCCTCCTGAGTGCCTTGCATATATCGAAGCTCCTTCAAGGAGTTGATAACTTGTATGGCGAAGACTGACAAACTTGAAGGAATTTCACCACAGTCAGGCCAAGTATACGGAGCTAAGAAAAATAGCTCTAACAAAATCTTCTCCCTCTGTCCAAATGAAACTACTGTTCCGATGAAGTTGAAGCATGCTTCTATCCATTGCTCCTTGGTGACGTCCTTCCAATGTTTCTTTACCTCACATGCATCATAGGGCACCGTTTCTCTTCTTGCTTCAAGTGGGAGTTGCTTTTTCTTTCTTGGACTCATTTCGAGAGGGTTTAGATGCTCTGTAGCGTCAACACTTTCATAAACAAAGAAAATAGCAGAACTAACCATCGTAACGTGCTGAGCGAGCGTAGAGTGGACGATGCTACGAAGATGAAGGGCGGGTGGAGAAAGTGTGACTGGTGACAGCGGCGTTTCTCTCCTTATGTACCCTGTCCTAGATAAGCCTCTTAAACGGCTGAAAAGACTCTCTAAGTACAGAGCTTCTACCGCAGGTGGGTTTAGACTTAAGCAGCTTAGTTCACACACATGTCTGTTAGAAAAAGCTACTTGCACACGCGCCTTCCTTTTTTCACTAGTATTCACCCTCTGCCGACTTATAAGACACCTATACACTCTTTCTCGTGAAATCTATGGAAGATGATGGAAGGACCACTGACTACATTTTCTTTGATCAGAGCGTGGAGGACGGCGTCGAACGGAGGGAACGTTGTGAACACAGCTTATAGGGTTTTTGGAAGAGGTCTTGTAAAGTCAAACTGGCGAGAGAGATGGCGTCTTTCAACATGACAATGCTGCTATGTTGGAAAAAAATAGCGTGATTTTTTCAAAAAGCTTCTATGAAAGATTTGACGTCTTCGTTGTTGTAGTGGATCAAGTAATCTGTCATAGTTTGCTTCTTCTTGTCATACTAAACTTTCTGACATGTGGCGTAGTCGGATTTCGGCTATTTTGACGCCCGTCAGTTCGCTGTCAAAAGTCGATCTCGGTGGCAGGGTTTTTTTGTTTACTAGTTTCTTGGTATACGTCATCCATTCGTAAGTAAAGCAACCTTTCTCTTTGTTTGTAGTGAAAGCTCGCAAATAATTCGCGTAGCTGTAACCAAGTGCTAAAAAAGTTGACTACTACGTCAACTATTGATTGCTTTTCTTTATGACGCTGAATTGTTGGTTTCTTCGGTCTCCGGAGGCAAATAACGAGCGAAGGCGTATTTTTTGATCAGGTTCAAGTCGTAACTCTCCGAGTTGAAGCGTACGACTGGAGCTTGACGGATGTATCTCAGAAGCCGCTTCTTCAGTTGAACTAACGGTTGTCTGGTGTGAGCTGCAGCGAAGCCGCCTGGAGAAGGGGTGAATGTCGCTTCCTCTAGCAGGAGAGCTTCACCTATCGCTACATGTAACTTCGCTAAGGTTGGTCGGTAAACTTCTAGCACAGCTTTCTCGATGACTTTGGCGTTCTCGTTTATGTGATTTTAAACTCGGTCTAACAAGGGGTCGGAATCTGCGTCGGATTCTCTGACGTACGCTGCCCCTCCTACCCCGGAAAGTCGTATGCGACGCTAGCCGACATCGCTGCATAGAGAGCAAAACTTAGGTATCGTTCTTCATTTTTCTACGGGTCGCTCGTGATTGTACGGTCTTTTAAAAATTTTGAAACACTTTTCGCAAACGTCCTGCGGCATGTTTTTCTTTTTTTTGTTTTTTTCACTTATTTACCAAATATTAAAAAAATAAACGTTGTTTATCACTTCGAATACTAGACGCCTCTTACCACACGATGCTATTAGCATAGTGAAAGACGTCTGTAGTGTAGGATCGATTTCAACAGATGTCCATCTTACTGCAGGGATCAGACGAGAGTCGTCAACACTGGTGTGTCACAGCTCACTTTTATTTCTTTGGGTACAGCTGCATACAACCCTTGAACATACATTGCGACGTCGCCGCGTCCCATGTAGTCTTCCAACACTTTCATCAGAGCCATAGGCTCAGACGTCTCGTTGTACTTCCAAGCTTTCAGCACTTCATAGACAGGGTTCTTCACAGTCCTGTCAGAAGGCACAGGTTGAGAGATGGAAGTTACTTCATGAGAAGTCAACCCTAAGTAGATCCCTATGGTCTTCCAGTCTCTAGGGCAGAGCTCAGCTAAAAGAGAGAAATATTTCTGCACTTTCCACTCCATGTCTCCACTCTCTAAGCCATCCCACATGTCATGCTTGTCCATGTACTCACGTGAGAATTTGATGAGGTCCATACGGTAAGATTCTTCCAAGGCGGCGGCTAGGTCCTTCCACCTACTAGTACAACTTTTCTGGTACCAAGTAGTGAACATTTCTCTAGCTTGAGTTATGACACTTGTCTCACAACTGAGATATCCCATATCCTTCAAGTTCACTTCAAGGAATGAACCTAACCGTATGTAATCTGATGTCGGCAACTTACCGCTTATTTTCAGTAGCATAGCGTCTGACAAGTATCCTAACGGCTCTGCTTTGAAGTATGATGATACAGGTACTACTGCAGCAGAACCAATAACAGGAGCAGCGTCTGCGCTGGTATCAGACGACTCGTTGTCGGAACAGGGCAACCACATGACTTCGTAAGGTATTGGTGAGGGCAGTCGCCACGGACCGGACGCACTACCAGTGGAAATGAGGTCGAAAAACGGACTGTGCGCCCGTGACCCTTCGGGTTCCTCGTACGCCTCGTCGTCAGCGTCGTTCTCTGTTTCACCCTGTTGCTTTAGGACATGTATGTCTACTACGCGCTGCTGGGGCTGAGTGTCCGAATAGCTGTAAGTCTCAGCGCGAGCAGCGTTGATGGCGTCGGTTGATGAAGCGGTGGAGAGGTTCTGTGCAACGTACTGCGTGTCAGTACTAGTAGCGGTAGTCGCAGCAAGAGGTGTAGCAGCAGCAGCAGTAGCAGCAGCAGCAGGAGCAGCAGCAGCAGCAGCAGCAGGAGCAAGCGCAGCGCTAGCAAGTGCAGCAGTAGCAGGCGCAGCAGTAGCAGGCACAGCAACAGCAGGCACAGCCGCCTCAGCAAGCGCAGCAGTAACAGGCGCAGCAGCAGCAGCAGCAGCAGCAGCAGCAGGCACAGCAGTAACAAGCGCGGCAGCAGCAACAGCAGCAGCAGCAGCAGTAGCAGCAGCACTAGCAGCACGAGGATCACTAGCAGCCGCAGCAGGCGCAGCAGTAGCAGCAGCAGCGTGCTCAGCAGCAACAACCGTCGCGAGTGTAACAACGTCGCTACTACTGCTGTGTGCGCTCGCTACAGCGGGAGGGTGATAAGACCAAGCGGTTGCGGCGGTAGTCTCAATTTCAGTAGCAAGAGGAGACGCTGACAGTAAACGATCACCGTTCTGCGTATTCTTCTTGTTGTTGAACTCGATTAGATCCTTGGACGACAGTAGTTGTTGTGTTTTGCTCATGGTGGTGCCTGTAGAGAGTAGCAAAAGACTGAGTGAGTGAACGGGTGTTTCCAGGCCTCTTATATACGCCTTCTCGCTTCTAGAGCTAAGCTACTTACAGCTCTCTTCAGCTGCCGCCGGCTGACCGGTGACCATTCACAAAGAGAAACAAAAAGTCATAAGGTATGATGTTTTCAGCTGGATCCCTTTCCCCCGCCCCTTTGAGAGATCGACTGACACGAGCTAAGCTACTTACTGCCTTGTTCAGCAATTCAACGTGCGTTAGCTGTATAAAGGATTAAGCAGTTGCTGCCGCCAGCTGACCGGCGGACATTCCCAAAGAGAAACAAAAGACATAAGTCATGACGTTTTCAGCTGGATCTCTTCCCCCCCTCCCTCTTTTTTTTTGAGAGATGGACTGCCATGAGCGGGCGGTGTACCGACTGTACTAATTCAACGCGCATTAGCTGTATAAAGGATTAAGCAGACATGAGCTTAGAGTGTGTATACAAAAAAACTACAGGAGGCATGTAGTGTGAAGCAGGACCCCCTAAGACGGGAGTGTCTGTCTGTGAGTAGAGTCGTGTGCATGTGGTGAGCGACTTAAGTGTAAAACAAACAAAAAATCACCGCCTCCTGCCGTGGTGAGTAGACTGGCCGGCGGCGGCCGGCTAGTTCAATAGGGGTGACAGCTGACTAAGGCTGTGCATGAAAATCCGATTTTCACCTGACCTCTGACGTTTGTTACAATGAATGCCAAAGGGGGAGAGAGTTGTCCTCAGGTAGGGGGTAGGAGGTAAGGCTAATGGATAAGGAAAAAAAACACCATTTTCAGCTGGCCACCACAGATGGCGATGACATACCCCTCGGCATCTAAGCTCTTAAGAAGCTCTTACGGAGCGGAGCGGCTGCTGGACAGCTGGGGTGAGTAGACCGGCCGGCGGCGGCTAGCTAGTTCAATAGGAGTGACAGCTGACTAAGGCTGTGCATGAAAATCCGATTTTCACCTGACCTCTGACGTTTGTTACAATGAATGCTAAAGGGGGAGAGAGTCGTCCTCAGGTAGGGAGTAGGAGGTAAGGCTAATGGATAAAGAAAAAACACCATTTTCAGCTGGCCACCAAAGATGATGATGACACACCCCTCGTCATCTAAGCTCTTAAGAAGCTCTTACGGAGCGGAGCGGCTGCTGGACAGCTGGGGTGCTGTTGGAAATAGGATTAAACTCTCTCTGTATAAAAGCTCTGATTTCTGTTGGAAAAAAACCATATCACCTTTGACCACAGTAACGTCTACTACCACCACCACCAGCACCACCGCCGCTGCCACCGCCGCCGCCGCCGCCAGTCACAGCTGATCACCTCATTAAAAGCATGTGACGTCGTCGCTTCTAGTCACTTGCTTCATCAAGTCGCTTCCAGAGACACGCTTCTTCCTCTCGAGAGGAAGAATGACGTATATAAGGAGGCTGACACGTGTATAGGTGCCTTATTAGTCGGCAAGGGGTAAATACTAGTGAAAAAGGAAGGCAGGTGTGCAGGTAGCTTTCTAACAGACACGTGTGTGCACTAAGCTGCTTAAGTCTAAACCCCCCTGCAGTAGTCAAGTAGCATGTGAAAACTTACTTAACAGATCACTTAATTGAGTAGAGACTCTGTACTGAGAGAGTCTTTTCAGCTGTTTAAGAGGATTATCTAGGACAGGGTACATAAAGAGTGAAACGCTGCTCTCACTCATCACACTTTCTCGACTCGCCCTTCATCATCGTAGCATCGTCCACTCCACGCTCGCTCAGCATGTTATGAGGGTTATTTCTACCTTTACAGCTTCTTTTCTTATCGAAGTGTCGACGCTACAGAGCATCGAAACTCTCCAAATGAGTCCAAGAAAGAAAAAGCAACTCCCACTAGAAGCAAGAAGAGAAACGGTGCCCTATGATGCATGTGAGGTAAAGAAACATTGGAAGGACGTCACCAAGGAGCAATGGATAGAAGCATGCTTCAACTTCATCGGAACGGAAGTAGTTTCATTTGGACAGAGGGAGAAAATTTTGTTGGAGCTATTTTTCTTAGCTCCGTATAGTTGGCGTGACTGTAGTGGTGAAATTCCTTCAGGTTTTTCAGCGTTCGGCATACAAGTTATCTGGTCTTTGAAGAAGCTTCGATATATGCAACGCACTCACGAGGAGATTGTTCAGAAAATGACGGAATTCGAAACAAAAGAAGTATGGTGCGAGGAGACGACATATGCGGACGATGATCTGGAGTACATCATTTGTAGCCCGTTGGAACATTATGTTAAAGACTTTGAGGACATGCTAGCCAGCACTGCGATGACCCCGAAAGAGAGATCCCTTACTGCACAGAAGGAGGCCAAAGCTGTGTTGGAAAAGCTCAAGTTTGGTCAAGGATTCACTCTTCAAAGCAGCTGTGTGAGTGTGATAAAAAGTGTTGTGTTGAAACATCCGGACATGAAGTTTTCGCGTGCTGTCGACACACTTCCTTTGCCTGAACTGATGATGAACATGATCGACCCCATCGTACCAACATGTTTCGACTCTGCCAATTGTCCCATGTATAAAATGGTTTCAAGTTTTGCCTGTGGCCGATGGCTAAACGATCCACTGAAGTCAGAAAACCTCCTTGATTTAGTCGACTGACTAAATGTATTTTCTCATACTAGTATTAGTAGCATTAGTAATAGCGGCTACTCGGTCTCGTGCAGCATCCGTGACATCGTCGGCAGCAGCAGCACGATCAGCACAAGCAGCAGCTGCTGCACAAGCAGCACAAGCAGCAGCATCTGTCAGCAGCATCAGTGACATCGTCAGCAGCAGCAGCAGCAGCAGCTGCTGCACGAGTAGCACAAGCAGCAGCATCTGTCAACAGCATCCGTGACATCGTCAGCAACTGCAGCAGCTGCACGAGCAGTACAAGCAGCAGCAGCTGTCAGCAGCTGCAGCAGCTGCACGAGCAGCACAAGCAGCAGCACCGACAGCAGCAGCAACAGCAAATCAGCAGCAGCAGCAGCAGCGGCAATGTGGACCGCTAAATTCGAGATGGTGACATATCTGTTTCTTAGAATCGACATTCGACATGAGGTCTAGTGACATTTGACATGAAGCTTGAAAAACATAGTGACAGGTGACATGAGCAATTCTTAAAATCGACACGAGATATGAGCATAATTAAGCGACATCGACATGTGCCATGGCTATTTTTTATATTTTTTGAAGACAACCGCCATAGCTTCCTTATCCAGACCTCCACTAGTAGTGCTCTATAAGCGCAAGCTTTGCCTTAAGAGAGCTGTGGCTGTGAACCCTCTCCTCTCTCCGTACACACAGGTAAATATCAGAGTCAGCCAATGTCGCCAATACTACTCTCATACAAGGGTCAGGCGCTGCTAGACTATAATAGATGGGTCAAGGACTGTTCTACTGAGGGTCAGGCTAGGCCGGACATTCAATAACGGGCTGGACTTTAGCAAATTTGCTTGAAAGTCTAGCCAGCAAGAGATGCACATCATCATAAACGCGATCATGATACCTTTCATGGTAAGTAGACTCGCCTCTCTGCCCTCTCTTTTAGAGAGGGCAGAGAAGCGAGTCTCACTCTTAAAAAACCCTGCCCCTCCCCCCCCCCCCTCCCCCCCTCCCCCCCCCCATGCATCTTAAAGAGTGCCCCCCAGAGTGCCCCTCTCCCCCCCTCCTAGAAAAAAAGAGCCGTATTTTTAAATTATTTTTTAGCAAGCTTTTTCAGCTTGCTTTTTTTTTCTTTTTTTAAATTTATTTATCCATCAAAATCTCAAGTGACTTATTTTGAAAGCCAACCTAGTAGTCACGTGACCCCCTTAAGTAGGTCACTTCCCGTCACGTGACCTATTTGAATTTCCCGCCAACATGGTGGTCACGTGACCCTCTTAAGTAGGTCACTTCCGGTCACGTGACCTATTTGAATTTCCCGCCCAAAGGTCACGTGACCGGAAGTAGGTCACTTCCGGTCACGTGACCTATTTGAATTTCCGGCCAAAAGGGAGGCCTCTCATTGGCTGCTTTTGAATTTCCCGCCAAAAGGGAGGCCTCTGATTGGCTGCAGGTCGATTGAGTAATAAACAGTACTTAACTATAGTCCCGTTCCGATACATACTATACTACTAGTGTTCAATTTTTTTTTCTTGGGGGGAGGGGGCATGCTCGGACATTAGATTGGGCTATTCTCGGACATGAAATTAGGATATGCGGGCCTATGCTCGGACATTATATGCTCGGACATTAGAGTGTAGCCTATTTAGCTTTTGTTTTGTGGGGGAGGGATTAAAATGTCCGAGACCCCAATGTCCGAGCACCCCAATGTCCGAGCGCCCAGATGTCCGAGAACCAAGATGGCCACTGAGATTTTATTTTTTAATTATTTCTGGCTGGGGGGGGGGGGGGATGGTTGGAGGCTAGGTACTAGCTTTACAGTCTAATGTCCGAGCATGTCCCAATATAATCTATGGGGGGGGGGTAAATAATCGGTTTAGTATCTGTTAGTATCTATATAGGCCTAATGTCCGAGCATAATGTCCGAGCATACATCTTATAACATCCGAGTAGGACCTACACACAAAATCCGAGCCCTTTTTGTTTCTTTCATTTCTGGGGGGGGGATATAAAATGCAATTAATCATAATTAAGCATCTAATATATATATACTTCCCGCCATATTTAGATGCAACAAGATGGCGGCTCCTGCTTTCTCATTGGCTGGATGCTATTAGCAATTGGCAATTAGCAATTGGCAAATAGCTATTGGCAATTAGCAATTCGCAAATGGCAATCGGCAAATGGCAAATGGCAATGGCGCACCGGCCTTCCATACATTTGTCTGTACTGCCTCCGCCTCCCCCCTTCCCCCAACCCCATTTCCTGGGTTTGCACAAACAACACGGCCAGGTCTTGGGACCAATGGACCCTATGACTGATCGTTGTCATAGGGGGAAACCTAACCCTAACCCTAACCCCGACCCTTACCCTAACCCTATCCCTAACCCTACACTAACCCTAAGAAAAAAGTAATTTTCACAGTAAACGATCACAAGAAAACACTACAATTAAAGTGATTCCCCTATGACAGAAGCTTGGTCATACGGCCCATGGGTCACTCGACTCTATAGCATTGTACTAAATTGCATTTCCTGGGCCCACTTTTGCCCATGTATGATAACATACAAATTTACCCACTCAGAATCTGTTTACCTTGATCATACGTTTTCTACCAGTTTAAGCTTCACTCACCACCAACATGTCGATGGTAATTTGACTACAAGAAAACGCACCAAAACGACATAGAAGCATCAAGCCAACCCTACGGGTCGACAAAACCTCAGTCAGTATGATGCATTAATATAGTCCTGATGGGTTACTCGCCAGGGCTGCATCTGTACATGAAGACGAGAGAGAGAGAGCAATAACAGATAGAATAGAGAGGAGGGGGTTTCATGTCGTCCTTACCGGGTCGGTTGTCGTTGCGGTGCCTGTCGCAGGTGTCACAGCACTGCTGCTCTGTGTTGCTGTTGTAGCAGGCGCCCGGGTCTATCTGGGGGCACCACGAGATCTTGTCTCCGTACCGACACTCTGCAACACACAAACACAGGATATCATGTCTAGGACACAGAATGACACAGAACTATGTGTAGACATAGACCACCCAAATGATTCATTTAAGCGCGAGGTTTAATGAGTCTTGATTTAGCGCAGCAGTAAAGGGGTATAAAGATATGTACCAATCACTAAAACCCATAACTGTTTCCTTGAAATTAGGGCTGAAACTGTGTTGAGGTTTCATTAGTGCGCATGCACAATGGCAAAGGGTTCGACCCCAAACATGTAAAGGGTAAGATTTATCCCGTTCGTTAAGTCCACAAGCTTTAACATGGGTATATGATATTAACATGCCTTTTTCTTATTTCTATTTCTATTGAGACTATTTCTATGATATCTATGAAGACCATATATTTATATCAAAAATATTGCGCTAAATATAACATTGGTGGAGAACCTCAGAAGACACACCCTTAGCCCAGGCAAAAAAACGGTTCAATCAGGGTAACAGACAGCAATAATATACTTTAGCTTCATTTAAAACAACCACTATAGGGCCATGAAAAATATGGTCGTTGGTTTTACAACAGGACAAGAAAAAACAGCCCTTTTGGGTTAAACGAATGGCCATGTCCTACTCAATAACAATAAAAGTAACAGCATTCTCACCCTGGGTTCCTCTGTCGGCCATGGCGCAGGTGACACAGCAGATGTGGGCGCTCGTGTAGCACACGCCCTTAAACAGGTTCCTGTCCTGACACCACGTGGCCAGGTCCCGGCCCTGCATGATGCACTCTGCAATACAGGTATCATAACTCTGCATGATGCACTCTGCAATATAGGTATCATAACTCAGCATGATGCACTCTGCACGATGCACTCAGCATGATGCACTCTGCAATACAGGTATCATAACTCAGCATGATGCACTCAGCATGATGCATTCTGCATGATGCACTCAGCATGATGCATTCTGCATGCATTCTGCAATATAGGTATCATAACTCAGCTTGATGCACTCTGCAATATAGGTATCATAACTCAGTATCTCATCAAACTATGTGTTACCAATCAAAGTCATTTTGGGAACTAAGGATCACCATTGTCAATATTACCACTTCTACTGCGTATGTTGTGTTTTGGCAATAAAAAACATAAAAATGATGCTCTCTGCATTATGGGTATCATAACTCAGCCTGATGCATTCTGCGTGATGCACTCTGTAATATAGGTATCATTACTCAGCCTGATGCACTCTGCATGATGCACTCTGCATGATGCACTCAGCATGATGCATTCTGCATGATGCACTCTGCATGATGCACTCAGCGTGATGCACTCTGCAATATAGGTATCATAACTCAGCATGATGCACTCTGCATGATGCACTCTGCATGATGCACTCAGCATGATGCACTCAGCGTGATGCACTCTGCAATATAGGTATCATAACTCAGCATGATGCACTCTGCATGATGCACTCAGCATGATGCACTCAGCATGATGCACTCAGCGTGATGCACTCTGCAATATAGGTATCATAACTCAGCATGATGCACTCTGCATGATGCACTCTGCATGATGCACTCAGCATGATGCACTCTGCATGATGCACTCTGCATGATGCACTCTGCATGATGCACTCTGCAATACAGGTATCATAACTCAGCATGATGCACTCTGCATGATGCACTCTGCATGATGCACTCAGCATGATGCACTCTGCATGATGCACTCTGCATGATGCACTCTGCATGATGCACTCTGCATGATGCACTCTGCAATATAGGTATCATAACTCAGCATGATGCACTCTGCATGATGCACTCTGCATGATGCACTCAGCATGATGCATTCTGCATGATGCACTCAGCATGATGCACTCTGCATGATGCACTCAGCATGATGCATTCTGCATGCATTCTGCAATAGAGGTATCATTACTCAGCGTGATGCACTCTGCAATAAAATGTTAACAATTAAATGGCCTTAAACACAAGGGAATAAGATCATTGTAAAACTTGTTAACAGTTAGTATTTTCAGCATGAGCTCGTTCGCATTAACTGTTCTTTCCCCAGCCCAGTAGGCACAGCATTCAGTTTAACATTGAATCAACTTTGAATTAACATTGAATCAACATTGTCAACTACCTGTCAATGTTGATTCAATGTTTTGTGCCCACTGGCAGAGGGATCCACTTTTTTCAATTACTTTTTAGATTTATGATGAATACTAATGACTTGCTACAAAAGAGGTGAGTCCACTTACTTTGTACAGGGTTGGTGGGCCCCACAGTGGTACTAACAGGACCCCTGGACACCACATCTCTCCTGGTGGTGCTCCTAGTGGTGGCCCTGGTGGTGGTGGTGGTGGGTGTGGGGGTGGTGGTGGTGGTGGTGGGGGGCCGGGTGGTGGTGGGGGCGGGGGTCCTGCGGGTGGTGGAGGGTGGCCGGGTGAGACCGTTGTATGCCATACATGTGGCACAGCAGCGGCGCTGGTAGTAGGAGTCGGTGCAGTCAGCGTTGTAGCAGCCGCTCATCTTGTCTCCGTACTCGCAACCTGTGAATATAAGGGAGATCAAGTAATGTTAAACAAAAATTGGAGTTGATTATTTGCCTTATTTAAGAAATTCAGAAAAATTTTAAGCAACTTTGAATTAGCTTTGGTGTTGAAATCCCTGCTAATTTTGTATCCATACTTACAACCTGCCAGAGGCAGGTACGTTATGTGTCACTAAAACTTTTAGGGATCCATGATATTAAACTAGATTAATGGATTTCTTTAAGCAGCTTGGAAAAGCTTTCAGCTACTATAATACAAAAAAAATGAATTAATCAACTTTGACTTTGCTTAAAGTTGCTCATATTGAATGATTCATGCAATGGGACTGTGTCATCATGATGAATATATGTAGAAGATGGCTGACTTTCAGTGTCGGGGGATTAGGATTGAATAGGACCAAAATACTAGTTGACAGTCGGGAATAGACTTTACCTAGAATACCACTGGCCACTATCACTAGGTTTCAGGAGCGGATCCAGGGGGGGGGGGGTCCTGGGGGTCCGGACCCCCCCCTTTTTGGAAAAAATGTTAGATTTCTTTAATGATAGTTTGATCCGCCGCGTGTTGCCGCGTCACTTTTCGGTACTTTGGTGTTTGGTGGACCCCCCTTTTCAAATTCCTGGGTCCGCCCCTGGGTTTGTGTGTGGGGATGGTGGAGGATATGTAAAGGTAGTATACTTTACCTGGTATGCCGGTGGCCACATCGCTGCAGGTAGCGCAGCATGTACGTGAGCTGATGTAGCACTGCCAGGGGCGGGACCGGTGATCACTGCACCACGACGCTCGGTCACCAAACGCACAGTTAGACGGGTACCGACCTGAAATACAACCACACAGTCAATGTGACTCTACATGGGTAAAAGTCGACACGGCCGACACGGCAACACAGCCGTTTTAGGCCTTTTTAAAAATCGACGGACACAGAAAAATAAAAGATAAAATTCGACCTGCAGTTATCTCTCTATAAGTCCTTATTTACATGAGAATCGACACACTGACATTGCCCTTTTGCTAAAAATCGACACTACAACAAGGTAAAAAATTTGGGGACCTATGTAGAGGCACGTCAATGGAGAGGCATTCTCACAGAGCGTGTCCCATTACCATTATACACATGTATTAATGGGCTAAGCTAAAGGTCCCATTATTATTATTGATGGCAGCCTTAATGCCGCGCTGTTCCCTCCTCTTGGAGGTATTCAACACGTCCATGAAGTGTGAGTCAAGGAAATATGAATTCATGTTAGTATTCTGCATACATAATACACCCATCACATATACGGTCTAATGTATAAGACCACTGATTATATAAGGTACACATGTTAGTGCCTATTGCGTAACGTTATCAGTCTTAAAGGCTGTCTTTATATATAAGTAAGTGTCTATACACCATTAACAGAAAGGAGAGGGCACTAGACCCGACACATTGTGACAAATTTGGATATGTAACGCCATGAAGCTAACATGTTTATTTTTGATTGTTGTATTTTGAAAAATCATCTGATGAATAAATACGCACTACAAAATCAAAAAAAATTCTAGTACTGTTCTAATCTAATACTATGTGGTTAAGTGTGAGTGATAATGTTGATCCTTTAAGAATTCCTGCTATTATCAAAAGTATTAATAGTCTTGTTTAGGCAAGTATAAATGATAAACCATATGGAAAACATTCCAATTCTTATTCATGTGTCAGCAGAGTATTTAAGTAACATCTTTATTAATTGCATTGCAAGAATTTTCGATTTTACATCAGCATAAATCTCACAAAAAAAAATTCAATAGCCAGTCTCATTGATATTTCATAGAAGTTTGGTGTATGGTACTCTGACATGGGAAACATAAGTAAATCCAAGTAAAATTAACCTTTAAACATCTAGTTTTAAAGTTTTATTGAAACTTCCGTAAGTTCCCACATACTACCCGCATCTAGCATATAACCTGAAAAGGAAAATTCATGTGAGGAGGTATTCTGATTTTGATGAGGATTTGTTTAAGGACTGGCTTAGTGAAGCTGATTGGGATGTTTTTTACAGTTATCATGACCCTGACTTGGCGTGGGGATTCATACAGTCACATATTGAAAATTTTTTGGACTTTCATTGTCCATGGATTGAAATTGAAATTGTGGACAAAAGAAACAAGTGGATGACTCCTGAGATCTTAAGCCTGATAAGGGACAGGGAGGATATGGTAGATCTGTTTTTGCAGAATAGAGACGAGATTTATTTAAATAAAGCTAGGAGTCTACGGTGCAAAATAAACAGAGCTATCAAGTATTCCAAAGCTGCCCTTATCAAGGCTTCTCTGGATGAGTCACAAAAAGACCCGAAAAAGTTTTGGAGAGTTATGAATAGTGTGCTGAAGCCCACTGTTCGAGTGCATCCACCTGAATTGATATGTGCTGATGGGTTCATAAGGTCAAGTCAGGAGTCGGTTGACTATCTCAATGAGTACTTTGCCAACATAGGTAATGTTTTATGTGATGATTTAACTGCTGCTGGGCATCCGGCCCGTGCTGTCTTTGATGAACCTGAGGAAGCAAGGCACCTGAGTATCAATGTTGAGATTGCTTTGATCCAAATATTGGTAGACGATATTAATATTAACAAAACCTCAGGAATCCCAGGTATTCGTTGCGATATTCTGAAGATGGGTCTGAAAGAGCTGATCCCCCAAATGACTTGGCTTTACCAGTTGACGTTTGATACCGGAATATTTCCTGATACCTGGAAAACTGCGCGTGTTAACCCAATCCCAAAGCATGGTAACACTAAACTAGTCACAAATTGGCGCCCCATATCACTGCTGCCTGTTCAGTCAAAGATTGCTGAGAAGCTCATGCACATACACTTAACCAGAGTCCTGGAACTAGAGGGTATTTTGTCTGATAGGCAGTATGGATATAGGTCAGGTAGAGGCACGGGGGACGCCATCTTTGCCCTCTTAAATGATGTTTATGAGAGCAGGGATAGGGGTCACCTGACTGGAGCCTGCTTTCTGGATCTGAAAAAGGCTTTTGATAGTGTTCACCACTCCTACTTGTTGGAGGTTCTTGGGAAGTTGGGTTTACATGACAGGTCATTAAACTGGCTGATGAGTTATTTAACGGGGCGTTCTCAGTATACAAGGATAGGTGACTATACTTCTTCAACTAGACCCGTCCGTTATGGGGTTCCTCAGGGGTCCGTCTTGGGCCCCTTATTATTTATTCTCTATGTAAATGATGTGGAAACTGTGATTGATGATTGTAAATTCTTGTTGTACGCTGACGACCTCGTGGTATATACTTCAAGCAACAAGGTTGATACTGTTTCTGTTAAGCTACAGAATGCTATTGACAAAATTGCAGATTGGTGTTGTGATAAGCGTCTGACCATAAATACGGACAAAACAAAGGTTGCTTGGTTTGGTACCACACAGAAACTGGTCCAATGTAGGAATATATCATATAAGTTGCTGGGGAACCCCTTGGAGACCGTGGATAATTATACTTATCTTGGGCTAAAAATAGATGATGTTCTATCTTTTGATCCGGCTATAAAAGACTTATGCTGTAAAGTCAATCATAGATTGTTTAGACTAGGAGCCATGAGGCATAATTTAACTGAACACACATGTGTGCAGGTGTATAGATCAACGGTACTAAGTTTATTTGATTATGCAAGTTTTGTACATGACGGGGCTAATAAGGATTTAACATTAAAATTGGATCGACTTCAAAAAAGGGGTTTAAAAATTTGTTACCGCGGCAAGTCTTTGACTGAAGATGAGATGTATCAAAGATCGAAAATACCAAGGCTTGGTAGAAGGAGACAAGAGCTGTTATTAAACTACATGCTAAAACTGTCGTTGATTCCCGCCTGGGTAGACGATCGAGAGAGACGACCTGGGATGAGATCTAAGGACGATATACGCATTAAGCTACCCCGATCTAGAAACAATGGTATTCATAGTTCGCCCTTATTTAGGGGAGTTAAGCTGTGGAGCAATCTGGGCTCGTGGTTCCAGAGGAGTAAGGATAAGTTAACTTTTAAAAAAAGACTGACTCGTATTGCAGACTTGGAAAAGCCAACCCCAAACCCTGCCAAGCAGGGGACTGCATTGGACGGGGTCATTGTGTAGCAATTTTTTAGTAACTATTGCCTTCTATGTGTATTTATGTGAGGGAGATGTTGTCATGACTTCACCTGAACATACATGCCCATGGTGCTGTTTTGTCGCTGAGTCTCATTGGGAAATGTTGTAATGACCTTACCTGGTGTGACCCACCGCTTACGGCTGGAATGCTTCTGTGATGTGTGTCAAGATTGTTGTCTGATTGTAATGTCATGTACCAAGATACCCCCATGCCATGGACTACTGTCATCCCGGTCTTTTTATACGTGCCGACCTAGCTCATGGAGGCATCATTGTTTCCTGATTTCTTTGACTAAGAACCCAAGAGTTGATACCTGTGTCAGGTTAGCTTGTAACTGAGCTCGCAACTTTATTTTTAATGCCACCCGAATACTTGTCGTATACTACTACTATGTAATCTGTATTTTGTATATAATATGTATGTATATATCATTTGGTTACCATCTTTATATCATTGTACATACCCATCTTTACCTCATCAAAATGTGTTAACAAACTGCATAATTTATGAAACCTTAAGGATCACCATTGTCGAGCTACCACTACTATTTTGTATACGTTGTGTATTGACAATAAAAACCTTAAAACATAATATAACCCGCACCACCAACTCAGGAGGATTCTATAACCCGTTTTTAGATCTGAAAAATTATATTTTAGTACTGTTTTATAGTGATAAAAACCCTCATACAACCCATACCCTATGGAGGCATGTTCGGTATCAAATGAAAGCTGGGTTTGGTTCGCATACAACTCGAGGGTAGTAGCGGGAATGTACGGTAGTTGAAATTTGAAAAAAGTTGTGCTTACCGGTCCTGTCGTTGTCCTCCTGCCGCTCTCCACACGACTCGCAGCAGGTCTGTCCGTTAGCGTAGCAGCTGGAGATCTTCATGGTGTTACACCACGAGGCACGGTCCCCGTACTCACACCCTGCCGACACAGACACATCAACGTATAGTGCATGCTGACAGAGAAAGGTAGTGTTTATGTACAAGACTGAGTGCAACTGGATTCACCGGCTACAAATCCAGTTACCTTGAGATCCCAGCAAGTTTAGGATAACTCAGTATCGCTGCCACTTTGTTACCTCTTTTTTTCTCGGCTGGCTTTCTGATAAAGGTTAAAACCTACTTTCTGTCAAATTGTCAGACTTGGACTCAGGGTATGTTTGACATCAGTTTATCCATTTGCAGATGGTGTAGCATAGAAAGGTTGAAGGACTGAGTACAACTGGATTCACCGGCTAAGATTCCAATCACCTTGGGGCCTCAACAAGTTTAGGTTGCCCGTTTGTAACCTCTTTTTCTATCAGCTAACTCTCTGATAAAACTAAGTATTAATCTCACTTACTGTCAAACTTGTCTGACTTGTGCTCGGCGCAGGTGTGGCAGCACTGTTCCCGTGTGCGGCTGTTGTAGCAGTCAGCGCGGCGTATGGTGTGACACCAGCTCACCTTGTCTCCGTACAGACACCCTGTGTGGGAGAGAAACAATGAATGATAGATGTTAGAAGGCATTGAATTTATGTTTTATAGAATCCCATAGTTATTCTTTTTGCACAGGGATAACACCAGCTGCCTTAAAACCTTGCTTGTTCGCCTAATTACCTATATAAGCTGAATGTTAGTTGAGGACATAATTTCGGTCCATATGAAAGATCATGTAAACAAAATTTAGCTAACAACCAAGGTTAATGGTTGAGCCCTTATCATGACGACCCTACTGGGTTCTGACACTTCAAAAGGGTCGAACTCAGCTATTGTGCTAATACTCAATGGAGCTGAATTCATGCAACATGACAACAAAGGCATATTACATTAAAGTGGCATTATCACTGAGTGTATCCAACTCAAAATTCTGGTACTATGTGGTTAAGTGCAAGTGGTGAGAATGCCCCTTTATATCATGTTCTACCACATGAGCTCTACTGGGCTCTAAGGACAAATGGGTATCAGCAAACCCCTTACTTGGTTTATTGTCGTCCTTGGCGGCGAGGCAGCTGTCGCAGCAGGGTTCCCGCATGTGGTCCAGGTAACACTTCCAGGTGGTCAGGTGGATGTCCTCACAGCGCGTCTTGTCAGACAGGACACCCCGGTAGTCTCCCGTCATGCAGTACTCTGGGGGAAGGAGTATAGAGACATGATTAAGGGAAAAAATGGAAAAAACATGGTCTATGCGGAATATTTAAGTGAGTACATCTGATAAATAGGCTTCAAAAATCAATTTAATTTAAATTTAATGCTCAATAAGGCAATATTTACTCAAATTGATCTTAATTCTCACAATCCTGTTTAGAATTCAGTTGTATGCTTGATTGATAACTTCTATTTCGCTCTTATTACCCATAAAGGGTATAAAAAGGGAAGACCCATGGTTTATTCAGAGTACTAAACTAGATAGAGAGAAATAATTGGAGAAAAACATGGTCCATACTGAAATAGGATATAAAGAACCACACATCAGAGGAATTTATTGAGCTTATACTCCGCTCAGGTGTTGGGCCTATTGTCTCTACTGTAGGTTTATTTACATATATCATTTCTGGTACTCTGAGCGGAGATTTTGGAAGTGCTGTCCGGAGGTTTTGTGACTGGGAGTGCTGTCCGGAGGTTTTGTAGCTGCTGTCCGGAGGTTTTGTGAGTGCTGTCCGGAGGTTTTGTAGCTGCTGTCCGGAGATTTTGTAATTTATTTCTTTTTGAAAAACCAGGGACTGTTAGGTGGTTCGAACCCACATGGGTAGGACTTATGTACCAGTGCTTAGACCTCTCGGCCACAGCGCCTGTACATGGCATTGCGGTGTAGAACATCTATATATGTATATTATGTATATATATATATATATATATATATATATATATATATTATATATATATATATATATATATATATATATATATATATATATATATATATGAATCAAACCATTGAACTTGGTCCATGTTAGGGTACTTATAGGCTATGTTAAGCTTTGTATGGACACTTCCTCTATGGCGTAGTGGTAGTGTTCTGGCCTAGGAGTCAATAGTTAGGGGGTTCGAAACCCTCTATATACCTTTATTTTTTTCATCAGAACGTTTTGTGAATAATAAGTTAAAAAAGAGAAATTCAATATGGTAATGGTGAGTTAATCTCATTTATCTTAACCTTATCCCAAAATAAAATCATGAAATAATTAATCTCATAGTGGGTTCGAATTCCGACCAGAACTGGTTACGTTTTATACTTAATTATTTTTTTCAAAAAGCCAGAAATTTACCGTTTTCATTATAGCAAATTAGCACAGGTTGTATAGAGGAGGGAGTATAAGCTAGAAAACCTCCTTGGACCTGTAGTATTTGCTGTAAAACCTCCTCGGCTACGCCTCGGAGGTTTTACAGCAAATACTACAGGTCCGCGGAGGTTTTCCATCACTTATACTCCGCTCAGGTGTTGGTCCTATTGTTCTCACTGTCGTTTTTTTACATATTCCAATGACTCATACTAGGAGATTTTGGGAACCCTGAGCGGAGGTTTTGGAGACCCTGAGCGGAGGTTTTGCAGGCCCTGAGCGCAGGTTTTTGCACATAACCTCCTCCGGATATAAGATGGAGTATAAGCTAGAAAACCTCCTTGGACCTGTGGTATTTACAGCAAATACTACAGGTCCGCGGAGGTTTTCCATCACTAACCCCCAATCCCTACCACCCCCTAACAAATAAAGTTCACACCACCCATGGACTCTAGTTTGATATACCCTCTACCATTTATCATAATCAAGCTCCCCATCAAAACTTGTTTTTAAAGGGCTTCATTACTCTTTCTGATAACTGTTGATCAATGCTCAGTGCTACCCTACTTTAATACATGTTTTGCTTCTCTTTATAAACTTGTTTGTCTGATAATTGCATACTATTTATTTTGTCTTTTTAGATGTGTATAATGACACTGTAAACTAGGTTTATTGCTGTTTAAGATCCATCCTGATGGGATATCAGAGGTCGTTAAAACTGAACTGTTAGCGGGTCGGGAGGAGCTGATATCAGATAGGTGTGGGCCATCAATAAGAGACCTGGACATTTCTAGATCCGTTTAGAAGATAAGATCACAAATGGCAGACTGTGCCGCACCC
Source organism: Harmothoe impar (assembly GCA_947462335.1). Classification (NCBI taxonomy): domain Eukaryota; kingdom Metazoa; phylum Annelida; class Polychaeta; order Phyllodocida; family Polynoidae; genus Harmothoe; species Harmothoe impar. Next base: position 8,268,821 of record OX381711.1, on the reverse strand, counting down.
TAATTTTGGAGGATCCCATAAACCAAACAGGGCATCTGATTACAGTGGCTTTAGAACTTGAGTATATTTCTAAAAAAAACTCTTGTATTACAATGTATAATCTGCACCCTATTGGCATGTCTCGTTTCATAGCTGCGTCCCTCAGCCAAAAACAATTTTCTCCTTTCAATAAAGCAATATTATTAAAACTTGACTGGCAGACAAACCACTTGTTTCAAGAAAAAATATTTTCGTAAAACAAGTGGTTTGTCCGCCAGTCGAGTTAAATAATCTTACTTTCTTGAAATGAGATAATTATTTTTGGCTGTACGTACTAGTCGTGGCTTCTACATAAAGATTTACAGAATGTCAAACTGCTGTACATCTGCTAGTTGTTGACCAACAGCCCAGCAGTTTTATTGACCTTTACTGGCGTTACATGACACCATACTCCTCTGAGATGTTGATCTGTTTGCCAAAAAGTGGTTGACTTATATGTTACAGCATCTTTTGGTTTCTTTAAAGATGAGTTGTCACCTAAAATTCGTCAATTTTCTATTGATGCCATAATACTATTGTATATCCAATGCTATAAATACTCCCTTACTTTTAAAAGGATGGGATATATCTAAATCTATCAAATAAGCATATCTATTGCAATCATTTTTACTGTAGGTCGACACTAAAATTCCCTATGTTGTGGTACTGCATGGCTCAGTGCATTCTCTACCAGGCTAGTTTACCCTGTACTCACCTGGGAGAGTGACTGAGTCAGTGAGGTGAATAGGCTATATTGTTCACTACCTAAACTCATGTATTTATAGACAAATATCTTGCAAATATTGGGTACTGTGTATTAGCTAAAATGATAATGAAACCCATGGCATCCCTTTTAAGGAAAAAGTTTAGGAAGTGTATTAGCTGATATCCCATCTTTAAAGAGCTGTAGAAACTGAAGATATCCCCCTGATTGGTAATCGGAGAAGCACTATCCTATGTAGGTGCACCCTGAAAAAAGTGAGCGTCACTGTCGCCGAAGCATTCTCACCTAAACGTCAGGCACAGCCTTGCTATCAGATGAGAGTATTTCGGCGGCAGTAACTCTCACTTTTCTGAGGGTGTGTGCCCTAAAGGGAAACACTTATTCAAGTGTATTTTAGACAGAAGACTCTAATATAAAGTATTAAATATTCTGATTCATGACTAACCATATTTATCAAGACAAGATGTACATCAGGGTAATAAATAAGTTTTACCTTCGGCGACGGGTGCGGCCGAGTCTGGTACACACTTCCCAAACTTACACCACTGTCGAGCAACAAGAACAACATGTTAGGCAATTTAAGATAACCAATCGTTTCTCATCATGAAAATCATGACCTCGGGAAACTGAAAGAATTGTTAAAAATGGATTTTTTTTGGCATATTTGGTAAATTAAAGATTATTCTGTCATGCAGTCAACTAGGAATAACTTGCAGTATAACAATTCTTGATCAATAAATTCGATATACATTAAAGTGCCAGTATGCATGTATACCATGAATGCTTCAGTGAATCTCTTACACATAGTTGTACCTACCTTCCTATTGCCGCATGTTGTTCCGTTAGCCGCCCGTTGCTCTACGGAGGACGAACACTTCCTAGTGAGGGGGTTGTAGCAGACCAGGGCGTGGCAGATACCAGCATCAGCTACTTGACCCTATTGGGTGAACAAATTAATCAATTTCAACTTGCAATTTCTTTTCTGTAATATCAAATACGTAAAAGTACACAAACGATTACACTTGATTCCATTGAATTACAAAAGAGGTTAATCTTAAAATGATTTTTTTTCCTATCTGAATGTCAGATGCATGGTCAACGTGCAATTATTGGACTGTACACTTTAATTCTACTCATTTAAGATAGACTGTTGCTGGTACTGCCTGGGCCAAATGAGGCCCACTTTCTGTTAGTGCCCGATGGTTGACGGGCAACATTAGACGCTTTCTTTAAAAAAGGGCAAGGATACTGCTTGAGGTACCACATACTTTCATGCCATTTAATTCCCTGAGTTCTGTTCTTAGAGAGAATACTTACCCCACAGTAGTAGGCGTTAGGTCCATGCACATATCTACACTGGTCGTCCGGAGAGAACATCTGTCCCGGGAGCCGCTCCAGGTGTGTGTCTATCTCAGCCTGGTCCGCGTTCTCTGCCGGGTTCATCAAACAGTTCTTGCCCTGCCTGCAATGTATAGATGATGCAATTTAAAGATGGGTAAGGAGCTAAATTTCAGTTACACATTGTATTTGTATTTATAATGCCTATACCAATGTGTGTGTAAACTTCGAATCCATCTGACACTTATAAATGAATAAATTCAAGGTCAGAGGGCCTGTTTTTGTTATAGAGTGGGGTCGCACACCCTATTTTGACATGGTTTTCCCTCTATTCTATGCATTTCTAAGTATTAGTAGCATTTAAAAGTTTACACACACATTTGTATAGGCATGATAAATACAAATACATTGTGTAACTGAAAAATGAAAATTGGCCCCAAATTAGCTCCTAACCCATCTTTAAAACCCAGCCTATAGTTAGGTAGGCACACCACGCCGTTTATAGGCTATGCCAAAACTTGAACTTGTGTCAATTTTGAACTTGTGCCCTTACGGAAAGTCTAAACTTTAAGTGTAGGCCCATTGTAAGGGGAGACCCTTTGGGACATGAAGGTCATGTATTCCTTATTTTGGACAATGGATGATGTACACAGAACAAGGATGAAAAGACATGACAGAATATTAAATTCAATTTCTTTGAAGCTGAGGGGTATACATATTCAGTCCCTACTGGTTACATTATTTAATCCAAATATTCCGTATTCTCTAGTAATCTTTATCATCGTCTTTTACTTTATCATTGCCAATACCACAGTTCCTATGGTTAATGTCATGAAAAAGATGGCTATTGGTCACTTGGATAATCTGGGCCATCCTAAAGTTTGTTATGCAATTTTTCACATTTCTTTCATATTTCTAGTATATCTCACGTTTTTAGCAGACCTAATTCAACTTACATTCTGAGGTAGGTAAGGTGAAGGCGGATCTCGTGTCGGGAGCACGGAGAGAAGCGAAACACATTGTCAAAGTTTCGCGAAGTGAGACCGCCGGGCGATATGGCCATCAGGTACTGGTCCCGACTCTCACAGTTATTGTTGGGCCCATCGTGTATAGCACCCAGCCTGAAACATGGGAAATGTAAGTGTCAAATTTCGTACATCATAAAATCAATCATTGTCAACATTAATTAACCTTTAAATAAGGACTGCATAATGCTCTAATATATTGTGCCCTCATGATGTTGGAATACATGCTTGGTAATTACCAAGTGCAAAGGCTGCATGCATGCTACAGATAGCCTACACCCCCTTGCCTAGACTCTTTAGGATTATATTTTTTATGAAATACAGCAGTCCTATTGATTTAACCAAAGACCGCCGTCTTGCACACCCCCGTGAAATAACCCATCGCCGTATTTCACTGCCCTGTGACGTCATCAAAATGGCGGTTTATTAACATTTGAACGACATAGAGAAAAGCTATTTCAGCCCTATTTAGGCCCTCCCCCTGTAATAATTTGATTTAAATCAAGAAAGTTAAAAAATAAATACAAAGGAACACTCGTTCTAGCCTATTGACTGAGTTCTTTCACTTGTTGCATGTCAGGCCGCATTTCACTCGGCCTACGGCCTCAAATACGGTCTGACATGCAACTCTTTAAATAACCCAATCAACAGACTAAAACTTGTGAACCTTTGTTTAATTATCAACAGCGTAGATTTGGCATGATGCATGGATGTAGAGTTCATTGGCATAATGATGATTAATTATATAGCCCCGCTCATCTAATAACTTTGACTAACCTAAACATTGGTCTAAAAAGATCATTATTAAATAATTCTAATTCATTATTTATAATAGATCTGATAGGTAAGTTATACATAATAGGAACACACACCAAAATGTGTGTTTTCCTATTATACCAAGATCAAAAGGCTTATTTGCCTTTATTAATTTCCGCTCATCGGATAACTGCTGGTGTTCGTTTAACACGGTCTACCAGGCCATACGTCCTGCCAGGATAAATAAATGAATTTCAAATCAAATCACTGTAATATGAATGAAAAGAGCCTCTAATTCATATTGGCAATTCTAAGAGACACCCTGATGCAGTCTTAGGTCGCAATCGAGGACTAGATTCATTCTACGTACCACAAAAATAACGTGTCAAGTTGATTATTCACTCACCAACCTTAACTTTTATGAGGATGGCTCCAGAGGCCAAAATCATATATTAGAACCCAGCCTTCTATAATAATTGTGTCTAGATTGTGTTGCCTTTTTCATTTGGCACATGGACAATGCCCATGTGGGTGGTGAGTTGTGGACACCCAGGAAGGCAGGCCAAGAAGGAGATGGGAACTATTGTATGGTTAAAAGAACATGGCATTGCCGCTGCCAACAGTCGACAGGTCCGTACATTCAGGAGGCTCTTTCAGAACAGACTCGTCAGTCGTCATATTGCGATTTTCGTCAATATTGCAACATTTTTAATTGACGAGGGTATTTGTAGCTGGCAGAATGTGCTTTTTACATTAATTTTCTAAACATTTGTATACATAGGAAAACTTGTGAAATAGATTTCACTATTGGTCGTAAAACAGGATTCGTCAGGTCACCATTTCCCTACGACCACGTCAGTTGTTCTGAATGAGCCTCCAGATCCCCCCAGCCACAGCTGTCTGGTTCTCCTGACTAAATATGTAGCATGTAGACACGGTGTTATTAGGAAGTAGCCATTATGTTAGAGCAATGGATGTTTCTCAATTTACACAGGACCGAGCCGAATGATTAAGTGTGTGTTTTCTTTCATTGGAAAGGGCTGGAATGTTTTGGGACTCCCCAATAGTGGTCAAATATGTTTACCCCCACCCCCTCGCTGTTGTTAGGACCACATTAATATCGATACGGCTCCCATGATGCAGTCCACCTGAGGCGATTTTGTTGGGTCCTGGTTGTTTTTACATAGATTCTAGCCTATATCCCAACAAGAGTTATCAGAATCGCCCGCAGCGAAGCTGCTGGTTGAATGATAATGACCCCTCCAACAGGTATTGCACTGTTAACATCCAAAGTCCAGCCGTCGAAAATTACTATGTTAAGGTGGGTCAATGCCTTGGTGTAACAGTAGCTAGATTTTCATCAAGTTTTTGCCATAAGACCATAATAGCATACACTTTCCAACAAAGCTGAGAAAATATAGGTTTCATATATAGGTTTTAATGTTCTCTCTCTAGAGAATCCCTTTCGAACATATCATCCCGGGCATATTTCTAAAGTTTTTGTCCATTGAAAAAAAAAGTTGAAAGGAAATAGAAATATACTAAGGGCTAGTTCCCACTAAACAAAAACTTGTGAGGGACTTGTATTCCACTTAAGTGTGCACTCATGTGATTCCCGGTATTTTGACTCAAGTGCCTCCCCAGAAAATGTAGACTCGCTTTCTTGGGACCAACAAGAGTTGTTTTCCGAGTCTGGTACCCAGGTCTCCTACAAGAAACACCCAGGTATTGTTCTCCAGTCTGAAACTGGTATTAATCACAGGATTATCACCAGTGCTTGTCTCAAGGGAATTATCAAGAGGGACTTGAGTTCCACCTATGTTCTTAGCAGTGTGACTTTTGTGCTTATGACTCAAGCTCCTCCCCAGAAAATGTAGACTCATATTCCTGAGGGGTGCTCAAAAAGAATCATATGTTCAAAACTTGGGTGTTTCTCAGGAGGGACTCAATTTGTTTCTCCATCAAATATCTAGAGTGGTACATGAGAAAATGTATCCACTTTCACACGAAATCTGTTTCTATGATTCCCTCCTCTTCCACCAGTTTTACCCTCCAGTTTTGTCACTCCTCTTTATACCACTAGTTTTACCCTTGTTTCACCCAAATTTGAGTTTCACATCATATCCTTAATACCATTATGAAGACAACATCCTCATAATTATATCGCTCTTTTACGTAAAAACATTTATCAACCACAAGTACAGATCTTTCAGTTGTTGAACAGTGTTCCTTCAGAGAGAGTTAGCACATTAATCCTAGCCAGGAGGCCCAGATGTGATACCAAGCGACAGTCAGTAGTATCATATATTCAATGCTATTTCCCACAAAAGAGGTGTTTGTGAAATCACCTGCTGATATCTAACGTAATTAGTATATATTAAGTGAAACAAGAATATCAATCATGAACTCCATGGAAAGTTATCTCATTTGCAGTAATAACTACAAATTAGAGACATATTAATGTCCTATTTAGCTCTAAATCAGAAGTGACATATATCAAAATAATGATGAAAGTGCATGATGAGACCTCTGGTGGTTCAGCTGAGAACTATGTGTCAGTGACAAGATGCATTCTCGAGAGTCACTCAAGACATTCCCAAGAATTTAATATGTAGCAAAAGATCCCCATGTCACACCAGTTCAAATTCTTGAGAGATACTCGTAATTTGCTCAAGTTCTTTAGACTAACCCCCAGGGTAAGGTGTTCCAAAGGAATAATAATCATTCGTCACAAAAAATATTTGTTTAGTGGTCCGTAGAGAGAAGTCATGTAGAAAGGCTATTCAAAGGTGAGAATTAGGATGACTTCAGTAGTAAATGCTGGAGAGAGATGAGAAGTTGAAAAAAATTACTTATATTATTACCCCTGCTGCTCTATGGCACCCCGGCCATCCCCTGAGGCACATGGGGGATGCAGGGATGCTGGGGCCGGCCTCACACCCCTGTCATTCTCACAAAGTTATTACTGAGGCAAAGCAATATATGATTAATGCCTTCACTCAAAGCTACCTAGCCTATAATGGAAACACTAGGGTTGTAGGTACGGGAGGAGTGCGTAAAAAAGAGGGTGGGGGTTCACTAAATTCCACCTAGGAGTCTGGAACATCAACTTACAGTTTTATAACTATTAATGCAAATACACAAAATATTTACAAATATATACTGATAGCCTCAGGTTGACACATAAAATATTGAATGTATCGGATGGAGGGGCTTGTAATAACTTTGTGAGACTGCCAGGGGGTGTGAGCCGGCCCAAGCATCCCTGCATTCCCCATGTGCCTCAGGGGGTGGCCGGGGTGCCACTGGCCACAGCCCAGTCTAGGACCCCCCCTAAGGGCCATAGGTACGGGAGGAGTGCGTAAAAAAGAGGGTGGGGGTTCACTAAATTCCACCTAGGAGTCTGGAACATCAACTTACAGTTTTATAATTTTTACTGCAAATACACAACATATTTGTGGATATATATTAAGAGCCTCACTTTGAAATTCTGAATATTGAGTATTTGGGAGAGTGGCTTGTCATTACCTTAGAGTCACGAGAAAAGTATGTAAACTTGTGGAAAAAGAGAAAAAGAAAAATGTCGAAATAAAATGAAATATACATTTCTAGATGTGGAAATAGTTCTAAATTCCATTTTTGACATTTTTTGTGAACAAAAGTGAGGTTTTTAGAAAACTTGTCACTCGAGATGCACCCGTGTTCCTCCCCAGTAAAATAAGGGCGAACAAATAGTGTTATTCAACCAGTTGCGCATGGGTCCCTCACTCAAGATGCACTGGTGTTTCTCCCCTGTATGGAACTTCACTAAATGCCAACTAGATTGTTGGAAAATCAAATTACGGTTGTATAACTTTTTACTGCAAATACACAAAATATTTACAAATATATACTGATAGCCTCAGGTTGACACATAAAATATTGAATGTATCGGATGGAGGGGCTTGTAATAACTTTGTGAGACTGCCAGGGGGTGTGAGCCGGCCCCAGCATCCCTGCATCCCCCATGTGCCTCAGGGGGTGGCCGGGGTGCCACTGGCTACAGCCCAGTCTAGGACCCCTCCTTAGATGGTGGTACCCCGGCCTCCCCCTCAGGTACATGGGGGAGCAGGGGTGCTAGAGGCGGCCTCCCTCACCCCTGACGGCCGTAGGTACGGGAGGAGTGCGTGAAAATGGGGGTGGGGGGTGTCTAAATGATCCCTGGATGGTTGGGAAATAAGATTACAGTTAAATGTCTTTTACTGCTATTACACAACATATTTACGGATATGTATTGACAGTCTCAGGTCGACACCTAGAATATTGAATATTTTGGAGAGTGGTTTGTCATCATTTTAGAGCTGCTGGAAAAACATGTAAACCTGTAAAAAAAGAAAATTAAAAAAGGTCAAAAGAAAACAAAATATATATTTCTAAATATAAAAGAAGTCGAAAATCCCATTCTTGACATTTATTTTTACCCCTTGTGAGGTTTAAAAAAAAGTTGTTACCCGAGATGCACCTGTGTTCCTCTCCAGTAAAATAAGGGGGATGACCTAGTGTTATTTCTTTGCTTTTACACGAGTCCCTCAGTCAAGATGCACCCGTGTTCCTCCCAAGTTAAATAAGGGGAAACACTGAGTGTCATTTCACTGCTTTAGCATTAGTATAAGGCTGGAAAGGTACACGTGATCCTCTCAACTTTAGACATGTAGGGAACTATGATGTGTTTCATATGTCTTAAAGATAGGAATATCTTGAGTGTCTCCAAATTCCTCAACATGTGTAACATATGGTTGCACAGAAACAATATCATACATGGTGATTTTACGTGTGCTACTTGTGTATCTCTAGTGATTAAATCACAAGTCAGATTCACTCCACTTTCACTCCGGTTGCACTTGTGTGTTTCACGTGTACTGTTCAGTGGGTTATGTATGACTTCTGAATGTGAGCCACCACCACAGACTCTATAGCACAGTGGCAGAATGCATGCCTTCATATCCAAAGGGCGATGGTTCTTGCCCCAGTCGGGCAACACCTTTTTCCATTTTAGGACAATTTGATATAACTTGTTCCAATATTAGATGAAGGTCCCCTAGTGATCTATGGCCAAACTAGAGAATGCACCTGCGCAGAAAGCTGCGCAGTGAACGGAAATTGCAACCTATTGACCCACCTCAAACATTATTGGATGAGACTGGGACACCCCCTTTGGTTCACCAGCCTGTCCCCAGATGGCCCTAGTGGGTTTGCAGATCTCCCATTGCCATATAAAAGTTATAGAACCATGCATCATGAAAGGGTGACTTTTTCGTTTTATAATTGAGTTTCTGTTAGCTTTAGCAGAATCCTCATAACTTTTTCTGTGATAACCATGTTTTTAAACATCTCCTTTATAGCAGGAGATTCACAGGACAATTGTCTATCAAATAGTGCATGTTGGAATGCAGGATTTTGATGTCATATTTACACATTTGTCAGTCACACTTCAGAAACTTTCAAAAACGTTTCTGAAAAGTCTTGCTGCATTGGTCTGGGGGCTTATTCAGAACAACAGACGTGGTTGTAGGGAACTGGAGACGTGACGAAACCTTTTTGACGACCACTAGTAAAATTTCTTTGACAAAATGTCCTATACAAATATAAAGAAAAATAATGTAAATACCACATTTTGCCAGCTACAAATACCCTCGTCAATTGAAAATATTGCAATATTCCCGAAAATGACGACTGAAGAGTCTGTTCTGAAAGAGCCTCCTGGAAGCTCTTTCAGAACAGACTCGTCAGTCGTCATATTGCGATTTTGGTCAAAACATGTCAAAAGTTTAAATTTGGATGCTGACGACCATGGCAAAAGTATTGATCGCAAGTGGTCGTCAAATGAATATTGAGGCCATTTCAGAAAATATACTATACGATATACAAAACCGATAAATACCTTACACTAGATAAATATGGCAAATGTGTCCAATTATATTTTCTGACGATTCTATCTTGTGAAAGAAATTTTACTAATGGTCATCAAATAGGTTTTGTCACTTTACCAGTTCCCTATGACCACGTCAGTTGTTCTGAATAAGCCTCCTGTAGTATTAACTCACCCGTGCGCCATCTCGTGGGCGCTGGTCTGGGTGGAGGCGTAGGGTCCCTTGTCCACGTTCACCGACACCTTGTACTTGGAGCACACTCCCTCTATGTCGGCCAGACCTGTACATGGATGAAGGGGGAATTGTTACATTTAGGTCCCTGATTTCAGAAATATAAGGTTTAGGGATGAAGTATTGCACTGTTTTATTGTCTCTCTACACGGTTGGATGCTGCCATTGTAAGATTACACTATTATCACATACCATGTTGGTATAAAGAGAGAATAATAAAGAAAATTGCCACCTTCCCTTTATAAGGAATTTAAATTGATATGCTACAAAAATGGTTGCGGAAACAGCGTAATCATAAAGCATTGCTATCTATTACTGTTCTTCTTACATGGTGAATAATTCCAAAAATCGACATAGATTTGTCTCAGTTAACATGGAAATCTTATCAGACTATTGATTATTCCTATCAATAGCTTTTACTTTGAACTCATGAAGGCAGCAATTGATTAGACACCCTACTACACCCTAGAGCCACTTACCGTTAATAGTCCGCCGTCTGCCATCACTGTTGTAGTCGTTGAACAGGCTGTACCTGTAAATGAACATGGGTGTGTTTAAAGTGGCATAGTCCGATGATTAGGGCTCAGAAATGAATTTGGCTGAAAATGAACCAGAATGTTTAATATGGCCATACTACATACCCTACCTATATTGTTTAACTTTATTCCCAATAATTCAGCTTAGATTCAGTCAAATTGTCAGTTTTGTGCTCAATTTAAGACTTTTGGAGTGCACGCTATAATTCCCCCATTGAGAATACACTGTTAGATATTGTATCAGGGCCACGTTGGACCCTCTAAATTGGTGCCTATCGGCTATAGAAGACATTGTATTGTTTCTTATACTCCAAATTTTATATTGTACTAACATTTGGAACACATTTTAGTAGGATTTAAAATATCAAAAAAATCGGACCATGTCACTTTAACATTTAATAGGTAGTTCTTAGAGAATGGTCATTTTAAAAAGGAAAGGAGGCGTGTCTGGTGGATTTGGAGGGGTGCGACAAATTTGGACCCTATGAGAGGAGAGGATTTGTGAAAGAGACAAATACGACAAATAATCGTTTTTGCTTTAATCTAATGCATTGAAACCCCACATACAAGCCCAACCTCCAATTTGAGAAAAAGAAAAATGCTCAAAGAAATAAAAAGACGCAAAATTAAATCTGTCTTCTGGGCTGGGTTTTGGGGTATACAGTCTCTTTATTGGACTGTTAGAGTATACTGGAAACGTCTAACACCGAACGGCAGAACAAAAGAAATGGCCTGACTGTATATGACGTACAAAAGGTGAGAAAACACTCACTACTAGTGGGGCATAAGTCAGTTAAACCACATCCATAGCCCTTTACTCAGGATATTGGCTTAGTCCCGGGCTAGTACACTCGTCTGGGACTCATGATCAGCCTTGACTGTCGCCATATCCTGAGTAAAGCGCTCTGGCTGTGGTTTAATTACTCCATATTAAAGGAATACGATCCATGCTAAAATCAAAGCAACGGATATGAAATATAAAATGCTCCCCTTACCCTGTAAACATTGTGGCCTGGTCGAAGTTAGGCAGCTTCCCGCTACGCTGACTCTCGTCGATCCACTTAATGATGTCGTCCAGCATCTTGTAGGCCTCCACGTACAGCTTCCGACCGTCAGACTCACGGTACGCCTCCGACCACCGAGCCGCTGACGGCGTCTGGAGCAAACATGACACATTCATAATACCGCATTTGTCGTAATAAGTGCACAATGCGCTTAAAGAATGTTTTAATTAAAATAACAAAGGCGAAATTTTTAAATCAAATAAGCGCATTTCCCAAAAATGTTAAGCCATGAATTCATACCTCAAAAATCTAGGGGCTTGTGAATCATTGTTTTAGTCTTAATTAAGGATGGGTGCAAATCATTGTTTCTATATCCATTTGACTATCAATGTATTTGGAGGTTCATTAGGATTTTCTTGCACAATAAATCCATACAAACATTGCTGTATATATATCCAGGTCTGAAAATGTCTATGTGAGTCTATGTTTAATATATCTACGTATTTGCTAAAAGACCAATGCGGCAAGAAAGGGTGACTTTTTAGAAAAGTTGTTGATAAAGTTTTTGAACATTTCTTTAGTGTGACTGACAAATACATAAATATAATTTCAAAATCCTGCATTCTAGAAGACATTATTTGAAAAACAATTGTCCTGTGAATCTCCTAATATGAGCTGTTTGCAAACAGGACCATTACAGACAATGTTATGAGGATTCTACTGAAACCAATGCAAACACAACTTTATTATGAAAAAGTCACCCTTTCTTGCTGCATTGGTCTAAAGGTATGTTCAGAACTATTTATATTTACTGGGCTTGTATGGGTGCTATGTATCTGTCACCAGAACACAAGGACAATATAAACCATCACCAGGTACCTCCCCCATCACAGCTCCACTCAGTAATGCTAAATGTCACGACACCTCCATTGAAGAGATGCCAGGGAGTTGACAGCTTAACCCTTTGAGGGCAGCATGATACCTCAATGCATCATGCCCCTGGTCGTCATGATGCATGAATGCGCCCTGACGAGTAACTCACCAGGGCTGCATTCAGGCATTGTACCGACCCTATGGGATTCATACACTCCCCAAGAGTCAGCACAATGCACTAATGCAGTATTGGCAAGTTACTCACCGGGGCTGCATTGGTACATCATGACGACAAATATAATCTTTTAGTAACATCCGTCCTCAAAGGTATAATGAGAGACTTTGCCGTGTGTAGATTGTGGTTTTCACGGGAGGAATCATACACTGGTGGGTGGGGAGTGGACTTGGAAGCGGCTCGGGGGAGGCTGCCAGGGGAGGTGTTGTGCAATCTGTGTGGCGGATGTTTATGAGTTACTTTGCCAAATCTGATTTGGTGGTTAACCCTTTAGGGGTCGCATACGAGTCAGAAATCATAAAAATTCACAAATCTGGTAAAAAATCTAAAACTGTGCTGATTGATAAGGCTTGTAATGGTTTTCTTGGCCATGGGAGATGCATGAAAAAAAAAGAAGAGCCTGAAACCCCGTTTTTTTGGGTGATTTTTTGGAGGGTCATAAATCAAAAGATGTAGTCCACCACTAACCCATTAACCCTTTAAGGATAGCATAATGCATTAATGCAAAGTGCTCCCCTTGGTCATGATGCAGCACCGGCGAGTTACTCAGTGGGCTGCATCGGTGCCTCATGACGACAAATCTCACCTTATAAGGACGGTATAATGTCTTCATGCATCATGCTTGTAGTTTTCATGATGCATGAATGCAGCCCTGGTGAGTAACTCGCCAGGGTTGCCTTCAAAGGGTCGGCATGATGCATCAAAGCAGTACCGGTGAGTTACTCGCCGGGGCTTCATTGGTGGATCATGAGGACCAATGCCATCTTTCAGCAATATGTGTCATTAAAGAGTCAAAGGGTTAAAGGGTTACCATAGAGAAATGATATAACAGACTTACAGAGGCGATGTAGAAGCCGGTCAGTTTCACGGTAATAGCGTAGTCTGATTCCTCTATAGACCGATACCGCATGTCCACCTGTGGGGGAGAAGTCAAGTCAAGTGTTAGCTTTTATTAAAATAGATGTACATACATGCATGGAAGAATGGCCTCCCTTCAAACAGAACTTAAGAGCTACACCAGTTAGAAATGTGTATATTTCCACAACTTGTGTGCCACAGGTGGAATGAAAGTGTGTATTTCTCGAGAAATGACAGGGACTATGGCCCAAAGAAATTTCAAGAAACATTCCAGAAACGTTCTGAAATTCTCGACACTAGAATGGCACAAGATCTGCTTGACATTTAGTTTGCAGGGCTGCAATCGAGTTTAGACAATATATAATGCCTACAAAATTCAGTCCCAATATCTTTTGTGTAGGAACAGGCCTACTTCTTTTCCATGTTTAATCCCATCTTTTTATAGCTGTATCTATCAAAATTACCTTTTAAAAAATTAGAAAGATTGTTGAAATATATCCATGGTAAAAACAGCTTACTAGTATTCGCCCTCTTATGATTGCCCGGCTTCCAACTCCAGGGTTGATTGTACAAGGTTCCCGAGGATTTTTTCTCTTGGTGAAGTCTATATCAAACTCGATTTCTCAGGTTTGAAAGAAAAGGAAGGTATCTATCAATAGAACCCAGTCGATTACACTCTCCATTCCTTTCAAATGTGTAAAATAACCGAGAAAACCTAGATGAAAAACAACTTCACAAAGAGAGAAAATCTTTGGGGTGCTCATACAAGGACGTGCGAGATTGCGAGAGTTGGTGCGAGAACTGCAACCATGAGAGGGCCTATAGCTTGGCCTTCCGTAAGGGTCGACTGGGGCTGAGACACTTGGTTTTATGTCGTGTCAGGACCCTCCCCCCCCCCCCCCCCTGTGATGTGTTGTCCATGATGTAGTCTCTAGTACAGGTACCGGGGGCCTGGAGAGCGGACGGGTACAAACACCTACACTGTGTGTGGTCGGTTTGGGAGGGCGCTGGCCACAGGAACTGGTGCCAGCAGTACCCTTATAGGGGAACCTATAGGCCGGTTCCTATGTAAGGTTAATTCATGCAGTTCATATTTACATATCCTGATAGTCTCGGATTATATCTTATAGATGGATACTCCCTTCACTATTCTTTTGAATTGTTGACGTGTACGTATTTAATAAATCATTTTCAAATACAACATATTTCAAAAGGTTACATGTGAGATCCATAACACTAGACTCTCATATTTTCATATATCATGATGTAGTCAAATGTAATTAGCCCAGGGGCAGATCATTCAACATAGCGACTCTTCAAGGTTTATTAACCTATAATGCTATCACCATTTCTATAAGCCACACAAGGGGTCTGAATTCTTTTACTCATTGCTGTAATATACATATTAAAACCAGTGTATGGGCCGCATCCTATAAAGGTATGATTGGTATCAATTTAAGCTGGCTTTGGCGGCTTATACGCAAGAATCTACGGTAATGCATCAACCCTGTAAGGAGGCATGTCGCTAAAAGATGACGTTTGTCGTCATGATGCACCCAGCCCGGGCGATGATGTGTTGTTGTATCATACCAACCCTTCAGGAGCGTCTCAACATCATAAGGTCGGCATGATGCATGAATGCCACCCTGGCGAGTTACTCGCCAGAGTGGCATTCATGCATCATGACGACCAAGGGCATCATGCATTACAGTATCATACCATCCTTAAAGGGTTAAAGCAGGATGCAGTCCTCAGAGGGTTACGTGTACCCCTGTGTACTGCCAAACAGAAGCAGGCAGGAGTTGGCCCTGCACCATAATGAAGACATAGATACTTCCACACAGCAACCTGTAATTATGTCATCTGTCACAGAGATGTCAAGGATAGCCTGTCATCATCACTCCTGTCACACAGAATACCAAAGGACAGTCATGGCCTCCTGTAACCTTAACCCTTTAAGGACGGCATAATGCCTTAATGCATCATGCCTTGGTCATATTGATGCATTCATTCATGAATGCAGCCTTGGCGAGTAACGCATCTAGGTGAGTGCAGAGTGATGATCCTTGGGGAGTATCTCTACCGTGCAGGGTACTTGAATGCAACACTGGCGAGTTACTCACCAGGGCTGTAGGCAACATGAAGCATCAATGCAGTATCTGTAAGATTATTAGCAGGGCTGCATTCATGCATCATGACGGCAAACGGACATGATGTATTCAAGTATTTTAAAGGGTTAACCCTTTAAGGGTAGCATGTTGCTAAAATAGCTCATCTGTCTTTATAATACCCCATTTGTCATCATAATAGCCCCGGCGAGTTACTCGCTGGGGCTGCATTGGTGCATCATCCTGTGGGGTCAGCATGGTGCTTGGATGCAGCAGTGGCGAGTTACCCACCAGGCCTCAATCATGGACATGATGCATGTAGTATGCCGTCCTTAAATGGTTAAGACGGTACTTGCTACTTCTTTGAATGTTATCTTTGAGCCTCTTTTATTGTAAGACAGCACCTAGTGACAAGGGGAGATATGGATGGGGGTGGGACATGAGAGGTGACATGGTTCTGGTGACCCCGGCAGAGAACACTTCTAGCTCTGTACCGCTGTATGATTGCTATCTACATGCCATCTAGATGTATCATGATGAACGTTGGTGTTATCTAGTTCTCTAGTCCTGACCATAAATCACTCCTGGCATAGCAGTGTATGGGCCAGTATTAGTGCTTTATTATGTTATGAATGTGTCTCACGAGATCAGGCCAATGTGAAGGTCTTTGACTGGGTGCCATCTTTGACATGTGTGAATGAAAACGGTTTATTTAGGGCAGATGAAGATTTAAATTGGCTAATACTAATTACTAATTTAAAGTGTTACAATATCCATTAACCGTTTCAGCCAATTTCTATCTACATCTGCCCTAAATAAACTGTTTTCATTCACACATGTCAAAGATGGCACCCAGTCAAAGATGGCACCCGGTCAAAGATGGTACCCGGACAAAGACTATCACATTAGCCTGATCTCGTGAGACACAGCCTTATGTTCCCTCCGTTGGCATGCACTTGCCAGAGCTGCATTAACGCCTCAAGCCCCCCATGGTCAAGACAATCCCACAGGGTCTCCACAGGACTGCAATCATGGATCATGCTGCAAGAGAGCATAGTACATTAACCCTTTAAGGACTACATTTTGCATCAATGCATCATGTCCTTGGTTGTCATGTTGCATTAATGCAGTCCCGGTGAGTAGCTCACCAGTGCTGCATTCAAGCATCATGCCAACCCTACAGGGTCAAGACACTCCCAAGGGTTGTCATGATGCACCAATGCAGCCCCGGCGAGTTACTCACCAGAGCTGCATTGGTGCATCATGATGACCGATGTCATCTTTGAGTGTCCTGAAAGGGTTAAAGCGCCATGCGGTGCTTACGAGGCTAAGATAGGAGTTGTATCTAGTCTGAGTAACATATATACAAAGGGCAGGTTGTTGTTCCACCCCTAGGTGAGCCAAGTCTCTGTACACCTGTGCAAGTACTCTCAGTACCAAATCTTTCAGAAGAAAGGCTAAGGCGATAGCCACTCTGACCTTGAACTATGATTCTACTGGCTTTGGACAGTCCCTGTGGTTAGCTAGGAACCAGCAAACAAGAGCCAGAAATGGAACCAGAAAGTATGATGGAAAGTATGATGGTAAATCTACCTTCATGCATTCATGTATCTGTTCAATGGTTCGAAGCTAACCACAGGGACTGCCCACCCCAGCAAAATCAAAATGCAAGGTCATAGTGGCTGTCACCAGAGCCTTCCTTCAGAAGTATTTGGGAACAAGCGTACCCCTAGGTGAGCCAAGTCTGTGTACTCCTGTCGTGCTACATGCTACACCCTACAGGGTGGCATGGTGCCTGTACATGCCCCCAGGGGGGGGGGGGGGGGGCTGTCAGTGGGGGGAGGGTGGTGTAGGGCTGTCAGTGACGGATGAAGTTGTCATCTGTAGATATGGCTTACTCTTAAACCCTTTAAGGATGGACGTCGCTAAAAGAGGACATTTGTCGTCATGATGCACCAATGCATCCCCGGGGAGTAGCTTGCCAGGGCTGCATTAGCACATCATGCCAACCTTTCGGGAGTGTCTCAACCTCATAAGGTCGGCATGATGCTTGAATGCAGCACTGGCGAGTCACTCGCCAGGGCTGCATGAAACACTCACATACTGCCCTACATGGCTTCATTTGGACAGGAATATTGTTGACTTTGAAAATACACGCACATGTGCCCCTATTACAGGTATCAAATACATTAAATTCGACATAGTTAGTGTACTCACCCTCTCCCTCACCATTCGCACGGGCGCGGCCATGTTGGAATTCCAACGCCCTGACCCGGCCTAGAACAGGCTCAGCTATTGGTGGAGAGAGAGGGACGGGGCTGGCGCTTAGCCAATGAGAGGAGGGCACACATAGGCGGTTTGGCGCGCCGAGGTCGGCGCTCGGGGAGCATACATTTTTTGAATCGATGATTTTGTCGTACTCCCGGGTCGCATCAAGTCACTTTTTGCGACAATTCTGGGCGATATGCGACTCATCTCCGCATTTTCGACATTCGTGTGGGAACCTACAGCGACTATTCGAGCAGCCAGCCTCGTCAAAGTTATGTTTCAAACAAGCGCCATCGCTATCCGCGCCGGACGCGGACTTTGTGGCGGAACGATGCTTCTTTTTACTAACTGCTCCCCTACCCGGGCCTTTGTTGGCGGACTCGCGGGCGCCTGCTCCCGGGGAGGAACACTCCGCAACCTCGGTCCGCTCGCGGTATGCCTTAGTATTGAGCACGGTGTATCGGTCTGCGGATATCTCTGTGTTCCCCCGAGAAAAGGCTCCCCAACCCCTATCAAGAGCCTCCTTTCGGACATCTTCGTCGTACAGAATGTGGGTATCATCAGTAAACCCGTCACTCACCGATGCCTTACGGGCTACATAGGATAAATGAGCCATGTAACTGCGTAACTCGTCGGCTGTGCCGTCCTTCGCCAGCGAGCCCCAGCGAAGTGCAGCATAGATGTACTCAGGGTAGGTGGGATGTTTCTTATCTTTAGCATCAAGATACTCTTTGTATGACCACCTACGTTTTTGCACTTCCAGGTCATCCAAGGTCTGTGTGGCCGGGGGGGTCCATCCACCGGCCGGGGGGGTCCCAGCCTTGGCCCTCTCCTCCATGGCCCTCACTCTAGCCTTGAGTGCTGTCTTCCTCTCTGCCAACTCCAGTGCCTGTACTTGTTTGATCAGGTCCAACTCCTCCTCATCCTGAATCTGGTCAATGTCCTTAGAAGCCATGGTAGATTCAATGGATTCTGTAGACCCAACTATGGATTCTGTGGACCTGTACCTGGTAGTAGTACTGGTGGTAGTAGCAGTGCTCCTCCTAGTCCTTTCTTCTAAATCACCAAGTATAGGGCCTTTGCACAAGTCCCCTACAGGCTGATCATGATGTAATCCACACTTGATGCAGAACTTCTCTGGCATAACTGATCTATAACCTGAATTCAATAGTTATTGATCAAAATTAGATCTACCATATAGCACATGTTGAGTGTGGTAGATGGTGGGAGGCACTGGCCTGTTGGTTGCCACAACACAACCAACACAATAATAGTTCCACTGGTGCATGAGAGGTGGAGGTGTGGTAGGTGCACTGGAGCATGTCCATGGGAGTCTTTATATTACCATACAGCACACCGTATACTACACATAAAAATACTCTAAAAATTCTGCAAGAATGTGGCAAGAAATCATGAGGACATGGGTATACTACATAAATACCCTTCCGGCTTCCAGCTTGCGTTGAACTTCTAAGAACCAAATTAAAACAACAAGTTGCAGGCTGCAAGAAAGGTATTTTGCGAAACATTAAATGACTTCTGAAATAAATGAAAGGATAAATGTGGAAATCACTTACCCCGTTAGCTACATGTGTAAAGTAGTATCGGATGTTGTTTATAGTCTCTATATCTCTGGAGTACGAGTCACTAGCATGGGCCAGGTTGTACCATCTACAGGTGGAGAGGGATAGAAGCATAGTCAGTTAGATTTAAACAGAACAGAAAAATCACAGAAAGTTCATTAATCAACTAGGAAGTTAATTGATCAGATATATGTGTATTTTTTAGGAAATAATTATAGTGTGCACTCCAAAATAAGTAAATTGAGACATGATCTGATGATTAGTCGAATTCTAAGCAGGATTGTAGGGAATGAGATAAAATATAATAGGTAGCACATGAATTATGGTCATTAGGAACATTCTGGTTTATTTTTAAAATGGCATAGTCCGATGATTAGGGTTCAAAAATTGATTTCGCTAAAATTGGGTCAAAATGTTCAATATGGCCAAACTTTATGTCCTACCTACTTTATCAAACATTATTCCCAAGAATTCAGCTTAGATTTCAGCTAATAATCAGTCTTTTGCTCAATTCAAGACTTTTGGAGTGCACGCTGTAATTCCTCCCATTGAAAATACACTATAAAAGCCTATACCTGTGTTCATGGGAGCATTTTAATTGCCTTTTATTACCCATGAATGATATTTTATTGTATCCCACCCTCCAAATATGATATTGCACTGCCATTTTGAACATATTTTAAAAAGAAAGCGAAATAACGAAAAAATACCACTTTAACTAAATTGAATTTTGAGCCCGAATCATCGGACCATGTCACTACGCTGTTAAAGGGGCATTCTCACCACTCACACTTACCACATAGTAGACTAGAACAGTACTAGAACTGTGAGTGGGAAATGCTCGGTGAGAATGCCCCTTTAAGGGTTAAACCTACCTGTTGTACATGCCGTAGTCGAGTATGAAGAGAGTCTCTACGTAGTAGATCTGTTTGCCGTTAGAGGGCGGTGCCTGGTAGTACTCCACCAACTCACGGGCGAAGGCCGAGGGCGGACTCTGCTCCTCTCTACGGTCTACAAACAGGCAACGTATATAATGTAGGGGTTAGTTACATCAACTCTGAATGAACCATTTCCCAGTGGGAAAAAACTAATTAACCGTTTGAGGACGCTAAATGATGACATTGGTTGTAATGATGCACCAATGCAGCCCCGGCGAGTAACGCGCCAGTGCTGCATTGGTGCTTTATGCTGACCATACGGGAGTGTCTCAACCCCGTAGATTTGGCATGATGCTTGAATGCAGCACTAGCGAGTTATTCGCCAGGGCTGCATTCATGCTTCATGACGACCAAGGGCATGAAGCATCATGCCGTCCTTAAAGGGTTAAATTAGGCCCATATCCATTAACCGATTTGGAGGTGCTGTCGGCCTCTAATCGGCAGGAAGGGCAATGACAACTATGATACACAGAGTGTGTACTACTAGTGGTTTGTTGGGGCTCTACCTGCCAAATAGCGGCCGATAGCACGTCTAAATCGGCTAATGAGAAATGCACCTATCTGGCTGTCAATGTTGAATAAATGTTGAATCTATGTTGATTCAGCACTGAACTGTATGTCCACTTGTTTAAAGTGGCATTCTCACCGAGCGTATCCCACTCACAATTCTAGTACTGTTCTAGTCTGCTATGTGGTAAGTGCCAGTGGTGAGAATGCCCCTTTAAGGAGAGCATGATACAGCAATGCAGCCCTGGCACAACTCGCGGGGCTGTCTTGGTGCATTGGTGCATCATGCCGACCCCTCTAGCATGTGCCATACATGTAGGGTTGGCATGATGCCTGAATGCAGCACTGGAGAGTTATTTCCCAGGGCTGCATTCATGCATTATGGTGACATAGGACCTATTACATTGAGGCACTATGCCGTCCTTAAAGGGCTGATGTGGTATTAAGATAAAGGTGGTATTTGGAATTGTTACTAGATCTAGACATTATGGTGAAAATGGAGATAGAAAGGGGTTTGTAAATGACAAATGAGAAAGGACATTTTAAAGACACGATGAAACATGTAGCAGAATCCTGAAACGGAATCAAAAGAATCAATAGATCCCAATAACTTCCTTTTGTATCAACAATATGTCATTTGTGATAAGATCTGTGAAGAAGGCCCTTAGTGCAGGGTGCACTAAGGTCCCTTTTCCCAGTACATGCCACAATTTTGATCACACTACATGGCTTATTACAGTAGGAGTGCCTGCTCTGTACCTCCGTGAACGGACAATCGTTATTACAACAAAGACCTCACGGTGCCATCGTTCAAATTAGTACCTTTTGTATTCAACATGGAGATTGACAATACCATACAATTGTAGGAACAATTCTGCATATTATTTGTGAATTAATGTGTTACTCTTACTGCGGTCCCTATGCCGAACCGTTTACCTGTCTCTATTCTGATACATAGCACGTTTAATCTTAAGTGAAAATTGCCAGTAACAGAACAGACAGGGATCATTTACTTTTTAAAGCCTATGCATTTATGTATGTGTAGAGTGGATTCTACTATCGGTGTACGGTTTGTTGTAGGTAAACACTAGAATCTACTGTAAACCTGGAGTAGATTCTACGATAGAATCTGCTGTAGATCTACAGCAGATTATACTGTGTACCTACACTAACTATAACTTTAACTATTTACAGTGTATTGTGCCCACCACAATCTCTATATCAAATCAACATAAGGCAGTAGTGGCATTCCATCAATTACATGGAGTCTGGAATGCCATTCCCTAAAATGAAGTTTTACCCTTGGCAATGATCAAAAGGGCATGAGACGCAAAAGCACTATCCTACCCTCAAAGGGTTCAAATATTTGAAAATATCTGAAAAGCGCCATTCATTGTAGTCCCATGCAGGAATCACATGAATAACTAAAGCATTGTTAAAACATATACATGTTATACATATGGTATACGGTATGTATTGGATCTGGAAACATGAAAAATGAAGCATATATACTACACCTAGAGGCACATGCAACAACGCTATAGATATACCACGGCTCTTAACTCAACTAGAGGGCATAACTGAGCTTCACCCCATGGGTACCTTAGTGTGTAAACGCAGGTGTAGCTTAACTGTAGTGATTGTCAACGTGTTGACACCTACTACGGTAAATGCAGTTAACCGATACAAGATGACAGATGGCGAGAGTGCGTACAGACTGAAAGTGGAGGTTACGCTGACTTTAACAAGGTATTTGTAGACTGTACCATGCATGAGTATGAGGACCAACAATTAGATGATGAAATATTCCAGTGAGGAGTTATCTTAAAAGCGGAAAATCGTAGGTAATTGGCTTGGTATACAAAAACAAGCACTAGGGTGATTAAACATAAATTATTAGCCTAGTGTCAAGCTTTCATCTTGACCTGTAGGCCTGAATTCCATATTATATCAAGAACGTAAAAGCTTTATGCTCTTGCCAACTCAAGCATGAACTATAACACAAAGGTAGGCATATAGGAATACTTTAAATATTGTTCACACTGATGTCGGCCATCTTGTATCGGGTAACTGCAATTTCCCTACTAAGTGTCAGCAAGGTGAAAGTGGGTGTCTTAACTAAAGAACATGCACTTAACCATACGGGGTAAATAAAACAAATAAACCAAGGAAAATAAAGAAATTCACATTTCCACACCGGCATGACCATGTGATACAGGCTAACTGAAGGCATTGTGGTATAAAACATCTAGTTCTATATACACACGCGCATACTTACATAATACTCTCTTAGTATTGCTCTTATCCTTCCTGCCAACTTAAGTTACCAATAGCAAGGGAGGAGGTTTAGTGTAATATGAAGTGGTCAGTGTGCTGAACATTACTATGGTAACGATGAGGGAAGTATAACGGCAATAAGGGAATAATACTTAAATGAAGCACAGAAAAAAGAAAAAGAGTCAACAGGGAGAATGACTCCCCTCTTTAGGGTAGCCCAGGCTGCCTAAAGGAGCCTGTGCTACCCTCCCTGGCTGACCTCTGGTTGGACATTTTGTGTAATATATTATAGGGTCCTGGCAAATTTTTGGGGAACAAACATATTCAACCCCCACCCCCTCTTCTAGAATGCGGGGGGGGGGGCAATGACATGGACAGGGTTTTTATAACAGAAATTGGACTTCAATAAGAAGACTGGGACTTTAATTTCCTCAGATTCTGTGCCTCCACAAGGTTAGCGGTTTTTCAGCATTGTATGTCAACATACCGACTATTTAAGACTATTTCCCTAAAGCTATAGGGTTATCTAAACAGGTATGTGAATGTGACTTGGACTCTATTATTTTGCCTTACAAAAGTTATTCACGGTTTTGAGAAGTGTAAATGCCGTGAACTATTCTCCAAATGTGATGTACTGACGTGGCACTATAATTATTCCCATTCCAATGATGCTCAGAACACCTGATTCAATACATACTGAAAGTCAAACCTTGAAGAGCCACATACTGCTTTAATGTACTATGACTCTGCAGCACTGGTGAATAACTCACCAGGGCTGCATTTAAGCATGATGCCAACCCTAGTGGTTTGATACACTCCTTAAGGATTGTCATGATGCATGAATGCAGCCCTGGCTAGAAAACGTACCAGGGCTGTATGCATGCATCAGGGTAAAGAAGGCTACATGACATGAAAGCATTAGGCGTCCCTTAAATAATCTAAATCACTTGAGCATCTAAAAACATATTTTCATTTCTGCATCCCTGGGGTTTCTGATTTATTTGGCAAACCACTGTAGGTGTCCAGGGAACGAGTAGCAGAACCTGTTTGTTTGCTTTGTAATCAGGGGATCACGTTTAGCACTTTCAGGGCCGCATAGTGCTTTAAAACATGCACAGAGAAAGAAACAGCGTCAAAGGGGAGTCCAGGTTGCCTCCATAATGACTCCATAATGACTTTAGGCGAGTCCAGGTCGCCCAATCGAGCCTAAGTGACTCTCTGGCTTACCTAAGGGAGTCGCCTCGAGGAGACATATAACCCAGAAAGCTATATTGGCTCCCCTAGGAGAGTCACCTAGGGTCCCTTAGGTGACCTGGACTCCCCTAATCAAGGTAGTCATCCTGGACCCCCTTTTGACACTGTTTCTTCTCTCTGTTTGGTGTCCTTGCTCGTCATGATGCATGAATGCAGCCCTGGTGAGTTACCCACAAGGGTTGCATTTCTAAAAAAACAGCATGCAGACCCTAGAGGATAGATGCAGTCCCGAAGGGTCGGCATGATGCTTGAATGTAACTCCGGAGAGTTACTCGCGGAAATTAATATTTATTTGTTTATCGTGGCGACCAAGGACATCAAAACAGTGTGCGGCCTTTAAAGGGTTAAAAGACATAACTGTGTAGGCCTCCAGCTAGGGGGAAATCTGAGACGGCTAATGTAATGTATCGTCTTCATAGGTTTCTGACCAATGTTATTCAGACAGAATCTGTAGGGGGTGATGTATGATAAAGGCAGGTCTGGGTAGATTTACTACATTGGTTGTGCTTTTTAACCTTGCATTATCCATGGGGTCTTTGATGTTATATAAGGAACTTGGAATTATGAGGTTGTGTCATGATTTTAGCTTCTGGATTTATGCCCATACCGTTGTGGTAGTTCATAAGTATTGATTCAGATTAATACAGTTTTTCTAAAATTGGGCACAAGTTTCAATCTTCAAGGATTGTAAGTATACTTCTTATCTTCTTTTTGGTAAAGCGAAAGTCGGTACAAAAATATACTTATGGTAGAAGACGGATTAAAGCTATGTGAGTAAAGGATTGTGAATAAGAAGTTAATATATGGATACACTAAGCAGTAATGCTTAAGTTTTTTAATAATACATTCGAGTTTTATATTTATCATCGACATTGGGACCAGTGTCCTCTTCAGACCATGCGTCATGCGCTTATTAGAAATGTTGCCATTAAACTTGAGGCCGGTGATCTCTAAAGTCTGAAATACATGCCTCTAACATGGCTTAATCTTATCAGTGCTTCGAAATCCTCACTTGAGAAGAATTCAAGGCAAATCTAGGACTATGAGAGATACGTTTCATACCTTCAAGGAAAACACTTTTCTAAAATTGTAAAGAAAGGTTTTGCTTTATTAATTGTAAAAAGAAAGAGAAAAACAAAAAGTAAGAACTACTCACGTAAGTAGTCCCCGTCGCGTATGACTGGTTCGGTACTATCCGGGTACACAATGTAATCCTCTCCGTCGGCGCTAGCCGCCCGTCTCACCCTCTCGTGGTGGGCACTCGTTGTTACCGGTTCCAGCTTGTAGTCCTCATTCCCCATACGGAAACTACCCGACTGGAAAGGGATAATGGGAGTAGTGTTACTGTGACAGTCCTTATTTTTATGGATTAAGATTTTCGTGTATGAGTGAAAATCTGCCAATTTGCGGGTATTCATTCCATACTTAAGCACATAAAAACTTCCCTGATTTTTCATTCCCGCAAAAATTGTGAAAATATATATCCCGCGAAATAAAGTACTTTAACGGCAGGCCTATATAAAGGATGTGGATTCAAGACAACATAAATACAAAGAATGCAATGTGTCAACGCTTACAATCTGTCTGTAACATAAATACATTACAGAACACATATGGTGAGAATATATAACACCTAAAACATGTTTGTACTATATCTTTATACATAATTGACAAAATAAAAGGACCCAATAGAATTACGTCCTGTAGTACTTTTAAACGTATTTTTTAATCTAATGGCTATGTCAACTTTGGGGGAAGTTATGGGAATCTGAATGAATCAATTAAGTCAAGTATGGTCTTAGTCAACAAACTTCAACTCTAAAAAGACTCAATTTTGAATTTAATTGTAGTATATGCTGGAACTAGAAGAGGCATCGAAGGCCTCTCATCATTTTATGCCAGTGAGAGCTTTACATTATATACGTAAACTGCAGGAAACCATCATAAAGAAGGCATCACAGATGACATGATGCTGGGAGTGTATCAACCCCACAGGGTCCGCCTGATACATGAATATTTGTAAATACCACATATTGGCATTTACTAGTATCCAGTTAATTGCAAATGTTGCATTACCGTATTCGACGTTATAAGCGCACACCCCCTAATAAGCGCACACCCCCCGTTTTTGGCCGATTTTTAGACTACAAATAACCAAAAATATCTCAATTTTTGACCCCAATTAAACTTTTAACTACTAAAAGGTGTCCATAATCATTTTGTAAGCGCACTGTGCACTCATTCGTCGAATATGGTATTGATGAAAATCTCATTATAGCGACTGACAATTCTGTTCTGAAAGACCTCCCAAGTGAGACTTACAAACTTCTTGCTGGCGGTACCATCCTCGTCCCGGTGTGTTCGGTACAGCAGCGACGCACTGTTCTCCTTGTCCGTGTACACGGCGAACTTCTGCAAGAAATTGTGACAGCTTTAATATTATCTCCTTTATTATCTGTTTTAAAAACTTAAGAACCCTAAACTACTCTACACCAGAGGGCATATGTTACTGTTGGTTTTTGCTTCTTGGCCAAGCAGAAGAAAATCTTGTTTCACTGTGCAATCAAATCCATATATTGGAATATATTTATTTCTGATATAGAAGGTACCAGAGAAAAAATTCTCTATATTCATATCTTAAAATGTCACAGAAGTAATCTATCAACATGAACATGCGAAGATCTGCCCAAAAGGCGGTGATCCACTGCCGCGAATTTGCTGCGAATTTGCTGCAAATCACACTTTTGCGAGTACACACAGAGAGAACGTTCCAGCAGTAGATCTGCTGCTGCGAATCCTTGCGACAATGTCGTCGCGAGAAACGTGTGGCTGCGAGTAAATTCATAGAAATCTAAAAGTTTTGATTTTTACGAGTGTACTTGCAAGTTTCTCTCGCACGACAACATTCGCAGCAAACTGGCGGCAGTGGATCAGTGGCTAAAGCGGTGGAACAGCCACATTGTCTAACCAGCATGGTTCAGCTAGCGTGAAGCACGTAGTTATTTTGTACAACCTGCCTAGAAGGACTAACTGAAAGGACATATGTACAGTTAAAGCTAACCTGACCTTGGGCTGTAAACCTCAATGTGACCTTGGACAGTGTGACCTTGGGCTGTTTGGTTAGAAGACTGACAGGTGAGCAGTGCCCAGCCCCAAGGTCACCCCCAAGGTCACATAAGCACAATGTACACACACAGGGTGACCTTCACATGTCACAGGGTGACCTTGTCATGACCTTCTGCTGACCTTGGCCTCAAGATGTCTCTAAACCACTGTCATGCTTTGCACCTGCAGGAGACCCAGCCTACACAGTGTTATACTTTACCAACTTGTCGACTCCTCCCCATCTCGTCTATTAAGTACTACCAGTGACCTCCATGGAAGTCACTGGTACGACCCCTACGACAGACTAAAATATGTCTCCTTGCTTTAATCATAATGTCTATTTTAAAAATGGAATTCTCCTGCTCCACATCCATGTATTTGTTGAATGTTGGCCCTAGCGGCAGGACTTTTTAAAATGTTACGATGCTATGGTTAAACATTACACCCTTTAACCCTTTAAGGATGGCATAATGCATTCATGCATCATGCCTTTAGTTATCATGATGCATGAATGTAGCACTGGCAAATAGCTCGCCAATGCTGCATTTAAGCGTCATGCCGACATTATGGGGTTGAGACATGCCGGAAGGGTCAGCATGATGCACCGATGCAGCACTGATGAGTTACTCACCGGGGCATTGGCTCATGATGACGACAGCCCCAAGTCATCTTTCAGTGACATGTGGTTCTTAAACGGTTAAGGGACGCATACTGCTTCAATATCCTTTGCCGGACTTGAGGATGGCATAGTACTTTAATCTACTGTTATAAACTGTTGTATTGAATAGTGTTTTATAAGTAAGTTATCAAGGGTATGCTTGTTAAGGTTTTAGGGTAGATTCACCATGAGTCTGACACATACTATGACACGGATACTGAGATTTCTAGTTATCTATGTACAATACGACTTCTGGTGGTTCTTTGTTGGAGAAAATGAGACCTTAGAAACTTGACAATCATTCACAGATAGAGATTAAAATGCTTGAATATACAGAAATTCAAGTATCCGTTACAAGGTACATGACCGACTCAAGGTGAATCTACCCTATAATTTTTTTCAAAAGAAAACAGTAGTCTTACATCGAGGAGGTCTGTGTCCATTTTCTGTACGACCCCGTTGTCGCGTCCTACGTAGACGGGAGCCTTTGACCTCACTGACCGGTTGATGGTCAGGTTCAAGGTCACCGAGTCATCCTCTACGCTGAACCTCAGCCGGATGGACTCGGGCATGCCCGTCTCATCACTGCCCGTCATGTTCATGGACACCATACGGGCCACCTTCATAGGGACATCAGCTGTAAGGGAGGAAGACAATAGGTTAGCAATGTGGCTACTTTATTATTTACTTTTTTTTAAATTCTAGACACATCTTGCAAGAATATTTCTCCCTCCTGTTGTATTTTATCATGTAGGTCCCTCTATCGAGGGACACCATGAATACAGTACTCACTATGGTCAAAAACCCATGTTGATTTTTCATATATCGTTGGCATTATAATTAATATCGTCCTATGGATACAACAACATTAATGCCAATAAAAATTATCAACAACAACATTGTCGGCTCAGCTGCAAATGTAGACAGAAAGCATGGTAGCTGTGTTGCCGGTTTTAAAAAAAAATATTATTTACACATTTGATTTTGCAGTGAGATGTATTTAAATGCGTTGTCATACTCACAGGGCCATTATTAGTTTCCCATGTGGAGAGGTTATTGATAAGATATATGTATTTTTTCGAATTTTAAATTAAGTAGTAACATTTTTCCTCCAGTAAAGTGAGCAGAATACAGGCCAAGTAAGCTTTCCTATATTAGATTGGTGCTTTGATACCAGATTGATCCCTGCACAAGGTCCCCTGGATGACACATACCTTCAATATTCCTTACTTCACAAAACCTGATTGTAGTATGCTAGGGATCTATTTCAGTAGGAAATCGACCACGAAATACTAACTGAACAGTCACCTTTAGGGGCTCTTTTAAAGCAGCATAATTACCGAGCGTGTCCCACTCACAATTCTAGTACTGTTCTAGTCTACAATGGGGTAGCACCGCAAGTGGTGATATTGCGCGTTTAAACCATATTTCAAAATGATTCTTACTATAATGCTTTATCTCATGTGGGTAAACAAGCATATTTCACTAGCTAATGTTGCATTCCTATACTCATGAAAATGTCTTTAGAAATAGAAATAGTGAAATAGGTCCCATAGCTGCCAAGACGGCGACCAGGCCAAAAAAAAAGGTTTGTTTCAGGTCACCCGATCGACCCTATCAAAAGAGGGCCGACCCTAGTTTGTTTATGCAATTTTGAAGACATTTTCATGTTTTTACCCTCTTTTGGTCAATTTTGGGGATAACATTCATGTTATTAAAAAATAAAAAAAATTAAATCCGACCTACCGACCCTACATTTTCCTCCCATGCTACCTGAAACAAACCTTTTTTTTCTTTTTGGCCCCATGACAATGCAGAACAGAGTGTGACTCGGTAAACGAGGAAGTGTTTGCTACACCCTACCTCACCTCCCCAACCTGACAAACTAACCTGGCATGGAGACCACTTCTAGTCACGGGCCACCACTGAGCTAAACCTTGGGGAGTAGGTCAGTGTTTCTGTTTACAGAAACAGGGTAGTCAACTCCAAGTTCCCCCTCTGCTTTGAGCATCACATTCTGGTGAAAATGCATGCATTCGGATGCATTAAAAGGCCATAATCTCCTGGATTTGCATAATAAGTAATATTACTGGGATGCAGAACACACTATTTTGCATTCAACTGGAAATATACCCACATTTAGCAAAGTCCCCCCTCTGCTTTGTGTCAACATGGCCTGCATAGCTACAACACTGTGGGGAGCAAGGAAAGTATGGGGGATCATGCACAGGAGGCACAGGTATTCAGTGTAGTGATTACAGTGGCTTACCCTGTTCCAATGAATTGGAACACTTGATCTCCCTCCTGTGTTTAGATCACTGCTTATATTCAGTGGTCGCCCATGCTTCTAGTGTACCACAGACCCAGTGCCCTAGTGTAAGCCCTCTCATGGTGGTAGGTGTCAATAAGGACTGTACCAAACTGGGGCACATGGGTCTCACAATGCTGTTTACCAATGCATTGGCTGCATAATGCATTAATGCATCATGCTCTTCCTGATCATGATGCATGAATGCAGCCCTGGTGAGTCTACCCTCCAGGGCTGCATGAATGCATCATGCTGACAGAGGGCATGATGCATTAAGTGTCATGCGGAGGACGGCATGGTGCCTTAATGCATCATGTCCTTGGTCGCCATGATGCATGAATGCAGCCTAGGCGAGTAACTCGCTAGTGCTGCATTACCATGCTGACCCCAGGGGTTCAAACACCCCTGAAGGGTCGACATGTGTCAACGTTTAGCGACATCCGTCCTTAAAGGGTTAAAGGGCTACGTACACACATAGGTGTGTCACATCATAATAACAAACTCTAGGCACGAATCAGACCACCAGACTTCATGGTACAGGTATCACCATATACCTCCACATGGTACACACATATATACTTAAATAGCCCTGTCAATGATCCCTGCAGCAATGGTCATGATTCCAGACCAATGGATACGAGTGATGGATACGTACGACGTCATATCACCAGATCAGGACATCGTCCCAGGAAATATCCCAGATGTGCACCGGTTGGAGCCCCCACCTCTGCTGTACCCCCGCCCCGCACGCGCGCACCCCGGGAGGGGTAGGAATAGGTAGGTCATACGGTCCTAAGGTATGAATAATAGACTTATTTTTCCTTATATCTATTCATATATGCGGGACTGGGGTAAGTCAGGACAGTTTTTACTAATTTAATGCGGACTTCGTGAGGTTAGGGTGACCTGTTGGGGAGGGGGGGGGGGGTCGAGGGGTAAAGAGAGGTACAGATATATGTATGAACTAGAGTGTGTGATATTGTATCACGACCTCGTGATAGCTATCAATGCTAATTCACAACAGTATACACATGATATTACCCACTCATATAAGGTTGTTGTCACAACTTCCCACAGATACAACATGTTGACGCCTTAAACAGCATTACATTCTAAATCAATAAATTTCCCTTAATATTCTTATTAAAGTGCAATGTACTTGTCTTATAAAAATAATTATATTTCCTAAAATAGCAAACATCTTGAGAGCTGACTGCAAAGCTGGAAATAACATTAGAAATTCTCCAGAATGCCCTCAATAAAATTACGATCATGACGATAGGTCCTACACTTTGTGATTGACAAGTGAAAAATTTCCTGAGTGTAAATCTAGAATATAAGGATGAGTTAAATGAATAATACCTCTGTGTTTTAGCACGTGAGAGTGTGGTGTCAACTCTGACTTTCTAGATGTGGTGTTTTTAGCTCCCCCTACTGGTATCAGATTGAGTAAGGTCACGCACCGACTATCACTGACAATATATTACAACAAAAAACACACCTTTTACACCACAATAACTCCTTTTTATGCTTTAAGTAGACATTAAAAAGAAGAAAGGAATATTAAAAGACAAAAAAATAACCAGACAATGGTGTCTGCACTTGGTTAAAGAAACATATTAAATATGTTTTATGTATGTGGATGAGAAGATTGGTCAACACTTAGTTTAAAAGTGGGAGAATAAATCCTATTGTGAAGGTGAGGTGAGGGAAATAGTAGGGTGGGTTGATAGGAGTGACAATAGAGTAAGATCAATCTTACTATAGATGGACAAATTATGGGACACCTTCCTAAAGGCCTTTATTGGAGTACAGTTAGTCGCTCCGAGATTTAGTGTCATTTTTAAGGGAAGGACTGATCTACCCGCCCTTGACAATGGATCCCAGTTGTTATGATATATCACATGAGTATAATCAGTCTTCATTATCACATCTCCTGCTAAAATATTTTTTTTAGATATGATAATAGTCGTATTTACCACACTGAGGTGTGTTGAGTTTGGTACACTAATAATTTCTTTTTGCGTTTATATAAATGAGATCCTTCAGAAAGCCTTTCTTTGTTGTGTATCATGCCTATCCTGTTCACAAGAGGACAATTTGAGATCATTATTTCAGAACATCGACATAAATACAGCAACAACATTCCCCTGGGTGTGAATAATTCAGCCATTATTCATCATAATTTGTTTAAAGTGACTGCACAAATCCCCACCATTCAATTTAATTCAGGCACGATTCACAGTTGGGATCAACGTCTTGTGGATACTAATTGTAAGTACACTGAAAAAGTAAACTTGTCTCCAGACTCTTCTAAGTGACAAGGAAGCAGGTCTTCTAGCTGGTGATAGAAGACCCACTTGGCATGTGCCAGCCCAAAACCCGATATTTACAAGCTCCAGATTCTTATTGGTGGATGGTAACCTGATAGGTTAAACAACTTTTGACTCATTTATTTTATTTATATGACAGTCACTAAGACGTGTCTGGAGACAAGTTTACTATTTCAGTGTATTTGTCTAATTATAGAAGTTCAGAGGTCTCTCATTAAGAGTACATATTTGAGGGGCAAGGGTATCTAGACAGCAGTGCCATTTTTCGAATGCTTCTACATTTTAAAGTGCATTGTTAAATGTCACATTTCTCAAAATCATTTATGTTTAATAGCATGTCATAATTCAAATTGATTAAGGTAAAAATCCATATATATAAGAGAGGGGTATATAAACTGTCTGAATCCTAAACATTAAAAAAAAGCAACAACTGTTGAAATGTACCAGTAGATCTAGAGTGCCAACAGGCTGTTAGGAGATTCTCTAGATTCCTAATAGTGTTACATCTTTCGCCTTAACATGTTGTTTGAAGCTGTCTGCATGTGTAGAAAAATAATTTGATAAAATAGCATTAAATGAAAAGGATTGCATGGATTCCTCAGCCAAACTAGGTCTTTATCTTTACCAAAGTCAAAGAACTTCTGAATCTAAGTTGAAAGCTAAATAGGTAGCTTGATGCCTGTTATCAAATACACTTCTGTTTTCACACAAGTTATAATTACATAGAACAATAATACATCACCTTGTAAATAATCTTCAGAAAGTTACATTTCTTTGATGAATTCGCACTACAAAGAGCCGCGTGTCTTATATAACCTAGCTCTACAGGTCCCTACCTATAGGTGTAAACATGGTTATAAATATGACCCCCTCCCCAACCCTGCCATCTAAACTATCCCCTTGCCAACCATTACACTGCTTAAAGGTATCATTCTGAGGCCCCATGGTGCTTTAACCCTTTAAGGATGGATGTTGCTAAAAGATGACATTTGTCGTCATGATGCACCAATGCAATCCCGGCAAGTAACTCACCAGTGCTGCATTGGCTCCCAATCATGCCAACCCTTTGGGGGCGTCTCAACCCCATAGTTACTTCGGGAGTTTCTCAACCCCCTAGTTACTCGCCGGGCTGCATTCATGCATGATGACAACCAAGGGCATGATGCGTTAAGGCGTCATGCTATCCTTAAAGGGTTAATGCATTCGGCCCTTTATTAACGCGATGCATGGACGCAGCCCCGATGAGTAACTAGGATTTAAGCATTAAAGCATGATGCTAACCCTATGCAATTGATACTTTCTTGAATAGTTGGCATAATGCGTGGATGTGGCCCAGGCCTCATTCATGTATAACACTTACAAAGGGGCATGGCACATCAAAGCACCATGTGCCTCTTAACCCTTTAAGGATGGATGTCGCTAAAAGATGACATTTGTTGTCATGATGCACCAATGCAGCCCTGGCCAGTGAACTTGCCAGTGCTACATTGGTGCCTCATGCCAACCCTTTGAGAGTGTCTCAACCCCATAGGGTCCACATGGTGCTTGAAGTTACTCGCCAGGGCTGCATTCATGCATCATGATGACTAAGGGCATGATGCATTAAGGTATCATGCCGTCCTTAAAGGGCTAAATGTCAGAAGTAATCCCTGCTACTGTCATGGGACGTCTCCCCTGTCATCCCAGCTGCCAACTGACCATCAACTGTCCACCCACATACTCATCTAAAGAAACGCTTTTGAAAAGCATGTCATGACTTTTCCTGAGTGAGAACTCAAAGCCATATTTTATCTGAGTGATTTGAGTTTAGTATAAACTGAAAGGTGGCCATTTCTCAATAGCTCTTTGGGTATATTCCAATATATGTAGCACAGCATGATACATCAATGAATTTATTTGCAGTCATGATGCACACATGCAGCACTCATTACAAACTCACTGGTACTTCAGTGGTGCATCATTCTAACTCCCCAGTAGGGTATCAGCCCTGTAGTGAGATCATCGGCCTGCCTCGGGGATACACACAGAAAATAAGTAGAAGCACTGTGACTCTCGACTTGATCACTGAGGTAACTCTCCCCAGGACTCTAACGTGACTCATTAACATTAGCAGGACTCTATAATAACTCTATCATGACTCTTATTCTAAGACTCCCTAATGATTGGGAGTCACTTTAGAGTTGTGGGAGAGAGTTACCTCAGTGATTGGGGCTGGACTCCCATTTGAGAGTTACAGTGCTTCTTCTTCTTCTCTCTGTGTACGGTCATGAATCATGACAGAAAATGAAAGGGCGCTATGCTGACCTAGTAGGGAGATGATGGCGCTCTTGTCATACAGCAAAACATCTCAATGTTATCATTTAAAGATGTCAGGGTAGGGCTGCAGAAGGGACAGTTTGGTAATATCCATCATACTATCCAGGGGCAGATTACAGCATACCTTTCAAAATGTCTTGTATCACGTACAGTTAACCTCTGTGAGATTTATTGCCCTTTTAAAAGTAGGGACCACTCTACCAACATTTGACGATGGATCCCAGTGGTCATAATGTATCACATGAGTATAG
Source organism: Harmothoe impar (assembly GCA_947462335.1). Classification (NCBI taxonomy): domain Eukaryota; kingdom Metazoa; phylum Annelida; class Polychaeta; order Phyllodocida; family Polynoidae; genus Harmothoe; species Harmothoe impar. The sequence goes on along the minus strand of OX381711.1, from coordinate 8,233,408 downwards.
TAATTGTCTCCATTATCACATCTTCCCCCAAAGTAGTTTTTCATGTGATAAAAGCGATAGTTACTGCACGGAGGTGTGGTGGGTTTGGTACTACTTTTTTTCTGCCTATATCAAAGGCTTCAGAAAGCCTTCCTTTGTAGTGTACTGTACCCGTCCAGTTTGTAAGAAGATGATGGAGACCATTATTTCAGATTATCAGTATCATTTCAGCACCATTACCTCTATGGGGTGTGAATAGATAACTCATTACTCATCACAATGCATTCAAAGTAATTGCAGTGCAGATACTGCAAATTGCGGTACAATTTCTATTATGATAATTGCAGCAACAAGTGTATACATATGTACAGTACGTCTTTGTTTGGATAAAGGTATTCCAGTCTAATTTATGGGGCTGGGGTATCTACACACTAGTGTCATTTTCGACGCTATTACGTTTCAAAGGGTGATGCTATCTTTTATATTTCCGAAGATTTCTGTTTTGTTTGATAACAACTTATTATTAAAGTGATTTTCATATAGGTATGAAAGAGGGGGCCATGAAAAATACCTGAATCCTTCCCTAGACATAAAAATCACTAGTAACTGCTGGGATGTGCCAGCAGATCTTTTTTTCTTTCTTTTGAAGGTGTTTTAATCATTTGTTGACCATAGAAATAGACACAGTTTCTTGTTCATCCTCGTGCGGCAATGATATGTATAATTCAACAATAATGTATCATGAGATCAAGTTAACAATATGCAAAGCGCAGTATGAATGAGTTACCATAAAAATGATAGAAACATAGTTAATAATGATATGGATAACACACGGGGATAACGCTCCGCATGGCTGATATTGGGTGCCAACCATTGAGCCCCACCTGACTGAAACGGCTGAAAGAATTCCATAGATTCCTTAATGTAATACATGTTCTGCATGTTGCTTGAAGCAGTCTGGATGTGATGAAAAATAATTTAAAGAAAAAGCATGTAATGAAAAGGATTGTATGGATCCTTCAGCCGAACTAGGTTTTGTACCTTTACAGAAGTTAAAGACTTGGCCTTCTGAACTGTAAATTATAAGGTAGATATGTAGCTTAAGGCTTCTGAGTTCTCTAGTATCTTACATCAAAAGCAATAATTACATTGAACAATAATATATGACCCTGTAAATAATCCTCTGAGAGTAACATTTCTTTGATGAATTCTCTCTACAAAGAGCGACATGTCTCACATAACCTAGCTCTACAGACACAATAGATCCTAGATGAAAACACGGTTATAAATATGACCGCACCCCGCCATCTAAACTATCCCCTTGCCAACAACGCTACTCAAAGCTAACCCTCTAGGGCCTCATAGTGCTTTAATGCATTATGCCCTTTAGCTTATCCTTTAAGCGGGCGGATGTCGCTAAAAGATAACATTTGTCGCCAAAATGCACCAATGCAGCCCCGGCGAGTAACTCGGTAGTGCTGCATAAGTCCATCATGCCGACCCTTCAACCTGATAAGCTTGGCATGATGCTTGAATGCAGCACTGGCGAGTTACTTGCCAGGGCTGCATAGGTGCATCATGACAACAAATGTCAACTTTTAGCGACATGCTGTCCTTCAAGGGTTAAGGGTAGGATATTCTTCCATGTGCTATATCTATGATGAGAATTCCCTCAATGAGATATAATCAATTTCTGACTGTGGGTCTTCTATGTTGTGACCGAGAAGTGATAAATAGCATTTACAAAGCGTAAATATACAAGAAAGGCGAGTTGAATCAATGATGAGTTTATGTTTTACCACGTGAAAGTGTGGATTTAACTCTGACTTTATAGACGCAGTGTTTTTAGCTCCCTCTGCTGGTATCAGACAGTGGAAGGTTCTGCACCAACGACCAGTAACAATATGGTACACCAACAACAACACGTTTTACACCAGAATAACTCCCTCTTGCGCTTAGAAAAGAATATGGAAATACAGCAAAAAGGGCAAGACAGCAGTGTCCGCGCTCCCCTAGCAAAAGAAGCATACTACTTATAATGTTTTATGTATATATGTGCACACTGTTACACTGTAAATCCCTGGTTATAGAACGACCCCAATTGTAAGCCAAACCCCTAGTTTGAGAGAAATATCTAGCTTATTTTAAAATACCTTAAAAAACGTTTTCATTAAAACTCCTCATATAAGCCATCCCCTTAGTTTGAAAAAGGAAACTGGTGCATATGAATAAAAACATGCCAAAATAGATTAGTCTTTAATGGGCCACTCACAAAATTAGAATTGTTTCTCATCACTATACGCATCATACAAATCAGGTTTTGAGGAAAACTTCTTTTGCCAACTGTTGATGAAAGACATCATAAAAATGGACAAATGTTTGGTATCAGATTAAAGCCAATTATGCTAGCAATGTAGTGGTATAGAAATAACTTAAAGATACTTTTAAAGATTAATTATTTCATAACCATTGACATATTACTTTCAATTTCAGCCTGCGAGTACAATTTTTGTAAAAGCCTCCCTCTTCATATTCTTCTATGCTTGCTAATGAGAAACCACTTTTCTAGATGGCTTTATATGCAGGGTTTTATGGTAGGGAGAATAATTCTTCCATTGTGTCGAGCCAGCAGAAATAATAGGGAAGGGTGATAGGCAGCTGATAGCAGTGACAATAGAGTTAGATCAATCTTACTATCGATGGACAAATTGCAGGACACCTTCTTTAGTGCCCTTATTCAACTACAGTTAACATCTTTGAGATTTAGTGCCATTAAAAAGGGAGGAACCCCTCCTTTACAATGGATCCCATCAATTACAATATATCTCACGAGTATAATCACAATCATCATCACATCCTTCACTAAAGTAGGATGTAATGAAAAAAATCATTTGATCAAATAGCATTCAATAAAACAGAGTAAATGTATTTCTCAGCTAAACTAAGTTTGTACCTACACAAAAATTGACAACCTCCTAAACTATGAATTAAGAGTGTATAACTTGGCTCAAGGTTTATAATTTAAAGTCTATAGGACCGTGCTAGGTAAATGCAATATTTCACAGAGTAAAGGTGTCAACTGTGTCTTCCACGTGGCTCTGGCAAAAATGGAGTGTCAAACAGCTATTGACTCTGCTATTGACACTGATAGTAGAGAGTCAACTCAAGTTGACACTGATAGTAGAGAGTCAACTCAAGTTGACACTGATAGTAGAGAGTCAACTCAAGTTGACACTGATAGTAGAGAGTCAACTCAAGTTGACACTGATAGACGAGGGTCAACTCAAGTTGGTTCTTCATATAAGCAGAGTCATTAGCTGTTTGACTCTCTATTTTACCAGAGCCACGTGCATGGGAGACACAGCTGACAGCTTTACTTCTCTCTGTGTGTGTGTATTCCATTTAAACCACAGCATACCCTCTGTACATACTCTCAATCTATTACACAAACTATATCCTAGATGTAAACGGTTGTAAACATGACCTGCCGTGCACCCACTCCCTGTGCCAACCACTCCCAGACAGTTATTGCATCGCTCAAAGCTAAGGCCAAAAAAAGAGAGGTTTGTTTCAGGTCACCCGACCGACCCTATCTAAACAGGGCCGACCCTACCTTTTTTATGCAATTTTGAAGACATTTTTATATTTCTAGACTTTTTTGGGGGTCAATTTTAGGTTCACAAAATTTGGAAAAAAAACTCCATTTTTACACTTTTTTGGGGTCAATTTTAGAGGGGAAGTAAAAAAAAAGTTAAGAAAAAGAAATCCGACCTACCGACCATAGAGTTTCTTCCTAAGTTACCTGAAACAATAATTTTATTTGGCCTAACCCTTGATGTGCTGCACGGTTCTTTAACCCTTTGAGGATGGCATGATGCATGAATGCATCATGCCCTTGGTCGACCTGATGCATGAATGCAGCCCCGGCAAGTAGCTTCCCAGTGCTGCATCGTTTCATCATGCTGACTCCCCTGGAGTGCCTCACCCTGTAGGGTCAGCATGATGTTTGAATGTAGGACTGGCGAGTTACTCGCCAGGGCTACATCATGCATTATAATGACCAAGGCATCAGGCTATCCCTAAAGGGTTAATGCAGTATACCCATTATCGTCATGATACATAGATGTAGCTATAAATTATATGCATTCAAGCATCATGAAGACTCTACAGGATTGATGCACTCCCAAACAGCATGATGCATACATGCAGATGTTAGACACAAGGGTATGCTATTCTTATGACCATGAGATAAATGTATGCCAAGTAGTTTCATGAGGATCCGCTTGAGCCTTTTGACCCAATAAAACATCCCAAATACATAGCATGCTAGATGATGTGCCAAACTGAAAAGAGCCCGACCGTTCAGAACATTTTCCGCTGGCACTTGTCAGATGTAATTCACGAGGGTGTGATGGGACGTCTTAACCCTGTAAGGACCGAGTCGCTAAACGATGACATTTGTCGTCAGGATGCACCAATGGAACGCAAGCAAGCAACTCGTTGGTGCTGCATTGGTACCGACCCTTTGGGAGTGTCTCAACCTTGTAGAGTTGGCAAGATGACTAAACGCGAGTGACTTGCCAGGGCTGCATTCATGCATGATAACGACCATGGGGTTCTTTATAAGGTATCATGCCGTCCTTAAAAGGTTAACTGTCATCCCAGCTGCCAACTGACCATCACCCGTCCACCCACATACTCATGTAAAGAAAGGCTTTTGAAAAGTATATCATGACCTTTTCCAAGTAGGGACTTTATCTAATTTGATCGATTTGGCCTATGGCGTTATAAACTGACAAGTGATGGTATAGCACTGGTGTCATATATGTGCCTCGATGCCTGTTTAGATTTATTGTCGTGATGGATTAATCCATTAGGGATGGCATGGTGTCGTAATACATCATGCCCTTCTGTTGGCATGATGCATGAATGCAGCCCTGGCAAGTAACACTCCAGTGGTGCATTCAAGCGTCATGCCGACCCTACGGGGTTGAGACACCCCAATGTACAAATGCAGCAACGGCGAGTTACTCACCGTGGCTACATCGGTGCATCATGACGATAGATGTCATCTCTTAGTCACGTGCCTACTGGCAATGCATTAGTTCAAGGGTGTATCAATCCAGTAGCATTATCATGATACATTCATGCTCACGTACGGATGCATTCACGCATCATGCCGGCCCAAATGCATAGTAAATGAAAGGTAACTCTGCTGCCCTTAGAGAGTTAACAGGACCTTTTTTCTTCTTTTTTTCGTTTCAGTGAGCTCTAAACGAGACTCATTTATTACAAAGTATTACATATGACAAACAAATGCGATGTTTTCATTTGTAACTGAAGCAAAAGTTGAATTGATATATCTATGAAATGTCCAGAGAGTGTCTATTTGATACATGCGATAAATATTGCACATAGTCCGTATGAGAAATATAAAATGTTTGTCTTTTGTCCATATGTATGTATAGAAAAATACTGTTTTGTGTGACAATGACACTTCTGCATACAACAAGTATCAACATTCATGAATCAATTGAGATATAGAAAGATGAGATAGTTGGACCTTGCAACATGCATATATATGTGCATGGGTTATACATGCTAATACAGGTTCTAGAGAGACCTCCTACAATATACCTGACCCAGTGCATCTTTGAGGACCTAACGGTGAAATGACGGTGCTCATGTCATATTGCATTACCTCTTCATGTTCTCACCCTCTAAACATCTTGAAGGACATGATATTTCTCTGTGTGTCATGTCATTTGTGGTCTTGAACGTGGTCCAGGTCTCCAATCATGCATTCATGCATCATGCCAACCATTTAGGAGTTTCTAAACCCCATAGGGTCGGCATGATGCATGAATGAAGCCCAGGTGAGTTACTCGCCAGGGTTGCATTCATGCATCAATAAATGATAAAGTGTTTAGCACGTCTAAAGCATCATGCGGCCCTTAAAGGTTTCTAGACCCTTGACAGTTGGCACCCTTTACCACCTGGGGTCGCATACTTCCACGTCGGCGTCTCTGACCACGTGACCCATGACGTTATGACGTGTGGGCCCTGTCACGTGACATAGATTGACGTCACCTCAGTCAGACTGCGTTTTGAGATGAGGTGTTTTGGGGTCATGTAGGCGAGGAAGTTACCCGTGTATTTTAATTCTTACTTTTCCATTCTTTCTTTAATATTCAACACGTATACCCTCATAAATAACTTGTGGTGGTTCTAGTATTCAAGTATAAAGGCTAGTAGGAGGAAGTATTTCAAGTAATAACGAAGTGTGCCATTTTGGGTCATGCCACTTAGAACTCATAACTGTCTTTGTAAAATCTGAGCCAAGAATCCGTCAGGAAGACATTTTTGTATCGTTATTATTAGGTTGTTGAAGTATAGTACTCCTCTCTCCGTAACGCGTTAATTATAATTATTATAAAGTCAAAGAGAAAAACAGCGAGAAAGAGAATTTAATGAAAAATACCTTAAAGAAACTACTCTATGGACATAAGGATCTGGTATAGTCGGTGTTTGTTATATTTGTTGCTAAAAGAATAAATTGATTGTCATGATGCACCAATGCAGCTCCGGGCAGTGCTGCATTAGTACATCATGCCGACCCTTCGAGAAGGTATATATCGGCATGATACATAAAAGCAGCATTGGCGACACGGCTCCTTTAAACATTATGTTGACTAAAGACATAATGCAATGAAGCACTATGTGGCCTTTAACCCTTTAAGGACGGCATAATGCATTATTGCATCATACCCTTGGTCATGATGCATGAATGCAACCCTGCCAAGTAACTCGCCAGTGCTGCATTCAAGCATCATGCCGATCCTATGGGGTTGAGACAGTCCTGAAGGTTCAACATGATGCATCAATGCAGCACTGGCGAGTTGCTTGCCGGTGCTGCATTGGTGAATCATGATGACTCAATGTCATTTTTAGCAACATCTGTCCTTAAAGGGTTAATGTATTGAACAACCACTTAGCCTAAATGTCAATATGAAGATATCCGTCTAAAGAGTATTTGTTATTTGATAAGAATTAATTTATCTTCATGATATTCTATAAATTAAGTGCTCGCTTATCCAATTGAATCCATTGCGTATACAAAAGGTAGCAAAAATATCTGATTCTATACATTTGCAATCACTTGCAATACGGCAGCTTGAAATAATGGTATTAAATTCTTTTCCCACTACATTAGACCTAGGGTTTAATGATACTTTAGAGAGAGATACTCAGGCCTTCATCTAGCAGAATAGGGCAGTACGAGGTAATTATGAGTAATGAGGATCCAATAGACAGAATATATATACAGATCACACTGCCCCTGCTGTCATGGTGGTATAGGGTTGTTTGGGGACACACAGGACATGTGGGGTGACGGAGGAGCGGCCCTGATAATCTAATCTTTAGGCTCCAGCACCTAGTCAGTAACAAATCAGTCAATAGTACCCACCTAGTAAGTCATTCTCTGGCTCCCTATATGAACAACTATTTTTAGTTAATACTGTCAGAATGGTCCGGACTGACCAACCAATCCTAGTCTTCTTCATTTTGATGAGTATCAGGCTAAGTCCTTTAGAGTAAGGCATTAAGGCATTAAGTCATATCTCGTGTTGCCTTAGTCAATAGCACTTGGTCATGCTTGGCCAATATCCATATGACAAACTTGGGCTAGCCACTACAGACTAAGGGCTGGAGCATTTAGATTTTCTGTGTAGTAGAATGGTTTGACAGGAGAGAGGGGCAGATACGTACTGACACATGAACACATATAGCCGGCGGACACCATCCCCTTCAAAGGGACAGATATGGAATCATCTTTCCATAAATCTGCAGATTTTCTCCTTATCTTCTGAATAATTTAACTTCAATCTTTTCACCAGTAGAAAAACTGCTTGGTACAATCACCCAAACCACCCTTGTATACTTGATGCCTTTTCCACTTCACCAATTCTTATCAACCCATACCCACTTATACCCTTCAATTTGGATCCTCATCTTTTTCTAGATGTTCCCAGCTGATAAGACCCCTTTTGTTATCTAAACCGAAAGTTATGAGATCCAGCGTTAACCCTATGAAAGTTGTATAGTGCTTTAGATGATGCAGGAAGCAGCGTTGGTAATTCGCCCGGTATCAGGGCATGCATATATGCATCATGCCAACCCATTCAGAGTTTTTAATCCCTTATGATGCGGTATTATGCTTGAATGAAGAACTAGCGACTCACCAGGGCTGCAATTATGTATTATAATGCTGAAGTGCATACTCTAATAAATCACCATGCGGCCCTAAAAGGGCTAAGTTTCCATTGTAGCCTAAAATAAGATAAGGTATTTACACCGTTGACTGCATCTGTACCTCTAGGGGGACATATTTCTAAAAGGCGGTTTATTTTTCACCAATTTTGTGAATGGAGTGGTGTGGTTCGGTGGTTCGGTGGCACTGTGCCTGTGTGGGTTTGTCTCCCTTAGTTCCCCCAAGGCCCCCAGGGGTGTGGGGGAGGTGAACTATGGGGCACTACACTCTACACTCGGCACGTACAAAAACCCGGCACCTGCACTCCGTCTCCTGATCTGACGCCATCTGCGTTCAGAACAAGCTGAGATATTGGCCGTTTTTCAGCCTCCCGCTATTTCAGCGATCTTTGAGGAAAGGGTGTTAATTTGCGTTCTGGCTGGAAAATGGGGTATTTTGTCAGTTGCACTTTGTGTGAGTTCAAGGGTGCTATTTAGGCAAAGACACATGGGTTGATGTCCCCTCTAAACTGAGATTTTTATTTGAGTGTTCTTCTAGAAAAAAGGGTTACTTCACGGGCCAAAATGTAAAGTGGGGTATTTTTGAAAAGCCTGATGATTTGTTTTAAAACCCGTCGCGTAGCTCTAGGCAGGCATACAATACCATTAATAAGCAATGCAGAAATTAAAATAGAGTTTATATAATCTTGGGAAACACCAGATGGGATTGGAGTGATGTATGGGTTAGGGAATGGAAGAGATAAATATATTCCATCTAGGACTATTGATATTGTACAATTTTGAATTTCTGCCAATAAAGGTAACACTGTGTGTGTGTAGCACTCTCTCCAAAAGCCTGAACATGGATGCTGTCCCATTGGTACTGGTAGTGTGGGGCCCGGGACAAAAACCATTCTGTGTAGGAGCAATATAACCTTCACCCCTTCCACACCTAGACATATACCAACTACCAACACCAATATGCAAACATCAGCGTCACGACGGTGTTACAGAAATATCCCCAGCCTCTTTCCCTGCACCCATCTTTTAACCCTGTGTCAAAGGGAATATAGTGCTCTAATGCATTATGCACCTTGTCGAAACGATGGATGCATGCAGCCCCGGTGGGTTTTCTCGCCAGGCTTACATCGAAGCATGATTCCAAGCCGAAATGGCAAGCATTATACACGATGCATGATGCACGATGCATGATGCATGATACATAAATGCAGCCCTGGATTAGTTAACTTATGCACCAGGGCTGCATTCATGCATCATTACAACCAAAGATGTAGGAAAACAAATCAGTATGCAGCAAGTAAAGGGCTAACTCCCTCCCTCCCTCTCTCCCTCTCTGCATCCCTGCATCCCTCCCTCCCTCCCTCCCTGCCTTCCTCCATCCTCCCTCCCTCCCTCCCTCCCTCTCCCCCTCCCCCACACTTCACTACTCTTCCTCCCCGTGCCCCATGCATTGTTCCCTCTGTAGTTTACTGCTTTATATTTTCCTAGATTTCTTTATGATTTTTCCTTGTTACCTGTCTGTGAGTTGTGGGACTCACAGGTAAGGAAGCCTCAGGACGACCAGAGCTGGATGTAAAACCAGTTTCTCTCCTCCACCCCTGACCCTCTAACCCTTCAATGACGGCACAGTGCCTTAAAGGCGCAGGTTCCGGGTGCCCCTTCAGCGGCAGTCCGAGTGGAGCTGGGACAGGTACTCAGCCCTATATATAGGGACGCTGGGGGTTTAAATATCATGCCCTTGGTTGGCATGATGTATGAATGCAGCCCTGGCGAGTATCTCACCAGGGCTGCATTCAAGCATCATGCCGACCCCATTGGCTTGAGACATGTCATCCCTAAAGGGCTAAGGTAATTCTTTAAGGACGGCTAGTCGCTAAAAGACCAAGGGCATGATGCATTAATGCAGCATCAGTCGGCATGATGCGCCAATGCATCGCTGGTGAGTAACTCTTAGGCACTGTAATGCTGCATCATGCCAACCCCTCGGGAGTGTATCAAGCCCGGAGGTTTTGGCATGATACTTGAATGATACCTTAATGCAAGTTGACATGAAGTACCAATGCATCGCTGGCTAGTAGCTCTCATCACTGCAATGCGGCATCATACCAACGCTTTGAGAATGCATGAACCCAAGAGGGTCGTCATTATGCATTCATGCAGCCTTGATGAGTTTCTCACATGAGCAGCATTCATGTATCATGACCTTAAAGTGGCGTAATCACAGAGCGTATCCCACTCACAGTTCTAGTACTGTTCTAGTGGTTAAGTGTGAGTGGTGAGAATGCCCCTTTAAAGCACTATGCGGCCCCTGTGTGGTTACTGACTGCACCCCCTGCACCTACAGGCACCTATACAGCTGTAGGATGGGTAGATGAGGTGAGGGAGTTGGGTCAGAAGGGGGACCACATTGTACTCACACCTGCTTGTCTCATACCAAAGTATACTGTGTCAATGTAGAAGGTGGCAGTGCCTATATCATGAGCGACCTTTAGAAATTTGCAGTTTTTCCATTAACACCCCCTCCCTAAATTTACAATATACCACAACTTATGAGTAGACACGGTATAGTTTGTACAGGTCCTTGTACCACAGAAGACGTATTCCTACACCAGCAATAAAGCCCTCATTGTGTGACCTGTACACTGGGTCCTAAACATGGTTCTAACACACCCTGGGTGCTTTAACCCTTTAAAGATGCATGTTGCTGAAATGCAACATTTGACATCTGATGAGGCACCAAGGCAGCCGAGGTGAGTAACTCGCCGCGGCTGCCTTGGTGCCTCATGCAAACCCTTCAGATTGTTTCGACACCATAGGGTCGGCATGATGCTTGAATGCAGCACTGGTGACTTACTCACCAGGGCTGCATTCATGCATCGTCACGACTGAGGCATGATGCATTAATGCATTATGCCATCTTTAAATGGTTATGGGTCATATAGAGAGTTGCTAGACGGTGCTGCATTCAAGCATCATCATGACCCTCTAAGATTGGATAACAAAGGTCGCCATGATGCATGAGAATGCAGCCCTGGTGAGTAACTCGCATTCAAGCTCCATGTCAATTCTTGGGGAGTATATCAAACCTGTAGGGTCGTCATGATGGGTGAATGCAGCCCTGGTGAGTAACTTCCCAGTGCTGCATTAGTAGTATAGTATGTATCGGAACGGGACTATAGTTAAGTACTGTTTATTACTCAATCGACCTGCAGCCAATCAGAGGCCTCCCTTTTGGCGGGAAATTCAAAAGCAGCCAATGAGAGGCCTCCCTTTTGGCGGGAAATTCAAATAGGTCACGTGACCGGAAGTGACCTACTTCCGGTCACGTGACCTTTGGGCGGGAAATTCAAATAGGTCACGTGACCGGAAGTGACCTACTTAAGAGGGTCACGTGACCACCATGTTGGCGGGAAATTCAAATAGGTCACGTGACGGGAAGTGACCTACTTAAGGGGGTCACGTGACTACTAGGTTGGCTTTCAAAATAAGTCACTTGAGATTTTGATGGATAAATAAATTTAAAAAAAGAAAAAAAAAGCAAGCTGAAAAAGCTTGCTAAAAAATAATTTAAAAATACAGCTCTTTTTTTCTAGGAGGGGGGGAGAGGGGCACTCTGGGGGGCACTCTTTAAGATGCATGGGGGGGGAGGGGGGAGGGGGGGAGGGGTAGAGTTTTTTAAGAGTGAGACTCGCTTCTCTGCCCTCTCTAAAAGAGAGGGCAGAGAGGCGAGTCTACTTACTATGAAAGGTATCATGATCGCGTTTATGATGATGTGCATCATGATGTGACTATCTTACAACCCTATGAGAAATAAGCAAGACATGGGCGTACTTACACGGGCTATTTGTAAACTAATGAATGTGACTTCTTCGTTAAAATCAGTATCTACAACTCTTTTAAGCCTAAGGCTTTTTCTTGAGTTTATTCTTTTGTTCAATTTCGGGCCCACCTCAAAAGAGGAATAGGCCCTCTGTAGCACTTGTCGCTTGCTCATCAATCAGAGCCGGGGTGTAGAAGGCCCCTGCCCTGTCGGGTACGTTCTCCCTCTGGTACGTTTTTGGTTAGTTTGGAGCTCTCAGTCGACTGTCTTATCCACCTTAAAAAAACCAGACTTTCGGTGTCTCATGATAAAACTGGTGCCTTATACTAAGTGCTGGATTACTTTCTCATTTTTTTAGTGTTCTATCCGATGCTTATTTAATTTTTGCACTGATAAAAACGGTTAGCTTGTACAAACACGCGGTCTATTTAAGTGTTAAGTGTAGAAAATGAACAGAACAGTGCACAGAAAATAGAGCTACCGACTACATTTCGCCCAGTCACTCAGCGGAGAACAAAAGAACTACTGACGTAGTGTACCCGCTATTCCGACAGTTGGCGCCACCGTTATACTTTTCCCGCGTGCGACATGAAGCCCTGGGGCGGGTACTGGCTGTTTTGGTTGTAGGTACCGAAACATAAAAAACTACAGCCAGCCCAATGTCATGGTGAGACAGCTCTCTTATTTTTACTTTGAGTAGCGTCCGTAGGGCCTATGACAAAACCTAGTCCCGTACACTGAGCAGCTTGAGGTCTGAAGGCTCATACAGAAAAATGTGTGGGTGTGTGGGTGTGTGGGTGTGTGGGTTGCTTTACGCTTTAGTTAACAGCTATGGTCATTTCAAGAGCGGTGATGGTGATCGAATCTATTGACCCTTTTACCGAGACAAGGGTTCTTTTACATCCCACACTACATAGCAGAGAGACGTCTAGCAGCCCCTAGAGGCCCCGCAGGGGGCTCGAGAGGTGCCGTGGAGAAGAGCAGATATCCACGAGAGGCCACGCCAACAACCAAATTCTATCTTTATCCCGCGAGAAAAGGAGATAAGGGTCAAGGTTATGAACTATCAAAAGATTTTAGAGTAAATTAAGTTATGAGATATTAATATAATGTACATATCTAGGGCCCGATATAGGGCCTCTGCAGATCCCCCTTCAGGGCCCCGATCCATGAGGCCTTAGAAACGGAGCTGGGTCATGTAACCAAGGGAGATCAGCAGTTGTTGATGTCGGCGCTGCCGATAACGCTGGTAAATGACCGTTTTACTCATGTTTAGAGTCAGAATAGCTTGAGTATTACTTGAATATCGAAGAGTAGAGGTCAAATTACCCCAGACAAGGTGTTTCCATCTAGAAATTCTCGACAGTATTTCCGAAAATTGCAAATATTGGTCCCAGCCCCACGGGGCCCCATACCGAGTATTAAAAGTTTGAGATGCAACTTTCATTCATGCTGTTGACCAATCAGGGGGCTCTGTTTTTACGACCTTGACTACATAGTAAAAGTGATTGACAACGTCAGATATCACTTGACGACGTCAAATATCGATCTGATATTTGATCCCTTGATATTTGATTCAAAACCCACATCGAGTGGGATAAAGCCTTTTATCATCTTTTGATTGTGAGGCATACACTTTTCTTACACACAACAGCTGTCATCTATCAAGGGGCTCTGGATAGGGGGTCCCCATGTCGAATGTCGATCTTAGAAAATGACCATGTCACATGCCAATGTCACTTAATAATGTTCATATCCCATGTCGATTTTAAGAAATGTTCATGTCACCTGTCACTATGATTTTTTGGGCCTCATGTCACTTGTCATTAGACCTCATGTCGTTTGTCGATTATAAGAAATGGTCATGTCACCATATCGAATTTAGCGGTCCACATCCATTATCAAGTGTCAGGGCATGTTGGCTGCTTGAACACGTAGTCTGTCATCACCCTTGTTTCTGTGCCTTATCTAAACAGGCAATTAGTGGCCGCTAGCCGAGAGTACCTCCCTGGTCGCCTCTCCCGAATCTGCTAGACGTCTCACTGATAGGAGTGTGTGGGTGTGTGGGTCTGTGTGTGTCTGTTCGGTCTGTGTGTGCACGCGTCTTGCGGACCACTGTTAAGCCTGTGGTTGGAGAGCGCGACATAGCCGCTTGCTACACTCTCTAAACAGAGGTCCGCAAGACTAGGCCGGATCGCGCTCTTGCTTAAAGGTGCACCTCAACTCAGTGCGCCTTTAACAGCCGCCCCAAATAGGTGAAGTTCTTGACGCGGCACAGCGCCTCCCACCAGTAGCCAATCAGCGCGCCGAACGCCGGACACACCTCCACCGTGTGAGCCTCTAAGTAGGTCACACGAATCATACTAAGATGCCGATCTCTTCTGTCGGTTCGTCGCGGTGGCCGTGAGTGATCGCACGGTCGCCAAGATTCACTGCCTTGATTGGCAGAGGGGGGGGCTGATTACCCCCCGTCGGATGAATTGCGGCGAAACCATAATCAATTTTTCGCTGTTTTAGATAAAAGAGATCCAGAGCTATCCGCTCGTCCAAGAATTATTTTTCTATCAGCCCGGGATCACCCTCAAATTAAGGCCTAAAGTCCAAAAACCCAAAATTTTTTCCCTATGGGATTTCAGTGTCTAAGCGTTTTTTGCAGCCCCAAGGAGCAGCTCACGGGCTCGAACCCTGTAAACGCTTTGACGCGCTTTCGTCGCCTTAGGCGACGTAGACCTACCCTATTTTTTTTTGGACCATGTTACCTGAACACGGATTATTTTTTTGTTTAGCCCAATGAGCTCACAGCTAGACTAGATACCTCATGTTTTGGATTGGAGAAATCAGCAGAGCAATAAAAAGCGCGGTGAGGCTAGTGTGGCCCCTGTGAGTTGTAAAATTGGTGCTAAATGTGGTAACCAGGCGGATGCTGAGTTCATTGATATTGTCCGTTAATGATACTTAAGGTGGGTGTTGTCTAAAGTTTTAATTGATATTACCAATGTGGCCAATAATGACTTCACAGTTGGGGCCCTCGCCCGCAGGTCCCAGATTCAGGGTATTCTTTGTTTATTGTGTGGCCCCTAAAGAGGGGCCGACTAACTCTTTAGAGTTAGTTAGATGCTGCCACTGTGCTATGCAACAGCAGCTATTAATTACGCTTCATGTTGGGCGGCATGGATCACTTGATGGGTGATACCTCAAAGCTCAAACACGGCAGAGCCGTGTGTGGCATGCGAGGACCAGTGGGTCAGGGGTGATCCGTTGCAAACAGAATGCTGATCCGTGTGAGGTTCTGACTTTCTATAGTTTTTTATAAAGCCTTAGATATGGTGTGGTATTTTTCATCTCGCTATAGTTTAGTTGGTATTTAAGGAAACCGCCTCATTTCTATCAGAAATACACAATATTGAATTGTTTTTTATATTTTAATATATTAGAAGCGCGCTTTGTTGCCTATGTAGCTCATTATGCGTTGAAATGTTCGCGAGCATCGTAGGAATGTACAAAACCCCTATTGTGGCACCATCTGACGAAAGAGCGGAGAACTATACTAGCGCGTTTCGTTATTCACATCTTTTGACAGGGACTTGGTTGGTGGCTTTACGCCCTAATTAACAGCTGAAGTCATTTCAAGGGGGGTGATAGTGATCGAATCTATGGATACCTGAAGGTGGAAAGCACACACCCTACACTTTTACCGAGGCAATGGTGGTGCTGCTCAAAGGGTGTGGCGAGCTAGACTGGAGGATGTAATAACTAAGCAGCAGAAGGACCAAAAAGACAATCTCGTAGTAGTAGGTCTACTTAGATCTTGAGTAGCCGCCCTTGTGGCTATAATTACCTAGACTAGTTGGCTCTGCCAGCCTGGTCAAGTGAAAATTGGTAAGGAGACTATGAACTAAGCTAACATCTCATAAGTATTAGTTACCACCCCCTCACACCCGTTTAACAACGGATTCAGGGTCTAATTATGGAGACCCTAGAGTAAGATTAACAATATATCCCAATGTCTGTAGTAGACATTTACGACATGCAACCTGCCCCCTAGAAGGGATAGATCTGACCACAAGTCCGCAAAATGGGACTCCCCCTCTGAGAGTATCAAGGTTTGCGTATAGTCTCTTGCAAGTTAATCTGTTATCTACCCCTTTGTCGACTTCGCCAAAATCCTGGGAGATTCACTTTAAACCTAAGGTCTACCCTTTTTATTCTTTGTTTATTGTGTGGCCCCTAAAGAGGGGACGCGGTGTTGATTAATTACACCACATGTTAAGCAACATGAGATCAAACCTTCCTCAAAAGCGACAAGGCTCAGAGTCCTGTTGGACGGGAACCCTGTGTGGCATTTCAAGACACCTGGTTGAGTGATCTGTTGCAGATGCCGTTCCGTGAGAAGTTCTGACTTTATATAGCTTTTATATCGCTTTAGATATGGTGTAGTATTTTCAATCTCACTATAGTTTAGTTGATATTTCAAAGAATCTGCCTCATTCTATCAGAAATACACAGCGTTGACATGTTTCTTATATTCAATATATTAGAAGTGTGCTTTGTTGCTTATTATAGGTCATTATGCGTTTAAAATGTTCGCGAGTATCATGGAAATGTACAAAAACCCTATTGTGGCGTCATCTGACGAAAAGAGCGGAGAACTACACTAGAGCATGTAATGGCCAGACCAGCAGGCGGCAGCAGAGTGGTCAAAAGACAATCTCGTAGTAGTAGGTCTACTTGCATGTTGAGTAGCCACCCTTGTGGTTGTAATTACCTTGACCACAGGTCCGCAATATGGAGCTCCCCCTCTGAGAGTATCAAGGTTTGCGTATAGTCTCCTGCAGTTTAATCTGTTATCTCCTCCTTTGTCGACCTCGCCAAAATCCTGGGAGATTCACTTTAAACCTAAGTCCTACCCTTTTTTATTCTTTGTTTATTGTGTGGCCCCTAAAGAGGGGCCGCGGTGTTGATTAATTACACCACATGTTAAGCAGCATGAGATCAAACCTCCTCAAAAGCGTCAAGGCTCAAAGTCCTGTTGGACGGGAACCCTGTGTTGCTTTCGAGGACGAATGGTTGAGTGATCCTACCGATCCGTCAGAGGTTCTGACTTTATATAGCTTTTATATCGCTTTAGATATGGTGTAGTATTTTCAATCTCACTATAGTTTAGTTGATATTTCAAAGAATCTGCCTCATTCTATCAGAAATACACAACGTTGACATGTTTCTTATATTCAATATATTAGAAGTGTGCTTTGTTACTTATTATAGGTCATTATGCGTTTAAAATGTTCGCGAGTATCGTGGAAATGTACAAAAACCCTATTGTGGCGTCATCTGACGAAAAGAGCGGAGAACTATACTAGAGCATGTAATCGCCAGACTAGCAGGCGGCGGCAGAGTGGTCAAAAGACAATCTCGTAGTAGTAGGTCTACTTGCATGTTGAGTAGCCGCCCTTGTGGTTGTAATTACCTAGCCTAGTTGACCCTGCCGGCCTGGTCAAGTGAAATTAGTAAGGAGACCACCCATTAACGTGCTCCACAGTCTTTAGACAGTTAAGACTATAGTCAAGACTGGAGAATTTGGCGAGACGCCCCTCTGGGAGGTCATAATCCTCAATGTTAGGTGTTAGCTCATTAACATCAGATACCATATTAACAACCCATTTAAATGTTCATTTTAATAGCAACTCACCCTATTCTGACAAAATCCTATTAGCAGGTAACCTCTGTGTAAACCATACTGCAAACATCTGCTACTTCCAGCGTCTGCCTCGTGACTGATAGTGTACAACAAGACGAAGTGGGCAGAGATTAGAAAAAATGAAGCTCTTTATATAGCCGAGAGAGCAGCTAATCTGGATGTTCTAAGCTTGTTTTCACCTAGAGCTCCAACCCTCTTCCAGAGAGAATCAAATCGCTTTTCACCTGAACCCTTCCACCCCTAATCCATCAGCATGAAAAGAGAATTAACGAGTGTAACGTGCGCTACATGTATATGGGATTATAGCTGGTGAAGAGATAAAGCCGAGTCACCTGTGTATACAAAGACTACAGGGGGTGATTAACGACAGGTGTGACGCGCCAGCCCGTGAACGGATTAAGCCAAAAAAAATAAAAAGGTATGTTTCAGGTAACATGGGCAGAAAGACTGGAGTCAGTAGGTCGGATTTTTATTTTATTTTATTTTATTTTTTTAACATGAAAGTACTAGCCATCCTCCGTGGAAATTCTAAAAATGACCCAAAAAGTATAAAAATATGAAATTTTCTTCAAACTTGCTTAAAAAAAAACGTAGGGTCGACCCTGTTTTGCTAGGGTTGGTCGGGTGACCTGAAACAAACCTTTTTTTTTTATTTGGCCTTATCTTTCAAGCTGACGCTTAAATTCAACTAGCCAGCCGCCGTCCACACCACTCACTGCGACAAGAGGAGGTGCTGTTGTTTTACACTTGAGTCGCTTACCACATGGTCTCTACCTCACAGACAGACACGCGCCCCCTGTAGCTTTTTTTTTTGTTTTTTTTTGTATACACACGCTAATCTCATAACCCCCTTATCCGTTATACAGGTAACGAGTATTCTCTTTTAAAATAGCTGCCAGTCAGCTTAGCTCTAGAAGCAAGAAGGCGTGTATAGGTGCCTTATAAGTCGGCAGGGGGTAAATACTAGTGAAAAAGGAAGGCAAGTGTGCAGGTAGCTTTTCTAACAGCCACGTGTGTGCACTAAGCTGCTTAAGTCTAAACCCTCCCGCAGTAGTCAGGTGGCATGTGAAAACTTACTTAACTGATCTCTTACATTGAGTAGAGTCTCTGTGCTGAGAGAGCCTTTTCAGCCGTTTAAGAGGATTAACTAGGACAGGGTACATAAGGAGTGAAACGCCGAATAGCGGCTACTCAGTCTCGTGCAGCACAAGCAGCAGCATCTAGCAGCGGCTTCAGCAGCAGCTGCACGTGCAGCACAAGCAGCTGGCAGCGACTTCAGCAGCACAAGCAGCACGAGCAGCACAAGCCGTAGCATTTGTCAGCAGCATCCGTGACATCGTCAGCAGCAGCCCCCATGACCTTGTCAGCAGCACAAGCAGCCAGCAGCTGCCGGCAGCTGCTTCAGCAGCTGCTGGCAGCTGCTACACGAGCAGTAGCACAAGCAGTAGCATCTGTCAGCAGCAGCAGCAGCAGCACAAGCAGCCAGCAGCTGCTGCATGAGCAGCACAAGCAGCACAAGCAGCAGCACCGACAGCAGCAGCAGCAGCAGCAGCAGTGTGGACCACTAAAGTCGAGATGAAGCCTAGTGACATTTGACATGAAGCTTGAAAAACACAGTGACAGGTGACATGAGCAATTCTTAAAATCGACATGAGATATGAGCATAATTAAGCGACATCGACATGCGCCATGGCTATTTTTTAAGACAAACATCATATGTCATAGCCTCCTCATCCAAACCTCCACTAGTAGTGCTCTATAAGCGCAAGCTGTAAACCCTCTCCTCCCCTCGTGCACACAGGCGAATTATCAGAGTCAGCCAATGGTGTCAATACCCCTCTCATACAAGGGTCGGGCGCTGCTGGACTATAATAGATGAGTCAAGGACCGTTCTACTGAGGGTCAGGCAGGCTAAATAGGACATTCAATGACAGGTAGGTCTTTGACAACCTTGCTTGAAAGTCTGGACAGCATTGACAGACTGGGGCATAAGGATCTCGCATGGTCAGACTTTCAAGCAAGTTTTGCTAAAGTCGCGTTATTGAATGTCCGACCTAGCCTGACCCACAGTAGAACGGTCCTTGACCCGTCTATTATAGTCCAGCAGTGCCCGACCCTTGGCTGAGAGCAGTTTAAGCGCCATTGGGTGTCTCTGATATTTGCCTGAGATGAGAAAAAAAGTCTGTTGAAAGACTATATTTCAAGCCAGAAAACTGTAATTAGCTTTCCAAGTTGTTTATTTAACAATATCTTAGCCTAGCAAGCAGCTGTCAGATGTCATCTAAGAAAAAAATGTGAGCTGTTAATAGATTCAAGAGAAATTAGTTTACAAATAGCCCGTGTAAGTACGCCCATGTCTTGCTTATTTCTCATAGGGTTGTAAGATAGTCACATCATGATGCACATCATCATAAACGCGATCATGATACCTTTCATAGTAAGTAGACTCGCCTCTCTGCCCTCTCTTTTAGAGAGGGCAGAGAAGCGAGTCTCACTCTTAAAAAACCCTACCCCTCCCCCCCTCCCCCCCTCCCCCCCCATGCATCTTAAAGAGTGCCCCCCAGAGTGCCCCTCTCCCCCCCTCCTAGAAAAAAAGAGCTGTATTTTTAAATTATTTTTTAGCAAGCTTTTTCAGCTTGCTTTTTTTTTCTTTTTTTAAATTTATTTATCCATCAAAATCTCAAGTGACTTATTTTGAAAGCCAACCTAGTAGTCACGTGACCCCCTTAAGTAGGTCACTTCCCGTCACGTGACCTATTTGAATTTCCCGCCAACATGGTGGTCACGTGACCCTCTTAAGTAGGTCACTTCCGGTCACGTGACCTATTTGAATTTCCCGCCCAAAGGTCACGTGACCGGAAGTAGGTCACTTCCGGTCACGTGACCTATTTGAATTTCCCGCCAAAAGGGAGGCCTCTCATTGGCTGCTTTTGAATTTCCCGCCAAAAGGGAGGCCTCTGATTGGCTGCAGGTCGATTGAGTAATAAACAGTACTTAACTATAGTCCCGTTCCGATACATACTATACTACTTGCATTCAAGCATCATGCAGACCCTACGGGGTTGAGACACTCCCGAAGAGTCGGCATGATTCCCCAATGCAGCACTGGCGAGTTACTCGCGGGACATCATGACAACAATTGTCATCTTTTAGCGACGCATGTCCTTAAAGGGCTAACCCGCTCACATGTATGTTTCCCCGACACAGCCCCCTGACTCCTGGTGCTTATTTTGGGTTCAACCTTGACATGCTGACCTCTAGAGTCGGGCTGGAATATAATGTAATTCAACACTGTCCTCTTCCTCTCACACATGTATTGGCACTATGAATGATCATGTGATTCTGTGCATTATGCAAGGTATGGAATGCTTTGCGATGGCCATATAACTATTATATTATGGCAGTCAAACATTGTACGTCTGCATGATTTCGCAGTTTTCCCGGTTAGGGCTACGGCAACATTTACAGATATTCCTATCCCCTAGAATACGACCACAAATGCCAGCAATGAAGAAGTAATGATGGTTTTTTCCTAATATATGTTATGAATATATTATAACTCATGTAGCTACCCAGGGACATCTGAATCAGGGTCCTGTTAATTGCTTCATTCCCAGTGCGCACAAAATGCATTTCAACGTTGAATTGATTTTGAATCAACATTGAGAACCATTTACCAATGCTGATTCAATGTTTCGTGCCCATTGGGTTGAAATAAACCCCCAGGGTTCCTGAGGAATCTTCCAGTGACTAGACACAGGGGTCTCTAGAATGACGTAGAGCTGGCTTTAAGCTCTAAGGGAGTGATCATTTTTTATCAACAGGGGGGGGGGGGTTGGTTGGCGGGGGGGGGGCAAAAAAATTTGGACCCCTTGACCGGGGGGGGTGTAAAAAATTTAACCTGTTTTGGGTCAAAAAGCCAGCGCGTTTCATTGCTTCAAAGGGCCCGCGCACGCCGATTTCCCATCCATAGGGGGGGGGGGGGGTAAAAAATGTCGACCCATTAGGGAGTGAAAGAAGTTTCGCACGCTCCGCGCTGAAAACCACTCCCCCCCCCCGTGTTGTTAAAAAATGATCACTCCCTAAATCCATTACGGACAGCATGGTGCCTAAATCACTTAGAACCATGATACATCATTGGTGCATCATGCTGCCCCTTCAGGAGTGTATCAACCCCAATAAGGCGGCATGGTGTATGAATGCAGCGCTGGGAGTTACTTTGCATTTAAGCAAAGCGCCAGCTTAAAGGGTTAAGGCTAAAGCTCTTAAACATAATGACTGCGTCATGTAGCGGGGTCTATAACAAAGGGTCACGTGTTACTGAGGGACCTTAATGTTACGTTAATGTGCCGTTAGTTGGCATGGTACGGTGGGTGTCATGGGGGCTGGAAGGTACACTGAAGATCTATAGGTTGAAAGGGTTAGTCAGTGCAGACTATCTTAAGTTGGTCATACCTTTCCTAGGAGTGTAAGTCACAATGGCAAAGTTATATTCAAAAATGACTGAGGGGTCAGTCAGTAGTGGCTAACCTAGGTTCGTCATTGGTGTGTTGTATTTGTATACCACTAGTTGGTGCCACCTGTGATGACCACTCAGTGGCCCCTCCATGGAATAAAAAGACTAAGGCGGGTTGGTCAGTACTGACCAACCTGACAATAATAACTTACCTAGGTTGGTTGTATAGGGAGCCAAAAAATGACTAACTAGGTTAGGCACTGGTGACTGAGAGATAGGTCGTATAGGGAGCCTAGGAATATCAGTGTAGGGGATAATCAGGGGGAGGTAATGTCATGTACTGGTGTATGTGTGTGTGTTTGTGTGTGTGTGTGTGGTTTGTATCATGAAGACCTGTTAAACCATTTAACTCTTTAAGGATGGCATGATACCTTAATGCAGGTCCAATGAGTCACCAACAAGGGTTGCATGATACATTAAAGCACTATCAGGCATTCATAGAGTTATGTGAGTAATGTACTGGACACAAGTACACACCTGTTTCTTCTCTTAGAATGATTGAAATTGACAACTGCTTTTGTGAATATTCTGTCATGAGTAATCTAAATATGGTAATCCTATTGAGATGTAATTGATATGGAAACTTAAACCACGAACACTTCATCACGGATACCTGGGTGGTATGCACTTGGAAACAAATTCATCCATTCCCATCAATACAAGTTATTCCCCAAATAAAGTCGACATAATTTCTCTAACCAATTAAGAAAATGGTAATCTGTTTTGACAACTGGGGTGGGGGTTGAGGGATGTATGAGGGAACCAAGAACATTTTAAAACTTTAAGCAGGGGGAGGGGGGGGGGGACAAATTAATGAGGGAGCTCCAAAAATGCCCCCCTCCCTTTTTTTAGATAAAAATTCTAGCGTATTGATATAGCTAAAAGTGGTCGGGCCCAACGAATTTAAACCCATCGGGCTAGGGGACCAAAAAGAATTAGTACCCCTCTCCTGTTTGAGACAGAAAGTGTTATGGTGCTCTGACGTTTTCTAAATCCGCTAACCCCGCCCCCTGCTGCTTTCGCTGCAGATCTCTAAAAGTATAAATATTTAGCTGCGTATCAATATCACAAAGAGGTATCACCAGATGCACCTCCCATTGTGAGATATGAACAATGAAAGCTAACACTACCAAGGGAGTACCTTTTGTTAGCTTCAGTTACTGGTCCCTTCTTCTTTCTATAGCTCGGACTCCACTAGGGCGACACAGGTACACAGAGAAAATCCCTGCGGGATTTAAAGTCAAAAGGGAGTCCAGGTTGCCTCCAGAATGACTGCCCTCTGTAGGGGACCCCAGGTCGCATAAGGAGCCTAGGTGACTCTCTGGCTGACCTGAGAGAGTCACCTGGGGGAGTCATATGGCCCAGAGAGCTATATGACTCCTCCAGGTGACTCCCTTGGGTCAGCCGTAGAGTCACATAGGCTCCCTCATGCGACCTGGGCTTCCCTAAAGACTGGAGTCATTCTGGAGGCAACCTGGACTCCCATTTGACCCTGTTTCTTTTCTCTGTGTACCTGGCATTTTCGCTACATTTTGCCTCATTTTGCAGCAGTGTCGCCCAGAATCTTGCCCCGCTCCTGGCGACACTCAGGGCGACACTGCTGCGACATGAAGCCAAATGCAGCGATGTTTTGGAGAACATAGCATTGAGAGATCGGTACATATTGCAGCAACCATTGCCACTGTAGTGGAGTCCGGCCTTATGGGAGTATACACTAAAACATAAGTTATTTATTTCATCCACCATTTATTACAATATATCTGTAAATCTACTCCCCCGTCACCATCAATATAGCTGACTCTTCTATCAACATCCTGAAATCAGAGAGACTAACGACAGGCCCCTTTATTTTCTCACATACCTGGATGATTTATTCCCTCATAGTTAATAAAAATCGCTTCAAACCACACCTATCTTGTTTGCTGTTATAATGATAAAGGTACAAAGTACAAAAGCGAATTTTCTGCCTTTATAAAACTGATAGGCAATTCATAATACCATTGGGGATTGAATTTCTTATAAGGAGTGGTCGTTTTGTAATAATAGTGAAGTGGGATGGTGGATTTGGGGCATGGGGAACCAGACAAATGAAGATCCATTGAGAGAGGGGGAGGGTCAAAAGTTAGGAACTCTCTTGCGGGGGATTAAAAACGTCATCCTTTTTAGCAAAAAGCATGTGCATTACCATAGTTAGAATGGGACTGCTGCAATAAATTCAAACCTTTCAAAATATTTTGCACCCCTCCCAATGGTGGACTGAGAAAGTCTCACAATGCTTTTATAAAATTCACCACCACCCCCCACCCCCACCATCATTTCTTTCACAATATAAAGGGGGGCTTCATGGGTTTGAAGAATGGAAATTTAGATGACTTGAGAGGGGGCCAACATAATTTGGATCTCTCTTGAGGGGGGGGGGGACTTTCAAGGAGGGGGGGGGGTGAAAACGCCTACATATAAATTCAGACCCCCCCCCCCACCTCTGTTGTTAAGAAATTACCCCTCCCTAAATTGAGGTGCTTTATCCTCACCATTGTAGGGGATGTTGGTTACTCTCTAAAGTCCGCTGTATATTACGTGAAGGCCTGAGATGAGAAGTACAGCCTCCAGGCAAAAATAGGTAAAAAGTGCCGTGTCATGTTTCTGTTTTACAGTTGGGTAACAGCTCCCAGAGAGCCGGGTCGGCAACAGGTGTGTGATTTATTTTGTGATTTATTGGTGATTTTTGTGATTGATGTGGTTGTTACACTGGTCTCTCGGGTGTGAGTAACTAAGCCCTAGTATTGAAAACGTGTTTAACGTAGTGCTGACCCTTTGCTCTGATAGTAACACAGAAAATGTAAATGCCCCGGCCCTTACCCAGTGGGCACAAAATTCAGTCCAACGTTGAATCAACATTGTATCAACATTGAATCAACATTGATAACCATTTATCAATGTTGATTCAATGTTCTGTGCCCACTGGGTAGTCTGAAGTGGCTATCCCAGATTAGTCATTGGTCAGCATGACTATGTGCTATTCAAAAAAGTGTTTAAAAAAAGCATACAACTAATGCCTTTCTCAAAAGGACTTAGTCTTAAACGCATTGAAATGGAAAGACTGAGATCAGGTGAGGTTGTCATATAGGGAGCCAAAAATGACTAACTTGGTTAGGCACTTGACTGAGAGATTGGTCGTATAGGGAGCCAAAGAATTTCAGTGTAGTAACACCTGAGCCAAGACCATTACCTCACCCTAACAAATATAATAAATTCCTTAAATTGAGTTCACTGTACTGCATATGATATAAACCCATTTTGCTGAGTAAGGAAGTGTGAATATTTTGTCCTTAAAGGGTTCAAAGGTTGATAACTGGCATGATGAAATTACAGCTAATAAGCTCTAGGTTAGACTGTAGAAATACCATCTACCGTACCGTCGTGATAAAGCGCCTGGTTTTGAAAGAGCGCCGGTCTTGAATAAGCGCCGTGGGTATAGGGATACCCAAATGTTTCTTAAGCACTAAATTCATGACCTTGAATAAGCGCCTGTCTTGTATAAGCGCCTGTGTAAGAGCCCTGCCAAATTGAAGAGCGCCCCGGCGCTTAATCGTGATGGTACGGTATACATTATTATACTATAGCTCAATTTTATTGATGACCCAAACAAATTTAATTCACATCCAAACGGAAAACAGCATTAAAACACTATTACCTCCAACCTTAAAAAGCCTTAGATATTACAACTCCCTGAATTACATAAAACCCCGGCATAAAACCCAATGAAAAAAGAAAAGAGGACAGAAAATGGTTGAATTGAAAGTAGGTTAACTGCAAATGATGGTGAGCACGGGCTATCGATCAAATTGAAGAAGGGGTGTATGTAGAAAAAAGGCTACACATGTCACTTAAATCACGATTACGTCTACAATAGTCTCACGGCGAGGTACGGCGGGTGGATGTCCCCCCCTCAGTCACAGCCATCCATCCTATACCCTCATTGTGTAACCCTGTAGGGACTGCATGGCGCTAAAAGATGACATTTGTTGTCATGAGGTATCAATACAACAACGGGGAGTAACTCGCGGGGCTGTATTGGTGCATTGCTTTTTGAGGGTGTCTCACCCCTTTAGGGTCGGCATGATGTTTGAATGCAGCGCTGGTGAGTTATTCGCCAGGGCTGCATTCATGCATCATGATGCATCATGCAAGATAACAACCAAGGGCATGATGCATTAATGCGTCCTGCTGGCCTTAATGATACAAATGCTCATAAGGTTTCCATATCAATTAAAATATGTATCTAATAGGATTACGTATACTGCATTCCTATAACAAATGACAGGCTATTCACGAAGGCATTTTGTCCTGATGTATTCATACATCATGCCGGCGCCTCAGGAGTGTATCAACCCTATAGGATCAGCATGATGCTTTAATGCAGAGTCAGGATGCATTCATGCATCATGAGGTCATAAGTTTATTTGAGCATAGAAATCACATCGCAAAGGGTGCTTTTTACAATAGCCAAGGGCGAATATGCATTAGAGCACTATGTGGCCTATAAAGGGTTGATATACCCCCATCATTTTTTTTCTTCTAATTTCTGACATTAGCTGTTTGATCATCCTATTATAAAGACAAGCCTGATCATTGATACGCCTATATGTTATGAGGCTCAAAGAACCCTTTATCGGGTAAAGTTCATAAATGATGGGAGCTCCTTTTCTTCATTATGTAAGATGTCAAAGAGATTGACTAGGGTATGTACCCCATCTTTTTATACCGCTCCCAATGGGGCGCTATCAGATCCGGTAGCATACCTCTGTGTACCCCTCTAAGGATGGCATAGTGCATTAATGCATCATGCCCTTGGTTGTTATGATGCATGAATGCAGCCATGGTTAGTAATTCGCCAGTGCTACATCCGAACATCATGCCTACACGACCTGGGTTGAGACACCCCCGAATGGTCGGCATGATGCACCAATACAGCACTGGTGTGTTACTTACGTGACGACAAATGTCTCTTTTTGACGACATGTCGCTAAAGGGTTGCACACCTACAGCTAAATAATACTTCATCATGACTGTCCATACTTCCTACTTGAGGACCAACTAAAGAGAAGATGGGTTTGTAGATATTAGGCCACGTTGATCTCTTTTATCAATGATACACCCTTCTGTTTTTACACAATTTTCAGGGAATCCTTTGTTGATGAGCAGCTGACTTTAAAACCTAACCTCTTTTATTAACAACGGGAGGGGGTGCACCAAAAGATATGGATCTTTTTGTTAAGGGGAATGGGCTCACAATTTCCCTTTTAGCTAAAAACTCTATGTGTTATAACTTATGGGGTTGGCAGTGCTCAATTCCAACCTGCCTTGGAGAGGGGAAGCAAAAAAAGGTAAACCCCTCTTGTAGAGATCCAAAACTGCCTGCGCCAAACTCATTCAATCTGAGATGCTGTCTTCAATATTGTCCAAATGACTCCTGCCCTATTTTGCTGACACCGATCAAATAACTATAAACACGCCTTCTGGGTCTGATGTGAATGATGTGATGGGAATACTTGGTTTTGTATTACTATAACGCAGTGGGGGTAATTGTATGTTTGTCTAGGATGGATGATGGGGGGACCTTTGATGTTGTAATGGCTGCAGTTATGGGTATTGGGTACATAAATTAGGTTTTAGCCCTTCATGGGTTGCATATTGCATTAATGTGCTATGCCTTGTGGTGTTGTGATGCATTAATGCATCATGCCGACTACCCTGTAGGGTAAGCATAACTCTTTGTAGCCCTGGTGAGAAAAAACATATTTTTGGGGGGAAAAACAGTTTTTTTTGAGAAATTGATTAAATTGATTAAAAATCGTTTGAAAATAAAACCATTTTGATAAATTGTAAAAAATAAGTTTGAAAAAAAATATTATTTTGAAAAAAAAGAGGATGTAGTCCATGAGCTACTGGCACCCCTCATGCACCCCCCCCACAACTCACCCCCATAGCATTTTTTTTGTTCCTTAGGGTCCCTAGACCAAGATTCAAGATGTTAACATTGATTATCTTGGGATGCACTACCGGTTTTGGCTCGTTATCCATGTGCGGGTTCACAGCACTTTTGGGTCTGTTTTTACATCACAAAATTCTGGAGGTATGTTCAGACTTTGAACTGTAATAGCACCTTCCCATGAGAGGATATCTAAGGTAAGGGGCTCATCTGAAAGAAAACATAATTTCCTATTGATTGATGGCTGTTATGTGCATGAGAATTGAGAATTGGCTGCGATAGAGGCTTGGGAACATCCGAGTTTGAACTCGCAAATTGGAGGTTTTCACCAAGAAAATGGCAGTGGACACTACAAACATAGATATAACAACCCCTTATCCCACATTTGGCCACCCAATCTCATATGATATCAATAGAACAAACCCTTTTGATTAATTTGAGCCATAGAACAGCATTTTCTGATGACCACAACTAGATTTATTCCCTTAGGTAAATGGACACTCCCTTGCTCCGACAGCACTTCATTTCAGGTGATTCAGGACTGCACCAATCTATCATAGTAGACTGTTTACAATGGGGTTAAACTAGACCTAAAAAGGATACTGATTAAGAATTTTGCTGTTTCTACAAAATTTGACTTTGTGGAGAGGCCATAAATGGTCAAAATCCAAGATGGCGGCTGATTTATTAGAATTTCGCTTCTTAATGTGTAAAAAAAGGGTCCAAAAAGATTCTAATGACAACAAACCCCAGTAAATACACCCTGGGGAATACAATGGAGCCCTTAGTCTGCTGCTATAGCTAGTCATTGCCTAAAAACAGTTGCTTTGCATAGCAAACAATCCAAAAAACATGCACGTAGACAGCTATTTCCATAGTATTTCATCTGAATCGAAGTCCAGATGAATGCTCTTGTATACATGATAGGAGTGACACAGGATACAGTGAATACATCTCTAGAACAAGAGGTTGCCTAGCAAAAACTGGGTTGGATAGCAACATAGCTAAAATCCATATCCCTGTGAGGGCTGTGAAAAATGTCTTCTAAATACCAGGAATTCAACACTGACTCTCAGACATAAATTCTTGTTGCAATTGATAGAGTGAGTTAATGTTGCTAGTCTGAGGTAATAGAATAAACCAAAGACTGTATCATTAACACCAGAGCTGAAACCCCTTTCAGGCCCTCTACCCCCCACTCACTCATTCTCTTCCTCGTAGCAGTGAGATACTGCTCGTGGCATTGGGCCCCGCACAATAAAGTGCACCCACACACTTATGCGCAACTTTAAGATGAGAAAAGAAAGGACCTATTGTCCGATCAAACCTGAGAAGTCCCATAGGGTCTATGTACGCTTGGACGTTGAACAAATCAATCAATCATTCTCTTCCTCTCCTCCCTAGGGTCCCCTCCTCACCAATGAGACTCCCAGTGTCCACCTACTCACATCAAATTGTGGACCACCCTTACACTGCCTCTAAATGAAAACTAGATCTGCCTAAAAAACGGACTGCGCAACCACTTTATAATGATGGCCTCCTCGCTGGTGATACCTCTGACGTAGAAGGCAATACTGCCCAGGATGGTCCTGCTGTACTGGTGGATCCGGGTGAGGGTACTTCTGCTGCTACAGACACTGTTACTGCGGCTGGTGCCACTCCTGGAGGAGACACTGGCCCTTTACCACACAAGAAACACAAAGCTAAGCCAACTCTCTCTGCTATACAGGAGCAGCTCGCTGAAATGAGGGCCATGTTTGATGCGGCTATTGTGGCAGCAAAGATACTATTTGTAGTGGAGGCCCACCTGTCTCCCTCCAGTCTGCTTCCCATAAGAGATCTGCTACTGCTGCCCCAACCTCCAGCCTCCTTCTAAGAAGCTTTGTGTGGAGCAGGAAGATTCTGATTCTGAGGACTCATCTCAATGTGGGATGTCCTAGACCAAGATGTTCAATGGACCACAAGTAGAGCCCATTCAAAAATAGAGTCAGAAAACTCAATATTGTTCCTGAGAGGGAAGCTTAATTTTCCTTATAAGAATAGTGGACTATCACGCACAATGGTATTGGGTATAGCAATACTGAGTGATGAGGGTACTTGGCACAAGCTCATCAGTCACAGCTAGAATTGGGTTACTTATGATTTCCAGGGCTACTGGCTATGTCAATATAGGTAACAACAACCACCCTACTAACCCCAACCTTGGAGGTTGTGAACTTTTGATATGCTGAACCGCACCCCTTTTCTATTGCCTCCAACCTCAGACATGGACTGCCCTACTTTTCCTGTACTCCCATAGAGAAAGAGCCTGTAGATTAGAGGGGGGGGGGGAGCGGATCATGGTACTAACTGATTCTGCATATGTTGAGCTTTTATTTGTTGATCCTGATTAATATCATTCTCATTAAACCAGCAAGAAAGAATATGAAAGTCCTGGGAAGATTTTTAGTGTTGAAGTACACTTAATTATCCAACAACGGTGACGCAACCTGATAATGAAGTATAGGGCATGACCCCATAGCACTCCACAATCCCCTTGTGTATGATAGCAGTGAGCTGCTTATTCACACCCTACCCTGCCAACATGTAAGTTCACAGTGTGATATCTGCAAGAATAGAGGTGCAAATCTCAATCTGTCTAATCTCATTAGTTTAAGAGGACCTTTAGCAGAATCAATGATAAGGCCATTTTCTTTTGAGACTAGGGTGTATACAATATATTTTAACAGAATTAAAGTATTTTATTTGATAAATCTCTGTTGGAATAGTTCATTCCCAGATCGAATTACTCTTTTAGGGGATATCCATACCAGCTGTAGCAAAAGAGAGCCAGTTCTAAGACGATAATATTATCAGTGCCATTCCCTGCATTCTCCTGGGTGCACCATTGGGAAGATTCTGAATGATGGCTTGGTAAACATTTGCATTCATTACCACTTTAGATACTTAGGGTTCTACCTCCACCACAATAAATCACATCTGACAACCTTTAAAAAGTCATCCCAGTGCTAGCCTCAGCCTACACTGCATGGACTAGTAGTTTTGGGCTGGGAGTACTAGACTGGGTGTTTCACAGTGCCCGACAGAGGTGGTGGCAGCCGGTAATGAGGCGCATGTCCCTCAACCCCTGACCCTGAAACTTCCTACTCCTCAGTGTTCTGAAGTGGGTGTGGTGGGATGGAGATCTATGGGGTCAGGGAGGTATACATCTAAGATTAGAGGGAGACATGTGCCATCACCAACTGGGATAATAATCAAACAAACTGATATTGCCATGGTTGACATTGCACATCAAAGCAGAAACCATTGCTATTGGCTAAACAGCCCCCCCCCCCCCCCAACCTCTAGGGGTGCACTGTTGGGGTGAGGTGGGGATGGGGTGCTGAATGGGCATGAGAGGACTAGTGAAACAAACAAACCTTTTAAACCTCTTCTCAAGACTCTCTTCTCCACCAATAATCATCCTTGACATACATGTAGGATGAAGCTGCACACATGCATAGCGGCCAGTCATTCCAGCTACTGGGCGGTCTGGGCTTATGCCAACACTGGATGGCTTACTGCAATGTCAGTGTACCTAAAGCGTGTGCTATTCATAGCATGATATAGAGTAATAACTGGTAATAACTGTGTGCAAGTATGGAGTTTAGCTTGGTTGCTATCCAAACCAGTTATTAGTAGGCAACCTCTTGATAAGAGTCAAGGTGAAATGTGTAAGGCCTCTGGTTTACTTCCGGGTTACTGGTATCTCCAAATCCTTTTTCACAACCCTTACAGAAGTATGGATCTTGGTTTGGTTGCTATGCTAACCAGCAATTGCTAGGCAACCACTTGTTCTGTTGGTTGTTTTTTCTGTAACCTATGTCAATTAAAGTATGATATAAAGTTGATGTATACAAGAGCATTCATCTGGACTTCGATTCAAATGAAATACTACGGAAATAGCTGTCTATGCGCATGCTTTTTGGACTGTTTGCTATGCAAAGCAACTGTTGCTAGGCAATGACTAGCTATAGCAGCAGACTAAGGGCTCCATTGTATTCCCCAGGGTGTATTTACTGGGGTTTGTTGTCATTAGAATCTTGTTAGACCCTTTATTTATACATTAAGAAGCGAAATTCTAATAAATCAGCCGCCATCTTGGATTTTGACCATTTATGGCCTCTCCACAAAGTCAAATTTTGTAGAAACAGCAATATTCTTAATCAGTATCCTTTTTAGGTCTAGTTTAACCCCATTGTAAACAGTCTACTATGATAGATTGTACTTTTATCCTAGGTGCAGT
The DNA here is from genome assembly GCA_947462335.1 of Harmothoe impar. Classification (NCBI taxonomy): domain Eukaryota; kingdom Metazoa; phylum Annelida; class Polychaeta; order Phyllodocida; family Polynoidae; genus Harmothoe; species Harmothoe impar. Next base: position 8,200,847 of record OX381711.1, on the reverse strand, counting down.
CCTGAATCACCTGAAATGAAGTGCTGTCGGAGCAAGGGAGTGTCCATTTACCTAAGGGAATAAATCTAGTTGTGGTCATCAGAAAATGCTGTTCTATGGCTCAAATTAATCAAAAGGGTTTGTTCTATTGATATCACATGAGATTGGGTGGCCAAATGTGGGATAAGGGGTTGTTATATCTATGTTTGTAGTGTCCACTGCCATTTTCTTGGTGAAAACCTCCAATTTGCAAGTTCAAACTCCGATGTTCCCGAGCCTCTATCGCAGCCAATTCTCAATCCTCATGCACATAACAGCCATCAATCAATAGGAAATTATGTTTTCTTTCAGATGAGCCCCTTACCTTAGATATCCTCTCATGGGAAGGTTCTATTACAGTTCAAAGTCTGAACATACCTCCAGAATTTTGTGATGTAAAAACAGACCCAAAAGTGCTGTGAACCCGCACATGGATAACAAGCCAAAACCGGTAGTGCATCCCAAGATAATCAATGTTAACATCTTGAATCTTGTTCTAGGGACCCTAAGGAACAAAAAAAATGCTATGGGGGTGAGTTGTGGGGGGGGTGCACGAGGGGTGCCAGTAGCTCATGGACTAATGCTGTGAACTGTCAATTCTGTAAATTGAGTGTTGATGCACCCATTTTTTTTTTTTTTTCAACAGTCCAGATGATAAATGAAATTCCAAATGGTTGCTGTCAAGTGTCAACTTATCTTTTTTTTCAAGATCACTTATTTTTTTCAAAATCACTTTCTGACCCTCTTGTGCCACTGTAGAAAGTGGCAGTTACGACAAATATAAGAGAATCAAGTTTTGTCTACAGCTCGGCCATTAAAGGACCACATAGTATTCAAATGGTCTATACTAGCGAGTTACTCGCCAGTGCTGCATGCAGGTATTGATTACACATAGTATAGTCCACTATTTGGCCCTTAGATGTTTGTAGGGTTGCTATACTCTTCTATTCAATCATTAAAAGGTCTTAATACCCATTAGGGAGGGGCAGATATTGGTCTGGTATCATTCATGATAAAGGCTGCTTATTGAAGGGGGTTGGAGGGATTAGGGTGATTACCTGTGTACATAAAGGTAATGATCCCTATAACACTTTGCTACATGGCTATTATGGACACATTATCTTTAATAACGAACTTAATTTACTTGAACCAATTGCTTAAAAAGATAACACATGAAGTTCGTAAAATGTGCTAATCAATTCACAACCACATTTATCAAGTAGTAAACACTGTGTTTATGTTGTTGTTATCATTTAGAAGAATCAGGTGAGTTTTTTTCTGAGCAAACTTTTAAGTAGTTGCACTTGTAATCCACTTATGTCAATTAAATCCTTAGCCCCAATATCAGCTCTTCCTGCTCGTTGTATGCATGGTACTAATGCATCTATCATGTGTCATGAAAGGCCAATGTGGGGCCTGTCATCCGGAGGGGGGGCTCTACCATGTAATGTAGATAACTACTGCAGCACAAATCCAAAACGCGGTGGGGGTGAATTTTCATTGTATCCTGAAAAGAGCAGGTCAGATGTTGTCAAAGCGGTTATATAGGGCGGTTAAAATCATAATGCAAGACTGAGTAAATTTTCTTGCTGAACGTGCTAAATAAAATTGAATTTGAATTTAGCCCTTACTGAACAGCACTGTTGAATTGGAGGTGGGCAGTCCATTTACAGATTACCCCCATGCATAAATCTCCCAACCTCTGAAATAAGGGGTGGTCAAATCTCCAAGCCTCTTAAAAGTGGGGTGGTCAAATCTCCAAACCTCTGAAAAGTGGGGCAGCTAATTCTCCCAACCTCTAAAAAGTGGGGTGGTCAAATCTCCAAAACTCTGAAAAGTGGGGTGGTCAAATCTCCAAAACTCTGAAAAGTGGGGTGGTCAAATCTCAAAACTTTGGAAAAGTAGGGCGGTAGAGTGGCAGTTGTATCTACCCTCAAGGACTCAGTGACCCCCCTGGGGTCTGTCATTTAACAGACAGCTGTACCAACAGAAAACCTACAATATTTGGCTTGTGGTTCATACGGCATAGCATCATAATGTCTCCTGAAAGGCCAAAGTGTGGGTCCATCATTCAAAAGGACAGTTATATAAACATACAACATGCGTTATAATATGGCGTTTCACACTCTAAATAGTGAACCTAAGACTGTACTGCCCATGTACACTAACACAGTAGTAATCCTGCAAACAACATCTCAAGCAGAATCCGTGCCATAAATCAAGAAATTCTCGTGTCATAATTCAAGAAATTCAGAACGTTTCTGGAACGTTTTCTGGATATTTTCCTTATGATATGATATGTGTGACTAGTTGCTTCTTGTATTATAACGCGGTAATTATGGTAATTCTCCGTGGCTGGCCTCTTGGACATTTACCCTGTCCTTGGATTATAACTCTTATACAGCAAGTCATTTTACTATGTACAAACTCAAAAAAACGGACTTCTAACAGTACATATATGATGCCTACCCAAGAACTACATACATGGGCCACCTTGTACTCTCCCTAGCTATAAATTAAAGTATTATAATCATTTCAGGAGAAATAAAAGATTGCATGGCCGAGATATCTATTACTTTATGTATGAAAGGTAAATTTCCGAAAGAAATAACAGCTATTTCTACAAAAAGGTAAATGTAGATGTCACAGCGAAATCTGGCCATACTTCCTCCGGTTTTTGATTGTTGCGACTCAGATGTCTTAGATGTTACATGAAACACACTTTTATGTACCTTTCCCCCTGTACTAAAGGTCCATATCCTGAGACAAGCCCAATATTTACACACACCATACCACAGCCCTCCCCTCTCCACCCAACAGGTCAGCAGGTATACAAAAACCATCAACTAACATTTTAAACCCTCTAAGGATGGCATGATACCTTAATGTGTTATGCCCTTGGTCATCATGATGTACGAATGCAGCCCTGAAGAGTAAGTCGCCAGTGCTGCATTTGTACATCATGCCAACCCTCTTGGGTTGAGACACTACCGAAGGGTCTGCACGATGCACCAATGCAGCACCACTGAGTTACTGACCGGGGCTGCATTGGTGCACCATGACGTCAAATGCCATCTTTTAGCAAAATCGGCAAAGTACCTTGACGCTTCCTTCATGTTCACTTTTTCGTCACGACACATCAATGAAGCCTTGGCGAGTAACTCATCGATGCTGCATTCATGCATCCTGCTGACCACACAGGGTATTAATGCTATAGTTTTGGATTATCCATCAATGCATTTCTGGTGAGTAACTCAGAAGGGCATAATGCATTAAAGCACTTTGCTGCCCTGAAGGGTTGTTTTTAGTATACTTTCTTAGTATTATCAGATCTAATGGAGAGAACTGAGTAAAGTGAATGAAGTTAATTATCCAGATAAGTACTTTACTGCCTAGGATTGTAAAGCTGGTCAGATACTGAGAGATTTTAGTCGGCTACAAAAGAGCAATTTCCCCATGGTTTTATGTCCGTTTTTCTTCACCCTGCCCCGGCCCGTGCATTTTCTGACCGTTTAGTTAGTGAAGCTTGAAACCTTTATGGCACAAAAACAGTCTCATCTGGGGAGGATATCTCTTCTTTATTGGTCTCAAAAAGTGGACTTTTATGCCCTTAGCGGGAGTGGTTGAGGACAAACCTGTATTGTAGCCCTATTGAGATCTTAAATTCGTTTCAAGTGGGTGGCAAATTCTATAGATTTTTCCACCAAAAACATTGTGATAAACTTTTGGTAAAATATTAAAAAGATGAGGTTGAAAGGATGTCATGGCTGAGCCCAGGCCGACCTTAGGGAATCATATAGGGGAGTCACATAGCTTCCTGACTCACCTAAAGGAGTCACATACGCACCTAGGTTCCCCTATAGAGGGGAGTCATTCTGGCGACTAACCTGTTTCTTAAAAAGTTGTCTGTGTAGCGTTTCGCCTTTTAAGTATTGTACCGTTACCAACAGGAGGGGTGGTCCATCTTCTTAAGGGTATATGTGGTGTAAAAGATTTTAGACAAAATTGGAAAACCCATTAAACTAACATCTAAATATCCGTAGAAGTACCATATAAACAATTCCTTAGCCGAAATGGGTCATTATTGTAATCATCTTCGGTTAGCGCCTTGGACAATTATCCTGCCATTGGCCTATAACACTTATACAGCTACTAACTTGTACCTTATCTATGTATACCACTTATAACATCCCCAATAATTCACACCATTGACCCTATATCTTGCTGGAGCCCCCTGTAGCAGCATTACCTGGTTATAGGTGTGAGGAGACACAGCAGACTACTTCAAAGGTCTATCCGTGAGGTTCTATGTGAGATGCAGACCTGTAGGATCATTATCAGGCCTCATAAACCATGTAGATACCGCAGGGTCATATATCACCAATATTGAGACTCACTGTATAGTCCACAAGTCCCATTCTACCCTCTACACATATGTAACAGTCACGGAAAAATCATCTAGAGAGAGCAGGACTCGAACCCACGACCCTCAGATCACGCAACCTGCTGCTCTACCAACTGAGCTACTTCCCTGTCTGACAATCTGAGTGCACATACGATCGCTGCGTACGTTAGTGGATTGGTATGGTACAGAGGGGAGCCGCATTACCCAATTGATATTGAGGGCTTATCATCAAGGCACGGGGAATCCGACCCCTACACATGTATGCATTTCTGGTTGTATGATAATCTATTTGAAGACCATGTGATGCCTTAAAGTTCATGCATCAAAGGCGTGCCAGTGGCAAACTGGTGGGCGCTGCATTGGTGCCTCATGCTGGCATAATGCATCCACTAGCTATGCTGCCCTTAAACTGCCAGACTAGCTAGTCTCTAACACCTTCCTACCCTCTCTCTCTCTCTCTCTCTCTCTCTCCCTCTCTCTCTCTCTCTCTCGCTCCCTCTCTCTCTCTCTCTCGCTCCCTCTCTCTCGCTCTCTCTCTCTCTCTCTCTCTCTCTCGCTCCCCCTCTCTCTCTCTCTCTCTCTCTCTCTCTCTCTCTCTCTCTCTCTCTCCCTCTCTCTCTCTCCCTCTCTCTCTCTCTCTCTCTCTCCCTCTCTCTCTCTCTCTCTCTCTCTCTCTCTCTCTCTCTCTCGCTCCCTCTCTCTCTCTCTCTCGCTCCCTCTCTCTCTCCCTCTCTCTCCCTCTCTCTCTCTCTCTCCCTCTCTCCCCTCTCTCTCTCTCCCCTCTCTCTCCCTCTCTCTCTCCCTCTCTCCCCTCTCTCTCTCCCTCTCTCTCTCTCTCTCTCTCTCTCTCTCTCTCTCTCTCTCTCTCTCTCTCTCCCTCTCTCTCTCTCTCTCTCCCCCCTCTCTCCCTCACTCTCTCTCCCTCTCTCTCTCATCCCTCTCTCCCTCTCTCTCCCCCCCTCTCTCCCTCTCTCTCTCTCTCTCTCTCTCTCTCTCTCTCTCTCTCTCTCTCTCTCTCTCTCTCTCTCTCTCTCTCTCCTCTCTCTCTCTCTCTCTCTCTCTCTCTCTCCCCCTCTCTCTTTACCCATACAGCGCCGATTAGTTATTGGATGTCGCTTCTTAAGAACCTCAATACATTTTGTGCAGGAGCATGTATCTGTAATTACAACACATTAAGCACTGCCATGTTGAAGTGCAGCCTTCCTAAAAAAAAGTAACCCGCATCCGGAACTGCGACAGAATCATGTAAAAGCTTCAAAGTCTTCAAAGCCCAAAGTCAGTGTATACATATCGCAGATTCTATTGTATGAGGCCCTATCTATAAAGTATCAGAGATATAAATACTGTACCGTCATTTAATGGTGCACATATATTTCGCGAATTGGCTAAAGAGTACACTTTCACGTTCTAAATTCACGGATTTTGGAATATAGTAGTTACCGTATTCGACTTAATAAGCGCCCTCCCCCTAATAAGCAGCCCCCCCCCCCTTTTTGGGGCATTTCTAGACCAAAACAAAGTCTCAACTTTCACGAATCTGGTTACAAGTAAAAACGTCATGAAAATAATTTTATAAGCGCCCAGGGTGCTAAATACGTCGAATACAATATACACTGTAAAAAGGTACTGTATTTAAACAGCACAATGTGCTGTACATTTGAACATGTACAGCAAGTCAGTTGCTGTACACCTACAGCAAAATCTACTGGAACGAAAGTTGCCAGCAACTTTTGCTGTAGGTGTACAGTACCTACTTATTACAGTGTAATTATGACATTACTGCATGAATATTTGCCCTGCACATATTTCAAAATTTGCAAAAATATGTACAGTGCAAAATAATGTATATTTACAGTAGTAGATGGTTCTGCGTAAGAGTATAATGACAACAAATGTACAATCAATCTAACCTCGGAATCAGGAGCTACATGTCATTGTAGCACATAAAACACTGCCAAGTTGAAGTGCAGCGTTCCCAGAAATAAGCATCCCGCATCCGGAACGGGGACAGAATCACAAAAGACCAGGAATTATGGAGAAGCTTTAAGATCAAAGGCAGTGTGTATAGGTAATGCTTCCAGGTAACTTTGATTGAAGACCTCTATACCTCCTTATTTCATTCCTTAAAGTAGAGAGCATTGTTCTGCTTCTTTCTGGTTAGCTTCCCATTGTTTCCTCTCATTTTCAAATTTACAGCCAGTGCTTATTTTTGGTGTAATCTGCGACAAATTTAACCATTTACCGGCTGAACAGTGCTATAATGTGCTACATGGTGCATGAATGCAGCCCTGACGAATAACTCACCAGCGCATGATGCCGATAGCCCTTGAGGGTAGCGATGCTTTACAGCCAACATGGTGTGGGAATAAGCCTTGTGTGCTACTCGCCGAAGCCTCATTTATGCCTCATATGTATCGCAATACATTCAAGCACCATGTGTTACAAGGCATTTATGCATCATATGTCACAATGCATTTATGCATCATGTATCACAATGCATTCATGCATCATGTAGTACAATGCATTCATGCATCAAGTAGCACAGTGCATTCATGAATCATGCAGCACAATGCATTTATGCATCATGTATAACAATACATTTTTTGTATCATGTATCACAATGCATATATGCACCATGTGTTACAATGCATTCATGCATCATGTAGCACAATGCATTCATGCATCATGATGATAAGAGGAATAAAGTATGAAAGCACTATCGGCTCCCCTTACAGGGTTACCCTATGCCATGTGGCTGACGGTTACAAACCTACTCTAAATGACCTCATGTCGTGTTCCCGTTACCACCAGAACACCTCTCTAGGCACTCACCATTACTGCCATAATCTATACCTTTTTTGCCTTTAACAGTTACCTGTTCTTATAGGGGGAACAGATTATCACAGGACTGGATAGGGTGGGGTGGGGTGGTGGGCAAGGCACTTTGATTTCACATGAGGCCAATATAACCGAAGTGTTTCAAGTTATCGCACCTTACAAATTTCTGAGAAATCCCATGCTACTACTCAAAAAGACTAATAAAGGTTAAATTGTCTCTTAAAAAAATGAATATCAGAATATTTGTCCTGTAGTCATTGCAAAGACTTGCATACATGTACTCTTTTCTAAAAGAAAATAGATATTTGAATTTATATCCACTCTTTTCTCAACCCTTAATGACATATGACATTTGTCGTCACGATGCACCAATGCAGCCCCGGCGAGTAACTCACCACTGCTGTATTGCTGCATCCTGCTGAGCCTTGACACTGTCTCAACCCACTAGGGTCGGTATGATGCTCGAATGCAGCACTGGCGAGTAACTTGCCAGGGCTGCATTCATGCATCATGACAGCCAAGGGCATGATGCATAAATGCATGTGCAAGTGCATGTGCCGTGAGCACAAATGGATCCACTAGGCTGTGGCTTTTATAGATAAATTCCAAGCCTGGATTCCCTGCGTCATACATGTAATGAACTGTACATGCTTTGGCCTAACAGCAATAACAACATGGCCTGAGTTGCATGATTTGGTCGCAGTTCCGGGTGCGGGAGGGAAACTTCACAGAACGACCCACTTCAACATGCTGGTGTTTTACGTTGTGTCATTACACGTAAGTGCCTAACTAGCTGCAGCGACAAAATGTTCTGAACGTTGCTTTTTGTTGGCTACAATCGTTTCTATAGCATGCTATGATCTAGTACTTTTTAAGGTTATTGGGTTAAAAAGATCAAGCAGATACTACTTGGTGTAGTTTCATTTCAAGGTCATAAGTATCACTGCAGCTATAGCCTATAGGTCATATACCTGCAGTCTTTGTGAAAACATGTAGGACAGTGGCAATGTCCTGCTAAAATGTCACCGGTCCAGCAGATTGACAAGTGAAGCAGGACCGGATGTCCAGTCACATATAACGCACATTGCTATCTCATAGTTAAAAATGCATATATTATCAAATATGTTGCTATCCAGTCCTTCAAAAATGTAGCCTGTCCTGCAACATTGAAAATCTGCAGGACCAAATGTCCTGTCGGATGAAAAAGTTTTCGCAAAGAAAAACATCCCCCTAGAAAGGTATGAATTTAAAAAAAAAAAAAAAAAAGAAAAAAAAAAAAAAGACTGTACCTGCCTACATGGCTAGCATACCCTGGCATTTAACCCTTTAAGGGCTGCACAGTGCTTTAATATGTCCATGATGCATCAATGCAGTCAGTGGGAGTAATTTGACAATGCTGCATTCAAGCATCATGACGGCACTACTACCAACTTGATACACCCTTGAATACCCTCAGAAAAGTGAGAGTCACTGTCGCCAAAAACACTCTCACCTGAAAGTCAGGCTTTCAGGTGAGAGTGCTTTTGGCGACAGTAACTCTCACTTTTCTGAGGGTGAAGAGTGCTTGAATGCAGCCCTGGTGAGTATATATTCAGCACGGCTGCATTTATTCAGCGTTAGATTCACGGTGACTGCATGCATGCATGTATCATGCTGACCAAAGACATAGCTGAATACACCTGAAAGGTTTGAAAATATGATACTCAAAACTTATAACAATTGCTTTCCCTTTTGCAAAGTAAAACTATTGGGCTCGAGGGGTCTTACCTATATGCACCAGAAGGAAAAACTTGTAGACGTTTTTTCTAAAATTCCTGTCGAGTGTTCCCGGAGCAGAACAAAGCATGTAGACCACAAAGAGACTGGTAACACCATAACTAATGTTGAACTTTAAGGACGGCATGATACCTTAATGCATCATACCCTTGGTCAGAATGATGCATGAATGAAGCCTGAGCCATGGCCAGTGCTGCATTCATGCATCATGCCAACCTTATGAGGTTGAGACAATCCCAAAGGGTAGGCATGATGCACCAATGCAGCCCCGGTGAGTTACTCGACGGGGCTGCATTGGTGCATCATGACGACGAATGGCATCTTTTAGCGACATCCATGGTTAGAGGGTTACACAATATTTTTGCCACCATTTCTTGGTTCCATGACAGAGAGGTCGTTTCCACATACTGTGGTGTCGGTTCATTGGCCATGTACCTTACATGGTATGTGTATGGGGTCACTGCTGCTACATCACTGGTATGGGGGCTGGGAGGACGCAGATAACCACTAGATGTGGTTCTGGTAACCGGGTGGATATATGAGACTTTCTCCTTTGGCCTTTTAACGACGGAATCATGCCTTAATGCATCATGCCTTAATGCATCATGCCCATGGCTGTTATGATGCATAACTGCAGCTCTGATGCATTCAAGCATCATTCCGACCTTATGCGGTTGAGACACTCCCGAAGGATCGGCACAATCCAGCAATGCAGCACTGGAGACTTATTCGCTGGATGTGCTATCGGCCGGTAAATACCTTTGTGGTTGTTGTAGTTCTATACCAGCCCATGGGATGCTCTACCGACAAATAGCTATAGGCTAGAACATTACTATAGGCACTTGCTTAGATTACAAAAATGCAAAATATCTTCTTAAAATGAGAATAACTCTCCTGCTCTGCTGAAGAAAGTCCATTACTTGACACACACATGTTTGGTTGGCCTAGTGCCAATAGATGGGGAGTGGGGGAGGGGGGGGGGTAGAATACGGTGGGGGTAGGGTAGAGGTGGGTAGAGGAGGGTAGAGAACACCTCACCCACTGTTTAACGACACCTGTACCAGGGAGGAATGTGCCCACTTTTTAACCCGGGTATTGACCTAGCTGTAACCCTTTAAAGTAAGTACATCCGATGTGTGGAACCAAAAAATAGATTTCCCTTAAATTAAGCTAGAATGTTCACAAATCATATATTTGAGATCCTATCTGTTCCTTTCCCTCTAAATCCCTCTGATTTTGCTCTAATTAGATTTTATTGTCCAATGTATGGTAATTTTGGAATAAAAGCGTGCACGCTTTAATTCCCCCTTATTGAAACTACACTAGAAAAGCCCATGGCTGGGTGACATTGGATCCCTTTGTGACTTATTGACACCAATTGATGGCATTTAATTGAACCCTATTCTCTAAATATTATATTGTTACAGTGTTTCGAGTACATTTAAGTAAGATTTAGAATTTGAAGAAAAATTGGATATACCCACTTTAAGGGTCGCACAATGTTTTAAAATACTATGCCTATGGTCGTCATGATGCATCCATGCAGCACTGGCATGTCTGAACAAAAAGGCTGCATGAATGCATCATGCTGCCCCTTTGGGAATGTATCAACCGGTCATGGTCAGCACAATGCTTGAATGCAGCTCTTGTCAGTTGCCAACCAGGGCTACATCCATGGATCATTACGACAAACCACCTAGCACACTAAAGCACTCTGCGGCCTTTTTAAACCCTTTAAGGATGGCATAATTCATGCCCTAGCTTGGTCCTCATAATTTATGAATGCAGCCCTGGCGAGTAACTCGCCACTTCTGTATTCAAGCAGACCCAGTGGGCTTGATACCCTTCCGAAGGCACCGATGCAGCACTGGCAGGTTACTGGCCTGGGCTGTATTGGTGCATCATTACCACAAATCTTTTACAGCCATGCCATCCTTACAGTGTTACAGGTATGAGCATGCTTCATGTCTCTGACTGCCTAGTGAGGTGTGGAAGGGTCCTCACAGGTCCCACAATGTCTGAACTCCTTAGTTACATACCTGATTGCACACACTCTGGGTGAACCTGGATACAGGCTTAACCCATTAAGGACAACATGTCGCTCGAAGGCGACATTTTCCGTCACGATGCACCAACCTAACCCAGCAAGTTAACTCGGCAATGCTGCATTAGTGCATCATACCGACCCTTTGGAAATGGATCAATCGTGTAGGGTTGGCATGATGCTTGAATGCACCACTGGTGAGTAACTCGCCAGGGCTAAGAATGGCATCATGCATTAAAGAATTATGCCGTCCTTAAAGGGTTAAAAGAAATAGGTGAACATGCAACTGTGATCGAACTGCATGCAATAAGCTCTGGCTATCAATCAATGACACTATTGTGCATGCCTTCTGTGGTACACTTTCAAAGGCTTGTGCTTTCTTTATAGATATATTTCTCCCCCTCTCCACCCCTACCCCCTCCTCCCTGACACTCTATTCTATAGGACACTAACATAGGTTGAGATTGAAAAACGCCACCTGTCCAGTTTAAGTGGTTTAAGTACTTGGGGTTTTAGAACTTTGGTGCGATGGGGACCTGGAGCCCATATATAGATGTATATAGGTCACCCACTTTTCAAGGGTTTGTTTGTAATAAAAGGGTAGTCCCAGCCATGTTTAAAATCCTTGTCAATATCATTCCTCCTACCTGAGGTTAATCCACCAAGATTTGGCAAGGCCGACGAAAAGCCCACAATATGATAAAACTCCAGAGGTTTATAAAGTAATAGATAGACTATGGTTATGAAAGGGTAAGTAGAAATAACCACAGCTTGCTGGTGGGGGCCAGAGAGGGCGAAGCCCAAGTCGCCCTACCAGAAAGCTGTGGTTAATTCTAATACCCTTTCATAACCATTGTCTATCTGACTTAACCTTCGGTTATGTAAAAATAACCTAGGTGCGAAATCCTTTGTCTTAGCGCTCCACCGTGGGTTAACTAAATGAAACCCTCTCAGTGGGAAGGGATAATACAAGTCTTGGGGACAGTTATGTCTGACCTAGGGTCAATCTAACTGTCATAAAAGAAACTTAAACATCAGAGAAAGTCTTCTTTAATGAAGCCTTGAATATGCTTCTACATATATATGCGAGGTTATAGTATCTGCTGCCAATGATACAACAGCTATCATGGATTACTATACCTCCCAGCATGCGGGCTCTCCTTCAAAATTTGAATAAGAATTAATAGAAGCCATGAGCATTCAGCACAATAGATCGCGTACCTGTGTATAATGCTGGCATATCATACAAGAAGCTGTAGCCTTAGGTCTACCAGTATTCCATAATTTGAATAAAAATATTCACAAGTCAGCCATGAAAGTTCAGTTGAACCTAGCCCCAGGGATCCATCTTGGTCGTGTTCAATGACGGGTGAAAAGATGGCGTGTGACGTGACGTGACGTGACGTAGTGACGTCATGACGTAGCCGCAGGTATTTCAGTTACAACCACACAAGTAACAATACAACCTCACTAACCCTTTAAGGGCCGCATGCTGCATTAATGCAAGATGTGTCAGTATGATGTAGTACTATTGAATTGAATTGAATTGAATCTTTTATTGAACGGTGGCATCTTTAGACGCTTTCTACCCGAACAAATCCTAGTAGCTAGTACTGCATTGATGCATCATGTAGACCATTTGAGAGTGTAAATGCCATAGGGCTGGCATGATGCATGCTTGTAACAGTGTTGGGTTACTCGCCATTGCTGCATCCATGCATCATGGCGACATTATTCTAGCACATTAAAGGAATACGCAAGTCTGTTAAGGACGGCATGATGCCTTAATGCATCATGCCCTTGGTGGTCATGATGCATGAATGCAGCACCAACAAGTAACTCAACAAGGCTGCATTCAAGCATCATGCCGACCCTATGGGGTTCAGACACTCCTGTAGGGTTCGCATGATGCACCAATGCAGCACCAGCCAGTTACTCACCGGGGCTGCATTGGTGCATCATGAATAAAAAAATGTCATCGTTTAGCCACATCCTGTCCTTTAAGGTTTAAAGTAAAACCACCATTGCCCTCTTTCCCAAGCTTGCATCATGTACTTGTTATCTGCCTTGTCTGCCTCACTGCATTCCGGGAGAGCTGGGAATATGGCAGAGGTACTTGTGGTTTACTTGTCGTTGTGTCAGCGTAAACCTCTTTTAATGCAATGTTAAATTGAGTATTTTCTATTTTCCATCTAACATTCACATCTGAAAATGTCTGAAAATGAATGAATATTCCAACTCCTTCTTTTAGAGTAAGCTAACAAAACTTCAGAATATTCATTTGTAATATGAGCTTATTCATTGATAATGATAGCCATCTGTCCCATTATGTGATTTTTAGCTAGTGTTTTCACTATGGCAACTATTTTCCCATTTTCTCTAGTTCTTTGCATGAGTCAAAATGCGACAGCATTAGGTGTGCTGTAGTTTTTGTATGACTAAACAGAACCCCCCCCCCCCCGACCCCCAGTTTGCCCCTGGAGTAGACAGGTGGAGGTGGGTGATAATAGGGGTATTTGTAGGAATCAATAACATGACACGTTAGGTGTTCACACCTCCCTACGACATGCGCACTATACGTAATGCTCCTAGCTCATTGATCAGGTTTACAGGATATTTTTAACCCTTTAGCGACTGCATTATAATCAAAGGTGTTGTTCCCCTTAATTGTTTAAATAATGCATGAATGCACCCTACAGCTTACTTGCAAGGGATGTCGGCTCTACAGGGTTGATACACTCCTAAGGGGTCGGCATGATGCACCACTGGCATTGTGTATCATGATGAGTAGACCCTCAAACATAAGCTGCCCCCTAACTTTGGAAAAGCCTATATAATATGCCTCACAAGGCATCTGATTGTGGGCATTTTAGTACTTTAGTATACATCCGAAAACTTATATATGTATATAAGCCGCGCCCTGACTGATTATAAAAGCTGCATTGACGATCTGACTTGGGTACTAGCCGCAGAATATACATGGGGTTTTACGGAAGTATATCTTTCAGACAACATGCCAGCCTTGCAGGGTTAGTTATGACTCAGAGTTCATGTTTTTACTACAAACACATGCCATGTCATCCATAGCCCAGACCACCATGTGTGTTTATGGACTTAATGCTGTCAAAAAATGTCTTATTTATTGTGTTAATATTCGATGAATGACCGGGTGAAAGGTGAGATAGTAATTGATCACATTTTGTACTCCTGCTTCTGATTCATCCTACTATGCGTGGCTTATTTGCAGTGATATCGAACCAGCAATTACAAAAAATCATACCAATGAATTCCTTTTCATTAAAATGTGCAGTGTTGGAGCGTGGGTACTGCAGTAATATATTATGATTATATTGCATGGCGATGTTTCAACTTTCTTCTCAATTTGCATAGATTTGCATTTTAGGCAACTTCAAAGCAGCTATTCTTCTATTACTACACACCATGACTAAACATGTAATCGTGTTTTTAATTTTATTCCATTTTACCTTTTATCAATATTCATCACTTTGCTAAGGAAGATGCTCTTCAAAAAGGTTCTCAGTGTAAAAATTGAAGAAAAACCTGATATTAGTACAACTAAAATAGAAAATGAAAAAAGAATTATTATGTTCAGTTCAGCATAACATACCTTAGGTACCATTATACTGTCACAGAACGATGACAAAGGGTGAGGTCTTTATATTTTATTGTTTTTTTCTATGGCCTATAATCACGAGCCCCTATGATCTATATGTATGTACACCCACCTTTCCCACATCTCCCTAACCCCATTTGAGGCCTGCATAGTTATATAACCCTTTAAGGACGTCATGTTGCTAAAAGGTGGCTTTTGTTGTCATGGTGCACCAGCGAGTACCCACTACCCCACCCCAACCTCCCAGTGAGAAATTCAAAAATAGAAATTGATCAAATAGTCCAAGTAGTATAGTATGTATCGGAACGGGACTATAGTTAAGTACTGTTTATTACTCAATCGACATGCAGCCAATCAGAGGCCTCCATTTGGTCACGTGACCGGAAGTGACCTACTTAGGGGATTAGTGGTGACGTCACGTGACCTAGTTAGCCAATCAGAGGCCTCCATTTGGTCACGTGACCGGAAGTGACCTACTTAGGGGATTAGCGGTGCATTCTGGGTAACCCTGAAGCCAATCAGAGGCCTCCATTGGGTGACCGGAAGTGACCTACTTAGGGGATGGTGCATTCTGGGTAACCTACTGACCTACTTAGGGGACCGGAAGTGACGTCACATGACCTAATGGCCAACCGGAAGTGACCTCATTGAGGATCACGTGACCGGAAGTGACCTGATTGATCACGTGACCGGAAGAAGAAGAAGAAGAAGAAGAAGAAGAAGAAGAAGAAGAAGAAGAAGTGACGTCACGCGACTTAATGAAGAGATGAGCGTCTTTAAGGGGTCACGGGCTTTAAAATGTGATATCTTTTTTTTTTGGAGGAGGAGGCGAGTCTCTTATTTTTTTTCGGTAAACTAATAAAAAACACTACGATATAAGTTTTTTTTTCATTTTTTTTCATTTTTTATTGTTTTACGAGCGACTGGAAGTGACTTATTGAACTAGGTAGAAGCGTTCTTTAGAGTGTATAAGGGGGGGAGGGGAGGGGAGGGGGGGAGGGGGGCTTCTTTAAGATGCATGGGGAGGGGGGCGCTTTTAGGATGCATGGGGCGGGTGGTGGGGGGGAGGGGGGGGAGGGGGGAGGGGGGCACTCTAGGGGGGTGGGGGAGCACTCTAAGGGGCGTTTGTCTCTTTTAAGAAAAAAAGAAAAGAAAAAGATTTCAATCGAGAGACACGCTTCTTCCTCTCGAGAGGAAGAAGCGTGTCTCTTCGTTTTTTTTTTGTTTATCACGTGCTGCGATGAGGCGATCAGCTGCGACTGGAGGAAGTGACACTTTAAGAGATCGCGCGTCTTAATTGTTATGATATTTTTTTTTTTACTTACTAATAAAGAAGACGTATGAAAATAAAACACAACAATTCACATGTCCGTCGTTCTCGTTGTTTCTTGCTTGATAAAGTCAAGTAATATCGCGATGCCGAGGCCAAACTTTCCCATGTCCTCAGTCAACACTCGAAGGAGTTCAAAAGGCGTACCGCCGGCGCCGTCAGCTTCATCTTGCCACATTTTCAACACTCGGAAGGCCCACTCAGCGGGACTTCCTCCGTATTCGCATTCTTCAGCGATCTTATCTAACCTCTCAGGCGACAATTTTAAATGGTCCCCCACCTCTTTCCACCTGCTACCCAGACGTCTGCCGAGGGTGCCCAAGTGCTTATGCATCGCGCGCGAGTCGGGGTTTTCGAAATCCAACCCCTGTCTGTGGAGAAGGGCCATCCACTGAGCCAACAGTTCCATGCGTCTTATGCGGGTGAAGACGCGACCGAGCTCGCCCCATCTATGACGATGCGGGGTTTCACCCCACCACACTCGGAACATCGCCGTACACAGCTCCTCCGGTGTCTTGACACTGCGCTCTACTAGAGCATCCATACGGGCGGCGCTGACTTTTAAGCTACTGCCCAACTCTCTCCAACAGCCGCTCAACTCTTTACCTAGTTGACGAAGCAAGGCGTCGCTATAGGCTAACCGCCGCTGTCCTACCTGTCGGGTCTCCCCATCATCGGTCTGCTGCCTCGCGCCGCGTCTCACGTCGTCAAGCCGCATTAACTTTTTTTCAGGCGCACCGGGCGGTGAAGGCGAGCTTGAAAGTGGAATAGCTTGAGCCATCTCGTCTCGTCTTGGCGGCGGCGGCAGCGGCGGCGGCGGCGGCGGCGGCGGTGGCGGCGGTGGTGGTGGTGGCAGTGGTGGTGGTAGTAGCCGTTACTGGGGTCAGAGGTGATATGTTTTTTTTCCAACAGAAATGAGAGCTTTTTATACAGAGGGAGTTTAATCCCATTTCCAACAGCGCTCCAGCTGTCTAGCACCCTGTCCGCATGACGCTTTTTCAGCCGCTCCGCTCCTTAAGAGCTTAGATGACGAGGGGGTGTGGCATCGCTATCCGTGGAGACCAGCTGAAAACGGTGTTTTTTCCTCACTCATAGCCTTAATACCTCCTACCCCCTACCCGAGGACGTCTCCCTCCCTCTGACATTCATTGTAACAAACGTCAGAGGTCAGGTGAAAATCGGATTTTTTTTCATGCACAGCCTTAGGCAGCTGTCACCCCTCCCTATTGAACTAGCCGGCCGCCCGCCCGCCTGGCCGGCCCGGTCTACTCACCACGGCAGGAGGTGGCGATTTTTGTCTTACACTTAAGTCGCTCACCACATGCACACGCCTCTACTCACAGACAGACACGTTCGTCTTAGGGGGGTCCTGCTTCACGCCACACGCCTCCTGTAGTTTTTTTTTGTATACACACTGTAAGCTCATCACCGTTACCGTTAATCCTTTATACAGCTAACGCGCGCTGAATGGCTGAACAGGGTGGTAAGCGGCTTAGCTCACCACAGTGGATCCCTCAAAAAGGGATCCAGCTGAAAACGTCATACCTTATGTCTTTGTGAATGGCCGCCGCCGGTCAGTCGACGGCAGGCAGCAACCGCTTAACCCTTTATACAGCTAATGCGCGTTGAATTGCTGAACAGGGTGGTAAGCGGCTTAGCTCATCATCACAGTCGATCTCTCAAAAGAGGGGGGGGGGAAAGGGATCCAGCTGAAAACGTCATGCCTTATGTCTTTTTGTTTCTCTTTGTGAATGGCCGCCGGCCAGCCGGCGGCAGCTGAACAGGGTCGGTAAGTAGCTTAGCTCTAGAAGCGAGAAGGCGTATATAAGGGGCTTGGAAACCTCCATTCACTCACTCATTCTTTTTTGCTGCTCTCTACAGTCACCACCATGAGCAAAAGACAACAGCTAGCGGCGTTCAAGAACAAGAAGACTACGCGGAACAGCGTTCGTTTAGCGTCAGTGCCTGCTCTTGCTACTGAACATGAGACTACCGCCGCAGCCGGTTGGTCTTATCACCCTCCTGCTGTAGCGAGCGCTCGCGGCAGTAGTAGTAGTAGTAGTAGTAGCAGTAGCACTAGTAGTAGCAGTAGTAGTAGTAGTGGTAGTAGTACTAGTAGTACTACTGGTAGCAGTCGTCGTGCTAGCGACGTTGTTACACTCGCGACGGTACACGTTGCTGCTAAGCGCGCTGCCGCTGCTACCGCCGTCCCGCCTGCCGCTGCTGCTGCTGCTGCTGCTGCTGCTGCGCCTGCTACTGCTGCGCTTGCTACGGCTGCGCCTGCTGAGGCTGCTGCTGCGCCTGCTACTGTTGCGTCTGCTGCGGCTGCGCCTGCTGCGGCTGCTTCTGCTGCACTTGCTGCTACTGCTACTACTACTGACGACAACGCTCCTGGCACAGCGCAGTACTGGCAACCGGGTTTTTACCTCCCCACTACTGTTGATGACTTTGATGACCTGCCGCACGTTGCACAGCCCCTCTCCTCCACCACTACATCGACGGACGCCCTCGACGCCGCTCGCGCTGAGAGTTACAGCTATTCGGACACTCAGCCCCTGAACCGAGAAGAAGAGGAGGAGGAGGAGCAGCAACAGGGTGAGACAGAGAACGACGCTGACGACGAGGCGTACGAAGAACCCGAAGGGCAAGGGGTGAGCGGTACGTTTTTCGGCTTCCCTCTTCGACCTTTCGACCTCACTTCCTCCACTGCTAGCGCCCCCCCGTCCGGTCCGTGGCGACTGCCCTCACCGCCACCTTAC
This sequence comes from Harmothoe impar, assembly GCA_947462335.1. Classification (NCBI taxonomy): domain Eukaryota; kingdom Metazoa; phylum Annelida; class Polychaeta; order Phyllodocida; family Polynoidae; genus Harmothoe; species Harmothoe impar. The sequence continues at coordinate 8,182,043 of OX381711.1, read as the reverse complement.
GAGGGCGGCGGCGGCGCTTCATCTTCTACCGCTACACACAGCACGGACGGCGTGTGGCTGCGCTGTTCCAACAACGAGACCTCCGATACCACCAGCGCTGACGCTGCTCCTGCTATCGGTTCTGCTGCTGATTCAGCTCACGCTGATGGTGTTACTCATCCTGCGGGTGTGAAACGTTCTAAGGTGAGTTCCAGAACAACAAGGCCCACTAAGAAGAGAAAAATACAAGAAAAAGAAGGAGATGGACGAGAAGAAGCAGAGAAAACACTCGGGTTAGAGTTCTGCTTAGACGGAGCTTTGACGCTGGAGATCTGGGAGGACGTGGCTAGACTGTCTAGGAGGCCGCGCTACACAAAAGACGGCCAGGTGAAAGAGGCGTCTCTGACCAGAAGCAAGCGAGTGCACTTCACGGCCGACGCGCTGCGCGAGCTCATAGCACGCATCGCCGATATCCGCGCAGTGGTGCGCATACGCGACACAGCGGCCGCGCAAGGAAAACCTAATCACACCCCCTGGTTCGCAGTGCTGGATGAGGCGGGCGAAGTGTACGCAGCTGTGAGCTACTACAGCGGTAAGAACCTCGTCCACGTGCGCAAGTACGAAGGTCCTGACAAAAAACCCACACAGCAGGGGGTGACGCTGTCCGCCAGAGCGCTCAAAGAGTTGGATGACAAAACAGAGATCATTCTGAAATATCTCGGCATAGATTCGGAATGAGAGACGCTCAACGCTCACGCGCGCACACACACACACACAGCGTTTGACGTACGCTGTATGAGACAGACAGACAGACAGACAGACAGACGGATACACAGACAGCAGACAGAAAGATAGTTACATAGACGACAGATTGATAGATGGCTAGATAGATAGATAGATAGTTAGACGGCTAAGTAGTTGGTAACCGAGTGAAAAAAAACATGACACAGTACGTATGCGAAAAGTGTTTCAAAATGTTTAAAAGAGCGTACAACCACGAGAGACACGTAGAAAATTGTAGAGTAGTAGCTAAGTTTTGCCCTCTATGCGGCGAAGGGGATTGCCGAAAGAGCGCTTGTCGACGCGAATCTCTGGACGGGGTGACCGTCCCTCCGCGCATATGTGCTGTACCGAACGGGGAGGAAACGTTCACGGCGAATTGGCCTGCGATACAAACGGGCGTCAGGATGCACGGGACTCGCGTGAGTGTAACAAACTTCAGGCTACCAACCGGCGAGTTGAGTGACGCTGTAGATACTATGCGTCGCATTCACTTGACACAAAGATTCAGATACAAAGTGGGTTTCTCGGTAGGCTTACTGTTACAACACAGAGAAGACAAGAGCAAACTGCGCTACTTCCACGCCTCCCAGAACAACGCAACTCTCATACAACCGCTCCCTACTGTAACTAATTCAGAAACTTTGGAAGAGCTCCTCTCAAAGATGCAAAACACCGTCGCTTGCGAGGAGGTACGGAAACTTTGCGACGCTGACACCAAGTGGCACGTTCTTTTTCCTACCAATTTGAACATCTGCGTTTACATGGGACCGGGGGAATTCCCCATAGGCGGTAGGATCACTCAGGCCGGTCGAGTTGGAAAGAGAAGCGGCGTGTTAGATTTTCCCAACAAGGACAACCTCTGCATCTTCCGCTGCATTTCCTTTCACTTATACAACACCAGCAAGCGCGCTTCAGATTTGTTACGTCAGTTCTGTCCCGCTGCCACACCTGAATCCTTTCCGGGTCTGAACATCCGCGACTTACCCGCGTTAGAGAACTTGTTTGACGTACAAATAGCGGTTTACACCGCGTCGCGTCAAGTGCCGGGGCGGAAGTTGAGAAGACGCGTTACTCTGATCAGACCGCCTTCCAGAACTGTGGCCGCCCGAGGTAAAGTCAACCTACACCTGACGGCGAAAGGCGGTTTGCACGTCTCTCTCGTCACGGACTTCAACGCGTACGCGGGCATATACGAATGTTGCAAGTGTAAGGCGGCGTTCACCACCGAGTTCTTGCTGAAGAGACACAGGAACCAGCTTTCCTCTTGCCGACAAGTCAAGTTGCGCTACGTAGGTGGCATCTACCAAAATTCGAGAACGATTTTCGAAGCGCTAGCAGACTTCTCCATTTTTCCCCCCGACGGACATTCCGGAATCTACCCTTACAAGATCGCCTTCGATTTCGAGGCTTTCTTCAGACCGTGCAAAGAACCGTCGACGGAGCACGTGTCCCTGCTGTGGGATCACGTCCCTTTGTCGGCTAGCGTCGCATCCGACTTTCCGGGGTGGGAGGGGCCCGTCTGCTTCGTCAGAGCGTCCGACGCAGATTCCGACCCCTTGTTGGACCGAGTTTTAAATCACATAAACGAGAACGCCAAAGCGATCGGGGAAGCTGTGCTAGAACTTTACCGACCGACGTTAGCGAAGTTAGATGCGGCGATAGGTGAAGCTCTCCTGCTGGAGGAGGCGACGTTCACCACCCCTTCTCCAGGCGGCTTCGCTGCGGCTCAGACCAGACACCCGTTAGTTCAACTGAAGAAGCGTCTTCTGAGATACATCCGTCAAGCTCCAGTGGTGGGCTTCAACTCGGGGCGTTACGACTTGAACCTGATCAAAATACGCCTTCACTCGTTCTTCGCCTCCGGAGACCGAAGAAACCAAGAATTCAGCGTCATAAAGAGAAGCAATCAATACTTGGCGGTTTACACACAGCACACGGTTTTCTTGGACGTAGTCAACTATTTGGCACCCGGTTACAACTACGCGACCTATTTGCGAGCTTTCACCAGGAACGAAGAGAAAGGTCACTTTCCTTACGAATGGATGACGTCTACCAGGAAACTGGCAAACAGAACGCTGCCGCCGAGATCGGCTTTCGACAGCGAGCTGACGGGCGTCAAAATGTCCGAATCCGACTACGCCGCATGTCAGAAAGTTTGGTCCGACGAGAAGATGCAAACTATGGAAGACTACTTGATCCACTACAACAACAAAGACGTGAAACCTTTCATAGAAGCTCTGAAAAATCACGCTAAATTTTTCCAAGATCGCGGCATCGACATGTTGAAAGACGGAGTTTCTCTCGCCGGTTTGACTTTACGCTTCCTCTTCCAAAACCTAGAAGACGCGTTCACAACGTTTCCCCAGTTCGACGCCGTCCTCCACGCTCTGATCAAAGAGAATCTAGTCGGCGGTCCTTCCATCATCTTCCATAGATTTCACGAGAAGGGCACCACGCGGATAAGGGAGCACAAGTACGGCGAAGAAGCGAGACCGTGCCAACACATCCTAGGACTAGACGCTAACTCTCTGTACTTGCGCTGCATGAGCGAAGCGCACTGCACGGGCTATTACGCGGTGAGACGGCCCGAGACCGAGTTCAAGCCCGAAATCAGGCAAAGAAACTCTCACAGCGCTTTGGAGTGGTTACGCTTCGTAGAGCACGACCGCGACGTGAAACTGCGCCACGCTCTGAACGGCGGCGAGATGGCGGTAGGCTGTCGGAGAATTCGCGTGGACGGATTTCACGCGGCCTCTAATACGGTTTTCCAGTTTCACGGGTGTTGGTTCCACGCTCACGAGTGCATACCGTCGCACCGATATCAGTGCGCTTCACTGAGAGAGGAGAGACGCGACAGAACGACCAGAGTAAGCGCTTACTTGAAAGCGTTAGGTTACAAGCTGGTCGTCGTGTGGGAGTGCGAATGGCGAGAGATGAAGCGTCGAGATGAGCGGGTCAAGGCCTCCCAACAACGCTGGAAGGTTGACGCTTTGAAAGTGTCTCGAAACGCGATGAGCGAGAGCGACATCCTTTCCGCTGTGAAAGAGGAGAAAATGTTCGGTTTAGTTCAAGTGGACATCACTACGCCGCCTCACCTACGAGAGTACTTCGAAGAAATGACCCCCGTTTTCAAGAACGCGACCGTTTCAAAATCGGACATATGCCCTCACATGTCAGACTTTGCGCAGGAAGAAAAGCTGTTGAGCACGCCTCAGAGATGTCTGATAGGGAGTTACCACGGAAAAAATATTCTCTTGGGAACGCCGCTTCTCAAGTGGTATTTAGAGCACGGTTTGATAGTCACCAAAGTGCAGCTGGTGGTAGAATACCTACCTAAACGCTCCTTTGCCGGTTTCGCGGACGAAGTGACGGCGGCGCGAAGACGTGGCGACGTGAACGAGAACGAGAAAATTCTGTCAGACTGTTACAAGTTAATGGGAAACGCTACGTACGGTAAAACAATCTGCAACAAAGAAAAACACACGGCGGTGAGATACACTGACAGTCGGAAGTTCGAACTATTGGCCAATTCGTGGCGCTTCAAAAAGGACGTAGTCAACTATTTGGCACCCGGTTACAACTACGCGACCTATTTGCGAGCTTTCACCAGGAACGAAGAGAAAGGTCACTTTCCTTACGAATGGATGACGTCTACCAGGAAACTGGCAAACAGAACGCTGCCGCCGAGATCGGCTTTCGACAGCGAGCTGACGGGCGTCAAAATGTCCGAATCCGACTACGCCGCATGTCAGAAAGTTTGGTCCGACGAGAAGATGCAAACTATGGAAGACTACTTGATCCACTACAACAACAAAGACGTGAAACCTTTCATAGAAGCTCTGAAAAATCACGCTAAATTTTTCCAAGATCGCGGCATCGACATGTTGAAAGACGGAGTTTCTCTCGCCGGTTTGACTTTACGCTTCCTCTTCCAAAACCTAGAAGACGCGTTCACAACGTTTCCCCAGTTCGACGCCGTCCTCCACGCTCTGATCAAAGAGAATCTAGTCGGCGGTCCTTCCATCATCTTCCATAGATTTCACGAGAAGGGCACCACGCGGATAAGGGAGCACAAGTACGGCGAAGAAGCGAGACCGTGCCAACACATCCTAGGACTAGACGCTAACTCTCTGTACTTGCGCTGCATGAGCGAAGCGCACTGCACGGGCTATTACGCGGTGAGACGGCCCGAGACCGAGTTCAAGCCCGAAATCAGGCAAAGAAACTCTCACAGCGCTTTGGAGTGGTTACGCTTCGTAGAGCACGACCGCGACGTGAAACTGCGCCACGCTCTGAACGGCGGCGAGATGGCGGTAGGCTGTCGGAGAATTCGCGTGGACGGATTTCACGCGGCCTCTAATACGGTTTTCCAGTTTCACGGGTGTTGGTTCCACGCTCACGAGTGCATACCGTCGCACCGATATCAGTGCGCTTCACTGAGAGAGGAGAGACGCGACAGAACGACCAGAGTAAGCGCTTACTTGAAAGCGTTAGGTTACAAGCTGGTCGTCGTGTGGGAGTGCGAATGGCGAGAGATGAAGCGTCGAGATGAGCGGGTCAAGGCCTCCCAACAACGCTGGAAGGTTGACGCTTTGAAAGTGTCTCGAAACGCGATGAGCGAGAGCGACATCCTTTCCGCTGTGAAAGAGGAGAAAATGTTCGGTTTAGTTCAAGTGGACATCACTACGCCGCCTCACCTACGAGAGTACTTCGAAGAAATGACCCCCGTTTTCAAGAACGCGACCGTTTCAAAATCGGACATATGCCCTCACATGTCAGACTTTGCGCAGGAAGAAAAGCTGTTGAGCACGCCTCAGAGATGTCTGATAGGGAGTTACCACGGAAAAAATATTCTCTTGGGAACGCCGCTTCTCAAGTGGTATTTAGAGCACGGTTTGATAGTCACCAAAGTGCAGCTGGTGGTAGAATACCTACCTAAACGCTCCTTTGCCGGTTTCGCGGACGAAGTGACGGCGGCGCGAAGACGTGGCGACGTGAACGAGAACGAGAAAATTCTGTCAGACTGTTACAAGTTAATGGGAAACGCTACGTACGGTAAAACAATCTGCAACAAAGAAAAACACACGGCGGTGAGATACACTGACAGTCGGAAGTTCGAACTATTGGCCAATTCGTGGCGCTTCAAAAAGGCGTCCGAGTTGACTTCCGATCTGTTTGAAGTCGAACTACAACCGAAAACGGTCAAGAACAACCTCCCTATTCAGATAGGGTTCATGGTATACCAGTACGCGAAGTTGAAAATGTTAGAGTTCACATACGACTTCTTGGATAGATTCGTCGATCGGCGCGATTATGCCCTTTGTCAAATGGACACCGACAGTCTTTACATGGCTCTCAGCGGTGCCACGTTGGATGACCTAGTGAAACCTCGCCTGAGAGAGACGTACTTCAGAGAGAAACGAAAGTGGCTTCCGACAGCGGTGTGCGACGAGCACTTAGAGCTTTTCGTGAAGACAAAAACGGAAAGAGTGCGAGAATGGTGTGCGCCGCCCGGCGGATGTTGTGAGAGACGGTACCTTCACGATCTGAGAACTTCGGGGCTCATGAAAGCGGAGTGGGAAGGTGACGGGATCCTAAGTCTCAACCCTAAGACTTACATTTGCTACGATCGAGTCAGCGACACCGGTGAAAGAAAATCCAAAAAATGGAGTGCAAAAGGCGTACAGAAGAAACAAAACCCCCAGGAACCAGACGCCTTCTTGGATGTTCTTCGCCAACGAAAAACTCTCATTGCTGTAAATAGAAATTTCAAAGTGGTGCGAAACAAAATGGTCACCTACACCATAGAGAAAGACGGCGTGCGCTACTTGTATTATAAGCGTCGCGTGCATTCTGACGGTGTGACAACGAGTCCTTTAGAGATATGAAAAAAAAAAAAAATAAAAAATAAGCGTGTGCATCTTTTCAAAAATAGAGTGTTTATCAAGATTGAAAAAAAAATAAATAAAAAAAAATTAAAAGAAAATATTGTTGTGTTTTTATTATCATACGGCTTCTTTTACTAGTAAGTCGCGCAGTCTCTTAAAGCGTCACTCATGTGACGACGTCGCTTCCAGTCACGGGATCCTAAACAAAAAAAAAACTTCTTCTTCTTCCGGTCACGTGATCAATCAGGTCGCTTCCGGTTGGCCATTAAGTCGTGTGACGTCACTTCCGGTCACGTGACTCATCAGGTCACTTCCGATCACGTGATCCTAAATTAGGTCATATGACGTCACTTCCGGTCCCCTAAGTAGGTCAGTAGGTTACCCAGAATGCACCATCCCCTAAGTAGGTCACTTCCGGTCACCCAATGGAGGCCTCTGATTGGCTGCAGGGTTACCCAGAATGCACCGCTAATCCCCTAAGTAGGTCACTTCCGGTCACGTGACCAAATGGAGGCCTCTGATTGGCTAACTAGGTCACGTGACGTCACCACTAATCCCCTAAGTAGGTCACTTCCGGTCACGTGACCAAATGGAGGCCTCTGATTGGCTGCATGTCGATTGAGTAATAAACAGTACTTAACTATAGTCCCGTTCCGATACATACTATACTACTAGTCCACTTTTTGTTCTGGTCCTGCTAGTTGGCAGGCATTTCATTATTGTGGCCTCAGAATGCCCGCGTCTGGTTTTGACGAATGTCAACCATTCTGCAGGTAGACCGCGATCCGGGCCGTCTGGCATCTAGCCCTTTAACCCTTTAAGGACAGATGTCGCTAAAAGATGACATTGGTCGTCATGTCACGAAATGCAGCTCCCATGAGTAACTCGCAGGTGCCGCATTGGTGCATCATGCCACCCCTTTGGAGGTGTCTCAGCCCCATAGGGTCGGCACAATGCTTGAATGCAGCCCTGGCGAGTTACTCACCAGGGCTGCATTCATGCATCATGACGACAGAGGGCATGATGCATTTTGCTGCCCTAAGACGGTTAAAGGCTGCATCTTTCATTCCCCTTTGTCGTCATGATGCTTGAATGCAGCCCTGGAAGATCTACCCACCAGGACTGCATTCATGCATCATGCTGACAATTCAGGAGTGCATCAACCCCATAGGGTTGGTTAAATGCGTTGGTGCAGCAATGAAGGGCTACTCACCAGGGCTGCATTCTTGCATCATGATGATAAAGGACATAGCACATTGAACACTTTGCAGCCCTTAAAGGGTTAGAGGCAAATAGATGCTGGTATAAATATTTCTCTCCGTTTCCATGGAGAGTAAAACACCATCTATAGACCTGTCAGTTCCAGCCCGGCTCACATTCCTAACACTAGGTACAACTAAAGACACGTTTAAATAGAAATAGAAAGGCATTGGCATCCATTGCTGGGATTAGATTCTGCTCTGGCTCAATAAATCCTCCCAGTTTAGGACTACCTATTTTTCCTAGTATTTTGTCATAATTTATAGCAGTTCTATAACATTAGTGACCCTTAAAGGCTTTATGGGTGGCCTAGTGCTTGTTGCTATGAGGTATTATGCAGTGCCCAGAGCTGCATTTGATCATCATGCCGAACCTATTTGATTGATGTATACACTCGCTATAGATCAGTATAATGCATGAATGCAGCCCCGGTGAGTCACTCACCAGGGCTGCATTCATGCATCATGCATCATGCATCATGCATCAAAGTACATGACACATCTAAGGAGTATCCGGCCTTTAGGGACGGCATGTCACTAAAATATGACATTTGTCGTGGCAATGCACCAATGCAGCACGGGCAAGTAACCTATCAGTGCTGCATTGGTCCATCAGGACCATATCCACTCCATAGGGTCAGCATGCTGCTTGGATTCATCACTCGTGAGTTACTCGTCAGGGCTGCATTCATGCATCATGACGACCAAGGGCATGATGCATTCATGCATTATGCCTTCCTTAAAGGGTTAAAGGTGCTTAAAGCCTCTTTATAATCGTTCAAATGCTCTATAATAGAAATGCCAGGAGTGAATTTACAACAACCATAACCTCTCCGCTATTACCAACACCTCCCCCTGCTCCTGCCTCCAGTTTTTATCCAAAATGATACAATTTGAAGGAGTTATCGCGAGCCTGTGAAGCCCCATCCCGACAAAGGTCCTCTTTCATTCTGGTGGCAGCTTCATGTTAGCCCTCTATGCACTGGGTGATGCTTAAAGGGCATGTCCATTTATTGTCATGATGCACCGATGGAGTGCTGGTGAGTTACTTGGTGGCCCTGCATTGGTGCATTATGATGAATCTGCATTGGTGCATCAAGAGTGTATCAATATCATAGGTCGTGCATGATGCATGAATGCAGCCAGGGGAAGCTCCTTTTGAGGGCTGCATGTATCATAAAGGATCGTATGATAGCACCCTGTAAAGCACAATGCTGTCCTTAACTCTTTAAGGGTGGATGTCACTAACAATAACATTTGTTGTCATAATGCTTCAATTCAGTCCGAGTGAGTATCTTGCCAGGGCTGCATTGGGGCATCATGCCGACCCTTCAGGAGAGTGTCTCTGTAGGGTCGGCATGATGCACCAATGCAGCCCTGGCGAGTTAGTTACCCACCAGGGCTGCATTCATGCATCATGACAATGTGATATCTTAGTGACATGCCATCCATAAAGGGTTAAACGGTTGAGGAAGATGATCCGAGTCCCTGAATGTCTTGGCATGTGGCATTTTAACAGAGGTATTTATTTCATGCCTTTGTGTTGTGAGTCCTCAACCTTTTAAGGACGGCATAGTGCTTTAATGCAAGTGTCATTTGCTGTCAGAATGCATCAATGCAACGCTGTAGAGTAACTCTCTAGGGCTGCATTCATGCATCATGACAACCGAAGAGGGTTGATGCACTCCTGTATGGTCTGCATGATGCATGGATGCAGTACTGGTGAGATCCCTACCAGGGCTGCATTCATGCATCACAACGACAACATAGCATAGCAAACTATGTGGCCTTTAACCCTTTATTGACATCATCATGCCTTTACGCATGATGTCCTTGATTGTTTTGATGTAGAGACACAGCCCTGGTGTGTTACTCACCAGGGCTGCATTTAAGCATCATGCCCCACCCATAAGGTTGAGACACTCCTGAAGGGTCAGCATGCACTGATGCAGCCCAGGCGAGTTACTCGCTGGGGCTGCATTAGACAAACGTCATCTTTGAGCGACATGTCGTCCTTAGAGGGTTAGCAGGTTAGTGCCTGGGCCTGACGTCAGTTAGCAGTGCTGCCCCCTGGGAGGCGGGACAGGTACCACTCAGGGGCCGTAAACCACTTACGCACCCCCGGGGGGGGGGGGGGGAGGGGGAGCCTGGGGCGGCTAGATGGTGTTCAGAATTAAGGTAGGCTACATCAGGAGGAGGCCATACTATCTTCAGTGTTTACTGTAAATAGTTAGTGTAGGTACACAGTAGAATCTACTGTAGGTTTACAGTAACATCTACTGTATAATAGATTTACAGTAGATTCTACTGTTTACCTATAAGCAATTATACACCTACAGTAAAATCCTGTACACCTACCAAATTGGCAACCAACATTGTACAGTGTAAGTTTGACTGATCCAGGCAGGGGTGGATCTAGACGGGTGTTGACCCCCCCCCCCCCCCCCTCCCCTTATGGAAATTATTTTAGATGTTTGATCCGTCATGAGTTGAAATGAGAAATTTTCCGGTGCTTTGGTGTTTGGTGGATTCTGTCTGAAGTCAATATATATATATGGAAATGGTACAGACTGTTGCTGGCTAGTGTTGGCTAATATAAGGGCATCGTGTAGGCTGTTTAATCCAAAAACTGTAGTTTCATGATGTGTATTAGGTACATTAATACATCATTATATAGGTGTTGCAGCTATAGCCATTACAGGGGATGTTATACATGTGGTTTAAAACCGGGGCAGGGGACATACTCTTCAGTTCTAAGGTTGCTAAGTTTAGGGACCCATATCCAGCATCACAGAATTGACCAGAACACACACACTCGGAAAAGTCAGCGTCATTGTCACTAAAACCACTCTCACCTGAAAGTCAGGCCTCAGGTGAGACTGGTTTTAGCGACAAAAACGCTGACTTTTATGAATGTGCAGTTAAATCAACTCAAAACCTGCAGGGGAAAATAAATAGCAATTCCAGACCTTTTATTTTGCACACACCCTCTGGCACTACCAGTCGATACTTTACATTTAGGTAGGGTATACTTGACGAGAGCTGAAGAAGCACGTGCAAGAAAGGTATGGGTGGTGGGGGGTGGGGGGGGGGGGGGTGAAAGCAGGCAGGGGGAGGAGGGGGTAGTCATTGATACCTCTTTGTAAGTGTGTCAGTTAGGGTGTAAACCTCCCGCGTTATCCTAGATGTGCAGGGTTACAGGGAGAAGCTGGTGAGGATAGGTTTCACCTGCTTTTAAACAGTTCTCCAAGAAATCATGTTCTAGATCTCTCCAGCGGTCCTTGACAGGGGTACCCTATGTCCCATCTCGATTTTACGAAGTGACCATATCGCTATATTGCTTTAAAAGAAATGGCCATGTCGCCTTATCAATAAAAAAAAATTCACAATGTGGCATATGTCTAATTATTTCTCCTGTCCCATGTCACCAGGCCCCAAAATGGTCCATGTCTAATTTAGGGGTCTTTGGCCATTCTCTAGAAGGATGCAGGCAAGAGGAATAACCGTCTGTAACTGCTGGTACATGGACTTCTTATTATTGTAATATACACTATGGTGATGGATAAACACTGTGCTACTGCTGACACTTTAATAATGATCTGAGTAGATATGTGGTTTTGTAGAGGAATTAAATGATAAAAGCAAAACGTTAGAAATGCATGTTACTTTGCATTATTCATCGACATTAGGTCTGTGTCAAAGAGGATTTCTTTGACTGTTTTAGTGCCTAAAAAACACGTTTTGGCACCAAAATAATACGGTTTTGTCAGTGCCAATAAGTGTTTGTTGGTGCAAAGGGGTTTTTGGTGGCAAAGCGGTATGATAATTCCTAGTGGACACAGCCCTATTGGTGACTCATTGTCAAATTGAATTTACAAAGCCAATATCTTGGAATCCATGCATGTCCCATACACTCATGACCCCACCTTCTGAGGCTTCTGAGGCATTTCTGCTCATTGACTATGAAGTTCTTTAGCACTAAATAATTGATGGGTGTGTCAGTCGTGATGCATTTGAAGTTAAATATGAACATGCAAGATTCACAAGCTTGCACATGTGTGTGTTCAATTACGCGCCCTTCCCTTCACGGTCCGATTGCTGCCGGGATAAGGTAATAGTCTGGGAACAGTTGATTCCCTCCATGAGTCACAGGGAGGGGAAAAACTCTCATTTTATTTGGTAGTTTGCTTTCTATAAATTGAATTATTTTTGTCATATTTTGCATTCAAATTGCCATTTGAGCCCGAGCCTTTTGAATATACTTTGTTGAACCATACACATTGTAATAAACTAGGTCTCTTAGGGCCAATATTAGTAGCAATATATAAAGTACATTGGTGGTGTCTTAGCCCTTTATGGGTAGCATAGCACAGCAAAACACCATGCCATTTTGTTGTGTTCCTGCATTAAAGCAACAATAGCACAAACTCACTATTAGGCCTGTGTCCACTGGGATTCCTTACATCGCTTTGTCGCTAAAAACATGTTTTGTCGCTGACATACCCATTTTGTCACAGGAAAAAACATGTTGTCGGCGCCAAAACAAGTTTTTCGGCTACAAAACTGTGTAATGAATCCTAGACCTATTTCTGTTTTTATAAATCATGCCGACCCAACGGGATTGATACACCCTAGAAGCATCAGTAGAATGCATTGATACGGTATAAGCAATGTGCACGTAACACTGCATTGGTGTATAATGACAGTAAATAAACAGCAGACTATACAAAATCCTGCCGGACACTGGCTATAGCCACCAAATTGTCTGCCGGACCAGTATTAAGGTTTCTACAGCATAAAACAGAAAGCATGAATATTTTCTGTAATATTCTTTAGTAATTGGCATATTATTATTATTTATATGATTGTAACAGACAGCGAGCCCCTGTGTATTATCATTATTAATACAATCCCTTGCTTTATAATTCATTAAAGAAAAAAAACCGTACTCCAGTATCCGGGCCTGCAAAAATTAAGCCGGGCCTGCAAAATGAAATATCTGCAGGACCGAATGTCCTGCATGGTAAAAAAGTTTCCGTATAGACTGGAAAAGTGAAATACCATACAGTCTATAATATACTTTATTACATGGGTGGTATGGCACTCTCTATGTAAAACAAATGGGAGCTCCGTAGGCCCCTTTGGAGTACAGTGTGGCCATAATCCACACAGCCAAAAAAATCAAATTTTTTCAAGAAAATGAGATTATTAAACTCGACTGGCGGACAAACCACCTGTTTTAAGAAAATATATTGTACAAACCACTTGTTTTATATTTTCTTAAAACAAGTGGTTTGTCCGCCAGTCGAATTTAATAATCTTACTTTCTTGAAATGAGATAATTATTTTTTGGCTATGCATGGCCATCAACTTTGCTGATTTTTCTCTTTTTCAAACAGTAGCAACATGTAGTCAACACAAATATGCCTTAGCTTGGCTTCATGTAATATGACCGGGCTTCAACTTGATATGTTGATACCTTCAATAACAATGTCCCCATTGGACCCCCCTTGAAGTACCTGCAGTCCCATTCTCCCAGAACAATGTTCCCATAAACAACCCATTCAGATCCCTATCTCCTAATGTCTCCTTATATCTCTGTCTTCTGCCACCATACGCACTTGTCATGGGGAGTAATTGGCTCCCAATTAGTGTACCTTATTGCCTCTTTATAATCCCGTATTGCTACACAATGGCTAAACTACTGAGACCACTGTTATATGCTAGTGGAGATATGGGTGTAGATATTGTTCTTTGTCTTAACTGATGGCCCGAATTTAGATGGTGTGCATTCTGTGGTTTCCCCAATACAGCTATAATTTCTTATTGAGAGAGGTATTGTTTTGTTATATCGAGTGGTGGACCACAGAGCTATGTGCCACTTTTTTAGTCTTCAGCAAGTAAATCCAACTGCCTGGAGTGATAATAGGTGTCATTATTACACGCTTTAGTGCCCCTTTACGATCCCGTATGTCCATATAATACACAGGGAACTAAGGCCACTGCTATATGTTGTTGTTACATTTTGGAAGGACAGGCGCACAAGGCCATTTTCAGGCTGTTATATGCTGCTGGGGATGTGGGTAGATATCCCTTGTCTTTTTGGCAAAACAGTGTCACATAGCTCTGTGGTCAACCGGCCTTATAGCATAACAATGCCAGTCTCACATAAACTGAGAAATGACATCCTTAGTGAAGAAACCACAGAATGTACACAAATTAACTGGGGACACAACGACAAGCATATATGTGCTCTCTCATTAAACACAAAGAACACTATCTGGCTCAAACTCCTGACTTATGTTGTTTTAGGATAGAGGAAGGACAAATCAGAAAGTTCTTAATATGTTTAAACAAGTTTAGTATATTGAAAGGTATATATCTTGGCTCCTTGGAACACTTTTTGATACATTTCTAACCCTAGCGGTTCAGTTTTTATCGCCTCGTGAAGTTTATTGTCCTTTTTTCAGGTGACTCCGTGACCAAAAATCCATGATCATGAACATTTTGTTTTAAATACATCACAGCAACTAATAATTTTGTTTACAAGCTGGGCCAACATATATCTTGAAGCATACCAAGAATGGATATCCTCTGAGTAACAGTTTTTGAGATACAGCCCGATGAATTTTGAACATTTATCAGAAATATGAACATTTCAACTACATACTCTCAACTTTACCCTAGTTTCCTCAAAATGGTCCCATTATTGGTTAAATTCACTCTACAGTGTCCTGATCATGTGTACTTTAAGAAATATGAAGCATCATGATATCTGGTTAGACCAAATTTGCACAGTATAGGCCTAAAGTACCCCTATTAACCTATTTTACGTCACGGAGTCACCCGGGTGACTCCGTGACGGAAATTATTTCTTGTATAAATGAGCATAAGAATGGTGGATTTTTGCATTAGAACATTAGAGAGAGTGGGTAGGACACAGGAAAACCAGAGATAACTTAAAAATATTGGGTATTAACAATTTTATGAAGGTTTAAATTTTCATCAGGGTGGCTGGTGACTCCGTGACGAATATTCTGGGTGACTCCGTGACGGAAAATATGTATCCCAATAGACATATGCTCCTGGAGGCAAGATTATTGGATATTTTTCAAAATTTCTTT
Source organism: Harmothoe impar (assembly GCA_947462335.1). Classification (NCBI taxonomy): domain Eukaryota; kingdom Metazoa; phylum Annelida; class Polychaeta; order Phyllodocida; family Polynoidae; genus Harmothoe; species Harmothoe impar. Next base: position 8,167,010 of record OX381711.1, on the reverse strand, counting down.
TTTCCAGCAGAAGACACAAGAGTTACCTCACAATCTGGGATACAATAGAGACTGTGTGGATCTTCTTTATTTATTTTATAGAGGTATCAACCTGAAATGACATTTGAATATTTTGCTCACAAAACACACTTAAATGACTGTGGAGAAAAAAATACGGAACATATCTAGTGAAATCCTTGTGAATCAATTGACTATACCATAGACCTAATAGAAAATGATATTAGGAATAAGCTGTTACTGCCTCAGTACACATGGGAGGCATGTAAAACATGTCATTTTTAGCTTTTTTGAGGTTTTTAGTTTTTTTTGGGCCTTTGGAGGGCCAGAAAACGGAAAATATTGGGCCAATACACAAAAAAATAGAGATTTCCTGAATTATTAGGATGTTTTTTCACATATACCAAAAATTTGAATAAATTGGTGCAAAACTGGTTATTCTGTAGGGGTATAAGCCTGAAAAGGGCCAGAAATACCCAAAACAACATAAGTGGGGAGTTTATGCCATCTACCCATATCCTGATTAGCAAATTGAGATCAATTGATAGTAACAATAATTAATGGTGTAAAAAACTGAACTTTCTGCTGTTAAATTACAGCATACAACATAGATTATGCTGTAATTGAACAGAAGAATATACTGTGAAATTACAGCACATTCTTCTGTTTAATTACAGCAACTGAGTTACTGTAAATTTACAGCAAAAATTTGCTGGAACCAAAACTGCCAGCACATTTTGCTGTAAATTTACAGTGGTTACTTCTAACAGTTTATGCTAATCAAGATATAAGTGGGTAGATAGTATTCTTTGTTTTGACTGATTCTTGTCTTTGTTCCTCAGTTAGATCATGCATATTCTGTGGTCTCCCTACTATATACAGGTGTCAGTGTGTGAGACTGGTATTATTATGTTATAAGGCTGGTAGACCACAGAGCTATGAGCCACTATTTTAGTTCTTAGCATAGCCAGTTGTCAGGATAGATAATTACTTCCCAGTAGCCTGCTTTACTGCCCCATCACACTCCCCTATGTCCATATAATGCAAAGGGTACTATGGGTACTATCATATTCTAATATGGGTAGATATCCCTCGTCTTAATGGCACCATTGTATACTAATCAATAAAAGGGTAAATAGCATTCTTTGTTTTGACTTAAAGAGCTCATGCTTGTCTTTGTTCCCCAGTTAGATTGTGACCATTCTGTGGTATCAGGTACAGGTGTCAGGCCTCTGTCTATCTGAGACTGGTATTGTCATGTTATATACCTGGTACACCACAGCGTTACGTGCCACAGGTGTACACAATCTGTGTGTATAGGGGTACAACACTAGATACGGGTACCGCTATGTGCCACATATTGCACAACTACACCACAGGACCCCCATGCCGGTCAGCAGGTCGGTTTACTGACATCTCAGGTGTACAACGAGCTTTATGGGCCCTCATCTGGTACCTATGGCTACTAACGGTCTAAGACTAGGTCTAAGTTTAGTCCAGGTCCAGGGAACGCCCAGCCTGTCTCATTTTTGGGGTGAAACTGCAATTTCCACCAATTATATTTTAATAATGTCACTAAAGGGAGAATCCAAGAGGGTTTACATGTGTTGGGGGCTATGGGGTTGAGGGCCTTAGGGTTTAGTCCAGGTCACGCCCAGTCTGTCTCATTTTTGGGGGAAACTGCAATTTTCGCCAATTATATTTTAATAATGTCACTGCAAATAGTTACTGTAGGTACACAGTAGAATATACTGTTCACCTACAAAAATGGCGACCAACCTTACACAGGGGATATACTTTTTGTTATGATATTCGCCGAGGTCCGACGGCCGCTATTAGCGCTATAGTGCGCTACCCGTTACAACTGTTTGTAGCCTACAACTTTTACTGTTCTCTTACTGAAGTAAACATCCGGTTTTCGGTACTTCCGGTACTTCCGGTCTATCATGCCCAACTCGTCGATCTTGCCTATGCTTTGTATGCCTAGTTTAAGATCACAATATGGTGTCTAAAAGTGGTTAAACAGGACCCAGCCAACAGAAAATGAAGGGAGACACATCCAACAACAACTGGAGGAAGTTTTGGAAGATGGATGGCAGGTTTGGAAGAAGATATTAACAGATGAAAATCAGATCCCATTTTCAGCTTGAGAAACCACATGTTAGAGCTGCTCAGACCAGCTCAGACCAAGGTAGGAGTGAACTCTTTATTAATAAGTCAAGACAAGTCAAGTCTTCAGTCAGTCAAAGAAGTCATCCTATACAGTCAAGTCATGTCAAGTCAACTTGTGGTTAAATAGTCTTGTCAGTTACAAAAAGTGTCTGTAACTGGCATATTGCCAAGCCTCATATAGACTGTGAATGGAGATCTAGTCTCTTCAAACCAATGCCAATCTAGCCCTTCAAGCTAAAGTCCCAGTCAACAGTGTATTAAGCCAACACTACAGTCAGTCAACTGGAGGTCAAGTGACAACTTTTGAGAAAAAAAAATTTGGAAATTTTTTTGAAATTTTTTTAGTCCAGCAGCCAAAATGCCAAAATTTCAGTCGCCAGAATCCTTTGATTTTTCGAAACCTGCAACATGGCCTGACTGGAAAATCAGGTTTATGCGGTATTTTGTCCTCGAAAAATTCAAAGCCGAGACGGGGGACGTGCAGGTCTCCGCACTAGTCTACACGATGGGTCGTCAAGCCGAGCATATTTATAAGTCTTTTAAATTCGACCAAGCCCCCGCACCAACCAACGCCGTCCCACATCCCGTCGACCCGAAAGATGATTTTAAGACGGTACTTAAGAAGTTCGACGATTACTTTGTTCCGCGGAAGAACACAATCCACGAGAGGACGAAGTTCTACCATCGTACCCAACAAGAGGGAGAATCAGTTGAGTGTTTTGTCAGGATCCTGCACGAGCTGGCGGAACATTGTAGCTTCGCCGAAAAAGAAGACGAGCATATCCGAGACCGCCTAATCGCGGGTATGCTGGACAAGGTGCTGTCGCGAGACCTACAAATGGAGCAAGACACATTGACGCTCCAGAAAGCCGTAGATACCGCCAGACACAAGGAGCTCGTCCAGTCTAACGACGACGCGTCAGTCAACGCAGTCAACAGGAAGTACCAGAATCAATCGTCCAAGTCATACCAGGGTCAAAGTCAGTCAAGTCAGTCCAAGCCGAAGTGCACCCAGTGCGGGTATGTCCATAGGTCCCCGGCACCGGATGCGTGTCCAGCAAAAGTAAAAATGTGTAAGATCTGCTCAAAAGTCGGACATTTTGCATCAGTCTGTCGCAGTAAAAATCCTCGAGAGGTCTTTCACGAAGACGATAGTCAGCCAAACGACCAGTTTTGCGGTGCCGTGAACTTTGACCACTTCATCGGGGCCGTGAACTGCGACGACAACGATTCGGCATGGAAAGTCACCCTAAGCCTGGGTAATTCGTCCGAAACGTTCAAAATCGACACAGGTGCCGACGTGTCGATTATGTCATACCCGACCTATCTCAAGGTCAAGCCGAGACCACCACTGAAGGATATCAAGGTCAATTTGTCGAGTCCAGGTGGTCCACTCAATTGTCGAGGACAGTTCATTGCCAGTACTGTCTTCAAAGGTCAAAAGTATCACTTTCGAGTGTTAGTCATCGATGGAAACGTCGAAAGTCTCCTCGGTCGGGGAGTCGCCAGTCGAATGAACCTCATTGTGAGAGTTCATACAGTCGTCGAGGATATAGGATGCCTCAAGACCGACCCAGTCAGGATCGTCCTAAAAGAGAATGCTCAGTCTTCTGCCGTCTCCGTCGCCAGACGTGTCTCATTCCCACTTGTCGAAAAGGTGAGAGATGAGGTCAAACGTCTAATAAACCTTGGGATCATCAAGAAAGTCACCAGTCCTACACCTTGGTGTGCTCCCATGGTCCCAGTCATGAAAAAGACTGGAAAAGTCAGACTATGTGTCGACCTGAAAAAGTTGAACGTGAACATTGAGAGAGAAAGATTTGTTTTGCCGACCTTGGAGGATGTGACGTCAAGACTCCAGGGAGCGACAGTCTTCTCATGCCTCGACGCAGCAAGCGGTTTCTACCAAATCCCGCTCGAGGAGGGCAGTCAAGACCTAACCACGTTCATAACGCCTTTTGGTCGCTATTGTTTTCGACGCCTGCCGTTCGGAATCACCTCTGCCCCAGAAATCTTCATGAGAAAGATGCTCGAAGTCCTCGAGGGGCTAGAGGGGGTGTTCGTCTACATGGACGATATCCTAGTCTTCGGCAAGGATACCATCGAGCACGATGGTCGTCTGTCAAAAGTCCTTGAAACCCTTGACCAGTCAGGTTTAAAGTTAAACCACGAGAAATGTCTCTACAGAAAGTCGGAACTGAAGTTCCTTGGTCATCTGTTTAGCAAGGATGGAATCCGAGCCGATCCCGAAAAAGTCAAAGCCATTGAGGAACTGCCACAGCCAGATTCAGTCACCAAACTACGCCAGTTCATGGGCATGGTACATTACCTTGGGCTGTACCTGCCCCATCTGAACTCTGTCACAGGTCCCCTGAACGATCTACTGAAGTCAGACCGTTAATGGACATGGGACGTAGCTCAAGAAGATGCGTTCCGCGAGACAAAGGAACTGATATCCTCAACACCAGTCTTGTCATACTACGATGTCACAAAGCCGATCATCGTCAGTGCCGACTCCAGCTCTTACGGGCTGGGAGGTGTGCTCCTGCAAGAGCACGACTCCGTCCTCAAGCCGATTGCCTTCTCTTCACGCACATTGACAAGTAGGACGTTCCTGAAAGCATGAAGAACCTGTATGCTCATCGTGCATCTCTGTCAGTCACCGATGGCCTGCTAGTGTTCGCCTCAAGGATTGTCATCCCTAGTTCAATGAGGCCGGAAATACTGGACAGGATCCATGATGGTCACCAAGGGATCACCAAGTGCCTCGAAAGGGCACGTCTGGGGGTTTGGTGGCCCGGTATAACCACAGACATTAAAAGGATCGTCACTATGTGTAGCCACTGCGCTGAAAAGAGCCCAACGCAAAGGCGTGAACCACTGATGACGACGCCCCTGCCCCAAGGACCCTGGATAAGGGTAGGGATAGACCTGTTCCATTACGTCGGTAAGGACTATCTGGTCATGTGCGACTACTACTCAAGGTGGGTAGAAGTCCTTGCCCTGACATCCACAACGTCCACATCCGTCATCAGCCGAATAAAAGACGTGGTTGCACGTTTTGGTGTGCCGGTCGAGGTCGTGTCCGACAACGGCCCTCAGTTCACATCAGCCGAATTCAAAGAATTCTCGACAAAATACATATTCAACCATATCACGTCTAGCCCGTACCTCCCAAATTCTAATGGGGAGGCCGAAAGAGCTGTCTATACCGCCAAACAGATGCTGAGCCAAAAGGACCCATGGCTTGCCTTATTGGTGAACAGAGACACTCCAATCGCAGCCACTGGTGCCAGCCCGTCACAGCTCATGATGGGAAGACATCTCCGCACCACGCTCCCAGTACCGTCATCTACTCTGGAGCCTATATGGCCTGACCGCGAGACGATCCTCGCCAGGGATAAGCGGTACAAGGCAACAACCGCAGAAAATTATGATCAACATCACGGCGTAAGGCCACTTCAACCACTCCAACCAGGAGAACCCGTCTTGGTTAAGACCGACATCCAGAAGGGTTGGAAGGAGAAAGGAATAATACGAGGAGAAGCAAGTACTCCGCGATCGTACCAGGTCGAAACCCAGTCAGGAGTCCATCGAAGGAACTGCCGACATCTCAAGCAGATGCCGCCAACCACCATGCAGCCTACAACTACTGCCACAGTTCCACCGTCAGGCAGTACACCACCACCCAAGCCCATGGTCGAGCCACCTTCGATGCCAGGTGCACCACCAATGCCTTCCGGCTCTGCACCGAGCGTAGAGCCTAGACGCTCAGCACGCACTACTACTTAGCCGACTCGCCTGATCGAGTCTAAAGAGTAGGGAAACCCATGGTAAAGATGGGTTCTAGGGTGACGTGCTAGCAACCGCTCCCCTATAGTTTAGCCAAACCGTAACAAACTATATACTCTCATATAAGTAACGCTAAGTCATTTATTAGTAACAAACATTGTAAGAGACTCTTTGTTCCAAAAGACTATACCAGTGCTCAAAGTATATTTGATCTAAAAGACTCAAAGGACAGTTCATAAGCTATACCTTTATTATCTTAAAGGGGGAGATGTTATGATATTCGCCGAGGTCCGACGGCCGCTATTAGCGCTATAGTGCGCTACCCGTTACAACTGTTTGTAGCCTACAACTTTTACTGTTCTCTTACTGAAGTAAACATCCGGTTTTCGGTACTTCCGGTACTTCCGGTCTATCATGCCCAACTCGTCGATCTTGCCTATGCTTTGTATGCCTAGTTTAAGATCACCATTATGTCTATTACTATCACTATTATGTTTAAGGGTTTGAAGGCACTCCTCTTCCAAAAGCTAGGGACCCTAAATACCATTACAGCGGTGCTTAGGTATAAGGAACAGTTATCTACATAGTCGGAATTCCTGACAGAAATATGACGAAATAAATGGAAAGTGACTTGTATGGGACTTGGCAGCCTTTAAGAACATACCCTTAACATTAGGATTGGAGTGAGAGACCGCCTGACAGTGGGGTTCAGGGTGAGCGATAATACAAGTATACACAGGCACCTATAGCATAGGCTTTGGCGTGAACCCGATTACCAAGTCATATATCACGGCACACACCACTAGTCATGTGTGGACACTCCAGCAGAAAATGAGGAAATCCGGCTTTTACAAAGGGCTTTCAACACAAATATATAACCCCAACCCTACATAAACAGTCAACGCAGATAGTTCAATTGATACCTTGTCGATACAGTTTGTTATGAAATGGAAAACAAATAATTCAGGATTGTTTTCCCTTTAGGGATTTAGTGCCTATGATAGTCAGAATACAGATAACTGCTTTCATCGGAGGATCTGCGTTGTATTAAGTGTCGTTCTGTGTGTTGGGATTTATGACAACTGCCACGGATATCAGATTGATTTGTTTCCAAAGATTCAAAGGTATGAAATGTGACGCCCGCATCTTTCAATTAAATCAAATTCTGTAGGATCCTTATGTGTTGGGTAACACTTCAAGGACGGCATCATGCCTTAATGCATCCTATCCTTCGTCATGATGCATGAAAATGCAGCACCGGTGAGTAAATCACCATTGCTGCATTCAAGCATCATGCCGACCCTATAGGGCTGTCTCAACCCCATAGAGTAGGCATGATGCTTGAATGCAAAACTCGCGAGTTACTCCCCAGGCCCTCATTTATGCATCATGAGGACCAAGGGAATGATACATCAATGCATTATACCGCACTTAAATGGCTATTAATGGCTGTGCCGCTTAAAAATATGTGTTGTTTGAGGCATCCTGGTTCGCACTTATCGGCGTAAATGTAGAACTTCTCAGTAACTTGTTTATGGTGTAATTGTAGATTAGAAAAAAATATTATGAGAAGCTAATAAACATCAGCTGATAAGTCTACATACCCGGATATCGCATGGGAATGCTGGGAATTGTTTATGTAAGAACTGCAAAAAAGATATCTAATACTGTATCGTGCACAAGCCGAACCCTGGTATACGCAGCACCCCTGACTTGAGAGAATCCTTTGAGCCAAATATTGGGCTTGATTTCTGCCATTTTAGTTGAATATCAAATATGCTTGTATAAACCACATACCGTGATGCATGAATGCAGCCCTGGTGAGTTACTCTCCAGGCCTGCATTGGTAAATCATGCCGACAAATGTCATCTTTTAGCGATATGCCGTCTTTAAGATCAGGTTCTAATCTGATACAAACCATAGAACACGCCCCTCACCCATGACCACCTCCCTATAGCTATGTCGTGGTGACCGGGAATGTCGCCAGGGAGCAGTGCAGCAGCAGGAGAGGTGGCAGCTCAAACCGGAAGTTGGCAGCCCCCTGGTGAGGGTATCAGCGATGCGCTGCTGCCTTCGTTATCGATACCAGGTCAGTAGATGATTTGGGGGGGGGGTGTAGGGGGGGGGATCAGGGGTGCTGGTTATGTGAATTATTGGTCCGTTGGAAGCTGATCCAAGGAAAAAGATTCTCGGATCCTCCTGGATCTCGCTTGGTCCCCAGATTTTCTGCACAAAGAAAAGTAAAGGAGTCAACTGTATCTCACGTGGCTCTGATAAAATAGAGAGTAAAATTGCAAATGACTGCTTAAATGAAGGGTCAACTTGAGTTGACTCTGGACTATCAGGGTCAACTTGAGTTGACTCTGGACTATCAGTGTCAACTTGAGTTGACTCTGGACTATCAGGGTCAACTTGAGTTGACTCTGGACTATCAGGGTCAACTTGAGTTGACTCTGGACTATCAGGGTCAACTTGAGTTGACTCTGGACTATCAGGGTCAACTTGAGTTGACTCTGTACTATCAGTGTCAACTTGAGTTGACTCTGTACTATCAGTGTCAACTCGAGTTGACTCTGGACTATCAGTGTCAACCCAAGTTGACTCTGTACTATCAGTGTCAACCCAAGTTGACTCTGTACTATCAGTGTCAACTTAAGTTGACTCTTTATAAGCATCACCAAGGTCTAAGAAATCAGACGAGGGAGGCTTTTTTTTTGCTTGCAGGCTAAAATGTATATGATAAGGTATGTTTTCCTTGACCAAAATTCACATTTTATTGGTAAAGAATCAATTGATTTTTAAAATGGAGAAAATGTAAGTTAAAATGGCATTGTTAGCTTTAATTTGATACCAAATATGACAATTTGTGCCCGTTTCTATCCGGTTTTTCATCAAAAGCTTTCCTCAAAACCTGATTTTCATGATGAGCGCGGTAATGAAAACCCCTTTTTTTTTTTTGAGTGGCCTAAGTATATACATCAACATCACCACCCCTATATCCAACTCTATTTTATCTCGAAACGTAAAGAATAATCTATATGTCAGGGGATAATTCTAGGGTTTGCATCAAGGCTTCTCAGGCTTGAGATGACCTGAAAGATAGACATACCCGTTACATCCTAGACAATGCCCCCATTCATACAACGTCAAAAGGGTTACATTTTTCCTCTATTTGCAAACCATACATTTGCCAATTCTACCAAATCCCACAGTACTGATAATAGTACCATTATCTCCCGGGCCATTTTTTTTAGGCAATTTTAGATGTCCCAGGTTTCAAAACAACCCATTACACAATGGTGAGAAACAAAGGCGTTATTATTTAAAACGAGACCTTTATGAAATACCCTAGAGCCTAAGGGACAAAGTGCCGCCCAGTAGGGTGTTGCTTCTGGGGTTAGTTTCTCCTTTTGCCACCAGGTGGTCTAGGGTTGTTTCTAGTGTCTTAGTGACCGTGTGATGTATGTCGCTATGAGGCCCCAAAAAAGGTTTGTTTCAGATCACCCGACCAACCCTATTAAAAAAGGGCCAACCCTAAGTTTTTTTTAATGCAATTCTGAAGACATTTTTCGTATTTTTACCCTTTTTGGTCAATTTTAGGGTCTTCGGAGAGACCGGCTTAATCTTATATAAAATTAAAAAAAAGGTTTAAAAAAACCGACCTACCGACCCTACATTTTCTTGCCATATTACCTGAGACATACCTCTTTTTTTTGTCTAACCCTAAGACGCTGCCTCCAACTTATATATATCTGAATTAACCCTTTGAGGACGGAATAATGCATGGATGCATCATGCCCTTTGTCATTATGATGCTTGAATACAGCCCTGGCGAGTAACTCACCAGGGCTGCATTCAAGCATCATGACAACCTGGGTTGAGACATTCCTGTAGGGTTGGTATGATGCACCAATGCAGCACCAATGACCGGGGCTGCATCTGTGCATCATGCTGAGAAATCTCACATGTCAGCGACATCTGTGCTTAGAGAGCTAAAGAAGCCCCATGTTGAGGCTAGTATTTAGTGTTGTGGCACCTTGGGGTGGAGAACTGTAACCCTGAAGACGCCCAACAACAGGTGGTAAAAGGTTTTGAAAAAATGGCCTGATTCTAGTCCAAATCAAACAAAGCATCCTGGAAAAATTAATAGTAGTCGAGCATGACTTGGATCCGATGGAAACCAGCCTCTAATTATTATTGTACAACCCATGCATGTCAGCTGAGGAAGAGTAGTGCACTTTATGATGTGAAAATATGATACCAGAAATAAGGTTTGCAATTTCAGAACTGTTTTTACTAAAGGCGTTCGTCTTCCCTTCAACTTTGCATATTTATAACTAAGTAATTACTAATCTAGGTGATATATTTTACTATGACAGCTTCCGTTAGTTATTCAATAAGCATTTCCTGTTGAATTTCTCAACATTCGGCCGGTATTTCTTTTTCCAAATTCATCGTCATTGAGTCTGAATAATTTTTCTGTAGAAATACGAATCTGAAAATACCATCTCTTCTGGACCACCTGTCCTGCGTTTCTGATGCAATTGCAATCACAGAGAAAAGAAGTAGAATCACTGTGACTCCCGACTTGATCACTGTAGTAACTCTCCCCAGGACTCTAAAATGACTTCCTAACAGTAGCAGGACTCTATAATAACTCTATAATGACTCCTATTCTAAGACTCCCTAATGATTGGGAGTCACTTTTGCATCCTGGGGAAAATTACCTCAGTGATAGAGTCCAGATTCCCATTAGGGAGTCACCGTGATTCTACTTCGTTTCCCTGTGAAGTTGGCCATTCTTGGCAGTATTGTGTTTTATATAGACAGGGCCAGGAGGACAGAGACATATTACATTATTGATAGAATGAGCGGTACTGTGACTAAGTGAGGTCACCTGACCTATGTATACTTGCCACATACAGATATAGTGCTTTGCTGCCTCGTCCCCTCTGTCGTCATGATGCATGCATGTAGCCCTGGGGAGTCTACTTGTGAGGCCTGCATTCATTCACGGTATACCAACCATTTTAGGTCGGTATGATGCAGGAATGCAGCCCAGGTGGGTTACTCGCCAGGGCTGCATTCATGCATCATGGCGACAAAGGGTATAGCACATTAAAGCACCAGGCAGCCCGTAAAGGGTTAACTGTAGCAGACATCACCCCTGTACCTCTGGTACATCTAATAGGCCACATTTGACAGAGAGCCAACGTAAAGGTGACATAGACAGCAGTTTCTCACCGCGTGGTCTTGGCATGTTTCCTCCCCTCTCCCCTCATGCCTGGACAGCGCTGTCTGGTACCCTAGCACTATAGCTGTCCTCTGGTGAATTAAGATGAGTTTTAAAATTCTGATTACTCAAGAAGTCTAACGAATCATAATAATAATGATATTAATAATAATAGTTAAAAGGTATATAGATCAACATGATGCTTCGTCCTATTTAAAAAAACACACTGCACCCCCACAAGAGAGGAGCATGTGTTACATCTATAGAAACTATACCAGACATACAAATATACATACGCCCCCTCCCTACAAAGGTTTCCACAAGTTGCACATTAAGTAGGCCTCCCTCTGTTGGCCTAGTTCTTATGGTCATTTACCCCGCGTTTACGAAGCTATATATCATTTCAAGATGTAAGTATACAAGTCTGTCTAGGAGATAGTTGCTCGATACTTGACAGCTAAAATTACTGTCACCTTTTCCTATTCTGCCTGGTCGGTCAATCTGTCACTGTCATATCCACCCCCTCTCCCTGTCACTCTCCCTCCTCCCTGTGCACGCCGACTGACACAAACCGACCCTCATCATTTTGTCCTGTAAAATGCAGCATGTTGATTTAATGCATTATATCCTTTGTGGCCATGATACATTAATGCAGGCCTGGCGAGCATCCATGTATCATATGCCAACCCTACAAGGCTGATACACTCGTGAAGGCTCGGCGTGGTGCTTGAATGCAGCCCTGATGAGTAGACCTGTCAGCTCTGCTTTCATTCATCATGTCGACATAGGACATCAGGCAGTGAAGTACTATATGACCCTTAAAGGGCCAGATCCAATATCCAGTCTCCACTTCCTCAGACTTTCGCTTTGTGTTGACTGTATTTTTCTTGCTCGACACCTTCGTGTATTTGACTATATACAGCAAAGTCTACTGACGAGCTATAGTGGTCAATGAAATATCAGCTCCCTCTTCCTTAATGCTATTTAGAATACTTCCTCTGGCTGTAATGAACAATATAAGATGTCAGACTGTCTCTTTCGAGGGAAAAATGCACTTAAATCTAGCTTGATTGTATGCCCCCCGTATATAATACTGTTGTTGTATTCAGTCCTCCAGCACGAGTATGAAAATAATTCAAACTACAATTAAAGCTGATGCAGATAAAGCTCCCCCACAGTGAGCAACTGCAGATGCAGATATCGCTATTCATATGAACCCAAGCTGCATGTATCGCTATTCATATGAACCCAAGATCCATGTATCGCTATTCATATGAACCCAAGATCCATGTATCGCTATTCATATGAACCCAAGATCCATGTATCGCTATTCATATGAACCCAAGATCCATGTATCGCTATTCATATGAACCCAAGATCCATGTATTGCTATTCATATGAACCCAAGATCCATGTATTGCTATTCATATGAACCCAAGATGCATTAATTGCTATTCATATGAACCCAAGATGCATTTATTGCTCTTCATATGAACCCAAGATCCATGTATTGCTTGCTATCATATGAACCCAAGATTTATGTATTGCTATTCATATGAACCCAGGACCCATGTATTGCTTGCTATCATATGAACCCAAGATGCATGTATCGCTATTCATATGAACCCAAGATGCATTTATTGCTATTCATATGAACCCTACACTGTAAAAAATGTGTTTCGTTTCTAAACACATAATTCTAAACACTAGTAAATTCGAAACACATTTAATTTTTCTAAACACATTTTCAAAAACAAAACACTTTTTTCTAAACACTTCAACACTTTTTTTTCAAAAGCGTTTAGTTTTATAATGTGTTTTAAAACTAAACACTTATGATAAAAAGTGTTTATAAATATTGATTGTACAATTGAAATATAGCGGCCCAAATGGACCTAATCATCATGATAATTATATAAAATTTGTGATACATGTACACTTGGACTCTGACAATCATTAATGGAATGCATCAACTCTACCAAAACATCCTAATATATCATATTAGGCCACTCCAAATAATATTCTTGTTTCTCATCACTAAGCTCTGACAAAAATGACGAGGGCTTTTTTTTTGTTTTTTTTTGCTGGTGACCAAATGGGTGGGTAAATATGGATCTTTGGCAAGCTAAATTCATATTTCAGAAAAATTGATATACTATGAATTAGCAAAGGTTGTAAATATGCATATTTTCCCTAGCTCATTGGATCCGCAACACTGTAAGCTTTCATTTGATACCTAAGATGCCCATATTTTCCCTTTGGTAATAGAGTTTTTCCACTGAAAATTGCAAAAAAAATAATAAATTTGGAGACGCGCACGGTGATGAGAAACAAGGATATTATTTGGAGTGGCCTTATATGTAATGAAGCTCACTGTTCTCGTTTAGGGGCCTGTGATGGGGGGGGTTCCCATGTCCCATCACGATCATAAGAAAAGCCCATGTCAGCATATCGATTTTAAGAAATGCCCAATGTCCCATGTCACTATCCATTTTTTCCTCCAGTCTGATGTCACTATTCATAACGATTGAGCATATCCCTGCTGTATGCCCACGCGTAGCCCTTCATAAGGGCTACAAGTAGGCATGCAAGCTGGGACTTGCTCACGAGTTGTGTGTTTGTTTTATTATACCTAGCATATGATAGTCATACAGATAAGGGAGGGGGGGTGAGCATTTGAGGGGGGGGCAAATTTTTTTAGGGGTATTCAAAGGGGGGGGGGGCCTTTTTTTTTTTTACCCTATTCTTAGGGGGGGGCCTTTTTTTAGGGGTATTCCTAAAAATGTCGCGAATTTTGTACGTTGAAATGTCGCGAATTTTGATAATAGCCTGTGTTATATTTTACCAAATTATGTAAATATTTTCTAAATTTTCTAAAATTTTATTCAAAGGGGGGGGGCCTTTTTTTTTTTACCCTATTCTTAGGGGGGGGCCTTTTTTTAGGGGTATTCCTAAAAATGTCGCGAATTTAGTACGTTGAAAATGAATTTTGATAACAGCCTGTGTTATATTTTACCAAATTATGTAAATATTTTCTAAATTTTCTAAAATTTTCCTCAAACTCCCAGCAAATTTCTCACTGCATCACTTTTGACACTCAGAATAGCCCACCGTTTTGTCAGTCTTCAAAAAAGTGCCGGCCTCATGTAAGCACTGAGGGTATGGGAGCTTACAATTTATAAGCACTTGGGCCCTTAAACTCAACGGTATGTAAGTCAAGTGTCTGAGGTTTGACTATTATCACTCACCAGCGAGTATCATGAGACGTTTACACTAAAACACCTTACGAATGGATGTATTTGTTTCAAGGTAGTAAATTGTAGGTAAAAAAGTGCCCACGATTAAATGCATACAATTAGTAGACACCAACATTGTTTTTGTAATAAAGTTGAAAACGATCCAGGGTGAGGGGGGGGGGGGCGCTTTTTTTTCAACCTATTCCGAGGGGGGGGGGCTTTTCTTTTCAACCTATTCCAAGGGGGGGGGGCAATTATTTTTGACGTATTCGATTTGCCAAACGCTCACCCCCCCCCCTGTCATAAATAATGAACCCTCCCTAAATCATTAATAAACATAACAAAACTGGTTTACTCCTTGCAAAAATCGGCAAAATCGGGCCGATCACCGAAATGTTTTGGTTGATAGTTCATCTTTCTGCCTCTAGCCTAGGTGTCTACCCACTTTCTCAGAAGATTCCTGTCTAGAAACCTTATTTCTAGTCCGATTTACATGCTCTAAAATTCTATGTGATGTCGGCATAATCCTCTCTACCAATTCAAATCGTTAGACCACCGATAATATGCTGCTTGATGTGTAAAAATCGGGAAAGAAACCGGCAATTGGCCATCGGTTTGACAGGAATAAACTTCACCTTACAGTACTCTCATTGGTTAAGAGACAGTCACGTGACATTCTCAATACGCCCGCCCAGTGGACGTATTGGCGCATTATACCACAGCGGGCACTGAGAACAAAGCATTTCACACCTCTTGTATACTGGGGGTGCAGAGGGGTCCCCCCCTGAGGTCGGAAAGTCGCCGAAATTAAGGGGTCCAGGTCACAAAGTCGCTTTTTTGGACCCCCTTAAGTATTGTTAATTTTGTCTAAAAGTCGCCAGGTCACTTTTATTATTGCATTAGGTCGAAAGTCGCCTCCAAAACGGCCGAGGTCGCCAGGTCGCTTTTGACCCCTCTGGAGCCACTATACTGTGTACAGCCTGTTATTACAGCTAGTGGTATAAAGTAGTTATAGGCCTAGTACCAATCTGTTGGGTTATTCAGTGAAGGAGCCTATAAGGCTCCTTCACTGTATTTCGCGTACAGATTGGTACACGTCCTATAACTACTACATACGCCACTGGGGTGGGACTATTGGTTTCAGTGGTTAATAGATAGGACTATCATATGCTAGGTATAATAAGACCCAAAATTACCCATGTCGTCGTGTCTAACTTAGGGGCCCAGGGCCATCATTTATAGAAGACTGGTACTGGTTCATATTAACTTTTTCTCCCGTTCCATCCATTAGTTACGTACGCACATTTTTGACCAAAATGGACCCCCCCCCACCCCTTGTTGCACCATGTACGCATTTGGACTACCCCCTCCCCCCATGCGTACATACTCATTTCACTTTGACCCCCCCCCCCCCCCACTGATAAAAGAAGGGATGCTATAAAATGGGTGCGGACCACCAAATTCGACATGGCGACATGGGCATTTTTTTAAATCAACATTTTACATGACTGTTTCTTAAAATCGACATGTGACATGGCAACCTAAGCGACATATGACATGGACAAACCTTAAAATCGACATGTGACATGAAGCCTAGTGACATAACATCAAGCATAGCGACAAGGAAAAAGTAGGATAACTAAAATTGAAGTGCGTTTAGGTGTCTCTATCTATATAGAATACCCAATAATTCAATTGGGTTAGTGACATAAGTGACACAGGTTTTTGCTTAGTGACATGGTACATGGGCATTTCTTATAATCGACAGGGGACATAGGACCCCCCCCCCCCCATCCAGAGCCCCTATAAAAGTTACTGAAAACAGGGTTGATAGGTGCGTATGCAGGGGGAAACACCCTTTGGGATCTGGCTTTTATTTTTATTTTCATGGGGTGGAGAGGGGGGGAGCTTGAAGAAGTACAGTAACTTTCTCCTGACTAATCCCACTACGGTATCAATAAGTTTTAAACAACCTACCCCCTCCTGCATGATATTGAGAAATACTCCCTCCACCAACCCCTCCCACCCCCCTCAAGCAAAGAAGCAATCTAGATCCCCTTCCCATGATATTGGGAAATATTCTGGCAAAGAATATTTACCGGGTACATTATATAAGGCCATACATGTACATACACAACTTAATAAAGCTCCATGACTGGATGATCAAAACCAAATTATCATTATCCATTTAAGTACTTATATGACCATATATGTCATTCGACAGGCATATGCAATTTGGTGGGTGGGGGAGGGTTGGACACAGTTTGCTTATGGCTAATTGCGGGAGGGATACATTTTTTTTGGGCATTTTTCAAAATTGGTTGGATATTTGGGCCTAAAAATGCACCAATTTTAGGCCAATATGACCAGAAAATCGGCCCTATGCGTACACAATCCGTATGCAAAAATGGGCCTAGACCCCCCACCCCCCCTGTACGCATCTGTACGCATTTGGTCTGACCCCCCCCACCCCCCCTTGGTGCGTATGTAATTAATGGATGGCCCCTAATGGTATTCTATATTATCACGAGTTCGTACTAATACTATAGTAGCCTATATCATTTATGCATACGCACTACTGCATATCTACTTTATAATTATGGTTTTCTATATTATCACGAGTTAGTAGGATATACTATTATGTATACGGGATATACACACTACTCAGTCTACTGTATCCCTAGTACGGGTCCTACTTTATAATTTTGGTATTCTATATTGACATGAGTTCCAGGACGACTACAGGAAGAGAGGATAATAAACGCCAGGCAGTTCATGTCAATTACAAGCCTTTCCCATCTCTACCTGTATTTCACGCCATCTTAACCTGCCTTCCTGCCTGACACCATCTCTATCTGCCTGACGCCATCTCTGCCTGCCTGACGCCATCTCTGCCTGCCTGACGCCATCTTTATCTGCCTGACGCCATCTCTGCCTGCCTGACGCCATCTTCACCTGCCTGATGCCATCTCTGCCTGCCTGACGCCATCTCTATCTGCCTGACGCCATCTCTGCCTGCCTGACGCCATCTTCACCTGCCTGATGCCATCTCTACCTGCCTGACACCATCTCTATCTGCCTGACGCCATCTCTGCCTGCCTGACGCCATCTCTGCCTGCCTGATACCATCTTTATCTGCCTGACGCCATCTCTGCCTGCCTGACGCCATCTCTGCCTGCCTGACGCCATCTCTGCCTGCCTGACGCCATCTCTATCTGCCTGACGCCATCTCTGCCTGCCTGACGCCATCTTCACCTGCCTGATGCCATCTCTACCTGCCTGACGCCATCTCTACCTACCTGACGCCATCTCTACCTGCCTGACGCCATCTCTGCCTGCCTGACGCCATCTCTACCTGCCTGACGCCATCTCTACCTGCCTGACGCCATCTCTATCTGCCTGACGCCATCTCTACTTGCCTGTCACTCTTTCCACCCAGTTGTCTCTCCTCCCTCCCAGTCACTCCTCCAACCTTTCACTCCTTCCTCCCTCTCACTCCTCCCTTCTAGTCTCTCCTCCGACCCGGTGTCTCGTCCCTCTATTACTCCTCCCTCCCAGTCTCTCGTCCCTCCCAGTCTCTCGTCCCTCCCAGTTTCTCATCCTTCCAAGTCACTCCTTGCTCCCAGTCACTCGTCCCTCCCAGTCACTCCTCACACTCACTTGTTCCCTTCCCCCTCCTTCCTACACTTCCTAGTCACTCTGTCTACCTAATCCCTCCTCCCACCCACTGACTTCTCCCACCCATGCAGTCACTCCCCCTCCTGCAGAAACCATATGATTATTATAATCCATGTATTTGTTTTTCAGGTCTTCTATTTCATCTTACAACGAAATGATGGAACATAACAGTACACCTTTCCAAGATACTGTGTGTCTGCCAACGTTAAAGAAAATGATGAAAATGATGAAAAAAATAATAAAATATCCCTCTCCCAGCCCCAGCCATGAAAATAGATACATTTGTATAATATACCTATAAGATATTATCTAAACACTTTTTATATCTAAACACCTTTTATCCCCAAACACTTTCTTTCCAAACGCTTTACATCACCAAACACATTACAAACTAAACACTTTTCCATTTGAAACATGTTTTATCATGAAACACATTATAGTGACACATTACACTTTTAATTCGAAACACTTTTATGATGAAACACATTGTAAACTAAACATTTTTAATTTGAAACACTTATGACAAAACACATTATAAACTAAACACTTTTCATTTGAAACACTTTTTCTGGTGAAACACATTTGATTCTAAACACTTTTCCAAAAGTGTTTAGGAAAAAAGTGTTTCAAAATGTGTTACAAGAAAGTGTTTCATTTTGGGCTAAAAAGTGTTTAGAAACGAAACACTTTTTTTAGAGTGTAGATATGTATTTTGCTCTCCATATGAACGTTAACTTAAGGGACGTATTCTGGTATCTTATTCTTTGTGGTCCCCCATAACCAGGATGCTCGGGGACTGCAGTCAGACGGAAGAAGAACGACCTGTGAAGAGGTGAGGAGATCAAGGGGAGGGAAGTCTCAGGTGTGGGGTGTAGGGTAGGGCCTGGTGGTTTATGTATAGTGGTGACCCGGGATGGAGGGTTAACCCTATCAGGGCGGCATGTTACATTAGTGCATTACACCCTTTATGGTCATGGTTTGCAAATGCTGCAATCAGTCTATACGAAAACTTTTTGATAATGGTCCGATTTACAAGCTGTAAAAAATGGCATGTAGGCAGGAATTTCTCGAATACAGCCAGCCATCTGGGCCGGCAGTACCCATCTTTCTGCCGGACCGGCAGGCTTTTTGCCGGCTAGAGCCGGTGTCCGGCAGGTTTTTGTATAGACTGGCTGCAATGGCAAGTTTACTGGAAAGGGCTGCATTCAAGCATCACGCTGAGTCTATAGAGTTGATTAACTCCCAAATGGTCAGCATAAAAAAAGAGTAGAATTAGTACAAAGGGCTTAGAATATTAAAACACTATTTCATCCCTAAAAGGCTTATCAGTGAGGGTGTATAGATCGGGGTGGAGGGGGGTGTATATGTAGGGGTGGGGGGGGGGGGTATGAAGGAGGGGGTGAGAGGTCCCGCTGCCTGCTTACCTCACCATGGTAACCAGTACGTCTAATTACGTCAGCATCACACGTCAGGACGCGACGCTACGTCACGCGTTAGTACGGCACGGTACGTCATGCTAAATAACACGGCCAGACGGACATGAAAGGATGAGGAGGAAGTGAGGGAGGAGGAGGAGGGTGGGGAGAAGGGATGGGAGGGATCCAGACATGGCAGAGGACATGCATACGTACTAAGGTCTTAAATAAGTGCCAGTCCTATTAAATGGGCACCGGGATAACAGCTGTACACCACTTCCACAGAAAGACCCGGGTTCACAGAGGCAAATATCAGAGTCAGCCAATGTCGCCAATACTACTCTCATAGAAGGATCAGGCACTGCTGGACTATAATAGATGGGTCAAGGGCCATTCTAGTGAGGGTCAGGCTAGGCTGGACATTCAATAACAGGCTGGACTTTGGCAAACTTGCTTGAAAGTCTGGCCATGCTGGGTCCTCATGCCACAGTCTGACAATGCTGGACTCTGGGGAGAGTCTCTTTGACCCATCTATTATAGTCCAGCAGTGCCTAACCCTTGTTTGAGAGTGGTTATGGCGACATTGGGTGACGCTGATATTTGCCTCTGTGTTACTATCACCATAACAATTGAACTTGGATTTGGCAGGGTTTTGGCAATCCCTGCTGGCAGGTTGCATCCAATGAGTAGGAACCGGAATGTATGATGAGAGTTTTACCATTATATGCTGGTCTCAGTGTTGGTTCCTGTTTCCTAGTTCCAAGCATCAAATGGGACTGCCTAAACCCAGGATTAAAAGTTAGGGTCATAGTGGTGTTCACAAGTGCCATTCCCTACCGGAATAGCCTGTGGGACTGCATAATATTCTTGTAAATAAACTGCCTTTTATATGTCTAATGCACTTGATTAACCAAAAGTGCCTGGGTGACTATAAAGTCTATATATATATATATATATATATATATATATATATATATATATATATATATATATATATATATATGTTGCCAATGAAGGAGGCAGGCGGGCAGCTGAGGGGACAGAAAGGTGAAACCACACAATGGGCATATCTGTGTGTAGCCAGGACAGGTGCTAGAATGTAGACATGTGTAACCGCAGTGGGAGTCATAGAGAAAGGACGAGAGAGATATTGAGATGGCACAGAGACATAAAGATAGAGATACATATAGAGACAGCTATAGAGACAGAGAGGCAGAGAGCTAGAGAGATCTAGAAAGATATGGTTACAAAGAGAGGCATAGACATCGGCCTGATATATACCACCAGTCAGGCAGTGAGGTAGGCAGGGTGGCAGGCAGACAGGCAGACAAGCAGACAGACAGAAAGACAGATAGGCAGACAGGCAGGCAGATAGGACTCAAGGAGTACAGTAGCCAGAGAGATTCTGTTATTCTAAGAACCCTGAGACCGGGAAGAGGGAAGGGCGTCAGTGCAAAGATCTGACGGTGTAGGTTTACCACACTCATGCCATGTCATGTGGTATTATTGGTACACCTTGGTTTCTTTATCTTAATAATAATAATACACCTGCTGCACTCATCTCTGGAACACCTATAGAGTACCCCCCTCACCCCGGATACCTGTGGTGTATAACTTACAGGTGCCAACAGGACCCACACCTATAGTGCTGGTGTCCTGCCTGTACCTTTGTGTATACTGGTTAGGGGGTTCCCTGCTAGTCCACATGTGGTATACTTACATCTATTATCTGCCATTTTGTGGCGTTTGTTCTGCGAACAGTATTAACTAGTTACCCCTTTGAGGGCCGCATCAGAAAGCAGCAGCACCGTCCCCGAGTGCCCCAGACTGGGACGTGGAACCTGACACCCAGAGCGTCTGTGGTGACCAGGATATTGAGAAAAGGTACCCCAGTGTAGGTTATATAACCGGCTGATGTAAGAGGTGGGACAGATAGGCCGCTGTTGTGCTCGGCACTATCATGATGCCTTAAAGATGCATGATGCACACACACAGTACTGGCGATTAAACTCATAGGCAATGCATCGGTGCATCATGCTGACACTTCGGGAGTGTATCTACCTTCTAGGGCCGGTGTTGGGCGCTATTCGCCAATCGGCGCAGAACGCCAATCTCCAGTGCGCTGTATACAAATAGATGCGAGATCGTAATCAACTTGTTTGATATAGATTAACATTATAATAAGTTTTCCGATTATAAGGGCTGAATGTATGTAATTCATCAAATATTGTGATGCCATTGTTATATTTCAACTGATTTGGGCTCAATTGATTCAAGGGCTTAAAAATGAAACAGGTACTCGCACATTCCCTCAAATTTGTATTCCGCGCAGATTGGCGTTCTGCGCGGCACTGATCCTGCGCTATTTGTAAATGGCGCAGCGCGGATCGCCAATATTGGCGTTCTGCGCAAATTGGCGAATAGCGCTCAACACTGGCATGATGCTTTAAATGAGCCGCTAACCCTGTTCACTACATTAAAGAAGACTCGTACCCAGAGGTTATTATATCCTTCTATGAGTGAACATCCATCACAGATATGTGATATCTTTTTGGTTTAAACATGTTTTTATTGTCTGCCACAACGTATGCAAAGTGATGTTAGACAACACTACAACGTCATTTGTACATATCTACCAAAATAATCCGTTCTAGGTCTGAGCCCATCCATAATTACAACAACATGTATACAGCTGTGTTATGGCAATATAATCATAGAGTACTACCTTTGAGTACTTAAGTGCCAGGGATAAATCCCTGCTAATTTGCCCCTTTTTACTTAACATGGAGCTATTAAACCTAATGACCTGATGATATGCCGACCCTTTGGCGCCAGGACGCATATGACTTTCATAATAATGTCTACTTGATCGAACCCCCACCATGCAAATTGCTAAGTTCCTGCCTGTGTGATCCCCAGCGTTTAAGTTGTTTTGTCCTGTACTGTAACTCCTGTAGGATCGGGCCGCATTAAGAAATACCTCAACTAGGAGTAAGAGGGTATCTTTCAGTACGGCCGATCCCTGTGGTTTGAAGGTTAGGGGGAAACCAACCTTGTTCTGGGGTGAATACCTCTTTACTTGAGTTCATCATTTTTTTGCCGGTTTTCTTCTACAATAGAGACTCTTTCTTATTCATATTTCACCCTTTAAGGGCACTTGAGTACTCCAATGCACGATGCTCTCTGGTAAATCGTCAGTGTTGCTGGCTACGTGCATCATGCTGACCCTACCCGGTATATATATACATTCTTGGCGGGTCAATATAATGCCGTGCTGGCGAGTTACTCACCCGCGAGTTGCTCACCCGCATAGCATTAGACCATTATGACAATGCCTGAAGATTGAACTATTTGATGCAACCAGTTGCCCCACGATGGTTAAGTAAGTCAAATCAGAAAGATATACTCAGAGGGTCGTTTAGGGTGAATGGTATAATATACGCTGTCCTGTCTTCTGGATACATTTAAGTACTAAAGTAGGACCTTAGCCAAACCTTCCCATGCAATACACTGAGGTTAAAGGCGCAAACCTCGGTACCCCTCCAGCCAGTGTAGCCAGGTACTCAGCCCTATGAATAGGGGTGGTGGGGGTTTAAGGGAAGACATTTAGCCTTAAGTTGTCACATGGGTGGGTATATACATTCAGTTGTCCTGGAGGCCTTGAGTTGACCTTAAATCGGACAGGCCTTGGTAATGAGAAAACACACTTGCTGTTTTGTAACTATATATCCCCCCAAGGTTCCTCCCTAAAGCTTGCCATATTTAAGTTACCATACTTAACCTATATCTCAGTCCATTAGTGTACCATAGTAGGTAATATGTCCTGGGGGAATCACCTTTCAGAGGAAAAAAAGTATACTGTTTCTATTTAGAATAATTTATGGTTACTTTTTACATGGAGGGTTCATACGGTGTAGGAGGATGCAAAGTGCCTTCTTTACGAGGAAGTTAACTGGCTCAATTATAAACCATAATTCATGCTAATTATGTTGTCATAATGCACCCTTGTATTACTGAGGAGTCGATTACTCCTCGATTTTATATCTGAAATGATCAGGAACCGTTTAGTTAGATTGTTCCTCCCAATGGATCAACAAAATCAAGATTGATTTCAAATGTGACAAACTGCATCTGATGACAACTGTTCTTGAGAATTTGAATTTTCTGCAATTTGGGAAAATGGTCAGCAATGATGTCTTCATTTGTGTACCTGAGCCAATCAACGGTAATCTTAATTGGGTCCAGTTTTCTTTAGACGCAGGATCAAAATAGGGGTGCACATTTCTTTGGGGGAGAGGTGGGGAAAAGATTTGAAAGGTTTGCCGGCTTGAAATATGATTTGTTTTCACCCTATGACATACACTAGTACTTCAGAGGATAAAGTAATACAAATTTATACCTATGTAGGCTGTGTCTCACGACCTTGGGCCAATGTTTTTGTCTCTAACTGGGTGCCGTCTCTGACCAGGTGCCATCTCTGACCGGACGCCATTTGAGAGTTTAGTTATCTTCTACCATCAGCAGGAGGCTAATTATAGTTATACATCAACTGCCATAACGATTTTACAAATCCTAACATATATAAGTATATGTTAGAAAATGAAAAACACTTCCTTCTGACACCAGGTCAGAGACGGCACCCGATCAGAGACGGCACCCGATCAGAGACAAAGACATTGGCCCAATGTCGTGAGACACAGCCTGTAGTACTTAGACTTGGCTCCTCCAGCTGTCCAACAGGTTGATACGCGTTAAGGATTAGATAGGGACTGATGCTTAATAGCATTTCCTGCATGGTCCTCCAGCCCTCCTCTAGTTATATAAGGTTCAGTGCAGCCAAGTATTAACCCTTTAAGGACGGCATAGTGCTATGGGATTTGAATCAATACACTAGACTCCTTTTCACCAAGATAGATGAAAGTAACCATCAAGAGTAACTGGCCACTGCTGCATTATACCAACCCGATGCAATATGCAACAAAGCAATACCTGCGAATTGCTCACTTGTGCCGCATCGGTGCATAATGAAGTCACATTTTTACCTATTTGAGGCATCACGCTGTCTTTAAAGGGTTAACATGGGCTGGGGCCAGGGATGTACTACCCAGGTAAGCAGACATAATCCACCCCTGGGAACAGGGGCCCAGTGTATCTATGCCACACGGTGCAGGCTTCAGCAGCGGGATCCATTTTTACTGAGGAGACATGATTAATTCGCTATTTTGTGTGAAATTGAGACGGCCATGTGGCAATAAAGAATAACTTTTGGACGGGTCATAGAGACAGTCAATTGGCACCCTATTGGGTGAGGCAGTTTTTACCACTTTTCTGTTGATGCAATATCGAGAGCCTTTCTTAGGGATGTGAAAAATGTGTCCTCCCATAGAATGGAGGATTGTGTGCATCGGGACCACAAAGCTACCAGGCAACTTTTTCTGATGCATATATATTTGTGTGTGTGCGTATATATGTATACCGTATTCGACGTAATAAGCGCCCTCCCCCTAATAAGCACCCCCCCCCTTTTTCAGATTTTTCCCCAGATTTTTAATGTGCTCCTCTGATTTTGTTACTGATTTTCACACCTGTGTGTAACATGGAGCACTTCACACCTGTGCGGGTGTTAAGGCCAAGCTAAGTGTGAAGTGATAGGGGTGTGTAGAAGCCTTGTAGAGGCAACAGAGGTCTGTGTGTAGCAGCCATGGAGCGCGCTTATTAGAATGATTATTTAAGGCTGATTTTTCCCCTTAAAATTATCTTTTAAGCGCCCAGGGCGCTTATTAAGTCGAATACGGTATATATGTATATATGTATATATGTATATATATATATATATGTATATATATATATATATATATATATATATATATATATATATATATATATATATATATATACATATATATATATGAATATATACCGTAAATTCTTGTGTATAAGCCTAACCCATGTATACGCCGCAACCCTAACTTGGGACAACCCTATAAGCCGCACCTGGGGTTTGAGGCTTGCTACTTTAATACTGTACTGTACCAGTGAAAACCCTTGTATAAGCCGCACCTGAACTTTGGGACCATCCTCTAAGCCGCACTGGGATTTTGACCCTTGTTCAAGCCGCGGCATCTACTTGAAAACTTACGGTAAATATAGCTTCTGGACCACTATGCCATCAGAAAACTTGTTCTGCTGCGGTTTTCATGCAGGAGAGGAAAAATGCCTTCATGGTCCCGTGCCCCTGTTGTAGGCTCTTTCATCATGTGTACATTAAATCACAGATTATGTGTGCTGAGGAGGGTCTATGTTGGGTCATCCTGTAGCTTATAACCAGTCTAACAACCCTAGCCGGGTGTAACCCTATTTCACTATATCCCCTTTTCCTCTTGGTCTAGGTCTAATATTGCCTCTTACGTTTTGTGACATACATTGCTCAGCGGAACTGATTTAAACCAAAGAACTGTGAAGTCGACACAGGCCTTTTAAAAATTGACGGACACAAAGGTATAGAGAATAATGCACTAGATAAAATCGACATGGCGACTTGGCCCTTTTCTAAAAATCAACGCAATGACACGGTCAAAAAATCGGGTACCCATGTCTAGTCCCAAACATGGTGGTACGGTACATGCCAATTATGTGATACTATACAGTGTGTAAACACGGTTCTATTATGGTCTTTTCATGGTCTAATTACTCATTTGGATGGTTTACTTACGTGGTGTAGCATATAAACACTTGATACTACGTTTTAAAGACCTCCAAGGATCGACAATGTTTTGATGTCCGCCTTTTTTTTAGTGACGTCACGTTGTCATGACACAACATGTCACAGTCCCGCCAGGTTGCTAGGACAACCTGGCGTGATGACGTCAAACCATAAACGTTGGTCCACTGTTTTCAATGGGAAGTGCACGGCTAGCCATGATAGAACTTGTGTCACATGAACACTTCATCACATAACAGGACCATGTCCCTGTGTCCTATGGTGTGTAAGTGTCTTACTTAGTCAGCACACAATAAGTACACACAGAACACAATACACATGTCCCCTCGCTGTTGGCTGGGTCTCACGACTTTAGGCCAATGTTTTTGTCTCTGACCGGGTGCCGTCTCTGACCAGGTGCCATCTCTGACCGGGTGCCATCTCTGACCGGACATCAATTTGGGGGTTTAGTTACCTTCTACCAACAGCAGGAGGCTAATTATAATTACATAACAACTCCCCTAAAGTTTTTACGAATCCTTGTATATATGTGAGTATAGGTTAACAATTAAAAAACGGGTTTGTCTAACACGAGGTCAGAGACAGCACCCTGTCAGAGACAGCATCTGGTCAGAGACGGCACCCGGTCAGAGACAAAAACATTGGCCCAAGGTCATGAGACACAGCCTGTTACTGTAACTACCATTGCTGCATTGTAGCATCACGCCAACCCCTCAGCATGCATCAACCTTGTGTGGTCAGCGAGATGGTTCAATACAACCCCAGCACAACACACAGTGCGATTCCCCAGGGTTGCATTCATGCATATCATCTCCTCAGAGTGCAGATCACTTTAAAGCACCATTCTACCTTTAGAGGACTACAGGGTGAGGAAGGGGAGCTGGGAGGATGAGGTGTACACTGAAAAAGTAAACTTGTCTCCAGACTCGTCTAAGTGACGATCATAAAATAAACAAGTCAAAAGTTGTCTAACCTATCAGGTTACCATCCCACAAATAGAATCTGGAGCTGGCAAATGTCGAGTTTCGGGCTGGCACATGCCAAGTGGGTCTTCTATCTCACTCTATTTGACTCGTTTATTTTATGACCGTCACTTGGAAGAGTCTGGAGACAAGTTTACTTTTTGAGTGTAGGGGGGTGGGATGACATGCAGGTAGGTTCACACCTCTGTAGGCAGCAGATGGGCAGGTGTTGAGGACGGTATGAAGCACACTCATCCATGTGCAGCCAGACCCAGGCTGTAATCTGTAATAACCCTTTAAGGACGGCATGTCGCTAAAAGAGATAGACAAAGGCCCATGGCTAGTAGATATTTTGGTATCGTTCCCCCCGAGGTGGGGCTGGGGCCGTATCCCACGAAGCCGTAGGGGGGAACAATACCAAAATATTGTCTAGCCATGGGCCTTTGCCTTTATTTCATGCCAAAACTATCTAAAAGTGAAGAATAACAATGATATTGACCTCGTAGTGACGCCGTGGCCTCATTATGACGTCAAGCTCATTATGACGTCATGGGCCATGGGGAATGACAACACTGTATCCCATGGGGGCCATGTGATACGAGAATTCTAGTACTTAAGCATAGTAATAGCCATTCCTGGTATGAAATAAGACATTTGTCGTCATGATGTACCAATGCAGCCCTGGTGAGTACATAGCCAAAAATAATTGAAAATATATTTTTCTTAACATAAGTGCCCTGTTCGCGAGACAAGTTTAATAGACTTATTTTCTTGATATGAGATAATTATTTTTGGCTGTGTAGAGGAGTAACTGACCAGTGCTGCATTGGTGCATCATGCCAATACTTTGGAGTGCCTCGAGCTCATAAGGTGGGCATGACGCATGAATGCAGCACTGGCAAGTTACTCACCAGGGCTGCATTCATGCATCATGACGACGAAGGGCATGAAGCATTAAGGCATTATGCCATCCTTAAAGGGGTAAGATCCGATTTACACATGTATGGGGAGGATGGGGAGTATGGGCGTGTAGAACTAGAGATGCACCGGGAGGTATCAGGAACAGGTCCCTCTTCCCATCTGAGGAAAAACACCAAGAAAAAAGACACACATAGATATATTTACTAGCACTGGAGACAGCTGTTAAACTGTGTACATATAGGTGAACATAATATTATACATCGATTTATAACCCTTTCAGTGCAATCATGGGTGCAATCTAGCCCTACCTTTGGATCATTGCGATGGCCTTGAAGAAAAAATCGGTCAACTATTCAAAGATCTCCCTGAAACCAATGAAATATTGACCCCTAAAGTTTCCTATTCTAAACATGCTAGGAACCAGCTTCGGGTACAGGGTAGAATCACTGGATCCCGCTAGTACAGAATAGCAGATTGTATTCAGAGCTATTTATAGCATGTGATGATAACATTGTATATGCATAATAATATTTTAACCTTTGTGAAACATTTGTTGTTTTAGGTTACATACACTTTTCTATTCAAATGTTGATACTCAAACTGTTTTCATACCGCCTGCCACTGTATTACAGTGCACGGAGCCTTGTGACTTGTATTCATAGAAAGAGGTAAATACTGAAGGTAGTTTTCCTTACTTGGTAATATTGAAGTAGTTATCATTATAAGTAACCCTCCTATATGCATATTGCATGAATGCAGCCCAAGCGAGAAATTCCCCATTGCTGCATCCAATCATCATGTCAACCCCATGTGATTGAGACACTCTCAAAGGATCAGCATGATGCACCAATACAGCACCAGAGAGTTCCTTGCTGGGGCTGCATTGGTGCATCATGACGTGCTATCTGTTAACAACATCAAGGGCACCAATGTTTTCTTCGGGGTCAACTATTCAAAGATCTCCCTGAAACCAATGAAGTATTGACCTCATAAGTTCCCTATTTTGGATATGCTAGGAACCAGCTTCAACTATAGGTCTCACAAGGTAGAATAACCGCATGCCCACCCTACGGAATTAAGACACTCTCAAAGGATAGGCATGATGCACCAATGCAGCATTGGAGAGCTTCTTACCGGGGCTACATTGGTGCATCATGACAACAAATGCCATCTTCTAGCGACATTGTTGTCCTTAAAGGGTTAGTTCGTCTAGGGACTTTACTTCTACGCCCACGTCTCAGTCAGGGTCGGGCACTAAAAACTTGACACTCCAACAACATACAGTAACTAATCCACCTTACCTTATTCAGAACTATATCTATCTGCCTGGCAAAAACATCACATTTATGTCATCTAGAAGCCACCCGTTGGTTAAGCTGTCGGACGGGGGTAAAATTATATGTTGATATCATTTTTTGTGTTTTATATAAACTTAAAATGTGTAAAACTGAATATGGGACATTAGGTAATGCGTTCCAGGTCGTAAGGAGGGGGTATAAGAAGATGCAGGGCATATTAACTGTGATGTCTCTGCTACACTGAGGCAAACATGAGCGTCAGCCCATGTCGCCTAAAGCACTCTCATACAAAGGTCAGGCACTGCTGCATCATAACAGATGGTTCAAGGGGCATTTTGTGTGATGGTCAGGCTATGCTGTAACTTCAATAATAGAATTGCAAAATTGCTTGAGAGTCTGACCATGCTGGACCCTCATGACAGAGTCTGACAAGGCTGGACTCTTTGAGGCTGAAAGAGACTCTCCCAATAGTCCAGCATTGCCAGACCCTGACACGAGGGTGCAGCATGACCAGACTCTCAAACTCTTTGGGTCCAGCAACGCCTGACCCTAACTAAAATGGCTGACCCTTGTAGGAGGGTCCTTTTGGTGAAATAGCCACACTGAAAAAGTAAACTCGTCTCCAGACGACTTATCGAAGTGACTATCATAAAATAAACGAGTCAAAAGGTTACCATCCCACAAATAGAATCTGGAGCTGGCAAATGTCGGGTTTTGGGCTGGCACATGCCAAGTGGGTCTTTTATCTCCAGCTAGAAGACCCTTAAGTTTTTGACTCGTTTATTTATGACCGTCACTTGGAAGAGTCTGGAGACAAGTTTACTCTTTGAGTGCAGCATCCAGCTGACCCTAATATATTCAGAATGTAGGCCATATTAACTGTGTTATTTTTGCTGGGAACCGGAGCCTCGCATGAGGGGAATGACCCTCCAACTGGGCACCAGAAAACTCGCTGAGTGTAATTTCGGGCTCCAGTTAATTGAAAGCAAGACCTTTATGCTATCTGAAAATATATTTCTGCAAAAGTCCCAAATTCCAACAAAATATATACCACTTCTCGTACACACTCTCCAACAGCACTTCACTGACACTGGTTTTCAAGTTACAGGTTGAGTTCTCAATAAAATACCAGACATGAAAATTATAAATCTGGCGAATCATGTGAGTAATTTTACATCTCCAGAAGTCAAAACAATGCTATTGTAGCATTGCCAAGCTACTAAACCCACTGGAAAGCATGGACCCAGTTAGCGGCTATAAGATCTTGAAAACCAAGTTTGCAGCATGAACCAGCATAGGCCAGTCTCAACTAGGATTTATAAGACTGTTTTTGGCATAAAAGAAAACTCGTTTTTGGGGCCGACAAAACCGTTTTGTTGGCACCAAAACGTGTTTGTCGGCGCAAGAACGTGATTTTTAGCGCCAGAATAGTGTTATAAATCCTAGTGGACACAGACCTATTAATTGTGTATGTTTGTAAAAAGCTTAGGAACGACTTAGGTGGATGTCATGGGATGAAAGTAATATTGAAAAAAGGGTGGATACTTCTTTACCATCAACTTATGAATTGCCTGGGTATGTGGCATTAAGGGATGATGTTACGTGTTGTGGGGCCGTGTACATGGGATGTGGATATCCTACCCCTGTGTAGGCTACACCAGGCTGGACACAGGCAATGCTTGTAGACGTCATGCACATACAGTAACCCTTACATGCCAGCACAGCGCTCTAACACACAACAGGCCCCTTGGTTGTCATGATACATGAATGCAGGCCTGTTGAAGTCATTTATGCATCATGCTGGTTTTGCGATGCTGATGCACTCCTGACGAGTTTGCATGATGCATAAAAGCATTATCGGGCGGCTATTCACCAGTGCTGCATTGGCGCATCATAACGACAAGCGAACATGAGTTGTAGGTACCTCGCCGTCTTTAGAGTTATTGGTCGGAAATGGCAAAATGTGGCAGTTAAAAAGTGAAGTATGATTTATCTAATTCAGCGATGGGACATCAGAGCATCTATTCACTCCGCACGGTAAGATGAGCCATAAACGCCCAGAGCTCCCCTTACAAGTGTAATATTATGAGGATAAAAAACTAATATTAACCATTTAAAGTAAACAGTACTTAAAGACATAGTGCTTTAATGCACTGTATCCTTTATGACGCATAAATGCAACCCTGGAGAATGATTTGACAGCGTTGCATTATTGCATCGTACCGACCTTCCGCGAGTGTATCAACCTGTTCGGGTCGGCATGATGCACCAATGCAGCATTGAGGAGTAGACCCACTCCGGCCATACCCATGCATCATGATGGCCAAGGGAAATGCACAACAAAGCACTTTGCCGCCCTTAAAGGGTTACGAGTGAAAATAGGGAAATATGTCAGAGATATATAGGGAGGCAGGAAAACTAAACTATCTGGTTTTTATTCTGATTCAAGATGATCTATATATAGGATGAAAGCAGTAAAATACAAAACTGTCCGATCGGATGATAGGATCCTCTTCACGAGACATACTATATGTATTAATGGATGTTCATCTATACCTCCAACAGAGAGCTATTGGTATCAGGAAACTGAGTGAATGAAGATCACTGATGGTAGGGTATGGAACCAATATATCTTAGTTAACATGGCATAAAAAGGGATTTCGTAGAACATAAATTCTATGCCTGTTGCAGTAAATCAAATCTAATCTGGACTCATCCATTTTACACCGACATGCCCCAGAAGCAGCAAGGTGTATACAACTTTAAGTAAACACATCTATCTCAGGTGATAATCAGGATGGATGGTTTCTCTATATTTCATTTGCTCTATGTACATACACTGTCAGAAGTTAGTGTAGCTGCACAATATGATATACTGTAGTTGAACAGTATGAAAGAACATATATTTGGTTTCTAGTGTTGCATACTGTTCAGCTACACTTATCTATTGTGAAACCCACACACAGGAGATCGTGGGTTTGAGTGTAACCTTGCCAGACGTTGTAGTACTGTTCTGATTATATAGGTATTGGTCCACTATACAACACGGAAAGCGAAAGATTTCACTTGTTTCACATCCGGTAATATGTGCCTATTTAGGAATATACTTCCTAGATATCTTTCACTTTTACTCCAGGTATGGGTCAGTATCCTGTTTGTTGTCGAAAAACACGTTTTGGCGCCAACAATTAAACACGTTTTGGGGATGCTAAAACGTTTTTCGGCGACAAAACAGTCTGATATATCCTTCTGGACACAGGTCTTAAACAGTGTACACTAGGCGTGATACATAACTGGCCAGACTACTCAGGCCTAACAAGGACAAGGTATTGTAATATAATAAAGGCCATATCCCCCACTTTCTGCACAAGGAATCTAACATGTAAGATATTTAAATGATGCCTTTTGACACCGACGATTGATGCCCACCGATTTCTACCACACATATATCATCCTGTAGAGTTCTAGATTAATTGAATATTTCATTTCAACCTTTCGGCTCAAGTTTTGACGGATGAAAAAGGGCCCAATGAATGCTAGTGGACACAGCGCTCATGTGGCTGCAATAGCGATCTAACTGGTGGGGACATGTTCTCGCAACCACTGTGTTTAATCTCGTGAGATCATCTGGTTTCTGGTGGATCATGCAGTGTTGGAGTATGGTACCTGACATGTCTAAGTCTCACAAGAGATTCCGAGGACAGAGCTA
Organism: Harmothoe impar; assembly: GCA_947462335.1. NCBI lineage: Eukaryota > Metazoa > Annelida > Polychaeta > Phyllodocida > Polynoidae > Harmothoe > Harmothoe impar. Next base: position 8,133,875 of record OX381711.1, on the reverse strand, counting down.
ACATGGCCGTGCACATGGAGTAACCGAAATAATTGCTATAAGACTGCATATGTTTATGTCCTGCTCCTAGCATTGTGCTACACATGTCTGCCATACAGACCTCACATACAGAACTACAGAACTATGTGACAAACTATACGTCTTCACATGTAACAACAGCGTGTTAGTATCTTTTCGGACTCTTCTTTCCACCCTCATTCACGCTCTTAGAAAACAAACGTGAAGTAGACAAAACCTAGAGGCTATTATGGTGCGGGTATGGCTAACATGTTTTCCCTTTATTTCTATTTATGAGCGTCAAAAGGTTGCATCCAAGCCAACCTCCAGAGACCTTCCCTGGGCCAACACAAGATGCCTTTAGTGTGAAGGCATGGGAGGTTGGTGTCAGACAGACCATAGCTGGGACAGAAGCACCTTGAGGGGTAATAATAGTATGTTTATTGTGACCACATGGGTCAGAAAGCATAGCTTTTTTTTTACCCTTTCGATGTCCGCGTAGTATTCTAATGAGCTCATGTGTCATCATATGCTGCAGGAATGCAGTGTTTGCATCATGCCATCCATTCAGAAATGTAACCACTCTATGCAGTAGGCATGATGCACCAATTCAGCACTGGCGAGTGACTCACCGGGGCTGTATCAATGCATCAGAATGAGCATGCCACAGTGAAATACACTGCTGACTTTAAAGGGTTACTGGCATTTACTGCTTGCCAAGGTTGTAACGACACTAGTGAATGATGTGAATTCTCAACATGAGGCAACGTTTATGATGCTATAATGCATGTCTATAAGCACAGGCCATGTGACTCCACCCCTTACACAGAAAATCTAAATGTCCCGGCCCTTAGTCTGAAGTCGCTATCCAAGGTTTGCCAGAGGGACATTGGTCAGGCATGACCAAGTGCTATTCAAGAATGACTGAGGTATAACAATATATGACTAATGTCTTACTCAAAAGGACTTGGTCTATTCATGGAAATAAAGAAGACTAAGGTGAGTTGGTCAGTGCTGACCAACCTGACAGTATAGGAAGCCAGTATAGGGAGCCACATAATGACTAACTTGGTTAGGCACTATAGCGACTGAGAGATTGGTCGTATAGGGAGCCAAAGAATATCAGTGTGTATGTCTATACGTAAAGTCTATGTGCTTCTCTCCTACAGAGTGCTTGTGACTACTACTTGTGGTTTTCCTGCTTTGTTTTAGTTTTCTTGTGACTGAAGAATCACCCTCATACCTGTCACAAGGTCTCATGAGACCAACCACCACTAGATCTCGCGTTATGGTTGTGCCTCGGGCCTGTGGCACTCTCCAGACAGAGTTCCCCATCACTGGTAACACATAAAGCTGTTCTAACTTGTGTATGGAGAGTGAATCTTCTCATGCTCACAAGTTTAGATCAGTCTTTTGTTGTGGACTAGAAGGCAATCCCAGCTTAACTTTAAACCTCTGAGGACGGCATGTCCCTAAAATGCCACAATCGTTGTCATTATGCACCAATGCAGCCCTGGCGAGTAACTCGCCTGCACTGTATTGGTGCATCATGTCAACCCTATGGGAGTATATCGACCCCATAGGGTCGGCATGATGCTCGAAAGCAGCACTGGTGAGTCACTCACCAAGTCTGCATTCATGCATCATGACGACCAGGAGTATGATGCATAAATGCACATTGCGGCCCTTAAAGGGTTTACAGCTACCATCTTCTCCATACAGTAATTACACCCTTACCCTCACTACACACTGCCGCACATTTATCATTGTTTAGTGCTGTGAGGATGGCATCATGCATTGTGTATTTGGTGTCATGATGCACCAATGATGCATCGACAGGTACTCTCCGGGAGAACATCAACCCTAAAGGGTTGCCATGATGCGTGAATGTATGAATGAATGTAGCCCTGGCAAGCTACTGCATCATGACCCCAGGATTGACACTCTCCCAAAGGGTCAGCATGATGTATGAATACTTACCAGGGCTGCATTCATGCCTCATAACAACCAAGAGTATGATGCATGAATGCATATTGCGGCCCTTAAAGGGTTAGTGCAGCAACTTACTCACGCAGCATCGAGACAAGAGATAAAACATCAAAGGACTTGGCTGCCCTTAACGGGTTAACTCACTTTATTGTTTTAAGGCCAAGGGGGAAACTGTGTTGTCAATTCAGAGGGGCAGGGAGCAAATCTTCATTGTAAATAAAAAGTAGAGTATGAGCCCCCAGTAATTCTGATTGGATGCGAGGATGTGTCCCAACCTTTCCATATGTGGGAGAGGTAAGTTTTGGAATATTTTTTGTATTATAGAATATAGTACAATTTTGTGTATTATATGATATAGTATGATGTAATTTTGGTAAATATTTTTTTAATTTTCTTTTTTTTTGGGGGGGGGGGGGGGGCAACATTTTTACTGCAGTTTTGAGATTAGTTCCTTAGAATATGTGAGCCTATTCTAAACATTAAATATTGTCTTGTAGCCGAATCTTCTTCTTTTTTTATCCTAATAAGACAATTTTTCTTTTTCAAAAAGTGGGCTAGACCTGGAAGCAGACTTCTTAGTCTGTTGGCCGTGTGTGCATTATGAGTGTGTAACTGAACCTGCCACCTGCAGATTGCCTCAGATAATGACAGGGGTAGAAGGTGAGGTAAGAGGGTCCCGCGGCCCGGTCGGGGTCCGCTTACACCGGCTCCAGGCCAGACATAACATTACTGTATCGCTTTAAGGACGGCATAGTGCTTTAATGCATCATTGGTCGTCATGATGCATGAATGCAGCCCTAGTGAGTAGCTCACCAGTGCTGGATTCAAGCATCATGTCGACCCTACAGGGTTGAGACACTCCCGAGGGGTCAGCACAATGCATTAATGCAGCACTGGTGAGTTACTCGCCACGACTGCATTGGTGCATCATGACAGCAAATGTCATCTTTTAGCGACATGCCGTCCTTAAAGGGACCTTACGGTTACTGTGCCAGGACATGGTCCTGGTTCAATAACTTGTCAACCACCGCCACACAAGTCACTGTCTTACATGGATACAATACCTCACCAACAGAACCAATGTTAGTTATGTTATAATACCTGTATCTACTCAGATTCCCTTGGTGTCACGTGGACACAGGGCTATAAACACAGTGGCGTAGGAAAAGGGGGGGGGGCCATGGGGGCCTGGGCCCCCCAATCACTGAGGAGGAGGGGGGGGGTGCCTGAATATGTTTGGGCCCCCCCCAAAATTTGTCAAGACCTGTAATATGATACACACAATTTCAATCCTTTACTCTCCCACACAGGGAAAAGTGGGGGCAGAGGGGGAAGGACCCCCAAAACAAAACTAAAGGAGGCTAAAATACAATATAATTTGGTTGGAGTGGGCCCCCTTGGGCCCTCCCCAATGAAGATTTGCTTCCTACGCCTCTGAGACATGCATTGTAGATTCACCATAGGCTGACACTAACCTTGCATTAGCAACTTTTTATGCATGATAAGACCTGAGGTGGTTCTTTATTGAGAAGAATATGCCGCTTACCGTAAATTCCAGCGTACTACCCGCATCTCGCGTATAACCCGCACCCCGACTTTGGGAGAATCCTATAACCCGCACTGAGGGTCTGAGTGCTCCCATAGAAAAACCCTCGTACAACCCGCACCTTAACTTTTAAGAAATTGCTATAAACAACTCTTAACAGTACCCCCATTCCCAGCCGTTAAAAATGCTACATGTGGCTTCCTGCTGGGGTTGGGGTAGGTGCGACTGCAAAGGCCAAGGGGCAAGCTGCCGTAGAGGCAGGGGGGGGGGGGAGGTGTCACCGCCAAAGATGCTATACCTCCCCCCTCAACCCCCCCCCCCCCCCTGCCTGTGGGTGGGTTGGGGGGAGGGTGTGATTGTCAAAGATGTTAACTGGAGCTAGCTGCCGTGAGTTAACCCAAATAGGCTACCTGGTGGATGAGAGGGGTCATTTCAAAGTAATTTCTGAAATCTAATAATCCAAAAACCCTCGTATTACCCGCACCTAGACTTTGGGATAGTCCTATAACCCGCACTGGCGGTTTGGTTCGCGTACTACCCGCGGGTTGTACGCGGGAATTTAAGGTAAATTGTTTATTGGCAAAATGAGGGCTTACCCTGCTTTGTTCAATGTGAAGTCTGACTCAATGTATTTTACCATTGTATGTTAGTTATGACACTATTATAGGCTGCTCTGCTGTACATTTCTTTAGGTGATTTTGTGACATCTTGGTAACTCCATCTATTCATCTATGAATATTT